>CAJQUN010000060.1:1182953-3927940 GCA_907163345.1 Haberlea rhodopensis
AATTGTTATTCAACTGAAACAGCAGTCAATTTACATGACATCAGTGAGACGGTCTCTAATATATTTGTTTGCTTGCAGGAGAAGGAGAGATACCGACTCTATATTAAACACTCTTTTAACATACTCAGTGAGCAGTTCTTACCTCGGTTCTTACATTTTGGAGTTGCTTTTTCTTTATTTCTAGAGTATGAATTTTCCATTAACTGATGCTTTTATATCTTTGTGAGTATTAAACATCCACTACTCTATTGGAACAATACCCATTGTAGTCTCATAGTTTAGGGGTTTCTCGGTTTGGTGCCTCTTGTGTTTCCCACATGCCAAATAATCCCTCCTAGCATTATTATGTTAACACAATTCTGGATTGAACTCTTGTGAAAACACTAGCCTGCATTTGGATAGAAATTAGAAACAGCATCAGTGTCATTGCTCTCGTTGCTACTGGAGATTCATTGACAGAATATTGTAGAATATCATCTTTTGCGGTTGCTGGCTTAAGTTCAACATAATTACTGGTCCAAAGTCAGCATGATTTCTGATGTCTTTAAGGGAATGAATAATGGTGTTGATGGTCATTGAAGTCTGATTTTATGGCGCTGGTAGTCTAGTTGATGGTTAATTTATGTAGTGTAGATGAAAGTAATTTCAAAGTCAGCTAATGTCTGGTTGTTGATGTACTGAAAACATATGCTTTTCGACCAGAAATACATATGTTTTATGGTGGAGCATTTCTTTTCTTTTTATGTTTATTATTTCTCAGAGAGGGTAATTTCAGCTGAATACAATATTGAAATTCATCTAAAGTTGTAGTTCAATGGAAAGTGAGGGGGAACCTCACTCAATTTAACTATTTTACTGCACAAATCAATGGTCCCAAGCAAGGCATTTTTTGCAACTGCTAACTTGTTTGTAATTAGTCCACTTAGCATTTATAATATGTTTTGTTTTACAGGCACTTGAAGAATCTCCTCAACAGCAGTAAGCACCAGTCTGATCCAGTGTCTTCAGAGTACGACACAATTCTGGATGATTTTTTCAGACATGGATAGCTGGTCCGAGGATGAATAGCAGTATGTGATTCTTGGGTCCTTACATTCTTCTTTTACTCTTCTAGTTCATGTATGTGAGCTGGACCATTTTAAATCTTACTGTACTCTTTCTACACTTCATGTGTTATCTCTACATGCAGCAACAAAAACGAAACCTTGTAACGAAAGCATGTTACCTTGTGGACCATAGCCTGATATTTGTAATTTAAATATGTGGTTATGTTATTGTCATGACCTAATATGTCCTTTTAAACGGAAGCGTAATGAGCTAGGGTATTGTCTGTTATCCTTTGACTAACTAAAAATTCAGCACGAGCTGAAGGGTGATTGCACCGCGTAACAAGTTGAAATGCTTGAATAATTACATTTATTTGCTCTAGAGTCCTCAGTTTACCTGGGGAAAAATTTGAATTTTACTTAGGAATGGTGCTTTCAATGTTTCACTTTGAAATTTGTCTCTTTTGGCTAACGGAGATCTTTTTGCCATGTGTACTGAAATCTCAATGGAAAGAAATTTAGTGCTAATCTGCATATCGGCGGCATGGATATCGATTATTTTTTTTAGCATTTTCTACTTCTTGCACTGAAAATGATTCTTGAATCCTCTTGTAGGATGATACTGATTCTACATCTGAGAACATAAATTGCTGTTGCGCTTGGAAAGTACGGGATCCTTGACTCAGGAACAGGGAAAGTTGTTGTCCTTAGTCAAAATGGGATTCACCGTAGAAGATGCTTCAATAGCAATGGAGAGATGTGGTTTGTACATAAATGCTGCTACCAACTATTGCTTATAACTTGTGCTGCCATATATAATATGACCTTGCTTTAACTTGAAATATGAATACTGGAGACCCCCTTAGTAGCGCTACTTTTCATTTTGGATCATCTTCCTGATGCCAGAGTTTTTGCAGGCACAGATGCTTCTAACGAAGTTGTAGCTGATTTTATATGTGCCGCACAAATTGCTAGAGAAGAAGACTGTTATCTGCCAATAGAAATTTCCAAGGTCAGCAATATATATCTTGACTGAATGCAATCTTTGGTCGTTTATTTTATATCTACTATTTCACAAAGTTAATTAAATCAGATTTAACTGTAACGGATAAATTTCCTCTCCTCACAGCCAAAACATGTCTACCGTGGAAATGGCACACTTAAGAAGAGAAAGTTGCATGAAATGGTTAGAAGGAGAAATGATCCCGGCGATGAGGCAATTCGCCTGCCTAACCCGATGATAGGGTATGGCACTCCTTCTCAGCAGCCTGAAAGAATTCATCGGTCTTTGTCGCAGTCATCAATGGGTCCTCCTTTTTTCTACTACGAGAATGTTGCCTTAGCCCCGAAGGGAGTCTGGGACACTATATCTCGATTTCTTTATGACACTGAACCGGAATTTGTTGATTCAAAGTACTTTTCTGCTACTGCAAGGAAAAGAGGGTATGTTCATAACCTGCCGATTGAAAACAGATTCCCTCTTGTTCCACTTCCCCCACTTACCATCCATCAAGCATTTCCATTGTCTAGAAAGTGGTGGCCTTCTTGGGACACCAGAGACAAACTTAACTGCATACAAACAGCAATTGGAAGTGCGAGACTTACAGAAAGAATCCGCACTGCTGTTGAGAGGTTCGATGGTGATCCTCCTGAATCAGTGCAGAAATTTGTTATGGATCAGTGCCGTAAATGGAACTTGGTCTGGGTTGGGAGGAACAAGGTTGCTCCTCTCGAGCCAGATGAAGTAGAGATGCTGTTGGGATTTCCGAAGAATCATACGAGGGGAGGTGGAATTAGCAGAACCGATAGATATAAATCTCTTGGAAATTCTTTTCAGGTGACAATTTCCTCCTATAATCTTATCGTTAATCCCGTAACAAAATTCATACTTTGACACCCTAAAATCTTGATAATCTGGCCGAGTAAAATAGTTTAAACAAAAGACACAATTTATATTTATAAATTTCTCAACATATTAGGTAATGTTTTGATATTGTTTGTGGGTGTTATGGGAAAAGTTTTCTTGATAATGTAGTTTCTGAAATGAATTTCGGGTATTTGGTAAATATTTGGTTTTATTTTCGTAAGTAGATTTTTTCTATTTTAGATGTTAATTGTCGCCTCATCACAAATTGAAGATTGTATTGGATTATTTAAGTTTTAATAGTTTGTGGAATCGAGTTTATTAGCTTAAAGTATTAGTATATTAATTGTATTGTTTTTTGGGGACGGTGAAACGTTGAATTGAAAATAATTATCAAATGTAATCAAACATTGCCTAAGTTTGCTAATTGATACGTTAAAGTTATTCCCCTCCACTAAATCCTGGGTCCTTGCCTGTAACTCTATTCAAGATTTGAATATGGCCAAAAATGCAACGGCTGAAACAATCCACAAGCTATTTTCTTTCAGTGCTGCAAATAGTTAACGTTTCTCGTAGAAATTCCATGGTTCTTAAATAACCGGATTTGTTTTGGTGCAGGTTGACACTGTAGCATACCATCTATCCGTGCTGAAGACAATTTTCCCGAATGGGATAAACATACTGTCCCTGTTCTCTGGAATCGGTGGTGCTGAAGTTGCACTTCACGTATCGTTGTCAAACTGAAAAAATGTGGTTTCAGTTGAGAAATCTAAAGTGAACCGAGATATAGTCCGGAGCTGGTGGGAGCAGACAAACCAAACAGGGAGTTTGATCGATTTCGATGATGTTCAGATGCTAGATGGGGAGAAAATAGAGCAAATCATAGATGCTGTCGGTGGTATTGATATTGTAATGGTGGAAGCCCTTGCAACAACCTTGCAGGTAGCAACAGGGTTAGCAGGGACGGATTAGAAGGAAAAGAATCAGCATTATTTTATGATTATTTTCGGATATTAGATTTGGTAAAGTGTATAATGGGTAAGAAACTGTAATTTAGTTTAAACCTATTAGCTCTGACTGTTTGTTACTGATGAGGCCGCACGTTTTTCCCCCCTAATTGAGTCCATATTATATGATGGAAGGATTGGTGCCTTTAGATCGTTTCAAGGTTCATCATTTGCTATTTAGCTCGTTTCAACTAAAACAGGATGATGATAGAATTTGGATCATGATTGACAGCCTTGATACAATGTATTAAGTGAGACATTAAGAAGAAATCTTGATGCTTTGTAATTGTAAAATGTGACTGAGTCAACCTCAAACGGTTGCAAAACATAACATTGTTGCTATCACGGACGTGGTAGAGCCAAAAATTAGATTTAGGGATAGTAGAACTTGTTCACAAACTTTTCGAGACAACTCGAAAAATAAAATAATTGATCCGTATTCAAATTCTTGAATTCAAGCCGAACTCAAATATGTTCGAATTTTTCGAGCCTAAATTCCTTTGTTAGATATATGCGAGTTGTTCCCGAACTTTAATATTTTATTAATAGAATATCATGATATACTAAATAAATATATTTGAACCTTTCAGGTATTTTTTTTCAAGCAATAATTGAATAGCTTGCGAACATCTTCGAATCTTTTCGAGTCGAACTCGAGCCAATTTTTTTAAATTATTCTAACTTCGAATCGAACTCGAGCTTGAATATATTTATTTCGAGCCATTCGAATCTTAAATTTTTCTTCATATTCGGCTCGATTCAGTTCGTCTACACCCCTACTGTAGATCAAATTAAATTTTAGTTGAGTCCGAACACTTTATACACTCTGGTCAGCAAAACAAGTAGCAGCACTCTTATTATAAAAAAGCGGTCCGACAATCTTATCCGACAAAAAAATGTATGAGAGATTGCTTATTTCAGTCTAATCTTTCGTCGTCACCCAAGTTTTTGTCCCGTCTTAGAAGGGATCAACTATTTATTTTAAAAACGATTACTTATTGACTGTGTGACTGGTGACTTGCAACCAAAAAATCACCACCAGCTCCTCGATCAACAATGTGAGCAAACTTTTACTGACAGCAACTCTATAGTTCCTCAGCAACTCCATAGTTCCTCTAAGTTAAGAAAAAGACTGGTGTGCATGCTATGCTTACTTTATGTGATGTCCATGCAATAGCTCGTTTACTTCAAACAATTCAGCATGTTGCTCCAAGTACTCTCTGCTATTCATCTCCGTTAATCTGCATTCCACAAAGGCGACACCATGAGAACTAACAGCAAAAGTGACAAAACGTCAACATTTGTGGAGTTTAGCTAATTTCAATACAAGAAAATTGCAAGTATTTGAATTGAGACTTGCTTTTTGCCAATCACAGGATAATCATGAGACTTTTTGATCAAAACATAAATGATATTATTTCTTCACTACTTTACAAGAGGGTTTTGGGGCTTTGTTGTTTCTGTTCAATAAGATGGTACCAAAATATCGTTTTTCGGTTAGTGTGTACATGTATCAAGGCGAAATAAAATGGGTTTATTGCTTCTCGTTTTCTTACCTACTAATGGTGCGATCTTTTGCAAAACCCAGCTCGTTGTCGACACAAATGTCAGAAACGTCAAATTTCCTAGATCTTGAAGAGGTTCTAGGTGCCATTTGCTGAGCATCCACTATTGTTACTATCCGTTCAAAAGTTCGATTGGAGTTGCCTCAGCAGTGCACAGTAATCTAGCTTTGTTCTCATACATGACCTACACATGCAAGTGAGGATTCAGAAGGTCAAGTTGTAACCTCCAATTCATGAGATACTAATAAACTAAATTGCTAGGTGAAACCTAGATTTTGAGAAAGTGGACTTGGTTTAAAAAATCCATGTTTGTAGTGCAGTAGTCAATAAAAAAATCTACGGTCAAATATCTAACTACGAGCAAACTAAGAAATATAAATTTCTTTTTTTAGCATAAAAGGACTAACATCGACTAAAGTGACAAACCGATATGCAGCACTTCTATTGTGAAGGCCAAAAACGGGCACACCATCCAAAGCCAGAGTATGAAATCTCTCTGATAAATAAAAGAAAGTGCAATACTGAATATAACATAGTTAATTTCTGTGAAGAATGTACATGTAACACATCATCATAGATGCAACCTCGTACTGTCAAGCGATATCAAAACGTGAACAAAAACTCAAGAAATCTGAAAAGCAGGCTAAAATGGGCTTACTAAATAATCCGAAGTAGTCTGCGGCCCCAAGAGGTCTGTCACAGAGGTCCTCAAAACAGAAATATGCACATCCATTGGCACCAAGTGGGACCTAAGAAGTAAGAAATTTAAAAACTAAGGAAAAAACTTAATATCCAACCCTATCTCACTTCTGATGCTATTTCAAGCACTGCCGAAGGAAATATATAATATTTGAATCTGGGCTACTGGAAATTACCTGCAATTTTCTCCCCATAACAACTTCCACCTCCTGTGGAATAGCTATTTGTTCCCCAATTAATTGTTGAAATTTTTGCTTAAGAATGCTAGATAAATGTAACCCGACAAAATAAAAACCCTGCTCTGCCTGAAATTCAGACGAAACTAATAATATGAACAGCACAACAAAACACAAACATCTCTCTTGATATTACATGATGAATGCGTGAAAGTGTGACAGGGTGTTGACATGATGCTGAAACAGACTGAAAGATTACCGATGTCATTTTTCGGTAGTCGACAGTTGAACCGATTTCATGAACTATACATCTATCCTGCATTAACATGTCCTAAATTACTAACTCGGTTGGTGTGAAATTTAAAATTTGTTCTAATAATTTAGTAAACAAACAAGCGTAATACAGTCATAATTTCACACTGATGCTACAGGAACAAGATGATCTAATATCTTCAAAGCTTAAACATATGGAAATATGTCTGAAGTGTCTTTCTGCATGAATGTAGCGTTAGGTTGCGCTTAGTTGGTGAGATGGAACTAAAAATGATTAATTATACTGTAATTATTAAATGGTACCATAGGATGAGAAACACAAATTGATTATATCAGCTTGGTGCATATGATTTGAATTGGATAGTTGATATGACTGAATGATAAATTACGAATACACCTCAAATTTTATTTTATTTATTAGGGTTTTCATTTACGCTGGAATTGGAAGGGGTAATATTAGAATTTCAATGTATAATCAAGAAGCTTTTACAGTGAGTGATAAACATCACTCTCTCTGTGTGATAACTTATCAAGACATTTTGTGAAGTATTTCTACAGTTTCAGGCTTCATCCTACATGACGGACTGGTTATATGGGCAACCAAACATCTGATTAGGAGGGATCAGTACCAACTCCACGCTTATCCTATGTACCAAACATAACCTTAAGAACTATTGCAATTCCTATAGCCACACCAAAGGTCATTTTCATGTTTCATATTGTTTGTTTGCCATGATAGTTACGTGAGAAAGTCTTTCTCATAAAAAATTGAGGTAAAAGGGAGGAAAGAAAGAAAAAGATTTCTCCGATATATGATTGGCTGCCAAGAACAACAAAATCCTGAAATCAAAATTTTCTAAACATAAAAAATAACTCTACTGACCACCAAAGAGCGGCATAGCCTCTTGTTCAGATTTCATAGTAACCATGAGATACAGACATAAGCATCACCTTCAGAGTAGCGATGAATGGAAGAAAGAGATCTCTCTGCAGACCCCCTTCGTAAAGATTATCTGGAGCTCGGTTCGACGTAGAAACAAGAATCTGCTCATGTCTCACATCACAAATTTATTTGGTTACTATGCAAAATGCTACGAGTCAAAGTACGGTGATATTAAAATTCTAAATTGGATGTTAAATGATTACTTACAGCTCCGTTACTAAATAATTGCTTGAATAGACGATTTAGAATTAATGCATCAGCAACGTCATTTACCTAAGTAAGGAAATTATCAAGTAAGAAAACAGATCCCAGATAGTTAAGGCCACGCATGACTAATCCTGAGAATTTTCACTACCGAAGCTACATGCAAGTAATATTAATAGTGCTCCTCAATTTAATCATGAAGCCTTGCAAAATGTCCTAAGCAAAAAACATTAAATAGCCTCAACAGCCACAAGCAAAAAAATGGTAAAGGTAAGGCAATTCTTGGCGTACAAAGAATTCATCGAGACATAACAATATTGCTTCATCTGATATCTCTCCAGCAACAACTTCTAAAGGATCGGCCACACCCTTGTGCTTCTGTGGAAATTGAAATATGCACTAGGATCATAAAATTTCACACCTAAAGTTAAAGTCAGCACACATTAATGCGTTCACATAAATAAACCCAATACTCCTACCCCATTTTGAAAATGATGGAAATCATGAAAATTGGAGGATTCAATCCTCTTTTATGTCAATATTGTAAAGATAAAAGACATCACTTCCATCTATCTAATCTATCAGAAATTTATTCAACAAGTGTGATAAGACTAAACTTTGAAAACACCAATCCAAGGCAAACTCAACCAATGTTTTAGAAAATGGATGGAGTAATTATTTTCCTGCAATCAATGGACAGCATGATAAGACCAGCATGCAGTAAAAATGTAGGCAGATAAATGAAAATCAAATTTACGTGCAATCCCAAAATCTTTGAAGTAGCTTGAATAAACAACATGGCTATTTTATGAAACATCAATAAACTTCTTCCCAATAATCTATTTTAAGAAGGTTGAAATGGAAATTACTTGCAAGCGGCTGTGGATGTTTAGCATAAAGTCATGGAAATGGATCCTCTTTTTCCTCCAGTTGCAAGGCCTGGAAAGATGCAAAACGTGAGTGAGAAGCAGAGATAGTTTACTTTTTTAGATCATGAAATTGGCTTATGGCCCTACAGCTGACAATCATACAGACATGAGCACACTAGAGTGTAGAAAATGATCAAATTAATACTCGTTAAATTTATTGTGATCCTTACAACTGATCGAAAAACAAGTCCATCAGCATAGTCTTGCCAGTCCCCACGCCTCCATAAAGATACAGTCCTTTCACGGGTGCATACAAAGTTTGCGGTATGAAACGAGACCATAACCACCTACTTCTGCAAATAGTCAAGAGTGATAAAATTTTAATGTGTACAAGAGGGGAAAAAAGGACAGATTTAAAAAAAAAACGAAGCAGTTGACAATTAGAGCAACGGAACTGGATAAACCTTTCACCCGGAAATGGCAATCATGATGCTAAAAAATGGAGGCCTGGTTACACTCACCTCCCAGCTTTCTCGGAAGTGGCATATCGATCCAACCGACAAGCTTTTGCATTTTGAACTAGCTCAAGATACAGTCGCTGAAGCTCGCCTAATGTACCTAACTGCAAAACAATTATTCAGTATACCTCGTGTGGGGAAATGGCAACATAAGACACTGAAAGAAAATTGTACACAGGATGTAGATCATTTGCCAAACCTAAAAATGTACATTTACATCCACAATCTATGCCACGATGAACTGAAGTAATCAGGAACAACATTCAAATTCTTTCCGATCACGTTCATGTTCATTATTGATGTGAGGCTTGTCAACATTTTTTCCCTGATTCTTTCGGGGGGCTACAGATCAATTTTAATCCCAATCGAGACATTTAGTTATATAAAATATCCCAACCTTCACCTTCACGTAGCCCTTTCTAAGGACCATGCCAAAATTAATTTGCAATCCAAAAATGGCCATCATCCTAATGTCATCTAGGCCTACTAAACAGCCATGGAGTTTGAATCCCCGTAATGACTAGAGACCGTAAACATTTTTACCTGGCTGATCGAGTAATCACCAAAAAAAATTGTGCAATACCGAATAATTAGCATACCTGACAAGCATCTCCAGCTAATAGTTCCCCAGCAGCAATCCTCCGTTCATATTCTACAAGAGGTCCACCTCTATTTTGCTCTGCCATTAAACCAATAAAAAATTTCGAATTTCATATTCGCATAGATAACTGTATATCCAAAAAGGCTATGGACTTATTACAGGAATACAACCTCCATTAATAAGCTTAGCTGTGTTCACTGACATAGCTCTGGAAATCGTGTGTGATGGATGTCTACATTGACAAATGTCTGCACTACTGTATGGGCTGTATAAACCATGGTTCTTCATATTGAACCAAAATCTTGTCTTGTCCTAGATCCATCGTAAATAAAATTCCCTTCACCCGGAAGAGCGTATCTTAATTGCTTTATAGCACGAATAGTCGTTCTCATTTCTGCCCACAGAACCCCAATAAATTTGCAGCTATTCAAAATACCACTCTTTCTCAGCCTAGAAGTTCCTGAATTGGCTCCAGATTCCGAAGCAAGCTGCTATTAAAAGTTAACAATTAACAAAACTAAATTCACAATATGAAATTAAAGAAAATTCATTCTTCCAGCAGATCGAAAGTTTGCTAATACCAAACGATTTTACACTCTTTTCTGAACATATTTTTAATAAAAATAATTGATTGGATCAACCCACTCAATGACACCACACAAACATAACCGAACATACAGATGCCACGAATCTTCACATCATCTTTAACCAAGATCCCCCAAATTCAGATTTGACAACCGAATTCATAATTCTGAATACAAATTAAAAAAGATTAAGGAAACGAGGAATCAATAAACAAAACCTAATTGATTGTGAATGCGCTTGACAAAGTTGAAACTGTGAGAACCTTGATGGGATAAAGGAATTGAAGAGAATATATATGTCTCCCAAAAAAATGGTGGAGAATATATATTTTGGTAAAAGTGAAAATTCTATGAGTGTTTGGAGGGAGAGGGGATGTGGGTTTCCTTTTATTATTACAACAACTATAGTTTTTGTCTCCACTTACAATTACATTTACGTCTAACGACGAGCTTTATCTTCAGAAAAGTCCCAGCTTCCGTAAACTGCATAATTCTCCATTTCTAAAATTTGAGTTTATTCAATTATAATAAATATTTGGGTGAATTAACTGCAGGCTTATATATTTTAAATAATAACGAATTTATGTATTTCTATGTCAATTATTTTACAGGGATCCATATGTTATTTATTCAAATTAGATAATTTTTTTTTATTTAGATAATTTTTTTTTATACGAGAGATAATTTTAATTTTTCTTCTAAATATAATAGTTCGTATCGTTGCATTATATAATATTTTCAATCGATTATTTTATATAATATATTTTTTATTACAATAAATATTTGTATTTTATTTATTTAACTTGTCTATATATTTAAATTATGTGTTTTTTTAATATTAGATTGATAGATTTTATTTTTGTATGTGAGGGTATTTTTGGAATACAAAAAATTTGCAATATATGAATTATAAAAAAGGCTTCACCAAGATAGTTACTCTACTTTCTTCACTTTATAATACAGTATAATATAGATTATATGATATTTATATTTATATTAACTACTTATTACTAGAAAATTGGATTCGTGGTAATGAAAATTATGGATTAAATTAATATAAATCAGGGAACCGATTTATAATTGTCAATTTCATACCTAAATACAGAGTAAATTTCCACAATGAAATGCTGACTTTTCGATCAATCCCATTATTTCTTTGAATTATCTCTGGATTTTGTTTCCTAGCAATTCGGGCTTTGTTCGTTACCATTCAGTTGTACATATTGGGTCATTTTATGTGTAACTGTATTTTTGTCTTTGTTTTTGTTTACTAATTCTTTTGTTTATGTTATCAGATAAATAAGCTTTTTTTTTTCATTTTCTTCTTTTGAATTGGGGGGCGAGGGGACTAAAGAATTTTTGACGCACGAGACTCAAATACGAGGCTCTCCCAAAAAGAAGTGAGCTTTTACCAAATGGGATATACCCGAAAGTTTTTTTTTTTTTTCCTTTTTTAATAAGTAATAAGCATACGTTTGTTTATAGTCTAAAAAATTGCTGACTAGAAATCGTATTCTATTCTCTTTGATGTTATATTTACTTGGACGATAAAAATAGGATTGTACTGTTAAATCAAAAACCCATCATGTGTTTACTTTAAAAATTGCACATTCTCATTGCATCCATCGACTCCACTTTATGTATTGTTTCTTTTGATTATTAATTTCTTTTCAAATGTAATCAGAGTTGTGAAAATTCTAACTTCACCCTTAAAAAAACAATTCCAGAATTGAATGTCTCAGATTATAAAAAATTAATAAATATGGGTCGTGCCAATTTATTTTTTATTTATGTTATTATTAAAAATTAAATAAAAGTAATTAACAAACTATAATAAATGATGTTGATAAAATGATAAGATTAGAATGTTCTTAAATATATTGATAAGATCTGATTTGTTTAAATAAATAGGATAAGATATCTAGGAGATTTATTAAGATATGATTCTTCTCTTTGTTATTTATATCACATGGGTTGTAAACTCTTATTGAATTTATTAAGAAATAAAAGAACAAAAGTGTTCACCACTTCAGGATTCTTCAATTCTACATGGTATCAGAATTCCAGGTCTCGATCCATGGCATATAACCCTGCAGCGATGGCCGCCGAAGGAGGAGGGTCGTCGTCCGCATCAAGTCCTGGTATCCCGCCCCTGGCTCACGGACTCACTGTGTCCGATAATTCCCTCCATGTTTTGGTCCATAAATTTAATGGAAAAAACTATTTTGAATGGGAACAATCTGCGCGCCTTCTCATTGATGGAAATGGAAAATTGGGATTTATAACAGGAACCACCAAATCACCCTCCACGGATGATGTGATGTACGTCCAATGGCGTTCGGAAAACTCACTCATCATGGCTTGGTGAATTCCATGGAACCTGCTCTTGGAAAACCTTTTCTGTTTCTACCCACCGCTCACGCCATCTGGGAGGCCGTCCGTGAGACGTATTCGGATTTGGAGAATTACTCACAATTATATGAGGTAACAACTCGAATGTAACTACTATTTGACGAAAGACTTGTTGGGAAATTCATGGAAAGCCCGCAAACTTCAAGAATAAATCTTTCTCCAGAAGTTACAAAAGCACGGGTACTCACGCGCTTCATTCAAGTATAGCCGACTCTAGCCAGTTGTCATCTCCTTCAGAATCGCTTCCATTCACGAATGATCAAATTGAGCACCTGTACAAACTCTTTGACAATCGTCTAGGAAAATCCATAACATCTTCTTCGAGTTCTGTGGCCAAAACAGGTATCTCTACTGCTACTATCGTTGATACCCTTCCTATTGACTCCTGGATTTTGGATCAGGTGCCACCGATCATATGACAGGCTCGCTAAACTCTTCACCTACTACTTCCCTTGTGCGGGGAATCGTAAGGTGAAAATTACGGATGGATCCCTCGCCCCTGTTGCAGGAAAATGATCTATCTCGATTTTCCCTTCATGCCCCCTTCCAATGTTTTACATGTTCCGTTGCTCTCCTATAACCTTATTTCGATTAGTCAACTGACTAGAGATCTTAATTGCCGAGCGCTCTTTTTCTCCTCCCATTGTGTATTTCAGGATTTAGCATCGGGGAAGATGATTGGCAGTGCTAGACAGGACGGTGGACTCTATTTTCTCCATGCTTAGCTCATTTCTCCCAATGGTGGATAACAAGTTGTGTCTCAACTCTATTTCTGCATCTCGTGTTAGTGATATTTTGTTATGGCATAATAGGTTAGGTCACCCTAATTTTGATTATTTGAAACAGTTGTTTCCAAGGTTATTTATCAATAAAAGTATTCATTCGTTTAATTGTGAATCTTGTGCTTTAGCAAAACATCATCGCCCTGTTTTTCCGGCTCACTCTTACAAAAAATCAGCACCATTTAATCTTATTCATAGTGATGTTTGGGGCCCGTGCAAGATTAAAACTTTATCGGACAAACGTTGGTTTATAACCTTCCTTGATGATCATTCTCGTATGACCTGGGTGTTCCTTCTTAAGGATAAATCGGATGCGGGTATCGTTTTTCAAAATTTTTTCAACATGGTTCAAACTCAGTTTAATACTAGCATTAAAAATTTTTGTAGTGATATGAGAAGGAATATTTTAATACACTGTTAAGGGATTTTTTTTTCTCAAACATGGAATTGTTCATCAAAGTTCGTGTTCCCATACCCCTAAACAAAATGGAGTCGCTGAACGTAAAAATAGACATCTTCTTGAGGTTGCTCGAGCTATTAGCTTTCATACTAAAGTCCCAAAGTACCTGTGGGGAGATGCTATTTTGACAGCAACCTATTTAATTAATCGCTTACATTCACGTGTTTTGAACTTTGCAACTCCCCTCAATATTTTTAAACATTCCATTCCTCATTCACGATTAATCATGGATATCCCGCTGAAAATTTTCGGTAGTATGGCATTTGTTCATAATCACGATAATACTCTCTCAAAACTCGACCCTAGGGCAATTAAGTGCATATTTGTTGGTTATCCTGCAAACCAACGAGGCTATAAATGTTTTGACCCTATCTCAAAAAAATTCTTTGTTTCTATGGATGTCACATTCTTCGAGGGTCAGTATGGATCTCATCTTCAGGGGGAGTCCGGTCCTATCACCGAAGATGATTTCTTAAACAAATCAAATTTCATCATTGAATTTGGGAATAATGCTCAACATGAAGATATTATGCAAACTCAAAATCTAACTAACGAAGTAGAGGTAGATAAAAGACATGATAATGTTTACACCAGGAGAAAAGACACAAAGAAAGTGGAGGATACTGTTCAATCACACAGCCATGAATCAACATCGATGTCAAACTCTGAAACACACAGTGTTCCACTCAATGATATTGATATTCCCATTGCCCTACGGAAAGGTACGAGAATCTGCACAAAACATCCACTCTCAAACTTTGTATCTTATAAAAATTTGTCAACTTCCTATCACACATTTGTCTCTCAAATAGATACTATCAGGATCCCTAACAGTGTACATGAAGCTCTTGAGATACCTGAGTGGAAAGAAGCTATTCACGAGGAAATGAGAGCTCTGGAGAAGAATGCTACTTGGGAGAAGGCCGACTTACCTGGTGGAAAGTCACTGGTCGGATGTAAGTGGGTATTCAATATAAAATATAATTCTGATGGGTCCCTAGAGCGATATAAGGCTCGCTTGGTTGCCAAAGGCTACACACAAACGTTTGGAGTTGACTATAATGAAACTTTTTCCCCTGTTGCCAAACTTAATACAATTCGAGTCATTCTCTCCATTGCAGCCAATCTTGATTGGCCCTTAAAGCAACTGGATGTAAAGAATGCGTTTTTAAATGGGGAATTGGAAGAAGAAATATATATGGCAACCCCACCTGGTTTTTCTAAAGAGTTTGGATCAAAAGTGTGCAGGTTGAAGAAATCTCTTTATGGACTAAAGCAATCCCCGAGAGCATGGTTTGAAAGATTCACAAAATTTGTCAAAAATCAGGGATATTGTCAAGGACAATCTGATCATACTCTGTTCACAAAAAAATCAAATACAGATAAAATTTCTGTATTAATTGTCTATGCGGATGACATTATTTTGACAGGGGATGACATAGAAGAGATGAACAAATTGAAAGAGAGACTTGCAAAGGAGTTTGAGATGAAAGACTTGGGACATCTTAAATATTTCCTTGGAATGGAGGTGGCAAGATCAAAAAGAGGAATCATGGTCTCTCAACGGAAGTATATTTTAGACCTATTGAAAGAAACTGGAATGAGCGGGTGCAAACCTTCCGAAACTCCTATAGAGTCGAATGGTAAGTTGGGCGACATCAAATATGGAGTCTCAGTCGACATAGGAAGATATCAAAGATTAGTTGGGAAACTAATCTATTTATCTCACACTCGACCTAATATTGCATTTGCAGTAAGTATGGTGAGTCAGTTTATGCACTCCCCATTTGCAGAGCACCTTGAAGCTGTGTATCGAATTCTGAGATATCTAAAAGGGAAAAAAATGAAAAAAAGGAAGTAGAAGTATACACCGATACAGACTGGGCAAGATCAAGCATCGATCGAAGATCTACCTCAGGGTATTGCACATTCTTATGGGGAAACTTGGTGACTTGGAGAAGTAAAAAACAAGGTGTTGTTGCTAGAAGCAGAATATAGATCTATGGCTCAAGGAGTATGCGAAGTGTTGTGGCTAAAAAAGGTTTTGGAAGAACTAAACCGGAAAGTGATTTTTCCACTGAAGCTATATTGTGATAATAATGCAGCTATCAGTATTGTTCATAATCCGGTATTGCATGAAAGGACCAAACACATTGAAATCGACAAGCACTTCATTAAGGAAAAACTGGAAGGAGTTATTTGCATCCCATTTGTGCCTAGCTCATTGCAAGTGGCTGATATCCTAACAAAGGGTTTGCCAAGACAAAAGTTTGAAGACCAAGTTGGCAAGCTAGGAATGATAAACATCTTCTTACCAACTTGAGGGGGAGTGTTGATAAATTGATAAGATTAGAATGTTGTTAAATATATTGATAAGATCTGATTTGTTTAATAAATAGGATAAGATATCTAGAAGGTTTATTAAGATATGATTCTTCTCTTTGTTATTTATATCTCATGGGTTGTAGACTCTTATTGAATTTATTAAGAAATAAAAGAACAAAAGTGGGAGAATTTCACCACTTCAGGATTCTTCAATTCTACAAATGATATACTAATAATATTTATAAAAAATTGTGTTAATTTATATAAATTAATGTAAAAATAATTTGATAAATATAGATACCTAAATTATTTAATATTATTTTGATATTAAAAAAGAAGAATAGATTAGAAATAAATAAAAATTATGAAAATGATGGAATTTTGATGAAATTTTGATAGGTAAATAAAAAAATCATTTAAATAAGTAAAGGATAATAAACAGAAAAGGGGATCCTATTTTTCTATAACACTTACAATCACAATTTTATTAGGTAACAAACATAATATTAACTAGCCGCGCACACACGAACTATATTGAAGATGAAAAAAATAAGCAATTTAATGCACTGGATGCATGAACGAAGACAACGATGTCTTACCCGATACAGCAATGGAGGTGAAGAACTCAATAAATCCGGACATTTTTAAGTTTTAAATCTTAGTTATTGAAATTAATGAAATACAGCTACTGTGCCCATCCAATGCAGCACTATACCTTTAGACATTATACCATATAATAATTCTTATCAACCATCTTATTCTCCAATCAAACAGCATATAACTTATCACATACTATTTTTACAATCATTTCACAACTTTTTAATCCTTACATTACTTATCACATCCATCACTTCAAACGGTACCTTAGAATTGAACATAAGTATAACACAAACTATACTAAGAAACAGCCCTAAAACAACCTCTAAATCCGATAAATTCACGTTAATGCAGTAGGGAGATTCAAACAAACGCACGGACAACACGATTTAATTTGATAATAAACTTAGTTTAACAAAGTTTGTGGAAGATAACGGACCAACATTCAACGGTAACTCCGTCAACCTTGCAACCCGTTGAATTCCAAAAAAGAAAAGAAAAAAAAAAGAGAACGGAATTCTTCAAATGCAGATATCCCATTTGAACAAAATAACCCTATAGAATTAGAAAACCAAAACTGAAATCGGGAATGCTGTCTACATGAAATTCTCAAGTACATATAACACAAATCAATTCCTACTCAGATGTGAACAGCGCAGCAGAATCAATAAATGTATGCTACGATCTACTAAAAACCACATGAATTTGAGTCCAATTGTTTACATACTCTTTGATGCTCCATGATATATTATAATTCCAAAGAGTTAGAGATATCCAGATTTCCATCTGCTGCTTCGTACTATAATCCTTTGAGCACCACCATTAATTATATTGTGCATTAGAAATGCAGATACAGATGCCTATAATCTCATCATCTATTCTGTTCCTCAACTAAAAGACATATGCATGCGTACTTCTTGGAGTAAAAAGTGCTAAAACAGCAAAGTTCGGAGATCAAAAAATTGCCAAAGAAGAAGTAGAAACAAATGCAAGCAACAAATACCGGTCTTCATGAGCCAAATCAGCTATGAAATTCTCTGGTTGAAGAGAGTTCTGGATGAATTGAAGAGATCAACAAGTCTTCCTATGAAGTTATACTGTAAACCGTGTGCTCGTAAACTCTAAATTGCCTGCCTACAACTTCTGGTCTCCTGGACAAGAGAGTTCCAAGGTACAACGTCCGAACACCTCTGTTTGGATTGAAGCAGAAACCCAGACAGACTCACTCGAACACTTAACAGTGTGTAGTACTCTCAAGATAAGATCATATGATGAAATGCAATTTTTGGGATGAAGAAAGCATAGAGCTGATGCAGCTTATATAGCTGAGCAGCAGACCACTCCAAAGGTCTCAGAAATTAAGTGTAAAGTTTAATGGGGGTAGATGAAAAGTCTCAACACTTAACATCAGATTAATATGGATTTAAGTCTCACACTTAATCTGATTTCAATTCTACAGGTAGGTGAAAAGTCTCAAACTTAATACTCAGCAGAATATGAAAAGTCAGGTAGATGAAAAGTCATTTCAGAAATCTGTGTAGTAAAAAGATAGGACTGCCTTCGCGGCAGCGACAAGCGCGATGAGGTACGGCGAGGCGAGGCGAGGAGAGTCGAGTCGAGTCGAGATGAGCCGAGCGGAGCGGAGCGGAGCTGACGGACGGACGGCGCGCGAGGGACACCCATCTTTACTACTTAACTACACTCTATTGATTTGTATATCATTATAAACAAACCATAAATGTATCATTTTCTCAATGTGAGATTTCTTTAGCCTAATTGACTATTCATAATTAACTTACCATAATTTTGTTCTCATTAACAACATTAACAATAATTATTGGGCTTTTAATAATTAAAACCCAATTAGTTATTAATCCCAACAATCCCACACATGAATGCAATATGGCAAAAAAATAACACAATGCACCTAGATGAAGATTTGAGAGTACTTTGAGAATCCACTGCATCAGGATAGGTAGTGGTTAACCTTCAACCCTCCTTAGTAAAGTATCATCGGATATACTTGTCAACCAGTGGACGTGATGCCTTGAACTGTTCGACGTTTTATGTATAACAAGACAACAATACTCATACAACTTCATCTCCACACTATTATTTGTTATTTTGTTGTTGTCCATTTTGACCCTGGACTGCCTTGGATGTTTCATCGAATGCTATAGAGATTTAGCCCTCGGGTCATCTCATAGAAGCGGCCCCTTCACATTCGATATAGGCGATTTCTCCTAAAGAGTATCCTGTAATACTCCACTTTATCATCTCGAGATAGAAGAATCATTAAGAGCATGAGCTCAGCCTTCCCAAAGTACAGGTCTATCACTCTTTCATCATAGGAATAGGTAAGGAACTCAATTTCCGGAGTGCTTTGTTCGATCCCCCCCACAATTCGATTTTCCCATTGAACCTGCAAATTGGACTTTACAATTCAGGTTGGGTTGCCATCATGGTTGAAAATCAATTTCATGGGCTTCAATCCCATTCCCCTCGATGAAATCTCTACTCGGTCTCTCGTTAGACCTTTCGTAAATGGGTCCGCAATGTTTTCTTTAGACTTCACATAATCTAGATAAATAACACTCGTTTTCAGTAGATTTCTCACAGATTTATGTCTCTGACGTATATGTCTAGATTTCCC
Organism: Haberlea rhodopensis; assembly: GCA_907163345.1. Taxonomy (NCBI): domain Eukaryota; kingdom Viridiplantae; phylum Streptophyta; class Magnoliopsida; order Lamiales; family Gesneriaceae; genus Haberlea; species Haberlea rhodopensis. The sequence continues at coordinate 1,202,532 of CAJQUN010000060.1, forward strand.
ATTATACACATTGTTGTGTGCTCTTCCCATAGCTGACTGACTATCACAGTGCACACTAATGGGTGGCACCGGTTTTGACCACATTGGAATGTCCTCCAAGAAACTCCGAAGCCAATCAGCTTCTTCTGCTGCAAGATCTAAAGCTATGAACTCAGATTCCATAGTTGATCTAGCAATGCACGTCTGTTTGCATGATTTCCATGAAACAGCTGCACCTCCAATTATATAGATATATCCACTCGTGGACTTTATATTCTTGGAGTCCGATATCCAATTCGCATCTGAGTACCCTTCAATTACTGCTGGATATCTCGTATAATGTAGTCCGTAGTTAGTAGTGTATCTTAGATATCTAAGAACTCGAACTACCGCCTTCCAGTGCTCATAACTGGGATTACTCGTATATCTGCTCAATCTGTTGACTGAGTTAGCTATATCAGGTCTAGTGCAGTCCATGAGATACATGAGACTACCTATGACCCTAGAGTACTCAAGTTGTTGCACACCTTCTCCGCGATTCTTGCAAAGATTTGACACCACCTCCATAGTTGTTCTCGCGATGATATTATTTCCCTTGTCAAACTTGTCAAGTATCTTCTCAACATAATGACTCTGGGAGAGTGAATATCCATCTGCATGCTTTGTGATCTTCATCCCAAGAATCACATCTGCAAGACCTAGGTCTTTCATCTCAAAATTTCGTGACAACATTTTCTTGGTAATATTGATGTATTGTTATTACCAACAATTATCATGTCATCTACGTATAGACATACTATCGCATAGTTTGTATTGTATCCTTTTACGTAGACACATTTATCACATTGATTTGTTTTAAACCCATTTGAAAGCATGACGCTATCAAATTTTTTGTGCCATTGTTTAGGTGCTTGTTTTAATCCATACAAGGATTTCACAAGTCTACACACATTTGTTTCTTTCCCTCGAACTACAAACCCTTCAGGTTGGTCCATGTAAACCTCCTCTTTTAACTCTCCATTTAGAAAAGCCGTTTTTACATCCATTTGATGGATCTCTAGATTATATGTTGCGCTACAACTCTCATTCCTCTATTTTAAATAAAATTATCGTTTTTGTTTTGATGATTACAAAACCTATACATTTTGTACTAATGGTTTTTATTGAGTATGCAGCATAAATTATGATCAAATTTGAAGATTGTAATAGTATTGAAATGCCAAAGAAAAAGTGTCTTTTGAAAGACACGGATCGCCCCAGGCGATGAGTGCCATCGCCCCAGGCGATGGGTGCCAGGCGAGGATCGCCACGCCCATCGACAGAGGCGATGGCCAAGCGAGCATGCGAGGAAGATCGCCCCAGGCGATGGTGACCAACGCCTGAGGCGATGGCAGCCACAGGGACTTCGCTCCCGCACATCGACAGAGGCGACGCCGAGACAATGCGCGGGCATGCGCGCAGGGAGTTTGCCCGAGGCGATGGCACGAACGCCTGAGGCGATGGGCTGGAACGCCTGAGGCGATGTCGAGTTCGTTTGAGGCGATGCAAAATTTGGACATGCTGAAGCTACGGCCTTAATTTTTGCTCTTGATCGCCTGAGGCGATCCGTGATTTTTGCTGACCGTTGGGGCGCGGCGATGGTGATCGCCCGAGGCGATGTCCGAGGCGATCGAGGAGTGATTCAAGCCTTTTGTTTAGCAACGGCTAGTAGGAGCCTTGGAGGCCTTCTACACTATACATATGGGTGTTTTGGATCATTTTGAAGTCAAGAAACAAGAGTATAAACTACAAGAAAGTTGTGTGCAATCAAAATCATTCTAGCATTGCAAACTTCATACATTTATATTGTATTGGAGTTTGTAATTTACTTCTTGTGTGTGATCTTTTGATTCTTGTTGTTGGTACACCGTGAAGGTGTGATTTGATTATTGTAAAGGTCCTCCAACATCGACGCAAGTTGGAAAATTGTATAAGTCGCCAATAAGTGAAGTTGGTGCAAGATTGTGGCTATCCTTGGAGCCCTTAAGGCCAAGAAGAAGTTTCTAGTGGATCCTCGGTTGGACGTTTTCTAGCCGGGAAGAGGAGACGTATGCGATTCATCGCCGAACTTCTATAACAAATTCTCGTCTTCTTTATTGCTTTTATTTATATTACGCATTTACATTATTTTATTATTTTGTTTATTGTTCGATTGACAACTAGTCTTCCGCAGCGCAAACTCAATTTTTGCAAATTCATTTTAAAAGGCTAAAGTAGCCAAGGAACCTCATTCACCCCCCTCTTAGGTTCCAAAAAGTGGTATCAGAGCCATTTGATTTTTGTTTTAAATCATAATCTTTTTATGGCTAATCTAGCAAATGAGTTTGCTCAAGGTCAATCGACAAATCGCCCTCCGCTTTTCACGGGTGATAACTACGGTTATTGGAAGAATAGAATTTCTCTATACATCCAATCCGTAGATTATGATCTATGGAAAATCATAGTGAAAGGTCCACATATTCCTTTAAAGGAAGTTGGGGGAATTAGTGTTCCCAAAGAAATGGACGATTTCACTAGAGCGGATATGATATTAATTTCACAAAATGCTAAAGCGATTAATATTTTGCATTGTGCCTTAGATATGAAGGAGTACAACCGGATCTCGATGTGCTCAACCGCAAAGGAAATTTGGGACAAATTGCAAATTTGTCATGAGGGCACTAAGCAAGTGAAGGAGACCAAGATTGATCTATTGCAACTCAAGTATGAAACTTTTGAGATGGAGTCCGGAGAAAACATTGATTCAATGTTTAGAAGGCTCACTCAAATCATCAATGAGCTTGCCCAACTTGGAGAGAAGTATCCTCCAAAACAAATATGGAGAAGAGCACTTAGAGCCTTACCACAAGAATGGGATGCCAAGAGGACGGCCATCATTGAATCCAACAAATGAGATAGTGCATCATATGATATTGATGAACTTCATGGCACCTTGGTTACCCATGAGCTTGAGATGTCAACCCGGAAGAAAATGAAGAAGGATGAAGAAAAAGCAAAAGGCAAGGGGATTGCCTTGGTTGGAAAGAAAGCACAATCCGATGACGAAGATGATGAGGAAATGGCATTGTTCACTAGGAAGTTCAAGAAGTTCTACCGGAAATACAACAAGCCAAAGACCTCCGAATGCAACAAGAATTCTACCAAACGAGAGGTAACTTGTTATAATTGTCAACAAAATGGTCATTATGCTAATGAATGTCCAAGTAGAAAGAAGGCGGATAAGGGAAAGAAGAAAGCTTTAATGGCAACATGGAGTGATAGTGACTCCGATGAAGAAGTAGCAAACCTTTGTCTAATGGCTCTTGAAGATGAAGATGAAGATGATGAGGTACCATCTTATGATGAATTATTAGATGCTTATAATGAAATTATTGATGTTCTTGGTAAATCTAAAAAGAGTAATAAATTGTTAAAGTTGGACTTGGCTAAAAAGGAAGAAGAAAATGTTACTTTGAAAAATGAACTACTTGATTTAAAGAAATCTTTTGGGAAGTTTAATGATAGTGGTGTAATGCTTCATGAGTTGCTTGGCTTGCAAAGATGTAGCTTTGATAAAGCCGGATTAGGCTTCTCAAGCAAGTCAAAAACATTTTCAAGCTTGTTGGCCAAAGCCAAGCATAATCCCCCTACTTGCACCTATTGTTGTAAGGTTGGTCATGTTAGAAACAAATGTAGATTCTTCAAAAATCAATACCAACCAAACAAGAGGTGGAAGTGGATTCCTAAATTCCTCATTGTTACTAACCAACATGGACCCAAAGAACAATTGGGTACCAAAGGTCCAAATATTAAAAATTTGTTTTGTAGGGAGGAACAAGTAAGAGGTCCAATTCTTGGTATCTCGATAGTGGATGCTCAAGACATATGACGGGTGACAAGAACTTGTTCTTGTCACTAAAAGCTAAAAGTGGAGGAAGTGTCACCTTTGGAGACAATAGCAAAGGAATCATTGAAGGCATTGACTCAATTGGTAACTCTAACTCTACTATTATTGATGATGTACTTTATGTCAAAGGACTTAAGCATAACCTTCTTAGCATAAGTCAATTATGTGATAAAGGTTATGAAGTCTCATTTGCATCACTTCATTGCACCGTATCATACACTCATGACAAATCCATAAATTCATTGGTTATAGAAGTGAGAATGTGTACAAGGTTGATTTGGATAATCTTTCTTCTCAAAATGTAAAATGCCTTGTAACTTTGAATGATAACGAAAATGTGTTATGGCATAGACGACTTGGTCATGTTGGATTGAGCACCATTGGTAAGATTCAAAAACTTGATCTTGTTGTTGGATTGCCTAACCTTGATTTACAAGTTGATTCTATTTGTGATGCTTGTCAACTAGGAAAGCATACTAGAGAATCTTTCAAAAATAAAAATGTTATCTCCACTTCTATGCCACTTGAATTGCTTCATTTAGACTTGTGTGGTCCTTCAAGAACAACTAGTCTAGGTGGAAAATCTTATGCATTTGTCATTGTGGATGATTTCTCTAGATTCACTTGGACATTGTTCTTAGCCCATAAAAGTGATGCCTTTGAGAATTTCAAAATATTTGCAAAAAGAGTTGAGAATGAGAAAACTCTTTCAATAAAAAGTATCCGTAGTGACCACAGAACCGAATTTGAGAATGAAAATTTTATAAACTTTTGTGATGACAAAGGCATTGGTCACAACTTTTCTTGTCCTAGGACACCTCAACAAAATGGTGTTGTTGAAAGGAAAAATAGGACATTAGTGGAAATTGCACGTACTATGCTATGTGAATATTCACTTCCAAAATATTTTTGGGCCGAGGCAATGAGCACCGCATGTTATATCATTAATCGTTCATCAATAAGGCCAATTCTCAAGAAAACTCCATATGAATTATGGAGGGGGAGAAAGCCTAACATTTCTTACTTCAAGGCTTTTGGTTCAAAGTGCTTCATTCACAACAATGGTAAGGATAACCTTGGTAAGTTTGATGCCAAATCGGATGAAGGTATATTTCTTGGTTATTCTAATACTAGTAAAGCATATAGAGTATTTAATAAACGTAATCTTATTGTTGAGGAATCTATTCATGTTATATTTGATGAGACTAACACACGAGTATCAAGAATTTCCATGGATGGTGATGATGAAGAATTACTTGAGCAAAGGAGAGAGTCAACCACCCTTGAGAACTTTAGTGGTGATAAAGAAGAACAAATAATGGAGTCAAGCAATTCCAAAGTGGATGGGGAACTTCCAAAGGATTGGAAAACCACCAAGGATCATCCCATGGATCTCATAATCGGTAGTCCATCAAAAGGGGTAAAAACTCGATCCTCATATATCAATATTTGTAATCATCTTGCTTTCATTTCTCACATAGAGCCTAAGGACATTAATGATGCATTGCTTGATGATTCTTGGATCTTGGCTATGCAAGAGGAACTAAATCAATTCACAAGAAATAAAGTTTGGAATCTTGTACCTAGGCCTTCGAACAACACCATAATCGGAACAAAATGGGTATTTAGAAATAAAATTATGAACATGGGACGATTATTCGAAACAAGCTAGGTTGGTAGCTAAAGGATATTGCCAAGAAGAGGGCATAGATTTTGATGAAACATATGCACCCGTTGCTCGCTTAGAATCCATTCGCATGTTACTTGCTTTTGCTTGTTTTAAAGATTTTAAGCTCTTTCAAATGGATGTCAAGAGTGCCTTCTTGAATGGTGATTTGAAAGAAGAGGTGTATGTTGATCAACCACCCGGCTTTGAGGATCCACATTTTCCCGACCATGTTTTTAAACTTGATAAAGCTTTGTATGGTTTGAAACAAGCTCCTAGAGCTTGGTATGAAAAACTATCTTCATTCTTAACCAGGAATGGCTTTACAAGAGGAAAAGTGGATATCACTTTGTTTACCTTAATTAAAGGAAATGATTTACTTATTGTTCAAATATATGTTGATGATATCATATTTGGTGCTACTAATGAATCTTTGTGCAAGGAGTTTTCTAAATTGATGCAAGACAATTTTGAAATGAGCATGATGGGAGAACTCAACTACTTTCTTGGTTTGCAAATCAAACAATGCAAAGATGGAATCTTTATAAGCCAAGGAAAGTATGTCAAAGATATGCTAAAGAAATTTGGAATGGATAATACTAAAAGTGCATCAACACCAATAAGCTCATCAACCAAGCTTGACAAGGATGAACAAGGTAAACCAATTTGTCAAAAGCTTTATAGGAGTATGATTGGCTCTTTGCTTTATTTAACGGCTAGTAGGCCGGATATTATGTTTAGTGTTTGTTTATGTGCTAGATTTCAGTCATCCCCAAAAGAATCACACTTGTTCGCCTTAAAACGCATTTTTAAATATCTTACAAAAACTCCAAATCTCGGCTTGTGGTATTCTAGAAACTCTTTCTTTGATTTGAAAGCTTACTCCGATGCCGATTTTGGAGGATATAAGGTGGATAGGAAAAGCACTAGTGGTACTTGTTTCTTTCTCGGTAATAGCTTGGTGTCTTGGTTTTCCAAAAAGCAAAATTGTGTTGCGCTCTCAACAACCGAAGCCGAATATATGGCCGCCGGTAATTGTTGTGCACAAATCTTGTGGATGAAAAGCCAATTACTTGATTATGGGCTAGATGTTTCAAAAGTTCCAATTTTTTGTGATAACACTAGCACCATATGTTTATCTAAAAATCCAATTCAACATTCTCGGACTAAGCATATCGATATAAGGCACCATTTCATTCGTGACCATATCGAACAAAATGATGTTGAATTATTTTATGTTAATACCAAGGATCAAATTGCCGATATTTTTACAAAACCACTAGATGAAAACACTTTTATTTTTCTTCGTGGTGAATTGGGTATGATTGAACTTTGAGCATGTTTGCATACCTTAAGAAATGATATCATATTTAGGGGGAGCTACTCTACTTCATCATTTGCATAGAGCAATTGTAAAATTCATTTACATAAATTAATTATGTTTAATGAATTTTGTAGCTCAACATTTAATTTCAAAAGTGCATATTGAAATCACCCTTAAAAATCACAAATTGTGAATTATTGTGTTTTTGAGATTATGTGATTTTTTTTGTTGTTAGATGATATAATGTTAGATAGATTTATCAAAAATACATTTTTGGTCCAAAAATTGACTCAAAATATGGCCAAACCATCGCCTCAGCATTCTGTGCGCAGCGCCTCGTCCGTGGCTCGCATCGCCTCAAACGATCGCAAGCATCGCCTCGGGCGTGGCTCGCATCGCCTCAAACGATCGCAAGCATCGCCTCGGGCGTTCTCGATCGCCTCAGGGGTTCTCCATATCGCCTCGGGCGATCTCGGTTTTTAAAGACAGAAAGCTATGGCTTTTGCTCATTTTTTCAGCAATATTTCGTGTTTTTCACCCATAATTTGAGCCTTCTTCATCATTGTTATAATCGATCAATCCTAAGCCTTTCCAAACCATCAATTTCACTTTCCAAACACCAAATCTTCCAATTCGAAATTTTGCAACCCTAACCCCATTTCTCAAAAAAAATCGAAACTTTACCTCAATTCTCTCAAATTTCTTGCAAAATGTCGCGAAGCAACCGAGAAGAAGGAGAATCAAGCCGAAGGAGACGCTCTAATCGATCCTCTAGGAATTATACGGGTCCTCCTCTTGATGGTAAGCCAATTCCGGAAGATTATCTTACTCGCAAATTAATTCCGGGTTATGTCGTTGATTTCGATTTCCTTAGGACTTCCCAGCTCCCTATTCTTGATTGGATTCAATTCCAACAATGGGAAATTTTTTTCAAACCCCCTAGAAAGAACGATTTTTTGTATCCATCCATGATTCATTCTTTCTATGCCAATCTTGAATTGTTTGAGGGTGATGGTGAATTAACTATCAAAACCATTGTTTGCAATCGCCCAATTGAATTCAATAGCACTGAATTAGGACATATTCTTCGCATTCCTTCGGATGGTCCAGCTAAATTTGCTCTAGCTAAGTGGCCTAATGATGGGGTATGTGATCCTGCCCAAGCCTTGTATCTCATATTTGGCGGAACCCCTCAATGTCCAAACCAATCTTTTCTTGTGAATTCCATTCCTACAAACTACCAAATCCTTCACAAGATAGTGATCACCTCGATGATCCCTCGGGATGGTGATCGTCTTAGGTTGAAATTCTCTGATGTATACTTGATGTATTACATCATTACCATGACCCCCTTCAACCTACCTAGATTCATTGTCCAAATCTTTAGGAACACCGCCCATAATCCTAAAAAGGTTATTCTCCCATTCGGCCGTGTCTTAACAAAGATTTTTCTTCATTTCAACCTTCCCTTCGATGACAATGAGAAACTCCCTATCAAGTCCAAGGACACCTTCAATCTTAGGTGTTCTCTGTTTAACAAAATTTCTTGGAATCCTTTCACTTCCTGTTGGGTTAATGATCCGGGGAACCTACTTTCTGCCTTCAATCCTAAAGATCACCCCTCATTACCCATTGATAGGATGACTAGTGCCCAAAGGCTTCATTTTCCTTTCTTGATTGAACCAAATCTCGACGAGCCACCCATTCAACATCAATCTCCATCTACCTTTGATGACATGATGAATATTGGGGCGGATATTCCATCTCTTGATAGTCATCAACCTTCTTCTTCTTTTGAATTCAATCAAGACGCTTTTACTTTCTTTACTTCTCAATTCCAAAGCCTTCGTGAGGATATGAACTCTCAATTTCAATCCTTGAGAGTCGACATGAATTCTCAATTCCATTCCCTTCGAGATGATGTTGCGTCTCTTCGAGCTTACCAAGACTCCTCGAGAGAAGATTTGTCGTATCTACGACATGAAGTGGACGCTCTTCTTTCTCAATTTTCCAGTGCTCACATGGACGAGGATACTACTCACGAGAATGATGGTAATGGTGATGGTGGCATGGATTGAGTTGTCTTTGTTTTAGAGTTTTTTTTTTTTAGATTTTATCCTTTTGTAATTATTTGTAAGGATTAAATGGTTTAATTGATGTTGGAATTAGTTTATTGTGTATGTTGATGGATTTTAAGTTGTTGATTGGATTTTGAGTTGATTGTGTATTACTTGAATGAATTTATGGTTTATTCAATTTTTAAAGGGAACTATGTCCAATTTTCTTAAAAATCCTTTACATTTTTTATTCTCACAAAAAGGGGGAGAATGTATGTGTAAACTTGGTGTAAACTTGATTGATGAAATGCTATTTGCAAGCTAATTGTTTTTACAACTTGTGACACATTTTGTAAAGGTGATAAAAATGCACATTGAAACATTGTTTATCATTGCATTCATTAAGGGGGAGTTTAAACTCTCTAAGCATTGCATTGTTATAAGTTTTATTTTCTTTCAAGTTTACCGGGTTTTGTGATCATCAAAAAGGGGGAGGTTGTTGCGCCTTAAAACGCTACAACTCTCATTCCTCTATTTTAAATAAAATTATCGTTTTTGTTTTGATGATTACAAAACCTATACATTTTGTACTAATGGTTTTTATTGAGTATGCAGCATAAATTATGATCAAATTTGAAGATTGTAATAGTATTGAAATGCCAAAGAAAAAGTGTCTTTTGAAAGACACGGATCGCCCCAGGCGATGAGTGCCATCGCCCCAGGCGATGGGTGCCAGGCGAGGATTGCCACGCCCATCGACAGAGGCGATGGCCAGGCAAGCATGCGAGGAAGATCGCCCCAGGCGATGGTGACCAACGCCTGAGGCGATGGTGACCAACGCCTGAGGCGATGGCAGCCACAGGGACTTCGCTCCCGCACATCGACAGAGGCGACGCCGAGACAATGCGCGGGCATGCGCGCAGGGAGTTCGCCCGAGGCGATGGCACGAACGCCTGAGGCGATGGGATGGAACGCCTGAGGCGATGTCGAGTTCGTTTGAGGCGATGCAAAATTTGGACATGCTGAAGCTACGGCCTTAATTTTTGCTCTTGATCGCCTGAGGCGATCCGTGATTTTTGCTGACCGTTGGGGCGCGGCGATGGTGATCGCCTGAGGCGATGTCCGAGGCGATCGAGGAGTGATTCAAGCCTTTTGTTTAGCAACGGCTAGTAGGAGCCTTGGAGGCCTTCTACACTATAAATATGGGTGTTTTGGATCATTTTGAAGTCAAGAAACAAGAGTATAAACTACAAGAAAGTTGTGTGCAATCAAAATCATTCTAGCATTGCAAACTTCATACATTTATATTGTATTGGAGTTTGTAATTTACTTCTTGTGTGTGATCTTTTGATTCTTGTTGTTGGTACACCGTGAAGGTGTGATTTGATTATTGTAAAGGTCCTCCAACACCGACGCAAGTTGGAAAATTGTATAAGTCGCCAATAAGTGAAGTTGGTGCAATATTGTGGCTATCCTTGGAGCCCTTAAGGCCAAGAAGAAGTTGTTCTAGTGGATCCTCGGTTGGACGTTTTCTAGCCGGGAAGAGAAGACGTAGGCGATTCATCGCCGAACTTCTATAACAAATTCTCGTCTTCTTTATTGCTTTTATTTATATTACGCATTTACATTATTTTATTATTTTGTTTATTGTTCGATTGACAACTAGTCTTCCGCAGCGCAAACTCAATTTTTGCAAATTCATTTTAAAAGGCTAAAGTAGCAAGGAACCTCATTCACCCCCCTCTTAGGCTCCAACATTATATAATGCAGCAAATGCAATTATTAATCTTATAGATGTTTTCCTGGATACAGGAGCGTATGTGTCGAAATAATCAACACTTTCAGTTTGCCTGTAGCCTTTGACTACAAGTCTAGCCTTGTACTTATCTACAGTACCATCATCTTTCATCTTCCTCTTGAAGATTCACTTGTGGTCTTGTAGTTTACAACCTGCAGGAAGATCCACTAGTTCCCAAGTATGATTATGTAAGATAGATTCTATCTCACTGTTCACCGCTTCTTTCCAAAGATCAGAGTCTTGTGAAGACATTGCTTCCTTGAAAGTAGCCGGATCCTTTTCCAACAGATATGTTAGAAAATCTGAGCCAAAAGGCTTTTCTTTTCTCGCTCTTTTGCTTCGTCTAGGCGATTCTACATTCTCTTGAGATTCTCTATCCCCCACATTTCTCTCAACATTGGTTTCAGTCACTGTCTGAGTTTTGTGGGGAAAGATTTCCTCAAAGAATGAAGCATCTCTAGCCTCAATGATAGTATTTACATGCATTTCTGTATTATCTGACTTGTGTACCAGAAATCTATAGGCACTACTATCTTGCGCATATCCGATAAATACACAATCCACTGTCATAGGTCCTATCCTAGTCCGTTTAGGAGGAGGAATTGGTACCTTTGCTAGACAGCCCCAAACCCTTAAAAACTTGTAGCTAGGTGCACGACCTTTCCACAATTCATAAGGCGTTTTATCCAACTTTTTATGTGGTACTGTTTAGCACATAGTTGGCGGAAAGCAGAGCTTCTCCCCACAAATTCCTAGGTAAGTCCGAACTTATAAGCATTGCATTCATCATTTCCTTAAGCGTTCTATTCTTCCTTTCAGCAATACCATTTTGCTCAGGAGAATAAGGCGCAGTGGTTTGATGAATAATGCCACTCTCAGCACATATTTGTGCAAATGGCGACTCATATTCACCGTCTCGATCACTTCAAAGAATTTTAATCTTTTTATCAAGTTGATTCTCAACTTCATTCTTATAGTGAATGAACATATCAATTGCTTCGTCTTTACTTCTCATTAAGTAGACATAACAATATCTTGTACAATCATCGATAAATGTTATGAAATAATTTTTACCTCCTCTAGATTGTACATACTTTAGATCGCATACATCCGTATGAATCAAGTTTAACGGTTCGGTGCTTCGCTCAATTGAGTGGAATGAAGACTTGGTTAATTTGGCCTCTACACAAGTCTCATACTTGTGGTTATGATTGATATTAAATTTAGGTAATAGATTAAGAGGCATTAGCCTTTGCAAGGACTTATAATTCACATGTCCTAATCTACCATGCCACAAATGTAAAGACTCACAAGAATAATCAAACTTTAAAGTTTTATTAGCCACATTGGCAACAATCATTACATTATTTTTGCTTGTGCTAGCCTCATATGCTGCATTAACATCAACCTCGAGACTCATCATCTTTCGCTTGTGCTTTAGGTAGCTTTTGAAGTCCTTCCAAGATGGCGGTAATTTTTCAATCATCATCGCCACTTGGAGAGCATCATTTAGCCTCATACCTTCGGCAGCAAGTTCATCATATATCAGCTGCAACTCTTCGCATTGCTCAACAACGCTCTTGCCATCTACCATTCGATAGTCATGGAATCGCCCGGCTACAAATTTCTTTGCGCCTGCGTCGTCAACTTTATACTTTGTCTCTAACGATTCCCAAAGATTCTTAGCAGTCTCCTTGGGGGAATACACATTAAAAAGTGCATCGTCAAGAGAATTCAGTATGTACTTACGACAAAGGTAGTCGTCACTCATCCATGACTCGACAATCACTGCAGATTGAGGATCCTCTTTGTCCTCCACCGGTTTTTCCTCCTTCAGAAACCTGGTCAAGTTCAAGGTGGTAAGGAAGAATATCATCTTCTGTTGCCAACGTTTAAAGTTGGAACCCTTGAACTTTTCTGGTTTCTCAAACTGAGAAAACGGCATTGGACTTCTTAGAATTGGCATTGCGGCCTCAGTACGCTAGTTTTGATCACCGGAATCTCATTATTCACAGCAGGTGGTTGGATAAACTGGTCAGCCATTAGCTAAAACAGGACACAAATAGGAGAGCACAAATAATATCAAAGCAGTTTTGAAATAGTATGATTAAACCTATCAACAGTGCATAAACAGTATCTCAAATAAATATGAAACTTGACAGTAACAATTTGTTAAAGTGCAGTTGAGGAAAATCTGAGTTTTGACAGAACACAAAACAGAACAAAAAAGATACGCAAAAAAAAATTTAGAGTTTTACGATTGTTGGATCTTTTCTTTTTGTTCAAGTAGACGAAAAAACTCATAAGATCACAAACACTGTCTTAGTAATAAAATTGCTTGAAAAACAGTAGAAACTTACAACAACAGTTTAAATATACTGTGCAGAAACTTTGTTGTGTAGTATCTGAAATGGACGAGGCCACAGTAAACCGTGTGTCCGTAAACTCTAAATTGTCCGCCTACAACTTCTGGCCTCCTGGACAAGAGAGTTCCAAGGTACAACGTCCGAACACCTCTGTTTGGATTGAAGCAGAAACCCAGACAGACTCACTCGAACACTTAACAATGTGTAGTACTCTCAAGATAAGATGATATGATATTAAATGCAATTTTTGGGATGAAGAAAGATAGAGCTGATGCAGCTTATATAGCTGAGCAGCAGACCACTCCAAAGGTCTCAGAAATTAAGTGTAAGTTTAATGGGGTAGATGAAAAGTCTCAACACTTAACATCAAATTAATATGATTTAAGTCTCACACTTAAATCTGACTTCAATTCTGCAGGTAGGTGAAAAGTCTCAAACTTAATACTCAGCAGAATATGAAAAATCAGGTAGATGAAAAGTCATTTCAGAAATCCGTGTAGTAAAAAGATAGGACTGCCTTCGTGGCAGCGACAAGCGCGACGCGGCGCGGCGCGGCGAGCCTAGCTGAGCCGACTGACGGACGGCGCGAGAGGGGCACCCATCTTTACTACTTAACTACACTCTATTGATTTGTATCTCATTATAAACAAACCATAAATGTATCATTTTCTCAATGTGAGATTTCTTTAGCCTAGTTGACTATTTATAATTAACTTATCATAATTTTGTTCTCATTAACAATAATTATTGGGCTTTTGGCTTTTAATAATTAAAACCCAATTAGTTATTAATCCCAACACATAGGAAATAGTTTGGGATAATGATGTTATCTAATTACCACCAAACTTCATACCTGGTCCTCAGGGCCTATATCAAGTACATTCTCCTGTGTTTGATCACCCACAATTTCATGTTTCACTATCGATGAATTCTCTCCAGCATTCTCGTGTGAAACAGTATGTTTAAAGTCCCGCAGAAACAACGATATACAAATCAACTACTTTCATTTAAAGAATAAAGATTCATGGTTGATTTCATTCTTTTAGAACTCTCCATTTCTTATCCCAATGAAGAAACTTTGCGATAATATAATTGATTTCCTACCAAACTTCTTACCCGTGCCTTGGTAGTGGAATCAAGTGTATTAAGGCACCGGAATCAAGTGTATTATTTTGTGTGTTTGATCAACCACGATTTCTTGTTGATTTGCTGTTTGGCTTTGCTCCTCTATAGAACTTGTTTTTTCTTTAGTAAATCAGCTTCTGTATATTTCTCACTTTCAAACTTATCGATCTTTCTTAGGACTTAATCATTAATTCTACAGTCCTGAAGAATGGCCGACTCTTCAGTCGTGGTGTTCAACATTGCCAAAGATGGTGTTTCGCTTTCCTTTTCCAGAGTTTCCTCATGTTTTATTTCTGATCCATCTAATTGGATCGATAAATGTTCTTCAGCATTCTCATCTGAAGTAATTGTTGTCAAATCCTATAGCAAACACGAAAATGGGAGTAAACTCTGTGTATTAAAATAGAATACTATTGAATTAATTTTCAATGCATAGCACTTGCTACTAATACTGTAATTTACATCAATCAAGTCTGATATATTTTAGTCACATTATTTATGAAAATCTTACTGATGCATTTTGAGCGATATCGATTATTTTCTCCTTTACTTGATAACCCATAATTTCACGAGGATTTGATCTCAGGCCTTGTTGTCCTATAGACCTTTTTTCTGTGCCTTCACAAGAAACAGATGCTTTAATATTCTCATTTTCTCTTTTGAGGAATTTTCAAGTGCTTCTTCATAATTTCTGCATGTTCCATGATTTTGTTCTGGTGAACAAGTATTGGCTCTTCAGTGCTGGTATTTAACATCAACAAGGATATCATTTCCCTTTCCTTTTCCAAATGTTCTTCATGTTTCATTTGTGATGCATCAACCTTGATTAATAAGGTCCTTTTGTTAGTTTCTGGAATCATTGTTGTGAAATCCTGCAACAATAATGAAAATACACATCAATACCTTTTAGTTTAAAGAAAAAATATTATTAAGCAGATTTCATACTCTCAAACCTTGTCTACATAAGCTAAATTTGTGATAATGAGCTTAGTTTATGAATAAAATTCTTATCGATGCCTCTTGCGCTATATTAGGTACTTTTTCCTCTACTTGATCATCTACAATTTCTTGATAAATTGTTGTTATTTTTTTGTCCTCTGTAGAACTTGTTGTCCTGTTTTCTCACATGTAATAGATTCTTTATAACCCTCGAGATCTTTTAATGACTCGCTAAGCTTTTCTGCCGCAGCAGCTTCTTCATCAGAGTTCATAAAATGAAGATCAAATGTGGTAGATATTACTTACTGTATCGTATATAAGTTCTTGAATATGAACTCCAGTCTCCAGTTGCTTGGGATCAACTCCAGGTAGGATAAAATTATTTTTCTATATTCTTGATTCAAAGTTTCGAGTGGATTGATTATAAACTTGTGAATTTGTATGGTAGGTAGAATGTATGTGAATGAAGCAATAGTCTAAAACGTAAGCAAAATGTCACGCACCAAATATCGTGACACGCAGATATACGCGAGATGCTTGCAGGTTGGTTATAACGTGGAATTGCGGGACGGCTCATAAGAGTCGAGTACGTGTCTTAGATGTTCGTCCGTCCTGAGTTAGGGATGCCGACCCAATTGAGTTTGGAGAGCTTGTCGCTGGTCTTGGACCTAACTAGGACGGAAGGGCGAGCATTCTAGACACTAGACTGGTTGGGAGGTGTTCCCGCTTCCCTGATGAGCCCATGGGAGTCGGAGATGGAATAAGGCTTAACCTCGGAGTTATGGGGATCTGGGGTCGCCGCACGGGTTGTCGTCTGCGCCAAAACTCTGAGCCCGTGACAAATGGTATCAGAGCCAGATCGTGTGCACACTGCATTGGTTGCCAAGCGCTCTCTCACTGCACTGGCGGTTCCAAGAGGAATGGACGAGCAAGTGGGTTGCTCGCACCCAAAGGGGGGTGTTCGCAAGTGGGTCCGACGAGTAGGCATGAAGCATTAGTGATACTTTGCCAAGCGCTCTAATGGAGGACGAGTAAGCAGGAAAGTCGCACAAGGATCCCAGCCAAATTAAAAGAGGGGAAGAGTTCTCCCCCCATGCACGAGGGCGTGCATGGATTGAGTGGGGGAGAATGTCACGCACCAAATATCGTGACACGCAGACATGCGCGAGATGCTTGCTGGTTGGTTATTACGTGGGATTACGGGATTGTGGGACGGCTCATAAGAGTCGAGTATATGTCTTAGATGTTCGTCCGTCCTGAGTTAGGCATGCCTACCCAATGGAGTTTGGGGAGCTTGTCGCTGGTCTTGGACCTGACTAGGACGAAAGAGCGAGCATTCTAGACACTAGACTGTTTGGGAGCTGTTCCCGCTTCCCTAATGAGCCCATGGGAGGGCGAACCAGTAGGCATCGGAGATGGAATAAGGCTTAACTTCGGAGTTATGGGGATCCGGGGTCGCCGCACGGGTTGTCGTCTGCGCCAAAACTCTGAGCCCGTGACAAAAAGCTGACAAAATGCCACTTCACACATGCTATGGCGTCATCTTCTGAGTTGGCTAGAGATTAACATTCTCCCAGAGTGACACCGTGAGTACCCAACTTGTTTTTTTTATTATTTATAATTGTACTCTTTATTATTCATGTAGCTTACCCAAATTCATTAAGATTAAAGGCTTAGTTGTTATTATAATTTTACTCCTATGATATTGTTGAATCATCTTTCCCGCAAACTCATTGGTGGTATGGATGGACTCTCCATCATCAAGACGAGGTTAATTATGAGTACCCTTAGAATAGAGAATTGATATTTTTTTGAAGAAAAAAGGGACTTACACGAGTAATTTACACTGAACTTCTATGTTCTCTTGTGTGATTATCATTATTATTGCTTAGATTTTGATTGGGTAAGATTGGGCGTGGCAGGCGTTCATGGACCCCACTCTTTGTCATCACAACTTACAGCGCAGTGCAGTGATTTTGAAATCTAACCATTCATTTCTTTTTCCTAAATTAAAATAAAATTTATATAATCCATGATATTATAAAAATGATTTACTGCCTCATTAATCTAATCTCGTTTTCCAGTCTCCATCCCCTTTTGTACGTAATAATTGCTCAAAATACATATATCTTCATTAATCTGGTGACTTCCTCCACTCTTTAATTTTTTTTAAAGAACTTATATTTGTACAACATGGATTCCGATTTAGCTCTAACTTTTTATTTAAAAAAAACTTTATTTATTTCCAAACTAGTAGCTCGTCATAATTTAAAAAAATTTAAAAAAAGATTAATATGAAATACATTTATTAAAATGGTGACTTCTGCATAATTAAATCATTTTAATTTCGTCCAAATTTAACTATTTGAAATAAAATAAACCAAATTAAAAGAAGGAAAAAGAAAACCAATGGGTTATTAAGTTTGGGGAAATTACATGGAAGTCCACTTTGGTGACACAAAATCTACTTAAGTCTTGAGAAAAAATCTTAGTACATAAAAAGCCAAATTGGAAACAATTGTGTTGAAATAAGTCCACTTTTCAAATTTTCAAATCAATTGGGTGTTTTATGATGACTCTTTTACCCCTCAATAGTTTGATATATATTGCATTCTATCCTTTAGGCTTTTGTTTAAATTACAAAGAAGTCTATATATAATATTTAATTATCTTTTATATCCTTATATTTAGAAAAAGCAACATTTAACATCGTCTTTTTACAAGTCCCCATTTTTGCGATCCTTTTCACAAAATGGTATCAGAGCCTAGGTTTATTCTGGAAATACTATGAGAATATCTTGAATATTAATTTGTAACCTATACGGAGGAGACGATTCAAGAAAAATATGGACCCGAACGTTTGTTCGAAGTGTCATTCTTACAGGTGGTATTTCCAGAAATTGGAAAAACTAAATCAAAAGCATATGGCAGAAGCTCAACGCTTCAACCATAAGTGGAAACAATTACGAGGAACAGGTTTATGCACTCCAAGCATAAATCATTACAAGAAATTGGAAAGGATGGCGAAGAGGCTTCATCAAGTGAACCTCAAACTTCAGTTCCAGTTAGCCGAACTTCAGGAGGACAATCATCCTGAACACGAGGACGTTCTACCAGACCCCAATGATCCAACAGGGTCCGGACCGGATGATTAAAATGGGTGAGCCAACCTTTCGAGAAATCGAGCCAGATTCTTCTAAGATTTCCCAAGATCTTAGAGAGATCCAGAAGACAGTGCAGCGCTATGGATTCCTTCAATACCATGTCCCTGCACAAATCCATCAGATCCAGAGTCAGATTGAGACCATGATTAAACATCAGAAGGAAATTCTTGAGAACCTTCAAGATGTTCAAACCCGAGTAAAGGAATTGGAGTCAAGGCCCAGTTCTACAGGAAGAAGAAAAGGAGGATGGTTGCCACCATCTTACGGAACAGAACCCCTTTTACACCAAAAGGGGAAAGCAGAGGAGGTCCGAAGGCCTTTAACTGAGTCTGAAAAAATGATTGCAGTCCTACGAGGGGAACCCATACTTCCCACAAAGTAATGGAAAGAATCAACCTGGAAGATCTACGGGATCTTGAAGATCTAAGGGATCTTGCTGATTCATTTGAGGGATTAAATCTCGTAGAAATCAAGACAGGAGAGCTTGTACAAAGACCTCTACCACAAGAGAGCTTCGGGTCACACAATCCATCCGAAGGAGACCAAAGTATGCCACACAGGGATGATTTTACCTCAGCAACTTTGGATCCCCCAGTTGGAACAAGAAATCGTTCCCGAAGGCCAGATATTCATCAGACGCCCTATGGGAAGTCACAGCTAGATCCAATCCATCCATATGGACTTATGCTCAACATGGATAATTTGGATTTCAAAAACAGAGAAATTCTTATTGATGAATGGGCTTCAGCAATGAGAATAGCAGCAGGACACTTGACTTAGGCAAAGAATGATTCATTTTACTTCTAAAAATGAGTCTGGAAGGATCAGTCAAGATTGCCTGGGATCTTGGAGACCCAGGAACCAAGAAAGAAGTTCTAGCCGGAGAGTCCCTGAAAGAGATCGTGGACAAGATGGCGAGATTCTTCAAAATCTGTTTCATCGGAATAAGCTACTTCGAGGGAATGGAGGAAGAAAAGGCTAAGAAATACAGACAAGCTCTAATTAGCCTAGAACTACATGACATCTGCTATGTAGATGAGTACATCAAACTCTTTACAGAGTATCGATGGAAGTCGAAGATAGCAGAAAACGATGCAGCGGAATGTCATTTCTCAAAGTAAAGCTGGCAGAGTGGTGCTACCAAGCAAAGCTCCAGAAAAATTTCAAGAAGCTCAGAGGAATCAACAAAATGGCTCCTCTTTGTTGTACGGGAAATGATATCCCTACAATAATTGGGAACTACCCACAAAGGCGCAAGTTGAAGAAGCACAGAAGTCAACCGTATGCCCGAGGAGGTGGTTCAAGAAGAAGTAGGTCTTCATGGAGACCTAGAAAGTTCTGGTCAAAACAGAAAGCCCGAAGCTACAGATCGGGGCAAAGATCAGGACCAACAAGGAGTAGAATCTCATCGACAGGTTCTAATCAAGCTAGTTCTAGCAGGGCACCAACGAAGAGAACTTTCAGACGCACACCTACCCGTGCAAATGAGAGTTTCAGAGATTGCAACTGTTGGACATGTGGAGCAAGAGGACATATCTCAACAGATTGTCCAGAAAACCAAAGCCGAGGAATAAGACAGTTCGAGCATACCAAGGAATTTGAGGATGCTGTCTATTTTCAGGATTTGGTACAGGTGTATCAATTTGAGGATATTCCCTCAGATGAAAGCATCTACGAAGAAGAAATCTATTCTGAGGATGGAGGTGAATCTAGCTCAGAATCAGAGTGAAGGAGAGTTCCTTCAGCACGTGATTAGAGAAGAACCGACGGGGTTTTTCTCGCATACCACTGTTTCTCATAAAACCCTTATGAGGATCATGAAAGAAGAGCCAAAGCTTCAAATGTATGATGGATTTACAATCGGAGCAATGGAAAAAGCCATGGATATGATTGGTCTTCGTAGCAGAAAGCATCAGATTATCCATAGGGTGACAACAGGTGAATTTACGATCCCGATGGAATTCACGGGAAACCAAATTGAGATGCAGTTAATCCCCTACAGAGAAATCCAGGAGATTAAGAACAAAGTCAAGAGAGAGGTTGCTAATACACTCTCATGGATTCATATCGGAGCCATAAGAGTTATCATCAAAGCAACATTCAAGGAAGGAATTGATTCGCCCCTCAACCTGGCGATCTTTGACAAGAGAATCCCGAACCTCAAAGACTCTTGTTTGGGAGCCGTAGCAGGAAATCTGTATGCAGGAAAGATGGCCTTCAACATCTATCCGAGGATTGCATACAATTTAGGAGATCGAGACTTCAACAAAGTTCTCACTCTTCATCAAGATTTTAAAAGAGACGATCTGATGAAAGAAGGGAACAGGCCTTACTCGATCACCTACAAGGTGTCATACGCACTCTCGAATACTCATCATTCCGAAGTATTCTTGAGAAAGGAATTCATCGAAGTCCCCAGAATCTTTGAAGACTTCGCCAAAGCAGTATTGCCGGACATCATTGATACTCCGACCATAGGAGAGATCGACATGAGGATACAAGATCAACCTGTTCTGAACAGAAGCAGGAGCCTCATGATCGAGTCAAGAAGGATGTCTTTCCAACATGATAGGTTAATCAGCAACTATCCAGGGGAAAAACAGAAGGGAGCCTCAAGCAGAATTCTGAAAGTTCCTGATGTATTCCAAACAATAGGGAAACTGAAATGCCCAGAAGGCTGGAGAGAAGTGCAGATAATTTTTGACATCACCGAGAAGAACAATATCTTCCCCTGCGATGTCCTATATTATTTGCAACAACCTACAGTTGGCAAATTTCAAGGAAACCTTCAAATTGGGGAAATTAATCTCACGATTGAAGGAATTGCCGGACGGATCCCCGAGCAGCTTATTCTAGGGATTGAATTTCTCGAGGAACATAAACCTTGGGAAAGATTGCAAGATGGAATGGAATTCACGGTCGACGGAAAGAGATACCGAATTCGATGACCACCAGTCCATTCTCAATATACATCTCCATTGGGATGATATATGAGAAGTACCGGGCAGAATATTTTGCAGCCTACATTGACTCAGGAGCTGGAATATGCACTGCCAGGCGCGAAATCTTCCCCAAAGACGTTGGTGAGAAATTACCAGCCATTGCCGGAAGAGACTTTTCCAAACGGATCCTTATTCTTAATGAAGGAGTCCAAGGCGCGGAAATAATTCTCGGCGGAGCAGGCGGTACCCCATGGTACAAAGTCAAAACTCCACCTATATATTTCCATGATACAGGTGCAGATATGCTGTTAGGAAATAATTTCCTACAGACGTTCAAGACATTCACTCAAGAGAATGAAACGAGAAGACTTATTTTCACAACTCTATGTGATCATAAGATTATGGTACAACGATTACGGGAAGCGTTTCACAGAAAATTCCCTATTCGTTTTCGCAACAAGCGTGGTGATGAAGGAAAACTTCGACACCCAAAGATGAAAGATCAGCGGAAATTTGGAGAGGCAATTCTTCAGTTCCGACAACAAGGTCCTAGTGAAAGGGATTCACAAACTTTTGACTGGGTTAATATCATGTCTTTCAGAGAGCAGGATGAGGAAAGAGTAACTCCAGAAACCCTGTTGCTACTGAAAAATGCCTTACGAGAAGAAGTTCTACAACCTGAATCTACCCTCGAAGAGAGAATCACTCTAGAGGATGTAAAAAGGAAGATTCGTAGGAACTACAACGAGGATCCACTTGCATGGTGGAACAAAAATGAGCTCAGAGCTACTTTGAAGGTGAAAACTGGAAAAGAAAATGAGTTTGTTAGTTACAGGCCGATCCCCATGAACCAGGAAGATCGGAAGGATATGCAGATCATACTTAAGGAGCATCTTGACCTTAAGTTAATCTCAGCAGGTATTTCTCCATACAGCAGCCCAGGATTTCTGGTAAGAAATCATGGAGAAATTAAACGAGGAAAGCCGAGATTGGTGATCAACTATAAAGGGATCAACGAAATCTTGGAGTTCGATGGATATTTTATCCCAAGCAGAGAACATTTGGTAAATAGTATCAAAAATGCCAAAGTGTTTTCTAAATTCGATTGCAAGTCTGGGTTCTACCAGATTAAAATGGAGGAAGCAAGCAGAAAGTTCACCGCATTCTCCACACCACAAGGACATTATATTTGGAATGTCATGCCAATGGGATTAGCAAATGCTCCCCAGATATATCAGAGGAAGATGGATAATCTTTTCAAAGATTACTTTAGCTTCATGTTCGTGTACATTGACGACATCCTCATAGCGTCAAAAAACATGAAAGAACATCTTAAACATCTGGAAATCTTTTCAGACGTTTGTTACAAAGAAGGATTGGTGCTTTCCGAAAAGAAAGCAGTAATTGCTACAAGACAGATCGAGTTCCTTGGAATTGAGATCGATGAATCTGGAATCATCCTGCAAAATCATATTGTTGAAAAAGTACAAGGATATCCGGATGACTTCAAGGATTTAAAACAACTTCAGAGTTTTTTAGGAGTTGTTAATTTCGCTGGGATGTTTATCAACAATCTGGCAAACCACAGGAAGGTGTTCAGTCCGCTACTCAAAAAGGATGTTAAATTTGAGTGGAATGACGATCATAGACAAGCTGTCAAACAGCTGAAGGAGGTTTGCAGGCAACTACCAAAGCTTGCAATACCAAACGACGAGGATGAACTGGTATTATACACAGATGCCAGTGATCATTGGTGGGCGGCAGTTCTCATGAAAATTACACCTGAAGGAGAAGTGCCATGCAGATATTGCAGTGGGCTATTCGATAACAACGAAGTTATCAGATGGCACATCAACGAAAAGGAGTTCTTTGCTGTTCGAAAGGCTTTTAAGAAATGGCCACTTTTCTTACTTGCAAAGAAATTTATCTTGAAAATAGATAATACAAGTGTCAAAGCCTTTTTAAAAAATAAAATAGAATCAAAACCAGAAAAGGCTAGACTTTTAAGATGGCAAGCTGAATGCCAATATTATGATTATGATATTGTCATTGTGAAATCTGATAAAAATATTCTTGCAGATTTCTTAACACGAGATGGAGGGACACATTGCTAGCGATACCCTCAAACGAGTTAGGAATCTCAGGGAAAACCTGGAGATCCTGGAACGAGATTTTGGGACTCTTTGTCTCAATGCAGAGGTCGCGGGACGACTTCAACGAGCAGATCAGGAACTTGTTACTGATCATATACGAGCATGCTTTCGGGACCACGAACGGTTGTTTGAAGTCTTGAAAGGGCCTATACTTCAGGCAGCACCTTCAATAGTGCAAAAAGAAGTGTTTAGAGAACGGGGCTCATCTAACCCGGAGGCAAGGGATTCAAGTACCCCTGTCACGAGTGCTTCAGATGATGCATTCCTTGAGGATGTACAAGCTGAAGCGAATGTTGAAGGTCAGGTGTCATCACAATCTGAACCTTCAAGTCAACCCAGCACCTCTGGGGTAAAAGAGGGAGAGTTGAATCTTAGGCCAATGACTGGCAAGTCTAAGGTTCAAACTAATGACGATTTAGTTTCTTCACCTATGCAGGATTACCAGCGCACTTGGGAGAAACTAATTACCAGGCGAGGTATCAACCCAGAAAAATCAATAGTTGATATCTCCGGAAAATATCCGAGAGTTTGGATGAAACCAGGCAGCCATCCAAATGATGTTCAGGAATGGTATAATTTCGGAGCTCTGGCTTCGGTTTATATTGTGGCACCAGCTTTCTCTGAAATTTCGAAATTAGCAAAATGGATCAGAGAAGCTGTATACGAGACTTGGGCCAATAATCCACATTTGGCCAGAGGTGATATCTTGGAGTTGTATTTTTTCAGTGCTGCTCCAGAACCGGCAAAGAAAGGCTTCATTGAAGCTTTTCATTTTATCAAGCTGAGAAGACCAGATGGAAACGCCCTGAAAAATATAAAAATGGCGCTACCAGAAGGAATTCCAATTTTGGCGGGAACTATCACAGATGATAAAGTTTCAACCAGACGAGCATGGGGTCTTTGGGTTTGTCTAACTGAAATGGACAAAGTCAAATACACATTCAAGTTCTTTCAGAATTCAGCCAATGGAACTTTCTTGCTGAATTCCATGACAGGAACCTCCACGAGATTTGCCGAAGAACTCTTTGAAACAAAAAGAAGGATTCTTTGGGAGAACAAGATTCCGGCAGGAAAGGAGACTTACCGGAAATTCTGCAACATGGCACACATTGGCCGATGGATTGATCATATCTGCCTAGCATGCCCGGAGCAGAAAGAACCAGAGTTCGGGAAAGGATTCCGATCCAAACCCGACAGATCAGAGGCAGGAAAAGACAAAAGACCTGCTGACAAGAGAGCCCGTTTTCCGAAAGCTCGGGGACCACAAAAACCACTAATGTAAAGATTCCCCGACAAAGGAAAAGAGGTGGACCATTAGAAGTTAGTGCGGATACTGTTCAAACGCACTCAGACAAAAAATAATGGACCACTCACGAGAAAAGTTGGCACAACCGGACAAAGATGCCAGACCACGTGAAAGTTAAGGCGCACTCACAGGCGCACTCAACAATTATCAAGATTTGGAATCCGCATTTGAAGTCCGGATTCATGCCTATATAAGGGCGCTCATTCAGGAAGCTAAGGACATCGAAAATTCTCCATAGTTTTCTGAGAAATAAATTTAGAGTCTCCAAGCTTTGTAATATTTCAACTTTCGTAGCTTGGTAATCTTTCTTTCTTTTATTTCTTTTGTTATCGTTTGTAATATTGTTCTGTTGGTTTTCAGTTTATGTGTTCTTGAGTCAAGCCTCATCTTTATGAGAGGCTAAACAAGTCCGTCTCCTCCCAAAAGGAGACGTTTTAATGTAATAGATGTTATAAGTATTCCAGAATAAAAATAAGGCTGTTGCCCAGCTATCTCCCAGATTTCTTTAAATCTTTTTTATATCTTGAATATACCTTACGCCCTAAGGTAGAAAACGAATTAGGGCTGTGCTGTGCGGTTTCTGAAGGAGTCGGATAAATGGCAGACTAACCTCGCCCGTGTGCTGAGGTTGGATGGTGAGGAGCCATTCGTAAAACAGTCTGGAGGCAGTAAGTTTTCGACTGGTGGGAGTTGCGACCCACCTCACCCGGTGCCGTTATGGTCAAAATGGTATTTTTTAGTTTGCTAAAATTTTATTGTAATACGGAAGCATGTTGGGCCTTTTATTTATTTTAACATGATCTTCAAATCGGGTTGAATTATAATTAGACGAACGTTATATAAACCGTGAGTCCTTTGCAAAAGTATGCTCTTGGGATTCATCTCGAGATGACAGAAACTGAAGGATCTCATGTTCATATAATGTTTCTGTTTGTTAAATATTAGGATGAAAACGATGATGAATAGTATATTGTGGCATATTTTGTTCTTTAAACATTTTCTAGGGCTAAGAATGCAATTTTATTAAAGATTGGTTGGACCGCGTGGACCGCTTTGACCACATGGACCACATGGGGTTATTATGGTCATTTCAACCTAGAATGGACTTATGTCAACTAATATTTTTTCGCTGGACTAGGATAGATTATGTTTCACCAAAGGGTACCGGCCCGTAATTTTCCCATTAAGTTTTATTTAATGGATCAGATGTCATAAATTGACCCAGTCCACGACACCACACCACCCAAAACGACGCCCAGGTGTGGTGTGGCCCTCAGCAAGTTGGTTAAAATGGGAGCCCAAACACTTGAGCGGGAAAAATAGCCGTTACTTCCACAAGCCCCAGAATACCGCCAAAATCGCAGAGCTCAATTATCAGCTGCCCGTAATCTCACGGGCAGCTCAAAATTCACCCCACCCCCCCTTCAATTTATTATTGTTCCCGGCTTCGTGCTCATACAAAGAATCTTTCTTTAAAGCACGGACACTTCTTTTGCTCGTTCAAAGTGTCTTCAAATTCCCTTCTCCCTTTATGATTATTCTTCAAGTTTTCTTGATTTTTTAAAACCTTTTAGAACAAACATCACATCACCCCCAATTTCCCTCTTTTTTTCTGGGCTTATTTGCTGAACAACAAGGAGTAATTGTACTAAAGAATTTGTTCTTGAACTTATTCCCTCTCCAAAAAAGCTGTCCTTTCCGTTAATTTTTAGGATTTGACATGGGTTTTTCAAAGGACCATCAACTTGATTCAGGTAAAGAATCTGAAAGCCAGAAATGGGTTCTCGCTGGAATTTCGATTTGGGCACCGCTAAAATCAATATCGACGAAGCGCAGCGAGGGACATGGAGCAGAGGAAGAAGATAGCGCCTGTTGCACAACTCCGACGGCGCGTGAGTCGAAGATACCGGAAAGACTGCCCTGCCCTCCGGCACCAAGGAAGCGCCGCTCCACTTCACGGTGCCATTTGAACGGAAATAGAGAATTTTTTAATCCTCCCGACATGGAATCAGTATTTATTCGCCATGCTGAGAGAGCCAATTGAGTTGAGATTCTTAAGGTCTCCTTGCAAAGGTCATTAGTCGCAAAGGGAGAGAATCCAAATTTGAGTTGTAATATTTAGAAAGTTTTTGCCTTGGATTATGCTTAAGGATGATTTCTTCGTATTGTTTGGCAAATGTTGTTCAAAGTTTAGAACTTGTCTGAATCGATCAGTTGCAGTTTTAGGATTTGATAAGATATTTGGATGTACACATACAATGGAACTTAGTTACTCGCCAGTTTGATTTGGCTGTTCAAATCAGCCGTAATCCACTTGGATTATTGTCATAAAATGTATATTTTTTAAAAAAATATATTGAATGATGGGTGTTCCTGATTCATGATTTGAACTGTTAAAAACATGAAAAACACAAATTCCAATTTTTTATATGCCTAAATTGTGGAACTTTTTAAAATTATGGTAAAAATTAAGTGTGAGGTTGTTGCAAATTTGTAGTTAGAGGTTCCTCTCAGCAATATGAAGGCCCGTAGCATTGTGGTCGCAGTTACAATTTATTTTATTTGATCCACCAGTAATGCTCGGAAGATCGATTATTCATCCATTGACTTGGATCGCACATATCACTACATCCAGATTTTTGTTTCGTTTTATTTACTCGTTGGTCCCTAATAATATTTATTTAGGAGATATCGTTTAGATTATGATTTTCTTGTATTTCGTGGTTGTAACGGCCTTGCCTGTATATGTACTGTTTTGATTTCGTAATAATATATCTACCGATAAAAAAAGATTTATGATTTCTCTTAAACAAAAAAAAAATTAGTTTCTTTAAGAAGTTTAATCCCCTTCAAATTTTCAAAATTCAATTGATTGTATTTACTAAAATTTTATTCTTTGGTTTCTTGGCCACAAAGTACTAGAGATATCAAACGGAGCGGACGACGCGAGGCACGACACGTCACGAAGCAGCACGGCAGGACACGACACGTTTTGCTACAGTGTCGTGCCGTGCCAGGCACGGCACTGTAGTATGGGCCGTGCCGGGCCATAGGGTGCCGGCGCGTGGGCCGGCACCACACGACACAAATAGTATATATATATTTTATTAATTGTAGCGATCGATCGCCAGTTAGGTGGCGATCGATCGCTAAATCAAAAAATATAAAAAAATTAAAAAAACTTGAAATGAGCTGTGCAGTTACACGTAGGGGCCGTGCCCGCACCGTTTGACACCACTACCAAGTACAAACATTGTTTTTAAAATAAAAAAAAAATTTACTTTAGATTTGGTTTGGGCCCCACAAATATATGATGGTTGCAGTCAAGTTCCTCGTAATTGTGGTAATAAAAGGACAAGTCACTTGCATAATTGAGCTGAATTAAAATAGAATCCAATGTAGGGTTCTCTTTATGACTTCAAAAACATTGTCTCCCATCACATGATTCGTTGTGATAATAAGTCTATTGGAGGTATTGTACATTACAAAATCCAATCTCCTTTAAATTGCAGATTTATTACAATCATACAAAATAACATGCAGGCGAATATGCTTACTGGGAATATTGGGTATTATATATATATATATATATATATATATATATATATATATATATATTTAAAGTTTCATGCATAGTTTAAAAAAGTAGAGAGGTTTGGTTGCTATATTTATAAACAATGGGATTTCCTTGGGGGGTTTAAATATGTAGAGGGTTTTTTTTTGCCTATTTTGTTACATATGACAGTTTTGTGCAGAATTTAAGAAAATAGAGGGATTTTTATACCTATTTTCTTAAAACAATGAAATGTCGTGCATATTTGCTAAAACACATGTGCATTTTACTCTTTAAATTCTTGTGAATAATTATCATCAAATAATGTTAGTACTAACAACAGCTGGAGTTAGAGAGTGATCCACTGAGAAAATGTATCTTTTGCTCCTCTATTTAAATCTTTTTTAAAAAATTTAATTTTAAAGAGGATAAATTTCTAATTTCGACACTCGTACTATCTGTACTTTGTTGATGGTGATTTTTTTGGACGATGATCAAGAATAGATTAATACAGAAGGCATAGCTAGATTCGAAATTTACTAAAGTTAATTGATTTATTAAATTTTGAAAATATACAAAATTTATATTTTCGAAATAAATTAAAATCCCAATTTGGAAGGCTTGAAACGAGATAGATAGATGAGCCAAGGGCTTTGTACCCCGGTAACACCGCACTTCTTTGAATGCTGGTAGATATCAAGTTCGAGACCTCACACTCCCTAATTAGCATGTGATTGTACTAAAAAACGAGATATGTTATCTGAAAATCTTGCGATGACTGAGTTATGCCCGTTTTTCAGAGTCTACTCTTCTTTTTCCCCCCATCATGTTTCTATATACCCCTTTCCTTTTGATTGTTATAATATATAATCATTGTACCTTTAGATAATCATCTTCCTCATACCCCTGAAAACACTATTCGCACGTCACTTATTATAATGATGATAGTAGGTCCCCTTGTTCCTAACCTCTCATATTCGGACACCTCTCATTTGCTTTCCCGAGATGTTATCATTACTTTTACAGGCGACGTAATCTCCCATACCGTCTGTCAATAATTCTAATATCTTATGACCCCTTTAATGATCCCAGGTTTGTAGGATCTTGTTTTATGTCTTCATATCTGAACACTCAATTCATTCTCAGGTTATTCACTTCTCGGGATGTGCCATTCTCAGGACGTACCATTATCAAATTATCCCCTTCTCGAGATATGCCCTTATCGGGATGTTTCCTTATCGGGATATGCCTTTCTCGGGACATTCCCTTATCGGGATATGCCCTTATCGGGATATGCACTTCTCAGGACATACCCTTCTCGGGTTATCCCCTTCTCGGGATGTTCCCTTCTCGGGATATACCTTTATCGGGATATGCTCTTCTCGGGATATGCCCTTCTCAGGACGTACCCTTCTCGAGATGTTCCCTTCTAGGGATGTGCCCTTCTCAGGTTATCCTTTTCTCGGGATATGCCCTTATCGAGATATTCCCTTCTTAGGACGCACCCTTCTCAGATTATCTCATTTTCAGGATATGTCCTTCTCGAGATATTTCCTTCTTTTAATAAATATTATAATTCAATTACAATGTTATTCCTGAATTTATTTTGGGTATAACAAGTTATATGAAGTGAATATTATTTTGATGTGAGCATGTGATCCTATAAACATTTTTCTATTGAAAGAATACTACCATGATAGGAAATTTAATTGGTAGGGATTAGTGAAAAAGTTATTTCCAATATATTAACAATATGGTGAGGGGCTGCCCGACTCAAATTCTTCTATGTACGTAGCTACATATTGATCAAAATATGCTATATCATTCAATATAGACGAAGTATTTCTCATATAATATGTAAAATCTGTGAGTTCTATACAAATTAAAACTTTATTAAATATATGTGATCTATTTATTCAACAGCAAGAGACAAATTTAGAAGTGCTCTTTAGGGGATCAAGACATAATATTGGAGGGTAAAATAAATTTTAGGATGTTAAAATATAATTTTAGGAGAGACAAAATATAAATTAAATTTTTTAGGTAGTAAAAAAAGATTAGGATGACAGCTGCCTCCACCCCTACATGTACGTTCGCCCCTGCTCAACAGGATGTACTATATGAGATTATTTATCCCAATGTAGCATATTTTATATCCTCGATAAATAAGCATAATTTAACATCAGCATATCATTTATCCCAGAAAACACACATGAATTTCAATTCAATATATGGTACCCCCAAGTTTTTTGCCAAGATATCTTTTAAAAAGAACTTAATATCTTATTAAATTAATAATTAATAATTAGGGATGGCTAAATATCTAGTTTTGTTTTGTGTGTGTGGAAGCCCTTATGGTCCATTTGGATTGATGGATTTGAAGCCATGAATTTCAAATCCATGATTTCAAATATATTTGATTGTTTGGATGTATTTATATTGTGTGAATTCATATATTAATCTATGTAGATGTAATGATAATTATGATGGATTTGAAATATACCTAAGACGTGCGTCATTTCAAATCCATTATTCAAACCCCCTCTTAATCAATCATTTTTTTCCAAATAAAATCTCTCAATCCAAACACAGTATTATTGTCTAGATCTTGGCTGGGCATTTGAAGTAACATGTACCTCATTGGATTCCCTTTACAAATAATGAAGAAGATGGGTATCAATTTTTACCTGTTCCCCTTGTGGGCAGCAGCTTCGGTTACCCAAAATTCCTGTTTATTTAGCTCAATTATTGTACCACTTTCTTGTCCTTTCCACCCTCCATATGAAAGAGGGATGAAGCTGTAATAAAGAACTATAGGTTTGTTATTTAATGATTATGACTATTATAATTAATTGGTCATGAAATTAAATCTCAATTAATATGTAATGGCTTCAAACTGCTGTTTTCAAGGCCATATAAAATTATATTACCGATGTTTAATTAAGTGCCTCTAAGTAACTAGCAATAATTTTCATATTTCTTTAAATGAAAGAAGATCGTACATAATTTCTAATTTCTATGTTTAAGAATTTTGGCAACGAACCCTCATGTGGTTTTCTTAATAGTTAATTTACACCTCTTTAGTTTGAAAATATGCAACTTACCTAATATACTTTTCAAAATAGACAGTTTACCCTGTTTGAAAATATGCAGTTTACCCAAGTAATTTGTGAATAAATACAAAATATCATCTACATATAAGAGGACAGTGGGCTATATTTTGCAAACCACATGGGGTAAATTGCATATTTGAAAATCACGTGGGTAAACTGTATATTTTCAAATCATATATGTGTGTAAATTGTCTATTAGAGATACCGTGAGAGTGTAAATTGAAACAAACTCCTTAAAAACCTAATTGAAGTTTTTCACTATCATTGCTCCATTTTTTAGTTTTCAAGTATATATTTCATATATTATTTAAATACTCATAGGTTTGATAAAATATTTAGTTCGACGAGGATTACATCAAATTAACCCTTAATCTTAGTGCCTTTTTTTTTTTTTGTGTGGCAGGTTTGGCAACCAACATATCATCTGTTATATATACTAGAGGAATGGTTATATGTATCGTAATGATAGAGTATGATTTATGTTAAGTTACATAAACTCATATGACTGACTGTTGTATCCAGGGGCGGAGCTAGGATGTAAATTTACCTGGGGCTGATCAAGTTAGTCGTAATATTAACGGACTATATCGGTTTAAAGGGTGGTACTAAAACATAAATTTCCAAAATTAACACAATTTTTTTCCTAAATAATGCAAAAAAAATTTTAAAAAAAATGTGGTGGGGCTATAACCCCACCCACTTAACTAGTAGCTTCGCCTCTGGTTGTATCTGTTGCTCCGGTTTCTCTTAATTAATATATCATATTCTCGTTCAAAATTTTTTTTTTGGGAATGAATACATTAGACATGACGCGCATGGGATGAGGGAATTTGGGAAATTCTTTTATGGATCGATTGTGGATCTCATATATAGACCCACTTTAAATGAAGGAACAGAAAATTTTATCATGGTCATGTCCAATTTACCATGGTTTCATTGACATGTCTAAGTTTTTTATATAAGTGGGTGTAAACTTGGGTCCACAGTCGGTCCCGGGAGAGTCATAAAGAAGACTGATAGTATATTGGAGGATAATAATAATGATGAAACGAGACCAAAACTGTGGAATATCCATAGAATTGTGTATCCCACCCAACTGTTACCTCGGCATCGCGCATCTGCTCTCCAGCCATGTTATTGCTTCAAGATGATATTTTTATAATGAAATAAATAAAGACCTTCTTCCACG
The DNA here is from genome assembly GCA_907163345.1 of Haberlea rhodopensis. NCBI lineage: Eukaryota > Viridiplantae > Streptophyta > Magnoliopsida > Lamiales > Gesneriaceae > Haberlea > Haberlea rhodopensis. The sequence continues at coordinate 1,235,131 of CAJQUN010000060.1, forward strand.
TTCACTTCGGCTTTGTAGCCAATAATGCATGCATTGTCTTTCATGCAATGCACGTTAAATAGTTATTTTTCAGTTTTTATTTATTTATTTTTGTTTAGAAATGGAGTTTGGACTGTGGTGTTCACATGTTGACAATAGGTTTGATGACAAAAGTGGGTGAAAACGTGATTTAAGTGCAAAAGGGTTGAAAACCAGCAGCATCGAGATCCGTATAGGAGGCTATACCAGAGCAAGAACCAATAGCAGTTGATCGCGAAGTAGTAGATTAAAAAGATTATATGTAAAATTTAGTTCTTATTCATTTTAAACCGCCTCTTCCCGTCCTCACCCAATTAGCAAGGAATGGTGGAGAGTGACTGAGTGAGGAAAAGAGAAGAGTTAATGTGTGGTGATCCAACCGTATTTGTTAAACTTGTCCCTTAATTTACCCTGTCTGTACTGAGCTTTTCAGCACACAGAAGCCGCGCCAGTATCTGAAGACAGGAGCAGAGAGACATTGTGACTATTTGAAGAGCAATCACTTAAACCCGGAAATGTCGCAGTTGATTTCCCAAAACTTGAGCTTTCGACTCGAATCATGTTGTGGGCATGTGGCCAAAATAAATAATAGTTTCACGATCCTTATGTAACGTGGTATCACTAAAGATTTCATTCATCCACAATCAAGTTTATCAATGAAATTACACAGATTACATTTACTTCATTTGGTAAGAGCAAAAGGCATCATCTCTATGAAAACAATTCTTCCATCATGAAACTTGCCAACTTTTCCATCGGAATAAGAGCTGAAATATACAGCTCTTCCGAAGGTTGTGTGCGCCTACATTCCAGCTTTAGTTATTTTTAGTCACAGCAACATCATGCGCGGGTTAAGGTTTTTCAGGGTGTTTTTCAATCTATTCGAGGAGCATGAACCAATCCCAGAAATTCAGAAGAAACCTTGTTCATTGTGAAAGATTCAACTTTGAAAGTTTCTACAATGCCTTTGTTGTTGAGGCCTTAAATGCAACTTATAAGCCTGTATTCCATGGGAGAGATAATGACATGTTCTTCCCGCGCACCACTTCCAAATTGCTTGCTGTAGCCAAGTATATCGGTGTCTCCATGTAAAAGATTCAGAGAAGTGGCTTTTACATTCGAAACTGTAAGACCGTCGAACATGTCAAACAGATTGATTGGCTCATCGGCAATAGATGAACACGTTGACCTCCCTTTTCGACAATATGAAGAATCCCAGTGTCGCCTTTGCAAAACATGCACAAATTTGGGCTCTTTAAGGGGCTGCTGGGAGTATTTCAAAGGCAGGGGAACCTTAAAATTCAAAAAAAATGAAAATCACATGGCAAGGAAGCTACCGAGGGAGAAAAAGATCTCGGGGGGTGGCTGCGCAGATATAGTTTCAGCTTTTTTCGCGATGAATATTGGTAATGGATAGTTCGAGTGTGCACCAACCAGATGAGATAGAAGAGAGGTACTCAAGGGACGAGGATTCAAGGTGGGATTTGCAGATGAAGATATGTTTAGACTCCACGAGGATGTGGAAAAGAACATTCATTGGACATCCACCACTCCTTGGCACAGACCACTGTCATCATCTCTAACCAGTCGATGATCAAGCATGATCTCCAACCACCCATTTTCTAAGCTTTCCACACCCAAGAATTGCCTAGTTTGAACAGAGAAGCGTTCTCCATTTGAGCCTACCATGAGTGCAAGAGAGGGCATTTGATAGTAATTTCCTTGCAAAGCTATCTTGTCATAAGTTTCCCTACGACTCATTTGAAATCCGTTGAGATCATAGTAAAATATTCTATTGTTATCATCATTTGTTTTATATCTAGCTATCAGTTCCTTATCATCAAACTCATGCCCAATAAGCTCAACATGATACTCTTTCTCAATAACAAAGTACTGTATTGAATTTTCACTATTATATACATGGGTTGGACACTGGAGTTTTTTCCCACGATGTCCTTGGATAAGAAATAACTTCCCACACCAAATTCCCTTCTGCAACCACCATTTGTCCACCAGCAAGGCCGATAGGCTCAGCATTATCGACAGGCACAGGATTCCCACGATGTCAGCTCCCGGTGCAAGAGTGCATGCCTAGTTCATCAATAACAGTTAGTTGACCATCCTCACGCCTTATTTTCTGCAGCTGACCATAGCTTACATTAAAGAAGAGTGTCTGATGTTGATTGCTGATTTCAACTGTGTAACTTTCTAAATCACTACAAATATATGGAGTGGGGCAAGGTAGCTGTTTGGGTGAAGTGAAAATTTTAACCCTTTCTGGTTCGGCCTTCTCACATTCCACAAATCCGTTGGCGATATAATATGTCGGTAACCCCATGGCACGGACAGAAGCTTTTCAGTAGAGACGATGCCTTCCCGTAAATATCCTGTTAGCATCATGGCGCAGTTCAGGCGAGATCCGACTCTTGACACACGTCCAGTTTGAGTCCAACACTGTAGCATCGGGTCTTTCCACAACCTCATTTGTTATTTGCTCCAGTGGGTTAAAAATGACTACAGTCTGCAGAGTTCCTTCATGAGCCCTGATTGCTCTATGCACAGGTTGAGCATCATATTTAGATCTTGTTTGTGCAGGTTCAAAATGAGCTGGGTTTTGATCATTCTTTTCATGGCGGATTTCAAACAGAACTTCAGTAGCCTTGGACATGAAAATTTTTAGGTCTTGTAAAGCCAGATGCATCCGTCTCCCATAGTCTCCAACCACATGGTCCTTAGTCGTACCAGTCACTCCATCATGATGCTGAAACAGAGCTAAGTTCCATCTAGCTGCCGTAAGCTATACGAAAACCCAATAGGCAATTTTTCACATTGTACTCGCTGGCAGTATCCCAACAGAAAAGCCATCATCATTTCTGCACTGCGAAGTGTTTGTTCCAGTACCCGGTCAACAGCCTTGAAAAAAGGCCTGGAGACATAATAGCCACTCCGATAATCTTTTTTTCCAATCAGCATAGGTAAAGAAATCCTCCTGATAGAGAAGTAAAGCCTCCGATCCCACCAGAGCCAATTTCGTCAGTATGTAAATAATTTATTCTGTCAGCCTCATATCCCAGGGTGCTGAAAAAGTAATCCAAAGTACCAAATTTGGCTTCTGCATTCAAGCTAGGATCAGAATTAATATAATCGAATAACATATGATAATTCCTGAATTGAGCTTAAGCCTCATCGCCAAGGGGAACAAGGAGTGTGTTTGAACGGCAAAGAGTTGATTTCTTCCTATACTGATCAAATAAATTTATTGCCATCTCCTTGACATTTTCTTGGTCAGTCTCCACAGGATGTCAAGGAGATGGCAATAAATCGGGTCTGGTGAAACTAAGAAACCTACCGCGCATATAAGAGCTTGTCAATAACTATCATCTTAGAATCTTAGAATATTCTGCTAAATCATTAAAAAAATATAGATGAATAAGCAGAAGCGTACCTGAATACATAATAACTTATATTTCTGCAGATCTAAGTACTATGATCCGCCAGATCTTCACGATTAGCCTTGAGAGTCCTTTAGTCTTCTCTCGCAATCTCTAACCATTGACGGAATATAGTTAGAATGACTCAATCATGTGACCTGAGGACATGATTCCTTATATATATATATATATATATATATATATATATATATATATATATATTAAGTTTCTATTTAAGCTCATCAATCGAATAGAAAAGCCCGTTTGTCTCAACAAATTAAAGATCCATACTATTTTAGATGCTTGTAGCCCAACTTTATTAACATTATTCAGATCACTCTATTTGGGCTAAATTTTAAGATAGCCTACAATACACCAACAATTACATATGTATGCCCAGATGACGAATTATATTTCTAACAGTATTTTCTGTAAGAAGTAAAAAAAGTCTCATGTGATAAGTAGTCAACAGAACTACTGATACCCATACACTTCTAACAACAAATAGAAAGAATAAAAAAACGTACAGAACTCTAAACAGAAGTATCGATAGAGCATACACACAAAAAATGAATAAAGAAATTTAAATATCACCTGTTGAATGATAGAAAAGTAATGTGAATTAGCCTGCAGAACAAATATAAAGCAGATAACAAGTAAGATTAGGCAACTCAACGTTGATGAAATCAAAATCGCAAAACAGATAAATGGAAAATGTGAGACAAGAAAGTATTTCTAGACTTTGAGAGAACAAGCTCCCTGAGAAAAAAAAATGTAGCAATAATATTGTATTTAAAAGAGTAAATGATGACAGAATGAGAAAACAGCAAAAATATGTTTTTGCAAGTCCAATAGGCATTATACAATTACAAGCAAGAAACATCAAAAAATAACAAATCCCTAGATAGAGAAAGATCAAGTCATAAAGTATATGAAACGATGCACATCAACATGGAGTATAACAAGCGAAGCGAGAAGTAACTCCTATTATTCACAGAAGAAGGAATATTACCTCGTCGTTCATCACCCATCCACCTCCGACAATTTCTAGCAGTCCATTCCTCACTAAATTGATTAAGGATTCTCTTTTAACATCCGAAGCATCTCTCCAGCATCTTTCTAAGTAAGACATCTCTTCCCAAATAAATTTCCTACTTAATTCCTACAAGTTTACAACTTCTACCAGTAAAATACTACATTTTAAACCTCGGAGCCCTCAAATTTCATTATTATTTCACCCAATCATTCGGCTGAACAAATTTAAAACGAGCACATAACCTCTCTCAACTGCAAGAAAAGTTTTCGAAAATGCATTTTTGGTACTATATATTTCATTAATCAATATTTTTTGTTCTCATAGTTTCAAATCTGCGATTTGGATCCTCTATATTTATTATATCAACGATTTCTGACTTTTTTCTTTTACCACTGCAATTTTAAAGCTTTAATTATCAGGATCCGTAATTTTAATACTTTAGGTTTTATTACTGTGCAATTTTGATCATTTATATGTTGAAAAATGATCTTTTATGATCTGTAATTTTTTTAAATAGTAAAAAAATTAAAATTAAGATAACTTGATTTTGAAATTTTTAAAAATGCAAAACAAGTAATTGTTCTCGTAGACATTAAATTATATTAGAAATTGTTAAATATTTTTTATAATTTAAAATTAAATAAATAATATAATAATATCGTAATTTGGGAAATTTTTAAAAGTTCAATCATAACTAACGATTATATTGGCATATATGAAATTAAGAAAAATATCTGTTGTGAGGAAAGAGAAAATTCAATTTGGTTAATTCAGAAATTTGGTTTTGCTTTTTAAAAAATCGGTTATTGATTATATTTGAATTACATAATAATCTATTCATTTTTAATAAATAAAGTAATTGAATTTATGTTTATTTTTATTCTTGATTTAGTATTTACATAATAATACTTTGATTATGTATAATCTGAACACATGATTTTTTTATATATAATAATAAGACGATGTTAATTTTTCACACTTATTACATGTATTAATAATAAAATTAAATTAATTTATGTAAAATACTTCAATAAATATTTTCATATTTGGCTACTTATTTCAAACATATATTAATTAAAAAAAATTAATTTTTTTAAACGAAGTTGATAAAAGGTAATTTGCTGATTTGGTAATACAAAATAAACTAATTTCATATTTTTGGTAGTACAATATGTTGTAGGTTATATTTAATATTTAATAAGATAATAATTGCAATTGAAGATTTGCTTGATGCATAAATTAGAAATGCAGCAGTTTAATTGTGGATTACAAGATCGCAGCTCCCTCCAGCGTCCAGCTTCGCAGCGATTCCTATTTGATTTTCTCAGCTTCTCACTTAGACCCGAAAACGGTCTTCAGATCCGACCCACTTCGATTCGTGCAGTCCTCTCTTTCTCTCAGGTGATGAAACCCTTTTGCTGTTCGCTAACCATACCCTCTCTTTTTCTTCGATTTTTATGCACAGGCGTGTTTGTCCTTTTCGTTTTTTTTCGTTTGATTATTTCTGGGATCAGGGAGAAAATATTAGATCTGCATAGTTCATGATTAGTCATAAGTGCCCTTCTGCTTCCGTTTAATTTTTCATGATTTGGAGTGACGCCTTTTGAGAAAAGATTTAATTTTCTGGCCGAGCTTCGGAAAATCTTTAAAGAAGGGTTCATGAATTGTAGTTCAATTATTCATTAGATTAATTGGTTTGGAATAAATGATTTTATTTTTTTGTGAGAGAATTGAAGTTATCGTTGTGATTGTCTTGTTGGAAAATGCGTAGCAGGCCAAAATCATGTTATTAAATCGCTGATTTAAGAACAACGTAACCTAATTTAGCTTATTTGGGTTTAATGTATAGTGGAGAGATCATTGGCACAGTTTTGATCAATTGATGCATATTGAAATTGTGTCCTTAAGGTGGGTTGAACCAGCGGAGCAAGTAGAGTCGACCTGGAAAGAAATACAAATTTTAATTTCATGTGTATTTTATTCTATACAAATTCGTTTTCCATGAAAATGAATTAAGCAGTTCCTTGACTTAATTCACAGGCTTTCACATTCGCATTGCTTGTTATTTCTTCAATATGTAGGGTTTTGTTGTTACATTTTTGGTTCTTATCTTGTTATGTGATGGTTGGGAGATTTGCTTAACATTTACAAGTAGCTTTCCTCGGAAAAAGATATGATATGAATCGAATGATAGGGAGTTCTTTTCCTCTAATCAATGACCTTTGATATCAATATTACAGAAGCTGATAGCATAGCGATCATATAAATTCAAGAAACTGAGAATAGGTGATCAACAAAATGCCTGCACAGAAGATAGAAACAGGTCACAATGATGTTGTTCATGATGTTTCCATGGATTACTATGGGAAACGTGTGGCAACATCATCATCTGATACCACTATTAAGATAATTGGTATCAGCAATAACTCTACATCTCAACATCTGGCTACCTTGAGCGGGCATCAAGGGCCCGTCTGGCAGGTTTCTTGGGCACACCCCAAGTTTGGTTCGATTCTCGCTTCCTGTTCTTATGACGGTAAAATAATCATCTGGAAGGAAGGTAATCAGAATGATTGGTCTCAGTCTCATGTCTTCACAAACCACAAATCATCTGTCAATTCAATTGCTTGGTCGCCCCACGAGCTTGGACTCTGCTTGGCTTGTGGTTCTTCAGATGGTAATATTTCTGTCTACACGGCTCAATCAGATGGTAGTTGGGCAACTACGAGAATAGAACAAGCCCACCCTGTGGGGGTGACTGCTGTTACTTGGGCTCCTTCGATGGCCCCTGGTGCATTAGTTGGATCTGGACTGCTGGATCCTGTGCAGAAGCTGGCTTCTGGTGGCTGTGATAATACTGTGAAAGTGTGGAAACTATACAATGGTAACTGGAAGATGGACTGTTTCCCGGCTCTGCAAATGCACTCAGATTGGGTGAGAGACGTCGCATGGGCACCTAATTTGGGGCTTCCAAAGTCCACTATTGCAAGCGCTTCTCAGGATGGAAAGGTTGTTATATGGACTGTGGCAAAGGAAGGTGATCAATGGGAGGGTAGAGTTCTAAAGGACTTCAAGGAACCTGTTTGGAGGGTATCATGGTCTCTGACCGGGAATTTGTTGGCCGTGGCAGCTGGGGACAATAATGTTACATTGTGGAAAGAAGCAGTTGATGGAGAGTGGCAAGAGGTCACCACAGTTGATCAATAGAATACAGGTTTTTTAAGTTGTTAAAAGGGAAATATAATATTTTATTGGCTTGTCGATCTTCTGGGTTTTGTTGTGACTATTTTATTTTCTAAAGCACTTTCTATACCATATCTTGTTGTTTGATCTTTTTGTCTGTATGGAATGGGCATGCTAGTGTCTGATTTTATTTAGTGTTTTTGAAAATATTTTTTTATAATGTGTACCAAGATAAATGGGAGAATATAGCAAAAACACGTGGTTTTGTTTTATAAATAAAAAACATTTTTTTCATTTAGATATGGTAAAAATATGTCGAATATAATAATGTTAGAATATGCTAAATTAATTTTTTTTATCATTTTTGTAGAATATTATAATTTAAAATATAATTTATTAGATACGAAATCATAGAATAATTTGGGAAATTACAAGAAATTAATTGAAAATAATACTTGCATAGAAGAGCGCTAGATGGGAAAAATATTAAATGGGTGCATAATGATTTGTTCTAATTTTCGGTAAATAAAAACATGTTACGAAGTAAAACCAAATAAAAACACGAGTTAGTTATTTTTACCTTGACTGGTAGTCGCTTTATCTTTTAAATATTCAAATAAATGATATGGACCTCATATATTATGAATCCAAATGGTATGTTTGCAATTACTTATTTAAAATACTTGTATCTTATATAAACTCTTTTATTTTTAGCTTTTTTCAGTTTTTTCCAATGTGTAAGTCTTAAGACTTTTTGGTGTACCTCTGGTACATGTTAGTTATATATTTTATTATTTAAAACACTTCTATTTTACTTCTGTTTAAAGTTAAAGTTGGAAGAAAACATCTTTTAAGCAAAACAAATTGAGTATTCGCTATAAAAAAAAAAAACAACTTAATAAACTTCAATTAATTACAAAATTGTCATCACATAAGTTAAAGCAACCAAAATCATATCATAACTTGCTTCTCTACTTCTGTTTTTACATGTTTTATTTTAGAGAACCAATAGCATAAGCAAGAAAATCACACATTCAAAATCTATTTTTTTTTTATATGAAAAGCTGTAACACCCTTTTATTTTATTAAGAATGAAAATAATAAATAATAGTGATAAAAATACTAAGACAATAATAAATAATCATAATAAATAATAAGATATCAAATAATTAGGAGTAGGAGTTGGTATTGAATGGTTGACCATGACAAATGTCATCTTGCATGTAACATATCTGATCAAATTTTGCCTATAAATACACTCCAAATCCATCACTTTCAGCCATAAATTCGTCCAAAAATCCTTAGAAAAAATGACAAAAAAATGTTAGAATATTAGGCCAAAAATAGGCCAAAATCCAAATAATTAACCAAAAACTCTCCAAAAATTCTGAAACTTTTACCCAACCTTCATTATCAACCCACAAACAAACGTATGTGGGTGGTGTAGCAAAATCATTAAGAAAAATAGCTAAACAAATTCTGAACCGTGAAGAACACACAGGAAATCTGCCCAGAAAACATCACTTTGAGGTAGTATGTTCAGACCCGTGTTCTATACGATTATTTCCGTTTTAAGTCTTAGGAGCGAACTTAAACTTGTTTAAAATATGTTATAGTATATATTCACGTCGGCCGTTTGCCCAGAAAGTTGCCGGACGTACAGGTTTCCGGCGACCAAAGTACCCTACCTAATCATTCCGAAAAAACAGAATCTGGGCAAAATCGGCTGCGAATTTTAAAACCGTTTCTGAACAAAAGTTGTAGATAACAGTGAGACGATCATTCCCTGAAAATTACAGCCGCGCGTGGCTCCTGAGAGATGGTCACGCGCCGGCAAGGCGGCGCGTGTCGTTCACGCGCCTCCACGATTTTGAAGTTTCCGGTTGCCGAACGTTTCTGCACTAATCTTAGGCATTTCTGGAAAGTTTCATGATTTTTCGACTAAGGCTTGAATTATTATGAATTTTTAAAGTTTTATTCAAAATTACCCGGACAAATTTTATACAAAAATGATCTTTAAGAATGTTCACCATGTATTTGGGTCCCTAATCATTATAAATTACTTATATTATGTTTATAGGAATTTCCTTGACAACCGGGTTCAAAATCAAGTTAATCCAAGTAAAAATCGTAAGCTAGTAAGGTGAGGTGTACTACCGATTTCTTTCAAATTAGCCCTTTTGGCATTTGGCCTGGAACTTACATCATTTGTTTATTCATTACCGTACTTTTTATATATGTTGTCATATTGTGCATCGCAACAGTTCATTGATCATATTGTCTACATACCTTGTTACATGTTCATCATTATTCTCTTCCTTCGAATGAATAAATGACTATTGGAGCCCTGGACAACAGAAATATGTCTGCATATTGTGTCCACTGGACAACGTGGCTTCGGCCCGGAAAGTGAGTCCAATGAACAACGGATGACAGTCCGGGTATATGGTTCATCTGAACAACGCGCACCGTTCTACGGTCCGGAGAATGGTTCACCTTGGCTCATAAATGAATGAATGTACGAATCATATCTGAATATGTGGGGAAAAGTGCTACACCTAACTGTCGGGTGGGAGCCACCTCTTTAGCCCACAATATTCACCCTAACGTCTTTAATCATTGTGGTTCATTGATAACTTCTTTAAATGCAGTGATATTTCTTTATTACATTACATGCCATATTGTTACATTGCATCATTGATAATTACAAATTACTAACCATTATTGTTCCCTCACTAAGTCCTTAAAGACTTAACCTCTGTTTTTCTTGTTATTTTGTGAGTTCCAGATACAGGAGAACCGGAGGCAGAACCGGAAGAAAATTAAAAAAAAAATGATGAACATTTTGGCTTACCAGTATTTAGTACCTTATATTCTGTTGTTGCATCGAACCTTTTTCTTAGAAGTTGTTTTTGAATTGTACTTGTTAAAAAGCTTATATAAACGCTTCCGCTATCGTTAAGTAACATATTTACTATGCATAAGTAAAATCCTAAAAATTATATTCATATATATTTATGATTAGATTGTGGTACCAGATAAGGGATAAATTTATATATCCCGAGTCGGGTCCCACAAAGGTGGCTTCAGAGCCAGGTTTACATGGATCTAGGCATTAAAGTACATTATTTACATTTTTATGTTATATAACTTGTTTGTTTGACTTGTTTCACAGATGACTGCCCCGTATCACCCACCTGCAATGAATTTGGAAAACGAGATTACCTTTTTACAAAATGAATTAACTGACTTGCGCAAAGAAATAGGGGTATTAACTGAAAGAAACAAGGCTGGAGAGCGTGAGTTGGGTCGGGTCTTGGAGGAAAGGGATAGACTAAGGTTCTATTTGATTGATATCCAGGAGTTCTATGATAGTCGGCTGAGGAGTTTGTTGAGTGGGTTACCTGCAGACTTGATACATACCACTATAGTTTCTGGTCGATATATGTTAGATGATGCTTTTCAGGCTCCGCAGGAAAATTTCATACCCACTCCTATGTTTGAGGTAGGGGAGTCGAGTGCTCCAACCTGTCGTCGCACTGCACGTATGTCCGTCACAAAAATAGACCCTACTAGGGATCCACTTAGATGGAATCAGTACGCAGATCCCCTGTTTCCTAATACAGTATATTCCTTTGACCCACTGATGGAGTATACTGATGACATGCTTCTTGATGAGTTTGAGTTAGCCCCGGGGATGGAGTTGGGAGAGGCTGCACTGAGTGGTGACATAGCAGTACCAGTGACCACCACTACCACAGTATCACCATCGACCTTGACAGCCACGATAGGGACGGAGGTAGAAAAGGAATCAGAACCATCCGAGTTCACACCATCAGAGTCTGAGGAAGAATTACGTTTCACTGCACCACAGAGATCACATTCACAGCACCATGTTGTCTTGCTCTCGGATGATGAGGATTAGGATATCATAATCTATCACCATATCGTATCATTAAGAACCAAGTAGTTTAAATCGTCCTTTTTGGATAGGCTGACGATTATTTTGTTGGCATCATCATTCTTTTGTGTTTATTTTGTCTTTTGTAAATGATGATGTACTAACTAGTAGCTGATATTAAATGACTAACGTAAAAAAAAAAAAAAAAAAAAAAGAAGTTAATATATATATATATATATGTAAAAATGTATGATGAATATGAAAAATTATGCATATCAATAAAATATGCAATTTTGTGTATATTCAATAGCATTTTTCTTTGTCAATGGCATTTTACTTATGTTGTCTCGTAATTTTTATATAGGATGTCATCTTCACATGATAAATCTAGCGCGGGAAATCACAATAATGAAAGGAATTCTCCTGAGGAAGTACGGAACCCAAGAAGAAACGACGAGCAAGAAGAACAACATTCTCGACAAGAGCTACCCAACAGGAATACGATGGACATTTTACTACAGTTCATGCAATTCTGTCAGCAAAATCCACCACGAAATATTACGAGGAATGAGGAACCTTTAGACCGAGCACTGGAGCGATTTCTAAAGTTCCATCCACCTAAATTCCATGGAACCCCGAATGCTCATCATGCAGAGGAATGGCTGCTCAAAATTGAGAGAATTTTCACTGTTCTCAACTATTCAGATGAACAAAAGGTCAGTTTCGCTGTCTATCAATTTGAAGATGCAGCTCATCATTGGTGGAGAGTCATAGATCACCAATGGAGGAGAAATCAAACCCCGAGAACATGGGAAAATTTTGTTCGTACATTCGAGGAAAAATATGTTACGCAAGTGATACTGAATACCCGTGAACGGGAATTCATGGATTTGGTACAAGGAAGCCGTACGGTAGCAGAGTACGAGGCAGAATTTCATCGACTAATTCACTATGCTCCACACTATATGGATGACGAACTAAGAAAAACTAAAAAGTTCATCCAAGGATTAAATCTTGACATTCGTTGGGCCACATTGTCCACTGAATCCACTAACTATGTTTCTGCAGTCAATCAAGCACTACGGGTTGAATCTGACATCAAATCATTGATCCATAGAGAACAGAGGGATAAGAGGCCATATAACCCAAATTTGGCTGAGGTAAGCAACAAGAAGAGAAATTTTGGAAAAGAAAAGATTGGAGGACAAGTTGGACAGAAACCACAAAGAGATCCAGGAAACAATTACACTCCGAAGTGTAGTTATTGCAAACTTCCCAATCACAATGAAGCTAGTTGCTGGAGAAAGAATGGAAAATGCTTGATCTGTGGAAGTGAACAACATCGTATCCAAGATTGCCCGAAAAGAACTCAAAAGACCCCTCCGCCACAAAAACCTAAAATTCCAGCAAGAGCGTATGCCCTAATGGGAAATAAAGAAGTTGACCCCACTGCAGTGGTTGAAGGTACCATTACTTTACTTTCAAAAGTAGGAAAAGTTTTGTTTGACCCTGGAGCTACGCACTCCTTTGTTTCTCCTACTTTTATCTGTGATTTATATCTGCCCTCAGAACAATTACCCTATCATCTAGAAATTAGATTGCCGGTAGGGATTAAGGTAATCACTGATACTGTCTATAAGAATTGCCCACTAAAATTCCACAATCGAGAACATTTAGCAGACTTGATCGAACTCCATATACATGATTATGATATAATATTGGGCATGGACTGGTTGTTCAAACATCAAGCCCATGTAAATTGTTATACAAAGGAATTAACTCTTCCAGACATCACTACACCAATCATCGAAGGTCCCAAAAAGCATATAGGACCAATGGAAATCGTATCTACATTAGAGATGAGGACAAATACAAGATATGGAGAACTAGGATCTCTGGCATATCGGATCAACAAACCCAATGATCAAGTCAAGATTATAGAAATTCCTGTTGTCCGAGAATTTCAAGAAGTCTTTCCCGAAGAAATTACCTCTCTGCCCCCTCATAGGGAAATTGAATTCTCGATTGAACTAACTCCTGGAGCCTTACCAAAATCAAAGACTCCATACAGAATGGGACCAGCTGAGTTAAAAGAACTAAAGACACAGCTGCAGGAATTAATCGAAAAGGGTTACATTCGACCTAGCACATCACCCTGGGGAGCTCCGGTACTATTTGTCAAAAAGAAAGATGGCACTTTGAGAATGTGCATCGATTATCGTGAACTTAACAATCTTACTGTCAAGAACAAGTACCCACTACCTCGAATCGATGAATTGTTTGATGCTTTACAAGGATCTGTAGTGTATTCCAAGATGGATCTCCGACAAGGGTATTACCAATTGAGAATCAGGGAACATGACATTCCGAAAACGGCCTTTAATACTCGTTATGGGCACTACGAGTTTGTAGTAATGCCGTTCGGCCTGACTAATGCCCCAGCAGCATTCATGGACATGATGAATCGGATATTTCAACCATTTCTAGATAAATTCGTTGTAATCTTCATTGATGATATTCTGGTCTACTCAAAAAGTCGGGAGGAACACGTACATCACTTACGACTTGTCCTTCAGACTCTAAAAGAACATCAACTTTTTGCTAAATTTAGCAAGTGCGAATTTTGGTTAGAGAATGTGACATTTTTAGGACACGTCATTTCGGGAAAAGGACTTGAAGTGGATCCAACAAAGATAGAAGCTATCACCCAATGGAAACAACCGAAGAACATCACAGATGTACGTAGTTTTCTTGGATTAGCAGGATATTATCGAAGATTTATCAAGAATTTCTCAAAAATTGCTGCTCCATTGTCTCATTTAACCCGCAAAGACCATCCATTTATATGGAATGAGGAATGCGAGAAAAGTTTCCAACAGTTGAAGGAACTGCTGACACAGGCTCCAATTCTTACATTACCCGATGGAATAGATGGATATGTAGTCTATACCGATGCATCCAATGAGGGCCTCGGATGTGTGTTGATGCAAAAAGGCAAGGTCATCGCCTATGCATCTCGGAAATTAAAAAGTCATGAGCTTAATTATCCCACACATGATCTAGAATTGGGAGCTATAGTATTTGCTTTAGCCAAATGGAGACACTATCTGTACGGAGCAACTTTCGACATCTTTACCGACCACCAGAGCTTGAAATACTTGTTTACTCAAAAAGAGCTCAATATGAGACAACGAAGATGGATGGAATTTCTGGAAGATTATGATTGTTCCATACTCTACCATCCAGGAAAAGCCAATATGGTGGCAGATGCATTAAGCCGAAAAATTGGTCTCGCTCATGTGGATGTTAAGAAGACTAACATCATATCTAAGGAAAAGTTGCAGATTCGGTCTCATGGTCGCTTGGCAGGATTGAAGATCGAACCGGAATTTTATTCGCGCTTAAAGACAAATCAAGATTTGGATCCTGAGATTATAAAGATAAGAACATCAAAAGAAAACAAAGCCGATTTTACTACGAACTCCGTCGAAATATTGCTCTATAGAAATCGTATTTGTGTTCCTAACTCCATGAAGAAAGAAATCTTGGAAGAAGCTCATAAATCGCGATTCACCAATCATCCAGGAGGTTCCAAAATGTATAAGGATTTGAAAGAATATTTCTGGTGGAATGGAATGAAGCGAGATGTCGCTGATTTTGTAAAGCACTGCCTCTCATGCCAAATGATAAAAGCCGAGCACCAAAGGCCATCCGGACTTCTACAACCTTTACCCATACCAGAATGGAAATGGGATCAGGTCACCATGGACTTTGTAATTGGACTCCCAACACTACGAGGAGGTCATGATGGCATATGGGTGGTAGTAGATCGTCTCACCAAGTCAGCTCATTTTATACCTATCAGTCAAAAGTATGGCGTGGAAAAACTCGCAGAACTCTACCAAAAGGAGATCATCCGGCTACATGGAATCCCTACTACCATCGTCTCAGACCGAGATCCAAAATTTACATCTAGATTGTGGAAAAAACTACAGGAATGTCTCGGGACAAAGCTGAGTTTTAGCACGGCTGCTCACCCCCAGACTGACGGTCAGTCTGAGCGTACTATTCAAATTTTAGAAGACATGCTTCGTGCGTGCGTGCTAGATTCTGGATCAAATTGGGAGAAGCATTTACCACTCGTGGAGTTCGCCTATAATAACAGTTATCAAGCCACTATACAAATGGCTCCATATGAGGCATTATATGGGAGGAAATGTCGCTCTCCTCTCAATTGGGATGTGGAGGAATGGCGAAGCACTAAGGATGGAAAGAACCGAGCAATACCGCCGGACATCATACAAGAGGCCATTGATAAAGTGCAAACCATTAAACAAAGGATTCAAACAGCTCAAAGTCGGCAGAAGAGTTATGCGGATAAAAGACGAAAAAATTTGGAATTTGATGAAGGAGACCATGTGTTCCTGAAAGTATCGCCAAGAAAAGGAGTCAGGAGGGCTGGGAAGAAAGGTAAGCTGCAACCACGATTCCTAGGACCATTTGAGATAATTGAACGAATAGGTCCTGTAGCTTATCGATTAGCACTACCAGAAACTGTCATTGGAATACACAACGTCTTCCATGTGTCACAATTAAGGAAATGTCACATGGACGAGAAACAAGTGGTCGACTCCAATCAACTAACATTAGAACCAGATCTCTCGTACGAAGAACGACCTATTCAGATCATTGATCAGAAAATCAATGAACTCCGTTCCGGACCCATCCAATTGGTAAAGGTACTCTGGAGGAACCAAAGCATCGAAGAAGCTACATGGGAAAAAGAAGAAGATATTAGACATCAGTATCCCGAACTCTTCCAATGAAAACATTTGAATCTGGGGACCAGATTCTTTTAAGGAGGGGAGATTGTAACACCCTTTTATTTTATTAAGAATGAAAATAATAAATAATAGTGATAAAAATACTAAGACAATAATAAATAATCATAATAAATAATAAGATATCAAATAATTAGGAGTTGGTATTGAATGGTTGACCATGACAAATGTCATCTTGCATGTAACATATCTGATCAAATTTTGCCTATAAATACACTCCAAATCCATCACTTTCAGCCATAAATTCGTCCAAAAATCCTTAGAAAAAATGACAAAAAAATGTTAGAATATTAGGCCAAAAATAGGCCAAAATCCAAATAATTAACCAAAAACTCTCCAAAAATTCTGAAACTTTTACCCAACCTTCATTATCAACCCACAAACAAACGTATGTGGGTGGTGTAGCAAAATCATTAAGAAAAATAGCTAAACAAATTCTGAACCGTGAAGAACACACAGGAAATCTGCCCAGAAAACATCACTTTGAGGTAGTATGTTCAGACCCGTGTTCTATACGATTATTTCCGTTTTAAGTCTTAGGAGCGAACTTAAACTTGTTTAAAATATGTTATAGTATATATTCACGTCGGCCGTTTGCCCAGAAAGTTGCCGGACGTACAGGTTTCCGGCGACCAAAGTACCCTACCTAATCATTCCGAAAAAACAGAATCTGGGCAAAATCGGCTGCGAATTTTAAAACCGTTTCTGAACAAAAGTTGTAGATAACAGTGAGACGATCATTCCCTGAAAATTACAGCCGCGCGTGGCTCCTGAGCGATGGTCACGCGCCGGCAAGGCGGCGCGTGTCGTTCACGCGCCTCCACGATTTTGAAGTTTCCGGTTGCCGAACGTTTCTGCACTAATCTTAGGCATTTCTGGAAAGTTTCATGATTTTTCGACTAAGGCTTGAATTATTATGAATTTTTAAAGTTTTATTCAAAATTACCCGGACAAATTTTATACAAAAATGATCTTTAAGAATGTTCACCATGTATTTGGGTCCCTAATCATTATAAATTACTTATATTATGTTTATAGGAATTTCCTTGACAACCGGGTTCAAAATCAAGTTAATCCAAGTAAAAATCGTAAGCTAGTAAGGTGAGGTGTACTACCGATTTCTTTCAAATTAGCCCTTTTGGCATTTGGCCTGGAACTTACATCATTTGTTTATTCATTACCGTACTTTTTATATATGTTGTCATATTGTGCATCGCAACAGTTCATTGATCATATTGTCTACATACCTTGTTACATGTTCATCATTATTCTCTTCCTTCGAATGAATAAATGACTATTGGAGCCCTGGACAACAGAAATATGTCTGCATATTGTGTCCACTGGACAACGTGGCTTCGGCCCGGAAAGTGAGTCCAATGAACAACGGATGACAGTCCGGGTATATGGTTCATCTGAACAACGCGCACCGTTCTACGGTCCGGAGAATGGTTCACCTTGGCTCATAAATGAATGAATGTACGAATCATATCTGAATATGTGGGGAAAAGTGCTACACCTAACTGTCGGGTGGGAGCCACCTCTTTAGCCCACAATATTCACCCTAACGTCTTTAATCATTGTGGTTCATTGATAACTTCTTTAAATGCAGTGATATTTCTTTATTACATTACATGCCATATTGTTACATTGCATCATTGATAATTACAAATTACTAACCATTATTGTTCCCTCACTAAGTCCTTAAAGACTTAACCTCTGTTTTTCTTGTTATTTTGTGAGTTCCAGATACAGGAGAACCGGAGGCAGAACCGGAAGAAAATTAAAAAAAAAATGATGAACATTTTGGCTTACCAGTATTTAGTACCTTATATTCTGTTGTTGCATCGAACCTTTTTCTTAGAAGTTGTTTTTGAATTGTACTTGTTAAAAAGCTTATATAAACGCTTCCGCTATCGTTAAGTAACATATTTACTATGCATAAGTAAAATCCTAAAAATTATATTCATATATATTTATGATTAGATTGTGGTACCAGATAAGGGATAAATTTATATATCCCGAGTCGGGTCCCACAAAAGCAGATAACTTTGAGAAACATTTGAAAACGCCACCTCAAAAAACTTGGATATATAATTTAAAACCTAGAGATCTGGTGTAGAAGCTAAGGGAGATCTAGCAGCACTCTGAATTCTGAAATAATGTTGCATCCAAAATTATATTACCTCATTTAGTTAGAAAACCTGTCCTTATTGAGCTCATTAGCTTAGTTTAAATCATAGCAACAACCAAATAACACATAGAAAGGCTAAATTGCTCTGAAACAAGAACTTCTTTGCCATAAGCAGGAACTGAGTTGTGAACTTTATGTACACATACATTAATCAATAAAAACATGTTATTAAAGATCTAAATAGAAAACATTCTGCTATACCATTTCAGCTCACCCCATCAGTATGCCTAACATAATCTAGTCCCGCGAAACCCCAGCACAATAAAATGAACACAGGAATCTAACTTAACAACACATAACATAACTTATATACAGAATGGCGAATGCACCATTGACTTGGGCTAACAAGGTAACAGTATGATCCCGAGCAACTCGGAACTCTAAAGGTTATTTGGTTCGTTGAGAAGCGAATAGATAAAAAAATGCTGGATAAATGCCTTCTCTATCGGCAGACCACGCACCAAAGAACTCTACAAAAGAGAGAACAAGATATGATGTCATTCAATTAATATTTTATTTTATCTTGTACTTGTAGTTTAATAGGAAGGAAAACTGCTTACATGCTAGTATATCACGGCCTTGGAAAAAGGGCTGACCATTCATATAGAAGCTGCAAGAAATTGGTGAAACCGTTGCACCCTTTGCTGGTTCTTATGGGAATATGTTCCTGCTGGTGTGTTTTTCCTTCTGCGTCCATAACGAATAAAGAAGTCCTCGGTATCAAGGACGTAAAAGATCCGAAAGCATGATATATGGTTAAACGTAGAAGAATTCCCCATAGATACATGGAGCATCAGTTATTAAGCAAGATTTAGTGAACCACATTTAATCTAAGAAATGACTATTTCGCTCCAAAAGATTCTGAAATTACCAAGTCTAGGTCCCAGACAGACTGATATCTGAGTTATGAATTTCATAACAGGATATTGACATAAAAATGTGAAATTCGAATAGTAGAAAGATAGTGAATAGATAAAGTAACACAATACAATTTTTATGCATTTCAAACATGAAAGTCTACATACAAGCGATAAATGCTCCAGAAATACTAAATGTCTCGTCAATCTCTTAGTTTAGATTATAATCATCACAACTTTATGAAGGCTAGAAATATCTTGGATACACTGGGACGGTATGACTGTTAAGGTATTTCATGATCCTTGGCTTATGAGCCACTATCTTTTAAGCCAATTACAGTTCATTGTCCTATGTATGATCCATTGAAAGTGGTTGATTTGTTAACTGATTATGGAGATTGGAATTGGAATTTATTTGTCAATTGTTACAGGCCATTGGTCACGATGAATTAAAACGCATTCCTATACAAGTTGTGAATGGCCAAGATAAGTTAATATGACATTATACTTCCATTGGGATCTATTTGGTCAAATCGGGATATCAGCTGGCTATTAATGGATTTGAGGACAGCTGCGACATGGGCTCCTATGTAGCAGCTAAGATATTTACTAAATCGTCAAAATCCATCCAAAATTAAAATTACTCTGTATAGTTATAAGTGCCATTTAAATACCATGAAGAAACACATCAAAATCTGTTACTGGCAGACTAATTCAATGTAATGTTGGTGACAAGTTTATTTATGTCTAATGTATACAAGTCTTCTAAACTGAGAAAATAGACCCCAAAACTTGTTACTACCAAAAAAATTAATTCACGGGTGATGTCCCTTGATAATTGGGTTTATGCTGACAACACTGTTATTTCATGTTATAAAGTTTTAGGAAACAAATTATCAGAAGATAAGTGATTAGCATAGATCCACATTACAGCAGACGTGTCCCATGACCCTCCTGAATGTATTTCCTCGTCATTCTAGTAAAATAATGTCAGTGTCAACATACAAATTCTTATCATTTTGTCAAAAAAGAAGCACCGTATTGTTCAAGTTGAGTGACATGGAATTGGAACTGATATCAATACCTCTTCAGCATAATCGCGGATGACTCCTTTTTTCCCCGAGTAACTGAAAGATAATCATTACGGAGATAAGTTGCAAAACTAGGATCCACTGAGACTGCCACGACTTCAGACTTCTCACTTCCATCATCCATCAGTTGTATAAATAAACGGGTAGGAGTTGATGACTACAAGAAAGAAAACAGCTCATCATCCAAGCAAACATTTCACAAACCACGAGAAGGGGGTACATCATATGAATAAAAGTAACTTGATTCAAAGTGCGAGGAAACATACACATTCAAGCATGTATATATTCTCATCGTTCAAAAAAATTCGGACATTTTCGTAATAGACCGAATCAACGTACTTCTCTGGCTTCCTAGATTTTTCATATTCATACAATTGAAGCAGCTTAATATCCACTTCATCACTCGAAACAGTTTCGAGCTGCAGAAGGAACGCAGTATCCAAAGCAAGCTGTGAAATTTGAAGTCAATTACAAAGAAGGTAAAACAAAATTTAATGAGAATACCTGTTTGACCAACTTATATATCAACTTATCCAAGGTAAAGAGCAAGTATGACTGGTTTCCAATCAGTGATCGACAATCATCTTCAAATTTATTATTATCAGAAGATCCATTAAGTAACCTAAACAATGCACTCATGAACCTGCATTTGAAATTAAGAGGTATCAATAAAAAATGACTCGAACAAAACGGGAACTCAACAGAACAAATATTAATCGAAATGGAAACTATATTAAGATTGATATGAATAAAAGGCACAAAAACTCCCAGAGAAATGGATCTCTGTAACCCTAATAAAGCTAGTATTGTTTCTCAACAAGAAAATAACCGGATGAAAATAACTACCCTCCCCCATCACATTTTATTCCCTGCTCAAGTGTGCTTTGCCCCCTCCCCTTCTAGAATATACCTATTTAATTATGGGCTTGTTGTTATCATTAATAATTTGGCCCACAGAATTTGGGTTCAAAACACTTCCAAGTTTTTCAAAAACTTAAATATGCTACTAAACAACCTGGAGTAGGGATCAGTACTCGCATCCTTCGTGTTTCTCCATTTGGATTCGCCAGATAATGAATTCACCTTAGCTGATAATATCCTCTCATACAATGACTGGAAGCATATAAAAGAAAAGTTAAATAATCAAAATATGACCCCATGAATCAACATATATGCTGCATTGGTCAAGCAGATGTAACATATAATGGGCAAAGAGGTCTCTTTGAGAATTTTCAATCATAACAAGATAAACCAAACAGAAAAGTCTGTAACCGTACCTCATGCAGCCTGAAAAGCACATAAAAGGTGTCATTTCCATAAAAGATACGTAAATCTTTTTTCTCCTCACCCACCAATGGATAAGCAACACGCTTTGACAAAGGCTTACAACTCCGCAAGAAATGTTCAGACTGTGACACAGATGCACCATCTCCTCCAATATAGTGAGCTTCACTAGTATTCTCAGCCTCACCTTCACTCTCCACTTTGCCATCAATGTCATCAGGTTCTCCATCGTCCTCTTCCTCGTGCTCTTCTCGCGAACACTCGTCGGCTACGGACTCACTACCCGAAACATCTTCTCCTGTCTCAGAAACATTCTCACTGTCCTCGTCATCAACATCAGCATCATTTTCACCGGTAGTATCTGGGCAACTTTCTTCATAATGGTCTGTCTGACATTGGGTCCTGTCATTGCCACGATTTCTATCGGGCAAGGTTTGTGAACTACCATCCTGATAGGCGCCAAAATTATCTTCAAAATCACCATATGTCGATAGCTCGCCCTCTTCTTTCTCATTTTTACCAGGGCCAACAGAATCCGCATTATATCCAACTAGTCTGATGCCTTCCGTGGACTCCCCATTTGTCGGTTGATTCAATCTTGATGTCTCCCCGCCCTGTTGTACCCGTGGAGGTATGAACATGTCCAGTCAAAACAGAAAAGGCAAGCCAAGATGAACTACCAGACACTCCCTTCTCCAAATTTAGAAACAAACAGGAAGGTGCCTTAAAATTTGAAAAGAGACAAAAAAGAGAGAGAGAGAGAGAGAGAGAGAGAGAGAGAGAGAGAGAGGAAAAGATGAAGCAAGAACAAGAAAAGAAGAGGGAGTAACCAAGAAATAAAATACGGAGTAAAAAAATTGAACGATGCTTGTTCCAATCAAAGAGTTTTGACAGGTCAAGAAACTCACATATGGTATATATTCTGCATTAGGATTGGATGCAATGCCTTCCTCAATTGGATCATTATGTGTTTGTAAAGAATTCGCACAGCAACCTTGCATTTCAAAATAAACCTTAACTAATACTAGTAATAAAGCAAAAAGGTATACAATGTAACTACAAAAGATGTGAAAGTTACGACCAACAATGCCATAAACAATTAGCCACAAGAAAATAATATCGACACCAAAATTATTGGTAAAAACAGAAGCTTCATTATTTCAAGCACAGTACCATGATTAGTATCGGATCCAAATGTGAAGGTTACATCAGGATTTGTTAATCTTTCACCAGAAACCAGAGGCAGTCCTTCTTTAGAAAGGGAATCAACATTTGTGATGCCAGTCCTACTGAAATTCACTCGGTGTGTTGAAGTAGAAGGACCACCATTGCAGTTAGGTTTTGGTTGCTTCAAGATTGTGGCAGTACCATCAGCATTTGGACTTCCTTCACTTACTACAATGTCTGTCGAGATATTTTTCATGGTTCGACACTCACCATCATCTTCAGTAACATCAGAACCAAGAGGGCGGGAGTGAATACCCAGTATCGGCTCGAGAAAAGTGGTCCAGAATCTCAAAACTTTATTAAATTGCTCTTTTGTTGAGCAGACCTCTTCACATGAGTATTTAATAATTTTATAGACATCTTCATGAATTTCAGAATCCACATGTTCAAATTCAAGGTCGGGAATGATAGAGTGCCTATTTCTAGCGGTAATACTAAGTAGCACATCATCTTCTTTCCGTTTTTTCTCCTTGATTTCTTTGATTTCTACCACTAATGCTGTCCATTAAAAGCATAAAAGAAAAAATGAGGACCAGATCACAAATTGACGGCAACACCAGGTTAACCATATTAATTTTCCATGATATCTGATGCATCTTTCACGAAGAAAAGAGGATCAGAATACCAAGAGGATATCAAAAAATATTCTAAAAGATGAGGCACATGCAAGATTCAGAGACAGGTACAATAAATCGTAAACACCACCCGCTTACATTTTGTGCACAAGTTCTTTGAATCTTGTTGCTTGAAATAGAAACTACGGTGGTCAAGAGATTTGTAATGGTTTTTAGAATATATTTCAGCCCAAACTTTATTAAAATCTGAACGACACTTGGTCCACTCCTCCTGCTTTTGCTTGAGGCGGGTCAGGATTACCGGCAACGAAAGAGATGGATTTCTACGCAAAATATCCATCGCATCAAGACCATGGTCACCATATAGACGTTCAATTAGGGGTGCTTACCGGGCCGGGTCAATCCGGACCCGGCCCGTGACCCGGCCCGGATTCGGACCGTTAAGTCCGGTCCGAAACCGGAACCGGTTAGAAACCGGTCCGGGGCGGTTCCTAAGAACCGAACCGGTAGCACCGCCGGTTCCGGTGCTACCGGTTTGGTTCCGGTTCCAGAACCGAAACCGGTAGTTTTAAAAAAAAAATAAAAAATAAATAAAATCTGAAGAAGTCGTTGCCTTCAATTAATTGTTAATGCCAACGTTAACAAATTTTATTTTTTTTTAAAATTTTTTTTAATAAAAAAAAAACTATAAATATGGGATGTTGTGTTGTGTATTTTTTCATAACAATTCTTGTAACGAAAAATACTTCACTCTCATATTTTTCTCTCAATTGTGCTATCTACAATTTACTTATATAATAATTGCATCTTCATCTAGCAGCGGTGCTGGTCGTAGCCGGGGTCGCAGCCGGGGTCTCGTTCCGGGTCGTCTATCACTGAGTTCATCTGCTGCAATGAATTTGCCTGTGCCAATTCCTGAGTTAAATGAAAGTTATGATTTTTTTGCTGACCTCAATGTTGGTGGTTCTTCTATGAATGTCGAACCACAACAACCCCAACAACTTGCCGAACCTGTTGCTGCCCAAGCCCAAGAAAGACAACATGTGGAGTCATCCGGAGCCACTACAGCAGCTAGTAGACAACCGACTCGTGCCAAAAGAAGTAAGATATGGGATCACTTTGAACTCGCTCAAAAAGAAGGTACTAATGAATCTGTTGCAATATGTAAATTATGTAAGATCCAGTATTCATATAAAGCTGGTGGTTCAAGTGGAGGCACCGGAACATTTAAAAAACACTTAGTAAAAAAACATAATTTTGATGAGACAACATTACAACCATTAGGTCGAGAAGCAACACAAGCACAAATTAATGTTCTTACTGGCACGAATTTTATTTTAACTGCTGAAATTAATCGTAGGTCACTTGTTAGATATGTGATCAGATGTGAACTACCTTTTATACAAGCTGAACGTGCTGGTTTTATTGAATTTGCTTCGTCTATACAACCCATGTTTAAACATATTTCCAGGCACACACTAAAAAGAAATTGTATGGGCGTATTTGTTGAATATAGAGATACATTGTTTCAACATCTTTCAAGTTTGCCTTGTAGGGTTAGTTTAACAACTGATATTTGGACAAATGTAAATTCTGATTCATATCTTGTTGTCACTTGTCATTGGATTGATGACAATTGGTGTATGCAAAAAAGGATTTTGTCTTCAGATGAGTTAGACTGTGCACATACTGGTTATGTAATTGCTAAATATGTATTCAACACTTGTAGACATTATGGAATTCAGGATAAGGTATTTTCAATCACATTAGACAATGCTGCGAATAACAATGCTGCGATGCGTGATTTAAAGACCTATCTTAAACCAATGCTTGATGGTATTTTTTTTCATGTTAGATGTGCATGTCATGTGATTAATTTGGCTGTTAAAGTTGGTTATGAGGACAATCACTCAGCATGTATTGAGAAATTGAAATACTGCGCTAAATGATTACGCACGAGCCGTGTTAAGCGTGATTGAAAACAATTATGTTTATCTAATGGTTTAAAGATCTTCTTTTTCCATCACCAATAGAAACTAGGTGGAATTCGTTGTACAATATGTTGAATGCTATGTTACCTTACAAAGATATTTTAACTCCATTTTACAATTCATATCAAATGCCTGATAGCGATGAAAGTATTTATTTGACTAATGAGGATTGGGAATTTGTTGAAAATTGTGTATCATTGTTAGGTACTTTCAAAGAAGCGACGGAACGATTCTCTGGTGTTACTTATTCAACTTCTGTTTATTTTCTTCCTTTAGTATTTAACATGTTTGATAAATTTATAGAATTTAGAGATGACTATGACTTGCATGCTTTTGTTAGTACAATGGAAACTAAATTTATAAAGTATTGGGAACAAATCCCACCCGTGCACTGCATCGCAACATTGCTAGATCCTAGTCAATGTTTATCTTCATTTGAGATATTTTTTGAATATTATGCTAAATTTTTGGGAAAGGTTGTTGACGATCAAAAGACGTCTACAATGCAATCTCTCCAAAATATGTTTCAATTGTATTATAATCAACAGGCAAGTGAATCATCGCAACAAAGGCCTGTTGAAGAACAACCTCAAGCTCAATCTAAAGTTGGGGGCATCAATTTGCTTAGAATGTTGGACAGGAAAAAACTTAAGGGAAAAGGACCTTCTACTAGCACGTCGACTGAGTTGCAAATTTATCTGAATTATCAATTTCTAACCGAAGACAACTTCGACGTCTTACAATGGTGGAAGTCCAATGCAGCACAATTCCCTATCTTAGCCAAAATGGCTAGAGACGTGTATGATGTACAAGCTTCAAGCGTCGCTTCTGAATCGGCATTCTCAACATGCGGCCGTATTATTGGAGACTACAGAAGTAGTCTATCAGCTGATTCGTTATGCATGCTCACGTTACTTAAAGATTGGTTTGAAGCAGAATGTAAAAATAGAAGAGATGGGACGGTTGACCAATTCGTAAAATCATTATGACGAGCAAGAAGAAGAGAACGCCAAAACAATACTTATCAATTATGAAGACTGCTAAGTACTAAATAGTAATATTTTTTTTATTTAGATTTTCAATTGTCATGTCTTTACAATTATTTGTATGCATCTATATTATGAAATGAAGAAGAAATATATTGAATTTGTGATGAACATCATTGAGGAAACATTTACAACATAAAAAATAAAAAAAAATCGAAAAAACCGTTAAGAAACCGGACCGAACCGGAACCAGTTGGAACCGGAACCAGTTCGATCCGGTTCCTTAACAGACCGGACCGGTTCCGCCCATAACGGGACCGGAACCGGCCGGTTACGGTCCGGACCAGTTCACCCCGATAAGCAGCCCTACGTTCAATACATCTTAAATTCAGAGCTGCATGAAACAAGCAACACCCAACTCAGCAACAATATACATATAGCTTTTTCAGGTAAACAAAAGAAAAAGTGAATTTAATTTCCAACATAAGTACAAATCTGAGATTCTACAACGCAAACCTGTGAAATACTCCTCTATACGTATGGGACCATCTGAACCAACTGTATCATTATTAATGTCGTTCAAAAGTTCCTCTGCATGCTTGGCAGTTGAACTCACCGACTCCAACAACATCTCAAGCTCAAATCTGAAACATCAAGAAACAACCCAAATGTCAAATCTGGAATTAGCAAAAATCTTAGCCAGGGAAAACTCAAAATCTATAATTCAATTTATAAAATGTGAATATGGCACAAGAATGCAAAAGTTTGTTCCTTTCATCAACCAGTAAAATCCATCAGTATATGAGACCAATGAAGAAATGGTTTCAATAAAGGCATCAAAGTTTTAGCAATATACCAGACAAAGATTTTTCATTTTCCATTGACGAAACAGTCATACCGTCAAATAAGAGAGAAGACAAGAAATTGAGAAGGTATATTACCTATCATCTTCACATCTAAACAGGCTTTCTTCATACTGGTTTCTGCGCATGTGTTTAAAAGAGTAGTCCTCACTACCGGATGTCACAGACACCCAATGATCGTTTAAAACTAGGTCACCAAGCTCTGACCTCTGACTAGCTGAAGCTATCGGATACTGCAAAACCAAATTTTTACAAAAAATAGTTGCATGAACATAGTTCTAATCATATTATATATATATATGTACAATGACCAGAAGATAAGATTGGAAGTAAATCAGAATTCTCACATCGTCAGGAAGAAGCCTATAACTGGGAGAACAACTTCGACAATCAGAAAGGTCAAGTTCTTGAATGGACTTTCCCCAGTATTTTAAATTGTATCTCTCCTTCTCTTTCCCACTTTCCACATCGCGCCTTTGTTCTTTCTCTTGGTCCTCTAATTTCAAGGCTTTTGAAGAATTTCCTTCAGTCCATAATGTTTCTGCAATAAATAAAGTATTATTGCTAAACCATACAACCATAAAAAACTGATGGCTGCTCATAGTCCGGAGAATTTTGGCATGCGAGTCAGGAAGGGGAGGCAGGTAATTCCACTTAAGCAGAATCACAGACAAATAAATACATGTTCTAAAAACAATAATCTATAGTGGGAGGAAATACATACTTTTGCCCATAACACCAGCTAGAAATCCATCTGCACAACACACTACCAATAAGAACATTAAACGATTCAATACATAATACAAATTCACATAAAGTGAAGATTGGCAATTACCAATTCTCTCGCAGTGTTCGAAAAATTCATTAAATCCCTCCATAAGGTCAGGATATTTTCCAAGTAAATCAGCAACCTGAAAGCACATTTGTGAGAGACGGGTATATATTCGCACATTTCAATCAAATTTAAGGGGTGGAGAGGACATGGAAGAGTTAAGAACTGCTTTAAGCAGCTTAAGCACTTACGAAAATTGGATATAGAGAAAATTAGGGGAGCATATAAGCAATATTTTCAGCAAAAAAAAAACAACTAAATTAAGCAAGTGATGCGATCTCTAAATTCTGATATCCAAAAAAATCTATGTAATTGTGAAATGTGGTAACTGGTAATAGATTGCATACCAAATTCTGCAGCTCTTTCCTCGTAATGATTTCTGTGCTGTAAATGTGAAGACATTTCAGGAATGCCTGGTAATCATCTTCTCTGCCAAGCCTCTCTTTAACTTTTTCACAGAAAGTGAACTCTCGACTGTGCATACCTGGAAAAATCAAAGTAAGTTATGCTAAGTTAGTTGCATTTTTCAGTATTCATATTTCATTTCCCAAGAAGAAACATATGTCATCATCTTTTAAATCTTTGTACCAAAAATACATTTATTAGTTCCTATGCTTTCCAACATAATCATTACATTTAATTTAAATCTTCATCACTTCCCAAAAGCTCCCTGTTCTCACTGTATGGACTAATATTCAGTAGTATCGCCTATCCTTTTGTCAGATATAATGTTACTATGATGACCATTGTTCATATGAAATTAAACCAAAACAAACTTTCAATAAATAAATAAATAAACAATAGGGGATTCGTTAACTCACTTTTCAATGCATCTTTATCATCGTAGGATGTGAGATTTGAGCTTCCTCCAAAGTCTCCAACTTTCTTAGCAGATTTCCTTTTATCAGATAGCCTATGCATCTAATGTCACCATTGTTTCAATTTCAAGGCTTCTGCGAGATTAGCATGATTGGGAGCCGGGGACGAAGCATAACGTTGATTGCAACTGACAACAGTGTGGCCTTCAGTTTTGCAAATCTGACATCGAGGAACATACGTGCGCCTGCCACGCCCACGGCCAGAACGACCACGGCCCTGGAAGCCACCGCCACGGTGCGAGGGACGAGGTTGGCTGGGAGGACGAACACCCGAAGGGCTGGAGGAGGCAATAAAGGCCGCAGGAGATGGTGAATTTCCATCGAGAGATTGCTGAAAAATCTCGAAGCTTTCCGCCTTGGGCACAATATCATAGAACGATGGCAGAGGTGTAAGTGCCATCTGAGCAGTGGAGAAACTTGAGAAAGGCGCACCTAACCCACGAAGGAACCAGTGAGATTTATCGGTGTCATCAACGGGACGTCCGATGGCTGCCAATTGATCGCACAACGATTTGAATTGGCGAGAATATTCAGTGACGGGGCGAGAGCCCTTTTTGATAAGCTGGAGATCATCTTTGAGCCTTAGTTCACGAGTCTTTGAGTTGTTACTGAAAGAAGACTCGAGGGCAGCCCACACGGCACGTGAAGTGGAACATCCAAGCGCAGCAGCCATGGCCTCTTCAGACAGAGACGAGAATATCAAGCTTAGAAGGCGCTGAACCTGTAAATACCAGGCAATGAACAAAGGATTGGTCACAGGGATGCCATCAGTGCCAAGAAGAGTAGGCGATGGGGGTGGATTGGAGCCATCAATAAAACCAAGGAGATGTTGACAAGTTAGCAACGGCATTAGTTGACTCTTCCAGAGGAGGTAATTTGATGATGTGAGCTTAATGGTGATCATATGAATGAGGGTAGAAAAAGGGAGGGAGGATTCAGATATAGAGCTAGCGGTGGTGGTGGAAGAACCGCCAGCGGAGGGCGCGGGATCAATGGTAGGGCCGGCCATGGATCGAAAAAGGATAAGAGGATTTTAACCTAAAAGGATACTGATACCATGAGAATGAATTTTAATTCCACCTTGAAACCTTGGTGGTCCATTGTATTTCATATATATAGAGTGTACAAAGAATAAGAAATACAATCTACAAGATTCTATAAGATTGACTAAATCCTATCAACATTTGAAAACAAAATAAATCTAATCTTTTATATCAATAGAAGATTCAGTAGAATCTGGAATATCTTCAATACCCCCAACATCTAATCAACCTTTGTCAAAACAACACTTCAACCTAATCCTTCTCTCTCCTGTTACCTTTTGCTACAGCCACTAAGGATGGGACCACACCAAAACCCTGAAACCAAATAATTCCGATCGAAAAAGTATAACCAAATTCAGTTCAACTCTCAGTCACAACACAAATCGACAGTCTCGCCAGACGTAAAAACTAAAACCTCAAAATGAAGAATCCCAAATAACAAAGAAAAGAATTAGACGTAATACACAAAAAGTAAAGAAGAAAGACACGAGCAATTCAAGATATTTACGAACCAATAAAAACTCACGATTCTCCTCGAGAAGGACCAAATGGCCGCTAAAATTGAGGGTTCACATACACATCATCTCTTAATCGCTTCATCTGTCTGTAAAAAACACTAAATAAGAAGAATATTTTAACTCCACGTTAGGAATAGTAAGACAGAAAATAGAAAACAAAATCAAAGACATGAAATAAGCATATTTCCTCCAACAAAACACTGACCTGAGACTCCCTTCCCTTCGATGAAAGGAAACAGATGAAAACAGCGCACAGATCTAATCTAAACAACCAAAAAATAAAGAAATCAGTTAAATTGTCTGGATCAAATTACAGTTCAAATCAAGAAACCGCTTCTTGGTTATTCCTCCTCCTCCTCCTCCTCTCTTTTTCCCTATCTTCGAGTTATCTTTCTTTTTTAACGTTGGAGGAACAACATAAATTAGAGCACGAGAAGAAAACATATGAATAGGTAAAGGAAAACGAACGTGGTGACAATTTTTTGTGAAGTATATCATACGAGGCGAAAATCCTTTATGCTAGCGTGACCGTGTCTTAATATCAAGAAACGAAATGTTCATATTTGAAATGTGGAGGAAGTGAGGTTTCTTGTGCGCGCTGTGGGAATTTTTTATTTTTTATTATTTTTTATTTTTAGCATGTACGAGTGTTTTAAACCTCGAACTTTAAGGTAAATCCAAAGGGATAAATATATAGTCTACACCTCATTACAATCTTTCAATTGTTTATGCCCAATTTTAATTAGGGACATTTTATTAGGGTTTAATTTATCAAACATTTTCCACCTTCCAAGTAAATTAAATATTATAATATAATTTAAGCCAATATATATATATTTGATTTCAAAATACTTAAGTTCCTCACATCTAGTAATTATTACACAATAAAAAAGGAAAGTAAAAAACACTATGACTATGAGAAAGTATGAGGAAACTAGTAGAAGCAGTTGTCCCCTCTGCTTTAAATTTCTTACAAATTTATATACTCTTAATGACTTTTATGGAGTTTAAAAGTCTAGAGATATTCAATCCAGACTTTTATATACTCTACAAAAGTCTAATGGTATTCAAGACAGACTTTTGTAGAGTTTTAAAAAATTATGTGGTATTCAAACTTGAATTTTTACAACTCCATAAAAGTCTATAGGTATCCAAAATCTCATAGACTTTTAACGACTTCTGTTGAAATTTTTAGGTACAAACTTTGATGCCCAATGTACATCCCAAAAAAGTTAAAAATTCTCCACCACTCATAGTAAAGATTTGGAATGACTTTTAATTCCTAATTACCATCATCTCTCTTTACTCTTTGCTATTCATTTTCGACACGACCACCTCCCCATTGGCTTTTCCTCCACTGTTTTCTACATGTACCATTTCTTTAATTCTTAATGTACGGCTCTTTCTTCAATTATTATTTTTTTCACATCTTATTTTTTATCCAATATGATACTAATATTTACACAAGTATTTTGATAAAATAGCAAGTTAATGTGCTCAATTTTATATTAAATGATAGATTTTTAAAACGATTGTATAGGTCTATATCTATAAACAATTATAATAAATATTTTTATAAAATAAAAGATATTTATAACGATATAAATTATCATGTTTAATTTAAAAAGTATGTTTTAAGAATTTTTATAGTAGTCAACTATCATAAAAAATATTTTAAGTTTATAAAATGTTATTTAATAGAAAACTTTTGTTTTATTACACACAATTATAGATTACAATTATATAGCAACATTAACTGAATCTTCAAAGTCGTCATCTTGAAGATGTAAAAAAGTTGTTCAATATTTGCCATGCAAAAGAATGAATATGTATTTTTCACATTTTCTATTGTTAAATAATTAAAATGTGTTTACATTAATAGTAAAAAAAAAATATATGTTGAAGAAGTTATTTATGTTCAATTGTTAGTTCAAATAAATCAATTATAAGTTATAAAATCTATAGAGTCTATAAAATTCTTTTGATAATTCCGTGTAATTCTATAAAAGTTATTAGAAATCTATCAATTTCATAAAAGTCAATCATTTAAAAAAGTCATTAAAAGTCGATAAAATCCATAGAAATCTATTGAAAAAATCTACGAGACTCTATACAAATCTTTTTATAACTCCATGAAATTCTATAAAAGTCAATAGAAATCTATCAATTCCATAAAAGTCAATCATTTAAAAAAGTCATTAAAAATCAATAAAAATCTAGATTGAATACACCCCCTTTAAGCATTGCGTACTTTCTAACTCCGCTTCTGAGACAAAGTATATTCTGTTATTTGAATAAATATTCCTTTTTCGACATGCAACTGTCATTCCTGTTAATTAATTATTTAAATATTTATATCACGTTCTTTAAAAAGTAAGAAATAAAAATCCATGCAAACCCTTTGTATACACGAAGTTTTTACATGCACACGTCATAAAATGTTCTTCCTCAGCCATGCGAAGAATCCCTCGTCTGCAACAAAAGATATATATATATATATATATATAATCAAATGAGGCTAACCGTGGACGAACCTAGCCATGTGGTTATGTGGCAAAATTGTAGGATGCAAAAATATTGATTTTTTAAATATCTGAGGCAAAAATACAATATATAATATATAATCAAATGAGGTTAACCATGGACGAACCTAGCCATGTGATTGTGGGGCAAAAATATTGATTTTTTTAAATATATGAGTCAAAATTGCAGTAGATCCCTCGTCTCCATAGGATGCCTTCGCCCCTTGTGCAAACCATCAGTTCAATCTGCATTTAATGGTTCATTGGCTTGGATTGTGTTGATTAGGGGTGTAAACGAATCGAATCGAGCCGAATATGCAGAAAAATTTAAGGTTCGAATTCGGCTCGAAATAGTTATATTCGAGCTCGAGTTCGATTCGAAGTTCGATTAGTTTCAAAAATTGGCTCGAGTTCGGCTCGAATAAGAGTTCGAGTTCGGCTCGAAAATGTTCGAACATGTTCGCGAACTATCCGATTTATTGCTCGAAAATAAATATCTGAAAGGTTCGAAATATATTTATTTAATATATAATTATATTATATTAATAAAATATTAAAGTTCGCGAGCGGCTCGCGAACTATCGAACAAAGTAATTTGGGCTCGAGTTCGGCTCGAAAAAAAGTTCGAACATGTTTGAGTTCGGCTCGAATTCGAATCAAATATTTATCGAGCCGTCGCGAAAAGTTCGTGAACATGTTCGATTCGTTTACACCCTAATGTTGATGACACCTTGGTTCAAAGAATTCTAGTTCCTTAACGGCTCGACTTATACATTTCAAATACAAAATTATTCTATTTATAGTTTAAATTTTAATTTATAAGTGGATGATTGGCCTACACTAATACTCAGATTGAGAAATAGATAAAATAGATAACAATTATTACGTCAGCTTTTGTCATTGATAATTGGTTTGATCGTGAAAAAGTGTGAAATTAAATGTACCTCATGGGAGGAAGGGCCAAATTGCAATTTTGGGCTCAATAGCGGCAGCAATTTCATCGTAACAGGCTTACAAATTTTAGCCCAGTAGGCCGAATGGATCTGAATTCATTGAGTCCATGAACACCAGCTGGCCTAGTTTCTTTCTCGAAGCTACCACGCCGCTCAAATTAGGGTTTTCAAATCATAAATCCCTAATCTCAATCTCATACCCTCTCTATTTATAAGGAGTGCCTCATTTCGAAGTTATGAAAATTCAGTCTGGAGGTTATTTTGATTTCTTTTAATTGTTGTTTGTCTATGTATTTCTTCCTTTTTCATTTTTTTTTCCTCCTTTTTGATGAATGTAGATCAACTGATGAGAAAAAAACTGCAACAATATGAACGGTAATTTTTCCATGATTCACTGTATTTAAGTCTCTGATGATTTACCATATCTTCGAATTTTACTTTTAGTTTAATAATTCTTTTATTTCAGTAAAATCCTGCCTTATGAATTGGGAGGTGTGATGAATACTTTAATTGGTCCGTGTTTCTGAATAAACCGTGACTGAAAAACCCTAACCAACCTCTGATCTCCCCTTATTCTTCAAAATTTCTTTTTTCCTATTTTTTTTGTTTCAAAAATTTATCGCCGGCTTCGGTCGCTCTATGATTACCTGCCTTTGAAGGCAATATACGCTATGCCGACATTCAGTATGAGTAGAAATCTTTTCTGAGTATGAGAGCTGCCGCTATTTTGCCTTAGCTGAATACAATTTCGATTTCTATTATGTCTTATTTCAATGTTTTTTTAACTTCTGCTATGAAGATTTATGGAAGAATTTCACATGTCAGACTTCAGAGATTTTGTTACAGAAATCTGTGAGAAGAAAACTTCATTCTTTCTGAGCAGAGTTTTTTTAATTGTATTTTGTAAATTTTTTTATAATTAAAATTTTGATATTTCATTGATATGGTTTTGAATTAATCTGTACAAAAATCAAAATATTATATAAATGAAAGATTTATCCAATTCGCCTTTGAAATCTGGATTTTTAATTGTTTAATATATATTTTGTGTGATGGATTTTTCAAAAAAACTGTGCTAAATAATCAAATTTCTGGTTCGAAATCCATGTCATCAGTTTCGTTCTTTTAGTTATCTAAAACTCACTCTTATATAACAGAATGTTTGACTAAGAATGTGGTAGAATAGTTGTTTTCAGAATCGGATCAGATATAATCTTACTGGTTACAACTGGTTACAAGTTCGATCGATTTGAATCATTGGTTTAACCGATGATGATGTCAATATTATGTAATATTTATTTTAAGTTTTGTAAAGTATAGCATTTGCTATATTTTTAAGTTGTTTATAATAAAAAATATTATACATTAACTTAAATGTCAAAATTCAAAAATCAGATAAAAAATAATAATAAAATATCTATAAAAAAACAAATAATACTAATAATATCTCAAAATTCTAAAAAATATTCAAAATATTATGAAATTATTAACATATATATTATAGTTATGAGAAACCAAGTGTGATCCAATGTTGAAATCGACACAACGTAATGGGATATTTTTTTAAGAGACTAATATGAATGTTAGAATTGTTATAGTGTGTGTTTTAAATCTTTCAAGACTATAAGTTTATTATTAAATGAAATAAATCTGATTTAATACCATAATGTAATGTAATGTTTAAACAGCAAGGTACATTTCCGTATGTTATAAGAGTTCGTTAAAGCACTCTTCCGACTTCATATACATTTATGTATTAATTTAATTTATGTGAGTGATTGTTGGAAAAATATGCTTATGAGTTGATATTAAGCAAGAAAAAGTCAAAAAAATGCAAAAAAAGAAAAAAACGAAGATTTTGGGGCACCATAAAATGCTTGGGCAGTGCTGGGCCGTTGCGTTGGAATCCTGCCTGGTAAATTCTCAGGCACGGTGGGCAGCCCACCGCTGGAAGATCCCAGGCAAAAAGATTAGCACTGGGGAGCTGCTCGACGCCAATTGATGTTTTTTTCTAAAAAGATGCACCCTTTGCTGTGGATGTGTGATTTTTCGTGATAAAATACATCCAAATGATGTTTCTTGATGACATCCATTAAATAAGTATAAATAGAAACTCCTTTTGAGTTTACAAAGATTTCTACAGTATATAAACAAGATTAAAGAGAAATCTTTGTATTTCCATTCCATTTTTTCGGAAACCTTTTGAGTGTGTCTTTCAGCCTGTTAGCTGTTGTGTTTAGAGCTGCTGCCACGTTTCCTAGTTTTTTAGAATGTCTCTTATTTTGTTTTGAATATTTCAAAGTTTGTTTCCTAGTTTTTAGGATGTGGCGATAATGTTTTTAATCATGGCCTAACTATAGGATAAGATCTTAGTGGTTAGTTTTTCTTTTTAAGTCTTTAAATGCAAGAACTGAATTCAATGGAAATTATCCTTCGATTTTCATAAACAGAATTTTTGCTTTAATTATTATTTCCTCACAATTATATCTTTCAAGTCTTCTCTGATTTGTTTATGTTGCACTCTTACAAAATACAACAATTGATATCAGAGCTTTCTTCTTAAGGAACCTGTGATAATCTGATATTATATACAAGAGGACACCATGGACACAAAAGCTAGTTTTTCATCAATTGCTCCTCCAGTGTTCGACGGAGAAAATTATTAGATTTGGTCTGTAAGAATGGAAACCTACTTGGATGCACTGGATCTTTGGGAAGCTGTAGAAGAGGATTACGAAGTTCCTCCTCTGCCAAACAACCCCACGATAGCCCATATCAAGAATCAGAAAGACAAGAAAACGAGGAAGTCAAAAGCAAAGGCTTGTTTGTTTGCTGCCGTTTTATCAACTATCTTCACCCGAATCATGTCACTCAAATCAGCAAACGCAATGTGGGATTATCTCAAAGCAGAGTATGAAGGAAATGAGAGGATCAAAGGGATGCAAGCGCTGAATTTGATTAGAGATTTTGAACTGCAGAAAATGAAGGAATCAGAAATCATTAAAGAGTATTCTGACAAACTTCTAAGCATTGCCAATAAGGTAAGACCGCTTGGTTCTAATCTACTTGACTCGAGGAGTGTTGAAAAAATTCTAGTAACGGTGCCTGGAAAATTTAAGGCAACCATTACGACCTTGGAGAACACCAAGGATCTGTCATGTTGGGATATGCCCTAAGACAAGTGTTGAGCCTTAAACGCATGGTTGCGTTTAATGCGTTAAATTATCCCCGGTCAATCTTTGAGTTTTGATGATCAACAAAACTTGTGTTTGTTATACTAATGCATATACTTAGTGTGCAGATTAAGTGATGAAAAGTGGTTTGGAATGAAGAAAATCGAGTGTGCATATTCTGGTCTGGATCGCCCCAGGCGATGGTGATCATCGCCCCAGGCGATGGGTGCCAGGCGAGGCATCGCCACGCACATCGACAGAGGCGATGGCTAGGCGAGCATGCGAGGAAGATCGCTCCAGGCGATGATGGCCATCGCCTGAGGCGATGGCAACCATGCGCGACATCGCCCCGCACATCGACAGAGGCGACGCCGAGGCATGCGCAGGGGAGATCGTTTGAGGTGATGGCATGATCGCCCAAGGCGATGCGTTGAACGCCTGAGGCGATCTGGACTTCGCCCGAGGCGATGCAAGATTTTAGGCTGCTGAGGCTACGGCATTGGATTTTAATTTGGATCACATGAGGCGATGCGTGATTTATGCTGACCATTGGGGCGCGGCAATGGAGATCGCCTGAGGCGATCGAGGAGTGATTTCAGCCTTTTGTGTAGCAACGGCTAGTAGGAGCCTAGGGGGCCTCCTACACTATAAATATTTATGCTTTGGAGCATTTTGAAGCTAAGGAACAAGTCTACAAACTTCTACAAAGTCTTGATAATTATTATTTCAAATTGTATTGCAATCTCCATACATTGTTGTTGTATTGGAGTTTGTAATTCTCTTCTTTGTTAGAGTCTTGTTTTCTTCGTGTGAGTGCACCGTGAAGGTGTTTTTGATTTGATCTATTGTAAAGGTCATCCAACACCAAAGCAAGTTGGAAAATTGTAAAGTCATCAACAAGTCTAGTTGGTGCAAGTGTGTGGCTATCCTTGGAGCCCTTAAGGCCAAGAAGACTCGTGAAGAGTGTTGGTAGCTCGGGAAGAGCTTTGTGTACTCGGGAAGAGTATTGTGCTCGGGAAGAGGTTGTGTACTCGGGAAGAGTAGTGTGCTCTGGAAGAGCTTTGTAACTCAGGAATAGTTGTGTTGTGACTAACTTGGAGCCCTCAAGACCAAGACCAATTGTTCTAGTGGAACCTCGGTTGGAGGTTATCTAACCGGGAAGAGGAGACGTAGGCGATTCATCGCCGAACTTCTATAACAAATCTCTTGTCATTTTATTGCTTTAATTCCTTTACGCATTTATTTATTTTGTTCTTTTTATTTATCGATTGACTAAAGGCTTCTGCAAGCGCAAAACTCTTTTAGTTTTTCAAACTCATTTTAAAACGCTAAAGTAGCCAAGGAATCTCATTCACCCCCCTCTTCGATTCCAACAACAAGTCATTAGATGATTGTTTATGACATACACTGTATTATGATTTTATTAATGGCAAATCATTATTATATCTTATTCGAATATCTGTGCAATATGAATTGATATATAAGTTAATGTCCTTAGAATAATATTGTATTGTTCTTAAATATTGTCCATAGTCAAGTATTATCATGAATCGGAATAATGATAATGCATTGAGACTAGTATGTTTTGATTGATGAATTGTTCATAGATATGAGATATCAAATCAACACATGGGTACATGTTAGAGAACGATGTACTGGACAGACACACCATGAGAATGCTACATGGATAGTTATATGAGTGTCATAAGCAA
Source organism: Haberlea rhodopensis (assembly GCA_907163345.1). Taxonomy (NCBI): domain Eukaryota; kingdom Viridiplantae; phylum Streptophyta; class Magnoliopsida; order Lamiales; family Gesneriaceae; genus Haberlea; species Haberlea rhodopensis. The sequence goes on from CAJQUN010000060.1 coordinate 1,274,237, forward strand.
TTCTCATAGTGATAATAATGTATGTAATCCTTACGACTTGAGATCATCAGAGATCCCAACATAAGGAGTTATGTATCTTGATATTGTCAAATGTTACCTGTAACAGGGTAAACTATAAAGGCAAATATTGGATACACTACGAATTATGTAGAGGGATGTTGATTGATCAAGAAATGATTTGTCCCTCCCATATAACAAGAGAAGTGTTTGGGCCCTTGATCAAGTAATACTAAAATGCATAGCCATGCTCGAATGAGTCGATATGTGATATCGAGCTTATTCGTTTATTCTAGTTCTACTTGGGGATCAAGAAATAGAGATTGAATATACGAGTATGACTATTTCATGACTCGTGTTCAATCTAAACACATTGGACAAAGGGATTAAGTTTCATGGTTAATATTATCACAAGTTCTTAGGTTATGTCGAGTCAATGACATTCTTGTAATTTGGGTAGTTTTGATGTGTTGCTAGATACCGCTCATTGCTTGTGACATAAAATAAGATTTTATGTCACTGCCAACATTGCAAGATCCTATCGGGTCGCACAAAAGATTAAATCGATAAAGGGAATTAAATTCATTGGATGAATTAATTAATTAAGAAAAGTCTTAATTACATGATTATAAGGATTTAATTAAATCATGGGTTTGGGCCCATGAAGCTTTAAGAAAGTCTTGAACCTTTAATTAAATCCAACATATATATTATAACAAGGTTATTGAGGATTAATCATACTAGACATAAAACCTAAAACCCAAGGAGCCACTGCCGCCGCTTGTTCGAAGCTCTCGGCCACCGCCGCCTTGATCTTCACGGCCGTCCTTGTTCGGTTATAGTAATCGTGAGGTTTTGTTCGTTTAAGAACAAGTCTAGCAACTTGTTCTTGAACACCCTTTCGATTTGATCGTGTGGATACCGTAGAGACGAAGGTGAAAATTTTCGTTCGTGACTCGTGGTGCTACAACGTGGAATCTGCTTCAAACACGCTACAAGGGTGAGACTCTTTTAATCATTACGATATGAATACTCTGTATAGGCCCTCGGTGAGGAATCCATTGTTTTATTTCCGCTGCGCACTTGTGTGTTGGATTCCTTACATGTCCAAGATTACATTGGCAGAAATCTTAAATGCTTTACAGGCACAAGAGCAAAGAATGTCATGAGGCAAGAAGGAGCCGTTGAAGGAGCACTACCAGTCAAGCATCAACAAGGAAATAAATCTTGGAAGAAGAAATACAAGAATTTTTTTTCTTCAAGTGGTGATGCTACATCTAACAATAACAAGAACAAGACTGGAGGTATGAAGAGAAATTATCCTCCATGCCAACATTGTGACAGAAAAAGTCATCATTCTTTTAAATGCTGGAGGAGACCTGATTCAAAATGCAGCAGGTGTAACCAACTTGGTCATGAAGCTGTGATTTGCAAAAGTAAAAACCAGCAGCAAAAAGCGGATGCTCAAGTTGCTGACCAAGAGGAGGAGGATCAACTCTTTGTTGCTGCTTGCTTTTCTGGCAGCGACTCAAGTGAGAGTTGGTTAATTGATAGTGGTTGTACTAACCATATGACATATGACAAGGAGCTGTTCAAGGAATTCAGAAGCACAGATAGCTCGAAAGTCAGAATTGGCAATGGACAACATATAGCAGTCAAAGGAAAATGCATCATTGCAATTGCGAGTAGTTTAGGTACAAAACTTATCTATGATGTTCTCTATGTTCCTTAAATTGACCAAAATATGTTGAGTGTTGGTCAATTGATACAGAAAGGCTTCAAAGTTCATTTTGAAAATGAATAATGCCTGATAAAGGATGCATATGGTCAAAAGATGTTCAACATCATGATGAGAGGAAAGAGCTTCACACTCAATCCATTAGAAGAGGAGCAAGATGCCTTTCCTATGAAGGAAAACGTCACTGAGATATGGCACAAAAGGCTTGGACATCATCATCATCGAGGATTGCTACTGCTTCAAACAAAGAAATTAGTAAAGGATTTACCTGCTTTAGAAGATCATCTTCCTCACTGCCAAGCATGTCAATATGGAAAGCAACACAGACAACCATTTCCAAAAACAACTTGGAGAGCAACACAAAAGCTTCAATTGATCCATACTGATTTAGCAGGACCACAAAGAACACCATCTCTCAAAGGTAGCCTTTATTTTATTGCCTCCATTGATGATCTTACAAGATTCTGCTGGATTTTCTTCTTAAAATTCAAGTCAGAAGTGGCTGGAGTTTTTTGGAAGTTTAAGAAAATGGTGGAAAACCAAAGTGGCTGCAACATTCAAGCTCTAAGGTCGGATAATGGAAAAGAATACACCTTAGAAAAATTCAATTTGTTTTGTGAGGAAGCGGGCATAAAGCATCAACTTACTGCTCCCTACACTCCACAACAAAATGGAGTTAGTGAAAAAAGAAACAGATATATACTGGAAATTACAAGATGCATGCTACATGAGAAAAACTTACCAAAGCAATTTTGGGCTGAGGCGGCAAATACATCAGTTTTTCTTCAAAACAGGCTTCCCACAAAGGCAGTGAAGAATCATACACCATTCGAAGCTTGGCATGGATACAAACCGTCCCTAAATTTTCTTAAAGTGTTTGGTTGTTTGTGCTTCACCTATATTCCTCAGGTTAAGCGTGATAAACTAGACAAAAAGGCGATACAAGGAATCTTTGTTGGTTACAGCACAATATCTAAGGCTTACAAAGTCTTTCAGCCACAAACATGAAATATTACCATAAGCAGAGATGTGCACTTTGTGGAAAATGGGGAATGGAACTGGGAGACTTTAGAGGACAATCAAGCCTCAAAGCAACTTAAGCTTATCTTTCCTGTTAGAAATGTCGATGGGCAGAGAAATGAAGATTGGCAAAATGAGATGGTGGATGACATTCCAGTCAGAGGTACTAGATTGTTATCTGATATTTATGAAAGATGCAATATTGCAGTTTGTGAGCCTGCAGGTTTTGAAGAAGCAAAACTTGATCAAAATTGGATGGTTGCAATGAAGGATGAGCTGTACATGATCGAGAATAACAACACATGGCAGCTTGTTGAAAGACCTCAAGGTAGAAAAATTATTGGGGTGAAATGGGTGTTCAAAACCAAGCTCAATGCTGATGGTTCCATCAACAAGTATAAGGTGAGGCTTGTGGTTAAAGGCTATGCTCAGATTTTGGAGTGGATTACTCAGATACATTAGCATCAGTGGCTAGGCTAGACACCATCAGGCTGATACTTGATGTTGCAGCACAAAAGGGCTGGAAAGTGTATCAGCTGGATGTTAAATCAGCATTTCTAAATGGTTTCTTGCAAGAAGAAATCTATGTTGAGCAACCCGAAGGCTTTGTGAAGAAAGGAGAAGAATACAAAGTTTATCTCCTCAAGAAGACTCTTTATGGATTAAAGCAAGCTCCAAGAGCATGGTACAACAGAATTGATGATCATTTGCTAAATATAGGCTTTGTAAAAAGCCTATCAGAGTCCACTCTTTATATCAAGCAATATGGGGTTGATATTATTGTTATTTCTCTTTATGTTGATGGCCTTTTGGTGACTGGAATTAATGCAGCCTTGATTGATGATTTAAGCTGGAAATGATGAAAGTATTTGAGATGACTGATCTTGGGTTGATGACTTATTTTCTCGGAATGGAAATCAAGCAAAGTCAAGATGAAGTTTTCAAGAAGTTTCATATGGAAGATTGCAAGTCAATGAACACTCCTATGAATCAAAAAGAAAAGTTGAGCAAGGAAGATGGAACCGAAAAAGTGGATGAGGCACACTTTAGAAGTTTGATTGGGTGCCTAATATATCTTACAGCAACAAGACCTGACATCTTGATTGTTGTTCATGAACTGTGCAAGTGAAATACACTTGAAGGCTGCTAAAAGGGTGATTAGATACATCAAAGGCACAATCAACTTGGCATCAAATTCAAGAAAAGCAAGGAGTTCAAGTTGTTTGGTTTTTCTGACAGCGACTAGGCAGGATCTATTGATGACATGAAAAGTACCTCAGGGTACTGTTTCAGTTTTGGATCATGTGTTTTTTCATGGAGTTCAAAAAAATAAGAAACAATAGCTCAATCTACTGCTGAAGCAGAGTTTGTTGCTGCAACCGCTGTTGTAAATCAAGCTATATGGCTGAGGAAGATATTGAGTGATCTTCATCTTGAGCAGAAAGAAGATACTAAGATCTTTGTTGATAATCAAGTTGTAATAGCTATTTCTCAAAATCCAGTTTTTCACGGGAAAACTAAACATTTAAACATCAAGCTATTTTTCTTGAAGGAAGTGCAAAAGGATGGTGTTGTAACTCTTGTTTATTGCAAAACAGAAGAGCAAATGACTGATGGTTTTACTAAACCCTTATCAGCTAGCAAGTTTGAGTTTCTAAGAATGAAACTTGGTGTCTGCAGTCTCTAAAGCAAGGAGGAGTGTTAGTTGTTGTGTTTAGAGTTGCTGCCACATTTCCTAGTTTTTCTGAATGTCTCTTATTTTGTTTTGAATATTTCAAAGTTTGTTTCCTAGTTTTTAGGATGTGGTAATAATATTTTTAATCATGGCCTAACTATAAGACATGATCTAGTGGTTAGTTCTTTTTTTAAGTCTTTAAATGCAAGAACTGAACTCAATGGAAATTATCCTTCGATTTTCATAAACAGAATTTTTGCTTAAATTATTATTTTCTCACAATTATATCTTTGAAGTCTTCTCTAATTTGTTTATCCTGCACTCTTACAAAATACAACACAGTATTTGTGATTTAAGGATTTGAAATTTGAAGTGTTTTTATCAAGAGTCATTATCATTGTATCTTGCAAAACAAATTATCATTAAAATAGTAAATACCATCATCAAATAATATTGTTTTAAAGACGACCATCTCTTGTTCCGGGAGGATGAAATGCGGCTAAGAATAATTAAGTCTGATTATTTCGAATCAACGATAACCCATAACCCATCCCACTACTCTATACAACGCCATACAAACATCGAAATCGTAAGCAAAATGCAAGTTCTCTTTATCACAGTGTAGATATGGAGAAGCTGTTATCTTCCATCGATCAGACCTCAAATGAGCACGAACTGTACGCTCTTATGTCACCTTACAAAGACCGGAGCCTCTCCATACGCTTCATGGTGACGCTTCTATCACGCGAGTCCCACTGGCAAAGCTCGCTTGTGCTGCTCGTTTGGATCAACGAGGTTGCCCTTTACACCACCTCGGTGTTCTCTTACAACGTGGTGTTGCGAAATGTGTAACGGGCTAAGCAGTGGGATTATGCCCACAGGCTGCTAGGTGAAATGCGCCAACGAGCTATCTCGCCTGATAAGTATACTTACTCTATTCTTGTCAAGAATTTTGAAAAGAGGGTCTATTTGATGATGCTTTGTCATGGCTTCATAAGATGGAACAGGACCGCGTGCCGGGAGATTTGGTTTTATATAGTAATTTTATTGATTTGTCTCGCAAATTGTGTAATTACTCGAAGACTACCTCGACTTTTTCGAGGCTGAAGAGATCAGGTATAGCTCCTGATATTGTTGTATATAATTCAATGATTGATTTTTTTCGGGAAGGCTAAGCTTTTGGGAGAAGCGAGGTTGTTGATTTGTGAAATGAGGGGTGTGGGGGTTGTGCCAGATGCAATCAGCTACACTACGCTTTTGACTATGTATGCTGAGAATCGGATGTTCTTGGAGGCATTGTCTGTGTTTTCCGAAATGAGGGAGGTCATATGTTCGCTTGATCTCACGACATGTAACATTATGATCGACGTGTATGGGCAGCTTGACATGGCGAAAAGTGGCAGATAGGGTGTTCTGGAGTATGAGAAAGATCGGGATTGAACAGAATGTTAGCTACAATACCCTTTTGAAGGTTTATAGTGAGATGCCTAGCTTTTTGGGGAGGCAATACATCTTTTTAGGTTGATGCAGAGGAAGGATATCGAGCAGAATGTAGTTACATATAACACTATGATAATTATTATTGGGATGACCCTTGAGCATGAATCTTATCCAAGAGATGCAGCGCCGGGGGAGCTCAATACAATTACATAGCTAGACCGAGCAGCAATGCTTTTTCAGAAGGTACGAAACTCTGGTTTTGCGATAGACCAAGTTCTTTATCAAACCATGATTTTAGCAAGGGCTGGTTTAGTTGCTCATGCGAAACGTTTATTACATGAACTTAAGCGCCCAGATAAAATTCCAAAGGAAACTGCCATCAGTATTCTTGCCGGAGCTGGTCGAATAGAAGAGGCTACGTGGTTATTCAGACAGGCCATTGATGCTGGAGAAGTAAAAGATATAGCGACCTATGAACGCATGATTGATCATTTTTCTAATAGAAAGTGCACAAACGTTATTGAGGTGTTTGAGAAGATGAGAGGGGCAGGATATTTTCCAGATTCTGATGTAATAGCACTTGTTCTGAATTCTTATGGAAAGTTACAAGAGTTCGACAAGGCAGATGTCCTGTATAAGGAGCTGCAAGACGAGGGTTGCGTTTTCTTGGATGAAGTTCCAAGAAGAAATTTTGAAATGATTGAGACACTGTTTCAGAAGCTGGACCAAGATCCCAATAACAAGAAGGAGCTACATCTTGTTGTTGCTGGCATATATGAAAGAGCAAATAGACTAAATGATGCATCTAGAATCATCAACCAGATGAGCGACAAAGGGATTCTCAAATCTTGATTTTTGTTCTTAATCTAAATCCATTGTTGAAGCAACATTTGTTTCTCAGCCCGTTGTAAAGTGCAATTCTTTTTACTGTTTCATGTGTATGTATATGTCTTTTCTGATGGTCCGGGTGACATTTGTGCAGGGAAATGCAGAAGGGAAAGAATGTTGCAAGTAATCTTTTTTGGCTGCATAACATTAGTCAATCTATAGGTTCTTTACTCTGTAAAATGTTAATGCTTCTCATTTTATTGCTGATATCCTCTCATATCCGTATGATCTTATAAAGACATATTTTATTCAAAGCCCAAATAATGATATCGAATATGTACGTTGCATGAATAAAAGTTAAAGCTATGAAAAATGAATTACCCAAACAAAAAAAGAATTGGCTTGACGCGGCGAAAATCTGATTCTAAAATTCAAAGCTGAGCTCCTCATTGTGGTTGACAGTAGTGAGTCCGAAGCTTGCTGTAGCATTCTGGAGGTCGCTGTAGGATACACCTACTTCACAAGTGGATCATTCAGTGATGATTCTTAACTGCAGGTAATTTTTTCGTGTGATCAATATGCATTTGTATCCATCACCTTCGCATGCATTAAATGTAAAGAACTTCTTAATTCTATGCAATTTGATGAGCAAATGAACAATTATATGTATCAAACTTAGTTGATGTACCTTGATTCGCATGCCTCTTTCTTTTCAATGTAAGATTGTCTATCATCAACTCTTGTATTATAGCGCAGGCTGCTATAATCTTGAATGAATATTTCCGGTTCTTTTTGGATGCCAAACACACTAGTTTGTGCTTGAAGGTGCGTGGAGAAGAGGTTGTGATTGCTCATAACATCAGAACGAAGGTCTAATCCCAGCTCTGGCCTAGCTACATTTTCAAGCGATTCAGCATAAATTCCACCATCCTCATTCAAGAGAAATCGAAAAGGTACTGATTCCGCGCCCTCTACATCTTGCAAGTCAATACTTGGACACATGCCTCCAAACTCTTGTTGGGATGAAGGCCAGTAACATGACTTTTGATCCATTCGCTGATTCGATTGTTGTTCTTTACACGTTCCGATCTGCAAATTCACATGTCTTAATTCTTCATGGGCAACCTGCAACTGGAAAGACAACTGACTTATTATTAAAGGACAACCATAAACAGGAATTTGATCACGCATTTCAGCTTCGTATATGATGGATTTCATTGCATCATCCTTTTGATCCTTACTCTCCAAGCTTTCGAGTATCTTGGTGACATTTGACACCCCGAACAATCGGTGCACGTATTGAAACATTTTAGGATTGTTGGCTGGAAAATATGGTGCAAGAGGGCAGGTAGGTGTGCACTTTCTTCTTCTATATTTGCATGCAGCGCAGGAAGGGGTTGAGCCACCCTTCATTGTCATAATAATTGGATTTACTAATAAGCAGAATTTTCTATAAAGAATGTGAAGAAATGGTTGTTATATAGATTTGGATTTAGAAATTGAGGCTGTGGGCTGTATATTTCTTCTAATCTTTATCATCTGCAAATGATATCAAATCCGATCCTAATAGATAATCTTGAAAATGGGGTCAAAATTTTTTATGCTTTCACCATTGGAGTGTTTCATCTCCAAATTTGATATTTACGTTTGAAACAGATTTAAAATTGATTTGTTAGACACGTCATTGATGAGCTGTCATGTGAGATCACTTTCCCAATTATCCCATGTCAGTGTTTTATAAGATCATGATATATATATATATATATATATATATTTTTTTTTTAAATAGATTTTTTTGTTTGGATTGTTTGAATTTTTCAAAGCACATCAGCGACATATCCTCTATCTAGATTTGGAGATCGTAACTGCATTTCTTGATCATATACATTTCCCCTCTATATTAGAGCACAGTTTCTCGGAAAAGTATATATTTTTGTATAAATCATGAAATAATTGAGTATTTCACTAATCACTACATCATAATATCCAAAATCTGAACTTATGTTTGATTTGTCAAACGCCACTAATTTTTACAAAGATGTGTAAAATCTAAATTTGGCGATTCTACAAATTTCAAGATAATACGGTAATTGGAAAAAGCGTGACACTTGGTGGGAAATTTCATAGGAGGAGTTCATAGAATTGATTGTTTTCTGTTTAGATTCATTATTTCTATTCAATTTAATGAAATATCGAATTACATCGGCCTCATTAGTATGGGAAAAGTTCTACATCTTGTATTTAATCCAATTTTTTAAATAAGAAGAAATTAAACTGCTTACACTGATTAACAGAGTGTTTTGGATTGCTCCTCAAAATATTTATTTGCTTTTCAGATAAAAAATAGATTTTGGTTTAATTGTTTCTGCTATTGCTTATCTAAAAAAATAACTAAAAGCAGAATCAAATAAGCAAGTCATGAAGTAGGTGTTTGCGATTGCTTTTCAAAACTGTTTATCTATTTTCAGACCAAAAAAATAGTTTGTATTTCATTATTTCTGTTATTGTTTCTCTAAAAATAAATAGGTAAAAGCAGGAGTAGAGAAGCATGTCATGAGATGCGTTTTCACTGTTTTACTTATTTGGTTGCAATTTTATAATAATTTGAAGTTCATAAGTTGCTTTTTTATTTTAATAGCAATGATTTTGCTTAAAATCATCTTTTTTCAACTTTAAGCAAACGCAACATAAAAGTGCTTTAAACAGTAATTGCAAACATACCCGAAATACTTTTGCTGCTTTAACTTATATGGTGATAATTTTGTAATAAATTAAAGTTCATTAAACAATTAAAAAGAAAAAAAAAATTTAAGATGGGTGAATGGATTTTTTACAAAAAATTTGGGGGAGGCCACACTTACGGGATTACAGCACACACTTACCCGACTTGATGTCCAAATAGAGACATCTATCTATCTAATTGATAATAATAGATGAGTACTATATTTATTATATGCGTATCACATGCTAAAGATTTAGTCGGAGACTCGTGTTCTCGTTGAATGTGGGCATCAGAACGTGTCCAATGACCACTACTATCACACCGTACGCTAAACAAAACATGAATAAATCAACTCGCATAAAATTCTTCCCAGTTTTACCAAGCCCCAAGAAACTTCCAAGTCAACTCTTGCGTCAATCCCCTTTGGCCCTTTACATCATCAATCATCACATAACAGACCCAATTATATAGTTGCGCAAAAAATAATAATCCAAGCAGTACAAAACAACCGGAGCCTTTCAAGGAACAGATCCAAAAAAATGGAGTTCTTTAACAAAGCCAGAGCAGTACGACTCAAAAGCCATCTCGACAAATACTTAGCCGCCGACGATGATGAGCAAACAGTCCGGCAGAGCCGCGACGGATCATCAAGAAAAGCTCGATGGATTGTCGAGTTACTTGACGGGAACCCACATTTGATTCGGCTCAAGAGCTGCCACGGAAGGTACCTTACTGCTTCCAACGAGACGTATCTGCTCGGAATGACTGGCAAGAAAGTGCTGCAAACTATTCCAGATAGGAAGAACGATGCCTTGATTGAATGGGAGCCCATAAAAGAAGGGTACCGAGTTAAGTTGAGAACTAGAGGGGGGAAGTACTTGAGGGGTAATGGGGCTACGCCGCCGTGGAGGAATTCGATCACGCATGATATTCCTAACAGGACCGCTACGCAGGATTGGGTTATGTGGGATGTTGATGCAGTGGATATATCTTTGCTGGATGATGAGTACTTGCCGAGCCATACTTCGAGTTTTTCTTCTGTGCAGGAGGATGACTGTCGGAGCTCGGATTCGCCGGTGTGTAATGGGTCTGAAAGGCGGCTGCGTCCGGCGACTGGTTCTGAGATGCTGTGGCCATCAGTTGTATCGGAGAAATCCTCTAATAGAAACGTAAGACAGGTAATGTCCAAGATTTTAGCTTTGTTTCCCATCCCGTTTCACCGGAAATTTAAACTTTTTTGCAGGGTGGAATTGAGCTCTTCAAGAAAGCGAAATCAGTGAGATTACAAAGCCATCTCGGAAAATACTTAGTAGCGGACGACGATGAAGAGACTGTCCGTCAAAGCCGTAACGGATCCTCCCGCAGAGCGCGTTGGGCTGTCGAAATCGTTGACGGAAAACGCGACAGAATCCGGCTCAAGAGCTGCCACGGTCTATATCTGACGGCGGCGGAGTCGCCGTTCCTCCTCGGTATGACGGGGAAGAAGGTAATCCAAACCCTGCCGGGAAATATGACGGACGTTTCGATCGAGTGGGAGCCGGTTAAGGAAGGGCTCAACGTGAAGCTAATGACGAAAGAGGGGGGGAAATTCTTGAGAGGAAACGGTGGGACTCCGCCATGGAGGAATTCTGTGACGCACGATTTGCCGCAGAGAACGGCGACCCAGAATTGGGTGTTGTGGGGAGTTGATATTGTGGATATCACTGTATCGGATTTGGATACGGGCTCGGCCGGATTTTCACCACCTTCGAGCTTTTCCTCGTTGGCGAATGATTATTCGGGTTCACCGGATACCGGGTCTCCCATGGTGATTCCGAGACAGCAACAGGTATTCTTCTTCAATTTTAACAAAACCTTTTTTTTTTTAGCTCCCTGGCAACGAGACATTTTATAACACATCGAAGTTTCACTAATTTTTTTAATATGGAACCAATATATAATAACTATCTTGACCTCTTGATATGTTTTTATGTGTTCTTCCTAAAATAGCTTATATACACGACTTACCTTTAGTATTTTGATTTTCTTTAAATTTTCTAAAATCATTAATTTTATCTAATTAATAATATATCATAGTAGCATTAAGATTTAAAATTTTAAAAAAACAATAATTACATATATATTGTAATTATATACCATATAAAAATTTTAAAAAAAATTATATAAAATTATATGTGTATGTATCGTGTTACCAAAAATCACTCTTATTTATAATAGGAAGAGTAGATGAACGGTCTGTATCATATTTAATATAGAGTAATTAATTGTAGCCTCCCAAAGTTCCATCAATTTATTGTGGGCTGTCGTATATTGTGGGTGTAGAATGCAGTTACGTGAGTGTGTTAAATCAAAAATAATATATGAAAATTATTTGAGTATATATATATATATATATATATATATATATATTTGACAATTTATATCATTTTTATTTACAGTACAATTCAAATATTTTATTATATCGCCCTTATAATATGGATAATTATTGTTATCCATAAAATATAGTTAGAGAATAAAAACTGATTTTGGTCCTAGTCATAAGATAATGAATTCGAAAATTGAAACAAAATATTATCTCTGTATTTCAAATGTTTTATAATTGTATGAATTTTATAAAAATGATCTATATTATTCTCGAAGAATTGTATATCGGTTTAGTAAAACTTAAAAGGTGAAGCAAAACTTAGTCGTAAAGCATCACACGCATACTCATTGAGCTAGATCATGACCAGAGCGTCAGTGTACGATTTTGTAGAACTTAGTGCATGACTAGTAAAGTATCTTAATTTGTTGAAGTGTTAATTTAAATTGACCATTATAATAGACATATTTTTAAATTGACTCTAAATGGCTATAACTTATTTAACATAATTAACATAACATATTAAGCTTTAACTCATATAAAAACAATTTAATTTAAACAATAAACATAACCAGTTATTAATATGGTTGAGTTAAAAATATATATATATTGTGTTTTGTCGTTATTGTCAATTAATTAATAGTTATAATTTTGATAAAATATCAAACGTTCTTTTCCATAATTACTTTCAAGAACAATATTTTAACATATATTGGTTTGCACTGTGATATAAATTGATATACTATATAAATTATCTACTTGTAATATTTAATTTAAAGCTATGTTTTTCTATGAAAGTTTAACAAGTGATTTGTCATATGGCTCCCATCGAATTTTGTCACTTTAATTTAATTATTATAATAATTTTACATTTTCATTATTTAAATTTTAACTTATAATTTTAAATATTATTATATAATTTTACATTATTAATTATTTTCTATTTTTAAATTTAATTATTAATATTATTTTTAAATTATAATTTTTTATGTTTTCTGTGAGTAATATTAAGGCTTAACCATTATACGCACTTAACTCTGTTTTTCAAAAAGTTGAAACGTTTAATATTTCAACGGGGTTATGTACTTCGTTCTCACAGCAAATCTATCGTCGTATCTTCTCGAAAATGGGATCGCAGATCCTTTACTAAATCCCACTAATCCCTCTCAATGCAGGTAAACTACCAGCTTTCCCAACATTTATCGCATGATTTAGATCATTTGATTCAGTTGTTGCCTTTTTATCCACAGATTTCTGGTATGGAATTCTTCAAGAAAGCCAAATCCGTCAGACTGAAGAGCCACCACGACAAATACCTAACAGCGGAAAGCGATGAAGAAACCGTGGTTCAAGATCGTTCCGGATCATCGAAGCATGCCAAATGGAGCGTAGAATTCGTGGAAGGTGTCGAGAATGTCATACGATTGAAGAGCTGCTTTGGGAAATACCTTACATCCTCGGATAACCAGTTTCTTCTGGGCGTAACGGGCCAAAAAGTTGTCCAAACTCTGCCCAGAAAATTGGATTCGTCGATTGAATGGGAGCCCATTCGAGATGGAATGCAGGTGAAACTTAAACAGAGATATGGTAATTACTTACGGGCGAACGGAGGGTTGCCGCCGTGGAGAAATTCGATTACTCATGATATACCTCACAGACACAATGATTGGATTTTGTGGGTTGTTGATGTTATTGAAATTCGACCCGAATCGCCACCCAAAGTTTCGAGATCTGATTCATTGGAGGAGGATTTGAGCTCTTCTTCTTTTATTCTGAGGTTCCCAAGTAATGAGGTTTGTTCTGATAACTCTGATTATATATTTTTCACACAATCATGTGTTTTTTTTTTTTATCAATCTTCTACATGAATGATCGACGTAAAAGGAAAGCTTTTATATACAAGACATGTTTGAGTAAATGCTTCAGAAAGTTTTATGGAATTATTCTATAGTTTCGTCTTAACATTACGCTTGTGCTGTTAATACTCAGTCTATGGGTTCAGTTGAAGATTCAACCAGGAAAACTGAAGGACGTCTTATATATTACTATGTCTTTGATGATGATGGGAATATAAATGATGCCATCGAAGGGCCATCTTTTCAATTTAAAGGGCATGGATTGCCGGAATTAATTCAGAAACTGGAAGAAGAAACAGGGATCGAGAATATAATCGTTTGTTCACGTAATCGTATAAATGGGAAGCTTTATCCCCTTCGATTGGATTTACCTCCGAACAATGCAACTATGCACGTTGTGGTGATCCCATCTTCATCCAGAGGTATACATTAAGTTAATCTATACTGTATTTCTTGATTGTTATCTACACATGTATGTGTGTGTATATACACACACATTCACTCGTGTAATATTGTTCGCCCTAAGATGATTGACACTGTGGTGGCGATTATGCGATAAATGGGTTTTCTTTTTGGATACGTAAGGATGAGTCCGGAATGTTCCCTAATGGTGCTCTTCTTGGATAGGAATGCTATCTTCCCTCATATGTACTTTAAGCAGTAGGCGTTTAAGATACTCTTAAAGGGACCCCAGGGTGTTCCCTTGCTCTGTGGTTCCTTCATATATCTGCATAGATAAAAATAGATTGACAAGGAAATCAAATTTTAATCATACATGAAAGCGAGAGTAGCATTTGTTCGTCCCCCTTTCAAATGAAAATAATTTTCACATCGTGAGTTTTACCCCCAAAAGTTTCCCCCGCGTTCTTCCATCCACGATGGCTTCCATGATATATCTAGATTAGCAAGTTAGTTTCTTTATATATTCCTATCTCCAATTTCTTGAAAAATAATTTTGAGTACATATGTTTGTTCTACTTTATCGAACATTCCATCAAAACTGATATACCCTCATTATTTTTGCAGTGGCCAGTGATTTCATGCCCGCCCTTCCTACTTCTACATGACATATACTGGCTATCTGTAATTGAAATCTCTCTTGGTCTGGAGGAAAGTGGGATTTTTCTGGGATGATGAAGCCAAACTTCAGTCCTATAATGAGTGTTCCATCTCTACAATTTTTGATTATTTGATGATTCAGTGAAATGTATTTACTGATATCCACAATTGTGGCGATTATCGCATGAGATTTATGTGCTGGGACTTGGCAAATATAGTTATGTATATAGAAGAATGTTTCTTAGTTATTGTATATTTTCTTTCATGCGAACTTGTGTAATTGTGCACTAAACAAATCTTATAGTACGTATTGATAATAATAAGTCCAAAAAACTATCCCTAATATTATTCAAACGTGTGAAAATTGGCACATACCATTTGTTCCTGGCTTCGACTGCCGATATTGAGAGATTCACAGGGAAGGATGCCAAAGAAGGGCTAAGCACGAAAAAGGATAGAAGTTAAGAAGCGGCTGCCGTTAGGGCACCTATTTGGAGTTATGGCAACATCAATACCTGGCGGCTATTGTTGCATCAAATCTCCTCCGGGACCTATAATTTATAGCTATTGAGGAGATTCCACATGATTTCGAATATATTTCAGTTAAAAAGTGACAATTAGTCGCACTACTGATTTTTTTTGTTTACAATTGGGGACAGGGGTTAACATGTCTCGAGTTCGAGACTTGTCTCAATTTTGGGACACATGATGTGACTTGCACGGGTACTGAGTTTGAGAAGTCTATTTTGTCCGAAAGATATCAGATGAAAAATCTTGCAGGAAATGAGAGAAAATTTTTTTATCATCGATGTTGATTTCTCATCTTAAGAATTTATGGGTCTGGTCATTTTGAACTTCAGACTTCAGGCTTCCACAAACATATAAAAAAATCCTTGACAGATATCATTTTCCTTCCGTCCACCACTTCATGCCAATTTCCACTTACATGAAGAAGGAAGCGTCAAAGCCAATAGAAAAGGCTTGCAAGTCCAGAATATTTTCATTCTAATTTCCTCTTACCTTTAGTATGCATATGTTTAAAAATTCACTTGAAAACAAACACCTCCCTGATATGAACTTGAATGAGGATAAAGAATGAGACAGAAATAAAACTTACTTTCTTAATGCAGCATATGCCTCAACCTCTCCAGGGATTAGTTTGAGGACAAATTATTCCAACAATCTGCTACCACCTGCTTAGAATCATGGGAAGTGTTGGGTTTTTTGGCCCATTACCTTATTTATTCCTAATGGGCTTTGGTCCCTTTTCTTTCTTGTAAATTAACCAAGCCCCTTTTCTCCCATTCCCTTTCACGTTTCTTCACCCACTCCAGAACCTTCTCCATCTGCGTCTCCTCGGCTGGACTCGCTTGACCGCATTTTTCATTGGAAATTGCTCTCCTTCAAGGCTGGCCCTCGGTACTCGTCTTCCTCAGTGCTATTAATCATGGATTTATTCCATGATATGGTAAGGTCTGAAGTCTGAAATACTTTGTGTTTTTCGTTCCCCCCTTTCCTTCTTTTCGCGTCTCTGTCACGGTGGTTGGCCGTGAGCTTTCTGTGTGAGAGTGGTGGTGCTGTGTGCGCCGTGAGCTTAGGGTGGTGTTGTGTGCGCCGTGAGCTTAGGGTGGTGCTCTTGTGGTTCGAGTGTGGTGCTGTGTGCACCGTGGCTGGTGTGTGTGCGCTGTGTGCGTGCACTGTGTGTGTGGCCGTGAGTTTAGGGTGGTGCTGTGTGCGCCGTGAGCTGTGGTGCTGTGTGCACTGTGTGGCCGTGAACTGAGTGTGTGCGTCTGTGGTTCTGTTCGTCCAGTGTGTGTGTTCGGTGGAGTGAGCGGGCTGTTGATGTGTGTCCAAGTCGACTGTGTGTGTCTTGGTGTAACCCTGTGTGTGGTTCCCCTTTCTGTGTTCGACCGTCGCCTACTGCTTGTGTGTTCGGGCAGTGCTTAGGGCAGTGTGTGTGTCTCCATCTTTTGGCTACGATACCTTGGTTCCCCGGTGACGACGTAGAAAGGAAACCCAGCTCGACCTGAGCCCAATTCCCTTACTCTTGTTCGATATTTGATTTATATAGTTCTTTGTGAATTGTATACTGTGGATTGTTTTCTTGTTGTGATTGCAGGTTAACAATCGACGACGCAAAAGGCGGAACGAAATCCTTACAGGAAGATCTCCATAAAGACTCAAAGAACAAAGGTGTGAAGGTGCTCGTCGAATGTGTGTCCAGCATCCTGTCAGTTAGTTAGATTAACAATATACGGTGATCAGATCAATAATAGTCTTGGTGAATAAATCGAGCATTGCCACACCACATAGTGATACGTTCCTGAACAGTATTCAGATAAATTTGTCGATTTGTCCAGGTAAGAGGTGACTCAACATACCCCAACCGATAGATGAGTAATCTCGTTAAAGTCCCCAGCAACCAGCCAAGGTATGGATGACAACGCATGAAGAAGGTCCAGATGAGAAGATGGCGGTGAGCCGACGGCCTCCATTTCTCCTCCGCCGGAAAGGTTAGATGTTGTCTCTATCTCAAGTCTTTCCATTCCGTTGTCTCCGGCGAATAGTAGAGATCTCGCAGAACGATGAGCTGACAATAGTCAAACAGTCAGCGACTCAGCGTCATAAGAACTCACTTTCCGTCATTCGGGTATGGAGTGGGCTTGTTAAGAAAGCCCATTTATGAAAGTGTTATGGACCTATAGGCCCAAATAAATAGTTCATATCCACATTGCATAAATGATGTCGCATCATGGTAAAAGTATTTGCTTATCATCACATTCATCGGACTATTTTGTGGAAGACGTATATCTATCTTCCTTTGTTTTTCCCAAAGGTCAAAAAATTGTTAATAAAGCAAACAATTGAACTTCTACTCCTTAGAAAGGGGCAATGATAAAATGTGAGTTATAAGACCTCTACACAACCACCATTTCAGATGAAAACATCGATATTAACTGGGGATAGCAATGGGGCGGGTCCAGACCCGGACCCACATTGAATCAGCCCCGCTGGGCAGGTCTGGCCCCGCTGGGCAGGTCTGGACCCGCTTCAACCCGGTTTGAAAGCGGGCGGGGCGGGTTCGGCCGGCGGATCCTGGGATTGGCCGAACCCGCCCCGCTATACATTTTTAATATTTTTTTAAAAAAAAAAGTAATATTTAATGTACATTTCACTTCTTTGATTGAATAACAAAGTGTCATTATTTAATTTTATATCAAACTCATGTGTTCATGTTAAAAAAATTGGATATTTTGAAGGGAATGTTAGCAAATTAATAAACATTTGGTAGATTAAATATAGTTTTACATTGCTTATTATAAATATTTACTAGAGAAAAACATGAAATTCAATAACGTAACTCAAGCATGAAATTCAATATTTACTAGAGAAAAACATGAAGAAAAAAAAAAAAAATTGGTCCTAGGGCTGGGCGGGTAAACCCTCCTGGTTCGTGGATCTAGGCGGGCGGGACGGATCCGGGTTTTAAGTGTAGCGGGACGAGTCTTGAGATTGGCCAAATCCGCCCCGTTGCCATCCCTAATATCAACATTACAGCTATATAATTTACTAATCAGCAGTAAATTTGATATATTTGTTCCAACGGTCAAGCACGTGGTGTTCTGTTAACTTCCGATTCTATTCATGCCACAAATTTTAATCAGTAAGCTTACGTTAGAACAAAGAAATTGATAAATGGATGGGCGTTTCTGACCCCGAAAAAGGACACATTATAGTTTACAACTAATAAAAAATGGACGTCACCCCAAGATCAGATTAAACACATTTTTTTTTGAACTAGAGTCGAAGGAGAGAGGTTGACAAAATATTAGGCCACTGCCCTCGCTGTCATTAAACACATTTTTTATACGATGTCTTATATAAAGAAAGATGCGAACTGCAGTGATGGGAAAAAATTTCAGAAGCCAGGTTGACACCGGCATATACTGTTCGGTACACTGAAAAAGGATAAAGGATAACTAAGTACCATATCAAGTTCGAGAACCGTCATTATTTCTAAAATAACCAATAGAGTCCATCAAAAAACCCGTACTACAACGGTCTTTCATACCCATAAAAGCATCACAATCAGTTATCTCATGGCTTCAGAGCCAAGGCCAGACCAAACTTGGCACTTTTGTCGATAGACTTGGTGTCCACCTCAGTTGAAATGGTGATGAGTGACTTTGGGCGCCATTCGTGCTGGATTAAAGCACTTGCCCTGCCAAAGTGGTTGACACGTGCCTTCACAGTGGTCAGTGGATCCAATGAATGCTGAGTGCCGACAGTGATGGTATTCTCGTTATTAGAAAAGCTGCGGGTCACCTCTGCACCAACAGCAGTGTTGGTCAATGGGCTCACAGTGTGGTAGTATGATGCACTCAGGGTGTCGCCTTTGTCGTTCCTGAAGCAACATAATTCAGACATTTACTAGAGAAAAACTTTATGACACGTCATTCAAATGAAATAGCCTTCAATAAAACTAGAAGAAGGGTAAAATCTCCAAGAAAGCCAAAAATAAACGACTTACAGAGTTAAAGCAGCAATAAGGTCAGCATTTGTAAAGCTTGCTCCAAAGTTCAATTTGGTTAAGGCTCCTTCTCTGGTATCAAAAGACAGATCGCTCCCAAGAGCAACAGTACTGTTTCCTAGAACACCAGAAAAGTTGACAATGGGATTTGCAGTCAACCCTATGCTTGAGCTTATCCCAGCATAATCATGCAAGTATTGAAGTTCCAGCTACAATTACAAACAAAATCAGGTCAAATGCCACCACGCTATAGTCCTTGACAAGGCCAGAGACTATGTAGGTTTTAGCTTACCTTTCCAGACCTTTGATCAGGAACTCTAAAGCTTAAGATTGTTTTCAGCCCAGGAGCAGGTTCATCAACCGTGATGGTGGTTAAGAGCTGAAATTCATTCCATAATTAGTGAAGCGTTTAAAAGAATGCATAAATTCAATGTAAATTATTGAACAATTTGTAAGCATTGTTTACATTACAAGATAAGAAAGATGATTGAGATAAAAAGTTCTTAACCACAAAAGAATAACAATTATTAGTAAATAAAGATGTTGCATTTCATGATAAAAGCAGAGATGTATATGAAAGAACATACATTGGCGGCGGTATCCACTTTAACATCAGTTGTGATGTTTTTGTGCTTCACCTGAGTATTGATATCAGCCAAAAACAATTCACCTTTCTTTGTTCCGGTAGAAGTGAGAGTCTGAAAACAAAGCAATAAATTAGCCAACTAATAGAGATCATCCAGATCCATAAATACGTAGCAGACCAAAAATACTGCTAAATTACGCTCAAAGCAGAAAAAATGTGCATCACCCAGACCATATCCGTCACACCAAATGACATGTTGCAACCACACCAGCAATAAATTAAACAACCTACACAAAAGGACCTCTAATTTGAAAATTGAATCCTTAAACATCACAAAATTCTTCAATAGGTAAAGCATTTAAACTTCTTCATGCATATTTCAATTTAATAAATGCAAGATGAAAAAATTATAGACTTCATAAATGGATAGAACCCAATACAAGCTTCAGCGTTACAATCCATACACCCAAAACCCAATACAGATGTGATATAGAGTATAGACAAGTAAATATGCAAATATAAACACTAATAATCAATACTTCCAAAAACAATGTTTAGAAGAATTGATTTACATTTACATAAACACTATGAATCAACACTCCCAAAAAAAATGTTTAGAAGAATTGATTACATTGCATGATGCATGTTAAATGATTTTAATATGTGATGTGCCATTTGCTCTCCTATAGTGGAAATCAAATCATTTAAATATAGAAATGTCAGTTAAGATTCTTCCTTTCGAATGGAGTACTAAATATGCATACATTGGAAACATGTGTCATATAGCCCAAATATATAAAACATGATACTGTAACACCACAAGGAACATGAACTTGTGTAGAAACTTGAGCTCAAGCACAATGCATGCACAAAAACAGTGCTCCATCACTCGTCAAAATAATATTAAATACCAACCTTAATACTTCACGCTAATAATTTACTACTAAAATTAGCAATCATATATATATTTGAATAATAAGTACTTTAGAGGATTATGCGGCATCATCTGGCGTAATTAATCGCCGAAGAAAATATAAACCGATTTTTTTTTCAAACAGTAAAACCACCATAAACAATACTTACAACTCCAGTGGGCGAATAGGTAGTGACAGTAAACTTCTGGTCAGCCTGATAATCCTTGTTCAGAAGATCTAATTCCAACAAATAAAAATAGTAAAAAAGAACTCAAAAATCCAAAAAATGACCAAACTGTAACAGAAAAATTTGAAGAAAGGATATCCAACTTTCATTAAATCATAATAATGAATAAACGAAAAGTAAAACCTCGAGCTCTTTTGCCAATGTCGGAGTAGAGACCCGGACCCTTGCCCATGGTTTCCTTGCTGAAAATCGAAAGCTCGCGAGGAAAATAGAGAAATTGCAGTGTGAGCGTGTGATATTTCTAGAAGTGAATTGGTGGAGGGTATATATTATGCACGAGGAGGGGGTAAAAGCCCTAATTTTTTAAAGGGTGTGCAAATGAGGTCTATTAGAATCTCAGCCGTTGATGAAATTGGAATGTGCAGCGGTTGGAGGTGCGCCGTTGATTTAGGTACTTGAGCAATAAGATAGATACAAGGTGTATTGTTCCTCAAGAAAGTACACATTTTAAAAATATAATAAATTGTTTTGGGTAATTTTGAAATTCCAATGGCTAAAGGGTGCATGAAGCTTCATCTATGTGTTGGATTTGAGAAATGATTAGATTATTTTGGACCCAACGTACGCAGTCCTTCCTTGCAATGCAGCTTTAAACCGTTGTGCTAATGCTAAAACCATGAAATACTTTAATGGGAACATTTATTTGTTGATAAAGAGAATTTCAAATGTATTGGCACTTATTTGTGCTTTAGACCGAACATATTTTTACTTTGTGAAAACAAAACCCCACTTACAATTTACAATAAGATGTATATATCTTCCGCAACCATAAAATTACTTACAAAATTTTGAATTAAAAATGATAAAAAGGCCAAGTGATGAAACCCCACTGTAATTTCACTCTCACGGATGAGTATGAACTTGTATTCGGCATTCTCATACAACAACTTTGAGTTCTCGTCTCAACCCACTGTACATCCTTCAACATTTAAGTTGTTTCAAATCCTTACCACAAAATAACTTTCTCAGTACACTACTTCGATTTTTTTTAGTTCTCGTAGAAATAATCAAAAGACATTTTTTATTACAAAACCTCCTTCAAATCTGTCTTTGACATGGACACGACAAATCTAACGATCGTACTAACAGCATTTCATAATTTTAAGGGGAAATTTGTTCGAGACAACCAATGATGAAGTTTGAGTTTATGAATATGTTTTTAAACAATTCTTTTAATAATAGCAACTCAATCTTAAATTACAAGAGAGGTTAAGAACTAAATTTATACAAGAGATTACAAAACTATTCTAGGAAAGTTAGCTACATAAAAGGCTGGACATAGCTTGATTTACGAAGCTTGATTCTCGGATGTCAATGGCTGATCTGGTGCTTGAGTTATGGATATGATTTGTTGCTTGATTAGTGGCTGTATGATTTGTTGCTTGATTTATGGCTAAAGCCTTGATACGCCCCCTCAAGATTGGGCTGCCATCCGCTAGTCCAATCTTGTTTCGAAGATATTCCATACGATACTTGGACAATGCCTTGGTGAGAAGGTCAGCAAGTTGATCTTTGGTGTTGACATGATGAACTTTCAGCATACCTTTCTGAACCATATCGCGAACAAAATGCAGGTCAATTTGAATGTGCTTCATCCTGGAATGATGAACAGGATTGAAGCTGAGTTGTGTTGACCCTAAGTTGTCACAAAGCAATTTTGGTGGAGAAGTAAGTTGTAAGCCTAGGTCCTGAAAGAGTGACAGTAACCAAATGGTTTCAGATGCAGCATTGGCCAGGGCACGATATTCCGCTTCAGTAGATGATCGAGCAATGGCTCTTTGTTTTTTTGAATTCCAAGAGATTGGATTGTCACCAAGGAAACATATGTAGGCAGAGGTGGAGCTTCTATCATCAAAATTACCTGCCCAATCAGCATCTGTATAAGTTGTGAGATTAGTGCTTGAGGGTTTGCGTATATGGAGGCCATGATAAATTGTTTGTTTCAAGTATCGAAGAAGTATTTTTGCTGCCCTCCAGTGTGTAGCAGTGGGTTTATGCATGAATTGTGATAGTTTGTTGACGGCGAAGGAGATGTCTGGTCGGGTGAGAGAAAGATACTGAGATAAAAATAGACCACTAGTAGTTGGAATAACTTCCATGCCCAGGAAGAAATGAGCTCACCCATGTCTTTTAGGGAGAAAGAAGCTCCCAGTTTTTTAATGACGGAACCAACAAACTTCATGTCACTACCTGTGATAACTAAATCATCAACATATACCAGTAAGAAACATAAGACATTGGAAGATTTAAAAATAAACAATGAACTATCGGCCTTTGAATTTGTAAAACCAAGGTCCATAATTTTGTTCTTTAAGGTCGAATACCACTCCCGTGGAGCTTGTTTGAGACCATAAATACTCTTGTTTAACTTGCAGACATGGGTAGGTCTTGACAAATCTTTGAAACCCGGCGGTTGGATCATGTACACTGTATCATGCAAATTCCCATGTAAGAATGCGTTGTTGACATCTATTGGTTCAAGGACCACCCATTCATTACAGACATGGTCAATACGGTACGAATGGTGGCTGATTTGACAACGGGGCTGAATGTCTCGGTCTAATCTAGACCAGGTCTTTGATGGAATCCTTTAGCAACCAATCATGCTTTGAAGCGATCAATAGATCCATCGGATTTTCGTTTGACCCTGAATACCCATTTGCATCCCACTGGTTTACAATTCTGAGGCGGAGGAACTAATTCCCATGTGTTGTGTCTCATTAGAGCTGTAAGCTCTTCGGACATGGCACTTCTCCAGTGAGGATCATGAGTAGCTTGACTCACACAATTGGTTCAATGGCGGGTGGGATCGAGTGCTTCGTGATAGTGTGAATTTGTTTGGCTTAAAGATATTGTTCATCGAACGAGTGCGTAGTGGTTGATATATTGGTTGTGTTTCGGGAGGTAAGGCTTGTTCCTGGGGTGTTGTGTCTGTGAGAGGGAAAGGTTCTGTGTTTTGTGCTATAAGTAAAGGTGTAGATAGATGAGTAGGTGAAGAGCTAGAGGAGATACCTGAAGGTAATGTGGAAATTGTTGGACAATCCATTTGCATTGGTGGTGGTTGCGGTAAAGGAGACTTAGAGATGGGCGAGTGTGGCAATTGAACAAGTTGGCCAGGTTGTTGTGCAGAATGAATGTCGGATATAGTCTGATCTTCATGAAAGATAACATGGCGTGAGATGTACAAACGTTTTTTGGACAAGTCCATGCACCGATATGCGCTTTGGGTTTGAGAGTAGCCTAGAAATACACACGGAATGGCTTTGGGCTGAAGTTTATGGTTATTATAGGGCCGGGTTAGAGGAAAACACAAGCAGCCAAATTTTCGTAACTTGAGATAATTTGGTGATTGTTTAAACAAGCATTGAAAATGAGTTTTATTTTGTAAAAGAGGGGTAGGTTGGCGATTTATTAGATAAACCGCTGTTTGAAAGGCGCGAGGCCAAAAAGATAATGCAGGGAAGCATCTTTTAAAAGAGTGAGTCCTGTTTCCACAACATGGCGATGACGACGTTCAGTGACTCCATTTTGTTGGGGGGTATGGCGAGCGATGGTATAATGGCTAATCCCATGAGTTGAAAAATAATGTTTAAGAGCAACAAACTCACCACCATTATCAGAGTAAACACTTTTAATTTTTGTTTGGAAACGTGTTTCAACTAGATTCTTGAATTGGGAAAATATGGAAGTAACACTTGATTTGTTTGGTATACAATAGATCCACATGTATTTGGTAAAATGGTCAACAAAAAGTAAGTAGTAACGTGAACCATCAAGACCAATAATATGAGCAGGACCCCAAACATCAGTATAAATGAGTTCAGGAGGTGCATGACTTTGAAGGCTAGTGGAATGGAAAGGTTGCTGATGCGCTTTATTGATAGAACATGAAGTACAAAGATTTGACACTTGATGTTCTTTTTTTATTGAAAGGGAAAAAACATTAATTAAAGAATTGACAATGTTTGAAGAAGGATGCCCAAGTCGCTTGTGCCACCCAGTCATCGACGTCCTTTCATGCATGTTGGCAACCATTTTTGAGTCCACCAATGAAGCAGGAAGTGTATACACACCATTTTCACATGCGCCTTTGTGAAGTGTCGCCCCCGTGATCTGATCCTTGACAAGAAAGTGAGAGGGATGAAATTCAATAAATACATGCTTTTGGGAAGTAAACTGGTGGACAGAAACTAAATTTTTGCGAATGCTTGGAACACAAAGAGTGTCATGTAATGTAAAGTTGCGTGTTGGGGAACGAAATACCAAAGAACCAACGTGTGAGACAAGCAAACCTGAACCGTCACCGATGACAACTTGATCAGTGCCATCGTAGTCTGTGTGAACTGATAAATTGGCCAAATCACCAGTAATGTTGTGGGAGGCAGCAGAATCAATTAGCCATTTTGAGTTTGCTTGATTACTGGTTGAAACACAGTTGGCATTAGGCTCAGAAAAATTGATTCTGGAACAGTTCTTTGCAAGATGGCCAATTTGGTCACATAGTTGACACTTTGGCTACTTTGGCTGATACCGTCGTTGGCTTGGAGGTTTTCCTCCATTGTTGGACTGCTTCCTATTATCCCTCGACCAATTTTGATTTTTGCTATATTGGTTTTTGTTGGAAACGCGATATGGGTTGTTGCCATTTAAGGTGTTGGTAGCAAAACGATTTCCAGGAGAGCGATTGGAATAATTTGCCGTTGCCACAAGCTGTTGTGTGGTAGATTCAAGACGACGGATATAGACCTCATGACTTACGAGCATGTCGTAGAGCTCCTCAAATGTTAGAGATTTTTCTCTTGCTCGAATTGGTGCAACAATTTCACGATAATCGGATCCGAGACCATTCAGAATGTAAAGAGTAAGATCATCAACAGATATTGGATGATCAACCAGTGCAATTTCATCGGCAAGAGCCTTGACCGTATGAAGATACTCTTGAATGGTTTTATTTTCTCTCTTTATCAAAGTGAGTTCTTCTTTAAGTTGCATTGCTCTGGTGCGAGACTTACTTGCATACATAGTATTTAACTTTTGCCATCCGTCCTTAGACGTTTTAGCACCGGAGATGAAGGGAGTAATGGTTGAGGTTGTGGATGCTAATATCGCACTTAGGATAAGTTTATCCTGTCGAACCCAATGTTGTTTTTGAAGAGAGTATATAGGGCTGTCATTAGGAAGAGGGCACGGGAGCTCGCCGGTGACGTAATCTATGAGATTATAGCCAATTAAAAGAGCCTCAAACTGTGCATGCCATTGAAAAAAAGTGGAAGGTGTGAGCTTATCGTTGATTTGAGAAGATATATTTAGAGCAATTAGTGGAGTTGCAATTGGGGATGGTGGGATCGAAGATGAAGTATGGGTGGGAATTGAATTCTCGTTGGAGGGTGGCTCTGATACCATGATGAAGTTTGAGTTTATGAATATGTTTTTAAACAATTCTTTTAATAATAGCAACTCAATCTTAAATTACAAAAGAGGTTAAGAGCTAAATTTATACAAGAGATTACAAAACTATTCTAGGAAAGTTAGCTACATAAAAGGCTGGACATAGCTTGATTTACGAAGCTTGATTCTCAGATGTCAATGGCTGATCTGGTGCTTGAGTTATGGATATGATTTGTTGCTTGATTAGTGGCTGTATGATTTGTTGCTTGATTTATGGCTAAAGCCTTGATATATGGCTAAAGCCTTGATAACCAACGGCACCTAACCCGGGCAGGAAAACAATTGAGATTCTCAGCTTAACAAAATTAGTAAAACATTATTTCAACGGAGCACAGTCTTGAACCAAGTACATATTGGCATCATGACCTCTGAAACTATGTAACGACGCTTAGTCACTGTCAGATTCATCTGCCAACCCTATAGTTGAGGCCTGTGGGTTCTTGTAGCCCTTCATTTCATCGCTATAACGTTTTTTATCCGCCCGTGCTTTTGCTTCATATGGGGCTTTCTCCTCAGCTGCAGAATCAACAAACCAGTGATGACTAAGTTGAAATTCTACAAAGTTCTCGTGAAATAAATGCCCATTATATGATACCTGTCAGTTTATTCCATCTATCCCCAAGTTCTTTCCCAACCTCCGTGAATGAAATCCCGGGGCTGTTTTTCTTCACATTCTATGTCACAATAGAAGCAAGGGTTCCCGTGAGCATAAAATTGAGTCTTTGAAAGTATAACTCAAGGGGATGTGGTCTCAGAACATATGTTAAACGAACCTCTCTTTCTGTTTGGGAGAAGAACATAAAGGCGCTGATTGCCCTCTTTGGTGCATTTGGGTCCTTTTTCTTCTTTTGTTTCTTCTTCTTTGACCCATCTTCCTCGCCATCTTTGGTTTTTTTCCTACTTGACGATATCTTGAAAGAAGGCTCTTTCTTGAGTTTCTTTTTCATTGGTACCTAAATCACCATCCATCGATGGAGTCTCAACATACAGCGAAGAAACTGAATCACATACATCATGGAAATTAGTAGTAATAAATTCACCTCTTTCTCCTCTCCACTGTCACTGCCATCAGATTCTCCTTGCCCTGAATCATCGGTAGGGGAGCCTTCATCATCCTTCTCGGCAACAAAATCTTCATCCTGCGTAGATTTCAAACACAATATATTACAAATTAAAAATTAATTTGTACACAGTAATAACAAGTCTTCATGTCCGCTTTGGTTGCCTTAGTAGAAGCTAATAAAATTTATAAATTTAAGAAAATGACAAACATACCTCTTCATCGCTCTCATCTCCAGCTGCTTCATTCTTGATGCGCTCAAGATGTGGGTCAACAGCATCATCATCATCACTCTGCAGAACAGCTGCGACTCCCTCTGAAGTCTTGGCACTCCCCAAGTTCATAATCTTCAGGCCCTTGATACTGTAACAACGTACTGATATAGTCAGAATTTAACTAGAGAGAGACTCTTTCAACGGGAAAAATAAACAACCGGTAAGAGAGATGTACTGACCTAATGAAGTCAAAAAGTGAATGGTACTCATTTCTTTGAATGTTTCGGAAAAGGTGCTCCTGCTCAGTCTTAAGTCTAATGAGAAGATCAAAGTAGTGCATATTTGAACCTCCAGCAGTATGCCTCTCAAACTCTACGTAGTCAATCTAGATTAATACAAAAATAGCTAACACATCAACCTCTGCAGAACAAATACAAGCATATGATACATAAAGCTGGATAAGAAAACATTTATAATAATAATTGCAAACTCTACCTCCTCGTGAAGAATGAGAGTGGGTGGTTTGGGTAAAAAGAAAAAGCTCTTTTCGAGGGGATAAAGAACTCCATCTTCAGCTTTCAGTGATGACTTCACAGCGTAGCCATCCTGATTGCTGCGGAAATTTCCAGGTTTAGTGACTTTGGCACCAGACAAACCACGGAGAATTGTAAAAAAGACTTCATGCACGAGTCCCTGATATTTTTTAAAAATATAGATCATGAGAATGATCATCAAGGTGAACTTCACTGGAAAATCATATATCAGTTTCATTTGAAAGAAACGGTCTTTTTTGTTGTTTTTCTTTTTAAGATTTAGTGTCTCCTCCATCAAAAGTGGGAAATATTCAAAACTGAAAGGCAAACCAAAACCCAAACCCAAACCCAAACCCAAGAAGGTTAGAAACAGAGAGATTACCTTATGTTCCGGATTAAGTTTGTCCTTATACTTGGTATGGTAAAGTTCATCACTCATAGACAAGGTGGTGTCCATAACAGAGTCTGTCTCAAACTGCAAAATTTAACAAACAAATATCTCAGAAAATGGTTAAATTTGCATCCTTGCACTTTTTATGGTGATTATTAAATTTGTATAAAGCAATCACTACCTGCATCACTATATGTGGATATAAAGTTTGGCCCTTCCGAATTGGTGGGTCAAGAGTAACAACCACAAAGGTGTGAGGTTGGTTAGACTGCAGCAGAGAAAATTATGACGCGTTAGTTCAGATGCAATCAAAATGACAAATGGCGCTCATCAAACCATCTACAGAAACGAACCAAAAAGAAGGAAAGCATACACACAAATTTTTACAAAGACTTTAAAAACGAGCAGAAGCAAAGAACCTTAGGCAACCAAAAAACACGAACAACACTGCTGTACTGAATTTTGAAATCATTAGCTTGCCCTTGGAGACGCAAAAATGAGAGATGAAGTTCGACATTGTATCGTCCCCTAAGAGAAAAGAGCATCTATGTTGGACATCATGCATTTGAGAGAAATAACTGATCCTGAATCAGTAGAGCATGATACCGGCTCGGAATAACCTACCTAGGAGTAAGGATTGCAATTCCATCAAAAGTAACGACAGCTTCTTCACCTCCTGCTCCAACATCAGCCATTGACACTATCTTGTCTCGGAACACCTACATCAAGAATAATTTCTCATGCTGAGTTTTTTTACCATCCAACAAGTCCAGGCCAAATTTCCATGTAACAGAATTACCTGAGCAGAAGGGCGATTATCATCACCTATGAATTGAGTGTTTGAATTTGGGATGTGAAAACTTATTTCCATTAAGGAATCTTTCTGCAAAACAGGTACTTTGTAAATTTGCAAGTAAAGAAAACAAGATATATAATCATTGATTATCGATCATGTAATGCAATAAACCCATAAAAGGGTCGCAATAGGGGTATATAGTCAGTGAAGAACGAGATAGTTATAAAGTAAATACCTCATTAGCTCCAGTTGTGTCATCCACATGAAATTCCAACATGACATCATTTTTCCCTTGAAGTTGGGTCTGTGCAACATCAGCTAAAGATATCTCAAATGCTTGCTTACCACCCACAACAAATGTGAGTGTATTACCTGGGAAATAAAGATCAAGAGATATGAATTTCATGATCTCATAATTGCATCTTAAACAAAAAGACATACGACTGAAAATCATCTCACTAAACTTTTCATTTCTCCATGTGTGATAAAAGAGGAGGGAAATACAGAAAGTCATTTTCTTCCCACCAAGAAAAAATAGTTCTTTCATACCTACATGCTTCAAAAGAATGGGAGGCTATATGATCAAAGTGTTTTTTTAATAGTGTATGTGTTTCTCTTGCATAACTTACAGGACAGTCATGTTCATCAAAGAAATGGTAAACTACAATAGCAATCAATCCGGATCGATGAAAGCAAAATCGAAGTAAAAAAAGTAACTACGAGATATTTCAACTGCAATTACCATTACAGCACGTGTATATTGACAACTAACACGACGGCACGAGATGAGTTAAAAAAATAGAGACAGTTATAGATAGATCCTAGGAGTTTAAAAATTCACATACCATTTAAATCAACATCTCCCCAGTTTTTCCCACTCACAGAGAGCTGCTTCTCCTCGGGCGTTTTCCCATAATTGGATTGGAAAAATGCAGTCAAACTGGCAACGTCCTGCATAACAAGTACCTTCTAAAACACAAGGTAGAGCACTTTTCTGCGTAAATCAACCAACCACATAACAAACTAACTGGGAACTATGAAAGAATAATTTTAGTGAAAATATGTTCACTTACTGCCTAACATTGAATTTTGTGATCAGAAGATTTGATGATAAAGATATTGTTGTGGAAACATGAGGAGTGCAACAGGACAGATGAACTACTTTATAATTTATAACGTGACAACACATATGATAATATCCTTACTAAGTAACAATTTCCAAACTAAATTGATGCGCAAAACGATATATGACTTAAAAGAATACTTACACTCAGCTTGAGAACCAACAAAAGTAATATAGCTTCAAGAACTCGGAAAATCTAAGATAACCAGAAATATGAGGTATAAAGAGGCACAAACATGAGTTCACCTGGTCCCGAAAACCTGTAAATTTATAGTGAAGACCATCTTTGGTTCGCACACCAAGTTGATTAGATCGAGGGACCTTCATCCAGGTAAGGGCAAGCAAATCAGATTTATCAACTTCCACAGCCTTGTCACCTCCTTGTTTCTTCCATACTACCCCACCGGAATGAACTTTAAGTTGCCCATGATTCTGCAGTTGTAACAGAGATTTCGAACTGATTTTCACACACACACAAAAAGAGCAGCAAGGTAATCTGTTATTCTAGGATGCAACTGCTGGACTGCTGTGACATTAAATCAATGGCTATCGCGAAACAAATCCTAGAGGAAGGATGAGGCAAAAATAACTGAAGATTCCTGCTCTTATTCAAAAAAAAAAAGCCTAGGCAGAAAAAAGCTAGCTTTTGATTTTGTAACTCCAGGGAAATTCTTTAAATTTCCGTATACTGCTACCACAATCAACTGGGAATTGCTTACTTTGAAGAAAACACAGGGTAACATATGCAAATTTGAAACACTACACGTTACCCCAAAATAAAATCTATAGCTGAAACACAACACCGATAGATGATTTTATCACCAAGCACACTAACAAAATCAAACACCAAAAATTTCACACAAGCCCCGGAAAATAAACTGACGAAATAATCTCAAAGAGAGGAAAAATATACTTTTCTGAGCGGGAAAAAAAAACATAAAACACATTAGGGCTTCATAATCACGAAGAGGCAAGAAAACGAATACCACGCCTAGAAATTAAAAGAATTTGCGAATCAATAAAAATAGAAAAGAAAAAAGTAAACTCTGGGTTTACTGTTCCACCACGGCCGCCAAGAGAGATGCTGTTGAACGAGTGACCGTCCGCCATTGCCAATTAGTGAAGGAGTAATGTTAAAGGCGAGGTCCGGAAGTTTAGGTTTATATAGGGCGAAATGGTCGGGAGCGCGAAAAGAAATTACTTTGTCAGGTCGGTGTAGAGAACATCCCGCTTCTCGCGCACTTCAAAAATGGATTGTGGGCTGATTTGTTTAATGGGCCAGTGTTTAATCCGGGTCCCGCTGTTAATGTAATCATTGGAATTAGCGAGCTCAGTTTTTATAAATAGGAAAAATTTCGAGCCGATACTAGGAGGAGAAAGTTTTTTCGGTCAAATACACCAAAAAAATTTGCTTTCAATTAGGTTTATTTTAAGTTAAATGACCAAAATATCCCTAACCTATCATCTTGAATGCCGTATACTTCAATCAGCCTGCCGAGAATATTTAGAAACGAGTTTTACCTGAATTACTTCGTCAATGTTGTCAACGTTCAAAACACCAGAGATGAAACCGGCACCAATACCTTGGATCTTATGTGGACCTTGACCGTATACATATAATTTTACCACCATGGCCTATAGATGTTTTCTTAAATTTTTACTCTATGTTTAGATCAAGGAAATGTAGCCAAAATCCAAGGCTTTTGAGAAACGAAAAAAACAAAAAAAAACGAAATCACGTATTTGTTTGGTCGCTCATGAAAACAGAAAGGAAACAAAAAAATTTTCAATGATAAATGAATTTTCTTTGTACATTTTGAAGGTGAAACTCAAAATTACAGTATATTTGAGATGTTCCATGAAACTCAAAAATTCTTATGCTTTATATTTTTGGTTAAATACAATATGAGTCTATCGATGCATGTAATTTACATGCACCGATAGACTCAGCGATGCATGTAATTCACATGCACCGAATTACTAAAAATCTTGAAAATATTTTGCTTTGGTTGATTGGATTTAGTTGGTATATTTCTTGTCAATTGAAAGTATATTACATTCACATTCATTACATAAGAAAAAGTTTTTCAGCTCAATCCACCAAAAATAAATAATTTCAACTGGTGGTGCATGTACATTACATTTACATGCACCTCATTAGTTGTTTAGTCTCATGCGGTGCATGTAAATTACATGCACCGCATGACTCACACGCACCATATGACTCTAGAGGTGCATGTACATTACATGCACCTATAGACTCATCCGGTGCATGCATATTATTTTTATTTTTCTATACTGTAAAGTGAGTATTTTGTCTTTGGATTTAGTGGGTTTCTTTCTTGTCAATTGAAAGGATATTACATTCACATGCATCGCATAATAAAAAGTTTTTTCGGCTCAATCCACCAAAAATAAATGTTTTCAACTAGTGGTGCATGTATATTACATTTACATGCACCTCATGAGTTGTTTAGTCTCATGTGGTGCATGTAAATTATGACTCTAGAGGTGCATGTACATTACATGCACCTATAGACTCAATTTTACATGCACCGCATGAGTAATTTTTACATGCACCGCGTGACTCAATTTTACATGCACCTGATGCGTAATTTTTACATGCACCGTATGAGTAATTTTTACATGTACCGCATGACTCAATTTTATAGGCATCGGATGAGTAATTTTTACATGCACCGCATGAATAATTTTTACATGCACCGCATGAGTACTTTTTTACATGCACCGATATTCCTTGCTTTTGTTTTCTAAAGTGAAACGTGGATGCTTGAATATGGTTGTTGCCATTTGATATATTAGAAAATTGGGGTTTAAGATCATTGTGAGAGCAAATAATTGTCTTGAATGAAGATATACAGATATACATGATTTTTTAATATTCACTTCATGATAATAAACATTAAATCGGTGCATGTAATTTTTACATTCACTACATGTGCAATTTTTATGTATCGGTAGACTTAGACGGTGCAAGTCTATTACATGCACCGACTGATTAAGTTGAAACCATTGGTGCAGAATCCGCTATAATCAAAAAACGATGAATGTCGACCTATCAACTTCTCTTTTTTCCCCATAGAACGTGTTTCCTTTTAATTGTCCCCATTAATAAAAAATATAGTTTATCGATGCATGTAAATTATTATTTTTTAATTGGTTAAAGAATTAGTTGTAGTAAGAATTTCTTGAATAATTCTAGCATCGCATAATAGTTTTTTTTAAATAAAAAAAAAAAGAGGATTACAAGCAAAGAAATTATAACTGATACTAATTATAAAAAAAGGGATATTAATAAATATTTACTGGATTGTATAGTTACAATCGTCAATAACAAATGTGTGGATCATTATAAACATTATCAATTGAGATGAGTTGTTTTCTAGAATTTAAATTTTGACATATTCGATTATTTATTTCAATCTTTTATGTTGTCTTCAGTAGATTATATGATAGTCAATGAGGTTTGTTTGACTCATATGCATTATATTAGTTGCATATAAAACACAATTGACAATATTTATAAATTTAGGAACTTTTTCGAGTAAAATGGTCTTAAAAAAATTTATTAGAAGATATTAAAATGAATAAAGTTCATTTTAATAAATATTTAAATTTTCAAATTCAAATCCTTTTTTCTCCAAATAAGAAATGGTTTTGCAAATATGGTTTTTCAATTTTAAACCAAACACTTAATGGAACACCAAATCCAATGATTACCAATTCAAATTTCAAATCCAATTCCAAATCATATTTTTTGTTTCTACCAAACATAGCCTAAAGGACCGGGGGCCTAACCCTTTTGTTTTGTGGGAAGTTACTAGTTATTAGTTGGAAACGTCAAGACCACCTTTGTTGAGTTAGTAGCTACTAGTTGGGAATGTTGGGATTAATGAGTTGGAGTTGGGATTAATAATTTAAAAGCTCAAATCATTAAGCTTAATTTGTTAATGAGAACAAATTATGGTAAGTTAATTTTGAATTGTCAATTAGGCTAAAAAAATCTCACATTGGAATTTTGAGACACTTATGGTTTGTTTATATTGATAAACAAATCAATAGAGTGTAGTTAAGTAGAAAAGATGGGTGCCTGTCGCTGCCTCGAAGTCAGCCCTATCTTTTTACTACTCGGATTTCTGAAATGACATTTCACCTACCTGACTTTTCACATTCTACTGGGTATTAAGTTTGAGGTTTTTCACTTACCTGCAGAAATGATTTCAGATTTAAGTGTGAGACTTAAATCCGTATTAATCTGATGTTAAGTATTGAGACTTTTCATCTACCCCACTAAACATTACATTTAATTTTTGAGACCTTTGGGAGGTCTGCTGCTCAGCTATATAAGCTGCTCCAGCTCTAGTGTTTTAATCATTCCGAAAATCTGCATACATACATATAACATTTTGTTTTGAGAGTACTGCACACTACTAGTGTTCGAAATAGTCTGCTCGGAGTTCTGCTTCAATCCGAACAGAGGTTGATTGGGTGTTGTACCTTGGAACTCACTTGTCCATGAGGCCATAAACTAAGGCGGGCAAATTTGAGTTTACTGGCACACGGCTTGCTGTAGCCTCGTCCATAACCTTTCCAGATTATTGTTGTTAAAGTCTTTCTTCAATTTATCACTATTGCTGTAAGTCTACTGTTTTTGTATTTCGATTTATTGGTTGCTGTAAGTTTAATATATTTCAGTATAATTTATTTTCAATCAGCGATTGTTTAAACTGTCCGTAAATTTAGATAAACAGTACCAACAATCGTAAACTCAAATTTCTTGTTTCTGTTTTTTTATTTTTTGGAACTTAATCAGTTTGGAAAATCCTACTTTGATAATTACAAAATTGTTGAATTTTCAACACATCATTGTTTGTGCACTATCAAAAATTTTATAAAGTTGCTTTCAAAACTAGTGATATTATTTGTGTTGTGTTTTTGTATTATGTTTTAGCTTATGGTTGACCAGATTCCAAACCGAAATGCTAAGAATACTGAGATTTTAGTGGTAAAAGCTAGCGGGGCTGAGATCATTATACCAGTTCTGAGAAACCCAATGTCGTTCTCTCAATTTGAGAAACCGAAAAAGTTCAAAGGTTCCAACTTTAAACGTTGGCAGCAGAAGATTATGTTCTTCTTCACCACCTTGAACTTGACCAGATTTCTCAAAGAGGAGAAACCAGTGGAGGACAAAGATGATCCTCAATCTGTTGTAATAGTCGAATCGTGGCTGAGTGCCAACTACCTCTGTCGTATCTACGTACTGAATTCTCTTGACGATGCACTTTTCAATGTGTATTCCCCCAAAGAAACTGCGAAGGATCTTTGGGAATCGTTAGAAATGAAGTACAAAGTTGACGACACAGGAGCAAATAAATTTGTAGCCGGTCAATTCAATGACTATCTAATGGTATATGGCAAGAGCGTTGTTGAGCAATACGAAGAGCTGCAGCTGATATGTCATGAACTTACTGCTGAAGGTATGAGGCTAAATGATGCTCTCCAAGTGGCGATGATGATTGAAAAATTACCGTAATCTTGGAAGGACTTCAAGAGCTACCTAAAGCACAAGCGAAAGATGATGAGTCTCGAGGATCTTATCAGGAGGCTGCGCATCGAGCAAGACAACCGAAAAGTTGACAAGAATTCCAAGGCCAACGTGGTTGAAGTTGGGAACAGCTCCCGAATAAGCGTAAACACACTTTTGATTCCAATAGAGATACTCAGAACAGGAGGTTCACCGGTGACTGTTACATGTGCGGCAAACCTAACCATAAGGCCAAATACTGCACACAACGCCAAATCAATGAGGGTAAAAGGAAGGAAATCCCAACCAGAGGCAAAGGCAAGAGGCCTGCACATGCCCACATTGCTGAGGACAACCTGAGCTCAGACATGGATGACATGCATTTGACTGCTGTGGTGTCGTAGGTGAACCTTGTTGGTGGAAATTCCAAGGAATGGTGGGTGGACACTGGGGCTACTCGTCACATATACACTAACAAATGGATGTTAAGACCTATCAACTAGATGAGCACTGCTACATGGGAAATTCAGCAGTCTCAAAAGTTGAAGGCAAATGGACGGTTGTGCTAAAAATGACTTCCGGCAAAGAGCTGACTATTACCGAGGTGCTCCACGTGCCAAAGATCCGGAAGAATCTCATCTCGGTGAGCAGTGCTTAACAAGAAAGGCTTTCAGCTCGTGTTTGAATCCGACAAATCATTCTGTCCAAGGGTGATATGTTTGTGGGCAAATGCTACTTGGTCAATAACCTATTCAAGATGACTGTAAGGACTAAGGACTTTAGCTCCTAAGGCTAAGGCTAACTCTAGTATAGATGTTGAGATTGATGTAAATGCAGTCAATGAGGCTAGCACATGCAAAAATAATGTAATGACTGTTGCTAATGTGGCTAATAAAACTTTGAAGTTTGATTATTCTTGTGAGTCGTTACATTTATGGCATGGTAGATTAGGACATGTGAATTATAAGTTCTTACAAAGGCTAATGTATCTTAATCTACTACCAAAATTTAACATCAATCATAAACACAAGTTTGAGACTTGTGTAGATGCCAAATTAATCAAGTCTTCATTCCACTCAATTGAACAAAGCACCGAACTGTTAAACTTGATCCATACGGATGTATGTGATCTAAAATATGTACAATCTAGAGGCGGTAAAATTATTTCATAACTTTTATTGATAATTGTACAAGATATTGTTATGTATACTTAATGAGAAGTAAAGACGAAGCTATAGACATGTTCATTCACTACAAGAATGAAGTTGAGAATCTAATCGATAAAGATATTAAAATTCTTCGAAGTGACCGATGCGGTAAATATGAGTCACCATTTGCACAAATATGTGCTGAGAGTGGCATTATTCATCAAACCACTGCGCCATATTCTCCTGAGCAAAAATGATATTGCTGAAAGGAAGAATATTACGCTTAAGAAAATGATGAATGCAATGCTTATAAGTTACCTCAGAACTTGTGGGGTGAAGCTCTGCTTTCCGCCCTATGTGCTAAACATAGTACCACATAAAAAATTGCATAAAACGCCTTATGAATTGCAGAAAGGTCGCGCACCTAGCTACAAGTTTTTAAGGGTTTGGGGCTGTCTAGCAAAGGTACAAATTCATCCTCCTAAACGGACTATGATAGGACATAAGACATTAGATTGTGTATTTATCGGATATACGCAAGATAGTAGTGTTGGGATATGCCCTAAGACAAGTCATTAGATGATTGTTTAAGACATACAATGTTTATGGTTTTATGAATGGCAATTCATTATTATATATTATTCTTTTAACTGTGCATTGTGAATTAATATATATGTTAATGTCCTTAGAATAATATTGTATTATTCTTAAAGATGTCCCTAGTCAAGTATTATCATGAATAGGGATAATGATAATACGTAGAGACTAGTATATGTTGATCGATGAACTGTTCATTGATATGAGATATCAAATCAACATATGGGTACATGTTAGAGAACGATGTACTGGACAGACCCACCATGAGAATGCAACATGGATAGTTATATGATCGTCATATGCAATTCTCATAGTGATAATAATGTATGTAATCCTTACGACTTGTGATCATCAGAGATCCCAACATAAGGAGTTATGTATCTTGATATCGTCAAACGTTACCCGTAACAGGGTATACTATAAAGGCGACTATTGGATACACTACGAATTATGTAGAGGGATGTTGACTGATCGAGATAGGATTTGTCCCTCCTATATAACAGGAGATGTGTTTGGCCCTTGATCAAGTGAGAACTAAAATGCATGGCCATGCTCGAATGAGTCGATATAAGATATCGAGCTTATTCGTTTATTCTAGTTCTACTTGGGGATCAAGAAATAAAGATTGGATATACGAGTATGACTATTCCATGACTCGTGTTCAATCTAAACACAAAGGACAAAGGGATTAAGTTACATGGTTAATATTATCACAAGTTCTAAAGGTTATGTCGAGTCATTGACATTCTTGTAATTTGGGTAGCATCGATGTGTTGCTAGATACCGCTCAATGCTTGCGACATAAAATGAGATTTTATGTCACTGCCAACATTACAAGATCCTATCGGGTCGCACAAAAGATTAAATCGATAAGGGAAATTAAAATTCATTGGATGAATTAATTAATTAAGAAGAGTCTTAATTAAGTGATTAAAAGGTTTTAATTAAATCATGGGTTTGAGCCCATGAGGCTTTGAGAAAGCCTTTAATTAAATTGTTTATAATGATAAACAAGGTGATTTAATTAGATTAACTCATTCCTTGATATAACACTTATCAAACCTAAAAAGCTCTCAAGCTTCAACCACACGGCCGCCGCCTCCTTCCTCCTTCATCTTCACGTCCGACGTGAATAGTGATCGGAACGGCTGTCGTTTAAACGGTTTTGAATCGTGTGGTTGGTTTTGGTTCAAGAATAAGTCTAGCAACTTGTTCTTGAACATCCCTTTCGATTTGATCGTGTGGATACCGTAGAGACGAAGGTGAAAACTTTCGTTTGTGACTCGGAGTTCGTTGGACGTGCTGCTCCGTGGAATCTGCTTCAAACACGCTACAAGGGTAAGACACTTGTAATTCTCTAATCCGATATGAATCCCTATGTATAGATCGCTGGTTTGTAATCCCAAAATTTTATTCCGCTGCGTTGTATGCTCATGGGGTTACTTACAGTGGTATCAGAGCCGTGTACAAGGCTCATATCGGATTTTATGTGGTTAAATAGTTTAATCATGTTAGAATTAATATTGCATGCTATTTAAAACTGTTTAAATTCATATTTGATATGAAATTAATTTTAGTTTATGAAAATCATCGTATAATTGTATTTGATATAATTGGCGAATAATTGTATACGATACATGAAAGCGAAAATCGAAGTGTTAGCTCACCATGGCTCACGGCCGAAGCCACCAAAGGGCTAGGGTTTCGAACCCTAGTCCCATGGCTCACGGCCGCCGCACAAGCTAAGGGTTTCGAACCCATTGGCTCGTGCATGGCCGAGTAGCCGCCGCTTAAGGGCTAGGGTTCGGACCCTGGCTCGAGCGTGGGCCGAGCCGCCGAAAAAAATTAGGGTTTTTGAACCCATTGGCACGTGACGGCTAGCTCATGACGGCTAGGGTTTCGAACCCTAGCAGCCGTGCATGGGCTCGGCCGCCGCCGCTAAATGGTTCGGCCATGGGCTAGGGTTTCGAACCCTAGGCCCATAATTGATCCATGTTGGCTCGAACCATGGTGGTTCGTAGCTAAGTCGAATTAAGTTCGTGGCATGTGATGTCCCGAGCGTACGATAATTTTTCAAAAATTATTTTACAGTTTTAATTAGAATTAAATTTAAATTGTTTAGAATTTAATTAATTAAATGTTAATGCATGCTTTATGTGTTGTTTGAGCATGGTGCGTGGTTATAGCCCTTTGACCTATTAGATAGGATTTGTGAATGATTGTAATTTATAATACGACCTGCGTGTCGTGCCTTTCTCTATTTCATTCTAAATGTAATCCCTCCCCTATGTTCCCCTCGAATGTGAATCGAGGAATTCTATATCTTGTAAAATAGTGTAGTTTATTTTATTGATGGTGATCAATGAAGATGGAGCATCGTGCCGGGATGAGGAGGCCATTCACAAATTGGAGCCAAAGGAAGGTGCTTATGAAGTTACCTTAGGTTGACTCATAAGAGTTTCTCATTGGCTTGAGAAACTCATTAGTAGGGGCTATAACCATGTCACGTTTTAATTATGTATGTTGATGCATGATTTATCTTATGTTTTAGTTTGATAATAGTATTACACATATATGTAGATATGTATACAACTATATGTAGTGGACATATTTTAAATTATCAAATTAATCATGAGATCAATAAATCCCTCTAAAATATTAAGTTTTAGATGCCTTCCAAAATAAAAGTACTCGTCAATAACTTCGATTGTACATGTGTGGGTTTGCCAAAGCAAAGCACCGTGGCAATCTTAGTAAGGCGCGAAAGGATAAAAGTGATATCCGTTATACTTTAATTGGGTACGACTTAACTAGGTTATCTCAATAGGATTGGGAACCTAGAGGCATGGGTTGGATTATAATTCATTAGATGAATTGAACAAAGTGTTGTTCGTCCAACTATCCAAGAATTATATGTGATGTAATTGACAAAGTGTTGTCTACCTAAATAACCGAGTCTTGGGCGATTAGCCAAAGCTAACTCAAGA
Source organism: Haberlea rhodopensis (assembly GCA_907163345.1). Taxonomy (NCBI): domain Eukaryota; kingdom Viridiplantae; phylum Streptophyta; class Magnoliopsida; order Lamiales; family Gesneriaceae; genus Haberlea; species Haberlea rhodopensis. Next base: position 1,315,055 of record CAJQUN010000060.1, read on the forward strand.
TTAGGCGAAATATGGATCTTGGCCCACTAAAAGTTTCGAGGGTTGATATTTTTCAAATAAAATAGTGGGAGTATCATTTAATATAAGACCATGTTAAATGATTTAAATCATAAACTTATTTTGCATATTTATATTGTAGATATCCATGGCAACTACAAACGTTACTAGCACTTTATCACTGCGATCGGTCCTTGAGAAGGACAAATTAAATGGGACAAATTTCCTAGACTGGCATAGGAACTTGAGGATAGTCCTCAAACAAGAAAAGAAACAATATGTTCTAGAGGAACCCTTGCTCGCTGAGGAACCTCCCCTAACAGCTACAAGAGCTGAAAAAGATGCTTACAAGAAGCATCAGAGTGACGCACTTGATGTTGGGTGCCTCATGCTTGCCACTATGAACTCTGAGCTTCAGAAGCAACATGAGGAAATGGAGGCGTTCGATATGATCGAACACTTAAAGCAGTTGTACCAACAGCAAGCTAGACAAGAGAGGTATGACGTCTCTAAAGCGTTATTCCAGTGCAGGATGGTAGAAGGAAGCTTAGTTGGAACTCATGTGCTCAAGATGATTGGGTACATTGAGAATCTGGATAAGCTAGGTTTTCCATTGGACCAAGAGTTGGCCACCGATGTAATCTTGCAATCGTTGCCGGAGAGCTTCAGTCAATTTGTAGTAAATTACAATATGACTGATATGGAAAAGACTCTACCCCAGTTGCTTGGTATGTTGAGAACATATGAAGCAAATACTAAGAAGACTAAGGCCACAAATGTCCTTATTGTGAATAAGGGCAAAGGAAGGGCCAAAACTAAAGGCAACAAGAAAGCAAAGAAGGTCTTTGCTAAATCTAAGCCAAAGTCTTCTGCACTAAAGCCAAAGGGAGGGATAGCAAAGGAAGGGAACTGTTTCCATTGCGGTGAGACCGGCCATTGGAAAAGGAACTGCAAAGTATATCTGGAGGATCTAAAGAAAGGAAGTGTGACTTCCGCTTCAGGTATTTTTGTTATAGAAGTCAATTTATCTACTTCTTCATCTTGGGTATTAGATACTGGATGTGGATCTCACATTTGTGTAAATGTGCAGGATCTCAAAAGGAGTAGGGCATTGGCAAAAGGTGAAGTTGATCTCCGAGTTGGAAATGGAGCAAGAGTTGCTGCATTAGCTATAGGAGATTATCATTTAGCTTTACCTTCTGGTTTATCATTGATTTTAAAAGACTGTTATTTTGTGCCTTCAATTACTAAAAACATTATATCTATTTCTTGTTTGGACAAGTATGGTTTTTCATTTATAATAAAGGACAATTGTTGTTCTATTTATTTAAATGATATGTTTTATGCTAGTGCACAAATGGTGAATGGTCTTTATGTATTAAATCTTGATATACCTATCTATAACATAAATACTAAAAGGATTAAAAATAATGATTGTAATCCGACTTATCTCTGGCACTGTCGCTTGGGCCACATAAACGAGAACCGCATATCTAAACTTCATAAGGATGGAGTATTAGATTCATTTGATTTTGAATCATATGAAACATGCGAATCTTGTTTAATGGGCAAGATGACTAAAGCCCCTTTCAAGGGACATGTTGAAAGGGCAAATGTTTTATTGGGACTAATACATAGTGATGTATGTGGACCAATAAGTACACTAGCTAGAGGTGGTTTTCAATACTTCGTTACATTTACTGATGACCTCAGTAGATATGGGTATGTATACCTAATGAAACATAAACATGAAACCTTTGAAAAGTTCAAAGATTTCAAGAATGAAGTACAAAACCAACTTGGCAAAAGTATCAAAATCCTTCGATCAGATCGAGGAGGAGAATACTTAAGCCAAGAGTTTCATGACTATCTAAAGGAGTGTGGGATAGTCCCACAACTCACTCCTCCGTATACTCCACAATGGAATGGTGTATCCGAGAGGAGAAATCGAACCTTGTTAGACATGGTTAGATCAATGATGAGTCATGCAGATCTTCCGATATCATTTTGGGGACACGCTCTAGAAACAGCGATTTTCTTACTGAACCGTGTTCCATCTAAATCAGTGGAAAAGACACCATATGAGATATGGACTGGGAAGCGTCCCAGTATGTCTTTTATGAAGATTTGGGGTTGTGAGGCTTTCGTTAGACGTCACGCCACTAACAAACTTGGACCCAAATCTGATAAGTGTTTATTTGTGGGGTATCCTAAGGAAACGAAAGGATACTATTTCTATTATCCCACCGAGAACAAAATAGTTGTTGCTCGGACTGGTGTATTTCTTGAAAGAGAATTTATTTCTAGAAAAACCAGTGGGAGAAAAATAGAACTTAGTGAAGTTCAACCACAAGAAAACACTGAACCTGAAATTGAGATGGAAACAGAGCAGGCACCACAAACTGTTGTGGAAGAAGCACCTGCTCAAGAGACACAAGCCCAGCGTAGGTCTGTAAGAGCACACCGGGAGCCAGAGAGATATGGATTTCTCGTAACTCAACAAGGTGACTTACTACTTATTGATGAGGATGAGCCGTCATCTTATCAACAAGCTATAATGGGCAATGATTCTGAGAAATGGCAAGAGGCCATGAAATCTGAAATGGAATCCATGTATGCAAACCAAGTATGGACTTTGGTTGATCCACCTGAAGGGGTACGACCCATAGGGTGCAAATGGATTTTCAAGAAAAAGACCGATATGGATGGTAACGTACAAACCTATAAAGGTCGGCTGGTTGCAAAAGGATTCAGACAAATTCATGGTATTGACTATGATGAAACCTTTTCACCAGTGGCCATGGTTAAATCCATAAGGATCTTACTTGCAATAGCTGCATTTCATGATTATGAAATCTGGCAGATGGATGTCAAAACAGCTTTCCTTAATGGAAATCTGCTCGAGGATGTGTACATGACACAGCCCGAGGGTTTTGTCGATCCAAAGGATGCTGGAAAGATATGCAAGCTACAACGATCCATTTATGGATTGAAGCAAGCTTCTCGGAGTTGGAATCTTCGTTTTGATGATGCAATCAAAGAGTTTGGTTTTATCAAAAATGAAGATGAACCTTGTGTCTACAAGAAGGTCAGTGGGAGCGTAATCATTTTCCTAGTGTTGTATGTAGATGACATACTTCTTATTGGAAATGATATCCCTGCCTTACAATCTGTAAAGATTTGGCTAGGGAACTGCTTTTCAATGAAAGACTTAGGAGAAGCTACCTATGTGTTAGGAATCAAGATCTATAGAGATAGATCGAGAAGGCTTCTTGGTCTAAGTCAAAGTACATACATAGACAAGGTGCTTAAAAGGTTTAGCATGCAAGAATCCAAGAAAGGATTCGTGCCTATGACACATGGTATTTATCTCTCGAAGGAACAGTGTCCTTCAACACCAGATGAGAGACAACGCATGAGTAAGATTCCATACGCGTCAGCTATTGGATCTATCATGTATGCCATGATATGTACTCGTCCCGATGTATCGTATGCTTTGAGCATGACGAGCAGATATCAAGTTGATCCAGGTGAAGGTCACTGGATTGCTGTCAAGAACATCCTGAAGTACTTGAGAAGGACTAAGGATACATTCTTGATTTATGGAGGTGAGGAAGAGCTCAATGTAATGGGTTACACTGATGCTAGCTTCCAAACCGACAAAGATGATTTTCGATCGCAATCTGGATATGTGTATTGCCTAAATGGGGGTGCTGTGAGCTGGAAGAGTTCAAAGCAAGAAACAGTAGCCGATTCTACAACGGAAGCTGAGTATATTGCTGCCTCGGATGCAGCAAAGGAAGCTGTTTGGATGAGGAAGTTCATTTCTGAACTTGGAGTGGTGCCTAGCATTAAAGATCCGATAGAACTCTATTGTGACAACAATGGAGCGATCGCATTGGCTAAGGAACCAAGATCTCACCAAAGATCCAAGCACATACTTAGGCGTTTCCATTTCATTCGAGAAATCGTTGAAAGGGGAGATGTTAAAATATGCAAAGTACCAACAGATGATAATGTATCTGACCCATTGACGAAGCCGCTGTCACAGCAGAAGCATGATCATCATACTAGATCTCTAGGCATTAGGTATATGTCTGAGTGGTCTTAGGGCAAGTGGGAGATTTGTTGGGATATGCCCTAAGACAAGTCATTAGATGATTGTTTAAGACATACAATGTTTATGGTTTTATGAATGACAATTCATTATTATATATTATTCTTTTAACTGTGCATTGTGAATTAATATATATGTTAATGTCCTTAGAATAATATTGTATTATTCTTAAAGATGTCCCTAGTCAAGTATTATCATGAATAGGGATAATGATAATACGTAGAGACTAGTATATGTTGATCGATGAACTGTTCATTGATATGAGATATCAAATCAACATATGGGTACATGTTAGAGAACGATGTACTGGACAGACCCACCATGAGAATGCAACATGAATAGTTATATGATCGTCATATGCAATTCTCATAGTGATAATAATGTATGTAATCCTTACGACTTGTGATCATCAGAGATCCCAACATAAGGAGTTATGTATCTTGATATCGTCAAACGTTACCCGTAACAGGGTATACTATAAAGGCGACTATTGGATACACTACGAATTATGTAGAGGGATGTTGACTGATCGAGATAGGATTTGTCCCTCCTATATAACAGGAGATGTGTTTGGCCCTTGATCAAGTGAGAACTAAAATGCATGGCCATGCTCGAATGAGTCGATATAAGATATCGAGCTTATTCGTTTATTCTAGTTCTACTTGGGGATCAAGAAATAAAGGTTGGATATACGAGTATGACTATTCCATGACTCGTGTTCAATCTAAACACAAAGGACAAAGGGATTAAGTTACATGGTTAATATTATCACAAGTTCTAAAGGTTATGTCGAGTCATTGACATTCTTGTAATTTGGGTAGCATCGATGTGTTGCTAGATACCGCTCAATGCTTGCGACATAAAATGAGATTTTATGTCACTGCCAACATTACAAGATCCTATCGGGTCGCACAAAAGATTAAATCGATAAGGGAAATTAAAATTCATTGGATGAATTAATTAATTAAGAAGAGTCTTAATTAAGTGATTAAAAGGTTTTAATTAAATCATGGGTTTGAGCCCATGAGGCTTTGAGAAAGCCTTTAATTAAATTGTTTATAATGATAAACAAGGTGATTTAATTAGATTAACTCATTCCTTGATATAACACTTATCAAACCTAAAAAGCTCTCAAGCTTCAACCACACGGCCGCCGCCTCCTTCCTCCTTCATCTTCACGTCCGACGTGAATAGTGATCGGAACGGCTGCCGTTTAAACGGTTTTGAATCGTGTGGTTGGTTTTGGTTCAAGAATAAGTCTAGCAACTTGTTCTTGAACATCCCTTTCGATTTGATCGTGTGGATACCGTAGAGACGAAGGTGAAAACTTTCGTTTGTGACTCGGAGTTCGTTGGACGTGCTGCTCCGTGGAATCTGCTTCAAACACGCTACAAGGGTAAGACACTTGTAATTCTCTAATCCGATATGAATCCCTATGTATAGATCGCTGGTTTGTAATCCCAAAATTTTATTCCGCTGCGTTGTATGCTCATGGGGTTACTTACAAGTAGTGCCTATCGATTTCTGGTACACAAATCAGATAATGCAGAAATGTATGTAAATACTATCATTGAGGCTAGGGATGCATCATTCTTTGAGGAAATCTTTCCACACAAAACTTAGACAGTGACTGAAACCAACGTTGAGAGATGGCTCGGATTTCCTAACATATTTGTTGGAAAAGGATCCGGCTACTTTCAAGGAAGCAATGTCCTCTCAAGACTCTGATCTTTGGAAAGAAGCGGTGAACAGTGAGATAAAATCTATCTTACATATCATGCTTGGGAACTAGTGGATCTTCCTGCGGGTTGTAAATCACTAGGCCACAAGTGGATCTTCAAGAGGAAGATGAAAGATGATGGTACGGTAGATAAGTACAAGGCTAGACTTGTAGTCAAAGGCTATAGACAAACTGAGGGTATTGATTATTTTGACACATACGCTCCTGTATCTAGGAAAACGTCTATAAGGTTAATAATTGCATTTGCTGCATTATATAACCTAGAGATCCATCAAATTGATGTAAAAATGGCTTTTCTAAATAGAGAGTTGGAAGAGAAGGTTTACATGGACCAAACTGGAGGATTTGTAGTTCCAGGTAAAGAAACGAAGGTGTGTAGACTTGTGAAATCCTTGTATGGATTAAAATAAGCACCTAAACAATGATACAAAAAATTTGATAGCATCATGCTTTCAAATGGGTTTAAAACAAACCAATGCGATAAATGTGTCTACGTGAAAGGAGACAATACAAACTATGTGATAGTATGTCTCTACGTGGATGACATGATAATTGTTGGTAATAACAATAATATAAAGACCTAGGTCTTGCAGATGTGATTCTTCGGATGAAGATCACCAAACATGCAGATGGATATTCTCTCCCCCATAGTCATTATGTTGAGAAGATACTTGACAAGTTTGACAAGGGAAATAATAGCATCGCGAGAACACCTATAGAGGTGGTGTAAAATATTTGCAAGAATCGTGGAGAATGTATGCAACAACTTGAGTACTCTAGGGTCATAGGTAGTCTCATGTATCATGGACTGCACTAGACCTGATATAGCTAACTCAGTCAACAAATTGAGCAGATATATGAGTAATCCTAGTTATGAGCACTGGAAGACAGTAGTTCGAGTTCTTAGATATCTAAGATACACTACTAACTACGAACTACATTATACGAGATATCCAACAGTAATTGAATGGTACTCAGATGCGAATTTGATATCAGACTCCAAGAATATAAAGTACACGAGTGAATATCTTTATAATTGGAGGTGCAACTGTTTCATGAAAATCGTGCAAACAGACGTGCATTGCTAGATCAACTATGGAATCTGAGTTCATAGCTGTAGATCTTGCAGCAGAAGAAGCTGACTAGCTTCGGAGTTCCTTGGAGGACATTCCAATGTGGTCAAAACATGTGTCAACCATTAACGTGCACTGTGATAGTCAGTCAGCTCTGAGAAGAGCACAAAACAATGTTTATAATGAGAAATTTAGACACATACATCGGAGACATAAATTCGTGAGAAATCTACTGAAAACCAGTGTTGTAGTCTAAAGAAAACATTGCGGACCCATTTACGAAAGGTCTAACGAGAGAACGAGTAGAGATTCATCGAGGGGAATGTGGTTGAAGCCCATGAAATTGATTTCCAACCATAATGGCAACCAACCTGAATCGTAAAATCCAATTTGTAGATTCAATGGGAAAACCGAATTGAAGAGGGATTGAACAAAGCACTCAAAAAACTGAGTTCCTTACATATTCTTGTGGTAAAAGAGTGATAAACCTGTATTTGGGAAGGCTGAGCTGTAATGGCCCAATTTTAATGAAAATTATTGGTCCAATTTTTTAATTTAAATAAAAACAATAATAATAATTAATTAATTAATTACAAATTAATTAATAAAGAAATCGGTAAAAAATAAATAATTAATTAATTAATTAATTAAAAATTAATTAATAAAGAAATCGGTAAAAGTGAACACGATTTCTTCTTCCCTCAATTTTATTTTCGTCAGCTTCAGTTCATCAATTTTCTTCATTTCCGTTTCAGAATTCTTCTTCACTTCGCCATATTGATTTCGTCTGTTTCATCTCTTCCTCGTCCCTTCATCTCTCTCGTCCCTTCACCTCTTCACCATGTTCGAAGCGAAGGCGGGATTGACACCTCGACGAACGGAGATTGGATTATCATCTATTTAATCGATTCACAAAAGACTCAATTTTACTTGAATATTCATCAATTGGAAATCTAATTCCTCCCTCACCTTATTCATAGTCAATTAGTCCAAGCGTTCTAATTTAACTTTCACCAATCAATCAATCTCTATATGCATATTCAAGATTAAAATCATGACATCATTCAAAACTAGTGAGCGATGAATCTAAACAACATAAACACAAGTGATTTATATAATTTAGTCAATGGTTTTTCCTAAGAATTTAATAACACCAACAACAGACAATTATCGATCTTAGTTGCTTCTTCAATTAGATTATTCAAACAATCTCTTATTTGATATCCAATTAGCAATAGATTATATGCAAGTTACTAGGTTGTCAATCCAATAAACAAACATCAATCATATCAACAAAATCAGAAAAATAATGAATTCAATAAAATTGATAATTAAAGCGTAGGAATCTCCCCAAGATAAATAAAATCCAAGGATTTGTCTTCCTCAACCAAGAATTAAAAACTAGCTAGACATAATCTAAGATAAAGCAATAAATAAAAACAAAGGAAAGAAAACTAATCCAATCTCCGTTCGTCGAGGTGTCAATCCCGCCTTCGCTTCGACTTTGTGACCGGATTACCCAAGACTACAACACAAAAAGATTCAGTTTGGGTTATTGTTGATCGACTTACTAAGTGTGCTCACTTTATACCGATGAAGAAGACCACATCAATGAATGATTTAGCAAGGCTTTACATTGATCAAGTGGTGTGTTTGCATGGGATACCAGTCAGTATCATATCGGATCGAGATGCTCGATTCACATCACAATTCTGGAAGAGTTTACAATCTGTGTTGGGAACAAATTTGAAATACAGTACAGCTTTCCATCCACAGACGGACGGACAGTCTGAGAGAACGATTCAGATTCTCGAGGATTTACTTAGAACATGTATTTTGGATTTTCAAGGACAGTGGGATCGTCATCTGAAACTGGCAGAGTTTGTGTACAATAACAGTTATCAATCCAGTATTCAAATGGCACCATTCGAAGCTTTGTATGGAAAGAAATGTCGAACACCACAATGTTGGTTTGATGTTGGAGAGAAAGTATTGGAAGGACCAGAGTTGATCAAACTCACGAATGAAAATGTTTCCATCATCAAACAGAGATTACTTACAGCTCAGAGTCGACAGAAAAGTTGGGCTGATGTTCGCAGACGAGATTTAGAATTTCAACAAGGGGATAAGGTATACTTGAAAGTATCACCATTCAGAGGAGTAATGAGGTTTGGTAAGCATGGGAAGTTAAGTCCGAGATTCATAGGACCATATGAAATTATGGAAAGAATAGGAACTTTGGCCTATCGACTTGCTCTACCTCCGGAACTAGATCGAGTACATAATGTATTTCACGTCTCGATGCTCAGGAAATATGTTCCAGATGAAAGTCATGTGCTTAAGGCAACAGAGATTGAGATATCGAAGGAATGCACATATTCAGAATATCCTATCAAGATACTTGACCGTCAAGAGAGAATTCTACGAACTAAGACAATTCCCTTTGTAAAGTTCAATGGAGCAATCATTCACCTGATGAAGCAACATGGGAAAAAGAAGAAGAACTATATGCTAAGTATCCCGATGTAAAATGTGATGCAAGTTTCGAGGACGAAACTTTTTAGAATGTATGGAGATTGTAATGGCCCAATTTTAATGAAAATTATTGGTCCAAATTTTTAATTTAAATAAAAACAATAATAATAGTAATAATAATAAATAAATAAATAATTAATTAATTAATTAATATTAATTAATAAAGAAATCGGTAAAAGTGAACACGATTTCTTCTTCCCTCAATTTTATTTTCGTCAGCTTCAGTTCATCAATTTTCTTCATTTCCGTTTCAGAATTCTTCTTCACTTCGCCATATTGATTTCGTCCGTTTCATCTCTTCCTCGTCCCTTCATCTCTCTCGTCCCTTCACCTCTTCACCATGGTAACCAACAATCTATTTAAGTTCCTTCCACAGAAAACCCAAGTCCATTTCCGTCTGTACCGAGATACAAGAGCAAATTTCAGATTTTGTTGTAAATTCGATTTTTGTTCGGAAATCATTCCCAAGTTTCGAATAGGAGCGAGCCATCGAGAAGAAGTAGGATTTGGGACAGAAAGTGCAAATCGGAAATCTTTGATTATCTTGGAGATTTTGGAGGTTTGTAGATTTATCGTTGATAGGAAGCTTTGAGGTACGTAAAGGAAGTTGCAATTTTGCGCAAATTATTTTAATTATTTTGTATTGTTTATTTTTGAAATGATTTTCGGATAGTAAGCATGCAAGAATTATTTTGAAAGATGATTTTTGATAAGAAATGTATTTTGTTGAAAATAGAATTTTGAATAATATTTTATTGTGTGTGAAAAACTATTTTGAAAGGCCATGTTTGTCTTGATTCGGTGAATACGATTTGAGGTTTGTGAACTGTGGATATTTTCGTTTCGTTGTGGCTCGCATTGCGACGAGGATAAAAACGCGCATACTTTCGGCTCGTTGGCGACGAGAATAAAGAAACGCATTTCGTTTTGCCCGAAGACAGAGGGGGTATAATATCTGTCGATACCCTTCCAGCGGGTATAGTCTGGAATGATATCAATGTGTCACATCCGAAATTGAGTATGCATTTGTTTCATTACAGCGTGGCTATGTTTAATGATTAATTCTATAATGTTAAGACATTATATGATATGGTTATTCGTTTCTGTTACGTTTAATTGGTTATCTGTGCAGTTATTTCTGTTATGATTCCGTTTCGTGAAATTTTGATTCCGTTAACTGCTCGGATTAAACCATATATGTGTGAAAGTTATTTTGATATGAAATCGTATTATTTTTCGTCACATTATGAAAAATGATGTTTTTGACATTTTATCAAATGTTTATTATGCTTACTATAAAAATGCTGCAACTTACATTTACCTGTAATGTGACATATTACAGATGGAGTTGAAGACTTAGATGATGCTGAGGATAATTAGTTATGAAAGGAAAAGTTTAATGATATTGTGAGGTTATGTTTTATTTTGAGGATATGTAGTATTTTATTATGAATGTAGTTTGTTTTTGGATATTGAGACTTATTTGGGTTTAGTCATTTTGATTTTATGATTTTGTTATTGTGGTTGTAGTGATCTGGTAGATCACAGGGCACAATTTTTAAGAGGAGACTCTGCCCAAATTTTTTTTAAGTTAAAAGTCACGGGTAAAAATTACTAAGTTAAACATCCGATAAGAATAAAAACGTTTCCGCTAAACATAAGTTCAAAGTGATAACAAGATTTTGAATTGAGTGAAGCCTTGTATTCAAGAAATTGAATACGGCGGGCGACCCATCTGGGCGGGCCGTCACGGTTGGTATCAGAGCCTTAGTTTATAGGTTTGGGATTAGACCTTTGCCTTAAGAATAAGCTTATTTAAGTTTGACTTATTGGGAAAAATTTTGGATTTAGAGTAATGGAGTTAAGTTTGAATCAGTACCTAAGATTTTACATGTGTGTGTGTTTGAACTTATGTGCGTACTTGTTTTTACTTGCTTTAAACAATTTATTTGTTTTCTTTAAACTAGTATCATTTATTCCGATAAAACTCTATTTTTAAGATTTCAAATGGCTAGAGGAAGAACCAGTAGCAATCTGAGTGGTAGCCAAGAACAGGACTCGAATCGCAACTCAGGAGATGGTCAAGATAGGAATGTGGATCAAGGTCAAGATGGAGTCCCAAATATAAACGTGGGATCAATGAATGAGGTGGACATCACGAACATATGTCGCATCATAGCAGGAGTGTTACAACAAAATGTTGTTTCGGCACAACTATAGCCGGAACCACCGAGAAGGACTGAGTTTGATAGATTCCGAGCACTCCGACCACCGTACTTTGGAAATGAGACTGATCCAATGAAAGCTGAGGAATGGCTGACTAAGATTGAAGAATTACTGAAGGCCATAAACATTGCCGATGGAGAAAAAGTTACGGTAGTGACTCCATTTCTGGAAGGAAATGCAAAGCATTGGTGGACCTCAGTGGAAGTAAGTATGGAACGAAACTCCATTACTTGGACGATTTTTAGAGAGAAATTTCTGCAACAATATTTTCCTGACGCTGTCTGTTAGTTCCGGACCTTATCGATGAGATTTTAAAGATGACAAAACAGTTCAGACCGGATCGATAGAAATCAGATTGACCAGATCAATCGGACTCAACAGAGCAAGATGGCAAAGCATTTCAGACCGGATCGATGGAAATTAGGCATACCAGATCGATCGGACATATCAGGGCAAACTGATAAAGAATAGTACATATCAGACCGGATCGATGGATTCCAGAATGACAAGATCGATGCTTCAGATCGATCTCAATCTTTATCAGATCAGAGCAGTCAAGGATACATAAAGGATGGCTTCTCAGTCCGAATCATCAACGGATATTTATTGCAGCATTTAATGCTGCAATTAATGCTACAAAGGACCAAAGACTGAAGATTGCCATAATAGGTAAGAAGACAAAGAAGAGCTTACCTGACAGTCGCCGAAAGCATATACCAGAACGGCAAGTATCCTGAAGAAGAAGACTGTAGCTTTCTCAGAGTCTAAAAAGAGTCATAGCTGCACATTAAGGGAAACAATGCCGTTGCCACCTTCAACTATAAAAGGATGCAACAAACAGATGCAAAACACTCTGGACTCTACAATTCACGCTGATCAATTGAAAAATATACAAGAAAGCTAAACAGCACACGCTCACAAAGTACAGAAGCTTTCGAGCTGAAGTTATTCATTTAAGCGCAATTACTTTGTAACATTTGATCATTGTAGGATCACTGTGCGCATTGTGTATTGAAAAATAGAAGTGAGCAACATTTTGTAACTGTCAGACAGAGTGTGTCTGAGCAGGTTGAGTGACTAGGAGTTTCAGACTGGTAGTGAGGTAAATCCAGCCTGAATCGGGTTTGTACAACAGGATTGTATAAATCAAAGTCTTCTAGTATAAACCTTCCTTAATTGGAAGAAGGGGAGACGTAGAAGGATTACACCACCTTCGAACTTCCAGAAACATATCCTGTGTCTTATCATTCTGCACTTAGCCATCGAGCTGTTCTTACTTATACAAGAGCAGACCGTTTCCGCACTTACTTATTAGTGGTCTGTTCTGTTCAAAGAGTTGATTAAGTAACAGATTTCTTTCACTAATCAGAAAGAAATCACAAGGGATAAAATTTGTAAGGAGTGTTCATTCACCCCCCCCCCCCTCTAAACACTCCGGACCGATCCTAACAAGTGGTATCAGAGCAGGTCATCTTAATCAGCACAAAGAATATTAAGCTGATGGCATCATTCAACAAAATCCCCATGTTCTCAAAAGAAGATTATGATGACTGGAGAATCAGAATGCAAGCTCACCTGGCAGCTCAGGATGACGACATGTGGTTCGTCATCACCGATGGACCAATGAAGATCCTAAAAATAAATACAGCAGTCGCCACTACCAGTGGAGAACCACAAATGGTAGAAAAAGACAGATCCCTCTGGACGAATGAGGATAGAAAGAAAGCAAACCTCGACAATGTGGCCAAAGACATCTTGTTCAAAACTTTGGACAAGAACATGTTCAGCAAAATCAAAATGTGCTCTACTGCCAAAGAAATTTGGGAGAAGATAGCACAGCTATGTGAAGGCAACGACCAGACCAAAGAAAACAAGTTAACTGTGGCTCTTCAAAGATTTGAGAGCATAAAGATGAAAAGTGGTGAAACTCTAAATGAGTTTGATGAAAGAGTCACCAGCATCATAAATGAACTGAATGGTCTGGGGAAGGAATATTCTAACAGAGAGATCGCTCTGAAAGTAATGAGAGCTCTGCCAAAGGAATGGGATGTAAAGACCATTGCCATGAGGGAATCAAAAGACCTTAACAAGGTTGAACTTCATGATCTGTTTGCAGACCTCAAGGCCTATGAGTTTGAACTAATAAGCAGAGGTGAAGCAGAGCCCTGACAGCCATCCCAGACCAGATCGCTTCAACATCAGACCGATCTGCTGAACAGATGAGTAACGATGCTATGTCATTATTTATAAAGAAATTCGGTAAATTTATGTCTAAAAATAAGAGGAACTTCAAACCCTCTCATCATTATAAATCAAGAAAAGATGATACTGTTAACGATCAGGCTTGCTACAATTGTGGTAAGACCGGACACTTTATTGCAGATTGCACCAGACCGAAGAAAGAAGAAAGGAAAGAGAAGCATCGTGATGATAGAAAGAAGAAGCACCACAAAGACCGCAAGAATCATGGAAAATCCCAAAAAGTCTTAGTTGCTGAGGAAGGAAACAGCAAATGGGCTCAGACTGATTCCGATTCAGACAGCTCTGAATATTCTTCCAGCGAAAGCGAAGAAGAGGTTCAATGTCTGATGGCAGATGAAGAAATGAGTCAGACAGATGAGGTATTTGAATTTGAATCAAATGATTTTACACGAGAAGAGCTCATGTCCGCACTGCAAGACATGGCAAATGATTATAGGATCTTAGCTGAATCATTTGAGAAGAATAAAGCCAAAATCAGTACTCAAATGGATGAGCACAACAAACCAAGCTGCTCTGAGCAGGGTGAGTGCAAAAATCTCCAGATCGAGCTGAATAAGCTGAAAATCTCTTATGATCAGCTCCATGAAGAAAATAAGAGAATTAGCACACAAAATGCTAAGCTCTCACATATATTCAAAACATGGACAAAATCCAGAACATCATTGGAAGAATTACAAGAAGCTCAAAGAAATGTCGGTGATTTCACCGGCATAGGCTTTGACACCAAAGAATGCACCAAAGATGAGTCTGAGCTGTTGCTGGTAAAGAATCAAGTCAAACAAATGACATTTGTTAAATCCAGCACAGTATATGAAACTGAAGCACCTAAGATTCAAACAGGAGTCTCTTACGTAAATCAAAATTTGAGAAAAGGGATTGGTTATGTCAACCAAGCCAACGATAAGGCACCAGCAAGATTTGTGTCTGTGAGACCAAATTCAAAAATGCAAGATCGAAGGCAAGGAAGACAATACAATTACTATAACTCAAAACCGATTCAACGAAGATATAGACTACCTTATGAAAATCAAAGGTTTTCACAGCGCACACATTATCACACACAACATCGAAACAGACCAGCACATAGCACACCCTACACACACAAGCCACTAAAGCTGATACAGGTGTGGGTTCCCAAAGGGCTAATCCGTTCTGGACCCAAATAGGATTGGGTACCAACAATAAATATGTGTGATGACAGGTACAGAAGAATCTCGCATCAGATTGGTACTTGGACAGCGGGTGCTCTCGTCACATGACTGGAAACATCAAGCTGCTGTCTGAAGTCACAGAATGCACTGGACCCAAAATCATCTTCGGAGATAACTCAAAGGGTAAGACCGTGGGCAAGGGTAAGATTGTCCATGGTAACATTATTATCAATGATGTGCTGTTAGTTGAAAATCTGTGCTATAATCTGATTAGTATCAGTCAACTCTGTGATAATGGTTATGCTGTAGAATTTCATAAACACACTTGCACTGTTAAATCATCAGACGGTATAACCATGCTCGTAGGAATCAGGAATGGAAACACATATAAGATTAACTGGAATCATGCTCAACCTGATAATCCTACTTGCTTCATCGCTAACAATGATAATAAACACTGGCTATGGCATAAGCGCTTGAATCATATCAACTTTAAGACCATTGCTAGCCTGTGTAAACATGATTTAGTTATCGGTCTGCCCAAGATCGACTTTGCTAAGGATAAGATCTGCGAAGCTTGCCAAATGGGCAAACAGATCAGATCATCCTTCAAAAACAAGAATGCCAAATCCTCCTCCCGCTGTTTAGAATTACTGCATATGGACTTGTTTGGTCCTATACCAATAACAAGTTTAGGGGGAATGCGGTATACTCTTGTTGTTATTGATGATTATTCCCGCTTTACATGGACTATATTTCTGAGCAGTAAAGATCAGACCGGTCCGAAGTTGATCAAGCTGCTGAAACGCACTCAGAACGAGAAATCATCCAGCATAGACAGGATTCGAAGCGACAAAGGCACTGGGTTTTCAAATCAGAATCTTGAATCCTTTCTAGAAGATCATGGAATCAAACATGAGTTTTCAGCCGCCAGAACTCCTCAACAGAATGGAGTTGCAGAACGAAGAAACAGAACGCTCAAGGAAGCAGCAAGAACAATGCTTGCTGATTCTGGAATCTCTCAAAAGTTCTGGGCAGAAGCTGTAAATACTGCTTGCTACACTCAAAACCGATCTATGATTAACAAGAAGCTGAATCTCACTCCATATGAAATATGGACTGGTAACAGACCATCTGTTTCTCACTTTCATGTATTTGGCTGTAAATGCTTCGTTCACAACAATGGTAAGAGTCATCTTACAGCATTTGAAGCTAAGTCAGATAATGGTATATTCTTAGGATATTCATCAATTAGCAAAGCTTATCGAGTGTTTAATAATCGAACTTTAACTGTAGAAGAATCTGTTCATATAGTTTTGATGAATCATTATGTGTTGAGGGCAACAAAGATTCAATTCAAAATCAGATGGAAAGTATCCATCTCGAAGCTAACAGTGATGATGAGATTGTAGCTAACAGGTCAAGAGACAATCCACCAGAACCAGAAGTGCCAGACAGACCGGATCAGGCCATTGAAGCTTCTTCAGATCGAGCTGATCCAGATGCTCCTGACTCAAATATTAAAGTAGATGCAGATCATGCTGATACTATTATTCCGACCGAACCAGACAATCCAGAGTCAAGCTATCGATGGACTAAGAAGCATCCACCTAATCTAGTGATTGGTCGTCCTTCTGCACCGATTAGAACCAGAGGACAGATGATGGATGAGTTCACTCATGCTGCTTTCATCTCAACTCTGGAACCCAAGAAGATCGATGAAGCTCTGACTGATTTCAACTGGATTAAAGCAATGCAAGAAGAGCTTAATCAATTCGAACAAAATCAAGTTTGGAGTCTAACTCCCAGACCAAGCGATCTGCCTGTTATTGGAACCAGATGGGTTTTCAGAAATAAGCTAGACGCCGATGGAACTGTGGTTAGAAACAAAGCCAGACTGGTGGCACAGGGATTCAGACAAGAAGAAGGAATCGACTTCGATGAATCATTTGCACCAGTCGCCAGACTTGAAGCAATCCGAATCTTTCTTGCATATGCTGCCTTTAAAGACTTCAAAGTATATCAGATGGACGTCAAGAGCGCCTTTCTTAATGGAAAGCTTCAGGAAGAAGTCTACATTGAGCAACCACCTGGATTTCAGAACCATTCGTATCCTAATCATGTATACCTACTGAATAAAGCAGTGTATGGTCTGAAACAAGCTCCAAGAGCCTGGTATGACACTCTATCTCAATTTCTGCTGAACCATGATTTTCAGATCGGTTCAGTAGATAAAACTCTCTTTAAATTCATTAAGGGGGAACATACCCTATTAGTTCAGATTTATGTTGATGACATAATCTTTGGGTCAACTAACCCCAAATTGTGCGAGAAATTTTCTAAGTTAATGCAGGGACAGTTCGAGATGAGCATGATGGGAGAATTGTCATTCTTTCTGGGTCTTCAAGTAAAACAGCTCAACAATGGCATTTTCATCAATCAGACCAAGTATACCAAAGAGCTCCTCAAGAGATTTGGAATGGAAACATGCTCAACTGCATCAACTCCAATGAGTCCAACAATCAAGTTAGACAAGGACGAAGGGGGAACGGCAGTTGAAGTAACCATGTATAGAGGACTCATCGGATCGCTATTGTATCTTACAGCGAGTCGGCCCGATATTATGTTTTCAGTCTGTATGTGCGCCAGATTTCAGACAGGACCAAAGCAATCACATTTCATTGCTGCCAAGCGTATTCTGAAATACTTAAAAGGATCTCAGAACGTTGGTCTTTGGTACTCCAAAGATTCAAACTTCAGCTTGATCGGATATTCAGACGCAGACTACGCTGGGTGTAAGATCGATCGTAAAAGCACCAGTGGAACATGTCAATTTCTAGGTGAAAGATTGATCTCTTGGTTTAGTAAGAAGCAGACATCTATTGCCACATCCACAGCTGAGGCAGAATACCTAGCCGCTGGAAGCTGTTGCGCTCAAATGCTCTGGATTCAACACCAGCTCAAAGACTACGGCATTCAAGCTGTTGACTCTCCGATATTTTGCGACAACACAAGTGCAATCGCTATAACGTATAATCCAGTTTTGCACTCTCGAACAAAGCACATTGATATTCGACACCATTTTATTCGAGATCATGTTGGCAAAAAGGAAATTCGGATCGAACACATTTCAACAGAGCAGCAAGCAGCAGACATCTTCACCAAACCACTTCATGAGGCTAAGTTTAATCATTTCCGTCAAATTCTTGGTTTAATTGACTTATCTTAATTAGTTTAGATGTTTTTATTCTTTTCGCTCTTAAAAGATTTTTGTCACTACAGATCGATAATACAATGTTCAGAAAGACACAGACCGGTCCGAACTTTCAGACCGATACTTGTCAGTCTGATTTTATCCTATGATCTGTTTGGACAATTATTTGTTTTTTTTAAAAAAAACAAAACAGCCCGGACTGATTAACCTTTTTAACTAGTTGTACTTTAACCGCCTTATCTTTCTTCATCCTGACCGTTTCTTTTGAATAATTTATTTCTCAGTCTTGGAGATAAAGACACGTGTCTTCTCTCTCCTATTTAGCGGGCTGAACATTTCATACTTTTTCACTTTTTATAGTTTACCGCTTTCTACCCTCTTACTCTCCTACTCTCTTACTCTTCGCATCTTCTTTAAACTTCTTTCATATGGCTACCATCACTCATAACTCACTCTCCGTTGAGTTTGATGACATCTACAGGGGAGACGATGCTGCGATGGTGTCCATTTTTAGAGCCCTGGAATCCTCTGGTTTACGGAATTTTTTGGAGTGCGGATCCGTTGTTTATGAACCAGAAATCCGCGAGCTGTTCGCCAACGCCGTCTCCCGGAAGTCATCCATCTCTACAACTGTCCAGGGCAAATCTTTCGAGATCTCGCCAACAACAATGGCCAAGACCTTTGGCCTCCCCAGTTCCGGCCTGACAGAGTTCGGACAGACTCCTCCAGCATCTCTCTTAGATCTTCAGGGGAAGATTTCTATTTCTGGCCACCGATTGCAACCCTCATTTAAGAAAAAGGAAATGCTCTTCCATTTCCAGGTGTTGTGCGAAGTGGTAGCCAAGCCACTTTTGGGTAAAGCAGGAAGCTTCGATGCTGTAACCGCCGAGAAGTTCAGGGCTATGGCAGCTATTGTATCTGGACAGAAGATAAACTGGTCCATGATTTTGTTTGGAGTACTGCTGGAAACGGTGATTGCATCCAAGCACGCCGTATGCTTTGCTGTTCCTCTCAGCAAGCTCTTGGAGTCCTTAGGCCTCGAGCTGAGCAAGCCGTCTGCTCTCCGCCCCTTTAAGGTCCTTAACTCCAAAGGGCTTGCACTGCTGAAGTCCAAGAGTGCTCCGCCTACTCCTACAACTCTGGTCTCAGTCAAGATTGAGAAGGACGAGGAACAAGCTGATGTGCGCAAACCTCGGGTCAAGCGGAAGCTGACCATTCAGACTGACTCAGAAGAAACCCAGTCTGCTCACTCATCCCCAACCAAGCCACTTCCCAAAAAACCCCGAACCCAGATTACCAAACCAACCAGACATCTACCTCCACCCATACTGCCACCCACTAAAGCAACCCCTGCACTTCAACCCCCCACTCAGCCTTCACAAGCCTCAACCCCTGCACCCAAAGTCACCCTTAGAATTCCCTCTGCCAATCCCGTGGTCAAAGGGATAGTTATCACTGAGTTGGGTGACTATACCCAATCAGGGATTAAGTCCCCTTCCTCCACCGGCAAGGGAAAAGCCATTCTCACAGAACCCATCTCTTCTAAACCCAAATCTGCTGCACAGACTGCCATCGACATCGCTATGGAGGATGTTGATGAGAAGCTCGCTGAACTCCTTGTGGTCTTTGATGAATATGTCCAGTACCGGACTGTCAACCACATTGATATGTTCTACGGAAAGTTGCACAGACTGAAAAAGATGGAAGACGAGGTTCTGAGAGGCACAGAAACTGATGATGTTCGACTTGCGGTGCAGCGCAGAGCGTTATTTACGGCAAAACACAGATTCAGACTGGCCAATCTGCTTTTCACTGCCAAAAAGAAGAACTTCGATCCGCTTGCTCCTACTGCCAGAGATGATGGGGCTGTGATTGCTCAACTTGAGATGGATATTCATGCTCTATCCCCAGCTGTCCGCTTTCAACGACAGATGCTAGGTATCTCCACTCCAGCCACAAGCCCGGATCATCCTTCTGTCAGCAAGACTCTGGCAGAACCTTTTATCGAGGTTATTCCTTCTGCTGAAGCAAAACAGACAGAAGATCAGCCTGCAGAACTCGTACCAGAACAGACAGCGGAGCAGCCATTGCCTAATGCTCCGTCTGCAACAGATGATGAATCAATGAATGTTCTGTTGGATTCTCCGACAACATCTATTCCATTGAAGTCATCAGCCTCCCTTGCTCAAAACAGTCCAGCTGAAGCATGTGCAACAACTGAAGTACCAGACCTCCTCGATCCGGATTTGGTGGTATCTACAGTGGTTGCGGCTCTCCAAGATGAGGAACCTTCCAGTCCCCACTCTCCTCCGGGACCATCAGATGAAGATTTGGCATTCATTCATAGTTTTTCTTCGGATCTGGTCACTCTGATCCGATCCGAAATTCATCAAGCTGCCATTTCTTCCATCGTGCCGATTGCTGAAGCAGATGCTCCTGCTATGTCATCATCAGATCACTCTCCCAGCCAGCTATCTGATGCACCTCCATCCCTGGCACGGACTATCCAGCACTTTTCTGATAACTGTCTGTCATTAACTCAACGAATTCTCGAAGTTCATCAAAGTCAAAGAGTCACAACTTTGGACTTTAATTCTTTCAAAGAGAAAATGACTGCCAGTATCGGAAGCCTCCAGCGCGGCATCAACGATCTG
This sequence comes from Haberlea rhodopensis, assembly GCA_907163345.1. Taxonomy (NCBI): domain Eukaryota; kingdom Viridiplantae; phylum Streptophyta; class Magnoliopsida; order Lamiales; family Gesneriaceae; genus Haberlea; species Haberlea rhodopensis. The sequence goes on from CAJQUN010000060.1 coordinate 1,336,025, forward strand.
TTTTCTCAACAAGCCTCCTACAAGAACAGTCTGAGGAAAGAGCAGGTCGAGTTAGCCACTGAAGTCAGAGCATCTGTTTCTAACTCCCTCCGCGCTCAAGACGTTCGTCTTGACGCTATCAGCGCGCAGCTAGCCCAAGTTGTTGAATTCCTTCAAGAGATTGCTGCTGACAAAAAGGGGGAAAAGAAGACAGACTTCAAGCCGCCACCAAGCTCAAGAAAATAGCAGTCTTAGTCATTTAACTTGTCAGACTGTCTGTATTTAGGATTTCTTGATGATCAATAAAATCCTTCTTTTGATTAAGTCCTTGTTCATTTATTTTGAACTTTAATAAAGGCTTAATAATAAAAGATTGAATCGATCAAACTTAATGATGTTCATTTATTTTGAACAAAGAAGTAATCGATCCAAAAGCATTCGCTTCAGAGCTCTTATCAAGACTGGTTATAAAGACTTAGAAGCTAGGTTTTGTCATCATCAAAAAGGGGGAATTTGTTAGTTCCGGACCTTATCGATGAGATTTTAAAGATGACAAAACAGTTCAGACCGGATCGATAGAAATCAGATTGACCAGATCAATCGGACTCAACAGAGCAAGATGGCAAAGCATTTCAGACCGGATCGATGGAAATTAGGCATACCAGATCGATCGGACATATCAGGGCAAACTGATAAAGAATAGTACATATCAGACCGGATCGATGGATTCCAGAATGACAAGATCGATGCTTCAGATCGATCTCAATCTTTATCAGATCAGAGCAGTCAAGGATACATAAAGGATGGCTTCTCAGTCCGAATCATCAACGGATATTTATTGCAGCATTTAATGCTGCAATTAATGCTACAAAGGACCAAAGACTGAAGATTACCATAATAGGTAAGAAGACAAAGAAGAGCTTACCTGACAGTCGCCGAAAGCATATACCAGAACGGCAAGTATCCTGAAGAAGAAGACTGTAGCTTTCTCAGAGTCTAAAAAGAGTCATAGCTGCACATTAAGGGAAACAATGCCGTTGCCACCTTCAACTATAAAAGGATGCAACAAACAGATGCAAAACACTCTGGACTCTACAATTCACGCTGATCAATTGAAAAATATACAAGAAAGCTAAACAGCACACGCTCACAAAGTACAGAAGCTTTCGAGCTGAAGTTATTCATTTAAGCGCAATTACTTTGTAATATTTGATCATTGTAGGATCACTGTGCGCATTGTGTATTGAAAAATAGAAGTGAGCAACATTTTGTAACTGTCAGACAGAGTGTGTCTGAGCAGGTTGAGTGACTAGGAGTTTCAGACTGGTAGTGAGGTAAATCCAGCCTGAATCGGGTTTGTACAACAGGATTGTATAAATCAAAGTCTTCTAGTATAAACCTTCCTTAATTGGAAGAAGGGGAGACGTAGAAGGATTACACCACCTTCGAACTTCCAGAAACATATCCTGTGTCTTATCATTCTGCACTTAGCCATCGAGCTGTTCTTACTTATACAAGAGCAGACCGTTTCCGCACTTACTTATTAGTGGTCTGTTCTGTTCAAAGAGTTGATTAAGTAACAGATTTCTTTCACTAATCAAAAAGAAATCACAAGGGATAAAATTTGTAAGGAGTGTTCATTCACCCCCCCTCTAAACACTCCGGACCGATCCTAACACTGTCCGAATGGCTAAAGAAGATGAATTTTTGAGGCTGAGGCAAACTGAGAATATGACTGTGCTGGAATATTTGAGGAAGTTCCAAGAGCTGGGCAGATTCTGTCCTTTGTATTTGCAGTCTGAGAACAGCAAGATTACAAGGTTCAGACAAGGTCTTCGCACTGGCATCAGGCTCAAAGTAGCACCTCTCATGGATACCAAATTTGATATACTCATGGAGAGGGCATTGTTCGTGGAATCTGAACTGAGGAATCTTGAGACTCCTCAAAATCGAAAGAGAAAGCCTGAATTCAGAAACAGAGATCAGAGACCGTCAGCTCGCAGACAGATGATCGTTGAAACTAAGAAGAATGAAGTTTGTCCCAAGTGTAATCGGAGTCATACTGGGGAATGTTACTGGAACTCTGGAGGTTGCTTTAAATGTGGATCTAAAGATCATCGGATTAGAGATTGTCCCAGTCTGAAACAAACCTCAGGAACAAATCAACCACGTGGACAACAACAGCGCAATCCAACTAGATTGTATGCTGTCTGTGCTGAAGAGGATCATGAATTGATCGGAGGTAAATTTAAATTCCTGAATCAAGATGTTTATGTGTTATTTGATTCTGGTGCTTCAAATTCCTTATCTCTGAATCTTGTGTGGGGAAACTTGATTTGCACTTCAGTCCACTGTTACATTTAATGCAAGTATTGAGTCCATTAGGAAAGACAGTCACAATTAAATATGTATGCAATGATGTAACACTGATTGTGGAAAGCGAAGAATTCAAAGCCAACCTGTTCATCATCAACATGAAAGAATTTGATATAATTCTTGGAATGGATTGGTTGAGTAGTGCAAAGGCTCGCATTGACTGTTACCGAAGGATCATAACTCTACAAACGAGTTCGGGTAAAGAGATATGTTATGAAGGCGTGAGCTTGCATGAACGATTTTGTGGCAATGTCTCTGAAGTGGAAGCAAAAATAAATAAGATTTGCACGGTGAAAGAATTCCCAGATGTTTTCCCAGAGGATTTGCCAGGACTGCCACCAATTCGAAGTACGGAATTTTCTATTGATATTATTCCAGGATCGGAACCGATATCCAAAGCACCTTACAGGATGGCACCAGCAGAGCTAAAAGAATTGAAAAGTCAATTGAAGGAACTACAAGATAAAGGTTTCATAAGGCCTAGTGTGTCACCTTGGGGAGCACCGGTACTATTTGTAAAGAAAAAGGATGGCAGCATGAGAATGTGCATTGACTACAGGGAGTTGAATCAAATATTCTTGAAGATTGATTTGAGATCTGGGTATCATCAACTCAGAATCAAAGAGCAGGATATTCACAAAACTGCATTTCGAACCAGATATGGACATTATGAATTTCTGGTGATGCCTTTCGGACTTAAGAATGCACCTGCAGCATTTATGGCATTAATGAATCACGTATTCCGAGAATGGCTCGAAAAATTCATCATAGTATTCATTGATGATATATTGATCTATTCCAAGTCAAAGGAAGAACATGAAGAACATTTGAAAATGACATTGGAGAGACTACGACAACATCAATTATTTGCAAAGTTCGAGAAATGTGACTTCTGGTTGGATTCTGTATCATTTCTTGGACACATCATTGATACTCAAGGAATCAGAGTAGACTCAGCAAAGATTCAAGCCATTACCAATTGGAAAGTTCCGACATCAGTAACAGAAATTCGAAGTTTTCTGGGATTGGCTGGATATTACCGAAAATTTGTGGAAGGATTTTCTCGAGTTGCATTACCCCTTACAAAGTTAACTAGAAATGGAGTAAAGTTTGAATGGGATTCTAAGTGTCAGTCAAGTTTTGAGAAGTTGAAAGATCTACTTGTGACGGCACCTATTCTTACATTGCCAGATGGACATGAAGGATTTTGTATCTACAGTGATGCATCAAAAGAAGGGTTAGGTTGTGTGCTTATGCAAAATGGAAAGGTAATTGCATATGCTTCACGACAGTTGAAAGAACACGAGATAAGGTACCCCACTCATGATCTGGAACTGACAGCAGTGGTTTTTGCGCTGAAATTATGGCGACATTACTTGTATGGAACCACATGTGATATCTACACTGATCACAAGAGTTTAAAGTATATTTTTACTCAAAAGGAGTTGAATATGAGACAGAGAAGATGGTTAGAGCTGATCAAGGACTATGATGTGAAATTGCACTATCATCCTAGAAAGAGTAATGCGGTAGCAGATGCATTAAGCAGAAAAAGTTATGGATCAATGCTATTGACTACCCAACAGAAACTCATTGACGAGATGTCAAAGTTAAATCTGAATGTTGGATCAAGAGACGACCCAAACGGGACGACGATGTTGTTTAATCTCATGGTGCAACCTGATCTTATTCTCAGGATTAAGGAAGCACAATCAAAGGATCCTATGTGGCAGACTTTATCACAAAAGGATCAATCAAACCAAGAAAATTTTAGAATGCATGAAGATGGGACTTTGAGATTCAATGATAGACTATTCGTTCCAGCTGTATCAACGCTCAGGGGCGAAGTTTTACAAGATTCACATCAGACAATTTTGGCCATGCATCCAGGACAGAATAAAATGTATCAAGATATGAAGCAATTATTTTGGTGGCCAGGGATGAAGCAAGATGTCGTAAAGTTTGTGTCCAAGTGTTTAGTGTGTCAACAAGTGAAAGTTGGAAGACAAAAGCCAGCAGGAACACTGAGAAACTTGGACATACCAAACTGGAAATGGGAACATATTACTATGGACTTTGTGACCGGATTACCCAAGACTACAACACAAAAAGATTCAATTTGGGTTATTGTTGATCGACTTACTAAGTGTGCTCACTTTATACCGATGAAGAAGACCACATCAATGAATGATTTAGCAAGGCTTTACATTGATCAAGTGGTGTGTTTGCATGGGATACCAGTCAGTATCATATCGGATCGAGATGCTCGATTCACATCACAATTCTGGAAGAGTTTACAATCTGTGTTGGGAACAAATTTGAAATACAGTACAGCTTTCCATCCACAGACGGACGGACAGTCTGAGAGAACGATTCAGATTCTCGAGGATTTACTTAGAACATGTATTTTGGATTTTCAAGGACAGTGGGATCGTCATCTGAAACTGGCAGAGTTTGTGTACAATAACAGTTATCAATCCAGTATTCAAATGGCACCATTCGAAGCTTTGTATGGAAAGAAATGTCGAACACCACAATGTTGGTTTGATGTTGGAGAGAAAGTATTGGAAGGACCAGAGTTGATCAAACTCACGAATGAAAATGTTTCCATCATCAAACAGAGATTACTTACAGCTCAGAGTCGACAGAAAAGTTGGGCTGATGTTCGCAGACGAGATTTAGAATTTCAACAAGGGGATAAGGTATACTTGAAAGTATCACCATTCAGAGGAGTAATGAGGTTTGGTAAGCATGGGAAGTTAAGTCCGAGATTCATAGGACCATATGAAATTATGGAAAGAATAGGAACTTTGGCCTATCGACTTGCTCTACCTCCGGAACTAGATCGAGTACATAATGTATTTCACGTCTCGATGCTCAGGAAATATGTTCCAGATGAAAGTCATGTGCTTAAGGCAACAGAGATTGAGATATCGAAGGAATGCACATATTCAGAATATCCTATCAAGATACTTGACCGTCAAGAGAGAATTCTACGAACTAAGACAATTCCCTTTGTAAAGTTCAATGGAGCAATCATTCACCTGATGAAGCAACATGGGAAAAAGAAGAAGAACTATATGCTAAGTATCCCGATGTAAAATGTGATGCAAGTTTCGAGGACGAAACTTTTTAGAATGTATGGAGATTGTAATGGCCCAATTTTAATGAAAATTATTGGTCCAAATTTTTAATTTAAATAAAAACAATAATAATAGTAATAATAATAAATAAATAAATAATTAATTAATTAATTAATATTAATTAATAAAGAAATCGGTAAAAGTGAACACGATTTCTTCTTCCCTCAATTTTATTTTCGTCAGCTTCAGTTCATCAATTTTCTTCATTTCCGTTTCAGAATTCTTCTTCACTTCGCCATATTGATTTCGTCCGTTTCATCTCTTCCTCGTCCCTTCATCTCTCTCGTCCCTTCACCTCTTCACCATGGTAACCAACAATCTATTTAAGTTCCTTCCACAGAAAACCCAAGTCCATTTCCGTCTGTACCGAGATACAAGAGCAAATTTCAGATTTTGTTGTAAATTCGATTTTTGTTCGGAAATCATTCCCAAGTTTCGAATAGGAGCGAGCCATCGAGAAGAAGTAGGATTTGGGACAGAAAGTGCAAATCGGAAATCTTTGATTATCTTGGAGATTTTGGAGGTTTGTAGATTTATCGTTGATAGGAAGCTTTGAGGTACGTAAAGGAAGTTGCAATTTTGCGCAAATTATTTTAATTATTTTGTATTGTTTATTTTTGAAATGATTTTCGGATAGTAAGCATGCAAGAATTATTTTGAAAGATGATTTTTGATAAGAAATGTATTTTGTTGAAAATAGAATTTTGAATAATATTTTATTGTGTGTGAAAAACTATTTTGAAAGGCCATGTTTGTCTTGATTCGGTGAATACGATTTGAGGTTTGTGAACTGTGGATATTTTCGTTTCGTTGTGGCTCGCATTGCGACGAGGATAAAAACGCGCATACTTTCGGCTCGTTGGCGACGAGAATAAAGAAACGCATTTCGTTTTGCCCGAAGACAGAGGGGGTATAATATCTGTCGATACCCTTCCAGCGGGTATAGTCTGGAATGATATCATTGTGTCACATCCGAAATTGAGTATGCATTTGTTTCATTACAGCATGGCTATGTTTAATGATTAATTCTATAATGTTAAGACATTATATTATATGGTTATTCGTTTCTGTTACGTTTAATTGGTTTATCTGTGCAGTTATTTCTGTTATGATTCCGTTTCGTGAAATTTTGATTCCGTTAACTGCTCGGATTAAACCATATATGTGTGAAAGTTATTTTGATATGAAATCGTATTATTTTTCGTCACATTATGAAAAATGATGTTTTTGACATTTTATCAAATGTTTATTATGCTTACTATAAAAATGCTGCAACTTACATTTACCTGTAATGTGACATATTACAGATGGAGTTGAAGACTTAGATGATGCTGAGGATAATTAGTTATGAAAGGAAAAGTTTAATGATATTGTGAGGTTATGTTTTATTTTGAGGATATGTAGTATTTTATTATGAATGTAGTTTGTTTTTGGATATTGAGACTTATTTGGGTTTAGTCATTTTGATTTTATGATTTTGTTATTGTGGTTGTAGTGATCTGGTAGATCACAGGGCACAATTTTTAAGAGGAGACTCTGCCCAAATTTTTTTTAAGTTAAAAGTCACGGGTAAAAATTACTAAGTTAAACATCCGATAAGAATAAAAACGTTTCCGCTAAACATAAGTTCAAAGTGATAACAAGATTTTGAATTGAGTGAAGCCTTGTATTCAAGAAATTGAATACGGCGGGCGACCCATCTGGGCGGGCCGTCACATGAGCTCATGCTCTTAATGATTCTTCTATCTCGAGAAGTGGGGTATGACATGATATTCCTTAGGAGTAATCACATATATCGAATGTGAAGGGCCACTTCTATGACATGACGTTGGGGCTAAATCTCTAAATCATTCGATGAAACATCCAAGGCAGTCTAGGGCCAAAATGGACAACAACGAAAGAACCAATAATAGTGTGCGAGTATTGTTGTCTAGTTATACATAAAACGCCGAACAGTTCAAGGCATCACGTCCACTGGTTGACAAACATATCCGATGATACTTTACTAAGGAAGGTTCAAGGTTAACCACCACCTATTCTGATGTAGTGTTCTCAAAGTACTATCAAATCTTTATCTATGTGCATTGTGTAATTTTTTCGCCATATTGCATTCATGTGGGGGATTGTTGGGATTAATGAGTTGGAGTTGGGATTAATATTTTAAAAGCCCAAATCATTAAGTTTAATTTTTTTAATGAGAACAAAATTATGGTAAGTTAATTATGAATTGTCAATAATGCTAAAGATATCTCACATTGGAATTTTGAGACACTTATGGTTTGTTTATATTGAGAAACAAATCAATAGAGTGTTGTTAAGTAGAAAAGATGGGTGCTCCTCGCGCGCCGTCCGTCCGTCCGCTCGACTAGCCGCGTCGCGTCCCGTTGCGCGTGTCGCTGCCGCGAAGGCAGTCCTATCTTTTTACTACTTGGATTTCTGAAATGACCTTTCACCTACCTGACTTTTCACATTCTGCTGAGTATTAAGTTTGAGACTTTTCAGCTACCTGCAAAATTGATTTCAGATTTAAGTGTGAGACTTAAATCCGTATTAATCTGATGTTAAGTATTGAGACTTTTCATCTACCCCACTAAGCATTACATTTATTTTTTGAGACATTTGGGAGGTCTGATGCTCAGCTATATAAGCTGCTCCAGCTCTAGTGTTTTAATCATTCCGAAAATTTGCATACATACATATAACATTCTGCTTTGAGAATACACTATTAGTGTTCGAAGTAGTCTGCTCGGAGTTTTGCTTCAATCCGAACAGAGGTTGATTGGACGTTGTACCTTGGAACTCACTTGTCGAGGAGGCCAGAAGCTAAGTATGGCAAATTTGAGTTTACGGGTACACGGCTTGCTTTGGCCCGTACATAATCTTTCCAGATTATTGTTGTTAAAGTTTTTCTTCAATTTATCGCTAATGCTGTAAGTCTTCTGTTTTTGTATTTCGATTTATTGGTTGCTGTAAGTATAATATATTTCAGTATAATTCATTTTCAATCAGCGATTGTTTAAACCGATTCAATCCGTAAATTTAGATAAACAGTATCACAGGGAAGGCCAAGACCACCTTTGTTGGCTTGGAAGTTTGTTCCTAGAATTCATATACCGGTTCACCTGCCCTGCTGGAGAGATGGTCAATAGACTCGCCAAAAATGAAGGGCATATGGGAAGCCATTAGTTTGAAACTTCAGCTCCTGTATCTTCTCTGAATTTGTTCTAGATCAGATCCTTCTTTTGCTTTTTTGGTTCAACATCGATAATAAGCCATCGAAATTGCACAAAACCATTTTGTGGGCATTGATAAATTTTGATGATAAAAGTTATTTTGATGTATAGTTACTGTAAAAGGTGCATACGTTGAGGAGATGAATATTTGGTGAACCAAATTTCCAATTCGACTCGTGTGTTCTGTTAGGCTTATGCTTTGGCTTGGCGCATGAACTCTCACATAGTTTTCAAACCAACCCATATAATCAATTCTCTAGCCAAAATTTCTCCATCTTCTTGACACATGGAGAAGATACATAACGTCGGTATGGTAAAATAGTCATAAAAAGTCTCGTGTTCGAGACCCCTTCCCTACAATAATTTTATTTTCAATAGCATAGCCATAGGAGTATCAATATTAGGTTGTCATCATGAGGTGGATCCACATACACATATGTTACGTCTGTACCATATATAATAGTGGTTATGAGTTGCGTCTCATCTAATTGCATATTTTTTTTGTAAATTAAAAAAATTTGGTCGACACATCCGAAACTATAACTATCATTATCTAAATGTGTTAATAGATTAATATAAACGTTCCACAGTGATATCCCTAGTTCTGGAGGCCCAGTAGGTCTTGAGGTCCGAACTTTATTTGGGCCCGGTCAGTGCGGGGCCCATCTAGTCAACAAGGGAAGTCGTCACTGCTGATCCCGGGCTGTCCTCATCGCCACTGTCTAGCTCTCCGCCCGACCCGAGTTTATTACGGGCGCGATCACCTCTATCCAGCTGCCACTATCGTTCCCGAGCCGGGGCGGCGAGGAAGTACATCAAGAGGTCGGGGAGGTCCTCCATGGGACATGCCACCCAAGCTGAGGCACTGTCTCCTCGGCAGATCAGGACGGGCTATATTTAGCGAGATAGCCGGACTGGGGCGCGGTTTCCTCAATAGGTCAGGACGGGAAGTCATGGGACAGGATAGGCGAGCTGGGGCCATTTAGGGTGGTCCTGCATACCGAGGCTAGGGTGGCAGGAGTCGGACACCTATTAAAGCAAAAGCTAGGCCTGCTAACCAATCAGAGGGTGGTCAGGCACTGTGAGTAAGAAAAGCATATTCCCGGACGCAGAGAATCACCAGAGCAAGAGGGTCGTACGAAGTAGGTAGCAGATGCAGATGGTCCCCCATCTGTGGTCCCCCCCTCAGTTTCAGACATTGTCCCCATAATCCCCGGCAGACCGGAACCAGGGGCATCCCCCCCCTATAAAAGGGGGAGTAAATTAACAAGACAGGGATCCCCGGAGAGCCCTCAGAAAAGAAAAAAGAGGACCAATATTGATCGGAGGAGATCCACAAAACCAGAGAGGATCCTCCCGGACTCCGGCCTAAACCGCGACTTCGCGAAACAATACATCTTCCCCTATAAATTCATTTGTTATCAACGCGAACCAAAAGGAGAGGTAACAAATTGGCGCCGTCTGTGGGAAGATTTGAGCAAAAGACGTTGATACGATGGTAAGAACAAGGAGAACGGAAGCAGAGGAAAATCGAGAGCACCACGCCTCCACCAATGGCGAGGAGCAGCCACTGCCCGGGGTAAACATGACAGTGGGAGCTTTAACACTGGAGCAGCTCACAAGACTGATTGCAGTTACGGTGGAGCAGACCATGAGGAAAAAGGAAGGTCCGTCCGAGGGCGTGCACGGGGAAAGCTCCCAGCAGGTGAAGGATCCCGAACAAGGAGCAACTTCCCGTCCTAAAGTGACTGCTGTTCCGGATCTGGAGGGCCATGTGGAGGAGCTGAAGGACGAGGTCCATAGGATGAAGAGAGCGATGGGGGGTACCTCTGTCAGGAGGGGAACCCCTTTCTCGGGTGAAATAGTAAACAAGGAACTCCCAAATAACTTCCGACCCCCCAACGCTGGGGAATACGACGGGAGCACGGACCCGGAAGAACACCTGGGCAGGTTCGAAAATGCTGCCATGCTACATTGTTACTCGGATCGCCTTAAGTGCAAAGTGTTCCTAACCACTTTGGTGAGGTCGGCCCAGAAGTGGTTCAATCAGTTGGAGCCGGGTTCCATTACTTCCTTCGCCGGATTTAGCTCCGCGTTCTTGCACCAGTATGCCAGCAGCAAGCGGTATAAGAAGACCTCTCTGAGCTTGTTCGAGATGAGGCAGGCCGAGGATGAGTCGTTGCGGGAGTATATCAAAAACTTCAACACTGTGATACTCGAAATACCTGCCTGCCCGGCGGAAATTCTGATCAGCGCCTTCACCCAAGGCCTGAGAGGAGGAGACTTCTTCCGATCCTTGGTAAAGAAGCCTCCTGTTACCTATGATGATCTGCTCACCCGAGCGGAGAAGTACATCAACGTGGAGGAGGCCCAGCAACTGAGGAGGAAGGAAGTGCGGAGGACTGGGGAAAAACGGATCAGCCAGGGCGAGAAGAGGCCAGTGGAAGGGGAACATCTCGGTCGATTTTCCCATTATACGCCGTTGAAGGTCTCCAAGGAGGAGACCGTCCGCATATGTGAAGACAAACAGGTGTTGCAAAAGCCGGCACCAGCTAGTGTGGAGCCGAGCAAGGAGGCCCCGGAGAAATACTGCATCTTCCACCAAGCGACTGGGCACACCACACAAGATTGCCATCGTTTGGATGAGGAGCTTGAGAAGGCAATACAGAACAGTTCCCAGTTCAAGCAGTTGTTGTACCGACCCGTCCCACCAGGGGATAATCTTCCTCGGGGAAGGGGTCGAGGACCGTCGTGGACAAGAGGGAGAGGGGGACGGACCAACTTCCGTCCTCCGTTCCGTGGTAGAGGACGTGCTCGAGGACCCCCAAGGAGCTTAAATGACGTCAACCCTACCCGTGCTGACTCCCCAAAGCGGGGAGTCATAAACATGATCTCGGGCGGGACAACGGATGGGGATTCCAACAGGGCTAGGAAGGCTGTTAGCAGGAGAGAGACCCTGAGTGTAGGAGGGATTTGTGGTGCCGAGGAGGAGGTGGTTGTCAGTTTTGGGTCGCGAGATCTGGAAAACATTTGCACACCCCATAATGATGCCTTGGTCATACGAGCCACTGTTGCCAATTATGAAGTCGGGAGGGTGTTTGTAGACACAGGTAGTTCCGTGAACGTGTTGTTTGATGAAGCTTTTCGGCAGATGGACTTAGGAGGGTATCACCTCGAACCAATCAACACCCCACTATTTGGCTTCGCTGGGCACACCGTGTACCCCCTCGGTCAGATTTCCCTGCCCCTTTCCCTGGGAGGTAACGAAGATCGGAAAACAAGGCTGGTCACATTCACCATTGTGGCGGCCTCGTCTTCGTACAACATCAAAATTGGGGAGACCAGCTATGAACGAGTTCAGGGCTGTGGCCTCCACCTTCCACCAAAAGATAAAGTTCCCTGTAGGAAAAAGAGTGGGGGAAGTTAGGGGAGACCAGCCCTCATCCAAGAAATGCTACGCGGAAACTGTGAAGTTAGAGGTGAAAAGATCCCGAAGGGGCGGTGATGAAGGACGGGAGGATAGGGGGGTACAGATGGTGCAGGAGGTGCAGGCGATGCGGGACGGGGAAGAGGAAATTATATTAGTCCCAGGACAGCCCGATAAAACCACAAGAGTTGCGGCTGACCTAGACAGCGTCCTGAAGCACGACTTATCGAAATGCCTGTCCAAGCATGCCGGAATATTCGCCTGGTCCCCGACCGAGCTGACAGGGGTGTTGCCCTCTGTAGCCCAGCACAGGTTAAATGTCAATCCAGAAGTAAAAGTAACCCGGCAAAAGAAGAGGCATTTTGGACCAGATAAAGACAGAATTATCCGAGCCGAGGTTCAGACCTTGCTGAGGGCCGGACAGATAAGGGAGGTACAATTCCCCACCTGGTTGTCAAACGTGGTTTTGGTTCCAAAGTCGGCGGGAAAATGGAGGATGTGCATCGACTTTCGTAATTTGAACAAAGCCTGTCCCAAGGACTGTTATCCCCTACCTCGGATCGATCAGCTGGTGGACTCCACCTCGGGGTACGAGCTGTTAAGTTTCATGGACGCGTACCAGGGATATCACCAAATACCCTTGGCGAAAGAGGACCAAGATAAGGTCAGTTTTATCACGTCGGATGGAACGTTCTGCTATGTGGTCATGCCCTTTGGCCTCAAGAACGCCGGGGCCACATACCAGAGGTTAATGGACAAAGTGTTTGAAAACCAGGCGGGAAGGAACATTGAGGTTTATGTGGATGACATCTTGGTAAAATCTAAAGGCCAGGCAGACCTATTGCCCGACTTAGAGGAAACGTTTGCCACACTAAGCAGGTTTGGTCTGAAATTGAATCCGGCTAAGTGCGTATTTGGTGTGAAGAGCGGTAAATTCTTGGGTTTCATGGTAACAGAGAGGGGGATCGAGGTCAACCCGGAAAAAGTTAGAGCAATTCAAGACATGACCTCACCTCGCAGCATAAAAGAGGTGCAAAAACTAACAGGGCGGATTGCGTCCTTAGCTCGTTTTATTTCCAGGTCAGCTCATAGGAGTTACCCTTTCTTCCGAGTGCTAAGAAAGGCGAAAAAGTTCGCTTGGGACGACGAGTGCGAGGAAGCTTTCTCTGACCTGAAGAAGCACTTGGCTGAGCTACCAGTCCTGGTAAAGCCAGAGCCCGGCGAGCGATTATGGATCTACTTGTCTGCTACAGAAAGCGCTGTTAGCTCGGTACTGATAAAACAAGACGGTACGGACCAAAGGCCGGTGTATTATGTCAGCCATGCACTGAAAGGGGCGGAACTCAGATACCCAGAGGTCGAAAAATTGGCATTAGCTTTGGTCCTAACCGCAAGGAGGCTGAGACCATACTTTTTGTCACACCCCATCTCAGTGCTAACCAACAGCCCCATGGGGAGGATAATGACCCAGCCTGATGTATCGGGGAGATTGGTGAAATGGACAATCGAGCTCGGCGAGTACGACGTAACCTACCAACCTCGGTCATCCATCAAAGCCCAGGCTTTATCAGATTTCATCGCGGAAATGATAGAGGTTGAAGCTGAGGAGCCCTGGAAGGTATACGTGGATGGAGCAGCTAACAGTGAAGGCAGTGGAGTGGGGATTGTTCTGATATCCCCCGCGGGTGAGAAGATGAAGGTCATTATCAGATTAGATTTCCGGGCTTCTAATAATGAAGCAGAGTACGAGGCTATACTGATCGGGCTGAGGTTGGCAAAAGAGGTCGGTGCCAGCCGAGTGATCCTTCACTCGGACTCCCAGCTGGCCACTCAGCAGGTGAAAGGGAATTACGAAGCCAAAAGCGAGAAGATGATAGAATACTTGAAGGCTATACAGGAGATGTCAGAAAGTTTCGTGGAGTGGAGCATAGTGCAGATCCCTAGGGAGGATAATCAGGAGGCCGATGAGCTCTCCAAGTGGTCAACATCCCTGGTTCCTTTGTCACAGAGGGAGTACATATTTCAGACAGAGTTGATTCCGGCAGCTCGGCCCGTCACCGAGGCCCTCGAGGTGTTGGGTTGGATGGCCCCGATTTTGAACTACTTGAGAAAGCTGGAAGTACCCGCTGATAAGAACCAAGCCCGACGGTTAAAGAGGCATGCATTCCGTTTTGTTCTGATAGAGGATGTGTTATATAAGAGGTCATTTGCCGGACCCCTCCTCCGATGTCTCAACTCGGAAGAGGCAGAATATGTGCTCAGAGAAATTAACAAAGGAATGCTGCGGAGACCATCTCGGGGGGTTGGCTCTGGCCAGAAAGACTCTCCTTGCTGGATATTTCTGGCCTACCCTGAGGAATGACGCGATCAGGACTGTAGTCACTTGTGAGGGTTGTCAGAGGAACAGTAAGTTCCAGTCAAGGCCAGCAAGTCTCATGAAAGCGGTAACATCGGCCTGCCCTTTCGATAAATGGGGCTTGGATATCGTGGGACCTTTCCCGGTGGCCCCGAAGCAAAAGAAATTTCTGTTGGTGGCTGTAGATTATTTCTCGAAATGGGTCGAGGCCGAGCCTTTAGCCAAGATCGCCGAGGAGAATGTGCTGGACTTTCTGTGGAAGAATATAGTCTGCCGTTTTGGAGTACCCAGGAAATTATTATCAGACAATGGGAGGCAGTTCCAGGGGCAGAGGTTAATGGCTTGGTGCAAAGAAATGAAGATCGAACAAGCCTTTACATCAGTAGGTTATCCGCAGAGCAACGGGCAGACAGAGGTCACCAACCGATCAATTGTGCAAGCTTTGAAGGCCAGACTGTACGGGGTTGGCAAGGACTGGGTGGACGAGTTACCAAGTGTGTTGTGGGCTTACAGAACGACAGCTCGCGTCCCAACTGGAGAAACGCCTTTCAGCATGGTGTATGGAACGGAGGCCGTGCTACCAGCTGAGGTCGGAAAGACCTCTGCCAGGGTCCAGGCATATGATGGCGACAATGAGGAAAACCGGGCTCTGGACTTGGATCTGATCTATGAGAAACAGGAAAGGGCGGCTATAAGGATGGAGGCTTACCGCAGCAAGATAGTCAGAGCCTACAACAAAAGGGTGGTACCCCGAAATTTTCAGGTGGGGGACCTCGTCCTCAAAAAGGTCAACCCAGCAGGGGAGGTAAGAAAGCTTGACCCCCGATGGGATGGACCATACAAAGTAGTCCAGAAGCTGAGTTCCGGGTCGTACTACTTAGAGGAGGACGGAGGCCGACGCCTAAAAAGACCTTGGAATGCATATCACCTCAGAAAATATTATTCCTAGGCATTTTGTTGTTATTTCAATTCAATGTACGAACGCTGTTATTTAATGAATTTTTCCTTTAAATCTCTTGTCCGAAATTAAAAATGCAGGTCCGCCCTGCATGCTAAAGCCCAGGTGTATGAGGCCCTGGCAACAATTAAAAGTGCAGGTCATCCCTGTCACTAAAGCTCAGGTGTATGAGGCTCTGGCACCAATTAAAAGCACAGGTCCGCCCTGCATGCTAAAGCCCAGGTGTATGAGGCCCTGGCAACAATTAAAAGTGCAGGTCATCCCTGTCACTAAAGCCCAGGTGTATGAGGCCCTGGCACCAATTAAAAGCACAGGTCCGCCCTGCATGCTAAAGCCCAGGTGTATGAGGCCCTGGCAACAATTAAAAGTGCAGGTCATCACTGTCACTAAAGCCCAGGTGTATGAGGCCCTGGCACCAATTAAAAGCACAGGTCCGCCCTGCATGCTAAAGCCCAGGTGTATGAGGCCCTGACAACAATTAAAAGTGCAGGTCATCCCTGTCACTAAAGCCCAGGTGTATGAGGCCCTGGCAACAATTAAAAGTGCAGGTCATCCCTGTCACTAAAGCCCAGGTGTATGAGGCCCTGGCACCAATTAAAAGCACAGGTCCGCCCTGCATGCTAAAGCCCAGGTGTATGAGGCCCTGGCAACAATTAAAAGTGCAGGTCATCCCTGTCACTAAAGCCCAGGTGTATGAGGCCCTGGCACCAATTAAAAGCACATGTCCGCCCTGCATGCTAAAGCCCAGGTGTATGAGGCCCTGGCAACAATTAAAAGTGCAGGTCATCCCTGTCACTAAAGCCCAGGTGTATGAGGCCCTGGCACCAATTAAAAGCACAGGTCGCCCTGCATGCTAAAGCCCAGGTGTATGAGGCCCTGGCAACAATTAAAAAGCACAGGTCCGCCCTGCATGCTAAAGCCCAGGTGTATGAGGCCCTGGCAACAATTAAAAGTGCAGGTCATCCCTGTCACTAAAGCCCAGGTGTATGAGGCCCTGACACCAATTAAAAAGCACAGGTCCGCCCTGCATGCTAAAGCCCAGGTGTATGAGGCCCTGGCAACAATTAAAAGTGCAGGTCATCCCTGTCACTAAAGCCCAGGTGTATGAGGCCCTGGCACCAATTAAAAGCACAGGTCCGCCCTGCATGCTAAAGCCCAGGTGTATGAGGCCCTGGCAACAATTAAAAGTGCAGGTCATCTCTGCATCATAAAACCCGGGTGTAGGGGCGCAGGTCAAGAGGACATCATCTGCTTGCAAAAATTATTTCTTAGAGATCGGGTCGGATAGAGCCTTTTTGCATGGTTGAGTCTGTGGAGATTAACAGGTTAGCCCTGTTTTAAGATTTAATTTTGTTAGAATTATTTTAGTCGTTATTGCACGAGGGCCCTGTGCGGCATTCAGTTCTACGCGGGGGGTTATTTATAAGTTGTATTTTTTGGATCAATCCAATGTAAAATCACGGGTTGGCTCGGCTGGTATAAGGGGTCGGGACGTTCGTAAAGTTGCGAGGGAAACCAATTCCTAACAAGTGATCAATTGCTTCAGATAAGACAATCAAAATTCAAAATGACCTCGTTACAGGGGGATGCCTCCGAGGCACAGCACAAAAAAAAAAAAAAAAAAAAAAAAAGGAAGGGGGAATTTACAAAGGATAAATTAAGAGCAGGTCAGACTACTTGATGAAGTCGGGGGGGATGCTGGCAATGATGGCGTTAAGGTCCAGGAAGTCGTCAGGGTCCTGGTCACTGGGCGGGAAGCCCTGGGCTTTGAACTGGCCCTTGCACCCCTCGAAGCCGAGATCCAGAAACTTAAAAGCCTTGGAGGCCAGCATGCGCGTAAACTCCTCCGACTTGATGAAGGCTTCACGTCGGGCTGATTCACCTGCTACATAGGACTCCAACTCGGACTTAACCTTTTCAAGCTCAGCCCCGACATGGGAAAGTTCTCGCTCCTTCCCGGCCAGAGCAACACGGAGCTGTTCTGCATCCGCTCTAAGTCGGGTCATCGAGGCCCTGTAGGACTCCAGTTCGGCAGCGTCCGCCTCGGATTTAGCTGTAGCATTCTCAGCTTCTGACTTGGCCTCCCGCGCTGCTTTCTTCGCGTCTCTGGCTGATTGGCCGTAGTTTGCACCCCGACGAAGGCTCTCGCACATCATCACTAGGCCCTGCAGAGAAAAGTGGGAGAGGGACTCAGTAAAAAAAAAAAAACTTACTGATAGGGCCCGGGATACGCCTTCCTCTGCTAGTGGTTTCCACCTCAGCTCGGACAAGACTTGCTGATCAGCGGAGGAGGTCAGACACTCGACAATCCGGGCGGACAGACCTGAGGGGGCAGAGTTGATAAGGCTGACTTCTCGGGTATAGCCCACTGGTACCCCTGGTGAACCCGGGTCGGCGGGAGCGACGGATAGATGACTTGGGGGGGAAGCATGTGGGGTGTCGATCTCATGAATAACCGGGGAGGTAGCCACCTCTTCCCGAGTCGGGATCCTAGCTGCGCCCCCGTCCCTTTTTCTTTTCCTCAGGCCTGTCTCCAACCCAACCTCTTCGGCGCGAGGAGGGCTGGCCACTGGAAATGGGGGGTTTGGGGGAGCGACGGGCGCACTGGGATGTTGGCTCGAAGGGCCCGCCCCGGCCGCCCCTTTTTCCAGCTTTTTTCTGAGACGCCATGGAAGATAGCAGCTGCTGAAGAGACATGTTATCTACAAGACAAAGGATTCAGCTCAGACAAAAAAAAAAAAAAAAAAAAAAGAGATAATACAAATGTATATATTTAAATATCAAAAGCTGGGCCGGGTAGGAAGAACGTACCACCAGGGACGTCTGGATAGGAGCTCAGCCCAAAGCGCTTGAGTACGTCCTCCCTGATTAGGACAGCTGTCACCCCGAGACCAGGAGTTGTCCAATCAAAGGACCGGGGGTCAGGAACCAATAAAGTTCGCCACAAGCCCATTAGTCGAGGCAGCGCTACACTAGCTCGACTAGAGGGGGATACTGATGATATCCCTAGTTCTGGAGGCCCAGTAGGTCTTGAGGTCCGAACTTTATTTGGGCCCGGTCAGTGCGGGGCCCATCTAGTCAACAAGGGAAGTCGTCACTGCTGATCCCGGGCTGTCCTCATCGCCACTGTCTAGCTCTCCGCCCGACCCGAGTTTATTACGGGCGCGATCACCTCTGTCCAGCTGCCACTATCGTTCCCGAGCCGGGGCGGCGAGGAAGTACATAAAGAGGTCGGGGAGGTCCTCCATGGGACATGCCACCCAAGCTGAGGCACTGTCTCCTCGGCAGATCAGGACGGGCTATATTTAGCGAGATAGCCGGACTGGGGCGCGGTTTCCTCAATAGGTCAGGACGGGAAGTCATGGGACAGGATAGGCGAGCTGGGGCCATTTAGGGTGGTCCTGCATTCCGAGGCTAGGGTGGCAGGAGTCGGACACCTATTAAAGCAAAAGCTAGGCCTGCTAACCAATCAGAGGGTGGTCAGGCACTGTGAGTAAGAAAAGCATATTCCCGGACGCAGAGAATCACCAGAGCAAGAGGGTCGTACGAAGTAGGTAGCAGATGCAGATGGTCCCCCATCTGTGGTCCCCCCCCTCAGTTTCAGACATTGTCCCCATAATCCCCGGCAGACCGGAACCAGGGGCATCCCTCCCCCTATAAAAGGGGGAGTAAATTAACAAGACAGGGATCCCCGGAGAGCCCTCAGAAAAGAAAAAAGAGGACCAATATTGATCGGAGGAGATCCACAAAACCAGAGAGGATCCTCCCGGACTCCGGCCTAAACCGCGACTTCGCGAAACAATACATCTTCCCCTATAAATTCATTTGTTATCAACGCGAACCAAAAGGAGAGGTAACACACAGGATTCCCAAGATGGAAGCTTGATTTCATGCTACACATGTGTGTGTCATTGTATGGGTAAATTGCCTCGAATTATTATTATTATTATTATTTTTAAGGTTTGAGGAGGGGTAAATGTTTTTAACATGGCTCGAACTCGAGTCCGTCTCAAATGGGACAACGATGACAATCGATCCTGCTAGCCCTCAGGTGTCACCTCGAATTAAATTAAAGTTAATACATCGCATGTGGTTATGTTGGAATCGTGCTGTAGAAAATATGCACTTGGAGCCGGGCAAGTACTCAACCAAATTTATCATTTCATGCTTTGGATTTAAGGCAAAAAATTTGTGGCCTCAACTTGATTCTTTTTTTTTCCCTAGTTGATTTGGTGCAACCAATAAAGTAAAAGGGGCCTGACCAGCTTGCACATCAGAATCATGGGTTAATTAGAGTAAAACATGTTGGGAAATTATTGTGGAGGCAGCAATGATTATTACAAAATGCTTAATTGAAATAAAGTATTCAAATAAAATAATCAACCAAAAACTTGAGGTTATGTAAAGTGACGATAGAGTTAGAATCATGCGTATTCTATTTGTAGGATAATCCTAAATAAGCGACAAGTGTAGTGAGAGAGCCAAATACTCCGTTTAGCTCATTAGAGATTGGGGATCGTTTAGAGTCTAGACGGCAAAGATTATATAGAGAACTCCAAGTATAAATTCTAGTTTGGGTGTCGGAGATAATTTATCTTATGTGGTTTGTAAATAGACAATATACCCTATGGGATTTTCAAAAAAGATATTTTATCTATTGTGTGCAAAACATGAACATACATTTTGCACATATTCACAAATTAAAGTGAGTAAACTGATATTTTCACAAATCAAATCGGATAAACTGTCTAATTTCAAATCATATAGGTAAACTGCATATTTTTCAGACCACGGATGGATAAACTGTTATTTTTTTCAAAACATAAGGATAAATTGGAATACTTTATTTTTTTAGTTTAACAAGGTATTCAGGCTTGCAATAAATTTGGATAATCGATCTAATGTTTATGGTATTGCCCCATTGGATAGCCAAGAATTATTCCGTCAAATGTGGGGAGATGATAGGTCAACTTTATGAATTTCTAATTAAGTTCACATGAAATTGAATTTTTCAAATCAGATTATTGTCCTAATACTTAATTTAATTCTAACCCATTTTATTTCTTATATAATTTTAGCCTCAATTTTCAATCGCATAACTCCAAAATCCCAAAAATGCCGCAGATTTTTATTTCAATTTTGTTTGCTTTATATTTACATATTTGATTATAATTTTTTTTTTCACAATTGATATTAGAATCATAATAAAAATACACAATGATAGTAGCAATGTCCACACTCGATGATAAACTTAGAAACTTCTTCCAAAAAAAAAAAAAAGAAATTTTAAATTAATTGATCCCCTTCATTCTCACCAAGCATAATTATTATGATTTAAGATTAAGTCTTTATTATATCTCATTTCCTTGTAAATTGTTAAATTTATTGATTTATAATGTATATGTTGAATCTCGTATTAGTAATCAAGCAGCTGCAAAACTATCGTCGGAGATAAAATTGCTACTTGCGTCGTAGATCTACACAAAAATTGAAGTCTAGGGTTTGATCTAAATCACCATTTCGGATATCATGTTAAGAATACATACATGATATTCCAACTCAAAACAATTGGTAATGAATGTAGTAACTCATGTATATTATAAAAAGCTAACACAACTTGTAAATCTCAAGATAAACTCTCAACAATAATGCATTTCATGAGAAATATATTTTATCCATTTCTTATATAGCCGTAATTCTAAGTCTACCTTGAAAGCACCTAACTCATTTGTATATAGATAGACATTTATAATGGTGCTACCACCGGTCCCCAAAATAACTAAACACGGTTGATTTTTGTGTAGGATTACGTATATTTTATTTTTGGGTGGATAGTTTTAAGAATCATATGTATTTTCAATGTAAATTAATACATATTTTATTACCAAATATCATAATGTAATAAATCAAATGGATTTTTATTTAAATACAGATTAAATTTTTTATTGTAGTCCACCCACTGACTGATGGTGAATGCCTGAATGGGAATCATTTTAAAAAAAAATAATAATTATGAAAGCTTTTAAATAAAAACGTATATTAAAATATTTGACACTCCGAGCAGAGCACATGTTCTTAACTACCCCACCATCTTTGTGCAGCAACCGGAATCTTTAGCGAGAGGAACATAAAAAATATGTCGAAGACAGTGAAGAAACTCTGGGAATGAGTTGAGTGTACAAAGGGTCCGTTTCTCTTGCCTTGAGTGCGTGAAATTAATTCTATAGGTTGGGCCTTTTGTAGCATTTTCGTCTCCACTTTTTTTTAAGCTTACTTTCTTATTAAATGTTAATCCATCGTTCTCTTGAATTTCCCACTTTTATTATTTGCATTTAGCTGTATTTTGTTAAGAAAAAACTTTGCTTTTTATTTATCAACTTGGTATATCTCTGTCTGTGTGTATGTGGATTTTGTGGATTTTTTTTTTGGAGGATTTGAGTAGCTGCGGGATGTGGAATTTGAATAAACCCCTGGTTTTTCAGGTACAGAAAATCCCAGATCTCAGCTGCATTATACTAGAACCCTCCTCTATTTACTTGTTTTATGTGGTTTCATGATTTTGCATTTATGTATATGGTTTTGGCTTTTCCTATGGTTTAGGAGTTTGGATGCAGATCTTGCCTTGTCTCTGCATTTTTAACTCGCTAATTTTAGTTTTGAATGGTTTGTTTTTGACTGGGAATGAACATTGGTGCTGGTTGTCATCATCGTTTGACTGATTGCTTATGTTACTTTTTTTCTTCTTATTTGTTGGGATTGTTTTGGGGGAAATTTGTCGCAAGGTATCCTTTTCCTTTTAACTTCCGAATGATGCCAGTATTATTCCTATAAATTAGACGGTGACCAATTTTTTTTGTTTTTGTTTTGGTTGATTTTGTAAGTCGGTATCTATTTTCCCCTTTAGAGTTGTTCTTATTTATTCTTATTATTGTGGTGTGAGGATTGATCTTAATTAAAATTTGCAGCTTTTGGATTGAGTGATCGTTGTTTCAAAGCTACCATGGGAAAGTCTCCCGGGAAATGGATCAAGACTGTCCTATTTGGGAAGAAGCATTCTAAGTCTAATCTATCCAAAGTAAGACATTTGTTGTCTAAGCGATGTGTGTAATTGACCCGCATTTTGTGACCTCAGAAATGAAAGCTTTAAGGCTTAATTCTGGATTAGTTAGTTTGTTGTTTCTTATCGCATGAATGTGATGACCTAGACGCCATGTCATAGTGAGACTTCTATAAACTATTAAGCTCAATATTTGAGGTTTTTGAACTTAATTCACTTATTTCTTATTTCTGCTTTTTTTTCTTATGTTGGGAAATGTTCATTTTGCAATCAGATCCATATATGTTTATCTTGGTTTGAAGATACTGGTGTAACGATGTTCTGGCATAGTATCTAAATTCTATTGTGCTGATTGCATTTGCTGTTGGATGTAAAAATGTGACTCATAATTAGGCTGCCGCAAATACGCAAATAGAGAAACTGGCTGGAGATTCTTCACTTGTCACAGATTCACCCTTGTTGACTAGCAGAGATGCAGATGATACGGGATTTGAGAAGGGAGCATCTGGTACTCCTTATGATCCTACTGGCTTGTATCCAGGTAAACAGGCATCTGGTACTACTGGATTGTATCCAGGGAACCAAGATGTAGATTTACAAAGTAATTATGTACCAGTTCCATCTGGTGATGTGGAGACGATTAGGCAAGAGCAAGCTGCCACAAAAGCTCAAGCAGCCTTTAGGGGTTACTTGGTAAGGCTCTCTGGTTGTCAATTGATATTGGTACCTGTGTTTTTTTTTGTGTGTTTTGTTTTAAATTTTTATTTAGGGAGGTTGTATTGTTCATCTTCGTGATCTCATGGGTTTAATATTTCATCTTGTATAAGAGTTGAGAAAGAAATAGGTTTCCATTATCTCCAAGATTAGGTGAAGATTTTCTGTGCTGCATACACTGATTTAATACTATGATGATATCTTCAAGCGCATACTTTCTGTTAATTTAGATTTGGATTTAACATACTTTTCATTATGTACATGCTTTGATCGAATCTGTAAGTAATGGGTTTATGAATGTAAATCACCTGTTATTATTAAGTGGACTTTTACAGTTAGATACTAGGAGTTCTTGGTTAAATCTTGACGCTTTTCGATTAACCATTCGAACACTTGCATCATCAGTTCTATACCAGGGTGTGGCCCTTTAATTTTGTGCTAGCACCTTGTTCTTGTTACATGAATTATACTTGTGCTAGGTTTTTTGGTAAGTTATCATGCGTGAACATGATGTCTTGAGAAGAAGTGTTCTATCCATACATGTTAATGGAACAATTAAATAGTCTTTACCTGTTGTGGATTGTATTTTCAACCATGTCCACAGGCTCGCCGTGCTTTTAGGGCTCTTAAAGGTATAATAAGACTACAAGCTCTTATACGGGGTCATTTGGTGAGGAGGCAGGCCGTTGCCACTTTACATTGCATGCAGAGAATTGTTAGGTTCCAGGCACTGGCTCGTGGACGAAGAGTTAGACTCTCAAATACATTGTCTGGATGGTGTAAAAAATACAATATTGTAAAGTTTCAGGTAGTGTAAATTTGTGTAACCTAATTGTTAAATTCTCTCCATTTACGTCCGATATGATTGAACTCTGTACGAAGCCATTGAAGCTGTTGTATTGACTCTCTGTTTTTATACTTCATCAGGATTCTAAACAGGTGGACGCTGGAGCAAGTTCATATCTTGGGCCAGAGAGTCTAGCCACCAATGCGTTTGTCCGCAAGGTTTGTATTTGGTTTTCATTATTATCTTAGGCCTAACTGTTCATGATAATTTGTTTGGGTAAAACCAAAATGTTACGGAAATCGTCTGGGCTCATTCGTCTGTACTAATTTGAAGAATTACCTTGAGACCTTTAGATCTGCTAAACTCTTAATGCACATAGTTTTTCAATGAATTGCATTAACTCATTTATAATTTGGAAAGCTACCAATACCTTATTGTCTGCACGAGGTTTACCAATCACCAACCGATCTCCAGATAAGGTCTTAATGGATAGGCATGTTCTGAAGATAGAGAAGGTTAAAACTGAATATATATTACTTCAATTATTTCCATCTAATATGTAATCTGATAGACAAAATTTCATATTTGTAGCTTCTTATCCATTTGCCAACTGCTCTGCCGTTGAGTCTTCAATATGATCTGTCCGAACCAAATTCAGCTTGGAACTGGCTTGAGCGCTGGTCGATATCTCAATTTTGGAAACCATGTGCACGTTCAAAAAATGTTATGATCAAGCCTCAGCAAAAGCAGGGTGCCACACAAGCTGTCGAGTTTGGAACTGGAAAATCAAAGAGAAGTATTAGAAAGGCTTCAGCCCCTGTTAATGGGGACAATGGTTCTTCAGCTTCTATTGATGTAGATAAGCCCAAACGCAACCCAAGGAAAATCACAAGTCATCAAACAGAGTTGGTGCAAGATCAGCCCCAAATTGAACTTGAGAGGGTCAAACGTAATTTAAGAAAGGTTTCTGCATCTGCAGCGGTGGCTTCGGAAAAATCAGAAACACAAAATGAGAAGCCACAGACAGAGCCGCAGCCAAGTATGAAAATAGTGTTGAATACTGCTACTTCTGATGTTCCCGAGCAGAAAAAAAGTTATTTCTTCTGAAAACCCAACTGAATCGGACTTTGTGGCTGATAAACCGGCTTTAGAAGAAGTTCCTTCAAATGCAACAGCAATGGAAGAGCTAGTAGATGTGCCACAAGATTATCATCCTGTGCCTGAGCTTCATTCCTTGGAAAATGGTGGTAAGTTAGAGAGTCCTCCAGCTTTGAACGAGGAGTTGAGCTCTAAAGAGGAACAAAGTAACAAAGAGAATCAGAAAATCAAGAAAAGGAGATCTCTTACGACAAAGCAGGAGCATCCTGAAAATGAACTCCAGAACAGCCCAAGTGTACCGAGTTACATGGCAGCTACTGAGTCTGCCAAGGCAAAACTCAGAGCTAATGGGTCATCTAAATTTGATGAAGATGGTACTGATCATGTGTATGGCCGACGACATTCTTTACCCGCTTCCTCCAATGGAAAATTAGGCTCATTGTCCCCTCGGATGCAGAAGCCAATTCAAGTTAATGGCAAGGGCGGAAACAAACCTAGCCGATCACTGACCATTTCCAGAGATGGTAAGTCGTGTACTTTTTTGTTAAGCTATGCAGTTTAGATACTCATTCTTCGAGTTCTGTGTTCTCCATCATCATTGTTATAATATAAAGCTATTGTCTTTGCCATCTTTAGCTTGAGCTTTCAGGTGAACTGATTTATCATGACACCGAAGAAATTTGATTTCATCACAAGTTTGAGACCCTGGTGTGCAATCCCTTTTGACATTTCAAAAAGTTGGTCTTGGGTGCTTGTTCCTATGTCTTTGTAGTATGATATCCGACCAACATGCACGTAGGTGCTCAAGAACCTTAATTCCAAGTATCTTCTACAGTCTCCAACTTAAACATAGATGAGATTTAAATTAGAAAATTAGAGTTTGTAGCACCTTTTATGAAGCTATTAATATGATATTTAGCTTGGGACATGCATTGCATGTAGGTGCTATTTCCTTGGTATACGAAGTTGATTCTTTCTTTTGTGTGTGTGTTTTTCTTTTCATTTGGGGTGCCTCACATTTCAGATAAGACGCACCTGCCCGGGTGGAGGAGATGAGATAATGGTGGTCCACTGATCCAGAATGTGTGGGCTTCGTGTGAACTACTGGTAACTGCATTTTAATTTGGTTCTCGTGTAGAGTCTGTGTTAAAAGATCAAGTGACGAAGATTGATGACAGATGATTGATACTATTTGAATCTTGCATGTTTTCCTCTTCCACCGTGGATTTCTTGTTAATGTTTGTATAGTCATAAACTGAGAGTCTGTTGATTAATTAAGTTAAATTTGAATTGTGTGCTACATATATAGTTTCATTTGGTGTTTCCCTTCGTTACACTTATCGGTCATTCCCCAATGTATTTTTCTGTAATCTGTAGCATCATCTAAGTTTCACTCTCCTAAATACATGAGTAGGTAGTCTTTCGCAATATACATGAGTAAGTGGTCTTGATCAACTCTGGGGTTTGTAAATCTATGTAAAGAAATTGTGTGATTTGAGTCTTTAACATTTTTGTGAGTCGGGATGACGAACAAAATGTAGTTCATGGTAGAGTCTATAATATGCAGCATCGTCTGCGGGCTTCCACTTTGTGGACATGGAGTCAAACAACTCAAATCAGCAGAATAGTATGTGGGCTTACTTGGTTTTGTTTCTCTTGTTATATCTAAAATGAGGGGGGTGGATTTGCGAAATGA
Source organism: Haberlea rhodopensis (assembly GCA_907163345.1). Lineage (NCBI taxonomy): Eukaryota > Viridiplantae > Streptophyta > Magnoliopsida > Lamiales > Gesneriaceae > Haberlea > Haberlea rhodopensis. The sequence goes on from CAJQUN010000060.1 coordinate 1,362,849, forward strand.
ATGGCTTCTTATCATAGTGTAAAATGACTTCAAATATTTTAGAATATGTTGTATAATGGGACAAAGGTATAACAAAAATGAGATGATTTTATTTTATGGAGTTAGAAAAGGAAAAGGAAAAGGATAAGGAAAAGGAAAAGGAAAAGGAAAGGAAAAGTTAAAACGGTAGCAAACAAGGGTTGCTCAGATGTTGTTTTCAAACTGTTGTTGGCCGGTCCGATGTCCCTATCCTTCACCAAAGACAAAGATAATTCTCTAAATAAAGAGATAATTGTCTACCTCAAGTTTGGTTTGTTTAATAAACTGCTATTCGTGCGTGGCTGTGATGCATGTATATTCCTAAAAATCACTCGGTGCAGTGTCGGACAATTCCAGACAATTCTCGGACACGTGTCGGACACGTCACGTGGTGTGTCCTTAATTTTTTTAAAAAAATAAAATCGTAAACCCGTGTCGGGCTCTCCCCTCAAAATAGGACACGCATGTCAGATAAGACTGGTGGGCGTGTCAGACACAAAAAATGACATTTTTGAGGTTATTTGTACAACTTAAAAAGTTTTTGGCTAAAAATGAAATTTGGACGTGTTAGTTAAATTTTGTGTTAAATGTACATTTGGTGTTAATATGAGTGATATTATAATGATCTAATTAACATACATTTATTTATATGCATTTTTGAATTTGATAAGAATATTTTTGGTGTTATCTTTTATTTTCGGACGTGTTTGTTAAACTATATGTTAATTAAAGTTGTATGTATTTAGTGTTAGTATGAGTTATACTATGATGACTCCAATGACATGCATTTATTTATATTTTTCTTGAATTTGATCAAAATATTTTTGTTGCTTTTACATAGTTTTAGAATTTAAAAAAGGGAAAATTACATAAAACATCATATAGTTTGGTCCAAATTTTACTTTGCAACCATAATTTGAAAAATTACAGTTTACATCCTCAACTTTCATGGTCTTCGCGGAATGAAACGACTATATTGCGGCACAGAACAGCAGTCGCGGAACAAATTTAGATTTTTTTCAACATAAAATTTATATAATTATATATTTACCTCGTCACCTTACTATTAACAATTGATGATGTGAAACACAGCACATGATTCTACTTCAAAACAACGTACAGAATCAGTATCCACGTGACGATGCATTATTCCAATTCTTGCATTTTTATCTTTTTCAATTTTATAATTATTAAAAATGTTAATTAAAAAAATTTGAAAAATATGGATGCGATTTTTGCAATATATTTGATAACATGAAATATAATTTCTATACATATTATTTTTAAATTTTGAGTTTGTTTTAAAAAAATAAAAAAAAAGAGTTGGACACGCCAACTCAACTTTAACAAAAAAATAATAATAAAAAGAGTTGGACGCGCCAACTTGGTTGGCATGTCCAACTTTAAAAGTTGGACACGCCAATCCGGTTGGCGTCTTCAGTTGGACACGGCAACCTAGTTGGCTTGTCGACACAACTTGAAATTTGTTGTATTTCAAGTTACTTTGTCAAATTTTTTTTAAAAAGAGTTATTTTATTAAAAACCCCCTAATTCTGTACATTCATACACACATAAAAAGCTTATATTTAAAGTAAAATTACATCTCTAATACTTATTGTTATTATCATTTTTTTGAGAATGCATCTCTAATGCTTATTTGAAATCACAATATAAGTTCATCGAGTGGTTTATTGGTTGCTGTCACCATATACATTACCCTTAACAAGAGCAAATGTTGGATGTGAATATTATCATCCAATAGTTTGTATACTTAGGCACCGATTGGTTTGAAGGATATGATTATTAAACGATTAGTAATTAGAGTGATACAAATGATGACTATAAAATGTATAATATATTGTAATAAAATAACGTTATGTTTGATATGTTTTTTATGTATAGGATAAAAGTAAGGAACAATTGCATTATACCTAAATTACCCTTTTATTAAAGAATCCACAACTCGATTGTTGTAAGCATCATCGCCGAAAGCGCCCACATCACTGTTAGCGGAGGTGGAACCAACTTCACGCTATGATAAGGAACATAAAGCAAATTGGCATACGAAAACATTGTGCAATTTGAGAAACAAAGAACAATGGAGAAGAAATCGACGGTGATGTAGACGACAATTATGGTTTTGTTGCGTTAATACCCAAAAGCGTAATTCTCTTCAATTTCATCTCAGATCTGCTCTTTTTCTTCATCGATTCTGTGATTTTATTTAACCAGAAAATTCATGTCTTAGTTTCAGTTTTATTTATTTTTTTATTTATTGATTCACCTTGGGAGAGCTCCGTAAAAACATAGAAAAGGAAAATTTCTGGAAATGGTTTGACTTTGTTCCAATCCGTCCAAGAAAAGGTATGAAGATGGGAGGAAGGCTACGAGCCTTGTTCCATGCGTGCTTTTTTCTTGTTCCATGCATGCTTTTTTTCTGGGAAACATGGCATTTGGGTTGTCGGGTGAGGAAAGGAGATGAATGTGAGGTTATTGTTGGGTCAATGGCAAAGGGTATTTTGGTCGTTTATAACACTATCATGGGTACTGCACAATAGTCTTTTCTAATACCAAGTAGATAGGTAGGTTTAGTTTCCAGCTTTTAATCCTTCATTTTCACGAGCTTATAGTATATGAGAGGTTTGTTAAAAAACTAAGCAAACGATTAAATCCTTCTATAATCCTACCTAATCTTTGGTACCAAACATAATCTTAAGGGTAGTATTAAACAAAACTGAGCGGTATTTGGATATTTTTTTTATTTAAAAAAAACAAAAAACATTAAAAATTCTAAAAAGTCCTTTGCTGCAGCTCTATCAAACACAACTTACTCTTGCTTTTTTAAAAAAAATATTATTTAATACATTTTTTGGTAAATTTCTCCTGCTTAGGTGACATTTGAAATGAATGAAAATCCTAATTTTTTTGGGAAAATTACATTGAGTATCCTATAGATTGATCCAAATTTCACTTTACAACTATTGTTTGAAAAATTACAATTTACATCATTAACTTTTTGTAAAACTTTACATCCTCTGTACTTAATTTTGTATTTTTATCGAAGATCTGCCTTACATACTCAAACTTAGATCCATTTAATCTAGTTATTCCAAATGTTTACCAAACAAAAATAATATTTTTAGTATCGAATTCTCTAGTTAACAATTCTGAAAATTGAATTTTTGACACCCCAAATATTTATTTTGATACTATAGAAATTTGCATTTGCTAGTTTAAATGACTCTAAGTTTGAATATGTAAGCCGATGATGAAATGTAACGATAAACTTTCAATAAAAACACAAATCGAGTCAAGATGATGAAAAATGTTACAATTCATGAAAATTGAGGATATAAACTGTAATTGTTGAAACAATAGTTGCAAAGTGAAAGTTGGACCAAACTATAAGATGTTTCTTGTAATTTTCCATTTTTTTTAGCAAAAAGCGTCGATAATATTAAATCAAACCGAAAGTACAAGAAGCACAACCACCAAACAGAAGTAAAGACCAACATACATCTAAACACAGAGAACAAGATAAAAGAAGTGGTAAGAGGCTTAAACTGAAGCAAGAGTAGCCAAAGACCAACAAAGGTAAATCAGGTCCCCTTAAACCAATCAGCACAATGCAATATCGAAAGTGGGAACTGCCTTCCAATATAGATGTACAACATCGGATACACAAGAGCCAAAAACTGATGTAGGAGCAACAAAAGAACATGCTCTTGTATCCAAATCCAAAACGGAAATCCAGTGGCCAAGGAAAGTGGTTGGATGTCGCACGAAACCTAGGATCTCAGCAGTCAAAGCCAACCAATGCCCGAGCAACGACCAACCCAAAAAACCATCACCAACAAGACCAAATAGATAAACTAGACACAGACAACCCAAGACAACTACAGAAAGAAAGGAAAACTAGATATATACAAAGCAAAAAGAGGAAGCTTACACGACGACGAGAGAGTCGTACACAAAGGAATGCACAGGTCGCTCCCCAATCCCACATAGTCCACCAAAACTAGATACCTCCTTGGCCATCCACCCACACCCAGAATTGAAAGCATCATAGAAACCATTGGTGTGGCCCCACCGCCACAGCCAAAGCAAACACCCCCACAAAAACCCCTCCCGGGACCAAGACCACCCGCCTCATCTCCGCCCAGCACCGCCGCATTGACCCTGATGGCCACCAAGCCCCCTTCCATGGCTCCCGCCACCAGCTCCATCGGCAAAAACAGCAAGAAGGCCCCTTCCAGTGCGCCCACCACCAGAGCCACCTCTCAAACCACCAACACCGCCACCAAATCCCCCACCATGGACAAATCCACCACCAAAACCGCTCCCAAGTGCGAAGCCGCCACCGTCGCCGAAACCGCCTTCACCAACAAACCCATCGCCACCAACATCACCTGGAGAAACAAAAGCACAAACCAAAATCAAGATCCAAAACACCACGAACAAAGAGGAATACGTACACATTGAAAGGGAAGAATCCCTAACCCACACAAGAGATGAAAATCTTATTTGATTCAGCGGTTTTGTTGCCGCTCTGGCTTTTTTTTTTTCAGGGAAAATTTATATTATATTAATGCACCGATATCGATGCTTGTAGGGTTCACCAATAGGCGGTGCACATAGAGTTTTTTTCGTGCACTGCCATCACAACGGCATGCATTCACAGCTACCATTCATATCACAACTACCATTCACGTGCACCGCCATGAAACCTTAACATTAATGTCGAAGAAGATGATTTCTGTACAAATTTTGATATTTCCCCGCCTTAGATAGTGGCGCAAACCACAACAACTTTGCCAGAAACTGCATACAGTACTCCTTCGGTGGGCATTAGCCGGAGGAAGAGGCGGCAGGCAGAGCAGGAGCTTGAAGAACAAGAAAGAAAAGGAGAAGTAGAGAATGACTCGTATTGCAGTAGAGAGGAATCGCCGCCGACTTATGAACGAGTACCTCACCGTCCTCCGTTCCTTGATGCCTCCGTCATACGCTCAAAGGGCGAAGAGCACCCGCCACCGCCGCATCCCCATGGCCGCGAAAAAAATTTGAAAGAGACGGTCGAAATCCTAGAGGAAGAAACAATTCGAAAAATCTGATTTTGTGCAAAATGAAAGGGACGGCCGAACTGCGGACTAAAATATCAAAATATTACCAAAAAAAAAATAAAAATTGTGAAATACCGTAACATGTTTACATGTTACTAAACTACCTGAATTCGTTACTTGAACAAACGAATTCAACTTTATGTTTTTTTTTTTTCAAAAAAAAAGATTTAAAGTGAATTCTTTACTTTCACCTTACTTATTAAAAAAGTTTAATAATTATATAATATATAATATACATATATATCTTACTATCTTATAATGGCTAAGCACCTTAGTGGTATGATCATTTTACAAATCCGAAAATACCCCTACTATTATGTGCTAAATGACCGTAAGACCCCTGCTAATTTGGATAACCACAATAACATCAAAAAAATATTTGGGAGGGTATTAAACTACAAAATCAATTTAAAAAAAAAGTTTATTACATCCCAAAAGTAAAAGCAAAAAGCAAAAACTAAAAATTAAATTTATAATTACCACCTTACTTTACAAAACAAATACTGTATATGCACGCAACGTGTGCAACGGAGCACTAGTATATAATTATATATATACATACATACGCATATATGTATAATTTATAATAATTATAAAAAAAGTATTACAATAATAATAATAATAATAATTATTATTATTATTATTATTTTATTAATTATAATAATGATAATAATAATAATAAATCCTGGGCATGATCTATCCACGATCATGACCCGACGAGCTTGTAACGTGCACGGGATATCCATGCTCATTATTAACTATTAATACATGTTCAATCATCTTGATTGACAAGTTGTTATGTTTGGGACTTACACAATAATTTTGACCATGTAAGGGTGAGCAGCGTATCATTCTGCATGAGTTACACCTGTTCGTAATGAGTTGTCTTGCTTGACACCGATTTGTCCGATGTGATGCGGTCTTCCCCCCACATCAAATAATGATGATAATTATAATAATAATAGTTATAATAATAATAATAATGTGTTACATTCCAACAACAACAACAATAATAATTATTATTATTCTTCATAATAATAATGTGTTACCCGGGCTTGATATGTTCACGATCATGATGGTAACGTGCCATCCACACTCATTATTCATCACTAATGCATATTCAATCATCTGTTATAATAAAAAAAAACGGCTATTTTTATTATATTTTAAATTATTATAATAATAACTATAATTAAAATAATATAATAGTTATAATAATAATAACAAATATACTAATAATAGTAATATTTATTATTATTGTTGTTGGAATGTAACTGTTAGGATCGGTCCGGAGTGTTTAGAGGGGGGGGTGAATGAACACTCCTTACAAAATTTATCCCTTGTGATTTCTTTGTGATTAGTGAAAGAAATCTGTTACTTAATCAACTCTTTGAACAGAACAGACCACTAATAAGTAAGTGCGGAAACGGTCTGCTCTTGTGTAAGTAAGAACAGCTCGATGGCTAAGTGCAGAATGATAAGACACAGGATATGTTTCTGGAAGTTCGAAGGTGGTGTAATCCTTCTACGTCTCCCCTTCTTCCAATTAAGGAAGGTTTATACTAGAAGACTTTGATTTATACAATCCTGTTGTACAAACCCGATTCAGGCTGGATTTACCTCACTACCAGTCTGAAACTCCTAGTCACTCAACCTGCTCAGACACACTCTGTCTGACAGTTACAATATGTTGCTCACTTCTATTTCTCAATACACAATGCGCACAGTGATCCTACAATGATCAAATGTTACAAAGTAATTGCGCTTAAATAAATAACTTCAGCTCGAAAGCTTCTGAACTTTGTAAGCGTGTGCTGTTTTGCTTTCTTGTATATTTTTCAATTGATCAGCGTGAGTTATAGAGTCAAGAGTCTTTTGCATCTGTTTGTTGCATCCTTTTATAGTTGAAGGTGGCAACGGCATTGTTTCCCTTAATGTGCAGCTATGACTCTTTTTAAACTCTGAAAAAGCTACAGTCTTCTTCTTCAGGATACTTGCCGTTCTGGTATATGCTTTCGGCGACTGTCAGGTAAGCTCTTCTTTGTCTTCTTACCTATTATGGCAATCTTCAGTCTTTGGTCCTTTGTAGCATTAATTGCAGCATTAAATGCTGCAATAAATATCCGTTGATGATTCGGACTGAGAAGCCATCCTTTATGTATCCTTGACTGCTCTGATCTGATAAAGGTTGAGATCGATCTGAAGCATCGATCTATTCAGTCTGGAGTCCATCGATCCGGTCTGATATGCAATATTCTTTATCAGTTTGCTCTGATATGTCCGATCGATCTGGTATGCCTAATTTCCATCGATCCGGTCTGAAATGCAATATTCTTTATCAGTTTGCTCTGATATGTCCGATCGATCTGGTATGCCTAATTTCCATCGATCCGGTCTGAAATGCTTTGCCATCTTGCTCTGTTGAGTCCGATCGATCTGGTCAATCTGATTTCTATCGATCCGGTCTGAACTGTTTTGTCATCTTTAAAATCTCATCGATAAGGTCCGGAACTAACAAATTCCCCCTTTTTGATGATGACAAAACCTAGCTACTAAGTCTTTTTAACCAGTCTTGATAAGAGCTCTGAAGCGAATGCTTTTCGGATCGATTACTTCTTTGTTCAAAATAAATGAACATTATTAAGTTTGATCGATTCAATCTTTTATTATTAAGCCTTTATTAAAGTTCAAAATAAATGAACAAGGACTTAATCAAAAGAGGATTTTATTGATCATCAAGAAGTCCTAAATACAGACAGTCTGATAAGTTAAAAGACTAAGACTGCTATCTTCTTGAGCTTGGAGGCGGCTTGAAGTCTGTCTTCTTTTCCCCCTTTTTGTCAGCAGCAAGCTCTTGAAGGAATTCAACCACTTGGGCTAGCTGCGCGCTGATAGCGTCAAGACGAACGTCTTGAGCGCGGAGGGAGTTAGAAACAGATGCTCTGACTTCAGTGGCTAACTCGACCTGCTCTTTCCTCAAACTGTTCTTGTAGGAGGCTTGTTGAGAAAACAGATCGTTGATGCCGCGCTGGAGGCTTCCGATACTGGCAGTCATTTTCTCTTTGAAAGAATTAAAGTCCAAAGTTGTGACTCTTTGACTTTGATGAACTTCGAGAATTCGTTGAGTTAATGACAGACAGTTATCAGAAAAATGCTGGATAGTCCGTGCCAGGGATGGAGGTGCATCAGATAGCTGGCTGGGAGAGTGATCTGATGATGACATAGCATGATCAACTTCTTCAGCAATCGGCACGATTGAAGAAATGGCAGCTTGATGACTTTCGGATCGGATCAGAGCGACCAGATCCGAAGAAAAACTATGAATGAATGCCAAATCTTCATCTGATGGTCCCGGAGGAGAGTGGGGACTGGAAGGTTCCTCATCTTGGAGAGCTGCAACCACTGAAGATACCACCAAATCCGGATCGATGAGGTCTGGTACTTCAGTTGGTGCACATGCCTCAGCTGGACTGTTGTGAGCATGGGAGGCTGATGACTTCAATGGGATAGATGTTGTCGGAGAGTCCAACAGAACATGCATTGATTCATCATCTGTTGCAGACGGAGCATTAGGCAATGGCTGCTCCGCTGTCTGTTCTGGTACGAGTTCTGCAGGCTGGTCTTCTGTCTGTTTTGCTTCAGCAGAAGGAATAACCTCGATAAAGGGTTCTGCCAGAGTCTTGCTGACAGAAGGATGATCCGGGCTGGTGGCTGGAGTGGAGATACCTAGCATCTGTCGTTGAAAGCGGACAGCTAGGGATAGAGCATGAATGTCCATCTCAAGTTGAGCAATCACAGCCCCATCATCTCTGGCAGTAGGAGCAAGCGGATCGAAGTTCGTCTTTTTGGCAGTGAGAAGCAGATTGGCCAGTCTGAATCTGTGTTTTGCCGTAAATAGCACTCTGCGCTGCACCGCAAGTCGAACATCATCAGTTTCTGTGCCTCTCAGAACCTCGTCTTCCATCTTCTTCAGTCTGTGCAACTTTCCGTAGAACATATCAATGTGGTGGACAGTCCGGTACTGGACATATTCATCAAAGACCACAAGGAGTTCAGCTAGCTTCTCATCAACATCCTCCATAGCGATGTCGATGGCAGTCTGTGCAGCAGATTTGGGTTTAGAAGAGATGGGTTCTGTGAGAATGGCTTTTCCCTTGCCGGTGGAGGAAGGGGACTTAATCCCTGATTGGGTATAGTCACCCAACTCAGTGATAACTATCCCTTTGACTACGGGTTTGGCAGAGGGAATTCTAGGGGTGACTTTGGGTGCAGGGGTTGAGGCTTGAGAAGGCTGAGTGGGGGGTTGAGGTGCAGGGGTTGCTTTAGTGGGTGGCAGTATGGGTGGAGGTAGATGTCTGGTTGGTTTGGTAATCTGGGTTCGGGGCTTTTTGGGAAGTGGCTTGGTTGGGGATGAGTGAGCAGACTGGGTTTCTTCTGAGTCAGTCTGAATGGTCAGCTTCCGCTTGACTCGAGGTTTGCGCACATCAGCTTGTTCCTCGTCCTTCTCAATCTTGACTGAGACCAGAGTGGTAAGAGTAGGCGGAACACTCTTGGACTTCAGCAGTGCAAGCCCTTTGGAGTTGAGTACCTTAAAGGGGCGGAGAGCAGATGGCTTGCTCAGCTCGAGGCCTAAGGACTCCAAGAGCTTGCTGAGAGGAACAGCAAAGCATACGGCGTGCTTGGATGCAATCACCGTTTCCAGCAGTACTCCAAACAAAATCATGGACCAGTTTATCTTCTGTCCAGATACAATAGCTGCCATGGCCCTGAACTTCTCGGCGGTTACAGCATCGAAGCTTCCTGCTTTACCCAAAAGTGGCTTGGCTACCACTTCGCACAGCACCTGGAAATGGAAGAGCATTTCCTTCTTCTTAAATGAGGGTTGCAACCGGTGGCCAGAAATAGAGATCTTCCCCTGAAGATCTAAGAGAGATGCTGGAGGAGTCTGTCCGAACTCTGTCAGGCCGGAACTGGGGAGGCCAAAGGTCTTGGCCATTGTTGTTGGCGAGATCTCGAAAGATTTGCCCTTGACAGTGGTAGAGATGGATGACTTCCGGGAGACGGCGTTGGCGAACAGCTCGCGGATTTCTGGTTCATAAACAACTGATCCGCACTCCAAAAAATTCCGTAAACCAGATGATTCCAGGGCTCTGAAAATGGACACCATCGCAGCATCTTCTCCCCTGTAGATGTCATCAAACTCAACGGAGAGTGAGTTATGAGTGATGGTAGCCATATGAAAGGAATTTAAGGAAGGTGCGAAGAGTAAGAGAGTAAGAGAGTAGAAAGCGGTAAACTGTAAAAAGTGAAAAAGTTATGAAATGTTCAGCCCGCTAAATAGGAGAGAGAAGACACGTGTCTTTATCTCCAAGACTGAGAAATAAACAATTCAAAATGAACGGTCAGGATAAAGAAAGATAAGGCGGTTAAAGTACAACTAGTTAAAAGGTTAATCAGTCCGGGCTGTTTTGTTTTATTTTAAAAACAGATTATTGTCCAATCAGATCATAGGATAAAATCAGACTGACAAGGATCGGTCTGAAAGTTCGGACCGGTCTGTGTCTTTCTGAACATTGTATTATCGATCTGTAGTGACAAAAATCTTTAAGATCGAAAAGAATAAAAACATCTAAACTAATTAAGATAAGTCAATTAAACCAAGAATTTGACGGAAATAATTGAACTTAGCCTCAGGAAGTGGTTTGGTGAAGATGTCTGCTGCTTGCTGCTCTGTTGAAATGTGTTCGATCCGAATTTCCTTTTTGCCAACATGATCTCGAATAAAATGATGACGAATATCAATGTGCTTTGTTCGAGAGTGCAAAACTGGATTATTCGTTATAGCGATTGCACTTGTGTTGTCGCAAAATATCGGAGAGTCAACAGCTTGAATGCCGTAGTCTTTGAGCTGGTGTTGAATCCAGAGCATTTGAGCGCAACAGCTTCCAGCGGCTAGGTATTCTGCCTCAGCTGTGGATGTGGCAATAGATGTCTGCTTCTTACTGAACCAAGAGATCGATCTTTCACCTAGAAATTGACATGTTCCACTGGTGCTTTTACGATCGATCTTACACCCAGCGTAGTCTGCGTCTGAATATCCGATCAAGCTGAAGTTTGAATCTTTGGAGTACCAAAGACCAACGTTCTGAGATCCTTTTAAGTATTTCAGAATACGCTTGGCAGCAATGAAATGTGATTGCTTTGGTTCTGACTGAAATCTGGCGCACATACAGACTGAAAACATTATATCGGGCCGGCTCGCTGTGAGATATAATAGCGATCCGATGAGTCCTCTATACATGGTTACTTCAACTGCCGTTCCCCCTTCGTCCTTGTCTAACTTGATTGTTGGACTCATTGGAGTTGATGCAGTTGAGCATGTTTCCATTCCAAATCTCTTGAGGAGCTCTTTGGTATACTTGGTCTGATTGATGAAAATGCCATTGTTGAGCTGTTTTACTTGAAGACCCAGAAAGAATGACAATTCTCCCATCATGCTCATCTCGAACTGTCCCTGCATTAACTTAGAAAACTTCTCGCACAATTTGGGGTTAGTTGACCCAAAGATTATGTCATCAACATAAATCTGAACTAATAGGGTATGTTCCCCCTTAATGAATTTAAAGAGAGTTTTATCTACTGAACCGATCTGGAAGTCATGGTTCAGCAGAAATTGAGATAGAGTGTCATACCAGGCTCTTGGAGCTTGTTTCAGACCATACACTGCTTTATTCAGTAGATATACATGATTAGGATACGAATGGTTCTGAAATCCAGGTGGTTGCTCAATGTAGACTTCTTCCTGAAGCTTTCCATTAAGAAAGGCGCTCTTGACGTCCATCTGATATACTTTGAAGTCTTTAAAGGCAGCATATGCAAGAAAGATTCGGATTGCTTCAAGTCTGGCGACTGGTGCAAATGATTCATCGAAGTCGATTCCTTCTTCTTGTCTGAATCCCTGTGCCACCAGTCTTGCTTTGTTTCTAACCACAGTTCCATCGGCGTCTAGCTTATTTCTGAAAACCCATCTGGTTCCAATAACAGGCAGATCGCTTGGTCTGGGGGTTAGACTCCAAACTTGATTTTGTTCGAATTGATTAAGCTCTTCTTGCATTGCTTTAATCCAGTTGAAGTCAGTCAGAGCTTCATCGATCTTCTTGGGTTCCAGAGTTGAGATGAAAGCAGCATGAGTGAACTCATCCATCATCTGTCCTCTGGTTCTAATTGGTGCAGACGGACTACCAATCACTAGATTAGGTGGATGCTTCTTAGTCCATCGATAGCTTGACTCTGGATTGTCTGGTTCGGTCGGATGAATAGTAGCAGCATGATCTGCATCTACTTTAATATTTGAGTCAGGAGCATCTGGATCAGCTCGATCTGAAGAAGCTTCAATGGCCTGATCCGGTCTGTCTGGCACTTCTGGTTCTGGTGGATTGTCTCTTGACCTGTTAGCTACAATCTCATCATCACTGTTAGCTTCGAGATGTGTTGAGCCTTAAACGCATGGTTGCGTTTAATGCGTTAAATTATCTCCGATCAATCTTTGAGTTTTGATGATCAACAAAACATGTGTTTGTTATACTAATGCATCTACTTAGTGTGCAGATTAAGTGGTGTAAAGTTGATTGGAATGAAGGTTTTCAAGTGTGTGCAATCTGGTCGAGATCGCCCCAGGCGATGGTGATCATCGCCCCAGGCGATGGGTGCCAGGAGGGGCATCGCCACGCACATCGACAGAGGCGATGGCTAGGCGAGCACGCGGGGAAGATCGCCCCAGGCGATGGTGATCAACGCCTGAGGCGATGGCAGCCACAAGACACTTCGCCCCGCACATCGACTGAAGCGACGCCGAGGCTTGGCGCGGGCATGCGCGCGGGGAGTTCGCCCGAGGCGATGGCACGAACGCCTGAGGCGATGGGCTGGAACGCCTGAGGCGATGTGGACTTCGCCCGAGGCGATGCAAATTTTGGACATGCTGAAGCTACGGCCTTGATTTTAGCCACTGATCGCCTGAGGCGATCCAGCGATCGCCTGAGGCGATCTGTGCATTTTTGACCGTTGGAACGCGGCGTTGGGTGATCGCCTGAGGCGATGGCTGAGGCGATCCAGGAGTGATTTCAGCCTTTTGAAGTGCAACGGCTAGTAGGAGCCTTGGAGGTCTTCTACACTATAAATATGGATGCTTTGGAGCATTTTGAAGCTAAGGAACAAGTCTACAACTCATACAAAGTGTTCATCAATTGTTGGTTCAAATTATATCATACTCTCCATACATTGTTGTTGTATTGGAGCTTGTGATTGTTTTCATTTGTTGAGTCTTGTTGTCTTCGTGTGAGTACACCGTGAAGGTGTTTCTGTTGGTTTAATTCATTGTAAAGGTCCTCCAACACCAAAGCAAGTTGGAAAATTGTAAAGTCGCCATCAAGTGAAGGTGGTGCAATTGTGTGGCTATCCTTGGAGCCCTTAAGGCCAAGAAGACTCGTGAAGAGTGTTGGTAGCTCGGGAAGAGCTTTGTATACTCGGGAAGAGTATTGTGCTCGGGAAGAGTTTGTGTACTCGGGAAGAGTAGTGTGCTCGGGAAGAGCGTTGTAACTCGGGAAGAGTTGTGTTGTGGCTTACTTGGAGCCCTCAAGGCCAAGAACATTTATTCTAGTGGAACCTCGGTTGGAGGTTATCTAACCGGGAAGAGGAGACGTAGGCGATTCATCGCCGAACTTCTATAACAAATCCTTTTGTTATTTATCGCATTATTTCATTTACGCATTTATTTATTTTATTGTTTATTTATCGATTGACTAAAAGGCTTCCGCAAAGCGCAAAATATTTTATTTTTACAAACTCATTTTAAAAAGCTAAAGTAGCCAAGGAATCTCATTCACCCCCCTCTTCGATTCCAACAAGTGGTATCAGAGCCATTTGATTTTTGTTTTTAAATCAAAATCTTTGTATGGCTAATCTAGCAAATGAGTTTGCACAAGGTCAATCGACGAATCGCCCTCCGCTCTTCACAGGTGATAATTACGGCTATTGGAAAAATAGAATATCTCTATATATCCAATCCGTAGATTATGACCTATGGAAGATCATAGTGAAAGGTCCACACATTCCTTTAAAGGAAGTTGGGGGAATTAGTGTTCCCAAAGAGATGGACGATTTCACTAGAGCGGATATGATTTTAATATCTCAAAATGCTAAAGCGATTAACATTTTACATTGTGCTTTAGATATGAAGGAGTACAACCGGATCTCGATGTGCTCAACGGCAAAGGAAATTTGGGACAAATTACAAATTTGTCATGAGGGCACCAATCAAGTGAAGGAGACCAAGATAGATCTTCTACAACTCAAGTATGAAACTTTTGAGATGGATACCGGAGAAGATGTGGATTCAATGTTTAGGAGGCTCACCCAAATTATCAATGAGCTTGCCCAACTTGGAGAGAAGTATCCTCCAAAGCAAATATGGAGGAGAGCTCTAAGGGCCTTACCTAAAGAATGGGATGCAAAGAGGACGGCCATCATCGAGTCTAACAAAGGGGAGAGTGCTTCATATGATCTTGATGAGCTTCATGGCACTTTGGTGACCCATGAACTTGAAGTTGCCACTAGAAAAGAAGTGAAGGAGGAGGATAGATCCAAGAGAAATGGGATTGCCTTGGTGGGAAGGAAAGACCATTCCGATGATGAAGAAGATGATGATGATGAAGAGATGAGGCTATTCACAAAGAAGTTCAAGAAGCTCTTCACCAAGCATGGCAAGTCAAAGACCTCCAATTCTACCAAACAAGAAACTAAAAATGAGGTAACTTGTTACAATTGTCAAGAATTAGGTCATTATGCTAACAAGTGTCCTAGGAAGAAGAGTGAGGACAAAGGGAAGAAGAAGGCATTCATAGCTACATGGAGTGATAGCGACTCCGATGAAGAAGAAGCCAAAAATCTATGTCTAATGGCTCTTGGAAATGAAGATGAAGAGGATGATGATGAGGTACCTTCTTTTGATGAACTTTTAGAATCCTATAATGATCTTATTGATGCTCTTGGCAAAACCAAGATGAGTAATAAACTACTCAAACTTGAGATTGCTAAGAAAGATGAAGAAAATAATTCATTGAAAAATGAATTAGATTCTTTAAAGAAATCTTTTTGCAAATATAGTGAAAGTAGTCAAAAGATGAGTGAATTGCTTGGATTACAACGATGTAGCTTTGATAAAGCCGGGTTAGGTTTTTCAAGCAAATCAAAATCTTTTTCAAGCTTGTTGGCCAAAGCAAAGCACAATTCTCCTACTTGTAACTATTGTTGCAAAAATGGCCACATTAAAAATAAGTGTAGGTATGCTAGAATCCAATACCAACCTAATAAAAGGTGGAAATGGATCCCAAAGGTGCCTAAGGTAGCTAACCATCAAGGACCCAAAAATCAAATGGGTACCAAAGACCCCCCTATTGTAAATTTGTTTTGTAGGGACAACAAGGAGATGGGTGAAGGCACAAGCAACTCAAAGGAGGAGTTTATCTTGTTCACAACCATAGAAGAGGCAAGAGGCATTGGACCAATGACAAGAACCAACTCTTGTCATAAAGGGTAAAATTTATTTTTAAATTGTTAAAAGAGCAAATTCAAAAATTCATTGGCACAAATTAATTGTGTTCAATAAATTATTGAAGCTCAATATTAAATTTGAGTAAAATGCATATCCCCTTAGCAAAATTGTCAAGTGCATGATATATGCTTTTCTTTTTATAGTAAGTTGCTTGATATGCTTTGTATTCAAATTGGAAATATGCTATGTGCAATTATATGACTTATGCCTTGATAGTTTTATGAGTTTATTGGGCATGGATGCATGAACATATGCACACTTTGCAACTTTTTAGAATTAATGCCTTAAACACATGGTTATAATTCATCTCTATGATTTAATCTTAGGCTTGTTATGCCTATGAACATGTGAAAATTGTGATAATTATGCCATGATTATTTAAATTTTATGTTTTTTGATTATCACAAAAAGGGGGAGAATTTTGTGATAAACTTGAACCTTAAAAGATGCATAGTTTAAGGGGGAGAGCTTATGTATGCATGGTTTGAGGGGGATAGTTAATTGTTTATTGATTTACTTGATAACTTGTATGTGTTATGCAATTGTTAAGGGGGAGTTATTTTTACTCACATTTCATGCATATTACTTATTCAAGTTTATCAAGTTTTGTGATCATCAAAAAGGGGGAGATTGTTGAGCCTTAAACGCATGGTTGCGTTTAATGCGTTAAATTATCTCCGATCAATCTTTGAGTTTTGATGATCAACAAAACATGTGTTTGTTATACTAATGCATCTACTTAGTGTGCAGATTAAGTGGTGTAAAGTTGATTGGAATGAAGGTTTTCAAGTGTGTGCAATCTGGTCGAGATCGCCCCAGGCGATGGTGATCATCGCCCCAGGCGATGGGTGCCAGGAGGGGCATCGCCACGCACATCGACAGAGGCGATGGCTAGGCGAGCACGCGGGGAAGATCGCCCCAGGCGATGGTGATCAACGCCTGAGGCGATGGCAGCCACAAGACACTTCGCCCCGCACATCGACTGAAGCGACACCGAGGCTTGGCGCGGGCATGCGCGCGGGGAGTTCGCCCGAGGCGATGGCACGAACGCCTGAGGCGATGGGCTGGAATGCCTGAGGCGATGTGGACTTCGCCCGAGGCGATGCAAATTTTGGACATGCTGAAGCTACGGCCTTGATTTTAGCCACTGATCGCCTGAGGCGATCTGTGCATTTTTGACCGTTGGAACGCGGCGTTGGGTGATCGCCTGAGGCGATGGCTGAGGCGATCCAGGAGTGATTTCAGCCTTTTGAAGTGCAACGGCTAGTAGGAGCCTTGGAGGTCTTCTACACTATAAATATGGATGCTTTGGAGCATTTTGAAGCTAAGGAACAAGTCTACAACTCATACAAAGTGTTCATCAATTGTTGGTTCAAATTATATCATACTCTCCATACATTGTTGTTGTATTGGAGCTTGTGATTGTTTTCATTTGTTGAGTCTTGTTGTCTTCGTGTGAGTACACCGTGAAGGTGTTTCTGTTGGTTTAATTCATTGTAAAGGTCCTCCAACACCAAAGCAAGTTGGAAAATTGTAAAGTCGCCATCAAGTGAAGGTGGTGCAATTGTGTGGCTATCCTTGGAGCCCTTAAGGCCAAGAAGACTCGTGAAGAGTGTTGGTAGCTCGGGAAGAGCTTTGTATACTCGGGAAGAGTTTGTGTACTCGGGAAGAGTAGTGTGCTCGGGAAGAGCGTTGTAACTCGGGAAGAGTTGTGTTGTGGCTTACTTGGAGCCCTCAAGGCCAAGAACATTTATTCTAGTGGAACCTCGGTTGGAGGTTATCTAACCGGGAAGAGGAGACGTAGGCGATTCATCGCCGAACTTCTATAACAAATCCTTTTGTTATTTATCGCATTATTTCATTTACGCATTTATTTATTTTATTGTTTATTTATCGATTGACTAAAAGGCTTCCGCAAAGCGCAAAATATTTTATTTTTACAAACTCATTTTAAAAAGCTAAAGTAGCCAAGGAATCTCATTCACCCCCCCTCTTCGATTCCAACAAGATGGATATTTTCCATCTGATTTTGAATTGAATCCTTGTTGCCCTCAACACATAATGATTCATCAAAAACTATATGAACAGATTCTTCTACAGTTAAAGTTCGATTATTAAACACTCGATAAGCTTTGCTAATTGATGAATATCCTAAGAATATACCATTATCTGACTTAGCTTCAAATGCTGTAAGATGACTCTTACCATTGTTGTGAACGAAGCATTTACAGCCAAATACATGAAAGTGAGAAACAGATGGTCTGTTACCAGTCCATATTTCATATGGAGTGAGATTCAGCTTCTTGTTAATCATAGATCGGTTTTGAGTGTAGCAAGCAGTATTTACAGCTTCTGCCCAGAACTTTTGAGAGATTCCAGAATCAGCAAGCATTGTTCTTGCTGCTTCCTTGAGCGTTCTGTTTCTTCGTTCTGCAACTCCATTCTGTTGAGGAGTTCTGGCGGCTGAAAACTCATGCTTGATTCCATGATCTTCTAGAAAGGATTCAAGATTCTGATTTGAAAACTCAGTGCCTTTGTCACTTCGAATCCTGTCTATGCTGGATGATTTCTCGTTCTGAGTGCGTTTCAGCAGCTTGATCAACTTCGGACCGGTCTGATCTTTACTGCTCAAAAATATAGTCCATGTAAAGCGTGAGTAATCATCAATAACAACAAGAGTATACCGCATTCCCCCTAAACTTGTTATTGGTATAGGACCAAACAAGTCCATATGCAGTAATTCTAAACAGCGGGAGGAGGATTTGGCATTCTTGTTTTTGAAGGATGATCTGATCTGTTTGCCCATTTGGCAAGCTTCGCAGATCTTATCCTTGGCAAAGTCGATCTTGGGCAGACCGATAACTAAATCATGTTTACACAGGCTAGCAATGGTCTTAAAGTTGATATGATTCAAGCGCTTATGCCATAACCAGTGTTTATTATCATTGTTAGCGATGAAGCAAGTAGGATTATCAGGTTGAGCATGATTCCAGTTAATCTTATATGTGTTTCCATTCCTGATTCCTACGAGCATGGTTATACCGTCTGATGATTTAACAGTGCAAGTGTGTTTATGAAATTCTACAGCATAACCATTATCACAGAGTTGACTGATACTAATCAGATTATAGCACAGATTTTCAACTAACAGCACATCATTGATAATAATGTTACCATGGACAATCTTACCCTTGCCCACGGTCTTACCCTTTGAGTTATCTCCGAAGATGATCTTGGGTCCAGTGCATTCTGTGACTTCAGACAGCAGCTTGATGTTTCCAGTCATGTGACGAGAGCACCCGCTGTCCAAGTACCAATCTGATGCGAGATTCTTCTGTACCTGTCATCACACATATTTATTGTTGGTACCCAATCCCTATTTGGGTCCAGAACGGATTAGCCCTTTGGGAACCCACACCTGTATCAGCTTTAGTGGCTTGTGTGTGTAGGGTGTGCTATGTGCTGGTCTGTCTCGATGTTGTGTGTGATAATGTGTGCGCTGTGAAAACCTTTGATTTTCATAAGGTAGTCTATATCTTCGTTGAATCGGTTTTGAGTTATAGTAATTGTATTGTCTTCCTTGCCTTAGATTTTGCACTTTTGGATTTGGTCTCACAGACACAAATCTTGCTGGTGCCTTATCGTTGGCTTGGTTGACATAACCAATCCCTTTTCTCAAATTTTGATTCACGTAAGAGACTCCTGTTTGAATCTTAGGTGCTTCAGTTTCATATACTGTGCTGGATTTAACAAATGTCATTTGTTTGACTTGATTCTTTACCAGCAACAGCTCAGACTCATCTTTGGTGCATTCTTTGGTGTCAAAGCCTATGCCGGTGAAATCACCGACATTTCTTTGAGCTTCTTGTAATTCTTCCAAGGATGTTCTGGATTTTGTCCATGTTTTGAATATATGTGAGAGCTTAGCATTTTGTGTGCTAATTCTCTTATTTTCTTCATGGAGCTGATCATAAGAGATTTTCAGCTTATTCAGCTCGTTCTGGAGATTTTTGCACTCACCCTGCTCAGAGCAGCTTGGTTTGTTGTGCTCATCCATTTGAGTACTGATTTTGGCTTTATTCTTCTCAAATGATTCAGCTAAGATCCTATAATCATTTGCCATGTCTTGCAGTGCGGACATGAGCTCTTCTCGTGTAAAATCATTTGATTCAAATTCGAATACCTCATCTGTCTGACTCATTTCTTCATCTGCCATCAGACATTGAACCTCTTCTTCGCTTTCGCTGGAAGAATATTCAGAGCTGTCTGAATCGGAATCAGTCTGAGCCCATTTGCTGTTTCCTTCCTCAGCAACTAAGACTTTTTGGGATTTTCCATGATTCTTGCGGTCTTGGTGGTGCTTCTTCTTTCTATCATCTCGATGCTTCTCTTTCCTTTCTTCTTTCTTCGGTCTGGTGCAGTCTGCAATAAAGTGTCCGGTCTTACCACAATTGTAGCAAGCCTGATCGTTAACAGTATCATCTTTTCTTGATTTATAATGATGAGAGGGTTTGAAGTTCCTCTTATTTTTAGACATAAATTTACCGAATTTCTTTATAAATAATGACATAGCATCGTTACTCATCTGTTCAGCAGATCGGTCTGATGTTGAAGCGATCTGGTCTGGGATGGCTGCCAGGGCCTTGTTGGGTTGAGAGATGAATGGCTCTGCTTCACCTCTGCTTATTAGTTCAAACTCATAGGCCTTGAGATCTGCAAACAGATCATGAAGTTCAACCTTGTTAAGGTCTTTTGATTCCCTCATGGCAATGGTCTTTACATCCCATTCCTTTGGCAGAGCTCTCATTACTTTCAGAGCGATCTCTCTGTTAGAATATTCCTTCCCCAGACCATTCAGTTCATTTATGATGCTGGTGACTCTTTCATCAAACTCATTTAGAGTTTCACCACTTTTCATCTTTATGCTCTCAAATCTTTGAAGAGCCACAGTTAACTTGTTTTCTTTGGTCTGGTCGTTGCCTTCACATAGCTGTGCTATCTTCTCCCAAATTTCTTTGGCAGTAGAGCACATTTTGATTTTGCTGAACATGTTCTTGTCCAAAGTTTTGAACAAGATGTCTTTGGCCACATTGTCGAGGTTTGCTTTCTTTCTATCCTCATTCGTCCAGAGGGATCTGTCTTTTTCTACCATTTGTGGTTCTCCACTGGTAGTGGCGACTGCTGTATTTATTTTTAGGATCTTCATTGGTCCATCGGTGATGACGAACCACATGTCGTCATCCTGAGCTGCCAGGTGAGCTTGCATTCTGATTCTCCAGTCATCATAATCTTCTTTTGAGAACATGGGGATTTTGTTGAATGATGCCATCAGCTTAATATTCTTTGTGCTGATTAAGATGACCTGCTCTGATACCACTTGTTAGGATCGGTCCGGAGTGTTTAGAGGGGGGGGGGGGGGTGAATGAACACTCCTTACAAAATTTATCCCTTGTGATTTCTTTGTGATTAGTGAAAGAAATCTGTTACTTAATCAACTCTTTGAACAGAACAGACCACTAATAAGTAAGTGCGGAAACGGTCTGCTCTTGTGTAAGTAAGAACAGCTCGATGGCTAAGTGCAGAATGATAAGACACAGGATATGTTTCTGGAAGTTCGAAGGTGGTGTAATCCTTCTACGTCTCCCCTTCTTCCAATTAAGGAAGGTTTATACTAGAAGACTTTGATTTATACAATCCTGTTGTACAAACCCGATTCAGGCTGGATTTACCTCACTACCAGTCTGAAACTCCTAGTCACTCAACCTGCTCAGACACACTCTGTCTGACAGTTACAATATGTTGCTCACTTCTATTTCTCAATACACAATGCGCACAGTGATCCTACAATGATCAAATGTTACAAAGTAATTGCGCTTAAATAAATAACTTCAGCTCGAAAGCTTCTGAACTTTGTAAGCGTGTGCTGTTTTGCTTTCTTGTATATTTTTCAATTGATCAGCGTGAGTTATAGAGTCAAGAGTCTTTTGCATCTGTTTGTTGCATCCTTTTATAGTTGAAGGTGGCAACGGCATTGTTTCCCTTAATGTGCAGCTATGACTCTTTTTAAACTCTGAGAAAGCTACAGTCTTCTTCTTCAGGATACTTGCCGTTCTGGTATATGCTTTCGGCGACTGTCAGGTAAGCTCTTCTTTGTCTTCTTACCTATTATGGCAATCTTCAGTCTTTGGTCCTTTGTAGCATTAATTGCAGCATTAAATGCTGCAATAAATATCCGTTGATGATTCGGACTGAGAAGCCATCCTTTATGTATCCTTGACTGCTCTGATCTGATAAAGGTTGAGATCGATCTGAAGCATCGATCTATTCAGTCTGGAGTCCATCGATCCGGTCTGATATGCAATATTCTTTATCAGTTTGCTCTGATATGTCCGATCGATCTGGTATGCCTAATTTCCATCGATCCGGTCTGAAATGCAATATTCTTTATCAGTTTGCTCTGATATGTCCGATCGATCTGGTATGCCTAATTTCCATCGATCCGGTCTGAAATGCTTTGCCATCTTGCTCTGTTGAGTCCGATCGATCTGGTCAATCTGATTTCTATCGATCCGGTCTGAACTGTTTTGTCATCTTTAAAATCTCATCGATAAGGTCCGGAACTAACAGTAACACATTATTATTATTATAACTACTATTATTATAATTATCGTTATTATTTGATATGGGAGGAGGACTGCATCACATCAGACAAATTGGTGTCGAGCAAGACAACTCATTATGAACATGTGTAACCCATGTAGAATGATACCCTGCTCACCCTTACTTTGTCAAAATTGTTGTGTAAGTCCCAAACATAACAACTTGTCAATCCAGATGATTGAACGTGTATTAATAATTAATAATGAACGCGGATATCCTGGGTACGTTACCAGCTCGTCGGGTCATAATCGTGGATAGATCATGCCCGGGATTTATTATTATTATTATTAAAATAATTATTATAATTATAATTATTTTATTAATTATTATTATTATAATACTTATTTTTATAATTATTATAAATTATACATATATACATATGTACATATATAATTATATATATATCTATATGTATATATATATGTATTATATATTATATAATTATTAAATTTAATAAGTAAGGTGAAAGTAACGAATTCACCTTAAATTTTTTTTTTTTTTTTGAAAAAAAAAACATAAAGTTGAATTCGTTTGTTACGGTATTTCACAAAAAAAATACTTTTTTTGTAATATTTTGATATTTTAGTCCCGAACTGCGACAACTCTTCAAAATGTTAAGGGGTATTTTAGTAAAAAAAATAAATTCCTAATACAAATCTCTCATCGTTAATATTGTTAGTGGCTGTTGAAGAAAAGAAAAAAGCTGACAAAATTTTATATATTAAATTCAAAATTTGAAAAATGCAAAAGGTGGAGCCAACGGCCATGTGATTATCCAGCTTTCAGTCTCAACTAATTCAAAAATAAATAAATAAATAAATAAATAAATAAATGAATAATTTTCAACCGAACAGTAAAAGGAAATACAACCCCAATTTGCGACTCACCGTTGCTATAAAAAGCAGTCTCCTCCTCAGCATTCTCACACATTACACCTTTAATCCAGGGACGTCTTTGTATACGCCTCTGGTGTGTTTCCCTTTTTCTTTCTTAATTTAAAAGCTATTCGTGGATTTTGCTCTTATAGATCAACGAAAATGAGAGAGTGCATTTCGATCCACATTGGTCAGGCCGGTATTCAGGTCGGCAATGCCTGCTGGGAGCTCTACTGCCTCGAACACGGTATTAAGGTCTGATTCTTTTCATTCTGACGTTTTCCTTGCTAGATCTATCAGATCCCGTGATGGTGTTGTTCGGTTTCTGTTATTTTGGTTAGATCTGGAAGTTTTTTTGGTTTTGTTTTAATGTCTCTTATGGGGAGTTTGTTCTGTTCGTTCGGTTTTTTTAGATAATGGGATGAAAAATCACGAATATGTTTGAATGCGAGATCTAATTCATTCCTCGCGTTACTTTTTTTTTTCCTGATATTTAGCTACATTTAATTTGTTTTTTGGCCTGATCTAAAGGTTTTGCGTTTTGTTCTAGTGTCTGTTTTGGGTGGATCTATATCTGTAGCTTTTGTATATGACATGATTTGGAAATGTAGGGAAAAACTTTTTAACTCTTCTTGAACAAATCATTCTAGTAGAACGAAAATGTCGGGCAAACTATAGATCCAAGTGGTTATTTCATTTTTCTTTGCTCTTAAGAAACTTTAGTTGTTTGTAGAAGAATTTATTGAACAATTTTTGTATGTAGCCTGATGGGCAAATGCCTGGAGATACCACAGTCGGCGGAGGTGATGATGCCTTCAACACGTTCTTCAGCGAGACAGGTGCTGGAAAACATGTACCTCGTGCCGTGTTTGTTGATCTGGAGCCGACTGTCATAGATGAAGTCCGCTCAGGTGCATATCGCCAGCTCTTCCACCCAGAGCAGCTGATCAGCGGCAAAGAAGACGCCGCCAACAATTTTGCCAGAGGTCATTACACTATTGGAAAAGAAATTGTTGATCTTTGTCTAGACAGGATTCGAAAGCTTGCAGACAACTGTACTGGGTTGCAGGGGTTTTTGGTGTTTCATGCTGTTGGTGGCGGTACTGGATCCGGCCTTGGATCTCTGTTGCTTGAAAGGCTCTCTGTTGACTATGGTAAAAAATCAAAGTTGGGTTTCACTATCTACCCTTCTCCCCAGGTTTCAACTGCTGTTGTTGAGCCTTATAATTCCGTGCTTTCAACCCATTCTCTTCTTGAGCACACGGATGTTGCTGTGCTTCTTGATAATGAGGCTATTTACGACATCTGTCGCAAGTCACTTGATATCGAGAGGCCTACCTACACTAATCTCAACAGACTCATTTCCCAGGTAAATAAATTTACCCGACCCAGTAAAACAGTATGTGAGTCGTTATCTACTGTATCTCTCTGTTTGTAGGTTGTTAATCTGTTTGATAACATGTCCAGGTTATATCTTCGTTGACTGCCTCTTTGCGATTCGATGGGGCATTGAATGTGGATGTGAATGAGTTCCAAACTAACCTGGTTCCTTACCCGAGAATTCATTTCATGCTTTCCTCTTATGCCCCTGTGATCTCTGCTGAAAAGGCCTATCATGAGCAACTATCGGTTGCTGAAATCACGAACACAGCTTTTGAGCCATCCTCTATGATGGTGAAATGTGACCCTCGCCATGGGAAATACATGGCTTGCTGTTTGATGTACAGGGGTGATGTTGTCCCCAAGGATGTTAACGCTGCAGTTGCCACAATCAAAACCAAGAGGACGATTCAATTTGTCGACTGGTGCCCTACAGGTTTCAAATGTGGTATCAACTATCAACCTCCGACTGTCGTCCCAGGTGGTGACTTGGCTAAGGTCCAGAGGGCGGTGTGCATGATTTCCAACTCGACTAGTGTCGCTGAGGTGTTTTCGAGGATCGATTTCAAGTTTGATCTGATGTACTCTAAACGAGCGTTTGTGCATTGGTATGTTGGTGAGGGTATGGAGGAAGGAGAATTTTCGGAGGCGAGGGAAGACTTGGCTGCACTTGAGAAGGACTACGAAGAAGTTGGGGCGGAGTCTCCTGATGGAGATGAGGAGGAAGAATAAGCGCAATGGTCTCTTTGGTTTTATCTCGAGTGCTTGTCTGTTTGCATTTGTTTGCTTTTTTGTTGTATTGTGGAGTTGTTATGTGCCTTCCCTTGGCTGTATTTCCGTGTTCTGATGTTTGCCTTCTTGTTATTTGAGATGATATAATGTTTTGTTATGTGTTTCACCTACTTCGAACTTGAATAGATTTTGCCATTTTAATTCTATATCTTCTTTTAGTGTTTCATGTGGAATTTTTTTAGTACAATCTTTATTCTAATTGGAGGAGGGGTTGGGTGGAGCGAGTGGGGATCTTGAACCTTAGACCTCCCAACAAAATTTTAAAATGAGAATTGACACAATGATACCAAAATATTAAATTTACCCCAAAATTTCCACTCTTTGAAAGGAACATGTTTACATATATACAACTTATTAAATTTCTTCTTCTCCTCTAAAAAACTAACAAAATTGCTATTATTATTTGTCGCGATTAAGATTTGCTATTTTATTCGTCTTTTATAATATTACGTATGTATACCTTTCTGTCGTAAGATTTTAAAGACATACTCTTTCTATTATTGCTTCACTAACGCATAAGAAAAATTATATACTGATGATTCGAATATCCTTAATTTTTCATAATACCCTCTAATATTTGTAAACATTCAAAATTATTTATGAAGATAACATAATTGAAACTGAAAAATTATAGAGGAATTTACAAATAGGTATCACTTACAAAACTAAATCTTCCAAAATATCTTCTTCTCAACTAAATATAACTTTTAAGAAACTTCTTTCAACTTAGTCTATTTTGGCAATCCTTAATCTAATTAGTTAATTAACTATGTCTAAAATGCCCCTTGATCTCCACCTTCATCCCCTCAATCATATCATTTTCTTTGCTGCGTTTGAATGTTTCGAATTTAGATCCAGATTGCAATTATCATGTGATCGATCACTCGATCGATTAATCGAAGTTGATCTGTGATTTTTTTTTCTCGCATTTTTTTTTCCTGTAATTTTTTGGTTTCGCGAATCAATTCCATGACTTCTCGCGATTCTGGCAGCTCGTCTTCATCATCTGGCAAACCAGCCATAGATGATCAGCAGTTCACGAATTTTTCGGACTTAGGGCGTTCATCCACTTCTTCTTGCAGATCCGCCATTGATGTTGCACTTAATTCGCCTGGTTTCAACCGTAGGCCCACGAATCGTTCTGATTCTTCTTCTGTTCTTGGGAAATACTATGGTGATTTGCATACTAATTTGGTTATTATGTCCAATACTGATTCTTTTTATTGGAAACGTATGCTTCGTGTTTGGGAATTAGCGGAAGCAAAAATTATCTGGTTGTCTCAATCTTGCAATTTCTGGTGTGATAATTGGTTAGGATAATGGCCTCTCTGTTTTCGCACAAAACACTTCTCAGGTCACCAAATCATGGATTTTGTTTTGCTTGGTGAATGGAACCATGAGCTGATTAGACAATAGGTTCAGACAGAGTTACGCATGGAAATTCTAGAGAAACATCCACCAACAGCTGCTTATATGGATGTGTGCATTTGGTCCCCCTCCTCACAAGGCAAATTCTCTGTTTCATCAACTTACCATTTGATTCGACAAGCACGCTCTAGATTGGACTTTCACCTCCATCTCACATTCACATCTGCCTCTAAAATTTTTATTCTTCATGTTGCGGCTTCTGTTGCCTCACTCCCGATTTTGAATCTAAAGAAAATCTTTTCCATTCAAATGAAGAATTTAGGGTGCCATTTTAATAACCCGAATGAAGAACCGGAAATACTTGCTTAATCAATTTAGGCGCATGTAACCCACATGAACCGCTAGATGGAAGTGGTGCGCATAGAAGATTCATTATGTGATTTCAATATGAAATATATAAATTTGGAATTTCAGCCATCATAGAAGGCTCATGATTGTGGGAACTTCATCCGGGGCCTGTAAATCACTCATCCGATGCATGTAAAATACATGCACCACATGAGTGACTTGCATCATATGAGTTTTGCAGTGCATGTAAATTACTCATATGGTACATATAAAAATTTATTCATGCGGTGCATGTATTTCACATGCACCGCAAGACTCATATGGTGCATGTCACTCATACGGTGCATGTAATTTACATGCACCGGATGAGTAATTTTTACATGCTGAGCTTTAAATATGAATTAGTCATATTTTTAAATGCAGAGCTATAATTTTTACATGCAGAGCTTTAAATATGAAACGTGTTTACGAGCTTTCTAATGCATAGGCTTGATTTTGCTATTGACGTATGTCTAATTAACTCAATTTTGTGTATTTGTATCACATATGCATCGTTTGAGTCTATCGGTACATGTATCTCACATACACCGCTAGACTCAAGCAGTGCAATTGTTAAAATTAAATGCACCACCTTATTAAATTAAAAAAATTCAAATTTTTCATTCAAACAATTAATCAAACATGTTGACTGCACTGTAGTCACAATTAATTTACCCGCTTCTTCCCTACAGTAATAAACTTATGCCGTTAAAAAAAACCCACAACAACATCGTCCTGAAAAACCATCATCATAATCCGACGCCTTCTTCTGTCTGATGTCGCGGCTAGATGAGGAGACGGCGGCGGCAACCAACCATTCCTTCACCGACGGTGTGACGTCTCAGTTTCGATGTATGCAACTTTACGACAATGTGATGGAGATTATTCAGAAGAGAAATGATTATTGACGGCGACGTGTTTGAATTAATGTTGATAACAATTTAGACTATTTTGGTCATTTCAACATGAAATGGACTTAGTTGAAACCAATTATTTTTGGTAAACTAGAATGAAAAAACTTTTTTCCACTCATACTGCCCAAAATTTGCCCAAAATTATACTCACAATTAACATGGGCTTGAGCATGAAGCCAATCTAAAACACAAGCTTGGTGAGCAGAACCCAGTTTCTATCTAGCCCAATCGCTGGACGACTCGGGTTTACCTGGTGTCTCATTCATCTTCCTTTGCCAGTTCAACGTAGCGGGAGAAGATGGTGCACTACCGCAACTGTATGTTTCTGCAAGACACCTTTTTTTTTCATTTTGTTGTACTTGGTGGATGGTTGTATAAGTTTTGTGAGCAATGATATGGCCGGCCGCGGCAACCATATCATCACTAGCTCGCGGTTACCGTGTCCTCCTCCGGTCATGCGCTCGGCACTCACGGCTCGACGAGGGCCTAAAGGTACATGAAATGGACTTAGTTGAAACCAATTATTTTTGGTAAACTAGAATGAAAAAACTTTTTTCCACTCATACTGCCCAAAATTTGCCCAAAATTATACTCACAATTAACATGGGCTTGAGCATGAAGCCAATCTAAAACACAAGCTTGGTGAGCAGAACCCAGTTTCTATCTAGCCCAATCGCTGGACGACTCGGGTTTACCTGGTGTCTCATTCATCTTCCTTTGCCAGTTCAACGTAGCGGGAGAAGATGGTGCACTACCGCAACTGTATGTTTCTGCAAGACACCTTTTTTTTTTCATTTTGTTGTACTTGGTGGATGGTTGTATAAGTTTTGTGAGCAATGATATGGCCGGCCGCGGCAACCATATCATCACTAGCTCGCGGTTACCGTGTCCTCCTCCGGTCATGCGCTCGGCACTCACGGCTCGACGAGGGCCTAAAGGTACATGGCGCCATCATAACAACTGGCCTCGTCTCTCTCCCAAACACGTTCCTCCCCAACGTTATTCTCCACATGTACGCTTTGTGCGGCGACTTGTTGACAGCACGAAAACTGTTCGACGAAATCCCGTTAACTCGTAAAGACACAGTCGATTGGACAACGCTCATGAGCTGTTATTCCCTTGTTGGATCGCACCTGGATGCTCTTAATTTATTCGTCATCATGCGAAGAGAAATGATTTTGATCGATGAAATCACGTTGGTTTCAGTGTTCAGCGCTTGCGCAAAGGTGGGAAACAGGGTGTTTGGGGTTCAAGGCCATGTGTGTATGATCAAGAAGGGTTTCGATTTTAGCGTTAAAGCTTGTAATGCTGCGATGGATATGTATGTTAAGTGTGATTTAATAGGTGACGCGAGGAGGCTGTTTGATGAAATGACTGTGAGAAGTATTGTTACCTGGACTGTGCTTTTGGGCGGTGTGGTGAAATGGGTTGGTTTGAAGGAAGGTAGGAATTTATTTGATGAAATACCTGAGAAAAATGAGATCGCTTGGACTATAATGACTGCTGCATATGTGGAAAATTGCAATACTGAGGAAGCTTTTAGGCTTCTGAGTGAAATGCAGTTTAGTTATGAACTGAAGTTAAATTTTGCCTCCCTTTGCTCGTTGTTGTCGGCTTGTACACAGTCAGGGGATGTTGTGATGGGTAAATGGCTACATATATATGCTCTCAAAACCATGGCTGGTGTAGTAATTGATGTTTTGGTGGGCACAGCTTTGCTCGATATGTATGCAAAATGTGGTCGTATTAATATGGCCTTACGAGTTTTTGAGTCTATGCGTTCGAGGACTGTGGTGTCTTGGAATGCTATGCTTAGTGGGCTCGCCATGCATGGGAAGGGGGCAGCAGTCTTGGATATGTTTAATCAGATGTTAGAAGAGGTCAAACCGGATGACATAACCTTCACAGCTGTGCTGAGTGCTTGCAGCCACTCTGGTTTAGTCGATCAGGGCCGGAAATTTTTCTACAGCCTTGAACATGTGTATGGTATAAGTCCTTCCATGGAAAATTACGCTTGTATGGTGGATCTTTTGGGTCGAGCAGGACATTTGGAAGAAGCAGAGGCTGTGATACGAGGGATGCCAATGAACCCAAACGAGGTTGTTTTGGGATCTTTGTTAGGGGCGTGTAGTGTTCACAGGAAGCAAGAGCTGGGGGAACACCTTTTACGGGAGCTAGTTCAGTTGTATCCGCACAACACTGAATATCATATCTTGCTGTCTAATGTGTATGCTCTATCAGGTAAGCTTGATAAAGCTGATTCTTTTCGAAGGGTTCTTAGAGACAGGGGAATCAGAAAGGTTCCTGGAGTAAGTTCGATGTATATCAACGGCCAAGTTCATCGTTTCACTTCAGGGGACAAGGCTCATCCGCAGATCAAAGAGATATACATAAAGTTGGATGAGATGATCAAAAGATTGAGATTATCTGGTTATGTACCCAACACTAATTCCCAAATCTTCTCTGCTAATGACATTGGGGTGGGCCATACCTATGAGCAGGAGGAAAAAGAGCGAGCTTTACAGTTTCATAGTGAGAAATTGGCTGTCTGTTTTGGTCTCATGAGCACGAAAGTTGGCATGCCTCTTTACGTTTTCAAGAATTTGCGAACATGTCCGGATTGTCATTCGGCAATGAAGATTGCTTCCAAAATATATGACCGGGAAATTGTTATTAGAGATCGTAACCGTTTTCACTATTTCAAGCTTGGTTCATGTTCTTGTGCTGATTACTGGTGATTGATGATCAAACAATCCTGAAGCTTGGCCGTGCAACATAGCGTGTTAATCTGTAAATTCTCATTTGTACTGTTCATACTGCTGACTCTCCATCTGTAGTGGAATGAATCGAAATCTTGCCTTTAAGTATAAAATGTCAACGATAATGCTTATCACAGAGGTGGAAGCAATAGTGCACAAGATCTTAGATGAGTTGACTCAATGAACTTTTTCATGTGCAAAGCTATACGTTTTCAAAAAAAGTTTTTATGCAAAATCTTTGAGTTGGGCGAATGTCCATGTTAGTTCAATTCCAAGGAGGAGGTGCAGCCGGGTATTAACTAGGATGGAGTGATCCCAAAAACAAAATATATATATATTATATACGTCAAAGGGCAAACAGGGGATGTAGCTCAAATGGTAGAGCGCTCGCTTTGCATGCGAGAGGCACGGGGTTCGATCCCCCGCATCTCCATATTTTTCCCCAAATTGACTAATGTTTTACAAAATTATTGGTTTGTATGCTCAACCTAACAATTGAAAAAAATAATTGACAAATGCTGTGAAGAATGACAAATATATGTAATGTAATACGACATTTTCGTTGGATCAGTACAAAATATTCCTGAGAAGAAGACATAAAGTTTAAAAATTGTCCCAAAAAAAACTAAGAAAGGTTACCTCATTGAGCTGTTGGCTGGCTTTGTTTATCAGGAAAGATTGCTCTGAAAACACTGGGTTTATCCTCCAAGTACTGATCAAATGAAGCCTCCCAATTCAAATTCAAGCCAATTAATATGAGTTTCAAAGAACCAAGAAAAATAGGCAGCATCAAATTCAGCAATTACCCCTGGAATTTCATAAAGAGGAATGCCAGTTACTTTGCCATCTGGGCACTGAACTCTCTTTTCTTCCTCAAAATATTGCACTGCCTTTCTACACTAATTTGCTTCAGCTGATTTCCCTTGAAATGCGCGGCTATGGCGAGGAAAAGGGTGCTTCGAAACGACGGCGTGGCCACTACTTCGCTCATTTTGAGGTGATACAAATACTGTACAAAATTTTAAGAAACTGTATCCATGGGACTCGGAGGACAAACCATATCCAAGGTTGGAGCTCTAGTCATCCGACGTGGCGAATCACAAATGGTTAGAGATTTTTAATTTTTTTGTACCTATTGAATTTTATTATTATTTAGATTTATAAAACACAAAAAACGGGTAAAATGTGAAAAATCTACGATTTCGAGGGATTATTGATTACATAATTAAATTAAATCTTATTTTACGATATACAACTTTATATTATTATAAAAATAAGATGAGTTAACTGTATAATTTAAAAATAATTAAATTGATGCTGTAATCATATAAATATGATTATAAATTTGGAATAAGGAATATTGACTATATAATTTGAACTAGTAAATTCCATAGATCTCCAAAACTAGTATTGAATAACATTAGGTTGTGTTTGGGTTGAAATTACATTTCAAAATCCTCGCTCAAATTCTCTTTTATGTTTGGGTAAGAAGTAGATGTTATTTCAAATTACTTTTTTTTTTCAATGCATTTTTTTTACATTTTAGATGAATTTGAAATGACAACACTATGTTTCATTTCAAATCATTACATTCAAATGCAATTTTATATGATTCGCTTTGGGTCTCTCATAAACCAACTTTATATAATTTGTCTAAAGCTACTCTCAGGCTCACATTGATGCACATGTATATAGTGAAGATAACTCTGAAGTGTGGCGATTTACTGGAATATATGGCGCACCAGATTCATCAAATCGAATCCATACATGGAATTTATTACGAGATCTGCATCCACTTTCTTCTAAGCCGTGGCTATGTACGGGAGATTTCAATGAAATTTTACATTATAATGAGAAGAAAGGAGGCTGACAACCGCCAAATTGGAGACTTGCTAATTTCAGGGAGGCCATAACTGAGTGCCAACTTCATGAATTGGATTATATCAGATCTCCCTTTACATGGTGTAATATGCGAGCGGAACCGCATACGATATGGGAACGTTTGGACAGGGGACTGGCCAACGCACATTTTATCCAAAGATTTCCACATTATCAGCTCAATCATTTGTTTGCCAATTGCTCAGATCACAACCCCATCATGGTGACATTGAACAGAGTAGAGATCCAGAGTGTTAAACGGAAAAAGAGTCGAGTCCGTTTTGCAGCAATGTGGCTCAAGTCCGAACAATGTGAGGAGATCGTGGCACAGTCATGGGTTCCCGGAAAAAAAAAACGATGGTTCTCAGAAAACCATCTTCGAAAATATTCGAGAATGCAGTGTTGGGTTTTTTGGCCCAATACCTTATTATTTTTAGCTGGGCTTTGGCCCTTCTTTGCTATGACAAAATCGAGCCCCTTTACTCTGCCCGATTTCCTCTTCACCCTTTACTTTCCCCAAATTCGTCCAGAAGCTTCTTCTTCAGCGTCTCCTCGGCTTGCTCCTCCTACGCGTGTCTCTTCGGCTGGACTTCTTGGAATTTGCAGCCTCCTCTTCGTCTCCCTCTTGCCTTTATGTATGGTATGGTTTAATGATGAGTTTAACACTCTGATTCGAAATTTCTTTGTGCAATTTCGTCCCCCTTTTTTTCCCTGTCCCTGTTCCAGAGTGTTCGGACTTGTGTGGTGGAGTGAGTGTGGTGCTGTGTGCACCTTGTGCCTAGGGCGGTGCTGTGTGGTCACGGGCTTGTGCTGTGTGTGCGCCTCGTGCCTTGGTGCTGTGTGCACTGGTGTGGCCGTGGTTGGTGCTGTGTGTGCGCCTCGAGCCTTGTGAGTTGTGGTGCTCTGTGTTGCTGTGTGTGTGTGCCGTGAGCTTGGGTGGTGCTGTGTGTGTGTGCCGTGAGCTTGGGTGGTGCTGTGTGCATGCCCTGTGCTGTGTTGCTGTGAGAAAGCTGTGAGCTTTGGTGCTGTGGTAGCAGCTGTGCTTGGCTGGGTGCTTGGGCAGCACTCGGGCAGTGTGGTCTTCGGGTAGTGTCTTAGGGCAGTGTGTGTCTCCCCTTTTGGATACGATACCTTGGTTCCCCGGTGACGACGTTGGAAGGATACCCAGCTCGACCTGAGCCCTAATTCCTTACTCTTGCTTTGTATTTCAGTTTATAGTTTTATTAGTTGAAATTGTATACTGTGATTGCTTTTGTTTCTTGATTGCAGGCATCAATCGAGACTGGAAAGCGGAACGAAATCCTTACAGTGGTATCAGAGCGTTCCGTGCCTGGTGGAGTGTTCGGGCAGACGTCGGGCAGCGGCAGAAGACTTCGGGCAGCGGCAGAGGACTTCGGGCAGTGTGCAGAGGACGTCAGGCAGGAGCTGTAGGCTTCGGGCAGACCTCGGGCAACGACTGGAGTGCTCGGTGGTTTCGGGCAGAGCTTGGCAGGGCCTCGGGCAGCAGCAGCAGACCTCGGGCAGCAGCTGTTGACTTCGGGCAGCGGGCAGGAGTGCTCGGGCAGCTACTGGAATCTCGGGCAGATTCCGGGCAGGCGCTTCGGTGCTTTGGGCAGCGTGGTTTTCGTCACCCCAGAGCTTTGTCTCTGGGTTGTAAGTGATTTTTTCAACCCTTAATCATTTTACTATCGTGTTTCTAGGTGTAATTGTGTCCCTTACCCGTAAGAAAAAAATCCTATCTGAAGCCCCATGCTCGTACATCGTTGAGTGTATTGTGATCTTGTGGGTGATAGCGTTTTTTTTTTCTTTCCCATAGCTTGTTTAATTCTTTCATTGTGTTTTGTGTGCCTTTGTGGTCCTTGCTTCTGCTGTGTGGTTATAGAAATTGTGTGTGCCTCTCTGCGTATTTGTGATGGCTTCAATTTCTGGATATAACCTTGAACCGTTTAATGGAAAATCTGATTTTTCTATATGGCAACAAAAGATGAAAGGAATTTTAATACAACAAAAGGTATTTAAAGCTATTGATGGTAATTGGGCTGAGAACGTTACAACTGCTAAGAAACTGGAAGATGACGAATATGCTTATTCTTCTATTATCTTGAACTTGTCTGACTCTGTGCTCAGGAAGTGTGGTAAACTATCATCTGCTAGAGAACTTTGGGAAAAATTAGAAGAAATGTTTACTGAAAAATCTTTGCCGAGTAAACTTTTCTTGTTAGAAAAATTTTTCAGATTCAAGCTAGACTTGAACAAAGATGTAGATGAGAATTTGGATGTGTTTACTAAATTAATTCAAGATATTAAATTGACAGGAGATAAGAACATTGACGACTATTCACCTATTGTTCTTTTAAATGCTATTCCTGAGAATTATAGTGATGTAAAATCCGCCATTAAGTACGGTAGGGATTCTGTTACATTGGATACTGTAATTAACGGCCTTAAAAGCAAGGAATTAGATTTAAAAGTGAACAACGGCGGTAAGCAAGACTCTGGTGAAGTTATGCATGTTAGAGGTAGGTCTCAACATAGGTATAACAACAATCATAGATCTGATAATAACCAAAATCAGAATAATGATAAGAACAAGTGGAAAAGATCTAAGTCTAGGCCTAAGAATAGGAGGTGCTTTAATTGTGGTGATCCTGATCATTTTATTAAAGACTGTCCTGAAAAGAAAAACAAGAATCAAAATAATAATAACCAATCTAATGAACAAGTGAATCATGCTTCTTTATCTGGTGAAGACTCTGGTGATGTCTTTATGGTGACTGACTTATGTGATTCTGTGAATTATGTGCATTCATCTACTGTGTGTGAAAATGAATGGCTAATTGATTCTGGTTGCTCTTATCACATGTCACCTCTTAGAAATTTGTTTTCTAATTATAAAGAAGTTGAGAATGGTTCTGTTTCTATTGCTAATGAGAAACTTTGTAAAGTTGCTGGCATTGGTGATGTTTATTTGAAATTTGATTCTGGTTATTCTATGACTCTAAAAGATGTAAGACATGTTCCTGCTTTGTGCAATAATTTGTTGTCTTGTTCTGGTTTAGAATCATGTGGTCTAGAGGGTAGATGGGGAAATGGTGTTATGAAAATCGTAAAGGGTTCTTTGGTTGTTTTTAAAGGTAAAAAGAAAAGACATCTTTATGTTTGCAAAACTGAATCTGTATATGATAATGTGAATTCTGTGACTGATGACTTGACTAATCTGAGGCATAGGAGATTAGGTCATTTAAGTTCTAAAGGTCTAGAGAATTTGCATGAAAAAGGTTGAGTTGGTAAAGACGTGTTGTCTTGCATGCCTTTATGTGATTCGTGTGTTTTTGGCAAACAACAAAGAGTGAAATTCCCGGATTTCCCTTCCCCTAATGTGACTATGAGTTCTGTGCATGTTGATGAGTCTGTGTCCAGTGCTACTCCCTGCGAGGTGGAGCATTTAACTGGTGTACATGTACGTCATGTCAATGAACCTGAAATTCATGGAATGCCTGTAAATCATGGTAGTGTTGTTGAACATGAACATGTTGTGCATGATGAATTGGTTGCGAATGAACATGAAGATTTGCATGATATAGCTTGTGCTATTAGTTGCTTAATGTATTTGATAGTTAATACTTGGCATGATATAGCTTGTGCTATTAGTTGCTTAATGTATGTGCTGGTTAGTACTTGGCATGGTATAACTTATGCTATTAGTTGCTTTAGTAGGTATATGACTAATCCTAGCTTTGTGCTTTGGAATGTTATTCAATGGTTGTTATCTGTAGGTGATAATCTAAGTGATTATGTGTTTTATCCTGCTGATATGTGTACTAAGTGTTTGTCCCTTAGTAAGATTCAATCATGTTTAAAATTTTTTAAATTTGATACTGATGATTGATTACTAGGTGTTAACTATTTTTGATTAGTATAACTGCTGTGTGCTTGTTATATGATTGTTACCCCGGTTATTGACTTTAACCTCTTTGTGTTGGTTATTGTCTGTGTTCTCTGTCTGTGCTGTGTGCTATGACAAGAACTTGGTCCACACAATGCTTTGTGTGTTGTGGGGACCCTTTGGGCGATGATGAGTTATCTGTTGGGTTATCCTTACGTCGAGGTGGAGCCGGTATTGTGCCAAGGTGGAGATTTGTTGGGTTTTTTGGCCCAATACCTTATTATTTTTAGCTGGGCTTTGGCCCTTCTTTGCTATGACAAAATCGAGCCCCTTTACTCTGCCCGATTTCCTCTTCACCCTTTACTTTCCCCAAATTCGTCCAGAAGCTTCTTCTTCAGCGTCTCCTCGGCTTGCTCCTCCTACGCGTGTCTCTTCGGCTGGACTTCTTGGAATTTGCAGCCT
Source organism: Haberlea rhodopensis (assembly GCA_907163345.1). NCBI lineage: Eukaryota > Viridiplantae > Streptophyta > Magnoliopsida > Lamiales > Gesneriaceae > Haberlea > Haberlea rhodopensis. The sequence continues at coordinate 1,399,957 of CAJQUN010000060.1, forward strand.
CCTCTTCGTCTCCCTCTTGCCTTTATGTATGGTATGGTTTAATGATGAGTTTAACACTCTGATTCGAAATTTCTTTGTGCAATTTCGTCCCCCTTTTTTTCCCTGTCCCTGTTCCAGAGTGTTCGGACTTGTGTGGTGGAGTGAGTGTGGTGCTGTGTGCACCTTGTGCCTAGGGCGGTGCTGTGTGGTCACGGGCTTGTGCTGTGTGTGCGCCTCGTGCCTTGGTGCTGTGTGCACTGGTGTGGCCGTGGTTGGTGCTGTGTGTGCGCCTCGAGCCTTGTGAGTTGTGGTGCTCTGTGTTGCTGTGTGTGTGTGCCGTGAGCTTGGGTGGTGCTGTGTGTGTGTGCCGTGAGCTTGGGTGGTGCTGTGTGCATGCCCTGTGCTGTGTTGCTGTGAGAAAGCTGTGAGCTTTGGTGCTGTGGTAGCAGCTGTGCTTGGCTGGGTGCTTGGGCAGCACTCGGGCAGTGTGGTCTTCGGGTAGTGTCTTAGGGCAGTGTGTGTCTCCCCTTTTGGATACGATACCTTGGTTCCCCGGTGACGACGTTGGAAGGATACCCAGCTCGACCTGAGCCCTAATTCCTTACTCTTGCTTTGTATTTCAGTTTATAGTTTTATTAGTTGAAATTGTATACTGTGATTGCTTTTGTTTCTTGATTGCAGGCATCAATCGAGACTGGAAAGCGGAACGAAATCCTTACATGCAGAATGGATTTATTACAGTGGAGCCAAAGGGGGTTTGGTAGTGTGAACATCATTCAAGTAGGAATCTGAAATCTAAGCTTGAACAGCTTAGATTGGAGACACGCACAAGGGAGGTTATTGTATGGAAAAATAAAACAAGAAAGGAACTTGAAGAGGTTTTGGCAAAATAATAAATCATGTGGAAACAACGAAGCAAAGCACACTGGTTGAAGGAAGGAGACCGAAATATAGCTTTGAATTATTTCAATAAAGTCTTTTCATCTACAAATCCATCAGATGATGAGATGCAGGCAGTGAGTACGATACAACCAAAGGTCCATATTCTGCTTCAACCGTACGAACCAAAGGAGGTACCCCAAGCCCTTTTCGATATGTATCCCATGAAATCCCTGGGACCTGATGGAATGCCTGCAATTTTCTATCAAATTTTTGGCACATTGTTAAAAATGAGGTCATCACCAGTGTGCTAAATTTTTTAAATAATGGGATTTTTATCCATAGACTCAACTACAGGCATATCGTCCTCATCCCAAAAGGCCCATCACCAAAATTCATTATTCAATTCCGACCGATTAGCTTAAGTAACGTCATATATAAAATATCATCTAAAGCAATTGCGACTCAAACCCCCGATGTGTCAAATAATAGCTGACAACCAATATGCATTTGTACCGGGACAACTCATTCATGATAATGTTCTTGTGGCCTTCGAAATTCACCACTTTTTAAAAAAGAGAACAGCTGGGAAACAGGGATATATGGCTTCTAAGTTGGATATGAGCAAAGCTCATGAAAGTTAAGTTGAATTTCTTAGAAAAAACGATGCTTCAATTAGGCTTTGATGGGAGGTTTCTTGGATTAATTATGACGGTATTCGTACGGTCTCTTACTCTCTAATAATGAATGGGGAACAATTTGGCTTCTTTCACCCGACTAGAGGCATCCGCCATGTCGCCTTTTCTTTTCTTATTTATTGCAGAGGAATTTAGTTCAATGTTACAAAGGGCAGAGCGTAATGGAGATATCAAAGGTGTTGCAATTTGCAGAGGGGCAACAATTGTGTCACACATACTCTTTGCGGATGACACAATGATTTTCTGTCAAGCTACTGATACAACAGCTGCCAACATAAAACAACTACTTACGGAGTTTGCAAGAGCATCAGGCCAAGAGATTAATTTTCAAAAATCATCCATTGTATTTAGTAAGAACATGCATCAAGAAGATAAAGATCGTATATGCAATTTACTAGGAATTCAAATGGTGGCTAAGCATGATAAGTACCTAGGCTTGCCAGCAGTGGTGGGAAAATCAAAGGCAGAGGTCTTTGGAGGTTTACGAGATAGAGTCTGGACAAAAAGTCAGGGTTAGATGAGAAGAAACTCTCCAAAGCCAGAAAAGAGGTCTTAATTAAATCCATTCTTCAAGCAATACCGGGCTACACGATGGGATGTTTCTTGTTACCTGATTACATTCTACGAAATATAGAGACGATGATTACGACATTCTGGTGGGGTGACAAGGGATCAGAAAAAAATGCATTGGATTCGTTGGGACGATCTTTGTGATAGAAAAGGCAATTGGGGATTGGGTTGTGGAGATTTGAAAGCGTTTAACATGGCAATGGTAGCGAAACAAGGGTGGAGGATAATGACTAATCCAGAAAATCTTCTCAGCATAAACCTGAAGCCAAAATATTTTCCTGAGGAACATTTTCTTGATGCTGCAATACGTCTACAGCTTCCCTAACATGGAAGAGTCTGGTGAAAGCCAAATCTTTGCTATCAGCAGGATTGAGGTGGAGGATTGGTGATGGATCTACTGTGCGTATATGGGAGGATAAATGGATTCCAAGACCACAACTTTTTATTGTTTTTTGGCCATGTCGTGAACTTCATTAGGATGCCAAAGTGCTTGAGTTAATTGATAGTCACTTGCATGAGTGGAAAAAAAGATCTCATTAACAACATCGTTTTTGAAGAGCATAGCAACCAGGATTCTGTCAATACCATTAGGCCGATTGCCAGATATATTGGTTTGGCATTACACAAAAAATGGAAGCTTCTCTGTTAGAAGTGCTTATCACCTTGCACGTGAGTTAAAGGGAATGTTCAACACAGACAATGGGTCAACCTCTATGCAACTGGAGCAAGGGAAATGGATGACTATTTGGAATGCAAAGGTACCAAATAAGATCAAGGTTTTCATGTGGAGGGCATGCTGTAATGCTCTTCCAACTTTGGAATCGTTGTGTCAGCGACATATTGTGACTGACCATCAATCCGGTATTTGTCCTTCCAAGTCGGAGTCAATATTGTATGTCTTGAAGGAATGCCATTTTGCCCGTTTATTCTGGGCTTCCACAACTATACCTCATCAACATATTTCCTTTTATTGTCGAAATATGCTACACTGGATTTCCATTCTACATACAAGCTTAAGCACAGACTAGTTTGAACTTGTCTTGGTGGGTTGCTGGACTTTGTGGTATGCTAGGAACAAGAGAATACGAGACGAATTCAAATATTCAACTATGATGCTTAGGAATGTCTGGAGTTTGCAAGAGATTACCTTCTACATTATCGGGATGCAACAAATATGTTCACTTTGGCACCAAAAAGTATAGTTTCAACCTGCTGGCAGCCACCTCAGGAGGATATTATTAAGATCAATGCTTAGGATCATTGCTAGGGATCGCAGTCAGAGAGGGTATAGAGTTGGCAAAACAAAACAGATGTGATATAATTGTCGTATGAATGTCATCCAAGAGATTAACTCAACTGCACAGAATCTCTCATGCGTTGGTCCAATAATCGCTGATATTCAGAAGGGATTGAGAAAGTTTCGATCTGCTAATACATGTGTAGTGCGTAAAACTGGAAATGAAGCAGCTCATCAACTAGCTAAGAATGCATTTACTACAACTTTTTGGTTTTTTTACATATTCTGGATTATATTCACAATTATAAATATTATAATGTCTGAAATTTATTGTTGATTATTAATTATAAATCGTATTTTCTCAAAAAAGAAAAATTTTTTTGAGACGGTAGCTACCAAGAGGGTACCACTGCCACGTACGCTGTTGTAATAAACACAAAGATCCAAGGGCATTGTCGTACAATCATCTAAGAACTCGCGATATTTATACCCGATTGCCTCCCACTCCTATCTAGTCACATTTACCACACATAATAGCAAATTCCAGATAAACGATCGATAGACGATGTCTTACTTCCCAAAAGGCCACCGCAACACCGGCGATGAGGTTGACGACTTCGACGAGTACGACCCAACTCCTTACGGCGGCGGATATGACATGAACTTGACATACGGCCGCCCCTTGCCCCCTTCCGAGGAGATTTGCTATCTCAACACCAGTAGTGGATCTGAAGAGTTCGACTATGATCACCAGCAGTATACTTCGTACACGGAGCCCTGTGCCTACGCTGAAGAAGCTTTGGACAACGAGTACAAAAGCTACGCTCGGCCCAAGCCTCGACCACGCCCTGATTCCGATGAGGGCCAACAGCCCTCTGAGGGTGGGTACGAGTACGATGGACCCAAACCTAATTATGGGTTTCAGCCTGGGATGAATCGTCCCCAGGGTGGCTATGGTGGAGAAAACGAGTATGAGCCTGGATATGGCGAAGGGAGTGAATATGGGAGGAGACCAGATTCAGAATCTGGGTATGGGAGGAGGCCCGAGCATGGAAATCCCGGATCGGAATATGGATCGGGCTATGGGAAGAAAAACGATAATGAGGAGCCGGACTCGGCGTATGGAAGGGGGCCCGGTGACGGGAGGAAAAGTGAATACGATGAGCCTGTCTCTGAGTACGGGTCTGGATATGGAGGGAGGCCCGAAAAGGAGAGGCCCAGTTCAGAGTACGGGTCTGGTTATGGGAGGACATCCGAACCTGAATATGGTCGATCCGAGTATGGTAGGAGGCCCGAATCTGAGGAATACGGATCGGGTGGTGTTGGTAGGAGGCCCGAATCTGGAGAAGAGAGGGTAAGTTACGGGAGACCTAGTTATGAGACAGAGGGATATGAGAGGCCCAGCTATGGAAGGTCTGAGGAAGAGGATTATAGGAAGCCCGACTATGAGAGGCGTGATGATGATGATGATGAAGAGGGATATGGCCGCAAGAAATACGTGAGTTTTGTCCCCTTTCACATTATCCTTGTTTTTATATGGTTATTATCGATGATGGTCAAAATTTTCCTTATAAAAAGTTTTTCATGGAATGAATTTCTTGTCAGTGACCTCAGTAAAAGTAATTTGGCGAGGCTCTCCCGATCGTACAAAATAAGTTGGTGCTAATATATGAGCTGAGATGAGCTTGAAATTGAATATTTAGTACGATAGAAATATGTCAATGGTCGAGCCTTTTGCTTAGGCTTAGGCCGTTTAAGAGAGAAAACATGTGCAAATTTTGAAACGACAAATGTAGGGACTGATTGCTATTTGTGAATTTTTCTTGGAATCAAAATTTATGATCAATTTTGCTTTTATTTTTGAAATTTACTGGTAGTAGGATTAGGGAAGTATGATTTTGCATCATTAATGATCTTATGTACTGGTGTCAAATATATCCTTATATTTGGACTACTCGAGCTCAACCAGAAGCCCAAATAACTTCGTAGAACTTGAATGAGCTGCACGTGTATTAGTCTTATCAGGCTGAGCTCGTATTGCCCAAGCCTGGGCCTTCGATTCCTTCATTGCAGGACATAATCGTGAACCAAATTCTATTGCATTTGATCCCCTTTTTGATTCCCTAGTTGTAGGGATTTTGGGTGAAGAAATAACCCATAGTTGATCTTGTGACTTGTGCTACCTCACATGTTTTGAAATTTGAATCATGTCTTAGTTTCTTGAAATGTAATGTGCCTTCAATCCACGGAATGAATCCCAAAACCTTACTGGCATAGTCCCCGCCCTGTTTATTTGCTGTAAGTAGTGAAGATCAAGTCTCTAAGAAAACGAAATACTATTAAGACCAAATTTCATTTCTTGCTATTATAGGATCTCTTAATAACTTATGAGATAACTGGTATCCTTTCATAAAGCATAAATATTATTGTTGGATAACTTCTCATATGCTTGGACTTTGGGTAAAATGGTTTAAATGATTTTAATATGCAATCAACATGCACGCACATGTCTTGAATATAAATTTGAGAATATTTTCACTGGTCTTCATTTACCCACAAGGGGATGTGTGGAATTATAAATATTAATTAATGCTGCATCACTTCCATGAATTCGAACTGTTGAGAGAAGTGATATCAAAATCATTTTCTTTCCAAGTTCGACTTTGTTGAAGGCCAGTGGCTTCAACATCATTTTCGTTCTAATTGTGATGTATATATGTTTTTTAGGGAGACGATAACTCTGATGATGAGGAGAAGCCTCGCTACAAGCATCACAATAGCCGCAAGCACTACGATGATTAAGAAGAAAGCTGTCTCAGGATCATGACATATTGTAATACTGAATTAAGTGTTTTCATGTTTTCTTAACGATTTCTGTTTTACAATGTCTTGCATTTTGGATTGTGTATCCATATGTCAAAAGTTAAGACTATTTGAGTGTTTTAAGCATATCGGGGTCAGTACCCGTGTGTGGAAAATAAAGGGGAAACACGGTTGGCTTGTGCAGGCCAGAGACGTTATGCATTCTTGTACTACCTTCATTCCTAATGTATGTTTTAGTACTGTGATATGTCTTTTATTAATTTGTTCTCTAATGTTTCTGTTGCTCTATGCATTTTTACATGCTTTTTTTACAATTATTGATCTTCCCCTTGAATAAAATTTTAGAAAAAAGGTTTATGTTCCTTGCGAGAAATTGTACATCAATAGTATGCGGAATTTTTCGAAATTAAAGACATGTGACATATCTATCATGTACTTGAATAAACATTGAAAAAGGGATATAACATTGTTTCATGAGAAGGTAATAATTCACTTGCGCCTTGATCACATTTATTCTTTGCGGAGTACTTTTGAAGCGTTCCTGGTCAATAAAATCCTGAAATACGGGAGTTGAAGGTTTGCTTGGTTTACCGCACTTCGTCATTAGGGTTCTTCCGATCAAATCCAAAACCAGAAAGAAGACCAGAAAGAAGGGTATGTTTTGGATTTAAACGCTCTTTTTTACTCGAACTGCTCAAGTTACTGATTAAAGACCAATGCGTCTCAAAATCTGGCTCATATCCCATTTCCTGCATCACTTTCAAGAGCTCGGAGGCTTTTCTTACGTTATTTTCAACCCTATGCTTGTTAATCACGGAGCAAAACATCTCCTTGCTCGGAGTTTCACCAAACTGAATCATGGAATTTAGTAGCTCCTCTGCTTCTGCCACTCGGCCATCTTGACATAATCTGCAAACAAGAGTTTCCCAAGTGATCTTGCTCGGTCTTCTGTTCCTATATAACATCTCAGCGTGAAAATCCAGTGCTAAATCCAACTTATGGCCATTACAGTAACCTTGGATGATATAGTCGTAGCTGGAGGATTCTGGGACCCTCCCTTTTCGCAGCATTATGTTAAGAAGATCGACTGCTTTATCCTGTCTACCGTGAAAACACAACTGTTTGATTGAATTATCATAATTGATTTTATCGGGAATCAGTTCTTTTGATTCCATTCTATCAAGAAAATCCACTGCTTCACGGAGCTTAAACTTCTTAAGAAGTGCTTGAACGATTCTATTTTGAATCACAGTGCCATGAATCCAACCTCTAAGTTCCAATTCTCTACTCAAATCCAAGGCCTTTTCGACCTCATTTTCCCTGCAGAAGTAACTAATAACATCTCGAACACTACGGGTACTTGGCCTGAGATCTTGGCCTATCATAGTTCTCAGGTACTGGACAGAGCGTGAGATATCTCGACACTGAAGAAGTCCTTGTATCAGGAAATTATATGTGACCTCATCGTATCTCAATCCTTTCTTTTCGAGTTCATGAATTAATGCATTCAAGAACAAAATGTTCTTCCCCGAGGAAACGTGAAATATCAAAATGTTATACATAATAATGTCTGAAAGGTCGCTTTCTTTATGCACGAGCTGTTTCAAACTCCATGCCTGACGGAACATTCTTTCTGTGCATAACCAGAGCACCAAATGGCTGTAACTTGATATTGAGATGCTTAAGCTTTTCCTTATCAAGGCGCCAAGCAGTTCCATAACTTTCCTCGATTTGTTATCTCTGCAGTAGCCTTGAATCAACACGTTAAATGCCTCCACATCGGGAATCAGGCAATTTAACAAAGTCTCCTTGAACAGATTGGCAGCTTCTTGAATCATTTTCAGCTTACAGAACCTTTTAATCAAAGCACAGTGTGTGATGAGTAAGGCAGAAGATTGCTCTTTCAAACATATATCTTTTAATGCAGAAGCTTTCTCCATGTTGGTTCTCCATAGATGAGGAATTAACTGAATGGATACATCGAGAGCTGGAGTTAAGTTCTTAGAGAGCATAAAAGAAAGAATTATAGAGGCTTCCGATAATCTTTCCTCTTTGCAAAATCCACAAATAAGATGGCTGTAAGCCGTGGGATCCAAGACGATGACACGACTTGGAAATTCCTCGAGCAAGATAAGAGCAGCGCTAGTGAACCCTTGAGAACAAAGCTCCTCAAGAAACGAGTAAAAAGTTTCCGACGTGTTACAAGGGCTGGCAAGCAGCGTGGTCTCAAATATCTCAAATGCCTCATTCAACCATTTTTTCTGGCATAGGTAACTTAAGAGGACCTTGATATCCTCCAATTCGGGGGACCAATTACATGTTCTTGCAAGATGGTGGCAGTAACGGAGACTTTTCAGGTCGCTTTTCTTGCAGAAAGCAAGCAAGAGAGCGGAGTATGTACCATTTTCAATTATGAGATTTCTTCGTACCATCCCGTCAAATAGCATCCTGGCTGAGAAAGTTAATCCCTTTTTGCTGTACATTTGGATGATCTTATTTAAAGATTGTTGATCAAGGTGATAGACTGATTTAAACATGGTCTCCAAAAGATGGTCAACGATTTTGACACTGAAGGCAGATCTAGGAAGCCCTCTCAGTAAGGATAACGAGGCAGGCAATGACAGTTTTTGTCCCCATCTAGCCATTTCATCTACCACAATGAAAGTGTTTTTTATATCTCGATTTCGATAATTCTCCAGAATCGAAAAGTTAAAGTCAGGAATCATGGAATCCTCAAGCACCTTGACAATTGTTTTTTCATAATTGTCCAGATCTGTGTCCAAATAGAGTCCATTTCCAAGGTTATCGTAAAAATCAGTTTTAAAAAATCCCTGATCATTGTCCCTCCTGATCTTCACATCCAACGTGTTGAACCCCAATTGTATGAATGCTTCGGTTAGTACATCTGTTGATGAGAGCTTTATTAAACCTCGATCTGCCATTTCATCAATCACTGCCTTCACTTCGTCAAATTGCAGGGCTTTACAAAAACCAGCTAAGAGAACTCTGAAAGTTGACAAATTTGGAGCAACTCCCATATCATTCATTTCAAGGAGGATGTTTCGGGAGTGCGTCCACATGCCGCTGGTAAAAATCCCGCTTAGGAGAGCATTATAAGAGTGTACATGGGGCTTGAGACTTCTTGATAGAATTTCTGAAAGATAAATGAAAGCATTTTTTAACTTCCTTTCACGGCAACTAAAACCAATCAAGATCCCCAAGGCTCTTTCGTCAGGACAGAAACCGAGCTCCTCCATTTTCTCCATGAACAAGCTTGTTTGCTCGACACCATAATTTTTGCATAATGAAAAGAGGATTTTGTTGCCAATTATGACACCAGGGGCAATCCTCATTTCGGCAAAAAAACTTAGTATATCATCAAAATCCTTCTTCTCACAATATCCACAACAAATCGCATCGATAACGGTTCTACCAGGTATGATTCCAAAAGCCAGAACTTTCCTTACAAGATCTCTGGCTTCCTGTACTCTACCATCTATGCAAAGCAACCGCACAACATTCTCATGAATGCTACTCTCTTCTGCACTCATTCCTATTCCTATCTTGATCATATCCACATAAACGTTATACATCAACTGTGTCTCATTCAATCCAACCAAATACTTGAGAAGAGCTTGATAACTCGAACTTGTTGGTACTAAAGAAAGTCCCCTCATTCTGTCATAAGTACAAATGGCCCTTTCCAATTCAAACGACCCCACATATCTTTCGATCAAATCACTGAAAATTTCCTGACAATCCAACAAAATTCCTCGACTCTCACTCCTCGACAACACAGATTCAACTTCCACAAACAATCCCACACGCACAAGCATAGAAGCCATGATCTTACAAGACCGAGGAAAATGTTCGAACTCCATATTTTTCTCACCAGCCCACTTGAAAATTCCCCACAAAGATTTAACCTTTTTAACCTCAGTCTCATACTTCCCACTGTAAGATTCAAAACCAACCAATATTTCAAGAACATCTAGAGGTTTCAAATCGAATTGCCGCAAAAATCTACGTATAGCCACGGGGGATATATCTGAGAGTGATAAAAAGTAATCTTTTAGGGTAAGATTAGTGAAGGTCTCACCTTTATTAGTACCCCAAAAGTGAGAGCTCTTCGAAATCACAGTTTTCGCAATTCCAGACAAGTTAAATGAAGATACTTCTTTGTGGGATTGATTTATTATTGAAGAAGGCGGGTTTTGCAGGTTTTCAACCGAAGCTTCGACGCTGAAACAAATTTTCTGCGTGGAAAAGCAAAATTGAGTGAGAATTGAGCGAACGTGGGTTAAATGGCGGTCTTTGGGGTAGAAAAATGAGAAAGTTGGAAGCATTCGAGCACACAGATTGAGAGGTAGTGCTCTGATTAAGATCTTGAGCGTGCATTGTCAGTGCACTGGAAAAAGAAACAACGATCGACGTCGTTTTGACTGTCCAAGGGTTCCTTAAAATAGTAGCTCTTACCGTTAGGTATTATTGCATGCGGGTTTGGCTGGATTTTATTGTAGCCCACTTTACGTTTTATTATTTATCATTTAAATTATGATATAATATATTAAATTCTACCCAAAAATCAATTTTAGCAAGATATATTAAATAATTATAAAAAATATCATCAATTTATAAAAAAATTATTTAATTTATCAAAAATAAAATATTTTTATATAAATTGATGACACATTTGATAGACATAATTTAATAAAATCTAAAATATATCTTGTTTAATAAGTAAATTAGTAATTGAAATATATTTTGTATATCAATATGCTATTGATTTTCCTTTTATTTTGTTTGAGTGGAAAAATGATTTTATGTAGAATTTAATATATTATATCATTATTTAAATAAAATACTTTTACAAAAAAATTGCCAAAGTTATAAATAAAATATTCATATTAATTACTATGATAATTGAAAATTTAAAGAATTAAGTCATCCAATTTTTTAAATGACCCGAATCAGTCCCTAATATTTGCATCAATTCCAGATCAGTCCCTTTCCATTAGTTTTAACGATGTATTTAACGTTTATGACTGATTTGGACAAATTAGAAAACTAATGAGACTAAATCAGGTCAATGCAAACAATATAGGTTAAATCGAGAATGAGTGCAAATAAGAGAGACCATATCATATATTGTCCCTCTATTTAATTATAATTTTCTCATGTTAAGTATTGAAAAATTCTCATTAATACAAATAAAAAATTGAGGCGCTGTCTATTGTAAGACAACCCAATTTTTTAATTTCAATTCAAACTCAAAAATTATCATGGATACTAGCCTCCGATCTAAGCCAGATGATTAAGGCTCATGTATCTTTTTGAGATAATTCGGATTTGATTTTAGAAAATAGCCCAAAAATATTTATAAATCCCCTATCTGTATCAAAAAAAAATTATGTTTACAAAATCCCTTGTATCAAATTTTTTTATCATGGATAGGGACAAGGATCACCAGCAGTAAATATTATTACAAGCACGATTTGAATTTACAAATTTTATCTTAAAAAACCCAGACGAATATATAATTACAGTATTATAATAAACTACTTTCCATAAACTTCACGAATTCCTCAAAATCTATCCTCCCATCTCCATCTTCATCAAAAACACTAATCATCCTCCTACAATCCTCCATTTTGGATCCTTCTTCCAATCCCAAAGCACACAAAACCTTCTGCAATTCCCATGCTTCAATAAACCCATCCTTGTTCTTATCGAACACATCAAAAGCTTCTCTAACTTCATCCAAGCAAGGACTTCTCGATTCGAAAAGGTCAAAAATGTCATTTCTATCCAATCTTGATGGAAATTTCCCTCCGTCTGAAGTGCGATGCAACCCTAATCTTGTTAAGACAGTTTCCACGTCCAGGGATGACAAAGTTTCATCAAGCCTTCTGTATTTATCTATGGAAGGATCGAAATCTTTGTTCGTTTTCTCAGATTGGATTCTTGAAGTGTTGCATTTGGTTGTGAAGTGGGATTGGATTGAGGACTGGAATCTTGAGAACAGGGTGTAGATTCGCTTCTTGTTAAGGATTATTTCGATGAATCCTAGGATTGGATTTAGCGATATGTTCTCCATTGGAAATTTACAACAGTATGATAACTAACGGGATTCGAGCCAAGTGATCAGGTACGTGGCGTGGTGTGGAAGTGATTGAAGCAATATCGGTATCCAGACAAACGAGGAAGGATAGAATTCTTCGTGGTGGTGATTTCGGAACTGGAGGCTTATACGTATTTATATGAAGATATGAACGATATTTCGATGTTGAAATTTTGGTGAAAGGAAAGTGCTAGTCTGGTGCAGGTTGGGTGAAGTGGAGAAGGAAGGAAGTTTCTTGGTTTTGGCTTGTGGAGTAGGTTAGAAATTTGAGAATTATTATAGGGCGCTGTATTTAATGTGGGTCTCGTATCAATATTTTTTCGATCGAGTCCATCACATCGAATTTGTCTAGTATGATTTATTTGACTGACATGGTTTATAAAATATTGATTTAACCAAAAATTTACCAAATACACACCTAAAAAAAAGATTACAATAACAAAATCTTTGTCATTTAAAAAAAAATTGTCCAACATGAGGAATACGCCATCCTTTGACTTACTTGGGAACTTACAAGAAAGTTGACACGCGTTTCAAGTCATGGGGGTCAAGTTTTCTTGTGCGTGTTGAGGGAGTCCGGAACCAGCCGAGCCCCAGTGCCTGTGAAAAGAGAGAGAGAGAGAGAGACAAAACCATAATTTTTTTTATTGTATTAGGATATATGAGATTAAAAGTATTTTTTTCTAGATAATATCGAGTTAATCTATAGTAATAAGACAAGTGTCAAACATTTATTTGTTCTAATAAATTGCTTATCTTATTCCACATCACTATTATCTAAAATAAACATTAAATTAGAAGTTGATTTTAGTGTTTTAGTGATTTTTTTTTATCATGGAGAGGACGCAAACTCAAGTCAATCCCAATTTGGGGATTATAACAACCATTAGGCGATATTTTTAGTGTCGTGTTCTAGTGAATTTTGAAATAATAAAGTATAAAATTTATTATATCTTATATTATTATCTTATAATTGCTAAGCACCTTAGTGGTATGACCATTTTGCAAATCCGAAAATACCCCTACTATTATGTGCTAAATGACCGTAAGACCCCTGCTAATATGGATAACCACAATAACATCAAAAAATATTTGGGAAAGTATTAAACTACAAAATAAATTTTAAAAAGTTTATTACATCCCAAAAGCAAAAATCAAATTTATAATTACTACCTCATTTTACAAAACAAATAATGTATATGCACGTAACGTGTACAACGGAGCACTAGTATACATAATAAATATATCACTCATAAGTTTAGATTAGAATATACAAGCCACCAAAGTCATTGGTTCCTAATTTTATTAATGACTATTGAATATAGTAATTACTTTAGTTTTTCCTTGACCATAAAATATGCTCTTAAAGAATATTAGTTTCCATCAAATTTCTTCGTTAATCAAACATCATTTCCATGATTCAACCGTTTCGTCTAAATTACGTATTCCAAAGAAACTGGGAGAGAAGCCAACTTAAAACAGATTAATATTGTTTTGACTCTATCAAATTCCTTTAAAAAATATTGTTCCTGCAAGATATTTATATTAATTGCATTTTTGTCAAATATTTTCAAAAAATATATATCTTTTAAGCATGTCAAATGATTTTCATCGATTAAAACTAATCGTTCCAAGCATATCCTGATCTTTTCATGATTAGTCCGACTTTGGGGTGTCTTTAAAATTACTTTATTCAAAATAATTTTATGTTTTTTTTTTTCATTTGTTACTTTCAAATACAAAAAGATAGTTTTTAATCAAAAGCTTTAACTAACGAATTTCAATTTATTACAAAATTATCACCATATAAGTTAAAGCAGCAAAAAAACACATCATGACTTGATTATCCGTTTATGCTTTTAACTGATGTTTTTTTAAAGAAGCAATGACAGAAAATAGGAAAAAAAACACTCAGAATCTACTTTCTTGGTCTGAAAAGCTGATAAATAATTCCGAAAAAATATTTGCAAACACACAATATATTTCATTTGCACGGCAAATCAAAATTCGAATCATGTCACACAAAAAACATTGTCAAATCAATATCGTTTCAGTTTCATTACAAACCAAAACTAGAAACTAAGGAATTAAGCCTTTAAGGTTCCCAATTAAAAATAAGAAACGGAAGCACCATCAACCTCGAATATTTTCTCACAAATTTTCTTTCACCATATTATCGTGCCATGAGCTTTTGAGAAGAAAAAAAAAGAATTTATATAAAAAAATTCTAAAATATATGATGTCATATGATATATTGACCTCCTCGGGTAAAATCCCCTCAAGAGCCGAACAAGTCATATACCGAACAGAGTGACCGAACGGATAGCACCGAGTAGGGTTTTTACCGAACAGCTGCTAACCCTCCTCGGTTTTCTGGTCAAAGATTAGCGGAAGACCCGGGAGTAACTAACAAATTAACCGGCGTGAATGAACGTGCAGTAATGGGGCGCGGATTTCTCGGACGCGTTGGGCTCCAGTTAAGCCACGATCAGAGGACATCGTGTTCCGGATCTCCCGCGAGCCAATCACTGGGAACAGTCCTATAAATACCCGCGGATGTCATCATAGTAAGGGTTGGATTTTTCTGGGCAAAAAGACTCCGAAGAGAGCAAATTTATGTCTGTTCGGTCTTTTCTGTTATTTCTCTAAAAAATTCGTGTAAGTCATTGACCGATTGTTATTTGTGTCCGGAGAGTCTTGTAAATCATCAACATTTATAGTAAAGTTTTATACTGGACTAGGTCCCGTGGTTTTTCTCTCCATTTGAGGGTTTCCACGTAAAAAATCTTGGTGTGTTTATCGTTATTTTCTGTTAACACCTTATTCTACCGTATATTCGAAAATCACGGATCACATCATTGGCGCCGTCTGTGGGAACAAAAAGAGTAAAGACGTTGAAGCAAGGATATTTCATTAAGAATCCAAGGCGAAATGGTTAGAAGCAAAGGACGAGGGCCAATGTCGGGGAGGGATAAACCAATGACCCCCCCCCCCCCCACGTTCATGCCCAGAACCAGAGGGAGCAGGGGAGGCTGGATCATCGCAGAATGTTTCACGAGTATTACCCACCGGAGGAATACCCATGGAACATTTGACTGAGATGATTGCTAAAACTGTCGGAGAAGTTATGAAACAATTCATGACCCCCCCCCCCCCCCCCCCCCCTGTCAGGAAGAAAATAAGGAAGAGGAGGAAGACTCAACCTCTATAAAGCAGTCGGAGGAGGAGGCTGAAGAATCGAAAGATTTTCCTAATCGTTCAAATGATGAAATAGATAGGGCTTTTGTTGGGTTTTGGAAACCCGAATAATCTTGGTTTTGATGTTAACAAAACTTGTTATTGTGTTGCTAACATATTTCATCAAGTGTGCAGTTCATAGATCATTTTTAAGAGCTTGATGAATTACAAAGAAGTAGCTTGAAAATATCAAGCTGGACCAAGACTGGAATTCTGGCAGAGCGGATTGTTTCGATCATATCTAATAGCTCGGATATCGAAATGGCGTGCTTCCAAAGCGATTGAACAGCCAACTTAAAATACTAAAAGTCATATTTCACAACAGATCGGCTAGTTCAAATGTTATCAAGGAGAAAAGACGCCTGCAAGATCGAGCTGAACCGCGAAGAAACATCAAGCTGTTTCAGCAAGCAACTGTCAGTCTGATGGCCATAACTCTCAGCTCGCTTATCGGAACGGAACGATTCAGTATGGGTTGGAAAGCTAAGACAAAGATCGACAAGTCATCTTTGTAAGTAAAAGACTGAATCGGACGTTAAGATGGCCAAAAAGCTTCTGCAAATCACGCCATGTGACGCCTGTAAAATCGAGCTGTTACAGCAAAGTCCCTGTCAGTCTGGTGGGCATAACTCTTAGCTCGCTTATCGGAACGGAACGATTCAGTATGGGTTGGAAAGCTAAGACAAAGATCTACAAGTCATCTTTGGAAATGAAAGACTGAATCGGACGTTAAAATGGCCAAAAAGCTTCTGCAAGTAACGCCATGTGCTGCTGCATCCAGCAAACAGACAGCAACAACATTGCCTCGTATTTCGAGCATAACTCTCTCATACAAACTTGAAATCGAGCGATTCTTGATTCCGTGGAAAGCTAAGAGAAAGGGCTACAACTTTTGTGTAGATCACGTTGCCCAGAAATCAAAGAATCAAGAGTTACAAGCAACAGATCGAAGAGCAAGTTTATCAATCTGTTTTTGTATCAAGCTGATTGTCCAGACTGATCCGGACCAGACTGATCTGCCCGTGCTGATCCGGACCAGACTGATCTGCCCGCGCTGATCTGCCAGACTGAGCTGCCCATGCTGATCCGGCCAGACTGATCTGCCCAAGCTGATCCGGCCAATCCGATCCGAAATACAAATAGCCCAGAAACCAGAATATGACTGTTGCAAGCTCGGTAATAGTGCAGAACCTTTTCCAACGGGCATATTCTTGTGTCTAACGTATATATCATTACTTGGGGCAATATATACATGATTTGGAAGCTCAATAACAGCTGATTGAAGATCAATCCAAGCCTTCCAAAGCAAACCCACTTGGGATTCAATTGAGGAACTTAAAAGACAAAAGCTACTAAATGAAGAGCACTCATCAAACCTTTGGCACCTCTTACCTTGCTGTATCAGATTCATTATGGAATCATTTGTGCCTTTGTATTCACTCTATTCATTGTATTTGTGAGCTAAAATAGAAGAGTGAATACCATTGTAATGGTTGATGATTTATCACAACCGATGAGAGGTCTTTGTATGTGAGACATTAAAGAACATACATAGTTGAGTTGCTAGGAGTTCTAGTTGGATGGGGAATTCCCAACTGGATCGGGTTTGTACAACGGGATTGTATAAATCAAAGTCTTCTAGTGGAATCCTTCCATGAGGTGGAAGAAGGGGAGACGTAGAAGGATTACACCACCTTCGAACTTCCATAAACAAATGCTTGTTTATTTACTTTAATTGCATATCTTTAAAAAGTCTTTCAAATGAGTAATCGGTTTAGAGTGGGTTATGTCGAGTGTCTTCCGCTCGGTTTTGTAACCGAACTCGATATAATCTCTCGGTGTAATTAATTCAAGAACACGAGCTATTGAAGCTCAAGTTGGTTGAACTCGGGTGTGGAATGGCAACCACCCCCGTAATTGATCCTGACAGCTTTGCACCATCAAATGGAGGATTTAAAGGAGGAGTTACAAAAAAATGCGCAATAAAATGGAAGGTCGTATTAACTCGGCAAGAAGAAGCACCCCATTCACTCCTCAGGTCATTGATGATCCTCTGCCTCTTAATTTCAGAACTTTAAGTTTGGGGAATTATGATGGTAGCACGGATCCAGAAGAATATTTGTCTCGATTTGAGAATGCTTCACTCCTTCATCAGCTGTCAGATGGGGTGAAATGTAGAGTGTTCTTGACTACTCTAGCCGGCGCTGCTCAATCGTGGTTCAATCAATTACCATCAGGAATAGTGGATTCCTTTCCCAAATTCAGCTCGTTGTTCCTTCATCAATTCGCGAGCAGTAGAAGTTGCAAGAGAACAGCCTTGAGTTTGTTCGGTCTCAGGCAGATGGATAAGGAGTCCCTGCGGGATTTTCTGAAAAGATTCAATCAAGCATACCTTGATGTTCCGCATGTGACATCTGAAATACTAGCCAGCGCTTTCACCCAAGGGTTGAGAGAGGGGGATCTGTTCAGATCGTTGGCCAAGAAGCCACCTTCGGATTATGATGAATTACTGGGGCGTGCCTCTAAATATATTAATTTGGAGGAAGCGCAGAGGATGAAACAGAAGAAGGAAACAAAAAATGGTGGTGAAGTCAATAGGAAGGAGAGGCCACTGGAACAGCTTAAGAGGAACTTTGATCAGTACCTACTGATGAGACCTTATCGGGAGGTAGCCATGAATCAAATTATGCCGAAGAGGGGTCGGGGGGGACCTTATGGAAGAGGAGTATTCCGAGGAGGAAGTGCCCGATGAGGGAGCGTTCATGAAGGAAGAATGGATGTAAGGCGAGGAGCTGACGGTGACCTGAGGAACAGTGCTCCTTTCCCTCGGAATAATGTTAATCCAGGGAGAGGAGCACTTCAGCCAGTTCCTTGGGCAGTACGGGGGGAAAGAGTGGAGGGCGGAAATCAAGTTACCAGGGAAAGAACGGTTAGCAATGTTTTTAACTGAGGAACTATACATATGATTTCGGGAGGAACATCATGTGGAGACTCTAACCGAACAAGAAAAAGTTATGCTCGAAGACTCGAGGTGCTATCCATTAATCCAAGTCATATTCAGGAGAGTCCTTCTATAGCTTTCGGACCTGCAGATTTACAAGGGATTTATTTTCCCCACGAGGATGCATTGGTTATTTCAGCCACAGTGGCCAACTACAATGTGCAAAGAATCTTTGTCGATACAGGCAGCTCGGCAGATGTGCTCTTCTTAATAATTTGAAACAGATGGAATTGGGAAGTATAGCTGTACAAAAGGTGAATACTTCTTTGCATGGGTTTACCGGAGAAGTCATAAGTCCTATAGGACAAGTGTCTTTACCCGTCACATTAGGAGAGGAGTCCAAGACAAAGACGAAGATGATCACCTTCCTCATAGTCGATGCACCTTCCTCCTATAATATAATATTGGGTCGGCCGACATTAACGGCCTTCGAAGCGGTTGCCTCTACTTATCACTTGAAGATAAAATTCCCAGTAGGAGAGGAAATGGGACAAGTAAGAGGAAGTCAGAGTTCATCAAGAAAATGTTATGTGCAAGAGTTAAAGCAAGACAAGGAAAATAATAGAGAAGAAGGGGAGCGAGGAAATAATAAGAGGAAACTTGGACAGCCTGAGGCGGAGAAGCGGATAGTCCCCGAGGAGGAATTTATGAGTATCGAGTTAGGTCACCCGGCGAAAACTACTCGCATTGGGTCCAAGTTGGATCCCGAATTGAGGAAAAGGGTGATTGAGTGCTTAATAGATAACGTGGATGTGTTCGCTTGGAATACCTCTGAGTTAATTGGGGTAAAATCTGAGATTGCTGAGCATCATCTAAATGTTGACCATGGTGCTCGGGCAATTAAGCAGAAGAGAAGGCATTTCGGACCCGAGAAGGATGCCGTCATAGCTAAACAAGTAGAGGAGTTGTTGAAGGCAGGTCATATACGGGAGATTAGTTTCCCTACATGGCTCTCAAATGTGGTTCTCGTACCTAAAACAGGAGACAAGTGGAGGTTGTGTGTAGATTTTCGGGACGTGAACAAAGCGTGTCCCAAAGATTGTTATCCATTGCCAAGGATTGATCAATTAGTGGATTCTACTGCGGGACATGAGATGTTATGTCTTATGGATGCTTATCAGGGATATCATCAAATCCCCTTAGCCCGCGAGGATCAGTCCAAGGTTAGCGTTGTCACAGCGGGATGAACTTTTTGTTATGTCGTCATGCCCTTCGGATTGAAAAATGCTGGGGCTACTTATCAGAGACCGATGGATAAGATGTTCAGAGATCAAATAGGACGGAACGTGGAGGTTTATGTTGATGACGTCCTGATCAAAAGCAAGAAGGCCCAAAATCTGATAGAAGATATGGAGGAAGTCTTTGCCACTTTGAGAAGATTTGGCATGAAGTTAAATCCAGCCAAATGTACCTTCGGAATTCATAGTGGAAAATTCTTGGGGTACATGGTGACAGAGAGAGGTGTGGAAGCTAACACTGTTAAAATCCGAGCAATCCAAGAAATGAACCCTCCTCGGACCTTGAACGAAGTACAAAGGTTAGCAGGAAGAATAGCAGCGCTTAGTCAATTCATATCTAGATCGGCTGATAGGAGTTTGCCTTTCTTTAAAGCATTAAGGCGAGGAATGCAGTTCGAGTGGGATGATCAGTGTCAGAAGGCTTTCGAAGACTTGAAAGAATATTTAGCTCAGTTACCCTTAATGAATAAACCCAAGCACAATGAGACCCTCCTCGTCTACTTGTCGGTAACCGAGGAAGTTGTCAGCTCGGTGTTAATTCAAGAGAAATTTGGGCAGCAGCAACCGGTATATTATGTCAGCAGAGCTTTGCAAGGAGCCGAACAAAGATACCCTGAAATTGAAAAATTAGCTTTGGCTCTCGTGATCACGGCAAGAAGGCTTCGGCCATATTTTCTATCTCACCCTATCATGGTGGTAACGAGTACTCCTGTCAAAAGCTGAAATTTCAGGAAGGATGGTGAAATGGGCAACATAATTGAGTGAGTTCGATATTTCTTATCAACCTCGGACTACCATCAAAGCTCAGGCCTTATCAGATTTCTTGGTTGAAGTGACCCATACTCGCGAAGAAAAAGATTGGAGCTTATTTGTAGATGGATCATCTACTCAAATAGGAAGCGGTGCAGGAATTATACTGATCAGTCCAGAAGGAGAGGAAATTGCCATAGCTATTCAGTTCGGTTTTCATTCTTCAAACAATGAAGCTGAATTCGAAGCTCTCCTCTCAGGTTTACGAGTAGCATTAGACGCCGGAGCTCGGAAAGTGAAAGTGTTCATGGATTCAATGCTGGTTGTTCAGCAGGTAAATGGGGTGTACAAGGTGAAAGAAGAAAAGTTGAAGAAATATGTGGAGAAGGCTCAAGCATTAATGACTCAGTTCCAGGAAGTGGAATTGAAGCAAATACCGCGAGAAGATAACAACCGAGCAGATGCCCTCGCAAAATTAGCCAGTTCCATTCATGAGTGGAAGAACATGAAAGTGCTGGTACAAGATCTTTTGGTCTCGCACATAGCTATCAACAGTATAATGAATTTGGAGCCTTGTATCATATCCGATTGGCGAGAGCATATCATCAAATTCTTGAAAAATAGGGTGTTGTCATTAGATCCGAAGGAAGCTGCTCGGGTGAAGAGAATGGAGAGGCGTTTTGTGTTAGCAGAAGGTAAATTGTTCAAAAGGGGATTTTCAGCTTCCTTCTTACAATGCACATCAGTGCAAGAAGGAGAACATTTGCTAAAGGAGATTCACGAAGGCTGTTGTGGGAATCATTCGGGAAGTAATATGTTATATCAGAAAGCCCTTCGGGCCGGATACTATTGGCCCAGTATGAGAGAAAATGCCGAAGAAATTGTTAAAAAATGTAACAATTGCCAGAAACATGCAAATTTATCTCATATACCCGCAGATGTCTTAAATAGCAGTATTACTTCCTGTCCCTTCGATCAATGGGGGATGGACATCGTCGGACCTTTTCCTCTTGCCACGGGGCAAAGAAAATTCCTCCTAGTAGCAGTTGAGTACTTTACTAAATGGGTGGAAGCTGAACCTCTAGCAAAAATAACTGAGGATGAAATCATCAGATTCTTATGGAGAAGCATAGTATGTCAGTTCGGAATACCGAGGAGAATTATTTCGGATAATGGAAGGCAATTTCAGGGAAAGAAACTATAGGAGTGGTGCGAGGATATGAAAATCAGGCAAGTATTCACGTCAGTAGCCTATCCACAGTCAAATGGGCAAGTCGAAGTTATTAACCGTATTCTATTACATGGGATTAAGACGAAGCTAGAAGGGGCCCGAGGAGAATGGGTAAATGAACTACCTGGAGTCTTGTGGGCTTATCGAACAGCTCCTCGGGTATCTACAGGGGAAAGTCCGTATAGTCTGGTATACGGTTCGGAGGCCCTCATTCCAGCGGAAATTGGGGTTGAATCTCTCCGCGTACAATGTTATGATCCAGAGCAGAACGAGGGTAAGAGAATGCAAGAGTTAGATGAGATTGATCAGCTAAGAGAACAAGCTGTAGCAAGAACAGAGCTATATAAAGTAAGGATTACCAACGCCTATAATCGAAGGGTTCGATCAAGAACATTTCAAGTTGGGGATTTAGTGTTACGAAGAACAAATCCTGCTGGTGAGGTAAAAAAGTTGGCACCCAAATGGGAAGGCCCTTACAAAATCAAGGAAGTAATCGGAAGAGGAGCCTACAGGCTGGAGGATCATGAAGATCAGAAATTGGTAAGACCTTGGAACATTCATAACCTGAAGAAATATTGTGTAATCTTTCTTTTTTATTTTTTTTATGAATTCAGCAGTAATAAAATGAAAGTATTTGATTCATCGAGTTTGTTCGGAATTCTAATGATTTACTCGTGGGATCGGGATGTTTGGTCCACGTTTAAACATTACATTATCATCGATTTACTCGTGGGATCGGGATGTTTGGTCCACGTTTTAAACCTAAAATTGCCTAAGTGTTTGTGCTCGGGGTAGCGAGCTTTGTTCGGAATTTTAGTTGTTTACTCGTGGGATCGGGATGTTTGGTCCATGTTTAAACATTAAATTATCATCGGTTTACTCGTGGGATCGGGATGTTTGGTCCACGTTTAAAACCTAAAAATTGCCAAGTGTTTATGCTGGGGGTAGCGAGCTTTGTTCGGAATTTTAGTTGTTTACTCGTGGGATCGGGATGTTTAGTCCACGTTTTAAACCTAAAATTGCCCAAGTGTTTGTGCTCGGGGTAGCGAGCTTTGTTCGGAATTTTAGTTGTTTACTCGTGGGATCGGGATGTTTGGTCCACGTTTTAAACCTAAAATTGCCTAAGTGTTTGTGCTCGGGGTAGCGAGCTTTGTTCGGAATTTTAGTTGTTTACTCGTGGGATCGGGATGTTTGGTCCACGTTTTAAACCTAAAATTGCCTAAGTGTTTGTGCTCGGGGTAGCGAGCATTGTTCGGAATTTTAGTTGTTTACTCGTGGGATCGGGATGTTTGGTCCATGTTTTAAACCTAAAATTGCCCAAGTGTTTGTGCTCGGGGTAGCGAGCTTTGTTCGGAATTTTAGTTGTTTACTCGTGGGATCGGGATGTTTGGTCCACGTTTTAAACCTAAAATTGCCCAAGTGTTTGTGCTCGGGGTAGCGAGCTTTGTTCGGAATTTTAGTTGTTTACTCGTGGGATCGGGATGTTTGGTCCATGTTTAAACATTAAATTATCATCGGTTTACTCGTGGGATCGGGATGTTTGGTCCACGTTTAAAACCTAAAAATTGCCAAGTGTTTGTGCTCGGGGTAGCGAGCTTTGTTATGAATTTTAGTTGTTTACTCGTGGGATCGGGATGTTTGATCCACGTTTTAAACCTAAAATTGCCCAAGTGTTTGTGCTCGGGGTAGCGAGCTTTGTTCGGAATTTTATTTGTTTACTCGTGGGATCGGGATGTTTGGTCCACGTTTTAAACCTAAAATTGCCTAAGTGTTTGTGCTCGGGGTAGCGAGCTTTGTTCGGAATTTTAGTTGTTTACTCATGGGATCGGGATGTTTGGTCCACGTTTTAAACCTAAAATTGCCCAAGTGTTTGTGCTCGGGGTAGCGAGCTTTGTTCGGAATTTTATTTGTTTACTCGTGGGATCGGGATGTTTGGTCCGCGTTTTAAACCTAAAATTGCCTAAGTTTTTGTGCTCGGGGTAGCGAGCTTTGTTCGGAATTTTAGTTGTTTACTCGTGGGATCGGGATGTTTGGTCCACGTTTTAAACCTAAAATTGCCTAAGTGTTTGTGCTCGGGGTAGCGAGCTTTGTTCGGAATTTTAGTTGTTTATTCGTGGGATCGGGATGTTTGGTCCACGTTTTAAACCTAAAATTGCCCAAGTGTTTGTGCTCGGGGTAGCGAGCTTTGTTCGGAATTTTAGTTGTTTACTCGTGGGATCGGGATGTTTGGTCCACGTTTTAAACCTAAAATTGCCTAAGTGTTTGTGCTCGGGATAGCAAGTTTGTTCCGAAATACAAGTAAATGATTTCATTAATGAAAGAGAAAGAAATACAATAAAAGGTAAAAGCTCTACCCTACGGCTGGAATAGCTCCTCGGGGAGGCTCTCCAGAGCAGCATTGACGTCAAGGAAATCTTTTGAAGCTCCTTCGGGAGGGTAGCCTAGAGATCTAAATCGGCCGACGCATGCTTCAAAACCATGATCAAAGAACTTGTAAGCACAGTCAGCCACCATGTTGCTATACTCTGGAGACTTCAAAAACTCAGCTTTCTTCGAGAGCCAGAGTTCTTCCACACGAGCAGCAGTGGAAGATTTCTCTTGAGCAAGCTGCTCGGAGACAGCTTGATGTTGCTCAGCCAGGGATTTATACTGCTCTGACAAAGTAGAGTTAGCACCTTCCAGATCAGCAAACTTTGTCCGCTCCTCTGCCAGGACCTGCTCCGCCTTGTCCCGAGCTGATACCAGGGCCAAGTGTCGCTCCTCACCCATACCCTCTAACTGCCTGATGCGCTTCTGGTTTTGCCCATCAGCCAATCGAACTGAATGAAAACGAGTGAGAAGTTCACCCGCCATCATGTGGGCCTGCATCAGATCATATATAAAGTTAAAATAACAAATGAATGTATTGAAAAAGATAAACGAAACAGATTAATGGGTAAAAACATTTACCTGAGTAAAGGAGGAGGAGAAGTCGTTCACCAAGTTGCTGAAAGCCAGCTCCCCGAGGTATTTTCGATCAGCTGAGTTGGGGGTATAGCACAAAATGGAATGGGAGGCTTTGGGATCGGGTTTTTTCAGTAGTGGAACAGTGGGGGAGTACGTCCACGAAGGGATATGGTATCTCGCGGTAAGGCCGGGATACACCGAGAGCGGGTTGAGAGGAGGCTCGAGGTTCGGAAGGAATAATGGAAGAAGAAGTTTTCTTAGTAGAAGGTGCTTGGGGCGAAGAACTTGGACCTTCAGGAGTAGCCTTTCTCTTGCGATGAAGAGCTTGATTCCTCTCATATGAAGCCTTCTCCTCAGAAGGAGTCAAAATCTCAATGGACGGGGGAGGTGCAGGAGTAGTAGCAGCCTTAGAAGTTTGGCCTTTTTGGCTCTTCTCCTTTAGCTTCTCGGCTATCCTTGCCTTCATCATTTTTGTTTCTGAAAAGAGCAGAGAAATATTAGTCCGAACATGATAAGTCAAAAGTAAAACGAAGAAGATTACTTGCAAAGCACTCACCGAGGGGCATTTTCAAGGATACACCCTTGGGGCTCAACTGGAACAAGTATAGCAGTCCGTCGTCAATCAGCTCCATCAAATTAAAACACTGATCGCCAAGTGCACGACGAACCGACAAATACGGTTCCTCCTCAAGGTGACCCTTGATTGATTTCTCCCTCGGGAGACTTTCCCTCCACTCCATAGGGCAATCCCAAGGCTGGAGTGGACGAGCAAAGAAGTAAGAGTTTTTCCAATTTTTTATGGACGAGGGGTATTTTTTGAGGAAGCCAACCCCTGTCCTTGAGGAAAAGTAAAAGAGTCCGATCTCTTTCTTGTTCAATTGAAAAAAACAATGAAAAAGCTCGGGAGCAGGGGTAAAACCCAGATAAGAAAGAACTATGAAGAAGCCTGCTAATAACCGGTAACTATTGGGAAATAATTGACTAAGGGAAACACAGAAGTAGGAGGCCACTTCAATAAAGAAAGAAGGGAGGGGGAAAATGGAGGCCTCCTCGGAGCTGGTCTATATAAAAAGGAAAATACCCCTTAGGGGGTAAGTGGGGACGAGATCCAAAAGGGGGAGCAATAATAGAAGTCCCCTCGAAAATCCCCCATTTAGTTCGGATATTGATGAGGTGCTGAGTCAATTTGACCTCAGACTCGAAGATCTCGAACCAGGGAACACGGGCTTTAACTAAATCTCGCTCTGTAACAAGTCTCTGCTCCTGTATACGAGCAGCAGACGTGGCAGAGGAGCTTAGAGTTCTGTCACTATCAGAAGAAGAGGAAGAGGGTTGAGGAGAGGGGCTAAGAGCGTCCCCCTCGTTGAACATTTCTATCGCCTGCAATGAAGAGTCGGCGGAGGAAGAAACCATACTTGGGTGATTAAAAAAGGACTGCTGGGGAAAGTTGTTCGATCGTCTGGTGCTAGCTCGGAAGCAAAATGCAGCAAAGTAAGGACAAATGAAGAAAAAGGATGGGTATTTATAGCGGGGACCATGTGAACAGTCATTAATTCTTCACCGTCCAAACATAAGGGAATGGACGGTTATAAAGGAGCCTCGGGAAACGAAACGTCGCGCGGCATTTGAAATATTTGGGCGGGAAAAAAAGGCGGCAAAAATGTCCCGAGCAGGTTAAGTTTAGGATTTTACCCGAAGACAATAAAACAAGACTTCAAAAGTCTCGTCTTGCTTTACTTTAGGGGGGTGAGGTGATGTCATATGATATATTGACCTCCTCGGGTAAACTCCCTTCAAGGGCCGAACAAGTCATATACCGAACAGAGTGCACCGAACGGATAGCACCGAGCAGGGTTTTTACCGAACAGCTGCTAACCCTCCTCGGTTTTCTGGTCAAAGATTAGCGGAAGACCCGGGAGTAACTAACAAATTAACCGGCGTGAATGAACGTGCAGTAATGGGGCGCGGATTTCTCAGACGCGTTGGGCTCCAGTTAAGCCACGATCAGAGGACATCGTGTTCCGGATCTCCCGCGAGCCAATCACTGGGAACAGTCCTATAAATACCCGTGGATGTCATCATAGTAAGGGTTGGTTTTTTCTGGGCAAAAAGACTCCGAAGAGAGCAAATTTATGTCTGTTCGGTCTTTTCTGTTATTTCTCTAAAAAATTCGTGTAAGTCATTGAGCGATTGTTATTTGTGTCCGGAGAGTCTTGTAAATCATCAACATTTATAGTGAAGTTTTATATTGGACTATGTCCCGTGGTTTTTCTCTCCATTTGAAGGTTTCCACGTAAAAAATCTTGGTGTGTTTATCGTTATTTTCTGTTAACACCTTATTCTACCTTATATTCGAAAATCACGGATCACATCAATATACAAATTAGTTTATATGATTTAATTTTTTTGACATCAAAGATAATTTAATTCAACTCATTTATTAAATATCCATAATATAATAATTAAAAATTGATTATTTTAATGAACTCACAAGGGCACAATGCGTCGATATGTTTTCATTGTTAAATCTAAAGAAATAAACTGATATTCGAAC
Organism: Haberlea rhodopensis; assembly: GCA_907163345.1. NCBI lineage: Eukaryota > Viridiplantae > Streptophyta > Magnoliopsida > Lamiales > Gesneriaceae > Haberlea > Haberlea rhodopensis. The sequence goes on from CAJQUN010000060.1 coordinate 1,427,221, forward strand.
ATCAATCGAACCATGATCGAAACTACATTGCATCCAAGATTCCAAGTCATTCGACACTGTTTGGTATAACGGATATGATGTGATAAGTAATGAATGAATAGTTAAAAATTATGATTTATAACACCCTTATCAATGTACTAAACAGTGTTTTGTATTTGTATTTAGGACTAGTGAATGGTGATGTTATAATCATGATCAAGGCTACACATTAGAACCAGACCAAGTCAATATATGTAACACGATGCACAACCCATAATTATGTGTAATAAAATACCTGAAACCAAGATTCAACATTAGAAAAGAAGAGCAAACTAATGAAAGCTAATCCATTTGATGAACGAGACAGTAACACTTATTTTACTACACATGAAACTTCTTAAACAGACTCATTCTTCTACCAATCCATGCTTCTTCATATATAAATTATGTACATGAACAAAAACCCACAAACAAACGTCATACATCAAAGGGCACACATTCGCTAATCCGGGTAACAGAATTCTAAAGTGGCAGCATTGTCATCTGATCTTATCTTGACAAGAAATTACACGAATAGTTGCATCCCAATCGTCCACCGGGTTGGTTCGTTGTCTGAGAATCAGTGATTCTAGAGGTGTCATCGGTGCATTTCATCAGCTTACGAGCTCTCATGGAAGCTTAAGGACCTAGACAACGCTGCTGGATTGGCTTGTAACACTCTGGAGGTTTCCGCTACATGAGGTTTTTCACCACCCTTGGATCGGCATTGGAATGCCTTGAAAAGACCACGTCCATTGACAGAATCTGTTTTGTTGTTCTTTATACCCAATGCTTCCCATATGGAACTCTTAGCTGTTTCTCCCATGTCATCAATACGTAGTGTTTTTGGCGCCCAAAGATTCTTCTCAGAAACATCATCTCTCAAGGAATCCCCCTCTACCCTCTCATTATCTGGTTTCAAAATATTGCTGTCATCCCTTGAATGTTTCCCTAGTGTCGGGGAATTGGGACCCGAACTTGGTGGCGCCTGGTTTTGTGAAGCAGCTGGCGTTATTACCCAATGGACGTTCCAAGTGCCTGGTACAGCAGAGTCCCAATATGGTGGTAGGGTAGGAAAGAACGGCAGAGGAAAGGTAGCAGCGCCAAAAGTTGGTGGAGATAAAGGAGTGCTCCATGGAACTGAGTTCCAAGGGTAAGGCCAAGGGGCTCCAGGATAGCAAGGCAATTGAGGAATCATGTGGTGATTCAGTATTAATTCCTCCGGAAGTACGTTCTTGCTTACCTCATTGTTTAAACTTGCAGAAGTTGCAGAAGAATGGTTCTCACTATTGGCTAAAATTCCATGAGAAACTGAACTTTGTAGTTCTTCCGGTTTGTGAAGTCCACTTCTCGATCTGTTTATAAGTGTTTTATCGGCATTGTTTAAAACCGATGCCATTGATTCACAGAGGGGCTTATCTGAGTTGAAAGTGAGGACGGTGCCGTTAGGGTTCAGAGATGGGCGGTGAATCCCATTTGGAAGCTCTATTCTGGCACTCTGAAGAGCTTCTTGGACAGTTGAATGACAAAATTGAGAAATGGCATTCTTGTTTTTTCGGCGACCAGCGCCTATAGGTACATTCCTCATCATCCCACCAGCGGTCCAGTATCTCTGGCAATTCTTGCAGAAATGTCGGGGCTGATTAACGTTGTAATTATTAAAATAACAGAACTTTGTGTCCATGCTATTACAACGTGGGCAGGGAAGTATCTTGTCTGGCTTCTTCAAGGTTTTCTCGTGCGAGTTGCTCGTCTCACCTAGGTCATCTTCGGTTTTCGAAGTTTTTGCTGTTCCAGTATCATCATCGGCAGATGGAGCCTGTGATTCTTCATTTATAGGTGGAGCTGAGTTGCAATCTTTTACTTCCTCCAATGTCGAAGGTTGGTTGTGGTCTTCCTTTTTGGCATTGTCTTGATTTGGACATGATAGCCTCTGCACTCACACAGAAAGAATGTACGTGAGAATGACGAGAAACAACGGCTCGAGCAATCATGTAACTTTCTTGTTTCTCAATATTGCAAGAAAACAACCAAAATAAAGCTACCAACATGTGTGTCCACAGAGGTAGAAAGCAAATCAAATATTTTAAAAAGTAAATTATTCAAGAACCAACGTTGAATGATAATATGAATTTATGCAAGAAACAATATCTCAATTTCCCATATTAATACACAGTACATGTGTACCACTAACAAAGAGTCCAGGAGACGAGTTTGCATCATCAAATATGAAGATACAAAGTAGCTACGTCACTTAATCTCAATTTTGTATGTTTTATATTTTATTAAAATACAGCCATGGCTACATCGCATCGAGATTCAAGAGTAACACTCCCCATGTAATTTTAGCAATTAGATCAGGTCTTACTCCCCATGTAATTTTAGCAATTAGATCAGGTGGACCCCCTGTTTTGTGGTGGGAATGTGGGATCCAAAACAAAATAAGCCCATCGAATGGCTAAAACTATGCCAACCTCACCCACAAGAGGGAAACTGTATGGATGGTAAAGCTAGGCCTACTCTACTATAATGAAACTAGATTTGCAAGAAAGAGAAGGCAAATGAAGCCAAATTTGCATTATCATTTTAAAGAAATTGCATATATATAACCAAGTTGTGCTGCATATAACAATGGTTCATAGCAGAACATAAAGAGCTCGTACAAGATGCACATATATTTATGAAGTTCCGATCTTGAAAAACTAAAGTGAAACCAATAAAACAGCATAGCTCAAATACAAAACTTTGATTCGATGTTATTCAATCACAAACATGCGTTTCTTCCCATCCAGGAAGCACAAATCTTAAAACATAATACACCGAAGCAACTTCTACAAGTTCACCAAACCTTGAAATCAGTCAAAACCAAGATCGACTCACAATGGTTTACACGGCATAGACTAATGGTTACAGTTCAAATAAAAAAGTTACTAAAAAATTATTACCTTGTGGGATTCTTGCTCCTCTATATCTCTTTCGAGTCTCCCATCTTCAAGTATAGAATCTGACGAACAGTGGGGATCTTGGATTGTGTTATCCATATCACCAGCATGACGAAACTGAGCTGAGGCACCTCCACCTGTCGCGGACGGTGGCGGCGCATCCACCGTCTCCGCCGCCTCCCCAGCAGTTTCTAGCAAATCAAAAGTCATCCCAAAGAGTTTTATCTTGGGGTCTTTAACTTCGGACATTTTGTTTCTTCCTTCTCTCTCTCTCTCTCTTGCTATCTGGAACTCCAGAATAGATAACTTACAAACAGATTAAAATAAATACAAAACCGATGATTCAAAAACAGAAAAGAAAGCCCCGAGTTGTGAATTGTGCCTTTTCCTTTTTTCCTCGCTTTTGGGTCAGGAACTTTTGGGGTTGTGTGTCGAAGTTGTCGTTTAAGACAACGGGGTTAATTGAAGAAGATAGAGCCGAGGTGTCGAGACATGTCAGCAAGAAAAGCGAATTCTCAGCCACAAGTTCTCTGTGGCCCTCAAATCTTGTCTTCCCTTTTCTTTTCTAAATTTATTCCCAAATGGTGGCACTTTCACTTTTACTTTCACTTTCCTTTTTTTAATTTTCTTTTGCTCCCCCAAATACTTCGGCCATCTTTTCTTAAAGTTGCCAAACTTTTCAACCCAGTTCTTACCTTTACCGAGCAATGCACTTTATAAGGGAAAAGCCAACCACCAAACACAATACCATGTAATATATGTATGCATATATGTTTATATATGTTGGTCTTTTACCCGATGCATCAAAAAGTTCCCCCTTTATATGTATTCAGATTCAGATAAATATTCAATCATATACATTATTACTGAATATATTAAAAACTGTTATGAATTTTACTCACTGAAATTCCCGATCAAGAAACACATGTGCACTCATTTTCTTGAACTGAGTTCATCCGATACAATTTGTTCATCTAATGCACACTGACAGTAAGTATCAAATCATTCAGAAATGGTAAAACACATGTAAAAGAAAAATCGACACAAGAATTACGTGGTTCGGCGAGAACGCCTACTTCCACGGGAGACACTATATTATTGATCACAAGTTTCTTTTGAGATACAAGCAATTCACCACACAAATTCACTATGATCCACACTTCTATGATTTACAATGTGATCACTCTTGAATTCCTTTTGGATTGCTCTGCCCTCTCTCAACCTGTCAAGCATTTCCTTATCTTGCTTCTGCCTCTGCTATACGGTACCCCTCTACCAGTGAGCCATCATCATTATATATTGGAAGTATTTGGTTACCTATACTACAGGTAACAATCTTGGATTTGAACCTGCTGCTAACCGCCAACTTCCAATTCTTGATGGAATAAAAGAAATGACTTGCTTGACCTTATCTAATTGTGATCTAAACTAAAATATATGATAATTAATATTAACAAATCTCCACCTTTTCATATATTTCCTATAATATAGTGTCTCCAAGAGCCTTTTCTAAGGCTCCTTACCACTAGTTCCAACAAGCAGCCTCCTACCATAGCCAAAAGTGATCAATTTCAGCACCTTGGTGACTATGCCAGTAGGGTGTCTTTCCTTGCTCGTTCTGCTAGAATGTAACTCTGCATTCAAAACCATTTCCTTGCTTCCATGTGCACCATCAACATCAACGGAATCCTTTGACACAACACAATAATCTGTATGAGCATTTGTTACTGGTTTTGTCTCGATTTTTCTCCATACTCTCCTCTGTCTTTCTCTTGCTGGCTGGTACCAATTCAAGTTTGATGTATCTGTGGATCTTGAGCTATGGTTTCTCTGACCACATTTGATACCATATCCACCCAATGCATCCCCCGATAGCTCCACCTTGACCTTTGTTTCTCCATCCAGAATGTAAAGACCGCATTCCTTAATTCCTTTAAGGATGATCCTTGAGTTTCGTGTTACTGTCATGAATCCATTTCTTGCCTTAAAAGTATACCCTGACTTATCAAGTACCCCTAACGAGATCAAGTTTCTTTTGATTTCAGGTACATAGCGCACCCCTTGAAGAATTTTCTCCACCCCACCAGGTAGCATTAATCTTACAGTTCCTATTCCATGAACCCTACATATTCTGTTGTTTCCTAGTACAACATACTCTTCCTCTTTTGGTTCAAAGGACTCGAACCATCCCCTGTTTGGTGTCATGTGGTATGAGCATCCACTATCTAAAACCCAAGACTGACCCTTTTTCATCTTAGATATACAAAGAACCTCTGCGTAATCTGTATCTTCCACAATTGCTCCTGCCTCAGCATGTTCTTGTGCCTTCTCCAGTTCCTTCTTCAGATCTGGGCAATTCCTTTTGTAGTGCCCCTCCTTGTGACAATAGAAACACTTATCATTCTTATTTTTACACTTATTTTTGCCACATGCACTACACTTATCGGTCCTACCCTTTGAATTCTTTTCAGTCCTGCCCTTAGTGAATAAATTTTCTCCATTTTCCCTTGCATCCTTCTCATTCATGCTCTCTGTTTCTTTAGACTTTAGTGCATTTTGGACATCAATAAATGATAATGAGTCTCTCGCATATTTCATCGTGTCCACAAACGTTGAGAAGGACTTCGGCAGTGAGTTCAACACAATTATTGCTTTGTCTTCATCATCAATTTCAATCCCTATGTTTTGTAGATCAAGAATAAGTGTATTGAACTCATCTAAGTTCTGACTGACTAGTTGGGATTCATTCATCTTGTAACCAAACAACTTTCCCTTTAGATATATCCTATCTTGGAGGGATTTTGTCATATACAATTGCTCCAATTTGAGCCATATACCGGCAGCGGTGTTTTCCGATGATACCTCGCGCAGAACTTTGTCATCTAAGTGTAAAGTTAGTGTGCTGAATGCAACATCCAGCATGTCTTGCTTCTGGTCAGCCGAGAGGGATTCTGGTAATTTTCCTTCTCCATCGAGTGCTCTTGCCACCTTCTGTTGTATCAAGATTGCATACATTCTTCGGCGCCATAACCCAAAATCTCCTTTTCCATCGAATCTTGCAACTTCAATCTTTGTAGTCATGATGGATTAAGCCTTTCTTGTTTTCTTGATCGTACTTCTTGTCGTAGTCGCTTCCCACGGACGGCGCCAATTGTTAGGAAATCCACGATCAAGACAATTGCCGTGAACTCAAGAATCAATGCCGCAAATTACCGTAACTTGACGTAGACCAAGATTGCTCAATTTGCACTGGAAATGAATCTTAATTCAGGCAATCTACAGATTAATATAACAGCATAACAGATAACACGAATTTGATAGAAAGAAATGGAACAAACAGCAAGAACAAAATACGAAGAACACGACCCAACATTTACGTGGTTCGGATATAAACATCCTACTCCACGGGAGGTGCATTTTATTGAACCATTGAGTACATAGCAAATTACAATACATGAATTCTTCCCCTCAATCCACTCCTATGATTTACAATGGATTGCACTCCAAGAATTCACTCCTAATTTGCTTCCAAAAAACTCAAAGGCTTCAACCCATTTTCTTTTCTGTTTTTCCTCGTGCTTCTCTCGGTTTTGTCTCTCTGTGAAATGACTTCCTCCTTTTTCCAGTTGCATACCTTCCCCTTTATATAGCCAAGAGGAGCTTAACCAACTGCTTGACTGGTCCAACAGGTTACCAATCGATTCACAACCACAATTACAACCGTTGGATCAGAAATAACTCAACTGCCTTCGAGAGTTAACTTCCAATTCCAGAAATACAATCTGCCTTCAAAGTTCAACATTGGATAAGTTGATATATATATTACAATTGTTAGGAAATCCACGATCAAGACAATTGCCGTGAACTCAAGAATCAATGCCGCAAATTACCGTAACTTGACGTAGACCAAGATTGCTCAATTTGCACTGGAAATGAATCTTAATTCAGGCAATCTACAGATTAATATAACAGCATAACAGATAACACGAATTTGATAGAAAGAAATGGAACAAACAGCAAGAACAAAATACGAAGAACACGACCCAACATTTACGTGGTTCGGATATAAACATCCTACTCCACGGGAGGTGCATTTTATTGAACCATTGAGTACATAGCAAATTACAATACATGAATTCTTCCCCTCAATCCACTCCTATGATTTACAATGGATTGCACTCCAAGAATTCACTCCTAATTTGCTTCCAAAAAACTCAAAGGCTTCAACCCATTTTCTTTTCTGTTTTTCCTCGTGCTTCTCTCGGTTTTGTCTCTCTGTGAAATGACTTCCTCCTTTTTCCAGTTGCATACCTTCCCCTTTATATAGCCAAGAGGAGCTTAACCAACTGCTTGACTGGTCCAACAGGTTACCAATCGATTCACAACCACAATTACAACCGTTGGATCAGAAATAACTCAACTGCCTTCGAGAGTTAACTTCCAATTCCAGAAATACAATCTGCCTTCAAAGTTCAACATTGGATAAGTTGATATATATATTACAATCTCCACCTTATCAACATATTCAATCATCCTTCATATCCTCAACCAAGAACGTGCACTGCCCTAATGTTCATTCAATCAAAAAAATCTCGATGATCAAGCTCCGGAACAAACCGATGGCACGAGGCGTATCCGAGATTGAAGCCTACTACTCATTTCACCACAAGAATCCGCAGTCTATCCCGGCTTTAATCTCACCCTCGAAGCTCCACCTCGATCCAAGTATCCTCTTCTCCTCTCCAATAGTTTGTAGAGCATCATTTCTTCTTGGAACTCTTTTCCCATCATCCAATGATGCCAAGAGCTCCCCAAGAAATACCCAGCCCCTTCCTCAATCTATTGAGTCCTTCCAAGAACGGATATGGATCCCCATGTTCTTCCTTGCATCATCAGTTTCATACATTGAAATCCTCTCACCCACAGCTTCACACATATGAATATTGAATCAAATACTCACGCACATACTGCTCAAGAAATCTTTTCTGAATTTTCCTTTGTCCTTACTCATGACAGAATGCACTTAAATCTTAGAATCCAAGAATAGCATGTATCGATCATTGGCAGTAAATAAAATCAACTCATATCAGATTTCTTGACCAAGCACAAACAGTAATGCGACTTCACTCTTGTTTCATGAGGTTCTGCTCTATCTGTGCATGCTCAAAGAACTCCAAGAGAGTTTCCCGTGCCTCTCTTTTCTTTCATTTCTTGACAGAACCTGCTCGTTCTCTTCATTTTCTTGAAAAAAAAAACTGCACCCTTCCTCTCGGTGCTTTCTCAAAGACTCCAAGAAAGCTTCCTTTTCTTGTTCAAGAACTTCAAGAACCCGATGCAATCTTCTGTCGTTTCAATTCTTTGGCTGCAAAGTCCGATTCTTGATCGCATTCTTGTTGTGGTCGTTCCCACGGACGGCGCCAATTGTTATGAATTTTACTCACTGAAATTCCCGATCAAGAAACACATGTGCACTCATTTTCTTGAACTGAGTTCATCCGATACAATTTGTTCATCTAATGCACACTGACAGTAAGTATCAAATCATTCAGAAATGGTAAAACACATGTAAAAGAAAAATCGACACAAGAATTACGTGGTTCGGCGAGAACGCCTACTTCCACGGGAGACACTATATTATTGATCACAAGTTTCTTTTGAGATACAAGCAATTCACCACACAAATTCACTATGATCCACACTTCTATGATTTACAATGTGATCACTCTTGAATTCCTTTTGGATTGCTCTGCCCTCTCTCAACCTGTCAAGCATTTCCTTATCTTGCTTCTGCCTCTGCTATACGGTACCCCTCTACCAGTGAGCCATCATCATTATATATTGGAAGTATTTGGTTACCTATACTACAGGTAACAATCTTGGATTTGAACCTGCTGCTAACCGCCAACTTCCAATTCTTGATGGAATAAAAGAAATGACTTGCTTGACCTTATCTAATTGTGATCTAAACTAAAATATATGACAATTAATATTAACAAAAACACATATTATACATAATATATCTTTGCACCTTATACTGTTTATAAAGTCACCGGTCATGATAGCTACTTTTTTTTTTTTAAAGCGGGAGTGACAAATAATTTTTCGTATACTGTGGGACTCGAACTTGAGTCTCTCCAAAATAGAGGTGAGCTCATACAAGCAGGGGCGGAACCAGAAAAATAATTTTGGGGGGGCGAAAAATTTTCGATTACATCTTGCGCCGGTCCCGTCACACATTTGTCTTAGCACCCGGCTTCACTACAAACACATGCGCACACACACAGAAGTAAAAACATAATAAGATAAATAATTTTATTAATTATTTTTTAATAATAAGTTTTTATTTTTTAAACACAAAATTTTCTTAGAAAAATCATTCTAAATGATGTAATTTTTTTTATAAAAAAACATAATAAATATGATATAAATTTAAAAATAAATTACTATCATAAGAAATTGACCAGGAATAAGATTATGTTGCAATGGCATTCTAGTAAATAAGGAGCAAACCAATGGCATTTAGCAAATAGGAGAAAAAAGAATAACCTGCCAAATTGTTGCAAGCTGGGATCGAACTTGGGTGGCTCAAATGCATATCATACCATCCACCACTACGCTAATGAACGTTATTGTTGAATTAGTAGGTATATATATATATATATATATATATATAAACATATTTTTGGGGGGTGCGGCTGCCCCCCTGCGCACCCCCTTGGGTCCGCCCCTGCATACAAGCTTGGATAGACACATGAGCTCAGCTACATTTGATATATTGGTATGATCTGCGACTAAATGATTATTATCCCCTCAATATGCTAAATGACCATGATATCCCAATGTGTAAAGTGGTCAGTGTCTTTAATAATTTTACTGATTATAATATTACCCTATTGTATAAAAAAAAACTACACAAAAATATTTTATATCCAAAAAAATATTTTAAAGAATAAAAGATCGGACAAGCGCGAAATAATTTAAACAACAAATGAATGCACAAGCATGTAACATGTGCAACATGATGCTAGTATATATAATCTACCAACCTAGGATAAAAATTTTCCTAATATAACATAGACTATTATCTTAATCATTATCGCTTGATGCCTTTAATATTATAAGTATGCGTTTGGTTCGTGTGTATGATAAGTAACTGATGGATAATAAGATAAATATAGAGATGATATCCGTCAAGTAAATTGTTGCAGCTAAGATCCAAAAAAATCAAGTTATATGATGTATCTAGAAATTTAGACACTTGAGGCGTGCCTCAATGGTGTCGCTTCTCCCTTTGAGAAATGACTCTACTCTTGTATAAAGCACTTTGAAAAATCCTCCCTTGATAAAACAAAAAAAAAAGATATAATAATGATGAACATGGTCATAGAATTTCTGAAAATGTAAGTTTCAAAAAATTAAAGTAAATATAGCTTTTATTACTTATTTATTTAATTTATTTAACTAATATAAAACTTTTCACAAACATATGACATATCCGAATCTTATGTTCTGGTTTGTTGTGTGATGAACATGGTCATGCTACGATTAATGGAATGCCATTCACATTATGTGCATAAAACTTGTGTTGTCGAAGGGCATTTGGAATTGATTCTTTGTTTGGTCCACAAGAATAATGCAGCTACTTGGTTTAAAGTGATCATTCATTTTATGCTTTCCATTTATTTTATTTTTGGTTGTATGCATAAAGACTATGGTGTTTTACTTTCATTTATAGCCACATATTGTCAATGAGGTTTTTTTTATGAAGTCAATGAGGTTTTAATTCATGCAAGATGCATTTAATCTAGAAGAGATGTTTCCCCTCTAAAGTTTTCAAAAAAATGTTATTTAGATGTACGTTGTATTTATGGTTGCTGGTCTTTCTGTACTTTTCAAGATACATTATATTTTACTATTAAAAAATAAATAAATATTATTTAGTGGGTTTTTTTAATATTTTTTTTAATCATTTTTCTCACATGTGCACTTGTGTTTTGAGAAGAAAAGATAAAAATAGTTGTTAGGATCGGTCCGGAGTGTTTAGAGGGAGGGTGAATGAACACTCCTTCTAAAAATTAATCCTTCGTGATTTCTTTCGGATTAGTGAAAGAAATCTGTTTCTTAATCAATTCTTGTACAGAACAGACCACTGAAAGTATAAGTGCGGAACGGTCTGTTCTTGTATGTAAGAACGGCTCGATGGCTAGTATGAAAGAACAAGTGCAGAAATAAGATACACATGATATGTTTCTGGAAGTTCGAAGGTGGTGTAATCCTTCTACGTCTCCCCTTCTTCCAATTAAGGAAGGTTTATACTAGAAGACTTTGATTTATACAATCCTGTTGTACAAACCCGATTCAGACTGGATTTACCTCACTACCAATCTGAAACTCCTAGTCACTCGATCTGCTCAGACACACTTTGTCTGACAGTTACAATATGTTTCTCACTTCTATTTTTCAACACAGAAAACACAAGATGCGCACAGTGATCCTAAATGATCAAATGTTACAAAGTAAACGTGCTTAAGAAAGATTTCAGCTCGAGAGCTTCTGAGCTTGTAAGCTTGGGCTGTTTTTGCTTTCTTGTGTGTTTTTCAATTGATCAGCAAGCGTCCGTAAGTTCCTTTTGTTGCATCCTTTTATAGTTGAAGGTACCAACGACATTATTTCCCTTGATGTGCAACTTTGACTCTGCTTAAACTATGAGTAGGCTTCAGTCTTCTTTTTCAGGATACTTGCCGTTCTGGTTCATACTTTCGGCGACTGTCAGGTAAGCTACTCTTTGTCTTCTTACCTTTTATGGCAATCTTCAGTCCTTGGTCCTTTGTAGCATTAATTACAACATTAAATGCTACAATAAATAGCCGTTAATGATTCGGACTGAGGAGCCATTCTTTATGTATCCTTGACTGCTCTGATCTGATAAAGATTGAGATCGATCTGAAGCATCGATCTAGTCAGTCTGAAATCCATCGATCCTGTCTGATATATAATATGCCTTATCAGCTTGTTCTGTTTTGAGATATTGATCTGGTCAGTCTGATTACCCTCGATCCGGTCTGATATGCTTTGTCATCTTATCAGCTTGATCTGTTTTGGGAGATCGTTCTGGTCAGTCTGATTTCACTCGATCCGGTCTGATATGTTTTGTCATCTTTAAAATCTCATCGATAAGATCCGGAACTAACAAATTCCCCCTTTTTGATGATGACAAAACCTAGCTTCTAAGTCTTTTTAACCAGTCTGATAAGAACTCTGAAGCGAAAACTTTCGGATCGATTACTTTCTTTTTGTTCAAAATAAATGAACATTATTAAGTTGGATCGATTAAGCCTTTATTAAAGTTCAAAATAAATGAACAATGACTTAATAAGGAAGAATTTTTATTGATGAAAAAAATCTCGCATACAGTCAGTCTAAAAATTTAATCAACGAAACTGCTATCTTTTTGAAGTTGGAGGCGGCTTGAAGTCTTTCTTCTTTTCCCCCTTTTTGTCAGCAGCAATCTCTTGAAGAAAATCAACAACTTGTGCGAGCTGCGCGCTGATAGCGTCAAGACGAACGTCTTGAGCGCGGAGGGAATTGGCAACAGATGCTCTGACTTCAGTGGCCAGCTCGATCTGCTCTTTTCTCAGGCTGTTCTTATAAGTGGCTTGCTGAGAAAACAGATCATTTATGCCTCGCTGAAGGCTGCCGATACTGGCTGTCATCTTCTCTTTAAAAGAATCAAAGTCCAGAGATGTAACCCGCTGGCCTTGATGAACATCTAGAACACGCTGAGAGAGAGACAGTCAGTTGTCAGATAAGTGCTGAAGGGTCCGTGCCAGAGATGGAGGTGCATCAGATAATCGGCTGGGAGAGCGATCTGATGAGGACGAGGCCTGTTCATCGTCTTCAGCAAACGGGACAAGTGAAGATACAGCAACTTGGTGACTTTCGGACCGGATCAAGGTGACCAGATCCGAAGAAAATGTTTGAATGAAAGCCATATCTTCATCTAAGTGGATTGGAGGAGTGCTTGGTCTGGAGGGCTCCTCAATCTGAAGAGCTGCAACAACGGTGGACACCACCAGATCCGGATCGACGAATGCTGGAGCGCCAACTGTTGCCAGTTCTGCTGTTGGACTGATTTGAACGAGGGAGACTGATGACCCCAAAGGAATAGATGTTGTTGGAGAGTCCAACAAGACATTCAAGGGTTCATCATCTGTCGCAGACGGAGCATTAGGCAAAGGCTGCTCCGCTGTCTGGTCTGGTATTTGCTCTGCAGTCTGATCTGGTATTCGCTCTGCAGTCTGATCTGGTATTGGGTCGGCTGTCTGTTCTGCTGCATCAGAATGAATAACCTCAACGAAAGGTTCTGCCAGAGTCTTGCTTGCAGAGGGATGATCCGGGCTGGTTGTGGGAGTAGATACACTGAGCTTCTGTCGTTGAAAACGGACATCTAAGTGAAGAGCATGAACATCCATCTCTAATTGAGCAATAACAACCCATCATCTCTGGCAGTTGGAGCATTTGGATCGAAGTTCTGTTTCTTAGCATCTAGGAGCGGAGTGGCCAGTCTGAATCTTTGAATAGCCGTAAATAGCTCTTTGCGCTGCACGGCAAGCCGAACATCATCAGTCTCTGTTCCTTTCAGAACTTCCTCTTTCATCTTCTTCAGTCTGCTCAACTTACCGAAGAATAACTCAATGTAGTTGATAGTCCGGTACTGGACATATTCATCAAAGACCACAATGAGTGCCTTCACCTTCTCATCAACATCCTCCATAGCGATGTCGATGGCTGTCTGCGCTGCAGATTTGGGTTTAGAGGAGAGGGGTTCGGAGAGAATGGCTTTTCCCTTGCCGGTGGAGGAAGGGGACTTGATCCCTGATTGGGTATAATCTCTCAACTAAGTGATAACTATTCCTTTGACCGTGGGAATGGCAGATGGAAGTCTAACGGTGACTTTGGGTGCAAGGGTTGAAGCTTGTGAAGGTTGGATGGAAGGTTGGGGTGCAGGGGTGGCTTTAGTTGGAGGCAATATGGGTAAGGCTTTGAGGGGTAATGTTTTGCTGGGCTTGGTAATCTGGGTTCTTGGCTTTTTGGGAAGTGGCTTGGTTGGTGGCGAGGGAGCAGACTGAGTTTCTTCAGAATCAGTCTGGATGGTCAGCTTTCGCTTGACCCGAGGTTTGCGCGCAATAGCTTGTTCTTCGCCCTTCTCAATCTTGACTGCATCCAGAGTAGCAGGAGTAGGCGGAGCACTCTTGGACTTCAGCAGTGCAAGTCCTTTGGAGTTTAGAATCTTAAAGGAGCTGAGAGCGGACTGCTTTCCCAGCTCGATGTCCAAAGACTCCAGTAGCTTGCTGAGAGGAACAGCAAAGCATACAGTTTGTTTCGATGCAATCACCGTTTCTAGCAGAACTCCAAAAAGAATGACGGACCAGTTCATCTTCTGTCCGGATACAATAGCCGCCATATCCCTGAACTTCTCTGCGGTTACAGCGTCAAAACTTCCTGCCTTGCCCAAAATAGGCTTACCCACTATTTCGCACAGCACCTGGAAATGGAAGAGCATTTCCTTCTTCTTAAACGATGGTTGCAGGCGGTGGCCAAAAATAGATATCTTCCCTTGAAGATCTGAGAGTGACGCTTGAGGAATCTGTCCAAATTTCGTCAGTCCGGAATTGGGGAGGCCAAAGGTTTTGGCCAGCGTCATCGGCGAGATCTCAAATGATTTGCCCTTGACAGTAGTAGATATAGATGTCTTCTTGGAGACGGCATTGGCGAATAGTTCGCGGATATCTGATTCATAAACAACTGTGCCGCATTCCAGAAAGTTTCTCAGACCAGAAGATTCCAAAGCTTGGAAGATAGACACCATCTCTGCATCTCCTGCCCTGTAAATATCATTGAACTCAACGGAGAGAGAGTTGTGAGTAATGGTAGCCATTGGAGTGAAGATAAACGAGTGCGAAGATTTAGGAGAGTGAGAGAATAAGAAAACAGATAGCGGTAATTTGTAAAAAGTGAAATAAAATGAAATGTTCAGCCCGCTAAATAGGAGAGAGAAGACACGTGTCTTTATCTCAATGACTGATGAAAAGAAATTCAAAAATAAACGGTCAGGATAACAGATAGTTAAGGCGGTTAAAATGCGATCAGTCCGGGCTATTTTTGTACAAAAGATGTATTGACCAAACAGATCATGGGATAACATCAGATTGACATAGATCGGTCTGAAAGTTCGGACCGGTCTGTGTCTTTCTGAACATTGTATTATCAATCTGTGGCAACAAAAATCTTTAAGTGCGAAAGTAAGAGAACATCTAAACTATTAAGATAAGTCAATTAAACCAAGAATTTGACGAAAATAATTAAACTTAGCCTCTGGGAGCGGTTTGGTGAAGATGTCTGCTGCTTGCTGCTCTGTTGAGATGTGCTCGATCCGAATTTCCTTTTTGCCAACATGATCTCGAATAAAATGATGGCGTATATCAATGTGCTTTGTTCGAGAGTGCAAAACTGGATTATACGTTATAGCGATTGCACTTGTGTTGTCGCACAATATCGGAGAGTCAACAGCTTGGATGCCATAGTCTTTGAGCTGGTGTTGAATCCAGAGCATTTGAGCGCAACAGCTTCCAGCGGCGAGATATTCTGCTTCAGCTGTAGATGTGGCAATCGATGTCTGCTTTTTACTTAACCAAGAGATCAATCTTTCACCAAGAAATTGACATGTTCCACTGGTGCTTTTACGATCAATCTTACACCCAGCGTAGTCTGCGTCGGAATATCCGATCAAGCTGAAGTTCGAATCTTTGGAGTACCAAAGACCAACGTTCTGAGATCCTTTTAAGTATTTCAGAATACGCTTGGCAGCAATAAAATGTGATTGCTTTGGTTTTGACTGAAATCTGGCGCACATACAGACTGAGAACATAATATCAGGCCGGCTCGCTGTAAGATACAATAGCGATCAGTCCTCTATACATGGTTACTTCAACTGCTGTTCCCCCTTCATCTTTGTCTAACTTGATTGTTGGACTCATAGGAGTTGATGCAGTTGAGCATGTTTCCATTCCAAATCTCTTGAGGAGCTCTTTGGTATACTTGGTCTGATTGATGAAAATACCATTGTTGAGCTGTTTTACTTGGAGACTCAAAAAGAATGAAAGTTCTCCCATCATGCTCATCTCAAACTGTCCCTGCATTAACTTAGAAAATTTCTCGCACAATTTGGGGTTAGTTGACCCAAAGATTATGTCATCAACGTAAATCTGAACTAATAGGGTATGTTCCCCCTTAATAAATTTAAAGTGAGTTTTATCTACTGAGCCGATCTGAAAATCATGGTTCAACAGAAATTGAGATAGAGTGTCATACCAGGCTCTTGGAACTTGTTTCAGACCATACACTGCTTTATTCAGTAGATACACATGATTGGGATGCAAATGGTCCTGAAATCCAGGTGGTTGCTCAATGTAGACTTCTTCCTGAAGCTTTCCATTAAGAAAAACGCTCTTAACGTCCATCTGATATACTTTGAAGTCTTTAAAGGCAGCATATGCAAGAAAGATTCGGATGGCTTCAAGTCTGGCGACTGGTGCAAATGATTCATCGAAGTCGATTCCTTCTTCTTGTCTGAATCCTTGTGCCACCAGTCTGGCTTTGTTTCTAACTACAGTTCCATCTGCGTCCAGCTTATTTCTGAAAACCCATCTGGTTCCAATGACAGGCAGATCGCTTGGTCTGGGGGTTAGACTCCAAACTTGATTTTGTTCGAATTGATTTAGCTCTTCTTGCATGGCCTTAATCCAGTTGAAATCAGTTAGAGCTTCATCGATCTTCTTAGGTTCCAGAGTAGAGATGAAAGCAGCATGTGTGAATTCATCCATCATCTGTCCTCTGATTCTGATCGGTGCAGAGGGACTACCAATCACTAGATTGGGTGGATGCTTCTCAGTCCATCGATAGCTTGACTCTGGATTGTCTGGTCCGGTCGGATGAGTAGTAGCAGCATGATCAGCATCTGCTTTAACATTTGAGTGAAGAACATCCGGATCAGCTCGATCTGGAGAAGCTTCAATGGCTTGATCCGGTCTGTCTGGTACTTCTGGTTCTGGTGGATTGTCTCTTGACCTGTTAGCTACAATCTCATCATCACTGTTAGCTTCGAGATGGATATTCCATCTGATTTTGAATTGATTCTTTGTTGCCCTCAACACATAAAGATTCATCAAAAACTACATGAACAGATTCTTCTACAGTTAAGGTTCGATTATTAAAAATTCGATAGGCTTTGCTAGTTGATGAATATCCTAAAAATATTCCATTAACTGACTTAGCTTCAAATGCTGTAAGATGATTCTTACCATTGTTATGAACGAAGCATTTGCAGCCAAAAATATGAAAGTGAGAAATAGATGGTCTGTTACCAGTCCATATTTCATATGGGGTAAGGTTCAGCTTCTTGTTGATCATGGACCGATTTTGAGTGTAGCAAGCAGTGTTTACAGCTTCTGCCCAGAACTTTTGCGAAATTCCAGAATCAGCAAGCATTGTTCTTGCTGCTTCCTTGAGCGTTCTGTTTCTTCGTTCTGCAACTACATTCTGTTGAGGAGTTCGAGCGGCTGAAAACTCATGCTTGATTCCATGATCTTCTAGAAAGGATTCAAGATTCTGATTTGAAAACTCAGTGCCTTTGTCACTACGAATCCTGTCTCTGCTGGATGATTTCTCGTTCTGAGTGCGTTTCAGCAGCTTGATCAACTTCGGAGCGGTCTGATCTTTACTGCTCAAAAGTATAGTCCATGTAAAGCGTGAGTAGTCATCAATAACAACAAGAGTATACCGCATTCCCCCTAAACTTGTTATTGGTATAGGACCAAACAAGTCCATATGCAATAATTCTAAACAGCGGGATGAGGATTTGGCATTCTTGTTTTTGAAGGATGATCTGATCTGTTTGCCCATTTGGCAAGCTTCGCAGATCTTATCCTTAGCAAAATCGATCTTGGGCAGACCGATAACTAAATCATGTTTACACAGGCTGGAAATGGTCTTAAAGTTTATATGATTCAAACACTTATGCCACAGCCAATGTTTATTATCATTGTTAGCCATGAAGCAAGTAGGATTATCAGGTTGAGCATGATTCCAGTTAATCTTATATGTATTTCCATTCCTGATTCCTACGAGCACGGTTATACCGTCTGATGATTTAACAGTGCAAGTGTGTTTGTGAAATTCTACAGCATAACCATTATCACAGAGTTGACTTATACTGATCAGATTATAGCACAGATTTTCAACTAACAACACATCATTGATAATAATGTTACCATGGACAATCTTACCCTTGCCCACGGTCTTACCCTTTGAGTTATCTCCGAAGATGATCTTGGGTCCAGTACATTCTGTGACTTCAGACAGCAGCTCGATGTTTCCAGTCATGTGACGGGAACACCCACTGTCCAAATACCAGTCTGATATAATTATTGTTGGTACTCAATCCTATTTGGGTCCAGAACGGATTAGCCCTTTGGGAATCCACACCTGTATCAGCTTCAATGGCTTGTGTGTGTAAGGTGTGCTGTGTGCTGGTCTGTTTTGATGTTGTGTGTGATAATGTGTGCGCTGTGAAAACCTTTGATTATCATAAGGTAGTCTATATCTTCGTTGAATCGGTTTTGAATTATAGTAATTGTATTGTCTTCCTTGCCTTCGATCTTGCACCTTTGGATTTGGTCTGATAGACGCAAATCTTACTGGTGCCTTTTCTTTGGCTTGGTCAACATAACCAATTCCTTTTCTCAGATTTTGATTCACGTAAGAGACTCCTGTTTGAATCTTAGGTGCTTCAGTCTCATATACTGTGCTGGATTTAACAAATGTCATTTGTTTGACTTGGTTCTTTACCAGCAACAGCTCAGACTCATCTTTGGTGTCAAAGCCTATGCCGGTGAAGTCACCAACGTTTCTTTGAACCTCTTGTAATTCTTCCAAAGATGTTCTGGATTTTGTCCATGTTTTGAATATATGAGAAAGCTTAGCATTTTGTGTGCTAATTCTCTTGTTTTCTTCATGGAGCTGATCATAGGAGATTTTCAGCTTATTCAGCTCAATCTTTAGACTATTGCACTCACCCTGCTCAGAGCAGCTTGGTTTATTGTGCTCATCTATTTGGTTACTGGCTTTAGCTTTATTTTTCTCAAATGATTCAGCTAAGATCCTATAATCATTAGACATGTCTTGCAGTGCGGACATGAGCTCTTCTCGTGTAAATTCATTTGAGTCAAGATCATATACATCGTCTGTCTGACTCATCTCTTCGTCTGCCATGAGACATTGAATATCTTCTTCGCTTTCGCTGGAAGAATATTCAGAGCTTTCCGAGTCTGAGTCTGTCTGAGCCCATTTGCTGTTTCCTTCTTCAGTACTAGGACTTTTTGGGATTTTCCATGATTCTTGCGATCTTTGTAGTGCTTCTTCTTCCTATCATCACGATGCTTCTCTTTCCGTTCTTCTTTCTTCGGTCTGGTGCAATCTGCAAGAAAATGTCCGGTCTTACCACAATTGTAGCAAGCCTGATCGTTAACAGCATCATCTTTTCTTGATTTATAATGATGAGAGGGTTTGAAGTTCCTCTTATTCTTAGACATAAATTTACCGAATTTCTTGATAAATAATGACATAGCATCATTACTTATCTGTTCAGCGGATCGGTCTGATGTTGAAGCGATCTGATCTGGAATGGCTGCAGGGCCTTGTTTGGTTGAGAGATGAATGGCTCTGCTTCACCTCTGCTTATTAGTTCAAACTCATAGGCCTTAAGATCTGCAAACAGATCATGAAGTTCAACCTTGTTAAGATCTTTTGATTCCCTCATGGCAATGGTCTTAACATCCCATTCCTTTGGCAGAGCTCTCATAACTTTCAGAGCGATCTATCTGTTAGAATATTCCTTCCCCAGACCATTCAGTTCATTTATGATGCCAGTGACTCTTTCATCAAACTCATTTAGAGTTTCTCCACTCTTCATTTTTATGCCCTCAAATCTTTGAAAAGCAACAATCAGCTTGTTTTCTTTGGTCTGGTCGTTGCCTTCACATAGCTGTGCTATCTTCTCCCAAATTTCTTTGGCGGTAGAGCACATTTTGATTTTGCTGAACATGTTCTTGTCCAATGTCTTGAACAAGATGTCTTTGGCCACATTATCGAGATTTGCTTTCTTTCTTTCCTCATTCGTCCAGAGGGATCTGTCCATTTCTACCATTTGTGGTTCACCACCAGTAATGGCGACTGCTGTATTTATTTTTAGAATCTTCATTGGTCCATCAGTGATGACGAACCACATATCGTCATCCTGAGCTGCCAGATGAGCTTGCATTCTGATTCTCCAGTCATCATAGTCTTCTTTTGATAACATAGGAATTTTGTTAAATGATGCCATCAGCTCGAGTGATTTTGCTGATTAAGATGACCTGCTCTGATACCACTTGTTAGGATCGGTCCGGAGTGTTTAGAGGGGGGGGGGGGGGGTGAATGAACACTCCTTCTAAAAATTAATCCTTCGTGATTTCTTTCGGATTAGTGAAAGAAATCTGTTTCTTAATCAATTCTTGTACAGAACAGACCACTGAAAGTATAAGTGCGGAACGGTCTGTTCTTGTATGTAAGAACGGCTCGATGTCTAGTATGAAAGAACAAGTGCAGAAATAAGATACACATGATATGTTTCTGGAAGTTCGAAGGTGGTGTAATCCTTCTACGTC
The DNA here is from genome assembly GCA_907163345.1 of Haberlea rhodopensis. NCBI lineage: Eukaryota > Viridiplantae > Streptophyta > Magnoliopsida > Lamiales > Gesneriaceae > Haberlea > Haberlea rhodopensis. Next base: position 1,447,943 of record CAJQUN010000060.1, read on the forward strand.
TCCCCTTCTTCCAATTAAGGAAGGTTTATACTAGAAGACTTTGATTTATACAATCCTGTTGTACAAACCCGATTCAGACTGGATTTACCTCACTACCAATCTGAAACTCCTAGTCACTCGATCTGCTCAGACACACTTTGTCTGACAGTTACAATATGTTTCTCACTTCTATTTTTCAACACAGAAAACACAAGATGCGCACAGTGATCCTAAATGATCAAATGTTACAAAGTAAACGTGCTTAAGAAAGATTTCAGCTCGAGAGCTTCTGAGCTTGTAAGCTTGGGCTGTTTTTGCTTTCTTGTGTGTTTTTCAATTGATCAGCAAGCGTCCGTAAGTTCCTTTTGTTGCATCCTTTTATAGTTGAAGGTATCAACGACATTATTTTCCTTAATGTGCAACTTTGACTCTGCTTAAACTATGAGTAGGCTTCAGTCTTCTTCTTCAGGATACTTGCCGTTCTGGTTCATACTTTCGGCGACTGTCAGGTAAGGTACTCTTTGTCTTCTTACCTTTTATGGCAATCTTCAGTCCTTGGTCCTTTGTAGCATTAATTACAACATTAAATGCTACAATAAATAGCCGTTAATGATTCGGACTGAGGAGCCATTCTTTATGTATCCTTGACTGCTCTGATCTGATAAAGATTGAGATCGATCTGAAGCATCGATCTAGTCAGTCTGAAATCCATCGATCCGGTCTGATATATAATATGCCTTATCAGCTTGTTCTGTTTTGAGCTATTGATCTGGTCAGTCTGATTACCCTCGATCCGGTCTGATATGCTTTGTCATCTTATCAGCTTGATCTGTTTTGGGCGATCGTTCTGGTCAGTCTGATTTCACTCGATCCGGCCTGATATGTTTTGTCATCTTTAAAATCTCATCGATAAGATCCGGAACTAACAATAGTTTTTGGCAACAAATCTAGTGGTTTTTTAAATAGACAATTTACATCTTGTGATTTGAAAATATGCAGTTTACTCCATGTTGTTTTTGTTGTATATAATTTTCTCTCAAAGCGTATCTCAAGAAAAAATAACAAAGGCTTCAAAACAATTTTTTCTGTTGAGGCGAGATTTATAATCTCCGTCCTTAAGACAATATTGCACCGCTATGGTGCTAACGGTTTGCTATGGTAATTTGTCTATCAAGATACAATGACTATGACTTGTGATAGGAGCACTCCAAATCACAAGCCCTCAAACCACAAAGGTCCAAAGCACTCAATTTGAAGAACAACAAATGCTCTCAAATTTCACTAAAAAATTGGTAATGATTTCGAAAATCTTTTTTAAATCAAATGGGTTCATGTTGGTTATATAGTAGACCAAAAACCATATCCAAAGGACACCATTTGGAGGCAACATTTGGCCAAAAATCGCACCCCAAACATCAATGAACATACTATTTTATAAATTTGAAACAGGGCTCGATCGATTGAGCACCCAGCTCGATCGATCGAGCTCCTGTAGCAACCAAAAAACAAAGTTCTGGTCAGCTCGATCGATCGAGCAAGTTTTTTTTTTAAAAAAATTGATTCATTTTGTGCACATTTTCCAACAATCCCTCACATGAATTAAATTTTATACATGTATGCAATTGAGTGCTTTGACGAACTATTATGGCATCTGGAGAGATAGCTTGAGGCTTTGAATCTTCCGTAGTAGTATTCAATCGGATTTACTTGACTTAACAGTGAACTTATAGTCTTGAACTATTTAGTCGTTGGTGCAAACCAAGACAATTGAACCCACACCATAACAATTCTAACCTCCTTATTGGTTTCTTACGGTTGTGTCCGTTTCGGCCATGGACCATGCTTGGTTTCATAAGTGCTTTCCATTCTTTGAAGCGGCCACACTTCGCACTTACGTAGGTGATCTCCTAGAAGAGTATCCCGCTATACTCCAACATATTCTAATATGTCTTAGGAATCATTAAAGGCCTTTTGCCTATCCTCGTACCCTTTTTGCAGGCTACACCCCTTATCATAGGAATGGGTCAGAGATTATTCTCCAATGTGTTTATACAATCTTGTAGTTTGGTTGTCCCTTTTGAACCTAGATCTTGGGATCTCCAGTCACATAGGTTGGGTATCCACCACAAGATTTTGATTATAGTCATTCCCCTCGATAAGCTATATACTTGATCTCTAGGCAAGCCTTTCGTGAGCGGATCCGCAATATTCTCCTTTGACTTCACGTAGTCAATGGACATAATGCCATTTGAGATCAACTGTTTAATGGTATTGTGTCTATGACGTATATGTCTAGACTTACCATTTATACATGCTACTCTGTGCCCTTCCTATAGCAGATTGGCTATCACAATGTATTTTATTGCAGGTTTTTTCCCAACAAGGAATTTCTTCCAAGAAACTTCTAAACCATTCGGCTTCTTCTCCCGCTTTATCCAAAGCTATGAATTCAGATTCCATAGTGGATCTAGCAATACAAGTTTGCTTGGTAGATTTCCACGACACTGCAGCCCCTCCAATTGTAACACATAACCACTTGTCGACTTGGAGTCTTGTGTGTCCGATATCCAAATTGCATCATTGTATCCTTCCAATACAGCAGGATATCTTGTATAGTGCAATTCATAGTTCAGGGTGTATCTTAAATATTTAAGTACCATCGTCAATGCCTTCCAATGGTCATTGTTAGGATTGCTCGTGAATCTACTTAGTTTGCCAACCGCATATGCAATATCCGGACGTGTACGGTTCATGAGATACATGAAACTGCTAACTATCCTTGAGTATTCTAATTGCATGACAGGGTCTCCTTTGTTTTTAACCAAATGTAGATTCGGATCATAGGGTGTTTTGACAGACGGCGTATCATTTGCGAAAAATTTCTCGAGTATTTTCTCAACATAATGAGACTGCGACAATACTCGTCCTTCAGATATCTTGGAGATTTTATGTCCAAGTATCACATTAGCTTCACCCATAGCTTTCATTTCAAAATGTTTTATAAACATTTTCTTTGTCCCGTTGATGATTTCTAAGTTGCTTCCCACTATGAGCATATCATCAACGTACAAGCATACTATTACATATGCTTTATGCGTGTTTTTCATATATACACATTTGTCACACTCATTAATTTTGAAACAATTTGACAACATAGTTTTGTCAAATTTTTCATGCCATTGTTTGGGCGCTTGCTTCAGCCCATACAATGACTTAACGAGTCTACACACATTTTTCTTTGTCCGGGAACAACAAACCCCTCGGGTTGTTTCATATAAATTTCCTCCTCAATTCCCCATTGAGGAATGCCGTTTTTCATTAAGTCAGGACCATAAGTCTTAGCCACTTTGGTTCTCTTGCTATGTCGTGGTTCTACTTCCTCAATAGAGTCAAGGTTAGCGTCTTCATACACCCTTTTCTTAGGGCTCATTTCCTTGTTAGTTTTGTAAGGAAATACTTCTTCAAAAAATACCACATTTCTTGATTCCATGATTGTACCTTTATGCACATCACTTACTAAAAATAGATATGCACTACTTTTGTTAGCATAACCAATAAATACACAATCTATTGTTTTAGGCCCGATTTTCACTTGCTTTGGTTTTGGTACTTCTACCTTAGCCAAGCAACCCCACACTTTCAAGTATTTGTAGGAAGGCTTGTGACCTTTCCATAACCCATAAGGAGTTCCATCCTTACTTTTGTGTGGTATTTAGTTTAGAATGTAGTTGGCCGATAGGATTGCTCCCCCCACAATGTGATGTCCCCGAAATGATTATTTGTGTTGAAGGCATAAATTGTGTTCGTATGATTAATTATGGTGGTAGTTGCCTTATGTGTTAGAATTAATCGCCATGTGGAAATGCTTGGTCATGTGGACTGGTAGAGCATTTCAGGGTGCACGTTATGCATGTTGGGTAATCGGGTGTTTTAATGGCTTACATGTGTTAGTAGTCATTTATTTTGTGAAACATGCATTTAATTGATATTTGGCGCATTGTGGTGAAATGTGTCTAAAATACAATGTTGGGCATAATTTGCATCATGTTAGGAAGTGGGGTGTAAACTTTAATTAACTTTCATAACCCACTATAACCTTATATCATCTTTACCCCCCTCACATTATTCAACCCCCAACACTTTTCAAACCCTACCCTCCTCCTCTCATTTTCGAGTGGAACTCCAAGGTGGAAGAGAAGTTCTTGCAAAACCTTGTTCTTGTGATTTCTTGGTAAGATTTGGAGCCTAGGATGTATATATATATCATCCCTTGTTGTTTTATGAGGTTTATTGTGAATTTGGGTTGTTGTTTGGAGTTTGAAAATGGGTTTATTTGGGTTGGTATGTTTGGTGGTTGGGTATGGGATTTTGGAGTTGTTTTATGATGTATATTGAAGGTTTAAAGTGTTTTTTGTGTTTTGAGTTTGTTGGTATAAGTGTTGTGGAAGTTGGGAAGGAATTTTTGGTGTAAAAATGGTGAAAATCGTGTGTCTGTGCGAGGCGATCGATCGCCTGAAAAGAGGCGACCGATCGCCTAAGGGCAGTGGGCGAAGTGCAGGGCAGACGATCGATCGCCTGAAATGAGGCGACCGATCGCCGAGAGGCAGTAGCCAATCCAAGGGTTAGGCGATCGATCGCCATGTTTGAAGCGATCGATCGCCGCGAAGAAAAATTTGAGGCGATCGATCGCCTCAGTGGAGCGATCGATCGCCAGCTGTGTAATTTTGAAAAATGTTGAATTTTGTTGAATTTTTGGTATTTGGCTATTGTTTAGCTTCTAATATTGATTTGTATGGTTGTGTAAAACCATCCCAGGTACCAACTACATCGAGGAGATAAAGTTATACAACTTCTCCACTTTTTGAAACTAAGGTACGTAGTGAGACGTACGAGCATTGGACGGTAAATCATATTACAACTTTAATGATGCCTATTGTGAATAGTGTGCCCATCTATGTGATAGAATATGTGAAATGATAGTGTTATATCATGATATTGGAATCAAATGTGTTTGATTATTGTGGTAGAATTGATGAATGTTCCGGTAGCCTTTATCTCCGAGCGAGGGAGGTACTTGCCGCTGTCATATGAAGCGATGGTAGTATGATATTTGCCGCTGTCATGTCTAAGCGAAGTAACATGCCGCTGTCATTGTCGAAGCGAGGGATATCATATGATGCCGCTATATGTCGAAGCGAGGGGTCCTAAAATTCCACTGTTGTATTGGGACCGGAACAGTCACAATTCTAGTGATTAATGTGAAATATTGTGGATATAATTGGAAACGCGTTATCGATCATTATGTCGTGAACTAATGATTTTGTGCATAAATTTGTGAAACAGGAACAACAGTGAAATGTGCTAATGTGGTGATCAAGGAGCATATCTATTATTTGCCGCATGCGCTTAATTATTTTGTTAAGTTGAATTGTGATTAAATGGTGATATATATATATATATGCTCATGGTGAGTTGTTCCTGTAGGTACGCTTTTGGACAAAAGGGGCTCAGGGTTGGGTTGAACTGTGAGCTGAAAGAGACTTGAAAGAAGTTAGATTACAGGATTTTTGTTAGTCTTATCATTCATTTTGAGAATGTAATTAACTAACTATTGGAGTTTTATTTTTGGCCTGTAATTACATTGAGCTCACATAACAACCAGAACTCTAAGATGTCTCTATTACATGTTTAGCCATGTTTATATCTTGATTTCACCGTTAAGGAACTAGGGTCCTTACATTAGTGGTATCAGAGCCAGGTTAGAGAACCCGGGAACGAGTGAAGGGTAGCCTTAGCGATAAGTTGGCTAGGCGTCTACTTTTAAATATGTTGTGCGCATATGAAGCATGTGACTGTTATGCTAACGTGTTATGGTTTTCTAACGATGTATTATGTGAACTGTTTTGTATATTGTTGTTAACCCTTATGTTGCAGTATGGCAGCAAATGTCGATGTTGGTGATGCTATAAGTGTAAATGCTAGTGCTAGGCATACAAATCCCCTACCGCCGGCAGCCTTGGGCGAAGAGCCGTCCGAACAACAGCTATTGCCGGGAGAACTGAGTTTGACGCAATTTCTAGCTTATCGGCCCCCGACTTTTGAAGGGACTGAAACAGGGGAGAAGGCTGAGGAATGGCTAGAGAGGTTGGAGCAGATATTTGTAGCTGCCCCGTGCGCAAAGACAGCTTGGATACGGCTAGCAGAATTTCAATTGGCCAAAAAGGCACTGATGTGGTGGAAGACCACAGTAATTGAACAGGAGGCTCAGGGTCAGGAAATAAACTGGAAGCTGTTTAGGACTCGATTTCTGACCCGATACTTCTCAGCAGCGGCACGGCAGGCTAAAGAGGATGAATTCAATAGCTTGAGGCAAGGTACTATGCCGGTGTCTGACTATGCTCTCCAGTACTGTTCCTTACTCAGATATGTGCCTCATATCGCTTCTAGCACCCAAGCAAAGATGAGGAATTTTATGAAAGGCTTGAGGCCGGAGTTGTATGATAGGGTGATCACTTATGGCCCTACCTATTTTGATGACGCCCTAGCACGAGCTGAACTGGCAGAATTAGGAGTGGGTGCATATCCGACTGTGGCACCGCCTCCAGCACCAGCACAGAGACCGACCCCTGAAAACTTGAAACCAAGGGGCGATCATTTTAAGCCAAAGGGAAACTCATCATCTTCCAGATTCAGTGGTAGATGGCAAGATGCTCGTGGAAGGGGTGGTCGTGGAAGTAATGCTCCGTCTCATAGGGGACAGTCTCAGGCTAGCAATTTTGAGAAGGTTAAGTGTTTTCTGTGCGGGGGACCCCATTCAGTGAAAGTATGCTCTGCTTGTTATGAGTGTGGGAAACATGGTCACTTGGCCCAAAATTGTCCTAACCGAGGAGGGCCACAGAATACTATGGGGAGACCTTCAGACAGGCCAGCACAGCAGAGACCACCATTTGCACCGAGGCCATTGGGAGGACAGCCGTTGGGGCCACCTCAAGGGCAAGTGTATGCCCTCACCAGGGAGCAGGCTACAGCAGCTCCAGAGGAAGTGATAGCGGGTACGTGTTATTTATTTACGCACCCTGCTTATATTTTGATAGATACAGGTGCGTCACACTCCTTTGTGTCGACGAGTTTTGTGGAGAGGCACCGTATATGCACGACTCCGTCACCCACGCCTCTTGTGGTTTCGACACCCGCTGGAAAGAGTGTGATTGCAGATCGGTTTGTTGATGACAGCCTCATTTATTTTGAGGGCAACGAGTTGAAGTCAGATTTGATTGTTCTGGGTATGTCGGACTTCGACTGCATTGTGGGTATTGATGTGCTGAACAGATACTAGGCAGTAGTGGACTGCAGTCAGAGGACAGTACGGTTCAGATCTGATTTAGGGGTCCGGTGGACTTTTTATGGGGATGGTTCCCGCTCAAGAATTCCGTTGATATCGGCTTTAAAAATGACTCAGTTATTGGAACGTGGGCACGAGGGTTATCTTATTTATGCCATTGACATTGATGGCAAGAAAGAAGAGTTAAGAGTTGAAGATATACCCGTGGTTGCCGAGTTTACCGATGTATTTCCGGAGGAGATTCCAGGATTCCCGCCGGTTAGGGAAGTTGAGTTCGGGATCGAATTATTACCGGGGACATCCGATATTTCTCGTGCCCCTTACAGGATGGCACCAGCGGAGTTAAGAGAGCTGAAAGAGCAGCTGCAGGAACTACTTGATAAGGGTTATATACGCCCCAGCGTATCACCTTGGGGTGCGCCTGTGTTATTTGTGAAAAAGAAAGATGGGTCGATGAGATTGTGCATCGACTACCGGCAATTGAATAAGGCCACAGTGAAGAATAAATACCCTCTTCCGCGGATCGACGACTTGTTTGATCAGTTGCAGGGCACGAGGTTGTACAGTAAGATTGATTTGAGGTCGGGGTACCACCAGATCCGAGTTAGAGAGGATGATGTGCAGAAGACGGCCTTCCGGACCCGTTATGGTCACTATGAGTTTTTGGTCATGCCGTTTGGAGTGACAAACGCCCCGGCTGTGTTTATGAGCTTGATGAATCGAGTGTTCCAACCCTATTTGGATCAATTTGTCATCGTATTTATTGACGATATACTTATCTATTCTCGAAGCGAGGAAGATCACAGGAATCATTTGAGGACAGTGCTCCAGATTCTGAGGGACAATCAGTTGTATGCTAAGCTGAGCAAGTGTGAATTTTGGCTGAGCAGCGTGGTATTTTTGGGGCATGTAATCTCTAGTGATGGGATTTCTGTGGATCCCAGGAAAGTGGAAGCAGTGATGGATTGGTCTGCGCCTACATCTGTGCCCGAGATCCGTAGCTTCCTCGGTTTAGCGGGTTACTACCGACGTTTCGTCGAGGGATTCTCTAAGATCGCTAAGCCATTGACGCAGTTGACTCAGAAGGGTGTTCCGTTTTCTTGGTCTGAGGCATGTGAGCAAAGCTTCCAAGAGTTGAAGCACCGGTTGACTACAGCACCTGTTCTGGTGATCCCCTCGGAGAACGAAAGGTTTGCTTTGTACACGGATGCATCACTGCTGGGTTTGGGCTGTGTACTGATGCAGGATAATCATGTGGTTGCTTATGCATCGAGGCAATTGAAGCCTCATGAGACCAGATACCCGGTTCATGATTTGGAATTGGCGGCCATTATTTTTGCTTTGAAAATTTGGCGGCATTATCTTTATGGTACTTCTTTCACCATTTACACGGATCATAAGAGCTTGAAGTTCCTATTTACCCAAGCGGAACTGAATATGAGGCAAAGGAGGTGGATGGACTTGCTCAAGGACTATGATTGCGAGATAGAATACCATCCAGGGAAGGCGAACCTGACAGCCGACGCCTTAAGTAGGAAGGTGAAGTGTACGGCAGATGATGTTATTCAGGTATCGGCCTTGATGACCTCTTGTTGTCATTTGGGATATGACTTTGATTTAGATGTATCGCCGGTGCTGGTATCGACCCTATTGGCAGAACCGGACATCTTTGAACTTATCAGGAAAACTCAGATGACAGACGTTGAGGTACAGAGATGGTTGTCATATTTACGTCTGGGTCAATTATCGAAGTTCAGAGTAGCAGAAGATGGTTCCTTGAGGCTTGGTAACCGTTGGGTAGTGCCGAGGGCACCAGAGTTGCGTCAAGGGATCTTGCATCGTGCTCACAGTAGCAGATTTAGCATCCATCCAGGTGGGAGAAAGATGTACAAGGATTTGTGTGATCAATTTTGGTGGAGACGGGTGAAGAGAGACGTTATGTCATTCGTTAAGAAGTGTCTGATTTGCCAACAGGTGAAAGCAGAAAGGCAGAGGCCCGGAGGCGAGTTGAAGAGTTTAGAGATACCAGAGTGGAAGTGGGAGCACATCTCTATGGATTTCGTGACCCACTTGCCAAGGACTGCCTCGGGATTCGATGCGATCTGGGTAATTGTGGATCGACTGACGAAGGTGGCTCACTTTATTCCATATAGTATGACTTTCACATACTTAAAGATGGCCCAGTTGTATGTACGGGACGTGGTGAGATTGCATGGCATCCCAGTCTCGATTGTGTCTGATAGAGAACCGCGGTTCACATCGCACTTTTGGGAGGGTCTTCAATCGGCTTTGGGTACAGAAGTGAGGCTGAGTACGGCTTATCACCCTCAGACAGATGGTCAGACAGAGCGTACCATACAGACGCTTGAGGACATATTGAGGGCGTGTGTTTTGGAGTTCGATACTCCGTGGCAAGATTCAGTGCATCTAGTGAAATTTTCTTATAACAACAGTTATCAGGCGAGCATTCAGATGGCTCCATTCGAGGCCCTTTACGGTCGATGATGTAGGTCACCGTTGTACTGGGAAGATTTGACTAGTAAGACGGTCGGAGGACCGGAATTGATTCGTGAAATGGAAGAGAAAATCAAAGTGATCCGTCAGAAAATGAAAGCGGCTCAAGATAGGCAAACGGCCTATGCTAATAAACGACGACGACCATTGGAATTCCAAGTGGGAGACAGAGTCTTTCTGAAAATCTCACCTTTCAGAGGTGTAGTTCATTTCGGTATGCGTGGGAAGTTGTCTCCGAGATATGTTGGGCTGTACGAGGTATTACAGCGCATCGGCACTTTGGCATATCGTTTGGCCCTACCGCCGTCCTTTGTCTGGTATACATGATGTCTTCCATGTATCTATGTTGAGGAAGTATGAACCAGACCCGTCTCATGTGTTGCAGCCTTCAGAGGTACAGTTGAGTTCAGATGTATCCTATGTTGAACGGCCAGTCAGGATTCTGGATCGTGAGGATCGCAGACTTCGAAGCAAGGTTATACCGATGGTCAAGGTTCAGTGGGATCGTCGGGGTGTCGAAGAGGCCACGTGGGAGACGGAACGGCATATGGTGCAGCACTACCCGGAACTATTCTCTGGTATGTGTTTATGTTTAGTTTCTTTTGGGGTAAGTGCATGCGATTTCGAGGACGAAATCTTCTAAGTAGGGGAGTATTGTGATGTCCCCGAAATGATTATTTGTGTTGAAGGCATAAATTGTGTTCGTATGATTAATTATGATTAATTATGGTGGTAGTTGCCTTATGTGTTAGAATTAATCGCCATGTGGAAATGCTTGGTCATGTGGACTGGTAGAGCATTTCAGGGTGCACATTATGCATGTTGGGTAATCGGGTGTTTTAATGGCTTACATGTGTTAATAGTCATTTATTTTGTGAAACATGCATTTAATTGATATTTGGCGCATTGTGGTGAAATGTGTCTAAAATACAATGTTGGGCATAATTTGCATCATGTTAGGAAGTGGGGTGTAAACTTTAATTAACTTTCATAACCCACTATAACCTTATATCATCTTTACCCCCCTCACATTCAACCCCCAACACTTTTCAAACCCTACCCTCATCCTCTCATTTTCGAGTGGAACTCCAAGGTGGAAGAGAAGTTCTTGCAAAACCTTGTTCTTGTGATTTCTTGGTAAGATTTGGAGCCTAGGATGTATATATATATCATCCCTTGTTGTTTTGTGAGGTTTATTGTGAATTTGGGTTGTTGTTTGGAGTTTGAAAATGTGTTTATTTGGGTTGGTATGTTTGGTGGTTGGGTGTGGGATTTTGGAGTTGTTTTATGATGTATATTGAAGGTTTAAAGTGTTTTTGTGTTTTGAGTTTGTTGGTATAAGTGTTGTGGAAGTTGGGAAGGAATTTTTGGTGTAAAAATGGTGAAAATCGTGTGTCTGTGCGAGGCAATCGATCGCCTGAAAAGAGGCGACCGATCGCCTAAGGGCAGTGGGCGAAGTGCAGGGCAGGCGATCGATCGCCTGAAATGAGGCGACCGATCGCCGAGAGGCAGTAGCCAATCCAAGGGTTAGGCGATCGATCGCCATGTTTGAAGCGACCGATCGCCGCGAAGAAAAATTTGAGGCGATCGATCGCCTCAGTGGAGCGATCGATCGCCAGCTGTGTAATTTTGAAAAATGTTGAATTTTGTTGAATTTTTGGTATTTGGCTATTGTTTAGCTTCTAATATTGATTTGTATGGTTGTGTAGAACCATCCCAGGTACCAACTACATCGAGGAGATAAAGTTATACAACTTCTCCACTTTTTGAAACTAAGGTACGTAGTGAGACGTACGAGCATCGGACGGTAAATCATATTACAACTTTAATGATGCATATTGTGAATAGTGTGCCCATATATGTGATGGAATATGTGAAATGATAGTGTTATATCATGATATTGGAATCAAATGTGTTTGATTATTGTGGTAGAATTGATGAATGTTCCGGTAGCCTTTATCTCCGAGCGAGGGAGGTACTTGCCGCTGTCATATGAAGCGATGGTAGTATGATATTTGCCGCTGTCATGTCTAAGCGAAGTAACATGCCGCTGTCATTGTCGAAGCGAGGGATATCATATGATGCCGCTATATGTCGAAGCGAGGGGTCCTAAAATTCCGCTGTTGTATTGGGACCGGAACAGTCACAATTCTAGTGATTAATGTGAAATATTGTGGATATAATTGGAAACGCGTTATCGATCATTATGTCGTGAACTAATGATTTTGTGCATAAATTTGTGAAACAGGAACAACAGTGAAATGTGTTAATGTGGTGATCAAGGAGCATATCTATTATTTGCCGCATGCGCTTAATTATTTTGTTAAGTTGAATTGTGATTAAATGGTGATATATATATATGCTCATGGTGAGTTGTTCCTGTAGGTACGATTTTGGACAAAAGGGGCTCAGGGTTGGGTTGAACTGTGAGCTGAAAGAGACTTGAAAGAAGTTAGATTACAGGATTTTTGTTAGTCTTATCATTCATTTTGGGAATGTAATTAACTAACTATTGGAGTTTTATTTTTGGCCTGTAATTACATTGAGCTCACATAACAACCAGAACTCTAAGATGTCTCTATTACATGTTTAGCCATGTTTATATCTTGATTTCACCGTTAAGGAACTAGGGTCCTTACAACTTCGGGTAGTAACAAAGTGCACTGGCATTCAAACTTTCGTGTTTCAAGTTCTAAGCGTTATAGACTTACAAATCCAAATTCAAGTTTTTATTTCTTGAAAATTTCGGATTTAAGCGTACTTGCTTACAAAAGTTGAAACTTGGATAATATTCTCAAACTCGGTTCACTATTTACACTTTAAGCGCACTAACTTAGAAAACTTGAATTCAAGATTTTAATTCTTGTAAATTCATGTTGTAAGCGTACTAGCTTAGAAATTCAAAATGAACCAATTTGAGATATTACAACGCCTAATCAAAATTTGTGGCTTCGATTTATCACTTGTGTTTTAAGCGTACAAAGCTTAGAAACTCGAATTCAAGATTTTATAGTCTTGCAGATTCAAGGTTAAGCGTCAAATTCTTAGACAACACAAGTATAATCTACTCACAATTTTCCATAGCAAAACTCATTTGCTAAATTTTATCTCACTGGCCTTGTCCTTGCTTCATAGCAATAAAGTCACAACAATATCATGTGCAAATATTGTAAAGTAACAAATTACTTTTCTCACATCTCTAGTTTGCACAATCTTTTCATCACAAACTTCATTGTGAGTAAACTCTAGAGACGTTACGATTCTTCTAACAAATGAATGGCGATTTTGTTAACTTTGTGCACATATAAGCAATAAATTTAACATTACAATTTGTGCTGTGAACTATGGTTTAAATGATCATAACAATCATGTCACAAACCATAAGATTCACTACAAGAAGTAATACATAAATTTTATTGCTTTCAACAAATATCGTCATTACATTTATTTAGAATCACTCCATTCTAGGAGTTTACAACTTTCAAAGATACACAATCTAATTTAAGCGGTAAGCGCTAGATCATCCAAATCAATTGAGAGAAGATCTTCTTCGGTCACATTGACTTGATCTTTTGCTTTCCCACGAATGTCTTTGTTACGACAATCATTTGCCATGTGATTGGGCTTTCCACACTTATAGCATTTTCCTTTGAACTTTTTTCGCCTTACCACTGTTGGAGGCCGTACCGTCAAACTTACGCTTTGATCCAGTTCTTTGTTCAACTAGGTTAGCCCGTGGTTCCATTTGAAACCTTCCCACCTTCCTCTCGGAAACTTTGTTGTCCTCCTCGATTCGTAATCGAACCACATGGTCTTCAAGACTCATCTCCTTTTGTTTGTGTTTCAGATAGTCCTTGAAGTCCTTCCACATAGGAGGCAATTTCTCAATCATAGCGGCGACTTGGAATGAATCACTTAGACTCATTCCCTCCGCATGAATGTCATGCAAGATCACTTGCAGATCTTGCACTTGCGCCATCACAGGATTGGTATCAGCCATCTTGAAATCCAGGAACTGTCCAACTATGAATTTCTTCATGCCGGCATCCTCGGATTTGTACTTCTTTTCCAGCGATACCCAGAGTTTCTTTGCTGTTTTCACAAGACAATAAACATTATATAATTTATTGTCTAACCCGTTTAGGATGTAGTTCTTGCATAGGAAGTCGTTTTGATTCCATGCATCCAGAGCCGCCCTCTTTTGGGTGTCAGTCTATCATTCTTCAACCGTAGGAGGCTCCTCGGTTAAGAATCTTGCCAAACTTAGTGTGGTCAAGTAAAATAGCATCTTTTGTTGCCACCGCTTGAAGTCGTTCCCATTGAACTTTTCAGGCCTTTCACCATGGTCAGGAGTCGTTGTTGCACTCGAAGAAGCCACTGAATTACACGATATTGTCTTAAGATTGTTGTATATAATTTTCTCTCAAAGTGTATCTCAGGAAAAAATATCAATGGATTCAAAACAATTTTTTATGTCGAGGCGAGATTTATAATCTCCGTCCTTAAGACAATATTGCCCCGCTATGGTGCTAACGGTTTACTATGACAATTTGTCTCCCAAGATACAACGACTATGACTTGTGATAGGAGCACTCCAAATCACAAGTCCTCAAACCACAAATGTCCAAAGCACTCAATTTGAAGAACAACAAATGCTCTCAAATTTCACTAAAAATTTGGTAATGATTTCGAAAATCTTTTTTAAATCAAATGGGTTCATGTTGGTTATATAGTAGACCAAAAACCATGTCCAAAGGACACCATTTGACCAAAAATCACACCACAAACATCAATGGATATACTATTTCATAAATTTGAAACAAGGCTCGATCGATCGAGCACCCAGCTCGATCGATCGAGCTCCTGTAGCAACCAAAAAACAAAGTTCTGGTCAGCTCAATCGATCGAGCATTTTGCTCGATAGATCGAGCAAGTTTTTTTTAAAAAAAATTGATTCATTTTGTGCACATTTTCCAACAGTTTTAAACATATGCAGTTTACTTACTTATGGTTTGAAATAGATAGTTTATTCCCTCATGGTTTGTGAATAGATGCAAGAACACATCCATGTATTACATGTGAGGAGGACTGCGCAAACCACTTTTGTTTCTCATATCTCTAACTCCCTTCTCTACTATTTTTGTCTTCTTGTTGTTGCGAGCGCTTTTTGTGGTCTTTTGATTGTTCTCTTTTGTCTGTGCTGTTACTTTCATTTTGAATCCGGTTATCTTGTTTTTTATTTTGTTTGAGAGCTTATTTCGACTGGTGCTATAACGCTCTCTCTGGTCTATATTATCGTCTGGTTGTGGTGCCCCCTTTTGTCTTTCTGGATGTGGTTTTCTGTGCTGTTTCTTGCTTGCATTTCAAGACTTTTACTATGGTTTCTAGGATTTCGGACTCACACGCCTTCTACTGGAGTACCTTGGTTGTTGGCTTTGATGTTGGATATTGTTAAGAGAGCTTTGTCCTTTGATTGTCTTTTATCAGTTATGGTTTCTCTTCTATCTTTATATGTACCTTCACATATAATTGAAGACAGTTTTATTGCACGCCACAATCCTTGGATGCTTGGCTTGGTGGAGTTTGCTTGGAAGCTGTCCGTCCTCGCCATCAATATGCCATGTTATTGTTTTTCTCCTAGGGCTCTTCTTTTTTTCTACTCATTTGTTGTTACCCACTTAATGTTTGTTTAGTTAATACTTACCCGCATTGGGCAAATGTGGCTGCATATGTTGTATCTATTGGTTCGGTTTCTATTACTTAATATATCCTCTTCTCTTTAAAAAATAAAAAATAAAAAATATGCTTTTATCTGTCACGTTTTTGTTATTTTATTTTATTGTAGCTGGAGGATAAACGTAGGAGACAATACAAGATGGGTAGATGCAAGAAAGTGACATCAAAAGAATTGAGTTCACAAGCTCACTTGTACAAAATACAAATCCCACCAAAATAAGAAAATTTCAAATAATGTTTTTTTTTAAAAAAAATACAAAATTTTGTTCAAAATACGCCGGGGAGAATGTAAGTATGTAACTATCTTAAAATAGGGTGTACAAAAATACGTTTAAACAAAACTAATAGGTTAAATATATTTAATGCATTATTGTGGTTTGATTATTTCAATAAACTAATCAATTATCCTTTTTTTTTAAAAAAAAATTTAATATTTGAACTATTTTGATTCTTTTTTTCCATTTTTTTTAAAAAAAATCAAATTTAAGTAAAAATATATATCAGGCCCATCTAATCTAAATTGGACCATCAACAATAATTTCCGAATTCCCATCAATAATTGCTTGAAACACATTAGAATTATAATTTGGAAAAAAAGGAAAAAAATTATTCTGAATTAAGGATTGTTAATAATTGATTGAAAATGTAAATTAGTACTTTCAATAGGGCTGCCTAATGGGCTGGGTATGAAACCGAACAGGTTAGCCCGGTCCGAAATCGAAATCGAGCTAATCGGTTCCGAATCGATCCGAAACCGGTAGTATACCGGTCCAAATTGGTTCTTCGATTCTGAAACCGGTAAAGTACCGGTTTCGGGTTAACCGAACCTGGTTCTGGTTAAAACCGGAACCAGTAGTTATTTAAAAATATATATATTTTTTGGTTTTATATTTGAGATCAACTTATAAATGTAGAAGCCAATTAGATATGTTGGTTAGAGCTACTTGTTTGATCACCCGATACGGACTGTCTGAGACCTGCTTGTACCCAAGTTTTACATCAAATTTTTTAAAAAATAAAATTTCAAATTAAGCGAGCAGTCTATATATACTCTCCCATACATTCATTATTTTATTATTTTTTAATTTTTAATAAAAAATTAGGGTATTATGTTTAGATATATTTTGAGAGAAATTGTTTGAAGATAAAAAATAAATACGTATAAAATTTATAATAACATATAAATAATAAATAAAAAGTGGAAAATTTATTTGATTGATGGTTTATTAGCGTGCAATGGCAGTCGACGAGAAAAATACAGAAGGGGAACCTCGGCCGCTGCTGCCATCACCGTAAAACGGTGAAATTGAATATAGGTTACGTTCCTTCACGAACCCTAAACATTCCTAATCGCCATGGACTCCATCTTTCCAACATCTTTCGACATCTTTGAAATCTACCGCCAATATTGCGGTACTTTATCCATTCCCTTCGTTGTTGTTCTTTGTTTTGTTTTTTCGTTTTTTCTAATAGATCGATTTATATTTGAATTCTTGAAAGTGGGTTCTGTAATTCTTGTGTGTATTGTATCAACGATCAATAGAACTTGCAAGTTCTCGTGAATTACGATTTTTTGCCATTATTGATTAGCCTTTGTTGTTTTTTTCGTTTTAATTTAATTTATTGGAATTTTGATTTATTAAACTGGTGAGTGTCTGCGTTGCAATTTGATTTGTTTTGAGAAGAATACTAATATTTTATAAAAAATTACGGCAGTGTAGCCAATCTTTCGAGTATATAATGTGGCATCTTATTTTACAACCTAGTCTCAATACAAATAAATTACGCAATTATTTAATTAATCTAATAGATGTTCCCATCCAATCAACAATGAACTAAATAGAGTTTCGTTGAAATTTTGTCTAAATTTGCCCAGGGTGCAACCCATAATTTAATCTTCGTCTGTCGTTGATTTAAGCTTGCATCACTTCAAAGGTTCGTTTTATTATTATTTATTATTATTATTATTATTTATTATTATTATTTTTTTAAATTTCTTTCCACGGCTCCCAGTAGTTGCCAGTATCATTAACATTCACAATTTTGTGAATTTTTTTCTCTTCCAAACATGTTATTGAGATACATAATTTGTGGGATATTTTAAGGAAGCGAGCCATGCATTGTATAAAAGATTATGTGTGGAAACCAAACCTTCCCGTTCTTTTGTATTTACCAATTTTTGACTGTCTAATTCCTCTTATTTGATTGTGAATCATTGAAATATTTGGTGTCTAGCGCAGATATCACGTCGGGGATGCATGCTGCAGTTGGTGATATCTGTAGGCCAGATGAAGAGGCTCAGAAACTGAGATTCACCAGCGAGGCACTATCACAGTTATTGGAAGTGGTGGATTCAAAATTGAATACGAGGTATCTATTCTGAGACAGCAACCTCATTGATTTAAAAATGTTCTTTAGTTATATATGTCACGCCCCGGGCCCAGGCCTGCGCAAGCGCGACTGCACAATGGGCTCTTATAGCAACTACTTCGTATCCGTTCTCGCTCTACGAAAATGGTTTACCCAAGTTGCTATAATAGTCCATTGTAAGCCTTTATAAACCACATTAAATTTTCATCCACAACCAATGTGGGACATGGGTATTACAATCACCCATCCTTCAAAATGCGACGTCCTCGTCGCGACCTAACTCATCGATCCACCGGCACCGAGAATCTAGAGGTGGCTCCTACAGGTTCAAGAGGTGGCTCCCGTCATGTAGCACTTTGCCCCGCAGGTTCAAGAGGTGGCTCCCACGCACGTGGCACTTTGCCCCGCACGTTCAAGAGGTGGCCCCCGTCGTGTAGCACTTTGCCCTTTTAGGTTCAAGAGGTGGCTCCCACGCACGTAGCACTTTGCCCAGCATAGCACTTATCTCCCGGTGTTTCCTGTCGGTGACCGGCTCTGATACCATTCTGTCACACCCCGGGCCCAGGCCCGCGCAAGCGCGACTGCACAATGGGCTCCTATAGCAACTACTTCGTATCCGTCCTCGCTCTACGAAAATGGTTAACCCAAGTTGCTATAATAGCTCATTGTAAGCCTTTATAAACCACTTTAATTTTCATCCACAACCAATGTGGGACAAAGGTATTACAACCACCCCTCCTTTAGAACGCGACGTCCTCGTCGCCACCTAACTCATCGAACACCCTAAATGGGAGACTTGGGTTGTGGGATTTAAAAACTTGTGTCATGGGATTTAAACCCTTATTTCCTACACTAGCCTAAATTAACCACCCACCAACCATATACCATTATATATCATACCAAAGAAGAGAGAAATTTCACTTCTATCACCACCTAAAATTCGAAACTCTCACACACAACACACACTCAGAATTTTCGATTTTTCCAAGGCAAGGAGGAAGAACTCTTGTGCTATTTCGCAACCCGGAATTCATCCTTCACGCGTACTTCCAACTGTAAGTGGGTTTTTGCTATAACTTCGTTTCGTTTTCAAACTTTATGTATATTTTTAAACTTCGATTGAACAATATTATGAGAAGCATGTTTTTAAATCAAAGAAATATGTGACATGATCATGAACGAAGGACTTTGCGGAGCAAAGTGCTACGTGAGTAGGAGCCACCTCTTGATTCGGCGGGGCAAAGTGCTACATGATGTGGACGTGCCACATTCATGGGAGCCACCTCTTGATCCTTAAGAGCAAAGTGCTATGCCACGGGAGCCACCTCTTGAATCCAATAAGTATATGTGAATATGTGAAAATATGTGTTTATGTGTTTTTATGCCAAGATCTATGATTATAGAATTGTTTAAAATGATTCCTACTATAAAGCTATATGTGTTTTTACTGTTCAATCGGCCCCTACTTGCTGGGTGTTTTCCCAAACACTCACCCCCCTTACCTCCCCTCCCAGACAAGATCGAGGAAGAAGATATCGAAGAAGAGAAACAAGAACAATTCTGGGGATGGTGATCCACTAGAAGCCTCAAGAAGATTTATTAATTATTTACGTTTCCGCAATTTGTTTTGAACGAGACTTTTGGATCTCGTATTCGAAGTTGTAATGACATTTTATTTGATTATGGAATAAAAGACTGGTTTTAATATAGATCTGTACACGAGGCTTGTTGTGTCCAAATATCATGTTTGGATTCGACGCCGGTGTCACACGCTCCGGTCTCGGGGCGTGACAATATATTTCTTGGTTGTTACATATATAAAAATCATTGCAATTTGACAATTTGAATGTTACTTGGACTCGTTACTGTGGTTGTTCTGGTTGATGAATTTCTTTAAATTGTGAGTTGTTAAATTGATGAAAACACATGCCATTGCCTATTTATTCCATGGGAAAAGCAGGTAATACTGGGTTGGTGTTGACTAAATTATCGATCACTTGTTACAGGGTTTCAAATCTTGAGGAAGCCTACAAGCTGATGTTGATAGGCTTGACGGTGAGATATTTCTACTAGTTACTTATGCTGACTGGAATCTTAACCCCGTGAATCTAATCTTTTCAAGATTTCTCCTGCTTCATTTCTATAGGCAGATTTCTCAGAGTTCTCACGCTTCTATGATTTTGTTTTCTTTTCCTTCTTCCCTTCAAATTTTTTGGCTTGTTATGAACTTGTAGAAGCTTTTTATCTATCCATTGTTCTTCTTTCATCTCCTCTCTTGACCATGTTCTTATGCTTCCCTAATACTTTTTATGGTGAATATGATCCCTAAGTTATTGTTTCTAAGCTTTTATTTTTAGAATTGATATTTATGCATGTATACATTAGGGACTATAAAAGTTACTTTATGATCTTAAGGCCATATTTGGGTTGAGTGATAATGATTAGTAATCTTAGGTTTATTTTATAGTCTCGTGTTTGGTTTGCATGATTGAAAAAAGTTATCACGCCATATTTTTATCTGTGACATATATACCATTTTTCACATTTTTTTACTATTTTAAATTTGAAATTCACGAAAAAAAATTTCAAAATATCTTATAACTTAATCCCAAAAATTTGAAATTCACTCCGGCAGTTGAAATTCTCGCCAAATTTGAAATTCAAATTTTCGAAAATATTTTAGTCAATTTACAAAAAAATAAAATTAATCCATCATCTTATCCACCAAACCAAACAGAATTTACATTCATCCGACCATTAGGATGTCATCCGATGATTTAGCAAACAAACCTAAATATCACATAAGTATGTTTTTTCATAACACAGTGTTGTATAAGAAAAATGAATAGTAGAGTTGTTTAGTTTGATGGATGGTGAAGGTAGATGAGTCAAGTAACGAAGAGAAATATTTTATTTTACTGAATTTAAAAGTTTGATTCAAAATTTAATTAATAAGTGCAAAAGAAATATTCTGTCTCGTAAATTTACACAAAGGATAATCATTGTGTATTGTTATTGCCCACTATAAAAAGAAAATTCTTTCTCGTATAATCACAATCATTGTGTATTGTATTGCCCACTATAAAAAGAAAAAAAATCGTTCTTTTTATTTGAAATGATTTAATTTTGATAATTAATTTTAGGAGAGAAATTATTAACCCTTTGTGGGGGTTTTCACATTTATATAGATGTTTTCTTAATCTTAATTAATTATATATTTATTTCAATTGAACTCTCAAACAGATCCTTAAAAATCCAAAAACTAAATCAAGCAATAACTGAAACGAAGGTTTCGACATCCAAAATCTATGTAAACGGAATCGAAATGTGATACAGTTTATTCCACACAAAACAAGTTCTGAATGTGGGGGAGGAAGAGGAGAATCCGTTCATACTACTCGAAATACTACGTGAGAATCGCGAGGCGGAGGAGAAGAAAGAAGCCCTTCGAATGATCATTTCATTATCTTGATCTTTTTTTACTTTTAATGCAATCTAACACTTAGGTTCTTCTTGATTTTTTTTCGTACTAATTCTTGATTCTTGTTTTGCCGGTTAACATAAATCTTGATTCTTTTATCGAATAGTTTCTTATCTCCTCTCCCATGTTAATTCTTGATTCTTGTACAAACCTCGCTCACTAAAATAAGTTGTCAGCATTTGAAAATTTTAATGCTCTCTCTCTCAGGATTTGCAGTTGGAATCCATTATGGGTTAGTGCAGAGTGCAGGATATCCCACCAATGTAATAATTCACTCTGGTGTCTTTACCAATACGTGAGATTTCAAGAATCAAGTAGAAATTACAACCAGCAATCTAAAGCATGGTGCTTTTTAAGAATCACAAAATTTGTTTGGTTTCAAAAGTGGGGTAATCTTGGAGATGCAAAGTTGATGACTTATCAAACGAGCAAGGTTCACATTGAAGATGGTGGTTTTGATCCTGGTGCCTTAAACGTCTCGCCATGCTCCAGTTTAGCTCCACCGCAGCTTTTACCGCAAGTGCTATTTCTACGACCCGAAGCCATGTTCTATTCACTAGAACGTGCACCGTGGGTGCATGGTTGTCTTGGACGAAACAAGGCTCCCGGTATCAGAAGTGGCAGAGGCGGCTGAAGCAGCGGTATGGAACTGAGGTGTAGCACGGCGAGGCGGTTTAAGGCATCGGAATAAAGAACACCATTTTCAGAATTTCTAGCTTGACCATTTGTCTCAGCCGCCAAATGTAACAGGTTAGTGCATGTGGGATTTTGTTAATCATTTGTTTTAAAACATAAAAATACATATGCTAACTGTTGTTTGGGAATTGTAATAAAATTTAATATTATTGCATTCATTTATTTTATAATAAAATTTAAATTATACTACTTATTTAATATATTTTTAAAGTACAAAAATAAGTAAATGTATTTCTACATACTTAGTTTGTAATACAATAACAATTTTTTCCAATGTGTATTTATTTATTTTATTCCAACAGTTGGATGATCTTCATTCTCTCAATGCTTCAAGATAAAACATTTTATTTTTCATTTGATTAATACTTATAAAACTAAATATAAATGCATTATAGGTAAAAAGACACAAATTTATGGAAATACATATACTTGCATACAGACTTTCATATATAAATATATATATTATACATATGTTTCTGTATAGCATCACTCAGGATTTGGTAGGGGAGAGACAAATAAGGCGTGATCATTTTAAGATATTCAAATTCTATATATAAATGCAAATTATTATTTTTAATTGGGGTTTGAGTTCAAGGTTCCCCAATTATATGATCAAATATTGTTAAGATTATCATGGTTTCCTAGTTTGTTCTCTTCGCTGCTCCTCATTCTGCGAAGTTTGAATGAGAATGAATGAGGCGTTAAAGCATGAACTGGCTTGTCCGAAACGCGGATGAATTTATATGACAATGCCCCCAATAATGTCCCGCAAACGGGGCCGACGATGTATACCCAAAACCCCTTGTAATAACTGCTCGCGATCGCAGGCCCCATCGTCCTTGCTGGGTTCATCGACCCTCCTGATATTGGCCTACATATTAGCCACAACGGAACTGGTAATTAATATGGTAGCATTCTTGGATATATTTTCACATTTCTTGGATCCAGCATAATTAGCGACCATACAAAAAAAATAAAGAAAAGAAATCCAATTTAAAGAGAAAAATAGTACGCAATTCGTATGCATTTTCTTCTGCTGAATCGCAGGTTTGTATAAAAATTCACTCGAGATATGAATGAGATCGAGTTATTGACAATTTACCTCATTGATAATAGACACTTTAGCCTATTGGATTTGTAAATATGTGTTTTACCCTAAGGTGAAATCCCTAATAAGCATCGTATATGTAAATATGCAGTTTACCCAATGTTTTAAAAATAGGTCTTTACAAAACATAACATAACATAAATGGAGGAGATGTTTTGCACATATTCACAAACTACATGGGGTAAGCTGTCTATCTTCATAAACCAAAGGGGGGCAACTGACTATTTTGAAAAGCACGGGGGTTAATTTTAAACCACAGGGGTGTAATCCGTATATTTGAAAAATCACATGGGGTTCGTTGACAATAACCCCTAAGAAGATTATATCGGTGAATCGATTTTATTTCTATCCGCGGAGCATAAATTATATATATTTTTGACAAATTATTGGGGCAAAGCAATAATTGTTAAGTGTTTTACAACATAATACAAAACCTGACCCTGCTAAAACTGAAGTGATGCATACTGCAGAACCAACCGCGATACCTGCAAGCTCCCCCACCTATTTAATATCAACAAGCATCATATTACGAGTAATTAAAGCTCAATCAGAAGTGATATTGTATGGTCTGATTTGTATATCTGATAGAGTCTTATGATTTTTGCTAATATTAATTTGGCAAAATTTGTTAAAGTGTTTTATTGGGTATAACAATTGCCCTTGCTTTGTAATCGATCGAAAACATGATACTCGTGCTGTTGAACGGTTTAAAAATTTGAGTTGCACCGTTACCATCAGCTAGAGCTCGTGGTAAGCGGCAAACGCTTGATCCTACATGTTTTTAACTTACAGCTTTGGTATCGGTTGCTACAGCTGAGGTAACAAACATCATTGAAAAGGTCACCACGATCTCCATGATTAGAGCTTGAAGGTCAGTTCCCGAAGGTGATGTTGTTCCCACATTTTTTATCGGATGTAATAATACATGAAGTGTGAAGCCGGACAAGGTTGCGCCTGTTAATTGTGCTGCCCAATAAAATGGTACCTTCAAAAAGAAAAAAAAGGTTCAAGATTCAAATTTTGAATTAATATCAAGTTAATCTGTTAGATCATGCATGGAATCCTTAGTTTTTGAGTCAGTGATAATTTACACTCTTTGATATTATTATTTGGTTTGTAAATAGAAATTTTATATCATATTAATTTAAAAATAGACCGTTTATTCTCTGTATTTTTCAAAATATGTATTTTAGTCCCCGTATGGTTACCAAAAACCTTCAATTTTTATCCTTTATAATTTACTGAAGATTCTTGTTTTTTAAAAGTCAAAACTCTTGTGTGAATATCCAGCCACCAGTTGACAATATGACTTATTGCCACCAAATAAAATGAATTATCGCAACGTGGAACTAGTATAATCGGACCCACTAATGATTATGGCCTAAAACTGAAATATGATCATGCAGACATGAATCTCATGTGCTCCATCATAATCATCAGCTCCTGCTATAATAATGAGTGAATAGTTCATCTTTCCTTTTTTGAAGGTTTAAGAGCTGTCGACTACTCCAATAATACATGTAAAGCGGGAAAATTCTTGCATGTATCGAGTGTGTGCTTTCGTCCATATATATGTACATGTATGTTGGTGCATGAATCGGGATCCACTTCCGGTCCATGCGATAATTTTTGGATACATCTACTGTCATTTGATTTATATATATCACAAACTCAATCAAAAAATTAATATAAGATTGAAATATATTTTATCAACGGGATAATATAATGTTAAATACTTAATGGACAAACGCAAACAAAACTTGGGTTTTGAATCCAAAATTCATTGGACGCCAAGTTGAATAATATATAATTTTTTGAAAGAAATAAAAAATGAAACCTGTTTCCAGGGAAAGTGTCTGACTGCTGCAAAAGCAAGGGTTACCGCCGGGTTCATATGCGCACCAGAAACATGTCCAACAGCATAGATCATAACCGTCACTATAAGTCCGCCTGTTATACTTGCGCAATCAATATTTTTTAGAAAAAATTGAAGTTCAGACTTTAAATTTAAATAATTTGACTCCCCATATATATATAAGAAAGGAAAAAAGAAAAAGTCGACCGGCCACAGATGCTCCAAGTTTTGAAACCTTGTGTTCATCGCTAGCACTAAGTGCAGCAGAACCACATGTCACAAACACCAATAGATATGTTGCGATTATTTCTGCAATTACCTGTATTTTTAAGAAATATATTGATTCTTCAATAGTTACAAATATATATAATAAACAGGGAAAAAAAATTTAATAACAAGAAAAAGAAGAAGCTCATGATTCTGGTGGTTTTGTGTATATACCTTTTTGGGAAAATCACTGGCGTTATTTTCTTGGAAGTTCCTGGAAATGCGACTTATATGGCTACTAGTTTTTTTTGGGCACCGCACAAGGTGCGGTGCCAGGTACCAGCATGTTGGTCAATTTTTTCTTGATTTGATTGAAAAATATAACAATTCAATGACCGATTTTAACAATTTTTTTAAAAAAAACGACTATGCTATATTAATTGAATGGGAAAAAAAATAACCAAATGACTACTCTGTCTTTTTTTAAAAAAAATGATGTTCATCTTACTATAAACTGAAAAAATAACATTTGAAGTTGCGTGCATAAATCGATTAAGATATATTTTTTCCTAATCGGTTCATGCCAAACACAAGCATCAACAATATTTAAAAACAAAAAAAAATTTATTAAAAAAAAATTTGGAAAACAAAAGTAAAAAAAATAATAATAATAAATAGTAAAGCTTAGACACTTATTATTATATATATAAATATAAATAATAGAATATATATATTATATATTATATTATATTATATATTAAAAAAATGCAAAAAGAAAAAACAAAAGTGGCAAGGGTTACTGTTTCTCCCAACAGTAATCCTAGCTCATCTTACTATGATAATTGAAAGGGAAAAAAATTAACCAAATGACTACTCTGTCTTTTTTTATAAAAAAAATGATATTCATCTTACTATATAAACTGAAAAAATAACATTTGAAGTTGCGTGCATAAATCGATTAAGATATATTTTTTCCTAATCGGTTCATGTCAAACACAAGCATCAACAATATTTAAAAACAAAAAAAAAATTATTAAAAA
Source organism: Haberlea rhodopensis (assembly GCA_907163345.1). Lineage (NCBI taxonomy): Eukaryota > Viridiplantae > Streptophyta > Magnoliopsida > Lamiales > Gesneriaceae > Haberlea > Haberlea rhodopensis. Next base: position 1,474,271 of record CAJQUN010000060.1, read on the forward strand.
AAAATTTGGAAAACAAAAGTAAAAAAAATAATAATAATAAATAGTAAAGCTTAGACACTTATTATTATATATATAAATATAAATAATAGAATATATATATATATTATATATTATATTATATTATATATATTAAAAAAAATGCAAAAAGAAAAAACAAAAGTGGCAAGGGTAGAATATATATATATATATTATATATTATATTATATAAATTAAAAAAAATGCAAAAAGAAAAAACAAAAGTGGCAAGGTTACTGTTTCTCCCAACAGTAATCCTTGCTCACTTATTATATATGATGATATATATATATATATTATATATTAAAAAAAATGCAAAGAGAAAAAACAAAAGTGGCAATTATATATTAAAAAAAATGCAAAAAGAAAAAACAAAAGTGGCAAGGTTACTGTTTCTCCCAACAGTAATCCTTGCTCACTTATTATATATGGTAAATTTGATTCTGCAGTCACAGTGTTGGTGGGATCAGTACTGTGATTTTGCAGTGTTGCATTCTCCATTTTGAAGAGGGAGTGGATAGTTGTGGGTTATCAACTGATTGTGTTCCACAAACATATGCATGCGTGCTTTATATAGAGGATATCGTTAATAAGGTATATAGAATGGGTTGCAAATTGAAGGAATTGAGCATATGGAAATGGCCCACAACTGTCTATGCACTACAGTACACATGTTTGAAATTCATGGGAGACGACCTTTAATATTTTCCTTTTTTCAAATAATTTCTAGTATATAATCATTCATTCCTCTGAATACTGATTTAGCCTTTAAATATCTATTTTAACTGACTTATGATTGTTTTATTATTTGGTTTATTACACAATTAACAGTGTTGATACCCCCGTAGAAATAGGTGTGTAGCAAGACACGACCTAGTGTAACCGGGGATAATTTAAGTCAAACTAAGCCCGAATAGGGGTACACCAAGGTTCACTAAGAAAGGAACATATCTGCAACTCAACTCGGAAATTGCTGGTCTGAAATAAAGGATAGAAAATATTTAGGACGAACCTCGGTAAGTAAATTTGGAGCTTGGCTTATAATGTTAAGAACTTGACAGGTAGTAAGCTCGGTATACAGAGCTAGAGCTCATACGAGACGGGTCTGGGTTCAGGTTGAAAGGACGAAACAGGTCTGCTGATATATGATAGATATAGAATCCCGCTATTGGGGGATAGGATCTTAAAGATCCTACTAAATCAGAGATTATTGCAACTTAAAGGCATCGAGAATCTGGAAATGGCCCACAACTCTCCATGCACTTTGTTTTATGTATATGCTTGAATTTAATTCGAGACGACCTTTAATATTTCTTTTTTAAAAATCATTTCTAGTATATTATCATTTGATTTAGGATTTATTTGATTTATTATACAATTGATACCCCAGATAGAAATAGGGTATTGATAAGTTTGTATCAATACCCATCCACTCAAAAAGAATATATGTGTTATTCACTAAAAAAGAAGCAATACTTTGTCTCTCGGGACATTACCTTGTTCGGATCAGTCTCCTTCTTTCTAAAACCGCAGTCTGCCTCTTCGAATGATGGGGAGCCATGTCCTTCACATATTCACCTCATGTTCTTCCCCGTGCTTGGCAATTACTATGGCATTCCCTTCAAACTCCACACATGACCCCACAATCAATCCTCAGCTTCCTTTGGTCGTGCCCGAACCTTCGTCCTTTAGATCATTCAACATAAAGGGGAAGACATAGTACGACCGTTTCCTTAACATTTCTCACAAAAAAAAAATTCATAAAAAGTAATCGAACCATTGCTCCTAGACAATCACGTCTCTAATTCGAAATCCGAGTCCCAAGATGAATTGGGGGAACTAGAAGTCGGCGTGAATGACTCCACGTGTGACCTTGATGAACCGATTGCTTTAAGAAAAGGGACCAGGACTTGCACACAACATCCGGTGGCTAAATTTGTGGCATATGGACATCTATCAACGACAGTTAAGGTATTAATCTCAAACCGCTCTACTTATGAAGTTCCAAATACCATACACGAAGCCTTGAATTGATCAAATTTCGAAAAAGGTTGTTCTAGATTAAATGAAAGCGCTTAAAACAAATGGAACTTTGGAAATTGTCCATAAATCCAAGGGAAAAAAATACATGTTGGCTGTAAGAGAGTCTTTCAATCAAATACAGAGCTATGGATCTATTAAACGCTACAAAGCAAGGTTGGTTGCTAAGGGATACACACAAACATATGTCATGGATTATCAAGAGCTTTTGCACCAGTTGCAAAAATCAACACAATAAGAGTCCTACTATCCTTAGCTGCGAATTCAGATTGGCCACTCTACAAATTGGATGTAAAGAACACCTTCGTAAATGGGGATCTTGAGGAGGAAGTGTACATGAAGTTGTCACCAAGATTCAATAAGGAAAGTGAAAACGGGAAAGTGTGCAGATTGAAAAAATCATTGTATGGTTTGAAACAATCTCCACGAGCATGATTTGATAGATTCACCAAAGGATTTCTAAAACTTGATTATCTCCAAGTGAATACAGACCACGCGATGTTCTATAGACATAAGAATGGAAAGAAAACTTTTCTTATTGTCTATGCTGATATTGTTCTTATAGGTGATGATTAAGAGGAAATGAAGAGACTGGAAGAGAATGGCAACTGAATTTGAAATGAAGGATTTGGATAAATTAAGGGGTATGTATTCAATGATGACTTTTGGTGACTTTTAATGATTTTTTTTAATGATAGACTTTTGTGGAGTTGAAAAATTTCTATTGACTTTTATAGAGTTCCACATAGTTAAAATAAAATTCATAGATTATATTTTAGATTTTTTTGATTTTTTTAAATGGTAGACTATTGTGAAGATAGATTTATGGGGTGTATTGGTTATAACTTTTATGGAGTTTAAAAATATAGAGGTATTCAATCCATAATTTTATATACTCCACGAAAGTGTAGTGGTATTCAAAACAGACATGCGTAGAGTTTTTAAAAGTCATGTGGTATTCAAACTTGACTTTTTAAAACTCTATAAAAGTCTATAGGTATCCAAAATCCCATAGACTTTTAACGACTTCTGTTGAAATCTTTAGGTACAAACTTTGATGCCCCATGTACATCCCAAAAAAGTTAAAAATTATTCACCACTCCTAGTAAAGATTTGGAATGACTTTAGTTCTTAATTACCCTCATCTGTCTTTACGTTTATTTTAATTTCTAACACGGTCACCTCCCCATTGTTTTTTCGTCCCCAGTTTTCTGCATGTACCCTTTCTTTAATTCATAATATGCGGCTGTGAGTATGTTTCTGTATATCTATGACTATATAGAAGATGCAACATAGAAACGTGAAATTGTGATGACTACCGTAAGAATATTCCATTATTGTTTTTGAACATCTTATTTTTTATTCAATATAATACTATATTTACACAAGTATTTTGACAACTAACCAGTTAAAGTGCTCAATTTTTAATAGATGATAGATTTTTAAAACGATTGTATTGGTCTGTATCTATAAACAAATAATAAATATTTTTCTGAAACAAAAGGTATTGAGTATGCATATGGTGTTGGTGCTTATGCATGTATACCGGTGGTATACAAATGCCAGTATTTTGGGTACTCGTCGAGCATCGGATTAGTATACTTGGATGGATGAATCTCTAGTGATAGATTGTGGCACCTTGAGATTGGTAATCTCAACAACACGATGCATTCTGAGGAATGATCGTGAGGGCTGGTTTACTCCCCTGAGGAGGGATTGTCGTGTATTGAGGCCATGGTAATTCATTACTGGGTAATTTGATAGCATCCATGTGTTAGGATTGTAGAATCCTAGGGTAAACGAGGGATGGCCGGGGTTCAATCTGTTGGGTGTCGTTGTTGACACGTGTAGTGAGAATGCAATTGATTTTCTTGCATGTTCTCTATGAGAACTTGACACCTTGTGGAGTCTCTAAGGCGTATTTGGACCAAGATGTGATTTCTTAGAACACATGGATGTTGATATCTGTGGAGATGTGTTTTTTGTTGATCGGTGGCCATGAGTTGCCAGATCCGAGTTGCAAAGTGGTACAATTACTCCTTAGTGGAAATCGGGTTTAGTGGTTGTACTGTTGTGTATTGGTGGTCTCCTTGGTAACGATGTATGTTTAACATCGTAAGCTAAGTCGTAGAGATATCTTAGAGACGATATCTGTGTTGGAATCACGAATGATTCGTTTGGATATTAGTTACGGTTGACTGACTGCGTTTGGGTGGTTAGCATCGAGGCATGCTAACGTCCTGGTTAGATTGTGATGGTTTGGGGGGTTTACTCCATTCCAGAGATTGGTACGAGGTCGGTGTCCTCGCGGTTGGTGTGTCGTTCATGATGCGCTCATGATTCGACGATGTGGATCATTTTGGATTGTGTGGTCTTGGCAGTACGTGCGGTACGCTTGTGCAATTTTTAGGAAGAAATTTTATTAGTGGGGGATAATTGTGATGCCCAGGAATTAATGGTGTAAATCCCAGTGTGGTATTGATCCTTAATGGACCTTAATTGTGGTAATTATGAATTAATTACGATCCTGGGAATCCCGAGGGTTTTAAATCCGGTATTTGAGATTGTTTGATCCAAGGGTTGAGATTGTATTCTCATCGTGGTTATAACCTTGGAATTTGGTTTTTGGTGGAATCAGGGATCTGGGGTCTGGGGTACTTTGAGTTGGGGTTGGTAATGGAAATTGAGATTGGGAGATAATTATTGAACACAGATGATTTTTATTGAGTCATGATGTATGGAGGGCTCGGGATTTTTGAGCCTTTGTACTATATACACATAGTGGACTCAGTGTTCAAGCATTCTCTCCTCTCTTTTCTCTCTCTCTCTCACGCCTAACCCTTTTCCCCCTTTTCCCCTCTTTTCTCCCATGGAGGAGAAATCGCTGGTGGATTGGCTTGGGAGCCGGATTTCTCGAAGAAAAGTTGGTAATCTTCTTCCCCTCGTCTTTACCTTCGTTTTGATTATGATATTGTGGAGTTTGGTTAAGATTTGTGTTGGGTTTAGAATTTGGAAAGTTTTGGTTAAAATCCAAAGTTGTGTTTTTTGGTGTTTTTATTTGTTTTAAATGGAGTATTTGAGGTGTTGAATGAGTAAGGGGTGTTGGTTTTGAGATTGGGTGTGAAAAACCCCATTAAAGCTCGAGTTTTTTGGAAAGTTGCAGGTCGCGATCGCTCGCGGCTTGGCATCGATCGATCGCGACATGAATCTAGAAATTGGGTGACGATGAACAGTGCTCGCGATCGATCGCGAGTAAACAGATAGAGTTGGCGATCGATCGTGGCTATGCATTTTTCGGGCAGTGGGTTCTCGCGATCGATCGCGGGAAGTGGTGATCGATCACAGCCCTGTTTCTTTGTTTTTTCAAAATTTTGGCAAAATATTGGGATTGTGGAATCAAGGTTTAATTAGCCGATTTTCGGGGCAATGTCTACATTCCAATGGGAATGCTATACTTTTAAAATGGTTGGAGTCGAACTTTAATAAGATAATGGACTACTCAATTGAATGATGGATTATCGTTGAATTGAACTTCTTCGGTCACATTTACTTGATCCATAGCCTTCCCACAAACGTCTTTATTTCGACAATCCTTTGCCATGTGATTGGGTTTTCCACATTTGTAGCACTTGCCTTTGAACTTCTTCGCCTTTCTAGCTTAGGAGAGAACATGCCGTCAAACTTGTGCTTAGTTCCGGAGTGTTTTTCTACTAAGTTCACTTGTGCTTCATGTTGGTGCCAATTTTCATTCCTTTCGGAAACTCTATTGTCCTCTTCGATTCTCAGCGAACCACAAGGTCTTCAATATTCATCTCTTTTCGTTTATGATTGAGATAATTCTTGAAGTCATTCCATGATGGAGACAACTTTTCAATCATGGTGGCCACTTGGAATGAGTCACTTAGAACCATTCCCTTCGCATGTATTTCGTGCATGATTACATGCAAATCTTGCACTTGCGATATCACGGGATTTGTATCAACCATTTTGAAATCCAGGAATTGCCCAACGATGAATTCATTCATGCCGGCATCCTCGGATCTATAATTTTTCTCCAAGGATTGCCACAATTCCTTGGCCGTCTTTACTAGACAATAAACATTGTATAATGTGTTGTCTAGTCCTTTGAAAATATAATTCTTGCACGTGAAATCACTTTGATTCCACGCATCAACCGCATCCCTCTTTTGGTTGTCGGTTTCACTTTCCATAATGGTAGGATCATTCCCATTGAGGAACCTTGCCAACCCCAAGGTTGTCAAATAAAACATCTTTTGTTGCCATCGCTTGAAATCTTTCACATTGAACTTTTCAGGCCTTTCACCATGATGAACTGGAGTCGTTGTTGCACTCGACGAAGCCATTTGTTGCTAATATTGTCTTAAGATTGCAGTACAAAATTTAAGGGTGTGTATCTTAGGAAAGTAGCAAGCAAAAACAACAAATGACTTTGTATTAGAAATGTCGAGGCGAGATTTTTAATCTTCGTCCTTAAGACAATATTGCCCCGTTACGGTGCTAACGGTTTACTTTGGCAATTTGTCTCCCAAGATACAACGACTATGACTTGTGATAGGAGCACTCCAAATCACAAGTCCTCAAACCACAAAGGTTCAAAGCACTCAAAAGAAGAAACTTGAAGAACAAACAAAATGCTCTCATCTCTTTGTATGATATTGATTTCAAAATCTTATATTAAAACAATTGGGGATATGTTGTATATATAGTAAACCAAAAAACAAGTCCGAATGGACACCATTTGGAGGCACTATATTGCAAAAATCGCACCCGAACGTGTATGGACATACCATTTTACGCATCGGAAACAATGCTCGATCGATCGAGCTACTGTAGCAAAAGGGACAAAATTTTTCTGACCATCTCGATCGATCGAGAGAAAATTATTTATTTATTCAGTTAAATTCATTTCCAACAATTGTTTGTGGGAAAGCATAAGCGAATGTGTAAAAAGGCTAAAAATTTATTGTTACTGGAGTAAAGCAATAGTTATATGGGTAACCTGTGTATTTTTCAATTAAAAGTCTATTCAAATCGTTAGGATGAATGGATGAGAATTTTGACTTTGTAGAGTTGTACATGTAGCTTCAATGTTTGTATTTAAAAGAATTCCATAGAGCCGTTAAAGTCTATTGACATTTGGATACCTCTAGACGTTTATAGAGTTTTTAAAAGCCATGTTTTAATACCATCTGACTTTTAAAAACTCTATTAAAGTCTATTTTAAATACCGTTAGACTTATATAGAGTATATAAAAGTTTAGATTGAATACCAACAGACTTTTATAAAGTATATAAAAGCCTAGATTGAATACATCTAGATTTGTAAACTCTATAAAACGCATTAAAAATTTAGATTGGATACACCTTCTTGGTATGGAAGTAGCAAAGAATAAATCTAGAATCTCTAGTTTGTAAACTGATCCATCTTTTTCATACGAGACCAGATATAGCCTTCCATGTGAGTTATGTAATTCAGTTTATGCATGCTTCACAGGAAGAGCATATGATGGTCGTTAACAGAATCTTAAAGTACTTAAGGAGGACACAAGAAATGGTATGTTCTTCAGAAAGAAGCAAGGAAAACATAGAAATCTTTACTGATGCTGATTGGGCTGGATCAGTCAATGATAGGAGGTCTACATCAGGTTATTGCTAATTTCTCTAGGGAAATTTGGTAACATGGAGAAGTAAGAAACAATCAGTTGTAGCAAGAAGCAACACAAAAGCAGAACTAAGGTCAGTAGCCCATGAGATTTGTGAATGATTATGGTTAAAGATGATGCTTGAAAATTAATGTAAGGCCATCGTACCGTATTATCGGAAATCAGGTTTAGCTTCTCAACAATTATGTGATTTATTTTATGTTAATCATATGGTTGAGAATAAACATGAGGCATATTATCTTTGATAACAACTTGAGATCATACTTAACATTTTTGTAAATGTGATGTCCCGATATTTGATAATGAGAAATAAGTACAATTTGTACATTAATTTGTTAATTAGTTAGAAATTAAGTAATGGGAATATGATCTAATTAATGAGAGTGAAAATTGACCGTGTACGTGTCAATTGACAGTCGGGTCAGAACATGGTGAATGACAAATATATTTTTGGAATATTCGGATTAACACCGAAATTTATTAAAATGATTTAATAAATATAAAATTTGCATTAAATCGAAAGATTTAATTTTTGTGATTCAAATAAGGACACGAAGTCAGGTGTTTATTGTATATGTAATATACACGCACCAGTACACCGGTGACATCTCGATGTTCATAATTGGTCGGGAATTAATATATATCGGTGTAGGACGTAAAACACATAGCAAAGCGTGTAAAACACACACATATCGCGGACACACACTAAAACGTGCGAAAACACGCACAACCTCGCGATTCACCGACCACCGTGTACTTATCAGCTCCGTTAGCCGCCGTCCAACCACCTAACGACGAGACCGACCTACCACCGTGTTCACAACTCAGAGGCGCATCTTTCCATACCATATAATGGTATTTGGTGTTCAAAAAGTGCTTCGATTTTACCCTGGAACGGACGAAGTCGAGCAGACTAGGGTTTGAGCGCTTTTGGTTCGATTTCTTCGAATCTACTACGAATTGGATGAAGTCAAGGCATCATATATCTTCCTTGCACCTGGACGAAGGTTTCTACACCGGTCGATGCCTCTACCTCCACCGGAGCTCGCCGGAATTGGAGGAAATCCGTGCGTGAACTGTGTGCGATTTTGGGTAAACTTTCATATCCAATTTTTCCCACTTTGCTTCGATAATTACCAACTCTATAATTGTTGAATAATAATTTGAATAGGTGAAAAATAATTTAGCAAATTAAATTATGATTAAGCTGTGACTAAAATTGATAACCAATTTTTAATGATTGGTTTATTGAATTGTGAATTTATATTGATGTATCAGTGACTACTTCGACCCTACAAGCTCAAGTACCCTTGTAGATCGAGAAAGAAAGGTATGTTGCGATCGTGTAACATACGACAGGTATCTGTATCATTTGATATATGATCTGTTGACTTCTGTGAATTACGTGAGATTATGTGGCCACGTGATATTTTTTAAATTATGTGGTATTCATAGCATTCATGAATTGGCACATCGGTGTATGAAATTAAATGTTTTGTTAACACACATCACTTTTATACATACATCGATGCATGACATTGCACGTTGAGCTATGATCCTTAAATACCCTGTTTATTTCTGGATTCTGGGATAATCATTGGAGATTGGTACCACGATACTATGACCGGCATTAAATGGCCCGAAAGGTATAGGGAATCGTGGTCTCCTCTGATTACCATGATTTGTTGAGACGATGGATTGGTGGCACCTTGCTGATGTCATCCCGTGTATGTCCCTGACTATGTCGAGACTTTGGATGTGATGACGCTTTGACGACGCATCACTGATGATCCCTTATGCTTGGCAGGCTCGAGCTATGATGATTTGATAGCGATTTGATTGATTGTGATACACCCAGTGGATGGGTGATTGACCTGATACCGACATGACATGACATGGCATGCATTGCATTGCATCATATATCACATTTTTATAGATACATGTTGTATATTCCATGATCGTTTCATATTGGGCTTTTGCTCACCCCCAAGGGGGGCTGTTGTTGTCTTTGTGTGTGGACAATGTCAGGTGGTACAGGTGACCAGGACGCCAGAGAGGGCACGTCCGGTGGGAGTCACACTTGAGGTTTTACTCTTGTTTATCCCAGTAGTCTTTGTACCAGGGATGTATCCCTGTAGTGTGATGAGTCTATGTATATTTCATTTATTTTATTTTATCCTAGTTTGATTTACATATGCTGGTTTATGTTGATGGATATGCAACTGGTGGTATATATATATTTTCAGTAGATGTTGATTTGAGTTGGTGGTATGTTCCTCGTGCGATGATGTCGTGCCGAAATTTTTAGGGCCACATTTTAATAAATGTTAAACTAATCTTCCGCTGTTTACGCTATAATTATCATTGTGTGATAATTAATCACATTATTAGGATTGAGCCCTCATATTAATAATATAACAAAGTGCCATTAAAACTACTGTGTGACAACAAGGCCACTATTGATATTACTCATAACCCAATGCATCATTATCGAACCAAGCATGTGGAGGTTGATAAACATTTCATTAAAGAGAAGATTGAGGAAGGGGAGTTCAACATAGTCCATGGACCAACATCCCGCTAGCTGAGGATAGGATCTGAAAGATTTCATTAAATCAAAGATTATTGCGAATATAGGGCCGTGCTCGGGTTTAAAGGACTCGGGTTGATGCTCGGTATACAGAGCTGGAGCTCATGTAAGTATGTCTGCTCAGTTCTCATAGATCTAGAATTCCGCTATCTGAGGATATGATCTGAAAGATCCTACTAAATCATATATTATTACGAATATAGGATTTGATTTGATTGGACTTTACATATCTTGATAAGGATCGAGAGTCTTAATTATGGAAGGAACCATTCCATTCATCGGCTATAGCCCAAAAGGTTTGCCTATTGATACAACTTTGCCATACATCTTGATTCATTCATAAAGTAATTATTTTCTATATATTTATTTGTATTATATTTTTCATAGTACTGATTTTTAAGCATCAGAGGGGTTATACCGAAAAATTTTTCCAGGTTCCTTCTAACACTTTCTGTACAGGAAAGAACATTTTAGTTTGTGAGTAATTTTTTTACTAGACTTGGGAAGGCCACATGTTTACCCTTCAATTCGTTCTATGTAACAACAAGAGTCGTGATGTTTGATGATTTATATATTCTCTGTCATCTATTATAGAAGTCCATTAGTTTCTTGATTATAACATATAATTTGGTGATGAGAATCCTCATCTTTTGTAAACTCTTTAAAAAACTTTATATAATATTTTATATTGTGACAACATGACCAAGAATTTGTTTATAACCTCTTTATGTGCGTACATGGTGGGAGACACCACTTACAAGCTAGATTGATTTCCTTTTATATATGGTTGTCAGCCTTCAAATGTGTGGAAGCAATCATGACTGTTTAAAAGGGACAGCTATCAGACAATAAGTGCCATTAATCATTTAAATCTCTTATAATAACCCGAGTTCGAGTCTCCCAACTAAATAGTCAGAATGGTTAAAAAAAAGGGGGACACCTAGCATGACTCTTTAATCAGTTCAATTTATTTCTAAATCTTTTATATATTTTATTTGATACATGATTTTATTATATTCGTATTTAAGAGGCTATGATTTTATAAATATAAATCAAAAAAGTTTCTGATCCCATATTTATGAGTGAATGGACATAGTAAGATTGGAACCACAATTATAATTTAGGGGGTAAATTCTTTTTATAAAAAATAATGAAAAAAAAATTAAAAAAAATTGAGGGTTCGACCGCCGACCCCTCCTCCTCTGACCATACACGTGAAAATCCATTAACTAGAGTGAAATAGTGAGTGTGTGGCAATTGAAGTTTGGTCAGTGGGGCATAATTTGAAGATTAATCATATTTCATAATAATACTAAGTGTATGTTCATATTTGAAAGTCAACTGTATCCACTACACGATATGGGTTGCTATTTGAATTTAATTATATTATATTTTCGAAATTCCAAATCTTGTGTGAAGCGTTGAAATTAAATTTTAAATTTTTCATATTTTTTTTTATACATTATTTCAATTTATAGTATATAACCGGCAGATATATATTTTGTTTATTGACTCTATTATGATAGTTTTATGGATTTGGCTTTATTATATGATTAATTGAGCTATTATTTTATTATGCTTATATTCTTTGCCTCTCTCTATGCAATCCATTCAGTTTATTTCTTGATCTTTATACAATTATATTTAACATATATTTCATTATATTTATATTAACGAGGTTATGATTTTGCAAAAAATAAATCACATCTTTATCTCGTAAAGTTTCAGCTTAACAAAAATAAATTTTTAAGCTGAAACTTTAACAAAAAGTACATCTTTTTTATTGATAAAAGCTGCACAGAGACGATTTTTATGAGATACTATGTCTTAACAATGGTGAAAATTATATCATATACTAGTGACTGATAAATAGTTTCATAAGATTAAAGAAGTTTATCCACGCATGGTCGTAAATATTTTTAGAATCATATTTCCCCATGATTGGCATGGACAAAACTGTAAAGAAGTTGTTCTTTATTATGTATAAAAACGTGTTTTGTATTTTGGTAGGTGGTTATGTATGCAAACATATAAAGAGTTGTATTTTGTATTGTTAGTTTAGTTTTGGATAATACATAGTGTTGGATTAATACAACAATATTATTGAGTTAATAATTAAGAGCCCAATAATTATGTTTTAATTTGTTAATGAGAACAAAATTATGGTAAGTTAATTATGAATAGTCAATTAGGCTAAAGAAATCCCACATTGAGAAATTGAGACGCTGATGGTTTGTTTATAATGAGATACAAATCAATAGAGTGTAGTTAAGTAGAAAAGATGGGTGCCCCTCGCGCGCCGTCCGTCCGTGCGCTCCGCTCGTCTCGCCTCGCCTCGCCTCGTATCTTTTTACTACTCGGATTTCTGAAAAAAGACTTTCCTGCTGAGTATTAAGTTTGAGACTTTTCACCTACCTGCAGAATTGATGTCAGATTTAAGTGTGAGACTTAAATTCGTATTAATCTGATGTTAAGTGTTGAGACTTTTCATCTACCCCACTAACATTACATTTAATTATCTGTGACCTTTGGAGAGGTCTGCTGCTCAGCTATATAAGCTGCACCAGCTCTATGTTTTGTTCATTCCGAAAATCATTCTTCATTTATACATTGCATACTGTTTGAGAGTACTGCACACTACTAGTGTTCGAAGGAGTCTGCTCGGAGTTTTGCTTCAATCCGAACGGAGGTGATTGGGCATTGTACCTTGGAATTCACTTGTCCAGGAGGCCAGAAGCTAAGGCGGGCAAATTTGAGTTTACGGGCACACGGCTTGCTGTGGCCTCGTCCAGAATTGTTCCAGTTTCATGTTGTGCAAATTTCGATTAGTATTTATATACTACTGCTGTAAGTTTACAGTATATTTTATTTTTCGATTATAATTGTAATATGATTATAATTCAGTTCTCAAATAACTTGTGGGAATAACACATAGCAAGAAATTTGCCATCTTCTACTCAATATTTAACATGATATCAGAGACGGTTGATCCTTTTGCTTTGATAGTATCCAATTCCCTTCCAAATTCTTCATCATTGAATCATTTCGATTTCAAATGATCATTTTTCCCTTCAATTTCACCACTTGAGAATGACGAACAAATGCGATAGCTACGGAGGCAATAATTGGGTACATAATCCTATGTACCTAAATCCTGTGATGTTCCAGGTGCTAATTTGATATCTGAACAGTTGCTAGGATCAGAGAATTATGGTATATGGAGTTGAGCAATGTTGATTACTCTGCGTGCAAAGAACAAACATGCTTTTATTGATGGAAGCTGCACGAAACCCGATGAAGGATCCAATACACTGCATATATGGGAGAGATCCAATGATATTGTCCTTTCGTGGATTATGAATAGTGTAACGAATGAGATTTTCTTTGGCATAGTGTATACTAATGATGCAATATGTAAGGACCTAAAAGAGAGATTTGATAAAATCAATGGATCAAGGATTTCACTCCATAGGGAAATAGGGCGCTTAACTCAAGGTAATAGTCATATATCTGTCTATCTAATCTAAACAGAAGTAGCTTTGGATGGATATAAATGTCTTGTGGTTTTCCCTTCGTGTGGATGTGATGCTGCAAAGAAGTATGTTGATCATGAACAGCAACAGAAGCTCCTTCAGTTTCTGATGGGCTTAAATGGCAATTATGTTCATATACGGAGTCACATTCTGATGATGAATCTGCTGCCATCGGTGAGCCAGACATTTGCTATTATCTCATAGGAAGAGAGTCATAGATCTATATTGCCTATTCTTTCATATATTGTTGAATCTCCAATTTTCGCATTTTATTCAAATCAAGGAAAGGATGATGATACGAAGAAAGGCTTGGTTAAATGTGAGTATTGCAATCGGAATGGGCACACAAAATCCAATTGTATAGGCTTATTGGATATCCACCTGGTCATAAATTGTACAAAGGGAAAACCAAAATAGGTACTTAAAAACAGAACGGTTTTAAGCCTAGCAGAGAAGCTCATCTGACTAATCTTGACTCAACTAGAGTGGAAAACGATGAATCAGGAGTTTTGGTTGGAACTATCTTTACTCCTGCAAAATACCAAGAGATCATGATGTTATTGAATAAGAATATCACATCCACTGCACCTGATAACCCTGAGGTGAACATTGCAAGTATTGAACAAAACTCTAATATGCATTTGAGTTCTCAATGGATTGTTGACAGTTGTGATAATGACATAAGTCACACAATCTTCCTAGCACCTCCACCCACTGGCGCTCCGGTCACGATCTGACGAACTGAGTTCTTGTGCGCTGCTTTAAGGCAAATTAAGATTTTTTTAATTCGCGCATTAAGATTTTATAATTTGCGCACTAAGGTTTACTAAAAGGGTTTGTCACAACTGATAGACGAAGTTTTAAAGGAGAGTTTATGACTTTTGTTACAAAGACAAGAGTCGCACACGGTATGTGCTGATGAACCAGAAGAATGAATATTATTACTATCTAGGATTTTCTTTTCATCTAGAGTAGAGGGATGACCAAGATGTTGATGCCATAGTTGCGAGGAGAGAGCAATTGAGGTATATGGATTGAGAGTGGACTGTTGTATATGTGAGGTTGAATATGGCCACTCATACAAGTTGTGTCTATTCCAGCCTTTCGCCAAGGATGCCCCTGTATTCAAGTCCTTCACAAGAAAAAATCAGGATGAAATTCAATTGATGCACCATTTTGTTTACAAAATTGTGAAACAAATATTAGGTTCTTGTTTTATCAAAGGTGCACACAAAACATTATCCAATGTAAATGAGATAGTAGGAGAATTAATGGAGGAAGAGCCAACATGAGAGATGAAGATACCATCACCATTACCGACCACAACATCCTCATTTCCATCATAGTTAGAGTGCATGGGTAGATTCTGTAGGTCGGAAGTGATGTGATGGGTGGCTACGGAGTCAAGAATCCAGTTGTTAGTGTTGCTTGATTCGCCTTCCGCCAGATTTACTTGAGACATAAAGAGATAAGTTGAGGGTTGTCCACGTGATCGACAAGTCTTGGCATTATGTCCAGGTTTTTCACACAATTGACACACAATGTGGGGCTAGCTATGACCTCTTGAGTTAAAGTTTGGATTCCAAGAGGGTGAGTTTGATGGGTAGTTGGAATAAATCATACCCCTTCGATGGGAGTTTGGATGCCAAGTTGGTTGCATGTAGTTAAGTGATGGTTGCTGGCGATTTGTTTGCATGTAATTGTGTAGGAGGGTTTGTCCACTATGATTGTTTTTCGAGCCATTGTGGCTACCCCGATGGCCTCCTCGACTATTGCGATAATTGCCTCGACCACCACGGACTCTTTGAGTGAAGTTTGTAGTGATTTGCACTTCTTCTTCCTTGGATGCTCCATGTTTGAGGATTAATTCTTCATCAAGTAATTTATCATAGAGGTCTTCAAAGGAGATAGGTGTGTCACGGACACGAACAGCTGCCGATAATGCTTTGAACTCATCGGCTAATCCATTTAGTGTGTAGGACATGATT
Source organism: Haberlea rhodopensis (assembly GCA_907163345.1). Lineage (NCBI taxonomy): Eukaryota > Viridiplantae > Streptophyta > Magnoliopsida > Lamiales > Gesneriaceae > Haberlea > Haberlea rhodopensis. The sequence goes on from CAJQUN010000060.1 coordinate 1,490,121, forward strand.
TGAGCATCATTGAGAGGGTGCCCAATGAGTGCTAGATCATCAACAAGACTTTTCACTATGTTCATATATGTAGCTTTAGTTTTTCCTTCCTTCCTATTTGTCATGAGGGAGGATATTATAGAGAGCATCCTGGTGTTGGATCGATTGGCAAAGCTTGTTTCCAATTTGTTCCAGGCATTGGCAGAGGTGGTGCAATTATTTATTGTGGGGCTGATTGTACTATGAACTGTGGCCTGAATGCCAAGAAGTACGAGACGATCCTGGCGAGTCCATAGATGATATCGAGGATGGGTTTGTGGCAGGCAAGTATCCGTTCCATCGACGAAATTGAGGAGCCCGTAACCAAAGAGGAGATTGGTCATTTGGGATTTCCATGATGCATAGTTGGCACCACTTTTTTGAAAGTTTGAATGGGATATGAGAGGATGCGTTAAGAGATATCAGATTTCCATTAGTGACGGAAACATTGCCTTGAGCTAAACAATTCAAAGGTGCTGGGATAGTGTTCAAAGGCATGGTGATAGAATCTTGAGAATTCTCCATTGATGTAAGCTGGAGGAATGAAGATGGCTAGGTGAAACGAGAAGAAAAAAAAGAAGGATCAGATTCTGTTCAAGACAGAGGGTGCTCTGATACCATGAAGATTTTGCTGTAATTCTTATGTTTATTATCAAGGAAGAGAACAAATAGGGAAGAGAAACCCACTAATCTAGCTTATCAGTACCTCTAATCTAGCCTATACAAAGGTAAGTAGAATCTGCTAATTTAGGGAAGTTATTACATGAGAGTGCATTCAGGGATAATGGTAAAACTCTCCAAAAATATTTATGCTAACTTTCCGCTCTATCAGTTCTAACTCCAATGCTTCAGTAAGCTTACCAAATGGTAGAAAAACTTCTATAGCAGCCTTAGGGTTCGTACCACTCTCGAAGGACATTATTAATGTCCTTCACGTTCATAGTTTTAAATCAAATTTACTTTTGGTTTCAAGATTCAAATCATCATTGTATGATCATATGTTATCCTCATTTTACCTATTTCAGGACCAATCGAGTGTGAGAATAATGGGGTTTGCTAACGAGAGAAATGTCATTTATCAAATTGATCGTTCCAGCTTTAGTCATACAAATAACACTTCTTCTTTGCTTTTAAAGTATTGTAATACAAATTCTTGTATTGATTTATCGCATGTTATGAACAAAGTTTCTTTTGATTGTAATATTTGGCACAAAAGGCTTGGACATGTCTTTGTTTCTCAAATGAAAATGTTACATTTTATGCCTAAACAATTTGAACTTTCACATTGCACTATATGTCCTAAATTCAAGAAAACACGATTGACATTTCCTTCTACCAGCACTTATGTGACCACTAAACCATTTGAATTAGTGCAAATGGATATTTGGGACCATTTCGTGTCCCAACATACATTGGTGAAATGTTCTTCATTACCATAGTTAATGACTATACTAGAATTACATGGGTATATATCATGCATTCTAAACTTGATGTCCTTCAAATGATCAAGAATTTTATTATGCTCATTCAAAATCAATTCAGCACCAAATTAAGGTCCATTCACGCATACAATGCACTTGATTTTTGTTCAAATATGAGTGCACATAATTGTTCTCCCCTTTGGGAGTCTTGCACCAAAGTTCACGTGGCTACACTCCACAACAACACAGTGTTGTGGAACGGAAGTACATAGACATACTTAACATAGTCTGTTCACTCCTATTCAAGCACATTTCCCTCATCAATTTTGGGGAGATTGCGTTCTTACAGCAGCCTATTTGATTAATCGAACCCCTACACCCTTACTCTCCCACAAGATTCCATTTCAAATGTTTTTTTGGTAAAATTCCTTGCTATGCTCATTTGAGAGTACTAAGCTGTCTTTGATATGCTTCAGTGTTCCCTGAAGGTGACAAATTTTCTCCACGTGCCAGTGCATGTGCTTTCATTGGATACTCTTCAACCCAGAAAGGGTATAAACTTGTTGACTTAACCACTTAACGAAAGTTTGTCACCAAAGATGTTAAATTCTATGAAAATTTCTTTCTTTTTTTCTAAAACTTCACCAACCACTTCCATGTTTAATCCACCTCAGTTTCCCATCATCCTTTCTGATCCTACAGCAGACACTCCTTTACCTACTCAACTTGCTCCTGTTTAATCTGATCTTAATCCCCCTGTCCCTGACATTCAGCCACTCAGAAAATCTTCCATACATTCAGTACCACCTCTTTGGACAGGAAGATATTTGTCCAACTATACCTCGAAGTCAGCCTTCCACTTCCCATCCCATCTCTAAATTTCTTAGTTATTCCCACATATCACCCAAGTATTAAGTTTTTTTAAGTTCCACTTCCTCACTTAAGGAGCCCTGTAACTACCATGAGGCAGTTACTGATGCTCACTTGCAGTTAGCCATGGACAATGAACTTGCAGCTTTGGAAACAAATAAAACATGAGAAATGGTTCAGTTACCTTTTGGTAAGAAATCCATAGCTGACAAGATAAAATATAATTCGTATGGGAGTGTTGACAGGTTTAAAGCCCAGTTGGTGGCCAAATGATATTTTTTTTGCAAGGTGATTTGGATGAGTATATCTATATGAATCTACCTCAAGGCCTTAGTAGTCAAGGGAGGGTAAGGTGTGTCGACTACTCAAATCTTTGTATGGATTGAAACAAGCATCTCGACAATGGAACCATAATTTTGCTCAAGTAATGGTTTAAGGTGTCTTCGAACGATCTAAGCATGATAATTCCTTATTTGTCAAACGAGATGGTATGCATACCACGGCCTTAATTGTTTATGTAGATGATATAGTGATTATATGGAATCATATGGATTCAATTAAGGCACTTAAAGATCACTTGCACACTAACATACAGACTAAGGATTTAGGAACGTTGAAGTACATCATTGGAATTGAAGTCGCTCGTTCGAGACATGGAATTTGTTTGAACCAAAGATAATATGCTTTAGAATTGTTGACAAAAGCTGGTTTACTGGGAGCAAAACCTTGTGATACCCTAGTGAAACAAACTTTGAGACTCACTGTGAAAGAATATGATGTTACAGTTGGTAACCAAGAACTCAATGATCCTTTACTTCTATTAGATGCAGGTGTTTATAAGCGATTGACTAGTAGGCTTATACCTCACAATTATGAGACCCGACATATGTTATGCTGTACAAAACTTAAGCCAATTCATGCATCAACAGAAGGTGTCTCATATGGAAACTGCAGAACCAATGTTCAGATACTTCAAAACATCTCCAAGTTTGGGAATACTACTGTCATCACAAGGTTCAAAAGACGCTGAATACTTACTGTGATTCGGATTGGGGGACTTGTCCAATGAGTCTGAAGTCCATTACATGATATTGTATAAAGTTTGGAGAATTCTTAGTGTCATGGAAAACTAAAAAAACACAATTTCACGATCATGAGCAGATGTGGAGTATAGAGCAACGGCTACAACTAGATGTGAAATAACATGGATTGTTGGGATTTTAGAGAACTTGGGAGTGAAACTGGAGTAGCCAACAACTATTTTCTGTGACAACGATGCAGCACTACAAACCGCTTCAAATCCGATGTATCATGAGTAAACCAAGCATATAGAGATCGACTGTCATCTTGTTAGAGAAAAGATACAAAAGAAATTCATAAGAACTAGTCACATTAGCACATTGGAGCACCCAACAGATTTGTTGACAAAAGGCTTGGGAAAAGTCGACATAGTTATTTATTATACAAGCTTGGTATTGTGAATCTATACCAAGCTTGAGGGGAACGTAAAGAAGATTTTCTTTATTTTGTATATAAAAGGGTTTTGTATTTTGGTAGATGGATAGGTATGCAAACATATAAATAGTTGTATTTTGTATTGTTAGTTTAACGAAAACCATGCTACACCAGAAATGTTACTCCTGATACATTACTTTTGCTACAACCATAGTCATTCCATATAGTGAACCCAATGTAGGATCTTGTCGATCGTTCATAAGGCGACAACCTTTTCTAAATGTGGGGAGAAGTTTTAAAGGCTTGCAAGAAGTTATTATATAAACAAGAAATTTGAGGTTTTATTTATTGCCGAGTGCCGACAAAATATCTATGACATTTTTATTGTTCACTTAATATGTCACAGTTTGGTATATTATAGTCGAGATTATCATGTCTTTTTTTAAAAAATTTTTTTGGAGGAGATGGAAGACTCGAACCTGAGACCTCTTATCTTACATTTGGAAAATAGATGGCAACCACTAGGCTAAGACCTTGTTGTCCAGTAGAGATTATCATGTCAAATGATAGTTTATCTCTTAATTAATTTAGTTAATAATGGTTAGCTCAAATCCATTTTACGATGATGAAATAACCCACGTGTAACATTGTAAGGAAACTATTATTGCAAAGAGTGTAATCTTTCGAGATCTTTCCAGATAAGTTTGTTTAAAGCATATTAAAAGTAACCTACGTGCAAAGTTTTTATTGCAAATTTTACAAGTTTATTTGCAAAGTTTTTCAACAAGAGTGACTCATTATGACTTTAGTCAGCCTCTACCAAAGACCTAATCTTTCCAGATTCTAGGCCAATATTGAATTGGGTTCGTTGGCACTTTATTGCATTATCTATTTACTTGTTGGTCACATGGTTTATTTTAAATTAATCCACCAGTTTATAAGTTTGTTTTAAAACATATTATTTAATTTAAAGAAATAAAGATCGTGAGCTATGATAATAACAACACACTTAAGTATTAATTACTGCACTAGAATCTTCGATTGAGTTTTGTCGGTTTTCTTGTCTTGCTAATTATTCGCCTTATTGTTAATCTTCAAGGTCATTAAAAACAAGATAAAAAGTCATTCAAAAAAAAAAAACAAGATAAATTTTCTCATTTCTCTAATTGTTAAAATACAATTGCAGAAATATACTATTAATAAAGAATTAATTTAATTATAGTCTATATATTTATACTATATATAACCAAATATTTATGTAATTTTTTGTCACCAAAATTTTATTTCTACCATTGCAAAAAAAAATGGTTTTTTCATATATTTTCTAATTAGACGAGTTTTTAGCCATTTATATCACTGTTGGGAGAAACAGTAACATTGTGCCACTTTGGATTTTTTTTATTTTTTAAATTTTTGTTTTTTAAATTTTGAATTTTAAATCCTGGGCAGATAAGTGATTCTAATATTACAATATTTTTTTGGGTAACACAAGATTTTGCACATATTTTCTAGTTAGATGAGTCTTTAGCCATTTATTTATATATATTTTTTTTTAAACGAAGTGGCATATGCATTTTGCCTGGAGATCAAGATATAATAAGTGAGCAAGGGTTACTGTTAGGAGAAATGTTAGGAGAAACAGTAACACAGTGCCACTTTTGATTTTTTTTCTTATATTTTATATTTTTTTGAATTATATAAAACCTTTAAATCATGGGCAGAGAGGTGATTCTAATATTGCAAAATGTTTTTGGGCAACACGGTAGTTTGCATATATTTTCTAATTAGATGAGTTTTTAGTCATTTATATTTTAAAAAAAGGTCATATGCATTTTGCCCCATGGAGATCAAGACATGGTGTTTGAGATAAAAGTTTCAAATAGTACTTAGAGTGATTGAATCAAATATAATATTCTGCTTATCATTCTGGAAACCATATTATAGTTAAAATTACAATAAATACATAAATTTTATTATAAAAAACCATGGATTCTGCACACCTTGTATATTCAAAATTTATCATGGGAATTATGGAGTAGATGATGTATGTCTTTACTTTTTTATTTGAACATTTCATACGCTTAGTTTAGGAAAAAAATTTATGTTGGAAGAAAGAAATTTATATGCTTATCACAAAATATTCAATCTTCTACTTCCCGAATAAATGCACACTTTTTGTCTCTATTTTTAGATCCTATAAAAGAGATAAGCAAATTGAAGAAGTTCCACAAAGGAAGAGCAATCGGGAGCCAAGAAATACGACTAGATCTCTTGCCTCATCCAATGTTATCAATTCTAAAACAAATATTTGTATGATGAAATCACCCAGTATCTTTTCCCGTATCTTATGTGGGTCTGATACCTTTGAAACACTTCTATGTATGACTGTACTTTGCCTAAGCTATATAACTAGATTTAGGCTAAACTTGATTGCAGTATTTACTGGACATATAGATGCAAAACTGGGTGAGCTTTTATTTTGGACATACAGATGCATGCTATGGTTTATATTATTGTGGCCCGACATTGTGAACCTTCGTATTGCTTTGACTTGTAAATATTTGATATAATCCACTTTACCTTTCATTTCCGTACTCAAAATAAACCATCTATCTTAAGTGAAAATGGATCTTTCAGTTTTGGTAAGTTTATTTTTTTTCTTGTGCTATTTTTTTTTTCTTCCTGTATCAGTGTTTTAATTTGTTAAACTTAGGTTCTACATTTGTTAAAATTGTTATTACGTATCTATATGATTTAACCATTTGTGGTTCTCCATCGCTTCTTACCAACTAGCCTAATCACGGTTCCCTCTCGTAAATTTGAACATCTTACCACCTATACAAGGATAATCACAATCAATGTGTATTGTACTACCCACTGTAAAAAGAAAAATTCGTTCTCGTATTGTATTGCCCATTATAAAAAGAAAAATTCATTCTTGTAAATATAATTGAAAATTAGGAGAAAAATTATAACTCTGTGAGAATGGCGAGGCGGAGGAGAAGAGAGAAGCCCTTCGAATGAGAATCGGTGAAGACCTTCTGGCCTTCCTGCATTGCCCCAATCTCTCATCAAAATTACTCAAAAGAAGTAATCTGACATTAATTTGTCCATTCATTATTGATTTTTTGGGTTTCTACAGTTGGCCATTTCTTTATCTTGATCTTTTTTTTTTTTTTTTACTTTTGATGCAATCTAACCCTTAGGTTCTTCTTGATTTTTTTGGTTACTAATTCTTGATTCTTGTTTTACCCGGTTAACATAGTTGAACCCCGAAAATCTTGATTTTTTTTATTGAATAGTTTCTTATCCTCTCCTCTGTTAATTCTTGATTCTTGTACAAACCTCGCTCACTAAATTAAATTGTCAACATTTGAAACTTTAAGTGCTCTCTCTCTCTGTCTCTGGATTTGCAGTTGGCATCCATTATGGGTTAGTGCAGAGTGCATGGTCTCCCACCAATGTATAATGCACTCTGGTGTCTTTATCGATACGTGAGATTTCAAGAATAAAGAAGAAATTACAACCAGCAATCTAAAACATGGTGCTTTTTAAGATTAAATCACAAATTTGTGTTGTTTCAAAAGTGGGGTAATCTTGGAGATGCAAAGTTGATGACAGTAGCAAACGAGCAAGGAAGTCATTCACATTGGAGATGATGGTTTTGATCCTGGTGCCTTAAACGTCTAGCCATACTCCCGTTTAGCTCCCCCGCAGCTTTTACCACAAGTGCTATTTCTACGACCCGAAGCCATGTTCTATTCACTAAAACGTGCACCGTGGGTGTATGGTTGTCTACTTGTCTTCGACGAAACAAGGGTCCTGGTGGCAGAAGTGGCAGAGGCGGCCGAAGCAGCGGTATGGAACTGAGGTGTAGCACGGCGAGGCGGTTTAAGGCATCCGAAGAAGCAGAATATTTTCCATATATTTTAAGTCATTTTTTGTCCTTTCCAACTGTATTTACGTTCAAAGTTGCATTCATTTATTTAATATTTTTTAATATTAGGGATTATGATAATATAATTATGTTTAGCTGGCGTAATTAAAACTGTGGAATAATATATTATTTTTTTTTACAATCTCTCTAACATACAAAATAAGCAAATATATTTCTACGTGTAGACATAGTTTGTAAGATTCAAGGTCCGCCCATTATAACATCAAATATTGTTAAGATTATCATGATTTCCCATTGTCTTCTCTTCACTGCTCCTCATTCTGCGAAATTTGAATGAGAATGATGGTGTTAAAGGCTGAACTGGCTTCTCCGAAACGCGGATGAGGTTATATGACCATGCCCCCAATAATGTCCCGCAAACGGGGCCGACGACGTATACCCAAAACCCCTTGTAATAACTGCTCGCGATCGCAGGCCCCATCGTCCTTGCTGGGTTCATCGACCCTCCTGATATTGGCCTACATTTTAGCACAACGGAACTAGTAGTTAATATGGTAGCATAATTAGCAACCATACATTGATACAAAAAAAAAAACTTAACCTAAAGAACTCGTAAATTTTGAAAACAAAAACAAAAAATAAAGAAAAGAAAGCCAATTTACGAGGAAAATAGTACGCATCCGTATGCAGTTTCTTTATTTAACCAGATTTTATATGGACAAACTGGTTCTTCTAATCAGGGCGAAAGTAGGGTTTTCGGCTATCTGTAGACCCTTCTTCGATTTTTGAAGAAAAATGTTTTTCCACATTTTTATTTTCTTTTGTTTCTGTCGGACTTTCTCTTGTTTCAGTCGATTCATAAGTGTTTTCCTCTTCCTTTCTTTGATCGATCCCTCTAAATTTCTTACCAAAAGGGTCTCGTTTTTCTGCCGAATTTTCTTGGAAGTTCTTCTTAGAGAATTCTGGAGTTTTGGGTAGGTGGGGTGATTCTGATTCGATTCTAGGTTTATGGGTTTGAGGGGAATTCAAGGAAGGCTTAATGGAGGAGCTTGGTTTTAGTGGACAAGAGGTCTCCAAAGGCTGGTCTTAAACTTCTATCCTCTCCAACTAATTATTTTCTAATAGCTATTGTTCTTCAACTTGTTTATTATTATTTAAACCTCGTTTGTTTTTTAAATAATCTTTCATTTATTCTTACTAACAAAATACTTAAAAAACCAAAACAATTGTTTTTATACAATTATTTATTTAATTATTTTTTACTGATAAAAAATTGTAAACTATCTATTATAATATAAGTAAAAAAAATGGATTCGAAGATTATGAATCCATAACGTTTAATTTTGACTAAAAATCTCGTAGAATAAAATATAGTATCACTCAAATTGTCCAATTATATTTATATCATATTATATGTCTTATTTTATCTTTTCATTTATAAATTTGATTGAAAATATTATTTATAATGATATGTAAGATTTATTATGCATCTTGAACACATTAATTTTTTATTAAAAAATTTGTTATATTATATTAAGTTTAGCACATACAACTATAAAATCCTAGTTTCACCTTGCTGCTGCTGATAGGCAGATTTGTATAAATTCACTCGAGATACTAAGAAGATTGTATGGGTGAACCGAATCTATTTATATCCATGGAGCATAAAATAAATATATTTAAACAAATTATTGCTGCTAAACAATAATTGGTAAGTGTTTTAAAACATTTTACAAAAACTAACCCTGCTAAAACTGAAGTGATGCAAACTGCAGAACCAACCGCAATTCCTGCAAGCTCCCCAACCTATTATGTCAACAAGCATCATACTGTCAGTACTTAAAGCTCAATTAAAAAAGTGATATTCTAGGTTTGAGTTGTATATCTGATAACAGACATATGATTTTTACTAATATTAATTTGGCGAAAAGGTGTCTTTAACTTACAGCTTTGGTATCCGTTGCTACAGCTGAGGTAATAAACATCATTGAAAAGGTCACCACGATCTCCATGATTAGAGCTTGAAGGTCGGTTCCCGAAGGTGATGTTGTTCCCACATTTTTTATCGGGTGTAATAATACATGAAGTGTGAAGCCGGACAAGGTTGCGCCTGTTAATTGTGCTGCCCAATAAAATGGTACCTTCAAAAAAATAAATTTAAAAGATTCAGTTTTTGAACTAATATCAAGTTAATCAGTTAGATCATGCGTGGATATTTAGTACATAGTGAATTTTCGATGAATCTGAAAATTGAAAAAACAATATAAAGAGACAATGACAATTTACTACGTATGGTATCGTTATAGGTACTATACCACATATGATTTATAAATAGACGGTTTACACTCCTGTGCTTTCAAAATAGACAGTTGACCCACTGTAGTTTTCCAAATAGTCATTTTACTCCCATGTGGTTTATAAAACGTAGCACAATGCACCTTATATGGATGAGGTGTTTTGCACATATTCACAAATAGCATGGGTAAATTGACTATTTTCAAATCATAAGAGGATAAATTATTTCAAATCATAAGATTGTAAACTACCTAGTTGAAAAATATTGACGAAGTTCGTTACCAAAAAACATCAATTTTTATTCTTTATAACTTACTGAAGATTCTTGTTTCTTAAAAGTTAAAACTATTGTGTGAATATCCACTCACCAGTTGACAATATGAATCATTGCCACCAAATAAAATGAATCATTGCAACTTGCAACTTAGTATAATTGGACCCACAAATGATTATGGCCTAAAACAAAAGATATGATCATGCAGACATGAGGGCCTCCAATAATGAGGGAATAATTCATCTTTCCTTTTTTGAAGGTTTAAGAGTGATCGACAACTCCAACAATACATGTAAAGTGGATACATGTACTGTCATTTTATGTATATATGTCGCAGACTCGATCAAAAAAATTAATATATGATTTAAATATATTTCATCAAATCATGTTAAATATTTAATGGACAAAGAGAAACAATACTTGGGTTTTTTTTTTTTTTGAAAGAAATAAAAAATGAAACCTGTTTCCAGGGGAAGTGTCTGACGGCCGCAAAAGCTAGGGTTACCGCCGGGTTCATATGCGCACCAGAAACATGTCCGACAGCATATATCATAACCGTGACTATAAGCCCGCCTGTTATACTTGCGCAATAAATATTTTTTAGAAAAATTTGTAGTTCAGACTTTAAATTTAAATAAATTTAGTCCATATATATATAAATATATAAGGGAAAAATAAAAGTCGACCGGCCACAGATGCTCCAAGTTTTGAGACCTTGTGTTCATCGCTAGCACTAAGTGCAGCAGAACCACATGTCACAAACACCAATAGATATGTTGCGATTATTTCTGCAATTACCTATATTCAAGAAATATATTTATATATAAATTATATAATAAACAGGGAAATCAAGAAGAAGCTCATCACTGTGGTGGTGTTATGTATTCACCTTTTTGGGAAAATCGGAGGCGTAATTTTCCATGAAGTTCCTGGAAATGCGACTTATATGCTTATTTGATTCTGCAGTGTTGGTGGGATCAGTACTGGGATTCTGCAGTATTGCATTCTCCATTTTGAAGAGGGAATGGATAGTTGTGGCTGATCAATTGATTGTGTTCCACAAACATATGCATGTGTGCTTTATATAGAGGATACCGTAATAAGGTATAGAGAATGGGTTGCAAATTGAAGGTATTGAGCATCTGAAAATGGCCCACAAATATCTGTGCAATGTTACGTACATATCTGAATTTCATGGAGACATCCTTTTCAAAATCGATGTACAATAAAACCGCCATTAATAATACTCGATAAATTAATAACTTCTTTAAAATAATATATTTTTCTCGTTCCCAACTTTGCCCAATTTTAAAAATTAGTAATTCTGATAAACTAACAAGATAATAATTTTTAACAAGGCTCTTATATAAATTTATAGTCACATTAATATCATAAATTAATAAGTTTCTAAAATTACAAACATGGCTAAGACAAATTAGTAAATTAAAAATCTATTGTTGTTTTTTTTTTTTTTCAAAATTGAAATATAAACTTTTATCATTGCATTCAAAAGTTCTGAAGTGGTGTACTCGAACAGCAACAAAAAATTGTAAAGGCTTATTGCCTCTATTAGTGTTTCCTTTCGCGTGATTTTGTATCGAAAGTACTGAATTATCATCAACTTCATCATCAACATGATTTTCAATGGCAATAGCTACAATTTCTTATAAACTTTTAGATCTCTTAAAACTCATCGTTTTCACCTCGATAATTCAGCAGGTGATTGATATCTATTTTATTGCTACAATCGAGATCATAAATTATATTCTCAAGCTCGTGAATAACTTCTTCGCAAGTTGGTTAATCTAAGTTTCATTGGGCTGCTTATTAATTTATCCATGAATTAATACCTTTCTAAATTAATAAAAATTTATGATCCCAATATTATTAATTTATACTGTAGATGTATTCGTTGAGTAAATCATGAGTAGGCTTCATTTTAATAATTTGTTTAAAGCATAAGTTTGAACCGCCCCTTATTTTGTGACCATAATGTTTATCTTTTGAAAAAGTCGTTAAAAAACTTTTATGCAATAATTTAAATTATGACCAAGAATTGTTTCTAACCTCGTAATGTGTATGTACATAGTGGGAAACGCCACTTACGAGCTAGCCTTTTATAGGATTATTATTATTGGTTGTCAGCCTTCATATGTGCGTGGAAACACTATTTACAAGGGACACGTAGCGTGACTCTTAATCAGTTCGTTACTTTTAAAATCTTTTACTTTATTTTATTTGATTTATTATTTCATTATATTCATCTTTACGAGGCTATGATTTTACAAATATAAATCAAAAAAGTATAAGAAATTTTTATAAATTTTTTTATATAAAAAAATTAAAGGTCAAATGTAATTTTTTTAAAAAATAAAAATAAAAAAATGGTACGACGGCCGAGCCCCGACACCCCTCCCTCCGGCCCTGGTCATACACTTGAAAATTCATTAACCATAAAATATTTAGAGTAAACCATAATTTAAAAAAAAAAATACTAAAAAAATTGGGGTGTGGCCGCCGGCCCGCACCCCACCCTTAGCCCCTGGCCATACACGTGAAAATCCATTAACCATGTTCTAAAGTGAATAGTTAGTGTGTGGCAATTGAAGTTTGGTCAGTGGGACACAATTTGAAGACTAATCATATTAATATTAAGTGTATGTTCATGTTCCAAAGACAAGTGTATCCACTAAACGATCTTAGTTGCTATTTTAATTTAACTATATTACATTTTTTTATTTTAGAAATTTCAAATCTTGTGGGGAGTATTGAAAATAAACTTGAAATTTTGATCTTTTTTTCTATTATTTTAAATTTATAACATAACTCATGACTTATTTAATAATGGATTATGAAATAATAATTAGATATATATTTTGTTTATTGACTCTATTATGATAGTTTTATGATTTTGGCTTATTATATGATTTTTTTTTGTTAGGCAAAAATTTATTAAAACAATATAAGAGCTACTCAAACCTGATAAAAAAGGGAAAACAAAAATTACAATTCAAGACCTATATTAGGTTGAAGGAATCAGTCGTTAACAGTATAAATGACCAACACCGATCATAACTCCTTCAACCAAATCCACAACATAACTTTAATATTCTCAATGACTCTTTTCACGTCAATACTACTGATGTCATATGACATATTGATTTCTCGGGTAAAATCCATTTATGAAGACACAAACCCTAAAATGGCCGAGCAGAAGCTATACCGAAGAGATGCTTGTCGAACCCAGGATACTGATCAGCATATTCTCGAGCATCCTTTGCCCTCCTCGGGATTTTGGTCAAAGAGTAGCGGAAGACCCGGTCATAACTAAAACTGATTAACCGGCGGAGATGGAACGTGCTTTAATGGACACGCTTGGCTCCCATCAAGCCACGATCAAAGGACATCATATGGCTGATTTTCCGCGAGTTAGTTACTAAGAGCAGTCCTATAAATACCCTCAAATAACTTCATAAAAGGGTTGGAATTTTTCTGGGCAAAAGACTCCGAGGAGAGCAAGCTTGAGTCTGTTCGGTCTTTTTTATAATTTCTACAACATTAGTTGTGTAAGTCATTGAATAACTTTCTTGTGTCCAGATCCTCTTGTAAATCAGTAATATTTATAGTGGAACTTTATACTGGACTGGGTCCCGTGGTTTTTCTCTCAATTTGAGGGTTTTCCACGTAAAAAATCTTGGTGTATTCCTTTTATTTTTCGTACACATTTATTTCTACCAAACACGTAAAATAACGGATCACATCATTGGCGCCGTCTGTGGGAAAATTTGATCTAAGGCGTTGAAGTAGGACGAATTTTCTAAACAAAAAATAAATCAAAGGGCAAGATGGCCAGAGGTAAAGGCAGGGGGCAAGCTTCTAGGGGAAACGGATCCAATTCTCACCTATACATGTTCACTGAACCCGGAGAAGGGCCAGAAGATGTAGGATCATCTCAACATGTTCCTCAGTCATTTCCTGTTGGGGGAATTCCCATGGAGCATTTGACGGAAATGATAACCAAAACTGTGGGAGAAATTATGAAGCAATTTATGACCCCCCCCAGGAACAAGAAAATGTACAAGACGAAGAGGGGGAAGAATTGGCTTCTCGGCAGGAACCTGAAAGAGAGCCTGAAAGAGAACCTGAAAAAGAGCCTAAGGAAGTTAGATCTGTTTCTAATCATTTGAACGAAGAAGCTGACAAAGCTTTAAATCGCCAAATGGAAGAGCTGAAAAATGAGCTGCAGCAGATGCGTAATAGGATGGAAGGACGTCTATATCCTCCGCAGAGGAGTACTCCATTTGCCTCCCATGTGGTTGATGATCCTTTGCCCCCAAATTTCAGGGCTTTAAATGTGGGAAATTACGATGGTGGTACAGATCCCGAAGAATATCTGTCTCGATTTGAAAACGCTTCGCTTCTTCATCAACTTACGGATGGAGTGAAATGTCGGGTTTTCCTGACCACATTATCGGGAGCAGCACAAGCATGGTTTAATCAGTTGCCAGCAAGAATCATAGACTCCTTCCCGAAGTTTAGTTCTCTATTTTTGCACCAGTTTGCAAGCAGCCGGAGTTGCAAAAGAACAGCTCTTAGTCTATTCGGGATTAAGCAAGCGGAGAAGGAATCTCTTCGAGATTTTCTGAAAAGATTTAGTCATGCATGTCTTGACATTCCGCATGTCACCTCGGAAATACTAATCAGCGCGTTCACTCAAGGATTAAAAGAAGGAGACTTATTTCGATCTTTGGCAAAAAAGCCACCTTCTGATTATGATGAATTGTTGGGAAGAGCTTCTAAATACATTAACCTGGAAGAAGCCCAGAGGATGAAGCAAAGAAGAGATGGCAAAACTGGGGAAGAGGTAAACAGAAAGAATAAACCGGTGGAGCCAGTCAAGAGAAGTTTTGACCAATTTCTACCGATGAGACCCCATCGGGAAGTAGCAATGAATCAGAGTATGCCGAAGAGAGGACGGGGTGGACCTCATAGGGGGGGACCTTTCCGAGGAACAATGATCCGAGGAGGGTCCTTCCGAGGAAGAGGATATCGAGGAGGGGGGTTTCGAGGTGGAAGATCTAACGAGTCTGGTGGAGGGCGAGGGTTTAACGAGGAGTTCAAAGACAATAATTTCACTCCTAGAATTAATATAAATCCTGGAAGAGGAGCACCGCAGCCAGTCCCTTGGTCAGCTCGAGGAGAAAGAGTAGAGGGAGAAGAGGAAACCTTGAACAATATTCCTAATCGGGGAACTATACACATGATAGCTGGAGGAACGTCGGGAGGAGATTCGAACAGAGCAAGAAGGAATCACGCCCGGAGGCTTCAAGTGCTATCTGTTGACCCCAGTCAAGCACATGAGGGTCCGTCTATATCTTTTGGGCCCGCAGATCTGCAAGGAGTTCATTTTCCTCATGATGATGCATTGGTTATCTCTGCCACAGTGGCTAATTATAATGTGCAGAGGATTTTCGTGGACACAGGGAGCTCGGCGGATGTACTTTTTCTTGGTACGTTAAGCCAAATGAACTTAGGAAGCTTACCTATATCGAAAGTGAATACGTCCTTGCACGGGTTTGCAGGGGAAGTCATAAACCCGATAGGGCAAGTGTCTCTGCCAGTTACAATTGGTGAAGCATCAAGGATCAAAACAAAGATGATAAATTTCCTCATTGTGGATGCACCATCTTCTTATAATATAATATTGGGGAGACCAGCCCTAGCTGCTTTTGAAGCCGTTGCCTCCACCTATCATTTAATCATGAAATTTCCAGTAGGCGAGGAGGTGGGGCAAGTAAGGGGTGATCAAAGCTCGTCTCGGAAGTGTTATGTGCAAGAGTTAAAGCAAGAAAAAGAGCAGAATAACGAAGGAAAAGAACGAAGGGGAAATGAAAAGAGGAAACGGGGCGAGGAAGAACGAATAACACCCGAAGAGGAGTTCCTCAACATCGAACTGGGTCACCCTACTCGAGTTACTAGGGTAGGATCCCAGCTTGATCCAGAATTACGAGAAAAAGTGATTAATTGTTTGAATCAGCATGTGGATGTATTTGCATGGAGCACATCTGATTTAAAGGGAGTTAAGCCTGAGATTGCCGAACACCGCCTCAATGTAGACCCTAATGTTCGAGTAATAAGGCAAAAGAGAAGGCATTTTGGACCAGAAACAGACGCTGTCATTGCCAAGCAGGTGGAAGAGTTGTTAAAAGCAGGCCACATTCGTGAGATCGGCTTCCCTACATGGCTGTCGAATGTAGTGTTGGTACCTAAAGCTGGTGATAAATGGAGAATGTGTGTGGATTTTAGGGATGTGAATAAGGCATGTCCCAAGGATTGTTATCCCTTGCCCAGGATCGATCAGCTTGTAGATTCTACTGCTGGACACGAGCTGTTGTGTCTCATGGATGCCTATCAGGGATATCATCAGATCCCTTTGGCACAGGAAGATCAATCAAAAGTAAGTTTTGTAACAGCAGGGGGAACTTTTTGTTATGTAGTAATGCCTTTTGGATTGAAAAATGCTGGGGCCACCTATCAAAGGTTGATGGATAAAATGTTTAAAGAACAAATTGGTCGGAACGTGGAAGTGTACGTGGATGATGTCCTGATCAAAAGCCGAAAAGCCAAGGACTTGGTCAAAGATATGGAAGAAGTTTTCAACACTTTACGAAAATTTGGCATGAAATTGAATCCCGCAAAATGTACTTTCGGTATTCGTAGGGGCAAATTTCTAGGATACATGGTTACAGAAAGAGGTGTTGAAGCTAACCCGGAGAAAATCCAAGCCATACGAGAAATGAATCCTCCGAGGACATTGAATGAAGTGCAGAGATTGGCAGGAAGAATAGCGGCATTGAGCCGATTTATATCCCGATCAGCCGATAGAAGCTTGCCTTTCTTCAAAGCATTAAGGCAGGGAGTCAAGTTCGAGTGGAATGACCAGTGCCAAAAGGCCTTCGAGGATTTGAAGGATTATTTGGCTCAGTTACCATTAATAAATAAGCCTGAGCCCAAAGAAACACTTCTCGTGTATCTATCGGTGGCAGAAGAAGTCATTAGTTCCGTGCTAATCAGAGAAAAATCAGGACAACAGCAGCCTGTATATTATGTCAGCCGAGCCCTGCAAGGAGCCGAGCAGCGATACCCGGAAATTGAAAAGTTGGCCTTAGCTCTGGTCACCACAGCGAGAAGACTTAGGCCATACTTCCTGTCTCACCCTATCGTGGTAGTAACAAACACTCCTTTGGGTAGGCTTTTATCCAAATCCGAAATATCAGGGAGGATGGTAAAATGGGCCACAGAGCTGAGCGAGTTTGAGGTCACTTATCAACCCCGAACTACAATTAAAGCACAAGCTCTGTCAGATTTTCTGGTAGAAGTCACCCATACCTCGGAAGAAAAAGAGTGGAGTTTGTTTGTGGATGGATCATCTACTCGATTGGGAAGTGGAGCAGGTATCATACTCATTAGTCCTGAAGGGGAGGAAGTCAGGGTTGCCGTCCAGTTTGGATTCTCATCCTCAAACAATGAAGCTGAATTTGAAGCTATCATTTCAGGTCTCCAAATAGCATTGGACGCTGGAGCCATGAAGATAAAAGCTTTTATGGACTCGATGCTAGTCGTTCATCAAGTGAAGGGGATATATAATGTGAAAGAAGAAAAACTTCGGAAGTATGTAGAAAAGGTGCGGGCGATGATAGCTCAATTTCAAGAAGTGGAATTGATGCAGATACCAAGGGAGGAGAATACCCGTGCTGATGAATTAGCAAAGTTGGCTAGTTCAGTACACGAATGGAAGAACAGGAATGTGCTCGTGCAAGAGCTCTTAATTTCTCATATATCCGTCAATAGCATCCTGAGTATGGAGCCATATATTATATCCGATTGGCGAGAGCATCTTATTAATTTCTTGAAAACAAAGGTTATGCCTTCTGACCCAAAGGAAGCTGCTAAGGTTAAAAGAATGGGGAACCGATTTGTGTTGATAGAAGGCAAGTTGTTCAAGAAAGGATTCTCAATTCCTTTCTTACAATGTGCCTCGAAGGAAGAAGGGGATCATTTATTAAAAGAGATTCATGAAGGATGTTGCGGGAATCATATAGGAACTAACATGTTATATCAGAAATCTATTTGAGCTGGGTATTATTGGCCGACGATGAGGGAAGATGCTGAAGAAGTTGTGAAGAAATGCATTAATTGCTAAAGGCACGCAAATTTATCCCATGTACCTGCGGAAATTCTTAATAGTAGCATCATTTCCTGCCCCTTTGACCAATGGGGAATGGATATTGTTGGGCCATTTCCTCCTGCTACAGGGCAGAGAAAACTTCTCCTGGTAGCCGTCGAGTACTTCACTAAGTGGGTAGAAGCCGAACCATTGGCTAAAATAACTGAGGAGGAAGTCATCAGATTTTTATGGAGAAATGTAGTATGCCGCTTCGGAATACCTCGAAGAATAATTTCCGATAACGGAAGACAATTCCAGGGAGGAAGAATACAAGAATGGTGCAAAGATATGAAAATTAAACAAGTCTTCACTTCAGTCGCTTATCCTCAAGCAAATGGGCAGGCGGAAGTGATTAATCGAATTTTATTGCACGGGATCAAAACAAGATTAGAGGGGGCTCGAGGGGAGTGGGTAAATGAATTACCCGGGGTCTTATGGGCCTATAGAACAACTCCTCGGGTATCTACAGGAGAGACTCCATATAGCTTAGTATATGGATCTGAGGCCCTCATTCCCGTAGAAATTGGAGTTGAATCTCTTCGAGTACAGAGCTATGATCCCGACCAGAATGAAGAAAAAAGGAAGTTAGAGTTAGACGGGGTTATGGAATTGAGAGAGAAAGCCTTGGCTAAAGTAGAATTGTATAAAGTAAGGGTGACCAATGCTTACAATCGGAGGGTTCGCCCGAGGGCTTTTCAAGTGGGAGATCTGGTGCTGCGAAGAGTCAATCCCGCGGGGGAGGTAAAGAAGTTAGCCCCCAAATGGGAGGGTCCTTATAAGATAAAAGGGGTGATTGGAAGAGGAGCCTACAGGCTGGAAGATCGCGAAGGTCGGGAACTGGTGAGACCTTGGAACATTCATAATTTAAGAAAGTACTTTGTGTAATCTTTCAATTATCGTTACTATTCCCATATGTATTTCTGAAATAAATAAATTTCCTGTTATCGATCAATGTTCGGGTTAATCGTTGGATCGGGATGTTTGGTCAACGTTTAAACCTGAAAATACCATCGTTTACTCGTTGGATCGGGATGTTTGGTCAACGTTTAAACTTGAAAATACCATCGTTTACTCGTTGGATCGGGATGTTTGGTCAACGTTTAAACTTGAAAATACCATCGTTTACTCGTTGGATCGGGATGTTTGGTCAACGTTTAAACTTGAAAACACCAAGTGATTGTGCTCGGGGTAGCGAGCTTATGTTGTTATAGTCCATTGTTGGCAGGTTAAATACAGGATCGGGAAGTTTGGTCTGTATTTGAACCTAAAATGGGACTAAGTGATTGTGCTCGGGGTAGCGAGCTTATGTTGTTATAGTCCATTGTTGGCAGGTTAAATACAGGATCGGGAAGTTTGGTCTGTATTTGAACCTAAAATGGGACTAAGTGATTGTGCTCGGGGTAGCGAGCAGTGTTCGGGTTTATCGTTGGATCGGGATGTTTGGTCAACGTTTAAACTTGAAAATACCATCGTTTACTCGTTGGATCGGGATGTTTGGTCAACGTTTAAACTTGAAAATACCATCGTTTACTCGTTGGATCGGGATGTTTGGTCAACGTTTAAACTTGAAAATACCATCGTTTACTCGTTGGATCGGGATGTTTGGTCAACGTTTAAACTTGAAAACACCAAGTGATTGTGCTCGGGGTAGCGAGCTTATGTTGTTATAGTCCATTGTTGGCAGGTTAAATACAGGATCGGGAAGTTTGGTCTGTATTTGAACCTAAAATGGGACTAAGTGATTGTGCTCGGGGTAGCGAGCAGTGTTCGGGTTTATCGTTGGATCGGGATGTTTGGTCAACGTTTAAACTTGAAAATACCATCGTTTACTCGTTGGATCGGGATGTTTGGTCAACGTTTAAACTTGAAAATACCATCGTTTACTCGTTGGATCGGGATGTTTGGTCAACGTTTAAACTTGAAAACACCAAGTGATTGTGCTCGGGGTAGCGAGCTTATGTTGTTATAGTCCATTGTTGGCAGGTTAAATACAGGATCGGGAAGTTTGGTCTGTATTTGAACCTAAAATGGGACTAAGTGATTGTGCTCGGGGTAGCGAGCTTATGTTGTTATAGTCCATTGTTGGCAGGTTAAATACAGGATCGGGAAGTTTGGTCTGTATTTGAACCTAAAATGGGACTAAGTGATTGTGCTCGGGGTAGCGAGCAGTGTTCGGGTTTATCGTTGGATCGGGATGTTTGGTCAACGTTTAAACTTGAAAATACCATCGTTTACTCGTTGGATCGGGATGTTTGGTCAACGTTTAAACTTGAAAATACCATCGTTTACTCGTTGGATCGGGATGTTTGGTCAACGTTTAAACTTGAAAATACCATCGTTTACTCGTTGGATCGAGATGTTTGGTCAACGTTTAACTTGAAATTACCATGTTATTGTGCTCGGGTTTGCGAGCTTATGTTCGGTTTAATCGTTGGATCGAGATGTTTGGTCAACGTTTAACTTGAAATTACCATGTTATTGTGCTCGGGTTTGCGAGCTTATGTTCGGTTTAATCGTTGGATCGAGATGTTTGGTCAACGTTTAACTTGAAATTACCATGTTATTGTGCTCGGGTTTGCGAGCTTATGTTCGGTTTAATCGTTGGCTCGGGATGTCTTTTCCCCGAGTTCTGTTATATTCATTACTTTGAGATGTGTTCTAAAAAGTTTGCTTGTTGGAGAGACTAGTTTGCACAAGAGTGTAAGAAGACAGGGAAACTCATAATATCATAGTCCAAAGATTACAACTTTAAAACAAAAAGAGTACATTCCTAAATTTACAACTGGAGGAATTCATCTGGAACGGTATTCAGGGCCTCATCAACATTTATAAAATCTGTTGAAGTTCCTTCAGGAGGATAGCCAGCGGCTTTAAATTGACGAACAGACGCTTCAAAGCCATAGTTAAGGAACTTAGCAGCGCGTTCGCCCAGAATATCACCATACTCCTCAGACTTCATAAACTCTTCCTTTTTGATGAGCCAGGATTCCTCGATCTGAGTAGCCCGAGATAGTTTCTCCTGATCAAGCTGTTCAGAAAGGGCTTTGTTCTCTTCAGCTCGCAGTGATCTCTCTTGTGAAAGTTGTTCTAAGAGGGATTTATTCTCTTCAGTCACGGACCTGAATTGCCCGGATAAAGTGGTGTTAGCCTCCTCAAAGTCGGCTAATTTACCATGCGCTTCCTCGAGAGCTGCCACTGCCTTATCCCGAGTAACAACAGCAGCAGAGTATCGCTCTTCCAGTAACTTTATGGATTTCTTCATCTCCTCACCAATACCTTCTAGCTGTTTAAGATGTTTCTGATTCTCCCCATCTGAGGATCGCATGGATTGGAAGCGAGTCATAATCTCACCAGCCATCAGATTGGTCTGCAAGCAAATAAACGAAGTTAATATACCGAAGACCGAAACGTTTATCAGATGGAAATAGATATAAGGTACCTGAGTGAGGGAGGTGGAAAAATCATTTATCAAATTGCTGAAGGCCAATCCTCCCAGGTATTTGCGGTCGGGAGAATTGGCCCAATTGCAAATAATAGAATGGGAAATTTTGGGGTCCGGTTTTCTCAGAATCGGGACGTTGGGGGGATAAATCCAATCAGGTATGTGGTATCTGGAGGTTGGGCGAGAAGAGCTAGAACCACCAGGAGCAGGTTGAGAAGTAGCCCGAGTTTGAAGAGATGGATTAGCTCGGTGGGTAAGGGAGATTCGGGGGGGAGTTTTCTTGGCAGGAGGAAGTTTAGATGAAGAACCTGGGCCCTCGGGGGCCGCCCTCTTCAGTGATCGAGGAATCAAGGCCTCCGTCTCCGGTATTTCAATCACCTCTTCGGGGGGGGGCATGTGTAATAGAAGGGGGAGGATTTGTTTCAGTGGTCGGTTTGGTAGCCTTCTCTGGTGCGGCAATTTTCTTCAGGCTAGCAGCAATCTTGGCTTTCAGCATCTTGTTTTCTGCAAGAGAGAAACATCATAGCAATTATTCAAGCATGTTATTACAAAATATGCAAACAAAGCAAGATGCTCGGTAAATACTCACCGAGGGGCATTTTTAGGGAAACACCCTTAGGACTAAGCTGGAACAAGTACAGCAGTCCGTCGTCAATCAGCTCCCCAAGGTTAAAACACTGATCGCCAAGCTTACGACGAACCGATAGATATGTTTCTCCCTCAAGTAGCCCCTTGATTGACTTGCCCTTCGGTAAGTTTTCTTTCCACTCCATGGGACAGTCCCAAGGTTGGAGTGGGCGAGCAAAAAAGAAAAATCTTTTCCAATTTTTTATGGAAGAGGGGTAATTTTTAAGAAAACCCATCCCTGTTCGGGAAGAAAAATAAAAAAGTCCGATCTCTTTTCGGTTTAATTGAAAGAAGCAATGAAAGAGTTCGGGAGTCGGGGAAAAGCCAAGAAAGGATAGGACTATGTAGAAACCCACCAACAATCGGTAACTGTTGGGGAACAACTGACTTAGAGAAATGGCAAAGTAGGAGGCAACATCTACAAAGAAAGAAGGGATAGGAAAGCGAAGTCCCCCTCGAAGTTGGTCTAAGTAGAAGGGAAAATAACCCATGGGAGGCAAGTGGGGGCGAGATCCGGGAGGGGGAACAATAATAGATGTCCCCTCTGAAATCCCCCATTTAGTTTGGATACTGGATATGTGCCGTTGCGATTTAATCCCTGATTCAAATATCTCAAACCAAGGAACGCGGGCTTTTATCAGATCCTGCTCTGTCGCAGCCTGAAGCTCTTCTCCACGAGCGTCAGGGGTTGTCGACGAGCTGGAAGTCTCCTCACTATCAGAGGAAGAAGAGTGTCGAGGAGAGGGACCCAGGATACCCTCTTCCTCGAACATATCTATAGTCTTCGAAATATCGTCAGAAGAAGACATACTCGATGAATGGAAAGAAAATAAGTATGGATGAAAAGATTGGTCGGACGTCTAAAATGCTAGCTCGGAAGCAAACTGCAGTAAAGTAAGTTAAATCCGCAAAATGAACGAGTATTTATAGTGGGGTGCCACTGGAACAGTCGTTAAATCAGCACCGTTCAAATAAAAACCCATGAACGGTTATAGATGTGCTTTGGGAAACGAAACGTCGCGAGATTTTTGAAATTTTCAGGCGGGAAAATTAGGCGGTTAAAATATCCCGAGCATGTCAGGATTTTACCCGAAGACAATAAACCAAGATTTCACTACTCTCATCTTGCTTTACTTTGGGGGGGTGAGGTGATGTCATATGACATATTGATTTCTCGGGTAAAATCCATTTATGAAGACACAAACCCTAAAATGGCCGAGCAGAAGCTATACCGAAGAGATGCTTGTCGAACCCAGGATACTGATCAGCATATTCTCGAGCATCCTTTGCCCTCCTCGGGATTTTGGTCAAAGAGTAGCGGAAGACCCGGTCATAACTAAAACTGATTAACCGGCGGAGATGGAACGTGCTTTAATGGAGCGGATTTCTCGGACACGCTTGGCTCCCATCAAGCCACGATCAAAGGACATCATATGGCTGATTTTCCGCGAGTTAGTTACTAAGAGCAGTCCTATAAATACCCTCAAATAACTTCATAAAAGGGTTGGAATTTTTCTGGGCAAAAGACTCCGAGGAGAGCAAGCTTGAGTCTGTTCGGTCTTTTTTATAATTTCTACAACATTAGTTGTGTAAGTCATTGAATAACTTTCTTGTGTCCAGATCCTCTTGTAAATCAATAATATTTATAGTGGAACTTTATACTGGACTGGGTCCCGTGGTTTTTCTCTCAATTTGAGGGTTTTCCACGTAAAAAATCTTGGTGTATTCCTTTTATTTTTCGTACACATTTATTTCTACCAAACACGTAAAATAACGGATCACATCAACTACAATGGCGAAAAATTATATTGTTCTTAGCATTCCATATATACCAAGCAATACATTGCCAAATAGCAAGCCAAATATGGAAAAATGTAATGATAGCCTGGAATTAAGATGTTTGATCCTCCATTGAATTTGTATTTGTAACGAAAATGGATAGCCAATAGTAACAGTTGCCGCAAATAGCTCAGTAATAAATGCGACAAGTTTTCATCCTCCTCATTGCAAAAAGCACACAACAACTCACAATTAATATCAATTAAATTCTTCTCGCTAAGTTATTATATGATTAATTGAGCTATTTTTATTTTATTATGCTTATATTGTTTGCCTCATTCGATGTAACGTAGGATCTTGTCAATTGTTCAGAAGGCGAAAATTTTTTCTAAAGGAAAAGTTTTGAAGGTTTGCAAGAAGTTACATAATATAAACAAAGAAATGATGAGTTAATACGCCATTTTTATTGTCCACTTAATACGTCACGGTTTGGTATATTATAGTCGAGATTATCATGTCAAATGATGAGTTTATCTCTTAATTAATTTAGTTAATAATGGTTACCTCAAATCCATTTTACGATGATGAAATAACCCACGTGTACGGAATTTTTAATCGGCGAAGATTTTTCAAGGTGTAAAAGTGACTCATTATGACTTGAGTCAACCTCTACCAAAGACCTAATCTTTCCAGAAATATTTGTTTGGGTTCGTTGGCACTTTATTGCATTATTTATTCACTTGTTGGTCACGTGGTTTATTTTAATTAATCCCTTATAAACTTTTGCTTTAAAGCATATTATTTAATTTAAAGAAATAAAGATCATGATCTAAGATTAAAAAGCAAACCACTTTAAGTATTGATTACACCACTAGAATCTTCGATTTTGTCCTTTAAATCAGTGTTTTTTTAAAACCGGTCTGAACCGTTCTGAACTGGCCGGTTCAACCGGTGCTTAGTCCGGTACGGTTGATCCTTCAAAATCACCCTGCTAAAAAATCAGTGAGAATCGGATTTAATCTGTAAAAAAATCGGTTCAATCAGTGAATTGGTTGAATGATTAAACCAATATATTCTTTCATTTGTAAAATTTTTATTTTTTTAAAAATTATAAATCAATTTTTTAGAACAAAATATATTATATATAATTTATTGTTATTAAAATGATTACAAAATAATATTTTATGTATGTTTTTATCAAAATTACATATAATTCAATAAATGTATCTTGTATATTATACATAAACATGTTTAGTTTCTCGTAAATTATAATATTTGTGAATAATTTCATAATATTTTAAATATTTTCTTATAATTTTGTGCTACTTTTTTTTATTGGCATTATTTGTTGTTTTTTGAGATGTTTTATTACTATTTTTTTTATGTTGTGCATTTGATTTTATCTGATTTTTGAAGTTTGACATGTTGTGTTGGTGTAATGATATTTTTTTATTGTGAACAACTTGAAACTATAGCAAATACATGATATATATATTTTACAAAACTTAAAATATATATTACATAATGCTGTCATCAACGATTGAATCAATTGTTCAATCGGTCGAATCGATCGAACTCGTAATCAATAATAGCACCGATTTTATGTCCGGTCCAGTTTTGAAAACACTGTTTTAAATCTAAGTGGTGTCGGTATTTGAAAACAGTTTCAGATAATTGAATTTAAATTTAAATCAGGTGGAGCAGCAATTAAATTCATTTGTTACTTATGTATATCATTTGAAATTTAATTCTTATCTAACATTAATCAAAGCACGCAAACTACAGATCAATCGGCAAATATTTTGCTGCTCAATAGGTATTATTGGACCGTGCTGTAATCCTTGGCCTAGCACAGCCATGCCCATTGAAATCGTGTTTACATGGTATTCATTTTTGTGTTTTTCAAAATCGTGCTTATATTGTTGGTTTTGACTCAATTCAAAATTGTTGTGAATCAATTTGAACTTTGTTAGATTTGTGATATTGAAGATAACCAGGAAATCAGGTAAGGAGTGCTGGGTGCAGGGGCGGAGGTAGTAGGTGGGTGGGTGGGGCTATAGCCCCACCCACATTTGTTTTTTAAAAAAAAATTACATTTACTAGGGAAAAAATTAGTGTAAATTTTGAAAAATTTATGTTTTAGCCCCACCCTTTGAATCGATATAGTCCATTAATACTACGTCTAGCTCGACCAGCCTCAGGTACAAATTTATCCTGGCTCCGCCCCTGGCTGGGTGGTTATGGTTTGAGATTGGCATTTTCCTTTTTAAAATGGCACTACTTGTAATCGCATGCACACGAGTATTACACTACCGATGCACGTGAATCACAGCACCGGAGCATGCGATTCGCATGCACCAATGCACTAATGATGGCCCGTTTGTTCTTTATTTCTTCGGTGCACCATTGATGGCTCTTTTGGTCTTTGTTTCTTCATCTTCTTTGCTTTCTAAATCTAAGGCATGAGCGACGTGAAATCTCCGGTGCATCCTTGGATGGCGGAGGGGAGGTTACGGGGTTTTCAAGATCATCGTTAAAGATTTGGAGCATTTCTAATGCGCCTGAAGATTTGTGAGAGCTATTAAATCTGAGCATTCGCGAATTCATCACGAGCAGGTAGCTTCTCTTAATTAGTAACTAAAAGTTTGATTTCCTTTTTTTTTTTTTCGTCGGATCAGCGGTGCACCGAAAACCCTACATGTGCACGTCAATATATAGGACTATTTTTATCATTTCAATTGAAAATGGACTTATATGAAAGTATGTTTTTTGGTAAAGTAGACGAAAAATGTTTTCACTTGGAAGTTGTCCCTTTTTAAAATATGCGTGTGTATTAATGTCTCACTAAAACTTAATTAGTGTTTGGGTTACTTTGCCTTTTATGAAAAAAAATTTGAAGATGAAAAAAATTGATGCATGGTTGATTTTATTTCTTCAATTTAATATTTTTAGCATATTTGAATCCTTGTATTACAATTAACTGAAGTGGATTTATGGCACTTTATCAGTCTATCGGGAAATAATAATTACTTTTTAGAAGATTGATGAAACATGATGTTTGAGCTATTGAACGATTTAAAATATTTGAGTTGTACAATTACCATCAACTGTAAAACATCAAGCGCTTAATCCTACAACTGATATCAAAGCCAATGTGGCATGTTCAATTCTCATGTATTACAGAAGTACAATTATTAAGACGAAGATTATTGGGAAGCAATGATTGTTATACTAGGAGAGCGATCGAACGTAGCGCTAGGTGTTCTGCACGATTTAAAATTTTGACTCACACCTTCATGATTAAGATTGTATCAATTATTTAATTTTGTTTCTCAGTTTCAAAGGCACTTTAAAATTTCAAATATCGTATATCATATTAGAATATTTGTTAGGATTGATTAAGCGTACAATTAAAATAACAATTATACTGAATTGTATAAATAAATGAAATATAGATTTTGAAAGTAAAATAATAAAAATTAAGAAAAAAATTTAACTGAAAAGATGAATAATAGTAAAGTAACGACAGATACAAGCACAACAACCATAAGCCCACTGATAGAACGATTACAACTAAACAACTCTGATATCACCAAAAAGTGTGATCTTCTATAAATGTCGTGCTATGATGAAACAAACGGTTTATCTTCAATTAAACCGAATTGATCTGCTCCAAAATATCTCTGTATATCAAAGAAAAAGGATAAGATGACTCCGCCCGTAGGCGAAGACACTCCGACGCTCAAGTCAGTATATGTTTCAATAGAAACGTATTGAAATTGTAGGAATAGCGTGTAAGTATTGCGTAATTGAACGTACCTCAATGAGGGTAGGAGCCCTCTATTTATAGATGTAGATGTAGAGTTCTAATCAATATAGGAGAAGAGTTCTAGTCAATCTATAATTGTAGAGTTCTAGTCAATCTGGGAGAAGAGTTCTAGTCAATATGAAATAGTATTGTATATGGCAACTAGATCCATGTTTATCCCGACAATATAGATGTCTTCCAAAACCCTACAACTCCTTGCTAAATTAGATTGGGTCGGTTAAAACCCTTTAGGTAGATCGATCCTCCATAGAGGGGTATCACAAGTCCCCCCTCCTAGTCGGACTGACGTCGAAGACCAGAAGTTCGTTAAATGTTTAACCGACCTGTTCCTAGTGACCCTATTGTTTACTTCTACGGGAATATGAGATATAGTCGAGCTCCGTGATGAATAAGCATGCGGTGCTAATAACATTGGCTTTATGAATATTAAGCATCTCAAGCTCCATAATTAATAGAAATCTCAAGCCCCAGCGATGAAAAATATACGATGCCAATGAAACTTGTTTGATTTCCAGCATCAGCAGAATCCTGAGCTGAGCAGATAAGCCCGATCGGGCACCAGAGGTAATACGGAGCAAATAAAGCTCATCTGAGCTGATATGAACCGAGCTCCAGAGATAACAAATAGGAGCGAAGAATGCTCGCTTGATTTGAGCTCCAGAGATAATAAAGAGGGGCGAAGTGTGCTCGCCTGATCTGAACTCCAGAGATAACAAATAGGAGCGAAGAATGCTCGCCTGAACCGAGCTCCAAAGATAATAATAGGGGCGAAGTCTGCTCGCTTGCTCTGAACTGAGCTCCAGAGATAATAAACATGAGCGAAGAATGCTCGCCTGAACCGTGCTCCAGAGATAGGTTGCACACCCATGCTCCTAGCGTAACCAGGGCTGAGCTCGTGCTCCTGAGGCAGGTCGCATGCCCACGCTCCTGGCGTGACCAGGGCTGAGCTCGTGCTCCTGAGGCAGGTCGCATGCCCATGCTCCTGGCGTGACCAGGGCTGAGCTCTTGCTCCTGAGGCAGGTCGCATGCCCATGCTCCTGGCGTGACCAGGGCTGAGCTCTTGCTCCTGAGGCAGGTCGCATGCCCATGCTCCTGGCGTGACCAGGGCTGAGCTCTTGCTCCTGAGGCAGGTTGCACACCCATGCTCCTGGCGTGACCAGGGCTGAGCTCGTGCTCCTGATGTGCCAAGGGCTTATTGACAACGCCTTGGGCTTCTGAATAGGTTGCACACCCATGCTCCTGGCGTGACCAGGGCTGAGCTCGTGCTCCTGATGTGCCAAGGGCTTATTGACAACGCCTTGGGCTTCTGAATAGGTTGCACACCCATGCTCCTGGCGTGACCAGGGCTGAGCTCGTGCTCCTGATGTGCCAAGGGCTTATTGACAACGCCTTGGGCTTCTGAATAGGTTGCACACCCATGCTCCTGGCGTGACCAGGGCTGAGCTCGTGCTCCTGATGTGCCAAGGGCTTATTGACAACGCCTTGGGCTTCTGAATAGGTTGCACACCCATGCTCCTGGCGTGACCAGGGCTGAGCTCGTGCTCCTGATGTGCCAAGGGCTTATTGACAACGCCTTGGGCTTCTGAATAGGTTGCACACCCATGCTCCTGGCGTGACCAGGGCTGAGCTCGTGCTCCTGATGTGCCAAGGGCTTATTGACAACGCCTTGGGCTTCATCACTATGTGCGTCTCGGCCATTATCAGCGTGTAGATGCAAACCAGTCGAGAAGATCTGAAAATTAGCGAAGGAGACCTCGTCTTCCTTACACCCATCAGATGAGATGAAGATTAGCATATCATGCACCCACGCCAAAAATCACACTGCCATAGTTGTTGCCCAGCCCCGACGCCGGCCCACATTGGGCAACACCATGAACCACCGTCACCCAGGACGCTGCATGCTAAGCCCCAGGACTTGTGATAAATCTTCGCAAGTCATCTAATAAATGTATGAAGTATTTTATTTGTCTTTCCCCTTGAATGTCCTCTATATGCAGCACACGTGCACAATGCACTACTTAATGCCTCTAGTTCCAAGCAATTTTCGACCGAAGCTTTACGTAAATGTCTCTGATTTTCAGATTCTCGCTTTTGGCTGCTTCATTTAATTACTTTTGATCCAGATAGCAATAAATTTTTTAAATAAAAATTGTCCTGCTTGCGCCGATAAACTTACGCCTGAACGTTGAAGATTCCCTTTTTTTTTTCTACCTCGGTCAGCTCGGTCATCTCTATCAGTTCCGGTCCTTATCACCTTTGTTGTTTGGAATTGATGGGATTCGACCTCGTTGCAAATCATAACACTAGAGCACCAGAAAACTTAAATGTGTAAAAACCTCCTGAAGAACACCACGTCCATGTAGATAAATGTATCTTGAACTGTCAATCAATGAAGTGATCTTAGAGAGCCAATGAACCCACTGAAGTTCAAGAAACATCGTACAAATCCAGCAAAAGCACAAACACTCAGCGACTAAAGATGATATTCAGAGCATCCCTTCTCTTTATATACGTATGAGTGATAATCTCATATACAAACCGAGAGCCCATAATAAATAATCAAATTTAATCGATGATATATTAACGATCAACCATAGTAAATCATCGAGCCAGACCCAGTCGTGAGAGATATGAAATTGATACTCCACTCCACAAAACCAAAACTCCAATTCTTTGGGTTCAAGCGAGTTCGACCAAGATCAGCAAAAGGAGATAGGATTTTGCGTCAAAATTTAGATTAGGTGGGCTCGCGTAAAATAGTTGGGGTAATTGAAGAAATAGAACCAACCATAGAAGTCGCCATGTCGCACGAACCCCTGACCTTTTGTGTGAAATCCGATGATTTTGCGGTGTTGACAGGGCGCTGGTCAGTAAGGAAAGGTTCACATGTGAGGAGAGGCCGATGGTATGTCGGGCCATCCGAGAGGGTGATTCATGTAGGTGGGCGCAGGGGTTTTTTTTTTTTTTTTTTTGATGGGTCTGCAGGGGCGACACCAGATTGGTGAAAGGGGTAGAGTTTTTCTTTTTTCAGAAGTATGTGAAATCCTAGCACCTTACGCTCGTTAGATTTGGTTCCTTGAAACTCCATCGATCTTTTTAGAAGAGAAGCCAATGAGAATTTGAGGCATATTCAAGGAGATCGACACATGCGTGTAAGCTTGGGTTATGGAGAACTCAAGAATTCCCCATGGCTACTGTGTGCAAGGTCTTGGATCGCACCATCCAAGAGTACGGCTTGCAGAGGCGGGCCAAGTGTTTTCTCATGAGCGAACAAGGACGGCGCTGGTCTGCTGAAAGAGGGGATCGGTTACCCTCTTCAAATCTCGTGAAAGCGTACCACCCTCACACAATAATACTGTCCAAGAAGCAAATCGCGCACATACACAGCCATCGTGATCATTCGGACATTTGAACCAGGAGAGAATTCCTGCACAAGAATCACGCTGATGCACCACGGCGCGATTGAGAAAATCTTCCATCCTCGTCATCTTTTATGTATGGTTCGTACCAACTCCGTAATGTCTTTGTATCTGCAACATATCTTAAATATAGAAATCCAATCGCTCTTATGTAAGGAGAATCTGGGTGCTTCAACAGGCCATGCATTTGTTTCACAGCGAGTTTCATCGTAAAGAATTTGTAGAGAAGGCAGAATGCAGTTGAAGGCCCGCGACAGTCGATGACTTCATTCAGTTGCCTCGAAACGATGATTAGGAGAGCGATGGAGAAAATGCCGAACCGCCTTCAAATTTTTTTTTTTTTTTTTTTTTTGTCATTTTAATTGTAATTGATTCTTTTTCGAAGATTTTTGGGGAAGGAAGTTTTTTCTGTATCAAACTTCGACCGATGATCTTTGTTCTTGCGTGAACCAATTGTCCCTTTTTTTTCTTTCTAATTAAGCCAGTAGATCTAATCATGGGATTCAATTTCGTTCCCACAGACGGCGCCAATTGATATCACCAAAAAGTGTGATCTTCTATAAATGTCGTGCTATGATGAAACAAACGGTTTATCTTCAATATATCTCTGTATATCAAAGAAAAAGGATAAGATGACTCCGCCCGTAGGCGAAGACACTCCGACGCTCAAGTCAGTATATGTTTCAATAGAAACGTATTGAAATTGTAGGAATAGCGTGTAAGTATTGCGTAATTGAACGTACCTCAATGAGGGTAGGAGCCCTCTATTTATAGATGTAGATGTAGAGTTCTAATCAATATAGGAGAAGAGTTCTAGTCAATCTATAATTGTAGAGTTCTAGTCAATCTGGGAGAAGAGTTCTAGTCAATATGAAATAGTATTGTATATGGCAACTAGATCCATGTTTATCCCGACAATATAGATGTCTTCCAAAACCCTACAACTCCTTGCTAAATTAGATTGGGTCGGTTAAAACCCTTTAGGTAGATCGATCCTCCATAGAGGGGTATCAAACTCCAAATACATTCGCCAACATTGCAAAAGAACAAGACACACCTAATAATAAGCAAACTACTAGAGGTCTAATGGGAAAGTGATTCACATCATAATTAAGCACGAAAACTTGACCAGCAAATATCATCGACAGCCAGATCCAAATAATAATATTTGATTTGGTTCATAGTCGATAAAGCGAACCAAAGAGAGCCTGAACGTGCGAACCTCGAAGACGCGAAAACATAGTTATTTTTCGATACTTCTGATCTTTAAAGAAAAATAAAGATATTTTTAAATTTACAGTAAATATTTTAAATCCCGGTTTAACAATATCCAAAAAAACTAACTCGACCATTGTACAAGTGTTTTTTGTAGGCAGAGTTTAAAGAGTCAAATAGTATATAGTAGCTCTACTAGAGAGAGAAAAAGCCGTATTATTGGGCCCAACTCGAGCCCTTTTGTAAAAAAATTATCCAGCTTCAATGGGCTTTTGCATATTATAAGGCCTCGTTTAAACCTGGACCGATAGAACTCCTTTCGTAAAAAACAAGCCCATGATCATGATCAAGAGCGGTTCTAAAAACAGGCCGGCTTAATGGTAAAGAAAGTAAGTTCTTTGCTTTGGGCTTCATGTGAAAACAAAGCCCATTAATTTTATAATTTTAATATTAATTATTATACTAAAACCAATGCATAGATTGCGATACAATAGAATGTAATTCATTAATTATTTCAGATGCTCGTCAAATTTGCCTCTATTCAATATATAATATGACAGAAGCTAACTTTGGTTGGTTAAGAGTGTGTAATAGCTCAATGATCGAGTGCTCTTGCACCAAAGATGAACGATGCTAAGCGATCTGAAAAACTTTCTCAAGATCCTTATTGATCACAAGCGGCTGAATATTCATTCCAGAAAGGTTTATTCGACTAATCATACCACGTAAAAAAACAAATCCCTGATCTCAATTCTCACATCCCTCAATAATCCTCACTGTCGTCCTCTTTCATGTGAAAATAAGGTCCACCGTTCACAATTTCATTTATTTATCTTGTATGTTGACTAGTGAAGTTACTTTTTAAGTTAAATTTTCTAAATTACATTGTGAAGTTGATGCAATTTTTATTTTATACTGTTTTCAAGCTCTTTTATATATGCTTGTTGTGTGGATCAATAATAACTCATAATGCATGCTTGATGAAGCCTTATTTTTATAATTTATTTAAGACCTCCAAAAATTTGAACCGTCCTTCCTAACAAATCTGTCCTGTTATAACTCCGTACAATTTTACTATTATATATATTTTGGAGATCAACGATTCTTATATATTTAAATAAATATATCACTCTTTTCAAAATAAATAAAAAAATACAGCACAGTTAATGCATTAAATTCTAAAATATTAACAACATTGAAGGAGTCCCACCGATAATGTAATTAATTAATGGAATCGATAGTCATGTTAGATGTGGTCTGATTTGTTCTTTGCGTAATTCTGGGTAGTGTATATTTGTCTCTTTGTGATTTTGATCATCTATATTATGAAATTTCAATCTTATTCCGACATATTTATTTTTTCGACAATTTTAGGTTTTTGTCGACTTAGCATATATATGACGCTGACATGACGTTGATATATTCGATATGTTGCTAAGGTGTATAGTGCTAAATTAGAATAACTTCACTTCTATTCGAATATCGAGACGGTGAGCATTGCATTTGAAGTAATTTAACTTAAAAGTTTAACAATAACTCGGAGATATCTTATAATGTTTAAAATATAGTCTTAACTCTTAACTATAAAGATTCGTATATTAACAAGTAGTTTAATGACATATTCGAGGATGACTTTGAGAGAGTAGTTGGTAATGATGACATGTATATTATTTATATATTAACATTAAAAAAAAAAGATTTCAGCATCTTCCCTTAAAATTTCACTATTTTATTTCCACTATTATTTTAGCTCTGGCAAGTGGTTTTGACTTCATTATTCGAAAAGTTGTGTCCAAGTTGCATAGGAAAAAAAGTGCCAAATTTCCACGAAGCTGCTAAGGCAAAAACAAACAAATACTAATTATTATCGAACTATTAAACCAACAGCGAATTGGAAAAAAATCCACAAATGACATGTTACATTTTGTTATCATAAATATCCAGCAAGTCAAAATGTTGATCTGATGGGCTTTATGGACCATAGTCCAATTAGCTGACTCATTTCAACTATAAATATGCCATTCATATCTAGGGTTAAAGAGAACCTATCACTCTCAATCAATTCACTTCTTCTCTGAAAGTTCATACCAAATTAGCACCGGTGCTGAGCTTGTAGATATGGTCAGGTTGATTGGACTTGAGGGTCAAAGCCATCAGATTCACGTCGGTGAACGGTAATCCCCTTTTCGTGCATTTATTTTCGATATTTGCATGTTAATATATGAATAAGGCGACATCGATCCATCCCCGGGTTAGATCTGTTTATGTTTTATTCCGTTGCGTTTGGATCTGACGCCGGGGTACAGAAACCCAACAGTGGTATCAGAGCCATGTCGCGTTTTGATTCATGTATTTGATAAATATTTTTTATTAGATCGTTTCCAATCGATACTAATTGTAGTATTTTCATAATTATCTAGTCCGAAAAACATAGAATTTGAATTAAAAAGAAGTTTTAATTTCAGACCCGAAATCGACCCAGACGGAAAGTGTTTCCGGCCATCTCTCCCTGGAGGATTGGCGGTTTACGACGTGCCTTGCTCGGTGGAAAAGTGTTCTCCACCATCGTGAACGACCGCCCAGGGTTGCACAGGTTCGCGGCATCAGCAGCCGTGCGCTGACTGAAAATCGCTATGTTTTCGAAAATTGTTTCGCGTGAAACATCTGAATGATTTTTTGGACGCTCGTTCCTGCGCACGACCTCGGTGATGAGAAGCAGGCGGCCGTAAGGAGTTGCAGATGCGTCGGATTGGTGGCGGCGCGCGGACTAGCGTGGCAAGGGCGGCGACGGCGCTAGGGTTAAGTGAAACCGTAATGTTAATTTGGGAAGGAAGATGAACTATTAATATTAAATCTGATTTTTGAATTATTAAAAAAAATTGAGTTGTGTTAAATCCGAAAAATAGGGTATTTTGGGTTGGAATTGATTTTCTGATTTTGGATCCAAATTGTTTGGAGTCCATAATTATTTTGGGTCTTTTTAGATATTTTGTCCGGATTTATTTTTGAAATAATAAATCATAATATTTAATTAATTAAAAATATAATTTTTAATTATTGAGTGTAAAATGGAGATTTTATAAGTAATTAAAAATTAATTATTACAAATTAAATGAAAGTGTTTCATTTAATTGTTGATTTTATTCTCGATTAGTATTATGATTAAAAGGTAAATATATGGATTTTACCAATTAATTGAAAATTCAATTAATTGAAAATTAAATGAAAGTATTTTATTTAATTTGTTGATTTAATTTTGGATTATTATTACGATTAGAAGGTAAAATATGGATTTTATCAATTAATTGAAAAATTAATTAATTAAAAATTAAATGAAAAAATTTCATTTAATTTGTTAGTTTTATTTTCAATTAATAATACGATTAGTGGGAAACGATAGAATAATTAATTACATATGAACGTGCGAACTTCGTAGACGCAAAAACATAGTTATTTTTCAATACTTCTGTTCTTTAAAGCAAAATAAAGAAATTTTTAAATTTACAGTAAAATATTTTAAATCCCGGTTTAACAATATCCAAAAAAACTAACACGACCATTATACAAGTGTTTTTTGTAGGCAAAGTTTAAAGAGTCAAATAGTATATAGTAGCTCTACTAGAGTACTAGAGTATTATTGGGCCCAACTCGAGTACTTAAAAAATTTAGGAGAAATTGTAA
The DNA here is from genome assembly GCA_907163345.1 of Haberlea rhodopensis. Classification (NCBI taxonomy): domain Eukaryota; kingdom Viridiplantae; phylum Streptophyta; class Magnoliopsida; order Lamiales; family Gesneriaceae; genus Haberlea; species Haberlea rhodopensis. The sequence continues at coordinate 1,526,571 of CAJQUN010000060.1, forward strand.
GGAAGTGCTCTTTTATAAAACTTTAATCACTTAAGGCTCCGTTTGGAGTGGTTGATAACATTAGTAATCCTTGTATTACTTGTTATATCCTATGTTTTTTTTCGATTTTTAACACAAATTATCCCACCATATTTATCACACTCTAATCCCACTTTATAACAAAATGACATAAATGCCCCTTCCTGCATTTTTCACTATCTCAAAATTTGAAATTCCCGCCAAAAAATAATAATATATTAATATAATTATTACTATTATATATATATATACACATGCACGCACATGTGTGTTTATATATATATATAATAATAATATATATAAATTATATATATTACTATTATTATTATTATTATTATTATTATTATTATTATTATTATTATTATATATGCATAAATATATATTATTATGGAATAATAATAATAATTATTATAATATGTTATTAATATAATAATTTATATATATTATATATATATATTATTATATATATATATACACACGCACGCACGTATATTTATATATATATATTAATTTATTATGTTTATTATTATATATTATGATTATATATATATATATATTATAAGAATGTATATAAATTATATATTATTATTATTATTATATATGCATATATAATATATATATTATAATTATGTTATTTATATATATATATATATATATTTTATTATTATCTATATTATGATTATATATCTATCTATTATGATTATTTATTATAATATATTTATTTATTATTATATTATAATGTAATAATAATTTATAATATTATATATTATATATTATTATTATTATATATACATGCACCGAAATATATATATATATTTCTAATTAATGTTATTATATATATATATTTATATTATGATTATTATTATTCTATATTATGATCACTGTATGATATTAATATTATATTCTATTATATTATATATATATATTTTTATGATTATATATATATATAATATATATATATATTTTTTTTATTCTTATGGTTATTATTATTATTTATTTATTTTATTAATATTATAATATATTTTTTATTATTATATTATAATGTAATAATAATATCTTCTTATATCTTATCTATACTATTTCTTCTATCTATATACCTCCGTATATATCTCTCTTATAATTAATGTTATCTTTTATTATTATAATATAAGGGTATTTTTGTCATTGTATCAAATAATAATCCTTATCAACAATCTTATCCTTCAATCAAACATCATATAATTTATCACATACTATTTTTATAATCATTTCACAACTTTTTAATCATTATTACTTATCATATCGATAACTTCAAACGGTACTTAAGTCTATAGAAAAAACTTTAGTGCAAGAAAATCCGAGTTGGAGAAACTTCTATTCAAATAGGTTCAATTTTCAAATTTTCAAATCAATTGGGTGTTTTATTTGACTCTTTTACCCCTCAATGGCTAGGTGAGATTGCATTCTATTCCCTAGGCTTTTGTTTAGCTTACAAAATGGTCTCTATATAATATTTAATTATCTTTTATATCCTTATATTTGTTAAAAATTGGCATTTAATGTCTTCTTTTTACAAGTCCCCGTTTTTGCGATCCTTGACACAAAATGGTATCAGAGCCTAGGTTTATTCTGGAAATACTATGATAATATCTTGAATATTAATTTGTAACCTATACGGAGGAGATGATTCAAGAAAATTATGGACCTGAACGAATGTTCGAAGTGTCATTCTTACAGGTGGTATTTTCAGAAATTGAAAAAACTAAACCAGAAGCATATGGCAGAAGCTCAACGTTTCAGCCATAAGTGGAAACTTTTACGAGGAACAGGTTTATTAGATACACCCGGAATAAACCATTACAAGAAACTCGAAAGGATGGCTAAGAGGCTCCATCAAGTGAACCTCAAACTACAGTTCGAGTTAGCTGAACTTCAGGAGGACGATCATCCTGAACATGAAGATGTGGTTCCAGCCACCAATGATCCAACAGGGTCTGGACCAGATGATTAGGATGTGAGAACCAACTTTCGAGAAATCGAATCAGATTCTTCTAAGATATCCCAAGATCTTAGAGAAATCCGGAAGACAGTGCAGCGCTATGGTTACCTTCAATACCATGTCCATGCCCAGATCAATCAGATTCAGAGTCAGATGGAGATTATGATTAAACATCAGAAGGAGATTCTTGAAAATCTTCAAGATGTTCAATCCCGAGTAAAGGAATTGGAATCAAGGCCAAGTCCGACAGGAAGAAGGAACGGAGGATGGTTGCCACCATCTTACGAAACAGAACCCCTTTTACACCAAAAAGGGAAAGTAGAGGAGGTCCGGAGGCCTTTGACGGAGACTGAAAAATGATTGCAGTCCTACGATGAGAACCATTACATCCCACAAAGTAATGGAAAGAATCAACCTGGAAGATCTACGAGATCTTGCTGATTCATTTGCGGGATTAAATCTCGTGGAAATCAAGACATGAGAGCTTGTACAAAGACCTCCACCACAAGAGAGTTTCGGGTCACACAATCCACCCGAAGGAGACCAAAGTATGCCACACAGGGAAGATTTCACCTCAGCAACTTTGGATCCCCCCGTTGGAACAAGAAACCGTTCCCCGAAGGCCAGATATTCATCAGACGCCCTATGGGAAATCGCAGCTAGATCCAATCCATCCATATGGACTTATGCTCAACATGGATATTTTGGATTTCAAAAACAGAGAAATTCTTATTGATGAATGGGCTTCAGCAATGAGAATAGCAGCAGGAACACTTGACTTAAGCAAAGAAGGATTCATTTTACTTTTAAAAATGAGTCTGGAATGATCAGTCAAGATTGCCTAGGATCTTGGAGACCCGGGAACCAAGGAAGAAGTTTTGGCCGGAGAGTCCCTGAAAGAGATCGTGGACAAGATGGCGAGATTCTTTAAAATATGTTTCATTGGAATAAGCTATTCCGAAGGAATGGAGGAAGAGAAGGCTAAGAAATATAGACAAGCTCTAATTAGCCTGGAACTACATGACATCTGCTATATAGACGAATACATCAAACTCTTTACAGAGTATCGATGGAAGTCGAAGATAGCAGAAAAGGATGCAGCAGAGCTGTTCTTTGCCAAAATTCCGAGCCCATGGAGAGAAATGCTTATCCAGGAGTATACACCGCATGCAATCGAGACGGTGTCCAGGAGAATGTCATTTCTCAAAGTAAAGCTGGCGGAGTGGTGCTTCCAAGCAAAGCTCGAGAAAAATTTCAAAAAGCTCAAAGGAATCAACAAAATGGCTCATCTTTGTTGTACGGGAAATGATAACCCTACAATCATTGGGACCTACCCACAAAGGCGAAAGATGAAGAAGCACAGAAGTCATCCATATGCCCGAGGAGGTAGTTCAAGAAGAAGTAGGTCTTCATGGAGACCTAGAAAGTTCTGGTCAAAGCAGAAAGCCCGAAGCTACAGATCGGGGCAAAGATCAGGACTAACAATGAGTAGAATCTCGTCAACAGGTTCTAATCAAGCTAGTTCTAGAAGAGGACCAACGAAGAGGAATTTCAGACGCACACCTACCCGTGCAAATGAGAGTTTCAGAGATTGTAACTGCTGGACATGCGGAGCGAAAGGACACATTTCTACAGATTGTCCAGGAAACCAAAGTCGTGGAATAAGACAGTTCGAGTATACCAAAGAATTTGAAGATGCTGTCTATTTCCAGGATTTGGTACAGGTGTATCAATTTGAGGATATTCCCTCAGATAAAAGCATCTACGAAGAAGATATCTATTCTGAGGATGGAGAAGAATCTAGCTCAGAATCAGAGTGAAGGAGAGTTCATTCAGCACGTGACTAGAGAAGAGCCGTCGGGGTTTTTCTCGCATACCACGGTTTCTCCTAAAACTCTTATGACGATCATGAAAGAAGAACCAAAGCTTCAGATGTACGATGGATTTACAATTGAAGCGATGGAAAAAGCCATGGATATGATTGGTCTTCGAAGCAGGAAGCATCAGATTATCCATAGGGTAACAACATGTGAATTTGCGATCCCAATGGATATCACGGGAAACCAGATTGAGATGCAGTTAATCCCCTACAGAGAAATCCAAGAGATTAAGAACAAGGTCAAAAGAGAAGTTGCTAACACACTCTCATGGATTCATATTGGAACCATTAGAGTAATCATCAAAGCAACTTTCAAAGAAGGAATTGATTCGCCCATCAACCTGGCGATCTTTGACAAGAGAATCCCAAACCTCAAAAATTCTTGTTTGGGAGCACTGGCAGGAAATCTGTATGCAGGAAAGATGGCCTTCAACATCTATTTAGGATTGCATACAATTAGGAGATCGAGACTTCAACAAAGTTCTCACTCTTCATCAAGATTTTAAAAGAAAAGATTTGATGAAAGAAGGGAACAGGCCTTACTCGATCACCTACAAGGTGTCATACGCACTCTCGAATACTCATCATTCCGATGTATTCTTGAGAAAAGAATTCATCGAAGTCCCCAGAATCTTCGAAGATTTCGCTAAAGCAGTATTGCCGGACATCATTGATACTCTGACAATAGGAGAGATTGACATGAGGATACAAGATCAACCTATTCTAAACAGAAGCAGGAGCCTTATGATCGAGCCAAGAAGGATGTCTTTCTAACAGGATAGGTTAATCAGCAACTATCCGGGGGAAAAACAGAAGGCAGCCTCAAGCAGAATTCAGAAAATTCATGATGTATTCAAACAATAGGAAAACTGAAATGCCCAGAAAGCTGGAGAGAAGTGCAGATAGTTTTCGACATCACCGAGAAGAACAATATCTTCTCCTGCGATGTCCTATATTATTTGCAACAACCTACAGTTGGCAAGTTTCAAGGAAACCTTCAAATTGGTGAAATTAATCTCACAATTGAAGGAATTGCCAGAAGGATCCCAGAACAGCTTATTCTAGGGATTGAATTTCTCGAGGTACATAAACCTTGGGAAAGATTGCAAGATGGAATGGAATTCACGGTCGACGGAAAGAGATACCAAATTCGATGACCACCAGTCAATTCTCCATATACATCTCCGTTTGGATGTTATATGAGAAATACCGAGCAGAATATTATGCAGCCTACATTGACTCAGGAGCTGGAATATGCACTGCTAGGTGAGAAATCTTCCCCAAAGACGTTGGTAAGAAATTACCAGCTATTGCCGTAAGAGACTTTTCCAAACGGATCCTTATTCTTAATGAAGGAGTCCGCAGAGCGGAAATAATTATCGGCGGAGCAGGCAGTACCCCATGGTACAAAGTTAAAACTCCACCTATTTATTTCCATGACACAGGCGCCGATATGCTGTTAGGAAACAATTTCCTACAGACATTCAAGCGATTCACACAAGAGAACGAGACCATGAGACTTATTTTCACAACCCTTTGTGATCATAAGATTATGGTGCAGAGACTACGGGAGGCGTTTCACAGAAAATTCCCTATTAGTTTTCGCAACAAGCGTGGTGATGAAGGAAAACTTCGACACCCAAAGATGAAAGATCAGCGGAAATTTGGAGAGGCAATTCTGCAGTTCCGACAACAAGGTCCTAGCAAAAAGGATTCTCAAACTTTTGACTGTGTTAATATCATGTCTTTCAGAGAGCAGGATGAGGAGAGAGGAACTCCAGAAACCCTGTTGCTACTGAAAAATGTGTTACGAGAAGAAGTTCCACAACCTGAAACTACCCTCGAAGAGCGAATCACTCTAGAGGATGTAAAAAGGAAGATTCGTAGGAACTACAACGATGATCCACTAGCATGGTGGAACAAAAATGAGCTCAGAGCTACTTTAAAAGTGAAAACTGGAAAAGAGAATGAGTTTGTTCGGTACAGATCGATCCCCATGAACCAGGAAGATCGGAAGGATATGCAGATCATACTTAAGGAACATCTTGACCTTAAGTTAATCTCAGCAGGTATTTCTCCATACAGTAGCCCAGGATTTCGTGTTCGAAATCATGGAGAAATTAAACAAGGAAAGCCGAGATTGGTGATCAATTATAAAGGGATCAACGAAATCTTGGATTTCGATGGATATTTTATCCCAAGCAGAGAACATTTGGTAAATAGCATCAAAAGTGTCAAAGTGTTTTCTAAGTTCGATTGTAAGTCTGGGTTCTATCAGATTAAAATGGAGGACGCAAGCAGAAAATTCACAGCATTCTCCACACCACAAGGATATTATATCTGGAATGTCATGCCAATGGGATTAGCAAATGCGCCCCAGACATATCAAAGAAAGATGGATAAACTTTTCAAAGATTACTTCAGCTTCATGTTCGTGTATATTGACGACATCCTTATAGAGTCAAAAAACATGAAAGAGCATATTTAACCTTTGGAAATCTTTTCAAATGTTTGTTACAAAGAAGGATTAGTGCTTTCCGAAAAGAAAGAAGTAATTGCTACAAGACAAATCGAGTTCCTTGGAAGATTCCGACCACCAAAGAAACTAGCTGGAAGTTCTGCAACATGGCTCATGTGGGAAGATGGCAGGACTACATCTGCCCGAACTTCCCATGGCAAAAAGAACCATTGTTCGGGAAAGGGTTCCCTGTCAAATAGGACCAGAATAAAGATGACAAAGCAGGACCAGGCAAACGTGGAAGATTCCCACGCGCACTGCAAATGCCAAATTTTTAGGGACCACAGGGAGACAAGAGCCACGTGACTCTGACGATGACCACTACCATTTGCAAAAGAAAACAAAATGGTAGGGCCACTCTTTGCCGAAAGTCGAAGGGACCACAAGATACCAAACAAGAGAGAAGACGCATGCAATGACGTCTGATTATAAACAAGAATTGAAGTCCGGATTTCAAATCCACCTCCAGACTTCTATAAATACGAAGGCATTCAGGAAGCTAAAAACATCGAAAATTCTCCATAGTTTTCTGAAAATAAATATTGTAGTCTCCAAGCTTTGTAATCTTTAGCTTTCTTAGCTTGGTAATATTTATTTTCTTTCTTTCATTTCATAAGTGTCTGTCTGTAATATTGTTCTGTTTGTTTAAATTTATGTGTTCTTGAGTCAAGCCTCATCTATGTGAGAGGCTAAACAAGTCTGTCTCCTGCCAAAAGGAGACATTTTAATGTAATAGATGTTATAAGTATTCCAGAATAAAAATAAGGTTGTTGCCCAGCTATCTCCCAGATTTCTTTAAATTTTTTATTATCTTGTTTATACCTTACGCCCTAAGGTAGGAAGGAAATTAGGGCTGTGATGTGCGGTTTCTGAAGGAGTCGGATAACTGGCAGACTAGCCTCGCCCGTGAGATGAGGTTGAAAGGTGACGAGCCATTCGTAAAACAGTCTGGAGGCAGTAAGTGTTCGACTGGTGGCGTTGAAGCCCACCTCACCCGGTGCCGTTATGGTCAAAATGATATATTTCAGTTTGTTAAAATTTTATTGTAATGCGGAAGCATGTTGGGCCTTTTATTGTTTTTTAACATGATCTTCAAATCGGGTTGTGAATTATAATTAGAAGAACGTTATATGAACTGTGAGTCCTTTGCAAAAGTATGCTCTTGGGTTCACCCGAGATGACAGAAACTGAAAGATCTCATGTTCATAAATGCTATTGTTTCATGAATATTAGGATAAAGAAGTTGATAAATAGTATATAGATGCTTATTTGTTCTTTAAACATTTTCTTAGGGTTAAGAATGCAATTTTATTAAGAGTTGGTTGGACCATGTGGACCACTTGGACAACATGGACCACATGGGGGTTTTAAAGTAATTTCAACCAAGAATGGACCTAAGTGAACTAAGATTTTTTAACTAGACTAGGATGAATTAAGTTTCAGAAAATGGTACCGGCCCGTAATTTTCCCAAGAAAGTAAGTTCATTGCTTTGGCCTTCATGTGAAAACAAGGCCCACTAATTTTATTATTTTAATATTAATTATTATACTAAGACCATTTCATCGATTGCGGTACAATAGAATGTAATTTATTAGTTATTATAGATGTTCGTCAAATTTGCCTCTGTTCAATATATAATATGACAGAAGCAACTTTGGTTGGTTAAGAGTGTGTAATAGTTCAATGATCGAATGCTCTTGCGCCAAAGATGAACGGGGCTAAGCGACCTGAAAAACTTTCTCAATATCCTTATTGATCACAAGCGGCTGAATATTTATTCCAGAAAGGTTTATTCGACCTAATCATACCACATAAAAAAACAAATCCCTAATCTCAATTCTCACATCCCTCAAAAATCCTCACTGACGTCCTCTTTCATGTGAAAATAAGGTCCACCGTTGACAATTTCATTTATTTATCATGTATTTTGACTAGTGAAGGTACTTTTTAAGTTAAATTTTCTAAATTACATTGTGAAGTTGATGCAATTCTCATTTTATACTGTTTTCAAGCTCTTTTATATGTGTTTGTTGTGTGGATCAATAGTAACTCATAATGCATGCTTGATGATGCCTTATATTTATAATTTATTTAAGGCCTCCAAAAATTTGAACTGTCCTTCCTAACAAATCTATCCTGTTATAACTCCGTACAATTTTACTACTATTATATATATTTTGGAGATCAACGATTCTTATATACTTAAATAAATATATCACTCGTTTCAAAATAAATAAATAAATACATCACAGTTAATGCATTAAATTCTAAAATATTAACAACATTGAAAGAGTCCTACCGGTCGCTTCATGCTATTTTTTCACAGTAGTTTCAGTCAAATATTAGTGCATTATTTTCCATCGATAATGTAATTAATTAATGGAATCGATAGTCATGTTAGATGTGGTCTGATTGGTTCTTTGCGTAATTTTCGGTACTGTATATTTGTCTCTTTATGATTTTGATCATCTATATTATGAAATTTCAATCTTATTCCGACATATTTATTTTTTTTGACAATTTTAGTTTTTTGTCGACTTTGGCATATATATTGCGCTGACATGATGTTGATATATTCGATATGTTGCTAAGGCGTATAGTGCTAAATTAGAATAACTTCACTTCTATTCGAATTTCGAGACGGTGAGCATTGCATTTGAAGTAATTTAACTTGAGTTTAACAATAACTTGGAGATATCTTATAATGTTTAAAATATAGTCTTAACTATAAAGATTCGTATATTAACAAGTTGTCATTGATTGTAAAGTTTAATGACATATTCGAGGATGACTTTGAGAGAGTAGTTGGTAATGATGACATGTATACTATTTATATATTAACATTAAAAAAAAAGATTTCAGCATCTTCCATTAAAATTTCACTATTTTATTTCCACTATTATTTTAGCTCTGGCAAGTGGTTTTGACTTCATTATTCGAAAAGTTGTGTCCAAGTTGCATAGGAAAAAAAGTGCCAAATTTCCACGAAGCTGCTAAGGCAAAAACAAACAAATATTAATTATTATCGAACTATTAAACCAACAGCGAATTGGAAAAAAAATCCACAAATGACATGATACATTTTGTTATCATAAATATCCAGCAAGTCAAAATATTGATCTGATGGACTTTATGGACCATAATCCAATTAGCTGACTCATTTCAACTATAAATATGTCATTCATATCTAGGGGTTAAAGAGAACCTATCACTCTCAATCAATTCACTTTGTCTCTGAAAGTTCATACCAAACTAGCACTAGTGCTGAGCTTGTAGATCTGGTCAGGTTGATTGGACTCGAGGTCAAGGTCATCAGATTCACGTCGGTGAACGGTAATTCCCTTTTCGTGCATTTATTTTCGATATTTGCATGTTAATATATGAATCAGGCGCCATCGATCCGTCCCAGGGTTAGATATGTTTATGTTTTATTCCGCTGCGTTTGGATCTGACGCCGGGGTACGGAACCCAACAGTGGTATCAGAGCCATGTCGCGTTTTGATTCATGTATTTGATAAATAATTTTTATTAGATCGTTTCCAATTGATACTAATCGTCGTATTTTCAAAATTATCTAGTACGGAAACCATAGAATTTGAATTAAAAAGAAGTTTTAATTCAGACCCGACGTGCCTTGCTCGGTGGAGAAGTGTTCTCCACCATCGTGAACGACCGCCCAGGGTTGCACCGTCGAGTGGTTCGCGGCATCAGCAGTCGTGCGCTGACTGAAAATCGCTATGTCGTTTCCAAAAATTGTTTCGCGTGAAACATCTGAACGATTTTTCGAACGCCGTTCCTGCGCACGACCTCGGCGATGAGAAGCAGGCGGCCGTAAGGAGTTGCAGCTGCGTCGGATTGGTGGCGACGCGCGTACTGGCGTGGCAAGGGCGGCGGCGGCGGCCCTAGGGTTAAGTGAAACCCTAATGTTAATTTGGGAAGGAAGATGAACAGTAATATAAAATCTGATTTTTGAATTATTAATAACAAGTGAGTTGTGTTAAATTCGTAAATAGAGTATTTTGGGTTGAAATTGATTTTCTGATTTTGGATCCAAATTGTTTGGAGTCCATAAATTAATTTGGGTCTTTTTAGATGTTTTGTCGGGATTTATTTTTGAAATAATAAATCATAATACTTAATTAATTAAAAATATGATTTTTTAATTATTGAGTGTAAAATGGAGATTTTACAAGTAATTGAAAATTAAATGTAAGTGTTTCATGTAATTGCTGATTTTATTCTCGATTAGTATTATGATTAAAAGGTAAAATATGGATTTTACCAATTAATTGAAAATTCAATTAATTGAAAATTAAATGAAAGTGTTTCATTTAATTTGTTGATTTTATTTTCGATTAGTATTACGATTAGAAAGTAAAATATGGATTTTACCAATTAATTGAAAAATTAATTAATTAGAAATTAAATGAAAAAGTTTCATTTAATTTGTTAATTTTATTTTCAATTAATGATACGATTAGTGCGAAACGATAGAATAAATTAATTATTGTGCTCTAAATACATGTGATGTGATTAGTATAATTACATATGATGTGATTGCATGGTAGATGATTACGTGCCTTGATGAACGTGTTTAGGTGGATGTTTAGGTTTTTATTGTTTCTTTATAATTGTGATTTTGGTTATTGGGCCTGGGAACCTGCTCCCTCTATTTTCTGATGTATCACACCCTGTATTTGTATCATTATTCTCTTGTTTGCACGATTTAAATGTAAAATCTTTAGAATTAGTGGGAGATCGAGATTGAAGATGGAGCATCAAGAATCAAGACATGTATAATGGAAGCAAAAATGTAATAGGATTACATTGTATACCTGCATCACCTTAGACATACTTGTGATCAACGTATGGCTCACGTGGATCAATTATGAAAATGACGTAATCCTCCATATTTAATTTTATTATGCATTGATGTATGATAACTGTTTGTTTGTATATTTTATTAGTACATATGATGATGCATGAATAAAACATAGTTGCATGAATCCGACAAATAAACAAACACGCACTTGATGAGATTTTATAATAAATTAAATCCCTCTTTTGAATATGATTCAAAATTTTAATATTAAACTGATAATGGGAGCTCAAAAGAGTTTGTTGCTTCCTATCTTCCATCAACAGTTAAGCCATGAGACGCTATTTGTGTCATATTGCCTTACTCATACACGTGGGGGGCATCTGGCATGAGAAAGTTGTGTGTTTAACTGCTACTTAATTAAGGGTGTGGTTATGTTAACATTTTAGATTACTCACCCACGTGGGGTCTTTTGGGCGTGACATTTCCATCCATGTGATGGGTTAGTTTGACGTGAGAATGCATAATTGTCCTGCCCAAGTAGGGTTATGCCAATCTCGAGACAAATATCTTGGAGGTTACATATCATGCAATTGTGATCTACATTTAGTATCATGAGACTAGTGGGCCCACGTCCGGGGCTATCATGAGCTAGTTGGACTCTAAGTCCACTAAGAAAATATGATTTTTCGTTCATTTGTCATGAGGGTGATGAAGTCGAAAAATTTAGTGGGATCATTCAATAACTAAAGACCATGGTTTTTGAATTAATTAATAATCGAACGGTTTGCTTATATTTTCTGTTTATTCTCATGAATCCGATTACATCAAGTCTCAATATAAACAAATTAACCACCAAATTATTTTGATTGACTATTAATTTTAAAATATTGCTTGCTTCAAAAAAGTTACTATATACCCTTGGTGGGGGCCTCTTGTTGAAGTGTCTTCCGGTTCATCTCATGAAGAGACCGCCACACTTGAGAAGTGGTGGGACAATGATCTCTCGGCTAGGTGCTATATGATAGCATCAATGTCACCAATGAGTTTCAACACAGATATAAGAAACTCACTCACATTGCTGATATTTTTCAACACCTACAAATGTTGTTTGGTGAACGGACGCGATTACTGAGACCCGCGACTTCAAAAGAGCTATTTTCATTTCACATACAAGATGGGGCTTCGGTCTATGAGCATGGTGTAAGAAGAATATCTTTTGTTGAGAAATTGGAAAATCTGAATGTGGCAATACCTCATTAACTGACAGTAGATTTGATCTTATAGTTAAAATATTGGAAACACACGAGTCCTTGATTCAAAAGGAGAAACTTGTTCTTCTTGTCGAATCTTCTAACAAGGGTTCAAGGATAAAGAAGAGGAAGGGAAATGGTTCCCAACCTCAAAAGACGAAAATGGATATAGTAGCAACTGAGAAAGGAAAGTCATCTATGTTTTCACTGCTGGTCACTGTCGCAAAACTGCAAGGAATACCTAGACCAGAAGCGTTCTGGAAATGGTGTATTTTATAAAAAAAATTAATGTTTCTATTGTTTCTACTTCTTTTGTATATGATACCAATTGTACTCACATATTTGCAAAGAGTTGCAGATGTTAAGAAGAAGTAGAAAGCTCTAGGAATGTGAAACCTACCTGAGACTAAGGATTGTAGCAAGAGTTGTTGCAAAGGCTGTTTGAAACATTTATTTAATATATAATCTTGAACTGGTTAGGAACTGGTTTGAGCAATTATTTATTTGTTCTAGATTTAATCATGAACATTGTTCCTATTTTGATAGAGAATAATATTCTTTTAAATTGGTGAATGTGATTTGCAATATTTTTTAAAATGCATATTTTACTGAATCTGGTGAACTTATGAACGATTAGTATGATTATGTTCAAAGAATATTAAAAGAATGATAACTTAAATCCCACATATATTTGGCATGAGCTGCTTGTCTTTTGATTTATATGGACATATGTGAAGCACTAAATGTTAGTGCAATGTGATGTTAAATTATCTTAAAGAGAATGTGATTCTTTCCCTGTAACGCTCTGAAGTTACATATTGGTTGAACATAATTCATACAAATGCAGTGCTCAAAACTCCATATATGATATGGACTGAAAAATAATCCAAATATAGATTTGAGATTGTTCTGCTTATGTGAAGCAGCCATGAGTTGGATAGTTGATACATCTTATGTTATTTTGTGGAAATTTATATTATCAATTGGAGACAAAGTGTTTGTTTCGCAAGTGCAATCTTTCTAGAAAAAATATTTCTATTAGAAAGGAATGACAATATAATATAACTTGAAAGGGTTCAAGGACCACAAACCACTAGAAAAGTGAACGGTGAAATTAATTGAGTCAATCATAACCTTTGAAGTACACACACCAAGGAGATCTAAAAATGTTTCAAGAACTCCTGATAGATTGAATTTATTCCTATGAAATCCTAGGACTTTCAAGGAGACGATGTTGGACATCGTTTCAGGATATTGGCGAGTTGCTATGAAATTTGAAATAGATTCCATGTACTCTGGTAAGTATGGACCTTAGTAGATCCTCTTTGAGAATTATTTTCATTGGTTGCAAATGGATCTATAAGTGAAAGCTTGGAGTGGATGGGAAGGTAGTGACCTTCAAAGCTTGACTGGTGGGAAACGGTTATTCTCATAGGCAAAAAAAAAATTTCATCGATTATGATGCTAAAATCTATTCGAATTTTATTAGCCATATCTTCTCAGAGGGCTTCACAACCACTGGAAGTGAGCAAAAGGTTTGCAAACTCCAGAGGTCCATTTATGGGTTTAAGAAGGCATCCCAAAGTTTGAACATCAGTTTTGATAACATCATCAAAGTGTTTGGTTTTGTTAAAAATCTAGAAGTGACATGTGTGTAAAAAGGGTTAGTGGGAGCACGGTTACATTTGTGATGCTTTAAGTCGATTATATCATGCTCATTGTGAATGGTATCGGATTAATCAATTAAAGCATGATTATCTGCTAATTTCTCCATGAAAGATTTGGAAGAAACGTCCTACGTGCTTGACGTAAGGATCTATAGAGATAGATCTAAAGGATGCTTGAGATCTCTCAATCTATGTACATAAACACTGTGCTAAAAGGGTTTAGCATGGAATAGTCAAAAAAGGAGTTACTTCCCTGTATGTCATGGTATTCATCTCTCGAGTCAATAGGTCTTAAGATTGATGAGGAGAGAGAAAAGATGACATTGATACCTTATGTTTCGACTTTTAATAGCATAATGTATGCCATGTTATATACTTGGCCTGATGTATATTCTTAGAGTAATGGGCAGACATCAGACAGATCCCGGTGAAGGTCACTAGAAAACTGTGAAAATAATCATCAAGTACTTAAGAAGAACTTATGATATGTTCATGGTTTTGGACCTGTAAGTGGAGATATAAAGTTGAAAGCTAAGATGATGCTGGTTTTTCAGTCGGATGTAGATGATACAAATTCAATGTTCGGATTTGTATTTAAACTTAATGATGATGTTGTCTCTTGGAAACGTTCCAAGCAAGACACAACATCGGATTCCACCACTGAAGCTATGAGATATCGTCACTTTAATCCTTAATTAAGTGTCCAATTACGTAAAACACATTTGACGTAAAACAGGATTAAGATCCTATCACTACTGATTGAAATTTTTCATTATGTCTTTCACTTACATTATTCATATACATTACATCTTGTATATCATTTACACAGTATAAATCATCAAATCTCGCTCAGTTTAACGCCTATCAGCAGAAGGTAGACTCACAATCCCAGCTCTCCCCAGCTATGAGTCCCTACAGAACAACCACACAAAACGTGAGTATCGAAATGATGTTTACAATAACATCAATATAATGCATCAATACAATTAAACAATTTCCTGTAAGTTATGCATTTGCAATACTCCTCTGTGGTTGTTCCTATGCATATCACATGTACATACCTCAAAACATAATCTGCAACATAATTCAATTGGCCAAATATCTCATCACATATTTCATTCAACATCATGTTATAACGTGACCAATATGATATGCCTCTCAACTCAATATGTCAGTGGCTCAGCCTCCACGTCCCATATTAGCAGCACATATCATATAACCGTCCTCACACGTTATAACAGCCAGAGCATATGCCCAACAATGGCATACATCTCATGTCAAAGCATATGATCAACCATAGCATAGCCAAAGCATATGTTCAACCATAGCGTACCTATCGTGGCATCAATCTCAACCTCATGCCAAAGCATATGCTCAACAATAGCATACGTTTCGTGGCATCAGTCTCAACCTCAATCACATCTTGTCTCACAGCAGCGATCACATGCCTCAACAGCATCGTGCCTCACAGCACTAGTCATATCTGATATTCATAAGAATCTCATATCTCAAAAAATAAGATATACATCTCATATCTACATCAACAATACATCATCATCATATATCAGGATATAAGGATCATAAATGGAAAATCAATACTCGTCCGTCAACACGCAACTGTTGTGCGACACAAAATATATAAGTCAGGCGTCAATGTTTAACCGTCTCATTGTCCCGTCCCCTATGATGATGCTACATAAGTACCAACAATATATAATGTCACAAACCATGTCATTAGACAACTACCAAGAAAATACTACATTTTCATAATCTTGGTCGATCGGTCAATCCCAGCGATCGATCGGGAAAAAGCTAGCAATCGATCGGTACCATCTTACCGATCGATCGGTCGACAACAGAAATCCAAAACAATGGCGATTACATGTCTATCTTCTTGGTGCTTCTCATACACCTGAATTTATTCCATAAAAACTTGAGCACCAGATAACCTAGCATCATATAAACATATTTCCATCATTTTATACCTCAAGTGATTACATTAAAACTCATTTCAATTCATATAAAAGTAGTAACTTCACATGCTTCAAGTTTTATAAACCAAGCATATATACATCAACTAGGATCACAAACCATGGAAGTTCTACGTTTCGTACAAGTTATTCACTTTCTTGTTGTTCTTGCAAGCCCAACTCCAAATTCAACTCCAAGGTGTGTAGAGAGAAAGTATAGAGATTTACTAGGTGAGTTGAGGTGTATTATGTGTATAAAATCTAATTTTACATATATATGTTAACCTCCAACTCAAATGCACATTCCAATGAACTTCCTCTCAAATGCATGTTAAATGCATAGCAAAATCATATCACACTACACACCTCATGCATCTTAGTTTTCTTGTCTATACAATAAGACATGCACCAACATTTCAAGTCAATAGATACATATATATCTATGTTCTCAACTCACATCTCTACTATGATTCTCATATATCCAATATGTATGCTAACAAGTCTAGCAATGCCATATAATTGGTTCTATTTCATACCATTTCATACCATACTTGCTTTATCACACACGAACATCATTTCATTGTTCCCAGTTATGTTTCATTCATTTTATTCATTCATACTCGGTTCAACCCGAACCCGAGTCCACTTCATACCATGATTATTTCATAATTATCCAATAACCAGATAAAACATATATGTGCCATTTCAAGGCATTACAGAAGCTGAATACATTGCAGCAAAGATGCAGTTTGGATATGAAATTTCATCCAAGAGTTGGGTGTAATTTCTAGCGCGGTTGACACAGTTCCTATGTACTGTGACAATGGGTTATTATGAATAGCCAAGATCTCATCAGTAACCAAACATATATTGAGAAAATACCATCTAATGAGAGATATGGTGGAGGTGACATTATTGTCGAGAGAATTGCTTCAACAGAAAAATATAGTGAATCCATTGACAAAGCCGTTACAACGATTGGTGTCTATCAGACATATTGGGAATATGGTCTTGAGACACATGAGTAGTTGGATTTGAAAAAGTGAAAGATATTGTTGTCATATGTGATTAAGTAAATAAATAGTTGATTGATTGTATTTATACTCTTATTATGGCAAATCTTTGTTTAAATATTAATATATATGGCACTTCTTCATCTGCTTACCCATGCATCTTGATGAATTGATGAAGTCCTTGAGATTGCTATAGTCCATAGAATGTGGTTACGCATTTGATGGTGACCATGAAATACATTCTCGAATGCGATTTCTAAATGTTCCTGGTCGATGAGCCTTCGAGAATGGGATATCGATATATGCTCGTTAGAGACTGGTATTTATGATGTGTTTAGTGTAGTGCCGTGTTTCATCGGCGTTGGCTTGGAGAAGTCAGCACACATAAATAGGTGCTCTTAGTTCACTGAACGACCCTACTTGTAATTCTATAAGTGATTACTATTTGTCAAGTATAAAATTCCTAGTCATAGTTATGCACCATTACTCATCATGACCCGAGGCGTCATTGAGGTCTTGATAGATAGTTGTGTACTTTGATTTAATGACTGATCACATGTGGGTCATAAAGTTGTTATTTTAGGTATGCAGTGATGCTTTCAGAGACCTATGATTATCGTTGGGGATTCACCACAGGTCTTGATGAATTAGGATGTCCTATGTGTTTTTATGTATATGATTCAAGGAATCTCTGGCCAAAGTGGGTAGTGCTTGTGAAAAAAGAAATTTTCATATACGCACACAATGAATCATATAACGTAAAACAAATACATAGTTATTGAAATCATAAGAGGTCTCGATCAACCAATGCTCTTGATTTAATCGGGACATATTGAGTGAAAGGAATGTACTGCACGCTAACTATGGCTGACAATTTCTCGCACGTTGCTAGTCATTTGTATCTAGGTCTTCTTGAAGCGCGGATGCTAAGCGCTACCCACGATCTGTAGGTTGTTGCTGGAATTATATTTTGGTCATTGTCTATTAAAGGAGTTTAATTGACAATGGGGCATTTCAGGGTAAGCCCAAAGAAGTTGTTTAACTTCTAAAATCACAAAGGTTGTGATCCTACTGATATGATACACTTGAGCCTCATTGGGTCACAATTAACCGGCCGCCGATCTATCGATGAGAATTGATACTTAAATGTTAAGTGCTCAAATTGAGTTATTTAGAAGAAATGCATTTAATTTTTGAAAGCTCCTCACTTTAGTGGAGTTTCTATATTTGAAAATGTTTCATCTATAGAAAGTTCTAAAATTAAAACGTTTGATATATTTATGTCTCATAATTATGTACGTTGGTAGTACATCAAGTTGTTCAATTGGATTGACTAACTTGGATTACGAGTTTATAGTTTTATGTTGGCATTTGGGCAAGTGGGAGATTGTTAGCATAAATGTCCAGCAAGCCAAATGTTGGTCCGATGAGATATATGGACCCTAGCCCAATTAGCTGACTCATTTCAACTATAAATATGTCATTCATATCTAGGGTTAAAGAGAACCTATCACTCTTAATCAATTCACTTTCTCTCTGAAAGTTCATACCAAACTAGCACTGGTGCTGAGCTTGTAGATCTGGTCAGGTTGATTGGATTTGAGGGTCAACGACATCAGATTCACGTCGGTGCATTTATTTTCGATATTTGCATGTTAATTATGAATCAGGCCCTATCGATCCGTCCCCGAGTTAGATCTGTTTATGTTTTATTCCGCTGCGTTTGGATCTGACGCCGGGGTACGTAAACACAACACATTTTTCATCAGTCCCTTGTCAGGGGTAATTTAGTTCTCACTCCCTACTTCCAAAAACAATTCTTATTAATTCAAATATTCTGTGAAACCTCAATTTTGCCCTTAAAATCTCCATTTTATCTATTTTTTATTATATGCTTCCTGTCCAAATTCTCCCAATCTCATTCTGTCGATTTTTTTTGCTCCTCGTTGACCGGTCGATCGTTGAAGGCTGCATTTTTCAAGTCACAATTTCGTCTTTGATAATGCCTCAAACATGGACAATTCTTTTTGAACAGATTATGGGCAATCTTTTGTAATGCTTTATGGGCAGTCTGTTGTAAACCTCAATTATGGGCAATCTTTTGTAATGTCTCAAATTATGGGCAATCTTTTGTAATGTCTCAAATTATGGGCAATCTTTTGTAATGTTTTAATATTTTTTATTTCATTGCATTTTATAATTCAATATTTTTTATATTAATTTCATAGTAGAGTGGTGATTGGTTTTGCGTTACTCATATTAATACTGATTATAGCATGATTTTTTTTACTGTGAATGGATTTCTATGAAGACTTGGCATGGTTGTTTTTGCTTGATGGTTTTTTACTGGAATTTTATATGAATGAACATACAGTGTATCATAAAATGCTATAAAAGTGTCTGATAATGGGAAAGTACTTAGTTCGTATTAACATGTACGTATATTGTGTTTAAAACATACGTTGAGAAGTAGTAGTAGATGTCTCAGTTGGGGCCAATCAAGAATGATAGATGGAAAGTACATGTTTAATATTTAAAATGTACTTTTGTAGTATTTAAGATATACTCAATATTGTTCAAAAATAGTAGTTTTGTTCGTTGTCTCAGTTGCAAAGTACTACTTATATTATATTTAACATATACTGGTTTGTTGGTAATATATACTCGGCTCGTGTCTCAATTAGGGCGAAACATGGAGTGAAAGTACTTGTTTCGTATTTAGAATGTACTTATGTTATAATTAACATATACGTGATTGTGGCTCCAAAGGTACTCGTTTTGTGAGTTGAAAAATATTTGTCTTGAATAATTGGAAAGTACTTGCCTTGTATTTAGAATGTACTTATTCTATGTTTAACATATACTTGGTTCGCGTATTAAAGTACTAGTTTTGTGTGTTGAAAAATATTTGTCTCGGTTATGGCCAAATATGGATTGGAAAGTATTTGTTTCGTATTTATAATGTACTTATGTTATATTTAACATATACTTGGTTGTTGCTCCAAAGGTACTCGTTTTGTGAGTTGAAAAGCATTTGTCTCAATTGTGGTTAAACATAGATGATAATTGGAAAGTACTTGCTTTGTATTTAGAATGTACTTATTTATGTTTAACATATACTCTGTTCGTGTACCAAAAGTACTAGTTTTGTGTGTTGAAGACCATTTCTAAATTAGGGCCAAACATGGATTGAAAAGTACTTATTTCGCATTTAGAATGTACATGTGTTATATTTAACATATACTTGGTTGTTCCTCTAAAGGTACTCGTTTTGTAAGCTAAAAACATTTGTCTCAATTGGGGCCAAATGGATGATAATTGGAAAGTAATTGGTTCCTATTCAGAATGTACATATGTTATGCTATAAATATACTTGTCTTATGTTTGAAAGGTACTCTTCGTGTGTTACGAGAAACACGTCTCGATTGTTGCCAAACAAGGGATGTAAATTTTATATTACTTGGTTTACAATAAAATGTACATATGTTATGCTATAAATGTACTTGTCTTATTTTTGAAAGATATTCGATGTGTGTTACGATAAGCAGGTCTCAATTGTTGCCAAACAATGGATGAAAATTTCATAGTACTTGGTTTACATAAAAATTGTACATATTTTATGTTATAAACGTACTCATCTTATGTTTGAAAGGTACTCGTTTGGTGTGTTTAAAAACACTTGGTGTCAAACAATGAATGTCAAGACAAATGTACTTGATTTGTATGCAAAATGTATTTGTTGTACATTTGACATATACTCGTTTTATGATGAAAATGTACTCATTTGGTGTGTTTAAAAGCATGGTGGTCTCAATTGGACCAATCAAGGGATGTTGACATTCTTTCTTAGTAAAAAAAATTTGTAATTACAATGAAAAAGTTTAAATTAGATGCTTGATCCAACATTTATTAGTTATCGAGTGTGCCTTGGCGCTTCATAAATTCAATCGGCAACCATTATTGTTATACTAATGTATATGTTGACATCTTTTTTTGGCATCTTCAGTTGTGCACTCCAACAATTATAGAATTTGACATTGACAATTCAACATAACATTTTCTATAAGGTGTGTGACACTTCTAAAATAGGGTAACTCTTGGATTCTTCTGCTACTCATTAGGAATTCAAAATGTATTCGCATTCAGAATGTACCAAATCTACACTTGACATTACGAATTCAAAACATACTTATGTTCAAAAGTGCTCGGTTGGTCTGTTTAAAAGCACTTGGTGCTATAAAATGAATGTTAAGAGAATGGTACTTGGTTTGTATTCAATGTACCAACTTTATGCTCGAAACGTACTCGGGTTATGTTTTAAAAGTACTTGGTTGGTGTGTTTAAAAGCAGTTGTTATCAACTGAATGTTAAGAGAATGATACTTGGTTTGTATTCAAAATGTACCTACTTTATGTTCAAAAAGTACTCTGGTTAAGTTCAAAAAAGTACTTGGTTGCTATGTTTGAAAGCACTTGGTGGTATCAAATGATTGTTAAGAGAATGATACTTGGTTTGTATTCAAAATGTACCTACTTTATGTTCAAAACATACTCAGGTTGTGTTCAAAAAGTACCCGGTTGGTGTGTTCAAAAGAACTTGGTGGCATCAAATGAATGTTAAGATATTGGTGCTTGATTTGTATTCAAACTACTTTATGTTCAAAAAGTATTCGGGTTATGTTCAAAAGTACTCGGTGGTGTGTTTAAAAGCACATGCTATCAAATGAATTATGTTACTTAGTACCCCAAATTATGTTATACAGTACCACAAATTACGTTATTTTGTACCACGAATTATGTTACTTTGTACCACAAATTAGCTTATTAAATACCATAAATTATGTTATTTAGTACCATGAATTATGTTACCTAGTACCACAAATAATGTTATTTAGCTTAATGCTATTTGTGTATATATGGTACCACAAAATATGTTAACTAGTACCACGATTCAATGTATATAATACCCCAATTGAGACAATTGCTTTTTAACAAACGAAATGAGCACTTTTTGAACACAAACTTAGTATCTTTGAAATGTAAAATATGTACATTTCGAATACGAACCAAGTACTTTGAAATTATCATTCATTGTTTGGCCCCAATTGAGAAAATTTCTTTTCAACACACACAATGTATACATTTTGAACACAAACTGAGTATCTTTGAAATGTAAAATTGGTATATTTTAAATATGAACCAAGTACTTTACAATTATATTCTTTGTTTTTTACCTTATTTGTAATCGTGCATCTTAATAATTTGTGAATTTTTCAATACTTGTACAACTATTTATTATCTGGGCTGACCTGAATATATGTTTACTTTGGAGTGAATGAGTACCTAATTTATTCTCAATGAGTGCTTGATTTGTTGTCAATTAGCAAAAGTGATAGTACTTGCTTGTTTCTTGATATGTACTTATATCAATGCAAAAAGTAATTGTTTTTTTATATTCTCCTCGGTGTTACGTAAACTCCTCAATCTCCTCTCTATCGTCTAATGATATCTCGGCCCATTAAAAGTCCTTCGAAATTGGTAAGATATCTATCCATATCTTCTAAAAAAACAAGATTCAATTCCATAACTGCATTCGCGTGGTCACACAAATTTCTTCTGCACACAGCGATCCAGCGGCAAGGAAGCTATGTCCTTTGTTCATTCTTGAAATTTCTGCCTTCAGTTCTTTTTCTTTGGCTCCTGCATCTGGAGCATGAATGCGTCTTGGAGATTTGAAGCCCAATGCTTAGTTTTGTTATTGTGGCTTGATTGAAGACATAAAGTTTGGAGGTTTGAATGTGCAACATGTTTTCGAATTGCAAGGCATGAAAGCATCTCAAATTAGCTGAATGTGAGGCGTGAAGATTTGAACCCAAATATGACATTTGGTTTGTAAGATAATGGTAATATGAGAAAATATGGAAGAAATTGTGTTAAATGGAGGAAAGAGAAAACATAAAAAACGATGAGATGAAGAAAGAGAAAAAAGTGGAAGAGATGGTATTTTAGTAAAAACATGAATTAGAGAGTGAAACCAAACAAAAAAATAAACTAGGATGTGCATAATTTTAAAAATTATTAATAGGGACCTAATCATAAACATAAAATAGCTTTATGGATTTATAAGCAAGTCCCTCTTAAATCAACATGTGTGTATGGTGTTCTTATATTATAAACATATATGTCTTCACTATGCGCGTGATATTGGCAAAAAAAATTAGTTTGTGGTGGGGGATTGCGATATGACTTCGTTTCCGGTGTTTTTTTATTTTTTATTGCGCACCGCCTGGTTCGAACATGAACTATTCTCAAATGAGGAGTGAATTTTTATCAGTCGGGCTAGGCTCGAAGTTCTTGTTACCTATGTTTCTCTATGGGGATATCTAGTTTTTTTTAATATTTTACTTTATATTTTAGAAGTTTAAAAATAATTTGCTTAATTGCGAAATAAATAACACAAAAATCTAGTCAAAATAAATTTGTGATCTTATTTTACTTTTTCCGGGTTTTAATCACATGTGTTTTTCCAAATAGGCAACTTAAATCCATATGATTTGAAAATATGTAGTTTACTCGCGTGTATTTTGTGAATGTGTGAAACACCCCTTCATGGGGTTTGTCTTCTATACACCTGATGTTATAAACAACAATACACATACTGATATATATATACATATTTTATCTGTCTTGGTGTTTGTAAACACCAGGTGCATAGAAAGCAAAATGTTTATTAATGATATCACATTAAGTAAATAGCCACATATTTTTTCATGAAAGTTTGGTTGAACAAGTTTCATTGGTCTAACAAAAAAAGTTGACTTACTTAAGTAAAAATGTGGATTAACAAAATGTCTATTAATGATATCACATTAAGTAAATGGCCTAACAAATTTCAATGGTCTAACAAATTTCAATGGTCTGAACAATTTGACTTATATAATGTCACACGTGATGTGGGTGTTGAGAATTATTCCACATTGGAAGTTTAGAAGCTATGTTGGCTCTTTATAAAATACATGAGATATTTCATTAATTACCAATTGATTTTGAGTTGGAACCACGTATATACTTAACGCTAAATATTTATATCCTTGTGAAGAATGACAAAGTCGTTGCAAATAAAAAAAACATTGTGATTAATTTCGATTGATTAAAAATAAATAAGTCAAATTTAGGAAGTGACGATGATCTTGTCTTTTACATTAAAACTTGTCCTTTCAAAAAAATTTTTTTCCCATGGAGCCGTATTAAGAGGTTTAATTGATTAATTAATATATATTAGTAATCCAAGCACAAACGTTACGTGTATGTTCATTTTTTAATTAATATATACTAACGTCCCTTTCGGAGTACATTTGAAAAAAAAAAAAAAACTACTTTCGTTGATTTTAATTAATTTAAGACTAATATGCATTTGTATTTCAAATATATTTGATTTGTCTGGACAGAAATCGTTAGAGTAAGTGTGGCAATAACTTTGACATGTATGACTAGGGGTGCTTATCGGACCGGGTCGATCCGGACCCGGTCCGAAACCGGACCGGTTAGTCCGGTCCGAAACCTGAACCGGACTAACCGGTCCCGAACCGGTTTGATACCGGACCGGATCGGTTCTACCGTTCCGGATCCGGTATCTTACCGGTTCCGGACCAAAACGGATTCGGTTCCGGATTGAACCGGAACCGGATCCATTTTTTAAAAAAAAAAAAAAAAACTTTTTTTCGATAAATACTTCGCTTTTTTCCTTTTTAAAAAAAAAAAAAAAAAATCCGGTTCCGGGTTGGAACCGGTCCAACCCGGAACCGGATCGGACCGGTTCCGCCCATAACGGGCCCGGAACCGGCCGGTCCGGACCGGACCGGTTCGAACCGGTAACCACCCCTATTATGACTGACATAAAATATCATTTTTTCGTATTTCAAAAAAAATATATATATCATTTTTCACACTATGATTGGTCCCAACTCTCTAAAACTTGTTCAAACTTTTCATGCAAGTGGTACTAAACTTGTGGGCAATTACATAGGAAATAGGCATTCAAGATTTGGAAACTATTCTTACATATAGATTCCACACAATTTCCATGAATTATAAATTGAAATTAAAATAGTTTAAAATAATTTTATAATAAAAAAGATAATTTATTACTCAATTATAATATCTATGCTTTGTTAATTTGTGTTTATACATGATATGTTGAAAGCTTCACTTGTACTTTATGAAGTAAGAAAGTGTGCATACATAGGTAATTCGACCATAGCATAAGGGTAATGCCATAATACATCCACAATTTGACATGTTTCAATTTTTTTTGTTTTTTATTAAAATTAATTAACCATGGTTAACTCAAACCATTACCTTTTCACTTTTTCAAATTTTTTACCCCAACTCTTTTTTTTCAAATTTTTTCATTCACGTTTTTCAATTTTTTTTTTTTAGCAAAATACTTGAAAAACAATATAACTTTGAATATTTTCTTCCTCCATTGCTGTCATCATTATTATTGGATAAGCAATTTTATATGTCCAAACAAAATCTTTTTCGAGGATGGTACCTGCATATATTCTTGGGCCCAAGCGTAATCTATTCTCGAGTTGATCTACAGTAGAATTGCTAGATGGTACCTACACATATTCACCATTCGATCATTCTGGACTTACAAATTGTTCTTCACATGTATTCACAACTTCGTCAGTTTCAGATGCGAGATGTTGATATTATTCCATTAATGAATAATAACCTACATAAGTTCAAAAAAGATACAATAAGATATTGGACTGATATAAGTGAACAAGGTCGCCATGGGATATGGAACAAATTCTGCTTGGGGCGACCGAGTATTGGCCACGGTAGAACTTGATCGCCCATGAGCCATGGTATCCATTCTGCTGGGGAGGCCGATGATTGGTCGCGGTAGAACTCAATCGCCCATGGGCTATGTCACACATTCTGCCTGGGGTGACCGAGGTTTGGCCAAGGTAGAACTCGGTCGTCCATGGGCCATGGCACACTTTCTGCCTAGGGCTACCAAAGCTTGGAACGGTAGAATGTGGTAGCTCATGAGTAAAATGTGTTCCATTATATTCCCCCACCCCCATCACCAGTCCCAAGAAAAGTGTGATATCCGGAAATTATCGTGATAATCCCGGAGTGATTATGATCTTTAATGGATTTTAATGGTGGTAATTATGATATAATTACGGTGTTGAGACTCCCGGAGATTTTAATCCGGTATCTGGGTTGCTGGCTCCAAGGGTTGAGATCTCATTTAGGTGTTAACCTTGGGATTTGTGTTGGTAGTGGGATATGGAATCCGGGGAGCTTTCGATTGAGGTTGAAAAATAGTGAGTGTGAGATAATCATTGAACACATGTGATTTTTAATGAGTCAAGGTGTGAGTATTGAGACTCGGGTTTTTGGAGCTTTGGTACTATATATACCAAGTGGACTCGGTGTTCAATCATTTGGCATTTCACTTCTCTTTCTCTTGCTCATGTTTTCTCTCTCCATTTTCCCCCACTTCCATTTTCTTTTTCCCTTGGAGCAAAATCAAGCAAGGCTTGATATCAGAGCGATTTTCTCGAAGATAATTTGGTAATCTTCTTTCCCTCGCATTTACCTTTGTTTTGATTGTAGTGTTGTAGACTTTGATCATGCTTAGAGTTGGGTATTCGTTTTTGAATTTTAGAGTTTTTGGGTTATGGTGTTTTGGGAAGGATTTATAGCTCCTTGTTGGGGATTTGGGGTGTATAAGATGTAGGGATTGTTATTCTGGGGGTTTTAGCTTGTAAAACATCATTTTTGGGTTGTATTAGTGCTCGCCGATCTATCGGCATGGGGCCACAGACCGATTGCGTGTCGTTAACAAAATTTGACGATGATGAACGGTGTGCTCGATCGATCAAAGAAGTCACAACAATATTGTGATGACCCCAAATTTTGCCTTGCCCCAAATCATGTTAGTCATTCTATGGACTTGCCCAAATCTTGTCATTAGTCATTCAACGACATTAAGTGCTTAACACAAATCTTGTCACCATCCAATCCCATTTAACCAATATAATGACATTTAATGGCTTACTTAAATCATGACATTATATTGCCTAAGTTTTGTAATTTTCAATAAATTCATCTACATTACCCATTGATTACCACATTCATTACTTACTCAATTATGAAATGTCATGACCACTCAATTTGCCTATTCAAGTGCATTTTTTCAAACTTGATTAGTCATTCATCTCCTTGCTAAAATTAGAAACTAAATGGCTAGGATTTATGATCAACTTAAATGTCTCTAAATCATGCTCCTAAACTAAAGATGATGACCCCATATGTTCATCCCATTAATGACCCCAACTCATGCCCCTCAATCCACCCCACTTAATTGCCTCCCAATTACATTAATAACATCCACTCATCATTCCACTAAAGTCTTGCCATTAGGAGCCAAAGTAAAGGACCTAAATTGGAGTACACCTCCCCATATTAAAATCACACTACATCTTGCCAAGAAAAGACTACTCTACACTTAGCATTTTTCAAGAATCATACACTACACACACACAAATATTTCGAAAACTTACAAGGAAGAGAGGAGGAGATTTTCACCATTTTCTCAACCCGAAAATCATCTCAACGTGCTTCGACGGTAAGTGGGCTCATGTTATATATTCATTCCGTTTTTGAAAAATCATAAGTATGTTTTGAAACCTCAATCGATTATGTGAATTATGTTGAAACTATGAAATTATGATGTTTTGATGAAAATTATATTTTTGAAGCACTTTAGATTTCGAAATCCAATTGGTGGGAATTCCGAGTTCTGTTTCTGTTTCTGACCCTGATGCGGTGGGATTATAACCGACATTCTGACCTGATACGGTGGTTAGCCGTTGTTCTGGAAAGTCCAGACCCTTTATTCGTGGGTGATTCGACGTCCTGACCTTATCTCTAGGAGGGTTAAGTCTAGAGAACTGATATCAATACCAGGAGAAAATTAGAGGATTTAATGTGCTTTACGTATATGAAAAATATTTCTGATATGACATGTTCCGTTCTGGCTCTGATTAGAGCAACTCTGTTAAGTTTATGTTTTAGTATTCATATCAGTTTATGCTCCGATTATGATATATGTTTTGGAAAAATTATGAAAAAGTATTATATTGTCACATCGATTGGCCCCCGCTTGCCTGGTGTTTTTCCCAAACACTCACCCCCTTACCTCCCCTCCCAGACAAAGTCGAAGGAGAAGAGATCGAGGAAGAAAGAGAAGAACAATTCCGGGGATGGTGATCCATGAGGAGTCTTCAAGAAGATTTACTATATTTATTTATGCTTCCGCAACTTTTATTAAATTCGAGACAATTGTATTTCGTATTTGCAATTGTAATGACAATTTATTGATTTTGGAATAAATAGACTGGTTTTATCATAGATCTGTACACGAGGCTTGTTGTATCTAAATATCATGTTTGGATTCAACGCCGGTGTCACGCGCTCGGGTTTCGGGGCGTGACATTTTAGTGGTATCAGAGCAAAATCAGGTTCCATGATCCCGCTGGGAAAAGATTTTTGGTTGATATAAATCAACCGAATTATGAATCCCGGATCTAATAGACAACTGATTAAAATCGAAAATCAGTTGGAATCAAAAATCTCGAAATAATATTATTTAAAAAAAAAAACTAAACTAGATCTAGAAAACTGCCGCCAGCACAGCCGCCTCCAGCCCGCTCCACCGCCGCTCGGTACCGGTAAATTGATTCACCACCGTGACCGCCTACTGCTGACGATGCCACGACCCAAATCTCAGATTGGACGGAAGACATTTTCATGCCTAAATTACGACCGGAACTCGCGTACGCCAAACCCGTCCATTTTCCGATCTCGCACCTCAGACCACCGACCGACTATCTCGACCCACCACCATGACCGTATTCATCAGACGAGAAAAATCCCTCTGTCAATTGCAAAAATCGTTCACTGTTGGATGAACAATCACCGATCAAAGTTTTGCCCAAGAACCCTAATTTTCGAAAGTTTCCAAATCCGATTAATCAATCAATCCGAACACCATTCCGAAATTAAATCTGGGTTTTAATCATTGAAACACGTCGATCCAAAGCCCTCTATTCTATTGAATTCATAAGTGACGTAAGACGATCAATTTCAAGGCGAGCTTCACGCCTCAGGAACCCTAAAATCTGAAACTTTGGCTCTCGATTTCCGCAATCACCCGAACACAAATTTCAAATTAATTTCGGGTTAATGATCCAATCATCATCCCTAATAAAAGCCCTATGACGTTATCGAGTCACAAACAAAGGAAAGGCGTCAATTGCGGATCACGCTTTGCACCCTAAGAACCCTAACTGCCCGAAAATTTAGCCATCGATTTTCCCACCCATTGCAACGAAATTTCCAAACTAATTCGGGAGTAATAATCGAATTATCATCCTTGACAAAAGCCCTCAACTAAATTCGAACCCCATCCGCGGAATTATTGCAAATTGTAAATCTAATATCATTTGGTAAGAACCCTAAACTTTCGAAATTCCCATATTTGATTTCTCAATCAATCCAAACACCATTTCCAAATTACTTCTGGGTTATTAATCCCGTTAGCATTTCAATCCAAAGCCCTATGAAAATTTTGAATTCCAATAATTGAACATTGAGTAATTTCGAATCGAAATTGCTCCCCAAGAACCCTAATGGGCGAAAACTTTCACTACCGATTTTATCCATCATTCGAAACTAAAATTCAATTAATTTTAGGATCTCACTCGAAATCATGCCAGAAATAAAAGCCCTCTTCTAATTTTAAATTCCAATCGATGATTCATGACGAAATTCAAAACCCTAATTCCAGCCTTATGAACTCAAAAAAAAAAAAATATTAATGATAAAAATCAAAATAATTTTTATGATTCCCTCATACTTTTAACCCTTACAATTTTAAAAAAATATATATATAAATTATTACTTTAAGTTTTTAATTGGACAAAACTCTCTCCCTAATTGAGATTAGGTGATGTTGAACCGAACACAGACCGATAGGATCCGTCGTTGGGGCAGGAGATGGAACAATCCAAGGAGTCCATAGCAGAGCTTCTAGAGTTTATGGACCATTTGCACGGAGAGGTACAACGGTTTGCCTATTATGACAATCAAACTGAGGAAGATATCAACGTAGCTAAATAGGAGATCACGAGGCTCACCGATTGATATTGATAGAATTCAAACCATGGCATACCAAAGTGAGAACCTCCGGCAGGAATACGATACCGGTCGAGTGCTAAGAGAGGCTAGGATTATTTCCCTCGAGATGCAAATCGAAGAGCTCACCGAGATGAACCATGGGTGTTGCACAATCTCGAAGAGCTGCATGGATCCTCAACAACATGCAAGATGAGGAAAACCCCGAGATAGACCCAGTAGAAGAAGATGATGAGGAGGAATTCGGAGATATGGACATTATCGATTAGTTTAAAATATGTATGTTAATAAAATATTACATATTGCAAATTAATAAGAATATTAAGAATCTTTAGTATTTTATTAATTTCATTTGAATTTATTGGAAACCTTATTCAACTATCAATAACATTATTTTATTTTATTCAAAGTTGTCTCCAATTTGTCTATCTCGAACATACACTCGTTATACCATTGCGCAACAATCTTAAAGAGTTACGAATTTGTAGGAAATGGCCGGTCGACCTATTTGTAACAATCGAAACCCCAACTTCGCAGTTCCTCCTAACACTAATGAGGAGAGAATGGATGGAGACCAGAATCCCCCACCTCCACCGCCACAACCCCCGAGGGTGGGTCTGAGCCGCGAAGACTTGATGGCAATAGCCACCATTGTGGCTACAACACTACAAGGCATGGGTAACCTTGCTAAAAACCAGCCACAACTGCACCATGCCTCACCTCCACAAGGAGTCAAGTACCATTATGAGTCTCTTCGCAAGAACAGGGTTCCGACATTTGATGGCAACCCAGATCCCGAAATGGCCCAGAATTGGCTTAAGCAAATAGAAAATCACCACAGGCTGCTGGAAGTACCTGAAAACATCAAGGTTGAAGTCACTACATCATTTCTCATTGGTCAGGCGGGTAAATGGTGGGAAAACGTGTCACCATTGATGGCGGAAACGGGACCAATCACTTGGCAAAGGTTCCGAAACACATTCCTAAAGCAATATTTCCCAGCAGCCGTGCAAATTCAGAAGCTGAGAGAGTTCGAGCACTTGATATAGACTACTGACATGTCGGTGGTAGAATATACCTCAAAGTTCAACTCTCTAGGAACTTATGCACCAACCATTATGGCAGATGAGACCCTGAAACTACATCGCTTCAGGAATGGGTTAAACAGTCGTATCCAATCTGCCATCGCAATCTATGAAACCACAAACTTTGGAGACTTAATGGGAGCAACCATCAGGGCTGAAGCGGATATACGACGTCGTGAAGAGGAATTTAAGCGCAAGTGACCTCCCATTAGCCAACACACCGCCAATGGTCATGATTTCAAACGACGAAACCAATCCAATAATCAGCCAGAGGGACGCATATCCGCCCCATTCAATCAAAGGATTCCAAAATGTTGGACTTGTGACTTCGCACATACCGGTGAATGTCATAGAAAGACTGAAGCTTGCTTTCGATGTGGGAAGTTCGGACATAGAATTGCCGATTGTCCTGAAGTCGAGAAAATGAGGACAAGTTCAGGAAATAGTGCCCCTCCAAACAAGCCAATGGTGAACAAACCAAATGCTCGGCTCTATGCCATAACCCAAGAGAAAACAGAGGCCATGAACGAAGCCGTGGCAGGTACCATTTTATTAAACAAATTTCCAGTATATGCATTGCTTGATTGTGGTGTCATGCATTCATTATATCCAAGAGGTTCTGAGGAACTAGCACTTAAGCCATATACACCCTTATCTTTTCTAAGGTCAAATTCACTCAAGTTTCGAGGACAGAACTTCCAATAAGGAGGGAGGGATGTGATGACCCCAAATTTTGCCTTGCCCCAAATCATGTTAGTCATTCTATGGACTTGCCCAAATCTTGTCATTAGTCATTCAACGACATTAAGTGCTTAACACAAATCTTGTCACCATCCAATCCCATTTAACCAATATAATGACATTTAATGGCTTACTTAAATCATGCCATTATATTGCCTAAGTTTTGTAATTTTCAATAAATTCATCTACATTACCCATTGATTACCACATTCATTACTTACTCAATTATGAAATGTCATGACCACTCAATTTGCCTATTCAAGTGCATTTTTTCAAACTTGATTAGTCATTCATCTCCTTGCTAAAATTAGAAACTAAATGGCTAGGATTTATGATCAACTTAAATGTCTCTAAATCATGCTCCCAAACTAAAGATGATGACCCCATATGTTCATCCCATTAATGACCCCAACTCATGCCCCTCAATCCACCCCACTTAATTGCCTCCCAATTACATTAATAACATCCACTCATCATTCCACTAAAGTCTTGCCATTAGGAGCCAAAGTAAAGGACCTAAATTGGAGTACACCTCCCCATATTAAAATCACACTACATCTTGCCAAGAAAAGACTACTCTACACTTAGCATTTTTCAAGAATCATACACTACACACACACAAATATTTCGAAAACTTACAAGGAAGAGAGGAGGAGATTTTCACCATTTTCTCAACCCGAAAATCATCTCAACGTGCTTCGACGGTAAGTGGGCTCTTGTTATATATTCATTCCGTTTTTTGAAAAATCATAAGTATGTTTTGAAACCTCAATCGATTATGTGAATTATGTTGAAACTATGAAATTATGATGTTTTGATGAAAATTATATTTTTGAAGCACTTTAGATTTCGAAATCCAATTGGTGGGAATTCCGAGTTCTGTTTCTGTTTCTGACCCTGATGCGGTGGGATTATAACCGACATTCTGACCTGATACGGTGGTTAGCCGTTGTTCTGGAAAGTCCAGACCCTTTATTCGTGGGTGATTCGATGTCCTGACCTTATCTCTAGGAGGGTTAAGTCTAGAGAACTGATATCAATACCAGGAGAAAATTAGAGGATTTAATGTGCTTTACGTATATGAAAAATATTTCTGATATGACATGTTCCGTTCTGGCTCTGATTAGAGCAACTCTGTTAAGTTTATGTTTTAGTATTCATATCAGTTTATGCTCCGATTATGATATATGTTTTGGAAAAATTATGAAAAAGTATTATATTGTCACATCGATTGGCCCCCGCTTGCCTGGTGTTTTTCCCAAACACTCACCCCCTTACCTCCCCTCCCAGACAAAGTCGAAGGAGAAGAGATCGAGGAAGAAAGAGAAGAACAATTCCGGGGATGGTGATCCATGAGGAGTCTTCAAGAAGATTTACTATATTTATTTATGCTTCCGCAACTTTTATTAAATTCGAGACAATTGTATTTCGTATTTGCAATTGTAATGACAATTTATTGATTTTGGAATAAATAGACTGGTTTTATCATAGATCTGTACACGAGGCTTGTTGTATCTAAATATCATGTTTGGATTCAACGCCGATGTCACGCGCTCGGGTTTCGGGGCGTGACATTTTAGTGGTATCAGAGCAAAACCAGGTTCCATGATCCCGCTGGGAAAAGATTTTTGGTTGATATAAATCAACCGAATTATGAATCCCGGATCTAATAGACAACTGATTAAAATCGAAAATCAGTTGGAATCAAAAATCTGGAAATAATATTATTTAAAAAAAAAAAAACTAAACTAGATCTAGAAAACTGCCGCCAGCACAGCCGCCTCCAGCCCGCTCCACCGCCGCTCGGTACCGGTAAATTGATTCACCACCGTGACCGCCTACTGCTGACGATGCCACGACCCAAATCTCAGATTGGACGGAAGACATTTTCATGCCTAAATTACGACCGGAACTCGCGTACGCCAAACCCGTCCATTTTCCGATCTCGCACCTCAGACCACCGACCGACTATCTCGACCCACCACCATGACCGTATTCATCAGACGAGAAAAATCCCTCTGTCAATTGCAAAAATCGTTCACTGTTGGATGAACAATCACCGATCAAAGTTTTGCCCAAGAACCCTAATTTTCGAAAGTTTCCAAATCCGATTAAGCAATCAATCCGAACACCATTCCGAAATTAAATCTGGGTTTTTAATCATTGAAACACGTCGATCCAAAGCCCTCTATTCTATTGAATTCATAAGTGACGTAAGACGATCAATTTCAAGGCGAGCTTCACGCCTCAGGAACCCTAAAATCTGAAACTTTGGCTCTCGATTTCCGCAATCACCCGAACACAAATTTCAAATTAATTTCGGGTTAATGATCCAATCATCATCCCTAATAAAAGCCCTATGACGTTATCGAGTCACAAACAAAGGAAAGGCGTCAATTGCGGATCACGCTTTGCACCCTAAGAACCCTAACTGCCCGAAAATTTAGCCATCGATTTTCCCACCCATTGCAACGAAATTTCCAAACTAATTCGGGAGTAATAATCGAATTATCATCCTTGACAAAAGCCCTCAACTAAATTCGAACCCCATCCGCGGAATTATTGCAAATTGTAAATCTAATATCATTTGGTAAGAACCCTAAACTTTCGAAATTCCCATATTTGATTTCTCAATCAATCCAAACACCATTTCCAAATTACTTCTGGGTTATTAATCCCGTTAGCATTTCAATCCAAAGCCCTATGAAAATTTTGAATTCCAATAATTGAACATTGAGTAATTTCGAATCGAAATTGCTCCCCAAGAACCCTAATGGGCGAAAACTTTCACTACCGATTTTATCCATCATTCGAAACTAAAATTCAATTAATTTTAGGATCTCACTCGAAATCATGCCAGAAATAAAAGCCCTCTTCTAATTTTAAATTCCAATCGATGATTCATGACGAAATTCAAAACCCTAATTCCAGCCTTATGAACTCAAAAAAAAAAATATTAATGATAAAAATCAAAATAATTTTTATGATTCCCTCATACTTTTAACCCTTACAATTTTAAAAAAATATATATATAAATTATTACTTTAAGTTTTTAATTGGACAAAACTCTCTCCCTAATTGAGATTAGGTGATGTTGAACCGAACACAGACCGATAGGATCCGTCGTTGGGGCAGGAGATGGAACAATCCAAGGAGTCCATAGCAGAGCTTCTAGAGTTTATGGACCATTTGCACGGAGAGGTACAACGGTTTGCCTATTATGACAATCAAACTGAGGAAGATATCAACGTAGCTAAATAGGAGATCACGAGGCTCACCGATTGATATTGATAGAATTCAAACCATGGCATACCAAAGTGAGAACCTCCGGCAGGAATACGATACCGGTCGAGTGCTAAGAGAGGCTAGGATTATTTCCCTCGAGATGCAAATCGAAGAGCTCACCGAGATGAACCATGGGTGTTGCACAATCTCGAAGAGCTGCATGGATCCTCAACAACATGCAAGATGAGGAAAACCCCGAGATAGACCCAGTAGAAGAAGATGATGAGGAGGAATTCGGAGATAGGGACATTATCGATTAGTTTAAAATATGTATGTTAATAAAATATTACATATTGCAAATTAATAAGAATATTAAGAATCTTTAGTATTTTATTAATTTCATTTGAATTTATTGGAAACCTTATTCAACTATCAATAACATTATTTTATTTTATTCAAAGTTGTCTCCAATTTGTCTATCTCGAACATACACTCGTTATACCATTGCGCAACAATCTTAAAGAGTTACGAATTTGTAGGAAATGGCCGGTCGACCTATTTGTAACAATCGAAACCCCAACTACGCAGTTCCTCCTAACACTAATGAGGAGAGAATGGATGGAGACCAGAATCCCCCACCTCCACCGCCACAACCCCCGAGGGTGGGTCTGAGCCGCGAAGACTTGATGGCAATAGCCACCATTGTGGCTACAACACTACAAGGCATGGGTAACCTTGCTAAAAACCAGCCACAACTGCACCATGCCTCACCTCCACAAGGAGTCAAGTACCATTATGAGTCTCTTCGCAAGAACAGGGTTCCGACATTTGATGGCAACCCAGATCCCGAAATGGCCCAGAATTGGCTTAAGCAAATAGAAAATCACCACAGGCTGCTGGAAGTACCTGAAAACATCAAGGTTGAAGTCACTACATCATTTCTCATTGGTCAGGCGGGTAAATGGTGGGAAAACGTGTCACCATTGATGGCGGAAACGGGACCAATCACTTGGCAAAGGTTCCGAAACACATTCCTAAAGCAATATTTCCCAGCAGGCGTGCAAATTCAGAAGCTGAGAGAGTTCGAGCACTTGATATAGACTACTGACATGTCGGTGGTAGAATATACCTCAAAGTTCAACTCTCTAGGAACTTATGCACCAACCATTATGGCAGATGAGACCCTAAAACTACATCGCTTCAGGAATGGGTTAAACAGTCGTATCCAATCTGCCATCGCAATCTATGAAACCACAAACTTTGGAGACTTAATGGGAGCAACCATCAGGGCTGAAGCGGATATACGACGTCGTGAAGAGGAATTTAAGCGCAAGTGACCTCCCATTAGCCAACACACCGCCAATGGTCATGATTTCAAACGACGAAACCAATCCAATAATCAGCCAGAGGGACGCATATCCGCCCCATTCAATCAAAGGATTCCAAAATGTTGGACTTGTGACTTCGCACATACCGGTGAATGTCATAGAAAGACTGAAGCTTGCTTTCGATGTGGGAAGTTCGGACATAGAATTGCCGATTGTCCTGAAGTCGAGAAAATGAGGACAAGTTCAGGAAATAGTGCCCCTCCAAACAAGCCAATGGTGAACAAACCAAATGCTCGGCTCTATGCCATAACCCAAGAGAAAACAGAGGCCATGAACGAAGCCGTGGCAGGTACCATTTTATTAAACAAATTTCCAGTATATGCCTTGCTTGATTGTGGTGTCATGCATTCATTATATCCAAGAGGTTTTGAGGAACTAGCACTTAAGCCATATACACCCTTATCTTTTCTAAGGTCAAATTGACTCAAGTTTCGAGAACAGAACTTCCAATAAGGAGGGAGGGATGTGATGACCCCAAATTTTGCCTTGCCCCAAATCATGTTAGTCATTCTATGGACTTGCCCAAATCTTGTCATTAGTCATTCAACGACATTAAGATTTACTATATTTATTTATGCTTCCGTAACTTTTATTAAATTCGAGACAATTGTATTTCGTATTTGCAATTGTAATGACAATTTATTGATTTTGGAATAAATAGACTGGTTTTATCATAGATCTGTACACGAGACTTGTTGTATCTAAATATCATGTTTGGATTCAACGCCGGTGTCACGCGCTCGGGTTTCGGGGCGTGACAAATATCATGTACAAATATTGATAAAGTAACAAATTACTGATCTCACATCTGTAGTTTGCACAATCTTTCCATCACAAACATCATTGTGAGTTAACTCTAGAGACGTTACGATTATTCTAACAAATTAATGACGATTTTGTTAACTTAGTGTCCACACAAGCAATAAATTTAACATTACAATTTGTGCTGCGAACTATGGTTTAAATTATCCTAACAATCGTGCCACAAACCATAAGACTCAATACAAGAAGTAATAACATAAATTTTATTGCTTTCAACAAAAACCGTTATTACATTTATTTAGAATCACTACATTCTTGGAGTTTACAACTTTCAAAGATACACAATTCAATTAAGTGGTAAGCGCTTGATCATCCAAAATCAGTTGAGAGACGATCTTCTTCGGTCACATTACTTGATACATAGCCTTCCCACGATCGTCTTTATTGCGACAATCTTTCGCCATGTGATTGGGTTTTCCACATTTGGAGGCCATGCCGTCAAACTTGTGCTTTGTTCCGGAGTGTTTTTCTACTAAGTTCACTCGTGCTTCATGTTGGTGGCAATTTTCCTTTCAGAAATTCTGTTGTCCTCTTCGATTCTCAAGCGAACCACAAGGTCTTCAAGATTCATCTCTTTTCGTTTGTGCTTGAGATAATGCTTGAAGTCCTTCCATGACGAATGCAACTTCTCAGTCATTGCAGCCACTTGGAATGAATCACTTAGAACCATTCCCTCCGCATTAAATTTGTGCATGATTACTTGCAAATCTTGCACTTGCGCTACCACCGGCTTTGTGTCAACATTTTGAAATCCAGGAATCGCCCAAAGATGAATTTCTTCATGCCGGCATCCCCGGATCTATACTTTTTCTCCAAGGATTGCCACAATTCCTTGGCCGTCTTCACTAGACAATACACATTGTATAATGTTTTGTCCAGTCTATTGAGAATATAATTCTTGCACAGGAAATCACTTTGTTTCAACGCATCAACCGCAACCCTCTTTTGGCTATCTGTTTCATCCTCCATGACTTTAGGAGCATACTCATTAAGGAACATTGACAACCCTAAGGTTGTCAAATAAAACAACATCTTTTGTTGCCACTGCTTGAAGTCGTTTCCATCGAACTTCTCTGGCCTTTCACCATGATGACTAGGAGTCGTTGTTGCACTCGAAGAAGCCATTTGTTGCAGATATTGTCTTTAGTTTATAGTACAAAATTTATGGGATGTGTATCTTAAGAAGGTAGCAAGCAAAACAACAAATGACTTTATAATAGGAATGTCGAGGTGAGATTTGGAATCTCCGTCCTTAAGATAATATTGCTCCGCTACGGTGCTAACAGTTTGCTTTGGCAATTTGTCTCCCAAGATACAATGACTATAATTTGTGAAATGAGAACTCCAAATCACAAATCATTTAAACCACAAAGGTTTAAAGCGCTCAACAAAATAAATGATGAAGATGCTCAAGTTTTATCACAAAAGTTTGCATAGATTTTCTAAAACAAGGGGGAGAATATTATATTTATAGTATACAAAGAAATATGTCCAAAAGGACACCATTTGGAGGCACCTCATCGCGAAAAATCGCATCCAAATATATATGGACACACCATTCCGGGCAACAGACACATGGCTCGATCGATCGGTGTATGGTGCTCGATCGATCGAGCCCCTTATTCCAACAAATGGAATTTCACTGCCGTGCTCGATCGTTCGAGCTAATTAAATTTTTTTCCCCTTTGATTTAATTCAAAATTTCCAACAAAAAATTTGAAAAAAGTGAAAACATAATGGTTTGTGTTAACCATGATTACCAAAAACTAGTTTGAAGGATTCCTCGAACGTAGTCTTCAACGCGTTGCTATCGAAGCAATTAAAAATTCCTGTTTTGAAGCCGCCGGACCAATCACATGATACCACGTATGTAAAATGTGGTGTGCTTCTTTAAAAAGAACTTTGTTGGTGAACAAATGAAACAACGCATGGATTATAGTAAATGAAGAAATTAATATTATTAGCAATTGAAAATAACAACAATAATTATGTCTTAAACCCTATTAGCTATTGAAAACGATACACTTAATTTCTGGCTTATGTTATGTGAAGAAGGATTCAAAATTCAAATCTGAAAACAACACAGTTAATATCAAATAAAAGACTAAATCAATAATTTAACTTTGAAATGATATATATAATCCGTGGCTTGTAATAACTAAAGATTAAGTCAACTTGTTTACCTTGAAAATATCAGATTCTGTTAATTCCCCACCTTAAACTTTGCTGTCAAGGTTCCAAAGTTGAAGGTTTCATTGTGTAGATTCTGAGGATTTGTTTCATCGCAAATGAGGAGAAACATGAAAACTTACCCTCTTTAAAAATTTAAAAAAAAATCATGGATTTGATCGGTAATTTCTTAAAAAATTCCACATGTTTTTGTTAGAATTTTTAAAAAAACTTATACATTACATACAAATATTACTACTAAATTTATAATCACGCATCCTCAGGATCAAACGTATCAACTATCGCGGGCGAATTTGAATGCGTAAGTTGTTAGTTTAAAAGCGTTTTTAAGTATAAATTTTAAAACATTTTTTTAAAAAAAAAAAATTAAAGAGAAAAATTCTGTATTTGGGCAAAAAGTTGGAACAAACTCACTGAAAATAATATTTAAGGTATTTTTAAAATTATACAGCCGTAATACTTTTTTTAAAAAGAACATTCTCTTTGTGCCAAATTTTAGACCAATCGTATTGGATAAGGTTAATTTTAAAAAACAAATCAACTAAAAGTGTGTGTGAGTTATGTCCTTATATTGTTTAGCATGATAAGTAGATAGATTTTTGTTCTTATAAGACAACTTGATATGTGATGGTGATTTATAAAACTCGATTTGAAGTTTTCGTACTAAATAATTTATTAGCTGTTAAATGTCAACTTCTAATATTTAATAATTCACTTCACTGTTGCCAACTTGCCATAAAGTCACGTATGTTTTAGGTCCTTGTACAGTGCATTCACCGCCGTTGAACGGCATGCATGTAGACGATCCAAAAACGGAAATGTTATTTGCAGAACAATTATATTATTATTAGAATAATTTTTATTTTAAATTCAATGAAATTATTATGATATCAATAATAATTGCTCTAACAATAATATAACATATTCCAAAATATGAAATTTTTTGAAATTATCCAATGAACGGTGTTCTGAATATATCAACCATTGAAATATCATATTCCTGAAATCTCCTTAAATAACAAGGATGTCATCAAAATAAATCGCAAAATATACGACTTTCCCTGATATTACTGGGTCAATCAACACGATCGAGGCCCTCAAACTCAATGGGTCATTTTCACCCAATGTAGCATAGATTATCAGTTTCCACCCATCCAACGGTGAGGAGCGTACAAGAAAATCTTCTTTCCTAGCCGTATCCACCCACACGTTTACTTTTTAATTATGATGTACGGTACGGACATGACAATATGAATACTATATGATACATATAGTATCATATTAACACGGTTGTGATACACATGTATATTTTGTAGATATTAAGCATAAATTATATTATAAAATATTGAAATTCACATTTTTTAAAATTATAAAATCATGTAAAAACAACAAAAATATTCTTATCAAATTCAAGAAGTGTATAAATAAACGCATATAACTAGAATCATCATAATATCACACATACTAACATCAAATACATATTAACATAAAGTTAAGCACGCGCATCCAAATAAAATATAACATCAAATATATTTTTAAACTGGGGGATTGGACATAAAAATGTCATTTAATATATATAATTTATATTAAAAGAGGCAAAATTTTACAGTGTTCTTGTATAAAATGAATATATTATTTTTTCATAATTAATTTGTATAAACATCCCATTCGTATATTCGTCAGCTATTGCTCAATAAGATATTTCTCCATATCCATAAGTTTTACTTGTAACTTCATTCTCATTTTTTTTTAACACTCCATAGTCCATTTAATATGAATTTCAAATTAATACATAGAGTGGAGCTTAAGTTTAAATAGAAAAGTTTTCAAGAAAAATATTTTTAAAAGAAACGTTTTTTTTTATTAAAAATGATGATGTCAATATATATATTTTTAAAAATATAAACTTAGAAAGATGTGAAGTTGGGATAAATAAATATGAAATTATTTTGATTTTATATTTTAAAAATAAACATTTTTGGGTATATAAGTAAATCAAAAAATGTAATGGAATGATAAAATATTAAAATAAATTTTGACCGGATTGAATTTCGAAACCCTGACCTAACTCCTAAGGACCGACCTAAGGAGTATGAGTGCGCAGTTTACAATCATTTCCACGCCCCTTTTGTTTTCATTCTATTAATTTTGAGAATTAATTTTGAGATAGGTTGGGGGGCTGAAGCCCACCCAACCCCTACAGTAGATCCGGCCTTACCAACATATCTCTTAGAAATGTCCGAATTAATTTTATTTTTAAAATAAGGACACGTCACGTGGCGTGTCCGATACGTGTCTGATACATATCCGATTAGTATCGATATCCTAAAAGAGTATGATACTATATCAAGAATTTTCAGAAGCGTACTTGCATCATAGTTTTTTTTATAAAAAATAGTGATAATGTTTTTTAAGATATATAGTTATAAACTATACTTAATTAGCTTAAAGTCAATATTAAAAAGTAAAACGTGTTAACCACTTGATCTAATCATCATGACTTGAGGTTATCTTTCCACCTGGCATAGTACGGTCGGATATTGTTTGTTTGTTGCTGCCCTGCAGGGCACTGCCCTTAAGGGCATCATCCACCATCCATATAGAATCTTTTTTTTCTTTTTAAAAAAAAGATTCCAAATGAACGGTAATGATGCCCCTAAGGGCACTGCCCTTAAGGGCATCATCAAACAAACTCA
Organism: Haberlea rhodopensis; assembly: GCA_907163345.1. Taxonomy (NCBI): domain Eukaryota; kingdom Viridiplantae; phylum Streptophyta; class Magnoliopsida; order Lamiales; family Gesneriaceae; genus Haberlea; species Haberlea rhodopensis. The sequence continues at coordinate 1,569,054 of CAJQUN010000060.1, forward strand.
AGTTGTGAACCCAACTAGAAAATTTTACTTCTTTGTTATTTTAGATGTTTTAATAAAATATATTTAATACTTATTAAATTTTATAAGCGTAAACTCATCTAAAATGTAAAATCTGAAAAACTATGGAAATTTTGATGATGATGCGTCTAGAAGGGGTGTGATTTCTTGAAATGCTATGATGGTTGAGTATGTTAACAATTGATGTTGCATGGAAGCAATGAAATATTTCTAGATAAGTTAAGTTTGAGTTGTTGTGTACAAAATATGGTCATTCTTGGTATGAAATAGTGGATCAAATCAAATCATTGTAGTGGTGTGGCTAATATATTGATATTAGTTCATTTTAAACTCAACAATTTTGATATCATTCGAGTTTAAAATTAATATTAAACTCAAATATTTTTTGTATTAATTCAATTTAAAATTGGTATTAAACCTATACAATTTTGGTGCTAGTTACACTTCAAATTGATATTAAACCTATACAATTTTGGTACTAGTTACACATCAAATATGTATTAAATGTATGTAATTTTTGTACTAGTTACACTTCAAAATGTATTAAACATACACAATTTTGGTACTAATTACACTTCAAATTAGTATTATATAATTTTGGTACTAGTAACACATGAAATTGGTATTATTTTGGTACAAGTTACACGTCAAAATGGTATTTAATCTATACATTTTTTGGTACTAGTTACACATGAAATTGATATTCAATCTATACAATATTGATACTAGTTACAACTGAAATTGATATTAAACTTATATAATTTCGGTAATAGTTAAACTTGACATTGATAGTAACCCAATAGAATTTTGGTACTAGTTACACAAGAAATTGATATTAAACATATACAATTTTAGTACTAGTTGCATTCTAAGCCACATGATGCGGATGCGCGAATGTGTCGATTTTTCAAAAAAAAAGAGTGTAGGCGGGGCTTAATGCGCCCTTGAAATGTAACTAATACTAAATTGTATAGGTTTAATTACAATTTCATGTGTTAACAAGTATCCAAGTTCTATATGTTTAATACCAATTTCACATGTAAGTAATACCAAACTGTATAGGTTTAATATCAATTTCATATGCAACTAGTACCAAAATTATATACTAGTCCCAAAATGGTATACATTTAATTTAATACCAGTTTCAAATGTAACTAATACCAAAATTATAGAGGTTTAATACTAATTTCATGTGTAACTAGTACCAAAATAATACAAATTTTATGTGTAACTAATACAAAAAAGTATAGGTTTAATACAATTTCATGTGTAGCTAGTACAGATTGTATATATTTAATACCAAATTGAAGTGTAACTAGTAAAAAAATTATATACGTTTAATACAAATTTCTCGTGTAACTAGTACCAATCTGTAATGTTTAATGCTAATTTAATGTGTAACTAGTACCAAAATTCTATAGATTTAATATTAATTTCATGTGTAACTAGTGCCAAATTTATATAGGTTTAATACCAATTTCATGTGTAACTATTACCAAAATTGCATATATTTACTATTAATTTCATGCATAACTAATACCAATATAGTATATGTTTAATACCAATTTCATGATTAACTTGTGCCAAAATTGTATAGGTTTAATACCAATTTTAATTGTAACTATTACCTGTGTCTGTTTAATATCTATTTCATGTGTAATTAGTTCCAAAACTGTATATGTTTAATATCACTTTCAAGTGTAACAAATATCAAAATTGTATATGTTTAATGCCAATTTCAAACCGAACTAATACTAAAATTGATGAGTTCTCCAATTTTAAACTGAATTAATTCCAAAATTGAAGATTTTAATACCAATTTCAAACTAAAGTAATACTAAAATTGTTTGAGATTGATGTCAATTTTAATCTAAACTAATGCCAAAATTGTTTGAGTTTATTCCAATTTCAAACTAAAATTAATACCAATTTGGATTCTGTATTATATCAGCAATACATATCACCCACAACACAAAGACAAGTAATTAGAAGATAGTAGTGCATCATAATACAATTATTAATTGGAGAATAATCTCCTCATATTTTTTTTGTCAAGACTAAGAAACAACTCCATTAGGCTAAAACCACTGGATATTGAAATCATATTGCTTTAAAGTTGTTTAAACATCTATCAAATTAAACTCACGATTCACACAACCATTTCAAGATTAGCATTTCCCACAAATGCTGGAATTTATCACATGATAAAGAAAATTTAATCTAGAAAATAACACAAACTAAGTTTCAAAGGAAATAAGTAAAATCACGAAAATCAATAAAAAAACAAAACAAAAATCTTTAATCAAAGATGAAAAAACACGAGTAGATGAAAATTTCCGTTGTTTTCACTCGAGTACATGAGCTACAAACAAAAATACCCACCTGAAAAATCTATTTATTGGTGATAATACCAATGATAATGAAACTTCATCATTGAATAATAACAAAAATAAATTGATACACCCATTGACACAAAATACATCATACATTTTCCTTTCACCACCCAGATGAGAAATCGTAAAAGAGAACCAATCTTTATCCAAAACAACAATAAAAATCCATGGAATAGAACAATGAAGCAAGAAATGAAAGAGACCTAGATGACTTTCAATGAAAGGAGAGAGAAATTCTTGAAATTAGAATGAAGAAGAAAGCTTATATATAAGAGGACAAAAAGGGAAAATTAGTCTATTTGTTTTGTCAAGGAGTTCAAAACAAAGAAATTAAAATTTGAAGGGTACGCAAGGATTGCGGACCATTTTAAGTTTAGCTTTGGAGATTTTAGCTTAGTTTACCTTTCTTTAAACATATTCCGGTTATAATAATTTAAAATTACTAAATAATTGACCATACTTTAGGAAAAGAGATTTGGCAAAAGAATAATAATAATTAAGGCGTTTGAAACATTCTCGTCCTTAATCATTTAATTAATGATCTAAATTTCAAAATTAAATAACATATGTTTCATTTTTTATATATTTAGATGTGATAATTATATATGCCTTCTTTTGTAGAATAGATATTTTACAAATCTCCCATGAAACCGGGATGTGGTCGAAAGAGGTGTAAGGTGTACGTTCCGCTTTCAATCCCGATTGATACCTGCAATCAAGAACAAAGCACTCAAAGTATACAATTCAATATAAATCAATAAACTGAAATGCAAACAAGAGTTAAGGAATAAGGGCTCAGGTCGAGCTGGGTATCCAATCAACGTCGTCACCGGGGAACCAATGTATTGTATCCAGCAGATGGAGACACACACTGCCCGAGAGCACTGCCCGAACGCTGCCCAGATCACAGCCAAGCACAGCCGCGCACACAGCACCAAAGCACCAAGCTTTTCACACGGCAAGCGACGGAGACCACCCAACGACCGGAGCACAAAGCCACGGCCAGCCACCACTGGAACAGGAACACGAAGGGAAGGGGTAGGCGAAAATGCACAAAGTATTTTCGGGTTTCAGTGGTCTAACCTCATCATGAACCATGCCATACATAAAGGCACCGAGGGAGACGAAGAGGAGGGTGCAAGTCCCAAAAGATTGAACCAGCTGAAGAGGCGTCCGAAGCTTCTGGACATCGGTGGGGGGAGATGAAGAGAAAGGGTGAGATGGTAATGGGGTGCACGGTTTAGGGTAATAGGGAGAAGGGCCAAAGCCCAACAATCAAACAATGGTTATGGGCCAAAACCCAACAAGAGGAGCTGTCTTCAACAAATGGAAGGAACGAAGAAAGATAGTAGACTAGAGACACAAACTGGTAAAGATAAACAAACATGCAAGCTCTCGTATCCAAATATTTATGACATGAAAAGGAACAGATTTCATTACGGATGCTTATTTCTGTATAAATGTGAACCAAAACAGACGAAGTACACCACCGGCCAAAATAATGTCAACTATCCTCTCATAAGTCAAAACGATCTTAGCTAAAATTATTGGGCGCTGTGGGTGTGAGAAAACGATCAACTTATTAAATGTCGGATAGAAAAGGTGATTAAATTTTTTAAAATCACGTGTTTTTATTACATGTGAAGTTTGAATTGAATACGGGTTTTAAACATTTAAGACAACCGAAATCAAAAGAAAAATAAAAAAAATTCCATTTTAAAGTTTTTTATTTGTAAAAATATAGATTAATAATTAATGTGGACTCACAAAATAATAACTATTATTACATTTGCTTATGATTCTAATAGGAATGTTATTAAATGAAAAATATTAATTTAGTGCAACAAAAAAAATAAAAAAAATATGATAAAATTATGTAAAACTACGCCAAAATTTTCAATACTTTATCCATAATCATAGCAATTGAATTTACAAAAAAATAACTAAAAAAATAATTTCAATATCATAATTCAATTGGTATATATGTATATATATAGGCGCGGAGGGACGTTTGGACAAGCTGGCCAAATTTTTTTATTATCTAAAAAATTACAGTTTTACACTCTAAAAATTTCATTCTACCACTTAAAAGTACTTTTTACTCTTTTTTAAATTATATTTTGATTCCTAAAATTTTTTTTAATCCAATTTTATGTTAATAAATTTTTTGTCCCTTAACCGAAAATCATGCGTCAGCCAACATATATTTATATCTTCAAAGTCTAATTATGTCCGATGATAATGGGTGAAACTTAATTTGAAATTATTTTTCAAACCAATAGCTTTAGCTAAATTGACCTCTGGAAGTGTCGAAGCGATGAAAACCGTGTGGTTTTGAAATGAATCCGGGTCAACCCGTACCACCACAATGGTGCGGACTATAAATAAAGCACGCATTTCTCGTTAGGTTATACATAACAATTTTAGGTTATAGTTTACTTGTTCTCTGCCATCCATGGAAGCTCGCTTTCTTTCCTCGAACTCCTTCACAGGATCCTTTCATGTTCTTCCTCCGATCAAGCGACGAATTCTTACTTACACACAGAGTATTCCGAATCAATTTCAGTCTAAAGGAGTAAAAAATCCCCTTTCCGTATCATGTAAGTATGAGCTTTTCTTATCTTGATTTATGGACAACTTTTTTTGTTCTCCTACTTTTGCTGTAATTAGTTCCTCGCTGTCATCATATTGTTAACTTCAATTTATCAACTTAAAATAGTTGCAAGTTGTGATTAATTTTATATGTAAATTACCCTCAACGTTTTGTACTAGAGTCTTTGGATTCTTTGGTGCAATATGTAGATTTCAGGCCTTTGCTAGCACAGATCTAATAAAGCTTCAAATTATTATTTGACGACAGGTTCCCAATCACTTCAAGAACAAGATGGGCATCTTCTTAACTCCGATTGGCGTGCATTCAGAGCAAGATTAGTCGCCACGCAACAAATCTCACCACCCAAGGATCCTACTTTAATGGCGGATCAGCTTCTTCCAATTGAAGAAGCCAAATGGGCACATCCAATTCATGAAGCAGAAAAGGGCTGTTTAGCAATAGCCACAGAAAAGCTTGATACAAACCACATATACAGAAGAACTGTAATCTTATTACTATCTTCAGGCTCAACGGGCCTAACTGGCCTCATACTCAACAGGCCATCATTCATGTCCATTAAGGAAATGGACTCATGGGCTCGTCACGTACCCGGCCCCCTATCTGATGGGCCTTTGTTCTTTGGAGGCCCTTATGAAGAAGGCCTGTTCTTGGTGAATGTGGATCAAGAAGGTAATGGGCCCAAGAAAAGTGGTGTATTTGATGAGGTGATGAAAGGGCTGTGTTATGGAACAAGAGAGAGTGTGAGCTGTTGGGATAGGGAATTGGGTGAAAGTCGAGATTTTAGGTTTTTTGATGGGTATTGTTCTTGGGAGAGGGAGGAGCTGAAGGATGACGTTAAGGCGGGGAATTGGGTCTTGGCTGCTTGTAGCCCAAGTGTAATTGGACCGAATTGTGTGGGAGGTGTTGGGCTTTGGGAGGAAGTTAATGAGCTCATGGGTCATAGAAAAGTTTGCTGATTTTTCTCTGCCTGATACACTTTTCTGGGCATGCAAAAGACTGTATATTTGTACAGCTTGCTTAGGTAAGTTTTAAATTTGGTGGGCTGAGTATGCTTGCAATCTCAACTCCATACTAAATCAATGTGGTCCAACACAGAAAGCACCACAAGGGTATTGTCTCCTTCCTCCGATGATGTAAAGCGATGCTGTGGTGATATTGGATTGGGATCTTGTGGGTGTCGAAACGGTCATTTGAGACCTTTAATGGCTGAAAATTTGGCAACTCTCGAGGGAATATCTTTGTTAAAATAGCATGATTTTAATAAGTGAATCGATCCTCACCACCCTTCTCCTCGTGGCACAGAAGAATTCATGGTACAAGAAATTAGGATTGGCTTGGCGGATCAACGCGGGTGACATATCGATGCCTCTCTTTGTCAAATATATGGGACTTCGTGTTTGATGTATATTACCTTTTCTTTTTCGAAAAAGAAGAAAATAAATTCACTCTAACTTGAGTTTTGACTTTTGAGAAATTGATTGCTCCGCTGATGAACTGAATGGTTGATGATACAAATATTTATTTTGGTAAATACCAAATAAAGAGGTAGTTGTATCAAAATTTTTTTTAAAAAAAAGCAATCTATGTAATTTTATTTTACAAAAGTTACTCGAAAAATAAACAGAACAAAAGAATAAAAGACATGAGATGAGTGGGTTACACCTGTGGTTCACAAAAAACGATCGCAGAACGGTCGGAACAATAGCACCTGTTCAAGGCCTAGAGCGACAATTTCACGGTCGTCACAGATCGGAACGGCGATTTCAAGGCCTGGAACGACGATTTCGGGGCAGGAAACGATCATTGCTTAATATGTTTACATTTTTTTTAGTTTTTTAATTTTTTTCATTAATAATTTGTCTAAATTATTTAATTATTTTTATTTTTAATTTAAAAAACTATATGGTAAAACCACAGTCGTTCTACATAATGTCAATGAAACTAGAAGAGCAGCATCCGCCTAGCTACTCGTAAATAAATACATTTGTTATAACTTATTGATGGTATGTGACATTCAAGATTAGCGTGAGAAAATAATGTCCTAACAGTAAGAGTAAATTGATCGTCTAAGATACCGCCGCAGAAAGAGAACAAATAATTTGATAAGGAAGATAAAAATTAAAATTTAAACTTCGAAAAAAGGTCCTACCGGGAGTCGAACCCAGGTCGCTGGATTCAAAGTCCAGAGTGCTAACCACTACACCATAGAACCTTGATACATGACAATCAGTTTGAATTTATTACTAAATATAATAATAGCAGTGTTTTTAGATCTCAATTCACTTACAATTATAGTTCTTAATAATCGTTCTTATTATTTAATAATACCAACAACGATTAAATCTATTCTTCAACTTCTCTTACGAGCATGATAGCAAAAGAGAATTGTTTCCTGAATCCAAAATCTAATCACCATCGCTAGTAGCTACTAAAGCGAGGCATGAATTTTCATCTTAGTAATTGATAGTGAAGTTGGTAACAATAATTTGTTCAATCATGTCAAGGAATTCTGTTCTCTTTCTTGACAAAACTCCATAAATTTGGTTCCAATTTCTCTATGGTTTCCTCCGATCAGGGAAGAGCTTTCTATTACCACCCTAGAACCCATGTTTTATACCTGTCTGATCCTTGCGAGTATCTTGATAAAGGTAATGAATGGGATGTTGGATTTTTCGTGGGATATTTAAGTCCTTTTGCAACGTCAAAGGTCAGAAAACTGCTCATAAGTAAGAGAGCTCCACTGCATTCAAAGGAGGTATGGTATGTCTATATTGCAAGGCGAAGCTACGGGAAATGCTGCAAGCAGAGATAATGCCGTCAAGTGCGAGCTGCCGGCTTGGTGCATATGAAGATCCTATTGAGTATTATGTTTCCTTGAACGGACATGTGCTCGGGATATGTACACCCTTTCCCTTGACTGATACATCGGAGGAGTGATAATTTGGTACTCAATGTACTTGGTATGTTTGACACATTGTTTAGGACTAGGTACATATGATACCTAATTTGAAATACTAGTTTTATTAGTGATGTAAGTACCTCCTCAGTCTTACTTATATAGCCAACATTGCAAGTGGAAAACACATCTAGGGATTGATACCATAGATGCCTACTTCGATGGATATTTCCATCCATGTTGGATGCGAATATTCACATCCAATAGTTGCTATCTCATTAAGGGTGGTGTCAATGGGGGTAGCAACCAATAAACCCACAATAATATCTATTTAACTTATATAATGATAATAAAATATAAATCAAACATAGGACTCGACATAACAAGGATGATTTTGGCAACAAACCACTTAGTGGTTTTCCAAAAAATTATCTATGCATACAAGGCATAAATTCTGGTTCTCAACTTCAGAAACACTTCACAAGCAAGAACTGGCTCTCGACGATGGCTAGCATGCTAGGGTGGCAGATAAAAAGAGATTTTTTTAAATTAAAATACAAGAAAAATTCAGAACCCATGAGAGAGTTGTATTTGACACGTGTCAAGAGCCCAACATGGAGTAAAATTGAGTTCTAGAAGCTAGCACTAATGGAGGTTAATCTCTTATTTCATTATGGCTCCTTTTCTCAATCTGGAAATGAAGCTTACATCATTATTTTTTTTCTTTTTTTGAACAATTCCTAGTAGGGGAATACGGACTGGAACTCGGGTTATTTAACAGTGAGGAGTGAGGAAGGGGTGACGACTATTAAGCTGTAACCCCGATGTCACATCATTAATTTTTTAAAGTGACATAGATTGGTCACTCATTCCTCTCATGGTGCAAAGTCATAACATGGACAACAAGCTTTTAATGCATCTACATCCAGATTATTCATTTAAAGCACACCCAAACCAAAATCCACATGTGTCCTCTTTTTTATTTTAATCTAGCAATCTTAGCTTGCAACCTCCAGTTGTTACATCCAATCTTCTTTGTTATCTGGATTTACTCATGATTCATTATTTACTCCTTCGTTAGAGGGAGTGAATCCATACACTCACACGATTATTACGTTGAGAATTATTTTGGATGATGAGGTTCTCTCTTCCCATCTATTAGTGGCTTTGCTTTCTATTTTTATTATGCTTCTAGAGTCATCCCTAGCGTTGGTGATATTTTACTGCTTTACCATGTCATAATCTTTGCTCTATTTGGGAAGGTCTTGGCCTAGTCCTCTCCTCTTTTGTTTTGTTGTACTTTCTTTTGCTAGAATAAGCATGTAGGGTCTGCCAAACCCTCCTCATTTCAATGGCGGTTTTGTTAAAATAATAAAAAAAAAACAATAGCAAGAATCAGCCCCTTTGAGATGCCCTCATTGCAACTCCACGTACACTAAATTCCGCTACTATAACAACAATGACCGGGGACAACCTCGATACTATTGCAAGACATGTAGAAGGTATTGGACTGTTGGCGGAAGCTTGAGGAATATCCCTTTGGTGGTAGCAGAAGAATGGCAAGCCAACAAAAGATTTATCTTCCTTTTATAGCAATTCTTTATCTCCAATTTTGACATCGGATGAATGGGAGCACAAGTTACAACTGCCAACACTGTTGGCAGCTGCTGATTCCCAAAATTTTGGTACAACTAGAATCGAACCCCTTGGAGGCCTGTCTGAACCAATTTCTCCTCAAAGCTCATATCATCTCAACGATGAGATCTCTTGTTTGGCTGCTATACAATCTTTGACCCAACAACATATAGTGAACGAATGTTTCGATAGAACCGATATAAGAAACCATTTTGGTGGTTCCAGTGTCGACATAAACATTTCCCAAGAATGCAATTTTCAATCCATGGAATTACATCAACCTTTACCTCAACAAATTCCAAGCTACGGAGATAATCCAGCTCATCCTAACTGGCCGTTGAATCCTTTGCCTCAGGATTTCAACAACAATTTCAGCTTCTCCGCCGCAAATGCTAGTATCTGGAACAACTCCACCGGAAACACAAATGAACCAGAAACAGCTAGAACTTCCATGAACTCAAACGACTAGTCACATTTGTCAAAATATGGTGGTCGGCCATAAAATATTGCATATTACAGTTAAAATATTAGGATGAATGAATGGAAACTGATTGCATATTAATTTTCTTAAAATCAAAGGATTTCTCGCAAATTAATGTCTCTGAATAGCCCAGAACAGCGTGGATGCATGGTACGAAGTTGATAATCCTAAATCATAATAACACAAGCATCACTGATTTGAGGTCAAGGAATTTCTAACTTTAGGGTACACTTTGTTACGGAACTAATCCGAGATAAGAAGAAATCACTTGTCGATTGCAGCTTGAATGAAAAAAAGTTCAAATTTCAATTCCAAATACCTCCCAGTACGTAAATTTTAACCAAAAATACAAGCCCATTTATATACATTAATTGATTTCCCTACAAAAATTAGCACCATATATCACTGATTTCAAAAAAATTGTCGATGCCGACTAGATTTTTTCCTGTTTGATCAAATTGACATTCCAAGAACGCCGACAAGACCGAGAACGTACAACCATTACTCAAAAGTGATGCCTGGACGGTGTCCTGGGTGATCAAGGAGGCCCATGGCCTAAGTGGGCAATTTCCATTGCTCCTGGGAAGCAGCCCATTTAAGGTTAGGCCCAAGTGGCCACACCTCCGTCATAATTTCTGGTTGTGGGGACGGCGTGCGCGCTGACCCTATCCAATCTGTTTGGTTTCGCTTATGGTTGGGAAAGCCAAGTTGGTTTTTGTGGTAATATGTTGTCTAGCATTCATCCAGGTCTTGCCACTTTTGGCTTGTTTTGTTGGTTATTCGGACTTCTCGGCCTTACTGTGATATCCGGTTATCTGGGTTTCGTACGCCATTCAATCCGGTGCTTGGGTTGTTAACTCTCGGCAAAGAATTTGGTGCCGAGAGCTTGCTCGGTTGTTCGTCATTAATCAGTTTATGCTTCTCGTCTTTCCATCTTTTTACCTTCAGGATATTTTGGAAGGTAGTTACCTTGCTCACCCATATCCTGGGCTGAATGGTTTGAGGGGATCTGGATCGACTATGCTGATTCCTAGCTGTGGTTTAATGTGAGTCAACGCTAGGCGTTTGTATTCACCATTGTTCTCTTCTTGTATTGCCGTGTCTTGGGTGATTGTGACTGTATTTCCTTGTCATCATTTGTTCTATTAATATAATATATGTTTCTGGCAAAAAAAGAAATAGGAAATTACAAGAAGGTACCACTTCCAAAACATCTTTCAACTAAATCTCCCGAAAAAATCTTCTTTCAACTAAATAAATCTTTTAGAAAACTTATTTCAAATAAGTCTATTTTATCATACCCTAATCTAATTAGTACATTAATTATGACTAAGTATCATTGCTCTACACCTTCATCCCCAAACATTTGCCCACTTTCCACATTCACGTTCTTTATCGTTGAATAGCCTTGATTTTTCGATTGACAACAACAATTATCGTTGATTTTTTTCTCGTTAATACAGTTCGCGCTCAAATTTACAAACAATTGTGCTCGATTCCTTCATTCAATTGTGCAACATCTTTCTATATATTGTGCGTTGGAAAGTGTCGATTGAATTTGCGTTGATCTCCTAACATTTTCGTTGATTTGTGTTGAATTCGAGTGTTTTTTTTCCGTCTGTTCTCCTGCATTTACGATACAATTGTGGCATTGTGATCGGTCGAATTGTTGAAATTCTAAATTTGTGTTCGGATAGTTGATGCATGTTGATCTATCAATTCTGAGTCTTTGTATCAAAATTTCGATCGACTTTTGTTGTGTTGACCTTAAGTTCTTCGATCATTGTTTTCTATATCTGTGAAATTTTTTGTTGTTCTTTGAATCGATTTTTGTGCTGTGTTCCTCATAATTCGTTTTGGCTCCAATTTATATAAAATGCACGATGAGTTTTTTTTCACCTTCCTCAAAATTCATTTTGTGCACATTTTTTCTGCTTGGCTTCTTGGTGTAGATTGCTCAATTTCTTCATCATTCAATTGCTGGTAGATTGGATTTTTGTTCATCGAATTAGTACTGGTCCCGATTAAGTTGATACTGATCTTTTTGCTGCTATATATGTATTGATGGAGCAACAACAACAAAAACACTATCCACTTGTGTCTAGCGGTGCATGTAAATTACATGCACCGCCAGACTCAAGCAATGCATGTGACTCATACGGTGCATGCAAAATTGACTCACAGTGCATGTAAAAATTACTCATGCGGTTTATGTAAAATTACTCATGCGGTTTATGTAAAAATTACTCAAGCGGTGCATGTAAAAATTTACTCATGCGGTTTATGTAAAAATTACTCATGCGGTGCATGTAAAATTGAGTCATGCGGTGCATGTAAAAATTACTTATGTGGTGAATGTAAAAATTACTCATGCGGTGCATGCAAAAGTACTCATGCAGCGCATGTAAAATTGAGTTATGCGGTGCATGTAAAAATTGACTCATGCGGTGCATGTAAAAATTGACTCATGCGGTGCACGTAAAATTGACTCATGTGGTGCATGTCAAATTACTCCAGCGGTGCATAGCGGTTTCATAAGTGGGGTTACTTTGGTCATTGTATTAAAAAGTTGACTTAGTTGAAAGAATTTTTTTTGGGTGACTGAGCCGAAAAATCTTTTACTTAATGGTACCGGCCCGAATTTTCCCAAAAAAACCATTATTCAAAAGTGGCCTCATAATCGAATAAGGGGCTTTGGACAACTTTTGATAAAATATAATTTCTATGGAACTGTATTTGATTAGTTCTAAAAGTTTGGGAGCAATATTTATTAAAAACAATTTCAGTAGGATTATATTTGATTAACTGAGGATTAATATTGGAAATACCTTTATTATATGAGGCCACGTTTACAATTTACCCTTTAACTAATTGAAGTGAATGATTTTGTTTCGAATTCTAAATATTTTTAATTCACAACGATCTTCCTAAAAGCGTGTGTCATGATGAACATATAGCGTAATAAAATTGATAGATATTATTTCTTTAATAAAAAATAATAATTCCTTAAATAAACACTCATTGCTTATAAAAATATAGCTCGTTGGGCAACTATTAATATTATATCATCATATATGGAAATATAAAAGCGTGTCTCCCAAATTAAATGTTTTATTTATTCTGTTAAGTTAAAAAAAATTAAATTATAAAAGTATAGCATTGATCCAAGATTAATTATAATACCAAAGAAGCATGAGGATAAAATTATGAAATATCGAATTAATGGTAATTAAAATGGCACTATGTAGAGTACGTAGCATTAGTTTTAGGTTACATCCTGTGTAGTTTATCTAATTGTTCGATTACTTTTAGGCATCGTTTGGCACAATATATGTGTTGAGATAAGTGAAAGATGAATAATTAAAATGTATGGCTCGTACCACCTTTAACAATGTACCAAAATGTGACATATAAAAATTATATATATGAGTCATACATAAGTATTACTTGATATTCATACACGCAAATGATATATATAAATTACTTATGTATGTGCATTCCTATACATATCCTTCTTCTTTTTTATAAATTCTAAAGTGAATGGTAAAATGGTAGATACAATTAGTTGAGAAGAGAAGACTGACGTCTAAAGAAGTTGATTAAAATAAAAATAAAAAATAATGAGAAAAAATAATAGATTGATAAAATAAAAAAAGTGTGTAATTTTTTTTCGAGGGTAGCCTTATGGTGGAAAGCACTCATCCTAGAGGTGAGCAAATTTTTAATCTCGAATGCCTATTTGAATACATCACGATACTTTGACTTAGACATATCGGATATGCCATATGACGTACACAGAATTAAAAATTAATTTTAGTCTCATATATGAGTCTGGATATGACCAAGATATATCTGAAATCATATCTGATACAATCAAGATACATCAACTTTGTTATATTTGACTTTTAATATATAATGCTAATTATACATTTGGAACTTGATTTCGTGTATATATATATATATATATATATATATATATATATATATATATATATATATATATATAATATTTATGTAAAAGTGGTCCAAATTTTACTTTGCAACTATTGTTTAAAAAATGACAGTTAACATTTTCAACTTTCATGAATTATAATTATATGACTCGATTTTGTGTTTTATCTAAATTCACTGTCACATTACATCATTATATTAGATATTCAAACTTAGAACCTCTGAAGTTAGTTGTTGTCAAGAGAATTCAAATTATTATAATTAATGAAAATTGATGATGTAAATTGTAATTTTATAAATAATTGTTGTAAAGTGAAATTTGAACAAAACTATTGGATATTATTATTATTGTAATGTACTTGTATATATATAATAAAAATAAAAAAAACTATCTTATCCAAACGTATCATATCATTGAAATTTCAAAAATTCAGTACAATCGTATCCGTGACCGCATATCCATATCCGTGCGATAAAATATATATGATACGGTAAAAAAATAACTTGTTGTAGATCACTAGAGGACCCGGGGGGACCCTTCTACATGAATACTTAAATCCACATGGTCCCTCCTAGCATGCAAAATTGTTGAAACCAAACCCTAATTACTTTGCACCTCCTTATTTACCCTTCTTCTTTATCAATTGTGGACCACACACTACAAATCTTTTCATATTTGTTTTTAAAAAAAAATCCCATTACTGCATTACTTGCCACACACATAACTTGTTGGATCATTGTGTGAAGTTGACACGACTAAAGCTGTCTCATTCAATACCTAGCTAGCTAGCTCAAATTAAAGAACAAACCCTATTCCTCAGTATTGTTTCTCTCTACTTCTGACAGGCGTTTCATATCAATAAACCAATATCTGAATAACCATATCTACGTATGGTTTGGACCGATCGACCTTGTCGGCTAGGGTTTTGTGATCCCAACAAATTTAACTTTCCTTTTAACATTTTAAATCTGTTTTTTTTTTTTGGGATACCGAAAACCCATGGTCCCTATTATTTTGGTGAGCGTTGGGTAAACCAGGTTGACGTACATGTAAACCACGACAGTCAGATAAATCACACTAGCAAAGCCCGTTGTGACAAGCTAGACCGAAAAATGTATTGATAGGTGGAGTCGAACTAGTGACCAAAGGCTTTCGTGATAACATACTCCACCAATTAAACTATCCCGTTAGGGGCAACATTTTAAATCTTTTTGCTGTAAGAGCATAAGGTTTATGGCATCTGTATGTTGTTAATTAGATATTTTGTCATAAGATAAATACAACAAAAAATTTACTTCGGTATCTCATAAAGATTTAAGCACAAAAATTAACTTGGGAGATTAAATTTGTAGTGTTCTGAGATTCGAAGCATGAAGGATATAGAATGTATGAACTGCATTACTATTATATATATATAGCATATCAGAACACTTTTTTCACAAAACAAATCTATATACGAAACTGTAGATAAACAATGATTTAAAATACATCACTCACTCATATATGTGTACCGATCACCTTCCATTTTTTATCAATTGAAACTGATTGTTGGAATTCGATACTATTTGCTTGATCCAGAAGCATTTTCTAGAATCTGAAGCCGACCACGAAGTCGCTACCTTGGTAGCAAAGGAGAGTAAATCTTAATCATCCAACCTGTTAAGATTTATGCTCGCTCTAGTGTAGTTTAGCTTAGTTCTCTTCATGAGCAAGATAACGAGAAGATATATATAAACCCTGTTAAATTAAACACAATATACCGCTTCCGATTAGGCTACTGCAATTGAAATTCCACGTCTTTGTTTCTCTCGTTTCTGGAGCTGTTCTGTGACTGGAGAAGATTGGAAGTATTTGACAACTGCAACCCCTGGAAAGTTTGGTTTTTGGGGACAAATTCTGTATTCATGGCAGAATTATGAGTAGGGAAATAAGATTGTGAGATTCCAGCAGGTTGATACAAGAGAACCTGTTGAGATCCAGATGGGACAGAAAGCGTTGAATATGGCAATTGAACTAGGTTAAAATTATGCAAATCTTCAGACAGGATGTGATTTTTCGGAGGATATTGTGACAACGTTAAATTTGATGGATCCCATTTAAGAAAAGAACTGTAAGGTACTGCAGTAGGATTCAGAAAACTTGGCCCAACGTTCGATCTAGTTACAAAATTGTTTGCAGAAACATAAGCACCTTGTTCTTCATGAAATCTTGCTGAGTTTTCATCTTTTTGATCAACGTTTCTAGTTTCTCCTAGAGCTGCATCCTTCGACGATCCCCAAACGAAATTCGATCTGGGATTTTTGAACTGTTCATGATTCAACCAGTTTATACTGCCACCGATTGTTAAAACTGCTTGTTTCTCATCACGAGATCTAAAATCTTGATGAGAACTAGAACTCAAAATCTGATGAGCATTATGGCAAAAACTCCCTGGGGGAATTTGGAGTGGAGGCAATTCATCAATATCATCCTTTGCAACTTTGAGTAGCCAATCCACCACTTTGCTCGGCTGATTCAAGCCTAATCGTTCTTGAAGATCGTATAAATGTACGGCGGTTGGAACCGAGAGCCGGATCCTCCTGTCTCTAAGGCCTTTAACTGTGAACACTTTGCTGTGCCTGTCTTTGCCTCCAAATGCTCGAGAAACATGCACGATACGAGGATCGTTCGATCTAGACCATGTTTTTGCTGAAGAACTTGACGAGGGCTTAAAGATTTTGGCATGGTCATCAGATGTGGTGTTTTCTTTTCGAATCATTGTCTCAGGTCTATGATAAATCGAAAAATTATACATATGATGAATATTCTTGAAAACCCTCTTAGGTTAAGTGAAATGGCTACAATCTCAGTTCAAACCCTCAAGTTATTTCTTCCATAGCAGCAGAAATTCCAGATATTTTAGTTTCTGCACATCAAATAGTGATCCGTGAGATCGAGAAGCTGAAAAGAAGAACTGTGCATGGTTTGTCCGTTTCAAATTATACCCAATAAACTGGCGAAAAGGAGTTCAGTTAAAGGCGTAATATTGAATCAACAGACAACGGAAGCAAAATCTTGAATATATGTATGAACAGAACTCAATCATGTAATAAAAGAAATTAAACATGCAATCGATAAAATAGAAACATGTACCACAATCGTGTAAACATGAGCAACCTGTCCGAAATTTACCTGGGAAAAAAACGTGAACGAAGATTTCAAAAGAAGAATTTCTTTTTGCTGTCAAATTTATGCCAAGAAAAGATGTCAGATTTGCAAGAAAACGAAGGAAAAAGAAGATGGGTGTCAGCTTCATCTGATCCTGGTCCATGGAAGAATTGGTGCACAAGAAGCCACGTGAGTCAGCTTAGACAGATAACTGTTGCTTTCAAAATCTTATCAGCTAACTTAATTGTAACCACGCCTAGCCTGCATCCTACATAATCAACATCTTAACTAACATGTCAATCAATTTTTGATTAGTTTGTGACACGAATTACTATTTTTAAATATTTTCTGTCTGACAAAGGAGATATATATATATAAAATATTACAAGCATAAATGGATTATTGGTTTTAAATTCTGCACTTTTTGTGCATGGCAGTAATAGTATATATCACACGGCTTGACAGATGCCATCTGCAAGAGAACTGAACTGAACATGTCAGGACTAATATGCAGGCCACGATGATATATGTTTGGTTGATGCTGCCCATAAATCATTCGAATCAATCATTAGATAAGAATATTCATAACCAATGGTTGCTAAAACCGAGGATAGGAGCATTTTTATAAATCGTCACACAAATAACCAAACTGGAAATTGTTAGAACGCATATATAAGCAATATGTATCAAAACACATGACTATAATGCATGTGACAGAAAACCTAAAGCAGACAGATAAAAATCAGCTAAAACAATAGGGCGTTGGGGATTATTAAACCGGAATCCATTTATTAAATAAATATTTGTGGACTTTTAATATATTCTGAGAATAGGATCGTCACGTTGATGTTGGATAGTCCTGAGAGACAGTCTGATTGTATTTAAAAACTCCCAGTCTGTATGCAGAGGAAAAGGACCACATCCTTTTCGTGCAGTGGGATTTTCGTCGAGCCCTGCTGAATTCTTTGAATTTACACAAATACTATACTAATTTCAAGAAGATTAATGAGGGAATCTTGTTTGGCAGGAATAAAGTCGGTATGGTGTATCAAATTGTAGGATAAATTTGATTGTAATGTTGGGTAAAATTCTGGATAAGTATGAATATGTATATTTTTGGTACAATAATACAAAATGTCTAATATGTCGACTCAAAAGTTCAACTATTTGTATTTAAAACGAAATTTCTCCGCTACGGTGATCCCGGTTCCGATGACAATTCGTTTATCAAGATACAAGGACAATGATTCGTGATAGTATCACTACAAATCACGAATACTACCAACCATAAAATGAAGTATTATTTTTATTTTGATAGTCAAAAGGGGAGGGAGTTTGAGGTCTTCGACTTGAGACATCTTCCAATTGTGGAAACTCATGGTATCGATTGAGCTAGAAGCTCTTCGCAATATATGAATTATAACATTTGAACCAAAATGAATCAATATTTATGAGTCTTTTAATTGAGATTTTTCAACCAATTTCAGTAAACACGGTTTCAAATTGATTTCACACTTTTTTAAATTATAATTTGTGCATGTCCTAAATTGTAACGTGAATGATCGTATTAATTTTACATCGATTTACGAAAAAGGTTTAAAAAGGTAGTTCTAATGTTATGTAATGATTATTTATACGATTTATAAATATTATGAAATAACAAAATATGGAAATATTGTGAAGGATCTCCATTGCGATTTCTGCTTGAAAATTTAGGATGTGACAGTTAGAAGAATATGGCTAGCCGTGCTGGACTTTCTCTCTTCATTGTGAAAGGAATATTTTATTTTGGCAATATGTACATTTTGGCTTCTTCAAATGATGAGATCTTCCGATCAAGTATGAGTAGTGCAGGCTGACCTACCAAATAAACGTTTCAGGAATATATGGTAAATATATTTGCATACATACATATATGTGTATACATACATTATATATATTTATTAGTGATGTCATATGTACAGAAAAATACATATGATGTGATCCGTTATTTTACGTGTTTGGTAGAATTAAATGTTTACGAAAAATAAAAGGAATACACCAAGATTTTTTACGTGGAAAACCCTCAAATTGAGAGAAAAACCACGGGACCTAGTCCAGTATAAAGCTCCACTATAAATATTGATGATTTACAAGATGATCTGGACACAAGAAAAAATTATTCAATGACTTACACGACTACTGTTATAGAAATTATAAAAAAGACCGAACAGACTCAAGTTTGCTCTCTTCGGAGTCTTTTTGCCCAGAAAAATCCAACCCCTTCTGTGATGACATCCGCGGGTATTTATAGGACTATTCCTAGTGATTGACTCGCGGGAGATCCGGAACACGATGTCCTCTGATCGTGGCTTAACTGGAGCCCAACACGTCCGAGAAATCCGCGCCCCATTATTGCACGTTCATTCACGCCGGTTAATTTGTTAGTTATTCCCGGGTCTTCCGCTAATCTTTGACCAGAGAACCGAGGAGGGTTAGCAGATGTTCGGTAAAACCCTGCTCGGTGCTATCTGTTCGGTGCACTCTGTTCGGTATATGACTTGTTCGCCGCTTGCGGGGATTTTACCCGAGGAGGTCAATATTTCATATGCCATCACCTCACCCCCTAAAGTAAAGCAAGACGAGACTTTTGAAGTCTTGTTTTATTGCTTTCGGGTAAAATCCAAACTTAACCTGCTCGGGATATTTTGCCGCCCTTTTTTCCCGCCCAAATATTTCAAATGCCGCGCAATGTTTCGTTTCCCGAGGCTCCTTTATAACCTTCCATCCCCTTATTTTTGGACGGTAAGGATTAAATGACTGTTCACATGGTCCCCGCTATAAATACCCCTCCATTTTCTTCATTTGTTTTTACTTTACTGCATTTTGCTTCCGAGCTAGCACCAGACGGTCGAACAACTTGTCTCACCAGTTCCCTTCTTTTTAATCACTTAAGTATGGTTTCTTCCTCAGCCGATTCTTCATTGCAAGCTATAGATAGGTTTACCGAAGGAGATGCTCTTAACCCCTCTCCTCAAGCCTCTTCCTCTTTCGATAGTGACAAAACCTTAAGCTCTTCTGCTGCGTCGGCTGCTCATAAACAAGAGCAGAAACGTGCTACGGAGCGAGATTTAGTTAAAGCCAGGGTTCCTTGGTTCGAGATATTCGAGTCTGAGGTTAAATTGCCTCAGCAACTCATCAATATCCGAACTAAATGGGGGATTTCTGAGGGGACTTCTATTATTGATCCCCCTTCTGGATCTCGTCCCCACTTACCCCCTAAGGGGTATTTTCCTTTCTATATAGACCAACTCCGAGGAGGGCTCCGTTTTCCCGTCCCTTCTTTCTTTATTGAAGTGGCCTCCTACTTCTGCGTTTCCCTTAGTCAATTATTTCCCAATAGCTATAGGTTATTAGCAGGCTTCTTCATAGTTCTTTCTTATCTGGGTTTTACCCCTACTCCCGAGCTTTTTCATTGTTTCTTCCAACTGAACAAGAAAGAGATCGGCCTTTTTTACTTTTCCTCAAGGACAGGGGTTGGCTTCCTCAAAAAATACCCCTCGTCTATAAAAAATTGGAAAAACTCTTACTTCTTTGCTCGTCCCCTCCAGCCTTGGGATTGCCCTATGGAGTGGAGGGAAAGTCTCCCGAGGGGGAAATCAATCAAGGGTCACCTTGAGGAGGAACCGTATTTGTCGGTTCGTCGTGCACTTGGCGATCAGTGTTATAATTTGATGGAGCTGATTGACGACGGACTGCTATACTTGTTCCAATTGAGCCCCAAGGGTGTATCCTTGAAAATGTCCCTCGGTGAGTGCTTTCCAAGTAATCTTCTTCGTTTTACTTTTAACTTATCATGTTCGGACTAATATTTCTCTGCTCTTTTCAGAAACAAAAATGATGAAGGCAATGATAGCCGAGAAGCTAAGGGAGAAGAGCCAAAAAGGCCAAACTTCTAAGGCTGCTGCTATTCCTGCACCTCCCCCTTCTATTGAGATTTTGACTCCTTCTGAGGAGAAGGCTTCACCTGAGAAGACTCATGCTCTTCATCGCAAGAGGAAGACTACTCCCGAAGGTCCAAGTTCCTCGCCCCAAGCACCTCCTACTAAAAAAACTTCTTCTTCCCTCATCCCTTCCGAACCTCGAGCCTCCTCTCAACCCGCTCTCGTGTATCTCGACCTTCTTCGAGATACAATATCCCTTCGTGGACGTACTCCCCTACTGTTCCACTACTGAAAAAACCCGATCCCAAAGCCTCACATTCCATGCTGTGCTATACCCCCAACCCTGCTGATCGAAAATACCTCGGGGAGCTGGCTTTCAGCAATTTGGTGAACGACTTCTCCTCCTCCTTTACCCAGGTAAATGTTTATGCCCATTAATTTGTTCCGTTTGTCTTCTTTCAATACCTTCATTTGTTATTTTAACTTTATATATGATCTGATGCAGGCCCACATGATGGCGGGTGAACTTCTCACTCGTTTTCATTCAGTTCGATTGGCTGATGGGCAAATCAGAAGCGCATCCGGCAGTTAGAGGGTATGGGTGAGGAGTTGAAGAAAACAGTGAGCCTTTTAGAGTAGCGGCACTCGGCCCTGGTATCGGCTCGGGACAAGGCGGAGCAGGTCCTGGCAGAGGAGCGGACAAAGTTTGCTGCTCTGGAAGATGCTAACTCTTCTTTGTCAGAGCAGTATAAAGCCCTGGCTGAGCAACATCAAGCTGTCTCCGAGCAGCTGGCTCAGGAGAAATCTTCCACAGCTGCTCGTGCGGAAGAACTATGGCTTTCGAAGAAAGCTGAGTTTTTGAAGTCTCCAGAGTATAGCAGCATGGTGGCTGACCGTGCTTACAAGTTCTTTGATCATGGCTTTGAAGCATGTGTCAATCAATTTGGATCTCAGGGCTATCCGCCCGAAGGAGCTTCCAAAGATTTCCTTGATGTTAATGCTGCTCTGGAGAGCCTCCCTGAGGAGCTATTTCAGCCGTAGGATAGAGCTTTTATCTTTTATTGTACTTCTTTCTTTTTTATTAATGAAATCATTTGCTTGTATCTTGGAACAAACTCGCTACCCCGAGCGCAAACACTTAGGCAATTTTAGGTTTAAAACGTGGACCAAACATCCCGATCCCACGAGTAAACAACTAAAATTCCGAACAGCTCGCTACCCCGAGCACAAACACTTAGGCAATTTTAGGTTTAAAACGTGGACCAAACATCCCGATCCCACGAGTAAACAACTAAAATACCGAACAGCTCGCTACCCCGAGCACAAACACTTAGGCAATTTTAGGTTTAAAACGTGGACCAAACATCCCGATCCCACGAGTAAACAACTAAAATTCCGAACAGCTCGCTACCCCGAGCACAAACACTTAGGCAATTTTAGGTTTAAAACGTGGACCAAACATCCCGATCCCACGAGTAAACAACTTAAATACCGAACAGCTCGCTACCCCGAGCACAAACACTTACGCAATTTTAGGTTTAAAACGTGGACCAAACATCCCGATCTCACGAGTAAACAACTAAAATTCCGAACAGCTCGCTACCCCGAGCACAGACACTTAGGCAATTTTAGGTTTAAAACGTGGACCAAACATCCCGATCCCACGAGTAAACAACTAAAATTCCGAACAGCTTGCTACCCCGAGCACAAACCCTCAGGCAATTTTAGGTTTAAAACGTGGACCAAACATCCCGATCCCACGAGTAAACCGATGATGATTTAACGTTTAAACGTGGACCAAACATCCCGATCCCACGAGTAAACCGATGATGATGCAATGTTTAAACGTGGACCAAACATCCCGATCCCACGAGTAAACCAATGATGATTTAATGTTTAAACGTGGACCAAACATCCCGATCCCACGAGTAAACCGATGATGATGCAATGTTTAAACGTGGACCAAACATCCCGATCCCACGAGTAAACCATTAGAATTTCGAACAAACTCGATGAATCAAATATTTTCATTTTATTACTGCTGAATTCATAAAACAACAAAAAAGAAAGATTACACAAAATATTTCTTCAAGTTATGAATGTTCCAAGGTCTTACCAATTTCCGACCTTCATGATCTTCCAGCCTGTATGCTCCTCTTCCGATTACTTCCTTAATTTTGTAAGGACCTTCCCATTTGGGTGCCAACTTTTCCACCTCACCAGCAGGATTTGTTCTTCGTAACACTAAATCACCAACTTGAAATGTTCTTGATCAAACCCTTCGGTTATAGGCGTTGGTAATCCTTACTTTATATAGCTCTGTTCTTGCTACAGCCTGTTCTCTTAGCTGATCAATCTCATCCAACTCTTGCATTCTCTTAACCTCGTTCTGCTCTGGATCATAACATTGTACGCGGAGAGACTCAATCCCAATTTCTGCTGGAATGAGGGCCTCCGAACCGTATACTAGACTATACGGAGTTTCCCCTGTAGATACCCGAGGAGTTGTTCGATATGCCCACAAGACTCCAGGTAGTTCATTTACCCATTCCCCTCGGGCCCCTTCCAGCTTCGTCTTAATCCCATGTAATAGAATACGGTTAATAACTCCGTCTTGTCCATTTGATTGTGGATAGGCTACTGACGTGAATATTTGCTTAATTTTCATCTCTTCGCACCACTCCTGTATTTTCTTTCCCTGAAATTGCCTTCCATTATCCGAAATAATTCTCCTCGGTATTCCGAACCGACATACTATGCTTCTCCATAAGAATTTGATGACTTCCTCCTCAGTTATTTTTGCTAAAGGCTCGGCTTCCACCCATTTCGTAAAGTATTCCACTGCTACTAGGAGGAATTTTCTTTGCCCCGTGGCAAGGGGAAAAGGTCCGACTATGTCCATCCCCCATTGATCAAAAGGACAGGAAGTGATACTGCTATTTAAGACCTCTGCGGGTATGTGAGATAAATTTGCATGTTTCTGGCAATTGTTACATTTTTTAAGAATTCCTTCGGCATTTTCTCTCATACTGGGCCAATAATATCCTGCCCGAAGGGCTTTCTGATATAACATATTACTTCCCGAATGATTCCCACAACAACCTTCGTGAATTTCCTTTAGTAAATGTTCTCCTTCTTGCGTTGATGTGCATTGCAAGAAGGAAACTGAAAATCCCCTTTTGAACAATTTGCCCTCTGCTAACACAAAACGCATCTCCATTCTCTTCACCCGAGCAGCTTCCTTTGGATCTAACGGCAACACCCTATTTTTCAAGAATTTAATGATATGCTCCAGCCAATCAGATATGATACAAGGCTCCAAATTCATTATACTGTTGATTGATGTGTGTGAGACCAAAAGATCTTGTACCAGCACTTTCCTATTCTTCCACTCATGGATGGAGCTGGCCAACTTTGCAAGCGAATCTGCTCGGTTATTATCTTCTCGTGGTATTTGCTTCAATTGTACTTCCTTGAACTGATTCATTAATGCTTGAGCCTTCTCCACATATTTTTTCAATTTTTCTTCTTTTACCTTGTATACCCCATTTACCTGCTGTACGACCAGCATTGAATCCATGAACACTTTTACTTTCTGAACTCCGGCATCTATTGCCACTTGTAAACCAGAGAGGAGAGCTTCGAATTCGGCTTCATTGTTTGAGGAATGAAAACCGAACTGAATAGCTATGGAAACTTCCTCTCCTTCTGGACTGATCAGTATGATTCCTGCCCCGCTTCCCTTCTGAGTAGATGACCCATCTACAAATAGGCTCCAATATTTTTCTTCGCGAGTATGAGTTACTTCAACCAAGAAATCAGATAAGGCCTGAGCCTTGATGCTAGTCCGGGGCTGATAAGAAATATCGAACTCGCTCAATTCTGTGGCCCATTTCACCATCCTCCCTGAAATTTCAGCTTTTGACAAGAGCCTTCCTAAGGGAGTGCTCGTTACCACCATGATAGGGTGAGATAGAAAATAAGGCCGAAGTCTTCTTGCAGTGATCACCAGAGCCAAAGCTAACTTTTCAATTTCTGGGTATCTTTGTTCGGCTCCTTGCAAAGCTCGGCTGACATAATATACCGGTTGCTGCTGCCCAAATTTCTCTTGAATTAACACCGAGCTGATAACTTCCTCGGTTACCGACAAGTAGACGAGGAGGGTCTCATTGTGTTCGGGTTTATTCATCAAGGGTAACTGAGCTAGATATTCTTTCAAATCTTCGAAAGCCCTCTGGCACTGATCGTCCCATTCAAACTGGATTCCTCGCCTTAAGGCCTTAAAGAAAGGCAAACTCCTGTCAGCCGATCTAGATATGAATCGACTAAGCGCTGTTATTCTTCCTGCTAACCTTTGCACTTCGTTCAGGGTCCGAGGAGGGTTCATTTCTTGGATTGCTCGGATTTTCTCAGGGTTAGCTTCCACACCTCTCTCTGTCACCATGTACCCCAAGAATTTTCCACTATGAATTCCGAAGGTACATTTGGCAGGATTTAACTTCATGCCAAATTTTCTTAAAGTGGCAAAGACTTCCTCCATATCCTCTATCAGATTTTGGGCCTTCTTGCTTTTGATCAGGACGTCATCCACATAAACCTCCACGTTCCGTCCTATTTGATCTTTGAACATCTTATCCATCAGTCTCTGATAAGTAGCCCCAGCATTTTTTAATCCGAAGGGCATAACGACATAACAAAAAGTTCCTCCCGCTGTGACAAAGCTAACCTTGGACTGATCCTCGCGGGCTAAGGGGATTTGATGATATCCCTGATAAGCATCCATAAGACATAACAGCTCATGTCCCGCAGTAGAATCCACTAATTGATCAATCCTCGGTAATGGGTAACAATCTTTGGGACACGCTTTGTTCACGTCCCGAAAATCTACACACATCCTCCACTTGTCTCCCGTTTTAGGTACTAGAACCACATTGAGAGCCATGTAGGGAAACTAATCTCCCGTATATGACTTGCTTTCAACAACTCCTCCACTTGTTTAGCTATAACGGCATCCTTCTCGGGTCCGAAATGCCTTCTCTTCTGTTTAATTGCCCGAGCACCCGGATCAACATTTAGATGATGCTCAGCAATCTCTGGTTTTACCCCAATTAACTCAGAGGAATTCCAAGCGAACACATCCACGTTAGCTATTAAGCAGTCAATCACCCTTTTCCTTAATTCGGGATCCAACTTAGATCCAATGCGAGTAATTTTCGTCGGGTGACCTAACTCGATACTCATGAATTCCTCCTCGGGGATTATCCGCTCCTCCTCCTCGGGCTGTCCATGTTTCCTCTTATTACTTCCTCGTTCCCCATCTTCTCCATTTTTTCCTTTGTCTTGCTTCAACTCTTGCACATAGCATTTTCTCGATGAACTTTGACTTCCTCTTACTTGTCCCACTTCCTCTCCTACTGGGAATTTTATCTTCAGGTGGTAAGTAGAAGCAACTGCTTCGAAGGCCGTTAACGCCGGGCGACCCAATATTATATTATAGGAGGAGGGTGCATCCACTATGAGGAAGGTGATCATCTTCGTCTTTGTCTTGGGCTCCTCTCCTAATGTGACGGGTAAAGACACTTGTCCTATAGGACTTATGGCCTCACCAGTAAACCCATGCAAAGAAGTAGTTACTTTTTGCACAGCTATACTTCCTAATTCCATCTGCTTCAACGTATTAAGGAAGAGCACATCCGCCGAGCTGCCTGTATCAACGAAGATTCTTTGCACATTATAGTTGGCTACTGTGGCTGAAATTACCAGTGCATCCTCGTGGGGAAAATAAATCCCTTGTAAATCGGCAGGTCCGAAAGCTATACAAGGACTCTCCTGAGTATGACTTGGATTAATGGATAACACTTCGAGTTTTCGAGCATAACTTTTTCTTGCTCAGTTAGAATCTCCACATGATGTTCCTCCCGAAATTATATGTATAGTCCCTCGGTTAGGAACATTGCTCATGGTTCTTTCCCTGGTAACTTGATTTCCTGCCTCCCCTCTTTCCCCCCGTACTGCCCAAGGGACTGGCTGAAGTACTCCTCTCCCGGGATTAACATTATTCCGGGGGAAAGGAGCACTGTTTCTCAAGTCATCGTCAGCTCCTCGCCTTACATCCATTCTTCCTTCATGAAAACTCCCTCCTCGGGCACTTCCTCCTCGGAATACTCCTCTTCCATAAGGTCCCCCCCGACCCCTCTTCGGCATAATTTGATTCATGGCTACCTCCCGATAAGGTCTCATCGGTAGGTACTGATCAAAGTTCCTCTTGGGCTGTTCCAATGGCCTCTCCTTCCTATTGACTTCACCACCATTTTTTATTTCCTTCTTCTGCTTCATCCTCTGCGCTTCCTCCAAATTAATATATTTAGAGGCACGCCCCAGTAATTCATCATAGTCTGACGGTGGCTTCTTGGCCAACGATCTGAACAGATCCCCCTCTCTCAACCCTTGGGTGAAAGCGCTGGCTAGTATTTCAGATGTCACATGCGGAACATCAAGGCATGCTTGATTGAATCTTTTCAAAAAATCCCGCAGGGATTCCTTATCCATCTGCCTGAGACCGAACAAGCTTAAGGCTGTTCTCTTGCAACTTCTACTGCTCGCGAATTGATGAAGGAACAACGAGCTGAATTTAGGAAAGGAATCCACTATTCCTGATGGTAACTGATTGAACCATGACTGAGCAGCGCCGGCTAGAGTAGTCAAGAACACTCTACATTTCACCCCATCTGACAGCTGATGAAGGAGTGAGGCATTCTCAAATCGAGCTAAGTATTCTTCTGGATCTGTGCTACCATCATAATTCCCCACACTCAAAGTTCTGAAATTAATAGGCAGAGGATCATCAATGACCTGAGGAGTGAATGGAGTGCTTCTTCTTGCCGAGTTAATACAGCCTTCCATTTTATTGCGCATTCTTTGTAGCTCCTCCTTTAGATCCTCCATTTGATGGTGCAAAGCCCTATCTATTTCATCATTTGAACGATTAAGGAAATCTTTCGATTCTTCCACCTCCTCCTCCGACTTCTTTATAGAAGTCGAATCTTCTTCCTCTTCTTTACTTTCTTCCTGACAGGGGGGGGGGGGGGGGGGGGCGTCATGAATTGCTTCATAACTTCTCCAACAGTTTTGGCAATCACCTCAGTTAAATGTTCCATGGGTATTCCTTGGGTAGGTAATACTCGTGAAGCATTCTGCGATGATCCAGCCTCCCCAGCCCCTTCTGGTTCTGGGCATGAACGTGGGGGAGTCAGTGGTTTATCCCTCCCCGACATTGGCCCTCGCCCTTTGCTTCTAACCATTTCGCCTTGGACTCTTGATGAAAAAATCTCTGCTTCAACGTCTTTACTCTTTTTGTTCCCACAGACGGCGCCAATGATGTGATCCGTTATTTTACGTGTTTGGTAGAATTAAATGTTTACGAAAAATAAAAGGAATACACCAAGATTTTTTACGTGGAAAACCCTCAAATTGAGAGAAAAACCACGGGACCTAGTCCAGTATAAAGCTCCACTATAAATATTGATGATTTACAAGATGATCTGGACACAAGAAAAAATTATTCAATGACTTACACGACTACTGTTATAGAAATTATAAAAAAGACCGAACAGACTCAAGTTTGCTCTCTTCGGAGTCTTTTTGCCCAGAAAAATCCAACCCTTTCTGTGATGACATCCGCGGGTATTTATAGGACTATTCCTAGTGATTGACTCGCGGGAGATCCGGAACACGATGTCCTCTGATCGTGGCTTAACTGGAGCCCAACACGTCCGAGAAATCCGCGCCCCATTATTGCACGTTCATTCACGCCGGTTAATTTGTTAGTTATTCCCGGGTCTTCCGCTAATCTTTGACCAGAGAACCGAGGAGGGTTAGCAGATGTTCGGTAAAACCCTGCTCGGTGCTATCTGTTCGGTGCACTCTGTTCGGTATATGACTTGTTCGGCGCTTGCGGGGATTTTACCCGAGGAGGTCAATATTTCATTTGACATCAACATACAAAATTAGGATTATTGGCAACGAATCCCCTATTCTTTTCAAATAGACAGATTATACTACTGTTGTTTGAAAATAGACAGTTTACCCAAGATGTTTATGATAATAGACAATTTACACGAAGTACTTTGTGAATATGAGCAAATCAATTCCTTCGTATATGCTATATTTTACAAATCACATGAGATAAAAATCACAGTTGGTAAACTGTCTGATGTGATTCGAGATTTTGATTATAAGGTAAAATAACGTGGTAATGCAAAATAACGATAAACACACCAAGATTTTTTACGTGGAAAACCCTCAAATTGAGAGAAAAACCACGGGACCTAGTCCAGTATAAAATTTCACTATGAATATTGGTGACTTACAAGGTTTTCTAGACACACAAAATAATCGCTCATTGACTTACACAAATATTTTTAGAGAAATAACAAAAAGAACCGAACAGACATAAGTTTGCTCTCTTCGGAGTCTTTTTGCCCAGAAAAATCCAACCCCTGCTATGAGGTTATCGAAGGGTATTTATAGGACTGCCCTCAGTAACTAACTCGCGAAAAACCAGCAACATGATGTCCTTTGATCGTGGCTTGATGGGAGCCAAGCGTGTCCGAGAAATCCGCCCCATTAATGCACGTTCAATCACAGCCGGTTAATTAGTTTTAATTATGACCGGGTCTTCCGCTACACTTTGACCAAAATCCCGAAGAGGGTAAATGATGCTCGATAATATGCTGATCAGTATCCTGTGTTCGGTAACCATCTCTTCGGTCTAACTTCTGCTCGGCCTTTTTAGAGTTTGTATCTTCATAAATGGATTTTACCCGAGAAAATTAATATGTCATATGACATCACTGTCTAATCACAAAGCATAATAGGTAAAATGTCTATTACAGATATTATATGAGGTAAATGCAAATTTATAAATTACATGAATAAAAAATATATTATCAATATCATATACGTAAATATCACTGGTTCACAAAAATAATAGTATTAGTAAGTACCCATAAATTTAATTAAATTGGTTGCACACCTACCTCCAATATTAATGTATCGTTATATTACATCCATATTTGATAGATCACACATGCTGCGATGAATTTACCTTTTTGAGGGTATATACAATTTTATATTAATTCTGACACGAAATCCCATTTTCAATATATGGAAGGACTACCACTACCACTAGCTAGTTACAGCATTAATGCGTCACGTGTTATAAGAACCCAATTATTGTTGCTTTTTTCCAATCCAATCTGTCACGTGAACATGTCAATAATCAAGACAAAGTTCTGAAATAATTTTGCATTATGGAGCAAAAAATAATTATATGGATTGAATGTTTGTAACGAGCAAGATACATAAATATATATGTATATATTTATATGTATGTTAATGTTTGTAAAGATCGGTGCATAGAAGTAGGACCGATCAGCAGGATGCTAACAATGATATGTTTCCTTTTCATTTTCTGCCGATTTTAGCCGAAAGTGTAAATTTTTAAGTAAGATGCAATGATTAACATTGATGATTTTGTGAATAGCTAATACGAAAGCTGCATGTTGAAGATTGATGCGTAGGGACTGTTACTCCTGATATTGACATAATTATTGGACGATGTAGATCTCGCATTGCGCTCATCACATCTATAGTCTCAAACTGCATGGCGATAATTTTCCGGGCAGCCATAGGTTGGGGAATGATCTCTTTTATTGATATTTTAATAATTTGATACAATATGATGGTTTATACGTATGTAAATGACATCCTTTAATACTTGTATCTCACTTTTTTTACATTTGTTAAATTATTATTTGATTTTAATTTGTTATTATATTTAAAATTTTAAAATATTTATATTGAATATCACTAACCTAATAAATTATTTTACAAATGTTAGCTATAGTGAAAAACATATCTACAAGAAAAACAAACAGACACCTACAAAATTATCTATATAGTTTATAAAAACACATTCTAGAGAATATTTGTGCAACTCACACCATCCATTTCAAATAGGATTTGTCCCGTGGACACACGAGCATTCCAACCCGTTGGATTTCATTTTCCTCTTCTCATTCTTACTTCTGTAG
Organism: Haberlea rhodopensis; assembly: GCA_907163345.1. Lineage (NCBI taxonomy): Eukaryota > Viridiplantae > Streptophyta > Magnoliopsida > Lamiales > Gesneriaceae > Haberlea > Haberlea rhodopensis. The sequence goes on from CAJQUN010000060.1 coordinate 1,600,207, forward strand.
GTTTTCCGGAGGTTGGTGTAATACCCTTGTCCCACATTGGTTATGGGTGAAAATTTAAAGTGGTTTATAAAGGCTTACAATGGACTATTATAGCAACTTGGGTTAACCATTTTCGTAGAGCGAAGACGGATACGAAGTAGTTGCTATGAGAGCCCATTGTGCAGTCGCGCGGGCCTGGGCCCGGGGCGTGACAGAATGATATCAGAGCTGGTCACCGGCAGAAAACACAGGGAGATAAGTGCTATGCGGGGCAAAGTGCTACGTGCGTGGGAGCCACCTCTTGAGCCTAAAGGGGCAAAGTGCTACACGACGGGGGCCACCTCTTGAACCTGCGGGGCAAAGTGCCACGTGCGTGGGAGCCACCTCTTGAACCTGCGGGGCAAAGTGCTACATGACGGGAGCCACCTCTTGAACCTGTAGGAGCCACCTCTAGATTCCCGGTGCCGGTGGATCGATGAGTTAGGTCGTGACGAGGACGTCGCGTTCTAAAGGAGGGTGATTGTAATAACCTTGTCCCACATTGGTTGTGAATGGAAATTTAAAGTGGTTTATAAAGGCTTACAATGGACTATTATAGCAACTTGGGTTAACCATTTTCGTAGAGCGAGGACGGATACGAAGTAGTTGCTATAGGAGCCCATTGTGCAGTCGCGCTCGAGCGGGCCTGGGCCCGGGGCGTGACAGTTGGGATATCCGCGAGAACTCTTACCCATATAATGGACATATACAAAAACCAGACGTTCCTCCAACTTGATTTCATGCAACTATACCTCGAGATAGGATAAGCAAATAAAATTAATTTCGTTACCAATTAAGAATTTACATTATCGCAAACTGAATGGTCCCAAAAGTAATTACATAGAAGCTTGGTCAAGGAAAAATAATATATCCCATTATATCGCCTCATTTTTTGAAATTTGAATAATATAGTAAAGCCGCACCACTTCACCGTCCAGCAGCCATCAGCCATCAGCCTATCATTTTCCATTCTTTTAAAAAAAATAAATTGCGTATTCAATTTTTCCTTTGATCAAATCTTGCAATTTGGAGATATGAATACGACGTATGGATTATTGGGAAATTTTGTTAAGGGCAGTGCCCCGGAGTAGATCCGCCGTTAATGTAAAATATTTCGTGTCAATGATGATAATATCTTTAAGGGTAAATAATAGACAACCCTCTATCATTTATCCCCTTTAGTACTTCACAATCTAACATTTCAAAACGTGCACTTAACTCTTCTGAACAATTTTAAGTAGTGCACTGAACCCCCTAAACAATATTCGGGAACAACTTTCCCGAATAATTTGGCTGCAAATTCACTAATGTGCGTTGCACATGTCATGGTCGATGGTATGTATATCCTTTCATGTATTTTCTGAAGAAATTTTACGAGTATACGCATCAGAAAATACATTAAAATGAATTTTACGAGTATACCAACGGTCGATGAATTTTACACTTAAAATTGTTGTAGAAAATTACGAAAAGACACACATACCCTCGACCGTGCCATGTGCGACGCATGTAGGGGAACTTGTAGACAGAATATTTGGGAAATTTTTCCCCGAATTGTTAAGGGGTTAAACGCACTACTTAAAATTGTTCAATGAGTTAAATACACGTTTTGAAAGGTTTGGAGTGAAGTGCTAAAGGGGGTAAAAAATAGGTGGTTTCCGCTTTTTACCCTATCTTTAAAGGCACGCAACATCAAACTAACCGGAATATGGATAACGGACTGAACTATGATGCAAGAAGCATAAAGCTGTCATGCCTTTTCATATTCTTTAGCCCTTTCTGATGAATTATTGTAGTTGCGATTTCATGATGCCAGAAAATTTGGATAAATTTTTTGATAAAGGGCTATTTAAGTTAGAAAACTTAAATGCATGGTAACAAGAAAAAATAATTCATGACACAGATGGGTAAAATTTAAATGTAAATAATACATATATGGAATTTGAATATTATTTTTTTCTTTGGTACAAGATCTATTTATATCTACCGTACGAATCCATAGGCACACCTAGTCGGTCTATGAGGCTCGACACTCCTTGAAATTCAATTAGTTGAGCTACCACAGAGAATTCAATATCCGATCGTAAAATTATTAAATATAAATATGGTTTAAACTTTTTTGAACACGATAGGATGTGAGTTTTGATTATTACAAGCACATGTTATATTCAAATACAACGTCGAGAAAGATTGAACATAATCAATCCACCAAATTTTGAGATCAATGGGTGATTTGTAATAGGATGCGGGTATTCCTCAAACCTATATAGTGCTGTCGGTGGCAGACGTATGCGTCCTCCTTGGTTTTTTTTGTGTATTACCATTTAAATTTGTATTTTATCCACTTAAAATTGCAGATTGTCCCCCTAAAATATGTCTCCCCACTTTTAATATTTTTTGTCCCCCTCGACCTAAATTTTAAACCCGCCCACAAGTGCAGCCTTTAGTTTGTCTATTCTAATTCAGTAATTGTTACATTCTTTAAATACAACGCGATCTTGAATAATTATTTTTTAAGGTAGTGATTTACTTATTACTATCCTTATACTGTTGGTATGATCACTATAAAATGACAAAATTAACATAAATTTGATTTTTTTTAAAACCTTACTCACATAATTCTAAAAAAATCTAATTACCTGGCCAAAAATACAAATTATTTAATAATTTCAAATTAATTAATCAAATATGATTAAAACATTTATTTTAGAGATAAAAATAATATCGGCCTCTAGCTAGTAAGGATAGAAAATATATTAGCATAGGCTTGTGGTTCGATTGAAGTGATTGATGATAATATAATGATTAAAGTCACGAGATTGCGATAAAAATTACAGTATGATAAGTTATATAGTGATTGGTTAGATGATAAAATTATGGATTAATTTTATGTTTATTGTAATGACTAAAATACCATAAAATTATTATTATTATTATTATTTTAATGGTGAAAATGGTATATATATCATTTTGCCATAAAATAAAATTATAATGGGATAAAAATGGTACGTTATTTGTTAGCAAACACATAAACCAAACATTGGACATTCCCTATCCCAATCTCTATCCTTAAACAAAACTGACCCTAATTAGTGATTGATAATTCCTTGTTTCATGATTAATGATCTACTAATTACCACTTTGTTAGAAATAAATGTAAAGAAGTAATTGGGCCTATTTTTTGATGTTCCGATTGGGCGATAAAAAAGATTTATTACATAATGATTTGGTATGTCGACAAAATCTTGGAAAATTGGCCTCTTATTTTTTAATGGTTGAAAAGGGCTTTGACAAATAATATTGGTCGATCCAGAAAATTTTCATAGGTAAAGACTAGGGCTGTGGGATAGAGTGGTTCGGGTAGTTCGGGTCGGGTATCTCTAAGAACTATCTGATTCCCGATTGAATTGGTCGGTTACTCAAAATTTCGGATACCGGGTACATGGAATTACAGTTGTTCCGTTTATTTTCATTTCGTGTTAAAAAAAAGCCCAATCGAGTTCGCAATTCCCGATTGGGGTCCAAAACAATACGCGAGACCCGACCCGAATTACTCGAGTCGGGAATCGGGTATTAACCTAAGACCCGTATGTTCTTGAACTGTCATTCCCGACCCGAATGCCCAACCTAGGTAAAGTAACAATATAATTGAAAACTTTAAGTATATTTAATTTTATACAACTAAAAATCTCCAGTACTAAAATTTAAGTGTTATGCAGCATCCTCAAAATCTAAAAGGTCTCTAGTTAAGTGCTCCATTTTTCTGACGAAGCCATCTTATGATTATCATCTATTTGCTTTGTCATAGATGAGGCAATATTCATGGCAAAGTTAAAAATATTAAATCAATAATTAACTCTTTCTGTTTGCCAATATCTCTGCATTATTCATTAATGGGAGCATTTACTCTCTTTTATTACTGAACTTCACAATATATTTCGAGTTTGCATGTGTCCAAGGGCGGATCCAGGAATAAAATTGACCCGGGGCTGACAAATTAAACATTAAAATATGAATTAATGGCAATAATTTTTACTAAATAAAAATATTACAACTTTGCATACTCACAAATGTAAGAAATGAAATATTTACTTAAGTTGTGTTCTGCGGTTCTTTATAGCATAAAATTCATCAATGATCGAATCAGAATCAATGCTTTTAGTCAACTCGCGTTCAATATAGACTATCATAGAGTTTGACAGATATTCTCCTTCCATTTTGTTACGAAGAACACTTTTTACATGCTTCATCGCTGAAAATGATCGCTCTGTTGTGGCAGTAGACACAGGAAGAGTTAAAACAAGACAAATCAATCTGTCAATCAAATTATAGTCTCGCGCCTTATTTGTCTCGGCTAATCTTCGACATAGTTCAGAAATAATTGATAAATTCTGAAAGTTCTCGTGGCAAAGTATATCAACTCTATAATGCTCTAATTGACCTCTCAAATAGTGCATTTCCTGATCACTGAAATCAGCAGGATAAAACTTCTCAGCAAGTCTGTATATATATTCAACTTGAAACAATTTAAAGTTGTCCTTAGGTTCCAAAGCAGAGCTAAGTTTAAGAAGTTCAACTGCTGCATCATTGAATCTACTATTAATTTCTTCAACCTGAAAATCTATTGTAGCATTAAACACATCAAAGCGATAATGGTGCTCAACCGTGACATCATTTCTTTGTGAACGACCTCTTGTTATTTTATAGATATCATCCATAATCGGTATCTCAATGTCATACTCTTTGCAAACTTCTTCAACATGTGTAAGAAGGACATCAAAACCTCAATCCCTTAATGTCTGAAACAACACTTTCGTAGATGAGACATGGTCCATTGCACTTAAAATATCAAGAGACTTGTATTGTAAAGCTCGACAAAGTAAATCTGTAAGTCCCATGATTTTATGCATCAAGTACAAGTTAAACACAAAATCAAATGATCTCATAGCAATCAAACAATCGGTAGCTTCCCCACGTGTAGAATTAGACGAACATTCAATCACCATGTGTTCAAGCACAATCATCACAGCACTATACATGTCTATTAAACCACATATTGAATCATAATGAGAAGTCCAACGAGTTGTTCCCGAACGATGCACATTACCAACTTGGTTAGCCCCTTTACCCGTTGAACGTTGACCTGTCGCCAACCTTTTTACAATATCTTCAGCCTGAGCAGAACGTAACTCGGTATAACGCTTAGAAGAACTACCAACAAGATTGGAAATCACATCCAATTTTGAAAAGAACAACCAAATAGACACCTCCTTTTCAGCGGCCGCGGTTAAAGCTAATTGTAATCGATGCGCAAAACAATGAACATAATATGCATAAGGACAATCATTCAGAAAAAGTGCTTGTAACCCATTCTATGAGCCACTCATGTTACTAGCAACATCATACTCTTGACCCCGCATATTGCAAATATGTAAGGCATGCCGACTTAGAACGCTAGATATTCCGTTCTTGAGTGTCACAGAAGTGGTATTAGCAACTTGAACAATTTCAAAGAAGCGTTCTCTTAAGAAGCCATCAAGATCGACAAATCTCAATACAATAGACATTTGCTCTTTATTAGATATATCTTTGGCTTCATCAACTAGAATACAAAATTTTGCATCACCAATTTCCTTACGAATTTTCATTCTCACTCTTTTAGCAAAAATGCTCAATACATCTTTCTGGATATCTGGTGCTATATACATAGCATTTTGTGGAGCGTTTTCTAGAACCACCTCATCAATGCTAACATTCATTACTCCTAAAAGTTTTATCAACTCAATAAGATTACCTCGATTTTTTTAAGATGCAGATTCATCATGTCCTCTTAATGCACATCCTTGCAAGCTAAGCCAATGAATGCTTTCTATTGTCACCATAAGCCGCAATCTATTTTTTTTTAATTTCTTCTGATGTTTGTGCATGCATCACTTTGTCAATATGTCGAGATACATTGATAAGAGAATTCATAGAAGTCACGGCATCATTATGCGCTGAATTGGGACCTCCCACATGTGCCACAAATGAACATCTATGCCCATCATTAACTCTCTTCCAACTACGAAATCCAGTAGAACTAAATGCACGATTACAATCAATCGTCTTCTCAAAGAGAAAGCATGGAAAACAATAAACTGCATCTTTCGTAGGTGAATACTCTAACCAAGAGAATCTATTAAACCAAGAGCTTTGAAATCGACGATATTGTTCTCCAAATTTTGTTCGTGGGTATTCAGCCAGTATAGGTCGATGTGGCCCCATGCTGATGTAACCTCGTCTTATTTCATCCCTTTGATTAACATGATGTTGCCATATCGGAGTACGTAAACCAGGATCTGCTTCAAGATGACCAACATCAGTTTCAACTCTTTGAGATTTCGAAGGTGGTTGTTCATTATGATCAGAGTCATCATTACTGATAGAAGTATGTTGCTCATTCGTTGTTGTACATTCTTGTGGTTTAAAGAACGAAAACATAGTTTTTCCCCCCTTTACTCCTCGAGTTTCCATTATAACCTGTTAAGATTAAGATCTAAACCAATATATTTATTATTTACAGTAGACTGTAACATGTATAAATATGTTATAACCTGTTAAGATTAAGATCTAAACCAATATATTTATTATTTACAGTAGACTATAACATGTAGAAATATGCTTAATTACAATAGATTATTTACAAGAAGATTATTTATAAAAACCATACAATCTCTTTATATAAAAATGGCTTACAGTACAAAAAAGTCATTTACAGATTTAGCAATACAAAAACAATAATATCTTCAATTCTTCATCATCCAAATATATATCATTGACCACTACACATTTACTCTACGGTACATAAAAATCAAGAATATCTTCAAATCTTTCACAAACAACCAAAATACTAAATGTCCAAATCATTATACTACGTGTAAACCCATGTACAGATGGCAAAGGCGTAAAAAGATGCAAACACGCAAGAAAGCTATTAAAAACAGTGATTAAATAGGCTCACCGGAGCAGCTCGAAGAGGAAATAATGGGAAATTAAAATGGCCCAAAAGAAGCACAATTCTGAGTCTTGATAGGCGAGAGAATCAATTCTTCCGTCAATTTCAGAGGCAAGGTCAATGTTTAATTTGATTGAGGTTAATAATTTAAGATGTCTTAAACTGACTTCTTGGGCTGGACAAATAGGCTACTGAAATTGGGCCAGGACTAAATAGAATATATTGTCATATATATGTAAAAAAAAAATTTTAAAAAAATTTGGTTTTGGGCTGACCCGGGCCTTAGAAGATCCGCCCTTGCATGTGTCCCTTTCATTCTCTAAACGAAAATAATGCAATCATTATCGTATGGGACGGATGAGGCCCTTGAAGTCAATCTAGTGGTATTTGTATTTTGATCTCATTCTTCCCATGTCTTTGCAGTTTAATATTCAAACATTTTTTACAGTATTTTTACTTAAAATTGGCAATAGCTATTTTTAAGCAAAAATATTGAGTATTTGTTCATGACCTGATTCCCAGCTTCTGCGTTTATCTCTGTTTTTTAGATATGGAATATCAGAAGCAAAGAAATCTAACACCAAAAAAACTATTTTTTTAATCCGAAAAGCAGATAAACACTTCTGATAAGTATTTGCAAACATACCTTCGTATATGTAAGTGGGTAACACATTTTTTATATGAATAGATTGATAACATATTTCTAAACAATTTAATATTATGCTTAGACCTGCTTAAACCTTAGTAGTCGCAAAATTAATCAAATTAATAAAATAGATTGACTTTTAAGACAAGGATGATCAGACTTTCGTAGTATCAATCCAATGCTACACCTCTAGCACACTTTATCCTCTACTTGTAATGTTGCACATGCATTGTGTCTTATTTTAATTAATTATAGGTAATAGGATTAATTTCATGTCTTTAAAAAAATACCGCAGACTACAATGAAAAACTGCATAAATGGAGAGATTAATACACTAATATGGTATGATAAGGGTTATTTTAAGAAATAGCAAACAGCAAAGAGATTAGACCAATGCAATGCTTAATGCACTAATTGGTATAAGGGTTATTTTAAGTTCTCTCGATAAAATAGCAATGACTAATTTTATCGAGAGAACTTCACGAGATTATTCAATTAGGAAATTTTTTTAAAAAAACATCTATAGTTTTAAGCTATTATTATTAGTATTACAATATAGACTTGATACTTCATAATATGGTTAAATTTCATAGTTCCATAGATATAGACTTTTTAAATAATAGTTACGATTTTTTAGAACTGATCAAATATAGTATCACAGAAATTGTTTTAATAAAAAATAATCTCACACAAACGTTTTTTAATAAATTTAGTCCTACATGAATTATTCAATTTATTTTTAAGAAAAGTGATCACATTATTGAATACGGTGCTTTGAGACCATTTTTGAATAAAAACAAAAGTTTTGGACTAGTATTGATTAAAAATAAAAGTTTATGACTAGTTTTCAGTAAAAACAAATTTCATGAAACTATATTTGATTAATTCTAAAAGTTTAGGACTAGTATTGCAAAGACCCGTATTCTATGGGATAATTTTTTAAATTTATCAATATAATATAATAAAGGAGTTCTAGTATTGCAAAGCATAAATGGAGATTAATATGCTAATATACTATTCATAACAACAGAGAAACCAATGGTTGTTATTCTAAAGGTCACTTGCTTAATATATAGGTTTAGATAGATAAACAACGAAACCACCAACAGACAATGACAAATTTCATCGGGCAAAACTTCATGTGACTAGTCTTGGATCATAGTTATCGAAGAGACATCATCCAAAAACTTGTAGTTGAGGCTCCATTTGGATGGAAGAATTTGATAAATTTGGAGTTCAAATTTATTCAAATTGTTTGGCTAATTTTGAAATACATGGATTTCAAATCCACAATCTTCAATGTTAAGGTATTTTTTAACAATACAATGTATTTCAAATTCCTAATAATTGAAGTCACTTCAAATCCAAATTTCAAATCCATTATTGAAATAAAATCCTTCAATTCAAATGCAACTTGAAAGTATTTTCATCCCACTAGAAACAACTCACTTAGAATGGCAATGTAAAACTTTCACCACTAAACCAAAGGGCGGTTTTGCTCAGCATGATGATGATTTAAGTGACATTGAAGAGCTTTAACTTTGTCCAAACTTTCTTCTTGATGTATCATGGAAAGTGAATGTTAAAAATTTAACCCCCAAATCTGAAATAAAACAATTGATTGAAAGCTTCATTTTCTGTTTATATATGCACACTGTAAGATATATTGGGAATTCGATATGGTTTCCAGTTGAGTGTGCACATCGTGCCTAAGTTGAATTTGCCTTCTATTTGTAGGTATTAAGGAAGATTCTAGATAGTCCAATCATATCATATCAAGTTCACTCTGCTACAAAGCATTACATGCCTCCGGATATGATTCCACGCGTACGACCACTGCCCTCAAGGATCCCCATTGGCGTGCAGCCATGGCAGACGAATTCACCGCTCTTCTCAAACATGGTACATGGACACTTGTTCCTAATGGTCCAAACTCCGGTATTATTGGATGCAAATGGGTCTTTTGTATCAAAAACAAACTGGATTGTTCACTTGATAAGTTCAAAGCTCGCCTTGTAGCCAAAAGTTTTTATCAGCGTCCGAGGTTGATTACACAGATATGTTCAGTCCAGTTGTGAAACCTGTAACTATTCCTCGATTCCACAAATTTAGTGATGTGAGATGGACAGTAGAATTTATACCCCTTAGACCTATCGGCATATCCAACGAAATACCCAATAATGAACCTCGGGTCAACTTCTTTTCATGTGGATTATAAACTCTTACCTCAGACGGGCATCCCAAATGCGTATATGTTGCAAACTCGGTTTCCAACCTTTCCATAACTCAAAAGGTGTCTCAGAGACAGCATTGGTTGGAACTCGGTTTAATATACACGCTGCCGTTTTAAGAGCTTCAGTCCACAATGACTTAGGAAGTTTAGAACTACTAAGCATACTACGCACCATGTCTATTAATGTTCGGTTTCTTATTTTTGCACACCATTTTGACTCGGAGAACCATGCATGGTGTATTGGGCAACAATCTCATGCTCCTGATGAAACTTTGCAAACGGACCAGGTGCTTGTCCACTCTCAGTGTATCTACCATAGTACTCACGACCTCTACCTGATCTCAATCTTAATTTGCTTATCGCATTGTTCCTCTACTTCAGCCTTATATGCTGTAAAAGCATCCAACAATTCATACTTATTATGAAGCAAGTAGAGATACATATATCGTGAATAATCATCAATGAAGGTAATGAAGTATTTCTGACCATACGAATCCATATCAGGACTACAAATGTCTATATGTATGATCTCCAATATATCAGAACTCCTCTTAGCACCTTTCTTTGACATGTTGGTCTGGTTACCCTTAATGCAGCCCACACAAGTGTCAAAATCAGTAAAATCTAAAGCACTAAGTACTTCATCATGCATAATCTTTTAATTTTATCAATGTAGATATGCCCCAATCTCCGGTGCCACAAAATAGAGGAATTCTCATTCACAGCATATCTTTTAATACCAATATTTTGTTGAGCATGCATTATAGAATTAGTGGTATCATTTTGTAAATTCAATCAAAAAAGACCACCAGACAAAGTACCAATTACAATAATCTCATATTTATACAATAAACTGAATGATAAATCCGAAAATGAAAATCCAACAGATACTAGTCTTGAAACTGAAATCAATTCTAGAAAAATTTGGAATATAAAATGTCTTTTCTAAAATCAAAACGAAACCACTGCTTAAAACTAATTTGCATGTCCCAACAGCCTCCACATGTGAGGGCATCTTGTTTCCAGAATAGATGCTCTGCTCACTTTCCAATGGCTTCCTTAGGTTTTTCAATCTCTGCAAGGAATTGGTAACATGGATTGTAGAACCAGAATCAATCCACCATGTGTTATGATTAACATTAATCATATTGGATTCATAACAAACAAATGCGAATTGAATACCTTTCTTTTCAAACCACTGCTAGAATTTGGGGCAATCTTTCTTAATGTAATCTTTTTTTCTTACAAAAGAAACACTTGATTTCCTTCTTAATGTCCAGCTGAATAGGCATTTTGCCTTTCCCCTTATACTTGTGCTAACCTTTCTTCCTCATATGGGTAGCTACATGCACACTTTCAGGTTGCTCCATAGCCAATCACCATCTTCCTGAAAACACATGGTCGTAAGTTCATTATTGGCCATTTGTCCCTATTTGTGTTGTAGGAAATCTTAAATGGACCGTATTGGTAAGAAAAAGTGTTCAGAATGTAGTGCACCAGGAAAGTACAAGACATCTCAACCTCAAGTGCCTTAAGCTGAGCTGCTATATCCCTCATGTGCATGATATGCTCACGCACTCTTCTAATGCCAGTGAGCTTCATTGATGAAAACTTCAAAATTAAGGTGCTTGCCAATGCCTTATACGAAGACTAAAATTGAGCATCAATAGCTTTCAGCAGATCACGTACATTATTATGTTGATCGATAGAACCCCTGATCCCATCAGAAATCTTGGTATTTATGAACATAACACAGAGACGATTAGTTCGTTCCCATTTTTTATAAAGATCAACATCATCCGGAATGTTGGTTTCAGTAATAGCATGTGGTTCATCTTCCCGTATAGCATAATCAATATACATCCAACCTAACTAGAGTTTAATACTATCATTCCACACCTTATAGTTATCACCTTTGAGTTCAGGAACTTCACATTTCATATCAGATAAATTAACAGGTTGAATAACTGCAAGAAAATTCAAAATTCATGCTTATATCACAATTTTCGAAGCAAATAACCAAATGATGTGTTTTACCCATTTAAATCATGCAATAAAATATGAATCACTGACATAGAAATTACATGTGTGCTAAATTTCTAATTCAAATAAATTCATACAACTTTATGATAAAACTATCGAATTATCCGACATTCTTAATACATGTGGGCAAATTAAGAAAATAATTCAATATCTCATCCTAATTAAACATATTTAATATAATAAAATTTCCAGTGGGATAAATTCCATTATATCAAATACAATTCATTACAAGTAATGTCTATTTATCTTTATGTGATGTTAGAGAAATTAATGCATAATTTAATTAATTAAAGCTGCTCTGGCTACATTTTAATCAATCATATAATGCATATCACATAGACATTTACTCTGAATGCATAAAACTATGCCATAGTTGCGGCAGTTTGCGGTGGCCGCCCGCCCAATGGCGATCGCCTGTCATGGTGGACTGCTGGACGTCATGCTTCACTGCCGGATTCCAGATCGGCGATCAATTGATTACACAATTTCATACTTTCAAATTAGGGTTTCCACAAAAAATTAATTTTGAATTTTTGAATTTTTTAACCTAATTTTCATATTTGATTTGGGGCTTTATTTCAAAAATTTTGTAAAAATTCATTTACATATTAAAAATGCATCATCTTAATTTTTCAGATTTTTGCCCAGATCAAAAAGCTCAAAAGTATCAAGGCAAAGGCAAAAACTACACTGATACCAAATGTTAGAAATTGAACATGAATGCTAAATCAATTTTCAATGTACCTAAACATATGGCACACAAAATCGAATATGCGAAAATAAAAGTTCAAGATCAGTGTTACCTCCAGCCATTGATATACAATTTGATCCATATAGAAAAACTGAGCAACTGATAGACGCTAAAGGCGCTTTTAAACCTTATGCAATTCTAATAGATGGTGTATTTTCTCTGAAGTGAATTGTTTGGCTTAGGGACCCCCGCAATGTCCTTTATATAAGTTTTGACATCAAAGACTTAGACTTTGACACGAACTAAACCACTTATAGTGGGTGGTTATCCAGATAGTGCGTAATATTCTGAATTAAATATTCTTGATATTATCTTAATAATATATTAACCAAATAATATTAATTATTAACTCCGGATTCTCACTGCCGTCGGATTTATGCAGACATTTCTTGCTTGAGGAGATCAAATCGGCGACCAATAACTTCGATGATACTTTCGTAATTGGCAGAGGAGGATTCTGCAACGTGTACAAAGGGTATATAAACACAGCCGGTTCCACCGCTGGAGCCACAGCCTCCGTGGTCGCAATCAAAAGACTGAACACATCATCAAACCAAGGTGTACGTGAATTCCAAACAGAAATCGAAATGTTATCCAAACTCAGACACTTGCACTTAGTATCCTTAATCGGCTATATTGCGACGAAAATGGAGAAATGATCCTAGTCTACGATTACATGTCCCATGGAACTCTACGTGATCATCTCTACAATTCTGAAAACCAACCATTGAAATGGATCAACCGCCTCAAAATCTGCATCGACGCTGCAAAAGGGTTGCACTATCTCCACACAGGCAGGAAACACCCAATAATACATCGCGATGTGAAATCTGCAAACATACTCTTGGATGAAAAATGGGTTGCTAAGGTATCAGATTTCGGGTTATCGAAAGTGGGACCCACTGGAAACGATCTCTCCCACGTTTCCACCGTGGTGAAAGGAAGCTTTGGATATGTCGACCCAGAGTACTCCCGGCGGCAGCAGTTAACAGACAAGTCCGACGTATACTCATTCGGGGTCGTGTTGGTTGAAGTTCTATGCAGCCGGGCGGCAATACTTCCGAAACTTCCGAGGGAGCAAGTGAACCTGGCGGAGTGGGCTAAATCTTGTTGCGAAAAAGGGATTCTAGGTAAGATTATCGACCCAAATCTGAAGGGCAGAATTTCTTCTGCTTGTCTGAACAAATACATCGAGACGGCGATGATTTGCTTGAGGGATAAAGGGATTGAACGGCCGTTAATGAGTGACGTGGTTTGGAGCTTCGAATTTGCATTACAGCTGCAGGAGGAGGCTGAGGATGACGGAGGCAGCGTTCAGTTTTTCGAGTTTAGCCCGTCATATCCATTGATCAATAATGAAGAGGCGAACACGACAGATGAAGAAGAAATATTTTCTGCCGGCAACCGAAATGTTTCAGGATCAGAAAGCACCAACTTGTCCACTGTTAGTAGCAACGAAGATGGTGATATTTTCTCCGAGATCAAAATCCAATGGGACGGTAATACGGTAAAAATAATAGGGTAAAAAACGGACACATCTTTTAGTACTTTAGTATACTTAACACTCTAAACAATATTCGGGGATGATATTCCTGAATGTTCTAGCTGTAAATTACCTAACATGCGTCTCAAATGCCACGTCGAGAGTATGTATGTCTTTTCATGTATTTTTTCATGTATTTTCTGTAAGAGTTTTATGAGTAAAATTTCTCGACCGTTGATATATTCGTAAAATTTCTTTTCATGTATTTTCTGTAGAAGTTTACGAATAAAATTTCTCCGCCGTTGGTATATTCGTAAAATTCCGCTTTTTACCCAAAATATTATTACTAGTTCTTGAATGCGGTACTTTTAACTATATTTTCAGCATCGTACAGGTGTTTGTTTTAAAAACAAAAAAGCATGCTTAGTGATATGAAATTTAACAAATTACATCATTTCAAATGTATTAAATTCCAAATAATTGAAAAAGATTGGAACTTTAGTCGTACAATCTAATTCCCATCAATGATAATTGATACATATCGGTAGGCCCGTGCATTCTGTAATTTGCAATTAAAGATAATGAAGCAAAATTCAAATAATAAAAAAGTATAGCCTACGAATTATGGTATTTCGGACCACAACATATTGTATTATGGTGTTCCGGATAATTAAAAAGTATATAAATATTTTCAGTATTTCATAATCAGTATATTGTTATAGGGGAGATTTCTATAATTTTTAAAACCATAGAAGAGTGTAATTACGTTAAAGTTGAGGGGTGTAGATATAATTATCCCTCATATTATTTTAGGGATAATACTGTTTATTCACATATCATGCCTATGCAATTTCCAGGTGACCATGTTTTTTTATGGGTCGAGGTTTTATAAGTTCGTCGGTAGGGGAACGCTATTTTGGTTACTGAACTGTAATAGAGAAAATAAATTTAGGTTTCTTTCTTTCTTTTTTTTATTGTTTTTTTGAGTCTATAAAAGTTGATAGTCAATTCATAGATAGTAAAAATCAATCGAAAATTATTGTACAATCGATAGATAATTAAATAAATTAAAAGTAAATTTTCATAAACTTCAGTACGCAGTTAGATGCAATACAAAATAATTTATGTTTATAAAAGTTTAATTTAACTTTTTTTTTTTAAGAGTATTTTAATTTAGGTATAAGTTTCAAGTAAATGTTCAATATTGTTATGTAGATCTTTTTGGCATTTAAATTATAAACTTATGGAGATAATTACTATAAATTTGCTCGATTTCTAAAATTATTGGCATCTAAAATAATCTATATCCATAGTTTTTGATTCCTGATTTAAAATTTAAATTATTCTATACTAAATTAAAATTATTTTCGTTGAGGGGCCGGATTTTGAAACCCTATTGTTTCAATGGTTTCAGTGAGGTAGCTCCTCTTTGGCCAAACTTCTGAATGGGGGGTGATGATCCTCATTTCCTTGGATTAAAATGAAAATGAGAAAGTTGTCGGGGTGAAGAAGATGGCTACATATGAAGGGAACGATGGATTTCTTGGGGGTAGTTTCTTGATTTCTATGGTTCTGACCGCTTTCCTTCCATTGTAGCCATCTTAGTCAATGACACCCCTACTCATTCAATCACTTGCTTGTGATTGCAGCCATTCTCTCTTTTTAATGAGTATAAGAGGGATTGTGATTAATGTCTCTTATATCACTCAAACAATATACTCATGGCTCAACTTTCAAAAACAAACACAAAGAACAAAAACAACTAAGCATTTAATACCAATAAATTGGGGTAGGTTACATGAACATTTGAGAGAATCAAGTCGGGTCGAACATGTGCGCCAGTCTTCTCCAAGTGCTTCTATCGGTTAGAATATCTTATTTAATCCCCTTGAACTCCAAGTCTTTACGTATAACTTCGAGCCATGTCTTTTTCGGTCATCTTTCCCTCTCGTGAAATGATCGAAATCCATAGATTCTACTCGACACTCAGGTACATTTAAAAAAAAAAAAGATTTTCCAACTTAAGGAAATAGATAATAACTTTTTACGTTATTTCTTTCATAAGAAAGAAAAAATTACGATAAACTAGCATTATCTGAAAATATGACGAAAATGTTTGAATTTAAAGCATTTAATAGTAACTTGAGAAATTTAAGCAAGAACAATACGATTGAATTTGAAATATACAATTAAAATGATTAAATTTGTTCTAGCCACATAATAGGTGCCCAGTTCTCGCAGATACCGTGAAACTTGATCAGTTGGTCAGAGGCAACCTTAGGTGAATTTAGTCTTTCAGAATTAGATACGAGAAAAGTCCAGTGGGCCTGTAAACTAATACACTATTGAGAACCAAAAAAATAAAAAAGAAGAAGACCGCCGTTGCCGGGGATCGAACCCGGGTCACCCGCGTGACAGGCGGGAATACTCACCACTATACTACAACGACTTCGATGTTTAGGTTTTCCAATACATTTTATATAACATCAACAAAAAATTCAGAAATTCTTCTTTAAGGAACGTAGCCCCATACAGGTCTCAAATCTGCCACCTTCGCGTTATCAGCGCGACACTCTAAGCAGCTGAGCTAATAGGACATTTTTGTTTGTACTTGGCTGATCTTTCACTTTTCGACCATTATACATAAATTTATTTTAAAAGTAGGTATTATGTGTCGTTCATTTTTCGTGTCTTCGGGTCTCTCGGGTTTGATTCATCTTTGTTTTGGCCTGTTTGATAAAAATGCTACAAATTAAAATGCCTTTGGCATGAAGATTTTCTTGGTACGAGAAACCTTTGTTTTAAGTGCAAATCAGATTCCTCGTCAAATCTTGTTTCAAATTCTCACTTATTTTATGTATATTTCGAACCAATCATAAGAGTATTTAAACATTATTCTCCAATGTGTACAAAATAGTTACTCTAGACAAGTAAAAGACCATGGAATACCTACCATAAGAGGTCATCGTGCACAAAAAACAGAGCTTCCTCAAAGTCATGATCAAGAGAATAGTTCCATGCTCGCAACTATGTCCTAGCTTCGATTGTTGGATTTGAAACGCGAGTCTAGACGGCCTCAGATAATTTAACTCTGACTGGATCGCAATAAAACCAACTATACCCCGACAAATCAACAGTTTCAGGTGACAAACTACCCCTAACTTTCAAGCCTTGATCCTTAGACTCGAAGGAAAGAAACATCTAAAGTCCAAAAACTCCGATAAATTACAGAGTAAAGATGAGAGGGTACCTGTGATGATACCTCTCGTTCTGTTTTAATCTATGAAAGAAATAATGCAAAGGTACTCTTCACGCAAAACCATGTATCATCAGAATATCTGGATAAATATTTATTTAAAACCATAAATACAATTAAATGTTAGAACATAACCAGTATGTCTCGAAATGACAGTTAACGAAAAATGCTGATTTGTTTAAAAGGCGTCCACAATCAACTACATCCACATACTCATCGAAGACTAAAATTATTTTCTATATGATACAGATCAATGTCATTCGCCTTTTGGTAATTTTTCAAGTCAAAAGGCGTTCTAAAATACAGAATCTACCACCACTAATTGCAAATATTTGACAATAACACAAAAAGAGATTACCGTGACATGTTGAGCTTCGAGGAAGGACGCAGATGTAAAAAGGGATCTTCAATTATTGACAGGTGAAATAAAAAGTGTTCCAAATGTTGGAATTTTGACCTTGGATTCTTGATGGTAGACAAGATCAATAGATCATAGCATCAAATCTCGGCTCATAGAAACAGACCTGGCTGTTGTAAGATTGAAGAGCACATCCAGCAATCCAAGACCACACTTTTTTATCGGCGTCATAGAGAAGACCTTTCCCTTGGTTCCAAGATGTGAAACATATCAGATTATCCTGACCAAAGCATTCAAATCTCTCTGCTGATAATCTCAAGAGAGCTCGAAAATACCTAGGTGGCATCCTACTTACTTCAACCCAAACAAATTTTGAATGATCAAGCTCCCATATCCTCATGCTTTGTAGAGTACTATAAAGCCCAATTCTTCCAACTAGAAACAGCCGCTTCTGAGTTCCAGCTACTAGATAGCCATCCAATAAAGATCGAGGAAATTTTGCAGGGATGTGTTCCCAGTGGCCCGTATCCATTCTATACATCATCAAACCTAATGGTGAAAGAGTCTCCAAATATAACCTTGAGTCACAAAATGCCATCTTTGAGGAGCAAAGATTAACGGCGGGCATGGTTTGGTGAAGCGACCATTTGAAAAGCTTAGAGTCATATACTTCTGTGGGTAAAGACTTGTCACCATAAATATCATTTGTGGCTATAATTTTAAAAGACCGATCCTTTCGATCAACTACCATTATCAATTGTCTTTGTTGATTATAATGCATACTTGGCAAAGTCCTCCAAGTTTGTGTTAATGGATTACAAACTAATGTTTTGAAAGTCAATCCATCCAATCCCGAGAAACAAACCAGGCCCCCTGACGAACCGACCAACCAGAAAGCCCACTGTGGCAGAAATGCAAATGGGACCCTAAACCACTGTTTCAAAGGCAAGCTGAAAACTGAACATTGAGGAGTCCGTGAATTTTTCCAAAATGTGAGGAGGCAAGGTCCATGTGAGGGTACTTGTGAATGGAACTTCAGAAAGCTATTGTCTTGCAAAATTAAATTCCATCTTTTACAAACAGAACGGAGCCGAAAAATCATGAACGGTGGAACTCTAGCCAATATTTCATTTAACAAATCTTCCGGCAGCATGGCCCATATATTATCTTCCATCTGGATATCAGGTTGTATAGCTTTACAAAATGTGGCCATAATTTCTTCGTCTAAACCCCGTGGTTTGGTCTTAATCACCTTCTGCCTAGATGGACTCGTATTCCTCAACCCCATCTTGCCAAGAGGGCTGGTGTTCCTAGATCCACTTCCTCCAAAACTTGCTTGCCAGTGTAAAGTTTCCTCCTCACGGAAAGATCCACTTCTCATCGATCCAGGATTTGATGATCTCGACCCAGATTCAGAAGCTTCCCCAGCCATATCTAACATGCTATAATACTCAAAAAACTAAAAAAAAAAAAAAAAACCTACTGTTGAATCTTTTGAAGAATCTCGAAACCCTGGTCACCTTCCTTGTCTCCAAGACGATTGAATCTCACAAATTACACCGGATGGCATCAATTTATGGCCCCATTTTATCATCCAATAATCTGATTCTGCAGTTTCAGTGACGATTCAACAACCAACACCTAGCCCAAGTAAATATGCAAATGGACTTGAAACGCAAGCCTCGGTAGAAATAAACAATCAGATGAAAAAGACCATGTACCTAAACAATAAAAACTCTAAGCACCAACAGGTAAATACAACATACAAGTTAAAATTTAAATTGGAAATTTCATGTTCCAGATCCGAATCGAAGAAATTGAAAGCTCAAATAATAACTATTTCAAAAAAAGATCACATTTTTCACTCACAGCCAAAAGGTGAACATCCAGATAAAATAGCAGCAAAAGATAGACGTGTTACCTCATAGTTGATTAAATAATCCGATTCCAGACCTAGAAATAGCAAATTTTCGTCAGCTACTGACTATATAGTCACCAAAACACAGTTCTTTTGGCGTTTATGATGAAACTCGAACCCTAACCTGTGCGACTCCCACTTAAACTAATATCTTGTTTCATTCGATTCCCACATTCATTTATCGTTTATGAGTTCGTGTTTCTTGATCTTACGCAGTTCGAATTCGCTATAGATTCTTGTTCTTTCCGCTCTGATAGGAAGAACTAAGAAGAAGAGCAGCTGCCAGCTTGAGTAAATCAGAGAAATTGTCTGACAGAAGAAGCCAGGATGACTGGGTCAAGAATTTGGGCCTAATCCGTTGACCGTGATAATTTGGGTTCAATTTGGTTTAAATGGGCCAGTAGGCCCAAATTGTCAACAGTTGGCTACCAGGGAAACCGGAATTTGTCTCCCTCAAGGTTTCAGTCTTCCAGGAGGGTTTATGGAAATGAAAATCCATTCATAGAGAGTAAGGTATTTTTCAAAGAAATTCTATTATCAGAACCTTTGTCGTTGTGAAGCAACCTATTCGCCCATTGCGAATTGAATCAATTTGATGAACACTAGCAAAACCCCTTCAACCTTCGCCATTAGTCATTCGAGTATCCAATTTAACAAGCCGGAAGTTTTCATCATAAAACCCCCCAGAAATCCCACAGTTATGTGGAAAAACATCGCCAAAAAATTAATTAGTTCGAATTCAAAAACCTCCTCATTCACTCGAACTTTGAGCTATCTGGGATTCTCCAACAATTCTAATTCTTCAGAATTCAGGTTTAATCCCTTGTTTGAGCTTAATTGTCGCTCCAATATGTGTTTACCTGGATGGGGTTGTCGCAAAATTAAAGATTTTTCGAGTCGAGATGAGTACTTGGCTGGACTGTTATGGCATGATGGGAGAAAACATTTAAACTATAATGGTTCTCGCTTCAAAAGTTATGCTAGTGTGGCGGAGGCTGTGGAGGTGTCCCACACTGATTTAGAAGAGGATAGTATTCCTAATATTTGTGCGGCTGATGAGGTTCAAGAACTTCTGAATGAAGTAAGAAAAGAGGAAAGAAGAAAGTATTCTATGCAGTGGAGACGTCAGAGATATGTTAAAGGAATGGGAAAGGGGAAGTATAAAGCTCTGAAGAGGAGGCAAGTGAAGATTGAGACCGAGGCTTGGGTACAGGCGGCTAAAGAGTACAAGGAGCTTTTGAATGATATGTGCGAGCAGAAATTGGCTCCCAATTTACCTTACGTGAAGTCTTTGTTTTTAGGATGGTTCGAGCCCTTGCGTGACAAGATAGATGAAGAACAAAAGTGCATTAGGAAAGGCAAGAGTAAGTTAGGATATGCCCCATATTTTGATCACTTGCCTGCTGATATGATGGCGGTTATTACAATGCATAAGCTAATGGGCTTGTTGATGACTGGGGGTGAGCATGGATGTGCGAGAGTGGTACAGGCTGCTTGCATTATAGGCGATGCAATTGAACAAGAGGTTGGTGAGCTGAGACATTTTTGGCTATCAAACTTTAATGTCGCCATTGACTCTTGAATGTTTTAGCTTTAAATACGACTGGCTGGTGAAGTTTCTTAATTACAACCTAAAAGAAAAATAAAGTCATGGAATTTTTATTTATTAGCGAGTGATGAAATCACAGATTCATGTTTGTTTCCTTGGTCTCCTACCTTTACGATTTGATATTGGCAAAATCAGTTCTGCAGATAATGATGAAATCACAGATTCTTGACCTTGATTGTTCTTGCATTCAATGAACCTGTTAAAATGAGCATCATTCCTTTATGTTTGTTCATCTTATCTATATTTGAAATCTCTCCCATAATCCATTACCTTTTTCTGTAATAAACTTGATCCAAATTATGTCAGTATCAGTCATCTTACAGTCTGTCTCTTGGTCAAATTTGGTAAAGCATATTGCAGTGACATGCTCTTTAAAGATGTGACTTTTAGACACCATAAAACCATATGTTGTCTGAATTTGTTATAACCAACTGCCCCTAGTCAACCACATACTTTGCAGTATGACACATGGCTTTGGTTTTTTTTATAAAAAAAAAAATTGTAATGGGCTATTCACATTCACTTTATTGACTGCATGAGATTGCTTTTTAACTTGCAGTTGTCAATGCATGTCCTGGTGGGCAGAGCATCTAAGCTTGTGCTCTCTCAATTTTACTCAATTATCCTTAGTTATCTTTTCCCTGATTTTTAATGAGGGCTGTTTGTGTTAGTGTTGATTCTTGACAGTCTCATCATGGATCAGGTTAGAATTCACAGATTTCTGGAGAGCAGAAAGAAGAAAAAGGTTGAGAATGATATAGATAATGAAGGAGATGGATCAAACAACAATCCCCAAGAACAAGAAAATTTGAGGAAGAAGGTGACTAATTTGATTAAAAAGCAAAAGCTGCGAGCGGTGAGGCAGTTAGTTAGTAGACAGAATGAGGTAAAGCCATGGGGACAAGATGCTAAAGCCAAGGTCTGAAATAGCATTGATGATCATTGCAGCAAGACATAGTTTTAGAAATATAAATATCAATCCATTTCTTTTAACACTCAGGTTGGAAGCCGTCTCATTGAATTGATTCTGCAAACAGCCTATATTCAACCTCCTGCCGACCAGTTGGCCGATGGTCCACCTGATGTTCGACCTGCATTCATACACACTTGTAGAACTGTCACAAAAGAAACAAAGTAATTTGATGCCCCTGTTTGATGTAAGATCCTATTATACTGTTTCATTTCCTCAGCAGCTATGACAAACCTCTTTTTAGCAGGACAGCTAGCAGAAGATATGGTGTTATCCAATGTGATCCACTTGTTCGGAAAGGCCTAGAGAGAACTGTAACTTCCCTTCTATTTATTTACCTCTTTGTAAATTTCGTACTGAATATAATCATTCTAAATAATAATGATGCTGAGAATGAATTAAGAAATCGGATTGATTAAGTCTGTAACTTCTTATGTATTTTATGGGCACGAGAGATGCAGACTCTTAGTGAAGAATTAAACTTGAAAAGACATTTGTTGGCTTACGCTTTTTAATTCTTTAACACCATGAATGCTTGTTAAATTAACGTTTAATTACAGGCCAGGCACATGATCATTCCTTATATGCCGATGTTAGTGCATCCAATCAAGTGGACAGGGTATAATAATTTCCTTTCACCCTTTTTTTTGTGGTGTTGTTTTTTTGTTGCATTTGAATTCTGATTGACCTTCCCATATGGGTGTTTCTGGAATTTTTCATTCGATCTATCTATGAATATTTTTTTGCCAATGTACTATTTTGGTTTTAGATTTTTTTAACTGAAGGTTGGCTTATGGGTAAATGTGCTGGGTCCAGAAAGCAAATACTGGATCTGAGCCGATGAACTTCACCATAAATTGACTTTCTTGTTAGATTAGGCTGGTTTGATTTAACTTTTGTGTCAGTTTGAGTTGGTTCACCTGTTGTCCCCTGATAAAAAACTTGTCACACCCCTTAGACTCTAGCCATATTCTTTACTTGATTATTTCTGAGGTTTATATGTAGTGGACCAAATCCTAGACCAGACCATTGATGATATATGTAGTGGACCAAATCCTAAACTGGTCACACCCCTTAGAATCTAGCCATATTCTTTACTTGATTAGTTCTGAGGTTTATATGTAGTGGACCAAATCCTAAACCAGACCGTTGATGATATATGGTTGGTTGTAGGGTTGTGTGAAAATCTATCTCGAGGATAATGTGTACAGAAGTTCTACTTTACATCTAGCTCTTTTTTGTTTGGGATATCTATCTTCGTACATGGGAAAGCTGTTGGTCAATCTTAAATTATTATCTATCTCAAAAGACGGGACCCCTACTATTGGCAGGTTTTGTGACTTGTTGGCTCCATAGAACCAATTTCCCAATTCAATCTTTGTATGATGTTTGACTTTTTTGTATGAAAGGTTAACTACACTTTTAGTTACTGTTTATGGTTATGGATATTTTCTTTTGTAGATATGACAAAGGTGCATATTTATACCTGCCTTCATATGTAATGCGGACGCATGGTGCACGACAACAACGCGAGGCAGTAAAGAGAACTCCTAGGAAACAACTAAAACTTGTATTCGAGGTGTAGACTTGTGTATTTTTCGTTTTTGTATCAGTTGGGTAAAGTGTGACTGATGTTTGATTGAATTTAAATTCCCACTCTTCATCACCAGGCACTGGACACCCTTGGAAGCACCAGATGGCGGGTGAATAAGAGAGTACTTGATGTTATTGATAGAATATGGGCCAGCGGAGGTCGTCTTGCTGGATTAATTGACCATGATGATGTATGTTAATTTTGCATATTTGTTTACTTTATATTTTTAATAACTGGTCACTGATACAATCTATTTTTTATTATTATGTTGAGCAATGATGTCAGGTTATTTTGCTCGCCTGTGAAAGTAACTATTGCTAATTATCCTTTTTCACGCAGGTCCCTCTGCCAGAGCGGCCAGATACAGAAGATGAAGCAATAATTAAAAAATGGAAGTGGAAAGTTAAGGCTATCAAAAAAGAAAATGGTGAGAGGTATTCACAACGTTGTGATACAGAGCTTAAACTTGCTGTAAGATACATTTTCCACTCAAATATAATCTTATCTGCATTATTTGGATGTAAGAACTCAAATGCAACTTTCTTGATATTGGATCAGGTTGCACGGAAAATGAAAGAGGAAGAAGGTTTCTTCTACCCACACAACCTTGATTTTCGAGGCCGTGCATACCCTATGCACCCACACTTAAACCATCTAGGCTCCGATATTTGTAGGGGAATCCTCGAGTTTTCGGAGGGGCGACCTCTTGGAAAATCAGGCTTGCACTGGTTAAAGATACATTTGGCAAATTTATTTGCCAATGGTGTTGACAAATTATCTCATGAGGGTCGAGTATCTTTTACTGAGAATCACTTGGATGATATATTTGATTCTGCTGACAGGCCACTTGAAGGAAGGCGATGGTGGTTGAATGCGGAAGATCCGCTTCAGTGTTTGGCTGTATGTATCAATCTTGCTGAAGCACTGAGAAATCCGTTTCCAGAGACAACAATTTCACATATTCCAGTGCACCAGGTATGTTTTATTCGATAGATTGTTTATTTTAAACCTTTAGTGAACTCTCTCTCCATACGGTTGATAGAATTAAAAGTCATAGTAGTGGACAAAGTGGTAATGTGTCTTTTACATCTTGATTGAGTGTAGATACACATTCGTATCCCGGTGTTGTATAGATGCTCTTATGAATTGATTTGTATGTTCCTATTGATGTAAACATCCCCCATGACAAATATGAATTTATGTTTCAATAATTTTTGCTAACATTGTAATTTTAAGGGCGAGAAAAGTAATGAATTTTTGCCCTTGTCCTTTGGGTTCCATACTGGTGATCATGAAAGTAATTTTTCAACATGCCAGTCACTGCATATGCTTTTACTTAACTTATTTGATCGATGTATTTTTAATGAAGTATTTTTATTTGTTGCGGAGGTTTTTCTATGATGGGTTTACCAGATATATTATATTGCTCTTGATCTTTCTATCGTGTAACATCTTCTTGGCATGAAAATTTCTAGGATGGTTCCTGCAATGGCTTACAGCATTATGCTGCCCTTGGTAGAGATAAGGTAATTTTTGGTTTTTTTGTTTTGTCATGATTTTGTTTCTTCTTCAAATCAAAGTGTTGCTACTAGACCATATATAATATATAAGCCCTCAGAAATAATGAGTTTTGTCCATTTGGGAGGTTGAGATTTAGTGCCTGAAAAAATGTCTTTTAAGGAATCTGTACAGATAAGTTAATTACAATAGCAGCGACACAAAAATCACATAATGACTCATCCCATGCATGATACTGGGCATTGTATCTATGTCGAAGCTTTTGCTGGATCTTGCCATTGGCCTCTGCTATTCGTGTTAATTCCATAATATTTTAAGAACTTTTCTTATCACTCAAACTTGCATTATTATGACTCATTGAAATTACCAAAATCAGTTAGGAGCAGCTGCTGTTAATTTGGTTGCTGGAGAAAAACCTGCTGATGTTTACTCCGGAATAGCTGCCAGGTACCTCTTTTCTTCAAAGCATGTGGCTAAGTGCATGGGTAACATTTTTTCTTTCTGAGGCTCTAGCAATGGAGGTTGTTGTGTTGCTGTCTAAGATCCACTTGCATTGCTCCTAGCACTTGGAATACATTGTTAAAACATCTTTGGTTTTATTAAAGATTGTTATGTAGTAATGTGCATGATAAACTTCCAAAGTAAAACTTAGAGAAGATACCCGTATGACGTAACTAAATAAAAGCTTTTAAAGAATATTCAAGCATCTTAATTGAATCAGAATTTCTTTCTTGCCCACATATGATATCGAAAGTAACTGTATAGTTTTCGTTTTTAAATTTTGAGGTGATAAAACAAGATATGGATAATTTCTTCTTTGCATGTGAGACACTGGAAACTAATGTTTCTGTTGATATGTGGACAGATTTACTCGACACGTTTTATTTAGGACTTGATGAATTCTTTTGTTCCATATGGATAAAGAGTTTTATACTCTACAAGAAGTGTTTTTTTCATACTATCGAGCGTTCAATTTAAATATTCTACTTCACCGACTAGCAAACAAATTCCTTGATTCTAACTTCTACAGAGTTCTTGATATCATGAAGAAAGATGCCCAAAAAGATCCTACAATATTCCCTGATTCTTTACGAGCAACATTATTGATCAATCAGGTTAATACCATTCTTTGATGCCTAAGTTTTACTATCCTGATTTATCAAACTTGGTGTGATTGTAAGCACAATTAATGTTAATAGCTTGAAATGGCTGTTGATAACTTTTGCTCTACTTCGAAAAATATCCAGGTTGATAGGAAGTTGGTTAAGCAGACAGTGATGACATCAGTATATGGAGTTACTTATATTGGTGCTCGAGATCAAATAAAGAGAAGGCTAAAAGAGCGCAGTGCCATTGACGATGATGAAGAGCTCTTTGGGGCGGCTTGTTATGCAGCAAAAGTATGCCATACTTCTCGCCTGCAACTTTAATCTCAAGTCAATATCCAGTATTTATATGCACAAGTGCCTTCTGCTTGATAATTGTTGGCGAATTATATACATTGTGAATTTGTTTTTCCAACTTCATTCGTGCTTGTTTGGAAATGGCTTATTTGATGATCTTCCAGCAATAGCAAGAGGTCATAGTGCCTCGTTTTAAATCCTTATTCATACAATCATACCTTCTCCTCATCGTGTAGTTCATATTACCTTCTCTGTGACTTGAAGCTTTTGTTTATTGGGTACCTGATAGATTACCTTAACTGCATTGGAGCAAATGTTTGAAGCGGCTAGGAGCATCATGGGCTGGCTTGGAGATTGTGCGAAGGTGGTACTTTAGTTTGCATGAGTAATATGTTTATTTGTTTGTGCAATGTTACTGATAAGCAGTCACCTCATGAAATTTTAGATAGAGTAACAAAACTTATGGTTTTTTTAAATTTGAGCATACAAATTATAGTGCAGAATCATTCTGATCTTTACTCGCGCTATATGCTATAAATAGGGAGTATGATATATCTTAGAGTGGCTCCTTTCTTTCAGGGAAGATATTAAATTAGCTCTCTTTAACTCTCAGAAAGGAATTCAAATCCCCCAAGAACTGGTTGCCTATTACACGCCCACAACCTCTCCTGTTTTGGGGTTAGGGGTTGGGGGTTGGGTATTTATGCTTTTTGGAGTAGAGGGTAGTGTGATATGAAAGAAGTAGTTCTTTAATTTTTAAAATGGAGAACGGCTAATCTTCTGTTAAACCTTCAACTTTGGGTGAATACCCGTGCCTCGATATTACTTACTTTCAGCTAGTCATAGCCGATTTGCCACACGTCCCCAATTTCCCACCACCAGATTTTACAAGTGAGCTAATCACCAATTAAGAGTTAATTACATATTTCCATACCACTTCTTACTTAACAGGAAAGGCTGGATTCTAATGCCAACTAATCCTAAATAAAGAGCTTAAAAATAACAGCTTCTCTTCCCATTCTATGTGCATGGATGTGACGATTCAATTGCCCATAAACACTTCTTGGGTTCTCGAAGTCGGCTAAAACACCAAAAACGACTGAGACAATAACACGGACAGTTATTGTATGCCCACAACTTAGAGGAACTACTTAAAATTAATGTTGTTTCTAAGATTCACCTTTATTCCCGCATAATCGACCTCCTATTTCCTACACTCGTTATAAGTGACTTACCTTTTGATATTTCTTTGGTTTGATTTCCTTTATTCTTAAGATGATTTTTTTAATTTGGTTTCATTAAAAGATCCAATCTTTTGTCTAACTGCTGATTATAAACTGTATCAAACAACAAAACAGAGTTTTTTCACATTTTACGGTGCTAGCATGTGTGCAATCGAACATCTTACCTGTGGTTGAATGTTTCATTCTCATTAACCACAGACCTTTAACAGATTATTGCATCCGAGAATCAACCAGTTCAATGGACAACTCCACTTGGACTACCAGTCGTTCAGCCGTACCGTAAATTAGGAAGGCATTTTGTAAGTCTCATACTCTCATTAAACTTGTCAGGACATATATTTACTATTTGTCAGCATTTTCAAGTGTTCAAAGTGCCAATAATAAATTTTTTTTGTCGATCTCATATTTATTGCAGATTAAAACTTCTCTTCAGGTTTTGACTCTGCAACGCGAGTCAGAAAAGGTAGCTTTTTAACCGCACTATTTCTTGGTTTTGTTTGTCTAATATTCGGCCTGTAATTGCCAAGAGCACAAGCAAAGCCTTCAGCCTCTCCTTATTTTTCTGAAAGTCATTGACTGGTTTAGTGATTATTTTTATTGTATCGTTTATGTAAATTACCATTCATGTGTTCTAACTCTTTCCTGATTGTACACTAGTTTAGGTCAGGCTCAACCCCACGTCCTTTATAAATCTTGGGTTTATGTATATTGGTAAGGGTCCGGTTGACCTCATCCTTTGATGGTTATTTGGGGAAAAAAATCTCAGAAACCTCAGAGCCAATGTTCTGAGATACGGTGCTCTTTTAAACTTATTTTCCGAAGTTTATTTCTTTTAGTCAACCAGCGCTAATTTATTTATTACATATCAGAATAAACACTTGCAGATACTTGATTTGCTCCTTCCTGATTAATCGTTAGATCTACTCCAATTCTGGCGAGGAATGATCTTGGCCAGCCAGCTTCCCGAGCCCAAAAGTTAATTTTTTTTTATTATGTTGTTTTGTAGATAATGGTCAAGAGGCAGAGAACGGCTTTCCCCCCGAACTTTGTGCATTCCCTTGATGGTTCACATATGATGATGACTGCTATTGCCTGCAAGAACGCAGGCTTAAATTTTGCAGGTCTTACTCAATTCCACTTTCATCGGTTCTAGACATTCTAATTCTAATCCTTGACTTCAAATTGCCTCAATCTTCTAACTCTAGGTGTTCATGACTCGTATTGGACCCACGCATGTGATGTTGAAGAAATGAACCAAATACTAAGAGAGAAATTTGTTGAACTCTATGAAACTCCTATTCTTGAGAATGTAAGTATCCGAAACTCCTTAACCTTTGTTTACTAGTGAAGTCATATGACATGGCATATCAAACGAATGTGAGGATTACGACCTTTTTGCATGTTAAAAAGGTCTACCTTAAGCGATCCCATCAGTCACATATTATCATTTTATAAGACTACTATTCAAATCATTCAATAGTGTAAAATATATGAAGTTCATTAACCACCGGCAATAAGCTCGAGTTTTTAGGAAAATTTATAACGAATATGGTACAAGAATTAGGAGATCAAATGTTTAATTCTTTTGGTGTGTAATATCTCTTATACTTCATTAAGTTGGGTTTGAACATTTACTGCTTAGGTTTTGCTGTCTAATGTTCGATCAGCGTTTACATGTACACCTTACCTTGAATGTTAAATTTGAGCATATATTCTTCGTTAATCGGCATCCTGTTTCCATGTGAAGGGGAAATCTTAACGAGTATGAACATGCACTTATAATTAGATTGGACTTTTGGGAACAGTGCAGGCTTACAGATAATCATAACAATTTCTTACCTTAGCATTTTCTTACTAATTTCAAAATGAAACAGTTGTTGTTGGGGTTTCAAACATCTTTTCCCTTGTTGCCTTTCCCTCCATTGCCTGGTCGAGGGGATTTTGATCTCAGAGATGTGTTGCAATCGCCATATTTCTTTAACTGAACCGGCAAAGTGTGCTGCCACAATATCATTGAGTTTTAGGGTATGAGAAGAAATGAGCTTTACCCCATTGCCATAAGGGCGATTGCGGGTCATGAGAATATGACCCCAAGAATTTATCCGCGATAAAGTCCTCATTCTTCCGTCAGTTCATCTTCAAAGCGTGGGAGCTTCTTCTTGTACAGTCAGCTGAGAAATTGTGGTATCTAAGAGGATACTGATATGTTTGTTTCAGGATAGCACAAGTTGAAATGCATAAGAACTGCCTAATCATAATTGTAAAACATTGTAATTGTTGTATATATTAATTATGTTGACAAATTGTTGATGTTGGTCTAGGTACCTTGTATCCTTTCCACCCTTGACTTCAGTATCGATATAATATAAATATTCTTAAATTTTTTTTTTTTGTATATATAATTTATTTCCAATGAAACAATGTTCTTATAAAATAATGTTCTTATATCCAATTTAATTTGTTAGGGATTAAATGAAACTGATAACATACTATAAAGAAAATTATAAGATTATATCTTATCTATACTTATAAAATATGCCGTTAATTTTCAAATGACGATACTGTCATTAAATAAAATTACTGTAAAATTAATACTATCTCTATCTCATAAAACAACTTTGATCTGATTGCTAAGTTTTCTATATAAAAATTTATAACTACCCATGAAAATTACAAATATTCTCAATATAGTAGTTCATAATTAAAACTAACATAACTTCAAAATAATTATTTGCGGCGGATAATTTGTAGATCGGTGGACAATGACTTATACAACAATTAAGTTTAATCACAATCCATATGCCATATGCTGCATGAATCCATAAAAGAAATTAAATTGATTCGTGCACATACAACAGTTGTAATCATACACTTCTTTCAGTGTTTTCAGTGTCATTGTTAATCCTTTTGACTTCAAATATTTGTATATAACACATGTCTTCTTCGATCGTCCTCTTATTCTCGTTAAAGGGTCCAAATCCATTGACTCGATTCGACATATAGGTGCATTAACGAACTTATGTATAAGACCAAATCAGCTTAAGCGATTTTTGAGATAAATTCTTTGTGGACAATGACACTTATAAATTATATATATTATGCTAAACCCGTCATCAGACGATATATATATATAAAAAAAAGAATGAATGTGTCCGCTGGCCCCAATCAATCGAACATGGAAGCCGAAGAAGAGAAGGGATTTGGAAGCTGTAATTGAAGAACAAGGCGCTGTAAATCTTCACTTCTCAAAGGTACATTCAAAGACTTCTTCTATTTTTCACCGGATTTGATATTTAGCCCTGTTTGAGTGATTTTGCTGGTAGGATGTATTGCGCGTTTCGTTGACGCATTTTAGTGTTGAGATGAAACTTTGAAGTTGGAATTTGGGAGTTTATTAATTTGATTGGAGGAAGGTATGAAGGCCGGAAATGCCGCAAACTGATTGTTGATGAGCTGCTGGAACGGTTCCTGCCTCTTGCCAGGCGTCGGATTGAAAATGCTGAAGTACAGGTAAATCCCATCGGTTCCCATTTTTTCACTCTCTTTGCTTTGGCTTTTGGAAATGCAGCGTTTTAGCTCTTTTTTTGGGTGTGCGGTTAGTGAAAATCAATTTTATTTCTACTGAATTTGCTTGCATCGCATGGTTGAAATATGAAACAGTTCAGTGTAAATTATTCGTGTGGAAACTACCACAATTCATTTGCCCCTAAGGCAATTAAAGATACTCTTTTTAGATGGCTGTGAAAAGCGAAACCACAGAAGTACATGGAGTTAAAAATAAAGATTGAGCAAGCTAGAGTAGAAACTAAAAATAAAATAGCTAGTCACTGGGTTGTTTAGGAGAGGAAAATTTGGTCATTAGAGTACTAATATTGCAATAAATGAAAAATCAGTGGATTATTTAGTAACTGTCTTTATGGCTTACGCCTTTGGCGATATCGAAGGGATAGAGAATCTTCTGGCTTGCGTCTTTCCATTGTTGTGCAATGGGTGGTTCCCCGAGCACTCTGCTCTGGATTTTGGGCACAAGCTGCGGCTTCTGGAGAAAGGGCTAGTTGAATATCAGCGTGTTGTACTTATGCTGAGGCTTTGCTTCAGCACACTCCTGTGAATGCATCTCGGAGTCCTCAAATGTATGCAGTTGTTTCCCAACTCGTAGACAGTACCTTGTTTGCCCAGGTCCCATCCGTGTTCCAATGGATTTGGTGCGATGGATGAGAAGATATTTGTGCGTCAGACCTCGTTTAAAGCTCGAAGTGGTTCACAGTTTTCAACTGGTCTGGTCTGGTCTGGGATTTGGGGGTTGATTTATACCGCAGGGCAAGCTAATACAGCCGAATCCGGTACATCTCCAAAGGAGTTAGTACGCTCGGGAGACAGAGAGATTACAGAACGTTAGTTTCTTTTGTGACCACCATTGGAAACCAATAGCACCATAGGTATTCCTCTCGCCTCTCGATGTGTGTTTAGATAGTGCACTGGAAATCTGAGGGCTGGTAAATGTAAATAAGATTTTCTTTTGGTGTAGTATTGTTTTGTGTTTTGTATTATTTTGGTTGTTTTTTTGCTGGATGTACCAAGTCCTTGTAAAACCATCAACTTTGTCTGTAGTTTAATATGTTAGCACATTGTGTTACATTCAGCTGGTTGGAATGAACTGTATATATTTATTTTCACCATCATATTAAATTAGAGATTCTGTATTTAAATTGTTGTCAAAAGTAGTTGCACAATTATGAATCTGTAGGAATCTCATGGTGCATTTGGATGAAAGGATTTGGAATGAAGGATTACAAAATATTCAAACAATCCACACAAGTTGTTTGTTTTATTTCTAAATATATGGATATGAAATCCCTTGGCTATTTTTTTTTTGTTTTTTCTTTAATCACTACTTAATAGAGTCCATGATTTCAAATTCATAATTTGATATCAACCATCGAATCCAAATGGAGTGTCAGGTAATCTATACTCATAAAGCAAAACAATATTTTATGATTGTTATGTGCTTATGACTGACCTTTATTAGTGGTGGATGGTTATGGTCCGTCACTAGCATATATTTGTTCTTTCCTATGCTTTTTGGTCATGATTTTCAGGTAACGTTTTGTTTTATATGGGCTACAAAAATTTGAGTTTTTGTTTTGGTCTTGGATTCTGCCAGGAAATTTGAGCTAATCAGAATCTTGAGCTTGGAAGGCTCTGCTCAGTGAAAATGTAGGGGAAATGGAGGATTTTGATTTCAACATCTTGGAGGAGGATTCCGGTTAAATGTATCTGTGTGCGCGTGTTAGGCATTTATCTTTTGTTTATTTTATTATAAAAGTAGTGTATTACAGTGAAAGTGTATTTTGGGGTATTTTAAAATCTAAAGATACTTGTTAAATAGGCTTTGCACTTCACAATATACTAGCGCCGACGTACACGCGTTGCGTGTGTAACATCATTCAGTTCATTATAACCCAAAAGAAATCTTGTTTCAGATTTTAAATTTAAAATAGTGGAGATGAAACGAACGTGAAAATAGTGAAGATGAAACAAACGTGATGGTGTAGGGCATGCAATTTTCGTTGCTGTTTTCAACAAAAATAGGAGTATTGCCAGTATTCGTGTTTCAAAGTTGATAACTTAAGAGTGAGTGAATGAAGAAACTGATAATAAATCAAATACAAAATTTGTACCCGTTGGGTAAACCTCCCGCCTTCTTCTGGATTTACCTCTAATTACCAGTATTCATGTTTCAAAGTTGTACATAGACCTGACCACGGTTCAGAACCGTCGGTTAGACGGTTCAGAACAGCCGGTTCGACGGTTCAAAAAACATCGACCCTTAACCTTAACCTTCCTTGACGGTTACGGTTACGGTTCATGAACCGCCGGTTACGGTTACGGTTAACCAACGGTTACGGTTACGGTTACGGTTTGACCCTTATTTTTTTAAAAAAAATTAAAAATATTATTAAAATTTGAAATAAAGTGTAAAAAGTGTATGAATGTGTTTTCATCCATGGATTAAACATAAAATAACGTGAAATAAATTCAAGCCAAGATAATCAAAATGTGTAGATATATTTGTTTGGTTGATTTATACTATATTTAGATCAACAACGCTCTTATAGCTTAGTGGTTGGAGTTAATTATTAAAGTTGGAGGTCATTAGTTCAAATATACACCATAACATATATTTTAAATTTAAAAATGTAAAAAAAAAAAAATAAACCCTTGAACCGCCGGTTAACCGACGGTTCACGGGTTAGCAAAATCATGACCCTTAACAGGCACTTCTATAGACGGGTCGGTTACGGTTCCGACTCTTCGAACCGTTGACACGGTTAACCGGCCCGTTGACCACGGGCCGGTTCCGGGCCGGTTCAGGGTCGATGATGACCCTTGGTCAGGTCTAGTTGTACACAATTTCTTTTTAACACAATTGTCTATTTTTCCTTAATAATATTATTGCTTCAATCATTGTGGTATTGAAAACATATATCCATTTTCGTTTTTTTTCCAATTATAAGTGGATGAAATTATTATAAATTCGTGATGATGAAGATGGTGACAGAAAATAGGTGACGTTATAGCATATCATACACAACAAAATATCTTTTACTTCTACCTAGAGACGGATTCAGGAAATTCGATAAGGAGAAAAAAGCAAACTGTAATTTTTGGAATTATGTTAAAGAGTAAACCTTGTTTGATTTTGTCCAAGTATATGATGAGAAGTGAGAACTAGAACAACTTGTAATTGCAGAATAAGCTAATGAGGACATTACAAGTTTCTGCAACCGGTGAAAATAGAATTGTTGAGTAACCCATTATCTAACACTTTCTTGTTAGAATATATGATATAAATGAATCGAGCCGATCACGAGCTTTTTAAGACATTGAATATATTTTATTTGTATTTAAAATTATCGAATTCGAACCAAACTCAAACAATGCACCAGTACTAAATGTATAAAACATGTTCACGAATTTTTTGAGCATGCTCGAAATTTTAATTAATATTCGAAATTCTCGAATTCGAGCCGAACTCGAAAATGTTCGAAATTCTTTTCGAGCCGAACTCGAGCCCGAATTATTTTGTTCGATAGTTCACGAGCCGTTCGCATTATTATTAATATAATATAATTATACATTAAATAAATATTTTTCGAACCTTTCGGGTATTTTACGAGCAATAGTTCGAATAGCTCAAGAACGTGTTCGATCTTTTCGAGTCGAACTCGAACTTTGATTCGGGCCGAACTCGAGCCAAATTTTTTAAACTATTCGAACTTCGAATCGAGCTCGAGCTCAAATATATATATTTCGAGCCAAATTCGAATTTTAAAATTTTCTTCATATTCGACTCGATTTGGTTTGTTTACACACCTATGCACCACCAAGTTTACTATGTCCACGCCAGAGGATGCATGGTAATCTTAAATTTTACCCATATTTTAATTTTGGCTTGATTAGAAACTTTCAACTTTGGTCATCATATTTCTCCAAAACATTCGATCCCACAACTTTCCGTCATTTTAATTCTTTTGGATCAACATCTCGCAAAAGTATCCAATATTTCTGCGTTATGGGACAACTTGGCCAGTTGAGAAATGTATATACTGAATGATCACATAATAATTATTATTTTTAAATGAAAGTGTATTGTGATATCTTCATCTTAAATTGAAAATTTTAGAAAAAAAAGAGTCCCATTCATAAAATTTATGTTCGATAAATCCAGGAGCGGAGTCGGCATTTGAGATTACCTAGGGCTGATCAGAATTATATCAAAATATAGACTTGAAGGATAACAAAGAGTTCTGCTACAAGATCAAATTTCAAAAAGTTATAATACTAATTTTTTTTTTCAAGATCACATATGGCTGGAGCCCTATCCAACTTGGATGTGGCTCCACCCGTGGATAAACCCAAGCATATAATTCTGTATAATGATGCATGGGAATTATTTATTTAGAACGTAAAAGGCACCATTAGAATCTCGACTTTAATGGATAGATCCTGGATTACATATACACTGGGGTAAAAAACAGCATTTTACATATCTTCCACAATCTAATACATTCCACCACCATTTGCTGTCTGGGAATTAATTTCATCACATCAATCAACCTTTAAAGAAACAAATTCAAGAAAAAGCAACAATAATTACCATCAAATATTTACTTACCCAACTTACCCCAATAAAATCTACTTATAAATATTTTACTTCATCCCGACTTACAAATATTGTTGCATAGTTTCTGTTATACTTAATTCTTCATTATCTAATTCACAGCTTGTTTTTTTTTTTTTTGTTGCTAATTACACGATATATTAAAACATTTGAATATATATATATATATATATATATATATATATATATATATATACGGGTAAAAGTATGAACTTGACAAGATCTGACAGAGACTCAATCGAGACCTGCCCAAACAAGAGCTGCCCAGTTAGGCATAACAGATGACCCAAGCTCGACCCACCCAGCTCAGCCTTCTTAGTTGTCGAACTGAATCTGGAACTCAGAAGGGAAGAGCTGGAGCTCGTATGACAAGAGCTGGAGCTCGGGCCCTCCCAGCTCGGCTGCCCCAGCTCCACAATCTCAGCTCAGCCTCCCGAGGTGCTGACATCAATTTGGATTGATTTGACCTAGTTGAGCTCAGACCATTTCCTAGTGAGCCCGGGTTAGAGGTGGTTTAGAGTCCTGCTATTTTCGGACAATATCGAGTAAATTCCATAAAATCAAGGATTACTACAAATCTGGAATTTGATTTGATTTGATTTATGTATCATCTTGATAAGGACCCTTCCATCTACCGATTTAGCCCCAAGAATGTTTTCTACATATTTTTATGCATTATATTTTCATATAACGGACTTAAGCATCGGAGAGGCTACGACGAAAAACTTTTCCGGTCTCCCTTCTATCAATTTTCTATGTAGGAAGAATGTTCTGATTTGTGAGAATTTTTGATGTGTTTGAGAAGTCCACACGTTTACCTTTCTAAATTTTCAAGGTTATATATATATCGATGACACGTAACCTATATCAACGGTATCCGAAGAGGCGAAGAGTGCTAAAATGATCACACTTTACGATAAAAATTGAAACAACAAAAGTAAAAAACATCGTATCATCATAATGTTTTGTTAACACCAATTTTAGTGAAGAAAAGCATTGGCAATTTGCTTCAAGTAACCAAACACCTTTTATATCCACATTCTTAGTGGCTCAACAATTTTATAAAAAGTACGTAAGCATATTCCAGTATAGGGAAAATATTTATATGAACTGAGTGTTTATAAAGATCAAGATACATAAATATATATATATATATATGTATATATATATTTATTTGTGCGTTGATGTTTATAAAACCGGATGTATAGAAATAGGATCGCCAATATAGTACTGGTGATCATTCAAATATATCGTCGATTAATGAGAATGAACGTAAATGGAATACATGAAAATAAAAAGTCATAGCGTAAAATTTTGTTTACGTTCGGATGCTTTTTTAGTTTTTAAGGCCATGGGAAACTGTACATATACTTATAATAATTGACGTGCTGTATTTGCACATTTTAACAATATAACACTGCACCGAAGTGAGAAAGTAAAAATACATATTATAAGCATTATTAACTATGATTTCAGTCCTTAAATTGCTTTAGGATCAATGTTTGGTACATTGATAATGGTGAGATTTGTCATAATTTCTTATGATCCATCCCTCACTTACCTATTACATTACATCAATTGTACCAAACAGTGTAAACATGTAACTTAGTCAAGTCGCCAATTCAAATTTTTTTTAAAAAAATTTGAATTTATTTATCGAGTCAAGTGAAATTATGAAAGAATTTATCTACTTTCAAAATCACTAAAAGACCTTTAATTTTCCACAAGTTTGATTGAAAAAAAGGAAAAAAAGATGGGGAAATAAGGCGTCACCGCTACGAGTTCAAACAAAAGAAATTAATCGGGATGCACTCATGGTTGTTCATGTCTTGGCGAAAGTAAAAAAATTGCGGGCTGCAGGTTACTTGAGTGGGGTGCACAAATGTCCTTGCATGTAGTTTGTTTTATACAATGAATGTTTAAAGCAATAACCTTTATGAATTGGCCAGGAATCATATTTTCTCGAAAGCTCCTTTAGCTCGATCATCCATAGTCTTCATTCTCATAATTTGAAGATTTAAGACCATAGATTCGGCATTTAATCTCGTACTGACCGCTCTTCGCTTTGGGCTCGATCTATCACTGATCGAACTGAAATAGGGCGGGGAACCGGTGCGGTATTATCAATGAGGTCCCAACAGTTAACACTTTTATTTGTAACCAGACGTTGATTCAAGAAATAATGTGTTTTTGATGCTTAAAAAGGTTATCCAATACCCTCGCCGTTGGTTTAGGGTCCGGTCCCTATTTATTGGATCCTCCATGAGCATTGTTGACCGGCTGTCCTCATTAATGGGGCAGTTGTGGTTGACGGATGTGCATTTAATGCATATCATCAACCCTATAAATAGGGCTCTTCTGATTTCATTTCAATCTTTCCATTTCTGATTTCATTTCAATCTTTCCATTTCAGAGTGTTCTCTCATATCTCTATATTTGAGTGTGTATTCTATAATATTTGTGAGGTAGTTTTTTCTCCTGTAGAGTGTTGTTCTCTTTGAAAGATAGTGAGAAACTGTAACCCACAAAATATTATAGTAGAATCTTTTCATCTTGCCCGTGGTTTTTACCTACCCTAACAATTTTTAGGGGTTTTCCCCGTAAATTCTTATGTCCATTTTATTATTCATTTTTGTTATTTTCTATCTCATGTTGCCGCACCTAGGGCCAACAAGTGGTATCAGAGCCTCGTTGTAAAAATCTTAAAAATTCTAAGTATGCTCAGTGGTTGCAGTCTTGACTGATCTTCCACATCAGAAAAGATTTTTTGAGATATTTTTTTGAGGCAATTTTATGGTTGTTAGAATGACGACACGGTTCGAGATCGAAAAATTTATTGGAAGCAATTTAATGTTGTGAAAAATGAAAATGCAACCAGTTTTACGAAAAGATCGTTGTTTGGCGGCTATTAGAGATAGACCGAAGAGGGCATGTACGATGAAAAGTTGAATGAGATGAACGGCAGTGCTATTGCCAATCTGCATTTGGCTCTAACAGATGAAGTTTTGTCAAGTATTGTGAAAAGAAAAATGCCAAAGATATTTGGGAACCTCTAACAAACATGTACGAGGCCAATTCACTACACAACAAGATTTCCCTAAAGAGAATGTTTTATACTCTTCAGATGGTGGAATCCTCATCGGTGACCGACCATATCAATACTTTGAATACTAGATTTGCCTAACTCACTTCTTTGGGGGCATAAAATAGAGGAAGTTGAATGATGGGCTTCTTCTTCAAAGTCTACCAGATTCATACGATCTCTTCATCAATCTGACCAACAATATCACTACTGATATGTTAGTCTTCAACAATGTTGTAGCCATCGTTCTTGAAGAAGAAAGCAGGCGCAAAAACAAGGAAGACAGGTTGGCAAGTTCGAAGCATGCAGAGGCTTTGCCGATGATGAGAGGAAGATCGACGGAGCGCAACTCCAGTGGGAGCCACAAGTGTGGTATATCCAAATCCAGAAGTAAGAAGAAGAATTTTCACTGCTATAAATGTGGTGGTAAAGGGTACTCCAAGAAAGATTGTACGAGTAAGAAGAGTACTGAAAAAGATTATCAAGAAAATGTTGCAAGTACCTCAGACGATGGAGAAGTACTATTCAGCGAAGCAGCAACTATCGCGGAAGGCAGACACATATTTCATGACACATGGATAATGTATTCAGGAGCGACATGGCACATGACCTCTCGAATAGAATTGAACCAGTCTCAGGAGGATCTATATTCATGGGAAATGATCATGCCTTGGAAATCCCTAGGATGGGAACCATCAAAATTAAAATGTTCGATACTACTATTCACACCATACAGGAGGTACGACACGTGAAGGGTCTGCCAAAGAATCTTTTATCTTTGGGACAGTTGGACGATATCGGTTGCAAGACCCGTATCGAAAATGGGATCATGAAGGTTGTGAAAGACGCGCTTGTTAGGGGTGAGCATTCGATTAATTCGGTTAACAACCGAACCGAATTAACCGAAACCCAAAAACCGAATTTTTTTTACAAAATCGAACAAACCGAACCGATATTTTGAAAAATGTAAAAAAAATGTAAAAAATTTATAAAAAATAATTAAAAACTGATTTTAAAAATATAAAAAATAATAAAAATATGTTAGATCGGTTAAATCAGTTAACCGATATTTTTAAAATCAAAACCGATAACCGAACCGATTTAATCGATTTAACTGATATTTTTAAAAAATAAAACCGAACTTTCGAATTGACCGAACCGAATTTCCAAATTTATTCGGTCCGGTCGGTTATTTCGGTTAAACTAAATTTTGCTTACCCCTAGCGCTTGTGGTGTTGAAGGCGGAAAAGACTTACAAGAATATGTATGTACTTCTGGGGGGAAACCCACAAAGAGATAGAACTAGCTGTTGCATCGACTACTTCGGGAGAAGAATTAACAGTGTTATGGCATAGGAAGCTCGGGCATATGTCAGAACGAGGGTTGAAGGTTCTCTCGGAACGGAAGCTGCTGCCGTGGCTTACAAAAGTGTCGCTACCCTTTTGTGAGCATTGTGTTACCAGTAAACAGCATAGGCTAAAGTTTGGCACATCTACTGCCAAAAACAACAGTATATTGGAGCTGATTCATTCTTATGTTTGGCAAGCACCGGTTGTATCCCTAGGAGGAGCGAGATACTTTGTCTCGTTTATTGATGATTTCTCTAGAAGATGTTGTGTGTCCCAATCAAGAGAAATCGGATGTTTTTTCATTCTTCAAGGTGTTCAAAGCGCGGGTTGAACTTGACTCTGAAAAGAAGATCAAGTGTTTGAGGACTGACAATGGAGGAGAATATACAAGTGATGAATTTGATACATTCTGCCAAAGAGAGAGCATCAAAAGACAATTCACAACGTCTTACACGCCTCAGAAAAAATGGAGTGGCAGAGCGGATGACAGAACTGTAGGATCGAGCGCTTACCGCTTTACCAATAACTATAGTTAAGGGTAATGGTGCAACATCAATCTTTTCAACCATACACTGGCACAAGCACCACATGTTCGACCGATCACAAAGCAGAGGCAATTGTTGAACCCCAACAATCCCTCCCCCAATAATTGCACTCTCTGCAACTCATGGGAATCGAAGGGTAATGGTGCAACATCAATCTTTTCAACCATACACTGGCACAAGCGCCACATGTTCGATCGATCACAAAGCAGAGGCAATTGTTGAACCCCAACAAGAACCTTGTTGGACAGAACAAGAGCCATGTTGAAGACTGCTGGTGTAGCCAAGTCATTTTGGCCAGAAGCAGTCAAGACCGCCAGTTATATTATTAATCGCTCTCCATCAGTGACGATTGATCTGAAGACTCTGATGGAGGTGTTGACTGGAAAGCCGTAGGATTATTCTCGGCTACATACATTTGGAAGTCCGGTGTACGTTTGTACAACGAACAAGAAAGATCAAAGTTGGATTCAAAATCCAGAAAATGCATCTTCTTGGGCTATGCTGATGGTGTTAAGGGGCATCGTTTGTGGGATCTCACTGCTCACAAACTTATTAATAGCAGGGATGTTATCTTCAAGGAAGATAAAGTGAAGGGAGACAAATGCACACTGAATTCAGATACTACTACAATTCAGGTGGAAAATAAGACAGAAGAAGATCAAGTTTCTTCTGATGTATTACCAGAGCACAATGAACAAGAACCGGATGAGTCAGATGTTCTCAAAGTTCGGCAGTATACTCGCGAGAGGAGACCACCGGTTTGGCTCTAAGATTATGATACTGAAAGCAATATTGCATGCTGCTTACTGACAGAGGATGGTGAATCATCGAGTTTCCAGGAGGCCACTCGAAGTTTGGATGTATCCCTGTGGATGCAAGCTATGCATGAAGAATTGGAGGCATTGGACAAGAACAAAACTTGGGATCTTGTTACACTGCCACGAGGACGGAAAGCCATCGGTAATAGATGGGTCAATAAGATCAAATGAGATAGTAACAACCAAGTGGAGCGATACCGTGCAAGATTGGTGATGAAATGATATGCTCAGAAATAAGGTATCGACTTCAATGAGATATTTTCTAATGTGGTCCGGCTTACTACAGTCAGAATAGCATTGGCGTTATGTGCGGTGTTTGATATACATCTAGAACAGCTAGATGTGAAAACAACATTTCTTCATGGAGATCTTGAAGAAAAATCTATATGCTCCAACCAGAAGGTTTTACTGAAATATGCAAAGAGAACTTGGTTTGCAGGTTGAACAAATCTCTGTACGGTCTCAAACAGGCGTTGAAGTGTTGGTACAAGAGATTTGATTCATATATCATGAGTCTTGGGTACAACAGACTTAATGCAGATCCTTGTGCATGTTACAAGAGATCTTGGGACGATGATTACATTATTTTGCTGCTGTACGTGGATGATATGTTGGTAGCAGGCCCCAACAAAGATCGAGTCCAATAATTGAAGGCACAGTTGGCTAGGGAATTTGATATGAAGGACTTGTGACCGACAAACAAGATTCTAGGGATGCATGTTCACAGAGATAGAATTAACAAAAATATTTGACTTTCCTAGAGAAATTATTTGAAGAAAATCTTACAACGCTTCAACATGCAAGATTGTAAGCCAATTTCGACTCATCTTCCTGTTAACT
Organism: Haberlea rhodopensis; assembly: GCA_907163345.1. Lineage (NCBI taxonomy): Eukaryota > Viridiplantae > Streptophyta > Magnoliopsida > Lamiales > Gesneriaceae > Haberlea > Haberlea rhodopensis. Next base: position 1,643,064 of record CAJQUN010000060.1, read on the forward strand.
TCAAGTTATCCCGATATGTGTCCTAGCAGTGAAGCGGAGAGGATGGAAATGTCTCGAGTACCGTATGCATCAGCGGTGGGAAGTTTAATGTTCGCTATGATCTGTACAAGACCAGACATTGCACAAGCAGTGAGAGCAGTCAGTTGGTACATGGCGAATACTAGACAAGAGCATTGGAGTACAGTAAAAAGGATCCTTAGATACATTAATGGTACCTCGAATGCTGCATTATGTTATGGAGGATCAGATTTTACACTCAGGGGCTATGTGGATTCAGATTATGCAGGTGATCCAGATAAAAGAAAATTTACTACTGAATATGTGTTTACCCTTGTAGGAGGAGGAGTAAGCTGGGTTTCAAAATTGCAAACACATGTGGCATTATCTACAACGGAGGCAGAATATATGACAGCTACTCAAGCTTGCAAGGAGACAATATGGATTCAAATGTTACTAGAGGAGATTGGACATAAACAAGAGAAAGTTCCTCTGTTTTGTGATAATCAGAGTGCCTTGCACATTGCAAGGAATCCAGCCTTTCATTTCAGGACTAAACATACTGACGTTCAATTTTCACTTTGCTCGTGAAGTAGTGGGAGACGGAAGTGTGGATATGCATAAAATTCATACGAAGGAGAACATAGCTGATTTTATGACAAAGCCAATTAATGCTGAAAAGTTTGAGTGGTGCAAATCCTTAAGTGGCCTAACAAAAACATAAGCAACTAGGTAAGACAAGTAAACCATTCAGTCACAACTCAACTCATAAATATATAATGTGTAAGATTTTTTAAAACTTCTTTTAGAAAGTCTATAAATGACAATTAAATCAAAATTCCTGGTAAACAAATAATACTTCTTAAAAATAATAATATTATCAATAATATATATTATGCAAATGACTGAAGAGTCACTTCCATCAAGTTATACTTTAAAACACGGATAATAAATGATATGACATCTTCATAAATATATATCATAGACATATAATAATAATAATAATAATAATAGATAACAAGGTATTGACCTAGTTGTTATCATCTTTTTTTCAAATGTAAAAGGTCTCGTGTTCGAGTCATATACATTCCCTAAAATAAATTGAAAAATAATAATAATGTATTTATCACATGCAACGTATTGTCCCTACACTAGTTCATATAATTTACGCTACATGTAGTCATCTAAATATTCCCTTCTAAAAGATTAGTCAAAAAATATGAAGATCAGCTTTTCAATAATTGTGCAAAAATTCGATATTTGTGCTTCCTTTACATCTAAAAACAAGAAAGAAAAAGCAATTGAAACGACAGCATCCTATTAAAGCCTCTATCATTAAAGTCTATCAAGAAACTAGATTTCGTCAAAAAAAAAAAAGCTTCAACAAAGGATCATCAGATTCACCAAGATCTATCGATTTTAATTTGTTAGCCACAATTCCTATAACCGACGAATAATTATAAAAGTTGATTGAAGGGTGACACAAAGATTTAACAAAGAATCTGATATACATTTCTAAGCATTTTATGCATAAAATCAGCAGGTACCTCTACTACTTCACGCAGCAACCGCCTCCGTCCGTCCCCCGTCGTTCGTTCAGTTTAACATCCTCAACTTGATTAGATGTTCAACACTTATTTCATGACTTAAAGCACGGTAGAATATCAAGGATACGTTAAGAATATCCAACCAATATAGCAGAACATTACACTTGTTTAGTTGGTAATAATGAGTATATTAGATATCTAGAATATAGCATTTTAAATAAATACAAGAACAGCAGACAAAAGGTTATAAAATACCCGACAGTGTAAATAATTTTATCAAAAAAAACGTAAACTTAGATCCCAAAGAAAAAATAAATTCAGACAAGAAAAGAAGTAGGAGTCAATATATGTCTAATTATATGATTGAACATTAAAGCCACTCAACTTGAACCAATAGGCATGAGCAAGCACTTACCTCCATTAGATCTCTTCTTCTTCTTCTGCTTCTTCATGCATTACAAACTTCTATTTCCTTAGCGGAACATACATTTCAAAGTACAATTCCACACACTCAGCGCCTTCAAATCCAAGAAAGGCCAGTACAAGATTTTTCAAACTGCGTACAAGAAATTGCAAGTTTGTATGGTTATGAAAAATCTGATCTTTAAAAAAGCTATACACTAAAGTGGCTAGCTTTTGATGAGCACTATATGCATTTTGACTATTCCATAAATTGGAGTTAAAGTGCGCACATGTTGGGGCATAACTAATTCAATAATGATTCCTTTGCAAAAGATTAATCAGGAATACCTAGAATATCTCTGCTTCAATCGTTATAGCTTCGTTGCGAACAAGTTCACTTTTATGAATTTTAAACATGCAGGAACAAACAGATGTAGCTTTATGACTTACTAATCATGAATGAAATACTAACATCACTCTTTCAAATAATGACATGTGAACTAATTAGTAACTCTTGTACATCTTAAGTTTAAGTAATAGCTCTCTTTATACCATAATGTAGCAGATTAACATGCAGGATTTTGAGTCCCAGTAACAATATATGACCAAAAAAAAAGGATTTATAATGTCTTGTTTCCTTTCTTTCTTTGATTATATTGAGGGCGGGTTATTGGGAGAGGTGTACGCAACTACACCACTAGGGGTGGTGGCATATGTTGGTGGCCTTAGAAAGTGCAGAACCAGAAACAGGCTTTGCTTATTAGTTTTACTTTCACTCATTTTGACATGTATATAAACTAGTTTGTTTGTTTTTGACAGTAGAATACAATGAACATATTTCGGGAAATATCTTAAAACTTATCCCTCCAATATGGTGAGTTCATTTCGTAACAGAATAATGTTTTGATTTCTCTATACATAATTTCATAAAAGTGGTTTTAGGGTCACAAATTTGTGTATACAATTTTTTCCACTTTTAGAAAGTGATTGTCATCCGAACCTCTTATTGGTTTCCTCCTATTCCACAACCTCTATATTAGATAATATAGTAATAAACATTTTACTCGAGCACAACCTTGTATTAGCCCACTATTAGATTGACTTCTCCAACCATTTACCCCCCATTCCATAATTCAACTAATTATTTGGCCACAATGTTACTATACACGTGATCGCCATGATGTTCCAATGGTCTCATATCAAGAACTCTACTGTACTCTAAACTGATTGAATATTGTGGCCTACAGCACCTTTTTTCCATCCTATAAATCCACCCCTTCCCACAAGTCTCTCTTTGCCTTCATTCTTCAACCACCAAGTCTTGTTCCCCTTTAAATCTCCCCCACACTCATTTTCAAAGCTTTTACTTATCAAAACCATTCAAGAAATGCAACAGGGACAACTCCCGGACCTCGAATATCTTTTTCCTCCAAACTCGACTTGTTTCCAACCCTATCTCTGCATGATCAATAATAACAATATGTTACCAGAACACCATTTTCACCCATTTTCAAACCCTTTACAGCGACTCAACATAATCCCACAAGTTCGAGAACTCAATCATCAATCTACATGTTTAAGTAGCAATAATTCGACTTCTGATGAAGCAGAGGAGCAGCAATTTAGCATCATAGATGAGAGGAAACAGAGAAGAATGATTTCTAACCGAGAATCTGCACGTAGATCCCGTATGCGAAAGCAGAGTCACTTGGGCGAGCTTTGGTCACAAGTCGTTTGGCTCCGTAATGAGAATCACCAACTCATTGATAAACTAAACCATGTGTCGGAGGATCACGATCGAGTGGTTCAAGAAAACGTTCAGCTTAAGGTAGAAACTTCAGAGCTTCGTCAAATGATTACTGATATGCAGCTTAGCAGTCCATAGATCAAAGAGCTTCATGACTATCCTTGCAATGATTTACCTTAAAAAAGTCTACATGCATTCAACTATAACAAGGTGGCTGTGATTCACGTATTCCCTTAACATCTTGGCTCATTGGGGGCCTCATTGTAATGAGTGTTGGATAAGATTAGTAATTTAATAAAATCTTGGGATATTGTCAGTCATGGTGCCAAAAATTTGGAAATATACAAGGTAGAGAGCCTTCGCGAAAAAAGGTACTAAAAAGCAAGACCTATCCATCGAGGCTAAGCATGCAGATTCCAATTTTATGCGTAATTTCCAAAAAAAAAAAAAAAAAAGAAAGTCAGTAAGTACAATCTCCAATAATTAAGGTTTCTGGCAAACTCATTGACTTTGCCACGCCATTGTCTCCCAAAAAAATAAATAAATAAATAAAATCATTCTGGACCCAAAGGTATCTTTGCCTCTCGAGATAATCGTGCCCCTTTTCCATCAAAATTTTTACATTTTTTTTATTTTGACATTAAAATATATTAATTTGTTACACTGAAACTAAGGTGGGTTACACACCCTCACACAAAACAAAACCAATGTGAAAACTGAAAAGGAAGAAAGGGCAATAGCATGATTCATTTTGTAACAGCAATTCCAACCAGTTTTAGCATTACAAAATAGTCGTCATCGGGGTTTCGTTCCAATCCACTCATCAAACTTGATTTGCTATCGATTAGGCAATTGGGGAACAAGAGACGATGGGTATCATAAAAAGCTTCTCCTCCAGCAAAGGCATTAGATTTGATTTCGTTTGTACAGGTAACAGGCCCCGAGCGTAGCACCTTCATTCCGCATTTTGTTATTTGCAACATAGACCCTGAAAGTTCCTGATATTCTCGCGGGAGGCTACAAAATTTGGGTTTTGAAGAAGTGAGCAACTGAATATTTTTGTCTATTTAAATTTTTAAAAATATTATTACAAGAGTTTGACTTTGATGTCGTAAATTGATTGACAGTTGGGCCAAATTTGACAGAGCTTGAAAAACGATTAGGCTTCCAATTTTTTGGTACACTGCGTATATTTCCTTCTTTTTTGATAATTTTTTTCCTGTTGTTTTCTTCCATAAATTACTGTAATTGATCCATTATTTCATGTCTGCATATTCACAGATCTTTGCTGTACCAGGCACCCTTTGATTTCTCCAGTAAAGTCGATTCACCTAACCACCGATTCAAGGTTCGGTTTCTCGTTATTTTCTGATTTACTATTTAAGCAATCAAGGCTAAACCATGTATGTTTACAGTGTTGAAGTTACTCGTGTAGGCTGGATCCGCTTGTTTATGGCTGTGTTGATTATTCTTTTGCATTTCTTTTCGCCGAGCGGATTTTCTTTCTCGTTCTCTTTGATTGTTTTCCATTTACTTACTGGTGATGTTACCTTTGATTTATTTTATCAATAAAGATACGATATTGCTGAATTTTCTTGCTGTTTTAGATATATAATCAAGTTTGAAAGATTACAGTTTGAGACTTTTGTGGATCTGCTTGGTTGGATGTCATACTGATTCATTCATTATGTCATGAGCAGGGGCGAGGGGCAGTCACCCTCTCTCATCCAAGGAAAACTTTAAATTTTATGTCAAAATTTTCAAAAAATTCAAGTTTTATCTTGAAACTCTGATTAGTTGAACCCGCTGTCTTTATCTTTCCCCCTACTCAAATTCTTGGGTCAGCCCTGGTCTTTGAAGAGTGGAGGCAAATCTTTTGAATGGGCGGCTTAGTGAATTTTGGGTTACAGAACTTCTATAATACAACAACAACAATAAGCTTGTATCTCACTGAGTAGGGTCGATATACAAATCCTCATACGCTATTGTGCTCTATCCCCTGCAGAACTTCTATAATAATATGTTAAATTCGATAAATTTTCATTTGTTTGCTCATGATGTCATGATTTCATGTACAAATCACAATCACATGATTAAAGGGTTTAAGCATGTGAAGAATTGGTCTTGATAGAAAATTCATACTTTGAGAAGATATAACCGAATGAAATTCAAAGTTTGATAGCTTCTTTGCGTTGACAGTTTTTATAGTGATCTGGAAATAGATAAAACCTAAGTTTTATGAATAATTTTAAAATTCATTCTATATATGTCTTGAGAGATGGACCGAGGTTGAAGTCCTCATATATCTCTATTGAAGTTCAACTCCATTGAAGATTGAACACGATATTTGGTTTGTCCTGTTAGTGTGATTTGATTTAAATGAGTAATTATGAAATAGAAATGATATTGATAATGTTTTATCTGAAGTTCTCAGCAGTTATATTTTGAGGAAGGGTGGTGATATTTTAACAGATTTACTTCAAGATTGAAGCCTGAATACTTGTAGGCTAATATCGAATTTTAAGATTTGTGTAGTTTTCTTTGTTTACCAGATCAAGATTGAAGTTTCCTGAATACTTGTAAGTTTAAAGTCTCTCAGGAAAAAAATCATGGTTGGTCAATCCCCGAAACCGAGTAGAACTGGTGTTGCTGTCATAAGACAAAATCTAGCCCTCAACATTGCTGGAAAAGGATTTCCCATTTCGATTTACAATCGGATTACATCTAAAATTGATGAGACTGTTGAAAGAGCAAAACTTGAGGGAAATCTTCCCTTGTTTGGCTTCCATGATCCCAAATCATTTGTTCATTCCATCCAAAACCACATGTGATTATCATACTTGTCAAAACTGGTGCTCCTGTCGATCAAACCATCAAAACTCTCTATACTTACATGGAGAAGGGCGATTGTATCATTGATGGTGGAAACGAGTGGTATGAAAATACAGAGAGAAGGGAAAACGCTATGGCTGAATTGGGTCTTTTGTATCTTGGCATGGGCGTTTGTGGTGGTGAAGATGGTGCCCGAAATGGGCCATCTCTGATGCCCGTAGGGTCCTTTGAAGCCTAAAGATATATAGAGGAAATCATCCACAAAGTTGCTGCTCAAGTTCCTGATAGTGGACCCTGTGTGACATATTTGGAAAAGGAGGATCCTGTAACTTTGTTAAGATGATTCACAATGGGATCTAGTACGGGGACATGCAACCGATTGCTGAGGTATGTGCTGTACTGAAATCCGTATGGAAATTGTCAAACGAGGAACAACGGAATGCATTTTTCTGAATGGAACAAAGGAAAGCTTCGAAGTTTCTTGATCGAAATCACTGCTGATATATTTGGAGTCAAGGATGACAAGGCCGATGGATATTTTGTTGACAAAGTCTTGGATAAAACCGGAATGAAGGGTACTGGGAAATGGACTGTTCAGCAGGCTGCCGAATTGTCAGTTGCAGTTCCAACCATTGAAGCATCTCTCGATTCAAGATTCTTGAGTGGGTTGAAAGAGGAACGAACTGAAGCTTCCAAAGTGTTCAAAGCTGGTGGTTTTGGAGACAGTCTGACCGATCAAGAAGTTGATAAGGCTAAACTGATCCACGATGTTAGTCAAGCTCTATATGCATCTAAAATTTGTAGTTATGTTCAAGGATTGAATTCTAATCCGAGCCAAGAGCATCGAGAAAGGATGGGATCTGAAGTTGGGAGAACTTGCTAGGATTTGGAAGGGAGGTTGCATTATTAGGGCAATCTTCTTGGACAGGATCAAGAAAGTCTACGACAGAAACGTGGATCTTGCTAACCTCTTAGTGGAACCTGAGTTTGCTCAAGAAATGATCGAACGACAGTCAGCTTGGAGACGAGTCGTGTGCTTGGCGATCTATGCAGGCATCAGCACTCCTGGTATGTCTGCTAGTCTTGCTTATTTTGACAGTTACAGGCGGGAGAGTTTGCCTGCTAATTTGGTGCAAGCTCAAAGCGACTACTTCGGTGCTCATACATATGAAAGGATCGATATTCTGGGTTCATTCCACACCGAGTGGTTTAACATCGCAAAAAAGATGAATAATGTCTTGTTATATTTTTAACAAATAAAGAATGAGACATCAATATAATCAGTAATAATTTTAATTAACGTAAAAAAGGATGTAAATAAAAAGTGGAGAGATTCTTCCTACAAACCATTATTCAGATAATTAAAAATTAACACAAATGTGTTCTTAATTCGAAGAAACATTCTCCAAAATACAACTTGAGATTAAAACTAAGTATAAATTAATAGAATTTAATGAAGGTTAAATTCATTTATTCATGCCAGTTGCATTCTTCACCGCATCAACTGCACCTTGTGCCTTGGCCTGCATCTGCTCTCCTCCCTGAATACACATCCAAATATCAAATTATTGGAAAGTGAATTCGGACCTTTAAATATCATTTTAAGGAATCCTCGATTCATTTTGGAATAACTAAGTTTTAATTTTCTTTTTTAAAAAAATGCCCATAATAATAATTCTATAAATTAATGAATTGTCTGCTCTACACAATGCTCAAAAATAGATTCGTTTTTTCTTTCATTTTTGGAACCCATGTATTCTTAATATGATATCATGTGATTGACTATTCCGTCAGCATGCTCACCGTCATTCGTGTTATCATTCCACGTGTTTGACTTATATAATATAAAAAATACATGAGTTATTTAACTCATTACCAATTGGTTTTGAGGAAAACATGCAAAAAGTTGATTAAATGAAAAAGTTCTATTTTGATAAAAAGTTGAGAGCGTAGGATAATTTATAATTTATATCTCCTGAATAATACATAGAAGCATTCAAAAGTGTGTGTGTGTGTGTGCAATTCTAAGGTTACTTGTTGGATGGATTCTTTGGCAGATTGCGCAGCATTTGCGGCCTTATCCATCATCTGGTTACCCTTCTCCTACAATTAAAACAACACAATAAAATAATAAGTAAATAACACATGAATGAAAATCTAGCAAATTCCAAAAGAAGTGTTGTTAGGGACAGACCCAACCAGACAATCGCCCTTATCAAATGAAAAATAAATTCACCCAAAATTAACTATATCCCGTCTGTGAGTGTCATGCATAAAGTGTATAGAGAAAAGGAGAGTGAATAGAACAGTGAAGCTAAATTAAAGTATTAGACCTGTGCTTGCCCTTTGGCTTGGCCTGCGTTGTAGCTTGCGCTGTGAGAATTATCCATATTCTATTAATCAAACTCTGGGTTATGAAAACACGAGGAATTAATTTCAAGTAAACTATACTATATGAATACTCCTTCAGTCTTAGTTTTGATGGGAATTGTAGAGAATTAGGGGCCTATATTTATAGCTGCGGAGGCCTATTCACTGGTCGCCATGTGTACTTGTGTATCTACACATGAGGTAGAACTATTCAATGGCGATAGAATAGGGACAATATTGAAAAATCTGGTGCCAACTTCATGAAAAATGATTGAGAGGAGAGCATACTGAAATCTTACGGTTTCAGATGCAATATTTACCGTTAGATCTAATGATACTATAATTGAGATCATCCAAGAAAATAACGGCCTCTTTTCACCCTAGAATCCTTTCATTTTTTTCATGCCCTGATCCATTTAGTTGTTTATTCCTCTATAAATTCATTTTGTTTCAGATCATGTTTTTAGTCTCACTATAAGGAATCTCTTATTTAATTTGTTATCATTTTGATGGGTTATTGAGTGCTCCTTGCTAATTTCTTGACACCTAATATGTTTCAGACTTTTCTTGATTATCATTTTTATGAATGATTCAAAGGCAAAACTGAAATTTATTAGCAAACCTTTCGGGTTAAAATCGGTATGTGGAAGGTTTCTTCCATAATTAGGACTCCCAAACCTTATCAAGATGACATAAAATCTGATTGAATCAACTTAAGTCCCATATTTGTATTGATCCCTGATTTATTAGGATTCTTGATATATTATTCAAAAATAATGATATTTCGATCAGACTCGAGATGACCGTCCTTGTTTTTTCCGTCCGAGCTCGAAATATGTTTAGATTAGTCGTGTAGTTCTTAACCCAAACTTTTCCTCGTGGGTGCTGAGCTCCGGCCTTTTCGGCCGAGCTGACTCTGGAGCTGTGGCTCGGCTCATACAAGGTCAAGCTCACCTTTTATCTGCCGAGGTCTAGTTTTATTTGCCAAGCTCTTAGCAATTCGGCATTAAAATTTTTTACTTTTATTCTGAATCAATAATTCCCTATCTAAGTATAAGGTGGTTATATTTGTCTTATTCTTCATATAACCTCGGGCGAATTGATAAGAGCTTGGCAAATAAAACTAGATTTTTAGGGTTTTCAGTTGTTTAGAGTGGGGGAGCGGAGTGGGTTAAGGAGCGTGGGATTGAGTTTGGGCGTATATGAGAAGTTGAGGGGTTTACATGAAAGGAGAGGGTGGTTTGATAATAATGGGGAAGAGCCGAAGAGGAAATTAGGGTTCATGGGAGGAAGGAAATGATTTTGAAAACTAATAATTTAAAATTTAAAAGTGGCACAAATCGTCTAAACGCAACGGCGCTAATCTTGACATTGCATATTCAATATTTCAAGATAGTAATTAAAAATCCATTTAGGTTGTATCGGGAGGAAATGATTTTGAAAACTAATCATTTAAAATTCAAAAAGTGGTACAAATCGTCGACACGCAACAGCGTTTCGCTGTCTCCAACAAGGAGCTGACGTGACAGTTCTGGTTAGGATCCCAATTGCAATACAAATTTATTCAAATTGTTTGGATAAATTTGAAACCCATCGATTTCAAATCCATCATATTCAATTTCAATGCATTTTTTAACAATATCAATGTATTTCAAATTCTTAATTATTAAAGCAATTTCAAATCCAAATTTTAAAATCCGTTATTTAAATGAAATATTTCCATCCAAATGCAATCACACATCATTTATTGACAAACCCCCACATTGAAGCTGTTGAATTAGGTACCTTACGTGGTTTGCATTCTTAGAGAACCCACATAACTTAAGCAATCCAACCACTCCAAGAATTATACCGATTTCACTTCCAATATAACGTTATTTGCTTACCAACATCTTGTTTATATTCCAACATTTTTCTTCAAATTGTGAAGTATCTTGTGTTCATCCTCCATGTTCATGTCTCAAGTCTTGCAAATTTGCCGATCGCCAAATAATTGTAAGTAATATTATCCACCAATCATCTCTAAAAAATATTAATCAGATATGTTTTGAAAATTAAAGTTTATGCATTTTTGAAAGAAAAAAAAAAGTTATATGTAAATTTTATTGCAAAAAATCACCATATATAAAATATAGATTATTGTTCCTTTTAAATTTGAATATTTTAACAATGCTGAGGAAAATTAGACGAAAAGTCAAAACAATCGTCACTAAGCCAGGAAAGAAACCGAAGAGCCCACCCGCCGCCTCTCCTCCGCGGACATCCTCCGCCGCCAGAACACTACGCTCCCACACATTTCTCTTCCCTGAAACCCATTCCTCAGTCCTACCTGATCCCTCCCTATTCTTCAGCTCACACCTCCTCTCCACCCCATTACCCACAAACTCTTTTTTCCAGAACTTTGTCCTAAAAGATGGCGATCAACCCGAATATATTCACCCTTATCTGGTCAAATCATCTCAATCTTCACTTTCCCTTTGTTTCCCATCTCTATTCGATAATCCTGCATTTATTTACCAGGCTTTCATTGATGATCTCATCATATCCACCTTGAGTAACCCCAATCCAGTTTCAACCCACATCATATCTGCCTTTGATGACCTCAGCGTCACCTTAGACTTCCCCTCCAGCAATATTAGGTTCTATCTTGTGAGAGGGAGTCCCTTTTTGACATGTAACGTGATGAGTAGTGCTGAAGTTTCTATTTCTACAATTCATGCCATTCTTGAATTGTCTCCCAATAGCTCCTGTACGAAATACACCATTAAGCTGAATAACAATCAGAGTTGGCTCTTGTATTCATCTTCACCAATAAGCTTAAGCCATGACATAAGCAGGATCACCTCGAGCATGTTTTCGGGTGTAATTCGGATCGCGATGTTGCCTGATTCGAACCCAAAATTTGAAGCCATTCTTGATCGGTTCTGTTCTTGTTATCCTGTGAGCGGTGAAGCAGTTTTCACTAAGCCATTTTGTTTAGAATATAGGTGGGAAAAGAGAGGTTGGGGGGGTTTATTGATGCTTGCACATCCTCTCCATCTTCGTCTTCTCTCGGGTACCGATTGCTCGGTTACCATTTTTGAGGATTTTAAGTATACTGGTATTGATGGAGAGCTTGTTGGTGTTGCTGGGGATTCTTGGGTATTCAAAAGTGACCCTGTGTCTGTAACTTGGCATTCTGTTAAGGGGATTGAGGAAGAATCATATCCTGAAATAATTGAAGCTCTGGTTAAAGATGTTGATGCTTTGAATTCGGGTACGATAGCAACTTCCTCATCTTACTTTTATGGGAAATTGATTGCTAGAGGTGCAAGATTGGCACTGATTGCTGAAGAAATATGTTATCTTGATGTGATTCCGACTGTTAGGAAGTTCTTAAAGGATACAATTGAACCATGGTTGGATGGGACATTTGGTCCTAACGGATTCTTGTATGATGAAAAATGGGGTGGATTAGTGAGTAAACAAGGATCGATGGACTCGGGAGCTGATTTTGGATTTGGAATTTATAATGATCATCACTATCACCTTGGGTATTTTGTGTATGGAATTGCCGTGCTTGCCAAAATTGATGCTGCCTGGGGAAGGAAGTACAGGCCCCAAGCTTATTCACTCATGGCTGATTTTATGAACTTAAGCAGGCGAACAAACTCGAGTTATACCCGTTTGAGATGTTTCGACCTGTGGAAATTGCATTCTTGGGCTGGAGGTTTAACCGAATTTGCAGATGGTCGTAACCAAGAAAGCACAAGTGAGGCGGTGAATGCATATTATTCAGCTGCTCTAATGGGATTAGCATATGGAGATAGCCATCTTATCTCAATTGGATCCACTATATCAGCTTTCGAGATCCAGGCAGCACAGACTTGGTGGCATGTGGGAGAGGAGAGCAATTTGTATCCAAAAGAATTTGTGAAAGACAACAGGGTAGTTGGTGTTTTATGGTCTAACAAAAGGGATAGTGGCCTTTGGTTTGCTCCAGCAGAATGGAAGGAGTGTAGGCTTGGCATTCAACTTCTGCCTATACTGCCTATTAATGAAGCTTTATTCTCGGACATACGTTTCGTAAAAGAGCTTGTGGCTTGGACCTTTCCAGCACTTGCAAGGGAAGGGGTCGGAGAAGGTTGGAAGGGGTTTCTGTATGCACTTCAAGGAATCTATGACAAAAAGGGCGCGCTAGATAATATTCGAAGTTTAAATGGTTATGACGATGGGAACTCATTGACCAATCTTTTATGGTGGATTCATAGTAGGGAGTATGAAGAAGAGGGATTTGAAAAGGAAAGGAATTTTTGTTGGTTTCGGCACTATTGTCATTGAAATGCTCATTACTTCGGAGTGAGCTGATAAAATAGGGGGATTGTATTTTGGAGAGATTGCATAGAAAACATGTATTCCCATTGTATACCATATTTATTTGAAGCTTCTTGATTCGATGATCGAATTAGCGGATTTGAACAACGGACCGGAACAAAGTGGGATAAATGATTCAAGGGAAAATTCTGCTCAATCAGAAAGGATGGCTTTTGGAAGTTCAGATTTCTACAGTCATTCTCAAAGCAGCTGGAGAAGTTGATTTGCACCAAGATTTCTTCACATTAAAGGCTCGGACTTTGTACTTAAGTTTCGATTCGCATTCTTGTACATTATTATTCTTTCTATTTTTTCTTTAAAAAAAATGTAAGCTTGGATGTGATGATTAACAATATTAGTTATTGAATCTACTCATCATTCTTTGCCTTATAATATTTAAGGTCATGTTTGATTTATTGTTTTAAAAACCATTCACCTCTTTGAAAAAGAAAAAAAAAAAGATTTTTACATCGCGTGACATAATTATTATTTCTCAATTTAAATTTTCGTGCTTATTAAAAAACTAGGTAAGGCCCGTAGCGCACTGCGCGAAGGAATAATTCTCGGCCAAAATAAGTACATATATTATACGAATGCAATCATATAAGTTAATTATTTGATTTTGATTTATGAACAATAACTAAAAAACACAAATGATGAATTAATTTTGTATCATATGGAAAATTCCTCTACAATGTAGAAGAAAATATATATGTAAGACTTAAAAGCAAGCAAGATGTATTTGCACAGAAAACGTGCAACCAGTTATCTCTGCTGATGATTTGTGCTTGTTCTATGTGCTATGTGAGCATATAATTTTTATTACGTCGTGGTTTTTAAGTTATAATTATCATTGTGTGGTCAATAATAACATAATTAGGATTGAGCCATCACAAACCTCTTATCATGATCCCCAACTATAAGCTCATAATCAAATAGCGTAGCCCTTTCAGCTAAAACCTATAAAACCTATATATCAGCAAGTCAATAAGAGTGGAGTTCGAACAATGCACATGTCATTATAGTGCATGAGGGGCCAACATGTTATCAAGCAAAGGTATATTTCTCTCTGGGTCTTGCAAGTACGGGAGAAAAATGTATAGGCCCTATCAGGAAGAATCATCTCCAATTGCACCAAAATTAACTATCACATAAGCTGACAGGTACAAGGATCGAACATTTTTCAAAAGTATTCTTCACAAAAGAGGTTGTCAAACACTACAACAAATTGGAGAAGATCAAAAATCATCGAAGAACCATCGCCACATCATGGGCATTGAAAGAGATGCGGGAAGGTGTGATTCAATACTAGAAGATCCAACATAAGCATCTGTAGATAATCTACACTATTATCATCACCAGGAGCAAATTAACCTAGAATTTAATGAATTAATTCATTAATATGAAATAAGAAAACAAGTGGGAATAAAATATAGTATGCTTTTGCATCCACAAAAGAGAAATCAGGTGAATGGTAATAGTAACAAAAAATTACTCGAGCTACATCGCGCATCTTTTTTCACTGATGGTTGTTGAACTGCAACTATTGAAGAAACATTGTAATAATATTTTATGCCATAGTTAGTGTCTTAATTTGTACAATGAATTGTTGTTCATTCAAACCTTCATTGATATTGTTGCAATTCACTTTGTTATCCTGCATTGAAAGGAATAAAGAAAAATCAACGTGATAAAGTTATAAAATTAGCTCGTTTCAGTGTGGCCGTTAAGTTCCATAGCGATATCTTTAATTTAGATTCAATATTGAAAAACAAAAGAAAAGGAAAATGATATTTAGATGGAAATCAAAAGACTAAAAACGGACAAGATCATATTCAACAGCCCAGATCCTTTTCATAAGTTATTCAAGAAAAATGTTATATAGAGACCTAATGTGTACATATTCTCAGATTTTTCTACAACTGTAAGTATTTGATGCTGAAGCTACAATAATAATAGCTGTTAAAAAGTTGCATTGTCAAAGGTCAGATTCAATGGTATAAATGGTGTGGGCATTTACAAAAAAATATTTTCCTACACAAACTATGGAGATCCTTAAAAGCAACGAGCAACATCCTCATACGCAGAGAAAGAATGACTAAAAGCAGTAGTTACTGGAACATGATACGTACACTTAGTAAGAAATTGTATAGGTTTCGTTATAACAAGTGACACGGCTTACATAATTCTCTCTGAACAAACAATGAAAGCAAGAGGAGAATAATAATTAGTCGTTCAGAACTTCTCGTAACAAACACAAAAATCATGTTAAAGACTGGGAGTAAAAGGTCGAGGCGATGGCAGTCAAGCAAATTCACCTGGCGGCGGGAGTGAGAGTCTTGGGAGGAAAATATCTGGGAGGCAACAGTGGGTCTCTGGTGGAGCTTACAGCCTCGTCCTTCACAATGCCTCTCTGTGTGAGTGTTTCTCTCTTTTCAAACGTTGTGCGATTTGAACTTGGCGAGAGAGAGAGAGACCGAGAAATCAACTTCTCTTCCACACGCCTTCTCCGGCAGAGTTGACGGAACAATAGATCGTCGAAACAGAAGCTGAAGCTGAAACCCTAGGCAAAGGTGTGGCAGTGAAGCTTGTGGCAGTGGAAGAAGAGGAAAATGAAAGAAAGGGAAACACAATTTGGAATGTTGGGCGGCATGAATTTTTCGTGATTAATTGCTCAGATGGCATTCTTGTAAATAGGCTAGAGAATCCAATACAAATTACCGACCAAAATAGGGCTCTTATATAATGTTAAAAAAATAAAACAAACAAGCATGGTACGCATAATCAATTCAAAACATTTTTCTCTCTTGCATCATAGCATTTGATGGGATCCGACAGAATTCCATGTCACAAGATACGCTTTAGAATTAAACATTTAATCTAGTTACACTTAAAGAAAATAGCAAAAATAAAAAGTAACCTCGATTACCAACATCAATCCACAAGAGATGATCCAGTGACGAGATCATCTCCCTTCTAAGGAAAGATTTGAAATTTATTCACAATTTTATTAACTGAGTTAGTGGATCGCCTCCTCTATTGTTGTAAATATCTATGGAGACGGAAACCATTCAAGATTCGGATTAAGCTTTTCCGAGACTATTTTTGGGTACAATAAAAGAAGACGACGCCGCCGCCGCCGATGATTCCGAAAAGATAAAACAAATGGAAATTAGGATTAAACGAAAGGATTGGAGAATTTTGTCGGTAATTTGGTCTGTAATTGGAGAATGATCGGTGATATCGTCGGACAATTACTTCTCTAAGAGCCGACAACAGAATTCTTGCAATTGGACCAAATTTCCGTCGAATCAGACAGTTTTGTTAAAGTCAATGGCATTATTGTAATTAAATAGACAACCGAAATGCAAATCACCGTCAAATTTTAACGCGTGTTTATATATTGTTAATTATTATTATATCATATAATATTAATATCATTCATAAGTAAAATTTTCGAGAATATCAAATTCTCATGTAAATATTTGGATAATGGGAATATTCAATATTTACAATTTGTTAAAAGTACATGTACATGTTCAAGCCAAATAACAATTCACAGCTTATCTTATTGGGATGTTTTAGGTTTTAAAATTGTGTTATGATATTGTTAGATTAATTATTATTGTTGTCAGAATAATTTTCATAAATTTAATATAAAAAATACTCCGATAACAACAATACTTGCTTTTACAACATGGCAATCACTTTATGATGATGAAATAGTTAATTGTTTCTTTTATAGAAGATCGATCCTACACAAAATTTGTGAATTTGTATTTTGCAATATTTTGTGAATTTGTATTTTGCAAATAATGTAAACATGTGTGTTTTAGGTATTTACTATATATATTATTCTGCGAAATGTTTTGTTATTTTTCATAATTTTTAAATTTATAAACAACAAGTTTATGAGTATGAAATTTATTTTACAAGTCTACAAAATTAATATCTAATTTGTTTTAATATGAATTATTTTTTTAAACACATAGGCAATTCAACCTATACGACTTGGTCAACGGTCAAAACAATATCGGGTCGGGGCACCCGCTTTTTCTTCTTGAAATTTGTCTACATGCACTCGTGTTCTTTCACTGAAACCTCCAGGAAAGAAGTAAAATCACCTTGTGCTATTCGCGCCTCCGCACTACAGCAGCTCATTCCTACACTCGCAAAACCAAGAATCATACAATTTCCAGAAAATGGGAAATCAATTGAGCCTGAGAATCGATCGAACCATCAGTGGCCGACGACGCCCGCGACCCCGAACCAATACCATTCCAAACACACATGCCCATGAAATGGACCGAACCAGCAGCAGCCGCACGCCTCCTCGAACCACCATCAATCCCGATTTCAAATCCGGTGTATTCGATCGAACCAGCAGTAGTAGCGGCCGCCCAGCATCTCGAACCACCTCCGATCCAAACTCAAAAACCGATGACGCCTATCTGAACTCATACGAAGCAGCGTGCCAAGCCGATCCGGATCTACGGAGTTTCGACTCCGCTCTCCAACTCCGCACGACTCGAGCCATCAACTCCATAGCCGTTGACCTCGAGGTTCGCTCCCTTTCCCTAGATTCTCTTCGAGATGTCACCGAGAGTTTACTCGAAATGAATCATGAAGTGGTTCGATTGATTTTGCAAAACAAGGAAGACATTTGGAAAAACCAAGAACTCTTCGATTTAGTCAACGATTACTTTGAGAACAGTCTGGTAACTCTAGATTTCTGTACTTCCCTTGATTCCTGTCTCAAAAAGGCCGGTATTATCGAGTCAATTATCAATGTGGCTCTCAAGAAATTTGAAGAAGAACATCATGGTGAGTATAATGGAGAAGGGTCTGTTAAGAAGTATTCAAGAACTATAGAGGAATTGAGCAGATTCAGGGAGGCAGGGGACCCCTTTACAGAGGAGTTCTTTAAGGCATTAAATTCAGTTTACTCAAAACAAATTTTGATGTTAGAGAAGCTGCAAACAAAAAAGAAGAAGCTAGATAAGAAACTCAAGAAATTGAAGGCATGGAAGAAGGTCTCGAATGTGATATTCGTGGTAGCTTTTGTATCGGTTTTGATTTGCTCAGTGGTGGCTGCAGCTGTCACTGCTCCACCGGTGGTGGTGGCTCTGGCTGCGGCTGCCGCTGTGCCTTTAGGGTCGATGGGAAAATGGCTAAACTCGATTTGGAAAAAGTATGAGAAGGATTTGATGGGGCAGAGGGAGATTATTAGTTCAATGCAGATTGGGAGCTACATCATCATCAAAGATTTGGACAACATAAGGGTTCTAGTTGAGAAGTTTAAAATCAAGATTGAATCTTTATTGGGAAATGCCGAATTTGCGGTAAGGGAAGATGAGGAGGCCGTGATGATAGCGATGAACGAGATCAGAAAAGAAGTCGATGGCTTTGTCAAAACAATTCATGATTTGAGTCACCATGCAAATAAGTGCACTCAAGAAACGAGGATGGCTAGGATGTTGATTCTACGTAGGATCATTAGTGATCCCGGCAGCACGAATCAGGATATTGGTATGTTTTCCTGATGAATGTGCTTGATGTTGTTAAACTATATAGAGTACTGATGCTGAGAATATATATGAGAAAGGCTTATTAGCACAATTGGATAAATACTTCATTGTTGGATTAGCAAATATCTCTCATATTCGCTATGTATACAAGGATCATTATCTTTATTTATTCTATAAACATTTATTTATAGCAATTATTCCAATTCTCATACATGGTATATGTTATCTGAAAATTCTGGCGTTGGGATACACAGTGAAAATCATCAGCTTGAACTATCCAGGTCTTTGCTTTGGTGGTGGTTCGATCTACTCGATCTCCCATTAGACTTCGTAGTTCGCCTCTCTTTTATGTGTGAATTAGTCTTAGATTATTGGTTTTGTCTGTCTTGTTTTGTTTTTCGGTCTTCGGGCGGACTCTGGTTGTACTAGTTTTGGTTGTACTAGTTTCTTGTTTAATCTTATTACTTTATGCTAAATAAAAGAATAAAAAATAATAATAATGGTTTTGTCCCGACCAATTTATTTTGCATCCACCATTATTTCTCAATGTGAAAGCACTCCAACAAATTTCCTCATATGTTTTTAAAAAAAATATGAATTTGATCTATCAAAACACCAACTGGCTTCTTTTATTAAAACTGGCGAGAACTTCATTCAATTGTTATCATATTATTATATTTACATGATCACTATGCTACATTGGATTTATTTTTTTTTTTGCATACTTTTGACCATGATTTTGGGAAATTTTGCAATAACACCCTCAATATTTGAACTTGCCCCCATGATTTGGCATACTTAAGTGTAAGTTGAAGCTATCTTACATAAATTGTTTTTAATCAAAAATAGTAATATATAAACGTTTTTTTTCCAATGAAATTAATTTTTAACAAAAGTGGTCTCATAATTAAATAGGGAGCTATGAGATTACTTGTGATTAAAAACAAAATTTTGGGACAATTTTTGATTAAAAATAATTTCAGTGAAATTATATTTGATTATCCTAAAAGTCTAGGACTATTATATGAGACTATTTTTAAAATTATCCAATTAATAAATACAAATAATTATTATCACATCTATCTCGATGCATATATATGCTAAGAAAGAACATATCTTAGTTACTATGTGGACAAAGATTTTTGGATTAAATTATAAATCAAATAACTTAGATTTGTAATATATATATTTTTTTTTTGAGGAAATATTTGTGATATCGATATTATCTATGGACGGATGCAAGCTCCAAATATTATAAATAAACAAAGCACAAATAATATTTTAATATTAAAACGTGATTCAAAACTTAGTCTATGGGCATAATATTATCTAACAAATCACATAACAGTGAAGCAGTTTCCAAATATCAAGACTGAGGACAATATTGAATAAAGTTTTTTTTAAATACATTTTATTTTATCATGATTAAATCTACAAGATAAATTATATAAACTATGTTCTTTTCGTTAGCCAAAAACAAATATTTTTATGAGACCAAATGGGGTTGAGGACAATAATTTCCAACAAAAACTTTATAGTAAATATTTTCATTATTATTTAAAAAATTTATTTTTTAAATAATAATGAATCATAAGGGAAGTTGTAAAATGGATTCTTAAATTCTCTAAATAGGTAATTTTATTCGACAAGTTTCTACTAATTTAATCTTAGATGAAGTTTGAAGTGGTTTAAACCCTAACATTCCTTTTAGAACACGGACTCTTTCCTAAACATATTAGAGTTCAGATAGGAAACTACATAATGACTATCTCTATATATATATGCAGTCTGCACGTACAAAATAAAAAAAAACTTCATATATTGCTTTCTTAGGGGAAGAAAATACAGACTCGACAATGGCTTTCGCATCGCCATCATGGTTAGAGCCATGGATGCAACATAAATTTTATGAGGAAAAATGCAAAACGCACACGGGGAAATACTTAACTGTGTTCTGCAGTACCTGTATGGGAGGGTTTGTCTGCGAATTATGTTGGAAATCCGAGTCGACTACGCATCGAGGCCATCAGTTTCTGCAAGTTAGTATGACATTATCATATTCTTGAATATAATTCAACTTGTAGGAATAGGTTTACATTGTTTCTTGATTCTTATTTATATTAAATTATCTGATATCGAATGCTTTTATTTCTAGGTTTGCATAGCGTCAAACCGGACCGCGGTGGAGGTAAATCACGTAAGCCAAATATTGGATGCATCGGATATTCAAGAATACAAGATCAATGGGAAGAATGTTGTGTATCTCAACCCAAACATTCAAGGGCCCGAAGAGAAAACAGAAAACCCTAAGTGTGAGACATGCAGTAGAAGATTAATGAAGGAGTCGACATATAGGTTTTGTTCCATCGCTTGCAGGGTAATGTTGTGATGTTCTTAATGATATAAATATAATTTCAATCTTTTAGAAAAAAACATGAAAATAATTAATTTTTTTTTGTTTTAAACAGAGAAAGTACCACGGCTTGGGAAGTCCAAGTGCTAATTCTCAAGAGAATGGAATGAAAGTCTCACGAGTCATACGTCGACATAGAAGAAAGGGGATCCCTATAAGAGCTCCCCTTTTCTAGACATATTTCTTTATTAAATTCTGCTTTTAAACTTCTGCAGTTCGGTAAATATTTGCATTTTTTTTTTCTGGTTGAGTCGAGGATGGAAGAGTTTTAATTAGAGTTTTCGAATTTATTGTGTAATATCTTCATCTTAATAGTATATGGTTACTTCTTTTGTGAGTTATGGCTTTTTTTCTTGAAATATTGAATAATCTTCATAAGTAATCGATTTCTGTTCAAATTATTAGCATGTAAATTTTTGGGGACTACCAAGTTCGAACCCAAACCCAACTTTGAGATGGTCTCTCTTTCGAGATCCATGTAACACAAAAATTTTCCTCCATATGCTAAAACAAAGGCCATAATTTAATAGTCAATCAACCCTAAAATTGAAAAATAAAACAATATTTGTAAAAATATTCTAAATAATATCATCTAACGAGTAAGAATATTAATATTCTTTTTTCAATTTTACAATCTGAATAGGTTTACTAATTTTTTTGTGAAAAAAATATACTTAAATAATATTTTACCATTAAATTTTATGTTCCTTTTGTTTAATTATATATAGAAATTAAATTGTTGGTGTTCATGATTTTTGAACTTAGGACCTCGGTGTTAGTCAAATCCTCTGATACCATTCATCTCATATAAAAGCTCGGGTTTGTAGAGATATTGAACGACACTATCAAGATAGGGCTGATCAACTAAATGTTTCATCGAACCTCGACCTCAAATGATGTAAGAAAAGCAGTTGTTGGAGCAGAACCAAAAAAATTACTATATGATCGAAATCCAGCTCGACAATATTGTTTTTACACAAACTCGGGTGGGGGGTTCTTATGCAACCATGGTTTACGGAGGACGTCGTGGATGCTGTTGTTTCAGTTTCATTGACATTTTGTATAAATATCGTGTTTATTGTTGCAGAGTTTTTTAAAATTAAAAATAAATAGGTAATTTAGACAAATTATTCAATCAAAAAAATTGGAAAATTTTGAAATTAGGTTCCGCGACCGTTTGTGAACCAATAGAGGGTTGAAGGAGTTGTATTTCCTCATCGAACACTTTCTTGATTGCCGTGGTAATCATAGATTTTCCATTCCAATAATATAAATCTTGCTAAAACAATACATTATCTACTATTTATTGTCGATCCAATAGCTTAAACGTAAATAAGTACACTACATCTTCAACTACATTAACGAAATGTTAGCTATACATTTCGAAGAACACGTGCAAAATATAGTAGTATACTAACATGCAACAACAGTAACAAAGCATTTAATCATAATGAATTGATGTACGCTATATGTACGCTATATGAACAATATATATAATCAAGTCGGGTCGGACACGTGCGTCAGCCTTCTCCAAACTCTTCTCTCGATCAGAATATCCTTTTTAATCCCCTTAAACTCCAAGTCTTTGCGCTATTACACGTGTATTAATGTTAATTAGATTAGTCAATCAGTTAGCATGAAGATATCTAGATTATGTTATTAGTTAGCATGAAGTTAGCTAGATTAGTTTTTTAGTTAGCATGAAAGTTGGAACTTCTATTATCACTTAGTTGTATAAATTACCCAGTGTTTGACTCAAAAATTCAATTCATTCAATACTTCATTCTTGTAACATGGTATCAGGAGTTCATTAATTCTCCATCTCCGCTGCTCCATCCGCCTGCCATTCATATTTTTTACGTCTGTTTCATGACTACCACAGATTCCACTACTCGTTCATCAAATATGGCACCTTCCGCCATTGATGATCCATTAAGCCCTTATTTCCTCCATCATACGGATAATCCCGGGCTTTCCCTAGTCTCTCAACCTTTGACAGGAGATAACTACGCCTCCTGGAATCGAACAATGATGATCGCACTCTCTGTCAAGAACAAATTGGGATTCATAAACGGCTCCATCCCTAAGCCAGACAATTCTGATGCAAATCTTCTTAATTCATGGATTCGCAAACAATAACATGGTCATCTCTTGGATTATCAATTATGTGTTCAAAGATATTTCAGGCAGCATACTCTTTTCTGAAAACGCTGCAGAGATATGGCTGGATCTCAACAAAAGATTTCAACAAACAAACGGACCACGCATATTTCAACTACGACGTGATTTGATGAATTTGACACAGGATTCCGATTCTGTCAGTGTCGACTTTACCAAACTCAAGTCCTTATGGGATGAATTAGCAAACTTCCCCCCCTCCTGCAATTGCGGTAAATGCACATGCAATGGGGTCAATGGTATCAATTCTTTTCATCAGGCATAATATGTCATGACCTTCTTGTTGGGATTAAACAAGACGTTCACACAAATAAGAAGCCAATTGCTTCTTTTAGACCCTCTTCCAACAATCAATAATGTGTTCTCACTCGTGTCTCAGGAAGAGCGCCAGAGGTGTATTGGTGCTTCGTCAAATTCAACCACTGGTACACTTCCAAATGCAGCATTTGCCGTTAAAACCAACTCTTCTCGTGTCTTGAATCATAACTCAGAACACCACACCTGAGGAAAATTTCAACGGAAAGAGAGGTCGTTCTGTACCAAATGCGAGATCCATGCATATGTTTTCCACACATTTGTCAACCTCAACTTCTACACCAGATGCATCAGGTTCAACCCCTTCACCATTCCATACAGGTACTTGTTTTTCTTTCTCTAACAATAGGGATTTATCTTCTGGAAGCTTATGGATAATGGACTCTGGTGCTTCAAGCCATATATGCTCAAATTCCTCTTTATTCTCTTCTTAACTCCTTTACAGAACTCCACTGTCACTCTTCCAAATTATCACAGTATACCAGTCCATTCCGTAGGCGATATCTGTATCAATCCCCACACCACTCTTCACAATACTCTGTTTATTCCCGAGTTCAAATTTAACCTTATTTCTGTCACTGCTCTCCTCTTTATTTCGAATCTTAACGTCTTATTTTATCATGTTCATTTTACAATTCAGGAAATACACAAGAAGATGATTGACAAGGGTAGCAAGGCAGAGACTTATACATCCTAGAACATAACAAACCAGTATCAGCTTTTGCAAGTCCAGTCACTGCCCAACTATGGCATAACCGATTGGGCCACCCTTCGTTCGAGTAGAACACATTAAGTCACTATACATTGTGATCTTTCTTTTCACGGTAATAAAACACCTTGTTATATTTGTCCACTTGTGAAACAATAACGGTTGTCTTTTGTCTCTCAGAATAAAATGTCATCAACTCCATTTGAACTCATTCACTGTGATATATGAGGGCCTTTTCAATGAACCAGCACATTCTGGGCATCTATTTTTCTTAACTTTGGTTGATGATTATTCTCGTTTTTTTTGGGTTTTTATGCTTAGACAAAAATCTGATGTTGCAACCATTATCCCTAGATTTTTTACACTAGTTGAAACACAATTTCAAACCAAAATTAAACATTTCCGTTCGGATATTTCAAAGGACACTGAATATTTCTCTCAAAGAGGGGTGTTACATCAATTCTCTTGTGTTCAAACACCACAACAAAACTCCGTGGTCGAAAGAAAGCACCAACATTTGCTCAATATTGCTCGTGCTCTATATTTCCAGTCCCGTGTTCCTTTAAAATTCTGGAATGAATGCGTTTTAACTGCCACCTTCCTCATTAATCGAACACCTTCAAAATAACTTCATTACAACACATTTTCAAATACTTCACAACAAACCAGTGGACTACTCCCATATCAAAGTGTTTGGTTGTTTGGCCTCTGCCTCCACCTTGCACAATCATCGACATAAGTTTCAATCACGGGTTCATATGTGTGTATTTCTTGGATATCCATCCGGCATAAAGGGCTATAAACTCTATGATATAGAATCCACAGACATTTTCATCTCTCGTGATTTGATTTTTCATGAAATACATTTCATTTCCACTCCATTACCTTAACTGACAGCATACCCGATCCCTTTCCTGAACTTGTTTTTACCACAAGTTCCCATTAACTTCGATATTGATAATCATTCCTCATCTTCTAATCCTTTACCACCACAAACACAAACAAACTCTCGGCACTCTTCCAGGCTCACAAGACCACCTTCATACTTGAAAGATTATCATTGCAATATCATTTCTGCATCAAATCAAGAAATCACTTTTCACCGTATCAGTCCTCACCACATTTCCAAATCTGTTGCCTATGATAATCTTTCTCCTTCCTTCCCTAATTTTTGCCTTTCCGTTTCTTCCAACCCGAGCCACACTTCTTTCATCATGCTGTCAAGTATCCGGAATGGCGCCACGGATGAACTCACAGCTATGGAACAAAATCAAACTTGGTCCATTGTTCCACTTCATGAAGGTAAAACCTCTATCGGTTGTAGATGGGTTTACAAGTTAAAGTATCGATCTGATGGTTCTGTTGAACGCTACAAGGCTCGTTTGATTGCCAATGGATATACCCAACGCGAAGGCATTGACTTTCTTTACACTTTTTCACCAGTGGCCAAGCTGGTCACTCTAAAGACTATTCTTGCTTTGGCAACATGCAAATCTTGGCATGTTGTTCAATTAGATGTGAACAATGCTTTTCTCAATGGGGACTTGTTTGATGAAGGCTATATGGCTTTGCCTATGGGTTATTGTGTTGTATAAAATTTATTGGGCGTGTATCTTAGGAAAGTAGCAAGCACAACAAATAGCTTTTTAATAAGAATGTCGATGCGAGATTTGGAATCTCTGTCCTTAAGACAATATTGCCCCGCTACGGTGCTAACGATTTACTTTGGCAATTTGTCTCCCAAGATACAACGACTATGATTTGTGATAGGAGCACTCCAAATCACAAATCCTTTAAACCACAAAGGTCTAAAAACGCTCAACCATAACAATGATGAAGACTCACAAAATTACTCAAATTTTGATCTTCAAATATGATGTGAATTTCCAAAATTCCATGTCTAATTCATTCAAGGGTTGTTTCTTATATAGTATACCAAGTTGTGTCATCAAGAGACACCATTTGGAATCATCCAATCATGAAAAATTGCACCACAACATGAATGGACACACCATTTAATTTGGAAGCATCTAATCATGAAAAAATGCACCCCAACATGAATGGACACACCATTTAATTTGATTCAAATTTCCAACAATCCCCCACATGAATTAAATTAATGCATATATGTAATTGAGCGCTTTTAACGAACTATTATGGCATCGGGAGAGATAGCTTGCGGCTTTGAATCTTCTGTAGTAGTATTCAATCGGATTTACTTAACTTAGTAGTGAACTTATAGTCTTGAACTATTTAGTCGTTGGTGTAAACCAAGACAACTGAACCCACACCATAATAATTCTAACATTTGTATTGGTTTCTTACGGTTGTGTCCGTTTCGGCCATGGACCACGCTTGGTTTCATAAGTGATTTTCATATTTGAAGCGGCTTTCATATTTGAAGCGGCCACACTTCGCACTTACGTAGGTGATCTCCTAGAAGAGTATCCCGCTATACTCCAACATATTCTTACATGTCTTAGGAATCATTAAAGGCCTTTTGCCTATCCTCGTACCCCTTTTGCAGGCTACACCCCTTATCATAGGAATGGGTTGGAGTTTGATCTCCAAGGTGTTTATACAATCTCATAATTTAGTTGTCCCTTTTGAACCTAGATCTTGGGATCTCCAGTCAACAAGGTTGGTTATCCACTATGAGATTTTGATTATAGGGTTTTAACTCCATTCCCCTGGATAAACTTCCACATGATCTCTCGGTTAACCAATTTATATGTGGATCCGCGGTTTCACATAATCACTCGTGATCATGCCACTAGAGATCATTTTATCATATAGCATTATCGCAACACATTTTAGTTGCATGCACAGGATTTTTCTCTAACAACTTATAAAGCCACTCGGCCGAAGAAGCTTTATATATTTTGCATAGAGAATTTTTCACAACAGTATCTCTTCAGTTTTGGTAATCGCATTACCTCTTTCGCATTATTTTATCCTTTTAGGATATTTCCATCGAATTTTAAGCGTTGTTAACGCGTTTTTTCTTACAAAATTCGAGACCAAGGAAATACTCAACTTTAATTCACAATTCATATTTAAGCGCATAGATTCTTAAAAAATTACAAGTTCAAGATTCTATTTCTTGCAAACTTGAAATTTTAAGTGCAAAGCTTAAAATTTGAAACTCGAATTAATCCTTGAGATTTCATTCTTCAAGTGTCTTGGAAACTTCATTCCAAGCATTATTCTTGATGCACACATGTCAAAATATTTCGTCAACATTTTTTCTTTGTTACTTGATGATTTCTAAATTGCTTCTCCAATGAGCATATCATCAATACACAAGCATACCTATGCTTTAGGTGTGTACACGTTTGTCACACTCGTTAATCTATTTGACAACATGATTTGTCAAACTCTTCATGTCTATTATTTGGTTTTTGTTATGACTTTACTTTGGCCTTCATTTCTAGTTTAGCCAAGTACCCCAACATTTCAAATATTGTAGGAAACTCTATTTTCCTTCAATCACAAGGTTTTCGTCTTTGCCTAAATGTGGTAAGTGATTGAATCCTAGAATTTGCAACCCCCACAACTTTCGATAGTAACGATGTGCATTGGCATTCAAACTTTAGTGTTTTAAGTTCTAAGCGTTATAGTCTTACAAATCCAAATTCAAGTTTATATTTCTTGAAGATTTTGGATTTAAGCGTGCTTGCTTACAAAAGTTAAAACTTGGATAATATTCTCATACTCGGTTCATACTTTGCAATTTAAGCGCACTAACTTAGAAAACTTGAATTCAAGATTTTAAATCTTGCAAATTCATGTTATAAGCGTACTAGCTTAGAAATTCAAAATGAACCAATTTGAGATATTACAACGCCTAATCAATATTTGTGGCTTCGATTTATCACTTGTGTTTTAAGCGTACAAAGCTTAGAAACTCGAATTCAAGATTTTATAATCTTGTAGATTCAAGCTTAAGCGTCAAATTCTTAGACAACACAAGTATAATCTACTCACAATTTCTCATAGCAAAACTCATTTGCTAAATTTTATTGCAATCTTATTCTTGAAGTGTTTAAACACTTCACTAGTCTCATTTTTGCTTCATAGCAAAAAAGTCACAACAATATCATGTGCAAATCTCGATAAAGTAACAAATTACTTTTCTCACATCTCTAGTTTGCACAATATTTCCATCACAAACATCATTGTAAGTAACCTTTAGGAAATTTTGTTGTCCTCTTCGATTCTCAAACGAATCACAAGGTCTTCAAGATTCATCTCTTTTCGTTTATGCTTGAGATAATTCTTGAAGTCCTTCCATGACGGAGGCAAATTTTCAATCATGGCGGACACTTAGAATGAGTCGCTCAGAACCATTCCCTCCGCATGAATTTCGTGTATGATTACTTGCAAATCTTTCACTTGTGATATCAGAGGCTTTGTATCAACCATTTTGAAATCCAGGAATCGCCCAACGATGAATTTCTTCATGCCGGCATCCTCGGATCTATACTTTTCTCCAAGGATTGCCACAATTCCTTGGTCGTCTTCACTAAACAATACACATTGTATAATGTGTTGTCCAGTCCGTTGAGAATATAATTCTTTCACAGGAAATCGCTTTGATTCCACGCATCAACCACAACCCTCTTTTGGTTGTCGGTTTCACTCTCCATAATAGTAGGAGCATCCTCATTGAGGAACCTTGTCAACCCCAAGGTTGTCAAATAAAACAACATCTTTTGTTGTCATCACTTGAAATCGTTCACATTGAACTTTTCAGGCCTTTCACCATGATGAACGAGAGTCGTTGTTGCACTCGACGAAACCATTTGTTGCTAATATTGTCTTAAGATTATTGTATAAAATTTATTGGGTGTGTATCTTAGGAAAGTAGTAAGCACAACAAATGGCTTTTTAATAAGAATGTCGATGCGAGATTTGGAATCTCTGTCCTTAAGACAATATTGCCCCGCTACGATGCTAACGGTTTATTGGCAATTTGTCTCCCAAGATACAACGACTATGATTTGTGATAGGAGCACTCCAAATCACAAATCTTTTAAACCACAAAGGTCTAAAAACGCTCAACCATAACAATGATGAAGACTCACAAAATTACTCAAATTTTGATCTTCAAATATGATGTGAATTTCCAAAATTCCATGTCTAATTCATTCAAGTGTTGTTTCTTATATAGTATACCAAGTTTTGTCATCAAGAGACACCATTTGGAATCATCCAATCATGAAAAATTGCACCCCAACATGAATGGACACACCATTTAATTTGGAAGCATCTAATCATGAAAAAATGCACCCCAACATGAATGGACACACCATTTAATTTGATTCAAATTTCCAACATATTGTGCCACTGAAGTTCGACAACAATGTCCAAAGATCGTTTGTGAGCTCCACAAGTCGATTTATGGACTTAAACAAGCATCCCACAGTGGTACACAGTTTTGCAATGCCTTACTTAGTTATGGTTTTACACAATCCAAAAGTGATTATTCCCTATTCATCAAGGGACATGGTTCTGATTTTACTGTTTTATTAGTTTATGTTGATGATATATTGCTCACTGGCTCTTCTATATCTGTCATTGAATCTTTAAAGGGTTATCTTCACACTCAATTTAAACTCGAAGACTTGGGAAACCTACGCTATTTCCTTGGTCTTGAGGTTGCTCGGTCATCTTCTGGTATTATATTATCACAACGACAATATACTCTACAGTTACTTCAGGGAACAGATTTCTTGGATTGCAAACCAGATCAGGTTCCTATCGATCCAAAAATACAACTTAATTATACTGATGGGGATCTACTTGAAGGCAGTACTTCCTATAGGCGTTTGATTGGGCGTCTATTATATCTCTCCTTGACAAGGCCAGATATTACCTTTGCAATTCACAAGCTTAGTCAATTCTTGGCTCAACCAAGAACAACTCATCTCCGAGCAGCTCACCACTTGCTCCGATATCTCAAAGCAAGGCCTGGCCAAGGTATTTTCTTTTCAGCATCATTCAACTTTCAGATAAAGGCTTTCTCCGATGCAGATTGGGGCACTTGTCCAGATTCAAGGAAATCTATTATTGGTTTTTGTATATTCCTTGGCGACTCTTTAATTTCGTGGAAATCAAAGAAACAATCCACTCTCCCGCTCCTCTGCTGAATATGAATATAGGGCTCTTGCATCTTTTACCAGTGAACTTGTTTGGCTTGCTTCAGGATTTGTCGATTCAAGTTCACATGCCTTCAGTGATTTTTTGTGACAATACGGCGGCAATCCACATCGCCTCATGTCCGGGATAAGCTTCGTGACGGCCAGGTCAAGCTCATGCCAATTCGTTCTCGACTACAAGTCGCAGACATTTATACTAAAGCATTGTCTTCCTCACTACTACTTCCTCTTTTGTCCAAGATGGCAATCAACAACATCACCCGTCTATCTTGAGGGGGCGTATTACACTTGTATTAATGTTAAGTAGATTAGTCAATCAGTTAGCATGAAGATAGCTAGATTATGTTATTAGTTAGCATGAAGTTAGCTAGATTAGTTTATTAGTTAGCATGAAAGTTGGAACTTCTGTTATCACTTAGTTGTATAAATTACCCAGTGTTGACTCAACAATTCAATTGAATACAATCCATTCAATACTTCATTCGTGTAACAGGCGTATGACTAACATGCAGCACAGAAGAAGAATTTCACAATCTGAATTCAACAGTCAACTTAATCAATACATTTGTGATAACTGTACTCTCAATGCTTTCTCCAAAAATTCGTATGTCCATATCAGTTTTCAAATAATCGAAAAGATCTGAAGTGTTAGTTTCTCAGATGTTCTCGGGGTGCCATTGAATCAGGATAGCAAGCTTTCTTGACCTCATTATGCCTCTTAACATCAAAATTACTAAGCTTCATCAATTGCCTATCCTTTGTGATAAACTGGCCCAGAATAAACCCTTGGAACGAGGGATCTTTGGAGGTTCTTAGGAAGAAGCCGTATCTGGCTATGAATTATATTACCTCCCATGTTGGTGCAAAAATTGCTAAAGTCTCTCTCAAAAGCAAGAGTCAAACTGAACATTTCAGATTATTTGAACGTGTTCCACATTAAAGGCACCATCAAGAGTTTTTCTAAGTCGATAATGATATAAAAAGTTCGGAAAGTTCAGCTCTGCCGATCGAACCAACTGAGACAAGCAACGGATATGAATTGGGTTCAGTTCCCTGATTGTGTGCCTTATTAGAGTACTAGTTCTTCTTGGCACCGTGCAAGGCGCGGTGCCAGTTGAGAATGTGATATTATCAGAAAAGCTGTCCTGCAAAAGCAAATACCTTAATTGTTCAGTTGAGGACAAGATTAATGAGGAAAATAATCACAGATCTAGGGGGAGAGATGAAATGAGGGAGTACAATGAACTATTCTCAAGTTGATATGTTGTGTTTGAATAAGAAAGAAGGTTTAGTTTTTTTATGAAAAATTTTGTAGTGAGGGCATCTCTGTAAAGCAACCAACCATATTCTGTTGATTTGGTATTTATGTTGACAAAACTGGAATAAGTACTTGCGCGCTTTAGGATGATGAAGTTCTAGCACCTTAAGATGGTTGTACTTGACTGTATGAGTTAGTTGTATCAGCATCGAGATCACTATACAATGTATCGCCACAACTTCTTGTAGGACTGAATCATGTAGCTTTTGTCAAGAATAGCACACCAAGAACAACAAAAATATGTAAGTAAAATTTGAAGATTTATGATGTTATGAGACTACATTTGTTAAAAAATTATACACCTCTGTGTGTGCGCAATGGTATCCGTAGCTTAGATGCTCGGTTAGTTTGGACATTGCATTACTATTCGTACTTGGATATGTGGTGCTCCATGAGAGATATATGTGTGTTGCATATGCTTACAACATGAAGTAATGTGATGGATTCCATTCTCGAGTGCGCTGGTTGTAATATGGGGAGCTGCTTAGGATCAACTAAACCAGGTTAGGTAAAATAACAAGAATTTCACACACTACTTTTAGGACATGTAATATCATTGAAATTACCATGTTGCAGGGAACAAAATAAGTTGATCGCTTACAACAACAGTTTGGATGAAGCACAAACCACCACAGTAGTTGTTATCACATATCAAATTAATGTCATTGTTCTTTGCAAACTGGAACGACGGCCCTTCTGTATTTGACAGAACATATTGAAGCAGCAGGTATGCAAGACGTTGGTCATAAACTTGGAGTAGCACCACAATGAAGCAACAGGAGTGCTAGTCATTGGTCATAAATGTTTTACTCAACTTTATCTTTCCTGCTACAAGTTTTGTAATTAACAATTTGTCTTGACAATTTATGCTATCATTTAAAAGGTGATTTGTATGTTTTAAGAACAACCTAAACTAATGCATGCACCAACCAAACACAATTTAGGTCCCCTAAATTAATGAACAGAGCAACATAAATCAAGTACAAAGATGCATATACAAGTGGATATAAAAACTGCACATTTACTCAATATGTATGATAAATATGGCCTAAATAAAAAAGTACATTGATAATCAGATCATTGCTCCATTATCTTAAGGGTAATCAGAACCCAAACCATGGTTATAAAAGGCCCTCGCCTGGCTCGCCTAGGCGAGAAGCCAAGCCAGGCCAGAGTGTGTCGCCTCTGGTGTGTGTGAGGCCCCATACATACATCAGGCCGCGCTTATTCAGCGCCTAGGTGTATAGGGCTTAAGCCGTGGACGATGGCTTGATATAAAGGAAGAGTGTTAATAGGATTGAGCTTAAATTACTTAAAAATAATAATCCCAAATCCTATTTTCAATAAGCTCAAAGCCAATTTTAAATAAGCATAAACCCTATATTTATATATTAGAGTTTCAACACGTCATATTCATTATTAATTATATCAAATGTATATGCATTAATAAATGATAAGAATTAATGTAAAACAAAATATATTTGAGAAATGAGTAAGAATATTTTAAGAATAAATTGAACCCTAATTCAATCAAGCATATTTAATTTATTGTTTCTTTATTTATATATATATATATATATATATATATATATATATATATATATATATAATTGTTTAATATTGAGTGAGATTCATTTTTATCAAAAATTTCTCTTGTGTAGTAAATATTTATATTAGAAATGAACAAATATTACAACATGAGCAGCTTCTTAGCTACATAGTTTGGCTATTTTGGGAAAAAATATTCATATCTAAATATTTAAATTTTATTTTTCCTCGACGCATAACGTCTATTAGGCCACGCTTCGCCTGGCGCCTAGCGCTTTGAGCCAGGCCACGGTTCATCACTTTTTGGCGCCTAGCGCCTTTGATAACTATGACCCAAACTATAAGAAGAAACACAGATAAGGAAAAAAACGATATGTCATTTTTTTATTTTAACAATATGGTAAATGTATGAGAGGGAAAAAAAGCTTGTATATATGTAGATAGATCTTCAAGAACAGCAAACAATGTGGAAAAAGATGAGACTTCATAGTTGGAAAAGCAAACACTAAAATGAGAAAATGGCAAAGTAATAAACTCACCAAGTGGGAAATTTTGTCTTGCTTCCACAAAGAAAGAATCCTCCGATTTGACCGCTCAAAGGATAAGGAGGGTTCAATAGGGAAAAGCACATGAGCAAGCACAAATATCTAAATGATAAGTGACTTTATAACAGCATAAAAAAGAAATAGTTTTAGTATGTTAAAAGATTTTATATATATATTATATGCAGAAACATGTAGACATATAAGCAAATATCTTTGTGTAAAAGAGTAGTTTGTTCCAAACAACCTAGCATACATACAGATGAACAAGAAGTTACAAAAAACTAATGGGACACTTCAATACGCAAAATATGTCCTACGTAATACAACAAATGATGTAGTAATATATCTAGTCGAGTTTTTTGCGCTTGATAATCCTGCCTCTAGTGGACATCCTAGTCTCTTCTATCAGCTCAACAACATCTACAACACATAACCATATAAACCATGTTTAGTATTTACGAGGATATCCAATTTGGATAGAGTTGACGTGAGCTTTGAAAAGCTAACCTTTTGTGGTAGGTTCTATGTGTTGAACATTTCTGTCAGATAATGTCATCTCCAATAGGGATCATAGAAGTTTTTGAGGTAATGGTCCATTGGTATTCGCTACTGATCAGATCATTTCTGTATATTTCTTTTACTCTGGACACTTGAGCATTCGAGATTTTATATGGCTTTGAATCCTCTAGATTGTCCCCATATAGATCGATGTCGGTCTTATAATGATCGTCTCAACTGTGTCCCCCTTATTTGAAATTATAAGATAACCATTAAAAATCGTAAAACGTATGCATCCAAAACAAATGGTTAAATAGTGCAAGTTCTTTTACGGTATCACCTTCGTCTGCAAGGATTAGTTTTTGATATTCTGTGGGTGTAGAAACTGAAGTTTTAACAGATTGTTTGCTAACGACGCGAACTTTGGCCGACCAATTTTTGGTTTGGTTGTTAGTCACACTAATGTGCATTATTTTTTCTTCCATCTGTCTTAGATTTTTTTTATGAATCAGCAAACACCACGTAATTAAAAAAGGTAGAATTAGTTTATTATGGTTCACAAATGTTTGCATGAAACGCTGAGAAATTATTGATTTCGGATATGAACATCACATATCATAAAGTCCAAATAAATCACAAAACAATGTCTTGGAAATAGTTACTTACTCCATGATTAACCACCGAACCAAGCACCAAAATCATAAGCTCTAGTTGAAATATTACAGTAATGGTGTCAAGAGCATTGCAATGTTGAAAGGCAATTCTTATACAAGAGGGCCACGGCAGTATACATGAAACACATTCACACACATGGACATAAAAATAGAGTTAAAACTTTGTCTAAAAATTCTTTTAACAATAACGTTTCAAATTAGAATTCCTTATATTTAAATCAAACAATAATAAAGATTTTTAAATCTATTGTGATGACCCATCCCTACTATAATCAAGAATGATAAATGTAAGCGTACGTCGTGGCTAATTTAATTTAATATAATAAAAAAAGAAAAAAATTCAAAAAATAACGTTAATTGAAAAAAGTTAACATTCTATTGTAATTCGCGATCTCGGTATGCGAATTCAACTGTTCTAAAGTTGCGATCTCGGTATGCGAATTTAACTGTTTTAAAGTTGCGATCTCGGTATGCGAATTTAACTATTTTAAAGTTGCAATCCGGGATTGTGAATTTAGCTATTTTAAATTTTAAACAAATAATTTTTTATAAAGTTTCAATTCAATATACCATTTCTAATTAGAATGCATCAAATAACAAACACGGAATGTAGAGGAAGCTGAGTATCTAGAAGACAACGAGAGATACATAGACGTGCTTGTGGGACCGAATGAAATATTTAGAGTTCAATATAAATAATAATATATTTATTTTTATGTGTACTATTTCAGATCATCAATTCATATTTCAACTATTTATGTGGTTTAAAACATTACGGGCTGAACCAATCTTGAAAATATTAGGGATAAAAAATTGTAATTAAATACAAATATATTTGATACATTCTAATTAAAAATTGTACATTGAAATGCAACTTTACAAAAAAATTATTTTTTTTTATTCCTTAATATTTTCAGGACCCGGTCCAGTCCCTAATGTTTTAAACACAAATATATTTGATGCATTCTAATTAGAAATTGTATATTGAACTGAAACTTTATAAAAAAAGTATTTGTTTAAAATTTAAAATAGTAAAATTTGCAATTCCGTATTGCAACTTTAAAAAAGTTAAATTCGCATACCTAGATCGCAACTTTAAAACAGTTAAATTCGCATACCGAGATCGCAACTTTAGAACAGTTGAATTCGCATACCGAGATCGCGAATTACAATAGAATGTTAAATTTTTTCAATTAACGTTATTTTTTGAATTTTTTTTCTTTTTTATTATATTAAATTAAATTAGCCCGTACGTCGTGGTCAATATACCAATAACCATTATCTTCACTTTTGATGTGACAGAAAACTATTGAGATATTAATTTTATAATTTTAATTTTAATTCCCCAAAAAGTGCTCAAAGATTACGCTTGAAACATAACTTAGCAAACGGTTGGCAGAAACAAAGTTGGATATATGGGTCAAGCCATAATATGCCAATTTGGTAAAGTTAAGGAAAACCCACCAAGCTATAGTTTAAAATAGAACACATTTGCAAGAAGAAGAAAATATATCTTTGAAAAAATAAAATAAATAAAGAACCAACCTAAAACCCACAAGTCACATACAAAGATGCACACAAAGCTTTCGTTATAGCCAATGAATATGTTTGGCAGAGGGAAAAAATGGGCATCAACAAAGTAGCATATTAAAAATGCGTAGCCCTATATTTTTAGGGAACAACATGAAAGCTCATGGCCGAACTTTTAAAAAGGACAATCAGCTTTCAATACCAAAGCAGCATGGCAAAAAGTACAAACCTTCAACTACACAAACAACCTGTTTTTTGAAATGGAATAGATAAAGATGTTTTAAGCAACAACATAGTTGAGACTAACCTGTTTTATGAAAGTTTGATGGAGTAGACCAATCCATAATAGGCACATTAAAACAGTAAATAATATAGGCATTGAGCTTGAACTAATCCACTCTGGAAGCTGAGTTTCTCTACATACACATCTAACTATAGAAAATATGAGGGAAGTTAAAAAATTTATATGAAATGTGCACATGCAATTCTAAAGATTTAAAACACAACACCGAAAATCAAGAGGCACGAGAGTGAGTTTTGACTCAACACCAGAATTTAAAACACAGCACCAAAAACTAAGAAACTTTAAATGCAAAACCTAAAAAACATACACATGTAAAACAAAATACCAGCCGGCGTAAATGTAGAAGAGGGCAAATAATGTTTGTGAAAGACAGATGGAAAAATAGACGGAGACAAAAGTGAGAAGAAAACCCCACCTAAAATAGCACAAGCATCACCAGAAAAGGAATGAGGAACAAGAGGCCGTCGAGAAATGAAATGTTGGCTGGGCAAAAAATACGAAAGGAAAAAAAGAAACCAAGCAATAAATAGTATCTGAACCAAACCACAGAAGCTGAGGAGACAACTGAAGGCATGGTGAACCACTCTCATCCAGACGATTTCCTGCAGAACAACAACAAATAAGCACGCAAGCAGAAAATTATTAGAAAATTAAATCATTCATATAGCTAAATCATCGATTTCACATGGCCCACAACATTACTTTGTCAGTCAACCAAGGCAGAGGAACAGTGTACGTCATGAACTCTCATCGGGAAAATAATGGACAGATGAATTATAACTAAAGAAGAAAAATGGAGTCGGTGAGAAATAAACAGAGGAAACATAACAAAACAAGAAAGATCGTGGAGTGGGATGAAAGAAATGAGTGACATTGCACACTGCCCAATAATCCTTTCAGACTTGATTCAATTCAGTTAAAAAAAAATTTATAAATCAATTGAAAAACCTTATAAAACATGATAGCCAATAGAAGAAGAAGAAAAAGGATGCACAGTATGTAACAAAAACCCATAAACATATTAGGCGGCCCAAGCAAAAAGGTAGGAAAAATATGGAGTAAGCCCAAAATCATAAAGCCCAAACAAAAAGCTAATATTGTTATACTATTCACAACAATAATAAATTTTGCTCACTTATTATAAGAGGTAATGTGCATTGTGGGGCTTTCACATGCTATTTGTGCTGACTGGACAGCAAAAGAGCCATTGGGCTCTTTTTTAGAAAGCCCACAACTCTTTCATTTTTTTTAAAATAAATTAATATTTATTTAATTTAAAATTTAAAATAAGTTTTTTTTAAATTATTAATGTAATTAATAATTAAAAGAAAAAAATACATATCAAGTATGTCAATATAATTAAGGACATGTACGACGGAGTAGCATCCAATGTAAGAACGTGCATTAGGGTGACAAGTGAGTTCTCGATCACTATTGGATTGCACAAACGGTTTGCGTTGAGTCCTTTCATGTTCGCCCTAGCGATGGATGAGATAACAAATGACAAACATACTGAATTACCCTGTATCACGTTTTTCGCTGACAATGTTATATTAATCGACGAGATCAGGACTGTGGTAAATGCCAACTTGGATTATGGATAGAGACCTTGAAATCAAAAGGTTTTAGATTAAGATGTCTAAAACGGAATATATGGAGTACAAATTTAGTGGTCGTACTTTTCAGGATCTCGGTGTTGTAGCACCCGATGTTCAAAAGATATCGATGAGCACCAAGTTTCGATATCTAGGTTTGTTGAGACTTAAACGCATGGTTGCGTTTAATGCGTTAAATTATTCCCGGTCAATCTTTGAGTTTTGATGATCAACAAAACTAGTGTTTGTTATACTAATGCATCTACTTAGTGTGCAGATTAAGTGATGAAAAGTGGTTTGTAATGAAGAAAATCGAGTGTGCATATTCTGGCCTGGATCGCCCCAGGCGATGGTGATCATCGCTCCAGGCGATGGGTGCCAGGCGAGGCATCGCCACGCACATCAACAGAGGCGATGGCTAGGCGAGCATGCGAGGAAGATCGCTCCAGGCGATGATGACCATCGCCTGAGACGATGGCAACCAGGAGCGACATCGCCCCGCACATCGACAGAGGCGACGCCGAGGCAATGCGCGGGCATGCGCGCAGGGGAGATCGTTTGAGGCGATGGGCTGAACGCCCGAGGCGATGGCTGGAACGCCTGAGGCGATGTGGAGTTTGTTTGAGGCGATGAAGTTTTTGGACATGCTGAAGCTACGGCCTTGATTTTTGCTGTTGATCGCCTGAGGCGATCCGTGTAATTTGACGACCGTTGGGGCGCGGCGATGGTGATCGCCCGAGGCGATGTCCGAGGCGATCGAGGAGTGATTTCAGCCTTTTGTGTAGCAACGGCTAGTAGGAGCCTAGGGGGCCTCCTACACTATAAATATGGATGCTTTGGAGCATTTTGGAGCTAAGGAACAAGCCTACAACTTATACAAAGTCTTGATCAATTATTATTTCAAATTGTATTGCAATCTCCATACATTGTTGTCGTATTGGAGTTTGTAATTCTCTTCTTTGTTAGAGTCTTGTTTTCTTCGTGTGAGTGCACCGTGAATGTGTTTTTGATTTGATCTATTGTAAAGGTCCTCCAACACCAAAGCAAGTTGGAAAATTGTAAAGTCGCCAACAAGTGAAGTTGGTGCATGTGGCTATCCTTGGAGCCCTTAAGGCCAAGAAGACTCGTGAAGAGTGTTGATAGCTCGGGAAGAGCTTTGTGTACTCGGGAAGAGTATTGTGCTCGGGAAGAGCTTGTGTGCTCGGGAAGAGCTTGTGTACTCGGGAAGAGTAGTGTGCTCGGGAAGAGCTTTGTAACTCGTTAAGAGTTGTGTTGTGGCTAACTTGGAGCCCTCAAGGCCAAGATCAATTGTTCTAGTGGAACCTCGGTTGGGGGTTATCTAACCGGGAAGAGACGTAGGCGATTCATCGCCGAACTTCTATAACAAATCTCTTGTCTTTTATTGCTTTAATTCCTTTACGCATTTATTTATTTTGTTCTTTTTATTTATCGATTGACTAAAGGCTTCCGCAAAGCGCAAAACTCTTTTATTTTTCAAACTCATTTTAAAACGCTAAAGTAGCCAAGGAATCTCATTCACCCCCCCTTTTCGATTCCAACAACTGGTATCAGAGAAATTTGATTTTTGTTTTTAAAACAAAATCTTTTTATGGCTAATCTAGCAAATGAGTTTGCTCAAGGTCAATCGACAAATCGCCCTCCGCTTTTCACGGGTGATAACTACGGTTATTGGAAGAATAGAATTTCTCTATACATCCAATCCGTAGATTATGATCTATGGAAGATTATAGTGAAAGGTCCACATATTTCTTTAAAGGAAGTTGGGGGAATTAGTGTTCCCAAAGAAATGGACGATTTCACTAGAGCGGACATGATTTTAATTTCACAAAATGCTAAAGCTATTAATATTTTGCATTGTGCTTTAGATATGAAGGAGTACAACCAGATCTCAATGTGCTCAACCGCTAAGGAGATATGGGACAAATTGCAAATTTGTCATGAAGGAACCAATCAAGTGAAGGAGACCAAGATTGACTTTCTACAACTCAAATATGAGACTTTTGAGATGGAGTCCGGAGAAGAAGTGGATTCCATGTTTAGGAGGCTCACCCTTATCATAAATGAGCTTGCCCAACTTGGAGAGAAGTACCCTCCAAAGCAAATATGGAGGAGAGCACTAAGAGCCTTACCAAAGGAATGGGATGCCAAGAGGACAGCCATCATCGAGTCCAACAAATGGGAGAATGCATCTTATGATCTTGATGAGCTTCATGGCACATTGGTGACTCATGAGCTAGAAGTTGCCACAAGGAGAGAATTAAAGGAGGAGGATAGATCCAAGAGAAATGGGGTCGCCTTGGTTGGAAGGAAAGACCATTCCGATGATGAAGAAGATGATGATGATGAAGAGATGATGTTGTTCACAAAGAAGTTCAAAAAGCTCTTCAACAAACATAGCAAGTCAAAGACCTCTAATGCTACCAAACAAGAATCCAAACATGAGGTAACTTGCTATAATTGTCAAGAAAAAAGCCATTATGCTAACAAATGCCCTAGGAAGAAGAATGAAGACAAAGGCAAGAAGAAGGCGCTTATAGCCACATGGAGTGATAG
Organism: Haberlea rhodopensis; assembly: GCA_907163345.1. Taxonomy (NCBI): domain Eukaryota; kingdom Viridiplantae; phylum Streptophyta; class Magnoliopsida; order Lamiales; family Gesneriaceae; genus Haberlea; species Haberlea rhodopensis. The sequence continues at coordinate 1,684,202 of CAJQUN010000060.1, forward strand.
TGACTCCGATGAAGAAGAAGCAACTAATCTATGTCTAATGGCTCTTGGAGATGAAGATGAAGAGGATGATAATGAGGTACCATCTTATGATGAATTATTAGATGCTTATAATGAACTCATTGATTGTCTTGGTAGAACCAAGAAGAACAATAAAGTGCTTAAGCTAGACTTGGCTAAGAAGGAAGAAGAAAATATTATTTGAAAAATCAAGTGCATGATTTCAAGACATCTTTTGCCAAGTTTAATGATAGTAGTTTAAAGATGAATGAGTTGCTTGGCTTACAACGTTGTAGATTTGACAAAGCCGGGTTAGGCTACTCAAGCAAATCAAAAACTATTTCTAGCTTGTTAGCCAAAGCAAAACATGATTCTCCTACTTGCAACTATTGTTGTAAAAATGGCTACACTAAGAATAAGTGTAGGTTTGCTAGAATCCAATACCAACCTAATAAGAGGTGGAAATGGATTCCAAAAGTGCCATAGAAAGTTAACCCTCTAGGACACAAAAATCAAATGGGTACCAAAGACCCCCTATTGTTAATTTGTTTTGTAGGGACAACCATGGATTGGAGGATGAAGGACCAAGCAACTCAAATGAGGAGTTTATTCTATTCACCACCATAGAAGAGGCGAGAGGCGTTGGACCTATGACAAGAACGAACTCTTGTCATCGAGGGTAAAATTTACTCTTTACATGTAAAAAGAGCAATTCAAAATTTAATTGGCACAAAGTAATTGTGATCAATAAATATTGAAGCTCAATATTCATTGGAGTAAAATGCATAACCCCTTAGCATAATTGTTTAATGCATGATGTATGCTTATCTTTTTATAGTAAGTATCTTGATATGCCTTGCATTCAAATTTGAATATGCTATGTGAAAATGTGCAATTATATGATTTGTTATAATTCATTGATAACTTTATTGTTTATTGGGCATAAATGCATGAACATATGCACACATTGCAACATTTAGAATTTATTGTTGAGTGCCTTAAACGCATGTGTATTTCACTAATTGTTTTTATCTAATAGCTATTACATGCTTGGTGAGGACTATGTGTAAAGTTGTTAAAATATGGCTATGTGTCAACATATTTGAGCTATGTTTATTTAAATTTTTTGCTTTTTATTATCACAAAAAGGGGGAGAATTTTTTGATAAACTTGAACCTTAATACATGCATAGTTTAAGGGGGAGAGCTTATGTATGCATGGTTTGAGGGGGAGAGTTATTTGTTTGATGCTTTAATTGTTTAACTTGTATGTGTTATGCAATTGTTAAGGGGGAGTCATTTGTACTCACATTTCATGCATATTACTTATTCAAGTTTATCAAATAATGTGATCATCAAAAATGGGGAGATTGTTGAGCCTTAAACGCATGGTTGCGTTTAATGCGTTAAATTATTCCCGGTCAATCTTTGAGTTTTGATGATCAACAAAACTTGTGTTTGTTATACTAATGCATCTACTTAGTGTGCAGATTAAGTGTTGAAAAGTGGTTTGGAATGAAGAAAATCGAGTGTGCATATTCTGGCCTGGATCGCCCCAGGCGATGGTGTTCATCGCCCTAGGCGATGGGTGCCAGGCGAGGCATCGCCACGCACATCGACAGAGGCGATGGCATGCGAGGAAGATCGCTCCAGGCGATGATGACCATCGCCTGAGGCGATGGCAACCAGGAGCGACATCGCCCCGCACATCGACAGAGGCGACGCCGAGGCAATGCGCGGGCATGCGCGCAGGGGAGATCGTTTGAGGCGATGGCTGGAATGCCTGAGGCGATGTGGAGTTCGTTTGAGGCGATGAAGTTTTTCGACATGCTGAAGCTACGACCTTGATTTTGCTGTTGATCGCCTGAGGCGATCCACCGATTGCCTGAGGCGATCCGTGTAATTTGACGACCGTTGGGGCGCGGCGATGGTGATCGCCCGAGGCGATGTCCGAGGCGATCGAGGAGTGATTTCAGCCTTTTGTGTAGCAACGGCTAGTAGGAGCCTAGGGGGCCTCCTACACTATAAATATGGATGCTTTGGAGCATTTTGGAGCTAAGGAACAAGCCTACAACTTATACAAAGTCTTGATCAATTATTATTTCAAATTGTATTGCAATCTCCATACATTGTTGTCGTATTGGAGTTTGTAATTCTCTTCTTTGTTAGAGTCTTGTTTTCTTCGTGTGAGTGCACCGTGAAGGTGTTTTTGATTTGATCTATTGTAAAGGTCCTCCAACACCAAAGCAAGTTGGAAAATTGTAAAGTCGCCAACAAGTGAAGTTGGTGCATGTGGCTATCCTTGGAGCCTTAAGGCCAAGAAGACTCGTGAAGAGTGTTGATAGCTCGGGAAGAGCTTTGTGTACTCGGGAAGAGTATTGTGCTCGGGAAGAGCTTGTGTGCTCGGGAAGAGCTTGTGTACTCGGGAAGAGTAGTGTGCTCGGGAAGAGCTTGTGTGCTCGGGAAGAGCTTGTGTACTCGGGAAGAGTAGTGTGCTCGGGAAGAGCTTTGTAACTCGTGAAGAGTTGTGTTGTGGCTAACTTGGAGCCCTCAAGGCCAAGATCAATTGTTCTAGTGGAACCTCGGTTGGGGGTTATCTAACCGGGAAGAGGAGACGTAGGCGATTCATCGCCGAACTTCTATAACAAATCTCTTGTCTTTTATTGCTTTAATTCCTTTACGCATTTATTTATTTTGTTCCTTTTATTTATCGATTGACTAAAGGTTTCCGCAAAGCGCAAAACTCTTTTATTTTTCAAACTCATTTTCAAACGCTAAAGTAGCCAAGGAATCTCATTCACCCCCCTCTTCGATTCCAACAAGGTTCTATTATCTAAAATGATGGAGAGATTGACAGTGACGTTAAAATACATGATTCAGCGGGTTGGTTGAAATGAATAAACGTCACCAGAGTTCTATGCGATCGTAATATCCCGTTGAAATTGAAGGGAATGTTTTATAGAACCTTCATTAGACCTGCAATGTTGTATGAACAGAATGTTGGCATCCAAGATTAATCACATCCAAAAGATGAGTGTGACAGAGATGTGCATGCTTCGTTAGATGTTCGATAAGACCAGATGATATAAAATAAGGAATGAATATATTCGAGCTAAAGTAGTTGTAGCAGCTTGTATAGAAGAGAAGATACAAGAAAGTCACTTGCATTGGCTTGGTCACGTACGATGTAGGCCCAGCAATGCACATGTGCGTCGAGTGGAGTCCTTGAATTTCAGCCATCTCACGAGAGTGAGAGGACGACCGGTGAAGGCATGCCTCGAAGTTATACGCAAAGACGAGTTCAAGGGGACTAAAGAGGATATTCTGACCGATGGAAGCGAATGGAGAAGATTGACAAATGTGTCAGACCCTACTTGATTCATTCTATTGTGCATGTAACCTTCCCCAATTCATTTGGATTAAAGGTTTAGTTGTTGTTGTTGTCGTGCAAATTTTCATTTTAAATAATAATGTATTTTTAAATTTCAATTATTAATTTTTAAATTTTAATAATTATTTCAGATATATATATTAATGTTTTAAATATAACTGAATATTGATTAGGAAACAAGTAGTGGTAAGGCAGATGGGGCCTAAAATAGGGACTGAACCATTATAGAGAAAATACAGGTGGGGCTAAATGAGAGGCTGAATGTCAGAAGATGGGTGACGTGACAGACTGTCGCTCCTGACATGGCGACTTCGATTACTTTGCTAATAAAAAAAATTTCAGTTATATTGTTAAATACTTTTAAAAAATCGATTATTTAATTAAAAACCCCAAATTTTAGGGCGAGATATCAAATATTGATCCATAATTAAACAATATGTCGTTTTGTTGGGAAAATGCTTATATTACTATCTTACAAAGTGTGTGAGTGATAGAGAAACCAATTTGGTGAATCTTTTTCAAATTCCCAAAATTGCCCTTCAAACTCTCTCCTTCTTCATGCTTGTGTTCCACTTTAAAATTTTAAATTTACCACATCCTCTTAATTTTCAAGATTTTCACACTCATCCTAGTAAATATGTCAATGTGTTAAATGATCGGAAAACCTCTACTAATTTAGATAAGAAAATAACATAAAAAATACATGGGATGATGTTAAACTACAAAATCAATTTGAAAAAAAATTATTGCATCCCAAAAACCCAAATTAAAATATGGATTTACAATTATCACATCAGTTTACAAAAAAAAATGATGAATATGCACACAACACGTGTAAAAAATGACTAGTATGTATAATATATCAGGTCTGACATATACACCAATATGCATACAAATATATATATATATATATATATGGTGTGTAATACCCGATGCACAAAATAATTTCCAGTTTTATTGAGTGATCCCGCGTATACATCATAATGAAACCCAATTAAAGGTATCGACCAATTTTCGAGGTAGGAAACGGAGAAGGGACCTCAGAATTAAATGATTACATTGTCAATTTCTTAATGACAACTAATTGCTAGCTTGCATGCAATCAACACTACGAGGGGTTATGTTAAATTTAGATGATTTCGGATAATTTAATTTATTCGATTAATAATATGTTTTAAGTACTTTTAAGAATATTATTTATACATTTTTGTCATATGAAAGAAAAAAAACCATGCATTTTACATTTCACAATATATATATATATATATATATATATATATATATATATATATATATATATATATATATATATATATATTTGTATGCATATTGATGTATGTATCAGACCTGATATATTATACATACTAATCCTTCTTTACAGTATTAAATACTTGTTCTAATCTTTTATTCATTATTATTCTTTATCATGGAGAGGAAGTGTGTATAACAGGTCTCGAACACAAAACAATCCCAAATTTTGGATCTTGATGTCTATTGGGTGAAATGTTTGTATTATTTTAATCATTATTTTTTTCTAAACAATTTTTGGATAACATGCCCAACTCGAAAATAATATGTTCAAAATGGATATGATACGTTGTTAGTCCGACTAGACCGGAAGTCTCATTGTATTCATTATTTTGAATTCATACCCATTCCATTAGTAAATATTACTGAGATCAAACCATGATAAGTCCGAGTCATGCATACGACAGACAGAATTGTTGTTTATGAATAAAATTTTAAGGTCTTTTGTGCATTTTAGGTTAATAAACATAAGTTTTGTCCTTTTTGATAACTTATTGAAATAGGCTTTTGTGTAACTTTTAATCTTTATTTTTAATAATTTGTATGTTTTATTTTTTAAAATACAGTTTTAAATCAATGTAATATTTAATAAAATGACGATACTGCTGAATAAATGATAAAAAAAAAAACAATGTAATAAAAGAGAAAAGATAATTCGTAGAGTCTAATTCCCAAAATAGCCCTACTCAGGAATGGCATTCAACCTCGCCGAGAACTTCGCCCTCCGCCTCCGGCTACATCCCGCGGATCCACTATCCCCCACATTCACCAACTCATCTGGAAATACCGACGTATTCGTACGACACCCGCATTTCTTATAGCCCAAAGCGGTGCTGGCTTTCACTGCCAACGCTGCCATCTCCTCCGCCCGCATCCGCCTCTGCAGCTTGCTCAACGGCAGAGCAAAGTAGAGTCGACCCAACTGCAGCTCATCATCATCACTCACTGCCGATACGACGTCGTCGAAATTCATTTCATCGGAGTCACAGATGAAACACTCTGGATTCTTCTGCAACGCGTAGAAAACCTTTACGGGGCTAGAAAACTCCTGCAATCTTCCATCAAATGATATTAGTTTAGCTGTATTTACTGCAGAAGCCGACTTGCAGGAACTGCAAATGCCCATAATGACGGTAATATTACGTCTTTCTTCTACTGTGAGGTATGGGGTGAGACTACCGGAGGGTACGTGGGCGTAGATATATAAGCATGTAAGGGTATTTGGGGAATCAAAACAGCCGTACACGTCATAAAATTATTAGAACGGTCTTTATTTTTCGAACAGCGAGCGGTGATGCCAACCTGTAAAGTCGTGTGTGACAGCTTGGATGAAGTCATTTCATTTCTTTTACACGATTATTACCAATGATGCACGGACACTCCTAAAAATTACTCGATGTAGTGTCGGACGCATCTCGAGTAGCGACACTTCTCGGGCACGTGTCTGACACACCACTTGGCATGTCCTTTATTTTACTAATAAATTAAAATAAGACACTGGTGTAGGACACTGCCATCAAAGTCGGACACTTGTGTCGAACATGGCTGATAGGCGTGTCCGACACAGAAATGACACTTTTGGGTGATATTGTACAATTTAAAAAAATTGGCTAAATGAAATTTAAATTTATTACTTAAACTCTATTTAACTGAAGTAATATACATTTGTTTTTAGTATGAGTAATATTACGGTGATTTCAATGAATACATTTATATATATTATTTTTGAATTTGGTACGAATATTTTTGATGTTATATTTTATTTGGACATGTTTGTTAAACTTTATATTAATTAAAGTAATATGTATTTGATGTTAGTATGAGTGATATTATGATGATTCCAGTAACATTCATTTATTTATATGCTTCTTGGATTTGGTATTAATATTTTTATTAATTTTACATTGTCTTAGAATCTAAAAAATGTGAATTTCTAGTATTTATAATATATTATATATATATATATATATATATATATATATATTTATATATACAGGCGTGTCTCAGCCGTATCGTATCATGAAAATTTTGAAAATTCATGTCCTTGTGTCCGTGTTATGTCATGTCACTGTCCGTGCATCGTAGATTGTTACACACACAGTAAATTATTTGAAATATGATTTAAATAGTTAGGATATTTAATATATTTGAGTTTTATATAAATTTTATTTAAATGTGAAAATTATTAATTACATTTTTTATTTAGCATAAACTAACCTTTTTAAAACTTGTTGCATTATGTTGTCAATAATATTTTATTCTATTACATTATTATTATATTGAAATTTATTTTAAAATATTTCAAAACGAAGTTAGTGTACATGCTTAGTTTATCAAGGGAGAAATTTTAAATCCAGTAAAAAAATAGAAAGGATTGCAATAAAGTTTTATATTATATATTAATGTGTATGTCCATATATATGTTTACATATAAATCATATTTATGTTTTAAAAAAATATTGTATTTCAATAATATATCAATCTCATGTTTATAAATTCAATTAATGACTATATATGAGCGGACGCAGGATTTTTGGAAAGAGGCCAAAACTAATTTTTGATGGGATAAAATGCAATTCTTAGAGGGTAAAATTGTAATTTTTTAAAGTAATAAAAAAAGTTTTTGGGCAGGGGGCAACATATAGCTCCGCCCTTGTATATCTATACTATATATAATGTGTGAGAGTGTTAATGACATAAAGTGAATTTATTATAAAACCCTCAAATGTGTTGTCAAATAACAAAGATGTCTGATATACTAAATAACTGCAAGACCCCTGCTAAAGTTGGATAATCATAATAACATCAAAAAAATACATGAGATTATATTAAACTATAAAATCAATTTGAAAAAAAAAATTATGACATCCCAAAAGCCAAAAAAAAAAATGAATTTACAATTACCAAATTAGTTTTAAAAAAATATTATATATGTATGTAACACATGCAAGGGATGACTAGTAATCTTTTTATCATTATAATATATGCTGAAATACTATAGCAGCATAAGATCATGACTCTGAGAATCTTTGATAACTATTTGATCCTTTATTTGTATTCAACTCTTTACAAAAAATTAAATTTTAATTATCCTAAAAATAATTGTATTTTATTCTTCAAAAATTACAGTTTATTCCTCTAAAATCATATTTTGACCTCGAAATTTTTTTATCCTCCATATTTTATGTCAATATTTTTTATCCCCTAAACAAAAAATACGTGTCCGCCGCGTTATATTACGTTTGATGAACTTGACAATGTAGAGAAATAATATAAAAACTATCATTGCAATATACAACGTGAATATGTAAGTGAATAACATAAAAGCCTCAAAATGTAGTCGACATTCAACATAAGATCAGCGAATGCAGTGAATGAAACGATAAAAGGGGTCAATATTATTTATATTTTGATTGGCTTGCTATTAAATGTGAAGCACCCCATGAGCTACCTTACGTGTGATCTAAATAAAAATAATTAATGCACTAAATTATTAGACTTCAATAATGGGTTTAAATCCATCCAAACTTAAATTATTTTAAAATATATTTTCTTTAATACCAAGTTCTGTCCACAATTATGCACCCCATATTTGGATCACATATTTATTTGGGTCCCACGCTGATTTTTCTTTAAACATAAACTCAAATTATATTACCGAAACATATATAACAAAGATCCGGTGAAAGCTCTCAAGATACGATAATACAAACTAAAACCAGCAACAAATACAATCGACAAACTTGAGCAATGACTTAAGACCCAACAATTAATATATAAACTAAAAGATCGAATGTTGAATTGAATCAATGCTGAAACACAAGCATTTGACCGGAGAGAATGGGGATCGGCAAAACCAAAATAGGTTCTTTCAAACCATGATATCCAGAATATGGTCCAACAAAGAAGCTGTTTTCTAAAATATATGAAAGAATAAACAAGGTTCCACGCTAATTTCGGACTGAATCCAAATAAGGTTATACATAATATATCTACATAAAATTATATATCACATAAAATCATATAATTGTATGTTTTTTTAAGAAAAAGTTACGTATAAATTTTGACTGTGTGATTTGGCAGATATTGTTTTCACTGGTTAGATTCAAAATAAAGAAATCTTCATCTGAACATGCTCTTTTTCATGTGCTCTAAAAGATAATGATATTATAAAGTTTAAAAAAAAATGTATAGAATTACGTGGAAAATCAGTATCACAAATAGCCCATATATTTTAATTATACATAGAATTCCGATTTTCTTTGAAATAAATCTATTAATGGCTGTGTTGTACTTTAAATGGGCTGAGCCTATCGAAACCAAAGTTTAGCCTAACTCACAGAAAAATTCAGGCCGATACTTATAGGAGAAAATTTGTTCTTCTAGTCCACCAAAAAACAAGCAATCGCATAGATCCATTTTTATGTTTTTTAGTTGTGATTTATTGGTGTCCGCGCTTGTTTGGTCACATGTTCCATAATTTATACTCTGTCAGCAAAACTTGCAACGAAGACGACGATCGAAAGAAAAGTAACTGGTGCACGATTCTTAAACTAACTGGTGCATGAACTTATAAAAGTAATTGATGCACGAACATATAAAAAGTAACTTGCGCACGGACTTAGAAAATTAACTGGTGCACAAATATTAAACCAACTGATGCCCGAACAAATTACGTGCACATATTTTACCACAATATGCTAAGTGGTTAATTTTACAGGTCCGTGCACAATTACTTTTATATGTTCGTGTATCAATTACTTTTATAAGTTCGTGCACGAGTTAGTTTATATAAGTTTCATACACCGGTTACTTTATATGAGTTTCATGTACGAGTTATTTTTTATAAGTTTTGTGCATCAGTTACTTTTCATAAGTTTCACGCACCGATTACTTTTCATAAGTTTTGTGCGTTGATTACTTTTCGTAAGTTTCACGGACCAGTTTTCACATATAGAATACAAAAGTTTTATAACAGCAACCATTTGCCAATAAATTTAATTTTTTGAATTTAATCCAATAAATTGAATTAATTAAATAAAATAAATATTTATATAAATTGTTGAATTAAATATTTAAATAATTTAATGTTTAATATGTAAATATATTGTGGTCGTCTAATCGGTTATTTTCGATTCACCAATATTTTCAATTTATAAATTAAATATTTAAATTAATTGAATTAATTAAAAAATATTTAATATGTAAATATATAAAATTTTAAATAAATATTTGATAGAATATGATAATTATTGTAAAATTATTTGAATATTATAATGAACTCAAAATAACTCAAGGGTATTTAAGTTATTTTAGCTCATATTTTACATCTATAATTTGAAAATAGTTCACATAACGATTGGATTTTAAAACACATACTTTTGATTTTAAAAAGCGAAAGAATGATTTTTTAAACAAAAGCCCACTTACAGTTATTGATCCTAAGCGTGTTTGAATAAATTCCTGGTTGCCAAGATGGTGCAAACTCCTCCTTTCCTCCTTGCAATTTTTGAAAAATGGTGTGTGAAGTGTGTGCAGATTTTCGAAAATATGGTTGAATGAGAGGGCAATTTTTTTGGTGGTGTTTATGACTTGGTGTCTTGGTAAGATATAAGGTGAAATCCATGACCTTGTTTCCATAATTAAGGTTGGTGTGAGATGCAACATTTGATCTTGTTTTCATAGCTAAAAGTAATCTTCCCTTTGATAGAAGATTTGGCCTAATTGATGTACTTTCCACAGGAGGAGATTTTGGCTCAATTGATGCAAGATTTGGGTCTTCACGTTCAAGACACAGAATTTACCTTAAAAAGTTGAACAGCGACCAAGGCAAACTGAAGAAAATGTAAGGAATCAGTAGAGAAGTCAGCATGTTTGTTCTCCAGTTCGTTCGGTCCAAGATCAACAAATATCTAACTTGACGAAGAACGATTCTAACAATTAGTATCCGTTATAATACGAAATTTGATCAACATAAGTAACATGTCTTGGGAGAAACATGACAAAAGAAAGAGGATCAATTCGGTTATTCTGCAGACACTTGTCTAGCGGGATACTAAGCTCAAGCTAAATCTCATTTTAACAGTTTTGTATTGATATGGTTCAAACTCTGATGATTGATAACATTGTACTTAGATAACAAGCTTTTAAGCATTTGTTTCTGTTTCTGTGAGTTGTGAGGCGATCCTGAAGATTTTGTAATTCTCATCTAAAATTTCTCGTAAATTATGTTTGCCTCCGTGACATTGGCAATTACGAACCACGTAAATATTCTTACGCGTGTTAATGATATTTATACTTTATTTTGGTTATTTTAGCGTAACATTTGAATCATTAAATTCGCAAGCTTAGAAACTTTTAGAAAACAACCCAATCCCATGCTCTATGCGAAAGGGACTCCATACAGTGATCTCCAGTGTATAAATCTGCCCAAAAACACGTGTATAAACATAATACGGGACACATTATTAACTGTCAATTGCAAAAGGGAAGGAAGAAAAGGCTGACATTGCAGCGAAGGAGGCGACCCATTTGAGGAAAGAAGTTCCGAAGCCGAATACATGCCCCTATCCTATTATTATTATTATGAGATGTTTAAAGCAAATTTAAAGCAGAATAAAAGTAGATAAAAATGGTAAAAGAACAAAATCTTATAGAAATCTAATCAAACATGTTTACCACCCTTCTACGAGATTTCACTTTCTATGTGTTGGGACAAGCTAAACAATAATTCTCAAATCAATAGGTAAATCTTCACCTATCAACAAACCAATAAAGCACAAATATAGAACAATATATCATCAAAAACGATAACCAATCAACACGATATTTTTAACGTGGAAAACCCCTTCAACTTGAAGAGTAAAAACAACGAGGCCTACGAGACCTAATCAAATCCACTATAATCAAAGAGATATGAGTTTTTACAGCAGCAAACCAACACAAATGCTCACCAACTTAGAGCAACAAATGATTCTCAACAATCAATACAAGAATCAACAACCAAGAACAAAAGTTTGGTAAGAAATCACCAAAATTCGTAGCTACTGTTCCAGCCACCAGATCTACGTCTCCAGAGCTCCAAAACTGAAACCCACCAATCAGAATGAAGACCGATGAGTTGTGAAGGTGCTGTCCAAATTTCAGCAAATTTGGACTACGAATGAGCCTCCGATCGTCGCCTAGAAAATTCTTGGCAGGAATGGATTTTGTTCTTCTTTTATGAAAAATGCTACTGCCTCTACTCCTCTCTTTTTTTCTCTCGTGAAAAAAATGCAATCCGATATTGTAAGCCAAGTCAACAATTAATAATTGTTTCAAAATGGGCTTACAACCATGGGCTTCTCTAATTTTATGGGCTGGACCCAACAAATCTCCTCCTCCAGCCCATGAGTAGAGGGAGGAGACACTGCAACAACTTCATCACTGCAAGTTGATGCCGGCCATCCCAGCACATAGTTTGAGCTTCTCACGACTGATGCATAAGGAACTCTTGCTGTCACGCCCGAGACCGGGGTCACTAACACCGGTATTGATTTCCATAAACAACTTGAAATCAATAAGCCTCATAATATCATAACTACTGAAAAGCCAGTCTTTTTCCATAAAAATAAAAAAAAACCCATTGTCTTTACAATGAATAAAGAAATGCGGAATTAAAAACTTAACAACTGAATAATTAAAATTGTCTTAAAACGGAAAACTTGAAAACATAAAAGATCTTGTTCTACGCAGCGGACTTGATTTCACCAACCCCAAAATTGGTGCTCTTCTTCTTGCTCTAATTCTTCTTCGGCTTTATCTGGGGATGTAGAGTAAGGGGTTGAGTGCTTTGGAAAACACTCAGCAAGTGGGGGACAATCGATATCATACATATACATAATTTTCATAAACTTGGATCATAAAACTTGCATAAACCGATATGAATGTATCTTAACATACTTGATTTGCCCTTACGAGCCATGACATAACATATCGTTTCATAATTTTCATATACTTAAGCACAGTAAAGCATTCTACTCTCTTCTTGGTGCTGATATCAGTCTCTAGACTTATCCCTCCTAGAGATGAGGTCATAACATCGGCTAACCCACGAATAAAGGGTCTGGATAATCCAGAAACAACGGATTACCACCGTATAAGGTTCTTTTAGCGGTTACACCCCACCGCATCAGGGTCATGGGGATCCAAATCCAATTAGATTTCGAGTTTAATGTGCTTACAAAATATACTTTCATAATTTCAACATAATACATATCGATTGGGAATTTAAAAACATACATAGTATTTTTGAAAATGAAACGAATACTTAACAAAAGCCCACTTACAGTGCTTGGATACGTGCTTGAGAAATCGACGGTATGAAACGAACGGATTCAAATCTTCCAATATGAACAGTAATCACACACCTTTACCGTGTGTGCATTGTGTGTGTTTTACGAAGGCTTTTGGACTGATTTTGGAAGACTGTTTGCTGGATTTATGAAGGCTAGAATTCTTTGCAAATAAAAGCTAAACCTTCGAATTTATTGATGAATGGAGAATGGAGAAGGATTTTGATTGGTTAAATTCTTGAAGACTTGTTGACCAAAAGTTGTGGTATAATAAAATATTGAAATTTTGTGCCTTTTTGTGGATGAATTCTCGGCACTCCAATATCAATTTTTTCGAAGATTTGTTGCTGAAAGGAGGCTGAAGGCTTGGTTTCAATGTGTTGAAAAAGTGATTAGCTTTGGCCTTATTTATTGAGTATAGATTAGACAAGATAGAGATAACATGATACAATTTTATCCCTAATCAAATTCTTAATCATCTTTAGAGTTTTAATTATACTAAAATACTTAATTATCTATTTAACAATTAGAGTTTTAATTATACTAAAATGCTTAATTATCTATTTATTATTTAGAGTTTTAATATGAATAAAGTACCTTAAGTAATTTTGATGACATCAAATCTCGGGTTAAATTCTCGGGTTTTACATCCCTCCCTCCTTATTTGAAGTTCCGACCTCGAAACTCGAGTCAACTTGGCCTTGAAAAAGGTAGGGTGTTAGGATCGGTCCGGAGTGTTTAGAGGGGGGGGTGAATGAACACTCCTTACAAAATTTATCCCTTGTGATTTCTTTGTGATTAGTGAAAGAAATCTGTTACTTAATCAACTCTTTGAACAGAACAGACCACTAATAAGTAAGTGCGGAAACGGTCTGCTCTTGTGTAAGTAAGAACAGCTCGATGGCTAAGTGCAGAATGATAAGACACAGGATATGTTTCTGGAAGTTCGAAGGTGGTGTAATCCTTCTACGTCTCCCCTTCTTCCAATTAAGGAAGGTTTATACTAGAAGACTTTGATTTATACAATCCTGTTGTACAAACCCGATTCAGGCTGGATTTACCTCACTACCAGTCTGAAACTCCTAGTCACTCAACCTGCTCAGACACACTCTGTCTGACAGTTACAATATGTTGCTCACTTCTATTTTTCAATACACAATGCGCACAGTGATCCTACAATGATCAAATGTTACAAAGTAATTGCGCTTAAATAAATAACTTCAGCTCGAAAGCTTCTGAACTTTGTAGGCGTGTGCTGTTTTGCTTTCTTGTATATTTTTCAATTGATCAGCGTGAGTTGTAGAGTCCAGAGTCTTTTGCATCTGTTTGTTGCATCCTTTTATAGTTGAAGGTGGCAACGGCATTGTTTCCCTTAATGTGCAGCTATGACTCTTTTTAAACTCTGAGAAAGCTACAGTCTTCTTCTTCAGGATACTTGCCGTTCTGGTATATGCTTTCGGCGACTGTCAGGTAAGCTCTTCTTTGTCTTCTTACCTATTATGGCAATCTTCAGTCTTTGGTCCTTTGTAGCATTAATTGCAGCATTAAATGCTGCAATAAATATCCGTTGATGATTCGGACTGAGAAGCCATCCTTTATGTATCCTTGACTGCTCTGATCTGATAAAGGTTGAGATCGATCTGAAGCATCGATCTATTCAGTCTGGAATCCATCGATCCGGTCTGATATGCAATATTCTTTATCAGTTTGCTCTGATATGTCCGATCGATCTGGTATGCCTAATTTCCATCGATCCGGTCTGAAATGCTTTGCCATCTTGCTCTGTTGAGTCCGATCGATCTGGTCAATCTGATTTCTATCGATCCGGTCTGAACTGTTTTGTCATCTTTAAAATCTCATCGATAAGGTCCGGAACTAACAAATTCCCCCTTTTTGATGATGACAAAACCTAGCTACTAAGTCTTTTTAACCAGTCTTGATAAGAGCTCTGAAGCGAATGCTTTTCGGATCGATTACTTCTTTGTTCAAAATAAATGAACATTATTAAGTTTGATCGATTCAATCTTTTATTATTAAGCCTTTATTAAAGTTCAAAATAAATGAACAAGGACTTAATCAAAAGAGGATTTTATTGATCATCAAGAAGTCCTAAATACAGACAGTCTGATAAGTTAAAAGACTAAGACTGCTATCTTCTTGAGCTTGGAGGCGGCTTGAAGTCTGTCTTCTTTTCCCCCTTTTTGTCAGCAGCAATCTCTTGAAGGAATTCAACAACTTGGGCTAGCTGCGCGCTGATAGCGTCAAGACGAACGTCTTGAGCGCGGAGGGAGTTAGAAACAGATGCTCTGACTTCAGTGGCTAACTCGACCTGCTCTTTCCTCAGACTGTTCTTGTAGGAGGCTTGTTGAGAAAACAGATCGTTGATGCCGCGCTGGAGGCTTCCGATACTGGCAGTCATTTTCTCTTTGAAAGAATTAAAGTCCAAAGTTGTGACTCTTTGACTTTGATGAACTTCGAGAATTCGTTGAGTTAATGACAGACAGTTATCAGAAAAATGCTGGATAGTCCGTGCCAGGGATGGAGGTGCATCAGATAGCTGGCTGGGAGAGTGATCTGATGATGACATAGCATGATCAACTTCTTCAGCAATCGGCACGATTGAAGAAATGGCAGCTTGATGACTTTCGGATCGGATCAGAGCGACCAGATCCGAAGAAAAACTATGAATGAATGCCAAATCTTCATCTGATGGTCCCGGAGGAGAGTGGGGACTGGAGGGTTCCTCATCTTGGAGAGCTGCAACCACTGAAGATACCACCAAATCCGGATCGATGAGGTCTGGTACTTCAGTTGGTGCACATGCCTCAGCTGGACTGTTGTGAGCATGGGAGGCTGATGACTTCAATGGGATAGATGTTGTCGGAGAGTCCAACAGAACATGCATTGATTCATCATCTGTTGCAGACGGAGCATTAGGCAATGGCTGCTCCGCTGTCGGTTCTGGTACGAGTTCTGCAGGCTGGTCTTCTGTCTGTTTTGCTTCAGCAGAAGGAATAACCTCGATAAAGGGTTCTGCCAGAGTCTTGCTGACAGAAGGATGATCCGGGCTGGTGGCTGGAGTGGAGATACCTAGCATCTGTCGTTGAAAGCGGACAGCTAGGGATAGAGCATGAATGTCCATCTCAAGTTGAGCAATCACAGCCCCATCATCTCTGGCAGTAGGAGCAAGCGGATCGAAGTTCTTCTTTTTGGCAGTGAGAAGCAGATTGGCCAGTCTGAATCTGTGTTTTGCCGTAAATAGCTCTCTGCGCTGCACCGCAAGTCGAACATCATCAGTTTCTGTGCCTCTCAGAACCTCGTCTTCCATCTTCTTCAGTCTGTGCAACTTTCCATAGAACATATCAATGTGGTGGACAGTCCGGTACTGGACATATTCATCAAAGACCACAAGGAGTTCAGCTAGCTTCTCATCAACATCCTCCATAGCGATGTCGATGGCAGTCTGTGCAGCAGATTTGGGTTTAGAAGAGATGGGTTCTGTGAGAATGGCTTTTCCCTTGCCGGTGGAGGAAGGGGACTTAATCCCTGATTGGGTATAGTCACCCAACTCAGTGATAACTATCCCTTTGACTACGGGATTGGCAGAGGGAATTCGAGGGGTGACTTTGGGTGCAGGGGTTGAGGCTTATGAAGGCTGAGTGGGGGGTTGAGGTGCAGGGGTTGCTTTAGTGGGTGGCAGTATGGGTGGAGGTAGATGTCTGGTTGGTTTGGTAATCTGGGTTCGGGGCTTTTTGGGAAGTGGCTTGGTTGGGGATGAGTGAGCAGACTGGGTTTCTTCTGAGTCAGTCTGAATGGTCAGCTTCCGCTTGACCCGAGGTTTGCGCACATCAGCTTGTTCCTCGTCCTTCTCAATCTTGACTGAGACCAGAGTGGTAGGAGTAGGCGGAACACTCTTGGACTTCAGCAGTGCAAGCCCTTTGGAGTTGAGTACCTTAAAGGGGCGGAGAGCAGATGGCTTGCTCAGCTCGAGGCCTAAGGACTCCAAGAGCTTGCTGAGAGGAACAGCAAAGCATACGGCGTGCTTGGATGCAATCACCGTTTCCAGCAGTACTCCAAACAAAATCATGGACCAGTTTATCTTCTGTCCAGATACAATAGCTGCCATGGCCCTGAACTTCTCGGCGGTTACAGCATCGAAGCTTCCTGCTTTACCCAAAAGTGGCTTGGCTACCACTTCGCACAGCACCTGGAAATGGAAGAGCATTTCCTTCTTCTTAAATGAGGGTTGCAACCGGTGGCCAGAAATAGAGATCTTCCCCTGAAGATCTAAGAGAGATGCTGGAGGAGTCTGTCCGAACTCTGTCAGACCGGAATTGGGGAGGCCAAAGGTCTTGGCCATTGTTGTTGGCGAGATCTCGAAAGATTTGCCCTTGACAGTGGTAGAGATGGATGACTTCCGGGAGACGGCGTTGGCGAACAGCTCGCGGATTTCTGGTTCATAAACAACTGATCCGCACTCCAAAAAATTCCGTAAACCAGATGATTCCAGGGCTCTGAAAATGGACACCATCGCAGCATCTTCTCCCCTGTAGATGTCATCAAACTCAACGGAGAGTGAGTTATGAGTGATGGTAGCCATATGAAAGGAGTTTAAGGAAGGTGCGAAGAGTAAGAGAGTAAGAGAGTGAGAGAGTAGAAAGCGGTAAACTGTAAAAAGTGAAAAAGTTATGAAATGTTCAGCCCGCTAAATAGGAGAGAGAAGACACGTGTCTTTATCTCCAAGACTGAGAAATAAACTATTCAAAATGAACGGTCAGGATAAAGAAAGATAAGGCGGTTAAAGTACAACTAGTTAAAAGGTTAATCAGTCCGGGCTGTTTTGTTTTATTTTAAAAACAGATTATTGTCCAATCAGATCATAGGATAAAATCAGACTTGACAAGGATCGGTCTGAAAGTTCGGACCGGTCTGTGTCTTTCTGAACATTGTATTATCGATCTGTAGTGACAAAAATCTTTAAGATCGAAAAGAATAAAAACATCTAAATTAATTAAGATAAGTCAATTAAACCAAGAATTTGACGGAAATAATTGAACTTAGCCTCAGGAAGTGGTTTGGTGAAGATGTCTGCTGCTTGCTGCTCTGTTGAAATGTGTTCGATCCGAATTTCCTTTTTGCCAACATGATCTCGAATAAAGTGATGTCGAATATCAATGTGCTTTGTTCGAGAGTGCAAAACTGGATTATACGTTATAGCGATTGCACTTGTGTTGTCGCAAAATATCGGAGAGTCAACAGCTTGAATGCCGTAGTCTTTGAGCTGGTGTTGAATCCAGAGCATTTGAGCGCAACAGCTTCCAGCGGCTAGGTATTCTGCCTCAGCTGTGGATGTGGCAATAGATTTCTGCTTCTTACTGAACCAAGAGATCAATCTTTCACCTAGAAATTGACATGTTCCACTGGTGCTTTTACGATCGATCTTACACCCAGCGTAGTCTGCGTCTGAATATCCGATCAAGCTGAAGTTTGAATCTTTGGAGTACCAAAGACCAACGTTCTGAGATCCTTTTAAGTATTTCAGAATACGCTTGGCAGCAATGAAATGTGATTGCTTTGGTTCTGACTGAAATCTGGCGCACATACAGACTGAAAACATTATATCGGGCCGGCTCGCTGTAAGATATAATAGCGATCCGATGAGTCCTCTATACATGGTTACTTCAACTGCCGTTCCCCCTTCGTCCTTGTCTAACTTGATTGTTGGACTCATTGGAGTTGATGCAGTTGAGCATGTTTCCATTCCAAATCTCTTGAGGAGCTCTTTGGTATACTTGGTCTGATTGATGAAAATGCCATTGTTGAGCTGTTTTAGTTGAAGACCCAGAAAGAATGACAATTCTCCCATCATGCTCATCTCGAACTGTCCCTGCATTAACTTAGAAAACTTCTCGCACAGTTTGGGGTTAGTTGACCCAAAGATTATGTCATCAACATAAATCTGAACTAATAGGGTATGTTCCCCCTTAATGAATTTAAAGAGAGTTTTATCTACCGAACCGATCTGGAAGTCATGGTTCAGCAGAAATTGAGATAGAGTGTCATACCAGGCTCTTGGAGCTTGTTTCAGACCATACACTGCTTTATTCAGTAGATATACATGATTAGGATACGAATGGTTCTGAAATCCAGGTGGTTGCTCAATGTAGACTTCTTCCTGAAGCTTTCCATTAAGAAAGGCGCTCTTGACGTCCATCTGATATACTTTGAAGTCTTTAAAGGCAGCATATGCAAGAAAGATTCGGATTGCTTCAAGTCTGGCGACTGGTGCAAATGATTCATCGAAGTCGATTCCTTCTTCTTGTCTGAATCCCTGTGCCACCAGTCTTGCTTTGTTTCTAACCACAGTTCCATCGGCGTCTAGCTTATTTCTGAAAACCCATCTGGTTCCAATAACAGGCAGATCGCTTGGTCTGGGAGTTAGACTCCAAACTTGATTTTGTTCGAATTGATTAAGCTCTTCTTGCATTGCTTTAAACCAGTTGAAGTCAGTCAGAGCTTCATCGATCTTCTTGGGTTCCAGAGTTGAGATGAAAGCAGCATGAGTGAACTCATCCATCATCTGTCCTCTGGTTCTAATTGGTGCAGACGGACTACCAATCACTAGATTAGGTGGATGCTTCTTAGTCCATCGATAGCTTGACTCTGGATTGTCTGGTTCGGTCGGATGAATAGTAGCAGCATGATCTGCATCTACTTTAATATTTGAGTCAGGAGCATCTGGATCAGCTCGATCTGAAGAAGCTTCAATGGCCTGATCCGGTCTGTCTGGCACTTCTGGTTCTGGTGGATTGTCTCTTGACCTGTTAGCTACAATCTCATCATCACTGTTAGCTTCGAGATGGATATTTTCCATCTGATTTTGAATTGAGTCCTTGTTGCCCTCAACACATAATGATTCATCAAAAACTATATGAACAGATTCTTCTACAGTTAAAGTTCGATTATTAAACACTCGATAAGCTTTGCTAATTGATGAATATCCTAAGAATATACCATTATCTGACTTAGCTTCAAATGCTGTAAGATGACTCTTACCATTGTTGTGAACGAAGCATTTACAGCCAAATACATGAAAGTGAGAAACAGATGGTCTGTTACCAGTCCATATTTCATATGGAGTGAGATTCAGCTTCTTGTTGATCATAGATCGGTTTTGAGTGTAGCAAGCAGTATTTACAGCTTCTGCCCAGAACTTTTGAGAGATTCCAGAATCAGCAAGCATTGTTCTTGCTGCTTCCTTGAGCGTTCTGTTTCTTCGTTCTGCAACTCCATTCTGTTGGGGAGTTCTGGCGGCTGAAAACTCATGCTTGATTCCATGATCTTCTAGAAAGGATTCAAGATTCTGATTTGAAAACTCAGTGCCTTTGTCACTTCGAATCCTGTCTATGCTGGATGATTTCTCGTTCTGAGTGCGTTTCAGCAGCTTGATCAACTTCGGACCGGTCTGATCTTTACTGCTCAAAAATATAGTCCATGTAAAGCGTGAGTAATCATCAATAACAACAAGAGTATACCGCATTCCCCCTAAACTTGTTATTGGTATAGGACCAAACAAGTCCATATGCAGTAATTCTAAACAGCGGGAGGAGGATTTGGCATTCTTGTTTTTGAAGGATGATCTGATCTGTTTGCCCATTTGGCAAGCTTCGCAGATCTTATCCTTGGCAAAGTCGATCTTGGGCAGACCGATAACTAAATCATGTTTACACAGGCTAGCAATGGTCTTAAAGTTGATATGATTCAAGCGCTTATGCCATAACCAGTGTTTATTATCATTGTTAGCGATGAAGCAGGTAGGATTATCAGGTTGAGCATGATTCCAGTTAATCTTATATGTGTTTCCATTCCTGATTCCTACGAGCATGGTTATACCGTCTGATGATTTAACAGTGCAAGTGTGTTTATGAAATTCTACAGCATAACCATTATCACAGAGTTGACTGATACTAATCAGATTATAGCACAGATTTTCAACTAACAGCACATCATTGATAATAATGTTACCATGGACAATCTTACCCTTGCCCACGGTCTTACCCTTTGAGTTACATCCGAAGATGATCTTGGGTCCAGTGCATTCTGTGACTTCAGACAGCAGCTTGATGTTTCCAGTCATGTGACGAGAGCACCCCGCTGTCCAAGTACCAATCTGATGCGAGATTCTTCTGTACCTGTCATCACACATATTTATTGTTGGTACCCAATCCTATTTGGGTCCAGAACGGATTAGCCCTTTGGGAACCCACACCTGTATCAGCTTTAGTGGCTTGTGTGTGTAGGGTGTGCTATGTGCTGGTCTGTCTCGATGTTGTGTGTGATAATGTGTGCGCTGTGAAAACCTTTGATTTTCATAAGGTAGTCTATATCTTCGTTGAATCGGTTTTGAGTTATAGTAATTGTATTGTCTTCCTTGCCTTAGATTTTGCACTTTTGGATTTGGTCTCACAGACACAAATCTTGCTGGTGCCTTATCGTTGGCTTGGTTGACATAACCAATCCCTTTTCTCAAATTTGATTCACGTAAGAGACTCCTGTTTGAATCTTAGGTGCTTCAGTTTCATATACTGTGCTGGATTTAACAAATGTCATTTGTTTGACTTGATTCTTTACCAGCAACAGCTCAGACTCATCTTTGGTGCATTCTTTGGTGTCAAAGCCTAGGCCGGTGAAATCACCGACATTTCTTTGAGCTTCTTGTAATTCTTCCAAGGATGTTCTGGATTTTGTCCATGTTTTGAATATATGTGAGAGCTTAGCATTTTGTGTGCTAATTCTCTTATTTTCTTCATGGAGCTGATCATAAGAGATTTTCAGCTTATTCAGCTCGTTCTGGAGATTTTTGCACTCACCCTGCTCAGAGCAGCTTGGTTTGTTGTGCTCATCCATTTGAGTACTGATTTTGGCTTTATTCTTCTCAAATGATTCAGCTAAGATCCTATAATCATTTGCCATGTCTTGCAGTGCGGACATGAGCTCTTCTCGTGTAAAATCATTTGATTCAAATTCGAATACCTCATCTGTCTGACTCATTTCTTCATCTGCATCAGACATTGAACCTCTTCTTCGCTTTCGCTGGAAGAATATTCAGAGCTGTCTGAATCGGAATCAGTCTGAGCCCATTTGCTGTTTCCTTCCTCAGCAACTAAGACTTTTTGGGATTTTCCATGATTCTTGCGGTCTTGGTGGTGCTTCTTCTTTCTATCATCTCGATGCTTCTCTTTCCTTTCTTCTTTCTTCGGTCTGGTGCAGTCTGCAATAAAGTGTCCGGTCTTACCACAATTGTAGCAAGCCTGATCGTTAACATTATCATCTTTTCTTGATTTATAATGATGAGAGGGTTTGAAGTTCCTCTTATTTTTAGACATAAATTTACCGAATTTCTTTATAAATAATGACATAGCATCGTTACTCATCTGTTCAGCAGATCGGTCTGATGTTGAAGCGATCTGGTCTGGGATGGCTGCCAGGGCCTTGTTGGGTTGAGAGATGAATGGCTCTGCTTCACCTCTGCTTATTAGTTCAAACTCATAGGCCTTGAGATCTGCAAACAGATCATGAAGTTCAACCTTGTTAAGGTCTTTTGATTCCCTCATGGCAATGGTCTTTACATCCCATTCCTTTGGCAGAGCTCTCATTACTTTCAGAGCGATCTCTCTGTTAGAATATTCCTTCCCCAGACCATTCAGTTCATTTATGATGCTGGTGACTCTTTCATCAAACTCATTTAGAGTTTCACCACTTTTCATCTTTATGCTCTCAAATCTTTGAAGAGCCACAGTTAACTTGTTTTCTTTGGTCTGGTCATTGCCTTCACATAGCTGTGCTATCTTCTCCCAAATTTCTTTGGCAGTAGAGCACATTTTGATTTTGCTGAACATGTTCTTGTCCAAAGTTTTGAACAAGATGTCTTTGGCCACATTGTCGAGGTTTGCTTTCTTTCTATCCTCATTCGTCCAGAGGGATCTGTCTTTTTCTACCATTTGTGGTTCTCCACTGGTAGTGGCGACTGCTGTATTTATTTTTAGGATCTTCATTGGTCCATCGGTGATGACGAACCACATGTCGTCATCCTGAGCTGCCAGGTGAGCTTGCATTCTGATTCTCCAGTCATCATAATCTTCTTTTGAGAACATGGGGATTTTGTTGAATGATGCCATCAGCTTAATATTCTTTATGCTGATTAAGATGACCTGCTCTGATACCACTTGTTAGGATCGGTCCGGAGTGTTTAGAGGGGGGGGTGAATGAACACTCCTTACAAAATTTATCCCTTGTGATTTCTTTGTGATTAGTGAAAGAAATCTGTTACTTAATCAACTCTTTGAACAGAACAGACCACTAATAAGTAAGTGCGGAAACGGTCTGCTCTTGTGTAAGTAAGAACAGCTCGATGGCTAAGTGCAGAATGATAAGACACAGGATATGTTTCTGGAAGTTCGAAGGTGGTGTAATCCTTCTACGTCTCCCCTTCTTCCAATTAAGGAAGGTTTATACTAGAAGACTTTGATTTATACAATCCTGTTGTACAAACCCGATTCAGGCTGGATTTACCTCACTACCAGTCTGAAACTCCTAGTCACTCAACCTGCTCAGACACACTCTGTCTGACAGTTACAATATGTTGCTCACTTCTATTTTTCAATACACAATGCGCACAGTGATCCTACAATGATCAAATGTTACAAAGTAATTGCGCTTAAATAAATAACTTCAGCTCGAAAGCTTCTGAACTTTGTAGGCGTGTGCTGTTTTGCTTTCTTGTATATTTTTCAATTGATCAGCGTGAGTTGTAGAGTCCAGAGTCTTTTGCATCTGTTTGTTGCATCCTTTTATAGTTGAAGGTGGCAACGGCATTGTTTCCCTTAATGTGCAGCTATGACTCTTTTTAAACTCTGAGAAAGCTACAGTCTTCTTCTTCAGGATACTTGCCGTTCTGGTATATGCTTTCGGCGACTGTCAGGTAAGCTCTTCTTTGTCTTCTTACCTATTATGGCAATCTTCAGTCTTTGGTCCTTTGTAGCATTAATTGCAGCATTAAATGCTGCAATAAATATCCGTTGATGATTCGGACTGAGAAGCCATCCTTTATGTATCCTTGACTGCTCTGATCTGATAAAGGTTGAGATCAATCTGAAGCATCGATCTATTCAGTCTGGAATCCATCGATCCGGTCTGATATGCAATATTCTTTATCAGTTTGCTCTGATATGTCCGATCGATCTGGTATGCCTAATTTCCATCGATCCGGTATGAAATGCTTTGCCATCTTGCTCTGTTGAGTCCGATCGATCTGGTCAATCTGATTTCTATCGATCCGGTCTGAACTGTTTTGTCATCTTTAAAATCTCATCGATAAGGTCCGGAACTAACATAGGGGTATTTCTCTCGCATCATTTCTTCTACTTCCCATGTAGCTTCTCTTTCAGTATGGTTTGACCATTGGACTTTGACATATGGAATTGTTCTTCGTCTCAGAACTTGGTCCTTAGTATCCAGAATACGGATTGGGATTTCTTCATAATTCAATGTCTCGTCTAAGTTCCCTTGAGTTACTAGGGGTTCTGCTTCAAGTACATGGCTTGGGTCAGCAATGTATTTCCTTAGTTGTGATACGTGGAAGACATTGTGAATTCTCGACAGATTTGGCGGTAGTGCTATTTTATATGCTAGCGTTCCCACTTTTTCTAGAACTTCAAATGGTCCCACATATCTTGGGTTCAACTTTCCCTTTTTGTCAAATCTAATCACTCCTTTCATTGGTGAAATCTTTACGTAGACCTTTTCACCAATCTCGATATCCACTGGTCTCCTTTTCAAATCAGCCCAACTTTTATGTCGGTCCTGGGCTGTCTTGAGCCTATCTCTGATGATGGCTATCTTGTCAGTAGTAGCTTGCACTAACTCTGGTCCTGTGATAGCTCTTTCTCCCACTTCATCCCAATACAATGGTGATCGGCACTTGCGCCCATAGAGTGCTTCGTATGGCGCCATCCCAATGCTACTATGATAGCTGTTATTGTAAGCGAACTCGACTAGAGGTAATAGTTCGCTCCAATTTGCAGTAAAATCCAATACACAAGCTCTTAGCATATCTTCGATGGTTTGGATAGTCCTCTCTGTCTGGCCATCGATTTGCGGGTGATAGGCCGTGCTAAGAGTCACTTTACTTCCCATAGCTTGCTGAAAGCTTTTCCAGAAACGCGACACGAATCTAGGATCTCTGTCGGATAGGATGCTCACTGGGACTCCATGCAATCTCACTATATTGTCCATATATAAAGTTGCCAATTTGTCTAAGTTGTAGTTCATACGGACAGGTAGGAAGTATGCTGACTTGGTTAGTCTATCAACAATTACCCAAATTCCGTCATGGCTATGTTTTGACTTTGGTAGGCCCACGACAAAATCCATGGAGATATGATCCCATTTCCATTCCGGGATTTCCAGAGGTTGAAGAAGTCCTCCGGGTCTCTGATGCTCAGCTTTCACTTGCTGACATACTAAGCATCGGGCAACAAATTCAGCTACGTCTTTCTTCATAGCGTTCCACCAAAAACTTTCCTTCAGATCCTTGTACATCTTTGTACTCCCAGGGTGGACTGAAAACTTTGACTTGTACGCTTCAGACATTACTTCTTTTCTTATGTTGTTCACATCTGGCACGCACAATCGTCCTTTCATCCACAGAATTCCATTGTTATCGATCTCAAAGTCAGTAATTTTCTTCTCCCTGACTTGTTCTTTTAGCTTGGTTAGGCTCGGATCTTGATCTTGGCTTAGCTTGATGGTCTCTCGAAGATAAGGTTGAGCTGAGACCGTAGCTAAGATTATTTTTCCTTTGCCTTTCCGGCTCAAAGCATCTGCTACTTTGTTTGCCTTGCCTGGGTGGTAGCTAATAGTGAGATCGTAGTCTTTTAGAAGTTCGATCCATCGTCTCTGCCTCATGTTGAGTTCCTTTTGAGTGAACAAGTACTTGAGGCTTTGATGGTCCGTGAACACTTTGCACTTGGCGCCATACAGAGAGTGTCTCCAAATCTTCAAGGCGAACACTACTGCGGCTAACTCGAGGTCTTTGCTCATGTGGCTTGAGCTGTCTTGATGCATAAGCAATCACTCTTTCTTCTTGCATGAGTACACATCCCAGTCCTTCCTTAGATGCATCACTATAAATAGTGAAACACATGCCTTCAGTCGGTAGTACCAATACCGGTGCAGATGAGAGCTTTTTCTTCAAAGTCTCAAAACTTTTCTCACATTCTTCACTCCAGATAAATTTTGCGTTCTTTTGTGTGAGCTTTGTTAGGGGTACTGCTATTGACGAAAATCCTTCGACAAACTTCCGGTAGTAACCAGCTAATCCCAAGAAGCTTCGGATTTCAGTCACTGTCGTTGGTCTAGGCCAATATAAAACTACCTCTACCTTTTTAGGGTCCACTGATACGCCTTCCTTTGATATTATGTGACCTAAGAAAGATACACTTTCTAGCCAAAATTCGCATTTGTTAAACTTGGCGTAGAGTTCTTTCTCTCTTAGTGTCTGGAGCGTAAGACGAAGGTGTCGTTCGTGTTCTTCATTGCTCGACGAGTAAATGAGTATGTCGTCGATGAACACTACTACAAAGTCGTCCAGGAATGGCTTGAATACACGATTCATTAAATCCATGAATACGGCTGGCGCATTTGGTAAGCCAAATGGCATCACCGTGAACTCGTAATGCCCATACCGTGTTCTAAATGCGGTTTTTGGCACGTCTTCTGCTTTAATCTTTAGTTGGTGATAGCCTGTCCTTAAATCGAGCTTGGAAAAGACTTTAGCTCCTTTGAGTTGATCGAATAGGTCATCTATCCTTGGAAGAGGGTACTTGTTCTTGATTGTGATCTTATTCAGCTCTCTGTAGTCGATGCACAATCTCATGCTCCCGTCTTTCTTCTTTACAAACAACACTGGAGCTCCCCATGGGGATACACTTGGTCTGATTTGTTTCTTGTCCAATAACTCTTGCAGTTGTTCCTTAAGTTCCTTTAGTTCTGTAAGGACCCTAATCCTTAAGTGCGGATCAAAGGCATAATTAGAGCTAATATAAATGATCAGAGTAAATTAATCGTGTTGAGGCTATGAGCCTAAAAGTTACATGCCAAAATGAGGACTATCAATGGATTAATTACATTCCCCATCAAAAGAATGTTATCAATTATAGTTTTACACTACTCCTAGAGTAGACACTATACAAAATAATCCTGTCCTTCATCTACCAAAAGTGCTCTTCAAGCTCACGGTCTCAACCCGTCTTAACCCCCTTCATATCATGCCAAAAATACCTACAATGACAACCCCCAAACATGAGCAATAATATCATTCATATTCAACACAATATGAATATAAAGCGTAAATGCATAAAACACAATTAAAACACTTCCTGTTTTTCCATGTATTTCAAAACGCTTCCAGTTTGGTTGTCCCTGTACCATAACTCATGAGTATAATCAATAGATTATTTTTAATGGTCTAGACATGTCATGACACAATACCATCTCATCAATATCAAATACCGGTCACCATTCCCTAGTCTGCCCATCACAATGTATTTTAATGCCCCTCGCTTATTTACATATAGGCGGCATAGAATAACCTCGCTTCAATGGACATGCGGTACTCCCACCCCTCGCCTCACATTGAGCGGCAAATATCCTTTCCTCGCCCTATATGATAACCACGCTCAAATGTGACATGCGGCGCTCCCACCCCTCGCTTCACATTTAGCGGAAACAAAAACAAATAGCGGCAAGCATTAAAATCATCAAGGGATGACCACGACTCATGGGATGTGCACCAATAATCATATGCATCTACAATCATCATGCATAATTCAACATGTATTTGCATCCACAATGCATAATCACATATATACTCGCATCCACAATGCATAGACAATGAGTATATTAGATACATGTACCGTTGGGTGCCCGTACGTCCTCTACGTACCTTTCCAAAAAGTAGGATATGGTAGGACTTCAGTTCCTTGGCTGTGTTGCCACCTGGGATGGTTCTACACATTCACACAAATCAATATTAGAACCCAATAATAGTCCAATACCAAAAATCCTACAATAAAATCCAAAAACACCACATTTTATAACTCGCGATCGATCGCGGCAAAGGGCCGATCGATCGCGAGATCACACTGTCCGAACATGAATTTTTGTTCCTTCGGCGATCGATCGCCACATTTGGCGCGATCGATCGCCACCCTCGCCGATCGATCGCCCAAATGTGGCGATCGATCGCCAAATGCTTGTGGAGCGCACTGCCTCTACGCGATCGATCGCCAAGAACGGGCGATCGATCGCCGAGCCCAGTATCGCGAAAAAATCGCCATTAATGCTCCAAAACTTCATTCCAACCCATTCCAACTCCCCTACCAACAAACCAACAACATCAAATACATAATACCCTTCCATAAACACTTAAAGCACCCCAAAAAATCCAACATTAAACCAAAACCACAACAACCCAACACAAACCCATTTAAACCATTTCCAAAATCAAATAAAACACTACAAAATCAACAATGAGGCATCCATACCTCTTGGGGACTTCAAATCTCCCAATAAACTCCACAAAACAAGATTTTTGGAAAGGTTTCTCTCCACCTTTAAGCTCCAACTCGAAAATGGGAGAAAAAGGAAGGGTTTGGGTGGTTTGGTAAAGTAAGATGAAAGTGAGGTAAAGGTAGGGTGGGGTTGGGGTATAAAAGGGGTTGGGTTTTAATTAAAAGCATTTCACAAATCCATGGTGTATAAAACACCCCAACATGATATTAAAAAGGCATTAATCCAAAATGCACCAAATATCAATTAAACACATGATTTCCAATTAATTGCTACCCATGGCAAATAAATCATGCTAATAACAATTTTCCCAACATGCACAACATGCACCCTGAAATGCCCTCCCGGGTCATCCTATAATGTGACTAAGCATTTCAATAAGATAAATAATTCCAGCACATAATTAATTACTACCATAATTAATCATATAAACACAATTAATGCACAAATTGCAATTAATCATTTCGGGGATATCACAAGTTCGGCTGGAGCCATTCGGTATGGTGCCTTAGAAATTGGTGTAGCGCCTGGCACCAAATTAATATCAAATTCCAATTCTCGGTTTGGAACAGAACCGGGCAGCTCTTCAGGAAAGACATCCGGAAATTCTTGTACAACGGCTATGTCTTCTATCCTGGGTCCATCTTCCTCTTTTACTTCGCTTATTGTAGCTAGGTAAACTTCTTCACCGTTCTTTACGGCTTTCCAGGTTTGGGTTGCTGACAG
Source organism: Haberlea rhodopensis (assembly GCA_907163345.1). NCBI lineage: Eukaryota > Viridiplantae > Streptophyta > Magnoliopsida > Lamiales > Gesneriaceae > Haberlea > Haberlea rhodopensis. The sequence goes on from CAJQUN010000060.1 coordinate 1,713,586, forward strand.
AAGGAATTTTCGTTCCTTAGTTTTGCCGTGGTATACGATCTCCTTCTCGTCTGGAGTCCGTAGTTTAATATTCTTGTTACGGCAGTCTACTACTCCATGATGTTTGGATAACCAATCCATTCCCAATATAACATCAAAATCCACCATTTTGAGTTGAATTAGCTCAGCATTAAACTTGATTTCATTAATACTAAGATTACAATTTCGGTGTATGCTATGTGCTATAAGGGTCTTATTGGCTGGTGTTGCTACGTTATATGGTTCACTAAGCAGTTCTGGCTTAAGGGCTAGTTTCTTAGCAAACCTCTTAGATATAAACGAGTGCGTGGCACCAAAATCAAACAATGTATACGCAGGTAATTCGTTTAAATAAATGATACCTGCCACAACGTCGTTTGCGTCCTCAGCCTCTTCTCGCGTTATAGCAAACACTCTGGCGTTCGGCTTAGTCTCCTTTGGTTTACGAGGAGGGCCGTTATTCCTTACAGTCGTCCCCCTCATATCAGGTTCGGGACACTCAGCAATTCGGTGGCCTGTCTTCCCACATCGGAAACATGCACCTTTTCCTCTGAGACATTCTCCTAGATGGTTGAATCCACAGTTCGAACATTTAGGGTACCTCTGTTGAGTTGGGCCTACTGTGGGTCCCCTTTGCTGGTTGCTGGACGGACTAGGCCTCTTGAAGTTTTGATTACTAGAGGTATGCTGACTGGTGGAGGGTCGCTTGCGCTTAAACTCTTCCTCGCGACGCTTGATATCTGCTTCAGCCCTGATGGCGGCTCCCATTAAATCTCCGAAATTGGTTGTCTCGAAAATTGCCAGGGCGGATTGGATTCGACTGTTCAGTCCAATCCTGAAGCGATGTAGCTTAAGGGACTCGTCTGTCATGATACTCGGTGCATACGTTCCCAGCGAATTAAATCTTGCGGTATAATCCACCACTGTCATATCTGTAGTCTGTGTCAGGTTTTCAAACTCTCGCAGCTTCTGGTTCTGGACCGCAGTTGGAATTACTGCTTCAGAAATGTGCTCCGGAACCTTTGCCATGTAACTGGTCCCGTTTCTTGCATTAATGGCGACACGTTTTCCCACCACTTCCCTGCTTGGTCGATGAGAAAAGACGTGGTAACTTCCACCTTGATATCCTCCGGTACTTCCAACAGTCTATGGTGGTTCTCTATTTGCTTCAGCCAGTTCTGGGCCATCTCCGAGTCTGGGTTGCCATCAAAGGTTGGAACTCTGTTCTTCCGCAACGATTCATAGTGGTACTTCACTCCCTGCGGATGTGGCGTTGGCTGCGGATGTGGCTGATTAGAAGCAGGGTTATTCAAACCTTGAAGTGTTGTGGCCACAATGGTGGATATTGCTGCCAAGTCCTCACGACTCAGTCCCACCCTCGGGGGTTGTGGCGGTGCAGGTGGAGGATTCTGATTTCCATTAGTTCTCTCCTCATTAGAGTTGGGAGGAACAACATAGTTGGGATTACGATTGCTGCGAGTAGGACGTCCGGCCATTTCCTACAATACATAAAGATCTAAAATCTTTGCGCAGAGAATATAACGATAGCGGAAAGATAAAGAAGACATGATAAACAGAAATGACGATTTTATTAATCATTGAAAATGTTTATCAAAACAAAACGGAAAGGAAATGCTGAACATCAAAATAATTCTTAAAAACAAAACTCCTAAACAAAGCTTTCTAGAAACTACGGATCTATAACATCTCCACTTCCTAGCTCCTCTACGATATCTTCCTCCATTGGTTCTTCATCTGGGTCTTCATCTGAGTCTACCACGTCCAGGATGTCTCGCATGTGATCATTGGCTTCCCTTAGAACACTATTGACGTTCTGGAGGTGAGTGATGATATTCCAGTATCCATTGCTTCTTATTGCCAAGCGATGGTTCGAAGCTTGAAGTGAGAGAACTCGCTCCGCCATTTGTTCCAGCTGTTGCCTTTGCACTACGCATTTCTCGGCAGCAGTCCGATGGAGTTCATCTAGTCGAGCAACTTCTTTGCTAGCTTCCTTACTCTGCTCGTCGGCTTGATGGTGATAGTAGCCGAGTCTATGAACATCACCCTGCAGGTGGTCTACTACCTCAAGTAATTCCGAATTAGCTTCCTTGAGCTTTTCAACTTCTTGTTCCAGGCTAAGGATCTGGACTGTCTGAGCTCGGGTTGTCATCACCTAAACCCAATTACGGAACTAATTTAGTCAAAATGAAATACTTGACAAAAATTATTATTTTTTTTTAAAACAAGGATAAAAAATAAGAGCATAAATCTTCGATTTTTGCAATCTGGAATTTTATTTTTTTTAAAAAAAAATTCGAAAATTAGGGTTCTTAATTCGAATAATAGGGGTTTCGAATTAATCCCTAATCGGAGCTTGAAATCTGAAATTGACAGAGGGCTATCGATCGAATCGCTTGGAAGATCTCACGAAAATTTTTAATTTCAAAAACGATCGTGCGATGCTCGAGAAATCGAGAATCGAACATAAATTGGGAATTAGGGTTCTTGAGCTTCGAACGGGAAATTGACAGAGCAAACGGAATCCGATCGATCCGAAACTTGGACAGTAGGGTCGACTGGAAGAGGCGGTTCGAATGGTATACTCGTTGACGGCTATCGTGGCGGCAGGCGACGGCGATGATTTAGCTAGGGTTTCGAATTTTCTGATTTTTCGAATTTCCGAAATTCTTTTTAAAATTCTATTTTTTTTTCGAAATAATTAAAAAAAACAGAAACTAAAAAAAATTTAAAAGTCGAAAAATTCATATTCACGTGATCAATCAGATTGTACTTCTGATTATCGTAATTATCGTGAATCGATATTTTTCCCCAACTGTATTTATCTCACCAGTTGGTCTATTTTAACCGGGATTTCTCTTCTAGTATTTTTATCAACTAGAATTCTTTTCCCAGCGGGATTATGGAACCTGGCTAGCTCTGATACCACTAAAATGTCACGCCCTGAGACCGGGGTCACTAACACCGGCATTGATTTCCATAAACAACTTGAAATCAATAAGCCTCATAATATCATAACTACTGAAAAGCCAGTCTTTTTCCATAAAAAAAAAAACCCATTGTCTTTACAATGAATAAAGAAATGCGGAATTAAAAACTTAACAACTGAATAATTAAAATTGTCTTAAAACGGAAAACTTGAAAACATAAAAGATCTTGTTCTACGCAGCGGACTTGATTTCACCAACCCCAAAATTGGTGCTCTTCTTCTTGCTCTAATTCTTCTTCGGCTTTATCTGGGGATGTAGAGTAAGGGGTTGAGTACTTTGGAAAACACTCAGCAAGTGGGGGACAATCGATATCATACATATACATAATTTTCATAAACTTGGATCATAAAACTTGCATAAACCGATATGAATGTATCTTAACATACTTGATTTGCCCTTACGAGCCATGACATAACATATCGTTTCATAATTTTCATATACTTAAGCACAGTAAAGCATTCTACTCTCTTCTTGGTGCTGATATCAGTCTCTAGACTTATCCCTCCTAGAGATGAGGTCATAACATCGGCTAACCCACGAATAAAGGGTCTGGATAATCCAGAAACAACGGATTACCACCGTATAAGGTTCTTTTAGCGGTTACACCCCACCGCATCAGGGTCATGGGGATCCAAATCCAATTAGATTTCGAGTTTAACGTGCTTACAAAATATACTTTCATAATTTCAACATAATACATATCGATTGGGAATTTAAAAACATACATAGTATTTTTGAAAACGAAACGAATACTTAACAAAAGCCCACTTACAGTGCTTGGATACGTGCTTGAGAAATCGACGGTACGAAACGAACGGATTCAAATCTTCCAATATGAACAGTAATCGCACACCTTTAATGTGTGTGCACTGTGTGTGTTTTACGAAGGCTTTTGGACTGATTTTGGAAGACTGTTTGCTGGATTTATGAAGGCTGGAATTCTTTGCAAATAAAAGCTAAACCTTCGAATTTATTGATGAATGGAGAATGGAGAATGGAGAAGGATTTTGATTGGTTAAATTCTTGAAGACTTGTTGACCAAAAGTTGTGGTATAATAAAATATTGAAATTTTGTGCCTCTTTGTGGATGAATTCTCGGCACTCCAATATCAATTTTTTCGAAGATTTGTTGCTGAAAGGAGGCTGAAGGCTTGGTTTCAATGTGTTTAAAAAGTGATTAGCTTTGGCCTTATTTATTGAGTATAGATTAGACAAGATAGAGATAACATGATACAATTTTATCCATAATCAAATTCTTAATCATCTTTAGAGTTTTAATTATACTAAAATACTTAATTATCTATTTAACAATTAGAGTTTTAATTATACTAAAATGCTTAATTATCTATTTATTATTTAGAGTTTTAATATGAATAAAGTACCTTAAGTAATTTTGATGACATCAAATCTCGGGTTAAATTCTCGGGTTTTACACTTGCCATGTCTCTCTTCTCTTCATCATTAGAATGAGATTGTTTACTGCTTAATTTAAAGTGTGAAGCAAGAGGGGTGCTTACCACTTTAGCCTTATCCATGTCAAAACGTCGAAGTACCTGTTCAATGTACTTTTGTTGAGACAACCACAATTTCTTGTTCTTTCTATCACGAGTGATCCCAATTCCAAGAATTTGATTTGCTGGTCCTAAATCTTTCATTGCAAAAGATTTAGAAAGTGCATTCTTCAACCTGTCAATTCGTAAAGAATTTTGACCAACAATAAGCATATCATCAACATAAAGCAGTAAAATGATAAAATCATCATCATAGAATCTCTACATAAATACACAATGATCAAATGCAGTCTTTCTGAAGTTCAGTTGAGTCATAACTTGCTCAAACCTCTTATACCACTGTCTTGGAGCTTGTTTCAAACCATACAAGCTTCTATTTAATTTGCAGACATAATTCTCCTTTCCTTTCACCACAAAACCATCAGGTTGCTCCATGTAAATCTCTTCCTCTAGATCACCATGTAGAAAAGCAGTTTTTACGTCCATCTGCTCAATCTCCAAATCAAGACTGGTTGCCAAACTCAGAACAATTCGGATTGATGACATCTTCACAACTGGTGAGAAAATTTCTCCAAAATCAATCCCCTTTTTCTGACCAAAACCTTAACAACTAATCTGGCTTTATATCGTGGATGAGATGTATTTTCATCATGTTTTACCCTGTAAATCCATCGATTCTTCAGTGCCTTTCTATCTTTCGGTAACCTGACAAGATCAAATGTTTGATTTTCATATAGAGAATCTATTTCATCTTTCATTGCTTTGACCCATTCATCCTTATCTTTACTTTCCATAGCATCTTGGAAATCTTCCGATTCTCCCCCATCAGTCAAGAGTATATACTCATCGGGCGGATAACGAGTGAATGGTCTGCGATCTCTAGTAGATCTCCTGAGAGGAATATCAGGTTGCTCTATAGTGTCATGTACATGTTCATCAACAACATGTGATGGAGCATATATTTCTTCTGCAGTTTCATGGCCATGTTCAACATCATTCTGAACCTCATTCTCTGCATCATTCTGATTTTCAGTTCCAGTTGCATTAGGTATCTGTATCATAGGAGCTGGGATGAAATCTATCAAGTCACAGTCTGACACTCTGGCTTATCCGCCTTATCAATATCATCAATGGTTTGATTTTCTATGAAAACTGCATCACGGCTTCTAACAAGTTTCTTCTCAATTGGATCATAGAATATATAGCAAATTCATCTTGGCCATAACAATGAAGATACACTGTCTAGTCTTGACATCCAACTTAGACCTTTCATCTTTAGGCACATGCACAAAAGCCTTGCAACCAAATACTCGCAAATGATTATAAGAGACATCTTTCCATACCAAATTCTGTCAGGAACATCAGCCTGCAATGTAACAGTAGGAGACAAGTTGATTACATTAGTAGCAGTATACAATGCCTCACCCCAGAAGGATCCATGCAGTTTTGCTTCTGAAAGCAAACATCTAACTCTCCCCATCAATGTTCTGTTCATCCTTTCTGCCAAGCCATTTAACTGAGGAGTTTTAGGAGGTGTCTTCTGATGTATGATGCCTTGCTGTCTGCAATACTCATCAAATGGTCCACAATATTCACCACCATTATCAGTGCGGATGCATTTCAATTTCTTTCCTGTCTGTCTTTCAACGGAAGCCTGAAATTCTTTGAATACTCCAAAAACCTGATCTTTGGACTTCAAAGCATAAACTCAAAGTTTTCTTGAATAATCATCAATGAAAGAAATAAAGTAAAGTGCACCACCACGTGTTTTTTCCTTCATTGGACCACAAACATCTGAGTGTACTAACTCTAGCAAATCAGATTTTCTGTGCGGAGGGTGACTTTGGAATGAAACCCTTCTCTGTTTTCCAGCTAGACAATGAGCACATCTTTCCAACTTTGCATCTTTTAAATCAGAAAGTAGACCTCTTTTAGCCAAACAATTAACTCCTTTTTCGCTCATGTGACTGAGTCTCTTGTGCCATAATTCAGATAAATTTTCACCTCTGACTGCATTTACTGAATTACCAGAAATCGAACCCTGCATCAAGTACAAACTGGAGCACTTCTTACCTCGAGCCACAACCAAAGAGCCTCTGGTGAGTTTCCAAACTCCATTACCAAAAGTGTTGCAAAACCCAGCATCATCCAATCTACCTGTAGAGATCAAATTCAAATGAATATCTGGGGCATGTCTGACATCTTCAAGTACCAATTTTGTACCATTGTTGGTTTCTAAGCAAACAGTTCCAGTACCAACCACTTTTGATAAACCACCATTACCCATCTTCAATAATCCAAAATCACTTGAAGTGTAAGACGAGAAGAATTCCTTCTTCGATGTAACATGGAAGGATGCACCACTATCAACTACCCACCTGGTTTCGTGACAAATCAAATTAATCATATTCGCATCATATACAATAACAAGATCATCTGTAGTGGTGGTAGCAACACGGTCACTGTTATCATCATCTTTCTTATCAGCAAACTTGTTCTCCCTTTTCCACTTGTTTTCTTTCTGTGGTCGTCGACAATACTTCGCTATGTGTCCATTGTAGCCACAGTTGTAACACTTGACATTAGCATATCTGTTGGATTTACTTCTGCCTCTATCTTTGCCTTTCGGACCCTTGCTTTTACTTCTTCCCCTGTTTTCTGTAACCAAAACCTCCGACTGTGACGTTGAGGCACCTTATGTCCTTCTTCTCATCTCTTCATTTAGAACACCGCTTTTGCATACTGCATGGTTACAATACCATTAGGAGCTGAATTAGTTAATGAAACACGAAAATTCTCCCAAGAATCAGGTAAAGTATTAAGCAACCAAAGTCCCTGAATTTCATCATCAAACTTCACTCCCATTCCAACAAGCTGATCAAAACAACCCTGAAATTCATTCAAGAAATCAGATACAGAAGTCCCTTCCTTATATCTCAAGTGCATCGCCTGCTTTAATAAGAAAAGTTTGTTATTTCCTGTCTTCGTGGCATACAACATTTCAAGCTTAGCCCACAGAGTTTTAGCATGCGTCTCATTCACAATATGATTCAAAACATTATCTTCTACCCTCTGCCGAATAAATCCACATACTTGCAAATGCTCAAACTCCCATTCTTCTTCAGTTTTAGATTCAGGTTTTTCAGTAGCAAAAACTGGTAAATGCAGCTTTTTCACAAATAGAAGATCTAACCAAGCTCTGATACCACTCTGTTGGATGAGCTAAACAATAATTCTCAAATCAATAGGTAAATCTTCACCTATCAACAAACCAATGAAGCACAAATATAGAACAATATATCATCAAGAACGATAACCAATCAACACGATATTTTTAACGTGGAAAACCCCTTCAACTTGAAGAGTAAAAACCACGAGGCCTACGAGGCCTAATCAAATCCACTATAATCAAAGAGATATGAGTTTTTACAGCAGCAAACCAACACAAATGCTCACCAACTTAGAGCAACAAATGATTCTCAACAATCAATACAAGAATCAACAACCAAGAACAAAAGTTTGGTAAGAAATCATCAAAATTCGTAGCTACTGTTCCAGCCACCAGATCTACGTCTCCGGAGCTCCAAAACCAAACCCCACCAATCAGAATGAAGACCGATGAGTTGTGAAGGTGCTGTCCAAATTTCAGCAAATTTGGACTATGAATGAGCCTCCGATCGTCGCCTAGAAAATTCTTGCCAGGAATGGATTTTGTTCTTCTTTTATGAAAAATGCTACTGCCTCTACTCCTCTCGTTTTTTCTCTCGTGAAAAAAATGCAATCCGATATTTTAAGCCAAGTCAACAATTAATATTTGTTTTAAAATGGGCTTACAACCATGGGTTTCTCTAATTTTATGGGCTGGACCCAACACTATGCATCCGATATATGATATGACTAACACATATCACATGTTTATACATACATCACAACCTGTGATATATGTTGATTATGTCATGTACTGGGTGCATGTAGAAGTGAAATCCCTATTTTATGTGATAGATCCTAACTTTTCACTATCATTTCTTCGCATTGAAGATTCCAAACCAACCATGCATGCTACTGTCATTTTGTCATTAAGAAATTCAAGGATACACTAATATTGCATTAAAATCCAAGGGATGCATATCAACCATCTCTGATACTACTAAAAAGTCGAATTGATGTAGAGGCAATTTGCGTCCCTTTCCTTGGATGCCCAAGAAATATCAATAACAGGAAATTATACCAACACCTTAAACAAAGAGTAGATTTAGAGGCATAGTCTTTTTCACGGCACAGGAAAATTCTTTTATGGATTGGGTTATGTCATACACTAATACACATAAATATGTAATTATATTTATGTATATACTAGTTTTCCTTGGCACCGTGCAAGGCACGGTGCCAGTGCACAGTTGTATAGCAAATGATTGCATAATTCTGTAATGATGTGTGAAGCGTAGTCATCCCATATAATTAAAGAGACGCATGTATTTATAAACACCAATAAATAGGACTAATAGATCAAGTTGATGTTTTGCACATTAACTTAAAATGAATGGCCATGATTGTTCGACTGCTATATTGAAAGGACAGTTGAGGACGTTTGATGAAGTGAAAAAACTGAAAGCAGTCGTTAATCGTAAAAATAATATCAAGCCACATCAAATATCCATATTACTTCAATAAGATGGCCAAATCAAACATTGGAAAGACCATATAGATTGAGTATTATATTTCTGGTAAAGTATGTACAAGGAGAAAACATGGCCCACACAGCTTACCATACGCAATTGATTTGCAGGATTAAAAAAAAATAAAATAACATCCCAAAAAGCAGATGTGTACGCAAAAGACCATGAGAATGAGATAATTATCTAGTCGAGTTTCTTTGGGGCAAGCATTCTTCTTCTCGTGGACCTTCTAATCTATGTTGTAGGTTCAGTAGTTTCTACAACATGGAGCAAGAGAAAAATATGTAGGTGCTTGTTGAGCGAACACAAAGAAATGAAGTCCATACAGACATAAGCGAGCCACGGGGAAATTTACCTTCAACAACATATTCTTGTTGACCAATATTTAGGTTTGCGATCAGATCGTCTTAAGAGATATCATCATCAAAAACAACTTGTCATAACGATTTCATCTTTTTTGCTTTATTCTAGGCTTGTCAACTGCATGTCATCTTTTGTTTTTATGTGATATAAGCAATTGTTTTTAAAGACAACGAGAAGACTGATTCTAAAGGTTAAATGTCGGATGAAAAATGAAAAGCAGTTGTTGAGGCAAAATATATATTGTGTGTGGTGTGATGGAATGACCTTTTTTTGACATCAGCATCACCGAAAACTGGCTGTCTTCTTCACATGTAAAGTACAATAAAATAAAAAAAACTTGGAAAAGCACAAAAGATAAATTTTTCCTTATTTTGTCTGTTTATCGAATTAAATCTTCTTAAGAAATGAATATATGCTAATGGTGTACCTTTGTTCAAGTATGAATCATATTTTTTGTGTCGATGCTCTTGTTCCCTATTTTGTTTGATAGGAGTCTTTTTCCTGGGTAAAAGTTGGCGTTTGTGTGATTGAACGAGATCTGTATATACATAAACAAAAGAAAGACAATATATTTTCCGATAGTTTATATAGTTCTGCAAATGTGGTTGGATTTGGCTTGTAGGAACAAAAAATTAGGTTGGTAACCTGAAAGAGTAAGCTCATCATAAGTTGGAACTTTGTTATGGTAGTCAATGTAATCCAAAGTCAATTCCTCAAACGAGTAGGACAAATTTGTGCCCCCCTGCATGCAATAAATAAGTTGTTACCATTCTTTATAATGATATTGTTTCAAGTATGTGTTATCAATTTAAATATCCGTATTTATTATCTATTGATAATATAGATAACCTGATTGTCTTCAACAATATTAGACTTTCCCTTCCTGATCAGCCGTCTCTTTAAAGACACGTCATCTATGAATAATAATGGAAGGGAGATTAGCATATTTTGTCCACGACATATAGTTGTTGCAATAGGTGGGGTGGGAGATGGGATGAAACAAGACGCCTGACCTTTTTTATAGGCATCCACTAGGTTCCCCAATTTAACTGAGCAGCCTCCGCAATTGATGGCCTAGACGATGAGTGTAAGTAAAGTTTTCTCCTAGCGCAGCTAGCTGTCCTGTAAAATTCAGATTAACTGTTTTTCGTTTGAATGATATGGATTGAAGATGAACGACAAGTTGATATGCATAATAAGACCAAAATATAACCAAAAAAAAAGATAGTACTCTAAAATCAATTAAAACAGAATGTACATGTTTGGGTGAAGACCAATTGTTTTCCTGTACTCATGTTATTAGAATGATTTAAAGCCGCGCTCTCATGAGTTGTCTTATTAGTTACTATATTTATACTACAGAGTCTTCACACTAATTAATAGTAACTTTGCTGAATCGAACTATTTGCTTCTGACATTGCATAAAGGTTCGGATAGCTCAAGAAGACAACACATTACAGTTGGTGTCAAGGCATCAAATATGTATAAATCTTGAAATTTCATGACAAAAAATATGTCTATCTCTAAGTCGTTTCTCGACCAAATTATATGTCTGCTCAATTGTGCAATATGTAGTGATTGATTCATGCATACCAAATCATAGGAAGGGTATGGGTATAATAGGTATCAGAGATTGAATTTTTTAAATCTTGTATCTAAATATACACAATTTGCGCCCTAAAAACATACTATTTCATCACGCGATCAGACTTGTACACACACTAATTGTATACACAAAGCATGATTCCAAAATTGTAGACACATATGCCAAAAACATATAGAGTAGATGAAAAACAACTACTACATCAATTAATATAGATACATCAGTTTTTACTTTTTAATATAAGGTACATGAAGGAGGGAAAAATAAACTGCAAAGAAAACAAGAGCATTAAAACGATGCCGCACACATTATCTTCAGCATTTTTTTTTCTTGTACTCTCTATCCACCAATTCGCATAAAACATTGAAAAGCTGAACTCAATGGTGCTCCTACTAATACTATCTTACAAAGGGCGAAAATGGAACAAAAGTCAACAGAAATAACTTACAGTTTATTTGAATTATAAAATCAATCAATTAGGATCAATCGTAGCAGAGTATCTAGTTATCTGTATGTACCTTAGTTATGAAAAAGGTTGGGTCCTGTGTGTATTAATCCCTTCTCTTCTTCGTACAAATCCTTATTCTTTGGTCAACACCTAACATTTGTGAAGATAAACTCGAAGTTCCTGCATGATATGGTGATGGTTCAAAGAACCTGGATTTTATCATCCAAACAAGATAGTTATACGTCAATATGGCCACCTAATAATTAGTTAGGTATGATGGAATAACAATAAAAAACAATGGGAAATGAACAACTGTTGGCTAAACTTTACCCAAGCACATGCTATCGATGAAAACACAGGCACGATAAAGCAGTATCTCAACAGTCAGAATGTGATTGAAATGACCATGGTATACAACAAAACACAGTAATGCCATGTCAAAAAGAGATAACCAGGTAAAATAACCCAGAAACATCTGACTCCCAAAATTAAGCATATTGGTTAATAGATAGCCAGCTAATATAAAATTTTCTTTAGGCCTACCAGTGGGAACATAACTTACGAATCCTAATTTTCAAGCAATAGAGCATACAGAAAAAATAAGCAGAACAAACTTTTTCAAAAGATTTCAATACGTAATATAAGCTGAATAAATCGTGTAAATTTTACAAGCAAACCCAAACTCTAAAACATGCTCGATGCCCGCATAGTGACAAATCCACAAACTCTTTTACTCCGAAGCAGCAAAGAACCCTACAGAAAATCACAGAAAAAGGTTAGCTAGTTCTGAAGATCAGAATCATATTGCTTAGGGCCAAAAAGTTCTAAATAAGCTCATTCTGGGGAAACAAAGACATAACACTGAAAGATGGCAAACCAAACAAAAGGATGGAAACATCCAGTTTCAATAAACCAAGGATCACAAGCATATGTTACAAATTTTCATCCTCAACCCACATAATATCTCGAATGAATAAAGTTTGAGCTATAATAAAAAAGGTTTCAATAAGAAAACATGAACCGTGTGCAATTTTTAAAATCTTACAATCAAACCAAGGTTTTCGGATCCAGAACACATACAACATATGCGAAGGGTCGCTTTTTCCTACCCTTAATAAATTTTAAAAAACAAATAAAATAAAAGGCAAAATGCCTTTGCAAAGTCCAGAATCCATGAGCCGAAGTGACTTATATCTAAGCACGAGAGGAAAACCAAAGACACAAAAGATGTCCCAAACCCGTTAGGATCATTAATTAATCACAAAAGTATTATAACCATGAAATTTTCAATACCTCACATCATAATAGCTTAGCCTTGGTGCATTCAACTATTGAAACGGTACAAGCTTGCCCTTTGTCATCCTCAGGTATGGAGAGGCAATATATATTGTATAGACAATACCCAAAAAATTTATGTCCTAACAATGGAAATCAAAACATTTACTAATAAAATGAAAAGTTGCTAGCCATTTCACAGAATATGGAGGAAAAAAAAATTGCAAACCATTTTCAAGATTAATCCATCATAGGTTAAAATCATGGAAAAAAGCAGAGCCTGATATATGCAAACAATAATAACTTACTCACCCAAAGTAATTCAGGATCAATTCAATTCAAAAACGAAAAATAAAATCCACGAGCAGAGCATAAGATATTATATACACACAAAATTTTATTGAAAAACATCATAATCACGATCATATATATGGATATCGATTTAAAAGAAAAATCACCACCAATGAAAAAGTTATCTATACCTTGGTGGAGAGCGAATAGACAGTGGGGTTCGAAATTTTTTGATATCTTAATCGGGAAAAAAGTTAGAAAGAGGGCAATTGGATCGGGCAAAATTAGGAAGCTTGGAGTGTGCGAAGGCACAATTCTTGTAACCAAGAAATTAAAGATGCAATTGCCGAGATTTAAAAAAAAATACAAATAAGAAGAGAAATTCAAAGTAATATGATTCCTCAAATATAACAAGTCGCACGCCCTTACTAATCAGCTCATTTTCTACAGAACCAACAGCGAGATGAGCGATACCGAGAGCTGAGACGAAGTATGACGGAGATCATGACAATCCATCGCGACTATGGAAGCTCTGCACCCTGACACCTGCCGTTGTATTTTCTGCGTGCGGAGTAGCGTGTTTGAGAATGAAGGAGTAGGAAAGAACGTGGGTGGCGGCGATTTATCAAATAAAATGATAAACAAATAACCCTAAAAAAATGGGAGATGCTTGGCCGACTCGGAAGGAAAAAAAGGGCCCAAAAATCAAAAGCCCAACTTGAATGGTTACTGTTCATAACTTTACCAAAACAAGACACAAAACACTGTTCAATGTCTTCTTCTCTTATTATATTGTACTAATATGTATGTATATTGAATTTGTGCGTAGAAAAGTAAGCTTATTGAATTTGTGCGTAGAAAAGTAAGCTTATTGTCCTTGGCCAATAATAATAATAAAAAAGCATCCAAACGTCAACGTTGAAAATCATTCATACGGATGGTGGAAAACTGATGTAGCAACTTTACGATGAGATCAACATTGTTTAACTTTAAATGGAGAATAACAATAGTGTGTTTTTCTAAGATGGTGAGCCGAAAAAGTTCTCCATTCGAGAAACGAGATCGAGAAATTTAAGAGTCCATATTTAATTTAGACTAGTGCTTCGTTGCACACGTTGTGTGTATATACGGTATTTATTTTGTAAAGTGATATGGTAATTATAAATTCAATTTTTAGTTTTTGCTTTTGGGATGTAAAATTTTTTTTAAAAATTGATTTTATAGTTTAATAATCTCCCAAATATTTTTTTGATGATATTGTGGTTATCCAAATTAGCAGGGGTATTGCAGTCATTTAACACATAATAATAGGGGTATTTTCGGATTTGTAAAATATCCATACTACTAAGGTGCTTAGCCATTATAAGATAGTAAGATATACGAGATCCACATAAAAAGTACAATTTCCTCATGCTAGCTCGGACTCATCCCACTTTAATACATATTTCATTAAAATCAGGGGTGGCTCAAAGTTTCTAAAGGCCTGAGACAAGTTATAAAAATGAGATCTTACCAATGATTCATTACCTCGTGAGTAAATATCGATCCACTCAACAAATGCATATACAAGAGTTTGAAAGACAGTAAAAATTGAGAACTGCAAAGAGTAAACACACTAAATCTAACTGCCACTTATTATAATAATGAAAATCCTCATATAATTATGTGCATAACATGCATAAGTTTTAAATAGATAAACAAATAACACAATAAGTAGATTGAAAAATAATGGGAATACTCGACAAATGGCTTGTATTTATAGTATCTCAATCGATTTTGTGATGATAACTTAATTTTGCAGTATGCGAATATGACCAAATGAGATATTATTGTCGTTAATTTTTTATCTTGTGATGAGACTTGTAATTACTAATTAGTCATTATAAATACCTCTCTAGTACAGAAAAAACTCGTAATAAATAGATTGACAAACTCCATGAAACACACAGCGCTACAAGGTCAAAGCAAGCACCGATACAGACGAGAAGAAAAGAAAGAGAGATGAGAGTGAAGAATGGTGAGAACGAGATTAGGGATTTGATTTTTTAATATATATAAAAAAAGTGGGTCTTCTTATAACAATGAGCCTAAGTCAAAAGACTTAGTTGCCTAATGGGGGAACCGACCCTGATTAAAATAGAGGATCAAAAATCTAAATAAAATAATGTCATTAGCTAATGTACATAATATTTTTAATTTCATTAAACAGTAAACCAAATCGAACATGTCTTAAACTCCAAATCCTAAATTTTATCTTTTATCACATTAAAATTAGCCAATCCGAATGAATAATGAATGTATAAATGTTTGATTTTACGTGATAAATGAAATATTATAATGTTCTTCGAAGAATATTATTATTTTTTTACAAATCAATGACAATTTTTTCCAAATATTACCTTTTGATGCATCATGGTCACGAGAAATTTTAGTTCAAAAATGTCTTACTTGGCAAGATAACTTGTGCGGCATAAATAACGTAATCCTTTTATTCAATGGTGGTTGCGAAATGTCAAATAGTGTTGACAAATTGTAGTATATCATAATCTGCAACATCTACATCCCCCATTAAAAGGAACCTTTCTCCCAAAGATATCGATGGGGCATGAAGAAAACTAATAATATATATCATATATCTTGCATCTGTTACGGAGAATGCTTGTATAGACCCAGTGTAGATAGTCTAAAATAGTTAATATATTAGTTTATTATTATTTTCTTTAAAAATTAGTGTGTTTTAATATTTATTTGATGTATAAATGATATCTAAATCGGGAGCATATAAATATTTCTAGTGTGTTAGTGAGGAAAGTATCCCTAAAACTCGATAAATTTATGAAATATTAACTTCTTGCCTCATTTTGCATGCATTTCATTATGCTATTAGGTAACAGTAAATTTTTAGTAAGAAATATATAAATTTCTTATATTAAAATATTTTGCATAAATTTAAATTTCGATAAAATGACAACGTGGCATGATCAATGAATATATCAACCTAGTAGTTCATATATCTTTCTCATTTATATATGTATAGGTGTGTGTATATATATTTCTTTAATATCCTTCTCTCTCTCTTCGTTCGATTGCCTAGTTTTTTGTTTATGTTTAATCTTCAAAATTCAATCCCCGATTATTTAGCATTTGAGGATGAATTCAAGAACAGGGAAACAAGACATGGCAACAGAAACCAGCACAACGAGGAGACAAACGTTCGGCAACATGCTGCAATCGGATCCTCAAGAATACTCCTTCCGCCTCAGCAATACGGCGGATATCATCCCCACGCCGCCTCGTAGCTCCGACATCAGCTCCACCTACAGCACCGCCCCATGGGATTCGCCATCGCCATTTTCAACCCCGTCGTGGAGCCAACACCTTTCTCCATTATCCAAATCTCCCTGGTCTTCCCACATCCAATCTGAAAACAGTTATTCTTACACAGGCTTGATGGGAGCCCTTGTGCGTGAGGAAGGCCATGTTTATTCATTAGCAGCATCCGGTGATTTGCTGTACACGGGTTCCGAGAGCAAGAACATCAGGGTTTGGAAGAATCAGAAGGAATTTTCCGGGTTCAAATCTAATTCCGGTTTGGTTAAGGCAATAATCATGGCGGGGGACAGGATATTTTCGGGTCACCAGGATGGGAAAATCCGGGTATGGATGGTGTCAAGAAAGGATCCGAGCATTCACAAACAAATAGGAACATTGCCCACATTCAGAGATACGATAAAAAGCTCATTGAATCCCAAAAACTACGTTGAGATCAGGAGACATCGGAATGCAATATGGATCAAACACGTTGATGCAATTTCATCTCTCAGCTTGAGCGCGGACAAATCGTTATTATACTCCGGCTCGTGGGATAAAACCCTTAAGGTGTGGCGAATTAAAGACTCGAAATGCCTGGAATCAATCAATGCACACGATGATGCAGTAAATTCAGTGGTTTCGGGGTTCGATGGGCTGGTTTTCACCGGCTCCGCTGATGGAACAATCAAGATGTGGCGGCGGGAAACGCAATTTAAAGGCGGCACTAAACACGTATTTTCTCAGACATTATTGAAGCAAGATTGCGCCATAACATCATTAGCCGTGGGCGCTTCCGCTACAGTTCTCTATTCCGGATCATCGGACGGGCTCGTCAACTTCTGGGAACGCGGCAAGTTTCTTTCACACGGAGGGGTTTTGAGGGGCCATAAGCTCGCAGTTTTGTGCCTTGCGACGGCAGGGACTTTGCTGTTCAGTGGTTCGGCGGACACGAACATTTGTGTGTGGAGAAAGGAAGGAGATGGTCATATATGTTTATCAGTGTTGAGCGGGCACAGTGGTCCGGTGAAATGTTTGACGGCGGAGGAGGGGAAACGAGAATATTCCAGCGAATTTGATAAGCATTATGTGGTGTACAGTGGCAGCCTTGATAAATCGGTGAAGATATGGCGGGTGTCTGCAACGGCTGCGGTCATGAAACCCCCGCCAGGTACTCCGCAGCAACTGCAGCATTTTCACCCGGAGATTAATCGCAGTCCATCTCCGACAAACATTTCTGCTCGTAGCTTTCAGCAGCAAGGTAGTAGTAGGATGTGCCATGGAAAAAATTGATTTTTTTTTTAATTAGCCGCTCGAGTCTCGATTAAATTAATAAATCAATATAAAAAACACTGAGACCTCTCATATCAATATGTTTTTCAAACTCCGTTAGGATGACGACGATCGGAGATGTAATGAGTGAGTTGGTTGTTTGCACATTATTGCTGACAATAAACTTTGGTTGGACCTCTGAAGTATGAAAGCGGAGAAATTCATGGGCTTCCATTATTATTTTATAACACGTATGATCGTTCCATATGGAGTTTGACCACTTATGCATGTGAAATCAAATTGAACAAATATATGTGTTTGGGAAAAATAAATTTTAAGTCAAAATATAATTTTAGGGGGATAAAATATAAAAGCAACTTTTTGTGGCAAAAAAGCAAAAAAAAAAAAAATCAAGGTAATGAAAAAAAAATTGAGGGGGCATCAGTAAGGTAGGTTCGTTCTTGATCAAACAATTGGATAAGAATATTTCATCCATTCACATCTAAATGGATGAGAATACTTACATCTATGTGTTGCTATTTCTTATGGATATTGACTATGAAAGGTAGCAATCAATAAATCGACAAGGATGGAGTAGGTTGATGGGCAAGGAAGTAGGATTGATTAGCCACGTACGAGGTCTTTATTACAATTATATAGGCTTTCATCTATTTAATTATTTTATTTTATTTCGTTGGCCTCAATGTATGAGAGTTTAGTATCATCTTTTCCTCCTCCAAAGTCAATATTATCATTCCCACATCTTCAAAAGTATTTACGGAATGTTTAATAAATTATTTGACTGTACTTGGCTCAGTGTAAAAGACATGTATACTCCTCCTAATAAAATAAGAGGAAATTACAAGAAGGTATCATATTTTAAAATATTTTTCAATTAAATCATCCAAAAAAATCTTCTTTCAACTAAATACATCTTTTAGAAAATTTATTTCAAATAAGTCCATTTTATCAAACACTAATATAATTAGTCCATTAATTATGATTAAAATACCCATGCTCTACACCTTCATCCCCAAGCCTTTGCATACTTTCTACCACCGCGTTGCCCTCTGAAGCTTCTGATTTGTTTCTGATTTTGTTTTCCGCAATTCTGCAAAGGATTTGTTCCCTCTCAGTAAATTGTTTCTAATTCTCTGGGTGTTTGCTTGAATTCTATTTTAACGACTAACATCTGATCGAATTTTGGTTCTTCTAGCCTCACATTCTTCGATGGTTCTAAAATCATTGAATTCTTTTTAATACCTGTGTAGCAAAAACCTGAAGAGCAGAGATGAACGCTCTACGCTCTGTGCAAGAATTTCCATTTCACATACTCCAAATAGTTTTCACTCACTTCCCTCGGAAGAAAAAAAATTCTTCACAGCTGACCCACAAAATCTAACCAATTTCCTCACCCCATCTTCTTCATCAATGAAAAAATCCCCCCAAAAAACCCATTTATCCCATCAATAGAAACCAATTTCAGCTCCCTTCTATACCAAACGTACCTTGAAACTGTTCCAGAGTGGCGAACCACAAAATGGAAGCCGAAAGTTTCAGGGACTTCATCGATTAGTCGGCAAGAATGGAGCTTTTCATAAAAATCATGGCTGTAGGTGAAGAAGGTTCTTAAAGAATTTTTTGGCAAGAGTAAGGGTTTAAGAGAGGTTATTGGTTTGGTGGTTTTGGCCTTTGGGTATCTTGGGGTTGTGCCCACCTACAAACTCGCGACTACATCACTGCAAATGGAATCCACCTCACAGCTTCGACGGTTGCTTCCATGGCGTGATTCTGTACATGCGTAATTGCGTATTCACATTTCACGGGAAATTCGGGATGGCAGTGGGTATGCCCCGACCCGTATTGAACCAACACATAGGGCGGGTTTAGACCTGTTTTAACTTGGGTTTGAAGTGGGGCGGGTACCGAGTGTGGTCAAATAAATCCTAGACTCATCTCCCTAAACATATTAATTTTTTTTAAAAAAATTTAGTATCGATTGTACATTTCATTTATTTGATTAATTATAATGTGTCATTATTTAATTTTATATCAAAACTCATGTGTTCGTATTAAATAAGTTGGACATTTTTATGTGAATAAGAGAAATTAATAAAGAATTGGTAGCTTAAAGATAGTTTTACAAGACTTATCATAAATATTTAATTCAGAAAACATTAAATATAAGACTTATTATAAATATTTATGAGAGAAAAACATGAAATTTAATCACGAAACTCAATTGTGTGCTTCAAAATTAATTTCTAGTTAGTAAAGTTATTTTTTTTTTTTAAAAAAGTTGGACCGTATGTCGGGGCGGGTCCTACTTTTTCTTGTAGCGAGACGGTTTGGCCAAACCCAACCATATGATATCCTAACAGGAATATTTGATGTTACCTTCCAGGACAATATCATATGTACATTAACCATGCATTAGGAATATTCCAAGTTATTTAAGTTTATCATTTTCAAAATATCTTGAGGAATAATTTAAATTTTAAATATAAAAATATTATACTTCTAACATATTTTTTATCGGACTAATATGCCTTCTTCCGTGTACTCCAAAATATACAAATATTATATGCCCCTTCTGCTGGAACTGAGGATGTCCAAGTTCAATTAACATAAGATTTGAACTGAATTATTCATTCTTTTGAAGCTTGCAAAGGTATACATAGATTTTACTATCAATCGTATTTCATGATATTTAGTTTGAACTAATTTTGTTGATATTTTTGAACCTGTTTGGACCATCAAACGGACCTAGCGAGAAACATGTAAGAACAATCGTCTTATCAAATTAAACCGACGACTACACAACAAGATTCGTCATGCAAAATGCCGACAACACATACATAACATAGCAAATAGATACACTTCCATAGGAAGTTAGAACCAAAAGACTGTCCAAAAAGTTTTAAGTATCTGACATTTACAAAAAGCTTAAGCGGCCTTGCTAAAGAAGATAAATAACTATTCAGTGATGGATACCAAACCAGCGATGTCAATTCTTGATCTCATCAACTTGAATCACATTTGTCTTTGGATTGAATTCAAAAGAGTAGGTTCTTCCAAAGACCAGTCCATTTTCTTTTATGAACCCCGGCCAAGCCATATCGAGCCTAGAAAACCCCGGCTTCAGGTGCAGTATGGCAGAAGTAAAATGTTGATTCGGCACATACTCCAGCACCACTCTGTTTTGGCTGATCAAACCAGACATCTTCACAAATTTCATATGGAGAGACTATGTTTTAAGCAAAGCCCACAGAAACAAACGAGCAGTAAGAAACCTTTTTGATATTTCAAAAGAACAGCTAATAGAAAAATTAGTTGAAGAGCAGAGGACAGATTTTACCACTCTTGATCTGTGATGTTCCTTCAAAACTATTTCGAAGTAGGGCGGGCTAGAAAGATCAACATTACCAGGACTCCTAGCTGCTTCTCTCTCCAAAATGCTAGTCTTTGCTCGTTTGTCACTCGTGTCTGATAATGAGAAGGCAAAATGTGCGACAGAAGGACAGAAAGACGGTAATAAAATGTCATCTAAATCCCGTATAATGCCATATCAATTTACATTTCAATAAACAAACAAAAAAACTGAGGATTTTTTTAGTCGAGGCAAAAAAAAAATTTATACATGTATTTTCCTGAAAATACTAGTTTGCAGCTACACGTACAAGCCATTTCATGCACGAAATACCAAGAAACCAAAAATTTCAGGATTAAGAACAAACAAGAAAGCTAACCACGGTGGCTGTGTTTGGTGAACGCGTAATCTTTACTCAGTGTTTTAACTTCTTCGTCAGAGTCGGATTTACAGTTTGAAATTTTCCTCTCGCAACCGCTGATCCCATATACCGAGACATCAAAACTCGACTTTCCAGCAAACCAGAACATCAGAAATTCCCCCATTCTAAGCCCCAAATCCTCCGCAAATTTCGGCCAGCCAAGGGTAAAGTAACATTTCTCATCCTCAGTACGTTCAAGTACCACAACCCAAGATTCCCCAGAACTGGCTCTGAGTTTGGCATTTTCAGGCAAAATATCACCATATTCCTGCACGAAAGCAGTCGGCAACCGCTGTAGGAAAACACAAAACAAGAAATTTATCATTGAATAGGCAAAAAAAAAAGAAGTACATAAACTCAATCCATGATGCGAATCGATGCATGGTAGTGATTTTGAAGAACTTACAAGTTGGCGAGTGAAGTCTTCATTGAACAAGACCTTGAAAAAAGAGGGATTGGATCGTCGCACTCGCTTCCCTCCCATGAGAAATCAGTACTGAGAGTACGTGGTGATGAAATAATGAAGAGGGTTACGTTGATTTATGTATGGAAAAAATGGATTCTTTTGTAGGAGATACTTGTAGTTCATTACGACATGATGATCAAGTGCTCGAGTCTTCATTTACCTTCGTACATTTTCTCTTAATAATTATAATAGTTGCTAAAAAAATGAACACTGTATAATTTTTCTAGTATATATCCATAAATGTTTCAAATACAAAACATTGCCGATGTGTTTAGTTGGAATTCGATTCGGTGTTTTTGTAAAAAATAAAATTTTATTTAAGGATTTTAGTTTATATTTAAAAATAATATTATTTGATGTTAAAAAAATTATTATTTCCTCTTTTGGATGCATCACTTCAAATTTTCAAAGAGAGGCGAAAACTATATAAATTTTATATAGAAAATAAGAGATTTTTTTATGAAGACGATTATCCGTACTCATATTGGGTCAGACTTACAGAATGGAGGAAGGACAACAGGGAATCCCACAAACCAAGAGGTTTTATTGATGCTATCTTGTCAAGGGTCGGAAAAGACAGAGATATGACCGACCAGGGATTTCTAGTTTTTCTTGTCAATAAAAAACGAAATTACTTGGATATAATTTGCCATCATTTATTTCTATGGGTAGTTCGAACCTATCTTAAAACTGGAAACATTGTTACTATCTCGAAGTATCTTGAAGGACACTGTTTTCAGGAGCATCATCCATCATCTATGTGAAATCTTATTTTTCTTTTAAAAAAAAGATTTCAAATGAATGGTGGTGATGCCCTTAAGGACACTACCCTTAAGAGCATCATCAAACAAACCTTAGAACGAATGGTCTTAACTCTCAGATATTATCTTGACTCTATCATCGAATTTTCTATAAAAAAATATTATATTATTCAATATTACATATATGATTCATTTTGAGTTTTCTATGCAGTTAAATTGTGATAAATTGTTGATTATTTTCATCAACCAAAAATATTAAAGCAACTGATTAGTTGAGTTGACAATTGACATAAAGACGTCCGATTCCCGTGGTAAACAATTTATATTAAGCCAAAGATACATCTTAAGTTGGCTTTTGTCTTAGCTACCCCATAAGGTATTACCCAATGAGATAGATCTACCATACATTGAGTATATTCCAATGAGAAATATCTCCAATGTATGATGGATTTATCCCATGGGGTGGTGACCCATGTGATAGCCAAGTCAAGACCCTTAAGTTGAGTAATTGTAAAAGTTACTGATGTGATAATGAAGTTGACTTTTGAAATTGAATTGTAATCACACGGATAACGATGGCCTTATAGTCAATGATGAAAGATGTGTTTGTAGTCTTGTTATGAGTTACCAACCATTAGATCGGTTCGGTCGTAATTCCCATAAATCAAATTAGCTTATTTTTTTAGCAATAAATGAACTGGTCAAATTTTTTGAAAACTAGATTAACTTAACCAAAAAAAATATCAATTAATTTGATTTTAAAAGACAAAAGAATGAGATGAATTGATTTAAAAAAAATTAAAATTATTAACATATTTATTTTTTTAAAATCAAACCGAATTTTTGAATTAACAAAATCGAATTTGCAAAATAATTTGATTCGATCTGTTAATTCTGTTTAGCGTAAATTTCGCTACCCTTGTTATTAACAATGCAGTATCTTGTGTATCCATTAGCTTCCTTATAATCATTTATTTATTTTTCCTTTCTATATGCAATGTCTATTCACATAAGTTTAATTGTCAACTTGTAATAATCAAACACTTGGTAATAATTTCAACAGCAAATAACCATTACTCCAGTTTATGAAGCAAGTACAATCCAACTTAAATTGTTTACTTCAGTACAATATTTTGATCAAAACTTGCTATAATTTGGGGGCCTCCCTCTTCTCTTCTTCGGAGAATACAATCGCTTTTTCCCATTCTCCACCACCTTGGCTTCAATTACTATATTGTTCCTGTTTGACAAGAATTCGAACAAAATCGTGCTTCCAATACACACTTTTCTACCAACCAAGAAGTCGTTCCACCCAGCAGTCATAGCAAAGCTCTGATCCGGTCTTCTAGCCGACACAAAAACTGGCCATTTTTTTGATCTCGGATGCGTAAGCAAGAAAATCCTTCCGTTTTCTGTGATTCCGGTGGCCTCTGCGAAATCTCTGGGAATTTCCTGGTGTTTATGACAAGAAATCACAAATTTTTTTAGCCACGAGCAAAAGATACATATTAAGTCACCTCTACACCTATAAATGATTGGGATCATTCATTGTTAGCATATGTGGACCGCTAATGCTAGGTCCAACGACCAAGAGGTTTTTTGACATAACATTTAGGGTATATGTTGGATCATCTGGTCATATATTTATCCCATGGGCATTATCTATGCTAGCGTAATAATTGGGTAGTACAGAACAAGCAATCATCACAAGTTTGTTTCATTTTTGAGGGTTTATTTCAATTAGGGATGTGCATTCGGTTCAGTTTTGGACCCAACCGATCCGAAATTTCGGTTTTAAAAAATTGAAACCAAAAATCTCGGTTTGGTTTCGATTAAAACCGTATTTTCTTGGCGTTTCGGACAGAATATAGGATAAAATCAAAATATGCTTAAATCATATAACTTCAGTAAGCTTCCAGCTTCCTTAAACATAAATACAAACTCAAATATCTAGAAACAAGCAAACAAAACAACAAGACCATGCTTCATTCTCTGATTGTGATGTGGTATCCATCACTTTTAAGTTTTAATCTACATAACAAAAGTAAAAAACACAATGTAAGCACTAATTGAAAAACCCTAATTAAAACCGAAAACGTAAGTGTAGAAATCAGAAAATATAAGAACAAAAAATCGCTGGTAAAAATCTAATTACGGTGTGAGGATTTCACAAAAAACACTATGTAAGCACTAATTGAAAAACCCTAATTCGAACCGAAAATATAAGTGTAGAAATCAGAAAATATAAGAACAAAAAATCGCAGGTAAAAATCTAATTATAGTGTGAGGACTTCACACACTTTGTGATTGATTGAGTGAACACGCTGAACGGAGACGGAGAAGGAGACGACGGTGTGGGGAACTAGCGCCGCGACGGTCTGGGACGGTGGGACTTGCTCTCTGAGCGTGTGTGCGTGTACTGGTGAGACGGAGACGGAGCTTGGGAGGCAACAGAAGGGGAGAGGAGGAGGAGGAGAGGAGGCGAAGGAGAGCTTGGGAGGCAGGAGAGGAGAATAAGAATGGGCTATGGAGAACAGGGAAACATTATTGTTGCCCTGAAGGGCACTACCCTCAGAGGCATCATCCACCATCCACGTGGAATCTTTTTTTAAGAAAAGATTCTAAATGAATGGTGATGATACCCCTAAGGGCACCACCCTTAAATGCATCATCAAACAAACCGGAGAACCGATAGAGTGATACGCAACGTGAGGGGACAGTTTGGAAACTGACCTCCCCACAAATTTTTTTTCAAAAAATGATCTCCCCAAGTGTTATTCACAACACTTGGAGAGGTCATTTCCTTGAAAAAAAATTCTTTTAAAATCATCCCCCAAAATATTCCAAATGTGTGTTTAGGTTTAGATTTTTAATTTTTAATTTAAATTTTATATGTAATTGTATTTTTATTTTTTAAAAATAATTTCAATTTTCGGTAGGGTTAACCGAAAATTGAAATTTTATGTTTTTTAAACCGAATGCTAAACCAAATTTATTTGGTTCGATTTTGTTTGAAACGAACTTGTTTAGTTCGGTTCGGTTCGGTTCGGTCGGTTCGCCCAACCGTTGAACACCCATATAGTTAATGCTATCCCTAATGACATTTTCTTAAAGATGTATATCACCAAATAAGATATCAAATCAATGATGAAACTGCTCAATAATGGACATCAAAATTTCCATTTTTGAGATCCCCAACTTATATCTCTAGGGACTAGGGGCCTCATCCCCTCTCCAATTTCTTAGGCCCAACTTTTTCTGACCATGGCCAACCGGGCCGTTACCGTGACATTTAATAAATGTAAAAAAAAAAAGACCTACCAGTTCGGTCTCGTGACGTTTCTTTAATGTCGCACGGAATCTCCATTGTTTTCCAGCGCGAAAGCCATGCTCTTCATCAATCTTCACATCTTCATCTCCGGTTTCCGATTTCACGGTGAAATCTCCGTCCCTTGAAACGCCTTCCTCTGTTCATACATGTTGATATTTAACAAACATGGGTCAACAAAATTTTCATTTTTCACAAATAACTTTTTTAAAAAACCTAGTTATTAAAGAAATTTTACATTTAGTACTTTTAGAAAGACAAAATTTTTAAAAAACCTAGTTTTGTCTTTTAGAAAGACAAAATCGCGAAGGTTCAGCGAGGAAGAAAACGCAAGAGTTGAATTAAGAAGCAAAATTAACTGCAAATAAACCCACCATGTTGTTCTGATCCGCCCGATGTATTGCAAACAATAAGCTCCTCCTCACAGCCACTCATCCCATATACAGAGACACTGAATCCCGATTCTCCGTCAAACCAGAAGAGCAAAAATTGCTTGAATTCCAGATCAACATCCCTGGAAAATTTATTCCATCCATCTGTGAAGAAATAGTGCTGCCCGATTCTCTCGATCCTCACAATCCAGTATTCCCCGGATTCGATTCTCAGTGTCGCCTTCCCCGGCAAAATTTCTGCATTGTCTTTCACAAACTGCGGGGGTAGTCTCTGCAACACAGATCCATACATAAATCACCATTATTTGCAGTACCCGCATTGAAAAGAGAGAAAATTAAAAAGTAGAGAAAATTTCTTACGAGTTGAGAATTGAAGTCATCGGTGAGCAAGAGCTTATAAAAAGATGAGCTCATTGATTAAATTTCTTGAGAAAAAAATAGTGTTCTGTGTTGCTGGGTTTCTTTTTTATACCGGGTGTCTTGCTTTCAAGGAATCTTTTTTTTTTTCGTAGGTAAAAATTTGCAATAAAAAAGAGAGTTCGGTTACATAGAAAAACAAATGGAAAAGAGACGTACGAGCTACTAAAAATTAAAAAAGCAACAGACAAAAATGATAATCATCCAAAGTTTAAGACGGGTCAAAAATAAATGTCTCCCAAACAGTGGAAGAAATCGTAACAGTGCCACAAATATGATTAGTATGCGACCATTTTGCCTTATGAGCAGCACGATTGAGATATCTGGGTATAGGAGCGATGGTCCAGGTCGGATTGGCCGACAATATTTTTTGGGCAGCAACAATATCTGGCAGAGCCGTCCAACTAGGTATAGGATCCATTTTGATGATTTGATTCACCGTGTCTTCTGAATCGCTTTCAAATGTAATATCAAGGAGATGAAGGGAAAGAACACCCTTCATCGCAAGAAGCAAAGCTTTGGCTTCTGCTGCCAATACATCAAATGTCCAAGTTTGGGTTTTTTTCGCCTTAACAACATCACCCATGTGATCACGAATAATCCAAGCTGCCACTAATTTTTTTTGCAAAAAAAGATGAGTTTGAATTTATTTTCAAGTGGCCAAAAACCGGTGGGGACCAAACCTTTTGAGTAACTTGTTTCGGTTGAAACAAGGGACATGGGCATTAAATTGCTCTGTGGTTTTCGCCTTAATTATACGGAAAAGGATATGCATGTTCACTTCTCTGTTATTCACGTGGATACCATTGCGAAGATTCCAAATTTCCTCCATAGCACAGATAGAAAAAAACCAAGAATTCGAGTAAGTGTATTCCTTCCAATGGAATGTCCTCTCCAAAGATTAAAAAATCCAACCAAGTGTTAAAGGGTTTACCATCGAAATAGTTTAATTTAAAACTTCATTTAGATAAGAACCAAATTTGTTGAGCAATAGGAAACTGCAGGAACAAATGATAAAAAATTTCAACATGTTGACTACAGAGGACACAACATGTGTCCTCAATGTGAAACAATTGATCGAGGCGGGCCCGAGTAGGTAATGATTTAGAAGCCAATTTCCATAAGAAAAATTTATGACGCTCATGAACTTTGAGATTCAAGATAGCGGCTTTTCTGGCTATGTCCATATGATCCAAAGAGGCGAACCTATGGGCTTGATCGGTTAAATAAGCGCTTTTGGTGGAGAAGACTCATTTACTCGATGGAGTCCACACCAAAGCATTATGTTCATCGGAAGGAAGAATCGGAACACAGAGAATATCATCACGAACCTCGCTGTCAAAGAGAGAGTCCAGCAGATTATAATTCCAAATGAGAAGACCAGGCAACATTAGGGAGCGAACTTGAGCATATTTTTATTATCAATGCACAACTAACATGATTGTAAGGGATTTTGAAGTTGGTAAGCGAATGATCCCAAGGATCTTCCCAGGTTCGAACATTAGAATCCATCCAAATTTTGAAACAAGCAACTTTGACAATGAGATCCCTGCAGTGTAAAATATATCGCATAATCCAGGAACAACCCGAGAAAGCTTTAGGGGAATCCAAAAATTTCCATTTACCAATATATTTACTGTGGAGGAGATTGAAGCATAAATTATTGTCAGGATCGCTACAGAGGGCCAAGATAGTTTGGAAACTAGGGCTCTACTGAAATCAGCTGTACGACGAAAACCCAGGCCCCCCGCTTTATTTGGTAAGCATAACGAGTCCCACGCAATTAGTTGAGGTTTACGATGGTTTATCGAGTCCCCCACCAAAAACTACGGATTGTGGAATCAATGGCTTTAGAGATGGAAGTCGGGAGGAGGGTGGTGGACATTTGGTACACTGACACCGCTTGAGCCATGGCTCAAATCATAGTCGCACGACCAGCCTGAGAGAGATGGCGAGATTTCCAGGAAGCTAAACGACCAGTGAAGTGGTCCAAGATGTCATTAGAAGCCTCAATTATGGATTTAGGTTTACAAAAGGGTTTACCCAAATGTTTCAGGTTATGAGGGTGTTCCACAAATTCCAAGACATGCAGAATCTGATCTTTAATCGTCTCAGGGGTGTTGTGATTGAAGTGAATAACAGATTTCTCAATATTAGCATGAAGGCCAGACCAAGCTTGAAGGGTCATCAGAGTGTGAGATAAGGCTTTGGCTTCCTCAACAGTGTCTTCCGTGAAGATGATAAGATCATCGGCATACATAATATGATTAATCGGGCATCTTTGACCAATTTTTATACCCTTCATATTGCCATTGATCACCTTAGATGCAAGAAACCGCGACAAAATCTCAAAATAAATAATAAACAGGGAAAGAGAAAGAGGGTCACCTTGGCGAATTCCCCGAGATGGTTTAAAGAAACCATAAGGGGCCCCATAAATCAAAACCGAGAAAGAGCAAGTAGAGATGTAGTTATAGATCCATTTGATGAAAGTAGCACAAAATCCAAGATTGAGCACAAAAGGGCCATTCCACATGGTCACAGGCTTTAGCCATATCAATTTTAATAGCCATTAAATTTTCGTATTTAAGTAATGCATCAACTCATGAGTGATGATGGAATTCTCAACTATAGATCTACTGGGGACAAAGGCCATTTGAAGATGGGATATGATCTTATAAAGCATCGGTTTAAGTTTATTAGAAATAATCGTGATGACTTTATATAACACGTTGCATAAACTAATAGGCCTAAACTCCTCAACTTTAGAAGTTGACTCTTTCTTTGGAATGAGAACCAGAAATGTGTGGTTACTGGCTTTTAAGAGCATACATTGGGTAAAAAAATGTTGAACAACTGTAATAACCTCAGGGCCAGTAGTTTGCCAGAAATGTTTAAAAAGCAGGGGAGGGAAGCCATCAAGGCCAGGAGACGTGATCGAGTCCATTGAGAAAACACATTTCTCTATTTCATCTGAGGTGGGAGGATAGCACATGATGCGATTGTCCTCATCTGAGATCATCATAGGAAACAACTCATTCTAGTTATTGGGGAATGTGGAAGGTGTGTGTTTGAAATTAGAATAAAATAGCAGTTTGAAATACTTAACAAACCTAGACCCAACACCATCCCAACTATCAATCAGAGAATCATCAAATAACTTAATGGAACGGATGCAGTTACCTTTACGCCGGCCAAGAATAGAGATATAAAAAACCTTGTATCGCCAAATTTAATCCAGCTGATTCTCGATTTTTGTCTTCACAAGTTGTGTTCCCTTTTGAGAAGAGGATCGAGGTTCGCTTGAAGATAAACTTCCTTCTGAATGTTATCAGTGGATTGGATACCAGCCTGAAGGAAGTCAGTGGCTTTTGCTTTTGCATTCTCTTTTATTGATTAACTTTTTAACCAATCTGAAAGAAGGGTTACCAGGCACATGAACACCCCAAGCTTTGGTAACAACTTCAGAGCAATCAGTGGCCTGTAGCAACATTTGTTCAAACCTGAAAGGTTCGGGCTAGAGATGATATTTGGACTGGTAGATATGAGTAGAGGCTTATGATCCGAATTCAGAGCGGTGAGATGAGTCACAACAGCATTGGGAAAAGCAAGAATCCAGGGGTCGGTAGCAACTGCCCTATCCAAACGCTCCTAAATGTTACGTATATCACTTATATTGTTGTTCTAGGTGAAAGGGTGGCCCACAAAACCTAAATCCACCAACCCAAGGGTATCCAAATTACTTTGCAAATTACAATAGGAATTTGGGAGAAAGGGGGCGACCACCCTGTTTTTCACATTGGACCGCAATAGCGTTAAAATCCACCGCAACCAACCACGGAATGGTGAAGGAGGAAGAAGAATCAGACAACTCATCCCAGAATAAAGATTTCAGGGATTGGTACAGAGGACAGTAAACCGTGGACACGATAAAAGATTTGGTAACAGAGTGAGGAGGCATCTCGATGGTAGAGTAGATGATCCAAGGGGAAGAGTAGTCAACAGAGAGTTTAACATTATCGGACCACACAAGGCAGAGGCGCCTGCACGATCCGAAGGAGGAACACAAAAGTTATTAGTGAGCTTAGCCACGAAAAAGATTTTAAGAAGAGCTTGATTAATTTGAGATTTAAGTTCACAAAGAAAGAGGATGGAGGGAGAATGAGATTTAAGTATAGCCGAGAGGGCTCGAAAGGCCGAGAGATTGGACATCCCCCGACAATTCCAGATTATAAGATTCATGATTACTCCATCAGCCCTTCCGGACTAGGAATCTCATTATCAATAAGCTCGGAGATTTGGACTAATGAGGATGGTGGGAAAATAGTTAACACAAGTTCATTGGGGGAAGTGTGGTCAACTTCAATATCTTTAGTAATTGTATAGACTGAACGACGAACTTGGAGGCATTTACTTTCAGTAGATTGAAAAGTTGCCTCCGATAGGGGCGGGGGAGACGTATTGGTGTTCAGAGACGGAGTTGAGATAAAACTAGACAGAGATTTAAAGACTTGAGTAGTAGACACATTACTTTTCTTCACTGGTTGGTCATTGATATCCAAGATGGATCATTTAATCAAGAGGTCCCTTAGCAGATTTTGGCTCAATGATAAGGCCTCAACAAAGGGCAGAATCGATTGGGGTTCGTAAATTTGTGGATCATGATTCTCAAGAATTTTATCCATTAGAGGATCCTTAAGAGATGGGATAGTCCAATCCAAATCAGATTTGTTTTTAAAGACTTGTTGGGTGTTTAGAGGGATTGGGGTATTATGGGAGCTTTGCTTGACCAAAGGCTTAACACTTGGTTGGATTTTTGGAAGAGGAACAGAGATGTTTGTGGCTTTGGCATCCAATACGGGAGTAGATTTTTGTGTAAGGCTAACCTGTTGAGTTAAAAGAGAGGAGTTTGCCCTTGCCGAGTTGGTTAGTCTAGATGGGGTGACATTTAAATTCTCTGTTTCAGCAGAAACCATGGGAGCGGAGACCAAAAAGTTGAGGGACGAGTTTCTTGAAATCAATGGATTCGAAACCTTGGGTAGAATAAAGTTCCCAGAAGGAGTATTTTTAAATGAGGTATTAAGCTGGCAAACTGGGGGTGGACGAAGCCAAGGGCCGAAAGGAAGATTGTCCAAGTCTTCTCGGGGGACGAATTCGCTACAAAGCTCATATCGATGATTTACACAACCACACTTGAAACAGAAATCGGACAACCTTTCATAGCAAATGTCAATACATAGGTTACGAGAAGGAGATATATTTAGTAAGAGTTTACCATGGAGAGGAGTAGACATGGGGATTTCCACTCGGACACGAAGGAACGACCGCATTTTTTGTCTTCGGACGTTAAATCATCAGCAATGAAGGAACCTATCTTGTTTCCTATAACCTTGGCCATCTCCTTAGTCATGAAGGTCACCGAAATATTAGAAGCTTGGATCCAAAAAATAGCAGATTCAAATCTGAGTTCGTTGAAGGCCATATATAGAGGACAGATTTGAAGCAATATCAACGATCCTTTGAAGTTCCAAGGGGAGTTAGATATGACTTTCTCCATATCAGATCTGTTGGAGAAGATGAAAGCCATGGAGTTGGAATCTATAAAATTAACACCCACCTTGCCACGAGAAGCCCACACTTTGAGCAAAGTTTCCCTTGCTGCCGTGAGGTTTGGTTTGGGGCTGCAAAAGCGAGCAACGACGGTGAAGGAGGATGGTTCAATTGGAGAAGGGGGTTCAACTGAAAAGACATAGGATCTGGCATAGAGGAGGAGTTATTCAGGTGGCCATGCCTCAGACAAAATGAATCCATGGTAAGACAGGAAACCGGAAACGAAAAAAGAGGACACAACAGAAGAAAAAAATGCGACGGAGGAGCATCGAAGCGAGAGAACCTCCGGAGCAACAAGGAAACAACGGCAGGATAAAAATCAGACAGGGGATAGCAGATAAGGATGAGGCGTGGGAGGATGGGAAGGAGCCAAGGCGGCGGATTGAGCTGGAGGGAGGAACTACTCTCCAACAGAAACCAGGAGAGAGAACGGAGGAAAAAAGTTACCGTTTTAAATGCTTTCAAGGAATACATTAACTCCTTGTTCTATTCTATAAGATAGGGTATTGATGTTTGCTCTTTTTTGAAGACTAGTCTCAAACTTCTATAACTAATCAAATATAATTTCAAAAAAAATATTTTTAAACAAAATAGTCCCACATAAATTTTTTTAACAAATTTAACCCAATAAATTAATTTTTAACAAAAATGACCACATAATTGAATAGGAAACTTTGAGACTACTTTTGATTAAACAAAAGTTTGAAACTATTACTAAAAACAACTAATTTAAGTATATCAGTGTTTAATTAATTGTGTATATATATTATATGGATATAGCTGATGCAAACCAATTACAAGATACTCATATTATTCTAGAAGACGCAACATAATGGCATCATGCATTGAATGGGACACGCAAGCATAACCATTTGAGAGGACCACCTCAACACCTGGCAGATTTTGAGTGGAGCAAGGGATAACAGATTGTTCAGGGGAATCTGTATATGAAGGGCGTGGGAATGATGTAGGGTAGAGAAGATTGTTCTTGTTATTCCTTTTGTTTTATTCTTCTTGTCAAGTGCACTTTTGGCTCTTGATCTTACTGTAAACATTGAACTCAGTTCCAATTATGCCTTTTAGTGCTATCAATTATATCATTACTACTAGCTTGTGTTTATATTGATCGGTGAACACATCAATTGGTGCTCTCGTTGATCCCATCTTCCATGGCAGACTGTACCAGTTCAAAATGCTCGATGACTCGTTCAAATCATTGCAAGGGCGCCTCGATGATCATCAACAAAATTCTAATTCTCGTTTAGAGGCGCTGGAAAGTAAAGTTGACCAGACTCTTTCATTGCTCACTGAGCACTTATCATCTAAACTTACGCTGTCACCACCCCCAGAAACAAACACAGCCTTCATATCTCAATCACCACCTCACGTACCTCCCAATATCTCCCAACCCCCCGTTGGGCCTTCATTTCCACCTGGATTCCCTCCACAAACTAATATGACATTTCCACCCAATCCATTCGCATATGCCCTTCCATCATCAACGAGACTTACCCGCATCGATTTTCCCAGATTTGACGGCAACCAACCATTAGATTGGATTTACAAAGCTGAGCGCTACTTTGAATTTTATCAAGTTCCACCATATCATCGTTTGTTAATGGCATCAATATATATGGATGGTCCATCTCTCCCTTGGTTCCAATGGCAACCCATAAACAATCAGTTTCATTCATGTGAAGCATTAACTCAAAGTTTGGATATTACTTTTGGGCCTTCCGAATACAAGGACCACCAGGAAACATTGGCGAAACTAACTCAAACGTCCACAATAGCATAATATCGCCAACGTTTGCTAATTGAATATCTGGTGTTTCACCATCATTCCTCACCAGTTGCTTCATATCGGGCCTTCGATCGGACATACGACATGACGTCAAAGCATTTCGTCCAACAACTCTAACCCAGGCTATTGGTTTAGCTTGGTTACAGGAATCCAAAATGTTGGATAAACTCCCTACTAATCGGCTGCAACAACCGTATACCCCAACCACAACAAATATAACACATCCTAAACCACATGTCACTCAGTGGCCTACTGCATCTCTAGCACCTCAACATACAAATTCCACCCCCACAGTACCCTATTCGCCGCTTATCACCTACCAAAATGCAACACAAACGCCAACATGGCCTATGTTTTACATGTGATGAAAAATGGCCACCAAAACAACAAATGCAAGGCGAAACCACACCTTTATCTCTTTGAAGTATATGATGAAAATCCACCATCTTTGGAACTTGATATAGCCATTGACAATGACATATATGTACTCGACAATGGCATACAATCCGCTATTTCTTTCCACGTGTTCTCAGGCCATACACCGGCTACTATATTCCGCTTTTCTGGTTTCCTAGCAGGAGCCCTAGTACAAATTTTGATTGATGGCGGCATCACTCATTCCTTTGTGCAATCCCGTAAAGCCAGGCATTTGCAGATACCAATCATCCATGAGATTCCTTTGGTGGTAGCAGTGGGCAATGGTGAAAATTAATCATTGAAGGGTCTATTCGATACATTTCAGTCACAATTCAAGGACGTAATTTTCATCCAAATATGTTTGTATTAGCGTTGCATGGTGCATATGTTATTTTGGGTGCTTCGGGTTAGCCACATTAGGGTGGTTCGCCAAAACTACGATCAGATGCTCTTCGGATTTGATCATAACGGCAAGCATATTCAGCTTGTGGGACAAACTCAAGGGTTACCCACTCAAATCCAGCTACATAGCATTACAATGATGGCAACCACCCAATGGCACAATTATTTCTTTTAGATTTAGTGGTTGGAACAGAAACAGATGTCGAAGCCATACCACCTGACTTGGCTTCTATATTAGCCAAATTTGCAAATCTCTTTGACGTGCCTCAAAGGCTCAAAGCTTACCACCAGCAAGAACTTATGATCATATAATTCCACTTTTACCTTCTTCTCCAGTTAATGTCAAGCTGTATCGTTACCCACATTCACAGAAAGCTGTCATCGAACAGCTAGTAGCCGAAATGTTGCATATGGGCGTTACTCAACCAAGCTTTAGCCCGTTTTCTTCTCTGGTGGTACTAATTCAAAAGAAGGATGGTACATGGCGATTTTGCACGGACTATCGGGCCTTAAATGCCTTGACGATCAAAGATAGGTACCCAATTCCTAGTACGAATGAATTATTTGATGAACTTAATGGTGATTTATTCTATTCTAAGTTAGATCTTCGTGCAGGATATCATCAAATTTGGGTTACACCCACAGACGTTCCCAAAACAACCTTTCGCACTTATGAAGGACACTACGAATACTTAGCGATGCCATTTGGTCTTTCCAACGCTCCAGCAACATTCCAATCTGCCATGAACATCATATTTTGTCCATTTTTGCGTCGGTTTGTTCTAGTGTTTTTTGATTGGGTTTTAGTCTATAGTCGCACTTGATCCGACCATTTAAACCATCTTGAAATAATCTTTCAATGTCTTCATGATCATCATTATTTTGTGAAGCGATCCAAATGTCAATTTGGACGTCGTAACATTGAATAATTGGGGCATTGCATTTCTATTCATGGTATACACTGACAATTCGAAGATCCAAGCCATTCTGGATTGGCCACCACCTGCATCATTGAAAACTCTTCGAGATTTCTTGGTCTTTCCGGTTTTTTACTGACGATTCATTAGGGGATATGCTTATATTGCAGCACAGTTAACAGAATTACTAAAGAAGGATGCATTTCTATGGTCTGAAATCACTGGACAAGCCTTTCTATATCTCAAGAATGCAATGACGGCATCACCAGCATTAGTTCTTCCTGACTTTACTCTCCCTTTTTTTCCTGGAAACTGACGCATCAAGAATTGGGATAGGGGTGGTGCTGTGCCAAAAGGGTCACCCTCTTGCATTCTTTAGCCAAAAACTAAACTCAAGAATGCAACGTGCATCCACATATCATCGCCAAATGGTCGCTATTTCGTAGGAGGTAAAAAATGGCGCCACTATTTATTGGGCCATAAGTTCTTCATCATCACAGATATTTTGAGATCAAGTATCGGCCAGGAAAAGAAAATCAGGTTGCAGATGCTCTCTCTAGCGTACATTGCTACGCCATCTCTCGGAATTATTAGTCATACGCCACCAAATAATAACCCAACACAAGGCTTTTTGTAAGTTCTCCATTCAAGGTGCCTTACTTTACTTCCAAAACCGATTGGTCATACCTTCTACATGCACTTGAAGCAAAAACTGATGATTGAATTTCATGCATCAGTGCAAGGCGGCCGCACGGGATTTATGGAACATTCCATCGCTTAGCTTCAAATTTCTACTGGAAGCACATGCGAGAAGATGTTAGAGCATTTGTTGCACAATGCCTTGTATGTCAACAAGTTAAATCTATTAATATGGCTCCTGCGGGTTTATTGCAACCATTGCCCATTCCGTCACGAATATGGAAAGACGTCTCGATGGATTTCATAATTGGGCTTCCTTCTTCATCGGGAAAAACGGTCATTTTTTGTGGTAGTAGATCAATTATCGAAGTACCACTCTTGGCATTAGGAACACACTTCACCAGTGCATCGGTTGCTGCTGTTTTTATTAAAGAAATTGTACGGCTTCAAAGACTACATCACTCCATTGTAAGTGATTATGATCGAACTTTCACAAGTTCTTTTTGGCGAGAAATATTCAAATTACATGGACTCTTGCAATGAGCACTTCGTATCATCCGCAAACTGACGGCCAAACCGAGGTGGTAAATCAAAGTTCGGAAATGTATTTACGATGTTTCTCAATGGATCGGCTGCACTCTTGGAGACCAATTTCTCGCATGGGCAGAGTACTGGTATAATTCATCGTACCATACCACAGCTGGTTTCACCCCCTTTGAGACAGTATATGGGAGACCACCACCTACAATATCGCGCTATATATCAGATGCCACTTCTGATGCTGCGGTAGATCAAGAACTTCGTCAAAGAGATGAAGTGTTACCAACTACGTATTAATTTAGGAAGAGCTCAAAACAAAATAAAGAACTTGGCTGATAAACATCGCATGTATCGTGTGTTTGAAGTATGAGAATTGGTTTGGGTGTGCCTTCAACCTCATCTTCAATTATCTCTTCGTGGGAATCAAACCTCTAAGTTAAGTAAAAGGTTCTATGGTCCATTTCTTATCACAGAATGTATCAGTGCAGTAGCATACAAACTACAACTTCCCGAGGATGCAAAAATTCACCCGATGTTTCATGTATCATTGCTAAAAAGGTTTGTGGCACTTCCATTCCGCCTCCACAACCTTTACCGACTCTTTCAGACACTTCATATCCCATCCTAACACCAAAGGAAATATTGGACACTCGTACCATTCACAAACAGAGCAAACCTATCAAACAACTCCTTATTCGTTGGGAAGGACTACCTGCTGAAGAGGCCACTTGGGAAGATGCTTATCCACTTTATAAAACTAATCCGAACCTCGAGGACAAGGTTCTTTTAGGGGACTGGAGTAATGATGCAAACCAATTACAAGATACTCAGATTATTCTAGAAGATGCAACACAATGGCCTCATGCGTTGAATGGGATACGTAAGCATAACCGCTTGAGATGACCACCTCAACACCTGGCAGATTTTGAGTG
The DNA here is from genome assembly GCA_907163345.1 of Haberlea rhodopensis. NCBI lineage: Eukaryota > Viridiplantae > Streptophyta > Magnoliopsida > Lamiales > Gesneriaceae > Haberlea > Haberlea rhodopensis. The sequence goes on from CAJQUN010000060.1 coordinate 1,751,776, forward strand.
GAGAAAGGGATAACAGATTGTTCAGGGGAATCTATATATGAAGGGCGTGGGAATGATATAGGGTAGAGAAGATTGTTCTTGTTATTCCTTTTGTTTTATTCTTCTTGTCAAGTGCACTTTTGGTTATTGATATTACTTTTAGTGCTATCAATTATATCATTGCTGCTAGCTTGTGTTTATATTTGATCGGTGAACACATCAATAGCATATATAGATAGATTCAATTCCTCGATTTAATCAATTTTTAAGTCATAGTTTTAAATAATTAGATTATCTAGATGATTCATTTTAATGTTATATATTAAGATTTGGATACTTAATTTCTAAAAAAAGTTTATAAATAATTTAATCATTTAGTCAAAAAGATCAGTTAGGTAAAAACTTTGATCAGTGTACTCTTCTGTCAGAAGACTTTCTCGGTGTTAGTTTGGTCCGTTTAATGGTTCTTCAATTCACCTCCCAGACAAAGTCGCAGCACCATGCGAGGGAATTGGATACCCTATAGGATAATCCAACCAGCGATATATTTCCAATATTAGCTGAGAATATACCCAAAGTTGGATGAATTGATCTACCACATAGAACACTACTCAATCACTACTCCATCAGGTATCAAAGAACAATTTGAAAAACAGAGTGGCAATGCACGTTTTCTTTTTTTGGTAGGGTTTCAGACTTTCAACACACAAAAAGGGCATGTGTGTAAAAGTGCATCTTTATTTATAATACTGTAGGCTACTTAAATACACGTCACTAGACATGGCCACAATTTACTTAAAACGTGGCCCAGCTAACTAGGTCAACGGGCTGGTTACCAATTGACCCAGTTCGACGGGTAGAAATCGTAACCGGCCCGTCTGTGGGCGGGCTGGGCTGGTTATAGTTAATTGGGGTATGAACCCGTGAACAACCGCCTGTTCACGTTTTTTTAATATTTTAAAAAATGTTGAATTTAAAACTAATGTGTATTGATGTAGGATTAAACTCTTGACTTCCAACTTAGATGATTATGTTCCTACCACTAAGCTACAGAACCTTGTTGAGCTAAGTTCGTATTATAATTATATATACTAGAGGACGATGTAAACGCGTTGAATGTTTGTAACATAATAACTAAATATTATATACTGACATATATATATCAAAATTATCAAGAAAGGTATTTCATCATTTTCAATAATTATTTTGTAAATATTAGTAGTGTAATAAAAAAAAACTTACGTTCCTAAATATAATCCTGCAAAATCGGAGCAACTCTACAAAAAATTAATATATAAAAACGTCAAATAAACTCATAAAGAAGAAAAAGAAGTGGTGATGCTTACTAGATAAATTACTACAAAACTGGAGTAATCTTTGTAGCTCAACTGAAATGTGAGTTATTGTTGTTTTTCAAAATGAAAAATACTTCTTTTTTCATCAAGTAGTTATGCTTAACAAACTCATTTGATTATTCAAAATTAAATTTACTTCAAGTTATTTTATGATTAATCGATGGAGAAAAAACACATTAAAGCACTTTTTGTATATTTGTTAACATATTTTTTTAAAAAATACAAGGGCAAACTGTAACCGGTGGTTAACATTAACCTTAACCTTAATCGACGATTCACGAGCCGTAACCGGAACCGTCTATGAAGGTTACAGTTAAGGGTTGAGATTTTTTAACCGTCTAATCGATGGTTCCGAACCATCTAACCGTCGATTTTAAACCGTGGTCATATCTACATATCACATGGTGAGGTTGGGATGTTACAACCAACAAAATTCAAAATTATCACTTGTCGGTGATGTTAGTGGGCCGTTTAAACCTTGAGAAGAATATTGGACTTTGACTGATAATTACATGAGTCGAACACAGCCTAAATATATATCTTGGAAATATTTTACACAAATTATATAATATGTTACTCTTATTTAACATAAGAATCAAGAGATAACATTTTGAAATGTTATTTAATGAAACTAATTTTACTTGCGATGTTTAAAATAATTTATATAAGATTATTTTTAATTACATTGAGTGTGCACCAACTTAATTTGATCACTAGATAAGACAATATTACTATGTAATATATTATGTGCATAGAGACTCAAAGCTATGAAGTACGACAAAATTCATAGTTATGCACCAAAACATTTGCTTTGTGTGTTTAGTTGTGTACAATGGCCTGCACCTTCACACGCGAAAAACCAAGGAACAAACTTGTCTTTTTACTCCTGCTAACTTTCTTCCTACTCCGGCCTGGTAAAACATTAAATTCTGGTTGATATTATAATTCAGATCGAAGAGGATATATGGAAGTTTAAATAGTTTATGAATAAGCTCTTGCTTAAGATATTTGATCAAAATTAAAGATATAAATAGTTGAAAGTGAAAAAAATAAAGTGCAAGAAGCAAAATGGAAGAGATTAAGAAGCAAAAACACATGGTGCTAATTCATGGCGCATGTCATGGTGCGTGGTGTTGGTACAAAGTTATGACACAGCTGAGATCCAAAGGCCACCGTGTGACCGCCCTTGACATGGCGGCTGCTGGAGCTAATACCAAATCTTTGGCAGAGGTGAGCACTTTCTCCGACTATTCGCAGCCGCTGATGGAGTTCATGGAAGCTTTGCCGGAGGAGGAGACAGCTGTTCTTGTTGGGCATAGCATGGGTGGGATTAATCTCTCTCTTGCCATGGAAAAATACCCCAAGAAAATTGATGTTGCTGTTTTTGTTACTGCCTTTATGCCCGGCCCTAACCTCAATATTCATGCTATTCGTCAAGAGGTAACGTCAAAAATCTTATCAAGAGGTATAAATTTCATCATGTAAGTGGTGGATAATTGCGACATCGGAGATAGAATTGAAATTTTGTTTGTTGGGTCTATACATAAGAACTGAAACTATTAAGTCATATCACATATATTTCAAATATTGGATTGGATTCATCATTGCATGTGAAAGAAGGGTTTTGACAACGAACCCATCATATGGTTTTAAATGGACAGTTTTACCTCCTGTGTTTTGAAAACATAATGAAGGTATTGTGCTATATTTTGTGAACTAAATTGGAGCAAAATGTTTATTTTTAAAAATCAAATTGCCTATTTTCAAACCACATGTAAACTATCTATTATCGCTATCATGGTGGGTACACTGAGACTGCCTCGTAAAAGAAATGACATCTTTTTTTGTTGGATCATATATACAGCACGAAAGGCAATTGGACACTTTTTTGGACTGCCAAGTATCGTTTAGCGATGGAGAGGAGAAGCCTCCCACCTCCTTCCTCGTAGGCCCAAAGTTCTTGTCCTCTCACTTGTATCAACTTTCTCCTCCCGAGGTAACCCATTTAACCACGTTCAATACAAGTATGCGAAATGTATTGAAATCAAAACATAATATTTGATCGTAATATAAGATATTTTGAGATTTCGCTGATATTGCATACATGGTTTTTGAAAGAAAAAAATATAATTTTTTCATTGGAAATCCATATAAACTTGGTCTTTTCATTCTCATAATTATTTCCTAGTTGGGTGGATAACGAAGAATAGATATACGCAAGACTAGGGTGATCTATGCTTATTTTTTAGAAATTTTATTTTTTAGACCAACTCTCTAAATCATTCTAGCCACCTGGTTGTATCTAATTCGGTCAGTCCTAGATAATATTGATTCTTGGCTCCGCCCCTGGATATACGGATGAAACACTCTTTCGATTGCAATCAAATATAATGAATCAAAATTTTTAAAACTATAACCTCATATGTGTTTGGTACATATAGGATTTGACTCTCGCAAAGTCATTGGTGAGACCCATAGGACTTTATCAGGATGCGCCTGATTTGTTGAAAGAAACTTGTCTGTCGAAAGAAAAATACGGTTCGGTTCGACGTGTTTATGTGATTTGCGAACAGGATCAGGTTTTAAGGAAAGAATACCAGGAGTGGATGATTGAAAATAATCCAACAGATGAGGTGAAGATGATTCATGATGCTGATCATATGGCCATGTTCTCTAAACCCCAAGAATTGTGTCTCTGCCTACAACAAATCATGGGAAACTAATATTGTTCTATGATTTCCGCATTGGTTTGTGAGAACAGTTTGGAAGTATTTCTATGTTTGTCTAATAATTGTTTTTTTCCAATAATTTCTCGAAAAATATTTATTTTCCATTTATATAAATATTTAACTGCCAATTTAGATTCTTTTTATTTTAAATTTTTTATTTTTTTAGGGGAGGGAGTTGATGTCCTTAAGCTACAGGCATGAGCTTGTTCTTAATTTGAATTTTTTTTTTTTAAAAAAAAAAACAACAAGAAGAAGAAGAAGCATAGACAATTCAATTCTGTAAAAAAAAAAACAAGAAGAAGAAGAAGAAGCATAGACAATTCAATTCTTCCCTTTCATATCATGAAGTGATTCCGTGTTTCTTAAAACTTAATTATAGTATGCATGATCCCTTTGGGAATTCTAGCTTGAATGTGGAGACTGGAGACTAAGTTTTTTCCTCAAAATATTTATATTTCTTCTTGTGCCTCATTGTACCTCGACCATTTATCCAACAGTATTAGGGTTTATGTACACATAATTCCCAGAAAACTTTTTTTTTTAAAAAAGGATAAAATAATGATTCTAGACAATTATAGCTGGAAGCCAGTTAGATCGCTTTTTTTTTTAATGACGAGGGAACCCAAAGCCGATATCCTTCGGGTGCGCATTGGGTAAACGGTAAACCCCGCGCTGATGCAATAGCCTGTAAACCACGCCAACCAGATAAACGCACTAGACAGGCCTGATGCGACAAGCTCAGACCGAAAAAATATTGGTTGGGTCCACCTTTGGTAGTATTTTTAATACCCAAATACGGAGTCCTGAAGTGCATAAGTGCATTAGAGAATGTGCAATTAGGGGTGGGAATCGGGACGGATTTCGAGGAATCGGGATATTTGGGTTCGGGTAATCGGGTATCGGGTATACTAAAAGCATACCCGAACCCGAATATGTCAGGTACCCAAAATTTGAGTTTCGGGTACCCGAAATCAGGTTCCGGTACCCGACTGCGGATAACCGAACCTTGATTTTTTTATTATTATTTTATAGAAAGAAATGCTACACATTTTGTGACTAAAAAATTTTATTTTTTATTTTTAAAAGGAAATCGGGCTCGGGTACCTGAACCCGAACATTTTTTTTTCCCAAACCCCTACCCGAATCCAGTCCCGAACACGTCATTACCCGACCGGGGAATACTCGATTATCCCGAAAAATTTGATTATCCCGACCCGATCAAGAAATGGTCGAGACCCGAATACCCGAACCCATTTCCCACCCCTATGTGCAATAATTGGAATTAGTTAGTGCATAAGTGCATTAGAGAATGTGCATAAGTGCATTAGAGGACTATATGTATTTGCAATATGTGTCCCGAAGATGTGAAAAGATAAATTAACAAAACAAAGACGAAACCTTCCTAAAAATGTAAATAATAATAATTGAATATAGGGTATAATATAAATAATAGTAAAATAATTTACAGCGTCAGCAGTGGCATGGACGTGAATATTCTACGGTGGAAGCTCATTAGATTGGACCGAACTCGAAACAAAAGTGAATGAAGCGGGTTATGGACCCAAGAGAAGACTAAGACTAATTGCCGGAATAAAGGGAGACATTAACCAGGCCGAGGCCCCATATAGGAATGTGAAAGAAAAAGTTGGATTGAATAGAATCATCCTTCTTCCCCATTTACATATTTAAATTATCGTAATTATAGGAACGTACGATTGTTGGGGAATAATAATTACCTATGTTGTGAGAACGACTAAAACGTGATGTTTAGTTTGATATATGTTTTAAAATATTTGAGTTGTAACGTAACAAACAAGCATTGTTTTTGATAAAGCGGCAAATATTTGATACTACATCATATAGATATATGCCCTGGCAGCTGCCTCAACGAAAGGTGTATTATCCCATGTAAATCACATAGAGTTTACTAATTCAACCTTTCAATAGATTTTTTAGAGACTTAATTAAACTTCCATTTATTTTTTTATTTGAAATTAACTGGAGGAGTGATAATTGTTTTTAGATTGGTTTGAACACACGTCTCTCTCCAAATGAACGATGTTTATGTCACTAGACAAAGCGGTTATGGGCTAAAAAGTTTAATAATTGAGTGTCGTCTATGGATGTGAGAGCACGAAAGTGACATTGCAAGAATGTTGAATAGTGTAGAGTGAAGTGAGGCGCATGCAAGAAGAGAATATTATCTGCCCAGTCACCACCATTCTCACGTCCTTTTCTGCTACCCCACCATCAACAATCACCACCACACATATAATAAAAAAAATAAAGTACCAAATTACTAAAATTCTAAATTTATTATTTTATTTTATATATTTTTTAGGTTGTGGTTGTGTTTGCGGACGGCACGCGCGGTCGTCAGGTTTACCGTATATCTCTTTGTTCATTTATTGGATTGCGCAGATATCTAAAGCATTCACCAGTACTGCCCGCAGGCTGCATGCATTCAAAAAAAAAAACCATTTATTTATTTTTATATGTAAGAAAATCATTTGTGGAGAACATAAAAGAGGAATTCTGGATTGCACTGTGAAATTGTGTGGTGTGAGACATTTCAAATTTAAGAAATACAATGTTTTTCAAGGAAGCAAAAGTGGATGCATACAACCATGGTTCGCCGATGCGGGAACAATGACATTCTCGAAACGATAACGGAGAGGATTTTTCAAAAATAATATTAAAAATAAAAAAAATTGAATATTTTGAAAAAATATTTAAAAATTTGTAAATCCAAATGTACATGTAAATAGATTATTTTGAAGAATAAGTTATATTTTAAATATACACATTATTAAAATATAAATGTTATGCTTAATATACATCACAATGTTTACGGTTTCATAATTTATACATGACATTGAAAAAAAAATGGTGTATAATAAATTAAAATATTAAAAAAATAGAAAATTAGTAAAATTCTGAAACAAATATAAATACATTAATAATTAAATTAAATATATAAATCATTATAATTAATACATCAATATATAATTATTTTAGAATACATAGTATTCATTCAATGATCTCAATCTTTTGGTGGGGCGATAAAGAGATTAAGAAAATGCATTGGATCTGTTGGGAATTGGGATAAATTATGTGAGAGTAAAAGGGATGGAGGAATGGGATTTCGCGACTTGCTATCCTTCAACTTAGCTATGGATTGCCAAACAAGGTTGGAGAATTGATGTATCCCAAACCTTTTGCTTCATGTACTTGGCAAAGCATTATGAAGGCAAACAAATTCTTAACAACAGGGATGGGATGGAGAATCGGATATGGAACCATCGTTCAAAGTTGGAAAGATAGATGGTTACGACCTAAATTGTTCACTGTTCTCTCCCCAATGAAAGAGCTACCATACGATGCACAAGTTAGAGAATTATTCTATCCGCACTCTAATTTCTGGAACGAAGAACTGGTGAAACGAATTTTCTTTGATGAGGAGGCGAAAATCATCATTTCTATTCCTTTGGGACGAGTTGAATTTCTAGATAAAGTGATTTGGCACTACACGAAAATGGGATGTTTACAGTTAACATCGCATACCATTTAGCTCGCAGCTTGAGGAGAAACGATGGCGATGCACCTGAAACTTCATCTGCCATTCTTGATATGAGCAATTGGAACTTCATTTGGCAATGCAAAATACCAAATAAACTCAAGATATGTGTATGGAGGGCTAGTCATGGAATCATCATTACGTCGAAAACATTGGCTATAAAGAATATTGTGGTGGACACTTTCTGCGATATTTGTTGCTCCAGCACAGAATCTATTTTACATGTACTAAAGGATTGTCATTTTGCTCGTATTTCCTGGGCTACCACACCTATTCCATATCAGTTTATTTCATATGAATGCATCAATTTCTGGGAATGGATTTGCAGACAATTTATGCAGGGAGGATTTTGCTCTTGTATTGGTAAGTTGTTAGGCAATCTGGAATGCACGTAACAAAAGGTTGAGAGGTGAATTCACATATGAGCCATCTGAATGCATGAATTTTGCACGAAACTATTTGCAACAGTTTATGTCAGCCACATGCATTCTTCTAAACTCTTTAAAAACAAGAATTCCCACCCAATGTCAACCAGCATCCTCTAGAATTGTTAAAATCAATTGTGATGCCGCACTACTTCATCATGGTACTTCAAGTGGTCTTGGAGCTATTGCAAGAGATTAACATGGTATTTGTCTCGCTTGGCTTAGCAAGCACTGCACCTTCTCAACATCACCAGAGTTGACCAAGTCATTGGCACTAAGGGAGGGAATTGAATTGACAAGACAATATGGTTGGCGTAAAGTTATTCTTGAAAGTGATTGCTCGAATGCTATCCAAGCTCTTAATTTTCAGTCAAAAAATCTTTCACACATTGACGTGATTATCTCGGATATTAAAAGATTGATGTTATAGTTTTTAGAGATTGAAGCTATTTTGAATTCGAATGAATGGAAATGAAGCAAGCACATCAATTAGCAAAGCATACACTAGTGTCAACTTTTGAATCAACAAATTATCCAGATTATATTCATAACATTGTACTCTCTGAAATCATTCACTGATTAATGGAATTATCGTTTCATCTAAAAAAAAATCATTCGTGGAGAATAAAAGAGGAATTCTGGATTGCATTGTGGAATTGTGTGGTGTGGGGCCTTCGAACTTAAGAAATGCAATGGTTTTAAGGAAGCAAAAGTAGATGCATATTTCCATTAAGTAGATGCAAAGGCTTGTCTTTTCGTATTGAAAAGCCACACATTTTGAATTCAAAATTTCGAATTTAAATTTTAAAAATAACCGTTCAATTTTTATTTTTTTTAAAACAGAAAACTTGTAAAATTCGAAACTGAATGGCCATTTTTGACCATCTATATTATTAATTTAAAATTAAAACTAGCGAATGGGCTTGAAATGTTTAATCTATAGCCTTAGCAACTTAAAAACACATTTAAAGTTCAACCATTTATTAAATGGTAGTTTAGCCTTCATTATTCCATTGTGGCATATTTCATATCTTGGATTAACAAACTAAATAATATACTATTAAACCTTCTTCTGTATCATCTAACTAAATTATTGAAATCTATATAAATATTAACTTTAAGCACTACATCCTAATATTCAATGTTTTAGTAGTTAACTGTTTTAGCGCGCACACATATATATATGGAAGGGATTTATGCCATTATAAATTAAGTGAAATCTGAATTAAGTGCACACAAAAAGAGCATATTAAAGTAGTAGTTTTGCCGTTGCTTCTAATTTTTTATGTTATTTTTAAAAAAAATTGTTTAATAAAAATTTTCATATATCATATTCTACTGGTATATGAATAGCCTAAGTTTTTCTTGGCATTATCCCAAATAATCTTGGTATCATACGTTCGTCATACGTTATATTTGACCAGCAGCTTTTCCATGCATTTCATTGACTGTGTATAAAATAATTGGGTTGGTGAGTGAGTGGATACATCCATCAAACATTCAAACGAAGCATATACCTAATTGGGAATAATCAGGGATTACTGTTCTAAAACAAACATTATTATTTTTATATGGGTGAGAGGATTTTTTGGCCCTGTCTAGACTCGAACCCCTGAGAGTCCCAATGGGAACATGTGCCTTTAGCCATTTACCATATAGCTAAGATCGGATGCTTAATATAACAAACACTATTGATTATAGTAAAAATATTAATTTTAGTTTATAAGAATTAAAATAATATCGAACTAATGATGAAAATTAACTTCTCATAGTGAAACTCATCTGATCCATTCAATGATGAATTGTGTGATGAGATGATTGAAATATTCTCAAGGTACTATAACATGAAATGCGGTATGAGATAATCGAATGATGTGAATGTGTGGCCAACTCTTGCAGGTGACGACGACGTCGAGTTGACGGACATAGAAAGACTCGGCATTCAGGCGAGTTGAGCAGTCAATATTATTTCTCACAATAATAAATAATTCTGGAGTCAGTTTGATATAGACAGACTTGATAATTGACATCATAATAAAATTGAAACTAATTATTTGATTTAATTTCACATCATTATTTGATTTAATCCCAAGAAAAATTGGTTAGTACTTCATAATTGACATCATAATGAAATTGAACATGGATTGATTCAAGCACACGCACAAACAAACAAATTATGAAGGAGTAGCACAATAAATTCCCCTCGTGTTGCAAAAAAAGTGGCAGTATAATTGGTAATCATACTAGTTGATCGTGAGTTAATTTTCCTAATCCATTAATCTGAGGTGAGGCCAAATTGAAGCCATAATTTTCGGGCCATTAAGTGCGGTTCCTAGTAATTGAGGCTGGTGGGTAACATTCTTTCCACTTATTTTCATGTGGCGAGCATTGTACTTAGTGGTAGATCTTACCATATATTAGAGATATTTTAATTTGAAATATTTTCAATGTATGGTGGATGGACGCCACCCTTAGGGATAGTATCAAATAATACATTTTGATGCCATAGGCTCTTTAAACTTGAAACTATTTGTTTCCAGTTCTTTAAACCGAAAAGCCCTTAGGGATAGTATCAAATAACACATTGTTCTATATACAAATACATTTCAAATGGAGTGATACCTATAAATTTTGACGTGCGTGCAAGACTTGATTTTAGTGATTTTGAATGTTCTATAGAGCTGATGTATCGGGAGATGTTTGCATACATGCGCATGATTATTAAAAGAATAATTATAATGTGGTGTCATGATGGCTCAAATTTTTGATAAAATATAATACAATATGACATAAAAACTAGTCTGAATATGTATATCTTGCGCCAACCAGAGCAGTGCTCTAATAGTTAGTCACACCTTTCCCATAGATAGGTTGATAAAAAATAAATATGTATATCTTGCTACAAGAAGGATAATACATATTTTTGTCCCTATAATTCAGGGCTTTTCGGTTTAATGTATAATTTAGTCGCACACAAATTTTTTCCCTCAAATTTTATGGCCTAGTTGGATGAAGGTAGTGGGAGGTGCGTGATCCGATGAAGGTAGTGGGAGACGCTGGTTAGGGGGAAAAAAGAAAGTTGGGGAAGAGAATGAAATTGTGTGAGAATAACGACCTATCTTAGGGAAAATTTGGTCGATCTATTGGCTTTCATATGCTCAAATTTGTAAATTTCTAATATTTCAATAATAGAACTATTTTGTTGCGTGAGATGGACTAAATCAGGAAAACCCCTAAACTATATCGATGAAAATTGCGTATCATCTCGCTACACGAGCTCGACTTATTCCAAGTATAGGACAATATAATTGTTGTTATCTGGTATGCATTCTTCGTTGCTTCAAACAACAGGAGTTGGAAAGATGACAGTAACAAAGATCAAGTCGATGCAAGTGACGAACATTTTATCTTTAAGAATATTTGGCCTCGTACACGATGCTTATGGAAATTCTGTAATCTTCTCTCAGTATATAACGACTTCAACTTGTGATAGTAGCACTACAAATCACAAGTTCTACAACCACAAATGTTGCAAACTCTATTCTTCAAGAACAAGATATGAATATGACGCAAAATGATCTTTGAGTTTGCCTTTTCTCACAGGATATTGTGTTGTAATTCTCACAAAGTGTGTTACAATGAATATCATTTGTCCAAATGAATGGAGATGTGTTGTTTTATACTAGTCCAATGGACATAACAAAACGATAGCATTTGGAAGTGATTTTCGAGAAAAGTTGCACCCACTTATCAAGGGTCTCATTTTTTGTGTAAAAAGGCACGAAGGCTCTCTAGCGCCTCCCTCACTATATGAAAAATTCTAGGCAGTGCAGGTGGCACCTAGGGCGCCACCTGATAGGCGCCCTAGCGCTTCCCATTCTGCCCAGATTTCACATTTTTCGCCTTTTCTAAATATTCGACTTTTCCTCTTGTTTTTCTTGCTTAATTCAAAAATTATAAGTCTTGCTTAATCTGAATTCATTAAGCCTCAATCTTCAACTTGTTTAACTTCAATTAATTAAGCTTTAAAGTTTCTAACAATAATTCATTTAGATTTCATAATGAGTCAACATATGATCAAGATCCATTATAAAAAATGTAATAGAAAGTATAAATATAATTTGACATATGTGATGGAATATATGAAAATGAATGTAATATCAATTATAACAAAATATTATAATTGTGTATGTTACTGATCCAAAAACAGAAGGAATAAATTTTTGTTTTCGAAAGTAGACAAAGTAGGATGTCCGTTTACTTGTTACATCTTATATAAAAGATTTGCCTATCTTAACATCTTCTGTTCCTCTGCCTTTCCACCATAAATCTTTGGCTCAGCAAATCAAAACCCATTATTTTCAACTGAAAAGAAACAAAGGTAAGCTCCCATTTCATGTTTTCTTATCTCTCTTTTCTTACAATCAGGTAGTAGATAATAAAACAAAACACAACAAACCCTAGCTATCTAGCAACTTTCTTCATCTTTTTCCACTAGAAGGGAGTAACAAATATCTGCTTTTTTTCTTGTTTTTTTGTTATAATATTTTTGTAGATCTGAAAAGAACAAAAGAAAATGATTCAAGAGCTTTTTGGGGGAGGCAATGTTGGGTTAATAGGTGGAGAAAGATCAAAAATTTCTAACCCTAATGGAGGAATTCTCGATGGCTCTGTTTCACCTTCACCGTCCAGTACTTCATCACCCTCTTCTTCTGCTGGAGCTGCCACTGCAGCAGCTGCTGCGGCGGCTGTGCTGGAGAATCTGAGATGCCCACGATGCGATTCTTCCAACACGAAATTTTGTTACTATAACAACTACAATCTCACTCAGCCACGCCATTTCTGCAAGACTTGCCGCCGCTACTGGACAAAAGGTGGGGCCTTGCGCAACGTTCCGATCGGAGGTGGATGCCGGAAGAACAAGACAACCGCCATAGCTGCAGCGGTTGGGAGGTCTTCAGCTGCCGGAAATTTGAAAACATTCTCACCGGAGATGGGGACAGCAGCCCTTTTCAGTGGATTTGAACACGCTGATGCTTTCACTCAAAGCCCTATTTTATGGGCCTCCCCTCAAAATTCTCACATACTTTCATTACTCAGAGCAAACCAAAACCCTAATCCTAATCCACTGTCACATCCTGTAAAAGAAGAAGGTGCTTCGTTTGGATCACACTTAGTGACAGATTGTTCCATTTCCAATGGTGGGTTTCACGCTCGAGCCTTAGGCTTCGACCCTTTAGGCCCGATCCAGGTTCCATCTATCGGCCTGTCAAGTTCTTTCCAAAGAAACAATCAGCACCAAGCTCAATCAAATCAAGCCATTATTCTTGGTGAAGTTCAAAATAATGGGATTCAAGAACTGTATCAAAAGCTCAAATCTTCAACAAATTTTTATCCTGAAAATGCCCAAGTATTTCTTGGAAGCATGATGCCATCGTCTTCATCTTCCACCATCTTGGAATCGGCATCCATCGCCGGAGCTGATATGGGATTCTGCAATTCTACTATTTCTTGGCCGACCGATCTACCCACTACAAATGGTGCATATCCTTAAGCAACTAAAATCCTTCTTTACTATTAATTATATACCGCACAGAACGACTTAATCATCATTTGATCCTGAAGTTTATATGTGGGTATTCCGTATAAACTTTATTATCGAACGATAATTAATTATTGCGGTGAATTTCAGTTCGTGTAGTATATGATATATACTTCATTCGTTTCAAGCTAGGACTTGGGGTTATTACTTTTGCTATCATTCGTGGAGGGAGGGGCTAGGGGGTCAACCCTAAATTTTACATTACATGGTTAACCCTAGCCCCGCCCTCCCCTTTGGAGTGTGGTATACCATATATGTGTGATTTTAGCATCAGTGTTTTCCTTTTTTAGTTAATTAAGTATGTTTAATTAGTCTTCGGTGAATTGTAATTGTGAGGGGTGTCGTTAAGTAATTATCTGTGCATGGTTTATGCTGCAGATTTGATTATATTATAAAATTAAATTAGTGGAAGTATTACTGGTTTAATTTTTTTATTCTAGCCGTTGCATGATGCTCAATCCACTAATCCTATAATTTTCTTGATATGCGAGAAGATTCACTTTTACACAAAGAAGATCTTGACCATAAAATGCATATTCTTGAAAATATAACGCAATTTATAGCTGTCTTGGATTAATTTTATACCTTGAATTAATTCACGTAAAATTGTCCTTGTTTGTGTTCGAAATCTTCATTCCATTAATCTCGTGGCTTAATGATAATTAACTTACAATACTTTTCTTTAAATTTCATAATAACTTCTCAGTTCCAAGTTTTTTATTTCGTCATAAAAAAAATATTGCCTCGTTATTTTTTCAAGAACTTGATATTCCCTGTAACACCTTACAAAGGTTTCTTTTGATAGTCAGCAAAATAAATAAATGTGATACTCCCAAAAAGAGTGATGCTTTCTAAGTATCAATAAAAGGTTTAATGACTTCCCTTTATATTCCTCCTTAGACCAGATAACCAGGGACATATATTTGAATGACCTGCTAAGATATGAAACAAGATGTTAGAAGGGGCCGGAAGATTTTTCCGGCGTGTCCCCTTCGACGCTCAAGTCAGGTGACGGGAAATATCTGTCAAAATCTGTAAGAGAATGGTGCTGTATAGTGCGTATAGGAAAAAATGCATACCTGAAATCTTGTATTGGTTTATTATTTATAGAGTTTACCTCAAGAGTGTGCACCTTAGAGCAGTAAGGCCACGATTCACACGATTCCCGGGATTTCGGGACATGTCTGTCAACTGATAAAACCACTACTCATTTCCACTTCCTGAAATCTCGGGACGTGCCCGATCAACGTAGACTTGGTCAACATGTTCTTAGAGGTAAGATGCTTGAAACTCATATGGGAGCTCTGAGAATTGGGTCTTCTGGTCTTGAAGGTATGACACTCCCGAAGACAAAATGTTGATTAGGTCGGGAGGTCGGCCCAATGGTATTTCTGAATCAATGTTGAATGATATGTATCTTGATCCAAGTAGGTCGGTAGGTCGGGAAATTAGAATCAGCGCTGAATGATCTTTATTTTAACCTAAGTAGCTCGGGAGGTCGGTCAAGTAAAATAAGGTGAGGTGAGATCATCTTATTGCTGAGTATCAAAATGTATTTATTCTTTAATTCAATATGACTTGAAAACAGCTAAAACCGGTCAGAAAAATAGCAACAAAATCTATATAATTTTTAAATATATTTTAAAAGTCATTGATTATCTCTCTCTCCTTTTGACTATTTTACTTGTTAATAACAACTCAAACGTACCTAAAAATAAAGAAATAGCTCAAACAAAATACCTCTTTATACTAGCTAATAAGAATGTTAAAAAAAATAGGGTAAATTTAAAAATGGTCTGGTAGAATAGGGTTTTGTAATAATAGTCCAAACTTTTAAGACTAATAAAATATAGTCTCATGAAATTATTTTTAACCAAAAATAGTTACAAGCTTCTGTTTTTAATTAATATTTGTCCGAAACTTTCGTTTAAATCGAAATTGTTCTCAAAGCCTCATATTCAATTATGAAACAACATTTGTTAAAAATTAATTTCTTTGTGATTAAATTTGTTAAAAGCATTTATGTGGTACTATTAGTCCTAAAAGTTTTGAACTTGTATTGGAAAAGTTCATACTTTATGGAACCATTTTTTTAAATTACCCAAAAAATATCCTTCTCTTCGTTAATTTAATTATGAGTATGCATTTATGCAAAATGGGTCATTCCACTCTAATAACTAGATAAGTGCATCTGAGTTATTAGGGAAGAAGAAAAGTGCCAACAAATCACATAAACACTCAAAAAAATATACGTATAAATTAGGTTTTTAGCAAATATTTAAATTCCCGAGGGATTTTGCTCCTTTTATAACTAACGATTGAATATTATAAAAGGATGCAAACAGATGTCAGTACCCTAAATAACTATATTAACTCGCGATGATAGAATCTTGTTGATATACTCAGAGATTTGAATCAGCAGTTGTGGAGACAATGTGAAGTAAGCGTGCTTTGAACAAACAGGAAGATATCTTAATTTGTTAAGCTTTATCAATTATTATTACTATTTTTGTATGACGAAAGAACTCACAGTCGATATCCTTGGAATGTGCACTGGTTGACGCAGTAGCCTGCAAACCACGCCAATCAAGTAACCCAATGTGACAGGCTCATACCAAGAAATTGTTGGCATGAGGAATCGAACTCATGACCTTACAGTCCGGACCTCACCATGTTCCACCAACTCGGACATCCCTTGGGACAGCTTTATCAATTATTATTATTATGAAAAAGGTTTAGCATGATCAAAAGATGTGATTCTCACAGTTGGAGGGATTCCATCCGATACCGCAAACTGCATCCCCCATGTAATTAAATTAATCTGTTTTAATTTAGATCATTATTGTATGTTTTATTGCATAAATTTTAATTAAATGAAACAGACATGGATTCATATAGTTCACACTTGAGTTCAGTGACAGTAATGCATTGTATCATGAACAGGAACAAGCGGATATCATTGACTCCTAAAAAAACATTTAATTCCTTTAAAAAAAATTTACAAAAATTGTAAAATAGCATTTTGCCCCTCTTAAAATAAAATTTTGATCCTTTTTTGTCTTCCATTTTTTATGTTATTATTATTTGCCCCTTGAATAAAAGTTCTAGATTCGTGCCTGATGAGGCAGGAAATTGATCTCTCTATTTTGAAATATGCTATGTTGCACCGGTACTCCAAAAAATTTCACGGTCAAGTATCGGATACTTCTGGGATACGGATACGCACGGATACGACACCGATACGTATCGGATACGCCACGTGGCGTATCTGGGGACAAAAAATAAGTTTTTATTTCGGATATGTTTCGGATACGGTCAAGATACGCTGCTGGCAGTATCCGACACGGGTTAGATACGGGAACTTTCGAAAAAAATTTAAAAAATGGGGTTGATAATGTAATTAAAATTAAATTATTTAACTAAATCCATATTTCCTAACAACTTCAATGTGTTTCTGTCGATTATATGCTTGAAATTTTTAGATGTCCTAGATTAATATTTTTCCATTTGTCGTGAAGTTGGTGAGTTTGTAACTTTATTCTGATTTCTAATGTGTTTAATGTTGATTATATGTTTGAAACTTGATTTCTTACAAATATTATTAATTATATATATATAAATAAATTAATAAAATTTGACGTATCCGGACGTATCGTATCCCATAAATTTCAAAAATCTCGTGCAGTCGTACCTGTATCTGCGTATCCACGTATCCGTATCCGTGCAACATAGGAAATATGTAATTCAAGTGTGTGTGTGAGATAAATTTAGCACTTGCTATCCGCATTGAGTTGGCAAAATCTAGAATTTAATGACTTGGATAATGATTTATTTGACACATTAAGTCAACTGGGCCTATGTTTATCAATTAACGTTGTTCTTAAATGGGCTCTGGCTAATCCGTTAGTTTTGGACCAGGCTGATTATAGGTCTTATAAAACATCTTTATTTGGGTAACAACCACAGACTTGGGCGGCCTTTTTTATTTTTTATTTTTTATTCAGAGGGCTTACGGGCCGGTACCAATTCCACCAAACAACCATGAGTTCACTTGGTCCCAGTATTGCTCCTCCGCCTCGCCACCGCCGGTTTCTCCCCCATCGGTCCAGGTCAACGTCGATTTTCCGCCTCCGCATCTGTCTCGCTAATTTTGCTCACGTCTTTCCTAACTGCATTTATTTGCTCTTACCTGCGATGTGTCAACCTTAACGGACTCCCATTCTATCAAGGATTTCTTGAGTGGATATTCCGAAGAAGGTAATATTACTGTATAATTATTATCTTCTTCATCTTAAACATTTATTACTTTAAGCGCACTGGTCATCGAGGTGATATTATGGGATATAGATTTTGACAGTTTTTCATGTCACATGAGTATCCGCTAACTTGTGAGGGCTGATCAGTATCTGAAAAAATAGAATGTGGTCTGTTGTCATCAATTTCACCAGTATGTTTACTCCGAGTTTCTCTAAATATTTTTCTTTTCTAGATTACAATTTCCTGATGTAACTTTCTTCAATGTCATTGAGCATCGTGGTTCATTTTGTATTGTAATGAGCTTTAATGATCAAAGAAAGAAGCTTTAATGATCTATTCCCTTGTTGCTTTCTTTCCTTTTGGTCCATGGGCTATACTACTCTGTTTTTCTCGGATTACCGAGTTCATAAAATCAAGTGAACCAAGTCTGCTCTATTATAAGGGTGCGAGAGTAGTCGTGGAAACTTGGAATAGAATCCAAAATATTGCTTGTCCTAGTTTGACAAAATGGATTGAAATTTGGATGTACAAAGTATACAAAACAGAGTTTGCTACATGTACACTTTTAACAATCTCATTCTAATGAGCTTTTCCAAATGTGAAACTCCACATATGAATGCATCATTCTCTGTTTGTTTCTTGATAATCGCCATATTTGAACCTGTTCTTATGCTGCTTGATTATGATAAATTTGGATGAACAACCATGATAGGAATATGTAAATTTCATGGTTACTCAATCCCTGTTTTACTCTTCCAGAACGAGATGACCATTTCAGACTTTTTTTTTAATGAAATAAAGTACCATTATTGGACACAATATCAAGTTGCATAATTTGTTCAGTAACTATCATTAAATCCGTATGTGCTGCAGGGATTCTTGCAATGCACCATGTTGGCAGTGCAGGGAATGCATCTAGTTCAGTTCGTACTCGCAAGGAAAAGAGGTTGACGTATGTGTTAAGTGACGCAGATGATACAAAGGTGGTCTTTCATTTTTTAGATTGTTTGCAAATCTTCCAAATTGGTAGTTCTTAAGTGGTTCTTAGATGCAGTGTTCGTGTGCTCTATTGATGTAACATGTTCATCCTAAAGTCGATGATGCAACTCCCTCTGTTATTACAAAAGAAAAAGGATAGAACATAACCTTTTGGTTTTAGTTTGAAGAGGTTTGATATAATAGTAGGAGACACTTATTGCTTGTGCTTTTTTATGAAGTGAAATGTGATTGTAACCTTCCTTGTTAATTTTTGGTTTGTGACATGAATTATAATCTATATAAAATTTATAGTTGAACCTGGAAAGATTCAAAATTTGTTTTATGACTTATACAGGAATAGATATGGACTAACAATTTCGTGTTTTTGTTTACATCTGTTGCAATAAAATGTTCTCACCAGTTCTGGGCATTTATAACTAAAAGAATATAACACTCATCAATCATTATCACTTTTTAAAAAATTATATGCATGGTGAATGGATCAATTTATAATTTTTTGAAGTCATTTTGTCTGGTCGTTTTAATTATTTGCAGCATTGTGCTGGCATAAACTGCTTGGCTGTATCGAAGTCAGCTGTTGCAGATGGGTGTGATGATGTTTTCACTGGTAGTCGTGATGGCACATTGAAGAGATGGGCATTAGCTGGAGATGGTGACACCTACTCTGCTACATTTGAGTCCCATGTTGATTGGCTCAGTTGATCTCGACTTTGATTAAGACTGACACATATCATTTGTGCTTTTTATTCATGATAGAACTTAGTTTTTAATCAGTAATCAGCCATCAGATGAGGGCATGACGTTCCTGTGGATTTTCCCAGATGGTTTATACCTTGCTTGATTATGATAAATTGTTGACTTGTAGTCTTCCAAACTTGATGTGTATGCATGAAGAATGTTTACACCAAAACTGGGAGTTATGTTTCTATATGAAGCTTTCTTTAGGGCCTAATTCCAACAGGCACGTTGATGCTTTCTTTAGGGCCTAAATCGGGGGTTTTCTATTTTTTTAAAATTGGACCCATTCTGAATTTAGAGGTTAATGTGTCTGCTGGGCAGGTCAATGATGCTGTTCTTACAGGTCGTGACACATTAGTCTCTTGCTCTTCAGATACCACTGTTAAGGTTTGACTCTCTTTGCATTTATACCACAATATATATGTATCATGTATGCATGAAATCTTGTGGAAAAAGTCCTAGTAATTATCAGGTATGGAATCGCTCGTCTGATGGAAAATGTGTGAGGACATTACGTCAGCACTCTGATTATGTCACCTGCCTTGCTGCAGTGGAACAAAATGTATTTTTCCTCCTATATTATGTTTCAAATGTCTTACTTTTTTGGATATAGATCTTCTATTTAGTTTCCTGCTACGCTGAGGCATTGCTTCTCTGAGGCATGATCCATGGTTCCTTTCATCAGCCTGTGATTTTTACATTCATGAACTTCAGAACAAAGTTGTCGCTTCTGGTGGTCTTGGTGGGGAGGTTTTCATATGGGACCTTGAAGCTGCCCGTACTCCCATCACTAAATCAAATGATGCACCGAAGATGATTGTTCAACTGGTGTAAATGGTTCGAGTTCCTCGTTATCAAGTACTAGCATTCGGCCGATAAGCTCAAGCAATAACATTTCTCAGCATGCCATTAGATGTCACGGATATGTTCCCGTTGCTGCAAAAGGCCATAAAGAGTCAGTTTATGCATTGGCCACAAATGACAGGGGAACACTTCTTGTTTCTGGTGGAACTGAAAAGGTATTGTGGTTGTTTATTTAATTGACTACACTGTTTGGTGTCATGGATACTAAATGGTTGTCAACGGATCATATTTTTGTTTCTCATGATGCCTCTCATCTTTGTAGTTTAGATAATTCCAAAATCCGGGTTGTTTCAGTTGCGTGATGAATTTTTCATAGGTTGTGCGTGTTTGGACCCAAGAACTGGTACTAAAACCATGAAGGTCAGAGGACATACTGATAATATTAGGGCCCTGCTGTTGGACTCTACTGGCAGGTTTGTTGAAGAGGTTTCGGTTAAACTCGATTTATATGACCTTGGCATGGGAATTCACATTATATTCCACTCGTTTGTGGAAAGAAGTCAAATGATTTTGCTAAAGATAATAATTCTTTATGACGACTTGGTGAGGAAATGTGTGGATGCTGAGGCCAAGCCGTATATGCTATATGACTTAAGCATTCATGTTTGGTCAATGTTAGTATTATTTTCCCATCCTGGCAATGATATGAGCTTATGATAACTCTACCAGCCTAACAAGAAAACAGCAAGGACATTTCCTGGCTGACGCCAGTCCACATTCCAAAGTTTATCTGTAACCTGAATTCTTAAGTTATTTATATCACTAGAGTATTCGCTTTAATGAAAAATACAATTATATTTACACTGGTTTCCTTATGGTCTTTATCTTACATAACTATGGTGAATAACCTTTGTTTTGTGTTTGTCCCTTTTGGTCCATTATATTTATCTTTACGGAGTTTATCCCTTTTGGTCCATAAGATTTCACACTTGTTTCCTCGTGGTCTTTATTTAGATTTACACACTTATTTGCATTTTTAGATTTTCTTTTTAAATGATAGTAACATTTTATTGATTATTGTTTCATCTTATGATTTGTAGATATTGCTTATCTGGTTCCTCCAATTCTATGATCAGGTATGCTCATGGTTTACAAGTTACCAGTCTTCTAAGAAGCATCAAGTTTTGCTTTCTCTTTTTCATGTACATGTTGTTACATGGGATTTTGGCAATTTTATATATAGTATTAATCTTCTTTATCATGTTTTTGGTTCTTGTTGATTAGATTATGGGATCTCGGTCAGCAGCGATGCGTGTATTCATATGCTGTGCATCCAGACTCTGTCTAGCACTTGCCAGCACTCCAACATTTAGCCATGTTTACAGTTCTGTTAGTGCATAGAGACTTGCGTCTTGCTTCTTTATTTTCTGATTTACATCATGTTCTGAGAGATACCAGTTTGTGCTTTTTAGTTATATTTCACAGATTTGTCGACAAGAGAG
The DNA here is from genome assembly GCA_907163345.1 of Haberlea rhodopensis. Lineage (NCBI taxonomy): Eukaryota > Viridiplantae > Streptophyta > Magnoliopsida > Lamiales > Gesneriaceae > Haberlea > Haberlea rhodopensis. The sequence goes on from CAJQUN010000060.1 coordinate 1,773,743, forward strand.
AGTGTATTACTTTGTACAAAAGAACATCCTATACTGCAATTGGCATTGCATGAGGATGGTATATATGGGTTGCCACCACAGATTCTACTATACATAGATGGCCAGCTGAAGCGCATAATCCCCTGAAAGTATTCCAAAGAGGTGGTTCATTTTTAGCTAGGAACTTGTCATTTTCAAGGGCAAGGGTTTCAGTTGAAGGGTGTACCCCTGTGAGTTAGTTTTTCCTCTTTGATTATATTTCATGTTATACTTACAGGTCCTTCTTGACAACTTTTAGTCATGTAGCGTGGAAAATTATTCAGTTAAATGGTTTCGTTTTTTGAAATTTATGCCACCAATTCCTTTCTGGTTGACTGATGTTGGAGAGAAATAGGTATTGCTGTAAGTTCAAGGTTTTTCTCTTCATTCTTTCTCTCAAATTTAACTGAGATTGTAAGTTCTTCAAGGGATACAGAATGTGAACTTTTTCTTGTGCTGGAAGAAAGGAAACGCTTTCCAAGAATATGCAAATGGCAGATTTCTCCCCACATCTGTTTTTAAATATTTATGTAGCAGATTTGCTTATCTAAGTTATCGATATTTGTTCTTCCCAAGTTGAAGCTTTACCAAGTGTGCATGTAACTGGAGATGGCACTTATTAGTGCTCCCGATGAGATAATTTTTATTATCCACTCTTCCCGTTCCATATCTCTTTTCATTATGTGTATTTCTTTTCTACCTCTCTAGACATTGTAAAAGTCAGAACCATATAATTTGTCACAATACGTTCTGGAATGATGTTTTGCAACTCTTGTGAAGCTCTTGAAATTTTGGTGCCTCCGTTCTAATGCAATTTAGTGGGATTATTTCTGAAATAAGCAACTGACAGTTTAGTGATGGTTTAGGTACCTATTTATAAAAAAACCATCTTTTATTATTCAAGGAGCTGCAGTAATAGTGCAGCACGAGATTTTAAACAACAGAAGACATGTCCTAACTAAGGTAACTTGACATTAGATTTCCATGTACTAATTTTTTTAAAAACATTTCTTCTTATACTGAGGTGATTTCTGTAATTTGAAGGACACCTCTGTTACTGTGAAGTTATGGGAAATTACGAAAGGTTTGGTTATTGAAAATTATGGAGAGGTTAGTGATATATTTGTCTTCTTGTTTTTTTCCCTTCGCAGATTGTTGATGTGGGATCCCTATAATATATTATTATTATAGGATTTACCATGTACCAGTCTCTTCTGTTTGTTTGTGCATACTGTACTTTCTGACTGTATCTTTCCTGTTACTAGATTTCGTTTGAGAAAAAGAAAGTAGAATTATTTGAGATAGTACATATCTCTATCATACTTTCAGCTATACCTGAATTTTTCTGCAATGTTTGACATTGTCTCTTCGTTTAGGTGTATTCCTGCATGGTTCACTATAGATACAAGGCTTGGGCGTTTGTCAGTACACTTGGACACACCACAATGCTTTTCTGCCGAGATGTACTCTGCTGATCTCAGCATTAATGGGAAACCAGAGGATGACAAGGTAGTTGCTCTTACAATCATTCACGCCTCTGTTGAAGCTCAGGTTTTGTTATAAATTGTTCAACACTTCAACTTCACCTTATTATCTCTATCTGAATATTTTCATATGTTTGTTTATATTGACAATCTTCCGGTTGTGATGATTTTTTATCAACTTTATTAGGTACTATTATAGCCTACCCCGATCCGTACCCCGATCCGTTGGGATTAAAGACTTAGTTGTTGTTGTTTATTAAGTATTAGTGTGTTTATTTCAAAATCTTTTTATCCCATGATTTGTAAGGAAATCCAAAATCGATGAGTAAATAAATAGATGACAATAATAACGTTGAAGATATATATATGTATAGGTTAATTTGGCAAGAGAACCCCTTAAAGGGCTGTTGGCTCATTGGTTAACTAAAAGACGCAGAGATTTGGGTCTCAAGTTTGAGCAAATGGAGAAATTCCACCTGGAAAGGAGATGTCTGCGAGGACATTATCCTTATCTCGAATTGAGGGGGACGGCAATTCAGAAAATGATTCTACAGTTAATCCGCCATTTGAGTTTCCAGCTGCTTGCCCTCCTTCCATAGTTACCGAAGGCTCTGTAGGAGGCCCATGGAGAAAGAAAATTGCTGACTTAAATGGAACTGAAGATGAGAAAGACTTTCCTTGGTGGGTTATCGATTGTGTATTGAATAATCGCTTGCCTCCCAGGGAAAATTCCAAGTAAATCCTCAAGACATTCCCTTTCTTGCTCTTGCTTATAAGTTTCTCCTGATTGTTAAGAAACTTAACATATCTAATTGATATCTGTATGTTATTGTGCTTATTCACATTTTTTTGCTCTACGTCCAGTTATTATATCGCTGTGAATTATTTGAGGAATTCAGTCACATGTCTTGTCAACATGTTTTTTTATTATAACTATATATTTGATTATTTGTTTTCCGTGGTTGAGTCTTATTGTTATTCATTTTCTGTCAACTTTCATATATGTCTTATTTCAAAAGTAAATGTTGAAAAGGCTATTTTAAACTGTGAAGTTACAACTAGTTAGGTGATAATACCTTACCCTGTTACCTACCTGTTTTGCCAAGACAAACTTCACACTTACCTAACACAGGAAAAAATGGAAATGCTAGGTGGATGATACACAGTTATACTGAAACTTGCTCGCCTTGTCGAGTTTGTCTTGCTGACCCTAAGAAAGCATGGTATATTTCTTTTTTAAGCGATTTTGGGTCTACCTTTGTAACCTTTTATGAGATTCATTTCATGATTGTTCTCTCCATCTCTCTCTTTTTCTCTGTCCAGTGTTGTGTTAGGAGTCATTATTTTTTCAGTCATGCTCTTCCCTTCATGTTTTCACTTTGTGTGATGAACACAATTTTTATCGATGAGATAAACAAATTTAATCAATTGCGATCATATTTTCTTGTTTCCATTTTCTTGCTCCTACTTTTTTGTGGTGGTTAGTTACACACTGATTTACTGTATTGCAGATTTAGCTTCTATTTACGTCCATGTGAAGTTTCTACTTCACCGATCCTTACACAAGGAAAACTTAGTGCTCCTCGCATTTTGAGAATACATAAGGTAAGAATTTCCTCAGGGTAGCTCAAGTCTGATTTATAGAACTTACATAGGTTTTTTGTTGTTTTTAGTACCTGTATCCTCTGTTAGAGTTGGTCACCTTTTTATTTTTCAAATGAACAAAAATTCTATTATCTCAATATTGCAATCTAATATATCTGGGTAGTATGTCATTTCTAATTTGCACATAGTGTTGTACCCATCTTATTTTGTCAAAAATTCAACTCAAAATCATGCAATCATGGTGAATTTTTTAGAATGTGATAGTTTCATCTAAAAACTGTGGTAGATGGCTCATTACTGTAAAGCTGCTGTAATTTCTTTTTTTAGGTTGTAAATTATGTTTTAGAGAAGATGGTTCTTGATAAGCCAATTGAAAGTATTAATGCTGGTGGTGCATCAGCTCCAGATATGACCGTGGGTCTTGTTGGAGATGGTTCGTTTCATTCTGGATCGAAACCTTCGCAAAAACATAAGCCTTCTATTGAGATCTTGTGCAACAACCAGGCAAGTTTATGGAATCTTTTGAATATTTTTTGCAGTATAGCTCCCGTTTACTTTTTTGATTAATAATAATGATTACTTTTTAACATATTTCTATTCCATTATAATTGGAGGAAACATTCAAACGAGGAACATGTTTTTAGAATGGTTTAATATTAAAATGAGTGTATTTTAACTTCCTATGAGGTATTTGTAGTTGGTTAGACCTCTTACTTTCGGAGAAGCTTCTGTACTGTTAGTGTTACCTTCCATTAACATTTTCTTTTATAATTGGCTTGAATTATTGATATTATGGTCCTTGAAACTACCAGGCGGTTTTGTCATCTACCATATGAATTATTTGAATCTCATTTCTCTTTTCCTTTTGATTTGATTTTCTTTACTTCATGGTTATCGTGGACACATGGTTGTCGTTTAACTTCATCATGATTCTATACGTGCGACGGCACTATTTTTGTTTCGACTTTTCTCCGAAGCTCCCAAGGAAAAATTGTTGCATCCTTTCCCTTTCTGAGTGGACTATTATGGTTCCCCAGGTATTACCTACAGGCATGAGCCTGGCCACTGTACGGGGATACATATGGAAGAAATCTGAAGATCTTATCCTGAACTACAGAGTGGTACCGGGCAGATGATGGATTACAGCTTGAAGGTGATACTGCATTGTTAGTTTAATTTTGGGAGTAACGTTCCTGACCTCTGTAGTTTCATAGTTTTTTCACTGCTTTGTAATAATTTGGTTAGTATTGTTTGGCTGGCACATCTGCGCACGATTTTATGCGAGTGCTGATCTCTGACCTAAATTTGTGCTGAATCTTTGGGATTTTTTGTTTTTTAGCATTTGCTATACTCTCTTCATCAGGCCACAAAAACCAAGTGCTTATGGTTTTAACTAGAAACGATTCAGAGCTACCCCCGAGTATGTTTGCTGGTTTGATACAACCTATTTTTACGCTAACCGGCCAATTTCTTAGCAAGTTGCCTCTCATTCCAACTTTGCAGTTGTCTTTTCAACCCTTCAATTTCATATCAACTCCGCATTTGCATAATCTGTCACGATTTTCCTTAGAACAATGCATTCATCTAACATTTCTCTAGCATTCGCTTTGTATCAAAAAGTTCTTTGAGCACCTTACCTGTATCTTGTCTTCTGCAGTGTGGAAGTGGTCTGTCATTGTTAAGTTTCTCATGCGGTTCAAACACTTGGGCAGTGCTGCATCTTCTGTGGTTGTTCCTGTGATTCTTGAACTTTTTGGACTCTCTTAAAATTAAGCGATTCCCCGGAGAGTATTTAGTAAAACGTTGAAGTTGGGGCGATAGTATAGCTAGCGAAATGTGTCAACTTGCACAAGAATCCCTTGATGAGCTAGATTTGGTGGCACAGAGGGTTTGATTTACGCTCTATTTTGGTTGTTTGTTCTCCACTTTTTGACTAAGTTATATCCATTTATTAGAGTGTGAGTAACACAAAATAGAGTGTAAATAATATTGACCTATATTATTTGGGTAATTCAGTCAAGTTGGTTTGAGTCGAGATAATAAGCTAAGATTCCTTTCAGCTAAAGGGGAATGAACTTTTACGAAGCGGGTTAGACCCGAATCTCATAGTTTCTCCTGTATTTTAACTTTATGACTCATACTTTTATGCATACATGTCAATTGCTTAAATTAATTACTGTTGTATTTTTAAGGTGAAGTAAGATTTTATGGAAAATAAAAGAAAAAAAACGAAAAAGAAAAAGAGAATTGTTGAAATTCAAAAATAGTTTACCGGAGAGTAGTAGTAAAACATAATATTGGAATATGATAGAAAATTGAAGTGCAACCATGTCCAATCCCTACAAAATTTTAAATGCCCATTTATTGCTACCAACTTCATTTAAAATTTTATATTTTTTAGAGAACCCCCTAACTTTATTTTAATCTCTCTTCAATTTCTATGAAATTCTAAGTGAAGATTCCTCATAAGCTATAATTATCCCCACACTTCAATTGCCTTTGTTTTCCCTCCCTTTCTATAAAGTATCTCATCAATTTAATCAAATCACTTTTCTTCCAAATGTTTCTCAAAAATGTTTATCTGCTTTTCATACCAAAAATACAAATTTCTGTGTTTGATTTCCTTTTGTCATTGATTCTCTAAAACAAACAGGTAAACATAGAAGCAGAGACGTAAACATAGAAGCATAGAAGCAATGGTGTTTTTGACAGCTTTAGCTTGAGCGATGACAATTTTGTAATAAACTGAAATTCATTCAACTGTTTTTTTTATTTTAATAGCAAATACATAATATTTTTGCTTAAAATCAATTTTTTTCAACTTTAAATAAAAATAATATAATTTTTTTTTGAATAATCAATTACAAATATATTAGTAGCAAAATTAAAACTTTGGTTTTGAGCTTGCTTTTGAATAGAAAATGGGCTCATCCATTTACTGCTTTTAGGAGATCCATAGGCACAGCAAAACACTAGCCGCCACTTACACTGAACTTAAATATAGGCACGTAAATTTCAACAATCGTCATTTAATATTAATGTACTTCTTCCACATAAAATTTGTTTCAAGTTCCATCACCATTAAATCTAATAATAAAAACTTCCATGTGCTTGTAATTAATAAGTCCTTTAAATAGCTACGAAATTTATATATTTCGAATTTTTTTTAGTAATTTCTTATATTAGGTGACATATTGTAATAATTTTTTTAGTTATTCAAACGATTATCTCTTTATGATGTAAATATAATGTCAATTGTTATAGATTTGAAATACACCTAAGATATATGTCATTTCAAATCTATCATCAAATTAAAATCCCTTCGTTCAAATAAAATGCATCCCTCCAAACACAATCTAAGGGGAAAATTACAAAAAAACTTTAATTTCAATAATGAATCACCAATATTTGAAAATTTAAAATCAAATCGTGTGAAGGGTTGCCTAAATTTCATGATTTAATCAATGGTTCTTTATAAATTTCCGTACCATTGCGATCATAATGTCCAATGCTTTTGTCAAATCTTATATTATTAATTAATATATATGCGAGGAATCTAATGAATACTTTTAATTATTTTATGTGTGATTTAACATCATAATGTCAATGTATGTTGGCCTTTAATTTAAAACAATTTAGCATGTTTTAGTAATTCCTAAGCAATCACTTGCATCCTAGTTGCTTTCCCCCTTTATCGTACGGGAATCTCATCATTTGAAATGGTGAAACAAAGGGTAGTGAAAAACAAATGCTTGGCTTTTTAAAATAATAAATTCTATGGTTTATTAGTTTATTACTATTCACAAGTTATAAAAAAAATACACTAAAAATGGGATTTTAGCTTAACCATTTCCCTTAGTATAGTATAATCTAAATCACTCCTATGCATGAGTGTAAGACTTTGATGTGAGTTTGATTAAAAAATACAAAATGGTACTTAAGGTATAGTCAGAAGTTAAAAAAGTAGAAATAAAGATTAGAAAAAAACGTCAGGAAAACTGTTGCAGATATAAGAGCTACGCAACGGTCATTTTCACAAAAAAAAAAGAAAATTTTTGGATGAATAGAAGTGTAATGTAGCATATAATAAATTTGATAGAGAAGGGCCCCAAATTTCAAATTTTAATTTACCGGTATTGAAAATGTGATATAATATACAATCACTGGATGTGAATATTCTTATCAAATTTGGATGTAAATATTCCTATCCAAATCATTGCTACCCCCTCAGAACACTATCCCCGAGAGTAGTAGCCAACAACCAGTTTAAGCGCTGTGGAAAACATATAAAAAATTTACATGGATGAAATATATCAAATTTTATATATCATCATTAGATAATTTCATTTTATTGGGGCAAATGAATGTATAGTTAATCAAATATTTAGCTGCAATAATTTTTAGTTCTTATGATTATTAACTAGGATCGCAATTATCAGAGATGATAAAAGAATTAAAATGTGGGTTTGTAATAATATGGGGTTGACAACTTGACAAGATCATTTATTTCCATTAAAGTCTGATTATCCAAGTTGTCTAGAGATGTACAATCAACTACATGTATCTACTTTGGTTGGCGAAATGAATTGAGCCCCACATTAACTTATCAATATAAACTATAGAACATATTTATATGGACCCGATTCGGTGTTTGAAAATCAAGATACATAAATATAAATATATCTATTTTGTGTGTGTGTTGATATATGTAAGACCGAGTATATAGAAGTGAGACCGATAAACTATGAGGATATACAAATTAATTTTTTATGTAAATTTCCTAGAAAATACATCTCAAATTCATATGAAATGGTGTAAATAAAAAATTGAACCCAAATTATAGGCATGGAAAGCTTTGGGTTGCATGCATGTCAATTATAATATGTAATACATGAAAAACAATTTAAAATTGAGATAATTTTTTTGTATTCTTTATTAAGACATTGAAAGTGATTATATTGACAGTAATTCTGGCGTGCGATGTGCCGGTTTGTTGATGTCGCCCTTAAAGACAGTGTTCTTGGGGGCGGCATTCTGGGACACGTATCGTTATAAAAAAATTTAATACAAAAAATAGACAAATAACATAAGATGTCGTCCCAAGGACACAATCCTTATGGGCGTCATAAAAAGACCCGATGTGCCCACCATGATTAGAGTCACCTAACGGGTCTGTGCATGCCTTTATGGCCCTAAAATAAATGGACTTGCATGCCATGTCCCGTACGTTCTATCAAATGGATCGCCTAGATATTATATGACACGTGTGTTAATTAAATTCAAATTTTCATTTTTTTTTAATTTATTAAGTTAAAATATCAAGATGATATTTTCGATTTTTTGAAGACACCAATTAATTTGGGAGTATTTTTGTGCGTAGTTGATAAGAAATACATGCACTCTAAAACATTAGAATCTGTGGAGTTTCAGCTACATATTAAGAATTGGTGGTATCATCTTCCAACACAAGACATGCTTGCTTTTTTGTATAAGCGATGAGAGATCCACATCACGTAGCGACGTCTCATCATGATACTGACGGCTTTCTTTCAGTGTAAATTAAAACACAAGATAAGCCTATTTTGTGTGGGTGTGTTTGATAATGCCCTTAAGAGTAGTGCCCTTAGGGGCATCATCACCATTCATTTGGAATCTTTTTTTAATAAAGAAAGAAAAGATTACATATGGATGGTGGATGATGCACCTAAGGGCAGTGCCCTTCAGGACAGCAACAATATTTCCTTTAGTGTGATATATGGGATTTGTATACGATTTAGGCTCTAATCAAAGCATAAGTATGGTAGGTATCTTTGATATTTGAAAGTTGAAATTAGCTCGATGTAGCTTTTATTTTTTCCCGCCACTTATAATAATAAGAGAAATATATAATGAAAAATGAGGAAGTAATTAAAAAAGTAAGCTTTTATTTTTGCTTTCTTGTTTCTTTCCGCTTTGAAAAAAAAAATGCTTGAAAAGAGAAACATTTTAAATCCTAAGTTCGTTTCCTCTACTTTAATTTTTGGTCTTTTCCCTTGGGTGCAAAGAATTAGAGGACACACCAAACTTAATATTGACACCTATAAATAACAACTATAAAAGGAGGTCAAGCCCTAAAGGTGTATCCGAGTTGGTGGATCATAGTGAGCTCGGGACCATAAGTCATGAGTTCGATTCTCCCTACCAACACTATCTCGGTCTGAGCTTGTCGCACTGGGCTTGCCTAGTGTAGTTTACCTAGGTTACGTGGTTTATAAGCTACTGCGTCAGCTCGAGGGTTTACCTATTACACACCTCAATAATAATGGCAATGAGTTCCCTCGTCATAAGAAAAAATATATATAAAAGGATGTCAAACACGATTTGTTAAAATAATAATAATAAAAAGTAACTAGCTTGACAAAATATTTATATTTGCCATATTATTACATTAAATAATAAATACTATAATTTGGATCTCTCGTCCAAGTGAAAATCCAATATAAATATTTCATGATTTGTATCATATATTTTATTATGATAATTTTTTTAATCAATTTACAAAATATATAATAAACCGCATATTTTAGAATATGGTAGTATCGCCAAATGTAGAACAAAATTTGTGCATCTCAATTGTGTAAAGTTGGTATGGGTATAGTATGTCATGCAAGATTATTATATATAATAATAAATATGTTGTTTGGTTTCGATCTTTTTTGTTTTTCATTTTTTTTAATTTATTTTGAGTCAAAAATTGAATCTTATCAAAGCAATTTAATAATTTTTTTTTTCAAAAAATAAAATAAAAAATGGTAATAAATATTTTATATGAAAAACATTTTAATTTAATGTGATTCGATTTTTGTCAGTTTCAGTAGGTTTTCCAATTTAAATCATAGAAAAGGGGTATGATTTGATTTCGTTATATTCTGTTGGTTGAAACATTCAGACTGATCGAAATTTCTAGCTTGGATTTGACATTGAATCGAAAGTTTTTATTTTTCTTGATTTCTTTGGCTCTCTTTTATTTAGATTCCAATAGGATGTGGGTTTCTACTTTCTAATTATAATGTGCACGACTATATTATATATTGGTGATATCTGGTATTAGATTGCGTAGTTGATACTCCATAATAGTTGTTACTTCATATGTCACTCTTACCCCCACAATAGTTGTTATCCCCCGTGTGCTGTTCTCATCTCATGATTGATATGCCATTAAGATAGTGTCCATAAAAACAACATCAACCAAACAATGTTATTGTGACGTAACAACAATTTTGTTTTTGAAAGATAATTAAATACTTAAGTAAATATAATTTGTAAAATTTCATATTTGTGATTTATCGTATGGAAGGAAATTGTTTAAATGTGATGGGGAAGGATAGTTCCCACGGAGATTATAGTTTGTCCATTCTTAGCCTCATCGTTTCTGATATTCGTTATCTTGTTTGTATGTTTACGTTGTTTAAGGGCTTACTTGTTAAGCGTAATATTAATAAAATTGTCCATACTCTTGCAAAATCAGCAAATTGTATATGTGAGGGTAGGAAGGAAGTTTATAGTTGAATTGCTAATATTTATCCATTGAATATTGTTGATCGTCATGAATCGGTTTTCATTAAAAATAATGGTATTAATATGGTTGGGTTTTCAATTTGGTTCAACTCAAAAGTTTCATAGTATTTTTAAATGTATTGAATCTTGTGGTTGGCTATAAATTTTGGAAAATTGACATGATATGAAAAGATTAATAATTTACTTTATAAAATATCATATTGTAAAGTATAATTATTGGAAGGAAACAATAGAGAAATTTTTGAGAAATATCTTTTAAAAAATGAAGTATAAAATGATATATTGGATATAGTTTTTTCAAAAATTAGTGCCCAATTAAATACAACAATGTGTCCAACTTTGAATGACTTCTTTTAAATATTTATCATAAAAATATACTTTATATAATATTATTAATTATAATAATTATTATTTGTCTCTTGGACAATAATAAATTTATATTTTACAAGTATATTGTAAGTTTTTTTTTATATATAAATTTTAATATAGGGATAGGAAGGGGTTTTTTATTAAATTAATCGAAAAAACAAATTAATTTAACAAAATATCCTAATTTTAAATTCGTTTTTAAAGTAACCCAAACCGCCATCTCAGATGGCGCCTTCATGTAAAGGCGCCATCTTTCGTATCTGATAAAAAAATTAATTGAAGGCGCCATCTTGGATGGCGGCTTCAAATAAAAAAATTTTTTTTTTTATGAAGGCGCCATCGAAGATGGCGCCTTCTCGGGTATAAATACCGCGGCCGAGCCCTTCATTTTTTCATACCGAAGCGAAAATCACATATCATCATAGTTTCTTATCTTATTTTTATCGTTAAAATTGTTCAATCTCCAATCTCAATTAACCACTCTCGAAGTATTTTTCAGGTAAAAATGTTGTTATATTATTGATTTTATCTTATTGTTTTTATCATATGGATATTATAAATTTATTAATTATTTGTAATATTTTATAAATTTTTCAGATATGTCGATTCAAATATTATTATATTGTGGAGGTAATATATTACAGGATTTGGATACCATTAGATATGATCGTGGTCCAATAAGAGTTACCACAATATCTCGCACAATTAATTTTATGCAGTTGTTGACCGAAATATATAATATCACGGGCATCGATGGCAACCAGTTTCTTCTGAAAATACATGTAAGACATATGTTTAGAGATTATGCCGGGGTACGACAGACAATTTTGCCAATCGATAATGATTATAATTTAGCATGGCTATTGGATTCAGAACAAGGTCTTAGTTGCTTGGAACTTTACATAGAAACGGAACAAAGAAACTATGATTAAATTCCAGAAAATGTAGATTGTTTGCCTGTAGTTGCAGAACGACCGACTGTCTCCGGTAGACACCACGATGACGATCCAATAGATGCTGATGTTATTGCTCCTGAGCCACTAGCAGACAGTTTCGCTGAATTGGGAAATGATATTCAGTCAGAACCAGATGATATTCCGTCCGAGGATGATGCTGATGACGATGAGGTTGACATTTGTGTCATGTCAGAAACAATTGCAGATGAAGATGAAGGGGTCCCAATCACCCAGGAAGTGTCAGTTAATGTACCGGAGACAACCACGACAACTAGTCATGTCCTTTATCCAACAATTCCATTCTTCTCAATGACACATCCTGAAGTATTTGCAGACTCAGTAGACATTCCAACAGGTAAATGGGGTAGTTATTACGATTACTCCAAAGGGGATCTGCATGTAGATATGGTCTTCAAAAATAAAGCACATCTGCAGGCAGCTGTGAAGGATTACTCTGTACGTGTTGCAAAACGAGAGTACCGCGTTGTGAAAAGTACAAAAACATTGTGGAAAGTTGTGTGCAAACACAGTACAGAAGATGCACCTTGTAGATGGTACATGCGCGCCTCGTTGAAGAAGAAAGTTGGATTATTCAAAATAAACAAATATGGAGGTTCTCACACCTGCCTTTTGAGTGAGCTGTCTATCGATCATGCAAATTTGGACAAAAACATGATTGCTAGCTTGTTAGTGGGAATTGTTCGGCGTGATCCAGCTTTCGAGATAAAGTATGTAATTCAAACAGTCAAAGACAAATATGGATTTGAGATCTCTTATGCAAAAGGATGGTTTAGTTTGCGACGTGCTGTTGAGAATGTGTATGGGACATGGGAGAGCTCCGTTCAGAAACTGCCTTACTATACGGGAGCTTTGCAAAAATGGAATCCCGGCACCGTCATTGAGTGGGTTCACCTTGACAATGCCAGACCAAGAGAGAAGACATTGAATTACGTGTTCTGGGCCTTCCGACCATGTGTAGAAGGATTTCAACATTGCCGCCGGGTAATAAGCGTGGATGGAACACATCTGTATACGAAATATCAACATAAGATGTTGATTGCCGTGACAATGGACGCTAATAATCAAGTGTTACCTTTGGCATTTGCAATTGTTGACGAAGAAAAGTTTCTGTCATGGAGATGGTTTTTGGAGATGATAAGCCAGCATATTGTGAGAAGATCTAAGGGTGGTGCATGTTTGATTTCTGATCGTCATCCGGGCCTCATTGCAGCAGCCGATTGTATTCCTGACTTCAAATCACCGCGTGGAGTACATCGATTTTGTTTGAGACATGTTTGCTCAAACTTTAATAGTCGTTTCAAATCCGTTCATTTGAAAGACTTATGTTGGAGAGCGGGATCAGAAAATCAACTCACAAAATTTGATCGCACAATGGAAGAGATAAAACTTATAGAGCCAAGGGCTTTTGATTACTTGAGTCGTATCGATAAGTGTCAATGGTCTCTTGCTCATGACGGAGGCTGGCGTTGTGGTATCATGACCACAAATATGTCAGAATGCATAAATGGAGTTTTGAAAGGTGCTCGTCGGCTTCCAATCACCGCCATTGTGCAATTAACTTTTGATCGTTGTGTACTATATTTTGTCGAACGGATTAAGAAGATGGAGCGAATGATTGAAAATAATCAAGAATGGCCAGATTCTGTGTTGGAAAGATATGGTCGTGCCGACTATCATTCCATCCATCATGATGTCCAGATATTCGATAGTAGACACCTTACAGCTTCTGTTATCACAAGAGTACGACCAGGACGTGGGGGTAACACCCATGTTGTGCATCTAAAATCAGGAGAATGTTCTTGTGGAAAATGGAAAGAGTTCGGAATACCTTGCTCACATGTGATCCAAGTTTGTCGAAAGTATGGCCTAAATGCAAAAACATTTGTGAAGGCATATTACAATATGAATGAATATTGGAGCACATATCAAGGGCAGTTCGAACCAATATGGGGGGAGGAGTATTGGGACACCCCATCTTTTGAGTTGTACCATAACTCCACTCTGCGAAAAACCAGAAGAGTGGGTCGAGATCGAACAACGCGCATTCAGAATGAGATGGACTGGCCAGAAGCCCGTGCAAGACGACAAATGGCTTCATCTTCTCGAAATCAATAAATAATTTTATGTGTAATTTATTGTAAATTTATTTTGTAAATGATTTTACGTTATTGTGAAAATTGGTTGTTTGTCTATCACACTATTTTAGTATATGTTCAATTGCTCACAAAACAACATTGTTCAATATGTCAAAAAAATATCAAATATCAAATATTTACAAAAGAAAGACAACAAATATCATCCACGACCACGACCACGACCACGACCACGACCACGAGGCCTCGTCTGTAAATGACCTCCGGTACCACAAGGAGGAGGAATGATCTCTCTGCGAACTCTCTGCCTCCTATCCACAGGTACATCAGTAGGTGGTCGATATGGTGTGAACTGTGGAAATGCAACAGGTGATACATCAAAATCGAGGCCCGCAGATGTGGTATATGATTGTGGAAATTCATATCCCACATCTGTACCCTGCTGTGTGTACATCGGAGCATACGGAGTGAATGGTGAAGGATCATACATCTGCGGCTGCGGGACATAATAACCAGTAAAAGATGTAGATGGACCTGCCCCATCTGTCGGTATAGGTGTATACGTAGATGGACCTGCCTCATCTGTCGAGAAAGGTGTATACATAGAAGGCCCTGCGATATCAGTCTGTACTGGTTCTTCATCAGGCTCGTGAACTTCTTCGTCTGGTGGGAAGTTTCTGTCTCGTCGTTCACGAGCCACTTGCATCACATCCTGCGCTATTGCCCTATGATGATCTCTCATCGACTCCATATACGTGCTAACAGATTCTCCCTCAGCAGGATAGCGGTCGCAACTAACACTTAACTGTTGCATCTGATCAAGCTGAAAAGTGAATAACAATAATTACATGTTCAATCTATAAATCCATATGACATATTCTACAAAACAAAGTTTGAATATATTTACTTACCACATGATGCCACGCTGGGCCGTCACCATGTTGGTATCCGGTCTGTACAAATTGCCTTTGATGGCCAATATATCTGCGGGTGACTCGGTCATACCACTCACTATATCCAACCACTACTGCACAATATAGTGGTCTGTCCACACATAAATCACCTGCCATCTCCCATTTCTGCACGTATCCAATATGATGTGCACTCCAATCCTTGTTCATACTTCCTCTTCGATCAACAGAATGCAATTTATCATCCCTTGATTGTGGATCTGTGGGGATGTCTTGGAGCATTCCAAATTGACGAAGAACCCTATCAGGACGGTGCATCTCAACAATTTCATAACAAATTAATGGGCCGGCATATGTCCATAACTGGTGGCTCAGATGCTCAGTACACTCATCAGGGTATGGCTGCCAATTAAACTACAAATACAAAATTGGATTAAAATAATATAAACAACATTATTAACTTTCATAACAAACACAACTAATATACTGCTTACTTGAGTTGATGGCTGCTCATCAAGAATGTCCCTAATGATACGTACAGAATGCCTCCCTGTTTCCGTGAACCTTAAATGGCATGTCCACCTGAAAAAAACACATTTACAAAATCTATAAATATATTTAAATTTAAACATATAAAATAGCACAAAACATAAAAACATTATTACCTTGCACCATATGGAGCAGCAGGTAAGATATTCTCCTCATTGATAATTATTGGGCCAGTGTCGAATCTAGCATCACCCAGTTGAGGAGTTAAACCAGGTAATCTTGACCATGCCCAAATCTAAAATATTATCAGGAATAATATCAGCTATTATGACGACAATAATATTTCAAACATTTGAAAAGTGTTAATGTAAAGTTTACCTGTACGACCTGTAATGCACCACCGATCACTTTTTTGCCTCTCATCGAGGAAGTGCATAACTCACGGTACAAATATGCCAATACGGCACTCCCCCAACTATAACTACCAACTAAATGAATATTCTCTATCATATGTAAATATAATAACTTTACAGTATTGCCGGACGAATCAGGAAACAAAATTCCACCAAACATCAATAACACACAGCCCCTAGTATAACGGACTACATCTTCTTCCGTACTGTGCTCAGTAAGAGCATTATTCACCAAATGATTGTTTATGGCAGATAAAAATAACTTTGCACCTTTAAAGTGTGCAGTATCCGGTACAAATCCCAAAAGCATATGGCAATATGCTTGCCAGTCAGGTATACTCCTATCATAATCAATACCGGATACTACATTACCATCTACTGGCAATGCCCATATAACTGCAATGTCTTGCAGTGTGATGGTCGCCTCTCCGGATCTAAGATGGAAAGTATGTGTTTCACGGCGCCATCTCTCAGCTAAAGCCGTGATGAGGTGAAAGTCAAGTGTAATTCTACCAGACCTATAAACACCATAAAAACCAAAACTGTCCAACAAACTCGCAACACGAGTATCGAGGGGGCAAAGATCCCAAAAATAGTTATCAGGGTTTCTGCCTCGAAGTGTAGAATCAATATCACCTGCCCAAACAGCTTCAGATCGATGACCTGACTGCAATGATAGCAGATGACTGTCAATCGGTCCTGGTCCTCTTTGTAAATCCATCCTGAAATATTACACAATAAATATCAATATAACAAAATATCAACATGGCAACCACCACCCGCCCCTACCGGTGACAACACGGCAACCGCCGCCGCCGCCGCCGCCGCCGACGCCGACGCCGACGCCGCCGCCGACGCCGACGCCGCTGCCGCCGCAGCCGCCGCCGTGCCGGAGTACAAAATTACGGCAAAAACTTAAAATTTGTAAATCATCCGACGGTTTGACATTATCTCGAAACTATAATTAATTTTTCAATAAAAACTACCAAACAACAAAATTTAAAAACAACCAACAACATATTTCAAATTTTACAACTTTCAAAAATTTAAATTCAAACTTGTAATGTTACCTGAAATTCAAAAATGTTGAACAAGCAAGCTCCAGAAATGATAAATCACGATGATTTTGTAATTTTTGCACAAAAATAAGCAAAGATCTGAGATGAGAATGAGAAATTTCAGAGAAAAGCCGATGAGAAATGAGGAAGAAGAAGAGGGGGCGGCGATTTATTTTTATACTGAAGGCGCCATCCAAGATGGCGCCTTCATAAAATATTAATTTTTTATATGAAGGCGCCATCCAAGATGGCGCCTTCAATTATTTTTTTTTTCAGCTACAGAAGACGCCATCGCAGATGGCGCCTTCACCTGAAGGCGCCATCTGGGATGGCGTTTTGGGTCATTTTAAAAATGATTTTCAAATTCGGATTTTTTGTTAAATGTTTTATTTTTTTCGATTAATTTAATAAAAAAGCCGGATAGGAAGACTCAAACTTAATTGAAAATGATCAAACGGCTGATATTGCATAACGAGGCACGTACAAAAAAAATCCAGTTGACGTCAACGGAGCTTGAGCCCAAGCCAAAATGGAAACAAATCTGAGCCGCTCAAAAAGAATTTTCTGCTCCCAACCATCTCTATCATCATCATGATTATCACCATCATCACCACCCACTCACTCTCTCTCTCTCTCTCTGAACATTTTATAACACACCAAAAAAACGCTGCAACAATAATATAATTCTCCAACATTGGAAATTTTTGCTACGTGCAAATCACATCTGATCTCTCTCTCCTCTCTTTGCGCATGGTGTAGGCTGAGAGATTTAATATTGGTTAGAAAATTGTTTCTCGCGAAGTTTTCTGGAATGGGGAGGTATATGAGGAAGTGCAAGCGTTCGAGAGAGGCAGTGGTGGAAAAGTCGCCGCAGATTGGCGCGAGGATCACCCGAACTTCGACAGCTCAGCAGGCGCTAGAGAAGAAGAGGAAAATTGGATCAGGAGAATCGGAGATGACCGCGTCCTTAGTGCGGCTCAAAACTCGACTTTTAGCCGTGGTTCCGGAGGGGAATTCGGATTTTCCGGCAACTTCAGGAGATTCGGCATACGACAGCAGTGGTTCGGAACAGGTTTTGGCATCTTGTTGCTCAAGCAACGGATCGAGTCAGCTGGCCAAGGGGAGTACGGATTTCTTAGATCTGGAGGTATATATTAATTTTGAATTCTACGATCTCAAGCTTATTAATTTCTTTGGAAGTTACAGACGCGGAATTAATATCGTTTACTGCTTTAATTATTCTTCGAATTTAATACACGAGGTTCCAATTTTGAATTCCTTCTTTCTGTATACACACAGGAGGAGATTGAGGAGTTTTTGGCTACATCAGGTGGCGATTTAGAGGAGAGGTAAATCGTGTATTTAGAGCATGAACCTTCAAAATTATATGTGATTTGATTTGATTTGATTTGATTTAATTTAATTCAATATTTAAATCTTCAAGTGAATCATTCCCTGTTTAATTTCTTCCACGTACAGTTCCACTCGCAGTACTGTCTCAACATCACTCACTTCCATGCGCAGAAATGGTCGAATATTATTTACGTGAAGTTACATTTTTTTCCAGGAGAGAAACGACACCGTCTAGCGAGGTTCAAGCTGAGTTAGGCGAGCTGGAGTCTACTGCGATGCCAACCGAGACCAATTATGGTCGACGTTCCATATCGGAGAAAATGCCGTCCGAGGTTGAACTCGAAGAATTCTTCTCAGCTGCTGAAACGAAACTCCACAAACAATTCATTGACAAGTAACCTCTCTCTCGCCTTAGCCTCACCCCACCCCACCCCACTTCATGGCGGCTAATGAATTCAATGAAATTTTCTATAATTTGTGAATGTAGGTATAACTATGACATATTGAAGGATGAACCATCAGAGGGGCGCTACGAATGGGTTCGGATTCTTCAGTGAAATTAATCAAGTTAAGGTAATCAAGATCGGTATCGGTTCAGACATCCACTAATTAAATCTTAATCAAGAATTAAGGGTCCTACGATTTCTTCTCTAGATTTAATTTGTGGGATAGTTCAAATAGCTGAGATGTACATCTACCTAGTAGCTTCTTCTTTATGTTATTATCTCTTCTGAGTTCTGTCATTAGTGTAACTGTAGAGAAGAAGAAATTGATCAAGATTCTATATCCTCTTTCTCAGTTGTAAGGTATACTACTTATTCTCACGATTTGAAACTTCGCTGTCCGATGCAATGGAAATCTAATCCCTAACATGAGGGAGATTTTATTAATAACGTTGAAAATAAAAGCTCACTCTTAATTACTTGTTTTTCTTTCTTTCTTTTTCTTTTTACATTTATAAGTGCTTTCAAAATTATCTGTTGATTCACAAGAATTCCAAGAAGTAAATCAAAGAAAAATAGAGATTTTTTACTACTAGAATCAAGTGATATGATGTGACATTATTTATTTAGGATGTTAGGAGAAGCCTATAATACAGATAATATTTAATGTAAATAGCATGAGGAATTGGCCATATGCGTCCGTTGGATCGCACATGATTGTTCCTTTAATATATAATTTTTCTTTTTGTCCTTGCAATGGTATGTTTGTATTTGCTCATTCAAAATATTTTTATGTTATTTTTATTGAAAGTTGGAAAAAGTTATTTTAAATAAAAACATTGAGTGTTTGTTATTAAAACAAATATAAAAATAGCTTAATGAACTTCAATTAATTACAAAATTATCGACGTTCAACCTAAAGCAGCCAAAAGCATATCATGACTTGCTACTCTTCTTTTGATTTTTTTTTTATAAGCAATAGCAGAAACAATGAAATCAACACCCAAAATTATTTTTTTGTCTGAAAAATAAGCAACCAAAAGCATATCATGACTTGCTACTCTACTTTTGAGTTTTTTTAGAGAAGCAATAGCAGAACAATGAAATCAACACCCAAAATTATTTTTTTTCCTGAAAGATAGATAAATATTTAAGAGAAGCATTTAGAAACACACACATAATGTTACCCTCGTACCATTTTCTGCTTGTTGGCAATAATTTACAGGTCACTCAAAAAAAAAAAAAAGGTGAATATACGCAGTGAATAATGGTAGTACTCTGCAATATGCATGCTTAGAGTTTGGAATGTAAGAGTGAGAAAGGGGGAATTAATGTTATGTGATGATATATACTGGTACAAACCTACAGTGCTTGCCGTGTAAGCTACGGACATGTGCTCCAGATCCGGAAAATTAAACCTATTTCACCCGCCCATGTGGCTGTGTTTTTGTGTTTGTGGACCTAATTAGGTGAAGGGGAAAAAATTCCCCCCATGGCAAAATAAACAGGGTTTTTCTTTTTTCCAAATAGAAATATATCTAATAACAATTTGATGGCGTGATGCCATATATATATATATATATTTCAATAGTATATAAAAAAAATTAATATTTATTTTAACAAAATAACAGAGTATCTGTTATTCCAAAACAAAAGTAATAATAGAGTAGCTAAAATTGAGATAAAATTATTCTTTTAGGAAATTGTATTGGGTGTAACAATTGTCGTGTGATCGATCAAAACATGAATGATTTAAAAGATTTAAATTGCACCATTACCATCAACTATAACTTTTGGTATAACGGTAAAGCTTGATTCTACACATTGTATTGAAAAAAATTGATGCATATTTATTTTTCCGATGTTTTTAAAACACATAACCTAATACTGCGTTAAATTTAATCACTCCAAAATTTGGTAAATCGACTAGCGCGAAGCTTTTTCATATACGTGCTTCAAGTGCGGTGTATTCCAACCAGCATAGGCATGGTATGCAAATATAATTGTATAACTAATATTATATGTTTCCCTAGAGAAATATGGATAACTTGATTTTTTTCTATAAAGAACTTATTTAATTTTAGAAGGGAGTTGGAAAAAAAAAAAAGAATAAAATGTGGATGCACCATATGTAAAGAAGTTCAATTTATGATATTTTCCGTACTTGTAAATGTGTGCAGTGTGCTGCATAGAGTTTGTTATTATTTTGGCTTTCTATTCTCTTTTAAGTTTACTCAAACTTACCAACCCGGATAAAAATAAAAGTATTCCAAATATCTTGGGTGTTATACTCAGAATAAATTCAGGAATAATACTGAAATTGAATTATAATCTTTATTAAAAAAGAATGGAATATCTCGAGAAGTGGATAACCAGATAAGGGTACATCCTGAGAATGACACATCCCGAGAATGGAACATCAAGAGAAGGGCATATCCCGAGAAGGGTACATCCTGATAAGTGCATATCCCGATAAAGGTATATCCCGAGAAGGGAACATCCCGAGAATGGCATATCCCGAGAAGATGATAACCTGAGAAGGGTATGTCATGATAAGGGCATCTCCCGATAAGGGAATATCCCGAGAAGTAAACATCCCGAAAAGAGCATATACCGAGAAGGGGATAACCTGATAAGGGTACGTCCTGAGAAGGACACATCCCAAGAAGAGAATAACCTGAAAATGAATGAGTGTTCGGATATGAATGCATAATAACAAGATCCCTAGAAACCTGGGATCACGAAAGGGGTCATAGAATGATTGACAGGTGACGTCGCATGTAGAAGTAATGATAACATCTCGGGAAAACAAACGAGAGGTGTCCGAATTTGAGAGGTTAGGAACCAGGGGACCTACTATCATCATTATAATAAGTGACGTGTGAATAGTATTTTTTGGGGTATGGTGAAGGTGATTACCTAAAGGTACAATGATTATATATTATCATAATCAAAAGGGAAGGGGTATATAAAGACAGGATGGGGGAAAAAGAAGAGTAGACTCTGAAAAACGGGCATAACCCAGCCCTCGCAAGATTTTCAGATAACATTGGCGCCGTCTGTGGGAACATATCTGATTTTAAGGCGTAAATATTGTGAATACGCGAAGAACAAGGCCAAATAACAATCAAGAACCTGAAGAATCCTCAAGCGTTCGTCGGGAGCAACCCCCACCAGATGTCCCAATGGTGGGAGCCTTAACATGGGAACAGCTGAATCATCTGATTACTACTACTGTGGAGTAAGTGGTGGATCGTATTTGTCCCCAGGTAAACATAAGTCATGAGGAACTTCCGAAAGGAGCAACTACGAATCATGATGCCACCACACGCAACCAAGAATCCATTGCCCTACCTTTAAGTGATCAAATGGATGAACTGAGAGAACAAATCCATCAGATGAAGAAAGAACTGACTAAGCCTTCACCAGGCAAAAGAAATATGCATGTTTCTCTTGATATTGTGGAAGAAGCCCTGCCTAGCAACTTTCGATTCTCTAGCATGGGGGAATATGATGGTAGTTCCGATCCTGAAGAGCATTTGAGGCGCTTTGAAAATGCTTCCATGTTGCATTGTTATTCCGATCAACTTAAGTGCAAAGTATTACTCACCACTCTCGTTAAGTCCGCCCAACAATGGTTCAATCAGCTTAAACCTGATTCTATAACCTCTTTCGACGAGTTCGGTACTTTATTTGTACATCAGTTTTTCAGCATCAAAAAACACAAGAAGAATTCCTTAAGCCTTTTTTATTTGAAACAAGGGGAATGGGAGACTCTTCGTAATTATATCAAAAAGTTTAATGCTGCTCTAGAAGTCCCTCATTGCTCCACAGAGATTCTTGTCAGCGCATTCGTTCAAGGATTGCGAGGAGGAGAATTATTCCGATCTTTAATAAAAAAATCACCTTCAAATTTCGATGAGTTTTTGTCCAGAGCGGAGAAATATATTAATGTAGAAGAAGCTCAAAGACAGAAACAAGATGACTCTAAAGAAGTCGGACGAGGGGTGGAGAAAGTGAATCAGGGAGGGGATAAGAGGCTGGGAGATAAGCGGATCAGTTGTGTCGATTTTCTCAATTCACGCCTTTAAAGATGGTGAAAGAGCAACCGATGAATATTTGTGAAGATCATCAATCATCACAAAGAGCAAGATATCATCATTTACAGAATGTGAGAAAGTTTTGCACTTTTCATCAGAATAGCACACATGCCACCAATGATTGCAATACACTCAAAAGAAAAGAGAGATAATATTCACAAGGTTTTCATAGGCCCCTTGTCCTAGTTCGTCCGGCCCTAGGGTTGGCGGTGTAGCGGGGATGGTTCCTTGTGTCAGGCTACAAGCTCCTCCAGACAATGGTCAGGGATCTAGCCCGACCCAGGCCCCAAATTTTCAGCATGCATCTCAAGAAGAGGTCCCATCACGAGAAAACCTCCCTTTTCGGGGAGTTATTAACATGATATCCGGTGGTCCCACAGATGGAGATTCGAATCGTGCGGGGAAGGCTAATAGCAGAAGGGAGAGTTATCTCGTCACTAAGTCTGTTGATCATCATAACAGACCAATTATCAGTTTTGGGCTTATGGATCTAGAAGGCATTCAGACTCCCCATAATGATGCTCTAGTCATCCGAGCCACTATCTCGAATTACGATATTGCTCGAGTATTTGTAGATTCACGGAGCTCAGTCAAAATACTTTTCCAAGATGCCTTTGGTCAGATGGGTCTAGGAGGCCATAAATTTGAGTCAGTGGAAACAACATTGTTTGGCTTTGCAGGACATACGGTATACCCTCTCGGGCAAGTTATCTTACCCATGACTATTGGGTCAAATGACGTCCAAAAAACCAGGATGATAACCTTTCTAGTGGTGGATGCCCCATCCTCCTACAATGTCATCCTGGGGAGGCCGGCTATAAATGAGTTCATGACCATAGCTTCAACTTACCATCAAAAGCTGAAATTCCCTGCGGGAATGGAAATTGGAGAGGTGAGAGGAGATCAGCCTTCCTCTAAGAAGTGCTATGCAGAGACCATCAAAATAGAGTTAGAACAGGATAGAAAAGAGGATGTGATATCCCCGAAATAATTAATTGCAAGTTGGGCATTAATTATGTTATGTGATTTTTATGGTGATAATTAATATATGTGTTGGAATTAATTATCATATGGAAATGCATGGTCACATGGAAAGAGTGACCCGGGAGTGCATTTCAGGGTACATGTTGGGCATGTTGGGAGAATTGAATATTAGCATGATTTATTTGTTATGGTTATCAATTAAATGGAAAGCATGAGTTTAATTGTGATTTTGGTGCATGTTGGTGCAATGGTTTAAAATACCATGTTGGGGTATTTTTATAAATCATGATTAATAATGGATGTGCAATTTAATTAATTCCCAAATAACCCACTAATACCCCCCAACCCCACAAAAACCCATCACTCTTTCTATTTTTCCCCAAATCACTGCTCACAAACCCTTCCCTCCTCATTTTCGTTTTTGAGCAAAGAGTGGAAGAGAAGTCCTTCCAAAAACTTGTTTCGTGGGATTTGGTTTGAGATTTGGAGTCCACAAGAGGTATGAATACCTCCCTAATGTTTTTGTTGTGTTTGGATTGAGTTTGTGGTGGTTTTGATATGGTTTTGAAATGGGTTATTTTGGGTTGGTATTATTTTGGTTGAATGTTGGATTTTTGAGATGTTTAAAGTGTATTTGGAAGGTTTTATTGTGTTTGATGTTGTTGGTTTGATGGTAGGGGAGTTGGTATGGATTGGAAATGAGATTTGGAGCAAAAATGACGATTTTTCGAAGTGCAGGACTCGGCGATCGATCGCGAGCTGGCAGTGTGCTCCAAAAGCTTTTGGCGATCGATCGCCACACTTGGGCGATCGATCGACGAGGTTGGCGATCGATCGCGCCAAGTGTGGCGATCGATCGCCGAAAGAGCAAAATTTGAGACTCGGGCAGTGTGATCTCGCGATCAATCGGCCCTTTGCAGCGATCGATCGCGAGTCACAAAATGTGATGTTTTTGGTTATTTTTGTAGGATTTTTGGTATCGGACTATTATTGGGTTCTAATATTGATTTGTGTGAATGTGTAGAACCATCCCAGGTGGCGACACAGCCAAGGAAGTGAAGTCCTACCACATCCTACATTTTGGAAAGGTACGTAGAAGACGTACGGGCACCAACGGTACATGTATCTAATATACTCATTGTTATGCATTGTGGATGCGAGTATATATGGAATTATGCATTGTGGATGCAAATACATGTTGAATTATGCATGATGATTGTATATGCATATGATGGTTATTGGTGCACATCCCATGAGTCGTGGTCATCCATTGATGATTTTAATGCTTGCCGCTATTTGATTTGTTGCCGCTAAATGTGAAGCGAGGGGTGGGAGCGCCGCATGTCACATTTAAGCGTGGTTATCATATGAGGCGAGGAAAGAATATTTTCCGCTCAATGTGAAGCGAGGGGTGGGAGCGCCGCATGTCCATTGAAGCGAGGTTATTCTATGCCGCCTATATGTAAATAAGCGAGGGGCATTAAAATACATTGTGATGAACAGACTAGGGATTGGTGATTGGTATTTGGTGATGATGAAATGGTATTATGTCATGACACGTGTAGACCATTAAATAATCTATTGATTATACTCATGAGTTATGGTACATGGACAACCAAACTGGAAGCGTTAAAATGCATGGGAAAAACAGGAAGTGTTTTATTGTGATTTATGCATTTACGCCTTATATTCATATTGTGTTGAATATGAATGATATTATTGCTCATGTTTGGGGGTTGTCCTTGTAGGTACACTTTTGGCATGATAAGAAGGGCTAAAGCGGGTTGAGGCGGTGAGCTTGTGAAGAACACTTTTAGTAGATGAAGGACATGATTACTTTTGTATAGTGTCTACTCTAGGAGTAGTGTAAAGCTATAGTTAATACTTCATTTGATTGGGAATGTAACTAATCCATTTGACAGTCCTTATTTTGGCATGTAACTCTCAAGGCTCATAGTCTCAACACGATTATTTTACTCTGATAATTTATATTAGCTCTAATTATGCCCTTAATCCGCACTTAAGAACTAGGGTCCTTACATTAGTGGTATCAGAGCAGTGGTTAGAGAACCCGGGAACGAGTGAAGGGTAGCCTTAGCATGATTGGCTAGGTGCTTACACTTGAAGCATGTTTATGCATGTGGTGCATATTGTTGTATATACTGTTATACTAACATGCTTATTATCATTCCTGTTATCTAACGGCATAACATATATATTTGTTTTGGAATTGTTGTTAACCTTTGTGTTATAGCATGGCTGCTATGAACGCGGGGAACCTTAATGAAGAGGTTGGTGATGTTGGGAGCATGAACGCTAGCATTGGTCAGGCAAACCCTCTACCTCCACCAGCTGTAGGCATGGAACCAGTGGCTCAGTTGTTACTGCCTGGTGAGATCAGTTTGACTCAGTTTCTGTCTTACCACCCTCCCCGGTTTGAGGGGACAGAATCAGGAGAGGAGGCTGAGGAGTGGCTAGAAAGGCTTGAACAGATATTTGTATCCGCTCCTTGTGCTGTTACAGCATGGCTGAGGCTGGCGGAGTTCCAGTTGGCAAAGAAACCTTCCATGTGGTGGAGGAGCACGGTAATGGAACTGAGAGCACAGGGTGCAGTGATCGATTGGACGCTCTTCAGAACCCGTTTTCTGAACCGATACTTCTCTGCGGCGGCGAGACAGACGAAGGAAGATGAGTTTGCAAGCTTGAAAAAGGGAGCATGTCGGTGTCAGACTATGCTATGCACTACTCTTCGTTGCTGAGGTATGTTCCACACATTGCCACCAATGGACATGCAAAGATGAGAAACTTTATGAAGGGGTTGCGACCGGAGTTTTTTGACCGGGTTATCACTAATAACCCCACTTCCTTTGACGATGCTCTCACGAGAGCAGAGCTTGCGGAGATTGGAGTTGGGGCCTACCCTAGTGTTGTACCCCCATACATGCCACAACAGAGGCAAGCTACTGATAGCTTGAGGCCCCGAGGAGAGCCATTTAAACCTCGTGGTGCCTCTTCATCCTCGCGGTTCAGTGGAAAGAAATCTTATGGTCAGAAGCAAGAGAACAAGAAGAACAATTGGTCAGCCAACCGAGGGCCTACGCAAGGAAATAGATCGGGGGAGTTAAGGTGCGACAATTGTGGAGGGTCACATTCTTCGAGTAAGTGCCCTGCCTGTTATAGTTGTGGCAAGATGGGCCACATCTCTCGGTATTGCCCCACTCGGGGAGGACAGTCAGATTTTCAAGGGAATAGGCCGAGATTTGAGGACATGACAGTGCACCAGAGGCAGCAGTTTGTGCCTCGACCATCGGGAGGTCAGACAGTGGGACCGTCCCAGGGACAGGTGTATGCACTGACCAGAGAGCAGGCTCAGGCAGCCCCGGAGGAGGTGATCGCCGGTACGTGCCATTTATTTACGTACCCTGCTTTTATTTTGATAGATACAGGTGCCTCCCACTCTTTTGTATCTGTGGGCTTTGTGGAGAGACACCATATGCGCACGTCTTCTTTACCCACGCCTCTCATGGTCTCGACACCCACTGGAAGAAATGTTGTTGCCGACCAGTTTATGGCAGATTGCCTCATTTATTTTTTGGGCAACGAGTTGAAGACAGATTTGATTGTGTTAGGCATGTCAGACTTCGACTGCATTGTGGGTATTGATATTCTGAACAGATATCAGGCAGTGGTAGATTGCCGACAGAGAACAGTAAGGTTCAGATCTGATTCGGGAATACAGTGGACTTTTTATGGCAACGGTTCTCGTGCAAAGATTCCGTTGATTTCAGCAATCAAAATGACTCAATTGTTGGAACGTGGCCACACGGGCTATCTCATCTATGCCGTGGACACGTCTGGGAAGAATAAAGAATTGAGAGTTGAGGATGTACCAGTGGTAGCAGAATTTGCTGATGTTTTCCTAGAGGATATCCCAGGATTCCCACCGGCTAGAGAAGTCGAGTTTGGGATCGAGTTGTTACCGGGGACATCCGCTATCACTCGTGCACCTTACAGGATGGCACCGGCAGAGTTGAGAGAGTTGAAGGAGCAGTTGCAGGATCACCTTGAAAAGGGATATATACGCCCGAGCGTATCGCCATGGGGCGCACCGATTCTCTTTGTGAAAAAGAAGGACGGTTCGATGCGATTGTGCATCGATTACCGGCAAATGAATAAAGCCACAGTGAAGAACAAGTATCCTCTCCCAAGGATCGATGATCTGTTTGATCAGTTGCAAGGTACCAGACTTTATAGCAAGATTGCTTTGAGGTCCGGGTATCACCAGATTCGAGTCAGGGAGGAGGATGTACAGAAGACAGCATTTCGGACTCGGTATGGGCACTACGAGTTCTTAGTGATGCCGTCGGTGTGACGAACGCCCCGGCTGTCTTTATGAGCTTAATGAATCGGGTGTTCCAACCTTATCTTGATCAGTTCGTTATTGTATTCATCGACGACATTCTCATCTACTCCCGGAGCGAGGAAGAGCACGTGAAACACTTGAGGACAGTGCTCCAGATCCTCAGAGATCACCAGTTGTATGCCAAGTTCAGCAAGTGTGAATTTTGGTTGAGCAGTGTAGTATTTCTGGGGCATGTCATATCTAGCAGCGGGATATCTGTGGATCCCAGGAAGATTGAAGCTGTGATGGAGTGGGCTGCACCCACTTCTGTACCTGAGATACGGAGCTTCCTTGGTTTGGCCGGTTATTATCGACGCTTTGTCGAGAGATTTTCGAAGATCACCAAGCCATTGACACAGTTGACCCAGAAGGGAGTACCATTCTTTGGTCAGAAGCTTGTGAGGAGAGCTTCCAGGAGTTGAAGCACCGTTTGACGACGGCGCCAGTATTGGTGATTCCTACGAAAAACTCCAGATTTGTTTTGTATACCGATGCATCACTTCAGGGCCTTGGGTGTGTACTGATGCAAGATAAGCATGTGGTAGCTTATGCATCGAGGCAGTTGAAGCCGCATGAGACTAGATACCCAGTCCATGACTTGGAATTGGCGGCTATCATCTTCGCCCTGAAAATTTGGAGACATTACTTGTATGGTACTTCGTTTACCATTTACACGGATCACAAGAGCCTCAAGTTTTTATTCACTCAGGCGGAGCTGAACATGAGGCAGAGAAGGTGGATGGACTTACTCAAGGACTATGATTGTGAGATTGAGTACCATCCTGGAAATGCTAATTTGACAGCAGACGCCTTGAGCCAGAAGGTGAGGAGTACTGCTGAGGACGTCATCCATTTGTCGGCTATGATGACCTTCTATTGCCATCTGGGCTATGATTTTGACATAGATGCATCACCAGTGTACGTATCGACCTTATTAGCTGAGCCAGATATCTATGAGAATATTAGAAGAGCTCAGAAGTCAGATGATGAGATTCAGAGATGGTTATCTTTATTGCATCTTGGTCAACCATCGAAGTTCAGAGTGGCTGAGGACGGATCTTTGAGATTGGGTAGCCGTTGGGTGGTTCCGAGTACGCCGGAGTTGCGTAGAGGGATCTTGGAGCGAGCTCATAGTAGCAGGCTTAGCATCCACCCAGGCGGGAAGAAGATGTATAAAGATCTACGTGGTCAGTTTTGGTGGAAGAGAATGAAGTATGACGTCGTCGCTTTTGTTAAGAGGTGCTTGATCTGCCAGCAGGTTAAGGCAAAGAGACAGAGACCTGGCGGCGAGTTGAAAAGCTTGGAGATACCGAAGTGGAAGTGGGAATACATTTCCATGGACTTCGTGACTCACCTGCCGAGGAGTACTTCAGGTTTTGATGCTATTTGGGTGGTTGTGGATCGATTGACTAAGGTAGCTCATTTCATCCCCTATAGCATGACTTTCACCTTTTTGAGGATGGCGCAGTTGTACATTCGAGATGTGGTGAGATTGCATGGGATCCCCATTTCCATAGTGTCAGATCGAGATCCACGATTCACATATCATTTTTGGGAGGGTCTTCAGTCAGCCTTGGGAACTGAAGTTAGATTGAGCACTGCTTATCATCCTCAGACGGATGGCCAGACTGAGCGTACTATCCAAACGCTCGAGGACATGTTGAGGGCTTGTGTATTGGAGTTCGATGTTTCTTGGCAGGATTCAGTGGCCTTGGTAGAATTCTCCTATAATAATAGCTACCAGGCAAGCATACAGATGGCTCCTTTTGAAGCCCTTTATGGCAGACGGTGTAGATCACCCTTGTGTTGGGACGACTTGGACAGTAAATCGGTCGGAGGACCGGAACTGATACGAGAAATGGAAGAAAAGATAAAGATGATAAGGCAGAAAATGAAAGCAGCCCAGGACAGACAGGCAGCTTATGCGAACAAACGGCGGAGACCGTTGGAATTTCAGTTGGGAGATAAGGTCTTCTTGAAGATCTCACCTTTCAGAGGCGTTACGCGATTTGGGATGCGCGGAAAACTCTCCGAGGTATGTTGGACCGTATGAGATTTTGCAGCGCATTGACACTTTGGTTTACCGACTAGCTCTGCCACCTTCTTTATCTGGTATACACGATGTGTTCCATGTGTCTATGCTACGGAAGTATGAGCCGGATCCATCTCATGTGTTACAGCCTTCTGAGGTTCAGTTAGAATTCGATGTCTTATGTGGAACGGCCTGTTAGAATTTTGGATCGAGCAGACCACAGACTTCGGAACAAAGTGATACCTATGATCAAGGTTCAGTGGGATCGCAGGGGTGTCGAGGAGGCTACGTGGGAGACAGAGCGGCATATGGTGCAGCACTACCCGGAAATATTCTCTGGTATGTGATTATGTTTAGTTTCATTTTGGGGTAAGTGCATGTGATTTCGAGGACGAAATCTTGTAAGTAGGGGAGTATTGTGATATCCCAGAAATAATTAATTGCAAGTTTGGCATTAATTATGTTATGTGATTTTTATGGTGATAATTAATATATGTGTTGGAATTAATTATCATATGGAAATGCATGGTCACATGGAAAGAGTGACCCGGGAGTGCATTTCAGGGTACATGTTGGGCATGTTGGGAGAATTGAATATTAGCATGATTTATTTGTTATGGTTATCAATTAAATGGAAAGCATGAGTTTAATTGTGATTTTGGTGCATGTTGGTGCAATGTTTTAAAATACCATGTTGGGGTATTTTTATAAATCATGATTAATAGTGGATGTGCAATTTAATTAATTCCCAAATAACCCACTATTACCCCCCAACCCCACAAAAACCCATCACTCTTTCTATTTTTCCCCAAATCACTTCTCACAAACCCTTCCTTCCTCATTTTCGTTTTTGAGCAAAGAGTGGAAGAGAAGTCCTTCCAAAAACTTGTTTTGTGGGATTTGGTGTGAGATTTGGAGTCCCCAAGAGGTATGGATACCTCCCTAATGTTTTTGTTGTGTTTGGATTGAGTTTGTGGTGGTTTTGATATGGTTTTGAAATGGGTTATTTTGGGTTGGTATTATTTTGGTTGAATGTTGGATTTTTGAGATGTTTAAAGTGTATTTGGAAGGTTTTATTGTGTTTGATGTTGTTGGTTTGATGGTAGGGGAGTTGGTATGGATTGGAAATGAGATTTGGAGCAAAAATGGCGATTTTTCGAAGTGCAGGACTCGGCGATCGATCGCCCGTTTTTGGCGATCGATCGCGAGCTGGCAGTGTGCTCCAGAAGCTTTTGGCGATCGATCGCCACACTTGGCGATCGATCGCGCCAAGTGTGGCGATCGATCGCCGAAAGAGCAAAATTTGAGACTCGGGCAGTGTGATCTCGCGATCAATCGGCCCTTTGCAGCGATCGATCGCGAGTCACAAAATGTGATGTTTTTGGTTATTTTTGTAGGATTTTTGGTATCGGACTATTATTGGGTTCTAATATTGATTTGTGTGAATGTGTAGAACCATCCCAGGTGGCGACACAGCCAAGGAAGTGAAGTCCTACCGCATCCTACATTTTGGAAAGGTACGTAGAAGACGTACGGGCACCCAACGGTACATGTATCTAATATACTCATTGTTATGCATTGTGGATGCGAGTATATATGGAATTATGCATTGTGGATGCAAATACATGTTGAATTATGCATGATGATTTTATATGCATATGATGGTTATTGGTGCACATCCCATGAGTCGTGGTCATCCCTTGATGATTTTAATGCTTGCCGCTATTTGATTTGTTGCCGCTAAATGTGAAGCGAGGGGTGGGAGCGCCGCATGTCACATGTAAGCGTGGTTATCATATGAGGCGAGGAAAGAATATTTGCCGCTCAATGTGAAGCGAGGGGTGGGAGCGCCGCATGTCCATTGAAGCAAGGTTATTCTATGCCGCCTATATGTAAATAAGCGAGGGGCATTAAAATACATTGTGATGAACAGACTAGGGATTGGTGATTGGTATTTGGTGATGATGAAATGGTATTATGTCATGACATGTGTAGACCATTAAATAATCTATTGATTATACTCATGAGTTATGGTACAGGGACAACCAAACTGGAAGCGTTAAAATGCATGGGAAAAACAGGAAGTGTTTTATTGTGATTTATGCATTTACGCCTTATATTCATATTGTGTTGAATATGAATGATATTATTGCTCATGTTTGGGGGTTGTCCTTGTAGGTACACTTTTGGCATGATAAGAAGGGCTAAGGCGGGTTGAGGCGGTGAGCTTGTGAAGAACACTTTTAGTAGATGAAGGACAGTATTACTTTTGTATAGTGTCTACTCTAGGAGTAGTGTAAAGCTATAGTTAATACATTCATTTGATTGGGAATGTAACTAATCCATTTGACAGTCCTTATTTTGGCATGTAACTCTCAAGGCTCATAGTCTCAACACGATTATTTCACTCTGATAATTTATATTAGCTCTAATTATGCCCTTAATCCGCACTTAAGAACTAGGGTCCTTACAGAGGATATGCCTGGCTCTGGGCTTATCGGACAACACCTCGGGTTGCCACAGGAGAAACTCCGTTCAGTATGGTGTATGGCATGGAAGCGATGTTACCAGTGGAGATAGGAATGGCATCTGCCAGAATTGAAGAATATGACAAAGGTAATGATGGAAGGCGAGCTCAGGAGTTAGATTCCATCGAAGAAAAAACGGATCACTCTCTACTCCGCATGGAAGCATATAGAGTAAGAATGATTCGTGCTTACAATCAAAGGGTCAAGCGACGAGATTTCCAGATTGGGGATTTGGTCTTGAAGAAGAGGCAACCAGCAGGAGGAGTTGGGAAGCTTGAACCTCGATGGGAGGTCCTTACAAGGTCCTCCAGAGGATCAGCACGGGTGCTTATTACTTGGAAAACAGTGCCGATCAGCCATTAGCTCGTCCTTTGAATGTTTTTCATTTACGAAAATATTATGCCTAGTATGTATGATGTAATTCAATATCTTTTGCTTAGTGTACGATGTATGTTTGGATATTATCGAATACTTTTGTTTTGCTTTTACGGTATTGAGAGCATGAGAGCTTGAGAGCATGAGCGTTTGAGAGCTTGAGAACATGATAGCATGAGAGCTTGAGAACATGAGAGCATGAGAGCTTGAGAGCATGAGCGCTTGAGAGCATGAGAGCGTGAGAGCTTGAGAACATAAGATGAAGAATTTAAAAGTAGAAGAAACAGTGATTCAGAGGTGATCCTCTCGTTTGCTAATAGGACAATATGATGCTATTTGTTGACATCAATATCATTTTGTTTTATGTGGAATCTTTTTTATCTCTGCAACAAGGTTCAAGTTATTTTGCATAGCATTTTAACGCTCTATTGGGAATTGAGTGTTTGGTTAGGATTAAATTACTCTCTATTTCTTTCTTTTAGCCTCATGAAAGATCCTGGAGAGGTCAGTATGTTTACAATAACGGCTTCAAACAAGGGCCTTCTCTTGACAACTTTTCTTAAAAATTTGGAGCAATTTAGGAGAAACATGAAGTTCGGCACACATATTATTCCTTAAGAATGAAGGGGCAAAGAATGCCCTGGGGAAATAAAGAAGATGCGCTTGTTAAAATTCGCATGCGTCTAATAAGACTGCCCGATTGAAAAACATTTACATACTTTTATTATGGTGCAATTATAATTATTTATGATGAGTTATACTAAAATTCCGACTTAGCTGTAATTATCTAGCAAAATATAAAGATTTGAAATATGAAAACGTCATACATTTCATGCACATTTTTTTCTGGTAGAATTATTACATCTGATCGGGGATGGTGCTATTATTAGATTCAAATCTTAAAAATCGGGATCTTGGTCGTCCGGAGGGAAGCCATGCACCTTGAACTTGTCCTTACGACCCTCGAAACCTATCTTCAAAAGGGGGAAGGCTTTGGCTCCCACCAGCTCCGCAAACTCCAAAGACTTGAGGAAATAAGCTTTCCTTCCCCTTTCGCCATGTTTATAAGCCTCCAATTCAGTCCTGGCATCATGGGCTTCGGCCTTGAACTTTTCTACCCCAGATTTGGCATTTTTGGCCTCAGTCCTCAGAAGTTCTATTTCCTCATCCTTAAGCGTCTGTTCAGCTGAAAACGACGCAACCTATTTATTTAAACCATCCACAGTTTGGGTCAGGAGAATCACCTCCGCTTCCCTTTGAGCTACATCCTCTTTAAAAATTTCTGCTTCGCTGCGCGCCGCAGAGGCATCCGCTCGGGCAGCTGAAGCACCTTCACGTGCTTCTATCAAGTTCTTGCGGGATGAATCCATTCTTTGACGTAAGGAGACGATGTCTTCATAAGCTCTCTCCAAGTGACCCTGCACTCCGATTATTTCTTGCTGCAAAGAGGTGACTTCCGCGACGTGTAATTGTCGGGCACACTCAGATTCAGCTAAAGCTTGGGTAATGTTCCAAGAAATGGCATCATATTTCTTCTGAAGCTTGCGGATTTGCTTCGACAGATCCGAAGACTGAGTCGCTGCTTCTTCCAATATCACCAAGCTCAGCAGGAATAACGTTATAAATCATTGCAAATAATTAAACATTAAAGTAAGAGACGTGTTAGAGATATTTACCGATAGTGCTCGAGTCAGGCCTTCACGGAATAAAGATTTAGTATGAATCCGAGACATCCTAAGGAGTCTGTGGCGGGGGTCAGGAGTCGAATAATTTTTTAGGCCAGATGAGGCCCTAGTGTCTAGTAAACTAGTATGAGGAGTAAGTCTCGACGGCAAGGAAGGCTGAGAGGTACCCTCATCCTCAGGCTGTACAGGGAGCGAAAAAGCATGGTGAGAAGCAGCCTTCTTCCCGTCTCTGAATGATTTGGACTTTTAGTTTTTTTGGAAGGAGGAGGAGCGATTAACTCATCCGTGGGTTGGTGAACCGCATCCGGCCCCATCTTGGGGATATGGGTACTCAGTGGTTCCAGCGAAGGGAGAGGGGATATTTGTGGCGCAGGGGGAGGGGATGGGGAGTCCGGTATGAACACTGGTGCAGGAGTAGAGGATATTATTTTCCTCCGGAGTACTGACTGCTCTGAAGAAACACTCTTGGAAAACATCTCCCTTATTTCCTTTTTTGATTTAGAGGGAGCGAGGAATTTGTTCTGAGGATCTTTAGAGGTTGACATAGTTATTAAAGAGAATACCAATGAAGAAAAACTTACAGAAAGTGGTTTCAAAGGAATTTGAGAGGGACAGAACATTTGCAGAACGTCGAAAACTCAAGAGAGATATAGTACGCAGAAAGAAGATGACACCAGAAAAATTATGAAGCGTCGCTATTTATAGTATATGGGATGGCCGACTGTTTAAACTTCATTTTTAACGGACGAGATTTCCTTGGGAAAACCAACGGTCTCTTAATACAAAGCCTCCACGTGTAAAAGCACGCGCCACTCGTTGAAGGTATGGTTCAGTGGTACCCTGATACTGGTGATGGGACGTCAGAAGTTAATTTTTAAAAAATCTAAAATAAAGGCGAGAAGATGGGATAATAAAAATTCTCTAGAAATCGAGATAGCGAACTCCGTTCTAGCCCGACTAGAGGGGAAGTTAGTGTTATACCCAGAATAAATTCAGGAATAACACTGGAATTGAATTATAATCTTTATTTAAAAAGAAAGGAACGTCCCGAGAAAGGCATATTCCGAGAAGGGGATAACCTGAGAAGGACACATCCTGAGAAGGACACATCCCGAGAAGGGAACATCCCGAGAAGAGCATATCCCGATAAGGGTACGTTCTGAAAAGGGCATATCCCGAGAAGGGTATATTCCGATAAAGGTATATCCCGAGAAGGGAACATCCCGAGAAGGGCATATCCCGAGAAGGGAACATCCCGAGAAGGGGATAACCTGAGAAGGGTATGTCCTGAGAAGCGCATCTCCCGAGAAGTGCATATCCCGATAAGGGAATATCCCGATAAAGGCAAAGGAAACATCCCGAGAAGTGGATAACCTGAGAAGGGTACGTCCTGAGAAGGACATATTCTGAGAAGAGAATAACCTGAGAATGAAGGAGTGTTCACATATGAAGGCATAATAACAAGATCCCTAGAAACCTGGGATCACGAAAGGAGTCATAAGATATTAGAATGATTGTCATAAGGTATGGGAGAGTACGTCGCCTGTAGAAGTAAAGATAACATCTCAGGAAAACAAACGAGAGATGTCCGAATCTGAGAGATTAGGAACAAGGGAACCTACTATCATCATTATAATAAGTGACGTGCGAATAATGTTTTCCAGGGTATGGGAACGGTGATTACCTGAAGGTACAATGATTATATATTATAATAATCAAAAGGGATGGGGTATATAAAGACAGGATGGGGGCAAAAAGAAGAGTAGACTCTGAAAAACGGGCATAACACAGCTCTCGCAAGATTTTCAGATAACATTGGGCAAACCCAAAAGAATGTTTTCATGTAACGTTCATCACAAAATATTTCTACCGATCTATCTATCTATCAGTATAGATGTCCTTTTGTAAAATAAAAGACAAATTCTAACTCCCCTCCATCTGGGGCGAATTTACACCCACAGTACGGGGTAGCTGCTCCCTGAAATAACATTTAAAAAATTTACCTTTAAAAAAAATTAAAATTGTAATTTATCCCCCAAAAAAATTGCATGTTGCTCCCAAAAATAATATGCCCCCCTAAAATTATATTTTCACCATTTTAGAATTTTTTTACCCCTATTTTAAATTATTATTTTTTGCCCCCTCTAGACAATGTTTATAAATTTCGTCACTGCCCTCCAAGTACGAATCACATTAGGGAGCTACGAGAACACCTTAATGGATGGTAGCTACTTTAACTCATTCCTTTAATAGAGCTATTACCTTAAGGATACATTTAATGACTTTTAATGGCCCTTTTTCAGGGTTTTCTAAAGAGCTTGAAGGCACATCCAAGGGCAAAATCCTTTATTTAGTATATAAAGGCTCTCCCCCCTTGAACGCATGAGACTAGGGGGGAGGAGGACCGCCTTTTCAGCTTCCAGTCCACCACCCGAAACTTCCTGCAAGAATCGTTCTAACATAAAAAATAATGGGTAGTTAAGAGACCCTCATCACCCAAACTTAGACACTTAAGTTCATTTTTAAAACCTGCTTAGTAGCTTACTTCCTTTTGCTTTTTTCTACAAAAAAAAAACTCCACCTCGGTTCATTACGAAGCACAAACGATACAGTGATATCAATTATTACTCCTATTCTTTGTTGTATGTAACACATATTGCATGAAAACATGCATGTCTACAGGAAGTTTGCTACTACGAGTAGAAAACCTGCTTCCCATTTCCGTCTTAAAATCACTTTTTGTAATTACATGTATTTTTAGAAATATTTATTTTTTTTGTCAAATACTAAAATATGTTCAATCTATCCCTCCAGAGGTTACCATCAATCCCTTATATAATGTAATGTTATTAAAAAATAAAAATAAATTAAGCCCATCGTCAAAAACTATGATTTAAAATCCATCGAATGGTAATAATTGACATTCAATTAGGAACGATGTTGGTTAAAGAGGGTGACAGAGAGATGTGATAGAGATAGTTTCTTTTTTTTTTCACGAAGGAAATGGAACAAGAGTAATGGGTATGGAGTAGTAGTGGTCCTTCGTTGCCCTTAATGAAATGGTGCATCAATTTGAAAGAGAAGGCTACACAAATAGTGGTGGGGATTTCACTTTGATTATTAATTCGGGGTAATTGCACGAAACTCCCCTGTAATTATAGTTAAATTATAGTTAAAATTCACGAAATTCTAATGTGTTAAAAATATATGCAAAAAGCCATCTATTTTATTGAACTCTGCACGAAACTCACATGTGTTAAACAAAAAGGAAGAAAACCCTATTTTTAAAACCCAACATGGAACCCCCCGGTTAAAAAAAGGCAAAAAGACACTCTTTTTTCCTTAAACTCTCACACGAAACCCACTCTTCTTTACAAACTAACAGATTTTATTTAATCTCGTTATGCAGGTTTTATGAAAACAAGTTCATATATGTTACATGTTTATATATAGCTTATTTTTGTTTATATATAGGTTTATTATTGTGAAATATGTTATGATTTTTGAAAATTATACATATTTTTTTACATATGTATTGTTGCTTACTCAATATATCCAAAACTTGAAGAAAAAGAATTTGAATTGGTTAATAATCATGCATACATTAGAATTCTAAAAATTAGTCATAATATATTTTAAAAGTACACCTTAAAATTCATTCTAAAAGAAAAAATCATTACAGAATAGGAGAAACTGATGTAGAGAGAGAAAAATTAGAGGGGATATTGGACAAGAGAGGGGATTTCATCCAGGGTTTAAGAAAATATATAGGTTTTTTGCCTATTTTTTAATACGATAGAGTTTTGTGCAGTGTTTAAAAAAAGAGGTTTTTTTTTATATTTATTTAACACATGGAGTTTCGTGCAGGAGAGTTTCTTACATTTCATTATAACGCATTCAGAGTTTTGTACAATTTATCCTAACTTTGTGTGAAACTAATTTTCTGTTGTTTTTCAAAGAAGATAAAAATGCAACTTTCACTTATTGATCAGTAACTCAGCTTTTGATGGTCTTTGTACCCATCGACACAAAGCACATTAGATTAGATTATATTAAAGTTTAAAGGGCAAGGTTTTGAGGCATTTTAACCATTCTTTTTCATCACATATGAGTAGGTATTATTGGGATTTGGTATGTCTGGGAAACATGTGTGTATGTGGGTGTGAGTGATGGTAATGATTAGGAAATGTAGGAAAGAGAGGGATAAAAGGGTAAAAGTAAGGGAGTAATTCTCAGAATCTTTAATTCAGGACGTAATTATCATGACAACTAATCATCCCTCTATTTTATTAATTAATCCCATCAACTATCTTATCCACTTATTTATTTATATATATTTATACTTGCAAAAGCATGCTCATAAATAGTTTTAGGTATCCCCAGTTGGAAAATATCCAACCCCAAGTAAAAATCCTTTTTCCATGTTTGCTAATCGCATTAATATCACATTCCCAATCATGGACAGAGTGAAAGCATTA
The DNA here is from genome assembly GCA_907163345.1 of Haberlea rhodopensis. Classification (NCBI taxonomy): domain Eukaryota; kingdom Viridiplantae; phylum Streptophyta; class Magnoliopsida; order Lamiales; family Gesneriaceae; genus Haberlea; species Haberlea rhodopensis. The sequence goes on from CAJQUN010000060.1 coordinate 1,813,097, forward strand.
GACTTTTTTAAAATTTCAAAAGTTCAAATTTTGTACATAATTTTTATAAATATGAATTGTTTCAACAAAAATTATCAACTCAATCAGAAATAATTTAAAAATATTACATACGAAACCAGTTTAAAAGAATGAAAATGGAAGAAGATGAGTAGAGTGTGTTTATTTGATGTTACTCTTAAGAGCACTGTACTTAAGGGTACATCTTACTATACATTGAAAATATTTCAAATCGAATATTCTCGATACATGGTAGATAGATCCCTAACCAAGGGCACTATCCGTGAGGGATATCATAAAAAAATCCGAGTGGAACACTTCGTGTTTTGGGATCCCGATGAAGTTGGCACTTACCTGATCAAACTTTTATTTAATGCTCTTTCTTTATCGGAGTTGTGGAAAATAGCCAACTTCCGGAGTTTGGACTTTTCCCTTGTTTCTAGTAGAGGTCTAATGACATATTAAAACATGTGAATTTGTAAATCTACTTCAAATCATAATTCTTACAACAATACGAATTCTTTGACAATCAAGGCTACTACATCGGGTATTTAGTGTGGGTCAGTATACATTTGTCTGCGTAAGACAGAAAACAAGAAAAAAAATTCAAGACATACGATTCTCCAACCATGTGTCTTCCTATACCTGAAATTTACAAATAGCACCTGCTAAAATTTTGATGCACACAAAATGATCTGTGTTTCAAGATTTTGAATTGATTACAGAAAACAAGAAGTCGGGATCGTTTTAAATCTTCTGCTACACGATATCGATTGACGTTGTCGATCCGGAAGACAAGGATCTGTTGGAGCCTTCCTTTGCTGGAGCAGAAGATAATGATCTGTGAGATCCATCCTTTGAACCAGAATAACCCACGGCCTTTGAGCCACTGCCTTCTTTTGCTATCGAATAAACAACTAGCGCCTTTACAACCTGCCGGAATCTCCTTCTGTAAGTTGGTAGCTTCGATGAACTTCTGATCATTCCCAGCATTCTGCCAATAAACGTCGTTTAAGAGTTTATAAGCAACAAGGGCAGATAGAAATAAAGTCTGATAAACGTAAGTCCCCCCATCTCAAATATATATACATGTTTGAGTTTTGACACCTATTTTTTCTTCTTTTTCTTGATGTGTTATATCTAAAATACGTCTATATCGATTCTTTTAGTTTCGTCCCTCAAAGTATAACCAGTAGCACTAGATAAAGCTCAAATCAAGAATGTTGAAGGGAAAGGGAATCACACGAAGAGTTAGAAAACAGCACAATGACCAACGTTCATATTTAACTTGGAGAACTTGAACATGGAAGTTTGCAACTAGTTTCTTACCTGCGACTGAGAGCCTCGATTTGAGCTGCTCTGAGGGCATCTTTAGGAACAATACTCCCATTTTCCCAAGATTTAAAGCATTTTTCATTGTTTCCGAAAAGAACAAGTTTCTCCAGATACCGTAGCTCGCCTTCCTCCAAGTTGATCACTCTGATTTGTTCCTTGAGGACCATTATAGGGTGGAAAAACCAGTCCAACAGTCTGTCCTGGGGTCTATTGTGATAGTTAACCTCCGTATTGTCCATAAACATAAGACCATTTGATCCAGTTTTAATGGAGTAAAGAAGAGTGTGAAACAATGAAAAACAAGGCAATCCGACAACAAGAATAGGTGCCTCGTGTGAATTCTTGGCTTTCAACCACTCAGAGAGGTAGGCTGGCGTTAACACGCCCTTGTCCAAAAGCTCTTTTCCCATCCCTTCATTAGATTTCATCATGCTTTCCCATACCTTTTGAGAACAAGGGATTTATCATAAAGCATCGATGAAAGACGTAGCAAAATCTCATGAATCTTGAGAGTAGATTACTAATCTTTCAAATTCTTACATACCTGAACCATTTTCACCTCCTTTATTGTCTCCCTTACCGATCTTGATGATGTCAGGCTCGGAACAAGAATCGCCGGAGTTTCAGTCAGGACAGAACCGCGTAAAGAATGGTTTCTTCCAACCGAAAATTCTGAAGTATTGGACATATTTTTCTTCCGGTACCGTGGCCTATAAGTGACAAAGACAATTAGTGCATCACTAGCAAATGCAACAACTTATCGCTCATTCAATCAAATAAATTAATAGAATTACTTTGGGAGGATCGACCCTTCACGAAGATAAAGCCAATCGTTTGTATACTCATCAAATTCCGCAACCATAGCAATCACATATGCAACGCCCCGTCGGAAGGATCGTTCCTGCTTTAAAAAAAATTGGAGATAAGTGATAGATAAATACTCTGTATCTAGCATAAAAATCTTAACGAAATTGAACATAGGAATATTTGATCATAACCTGATATACTACAACAGATCCATACAATCCTATGAAAAAGCTCGAAAATATAGCCATTATGATGCTCCCAATAACGATGAGGGGCCACATAATGATCGTCAAACCAGCAATGGGAATGCAAGCGGTTTCAAGAAACGGGCCTTCCCGACTGATCAAATCGTGTAGCAGCCTATGCCACCCTTTAACCAACATGTATGGACTCTTCACTATAGCTATAGCTGTGTAAAGAGGGATCTCGACAATCAACCCGAAGAGGCCAACGATGATGCATGCTGGCACATGGACAAATCTGCAAGACACTTTCATATGACTGTTTAACTAACATCAGAGTAAGTCCCGTAGCAAGGAGTTAAAAATCATATACTTTGCATTCATAATTCAATTTGAAAACTACAAAGTTATGTAGTTTGGTAACGTTACGCTTTCTTTAATTATGACAAGCCTCCAGCAAAACGAAATTGTTTACAGCATTATTAATGAAACAATTCCATCAAAATCTTCTTCAATGTTCCTCTAAAAATATTTAACACCTGCGGCGAATTAATCATAATTCTTGTCAGGGGAAGAATGAAGAGAGTAAACTTGTCGAGCTAACTATATGTCTAAGTCTAATATATTCTTTGCTATATTAAACTGCTTCGCAAATCCGACATTTTGTTTTCAATGGTCAGTGTCAACCCCCTGAAATATGCACATTCCAGTTTTCAATTAGAAGAATTACCTAAGAGGTTGAAGCTCACTAGAAGCAGGATTTTCTCTCAATTCCTTCAAATACAGTGGATAAGAATGATAACATACGTCAGCAAAATCTTGAACCACGGTACAGCTACCCTTGATAGTTTCCCATGTCCCATCCTAAAATTTTCACATGCCATGAAAAAATTGAGATTAAAATACACATTTGAACAAAGACATGAAACGAGCAAGAAGACCGAAATATCAAGTTATGAAAAATATACCAAAACACAGTGGACACATTTCTTGGATTCATTATCATCAAGTCTGAAAGCTTCAAATGAAGCAATCCAAGGAGTGAAGAAGCCATAGCCCAATCCCACAAGAACGCAGCCAGCTATGCTGAGGCCCAGCCAGATACTAAATAATGCAGGTAATACAAACAAGACTGCAACTTTCAGTGGCGCATCAAATCTATCGGTCCTGTTAACACAATTTGTTAAAGAAATCAGAAACCCATGTGAAAAAATGACCATTTTGTATGATACATTTAAATAATTACTTCAAAAGCGTGTAGACTGTCCAGGCCACATGTGCAGGAAAAAGGCCAAGAATCACCCCTAAATTCCCCAATATTATAATCAAACTAGCAATCGGACCTACAATCAAACCTGCAGTGTAAGAAGAAGAGAACCAAAACGATCACCGCTTAACAATAAAAGGGGGAAAAATTTTAAAAAAAGAATTTTATTATCAAGAAAAGATAGCATACTTTTAAAGGCACCAAAGCATAGGACTGCACAGAATGCAAAAACCACCACGATTGTTTTGACCCAATCTTTCAAGCTGTGAGACATGTCTGATTAGACAAGAAACTCCTCAGAATCAGATCAAAATCCTCCCGAGAAATTTTTCAAGAGAGCCCAAATTATTCAAAAAGAACAAGAAAGAGACTCTCGTAGAAGTTCCAAGAACAAGACAAAACGAACGGAATCAAAGACCAGTACCCCAATCGAAGGGTTTTTTCGTTCAAGATTGAAGAGCCTTTCATGTCTTTAGGATTTCAACTATGAATACATTTTAAAAAATATAAATTTGGTGGGACGTGGAAATATATATATTTTTTAATATGAATTGTGTGCACTTTATACATTCTTGAGGAAGTAGACGTATATATATATAAATATATGAATTATTTTCATAAAATCAAAGAAAGAGGAAAAATGGGAAAGCACAGTTACCAAACTTTTAGGGGAGTGGTTTAGAATGGCGGCTAGCTGAATAGGCAACATCGAACTTTCTTCTTCGGCTGCCATTCATATTGGTTTTATTTGCAGAGAATTGGGGTTCAAGGAGGCAGCCTCACCACGTCGCTACGCATAGGAAAATATTTGTATGGATTCGTTATAAGCTTAACATATACATTAACTCAATATAATTGATTTAAAATAATGTTAATTTTTTATTTTTATTTAAAAAAATATTATATTTAATATTAAGTCATATACAAACATTTACCTCACATGTGCTTTCTAATTTGTGTTTTTATGGGTTATCCCAAATAACAAGACTAATAATATTTTAACAATAATTATTATAATAAGAAATGTGCTTTCTGCTTTTCTTTAGATACATTACGAATCCAATAAAAAGCGTGCCTGCCAATTCAGACGCCGCACACAGGGGTGTAGCCAGGATTTTCTGTCTAGGGGGGCTGGATTTTATGTTAAGAAATCATTGATAAAAGGTTGACGAGTCAATATATATATATATATATATATATATATATATATATATATATATATATATATATATATATATATCTCCAACAAATTATAAGTTTTGCTCATGATATTACTTTGAAAATTAAATACAAATATAGGAATTCAAAACTTATAATTTGTTGGAGATTCTAGTGATTTACGTTGGCTTTTAGTCAATCAATTTGTTAAATGCAAAGTATTCTTTAAATATTATTTATTGGTTATTAATAAGAAAGTGACATCCTTATAATTTCTTCACTATTTAAAATTTTTATAGGTAATTTAATGTTAGAATTTGTTGTTTAAAATTAGAAATAAAGTCAAATATTGGGCAAGCAAATGAAAATTAAAAAATATTTTTAATTGCAGCATAGATTAAATTACAAAAATAGTTAATTAAAATACTGAACAACAACTACTTCCACAAATTAACCGATATCAAGTTATGTTTCTAATAAAATATAGGTTGTGATTTCATATAGTTAATTTGATACTTATACTTATGTCCAAAATTTATAATTTTCTCAATTTTTTATTGTTTTTTTCATTTTTTTGCCATTTTTTTTCTTGTTCCGACAATTTATTTTATCCAAAAGTTCTATAAATTTTAACTCTATATATTATGGAAGAACATCACTATAACTATATTTGTTATTCCAAATGTACATTATCAAAATAATTTTCAAAAACGTTTGAGAAATGTAATGTTGGAGATCAAATATATTCCACATACATATTTTTTATTTATTAGGAGACAATATTTTATACGAACAAAATTTTAAACTTCTATAGACTTTTAAAATTTAGAAGTACAAAATTATAAAATGTTAATTTAAAGTCATTATACGTAAAATTTATCAACAATAAAATATTCTAGTCTATAATTTTTAATTTTCGTTGGAAATAATATTTTCTCCTTAATATAAATAAAATTGTATATATATTTGGACGATAAATAATAAGTTCAAGCAAATAATAAGTAAATTCAAAAGTCCAATGGGTTTGTGAGGGTTCGAACTCCCAACCTCACTGGAGAATTCAACCGTTGAGACCAACGGTGCTACTATCAAATCAATAATTCATTGAAGAATATAGTTATATATATTAATTTAACGCGGGGCTGGGCTGGGCTCAGCCTAGCCCAGCCCCTACGTTAGATCTGCCTCTGGCCGCACATAAAACTTAAATTTAGAAATATTACATTATATACATACATATATATTGATCAAAGAGAAAAATAGAGTTTTAGAAGGCTCAAACTCGAGCCAGTCTCATTAATAGAAGAATTTGAGAATCAATCTGATTACCCAGAGCTGTCAAATACACATATATATATATATATATATATATATATATATATATATATATATATATATATATATCACCATATTCTTGTCAAGTGAACCATATTCTATATAAGTCCCTTTAATTTACTTAAATCTTTTTGTATACTACTCAAAAACCTAGAGGAGGTTAAATGAAAAATAAATTTTGAATTTATACTCAAGAATAAGAAAGAAATAAAAGGTGGGTTAATTAACTTAGCAACGAAATTTGTAATTTTAAAAATAAATACATATAATTATCCTGATTTCCTACCTTAAAATCACTTTCACAGACTAAATATTTGTATTAAAGATAACATCAGATTGACATGATATATTATTAATGTTATAAGCTTTTGTTGTTTGTGTATCTCTTTTAGGTATTTTTTATTCATCGATTTGACTTTACCATATAATAAAAGAATATTAATTGTTGACTTGTGTAAGGTTCTTTAATAATAAGAATCAGTTAATATGCAAGTGTAAGTAAGGTATGGCATCGTGAAACAAACAAAAAACTAATACGTATCTAAGTTTCTAAGCAAATTTGTGGTTCTTGAACTACGTGAAGTACGGGATTTTTTGATGTTACCTGTAATAGCAATGTTTTGGGAGTCCTCCATATGGAATATCATAACGTGTCTATATCATATTATTACTTTGACAATATATGGTCCATGTTATCAAGAAAATGATGTGCGCTACGGTCCTATTGCCTCTGTTTGAGTTAATTATTTTTTTAAAGAGTAGTTTGTCTTGGTTTGGGGAAATTCTTGCATAGACCGAGTGTAAATCCGATCCATATTTTCGGATCTACACTAGTAAAAAAAATATAATCAAAGTGAGTCTTACATCTCTATATTCGGCACAATTGATAACACCCCAAAGAGCAAAATTAGTAATTCACACGACTAAGAGTCCCTGAATTTCAAGTTAAAACTCTTAGTGCTTGATCTTGAAACAGTAACTACAATTTGAGCACATTTAAGCTACATGAAAAATATAAGATAAATTCGATGGCTTATTATTCAAGAACCAATTTTAGTATAAATTTTTCGTGGTGGAAATTTCCAACCTTTGAAAAGACCTCATGCCGTGATATAATAAGTGACGGAGGCCAGATTCCTGGTTTTAAACATTATCAAGATTTTACTATGGCCAATCTTAAAAATATGGGTCAGTAATTTTACCTTCTTTGTAATTTATTGTGGTGTTTATTGCATGTTTAGCACTGTCATTAGTTTCAACAGCAAGAACATGATTAACTGTTTAGTATGTGGTATAAGATAAACGAAGAATGTGCATGTGTAACATGAGGATAAAAAAGTAATAGATATATGTCATTTATATAGTGTGATAAATTGAATGGTAATTGAATGGTAATTGATGTGTGTGTTCTACCATACCAAACCACACCTAAAAGTATCCTAAATACACTTTCAGAATCCATAGGTAAGTAAAACATAGAAAGTCTTACTTGTCTATTTTCCGACACTTCATGAAGATAGTCTTTGTTCACATCAGCTCAAAGATCTGCACACCAGAAACACGTTTAAGTTTATCAATTTTAGAGGGAATGTATGACAAAAGTCTGAATCACAACTGTGAAGTCTCATGAATTTAAGCTATAATATCTATGGTTCCAAAGTCATATCAGAAATTTCTTGAATAGAATGGCACATTATATCACATACGTGTATAGGCATTTCAGCTATGACCAGACCGCTGCTTTCTTCGAGGGTTTTAAGAATTACAACTTCTCCCCCGACAACCATGTTGATCACTATGCCATCTACAAATACACGAGCAAAGATACAACATGAATGAATTTTTCTCATATTTTACATATAAGAAGCATGGGGGTTGAATTTCATTCCTATTTTTGCATGGATTATTCAAGGAACACATATAAGGACAGAGATCAATGTTTTTTCAATACTTTCATTTGCTACATACCCAATTTTCCCTCCTTGCAAGCAAAATTCATATTAATTGAATTGAAGACAAACCTGATGATAAGCATGTGGCCATGCGCCTTGTATATATCTCCTGTATAAAAATATAATTATATAATTATATTTTGACGAGATTACTCGGCCAGGAATCCTCAAATTTTCACAGTATTTGTGTGCACAAAATTGCAGGCAAAGAATTATGTACTATGTGAACACATTTGACATATTTCTCAACATAAATATAATGTATAAAAAACTGATACAAGTATAGGCTTCTCACAAAGACAAAAGATGTCACGTTCTTTCAATACATTATAAATTTTCAAAAAACTGGGCATTCTAAAAATAACAAGTCTAAAGCATTAAGTTTGACTTGGTCCATGGCCATTGTTCCAAACTTAAAACAACGGTTAGTAATGGAGGATATCTCTCGTTCATGTTAAGCATAAATATATTGTTTTCTATACATTCTAAATTTCATTGGATTCCACCTAGTGACGTAATATGAAGTTATTGGATTGTTGGCATCCATGTGAGCGTGTGAAGATTACACATGTGCATAGTCTCTAGACGATTGTAGAAAGATCGATTCTGTTACATTGGCACAACAGCATAACAAATTCGATTCCATTTTTCTTAGCTTTATTTTGATCTCTGTAATTGTATATATACACATTGATGTATGCAATATAGGATTGAATGGAAATTATATACTTTCATCATCTTTGCGTAGCTCTTTATTTTCTCTAACTCATCTTTACTGGTTCAAACACTTAACAGATTATAATGACTGGAATTAACTTTATTTTGTTGATCTTTTTTGGCAGGTTAATTCCCCTCAATGTCAAGTATAAGTGTTCAAATGTTTTATATTTTCCGTTTGCCCATCACCAATCCACACATTGACTAATTTTGATAAAATTGACTATTTCAACATGCCACGTGAACTTTATATTGGATAGATATCAAGGAAAAACAATTCTAAACAAGAAATCTCAAGTTGGTGCAATAATTTAAGAGTACAGGGATTCAAAACCATCACTTCACTCTTGATATGTATTAAAAATGTGAGAACCCAAAATATATTATTTACACTACTTGGAATTTTTCAGTGCTCCCTTTTTTCAACAAAATGGATTTGAAGATATTATGTCATATGAAAACTTAGAATACATGAATTCTAAGGATGACCATAACTCTTTTATTTAGTAAATAAACGTAGTAATGATGTTAAACCGAGAATTAGGCCTCCCTCCCTCCGTGTAGCACTTATACACACAGAAAATTTCAAATTGAAAAGTTGAACCAGCAGTTCAATATGAACCACATTTAAGACACAAAAAAACATCGATACACAGAAAAATTACCTTCTTTGATGGCAGCTCATAATTGATTAGAATGCGAGCACTAACAGGTGACTCCCCGGAGCCAACAAGCGGAAGGCAGGCATCGGTGACAACAATCACGTTCGACTTTCTCTCCTCTTCCTTTCCTTCATCTCTATTAATTTCATCTTTTCCCATTCTATGCCACCTCCCTGTTGCCCGTCGGAAGTTATCTAAAATCTGTGCTCTCTCTACTTCAGAAAGGTCACTGTACTGCAATTGTGATATATTAAAAGTTCAACTGTAAGGAGGAACAATTTACTACTGCATAATTCGAGGAAAGTTGGAACTTTTTTCGTAGTCTATACTGCTAATTATTGAGCACGAAAAACAAATGGACTTAGTATCAATAAGTGTAAAAAGAATTTAACTTTCCTTTTATTTTTATTAGAAATCACTTTCCTTACAAACTGAGAGATAGGAGATGGCCAAAAGATAGTATCACACATATATCCTTCCCTACACATATACGCCAAAGATTGGAGCATATATGTCCGAAACTAATAGGCTCCCACATGCCTATTAGTCGGATATTAGGAAACAACTAGGACAAAAATTATCTTAATGACATAAAAAAGGTTTTGTTCATCAATTTTTTTCCAAAAGCTCCAAGGATAAGATAATATTACTAGTCAAATAATTTTAGTTCGACAAATCCATGGTCTTTAATTTAAATCCTAATCATCTAAAATAGCACAATATTACCATTTTGCTAATCACGTCATCATCAAGCGTATGGCCACATAAAATACAGTATTCAGCTTTTTGTTCAACAATTTACAAAATGTAGCTATCAAAAAGATCTAAATGAATAAAAGGTTTCACTTGTTACGAAGTGCACGCTCAAAACACTAAATAAGGGAAAAGGCATTCACATACCAAAGAGGAAATGTGGACATACGAGGAAATATTAGAGACATTAGAGCAAACAGCATCAAGTTCATCACGTGTGCTGCAGCAAACTACCATTGGAAGCCAAGGCCGCCGCCCAACCATCCCCAAAAGATCCACTAGGGTTTCCTGTAACAAAAAATTTCCCATTTTTTGAAACAAAGTTCCAGTTAATTTATATACCAATCAAAACTAAAATTACTATTCCGATGGTTCCTCAAAAAGAAATTTAAACCATCTTGAATTGAAGCCTGTCGACGGCGAGGTAGAAGTGGCGCTGGGGGCTGAATAAACAGAAAAGGTGACTTAATTTAGATCATTTGCTCATATGCATTCAAATGCACCGAGAATAAAAATAATTGATTGCAAAAAAATTGGTAAAAATAAAAAATAACAGCAAAGATTAACGGTGGAGGGGTACCTGAAAGAAGACGGTGGCGAAGGAGAGGTGGACAGAGGTGATTCTGAGGAATCCATTTTTTTCCTCTTAATCTGCACTTCTCACTTCACTCGAGAAGACTTCCTTAATCTAGTTCTATGGACAAGGAACACCAAGTTAACAAAAAAGTCGTTGTTCGCTTTAAACTCGTGGTAGCGTTACGTCATATTAATGTTGCCTTCCTCTGGTTAACATGGTTTGTTTGATAATACATTTAAGGGTAGTGCCCTTAGCGGCATCATCACCATTCATTTGGAATCTTTTTTAAAAAAGAAAAAAAGATTCTAAATGGATGGTGGATGATGCCCCTGAGGGCAGTACCCTTAAGGACAGCAACAATAAAACCGGTTAACATGGCGAGAAATTGCATCAGAGTGCGTCGAGTTAGAGCTGTCAAACATGGGTTGGCCCATCTGGCTGTTTCAACTCGATTGGAGATGTAGACCAATCCGTTAGGGCTTAGGGTTGGACTGCTGGTTTGTTTAATTGACAATAAAAATCATATTAATTAATTACAAAATTTATTAAAAAATAAAATCTCGTAAAATTATTTTTTTGATGGGTTGGACTACCTAACCTGCTGTGATGGGTTAGGATGTTTCTTAACCCGGCTGGATGCGGGCATAAATGAGCCTAGCCCGTTTGGTCATGTGTTAGAACGAGTTAGCTCATTTGGAGCGGATTGGATAGAAAGAAATTCATTTTCCCACTTTCTACTTTATCGGAAAAAATAAAGTACTTCAAAAATTATTTAGTGACAAGTATTTGCTCTTGAAGTCAAAATTTCAGCCAATACAATCAAAATACTTCGTATAATGTGCCATAGTAATCAAGTTGTAGACGAAAATATGATTAAAAAAATGAAAAAAAATAAAAAATAAAAATCGTACAAAATAAACCTTGACTCAACCCTGTTAGAGATTGTGATAGAAATGGCTAGACTACAGGAAATGATCCTTGTTGATGATAAAGGGCTAGGCCTTGAATACAGGGTGCTTAATGAATTAGGTTGGCCTGAAACCAATTCGAAATCGAAAACAGGCCATCCGGTTAGAAATTGGATTCGATCTGATAAGTTACCGGATCGAGATGGTTGCAATGACCGAAACTAATAGCTTACAGATACCAAAACCTGAAACGGTAGCAAATTTTTAAAAAAAAATATTAAGAAAAAATTTAAAATTAGGTGGCCAACGGAGCCAACTAGCAGTTGGCCAAATATTTTTTTAAAAAAAACATATATATATATATATATGTGTGTGTGTGGGTGAGGTTAAATTCACACAATCTTCATAATACAATTATTTTTATGACATCATCATTTAGCAGTGGTGGTCGACAATCACTTAGTTCATCGGTGATAAATTTGTATGTTCCAATTCCCGAGTTAAATGAATATTATGATTTTTTTGATGATTTTGATATCACAGGTGCACCTATGAACATCGAAGATCAAGCACCTAAACGTGTCTCCTTCTGGTTTCCATCAACGACAACAAATCATTCATCAGAAGCCACTACCGTAGCGAGTAGAGCAACGACTCGTGTCAAAAGACACAATGTATGAGATCATTTCGAAATCACTCAAAAATAAGGTGTGAACGAATCTATTGCAATTTGTAAATTATGTAAAACAATGTACACATACAAATCTGGTGGTCAAGCAGAGATCGATTGATGCCTTCTTACTTTTTCTTTAAAATTTAATTACAGGTTCCAACTTGGAACCTGTTCCAATCCGGAACCATAACCAATCGGGGGTTCCTATAGGGGTTGTAACCGAAATGGGTCCGGTAACACCCCTCGCTTGCATGATTGGGTTGACTAGAACTGAAGGGCACTTTATTGTATTTTAGAGGGACTAATCTTAAAGATTTTTTTTAAAAAATGCATAATAAATTTAAAATTGCGAAAGACAATGGTCATTATTGAGAAATGAATATGATGAATTTGGTATTTCATTATCATGGTTTAAATTATACATTTTGTGTACTATATATACAACAAAAAGTATAAACAACAAATCTAAGAAATCTCGGCTGTATTTATGGCTGACGGCTCAACGGCTATATTTATGGCTGACGGCTCAACTGTTGCAGATCTCAACAAATCTCGGCTGATTGAATCTTGGTTCACTGTTGATAATCTCAACACTCCCCCTCAAGTTGGTGCATATATGTCACACATGCCCAACTTGTCTAAGAACTTTGAGAACACTCGATTTGATACTGCTTTTGTAAGGATGTCAGCTAACTGATCTTCTGACCGAATCTTTGGTAACTCAACAAATCTTTCATCCAATTTCTCCTTAATGAAGAAAATATCAACCTCGACATGTTTTGTACGGTCATGTTGAACTGGATTATGTGCTATATCACATGCTGCTTTGTTGTCACAGTAGAGCTGAATTGGCTGCTTTAAGGAATAACCTATGTCCTGTAAAAGAAATTTCAACCACAATGTTTCACAAATTCCTAAGGCAATTCCTCTGTACTCGGCTTCTGCACTAGATCTCGCAACAACATTTTGTTTCTTGCTCCTCCATGTAACTAAATTTCCACCTACAAAGGTAAAATATCCAGATGTTGATCTCCTGTCATCAACTGCTCCGGCCCAGTCAGCGTCGGTATATACCTCGATGTTTTGCTTGTTTGTATTTTTAGAGAACAGAATCCCCTTTCCAGGAGCAGATTTTAGATACCTTAAAATGTGCATGACTGCATTCATATGTTGTTCACCAGGATTATGCATGAACTGACTAACAATACTTAGCGCATATGCGAGATCTGGTCTTGTGTGAGCTAAGTACATTAGTCTTCCAACGAGTCTTTGGTACCTCCCCCTGTCTACTGGTACCTGGCTTGTCTCAATACATAACTTCAGACCCTCCTCCACCGGAGTGTTAGCTGGTTGGCAGGCTGACATACCAGTTTCATGAAGTAGATCTACAGCATACTTTCTTTGAGATATGAATATTCCTTTACTCGATCGAGATACTTCAATTCCGAGAAAATATTTTAAGGGACCTAAGTCTTTCATTTCAAATTCCTTTGACAAGTACTCCTTCAAAGCTTTAGTTCTTCTGGGTCATTTCCTATGACGATCATGTCATCCACATATACAATCAGCGCAGTAATTTTCCCATGTTGCCTCTTTAAAAATAACGTGTGATCTGAATTACTTTGTTTGTAACCAAAGGTAGTCATGGATTTGGCGAATCTTCCAAACCATGCTCTAGGGGACTGCTTTAATCCATATAATGATTTTTTCAACTTGCACACCTTCTGTTTTTGTCTTTCTGTTACCATACACCCTGGTGGGAGATCCATATAGACTTCTTCAGAGAGTTCACCATGTAGGAATGCATTCTTCACATCAAATTGTTGTAACGGCCAATCAAAATTTGCAGCTAAGGATAACAAGACCCGGACAGTGTTGATTTTGGCTACAGGTGCAAATGTCTCAGTGTAGTCAATTCCATAAGTTTGAGTGTATCCTTTTGCCACCAATCTCGCTTTAAAGCGTTCGATCGTTCCATCAGCTTTGTGTTTCACAGTAAAGATCCAACGGCACCCAACTAGTTTTTTTCCTATGGGACGGTCAACGAGTTCCCAAGTTTGGTTCTTTTGCAAGGAGTCCATCTCTTCATTCATTGCAGCTTTCCATTTTGAGTCAATTAAGGCTTCCTGCACACTGTTAGGTATAGATACAGTAGATAATTGATTTACAAATGACTGATTTGTTTGTGACAAGCGATGTGTAGATACATAATGGTTCATGGGATATCTTACTTTGCTAGACAACTGAGGTTCATATGTTGGTTTTGGAATACCTCTGGTGAGACGTTGTGGTAACTGTCTCCTAGTTGACTCAAACTCCGCATAAGGAATGTCCTCAGACGACGATGCCAAAGCAAGATCTTTGATTTCTTCTTTAGTAAACCAGTGCTCAACGGCTGTATTTATGGCTGACGGCTCAACTGTTGCAGATCTCAACAAATCTCGGCTGATTGAATCTTGGTTCACTGTTGATAATCTCAACAATTATTAGTCCCTCTACATTGGTCTGTCCATCCATCGTCATCAAGCAAGGTAACTATATTTACACCCCAAATGACATTAGATAATGTGAAAGAACTCCATTTGTGAACTTTTGATTGATTTGGAAACTACGTAGGTATTATATCAAGTGCATTGATGATTGGTTTTTAGAGCACAAACTTCGTATCGTGTCGTTTTCATAGTCATGTGGTGGGTTTTTTTTACCTTATACACAGTTCTGAATATCTGATGTCTTTCATGATATATGATACTCCTTAAATATAGTCACTATCTGATTGGTCGACTTGTTGCCTTTGCGTCCTGATGATCTTACTTCAGAAGATATTGCCTTTGCGTCCTGATGATCTTACTTCAGAAGATATCGCCTCTTTCTCCGACCTCTTTGTTGGTTACCTACCTGTTTGGTCGACGTGTTTTACCTCACCTGTTCGCCCTCCTCCAAACGTTCTGGCGAGATATGCAGAGCAATATCGGGGATTTGATTGTATTCACAAGATCTTATCATATACTGAGAAGATTTGGATAAACATGAAAGTAGTCCTTGATATAGGGTAACTCTTAGTTCTTTACCTATAAATACTAGGTTCAATATGCATGTTTGGGCATTCATAATTTCTTTCACTTACTTTACAAGTGTATATTTTCTCGTATCCTCTCGCCTGACTTGAGCGTCGGAGGGGACCCGCCGGAAAAACTTACGGCCCCCTTCTCACTGTTGCTTCGTGCTTTCAGGTCATCTCAGAGGCTACTTACTGCCATCATCGTCGTTTTTGAGTATTGGAGAAGAAAGATAGGTGAACCCTCTCTATTGATAGCAGCAGATCATCGTAATTTTTTGTGATATTAATGTATATCGTTCGAGATCGTATATGGATGAATGCGTGTGAACCGTTGAAGCAAAATAATGAATACTATTTCCTAAAAGCATAATGGAGACGATAAGTATTATGAAAATAAATAAATGGAAGTAGACTGCTTTACCTATAGCTACTGTATTTAGCATTAAAAAAAAACCAGCTAGTGACAATTTACGTTCGTTCGTGTGGTATCGATAATAGATATTTTACCTTTGTAATTTGTAAATATGTATTTTACCCATACATGACATCTCTAATAGGTATTTTACTCCATGTAATTTGTAAATAGGCATTTTACCCATTGTGATTTTCAAAATATGCACTTTTATCCCGTGATTTACAAAACATATCATATACGTAGGGCAGAGAAGAATCTATATGTACCTGTGCCCCCCTCAAAATATTTTGTCATTCAATTTTGCCAAGCATGGTCCATTGGAATAGTTGTGAGGACATTGTAATTCGAAACCTCATATGTGAACTTTTCTCCTTATTTTTTACTTTCCTTTTTGTAAAGATGAGTTAGCAACACAGGCCCAATGTTCAAGCCCATCAAGCCCATACATTCAAAATGATCCAAGAAGATTGTAGTCTGATGAATTCAAATATTCAAGAATGATTTCAAGCAATAAAATTTGTTATAGTTGTTTAACTTGTTAACAGAATATCTAAGTGTAAATATTTCATTGGCTACTTTAATCTTTAGATTACATATAACTATGCAACCATTGTAAATGAATTGAGGGAATGAAATTATAGATTGAAAATCTTCATCACTTTGTTTTTTTTTTTTTTTAAAGTAAATATCAAAAACAAAAAATTAGTCTTCCTTTCCCGCTCTCCTCTTTCTTGAAATCAAGCAAGTTCCAAAAAAAATCTAAATTTTATGTAATTAAGTTTTGCCCCCTCTAAAATTGTTTTCTAGATTCGCCCTGACGGAGGTATGTTTTACACATATTCACAAACTACAGGGAGAAAAATGTCTATTTTCAAACTGTCTATTTTCAAACCATATGAATGTAAACTGTCTATTTTTGAAAACCACAAGGGGTAAATTGTCTTTTTCAAACCACTGGGTGTAATCTATCTATTTAGAAAACCACACGAAGTTCGTTACCAATAACCCATGAAAAACATATAATTGTTCTTGCATTTATTCTTCCTTGCATGACATCATACTGTTCATTGTTCAAACTCTGGCATTCTTGCTACGTATTTGAGTTATTATCTGCCAATTTAATTACCTTTACATTCTATAACTTTATGTATATTTTGCATTTTCTCGGTACTTGGAACGTGGTGGTAGCAGCTGGAAATCCATTGTGAAAGGCATCATTCCTCATCATGTGTGGTACACCAAAGTTGCCCGGTTACATGCTATCTTCATCAGAACTTCTATCATGCCGCCTGTTGTATCTGTTAAGGACTGGCAGTGGTGCACTTTAAGGGTATTCCGAATGATTTACCCGCACCCGTTGTAGGTCTATCCTGCATTCTGCCTACGTCTTTGCACACATTGTCTAATATGGAGAGAAAATCTCGTACAATCAAGAAAATTCTTAATGGATGAGCCTCCTCTTTTGCAGCATCTCCGTGGAAATATTCAGTTACCTCAGTCACGAGGGACAAGACTTTTCTTTCTTCGGACTTAACCCGGTATATTTCCTCAGTAGCTTCATTAAGAAACTCTTTCATGGAATCACAGAATTTACCTTGCATGCTTTGTTTCTCGTATTGCAGAACCAATCTGACTTTCTCAAGTCCCGTTTCAAGTTTGGAGACATAGCTGCTCAACACATCTGAGTCCATTCCTGCTGCCTTTTTAACACTTCCAAGATCTTTACTTAACCCGAATAGGACCTGCAATCCTTTTTTCTTGAACTCTTCTTCTTGAAAAGTGGTTTTGATTGACAGATTTTCACTGGTGGGATCGGAAACTGCTCCTTCGGACCTGATTATCTCTTGGACGACAAGGTGAAGTAAGGTTGTTTTTCCATCTGTTCCCTTTATGTCAACTAATTTGAATAGAGTATCTAGTTTAAAAGCTTGAGCATCACCACTGTTAGTGCTATCATTCATGCGGTTTCCTGTCTTTAAAACAGCTTCAAGCAGCTTAAGAAATAGGCGGCTATTCTTCAATTCCTCACTCGCCTCCTGCATTGTGCAATGATCCACTTGTGAGATGACTAATGGAACTTAAATATTGAGATTTCAGTTACACTAGAATGACAATGTTTAAATCATAAAACATCATCATAGAATTAGCCAAGTTCAATCCAAAACTGGTTGTACCTCTAGAGTGTGAAAAGATTTTCGCAAGTAATTCACTTCCGTATCAAAGTTTGCTCTATATAGCATGGCTTCTACTCTTTCAAAGGAAAATGGAATGGCAAGAATTGACTTGAGGAATCTCTCTTCGGACCCTAACTTAAAGCCTTCATCATTGTAGTTTTTAATTTTTATTTCTTCCTCTTTGGTTGGTGCCATCTTCAGTAATGTCTCCAAAAGCTCTGGACCCAATCCCTCTGGATTTCCTGCAACATCAAAACAAATTCGGAGAGATAATCAACAGCAGAAATCTTGGAATAAATTTTTTGCTCGTTTAGGCATTAGAAACTAAGCATTTCATGCCAATTTTCCAAAATCATGATGTATGGTGTATTCGCTTTTGAATTGCTTGATGCTGAACTAGAATGACAATTTTGCTCTTTTTCGCCTCTTTTCTTTCATTTTACTCTTGGTCCTTTGATTAGAGTATTCAAATGTTTTCAAATGCATCTGAATTTCGCTTTTCTAGCTGTCAGGAATGAATTTTATTCTTCCACTGGAAAATTCACAAGTCCAAACTTGAGTTTCCAAGCTTGCCCTGCATTAATTAGTATAAAGAAGAGTTGATGATTTAACATTAATGCTTGGTTTTAGGTAGAGGTTTCTTTCATGTCCACTTTTCATTTTCTGATAAAAGAGCCATTTTTTATCATAGGAGTGAAGCTTATGATTGAAGCATTAAATATTTCATCTCTGAATTGCAGATTGAACTGGCTAAAATTTCAATCAACGAGCTAAAACCACTATATGGTAACAACGAGGATATTTTGTGATGCTTGTGCGCGACCAGACTTGATTGATTTCTTTTATGGTTTAGTGGCCTACTACAATTTATTGGGATTAAAGACGTAGTAGTTGATGGTATTGTGAGCCAAAACTACTATATTTTAATAACTAAACCAAAACCTCCTTGGCAACTAATATTTTGGGTATAGCTGATATTTATTCACCTATTCATAAGGTAACGATACATACCATCTAGAAGTGCTTCACAAACCTCTTCTGTTGTCACGTTCAATGCTCGCAACAAAATGGATATGTTCTGGGGTTTCTTTGGATCTAGCACTCTATTCTCCTGATCCAAAGAAGAGATCACCAACTTCCTTCCCTCTTTAGGATCCGAATCAGCTGAATTAAATCTGAAAAGCGACCCCATTGCATCCTCGTTCAACCTGTAGGGAAAATATCCTATTCACAGATTGTATATTCATCACCATTATTTCCATAAAAGTATGATATTTTCACTTACTGGAATGAACTTGACTTTAAATGGTCCCAAACTGTGTCCCTGTCTGAGGTGGCTCGCACTTTGTCCCAATGCAGAGGTTTCAACTTGGGCTTCAACCCATCTTTGTCATCAGCACCATGTTTCTCTGATGAACTGGAACTTTTCCCCTCTTCTTCATCGGAGGTTATTTTCTCAGTCCTTGGAGTTGCTTTCGGACTGGAAGTCTTTAACTGTGGCCTTGTTACCAGTTTGGAGACTTGTAAATGTACATCTGTTTCCACGGGTCCGAATTTTCTTGCTGCTGGCAAAGGCTGTGGAGGCGGAGGCGGAGGCGGAGGAATTGGTATTTTAGATGTTTGTTGCTCATAATTGCTTATTGATTGAATCCGTGCCATATCCGGTGGTGGAGGTGGTGCCGAGAATTTAGCTGCAGCCCTTTTAGGAGTAAATGACAGTGTTCTACCGGGCTGCGATGGCCCCAAGGGAGAAGTTTCTGATGGTGGCAAGGATTGCTTTATTGATTGTATCATCGCGGGATTTGTGTCTGGGGATGATGCTGATAAACTAGATTTCGGTGATGTTCTCTTGGAATGAGGGGCAGAAGTATTAGCAATACGAGTTTCTGGTCTAGTGTGGTGTAATTGGCTCATATTGTTACTCCGGTGGCTGTGGCGTGAACCGGGAGAGTCGTTGCTCATAGATGATCCTTGTGGAGTGTAAAAATTTGTGTCATTACTCTCATCATCTGATGAAGACATTGGTGGAGGTGAATTTATACTCGGCGGCGGCGGCTTGGTTAAAGGTGGCAGAGGCTGAAGCTCGGGACTAGGCCGGTACCGTTCGGATATTTTTCCGGGCTTCAATTTTTGATACTGTGAGCCATTTGCATCATCACTAGCGGTCTCATTTACTAAACTTCTTGCAGATGGCTCCACTGTCCCAATGTAGAGGAAAGTAGATGGTGGCATTCTTGATTCTTCATTGATGAATCTTGAATTCCCATCAACAAGCTTCCGGGACTTATCGGTCTGATTCGAACGCTTCTTGAATAGATATAAGGCGAACGCAGATACCATTACCAGAGTCAGAATCCCTGATGAAACTACTATTCCAATTTTCTTGGCAGAATTGGTTGGCTTAGTGGCAACTGGATCAGCCACCGCCGTCCTGTTGGCTGAAGCTGAAGGCGGCTGCTGGCCAGCAGCGGCCCCCTGATCCACCGTTGGACTTGTCGGTGGTGGTGGAGGCGGCGATTCTGGATTGGATGGAAACAGTGGTTGGTGCAGAATTCTCCTGGTTTTCTCTTCATTAACGAAATTTTGAATTTTGGGTTCTGCCCCTATAATCAATTGGAGCATAAAAGAGACAATTAAAGAAAAAATCAAGAAAATGCACATACAACAGGCTCTCATTGTGCTTTTTCCTTGATAAGCTCGTTTATGGTCCTTTGTTTCCCCTTATTCATATCTGGTAGTTGGTTCTAAATTGACAGTTTTCGCCAAAATTTAGAGATCGAGAGAGAGAGGGAAAAAGGAATGAGTTTGTGAAGGAGAAGCTTCTCATAGCTTCAAGATGCAGATGCTTTCTCTCTCCATCTCCCAGTGGGGATGATCACTCGGGCAATAGCTACAGTTTACGGGTTTCTGGCATGGAAGCGTCATGTAATTTAAAAATTGATAATTTATCTCGTATAATTAGAAATATATGCAACATAATATAATTTGAAAATAGATGTAATATAACAGGGTAAATTGCGTCTAAAATAAGAAAAAAATGTAACAAAACTTTATCATGTGGTGATGTACCTTATGTAATTTCGATCGGCTGCAACTTATCTATCTATAATTTAAAAATAGGTTAAACGCCTCGTATGATTTATGAGCATGTGCAAAATATTTTCTTATAAATAAACGGTATTTTTGTTATTACAACCCAAAATTTTTTGAAAAATTGTAGAGAGTGACGATGAGATATATTTTACAAACAACATGAGGATAAATGTCTATTTACAAACCATAGTGGGTCAAGTACCTATTTACAAACAACATAGGTAAATTGCCACTAGCTCACGCTTTTCCACCTCTTGTATTATCTAATGTTGTATTTGGATGAAATGATTTCCTTTCAACAATGTATTTGAAATTACTTCAATTAGGAATTTAAAATACATTGATATTGTTAAAAATGTCTTAAAATTAAAGATGATGAATTTGAAATCAATAAATTTTAAACTTAGCCAAACAATTTAAATGTATTTATATTAAGAATTTGAAATCTAAATCCATCAAATCATTACATACAAATAAAACATAAGTTTTCTTTTTTATTATAGTACATAAACTTGAGTTTACACTTGCAAAGTTGTTAGGATCGGTCCGGAGTGTTTAGAGGGGGGTGAATGAACACTCCTTCTAAAAATTAATCCCTTGTGATTTCTTTCGGATTAGTGAAAGAAATCTGTTTCTTAATCAACTCTTGTACAGAACAGACCACTGAAAGTATAAGTGCGGAACGGTCTGTTCTTGTATATGTAAGAACGGCTCGATGGCTAGTATGAAAGAACAAGTGCAGAAATACGATACACAGGATATGTTTCTGGAAGTTCGAAGGTGGTGTAATCCTTCTACGTCTCCCCTTCTTCCAATTAAGGAAGGTTTATACTAGAAGACTTTGATTTATACAATCCTGTTGTACAAACCCGATTCAGACTGGATTTACCTCACTACCAATCTGAAACTCCTAGTCACTCGATCTGCTCAGACACACTTTGTCTGACAGTTACAATATGTTTCTCACTTCTATTTTTCAACACAGAAAACACAAGATGCGCACAGTGATCCTAAATGATCAAATGTTACAAAGTAAACGTGCTTAAGGATAATTTTCAGCTCGAGAGCTTGTAAGCTTGTGATGTTTTGCTTTCTTGTGTATTTTTCAATTGATCAGCAAGCGAGTCATTTTTTATTCCTTTTGTTGCATCCTTTTATAGTTGTAAGTACCAACGACATTATTTCCCTTAATGTGCAACTTTGACTCTGCTTAAACTCTGAGAAAGCTACAGTCTTCTTCTTTAGGATACTTGCCGTTTTGGTTCATTCTTTCGGCGACTGTCAGGTAAGCTCTTCTTTGTCTTCTTACCTTTTATGGCAATCTTCAGTCTCTGGTCCTTTGTAGCATTAATTACAACATTAAATGCTACAATAAATAGCCGTTAATGATTCAGACTGAGGAGCCATTCTTTATGTATCCTTAGACTGCTCTGATCTGATAGAGATTGAGATCGATCTGAAGCATCGATCTAGTCAGTCTGAAATCCATCGATCCGTTCTGATAAGTAATATGCCTTATCATCTTGTTCTGTTTTGAGCTATTGATCTGGTCAGTCTGATTACCCTCGATCCGGTCTGATATGCTTTGTCATCTTATCAGCTTGATCTGTTTTGGGCGATCGTTCTGGTCAGTCTGATTTCACTCGATCCGGTCTGATATGTTTTGGCATCTTTAAAATCTCATCGATAAGATCCGGAACTAACAAATTCCCCCTTTTTGATGATGACAAAACCTAGCTTCTAAGTCTTTTTAACCATTCTGATAAGAACTCTGAAGCTAAAACTTTCGGATCGATTACTTTCTTTTTGTTCAAAATAAATGAACATAATTAAGTTGGATCGATTAAGCCTTTATTAAAGTTCAAAATAAATGAACAAGGACTTAATAAAGAAAGATTTTTATTGATAAAAAATCTGGCATACAGTCAGTCTAAAAATTTAATCAACGGGACTGCTATCTTCTTGAAGTTGGAGGCGGCTTGAAGTCTTTCTTCTTTTCCCCCTTTTTGTCAGCAGCAATCTCTTGAAGAAAAATCAACAACTTGTGCGAGCTGCGCGCTGAGAGCGTCAAGACGAACGTCTTGAGCGCGGAGGGAATTGGCAACAGATGCTCTGACTTCAGTGGCCAGCTCAATCTGCTCTTTTCTCAGGCTGTTCTTATAAGTGGCTTGCTGAGAAAACAGATCATTTATGCATCGCTGAAGGCTGCCGATACTGGCTGTCATCTTCTCTTTAAAAGAATCAAAGTCCAGGGATGTAACTCTCTGGCCTTGATGAACTTCGAGAACACGCTGAGATAGAGACAGGCAGTTGTCAGATAGGTGCTGAAGGGTCCTTGCCAGAGATGGAGGGGCATCAGATAGTCGGCTGGGAGAGCGATCTGATGAGGACAAGGCCTGTTCATCGTCTTCAGCAAACGGGACAAGTGAAGATACAACAGCTTGATGACTTTCGGACCGGATCAAGGTGACCAGATCCGAAGAAAAAGCTTGAATGAAGGCCATATCTTCATCTAAATGGATTGGAGGAGTGCTGGGTCTGGAGGGCTCCTCAATCTGGAGACCTACAACAACGGTGGACACCATCAGATCCGGATCGACGAACTCTGGAGCGCCAACTGTTGCAAGTTCTGCTGTTGGACTGATTTGATCGTGGGAGACTGATGACCCCAAAGGAATGGATGTTGTTGGAGAGTCCAACAAGATATTCAATGGTTCATCATCTATCGCAGACGGAGCATTAGGCAATGGCTTCTCCGCTGTCTGGTCTGGTACATCAGAATGAATAACCTCAACGAAAGGTTCTGCCAGAGTTTTGCTTGCAGAGGGATGATCCGGGCTGGTTGCTGGAGTGGATACACTGAGCTTCTGTCGTTGAAAACGGACAACTAAGTGAAGAGCATGAATATCCATCTCTAATTGGGCAATAACGGCCCCATCATCTCGTGCAGTTGGAGCAATCGGATCGAAGTTCTCTTTCTTAGCAGCTAGGAGCAGAGTGGCCAGTCTGAATTTTTGATTTGCCGTAAATAGTTCTTTGTGCTGCACGGCAATCCGAACATCATCGGTCTCTGTTCCTTTTAGAACTTCGTCTTCCATCTTCTTCAGTCTGTTCAGCTTTCCGAAGAACATCTCAATGTGGTTGACAGTCCGGTACTCGACGTACTCATCAAAAACCACAATGAGTGCCTTCACCTTCTCATCAACATCCTCCATAGCAATGTCGATGGCTGTCTGCGCTGCCGATTTTGGTTTAGAGGAGATTGGTTCGGAGAGAATGGCTTTTCCCTTGCCGGTGGAGGAAGGGGACTTGATCCCTGATTGGGTATAGTCGTCCAACTCAGTGATAACAATCTCTTTCACCACGGGAATGGTAGAGGGAACTCGGATAGTGACTTGGGGTGCAGGGGTTGAAGTTTGGGTTGAAGGTTGAGGTGCAGGGGTTGAAGTGGTTGAAATTTGTTTTGAAGATTGGGGTGCATGGGTGACTTTAGTTGGTGGCAAAATGGGTAGGGGTAGATTTTTGATTGGTTTGGTAATCTGGGTTCTGGGCTTCTTTGGAAGTGGCTTGGTTGGTGGCGAGGGAGCAGACTGGGTTTCTTCAGAGTCAGTCTGGATGGTCAGCTTGCGCTTGACGCGAGGTTTGCGCGCAACAGCTTGTTCTTCGCCCTTCTCAATCTTGACTGCAGCCAGAGTAGCAGGAGTAGGCGGAGCACTCTTGGACTTCAGTAGTGCGAGCCCTTTGGAGTTGAGAATCTTGAAAGGACTGAGAGCGGACTGCTTTCCCAGCTCGATGTCTAAGGACTCCAGTAGCTTGCTGAGAGGAACAGCAAAGCATACGGCCTGCTTGGATGCAATCACCGTTTCCATCAGAACTCCAAACAGAATCACGGACCAGTTCATCTTCTGTCCGGATACAATAGCCGCCATAGCCCTGAACTTCTCTGCGGTTACAGCGTCAAAACTTCCTGCTTTGCCCAACAGAGGTTTGCCAACGATTTCGCACAGCACCTGGAAATGAAAGAGCATTTCCTTCTTCTTAAACGATGGTTGCAGGCGGTGGCAAAAAATAGAGATCTTCCCTTGAAGAGCTGAGAGTGACGCTTGAGGAATCTGTCCAAACTCTGTCAGTTCGGAATTGGGGAGGCCAAAGGTCTTGGCCAGCGTCATCGGCGAGATCTCAAATGATTTGCCCTTGACAGTAGTGGATGTGGATGTCTTCTGGGAGACGGCATTGGCGAATAGTTCGCGGATTTCTGATTCATAAACAACTGTGCCGCACTCCAGAAAGTTTCTCAGACCAGATGATTCCAAAGCTCGGAAGATGGACACCATCTCTGCATCTTCTGCCCTGTAAATATTATTAAACTCAACGGAGAGAGAGTTGTGAGTAATGGTAGCCATTTGAATAGAGGTAGAAGAGTACGAAGATTTAGGAGATTGAGAGAATAAGAAAACAGATAGCGGTAAATTGTAAAAAGTAAAAAAATGAAGTGTTCAGCCCGCTAAATAGGAGAGAGAAGACACGTGTCTTTATCTCGATGACTGATAAAAAGAAATTCAAAATAAACGGTCAGGATAACAGATAGTTAAGGCGGTTAAAATGCGATCAGTCCGGGCTGTTTGTTGTAAAAAGAAGTATTGACCAGACAGATCATGGGATAACATCAGATTGACATGGATCGGTCTGAAAGTTCAGACCGGCCTGTGTCTTTCTGAACATTGTATTATCGATCTGTGGCAACAAAAATCTTTAAGTGCGAAAGTAAGAAAACATTTAAACTATTAAGATAAGTCAATTAAACCAAGAATTTGACGGAAATAATTAAACTTAGCCTCTGGGAGCGGTTTGGTGAAGATGTCTGCCGCTTGCTGCTCTGTTGAGATGTGCTCGATCCGAATTTCCTTTTTGCCAACATGATCTCGAATAAAATGATGGCCTATATCAATGTGCTTTGTTCGAGAGTGCAAAACTGGATTATACGTTATAGCGATTGCACTTGTGTTGTCGCAAAATATCGGAGAGTCAACAGCTTGGATGCCATAGTCTTTGAGCTGGTGTTGAATCCAGAGCATTTGAGCGCAACAGCTTCCAGCGGCTAGATACTTTGCTTCAGCTGTAGATGTGGCAATCGATGTCTACTTTTTACTGAACCAAGAGATCAATCTTTCACCTAGAAATTGGCATGTTCCACTTGTGCTTTTACGATCAATCTTACACCCAGCGTAGTCTGCGTCTGAATATCCGATCAAGCTGAAGTTTGAATCTTTGTAGTACCAAAGACCAACGTTCTGAGATCCTTTTAAGTATTTCAGAATACGCTTGGCAGCAATAAAATGTGATTGCTTTGGTTCTGACTGAAATCTGGCGCACATACAGACTGAGAACATAATATCAGGCCGGCTCGCTGTAAGATACAATAGCGATCCGATTAGTCCTCTATACATGGTTACTTCAACTGTCGTTCCCCCTTCGTCTTTGTCTAACTTGAGTGTTGGACTCATTGGAGTTGATGCAGTTGAGCATGTTTCCATTCCAAATCTCTTGAGGAGCTCTTTGGTATACTTGGTCTGGTTGATGAAAATACCATTGCTAAGTTGTTTGACTTGGAGACCCAAAAAGAATGAAAGTTCTCCCATCATGCTCATCTCAAACTGTCCCTGCATTAACTTAGAAAATTTCTCGCACAATTTGGGGTTAGTTGACCCAAAGATGATGTCATCAACATAGATCTGAACTAATAGGGTATGTTCCCCCTTAATAAATTTAAAGAGAGTTTTATCTACTGAGCCGATCTGAAAATCATGGTTCAACAGAAATTGAGATAAAGTGTCATACCAGGCTCTTGGAGCTTGTTTCAGACCATACACTGCTTTATTCAGTAAATACACATGATTGGGATACAAATGGTTCTGAAATCCAGGTGGTTGTTCAATGTAGACTTCTTCCTGAAGCTTTCCATTAAGAAAGACGCTCTTGACGTCCATCTGATATACCTTGAAGTCTTTAAAGGCAGCATATGCAAGAAAGATTCGGATGGCTTCAAGTCTGGCGACTGGTGCAAATGATTCATCGAAGTCGATTCTTTCTTCTTGTCTGAATCCTTGTGCCACCAGTCTGGCTTTGTTTCTAACCACAGTTCCATCTGCGTCCAGCTTATTTCTGAAAACCCATCTGGTTCCAATAACAGGCAGATCGCTTGGTCTGGAAGTTAGACTCCAAACTTGATTTTGTTCGAATTGATTAAGCTCTTCTTGCATTGCTTTAATCCAGTTGAAATCAGTCAGAGCTTCATCGATCTTCTTAGGTTCCAGAGTTGAGATGAAGGCAGCATGAGTGAACTCATCCATCATCTGTCCTCTGGTTCTGATCGGTGCAGAGGGACTACCAATCACTAGATTAGGTGGATGCTTCTTAGTCCATCGATAGCTTGACTCTGGATTGTCTGGTCCGGTCGGATGAGTAGTAGCAGCATGATCAGTATCTGCTTTAACATTCGAGTGAGGAACATCCGGATCAGCTCGATCTGAAGAAGCTTCATTGCCTTGATCCGGTCTGTCTGGTACTTTTGGTTCTGGCGGATTGTCTCTTGACCTGTTAGCTACAATCTCATCATCACTGTTAGCTTCGAGATGGATATTTTTCATCTGATTTTGAATTGATTCTTTGTTGCCCTCAACACATAAAGATTCATCAAAAACTACATGAACAGATTCTTCTACAGTTAAGGTTCGATTATTAAAAATTCGATAAGCTTTGCTAGATGATGAATATCCTAAAAATATTCCATTATCTGACTTAGCTTCAAATGCTGTAAGATGATTCTTACCATTGTTGTGAACGAAGCATTTACAGCCAAATACATGAAGGTGAGAAATAGACGGTCTGTTACCAGTCCATATTTCATATGGGGTAAGGTTCAGCTTCTTGTTGATCATAGACCGATTTTGAGTGTAGCACGCAGTGTTTACAGCTTCTGCCCAGAACTTTTGTGAAATTCCAGAATCAGCAAGCATTGTTCTTGCTGCTTCCTTGAGCGTTCTGTTTCTTCGTTCTGCAACTCCATTTTGTTGAGGAGTTCGAGCGGCTGAAAACTCATGCTTGATTCCATGATCTTCTAGAAAGGATTCAAGATTTTGATTTGAAAACTCAGTGCCTTTGTCACTACGAATCCTGTCGATGCTGGATGATTTCTCGTTCTGAGTGCGTTTCAGCAGCTTGATCAACTTCGGACCGGTCTGATCTTTACTGCTCAAAAATATAGTCCATGTAAAGCGTGAGTAATCATCAATAACAACAAGAGTATACCGCATTCCCCCTAAACTTGTTATTGGTATATGACCAAACAAGTCCATATGCAATAATTCTAAACAGCGGGAGGAGGATTTGGCATTCTTGTTTTTGAAGGATGATCTGATCTGTTTGCCCATTTGGCAAGCTTCGCAGATCTTATCCTTAGCAAAATCGATCTTGGGCAGACCGATAACTAAATCATGTTTACACAGGCTGGAAATAGTCTTAAAGTTTATATGATTCAAGCGATTATGTCACAGCCAATGTTTATTATCATTGTTAGCGATGAAACAAGTAGGATTATTAGGTTGAGCATGATTCCAATTAATCTTATATGTATTTCCATTCCTGATTCCTACAAGCATGGTTATACCGTCTGATGATTTAACAGTGCAAGTGTGTTTGTGAAATTCTACAGCATAACCATTATTACAGAGTTGACTTATACTGATCAGATTATAGCACAGATTTTCAACTAACAGCACATCATTGATAATAATGTTACCATGGACAATCTTACACTTGCCCACAGTCTTACCCTTTGAGTTATCTCCGAAGATGATCTTGGGTCCGGTACATTCTGTGACTTCAGACAGCAGCTCGATGTTTCCAGTCATGTGACGGGAACACCCACTGTCCAAATACCAGTCTGATGCGAGATTCTTCGGTACCTGTCATCAAATATAATTATTGTTGGTACCCAATCCTATTTGGGTCCAGAACAGATTAGCCCTTTGGGAACCCACACCTGTATCAGCTTCAATGGCTTGTGTGTGTAAGGTGTGCTGTGTGCTGGTCTGTTTTGATGTTGTGTGTGATAATGTGTGCGCTGTGAAAACCTTTGATTCTCATAAGGTAGTCTATATCTTCGTTGAATCGGTTTTGAATTATAGTAATTGTATTGTCTTCCTTGCCTTCGATCTTGCACCTTTGGATTTGGTCTGGTAGACGCAAATCTTGCTGGTGCCTTTTTCTTTGGCTTGGTCAACATAACCAATTCCTTTTCTCAGATTTTGATTCACGTAAGAGACTCCTGTTTGAATCTTAGGTGCTTCAGTCTCATATACTGTGCTGGATTTAACAAATGTCATTTGTTTGACTTGGTTCTTTACCAGTAACAGCTCAGACTCATCTTTGGTGCATTCTTTGGTGTCAAAGCCTATGCCGGTGAAGTCACCGACGTTTCTTTGAACCTCTTGTAATTCTTCCAAAGATGTTCTGGATTTTGTCCATGTTTTGAATATATGAGAAAGCTTAGCATTTTGTGTGCTAATTCTCTTGTTTTCTTCATGGAGCTGATCATAGGAGATTTTCAGCTTATTCAGCTCGATCTTTAGATTATTGCACTCACCCTGCTCAGAGCAGCTTGGTTTATTGTGCTCATCTATTTGATTACTGGCTTTAGCTTTATTTTTCTCAAATGATTCAGCTAAGATCCTATAATCATTAGCCATGTCTTGCAGTGCGGACATGAGCTCTTCTCGTGTAAATTCATTTGAGTCAAGATCATATACCTCGTCTGTCTGACTCATCTCTTCGTCTGCCATAAGACATTGAATATCTTCTTCGCTTTCGCTGGAAGAATATTCAGAGCTTTCCGAGTCTGAGTCTGTCTGAGCCCATTTACTGTTTTCCTCTTCAGCTACTAGGACTTTTTGGGATTTTCCATGATTCTTGTGGTCTTTGTAGTGCTTCTTCTTCCTATCATCACGATGTTTCTCTTTCCGTTCTTCTTTCTTCAGTCTGGTGCAGTCTGCAATAAAATGTCCGGTCTTACCACAATTGTAGCAAGCCTGATCGTTAACAGCATCATCTTTTCTTGATTTATAATGATGAGAGGGTTTGAAGTTCCTCTTATTCTTAGACATAAATTTACCGAATTTCTTGATAAATAATGACATAGCATCATTACTTATCTGTTCAGCGGATCGGTCTGATGTTGAGGCGATCTGGTCTGGAATGGCTGCCAGGGCCTTGTTTGGTTGAGAGATGAATGGCTCTGCTTCACCTCTGCTTATCAGTTCAAACTCATAGGCCTTAAGATCTGCAAACAGATCATGAAGTTCAACCTTGTTAAGATCTTTTGATTCCCTCATGGCAATGGTCTTAACATCCCATTCATTTGGCAGAGCTCTCATAACTTTCAGAGCGATCTCTCTGTTAGAATATTCCTTCCCCAGACCATTCAGTTCATTTATGATGCCAGTGACTCTTTCATCAAACTCATTTAGAGTTTCTCCACTCTTCATTTTTATGCCCTCAAATCTTTGAAGAGCAACAGTCAGCTTGTTTTCTTTGGTCTGGTCGTTGCCTTCACATAGTTGTGCCATCTTCTCCCAAATTTCTTTGGCAGTAGAGCACATTTTGATTTTGCTGAACATGTTCTTGTCCAATGTCTTGAACAAGATGTCTTTGGCCACATTATCGAGATTTGCTTTCTTTCTTTCCTCATTCGTCCAGAGGGATCTGTCCTTTTCTACCATTTGTGGTTCACCATCAGTAATGACGACTGCTGTATTTATTTTTAGAATCTTCATTGGTCCATCAGTGATGACGAACCACATATCGTCATCCTGAGCTGCCAGATGAGCTTGCATTCTGATTCTCCAGTCATCATAGTCTTCTTTTGAGAACATAGGAATTTTGTTAAATGATGCCATCAGCTCGAGTGATTTTGCTGATTAAGATAACCTGCTCTGATACCATTTGTTAGGATCGGTCCGGAGTGTTTAGAGGGAGGGGGGTGAATGAACACTCCTTCTAAAAATTAATCCCTTGTGATTTCTTTCGGATTAGTGAAAGAAATCTGTTTCTTAATCAACTCTTGTACAGAACAGACCACTGAAAGTATAAGTGCGGAACGGTCTGTTCTTGTATATGTAAGAACGGCTCGATGGCTAGTATGAAAGAACAAGTGCAGAAATACGATACACAGGATATGTTTCTGGAAGTTCGAAGGTGGTGTAATCCTTCTACGTCTCCCCTTCTTCCAATTAAGGAAGGTTTATACTAGAAGACTTTGATTTATACAATCCTGTTGTACAAACCCGATTCAGACTGGATTTACCTCACTACCAATCTGAAACTCCTAGTCACTCGATCTGCTGCAGACACACTTTGTCTGACATTTACAATATGTTTCTCACTTCTATTTTTCAACACAGAAAACACAAGATGCGCACAGTGATCCTAAATGATCAAATGTTACAAAGTAAACGTGCTTAAGGATAATTTTCAGCTCGAGAGCTTGTAAGCTTGTGCTGTTTTGCTTTCTTGTGTATTTTTCAATTGATCAGCAAGCGAGTCATTTTTTATTCCTTTTGTTGCATCCTTTTATAGTTGTAAGTACCAACGACATTATTTCCCTTAATGTGCAACTTTGACTCTGCTTAAACTCTGAGAAAGCTACAGTCTTCTTCTTTAGGATACTTGCCGTTCTGGTTCATTCTTTCGGCGACTGTCAGGTAAGCTCTTCTTTGTCTTCTTACCTTTTATGGCAATCTTCAGTCTCTGGTCCTTTGTAGCATTAATTACAACATTAAATGCTACAATAAATAGCCGTTAATGATTCGGACTGAGGAGCCATTCTTTATGTATCCTTAGACTGCTCTGATCTGATAGAGATTGAGATCGATCTGAAGCATCGATCTAGTCAGTCTGAAATCCATCGATCCGTTCTGATAAGTAATATGCCTTATCATCTTGTTCTGTTTTGAGCTATTGATCTGGTCAGTCTGATTACCCTCGATCCGGTCTGATATGCTTTGTCATCTTATCAGCTTGATCTGTTTTGGGCGATCGTTCTGGTCAGTCTGATTTCACTCGATCCGGTCTGATATGTTTTGTCATCTTTAAAAGCTCACCGATAAGATCCGGAACTAACAAAAGTACTTATTATTTTTTATAAAAAAAAACAAAATATTCATTAATCCGTTTTTTTAAAAAAAAACAAAATATTAATTAATCCATTAAACATACATGAAGTCTTTACAAGCAAAATGACTTAGAAACCGAGGGCAAGAGTCCACAAACTCTGCATTGCTTACATTCTTAAGAGCAAACCTAGCAAGAACGTGAGTTACACCATTGACGGTGCGACGACAATGTTGAATATTAACTTGTTGCGACTGGCATACATGATGAATTGACTCAATGATCATAGCTTTTGGAGCATGCACCGCTGGTATGGAAATCGCCTGAGTAACAGTAAGAGCATCTGTTTCGACTATAGTGAAGTTACTCCAAAACCGCTAATGAAAATTCCTCCCCTTCCAAGACTTCTTAATGAAATAAGCATTAAACCCATCCGGACCCGGGGCTTTATCATTCCCAATACTAAATAATGCCATGTCTGCATGAAAATCTTACACTAGCTTTACACAATATGAATTGAAAATTGTCCCAAAAGAACGGTGGCAAGAGCAAATAAAATCACACCAGAAGTATCCCGACCCACTACACCCACCCCACAATAACGCATGTCGCTTTTAACTGCCGCATCAACATTTATCTTGATCATACATGGGGGTGGAGCAAGCCAAGCAATTGGTGGAATATGAACAGATGGATTGCGGTGAACATGAGGTAGGCTAGATAAGAAAGCGCTCCATAACCTATTTGATGAATCCAATATGCCTCTGGCAGAATAAATGTGGCCATCAAAAACCTGTCTATTTTGAGCCTGCCATATAGCATATAATCATCGTAAAAACATCATAGCAAAAACAACAAAATCATCAATAGTCCAATTGTCAGCTACCCACCAAAATATGTTGCAAAAAACACCTCCTGGACACTTGAGTAACAAAGGCCATAATGCCGATAGTGACCAAACGGCCTTTGCTTTTTTGCAATACCAAAAGGTATATGAGATATCCTCCCACATTTTCGAACAACTAGGACACCGTTGATCACAGTTTATACCACGAACAACTAGCTTTACCATAACCGGTAAAGCATCATTTAGAGCACGCCACACATGTATTTTGACCTTGTTGGGCATTTAAAGTCCATAATTTTTGAAAGCATTGAACAAGCTCCCGCGGTATAGAACTGCATTCCGCATTATCAATCGTCATAGCAAGCTTATAGCCTGATTTCACTGATCCCTTCGATCTTAGTGCCAGAAATGGTACCCTGAGTACCCCTGGAAGCACAGGTAATTGATACAACAAATTTTGATCCACCTGCCATAATGTTCGAGCAATCCTCTACCAATCCCAAGTGCCATCATCGTGCAATAAATAACCCACACGCCAATGTTCATTCTCTGTTCTAGGAATTGTAATAGGTTTAAAAGCATATGGAGGTAGCCAAGGATCTTTACAAACACGAAGGGGACTATTGATTGTGACACGCCATCGAATGCCTTTCCTGAGTAGATCACGACCCCACTATAGGCTTTGCCAAATATAAGAAGGTTGAAAACCAAGAGTAGCCTCCAAGAAAGAAGTATTAGGAAAATATTTAGCTTTCAAAATGTGTGAAGGCAAGCATGTTGGACAATTGACTAAGCGCCAACATTGTTTCGCGGAGCAGCGCTTGGTTGAAACGACTCAAATCCCTAAACCTTAAGCCTCCATCGCTTTGGAGCGACACAACCGTTTCCAATTGACCCAGTGAATCATTCAGGTGTCTTCAGTCCCACCCCACCAAAATCTTTCCATAGTTGAAACTTCTTCCACACCTTCTATATAATACTATCAAAAATCCGAGCTTTACTATGCCCCAGAAATGCTGGCAAACGCAAGTAAATAGCATGAGCTTGATTGGATACCATCCAAAGCAGGCAAACACATCATGTTTCATAGCCTAGGTGGTGTTTGGGCTGAAAATATGGATGTTTTCTGAAAATTAACTACTTGACCAGACGTCATCGCATAACAATTAAAAACCTCCCTGATGGCATCCTATCACATGAAAATTTATGTAACCAAATTATGAGCAAAATTGGAGAAATGGTTGTCTTCTATTCATTGAAGTAACTACAATTTAGATATTCTAAACCATATGACAAACTTATTTAAACCTATCTGACAATTATTGTTCTCAATAATTCCTATGTAATAATTTAGCCAACTTAATAGTCGTGGGAACGCATTAATGTGGTTTCATATCATATTGTATAATTTTGAAGATATATATATTAAAAATTATGATTGGTGGGTAGAAGGCCTCATGGCCCAGCTGACATCAGCTCCTTTAGGGAGGAGCTCAAGGTCTCGGGTTCGAGCCTCATGCCCCCCTTCCCATGTAGCTGTAATTGTTGGCCACATGTGCGGCATCACGAGATACACAATAAAAAATGAAGAATAAATGGACACCACAATTTACGTGAAAAACCTCTTAAAATTATTAAGGTAAAAACCACGGGCAAGATGAAAAGATTCCACTATATATTTTTTGTGTTACAACATCTCGCTATCTTTCAAGAGAACAATACTCTTAATATAGGAGAATACTACCTCACAAATATTTTAGAAATACACACTCAAATGTATATAAATGAGTGGGATGATTTAGAATGAAACCAGGGAGCTCTATTTATAGGGCTAAAACTAGGTGGTGTACGCGTTTTTCATTAAATGTACTTCCTAACATCCAACCACTTTACACAGTTTAATAATTGATTGCTGACATTTCTCCCACTTGGAGATTTGATTGAGAATCAAACACATCTCCACACATCCT
This sequence comes from Haberlea rhodopensis, assembly GCA_907163345.1. Classification (NCBI taxonomy): domain Eukaryota; kingdom Viridiplantae; phylum Streptophyta; class Magnoliopsida; order Lamiales; family Gesneriaceae; genus Haberlea; species Haberlea rhodopensis. The sequence continues at coordinate 1,848,146 of CAJQUN010000060.1, forward strand.
TTCGATCTTGCCACATCCTGTTGCTTACGTTTCTGCTAGGACACTTGAGGATCTACAACACTTTAACTTATCAGTATTAACCTGCTTTGCCAGAATATCAGCTATGTTATCCTTCGTATGGATCTTCTGCATATCCACACTTCCTTCCTCTACCGCTTCCTGCACAAACTGAAATTGTACTCCAATGTGTTTCATCTTGGAATGAAAGGATGAATTCCATGCAATGTGCAAGGCACTCTGACTGTCACAAAACAAAGGAATTTTATCTTGTTTATGTTCAATCTCCTTCAATAACATTCGAATCCATATCATCTCCTTGCAAGCATGAGTAACTGCCATTAATTCTGCCTCTGCAGTAGATAAAACTACAACTACGTGCAGTTTTGAAACTCAGCTTACTGCTCATCCTGCAAGTGTAAACACATACCCAAAAGTAGATTTTCTTTTATCTCGATCACCTGCATAATATAATCCACGTAGCCCCTGAGTGTAAAATCTGATCCTCCGTAACATAATGCAGCATTTGAGGTACGCTTATTGTATCTAAGGATCCTCTTTACCATACTCTAATGCTCTCGTCCAGGATTCACCATGTACTGACTGACTGCTCTCACTGCTTGTGCAATGTCTTGTCTTGTACAGATCTTGAAGAACATTAAACTTCCCACTGCTGATGCATACGGTACTCAAGACATTTCCATCTTCTTTGTTTCACTGCTAGGACACATATTAGATGATAACTTGAAGTAACTAGAAGATGTGTTGAAATTGGCTTACAATCTTGCATGTTGAAGCATTGCAAGATTTTCTTCAAATTATTTTTCTTGGAAAGCCAAATCTTCATGCTACTTCTGTCTCGGTCGGACTTGCATCCCTAGAATCTTGTTTGCTGGTCAAAGTCCTCATATCAAATTTTCTAGCCAATTGTGCCTTCAATTCTTGGACTCGATCTTTGTTGGGGACCAACATGTTGTCAATATACAATAACAAATGGATAAAATCATCATTCCCAGATCTCTTGATATATGCACAAGGATCTGCATTGAGTCTGTTGTACCCAAAGCTCATGATATAGGAATCACATCTCTTGTACCAACACATCGACACCTGTTTGATACCTTACAGAGATTTGTTCAACCTGCAAACCAAGTTCTCTTGCCTATTTCAGCAAAACCTTCTGGTTGAGCATATAAATATCTTCTTCAAGATCACCATGAAGAAAAATCATTTTCACATCTAACTGCTCTAGATGTAGTCAAACACTGCACATAAAGCCAATACTACTCTGACTGTTGTAAGCCGGACCACATGAGAAAATATATTGTTGAAGTCGATACCTTCTTTCTGAGTACATCCTTTAACTACCAATCTTGCACGATATCGTTCACTTGGTTCTTACCAGCACGTTTGATCTTGTAGACCCATCTATTACAGATGATTTTCCGTTATCGTGGCAGTGGACAAGATCCCAAGTTTTAATTAATGTCCAAGACCTCCAATTCTTCATGCATTGCTGTCATCCACAGGGATACATCCGAACTTCAAGTAGCCTCCTAGAAACTCGATGGTTCGCCATCCTCTGTCAGTAAGCAATATGCAATATTGCTTTCAGTAACATAATTTGAAAGCCAACCCGGTGGTCTCCTCTCGCGAGTAGACTGCCAAACTTTGGAAACCTCTGACTCAGCTGGTTCTTGTTCCTCATTCTCTAGTAATACCTCAGAAGAAACTTGATCTTCTTCAGTCTTATATTCCACCTGAATTGTAGTAGTATCTGAATTCAGCGTGCATTTGTCTCCCTCCACTTTATCTTCCTCGAAGATAGCATCCCTGCTGATAATAAGTTTGTGGGCAGCGGGGTCCCACAAATGATACCCATTGACACCATCAACATAGCCCAAGAAGATGCACTTTCTGGATTTCGAATCCAACTTTGATCTTTCTTATTCGTTATACAGAATGTCCACGAACTTCCAAATGTGTGTAACCAAGAATAATCAAACGTGTTGTCAGTCCACACCTCCATCGATGTCAGTTCAATCACTACTGATGGAGAGCAATTGATTATATAACTGGCAGTTTTAACTGCTTCTGCCGAAAATGATTTGGCTAGACCCGGAGTCCTCAGCATTTCTCTTCTTCTGTCCAACAAGGTTCTGTTAATCCGCTCCGCCACTCCATTTTGTTGAGGCGTGTAAGCCATTGTGAATTTCCTTTTGATACCCAGTTGTTGACAATATGCATCAAATTCATCACTGGTATATATATTATCATCAACTGTCAGTCTTCAAACACTTGATCTTCTTTTCAGAGTCAAGTTCCACCCGCACTTTGAACACCTTGAAGACTGGAAAAACATCTGATTTCTACTTGATTGGATACACCCATCATCTTCTAGAGAAATCATCAATGAACGAGACAAAGTATCTCGCTCCTCCTAGGGATACAACCGATGCTTGCCAAACATCAAAATGAATCAGCTCCAGAATAACGCTGCTCTTGGCAGTAGATGTGCCAAACTTTAGTCTGTGATATTTACTGGTAACAAAATGCTCACAAAAGGATATATTCAATTTTGTAAGGCACGGCAACAGCTTCCGTTCTGAGAGAACTTTCAACCCCCGTTCTGACATATGCCCGAGCTTCCTATGCCATAACATTGTTATTTCTTCTACCGAACTAGTCGATGCAACAGCTAATTCTGCCTCTTTGTGTGTTTCTCTCATAAGTAAGTAAATAATTTTAGCAACATTTTCCGCCTTCATTACCACAAGTGCGCATTCCACAATCTTCATGATCACACTCTCGATACGAGTCTTGCACCCGATATCGTCCAATTGTCCCAAAGACAAAAGATTATTTGTCAGACCCTTCACATGTCGTACCTCCTGTATGGTGCGAATAGTACCATCTAACATTTTTTTAATTTGATGGTACCAACCCTAGCGATTTCCAAGGCATGATCATTGTCCATTAATACGGATCCTCCCGAGACTGGCTCATATTGATCGAACCATTCTCTCCGAGACATCACATGTCACGTCGCTCCTGAATCCATTATCCATGTATTATAATATATTTGTCTGCCTTCCGCAACTGTTGCTTCTTCGCTGAACAATATTTCACCACCATCTCAAATACTGGCAACATTTCCTTGAGGTTCTTTTTTAGTAATCTTATACTCGTACAATCTTTCTTGAAGTGCCATTTACAGCCACATTTATAGCAGTAAAAATTCTTCTTCTTGCTTCTAGATTTGGATCTACCATACTTGTGGCTCCTGTTGGAGTCATGCTCTGTCGATCTTCCTCTCATCATCGGCAAAGCTTATGCATGCTTCGAACTTGCCAACCTGTATTCCTTGTTCTTGCACCTACTTTTTTATTCAAAAACCGCGGCTGCAACATTGTTGAATACTAACATATCAATAGTGATGTTGTTGGCCAGATTGATGAGGAGTTGATCGTATGAATCTGGTAGACTTTGAAGTAGAAGCTCTGGATGTTCAACTTTCTCTATTTTATGCCTAAAGTGGTGAGCTAGGCAAATAGAGTATTCAGTGTGTTGATATGGTCGGTCACTGATGTGAAGACCCGAAAATTTATCTTTCCCCAAACCATGTTAGCCATTCAATGACCTTGCACAAACCTTGACATTAATCATTCAATGATATTTAAGTGTCTAACTCAAATCATGACATACCATTCAATTCCCTCACTAACACATTCAATTGCCCAAACATTGTCATTGACCATTCAATTGTATGACCCAAATTCTTGCCGCCATTCAATTCCACTCAATCCAAGTTATTGACATTTAATATCTTGCTCAAATCATGCCACTAGATGGCCAACATGTGATGACCCCATTCTTTTACAATTCATTTTGCCCATTGATGACTCAATCAATACATTGCTCAAAGTATATCATTAAAATGTCAAAGTTATGGAATTGATAAATTAATTCACATTAATAACCAATTGTTGACCAATTCATTACTTGCTCAAATCTTGTCATTAGGAGACCAATATTATGGAAATTCAATTAAGTCTCCTACATTATACCATATTATACCATACTAAAGAAAAGCTTATCCTACCAAGATGCATTTTAGCATTCATTGCCTTGCCAAATCATGACACTAAATGACCAACGTTAAGGAATTTAATTAATTTCCCTACCTTTAAATCACCTCAAATGCCACCAAAGAAAGGGTTATTCTTCTAAGAGTCAACACCTTAGAAATCCACAACAGATCATGCCAAGAAAATCTTATTCTACACTTAACAATGTTTCGAAAATTCACCTTCTCACATACACAAGAATTCGAAAGCTTCAAGGCAAGAGAGGAGATGATTCGCACCACCTTCGTAATCCGGGATCCATTCTACCATGCTTTGTATATCCGACTGTAAGTGGGTTTTTGCTATGAATAATATTTCATTTTTGAAACTCATATATGTGTGAAAACTTCAGTTGAACACGAAAATGTATTTTAAAGATTATATTATGAAAGTTTATGAAAAATGCTCATCGAAAGTCGAAGGCTCTGCGGGGGAAAGTGGTACATGTGTAGGAGTCACCACTTGATTCGGCGGGGCAAAGTGCTACATGTTGTGGGCGCGCCACATGCATGGGAGTCACTCTTGATCCTTAAGAGCAAAGTGATATGCCACAGGAGCCACCTCTTAATCACAAGAAGGAGATTATGTGATTATGTGTTTATGTGATGAGACTCTAGTGTGAGCAATTATGAGTATGTGAATCGATCTACTATGTGTTTGATAAAGAGTTATTTGAAAAGCTTTATATGTATGTTTTATCATGTTCAACTGACCCCAGCTTGCTGAGTATTTTCCCAAATACTCACCCCTTACCACCCATCCCCAGTTAAGGACAAAGAATAGGTTGAAGACAAAGAACAAGACCAATTTTGGACTGGTGATCTACCGAGGAGATTCAAGATTTTATTACGTTACGTTTCCGCAACTCTGTTTAGATCTAAGGTGCTTTTTGAACAACTTATTCAAGTTGATTTACAGTTGTAAAGACGATTATTATTTTCAATGGAATAAATAGACTGGTTTTTATCATAGATCGGTACACAAGGCTTGTTGATTTTGAATTAATGTTTGGAATCAATGCCGATTTCATGCGCTCCGGTCTCGGGGCGTGACATTTTAGTGGTATCAAAGCGAAACCAGGTTCCATGATCCCGCTGGAAAAAAAATTTGGTTGATATAAATCAACCGATTTAAAAATCCCAGATCAAATAGACCAACTGGTTTAAGTCCAAAAATCAGTGGGGAATCAAATTAACAATCTGAAATTATATATATATATATATATATATATATATATATATATATATATATATATATATAACAAGATTTGGAAACTACCGCCAACACTGTCGCCGCCGCCACCACCACCTTCGTCGTTGCCCTAGTCCAAAATTCAACCCACCACCGCGAACGTCTCCCTGAGACGAAACTACGACAGTAGGTATCGAGCTGAACGGAAGGCGTTAGCATGGCCGATTCTCGATCAAAACTCGAGAACTCCAATCACGTCAATTTTCCGATCTCGCACCGCCGACCACCAATCAAGTATCTAGACATGTCACCATGACCGCCTTTATCAGACGAGAAAAAGCCCTCTCTCAATTCCATTAACCGTTCACTGGTCGATGAATAATTGCAGATCCAATTCTCTCCCTCAACAACCCTAAGTGGCAAAACTTCAGCTCAATATGTCAGTGGAACCTCCTCACATCTTCATATTAGCAGCACATATCATAGGACCGTCCTCATACGTTATAACAGCCAGAGCATATACTCAACCGGAGTATACCTCTCATGCCAAAGCATATGCAGGATACCAATCGTGGCAATAATCTCAGTCAAAGCATATGCCCAACACTAGCATACCTATAAGTGGCACTGATCTCAGCCAAAGCATATGCTACATATCTATCGTGGCATCCATCTCCACTCTATGAACATAATGAATGTACATGCATATGATACCACAAATCATATGATATAATATCCACATCATCATCACAATAATATCATATATTCGTACGTCAACACGTACATGTTCTGCGACACAAACGATATAACTCAGGCGTCAATGTCTAACCGCCTTGTTGTCATGTCCCCTGTGATGATGCTACAACAATATCAACAATATATCATGTTACAAGAGGCTTCAAAAACAAAGTCCACAAAAATATCACATTTTTGAAAAGTTGAACCCTAGCGATCGATCTCATGTTTTGACGCGATCGATCGCCTAAAATTTTGGTCATGAGCGACCGATCTCTCATTTCCATTCGATCGATCGCCTCACCCTTTGAAAAACATTTTGCCTTGATGCGATCGATTGCTTCCTTGAAGCGATCTATCGCTCAATGCACCGCCACTCTCATGTTTAGCCTCAAGCGATTGATTGCCTCATAAGTAGCGATCGATCGCCTCCTCTGTTGTCTGAAAAACCGTGGTGATTTTCTAATTCTTTCTTGGTGTTTCTCCTACACCTCATTTCCTACCATTACAACTTGTTTCATGCAATCTCTAGCATCATATAAACATGTTTCTATCATCATATAGCTCAAAAATCAATACTACCAAGTTCCATGTTTCAAGTTCAACCCATCATTTACTAACACAAAAACAAGTATACAAGACATAATCCTTACAAAGATGTTAGGAATTCACTTCTCCCAACTTTCTATCTTGATTTCCAAGGTGAAATCCAAGAAAAGATGCAACCCTAAGGAAGGAGCTAGAGAGGAGCTTGGTAGAGATTTGTGGGTGAGTTATGGTGTGCTATGTCTTTGTAATCTGATATCATGTTATATATACTCACCAATTCAACTTACATGCAAGTGTAATGCATCTATAGTTCATATCAAATGTAGGAAATAATAGTCTCCTACTATGTGATGCATTTCAAGATCCAATTATATGATGTATTTCCATTTTCTTGTCCAATACAACACAATAATATTAAGTCCATCTATCACATGTTCATGTTCCTAACTCACTCTCTTTGAGTTAACACATATACACATTCATTCATTGTTTTTCAACTATATTTCATTCATGCATGGCATTAGTCCTGCTCGGTTCAACCCGAACTCGAGGCCACATCATACCTTAATTATTCATAATTACGTCATAACCATATCACACATGTATACGTCATATCGAGGCATGACAAACGTAATCCCTTTGTCCTATGCGTTTAGATTAAACACGAGTCATGGAATAAGTCATACTCGTATAGCTCAATTTTTATTTCTTGATCCCCGAGTAGACTAGAATAAACGAATAAGATCCATATCACATATCAACTCATTTGAGCATGGCTAAAGTGAATACAAAGACACAAATGATTCCATAATGAACCTGATATTGCAAGGTAAGTGGTGCCAAAAGGTTTGGGAAGTGTGCATTTTAGTCTCAGTTGATCAAGGGCCCAAATACTTCTCATGTTATATAGGATGGACAAATCATATCTCGATCACTCAACATCCATCTACATAATTCGTAATGTATCCAATGATTGTCTTTATAGTTTACCCTGTTACAGGTAACGTTTGACAATATCAAGATACACAACTCCTTATGTTGGGATCTCTGGTGATCTCAAGTCGTAAGGATTACATACACTATTATCACTATGAGAATTACTTATGACATTCATATAACTATCCATGTAGCATTCTCATGGTGGGTCTGTCCAGTACATAGTTCTCTAACATGTACATATGTGCTGATTCGATATCTCATATCCATGAACAAATTCATCAATCAATACATACTAGCATCAATGCATCATCATTATCCTAGTTCATTATAATACTTGACCAGAGGACTATCTTTAAGAATAATATAATTTTATTCTAAGGACATTAATATATATATATATATATTCATATTACACAGATACTAAAATAATATATAATAATGAATTGTAATTAATAAAATTATATTATATTGTATGCCAAAATCAATCATTTAATAAGTTGTCTTATGGCATATCAACAGCCACAACAAATCTTGTGCCCGAAAACTCAAATTTGTCTGCCTGCAAGTTTCTGGCCTCCTAAACAAGTGAGTTAACTCGAGACCTCTTAGTTCACATAAGCGAGCGATGACAGCTTGGCCAACGATCTTCGGCTCCATGTACAGATTTTTAACCTGAAATTTTGAAATGGGAAATAACTAGTTGTACATGCATATACAATTTTGTTAAGGGTTTCAAAAAAATTCCAATGACATTAAATTAGCCTCAGGATCCTACTACTTTTGCATGTCTAAATATCTAATTACCCTTTTTACCAAAATGAAATATGCAAGTTTACTATCCAAAATTAAATAATAATAAAAAACTTGTCATATTGTGGATGAAAAGGTGGACACGAACAACTTGTTGAATTTTCTAACCATGTGGAAACTTCGACTTGATTTGTTGCAAGAAATAAATTATTGGTGAAATACAAACTAAATATGTCTTTATCCTCTTCTAATTGTTGATTTAAGTCTCAATATCTATATATTAGTACTTAGTACATATATATAAGTGAGGAACGATTACTGTTGCGATGAACAGTAATCGTTCCCCACTTTTTTTTTTTATTTCTTTTTATATTTATATTTACATATATATAAGTGAGGAACAGTAATCGTTCCCCACTTTTTTTTATATTTCTTTTTATATTTATATTTATATATATATATATTTTATATTTATATTTATATTATACCATATATATATATAAGTGGCGTATGAACAGTAACCTTACGTCACTTTTTTATTTTTTTTAAATTTTTAAATTTCTTTTTTCTTTTAATTTTTCTTTTATTTCTGCATTTTTATTCCTTTTATTTCTTAGTTTTTTTTTGTATTTTTTATAAAATATTCGTCCGTCACTTTTTTATTTTTTTAAAAAATTTTTATTTTCTTTTTCTTTTTGTTTTGATTTTATTTTTGTATTTTTTATAAAATATTCGGCATGATGAATTTTTGGTTGAGTATAGGTAGTCGATTTTGCTTGTTTATATATATTTTGATTTTTTGTTTACCTACGACCCATTGCTAATATGTGATATTATCTTTGTTCTGATGTTTGACATCAAATATTCCCTTAATATATAAGGAGAATTATCAAAACCCTTGACCAACTGTGCATTCCTCTTATCTCAATTTTTAAAATTTAAAATGTTTTCTTTTTTTTTTTAGAAAAAACTTATTGATTTTGTCAAGTATGGATTAAAAAACAGATAATTCAAAATAGATTTTTGTCATGTCAAACTTTGATAATAATTTTTTATATGAACTTATTTAAAAAAAAAAGAGTTAAAAAAAAGTTTTCATCGTGGCAAACTTTAATAATAATTTTTTTTAAAATATTCGGCATGATGAATTTTTGGTAGATTACGGGTCGTAAGTTTTGCTTGTTTGTATACATTTTGAGTTTTGGCTTACCTACGACCCGTTGCTAATATGTGATTGTTCTCGATTACCTTTATTATGATGTTTGACATCAAATTTTCCCTTCATATACAAGGAGATTATATCAAAAAAATTAGAAAATATTAAATTATGATAATTATATATTACTTGTTTGATAATAATTTGGGACGTCACATTTACATTCATTATTTGGCAGAAAGTATATAAATAATTATATAAGTAAGATGATTCATTAATCATGAGGCCATAGCAAGTAATATAAGATCAATATCCTAAAATAACAATGCAACTACAACAATAAATATAAACTATAATTCCTCTTATGCGATGCTCGCTACTGCTATGAGAAACCGACACATATCTGCATTATGAAATGAACCATCGTCATTTTTGAAAACTCTTGCGAACAACTTTTGATTGGTTTTTTGGAGTTCGTTGAGATTTATTTTTATGTGATATCTGATGTCATTTACTACTGCACTTTCGTAGATGACTTTTGTTTAGATAGTCTATTGGGCCCTATTAGGATATCATATGTCAACTCTTGCTATGGTGTACTGTTGGGGAAGACTTTTGTTTACTCAACCTGTTTGAAATTATATATGTATGATTATGTATGTTCAATGCATATGAACCATCTCTTTATTCTCTAGAACTGTTTATTGAGCTTGTGTCGGACGTTTTATTGGACATATATACCAGGTTATAAGCTCACTGGCACCGCGCCTTGCGCGGTGCCCAATTAACTAGTATATATATACACAACAATAAGCAATGAAACATCATAATCCGTTTATTGCTTAAACAAAAAGAGGCGAATCTAAAACTTTTATTTAGGGGAACAAAAAATAATAACATAAAAAATGAATGGCAAATACAATTTTTGGGGAACAAAATATAAGTTTTGGGATATAAAATATACTTTATTAAAAAAAAATTAAGTAAAATATTTTTTGTGTCCCCAAAGAGACTACATAAATTCGCCCATGTTAATTGATGGCAATCCTTAAACGCAATAACATAATTACGTTTAGTACAAATAACATTTTATTATTTTGGATGGCAATGAAAATATTGATGAACAAAAAATAAACATAAAAATGGATTTTATTCACCCGAATTTTAATTTATAGATCCACCCGTTATAAAGAATATCAATTAGATTTTATACATCCTAAAGCTTATGATAATCAAGTTAATTTTTCCACTCATTTGTCGGATTATTTGTCGCCACATTATTGATAGAGATATTTCTTTATGTGTTATATAATATTTATTGAGTATAATTGCGCATTATGCGGGGTAAATAAGACAAAAAAATTATATAAAGACTTACACGACAAATTTTAATTTTGTGGGCTTGATTGGTAGTAAGTGTATCCCAATTATTTTATCAAAATTCGATAAGATTTGATTTTCAAGATGGATTTGAATAATGGATTTGAAATGACATCCATCTTGGGCGTATTTTAAATTCATCATACTTACCATTACATCTACATAAATATAATGGTAATGTGATGGATTTGAAATGCAATCAAGACAGTTGTCATTTCAAATCCAAGTTTCAAATATATTCTTAAATCAAATCTCTCAATTCAAATGAAATACGTTCATACAAACACAACATAATAGTTTGCACGTCAGCCATCTCAACCTTTGCTTCCATGCGACAGATTCGGGCTTAACGATGATGAAGAAAAATAGATAACTTGTTTTTACAACTAATGGGGCATAAAATGTTAGAACTCCAAAAGGTTAAGCTCGAGTTCAGCACGCAAGCGTGTACGGAAAGCTTATTAATTTCGAGATAATAATGACAATAACACACCGTTTAGTACAATGAATGAGATGTGATTAATGAGGGATGAATAATTAAATCGATATTAAAATTGAACATGTGTAAACATCCACTGTAATTCTTCGTTTGACAGGATGGATTCGACGAGTGTTCAAGAAAAATTTATTGAAAATTTTAAAAATATAGGCCAACATCATGCAATAGGAGCCATAGATGGGTTGGGCTAACTTTTTAGGCCCATTTTAATAAATCATGCGTAAAAAGTCACACCAATGACTAAGACAGCCTTTTTAGCAAATGAGCCCAAATGAACCTCGGATATCTTTCGTCTTAATTATCATATATATTCTATAACATTGCTATACAAATTCTGAATAATAGAATTACGATAAGTATTGAATAATCGGAAACTTGACATTATAGAAACCCTCTGATTCTTCTTCATTAATTGGAATTATGGAATAATTTGTAAGATCTGGTTTTAGTTTACTAATTTGGGGCGTTAATCTGTCCACTTTTCAACCTTGTTATTTTGTCGTCCACATGGCCTGTTTTGTAAAAAACCAATTGATATCGTCCCAATGATACTACCCTTAAAAACAACATCAGATGTTTATTTCGAAAATGTACGCTTAAGATTGTGAAAAATATATCAAGATATTATTTTGTATTATCTTCAAATAAAGAGTAGCAAGGAACCTAATAGATACATAATCATTGAACCCAATTATTAATTAATTAAAGCTTTAGTCATTGGAAAAGAAAAAAATATTATGATCAATGTATGTTAATGCATGTGACTAAAATTATTAGCGCTTGAGATTAGGCTTTACAACACAATCTATCATCATTAGTGACACCTCCTCAACCCTAAAATATTATATTTGTATAATTAAGTGCTGATACATAGCACTTATCAATTGACACAGTTTCCTTTTAATTTTAAAAATAATATTTATATATGTACAATTAATATAATCCAAAATTAAATTCCCACTTGCTGCAATGTGGCATTAATTTTTAATATTAGGATAAAATACCAATATTTTGTACATTAAAATACCAATATTTTGTACATTAAAATAAATATTTTTATGGGGAAATCCTGCATAGATCTCCTGGCTTCAATTATTATTGTCATTAGCATAAAATAAGAATTAGCCAGGTGAATTCAACAGTAGAAGTACTTAATAATGTGCTGACTCTCTGGGGAATCTTTCGACACAATTCAAATTAATTTACAAATCATTAAGTTTCTGATTGTTGAGAAGAGTTGAGAAAAAAAACTCAAAGTTTATATTTGTTAAATCAAAGAGTTAGTGTTTTATGTCTAAATTATTTCGAAATTTGTAGTTTGATTTTTTTAGTATAATATAATCATAGCAAAATAATATACATTCATATATATATATATATATATATATATATATATATATATATATTTATTTTTTAGAGACTATTGACAAGTGTAATTTTTACACTTAATTTGATATAAGATTATGAACGTTTTTATAGTGATTCATGGATAATATTACTTGTTTTGATATATATTTGTATATTTCAGGAATTTAGGTCCAAATGCATAAAAGTGGAGGTAATAAGCTATAATTGATGAAAAAGGACCAAACCAAGCAAACACGAAAAAGAAGGGACGGAATTACAAATTGTTGAATTTCAGTCAGGTGATCGATCGGTATTTTTGGGCGATCGATTGCCTCGGGGCAGAAACTTGTAGCGGTAGATCGGTAATCATTGGCGATCGATCGCCCGGGTGAAGAGTTTGAAAAATAAAAAAATCAGAATTGAAAGTTTGGTTCACGTATATTCATATTATTCAACGCACAACCGGATATTATCGAACAAGGAAGGAAATAAATCAGACTGAGATATATAGCAACACACGTGACATGAGACTTACGGAACTTTGTGAGGAGCAGAATTATAAGGTGATAGGACTTCACATAGACCAGGAGACGAGAATAAAAGGAGGAGCAGATATTATTATAAGAGAGACGTGAGCAATTTACGTAGAAAAAAAGAAGATAGCAAACGCATGGACGGATTCAAGAAGCGAAGTACGTGAGAAGAGAGGGGGACGAAAAGTTAACTACGTAGACTTCAGAAGTAAATATTTGAGAGAAAACTGAAGAAAAAAAGAGCAAGAATTCACGTAAACATATTGGCATGAGCAGCAACGAGAGTTTACGGGATTCTTCACAGCAACTTTGAACGTACAAAAGACTATACGTAGAAGAAGTCACGTGAAATTTTGGTGAAGATATTGACGTGATGAATAGCAGCAAGAGACGGAGTTACGGATCGACGATGCGAGTCAACATCGCTAGTTTATGCGTATTTCTAAACTTTGTTTGTTTCTATATGATTTCCTTATGCTTTTGATGTTGGAAAACATGATTTTGCATTTGATTTTGAATATGTTTCTAGGCTAAGTTTGTTGTAAAGATTTAGGGGATCATTTGTATGAACCCATAATTCAATTTTAATGTTTTTGATTGATTCTTATATTTCTAAGTGCATAGATTATTGTTCTTCATGCTTTTGAGTGTTTGGCCATCATTGAATGATAAATAATTGTAATTGAGATCGAGAGATAAAATTGTAATACGATATAATAAGTTATGCTGTGGATTTCAGACTGATATCGAGAGATGACGTCAAGTACACGTGTGATAGCTATAGAAATCTAATAATCGAAGGCTAGAAGTTTTCATAGATCGACTTACAATATTAATTGATCAATATGGATATGAGAGTGGCTTATTGTAATGTTAGTATTAGATTTGTTATAGCCGGACCAAGGTATAACAAGTGCATTAGGAAAACTCTTCACCTTAGAACGTTTGAATTCAATTCTTAACTAATAAGCGAATTATGGGGAATTACATGGGTGAACCGAAAGTCTTGATAATTGTCTCTATTGATTCTAATCTTATTCGTTCTTGTTTGTTTGGGTTAATTATTGAGTTAATTCGTCACTTTAGTTAATTAATCATAACCATTTTGCGTAGGCTAAATATAGTTAAACTAGTATAGTTTGGTACTTATTTCCTAGTCCTCCTGGGTTCGACACTTACTTTTCATATCATTATACTCATCGTGCACTTGCGGTACGCAATCGCTCCACTCAAAAATACTATTTAAAATAATAGCGATCAAGTTTTTGGCACCGTTGATGGGGACTAGTTTTAATAATATCAAACGAGATTAGTTGACTGTAGTTTAGTCATTTTGTTTAATTTTTGATTTTTTCTTCCCTATCTCCACCATTCTACTGTTTGTTTCTTGTGTGGGTCTTTACATGTTTTTATCTCTTGGTGCATGCTAAGGAGTAGCAAGCCTACACTTGAGCCTTTTTACCCCGAGATCGAACGCACTTGTCAAAGGAGGCTAAGGCAAGCAAGAGCACTAAGGGCGAATAACGAGGAGATTCCAGTACCACCAGTTGCTAGATCACTCATGGACTATGCACACCCTTCATTCCATGGATCACTGTCTAGTATCACGAGACCAACCATCCAGGTTACAATTTTGAGATCAACCATGCTATCATACAGATTATCCAACATTCTGTCCAGTTTGGGGGAGCAGCTACTGATGATCCCAACGCCCACATCTCCAACTTCTTGGAGATTTGTGATACCTTTAAACATAATGGCGTTACTGACGACGCCATCAGGCTACGTTTGTTTACTTTCTCTTTATGTGATAAAGCTAAATCTTGGTTACAATCATTGCCTGATGGTTCTATTACCACGTGGGATGGGATGTCACATTGTTCTTGTCAAAGTTCTTTCCACCATCCAAAATGGCCAAATTGTGCAATGATATCACGACTTTTGCCCAATACGATCCCGAAACACTATACGAGGCTTGGGAGCGCTTCAAAGATCTATTGCGGAGATGCCCACATCATGGCATCCCTATCTGGTTGCAGTTACAAACGTTTTATAATGGTTTATTTGCTGATAACCATTCTATGATTGATGCAGCATCAGGAGGTACTGTGATGAGAAAGACGCCCGAGGAAGCTTATACACTGTTGGAGGAGATGGCTGCGAGTAGCTGTCAATGGCAGTCCAAAAGTAATGTGCAAAAGAAGCAAGCCGAATTGCATCAAGTGAGTGAAGCCACTACCCTAGCTGCCCAGTTGGAAGCGCTGAACACGAAGATTAACTATTGGAGCATGCACGCAATGCAAGTTCAAGCTGTTAAATGCGAGCTTTGTCAAGGAGGACATCCGAGCACGGAATGCCAATTAGGTAACCCTTTCGTTGCTGTTAACTTTGTAGGGAACCGACCACCACCGACCTACCCCCTGCCCAAATATGCACAATGCGGGGCCGAGGAACTATCCCCAACCACCACCGGAGTATACACCAAAGCCAAGCATGGAGAATCTACTAACCAAGTTCATATCGTCAGCTGAAACAAGGATGAACAATCACGAGGCGTCGATAAAGAACTTGAAAGTTCAAGTGGGACAGCTAGCAAAAATCGTAGTCGGACGAGCACAAGGATCACTATCTAGTGACACTGAGACAAACCCTAGGGAGCAAGTCCATGCCATCACGTTGAGGAGCGGAAAGGAGGTCGCTGAGAAGAATGATGTACAAGTTGAGTTAAAAAGGCGCCGAGGACATCAAGCAATAAAAGGATCAAACATGCGTGTTGTTTTTGGTTTGTTTTTGTTTTTGGTGAGACTCCATGCGTGCTGTGATCTGTCCAACACTATACCCCATTAGCTGATGTGGAATTGGACAACGATCACTGACGGTTGTCAAAGGTAAATGCTTTGTCTTATTTTTCATGCCTATTACATTGAAGACAATGCATGAATTAAGTTTGGGGGGTAGTGCATTACTGTGTCATGGTTTTTTTTGGAATTGTATTGTTCTTTGAGCACCAACAAATTTTTTCTTGAAAATGAGTTCAATTAGTAAGAAAAGAATGAATCAAGTAGTGGTCTCTATTCCATGAGGATATTAATCTCATAGTGCATGTCAACTTGAGTTTTGGTAATTGTAAAACTTGTTTGTGAATATCCTGTTTTGAGTTAGCATGTCAAATATGAAGGATATTTCGAGCACATCTGAGTCATAATCTTGTGAATTGCATTTGTAGTAGTGAAAATCTTTGTGAACGTGAGAATTGTTTTGAGCATCTTAGAGTACCTTAGAACATATTTGATGATGACACTTTGATGCGAAATTTTATAGTTATGAACTTGACATGTAAATGATTTGGGCAATCTTTGGACCGTTTGAGTCTTTCAAGCTTACCATTGTATATATCAATCTCTAGTGTCCCATTTTGAGCCTAATTGAAAAATAATAGAGTCAACATATTATTAGCCCACATTCAACAAATTTCTTTGGTAACTCATTATACCCACCTATATGAGCCTAAATTGAAAAATATTTATCATTATCTAAAGGGAGTATAAATCTCATTAGATGCACATGAATTGCTATATTTTTTGATGAGCTATTGTTGAAAAATTGACGAATGAGAAAAGAAAGAGCCTTGAAAAATAAAATAAAAAATCTAATTAAGTCCCAAAGTGCCCAAGACTATAAAAGAAAAAGAATAGAAGCTCAAGTTGTGCTAAAAATTTGAACTTTTACATGATTATACTCTCTTCTTTGTGATCATCTTACCTTTTCTTTGAAGCCAACACCTAGGCCTAACATTACAAACTTAAAAAGTTCTTTTGATCCAAGTCTAGCGAGTAACTACATTAGTGGAGAAGTTGTTTTGAAATAGGCCTATGGAATGATCAACGATAATCTTAATTTTCATTGACTAGCGTGATTTGATCTATGAAATTTGCATGGAACTTGAAAATGACGATAGCACACGCACGTTCTGATTTGGAGACATGTTGCTCGATTTAAGAGAAAACACGACTTGTTAAAGATTTTGGATTAACTCTTGGTTGTTTGTAAGTAAGATGTCTGAGTTAACTGAATGACTGCGAATTGGTTCATTTGAATCTTCAATGTTGAAGTCTACTTTTTGATCTTATTTCTTGCTCGAGACGATCAAGTTTAAGTTTGGGGGAGTTGATAAGTGTGATTTTTACACTTAATTTGATATAAGATTATGGGCGTTTTTTAGTGATTCCTGGAAAATATTACGCATTTTGGTATATATTTGTATATTTCAGGAATCTAGGACCAAATGCATAAAAGTGAGGGAAATAAGCTATAACTGATGAAAAAAGACCAAACCGAGCAAACACAGAAAAGAGGTGACGGAATTGCAAATTGTTGAATTTCAGTCAAACGATCGATCGGAACTTTCAGAAGATCGATCGCCTCGGACCAGTACACATTCGCAAGCGATCGGTATTTTTGGGCGATCAATCGCCTCGGGGCAGAAACTTGTAGCGATCGATCGGTAATCATTGGCGATCGAAAGCACGGGTGAAGAGTTTGAAAAATAAAAAATCATAATTGAAAGTTCGGTTCCCGCATATTCATATTATTCAACGCACAACCGGATATTATCGAACAATGAAGGAAATAAATCGGACTGGGATATACAGCAACACACGTGACATGAGATGTACAGGACTTTGTGAAGGAACAAAATTATAAGGTGATAGGACTTCACGTAGACTAGGAGACGAGAATAAAAAGAGGAGCAGATATTATTATAAGAGATACATGAGCAATTTACGTAGAAAAAAAGAAGATAGCAAACACGCGGCCGGATTCAAGAAGCGAAGTACGTGAGAAGAGGGGGGGGGGGGGGGGGGGGGGGTGAAAGATAATTGCGTAGACTTCAGATGTAAATATTTGAGAGAAAACAGAATAAAAAAAGAGCAAGAATTCACGTAAACATATTGACGTAAGCATCAACGAGAGTTTACGGGATTCTTCGCAGCAACATTGAACGTACATAAGGCTATACGTAGAAGAAGTCTTGGTGAAGATATTGACGTGAAGAGCAGAAGCAAGAGACGGAGTTACGGATCGATGACACGAGTCAACATCGCTAGTTTATGCGTATTTTTAAACTTTGTTTGTTTCTATTTGATTCTTATGCTTTTGATGTTGGAAAACATGATTTCCATTTGATTTTGAATATGTTTCTACACTAAGTTTGTTGTCAAGATTTAGGGGATCATTTGTATGAACCCATAATTTAATTTTAATGTTTTTGATTGATTCTTATATTTCTAAGTGCATAAATTGTTGTTCTTTATGCTTTTGAGGGTTTGACCATCTTTGAATGATAATTAATTGTAATTGAGTTCGAGGGATAAAATTGCAATATGATATAACAATTTATGCTGTGGATTTCAGACTGATATCAAGAGATGACGTCAAATACACGTGTGATAGTTATAGATATCTAGTAATCGAATGCTAGAAGTTTTCATAGATCGACTTACAATATTAATTGATCAATAAGGATACGAGGGTGGCTTATTGTAACGTTAGTATTAGATTTGTTATAGCCGAACCAAGTTATAACAAGTGCATTAGGAAAACTCGTCACCTTAGTACATTTGAATTCAATTCTTAACTAATAGGCGAATTATTGGGGATTACATTGGTGAACTGAAAGTCTTGATAATTGTCTCTATTGATTCTAATCTTATTCGTTCTTGTTTGTTTGGGTAAATTATTGAGTTAATTCGTCATTTTAGTTAATTAATCATAACCATTTTTTGTAGGCTAAATATAGTTAAACTAGTGGAGTTTGGTACTTATTTCCTAGTCCTCGTGGGTTCGACACTCGTACTTTTCATATCATTATACTAAAACTTGACACCGTGCACTTGCGGTACGCAATCGCTACACTCGAAAATACTGTTTAAAATAATAGCTATCAATTATATGTTACTGCTTTTTTCTGAGTGATGTTGAGGTTGAATCAATTTTTTGTGACAAACACGACTCAAATTTTAGTTTGTCCAAAATGAGTATGAGCTAGATCCACATATCATATATTACTGAGTTTTGGAGACGGTGGGAGCAGGGATTTCGAAAAGGAACATGGTCACGATTTGTCCAACTGATGAAAAGGGATAAAATATTTAATGATTTTTTAAATTATAGTTTTTTATGGGATAGATAATTTTTTGTTAACTGTTATAGAATCACAAATAGTTATTGAATTTTTATAAACTCTTGTATATGATTTTAGATATTCATAACGATGACATTTGAACCAACTAATTTAGTGAATAACTTGTTTCTCATGTGAACTTTTTAATACTATAAAACATCCTTTTCTACAAAATGTGTAAAAAACAAAAGTTCATGTGCTATTTTTTTATTAATAATAGTTGTTATGTAAATATTTATTTAAAATGATATATATTTGATCAGGACTTTATATTATAAAAATGGAGAGAAATGTTTGTACTAAAAAATTCTATAAAAATCACTTGAAATCTATTGAAATTTTACATATTTAAAATTTTTTTATATAGTTTTAAAAGTTAAGATTGAATATTAACGGATATTTTATAATTATAAAAAAGTCTATTTTTGATACCAATACACGTGTCCTTGTAATCCTACTGCTTTTTGAACTACCATTACTCTGTCTTGATATATTTCAGGAGCAAATTTTCGTAGAACAGCGAATATACTTGAAAATCTATGGGAGCATATGGATTTGTCGACAAAGAAGGATCAAATTTCTCCACTAAAAAAATCTCAACAGAGTTGGACACCATTAGTATCGAAGTATGAAGAGAGAGGAATAAAACATAGAATAGTCGTTTTCCTCCTCAAAAAATATACTACTCCACTATCGAACAATCGATAAAAATCCAAAGAACGAAAAAGTTTTGTATATAATGAAAGGGGCAACAGTGTCAGCATAGCGTGCCCAATACTGTAAATTGAAGAGATTGAGTAGTCCTGATTGGATATAGGCGAAAAGGAGGCCACCTCACTTTACAGTTTACAGTAACAGATGCGAATAAATAAAGGAGTAGAAAAGCAATCTTTTCACTTCGGAGTGTGTGTATATATATATTTGTGTGTCTCGGAAAATGGGTAATTTGATTCTTGATATTAAAAGTAGAAGGAGGGGAGAAAAAAGAAGGAGCGAGTCTTGGGGCAGTGGTGCTGATTCGCAAGAGATATATAAACTGTGGGAACATTCTTAGCTTGGCCTTTTGTGTAACATGGTGTTGCGGTGGTGGCCGGCATCGTTTCCAGACAGTGCATATGTTTTTTTTCCATTGGTTTCTGATAGTGGGTTTCCCTTTTCTTTGCTCGTACAGCATTGATTTGCTTCATTGAGAATCTTTGTATGGAGGTGAGTTCTGTTGAATACAGGGTTACCACATGTTTCTACTTTTTCCTTCAATATCTTTTCAGGGGTGTCGAAATTTTGGTACTTCAATGCAGATGGGGTTTTCGGGTTTTAGTCAGAAGATTGTATTTCTTGATAGAAGTATGATAAAGATGTACCTTACTGATTTTATTCCATTTTCTACATTGGGGATCTACTTTCTTTAATGAATGGATTCTTTTTATTTTTATCTAATTACTGCTGTTTATGTTCGTTCTTGTTTCTTGCAACTTGGATGATCATGTGGTGTATTATCATCTTTCATTGTTTGGGAATTAAATTTAGTTTCTTTAAACGTTGGAATTTCAGAGAACAAATATGTTGGTTCTAGTGCTTGTTTGTTCTTATGCTTCGGTACATTCCAAATAAGCTGCGACTTTGATGGTTGTCTTCCACTAATATCGAGATTATGTTGGCTTTTTCAGGTGTCCATTACTCCTTTGGTGAAAGGAAAATCTTTCCGAGTAATATGGTTTCTTGGCCTTGACTTTGAAAAAAAATAACTTGAGATTATCTAATGTACTCAGAATAAAGAGTATATAGTTTCGGAGGTATACCAAGGTTGTTGCACTTGGGTATTCCTTTTCTGTTTTCTTTTGGGGCTTCCCTGTTCTTGTTTTTCAACTTCATTTTTGAGGTGTGAGTGCTTGCAGAGAAGTTGGGAATTTGGAGCTCAGATTCTTGAAGGTGAACGGAAATTAGGCTGCTAATATGAAGTTTATGAAGCTTGGATCCAAGCCTGATCAGTTTCAAACTGATGGGGACAATATCAGGTTTAGCCAAATTTCTTGAAATGCTGCAGTTTTACTGTGGAATTTGTTTATCATGTGTTTTATTTTATTTTCCCAATATTTTATCGATTCTCTATTTAGTATGGTTAGGTTTGGCTATGTTGTTAAGTTGAGATTTAAATGTATTATTTGTCATTAAATTATTTATTTCTCCTTGCTGTTTTTTCTTGTGAAAATTTGGACTTGAGAGCCTCAGAATTTCAAGCTGACAATGCGTTATGAGAGGACAGGAATTGCATTATATTCTTGTGCTTGATTTTGGTTGTTTTTAATCAATTTTGTATTCTGAAAGCCATTCTTCAATCCAAAGTACGATATGCCAAGAGCAATTGTAGGAATTTTGTTCTCAATATGACAGTTAGAAGCATCTGTTTTTCAGGTATGTGGCTACAGAATTGGCTACTGATGTTGTCATTAGTGTTGGAGATGCCAAGTTTTATCTCCACAAGGTATAATCCATCTCTTCGTAGAATAAATATCTTCTATGCATCAATAAATGCAGTGCTTTTCTGATATTTATCTCAAGTTTGCACTTCTGTATTGTATAGTTTCCTCTTCTTTCCAAGAGCTCTCACCTTCAGAAGCTCGTATCCAGTACAAGCGATGAAACAATTTATGAAATTGACATCCACGATATTCCAGGCGGACCTGCTGCTTTTGAAATTTGTGCAAAGTTTTGTTATGGCATGGTTGTAACACTAAATGCATATAATGTCGTATCAGCACTCTGTGCAGCAGAGTATCTGGAAATGTTCGAGATCGTTGAAAAAGGGAATCTTGTTTACAAGATCGATGTTTTTCTAACTTCCAGCATTCTCCGGAGCTGGAAAGACTCGATCATCGCACTTCAGACAACCAAATCTCTTCTTCCATGGTCTGAGGAATTGAAAATTGTTACCCGCTGCTCAGATTCGATAGCTAATAAAGCTTCAACCGACCCTTCAAAAGTTGACTTTTCATATGCTTTTAATAGTAAGAAACTCCTGTCCGAAAATGAGATCAGCCCACATTGGAATGGTTTGAAAAAACAGCAAACCGTGCCGAAAGACTGGTGGATGGAAGACCTCTGTAAGCTTCATATAGATTTATATAAGCGAGTTGTAACTATTATTAACGCCAAAGGAAAAATATCCGCAGCTGGAATCGGAGAATCACTAAAAGCATATGTTTTAAGAAGGGTACCAGGTTTCAATAAGAGCGTTATTCAAGGAGGCGATACCTTGAAATACCGATACTTGGTTGATACCATTATATGGTTGCTTCCCTTGGAGAAAAAATCCGTCTCTTGCAGTTTTTTGCTCAAGTTATTACACATGTCTATAGAGGTAAATTGTGGAGAAACGGGAAGACTTGAGCTGACACAGAGAATTGCATGCCAACTTGAAGAAGCATCTGTTGCTGATTTTCTAGCTTGTTCTCCACGTGGTGAGACGACCCCATATGACATAAATGTAGTGCAAGAGTTAGTTGAAAAGTTTGTAATGCTAGAACATAGCTCGCAGAACCATTTTACCAGTGATCATAAATTCCCGGAGACATGTATCGGATGTAACTCAGATGCATCAAAGATGATGGTGGCCAGATTAGTCGATGGCTATATGGCCGAAGCTGCCAAAGATTCGTCATTGTCATTGTCCAGATTTGTCAATCTTTTTGAAATTGTTTCGAGCTTTCCAAGATCAACCCATGATGGAATATATCGTGCTATTGACATATTCATGAAGGTTTATTTCTACAATCCTCTTTACTATCTGTTTTTCTCAATTGTCCTTAAGTGCAGGTGCGAATCAAAGAATTCGAGTGAGACTTGAATAGGGGATGAGATGGGAAAGCTAAATATATTTTGGGGTGGTCGGATCTAGAAGTTTTAGAAATTACACAATAGATTATAATAATTTTTTTGTATGAGACGGTCCTGGTTTAGGAGACTAATCCGTATATCTTGTTACAGGAACACCCGGGGTTGAGCAAAAGTGAGAAAAAGAAAATTTGCAGGTTAATGGACTGCAAGAAACTATCAACAGACGCGTGTGCGCATGCTGTGCAAAATGAGAAGCTTCCTCTTCGAATAGTTGTGCAGGTTCTTTTCTTTGAGCAAGCCAGAGCGGCAGGAGCTTCTGGCAGGAGCAGAACACCCGATTTACCAGGCTCTAGTAGGACTTTGCTCCCTGGCAGATCATACGGGAGCTCTAGATCTGCAACAACCAACACAGACGAGGATTGGGATGGTGACCAGATTACAAAAGAACTCAAGGCTCTAAAGTTGAGAGACATCGGAGGAACCAGGAGCGAAAGTGGGCCAAGTAACGGTATAAATGCAGAAACAAATGCTGCAAAGAAAGTGAAAAGGATATTTTCGAGACTCTGGGCGAACAAAGACAGTCAAGGCGAGAACAGTAGCTCGGATACGTCAGAGAGCATTGCATCCACGAGTGTCGAAGAGAGAAGATCGACCTCTTCAAGAAGTAGGAGACATCCCTCGTCTTAAAACGAGATTTTAAGACAATGCCATATTCATTTGGCTTGGGATGTTTGAATAGTTCGAGTTTGGAAAACAAGCATGGGGAATGGTTTGTTAACGAAAGTATGTTCTCCGGCGTTTTTCTTGCCCCAAAAGGAAAGTGTGGTGTTGATTAGAGGCATGTTAATTTAAGTTATCGGGTTCTCTTTGTGGTTTGTTATCTATTGCAGTAATAGATTGAAGTTGATTTCTGCAGAACGGTGGTTGTAATAACACGACTTAGTGTATATATAATTTTTATTTAACTAACCGTGGTGCTGATTAGCACATTAACCGTTTGATAAACCTTGCATGGTTGAACTATTTTGTGGTCCTATAAATCTTTTCCAAGTCTTCCCACAATCAATGCTGCACACGAGTGATATGATAAACCAATCGAGCTTTAAGTGATCCAATATTTAATTGGTTGGGTCTAGGGTGGTGGGACACATTTGAAACAAGATAACAAAAACACTACCCTTTTTGTTCCATCGAAGCAAGCTAAATGTGGGGAAATAAGCCGAAGATATTACCTTAAAACCGATATCGAACGGTCTAAATTTGATTTGGATATACGAGAAACACATAAAAAAGTTAACAATGTATAAAATTTGGACATTTGAATCTCACGTAACGATATTAGGTTGAAATCATCCCCAAATATATTGAAGTATTATCAAAGGATTCAAATTTGTTTGCTAGCTGTCGTCAATTCCAGTGTGAAAATGAAACTTGTATGCAGCATGCCAGCATCTGAATGGATTTTGCTTCTTTTTTTTGATGTCATGTTATTTATTACACTAATTAAGCATGCGTGATCAAAATATAATGTGACTGAGACTCCGGCCTTAGCTGCATCTCAGTTCCATCAAAAATTTTATACGTGATCAAAATATTCTCTCCTTAACTAACTTTTTAAAATTACAAATATAATTTTTTAAAAAAATCATTTCCTTATACATAAATATTTCGAGTTTATTGATTATTATAACATATAAGCGTCATCTATTGATTATTATAACATATAAGCGTCATCTCTTACTTTAATGGTCTATTTAGATTGAAGGATTTGAAGCCATGGATTTCAATCAATTTGATTGTTTGAATTAATTTATGTTTTGAGGATTTTCTTTCTTAATTTATGTAGATGTAATTGTAATTATGTTGAATTTGAAATACATCCAAGATATGTATCATTTCAAATCCATTATTCAAATTCATTCCTCCAAATCAAATCCATCAATCCAAACACAACCTAAATTTCAGTTTCATCCCATAAGACATGTTGAACCACGAACCATTTTAAAAAATCAGAACCGAAATTAATTTGATATTTAGTTCAAGATCCAAATTGAATCCAAGAACTTATGGTCTAACTTCTTATTCAAGAAACCAAAAAAAAAAAAACATAGAAATGTATAAACTTACTTATATTATCCACTCTGTAGAATAGATATAACCGATATCAAAATAATAATAATAATAATAATAAAAGCTTAAAAGGATATCATCCTTGCGATTTATTTATGCTACCATCAGGGCAGTATTATTGGGACATCCAATCATCCATGTAGAATATTTTACATGTAAATATTCCATCTGAATGACTGGATTGCCCCGAAAAGCAGTAGGCTGCATATATATCTGACTGATTCTAGCTTCTGTGCCATAATGCTATAATAAGACCTTTTTTTTTTTTACAGTTGAGATGCTAAGTTCGAATTTTATCGAATTGGTTCCAATTTCTTAAAAGAGTGAATTGTTTTTTAATGAAATTTACCTTGAATCATCGTATTGTTTCTGATGTTTGAGTTTGATATATAACTCTAATTAGTAAAATCTCTTAATTACAATTTACTTTGCCAAATTATATGCATTATATGTTTATTTCTATACATTATATGTTTATTTCTAAAATATATTTTATAGTTATAATCAATTTAATATTTATTAAATAAAATAAAACAGAACAAATTTAATTTTTTAATATTCAATCTCAATTAAAATCGGATGAGTCCTATTGGAAAATACATTATTCAAAATAACAATATGAAGTGACTTCTCTCTCAGAGCTTGTTAATAAGCACACTTGCCTTTGACCCTCGTATGACTTGAGAGAAGAAGCTTCCAACGCCAACGCTTACATGCCCTAATCCTATTTTCTCTCTCTAATTCCACCCTCGAAGCTCGATCACCACTTCTCCCTATATTTTTCAGTTTTAATTCTGAGTACTTGTGAAGAATATCGAGGTAGGTAGTCAATACCTCAGAATCGGAAGTTACTGCTTCGATTGAATCTGGTGAGTTTTGTTTTGATCTTTAGATGAAATGCTCAATTAGCTTTAATGTGTTCTTTGATGTTCATAGATTGAGTTTTCTGGATATGTTTTACTTCAATAATTGGAATTTCAACCTGGGAGTGATTAAATTTTGACTTTTTTTGGTTGTCTGTGATGTTTTTCAGTGTATTGCGCTGAATTGTGTAGTGGGTTGGCTCGTTCAGTCATTTTGTTTGACGGGTTTTCGTGAGTAGTTGAAGTGATTTAAAGTTTTTTGGAGTTTGATTTGCGTACGGGTTTGTTCATTCTGCAGAATTTTAGTAGAATGTTAATCCGCAAGAACTGTTGACCATACTCACTGAGGTCGACATTTGATGGAAACGGATAAGAATTAGGGTTTGAAAATCAAGATGATGGGTTGGTCTGAATTTTCGATATCCTATAGATTTGATTGATTATATTTCATTTTTATGGTTATATGAATTTTGGAGCCAATTAAAATGCCAGGAGATTGGCATTGCCCTCGAATTGATACCATTGAGCTAAAACTTCATATTGAAAGGAGACTCGGTAGACAAAAAGCTGAAAAGTATTTCAATCTTTTGAGTAGGTATTTGAGTCTCAAGCTTAATAAATCAGAGTTTGATAAGCTCTGTGTTGGATTGTTGGGGAGGGAAAATGTCACTCTTCATAATGGACTTGTTCGAGCAATTATCAGTAACGCTTATGTTGCCAAGTCTCCTCCACCTAAGCGCGGGAAAGGGGAGCATACATCATTGAATGTGAAAGTTCCAAATGGGTGCCAAAGAAGTGTTTTTCAATCCCTTCGTAGAGATGTGTTTCCTCAGTCTCCTAGAAAGGGAAGAACTCCCACTTTTCGAGATCGTAAGCCCAAGGACATACCAAGCTTACTTGGGCCTCATGGGAAGGCCAATAATGTGGCATGTGAAGATTCAATGCTGAAGGTCCAGGAACAGCAGAACGTTACCGAGCTTTTATCTTTAGGTAGTAATCCCCCTGTCGAAGTTAACTCTGTGGAAGATGGTGAAAAGGAGGAACAGGATTTTGGAAGTCCTGGGGTTAATAGAAAAAGCCCTGTTAGAGCTCCATTTGGAGTTTTTCTTCACACAAAAGGAACGAGAAAAGTGTTATGCCACGGATCATCACCTTTTGTTGAAATTGACACGTGCTATAACAATGGTGTGCTTCCGGACTTCAGTTCCTTAAGGAAGAGGTTGGAACAAAAGGCGAGAATGGAGGGATTGAATATATCGACAGATTGTGTCAACTTATTGAATAATGGGATTGATGCATTTATGAAGAGATTACTCAAACCTTCCCTCGATTTAGCCGCCTCAAGATCCGAATACAATTTCCCGGATAAAGTTCAACATCAAATTAAGAATGGGGTGAGCTCGATGACACATGTACAGAAGTTTAACATATTGTTTAATTTGTCAATGGCAGACTTTCGAGTTGCAGTGGAATCGAATCCCCGGAGTCTTGGAGAAGACTGGCCGGTACTGCTTGAGAAGATTTCATTGCATGCTTCAAAAGATTAAATGGGTGGATAATGTGTTAGGTTTTATATGTTGATTTTTTACTGTGGTTTCTAGAGGCTCTGCTAACGGTGTCGTTGACACGATTCATGTGATCTTAGTTGGTCTAAAGCTACAGAAAATTTTGGATCAAGTTGGTTAGATTGTATATATGCCACCGGCTGATTATTTCTGGAGTCAGTATTTCTTACCTCATAAAGTATAAAGGCAAAGGGATAGGGACAACACGTGTAAGATTGTTTCCATCATATGTAGTTCAATACTTTGCTCATGTCAGTGAAAGTTTAATCTGTTGATAAATATCCCGACTATTTTTTCCCCTTATGCTTCATACGTGGTTACCGTTAGATATTGAGATTCGAATTCTGGTTTTGGTTTTCTTTGTTCCTGGATATACCCCAATATTCCAGACTAGGTATGCATTAAATGGGGGGGGGGGGGGGGGGGGGGGGGGGGGTGTGTGGGGGTGGTGTATGTTTTTTGGCAATTTCTTGTTAGAACTCTTTGGTTGGCTGCTAGCTAGGGCATCGGAACTGGTCGGCCCGTCCCTGTTAAACATCCTCTTGAAGTGTATTTATCATATAACAGATGGGAAAAGTATGATTTTGCTTGTAGTACTTGATATTACTCTTATATGCAAAATTTCTGGCTCCTGTAGTCGAGTTGTAGGGTATCCCTTCAATCTCTAACATTTTTAAGGTATAATCGTTGTACAAAGTTGCTTCTTAATGGATTCACAGATCAAAAATTAGCATCAGGGCACGTCAAACGACAATTTAAATCTTATGTTATATTTACTCAAAATAGAATTTTTATACTAAACGTAACATCCAGTCCAAATCGAAGTTCATCCGTTCCATCATGGCTAGATGGAGCAGTCACTGGGGAGTAGGGATCTATGTCAGGGAACAATAATTATTATGTTAAGTGAGAGATCAAAATGTAGTGTTGTACAATTTACAAAATCTTACAACTATAATTTTTGATAAAATAACAAATACTCAATCTTGATATCAGAATCAATTTTACTTTTTCGATTGTCATATATTACAAAGAATACAATTATTAAGTTGAAGATGGTTGGAAAACAATAATTGTTTTTTTTAGAAGAGCGAGTGAAGCGCAACTTTGAGTTGTTATATATTTAAAAAAAAAAAATTGAGTTGTACAGTTATCATCGACTATAATTTTTAGTAAACGGGGACACTCAATCCAATGTTATGCTTTCTCAATTATTTTATTTGATTTTTCAGTAGTCAAGGGGTTTGTTGGTTAAGAAACTTCCGCGAAACCTGATGCTTTAATTTCTTTTTCATCCGAACGAAGGAAGATGATGGGCAAATTTAATTAAATATTATAAAAAAAAATTATGAAATAACGTGAACTGAGAACGTTTACAATATATGGTAATTCGCAAACAGAGATAGCAATTTTTTTAAGATTTGCAAACCGAGCTCATGAATTTCAATATTTAAATTTTTAAAAAATAAAAAATAAAAGAAATTAGAGTTCGCAAACGTGTAATGCAAATTCTTTGAGAATTCGCATTCCACGTTTGCGAATTCAGAAGTTTTAGGAAAGAATTAACCCATATTTATTATTATTATAATTTCAATTAAAGTTTCTTTTGGTTTGAATCAATAAAAGGAAATAATTAAATATATTAGTGATACCCCTAAAAGAGGTCAGTATGGCCTCAACCCTAATTTTACGGGTATGACCCGACTTTGGCTTGTCCCCTCCTGCGCAAGAACACCTCGGTGGGTATCTTTGTGCCCCAGATCCAAGCCTGTCCTCAGGAACTCCTCAGGAACTCAGAACGTATACCTAGCTCAGCCCTGACTTTTATCCTCAGCCAACCGATCCAACCCGGCTGACCTCACGTGAATCGCACACAGTAACTGAGCTTGAGTGACAACTCAGGGCGGTTCCCTTGGTCCTTGTTATGTTCAAGCGCCGGCAGTACCAACGCGGGCAGTAGGGGTCCCTCGTCCGAGTTGCCTATAACTGATTTTGTCCTAGAACAGGGGACTACGCCTGAATAAGCCAATTAGAAAGTGACCAGTGCCCAAAGAATATTTTTGTAGTACTATCAAGATCTCGCCGGTAGGATGTCGTACGATGTGTACATATTTGTCGGTGGTCCCCACCCTCTGAGACAAATACCCAGAGGAATATTTGTGGTGGTCCCCCTGAACATCCGTCGGCCATAACAGGTTGTCCTTCTCACTCCCTCACTATATATACGTAAAAGTATCAGGTTTAAAAGGTAATTGATTATTTTTACTTCTCGGCCTTTTGCACAACTAAAAGCTCTTGTTCATTTATCCTCTATCCTGACTTGCTCGTCGGAGGGGCCGCCGGAGAACCCTATCCGGCTCCCTTTCTAACTTTTCTCTTTCAGGATAGCTTACCTCCGTTGAAGGGGTTATTGTTAACCGAGGAGGACACCCTACCAAAATCCGAGGTAACAATTGGCGCCGTCTGTGGGAACAAGAGCATAAGGCGTTGATAAAAATGGTAAACACGCGGAGGACGAACCAGGAGACGAATAATGAACTTCGGGCACCGTCGGTGAATGGAGATGAGCCACCACCGGCGGAGGGCATGACAGTGGGGGTGTTAACTTTCGAACAACTCACGCGCCTCATCTCAATAACAGTGGAGAAAGCAATGAAGCGAGCTATAGATCAGTCTGAAAGCGGCCGGGGGGAGAGCATTCGACAAAATGAACAACCTGAGCACGTAGCCACATCTCACCCACCGCCCAACGGAGGCCTCAACCTCGAGGCTGAGGTGGAAGAGTTGAGAGAGGAGGTCAGAGTAATGAAGAAGGGGATCGGGGGACATTGCACCCCGAAGAAGGGTATGCCATTCTCCCCAGAAATAGTGGAGGAGGAGCTCCCAAACAACTTCCGACCCCCGAATGCTGGGGAATATGACGGGAGCACAGATCCGGAGGAACACCTGGGCAGATTTGAGAACGCTGCCATGTTGCATTGCTATTCGGACCGTCTAAAATGCAAAGTTTTCCTCACGACCCTGGTAAAATCAGCCCAACAATGGTTCAATCAACTCGAACCATCTTCAATAACCTCTTTCTCAGAGTTCAGCTCGGTTTTTCTTCACCAGTTCACCAACAGTAAGCGGTATAAGAAAACCTCGCTAAGCCTGTTTGAAATGAGACAGACTGAGGGCGAACCCCTTCGAGAGTACATTCGGCGCTTTAATGTTGCCAGTCTGGAGGTGCCTGCTTGCCCAACAGAGATTTGATTAACGCTTTCACCCAGGGCTTGAAGGCGGGGGAGTTTTTCCGTTCCTTGATCAAGAGACCTCCCATGACGTATGCCGATCTCCTAACACGAGCTGAGAAGTATATCAATGTGGAGGAGGCCCAGGGCATGAGAAGAAAAGAAGGTGTAAAAGTTGGTGAAAAGCAGTTCAGGCCTGCAGAAAAAAGGCCCACAGAGGACCCAAGGCTCGGGCGTTTCTCCCACTATACGCTCCTAAAGATTGCTAAAGAGGGAACAGTCCGGATTTGTGAGGAACAAACCCCTCGGCAATCACCACGACATGGAGACGGACCGAGCAAGGGGTCGGCGGAGAAATATTGTGATTTCCATCAGACCCCTAGGCATAGCACGCAAGAATGTCGTAACTTAGTTAGAGGGCAAGAGCCGACCCCGCGGGATGATCCTCCGTATGGTCAGGTGATATCTCGACCGAGCACCACCTATGAGAGCCCTTCGCGGGCAAGGGGCCAAGGCCCGTACCGAGGAAGGGGCAGAGTTGGGCGTGCTAACTTCCGTACCTCATTTCAGGGCCGGGGACGAGGTCGGGGGCCAATAAGAAGGCCCGAGGAGCAGGAACCACCCAGGGGTAACTCTCCGTCCAGGGGTTTTATTAACATGATTTCCGGAGGGGCCAATGACGGTGATTCCAACAGAGCCCGGAAGGCTATGAGCAGGAGAGAGGTGCTGAGTGTAGAAAGGGCAGTCAATGCCGAGGAGGAGGTGGTAATTAGCTTTGGTCCCCGGGATATGGAGGGTGTAAAAATGCCACATAATGATGCCCTCGTCATAAGGGCAACAATCGCTAATTACGAGGTCGGCAGAGTTTTTGTGGACTCCGGGAGTTCTGTGAATGTGCTATTCCAGTAGGCTTTCCAGCAAATGGAGTTGGGGGAGTACAGTCTTGAGCAAATCTCTACTCCTCTTTTTGGTTTTGCAGGCCATACAGTTTATCCCCTCGGGCAGATCACCCTACCCTTATCCATGGGCATGGGGGATGGCAGAAAGACTCGGCTAACCTCTTTCACCATAGTGGAAGCCCCGTCCTCCTATAACGTCTTTTTGGGAAGGTCGGCCATGAACGAGTTCAGGGCTGTAGCATCTACGTTCCATCAAAAAATCAAATTCCCGGTAGGGAAGGGGGTCGGAGAAGTAAGGGGAGACCAGCCGTCGGCGAAGAGATGTTACACAAAGACAGTGAGAGTGGAAGTAAAGAGGTCCAGACATGCCAGGGAGATCGTAGGGTTAACCTCATACAGAGAACCAAAGACGCAAGAGGTACAGGCAGTGTTGGAAGAAGAAGAGGAGGTTGTCCTGGTTCCTGGTCGCCCGGAAAAAACAACAAGGGTAGCCTCGGATCTAAGCACGGATCTGAGACATGAGCTGCTGAGTTGTCTATCCAGGCATGTTGACGTGTTCGCATGGTCTTCAGCAGAGTTGACAGGGATTCATCCTGAAGTTGCGCAGCACAGACTGAGCGTCGACCCAGGGATCAAGGTAACAAGACATAAAAAGAGACATTTTGGACCGAAAAAATATAGGGTTATAAGCAAGGAAGTCCAGACATTGTTAAAGGCCGGGCAAAGTCGCGAAGTACAGTTTCCTATCTGGCTGTCCAATGTGGTCTTAGTACCAAAGTCCGCCGGAAAGTGGAGGATGTGCATTGACTTCAGAGATTTGAACAAGGCCTGCCCCAAAGATTGTTACCCGCTACCTCGCATAGATCAGCTCGTGGATTCCACCTCGGGATATGAGCTGTTGTGCTTTATGGATTCTTACCAAGGTTACCACCAGATCCCCTTAGCGCATGAGGATCAGGAGAAAGTCAGCTTCATCACCTCAGAAGGAACATACTGCTATGTGGTCATGCCATTCGGCCTCAAAAACATCGGGGCCACGTATCAAAGACTGATGGATAAGGTATTCGTATGGCAAGCAGGGCGGAACGTCGAGGTCTACGTCAATGATATACTGGTCAAATCAAGGAGCATGTCAGATCTCATACTTGATTTGGAGGAAACATTCGCTACCCTGAAAAGATTCGGGCTGAAATTGAACCCTGCCAAATGTGTATTTGGGGTGAAGAGTGGGAAATTTTTGGGTTTTATGGTAATGGACAGAGGAATTGAGGTCAACCCTGAGAAAGTCAGAGCGGTACAGGAATGGCTTCCCCTAGAAACATAAGGGAGGTCCAAAAACTGACAAATTGGATTGCTTCTTTAGCACGTTTCATTTTCAGATCAGCACATAGGAGTTATCCTTTCTTTCAAGTGCTAAGGAAAGCTAAGAAATTCGAGTGGGATGAAGGATGCGAGAATGCATTCGCTGACCTGAAGAAGCATTTGGCGAACTACCTGTGTTGGTCAAACCTAATCCACGAGAAAAGTTGTGGGTCTCGGCCACAGAGCAGGCGGTCAGCTCTGTCTTGATCAAACAGGAGGGGACGGATCAGAAGCCGGTTTATTATGTCAGCCACGCCCTGCGAGGAGCAGAACTCAGGTACCCGGAGATTGAGAAGCTTGCTTTTGCTCTGGTCATAACCGCGAGAAGGTTGAGACCGTACTTCCTGTCCCACCCAATTTCGGTACTGACAAATAGCCCAATAGGGAGGATCATGACACAACCCGATGTATCGGGAAGGCTGGTCAAATGGACGATCGAGCTTGGCGAGTATGAAATATCATATCAAGCCAGAACATCTATTAAAGGACAGGCGTTATCTGATTTTTGGCGGAAATGACCACGCCAGAGCAGGAAGCATGGAAAGTGTATGTTGATGGAGCCTCGAACAACGAGGGGTGTGGAGTTGGAATAGTACTGATCTCTCCGACCGGCGAGAAGACGAAGGTGGCGGTAAAGTTGAGTTACCGAGCTTCCAACAACGAGGCAGAGTATGAAGCGGTCCTAACTAGGCTTAAGCTAGCTCGGGAGGTTGGTGCTAGCAGAGTTGTTCTCCACTCTGACTCCCAGCTAGCAACCCATCAGGTGAACGAAAATTTCGAAGTCAAGAGCAAAAGATTGATGGACTATTTGAAAGCAATCCAAGAGATGTCCGAAAACTTTTCTGAGTGGAGCATAGTGCAAGTACCGCGGAACGTGTAACAATTAGGTTTCTTAGTTGATTGAATTTATTATTTATATAACTTTCTTCACGTAAATTTAATATATGTTTAGTTAATTTATATTATTGTTATAATGTGTTTATTAATTTAAATTAAAATTAACTAAGTTGATTTTGGTGTTGTATCTTCACCATTTCTGTCATAGTTCTATTTGCAAGCTGCTCGATTAAATTTTGATTCCAATTTAATTATAATCAAATTTGTATCGGGCAATTTTTATTCGAATGTTAATAATTAAGATATTTATTTCGGCTAAAATGTTAAATTATAAGATATTTTAACACAAAAAATAATAAATTTGTGGTATATAGATTGATTACATTGCATATAAATTTATGTTTATGTTCTTTACCACACTGTGAGTACACGATCCTAATCAATTGTTTAATGATCACACAATGTTTAATTTAGTGTAAATAGCGGAACATTAGATAGAATTCGCATACCCAATACGCGAATTCTCTGGTATGCACAGTAGAATTCGCATACCCAGTATATGAATTCCACTAAAAACCAATTTTTAATTAATATTTTATTTTTTAGAATATAAAATTTGCATACAAAGCATCTCTCTCTACCATAACCAAATTTATAATTATAATTTTTTTTATTTCAGAATATAATTTTTTTTTAAATTTGTATTAAAAAATAATTTTTTAAATATATAATATTTTTCATTATATATAAATAAAAGAAAACTAATTATAGAATTTCAGTTCTATTTTCTTAGATAAATATGTTGTCGGAGCAAAGTCAAATTGATGTTGTGTTATACTACGGATGTCGCATATCACACGATATGATTAATGTTAGTTATGATCGATCTCCAATAAGCTACATGCGGATATCTCGAACTATTATAATGCCTGAGTTATTGTCGATAATTTATGAACAGATAAATATCGATAACCAACAATATTCACTTAAATTATGCTATTTATTAATGATGTGCATATGGAGCAACTCAGACTTATTTGCTCAAGTTTGAGTGAGGATGAAAGGATCTCACCAGGGGTCAAGCGTGTATTAGATCAGAACTTAGCTATTGTGGATGAAGTGTGTCAACTTACTCGGACACAACAAAATAGATATGATATGCCAGCACATTAGCGAGCTACCAATAGAGGGGGCAGCCGAAGGAGAAGGCGATCAAGTACCTTTGATGCTCCGATGGATGCTCACGATGATATCTCTCCATTTACGCCTGTCATATATGACGCAGGGGTACATTAACATCACATCGTTCTTCATTCCACTATGATGTCACATCTTCTGACTACTACGGGACCCAACATGCCCACCAGGAGGAGCCATCATCATACACTCCATATATATCAGATCCAACCCAAGCGTACAGTGGATTCTCATTTACAAATCTTATGCTTCGTGTTCCCTGTCATTCGCAATCACGTCCACATTTTGATATCTCGCATGTTGCATTCTCCGACTTGACTCCACAATATCATGATATTAGTAAGTCCAGCGCTAGGATTAAAACTTCATCAATCACAAACACATAATGTAGAGGAAGCTGATCCATCTAAAAGACCACTATAAAGTTGCAATCTTTGCAAATTACAATAGTTATGTAAATCTCCTCAAATCACCTTATTTGGTGAATTTTTTAAATTATTATAATATTAAATTAAATTAGCCGAAGATGATAGGTCAGCTTCTTTTCTGCATTTGTAGAATATTTTATTAATTAATTAGTAAAGTATTTTTGGCTAACCCCTTCAATTTTCAAGATCATGAGCTAAAATTGGAGAACTATTAAGATATGATCTTTTAATGAAAATAAGGGAGGGTCTAGGCTACTCCATGGGGCACTATCTCATGGGGTATATCCACCATACATGGGAGATATTCTCCAATAGGATATCCCCAATATATGGAAGATCTACCTCATGGAGCACTGCCCCATGGAGTAACCAAGACAAAAGCCACTGGTATATATGATAGATGCCAAACCAAGCATATGATATTTCATATGAAAATAATAATTATCATGATCGCTGTTCAAAAATAAAATAATCTCAAGAATTATAGGCTCGAAAACAAAGTTTGTTTTCTGGATAGGATCATGGTTGTTTGATAAAATGGGCTGCGAGGTTGTCTGACAACCTCTTGTTTTTTGCTCTCCCTACTACAATATGCTAAAAGAATAGAATATTTTCATTACTAATGCTGAGACATCAGATCAACACCACCTAAATCACCAGACCAGAAGGCCATTCTCAATTTTTTTTTTGAATTTGAAAGAGCGGGGGAATAAGCCAATTCATTTGGGACCCTCCAGATCCGCTCTTTTTCATATTCAAAGATCAGCCCCTGGCTCTGCCTTTTCACATCGAGAATTATGCCAACCGCCTCCTTTTTCCATATTTTTTCTAAAGATGCTTTAGTAGAGCTGAAGGAATTAGAGATTGATATTAGCTAACTGCCTCCTTACAACTGTAAGCTTGTACTTACTAAGATGTTGGTTATTTGTCAGTATCGGTTTGACTTATGATGTATTTGAGGTAGCCAAGACAAAAGCCATTGATACATATTATAGATGACAAACCAAGCATATGATATTTTATATGCAAATAATAATTATCATGATTGCTGTTCAAAATTAAAATAAAATAATTATCATGATCCAAATAAAACATTGTGAACACAATACTATCCATGTGAGAAATGTACAAAGAAACATTGCTTTTCAATATCATGGATTTTCAGCATGATATTTCAATTAGCTAATCTTGTCGCGTCTTCTGTCACCAATAATTGATCTCAACATTAATTTTATTGATAATTATGACACCTTATATTATAACTTATAGGCGGTCATACTATTAGAGTGCGAAATTGTAACTTTCAAACCTTACGGAATAAGTTTCATTGATATTTCAATTCATTATTTTGTCCACTTAGACTAGACGTTAGGGGTGCTTATCGGACCGGGTCGATCCGAATCCGGTCCGAAACCGGACCGGTTAGTCCGGTCCGGAACCGGACTAACCGGTTCCGGTCCGCCCCGGAACCGGTATCGAACCGATCCGGGGTGGTTTTTTAAATCCAAACCGGTAGCACCACCGGTTTCGGTGCTACCGGTCTGGAACCGGTTCAGATTCCGGAACCGGTTACATTTGAGAAAAAAAATAAATACATAATTTTTTTTTTTTGTTCAGCATGGCAACGGCTTTATAGCCGTTGCCATGCTGAACGTTGGCAACGGCTATAAAGCTGTTGCCAACGTTCAATTTTTTTTTTTATAATTTAATTTTTTTTTTTTTTGAAATCTATAAATATTTGCATATTTTTCATTCTTTTCCTCACAATTCATTATTCTCACAATCCATTCTTCTCACAATTCTATACTTCAATCTCATATTTGCCTCTCAATTATGCTATCTACAATTTATATATAATAATGGCATCTTCATCTAGCAGTGGCGCTGGTCGTAGCCGGGGTCGTAGTCGGGGTCTCGTCCCGGGTCGTCTATCACTGAGTTCATCTTCGGCAATGAATTTGCACGTACCAATACCTGAGTTAAATGAAAGTTATGATTTTTTTGCTGACCTCA
Source organism: Haberlea rhodopensis (assembly GCA_907163345.1). Classification (NCBI taxonomy): domain Eukaryota; kingdom Viridiplantae; phylum Streptophyta; class Magnoliopsida; order Lamiales; family Gesneriaceae; genus Haberlea; species Haberlea rhodopensis. The sequence goes on from CAJQUN010000060.1 coordinate 1,885,891, forward strand.
ATGTTGGTGGTTCCTCTATGAATGTTGAACCGCAACAACCCGAGCAACCTGTCGAACCTCCTGCTGCCCAAGCCCAAGAGAGACAACAAGTGGAGTCATTCGGAGCCACTACAGCAGCGAGTAGACAACCGACTCGTGCCAAAAGAAGTAAGATATGTGATCACTTTGAACTCGGTCAAAAAGAAGGTACTAATGAATCTGTTGCAATATGTAAATTATGTAAAATGCAATATTCATATAAAGCTGGTGGTTCCAGTGGAGGCACTGGAACATTTAAAAAACACTTAGTAAAAAAACATAATTTTGATGAGACAACATTACAACCATTAGGTCGAGAAGCAACACAAGCACAAATTAATGTTCTCACTGGCACGAATTTTATTTTAACTGCTGAAATTAACCGTATGTCACTTGTTAGATATGTGATTAGATGTGAACTACCTTTTATACAAGCTGAACATGCTGATTTTATTGAATTTGCTTCGTCTATACAACCCATGTTTAAACATATTTTCAGGCACACACTAAAAAGAAATTGTATGGACGTATTTGTTGAATATAGAAATACATTGTTTCAACATCTTTCTAGTTTGCCTTGTAGGGTTAGCTTAACAACCGATATTTGGACAAATGTAAATTCAGATTCATATCTTGTTGTCACTTGTCATTGGATTGATGATAATTGGTGTATGCAAAAACGGATTTTGTCTTTAGATGAGTTAGATTGTGCACATACTGGTTATGTAATTGCTAAATATGTATTCAACACTTGTAGACATTATGGAATTCAGGATAAGGTATTTCGATCACATTAGACAATGCAGCGAATAACAATGCTGCGATGCGTGATTTAAAGACCTATCTGAAACCAATGCTTGATGGTGTTTTTTTTCATGTTAGATGTGCATGTCATGTGATTAATTAGCCTGTTAAAGTTGGTTATGAGGACAATCACTCAGCATGTATTGACAAAATGAAATACTGCGCTAAATGGTTACGCACGAGCCGTGTAAAGCGCGATTGGAAACAATTATGTTTATCTAATGGTTTAAAGCATCTTCTTTTTTCATCACCAATAGAAACTAGGTGGAATTCATTGTACAACTTATTGAATGCTATGTTACCTTACAAAGATATTTTAACTCCATTTTATAATTCATATCAAATGCCTGATAGCGATGATAATATTTATTTGACTAATGAGGATTGGGATTTGTTGAAAATTGTGTATCATTGTTAGGTACTTTCAAAGAAGCGACGGAACGCTTCTCCGGTGTTACTTATCCCACTTCCGTTTATTTTCTTCCTTTAGTATTTAATATGTTTGATAAGTTTATAGAATTTAGAGATGACTATGACTTGCATGCTTTTGTTAGTGCAATGGAAACTAAATTTATAAAATATTGGGAACAAATCCCACACGTGCACTGCATCGCAACATTGCTAGATCCTACTCAATGTTTATCTTCATTTGAGATCTTTTTTTAATATTATGCAAATTTTTGGGGAAGATTGTTGACGATCAAAAGACGTCTACAATGCAATCTCTCCAAAATATGTTTCAATTGTATTATAATCAACAAGCAAGTGAATCATCGCAACAAAGGCCTGCTGAATAACAACCCCAAGCTCAAACTAAAGGTGGGGGCATCAATTTGCTTAGACTGCTGGGCAGGAAAAAACTTAAGGGAAAATAAGCTTCTACTAGCAAGTCGATTGAGTTGCAAATTTATTTGAATTATCAATTTGTAACGGAAGACAACTTCGACGTGTTAATCTTAGCCAAAATGGCTAGAGACGTGTATGCGGTACAAGCTTCAAGCATCGCTTCTGAATCTGCATTCTCAACATGTGGCCGAATTATTAGAGAATACAGAAGTAGTCTCTCTGCTGATTCGTTATGCATGCTCACGTTACTTAAAGATTGGTTTGAAGCAGAATGTAAGAATAGAAGAGATGGGGTGGTTGACGAATTCGTAAACCATTATGACGAGCAAGAAGAAGAGAACGCAAAAACAATACTTATCAATTATGAAGAGTGTTAAACAACAATATTTTTTTATTTTGATTATATTGAATTTGTGATGAATATTGGGGAAACATTTACAATATTAAATAAAAAATAAATAAAAGTTTTTGAAATTTTTTTTTTAAAAAAAAACATACGAAAAAAAAAATACGAAAAAAAAGAAAACGGACCGGACTGTTGCCATCTCTAATGTTAACCGGCCGTTAAGGTCGGAACCGGTACGGTCCAGTAAGGAACCGGATCGGTTCCGGTTCCAACCAGTTCCGGGCCGATTCTACTGTAGCCGGGAGACCGGACTGTTGCCATCTCTAATGTTAACCGGCCAACACAAGTAAATGTTAACAATTTACTGTTGAGACTATTTTTTTTTTCTATTCCAAGGTACATATATTAAAAAAAATACTAAAATAAAATTATTGTTAATTAATTTCTATAGTGTTGAGCTTCTTACGTTATCAATGTTCTCTTTCATCAATTCTACTATATTGACATCGAGTTCATTTATTACACATTTTTCAATTAGTGTTGAATTATTTATACAACATCAACAATTATAAATCTTTAATTTTAATGAATTAAGATAGACTAGATAAATCATAAAAAGAATCAAGTTAGGCCATGCACACATATAAGTCTTTTTCAAAATTTTTTTGGATCTAAATATCTTCTTTGATCCTTCTGGACTCTAAATCTTTGAATTATTTATAGGGAGACTTACTATTCAAACCCAAACCCAATTCAACTTTTAGAATCAGTCCATACACTAGAAAAAATTAGAGTCAACTCGCCGTTTGAAAATTGATTTTTGAGTCCACTCTTTTCCCATTTAATTTGACCAATACTCTCACATCTGCAACAATAGAAATACTGAATAAGATCCAACCAATTCAACTTGGATGAACTTTGATAAATATCATGAAATGTAAATATACCTTCTACTGTTCTTCTACTGTAATATCAAAGAAACCTCGTAGTCCATGGGGCCTCATCATGCCTTCAGCAGCCAAAAGATTCCACCACGTCGAATTCTTGTTGGGGGCGAGGCCCCCCACTGTGGGAGGCGACCGATTCGGTCGCCCCATTGTGGATTAGAAGTGCATCAGAGCAGATCAGATTGGAAGGAAGAATACATACTAAAAGTATTTCGGTTCAACAGGTCATCGGTTTAGCCTATGGGGGCGAGCTCATCAGTTCAGCAGGTCATCAATTCAGTGGGAATGAAGAAAAAAATTGGATAATTGAAACCCATCGGTTGAACATGTCACACTTTAAATCAGTACCAGTCCAGGCCCCACTTTTTTTCCTTAGCAAAGTGGGGAGAGCATGGTGTTTTTGTCTTTCTGTTTTAAGTAGGAAGTGATTCTTAATAAAAATTAAACAGTAGGGAGTGCAAAGTCTGAAAAATTGAGGGAGGGACTTATTCATAAATAGATTTAGGTTTAGGGATTTATTCCGAATGCACGGTTATTCATATAAATAAGAAATGTTATAGTCTATTATAGAAATACAATATTTAACAAGGATGATTTGAATAATAAATACACCGCCCCTTCGTAGTTCGTACAAGCTTGTCTTTATTGTTCCGGATCTCTTATGTTTTTTCCTGTCAAAAGTAGAGTCCCAAGTACAAACGTAGGAACATGATATTCAATATATGTTTCCAAACAAAATACCTTGATTTAGCAAGAAAATAGCAGCGTTTGTGTGATATTCCTTCGTCTCTTAATTTAACATGGAGAAGCTTCGAAATCAACATGACAAGGAGTACATGAGAATGGCAATTCTAAAGCATGAGGAAGCATTTCGGGATCAGGTAAATTTATATTTCCCCCCAATTCTTGAATGTAAATACCGAATTCGAATATAATTATGAACTGATTTTTCTCCAGGTGGATGAACTTCATCGTCTGTATCGAACCCAGAAGATCTTGATGAAAGATCTTGCTATAATACAGCGAAATGGCACGTCGCATCCCAGCTGGAATAATAATTCCAGGGCCCGGAAATTTCTTGAGCAGGAGAATAGGGCCGAAGGGTATGATTTTACGGAAGCAGGTGAAAATAGTAGGGTTTTAGAAGCTGAAGATGATCAGAGTGATCTTGAGCTAAGATTGGGCCCGAGAAGCTATTATCAGAGGAAGATTAAAGCTGCTGAGCCAGGTCTTGATCTATCAGGTTTCGGGCCGGGTTTTTCTACTTCTTCTTCAAGAGGATCAACTAGCTGTATTAAGAAAACAAAAGAAGGATTCTTGAGCAAGTAGAATCAAGAACAATTGGATAATTCCCAGTAGCTTTTCCAGGTTTTGAGCTTGAATATGACTTGAACATGGGGAATAAAACCCACAAGAAGATAAGATCGTGATGCTTTTAGACTTTTACGTCAACTGTGACGATTCGGCAATTCTTATAATAACGTTATGTTAAAGGTTTACTGGTGATAGGAATATGTAAGATCGTTGTAGAAGTTTCGAGCCTCACAGGATGTGATCAAAGATTATAGCGAAAATTCGACCTTACACTCAAGGTTGTATGGGAAAAAATAATTTTTAAAAAACTTACGGCCAAAACATTTTAGGGGTCGAAAAAAATTTAGAAGGTCAATGGTTCAGATTTATTTGAGGTGTGGGGCTCATATATCAAAATGAATTTGAACCATTAATCTGCCATTAGGGTGAACCCTAAGCTCAGGTCGAAATTCCGATTCTAACATTTTTAACTTTTCAAATTCTGAGATTTTCTTCCCATAGCTAGTTTTTGTGCAACCATTTATATTACTGATTCTCCATGCCTTGTTCAATTCATGAACTGCTTAATTGTATGTGATTTCTACTGCATAATCTATTGCCGTTATTTCATAAGTCATAATTTTTAGGTATAATACATGATATAGTCTCTCACGTTTGTATCAATTTTCGATTTAGTCTCTCTTATTTACACTTACCCGATTTAGTCATTATAGTTGTTAATGTTTCCCAAACAAATCCTAGTTGTAGGGGTGTTTAACGGATCAATCCGATCCAATTTGGAACCGGTCGATTTCGGACCCGATAGTTCCGAAAACCGGATCGGATCCGGTTCTGGATCAGATCCGGTTTTCGGAAATATCGGGTTCGGTTCCGGGTTGGACCGGTTCCAAACCGGCACCGTTAATTAATAAAAAAAAGTTCATTTTACCTTTTAAATTATTTTAAATTTCTACCGGTTTCGGTTCCAATCCAGAATCGGAACCATTTAATCCGGAACCGGTAAACACGATTCCAATCCATTAGAACCAATCCGATCCAAAAACTATCGGATCGGATCTGGTTCCTAACCGGTTGCGCCGGTTTCGGCTCCGAACCGGATTGAACCGGTTAGGTTCCGAACCGGTTTCGGGCCAATCCAGTCCATTAACCAGCCCTACCTAGTTGTTAATAGACTTTCAATTAACACTCAAATAAATTTCAAAACTCCTATTTGTTGCCCAATTCTATTTTTCACCACAACCACCCCAAAATAAGGGTGAAAAAAGCCTATCTCCCAACTTTTTTTCACTCCATTTTTGATTCACCCGAGTCAATTTTTTTTTTTTGAGCATTCAGATTTGATTGTAAGTGCTTCAGTTCGATTTTTTAGGAATTTTTCTCCTAATTTCGAAAAGTCCTAATTTTTTCACCAATTTCGAGAACCTTAATTTCGATTTATGATTTATGATGACAAATAATGTCAATTCGCAATTCTCTGTTGAAGCTAATAAACCCCATTTAACAATAGACAGTAACTTCCTCTCTGAGTCCAATCCATCAGATACCAAAGCCAAATATCCTCCCTAATTGAACGGTTGTGCACCAATTGAATTCACGAAAGAAGAAGAAGAGGAAGAAGCAAAGAAATTATTGCAAATGGTTTCGTTCTGGCCATGGTTACTGGCCTTCAATCGCAATAATCAGAAGAGCATTCTAAGAACAGACTAGAATGAGATATTTTGTTTAGACTTATGGAGATGGAGACGTAGGGAATACAGTCATTCCTACATGGCATGATGTTACTGGATCCGATTGAACCGGTTCCGAACTGGTCCCAACTGGTTCTAGGGCATCCATTTGACGAATTGGGCCAATCCAATTTCTAATCGGATCCGATTCCATGGGATAACCTATGGAACCACATAGATCCAAAAATCGGATCGGTGCAATTTGATCTGTTCCAGGGTGAATCTATTCCAACCTAGAACCCGTATTTTTTTAAAAAACAATTTGCATTTTCATGGCCGAAATATCACTAGGGCGTTGCTTGGGTGGTGCCCTAGCCCTGATGCTACTGCCCAACTTTTTATTTTGGCATGTTTTGGGCGCTGATGCGCCAATGAAAGCATTTGAGTTCAAGGCTGAAAACTTTTTATTCTCATAAGAATATTTTGAATTATTTTATGTATAATCTTACACATGCTTAGGATTGAGTTGCTTGGACGAGATTGTGTAGGCCTGGTTTGTAAAATATTCAGGGGGAGAATCCCAAGCAGCCAGTAATGTCCCAGATGACTCACATGCAGAGAGGACAATGCGTGATTTTGTATTATATTGATTTAACCCACCGATGATTGACATACATAAGCACAGAAAAACAAAACAATAATAATAACAAAAATAATAATAATGATATTTCACATTCACTTAATAGTTGAATTTATAATTTTTTCGAATTCCTGGAAAACGTTTGGATTGATGGATTTGAAACTCAGAATTTCAAATCCATGATAAGTGATAAGTGATACTGGTTTGCACCAGGTTTTTTTTTTTTTTTGAATCATTGCTGTTAATTTCAATTCCATCTCAAAATAAGAACATTTCAAATCATTCATTCCAATATTTGCTCAAATTCAAATCCTCCGATCTAGATACAACAGAATCTAATCATATTTGTTGAGAGGATTCATTGTATAATCATATAAATCTCTACTAATAAATGATAATGAAATAAGCAGTTGCATAATGAAGTACATTAGGCCATCCTCGCATATCATACAAAGACTAGCGACCTTAGAGCATACAACATGATCGAAAATATTATGTGCTTAATAGATTTATATATCATCATTACAAAAACATAAAGTCAACAGTTCAAAAAAATATAAAGTCATATGCTTGTAATAAATTAATTAGGATAAATTTTAAATAATCTCATAAAATATAATTTTTTTCAATACTAATATCAAATTTTTAGGATTAATAAAGCATAGTCAGACAAAAATTATTTTTAATCAAAAATAGTCGTACATTAATGTTTCTAACAAATTTAGGCTCACAAAAATTTTTTTTTAACAAAAGTTGTCACATAATTGAATATGGGGTTTTGAGACAACATCTGATTAAAACAAAAGTTTGGGACTATTTTTTATTAAAACAATTTTTATTACACTATATTTGATTAGTATTAAAAGTTTGAAAGTATTGAAAACACTCATATTCTATGATACTATTTTTTAAATTTACTTAATTAATTATTTCAAAATTAAAAAATTTGTATGTTGTCAATAAAAAAATTTATAAATAACACACTAAGAGATCAAATAATAATTATTATGTATCCCTCTTATTCTTTTTTTTTTTTGAACTGGTATCCCTCTTATTAAATAAACTATATATAGTATAGTTATAAGGCTTTTGTCTTGGCTATTCCATGTAGCATTATCCCATTTGGTAGATATAACTATGCACTGGGGATATCTCATAGGGAATATCCCCAATATATGTTGGATGTATCCTATAGGACATTACTTTATAGAGTAGCCAAGACCTTCTCAGTTATAGGTCATCTTTTTACCAACTAATGGGTGGGAATCTGATCTACACAGAATACATAACCATTCATTATATCATCATATATTATAATTAACTAATCTTTATCTTGAATCTATCACATGAAACAATGTCCACTAAACGACGATTTTGATGTGTCTGCCACCAAATGGACATGAGATTCCGTCTCATAATAAACTAGGATTTACCTAAATTACAAAAGGAATTCGACCCTTAAAATCATCTGTTTTCCCAAGCTGTCCGTCATTTTTTGATTATTTAGGACGTTGACATGAGATCACCGCTGTACCGTTCCTTTTGAACAATAGTGGAGTACTCTTATCCGATACCAAGGTGTGCATTAAATTTAAAAATAATAAACTTTTCTAGTAATTTAGGCTAATTCTTTTTATATTACCTGAATTGATATGAGCTGCCTGCTAGTGGCATTCATGAGTTAGTGGTAATTTATCCCATGTTGGATCGTTAATAGGCACGATACTCATATGTTTTTTGTAAATATGTATTTTACCCGACGTGGTTTGTAAAATATAGATCACTATCTTCTTCCACAATTTTTAGAAATTTTTCGTTTGTCGTGACAAAATACCTTCATTTTAGAGGGATGTTTTGCATCTACTTACAAACAAATCGGGAGTGATGTCTATTTCCAATTGGTTACTCGTTTAAGATGATTTTAAGACTACGGATTATAATCCATATTTGGTGGCTATTGCCTTAGTAGTATTTTTTAAAAATATTATATCTAAAAGAGCGCATACTGTAGTCAAAGAAGATTATATTTCCGTGCCGACCGGACCATAAATCTTGTTGTTCAGTTGTTTTCATTGGGAATACAATTGATATATGGGAGAATTTCCGGCCGGTGTATACTATATTTGACCCAGTCTGGCAAAAATCAAACCTTTTAAGTTCATTTGGAGGGAAAATGACCAAATTAGATATAATAGAACAGATTGTCTTGTTCGTGAATAAGGCGAAAAATTCAAATCGTCGTCTTCTCATCTTCACTTGCCACAATAAATTTCTGTAAATTTCTCACAGAAACTGTTGTTAATCGCGAAAACATCACCTCTGTTTTGCGATATTTCACAATTTCAAATTACTACTACTCACTTACGAACTTTCTGATTCCAAAAACCGTAACAAAAAGATACATGGCTCCAAAGACAAGGAAGAATCTGCAAATAGAAGCTGGAACGAGCAATAAAAAACAAAAGTAACCTGCTACAAAATCTGGTAAACATTTATTAGGGTTGCATATTTCGGTTTTAGTTGTTGCGGGTTTTTTTTAAACAGGGTTTGCATATTTCGGATTTCTGGTGCATATAACTATGTTTTCTGGTACATATTTCTATGTTGTTTTCCATGAAATACATTTGAATACTGTACATGTTATTGATCTCTTGATGTTGACAAAACTTGTGTTTTTTTTTTTCTGTTGGTGCGCGCTATACAATATGATTGGTGCACTATTTTCTGCATGCACCGATAGCCACAAACGATGTAATAAGTCGCATGCATCGATGGACACAATATGTATAAGTATACCACGTGCACCGATTGGTTACTATGGTGCACTTGTCCCCACGTGCATCATATTTGTCTATCGGTGCAATATTCTACGTGCACCGTATTTATCTATCGGTGCACGTATCTCGCGACCGATAGGCACAATCATTCAATAATCAGCGTGCACCTATAACTTTTGATAGGCTTTTTCAATGATGCACTTAGTTCCATGTTTTGTAGTTAAATACAAATGTGTAAATTTTTCTTAATGTTATGTAATTAAATACTAATTGGTGCACTTGTTCCCGCGTACATCATATGTATCTATCGGTGCAATACTCCACCTGCACCATATTTGTCTATCGGTGTACGTATCTCACGTGGACTCATTACAATTCCATAAGGCTACGAAATGATGACGAGACGGCTTATTACTTCTAAAAGGCCAAGATAATGATAAGATCAAATATAAATAAAGCTACTTTTAAATTCAAATATATGATAAAATTAACCAATTGTAATCGATTCGTCTTCCAATACATAGAAGGACTACATCGAAGATAAGATGATGAAATACATTGGGAAGAATCCCATCTCAGCAGGAGTCCAACACAGTCCGAGTAACAGAAAAGAAGCAGCACAACAAAACCTAACTCGGTAGATTGTGGCATCTTCGTATGCATGAATATGAAGAAAATAAAGAGAGGCGAACCAATACCAAAAAATACAAAAGTAGACCTCAACACATATATCGAGCAAAAATGGTAAAAGTGATCCTAGAAGATGAGGCAGACCACGGCTAGATTTTAATTTTTTTTAAAACGTGTATAGTTTCTTCAGGAACAACTACATTTTTGTTGTAAATATGTTACAAAAGGTTCAAATAGTGTTGCACTTGTTTTATTGTTATGGTTTATTTCAACTGTTATGTTGCACTTGTTTTATTGTTGGGGTGCACGTGTTTTATTGTTGTGGTGCACGTGTTGCGGTGCACTTGGTTGTAGTGTATGTCGTGCACATGTTTACATTGTATTCGCTGAACGTGTTTTACATTATATCCGGTGCACGTGCTTTACAACGTTTACTGTGTCTTAGTAAGTGAGTCACTTTAGTCTAGCGGTGCACGTAATACCCGCATGCTTCGGTAGACGGTACATTTATCAAAACACACATTTTTTTATATTAGGATGATGGTGCACTTGATTATATTAAGGTGTTGCATTTAATTTTAACAATGTGGTGCACATAATTTGAACAATGTGGTGCACTTAATGTTAGCAAATTGATGATTTAACAATGTGTTGCATTTAATTTTAACAAAGTGCACCGCTTGAGTCTGTGGTGGACGCGTGCTTCGGTAGGTGGTTCACGCAATACCAATGGTGTACCAGTAGACTCAACTAGTACACTTATCAAAACACACTTTTATGTTAAGATAATGATTCACTCAAGTTGGCGATTTTAATAAGGTGTCGCACTTAATTTTACGAGGAAAAAATGACTTCAATATTTAAGATGAGGTCGCAGGCTCGCAGCTCAATTTGTAACATTATTTTTTTTCAAATTTGCTACAAAAAAGTTTATTTAACTAAATTGACCTTTTGACAACAGATCTTGTGCACAAAATTGAAATAACAATTAAATGATAATCGAAGCACACAAATATCATAAAAATAGCAAAAACAAAACATTAAAAAACGTTGAATGTAGAAGAAGAAGAAAACATAATTAATGCAACTGGACAAACGAAACCGTAGCGTAAACCTGTAGTTCCAAGATGTTTCCTCGTTCAAGTACTGCTTTCTAATTTTAAAACCCTTGTTTTTTTTTTTTTGAAAACATAGCTATTTTAGTCCTAATAAAGGAGTTTTTAGATAAAATGGGAGGAAAATTGACTCAAAATAAAGTTTTTGCAAAATAGATGTTTATGTAATGATATTTTTTACCAGATTTAGTTAAAAAAGATTCCTGGAGGTGGCATCTATATGAAATTTCTTCTTGATATATCGAACACTAGTTTTGTTGGGCACCGCACCAGGTACCAGCATGTTGGTCAATTTTTTCCTGATTTGATCGAAAAATATCACAATTCAAATGACCGATTTTAACCAAAATTTTTTAAAAAACGACTATGCTATGGTAATGGAATGGGAAATAAATAACTTTTTTCCTGATTTGATCGAAAAATATAACAATTCAAATGACCGATTTTAACAATTTTTTTAAAAAAAACAACTATGCTATGTGAATTGAATGGGAAAAAAATAACCAAATACCTACTCTTATCTTTTAAAAAAAAATGATGTTCATCTTACTATATAAACTAAAAAAAAAACATTTGAAGTTGCGTGCATAAATCGATTAAGATATATTTTTTTTTAATCGGTTCAGGCCAAACACAAGCATCAACAATATTAAAAAAAAAAGAATTTTATTAAAAAAAATTTGAAAACAAAAAAAAAAATTGAAAAAAAAAAAAGAATAATGAATAGTACTTTACTATTCATTACAAGTAAAATTCATGAAAAATAGACTCAGTTTACTATTCACTTTCTTTGCCACTTATTATATTACTAGTTTATTGGCACCGCACAAGGTGCGGTGCCAGGTACCAATATGTTAGATCAATTTTTTCTTAAATTGATCGAAAATAACATTTCAAATAACTTATTTTAACAAACATTTTTAAAAAAAACGACAATGCTACTGTAATTGAATTGGAAAAAAATAACCAAAGAACTTGCTCTAACTTTTTTTAAAAAAAAATGATGCTCATCTCACTAAAAACTGAAAAAAAAACATTTGAAGTTGTGCGCATGAACAACCGATTAAGATATATTTTTCCTAGTTGGTTTAGGCCAAATCCGGTCATCAACAAAAAAAATTAAAGCGAGCATGCTACTATAATTGAATGGAAAAAAATAACCGAAGGACCGACTCTAACTTTTTTTAAAAAAACATGATGTTCATCTTACTATAAATTGAAGTTGCGCGTATCAACAATCGATTAATATATTTTTTTCATGTCGGTTCAGGTTAAACACGCACATCAACAAAAATAAATTTTTGAAAAAAAAAACATTTTTTAAGAAAAATAATTGTAATAAATAGTGAAATACTATTCATTACTATTCCTTGCAATAGTACTATTCCAAACTCTTACACACTTATTAAAGTTTGTCACGACGAAAACATATTTTGAACTCTCTGTTTTTTTGAAGTCAGCTCATATAAAAAATTATTATTAAAGTTTGCCACGACGAAAACATGTTTTAAACTCTTTGTTTTTTTTTAAAATCAATTCATACTTGACAAAATCAACAAGGTTTTTTCTAAAAAAAAAGAAAACATTTTAAATTTAAAACAAATAAGATGAGAGGGATGCACTATTGGGGCAAAGATCAAATCTTTCCAAACAAATCCGTATTTATACAAAATAATAATAAATAACAAAAATAAAAGAAAATAGGATGGACGTTTACTGTTCATACCCTATGCAAAAAAATAATAAATAACAAAAATAAAAGAAAAAAACAAAAGAAAAAAATTTGAGATAAGATGGATGCACTATTGGGGCAAAGATCAAATCTTTCCAAACAAATCCGTATTTATACAAAATAATAATAAATAACAAAAATAAAAGAAAATATGATAGATGTTTACTGTTCATCAGAACAGTACACGATGCAAAAAATTAATAAATAGCAAAAATAAAAGAAAAAAAAACAAAAGAAAAAGGAAATAAAAAAGAAAAGAAGAAAAAAACGTATGGTTACTGTTTATTGGAACAGCACAGTTGGGTCAAGGGTCAAATCTTTCCAAACAAATCAGTACTCATACAAAAAATAATAAATAACAAAATAAAAGAAAATAAGATTGACATTCATTATTCATGGAAACAATATCCGATATATAAAAAATAATAAATAATAAATAACAAAAACAAAAGAAATAAGAAATAAAAAAAATTTTAAAAAAGAAGAATACGTCTAATATATGTATGATAAAAAATAAAAGAAAAACAAAAGAAATAAAAAATAAAAAAATTTAAAAAAAAAAAAAGAAAAAGCCGAAAGTTACTGTTCATAGAAACAGTAACTTTTAAGTGGCTTATATATATGGTCTAATATTATATTCTAATTTGGTTCAAGGTCAAAATTGTGTTGAGAAGAATATAAAGAAGAAACATTTGGTTCAAGGCCACACTAGTATTCCTCACGTATGGATATACGGAAATAAAATCACGTCTTCAAATGTAGATTCAACACTACAGATACACCACACAGGCACATCACATAATTCTAACCCTCACCCACAAACCATATTCATAATAATTTAGTCAAAAACTCGAGTTCATGGAACAAATCTACGTGTCATGATATCGAGTGTCTCCTATCTTTCCTCGGTCGACTTCTACCTTTCGAACTCGGTATGATCCCATTAATACGAATTAATCTACCAAGCTTTCTGGAAACCGAGCCCATGAACGATGGTTTCTTCTCACCGGATGCGGCTCGGCTGATCACCACTGGACTAGCAACTGTTGGCGTAGTATTTTCTAAACTTTTTCCCATTTCATTTAATCTCATTTTCATTTTCACCAGCTCCTGTTTTAAGTCCTGATTTTCCCTACGCAGAGACGAGGCCTCATCTTCTACAGGGTGAATGTCGACTGTGGAGGGATTCAGATTTGCTGAAAGGGAAGGGGATTCAGTACTTTGGCTACAATCCATTGCTTCCCTTAAGCGTTGTTGCTCGTAATAAAGAACTTGGACGACTGTTTGAACTGGGAGCCTGTCGTTTTGTGCTGCGTGAGCACATGCCTCGCTTGAAAGTTTTTGGCAGTCCATTATGCTGCATACTTTCTTTTTCTCCATATCACTTAAACCAGGATGAGCCTACAACATAAAATTAAACAAGAATCTATTACTCAAAGTTTGTTGGGTATAGATTTCGCACCAAAAGCTGTAATCGGTTGCAGCTGCTGCACCTTGTCTGGTTGTATATATTACATAGCAATTGAAACCTGATATTCAGGTTATTAGACCGTTGACATATTTGAGTTGCTCTGTTACTGATAAATAATAGCTTTTGATGCAAATCCCACAATATACTACTCAAATGTTTAAAACGGTGAAAACCAATAACTTCATATTGTCTTTGAGTCGAGCCTTCTGACTCCATGGCCAACGGAATCAGTTAATTTAACTTATAATAAACAAAGACAAAAGAATATACCGACCTTCAAGAAAATGTCAATAGCCCTGTACATGCCATCTTCTGTTATCCTGGACTGTTCAGGGATAAGTTCTGCAAGATTAACAAATTTCGAAACTGATAAATTTTGATCAGAAGCGACTTCAGAGAGGTAGGCTTCTATTAATAGTGTCACGCGTTCCTTATCGTTTGCTGAAGGGGGTCTACTATCTTCATCTGCATTGTATCCCATTTTACTCACCTCTCTTTCAAACTCAAAAAAATAAGTTGTGATCCGTTGCACCGTCTCAACATCGAACAATGCGTCGCCTGTGAACAAATAAGATGGGATCAATAGATCGTCTAGCACTGCCTGTGCTAGTTGAGAGGCCATTCTCTTCTCCAAATCATGCCGGCAAGCAACGGTTGTTTCTAAACATATTGAAGCTCGAAGAAGCATCGACAGGAAGCTAACTGAAATCATGTTTTTTCCTCTAGGAAGAAGGCTAACTATCGTTTCTAAAACGACCCTTTTCTCATATTCTTGTTTTGGCTGGATCTTCTTCCTACCCTTCCCAAATATCTCCTGGTATTCACGAAAGAAAAACCATGTCATATTGGCAGTTCATGTAATCAAGAACTCAAAATTTTATGGGGGTAAGACCTCACCAAATCTCGAAGAGATTTCCGTGCATATAGCATTAGAATTGGGGCGAGGGCGTATTGCTTGAATCCCCTTGCCATCATAGCAATGAGAACCCTTTGGAACATATCGATTCGTAACACCGCCAAATCTTCTGCCCACCAGTCGACTACAGGTTTTGAGTTATGTCCAGTCGAGGGAATCAAGTCATTTAGGCCGCTATCCGACCTGATTGGTGCACAGAACTGGCTGTCCTTACACGCCACTGTTGAAATCGTATCAATGCTTCTGCTCACAAGGCGTACCTTTTCTGCTATGGGAAGAAGGTTTTCAGAAGAACGTAGAATGGATATCGCGCCTGAGAGGCTCTTCAAAGCCACTTCGTTTATGTAGGATTCGGTTCGGCTGATCAAATTTCCAACCGAGTGTTCCTCTGTCATTTCAAGATACTCGGCAGCACATCTAAGCATGGCTATGTTCTCTGTGGTGATTTCGAAGTTTATTCCGTAGCAGAACTTTGCTGCAAGTTCGAATGCTTCTCCACCACCAGGAATATCGGGGATTTCGAGTGTGGAATGATCAGTATCATCGGATTCTGAGAGTTTTTGCCTTACGTATCCACATTTTGAGACCAAAGGAAACTGGGATTTTCCTCCAAAAAATTACATGTATATGAAATTTATTCAGATGAAACTGTTGTACATAATGAACACTCATTTCTTGTTTTCCCTTCAATTCCATAACCACTTACCTATGAAATAACAAATCAAATACTCCAAAAAACACTCAATCACATCTCAATCCTAGCCCATTAGGATTTCTCTTTCCAATCAAAGTCAGTAGCATTTCCAGGACAGACCCAAAATTTTAATTTGGAGTTGGACCATTTTGAAAAAACAGAAAATATGTACCTTATGCAAAGAAAAGGAAGTTCCTCGAGCATTAACTGTTACATCGCTGGGAATTTCTTGGGAAAAGATCCTGCTAAATATCAAAACTTTCAGTTCAAATTTCATTCAAACATTACCATCTCCATTCACACACAAATCATAACAATAATATTCATGTTCTTGAAAAGCTAATCAAATTCTATCATCCTGAACGATCTGGGAAATAACCCAAATTCAAATTTTACGTGTATTATTAAAAAAATACATAATTTTTGTCTCAAATAACAAGGCAATGAAAATAAAAGAGGAAAGCAGACCATTCGGTAGTCCTCTCCATTGCAGTGGAAATAAGCTCTTTTTTATTAGCAGACATGTTCGATGTATTCTGTTCCTGGTCAAGATCCACCATTTTCAGAACGAAATGAAGTACAAACTATTTAAAGGGCTATGAAATCATTAATGGACAACCTGAAGAGGTGAAAGTACGACAGATTTTCATGGAAAATTTCCGTTGATGGGTAATAAGTGATGATAATTTGCTTTTTTTGCTGACAGTTTCTTACTCAATGCACTGAAGAAGAGAAGACTGAATCAACAGGACAATCATATTTTTGCAGGCTTTGTTCAATTGTGTTGTATTTGGCATCTGACTCCATAAATTACTGTTTTTACCATCAGCATGAATTTCCATTTTAACCCTTCGATGAAGGAACGGATAGGCCTGCATGCAGCGTACAATACATCAAATTGTATTCACAAAATAGTAATCAAAATATTATTGAAGTTGACCTGGAACAAAATAATTCAAGTTCGAATTCAATCCGAAAACATTATCAAACAGGATTGGTACTTGTGAACAAAAATCAAATAATATTGCCGTTAGTTTGAAAAACTCACGAAAATGCTCGATTTGTTTGCGCCTCCTCCTCGAACTAATTCTCTTTTGTAAAAAAATAATACTAATATTACTTAATATGAAAATGTTCATCCATCATAAATCAAAACATGTGCTTCATCTGTAAACATGAGTATTCGAGAATATATAATAACTTGTTCAATTTTAGATGATACGATAATTCAGTATATGATATCAAAACTTCTAGCTAATACCGAGGTCATAGGTTTAAAACTTATAAACAACTTCACCCACATTAAATATCCACTTGATGAATCTGTAAAAAAACGAAAAACAACCTATGTTCACAAGTGAGAGAAGTGTTAGAAAATAAATAATAAATTATCCAATATTTTTAGATGAGATAGACAATTCAAATGTGCAAAAAGGAAAAAATAAATAATTAAGCATGTAGTTTTTTATATGTTATAAACTATAAGAAAAGAGATAAGAGTATATATATAGGATAATATGTGGGAAAATGAAAGGTTAACAGATATGTCAAGATTTGGTTTAGAATGTGTGGTGGAGACATGGATGAGAAAAAGTTCCTGGTTTTTGGATCTTTCTCGAGTATTTGTAGTATTATACGTAAATACTCAGCATATGAGGAGTATATATGAATTCAGATAAATGAATATAAAATTCACATAAAATACAAAATCTAATAACAATTTATGCCCATAAAAAATATAACATAGAATATTTTCCTAAAATACTAATATTTTTGTTGGCAGCGATAAAATGCAATGGCTTGGCACAGCTGAGTTAAATGCATTATGTTGGCAAAAAAGAAAATAAAAGGGGAAAAAAGGAAATAATAAATAAATATATATATATATATATATATCAACAATAATTATTTACAGTCTACTCCTTTATCAGTACTATATCTTTTTATAAAATTCATCAAGATATTTATGGTCTAAAATTCTAAATAAAGTTCAATTTTTTTTAGAAAAAAAATTGAATAATTAAGTTTAAAGATAATAGCGACGTACTCCGAATCCTTTCATGAGGATTTTCTTGTCTACAGACTACAATAATTATACTATCATATGTGATGTGCCCATCAGAATATAAATTCCTCAAATCAGAATCTAGTTGACGTATCAAAATTTTATTTAAATTAAATTTGACTTCAAAAAATATATAATTAAATTGTATAATATGTTACACATGAAATAGACTGAATATTTCACTTAGAATGATGATGCAGTTATCAAAAGCATCATTAATTTATTACTAAGAAAAACAAATTTATGTATTATATATAAATTTATAGAGTGTGTATCCTAACTTTTTTGAAAAATTATCACATGTTGTATTTGCATTATATCTGATTCAGATTATCATTTCGGTAACCACACATTATCCTTTAGGATTTTCTCCTTATCAATTTTCAATTTTTTTACGAGTATTTTATATTGTTAGAAACCCAATAAATGATATAAAAATTAAACCAAAAAAAAAAAAAAAACTGTCAGTGTGTACAACTTCAATTCAGGACAAATAAAAGAAAATTGCACTAATCGGTCGTATGTATGTTGCTACATTTTTCGAATTTTTTTATGTTACCCCTAGATAGTTCCTTAAAGTGCATTACAATCCTCCATATAAATAGTATACTATCTAGTCGTTAAGAGCAACATCAATATAACTCTTTCTTTCATACCCATAACTCATATTTTATGTTAATTGTCTGATGATAATGTGACAATAAGTTTGAAGAAATTTATAGAAAAATGTGTGATTGGTAGAAAAATGGGAAACTTTGAAAAATAAAAGGAAAGGGTGATAATTAATAACTGAAATAATAATAATAATAATAACAACTATCATTTTTACTTTACCAAATTCTCAAAATTAATTTCTAAAATATTTATCTATTTTTTTATATTTTAAAAATATCGAATAGTTTTTTTTATAATTATATTTATTATAATATTGTTTCTCGTATATTCATTTCAACTTCCCGAATTCTCAAAATTTAAAATCTTTCTTTATCTTTATTTATACTTTTGAATTTTAGAAATTTGTGATAAATTATGTTTAATTTTACTAATAATTATCTATAAATATAATTACTTAACTTTTCCTCTCATACTTCCACACTCAAAATTTACAAATTTTTCTCTATCCTAATCTATACTTTTCAGTTTATACATGCATACATAGAAAATCAATTTTAATTTTAGTTTTAATCATGATAAATAATTATAATGAAATTAATAATTATTGATACGATCGAAGTAGTGTTTAGAATAGGGGATTGAATAAACACTATCTCAAATTGTATTTTCTTCGGGTTACAGTATATTGTTAAGTATTGTGATAAAATCTCAATCAAATGTAAGGCAGTGGACAACTAATAAATAGTGCGGAAAATGTCCACCGTATTGTGAATAATTAACTGAAGGCAAAAACAAGCAATAAGGTAAATAACAGAAAGGAAATGACACAATGATTGTTTCTGGAAGTTCGAATATCTCTCATTCTTCCTTTGCATGAAGATTACACCAGAAGACTTTGGTTTACACTTTTCAATACTCAACCTACTTAGGCACCCACACAGATTGCCTAAACTCCTAGCCACACAGAATCACAACGATTACAATCAATTTCATAACCACGTCTGAATAATACAATGATTTTCTCAACACTCTCTCAAAATGAATACAGCATTGTTTATATACGAGTGTTCTTGAGCAGCATACTTGAATACTTAGATCTTCAAGATCACTTTGAAAGCTTAGACACTACTCTGCAAAACTTCAGAAAATATCAAAGAATGTTTGTGAAGATTTTTGTTTTGTTTGTGTAGAAGATTCAATGATTCGGAGAGAGCTTTCTTCAATCTATTTGTTGACGTATTTATAGACTTGAAAGTCTAACGTCAACTATTCTTCAAATGGAAGGAATCCCTGAAGTCAGCTTCCTGATTTATGTTCAGATTCCTTTTGTCTTCTTTCCATTTTCGTTCACAACGACTAGTTTGATCTGACGAGATTGGTAGCGCTGATATGATAGTGCGACATTCTGTTTGTACTATTGTCAGAATAAAACTGATCAGGCTCTTTGACCTTTTGTACTCTTATGTCTATTGGTTTTCCTCTTGGTGACTTAGTCTGCTGGACTAAGGTCTTTTTAATCGTATACTGGTTTCTTTCAGATAACTTGCAAGTGGACTTGCCAGTGGACTAGGATTACACCTGATCCAGTAGACTTTACTTCTTGTTATTCAGTAGTCTTTACTTCTTTGCATTCGGTAGACTTTACTCTTTTTATACAGTAGACTTATACTCTTCTTATCCAGTAGATTTCTACTATTTACATCCGGTAGATGATTATTGAAGCAGTAGACTATTCCTTCCGGTAGATCTTTGTAGAATCCGTCATCAGACTTCTCATCAATTTACTTATTTGATGCATTAGACGTTTCAAGTGGTAGATATTTATTATCAACAAAACTTAAAAATATGTTCCCAACAATTATAATTCCATAGACTTTGCAAAACTGAATGCTAATAATTTATATTCGAACTGTTGCAAATAACTCAAATTCTTCATCAACGCAATTATGGTCAACTTTATGTTACATTAAATAAAATCTAATATAACAAAGTGATAATACAGATCAATATTAAATGCGTGGCATGAAACCTATTATAGTTGATAAATTCCAATAATTGACCGTACAAAAATATTTTAGAACTGTTGCAAACAAATTAAATCAAATAGAATATTAATCATTTTTTCAAATTCAAGCTCGAGCTGCAAACAAACCGAATCGAACAAATATTATTCATTTTTTCAAGTTTGGGTTTGAGCTCGACTTTTTCTAGCCGATCTATGTTCACGGAAACAAACTTATAAAAGGTTGAATGATTTGAAATTAGATTCGATTCGTTTGGTTCAAATTTGATAATCGAATATATTAAGCAAATGCTCCAATTTTGGGCTTGAGGATTTAAATATTTAAATCTGCACTGTCTATCAAACATAATAATCTGAACTTCATTTTGAAGGTATGTTGAAGAGTTCAATTAACTTGATGATTTGAAATGGATAATAAAAAATTTGCAAGAAGATATAGCTTAGATTCTGTCATGCCCTGGGTCCAGACACACACAAGCACGGCTGCACAATAGACTCTTATTGCAATTTGAGTTAACATTTTTATATAGCGATGACGGATACGAAGTAGTTAGTAAATGAACATATTGTGCAGTCGCTCTTGCGTGAGACTGGGCTCGGGGCAACTAATTTTTAAATTGAGTGATCCTTGTGTTCAAGAAATTGAACACGACGGGTGACCTATTGGGGTAATCCTTCACATATTCATGTATCGTACTCAGTATATGTCTAACCCACGAATATCTCGTATTTATATGTTTGTATTGTTTATTAAGCTTCTTTTTTTTATAGTGGGTGATGGGCGAAAGTTTTTTGCGCATATTACGCAAATTGAATTCAAGCCATCTTCAAAGAAGGAATGAGTTTTACCATTCTGGCGAGTCCGAAAGTTGAGTAACCTTCTTTGATATCTTATAAAATGGTATGCTTTTTAACTCATATTATGATTTGTTTGGATACAAAATTAAACGAAGATAAGTGATACGCAAAAGCACAGGTATAAATCGGAAATTAAACACTTTTCCAAACTCCCAATTTCCAACATTTGACAGCCAGTAGATTACGCCCCTGGCGCACCACCCCCTGCTCTTACTCCGCATTTCGCTAGTGTGCGCCTTGGTCTCCTGGCGTGCGCCGGTTGCACAGCTCCCTGCTTTGCTGTCCACTCCCGCCTCAGCCCTATCCTCGCAGATCTACAGCACGGTGATGTCGAAAGCGAAGGTCTACGCGGACGTCAACGTTCTTCGCCCTAGGGAATACTGGGATTACGAAAATCTCACCGTTCAATGGAGGTAAACGTTCATTAATCATATTTAACTTATGATTTTGTGTTATTAAGATAGAACGGGCGTTATTTAATTCCGTTTCTGTAATATTTTAGAGTATTATTGATTATTGTATCTTAGTAGTTGAGGATGTTCAACTTGTTTGGTGTTCTGGTTTTACTTCTATTTGCATGAATGATGATCATAATTGATTATTCATAATCGCAAATTATTATTTTTTACTTGATTGAATTTATATACACCGGTTTTCTTCTAGGCATTTTACCCGGTCCACTGGAATTTGACCGACTATGCTGCTAGAATTTCCTAGTTTGTATCTTATGTTTCAAGGCTGATTTTGATAATGTCTGGATTAGGGAATCAAAATCAAAATACAATTTTGAACGTAAAAGAGGGGGGGGACCTGGATACAATTCTTGAAGCCAAAAACAAATAAGCAATATTTTTTCAGTTTCATCTTCCATTCATTTCGTGGTACAATGCTGTAGACGTCCCTTCAGCGTTTTTTCTTGTTGTCCAAATTTCATTGTTTCATGTTACCATTTCAAGATAATTGTTAGTTTGTTTTATGTAATGCCTTGATATGTGCCATCATTGAGTAGCCAATTAGTCTTAAGCTATTTGAGGTTTGCAAAAGTCTTTAGGAATGCATGTTTGAAAATTAAAGAACGGTGTACAAGGAAGTGGTAATCAAGATTGTGGCATGTTGACTTTATATCTCAGTACAATCTTTGGGTACTTTTTCAGTGACCAGGATGACTATGAAGTTGTTCGTAAAGTTGGCAGGGGGAAATATAGTGAAGTTTTTGAAGGAATAAATGTCAACAGCAATGAGCGGTGTGTAATCAAGATTCTGAAACCTGTTAAGAAGAAAAAGGTAAAGTTGTATTTTTATATTTACTCCATGTATCAGAATGTAGTTGCTATCTTGGCAAGCGTTTTTTCAGAGGATATGGTTTGCAATTCAATACTGGTTAGTATATCTGGAAGGAGCTTTTTGTTTTGTTCATTTGCCACCTTGACAATTTTCTGAGGTTGATATATTAGAATCATACAGTATATATACACGTAGCAGTTGTTTCGAAATTAAACTGTATTCACTTATTAGCGACAGCGTTAATCAAAAGGCTTTGCAATCAAAGGAGAATTTTCAAAAAGCACAAATATTTCAGTTGTTAATAAATTTTATTATCTATTGGTTTATTTTGTTGACTTTGCAGCAGTTTTATCCTGAGCAAATTTTCTTGGTTTTTTTTTTAATTTTTCGCAGATAAAAAGAGAAATCAAAATTCTGCAGAACGTGTGTGGGGGACCCAATATTGTCAAACTGCTCGACATTGTCAGAGATCACCACTCTAAAACTCCTAGCTTGATATTTGAATATGTGAACAGCACAGATTTCAAAGTTTTGTACCCTACTTTGACAGATTATGACATACGATACTATATATATGAGCTTCTCAAGGTGAGAGTAAACCTCATTCAATTTCAGTCTTGCTTACCCAATTTTCTTTTCCAACCATTTATGAATTTTTTGGTTTGCTAGTAGATGATAGACAACACTTGTTAACCATTGCAAATTTTCTCTTAGCTTCATGTGGTAGAGGATTCAATAGAGTAAATTCATATTGAGCATTAACAGAAACCACGGACTACTGTCATCATTTTCTTGTCTTGGCACGAAAGGGAAAAAAATTTGCTCTATTTTCAGAATCTCAAGCTTTCAATCATCTGTTATACCTTTTGGAGAAGAAGGTAGAATTGCATGCATTAAGTATTGGCAATTGATCGACTTTTGATTTTTTTCTTTCTATTTTGATTTCTTTGATTTTTCTAAAATCTAGATACCACCTTATTTGATCAAGACTTTATGTTCTGTTGTATTGTGACTGAATTTTCTTCCTTGAACAATGTTGACTGGTTTGGGATTTAATGTGTTACCTATTAGAAGTTGGTGATCTTGGCCTTCTATTTTACTTTTTGATCGGCATCTTGGCCTTCTATTGCATTTGGTGGAGGATTCATTCCCGTTTAGGTATTTGTGAGAAAAAGGTAACAGTTGGAACCCCATATTGTTCTACTGATTTCAAGAATTATGTAAGGAGAGAGTTATGATAAGGATTTATAAGATATTAAGTTGACAGTGGTCAAGGTGAAGTCCTGACTTGCGTAGAACTTTCATTCTCCAAGAGAAGTTTGCTGATAAATTGAGTTGCTGTAAGATTCGTTGGGTGACTTGTCTATTCATATTTGTGCATGAGGAGTATTTGGTATTTCACAATTTCTGAACCACACATCTTTTTTTGGATACATCATGCTTGATAGAATTCCAAAGACTGAATTTCTTTATGTTCATGCAGGCATTGGATTATTGTCATTCACAGGGAATTATGCACAGAGATGTTAAACCTCACAATGTAATGATAGACCATGAGTTGCGAAAGCTACGTTTGATAGATTGGGGCCTTGCGGAATTTTACCACCCTGGCAAGGAGTATAATGTTCGTGTAGCTTCAAGGTAATATGTACATCTTCATATACCTGCTTTTAGGTCTAGCCATCTAAATTTGACACTCCGAAATAATTTCATCTAGCACTTCCATCCACCTGCTATGAGTGAAAGTATGAATTACAAGATTACATACCTGGAGGTGTCGGGGGCCTTTTGCGGGTCTACACTCTATTTTATGGAAAAAATGCCAAAAATTATTTGGCTGATGATAACACCACATTTTTTTTTTTGATCAGACAAGATAACACCACATTGACTTTGTTAGCTAAAGCCTTATATCTTATATTAACATCATCTTGTAGAAATGAAAGTGGAATTAGTTGTAGCAATTTTTTTTCACATAATGCTATCATTTTCTAATCGACTTTGCATGGTTGGATGATGTGCAAGTGTGGCTTCGTTTTATGTTCTTTTCTGATTACCTTCATATGCTAAAATTTATAGTTCAGCTGATTCCTTGAAATTTCTCTTTCCACTCAGATACTTTAAGGGTCCAGAACTTCTTGTTGATTTTCAAGACTATGACTATTCTTTAGATATGTGGAGTCTTGGTTGCATGTTTGCTGGAATGGTGAGAGCTTTGAATAATGTCACTGTGGGTGGTCCTCCTCTATTGTGGGTTGTCATCGTTATTTGTTTCTTTGCTGTGTGCTTTCTTGATGTAGATTTTTCGCAAGGAACCTTTCTTTTATGGGCATGACAATCAGGATCAACTTGTTAAAATTGCGAAGGTAACACAATTTTGACCTATTCCCAAACAATTAGATCTTTTGAATTTTAGTATATGAATCTGTTTCCCAGTAATAGTTTTGCGGTGTTTAGATGTTGTATATCATTAACCTGACTCTACAGTGATCACACACTTTTCTATTATTCGAAACAATTTTGAACCTCTTGATCATTAAATTGAACTGATTTTATTAGTGATATGATTATATATTTTTGTATCAAGTCATTCAGTTAAACCTTGTCTGTACCATACAACCAAATGTAATTGCATGTTAAGATAAACTTTCCAAACAATACTTGCCATGGATCAATATACACATTTGTGGTGCTAAAAAACAAGATAGTGACAGCCTCATTAAGGACATTCGGCAATCCACTTAAAACTAGATTGCTGACCTTCCACTAATAGACATCTGGAAATTTTTCGGGAAAAGCGAGTTTCGAATTGATACTAAGTTCACCAAGTAAATGTATAAACTAAGGCATACAACACAATGCTCATTCCTTGTCGATACCCAGGCATCTATCCAATAAATTTGGGTTTTTGAATTGTAGAGTACTAGAGTTTCAATGCTCTATAATTCGGTATTTGTCTGTAGCTATAACATTTTATGAAAGAAGGTTACAATAACAAGGTGCTGGCGTTTTTTGATGAAATCTGAATTGTTATCTCGTGGCATTGGACTGATATTTCAGGTGCTTGGGACTGATGAGTTGAATGCTTATTTACACAAATATCGGTTGGAGCTTGATCCTCAACTCGAAGCTCTTGTTGGAAGGTGTGTTAAATGCAACTGCAATGAAGTTGAATTAGCACTGCTTCACACGATCAAACTCTAGACCGTGTCACAATACCAAATAAGATTGTGTTTTCATCCTTCCCAGATTGACTTCTTTATTAACAATCAGCCTGTCAGTGTGGCTCTATTAGATGCTTTAAAATAAATTTAATATCTGTCTTGGTATAGGGCATCTATATGTACATAATTAACTTTTCCTTTTCTTCATTGACAGACACAGCAGGAAACCGTGGTCGAAGTTTATAAATGCTGATAATCAGCATCTTGTTTCACCAGAGGTCGCACATACAAATCTTTTTCATTGATTGCGTTTTCTTGTACCTCAAAAGATCAGCACAATCGGATTACACTTCTTGAACTTGTTAATAACATGTTATTTGAGTTGATTTTTATTGTTCCACAGGCCATAGATTTTCTTGATAAACTCCTTCGTTATGATCATCAGGACAGGCTCACGGCAAGAGAGGCAATGGTAGTTTTTGTTTTCCTTTTGACTTCTTGTAAATCGCAACATATTTGGTTGTAGTCTTGAAAATTGATGGTTCTTGATATTGTTCCCAGGCACACCCGTATTTCTTGCAGGTCAGGGCTGCAGAACATAGCAGAATAAGGACTCAATAAAATGCTTGTTCCCTTCGTTCTCAACACTATAGAGATGTGTATTGAATATCCAACATTTACCCTGGGTGGGCAAAATTTGAGAATACTCGTGTATTATTTATTGATCTGGAAGTTTGTTGGCTGAGCAGAACTTATTAACACTATACTAAACCTCTTATGTATTTATCTTTGATCCGATTATCTGAAGACTTTTATTATGCCAACCTTGGTTTGGCCGATTTGGAAAAATAAGCCTTTTTTTTTATCTGATGTACTGTTAATCAATCGGGCATGATTTATTTTCGAAGATCGGGCGCACTTTAACTTCAAATTCATATGATGGGCTCTAACAAGCAAATTCATACGGGGAATCCTTGCGGTGAGGTACATCCCGATAATCTGCAGCAATAATTTTGAAAACCCATGAGACACACACAAACCTAAAATGAAATTATCAGTGTTGTGGCCGAGATGGCAAGATGACGAGAGTTGCAAGCCAATTTGCATATTTATGGCCTTGTATGTAAATGTGAGGAAGCTCAATTGTCAAATCTCTGAGTAAGAGCACCAAGAAGCCTCGTCAGATGCCCATGGCTACTCCGGAAAAAAGCAGACAAGATTTAGGCAAAGGAGAGAGTCCTACACAACTATTAGTCTTTTTTTATGTTCCCATGCAAAGTTCAATTCAATTCTGTTATTTTCCAAAACAATTCCAATCCAATAATTTAAAGCCCAAAGTTCTGCTTCTATGGCGGTTAGGAAGCCTAGAAAGAGAGTCCAGCCAGCATCACCCGTTTCCGTTCTTTGAAATCCTCCTCGTCGCCATCTTTACACGCACAATCCGTTAGCTTTAATTTGTCGGATAAATCCAACAAATGAATTTCGTCATTCTATTTACCTGAAAATATTTGTTTTTATTCAAGTTCCAAGCATTTTTTACTGGGCTAGCGACTGCTCTTAAATCATTACCAGGCAATCCTACAGATAACATGTTCGTGCCTAAGTTTTGTTTCTAATAAAAAACTCCCGAGGACCAAGCTTATTAGATGAATAATCGATGCTTGCACCATTTTCCGAAATAAGATAGACTAATGCCCACTATCTTCGGCAGAAATCGAATCCAAAACTTAACAACCCTGAGGCAATTGTCTTTGCATCTGGAGGAATATCGATGAAGAGAAACTTGAATGTGGCTATAGATCAATCATGAAACATATTTATGAGAATCTTTTTGGAGAAACATCAACATGAAGTTGCAACACTATTACAAATAATTTCAGTCATCTTCAGAAGTAACATGCAAGCCCATCAAAGTAAATATACATAAGCAAACCCGTCTTAGTTTCGTAACTAATAAATTATTCGGCTACCACAGCAAATGCTCACAAATGCCAACAATAAAACAGTCCCTTCCCAAGATTTTATAGTCCTCGACTAAAATCATTGCTTCAGATGGGGGAAACAAGCGTGGAGATCAGCTTTGGGATGCTTTGCTTCTGTGTGTTCCTTGCACTTCACCTCCGACGTAGTGCACATGAATGTCTGCATGCACACCTTGCACTGCATCGGGTAAAAACCAAAATAAATTCAATGTAATCACTAACATCTACGATTGATCATTATACAAACAATAACACCCAAAGGAAATTTTCCTAGCTTCGCAGCTGAAATATAAGTTGAACTAAATGCTGCAAAATATCATTTTCAAGCAACTAGATTAACACCCAAAGTACGCACATAGCGTCAGGCTATAGGGTGCATCAACATATACAATTTCAGTTGGTGATGAGGAAAAAAATCTTCAATTTTGCACCAGAAAGTTGAAAAGGCTAGATAGGATCGTCAAATATCTTGTCTTCTGTAAAAAAATTAGCAAAGACAATAATCCATCAAGATAATCGTGTTAAATTCATCAATTAGAAGAAACTTCTATTGTACCAAACATTATGAATGTAATAACAAAATTTTGCTACCGAAACCAGATGAAGTCTTTCAATAATCTTCAAGGGCAAGAAAGTCCTACACTCCTACTACTATCGAGAAATAATCACCAACTCTGACCACTCTATAAATCTTCACTTCACTTTTGGCATGACCTGTTAGATTGATTGATTATTTTATAAAGGGTGGATCATCCATACAATAATAAGATTGATCCGCTATCGTGAATCCAAGAGTAGGTAGAGAAAACAGCGTCTTTACTACGTTGATGCATGATTAAAAGAATCATATCATGGAAAACCAGAAGTATGTTGTTTAAACTCCGTTTGGTTTCATGGAATGTAGGGGAAAATGAGAGGGATAACTGAAAACAAGATTTTTCAGGAAGAGTCGGGAAAACATTGGAAACTTTTCCAATCAAGAAAAATGTGGCCTCCATCAACCAAGTTGAGGAGTTGATGAAGGTGATTTACTGGTAATCAAGAAAGATTGCAGTGATTCTATTCAAATAATGTAAATAATAGGAATTCAAACGAAGTATAGAGCTTCATCAAATGCATTTCCTTGAAGGAAAAGAGTTAAAAGATTCATTTTAAAAAACATAGATTCTTTCAGATAGTTGTTTCGAGACAATAGAAAATCGGCGTCCTAAACTAAACCGAATTCAACTCCAAACAAGCTAACCAATTCCCTCAAATTTCGCACCAAATCGTGACAGCGTAAACATCGATAATTATTACCTAGAATACAGTTAAAGAAGGGTACCTGGATCGTCATGGCTTTCTTGTTGGAATCTAGCTGGCTCCCTACACAGATCGGAGAATTCAGAAGTTCAACACAATAAATAAAAGCAAATCTGAAAATTACCAATGAATGCATAAATTTGTGTGGGGTGGGGGGGGGGGGGGGGGGGGGGGGGGGGGGGACCTTTTCCAGCAGCTTTCAGTTTCTCCATGTTCCTATCACGAGCCATCTTGGATTTTTGGCCGTTCCCGCCACCCATTCCTCCCGATTGCTCTGGAATGCGCTTTCGGCGGTCAGAAATTGCAAACCCTAGAAATTGACTCTTCTATTCTCTATGCTTGAGCAGTTGAGCTAGAGAAAAGAACGGTTACGACTATTCTGAGGGTAAAACTGGGAAATGACAAGAACAAGCTCATAAAATGTCCTTACTTCTTCGGAAAATTTATATAATGGGATTGTTCTGAGGGTAAAACTGGGAAACGACAAGAACAAGCTCATAAAATGTCCTTACTTCTTCGGAAAATTTATATAATAGAATTGTTACTCATCGTATAATTTGAATCATTAAATAACATATATCCCATATGGGGCAATTAATTTCCACACAAAAATATAAGAGATTTAAGAACTTTAAAATTATTATTTTTAATTAATTAAAATAAGTATTTAAGTAGAATATTTTTTATTATGTTTATAAATTTATGATGTTCTATAACAATTTTTTTATTTTTTAGACAAGAAGTGATTTAGCTTAGTGTTTCTTTTTTTTTTGGTGGGCGCTATTTTTTCTGTCCCTTATAGTTTTTGAAATTTTCACAAGAACATGACAATAGTTAATGTTCTCTGACACCTGGTATCAGAGCATCAGGTTCTCAAATACTACAGGAAGCCCTCGTATGCTTTGTGATTGTAACTTAGTCCGAACTTCCACATCAGAATAGGCATTCTAGACAGTATTGAAGAAGTTAGGATTAAGTGGGAGCGGTGGCTGTAGATGAAGGAAAGCTGAAACTCGAAAAGTTCGACGGTGCAGATTTTGGATTTTTGAAAAATGCAAATAGAGGACTATTTGTATCATACAAATCTGTATCAACCTCTCGAAGAAAAGAAACCAGAAACAATGTTGGATCAAGATTGGAATCTCCTTGACATACAAGCTCTTAGAGTTATCCGATTGACATTATCTCGCAATTTTGCTTTCAATATTGCAAAAGAAAAGACCACAACAGGTCTTATGAAGGCTCTGTATCAGACAAATTTGTATCAACCTCTCGAAGAAAAGAAACCAGAAACAATGTTGGATCAAGATTGGAAGCTCCTTGACATACAAGCTCTTAGAGTTATCCGATTGACATTATCTCGCAATTTTGCTTTCAATATTGCAAAAGAAAAGACCACAACATGTCTTATGAAGGCTCTCACCAGTATGTACAAAAAGCTGCCATCGACAAATAAAGTGTACCTGACGAGGTGACTATTCAACTTGATGATGGAAGGCACATAAGTGGCTCAACATCTCAATGAGCTTAATACAATCACAACCCAACTGAGTTCAGTTGAAATTGAATTTGATGATGAAGTACGAGCATTGATACTTTTGTCTTCTCTACCAGAAAGTTGGAATGCTACAGTCACAACAGTGAGTAGCTCGCTAGGAAGTAATAAGTTAAAATTTGAAGATCTTCATGATCTAGTTCTTAGCCAAGAAATCCGAAGGAGACAATCAAGTGAAATTTCGTCTCCTACAAATCCATGAATCTTACTAATTACCAAACTCAAAGACTATTGAGTGTTGAAAATGTGGGAAAGATAACAATCAATGTAAAGTGGAGAAGATAAAAGCAAATGTTACTGCAACCTCAGGGCATCCAGGACAAGATGATGCACTGATATATTCCTTGGATAGCAAAAACGAATCTTGATTCTGGAGCATCGTTTCATGCGACTTCACATAAAGAGCTCTTGGATAAATGTGTCCAAAAATCTTGGTAAAATATATCTTGATGATGACCAACCTTCTGACATTGTTGGTAAAAATGTAGTGAATATTAAGTTAAACGTGTCTGCATGAAAGCTAAATGATGTTAGACATGTTCCTGACCTGAGAAAGAACTTAATCTCAGTAGGGCAGTTGGCCAGTGAAGGCTACACAATGACCGTACATATGATGATTTGAAGATTTCAAAATGTGCAATGACAGTTGCACGATGCAAAAAGAATGATACTCTTTACATAACACTAAGCGATTGTTGCTCAACTGCATTTGCAATTAGCAAAAAAATGCCAGCATGTGGCAACAGAGAGACTGCCACATGAGTGGAAAATGAATGAAGATTATGCATTCCAGGGGAAAATTACTAGACCTACAGTCAATAGAAATTGACATGTGTGAAGATTGCATATATGACAAGCAAAAGAGTGTCAGTTTCCAGACATGTGGCTTAACACTGAAGAAGGAAAGGCTGGAACTCGTTCACTCTGATGTTTGGGACCAACAACTATCTCATCCATTAGTGAAAATTTTTACTTCGGGACATTTATCGATGATCACTCTCGGAAAGTATGTGTTTACTTTCTAAGGCATAAGTTCGAAGTATTTGATAATTTCAAAAGTTGGAAAGCTATAGTTGAAAATGAGACATGTTTTAAGATCAGAAGACTTAAATCAGACAATGGTGACGAATACACAGACACCTGATTCAAGAAATTCTGCTTCGAACCTGAGATCTAAATGGAGAGAACCGTGCCAAGTACGCCTCAACACAATGTGTAGCTGAGTGTATGAACCAAACATTGACTAAAAGGAGCCCGAAGTATGCGTATACAATCAGGTCTACCTAATCAGTTCTGGGCAGGAGCAATCAACACAGCAGTTTACTTGATCAACCGAGGGCCATCGGTTCCATTAGAGCACGTGATACCCGAAGAAGTATGGAGTAGAAAAGAAGTAAAACTCTCACACCTTAAAGTCTTCGGTTGAGTTGTATATGTATATATCAGTGATCAAAGAAGGAGTAAGCTTGATCCCAAATCCAAGAAATACACCTTCAGCAGCTATGGTGATGATGAATTTGGCTATCACATTTGAAATTATGAGAACAAGAAGATAATTCACAGTCGAGATGTTATCTTCAATGAAAAGATTATGTACAAAGACAGACACATAATATGCACGCCTGATTCAACAAGTGATCATGTCTATGTTGAGTAGGATAACGTGACAGGCAATAGTAAAGCACCACATGAAGATGAAAATTAGATCCGGAGGAACACAGAGTGCATAGTAGTGGATAGCAGTATGGCAAACCGCATGTTCAGAGTCCTCCTGCACCGAGAAGATCATCTCGGCCTCATATACCAAAAACAAGGTATGTAAATTATCTATTGCTTACAGATGGTGGAGAGCTTGAATGCTACTATGAAGCATGTGCAAGCAGAGATTGCAATGAAAGATGATATGTAGTCTATTATCTACAACAAGACTTGGGAGCTTACGATGCTACCAAAACGAAAGAAAGCACTTCACAACAAATGGGCGTATCGTGTGAAGGAAGAAAGTTGTGGATCAAGAAGATTTGTGGGGACCTCATTACTTAATCCGTTATGTATCAGTTCATTTATACATATGTGAGTCAGAATTAAGTAAAACATACACTGATTAAGAGTTTAGTTATGCATGTTATTACAAGTTGACAAAAACCATGTACTTAAATACATCATATATACAACAAAACAACCTAGACCAAAACTCCTAAGCAGTGGTTCAGCTCGCAGCGGAATAGACTCACAATCCCGTCCTCCCACGGCGGAAACAAACTGGAGTATCAAGTTGTGGACAATCTCGTTTAAAATGTGGCCCTCCACATTTAAAACATTATAGTCCTTGACCACTGCTACTACTACTACCTAGGGTGTAGGGCCCCGGGATTTAACCTCACATTAGCATGCAATTAATACATTTAATCGCGATCAATAATATTCCGGCTAATTGTTTTTTTTTTTAAAAACAAATATTAACCAGACACACTGGGCCCTCCTAAAACCAAGACTGACCACTTGATGATGTATAAATATTTTTGAGCCGAAATTTATTAAATCAAACAACAAACAGACAGCATCTCGACTATAAATATCAGAATCCAATATCACAATCCTAAGCAAATGATGACAGGCCCACCATCGCCAACGTAAATGCTTTCCACCATAAATAAAATTTGACATACCTGACGAGATGCTGATCAATATCACATAAACACAACATAGACATAAACATACAATCTCTTAAACATATTGGACATCAAAATATATTCTTCCAGTAATATCAAACACTAGAAACTAGTGGGCTCTACCCTATATCCCGTCGTCAGTCTAACTCTGACCCCGTCCACTAGTACCAGTCCTGTCACCTGAAAACAATACCCATAAAAGGGTGAGCTAACGCCCAGTACGTTCTTACCAAAATACCAACAGAGATTATACAGATCGTAAACATCTCATCAATATAACTCAACAGTTTAACAAATAATAATACAATGTTCCGTTACCTCGGAACTAAATCATGTCAAACAAGACAACAACAATATAATATAAAAATGAGGTCCAATAGTATATCATATCATCTCATCATCTATATGTGAAATGCATCGCAATGCATTCACGATTATCAGTCCAGATATGTCATCCACTGGCCTATATCCAGGCTCGTCAGTCCATATCATCCATATATATGATATCAGGACCAGAAATTTCATCTACTGGCCCAAATCCTGGACTCACAGCCCACATCAACCACATATATAACATCTATCAAATCATCAATTCATATATACCATAACATTATTCTATCTCAACTCATCAATTCATCACATATTCTCAAATATTCTCATTTAATAATATTCGATCAGTATGGTTACTCAAGGATAATTTACTGCTCTTATTAAGACAGAACGTACCTCAATGATTGGCGTAAAAATGATTATATTAGTCGATTCCCCACCTTACGTCATCTGCTTCTATCTAGAAATTACATCAAAAGTTCAACAGTTATTCAATCTGTAATACATTAGAAATTGTTAGAAATCACGAAAAACCTCTTCTAGTCCATTCATTCAATTTGTCATTGTTTTTTTTGTTAGATTCACTTTTATAAATTACTTCTTCATCTTTACTCTTTTTAGTGCTAAAGCAACTATAAATAACAATATCAACTTACTACATAAACAAAACCCAAAAGTTGGACCCAATAAAAGCTTTACTTCAAAAGAGTCGATAGTAAAATAAATGATAAGCACCTCTTTAATATCATATCATGTCCCACTCATATAAATTAATTCTCAATATCTACACTCACTCCATTTTTACAGAAATCATACAGTTTTAAATTTCAATCAATCAAATTAACATAAAAGGTGTATAACATACAACACATAGCTACACCCCTATATTGAAGATGAACAAAAACTCCTACATCTAGGTAATTCATAGTCTATGTTAACAATCTAAATAGAGTTTCAAAGATTTTAACTATGCCTTATATGGTGGCTCTCATCCATCGAAATAAATGGAGATAACTCAACAACAACAGTGTAAATTAGAAATAAAATAGGGATAACTGTTTAGCTCTTCACAACTCCTTTTATATGTTCTATATTCTACTAAAGATACTTTGATTCAATGAAGAAGCACTTAACCAAAATCCAAATCAGTGAACGATTTACACAAAAAAATAAAAAGTAATACAAACACCACAATAATTCGATATTCCTCACCTGGAAAGCTAGGCGAAGGATTACTGGAAGCAAAAGTGAAGAGGAAACAATGACACGATTTTTTGTCCAAATTTTCGTTCCCAAATATATATTTTTTATTTCTTTTGCGTTGTCTCGGTTCTGTCACCTTGGTGTGTACAGCTATAGAAAACTAATAAAACAAAATTGAAGAGATAAAGGCAACCTACAGACATTCATCAATGATTTAGGTTCCTGCACACACTTACACGTGTACTACATGTATTTTCATCTTATATCATTTAACTTTCTTTTATTTTATTATTATTTATTATTATTATTATTATTAAATAAATTTTAATCCTTAATTACCTTCTATAAATCTTTACGGTTTCTATAAATCTTTACGGGTGTTACAGTTCTCTCCCCCTTATTCAATTTCGTCCCCGAAATTCAAGTGTATTAACTCACACAAACATCTATTTATACAGAAGGACATACCGTCAAAAATCTCAGGGTATAACTGACGCATTTGCTTTTCTGTTTCCCATGTAGCCTCCTCAACCCCTCGTCTGTGCCATTGTACCTTAACCATCGGAATAATTTTACTTCTCAACTTTCTCTCTGCCCTATCAAGAATACCGATAGGTCGTTCCACATATGTCATATCTGGATCAAGTTCAATTTCTTCGGTCTGTAATATATGTGATTTATCTGGTTCATATTTTCGTAGCATTGAAACGTGGAAAATATCATGCATTTTTTACAAAGTAGGTGGCAGTGCTAATCTGTATGCTAAAGTACCAATCGTTCCAAGATTTCATACGGTCCAATATATCGGGGTGATAGCTTTCCTCTCTTTCCTGTTCGCACCACACCTCTGAATGGTGAATTTTTTAGAAATACTCGATCCCCAACAGCGAATTCTAACGGTCTATGTCTCCGATTTGCATAACACATTTGTCTGTCTTGCGCCGTTTTTATTCTCTGTCGAATAACTTGCACTTTCTCTTCTGCTTCTCTTAATACATCAGGGCCCACTATACTAGCATCAGAAATAGTATCCCAATATAGAGGTGATCGTCACTTTCTCCCATATAGTGCCTCAAATGGAGCCATACCAATACTAGATTGATAACTGTTGTTATATGAGAATTCTGCTAACGGTAGAGATTCATGCCAATTAGGACTGAAATCCATCACACAAGCTCTCAACAAATCTTCTAAAATTTGAATAGTGCGTTCAGACTGCCCGTCGGTCTGTGGATGATATGCAGTACTCATCCTCAATCGAGTTCCCAGAGCATCTTGGAATTCCCGCCAAAAACCAGAAGCAAATCGAGGGTCACGATCTGAAACTATTGACTTTGGAACACCATGTAATCTAAGTATCTCTCGGATATAAATTTCCACCATCTTGTCCAATTTGAATATCCTGCTGTAGGGTATAAAATGTGTTGTCTTTGTCAGTCTATCTACAATGACCCAAACTGCATCATGTCCCCTTGGGGTACGTGGTAAATGAGTAACGAAGTCCATCGTTATGTGCTCCCATTTCCACTCTGGCACATCAAGACTCTGCATTAAGCCTCCAGGTTTTAATTTTTCTGCTTTCACCTGTTGACATGTTAAACATCTTTTCACGAATTTAACAACGTCAGTCTTCATTCTTTTCCACCAATAATGAGTACGAAGATCATGGTACATCTTTTTACCTCCAGGATGTATACTAAAACGACTGCAATGTGCTTGCTGTAATATTTCACCCCTCAAATCAGAATCATTAGGAACCACTAATCTCATAT
Organism: Haberlea rhodopensis; assembly: GCA_907163345.1. Classification (NCBI taxonomy): domain Eukaryota; kingdom Viridiplantae; phylum Streptophyta; class Magnoliopsida; order Lamiales; family Gesneriaceae; genus Haberlea; species Haberlea rhodopensis. Next base: position 1,922,633 of record CAJQUN010000060.1, read on the forward strand.
GTAATCGAAGAGTGTCATCCTCAGCAATATGAAAACCAGATCTTTTTCCCTCTGTCACCAATCATCTCCACCTCTGAATCTCAGGATCAGATTTCTGTGTCTCTCGGATACGAGAAATCAACTCTGGTTCAACCTGTACAGTATATACTCTAACAGGACTACGAGATATATCAAAGTTATAACCCGAAGTATAGCAGTCAGAAATCAAAATAGAAATCTGACAAGAAATAACTGCCTTCTGACAAACTTGTCTGCTCAATGCATCAGCAATAGAATTTGAGTGACCTGGTTGATATCTGATTTCACAATCATAATCTTTCAATAGATCTAGCCACTGCCTTTGTCTCATATTCAACTCAGCCTGTGTGAATAAATACTTCAAACTTTTATGATCAGTATAAATATCAAACGTCTCACCGTATAGAAATGCCTCCAGATCTTAAGGGCGAATACAATGGCCGCAAGTTCCAAATCATGTACAGGGTATTTCAGTTCATGTGGCTTCAATTGTCTTGACGCGTATGCAATCACATGCTTGTGTTGCATCAAAACACAACCCAAACCATGAAAAGAAGCGTCAGTATACACAACATAACCACTTGTATCAGAAGGGATAGCAAGAATGGGAGCTGTCGTCAATCTCGTCTTCAACTCCTGAAAGCTAGCCTCACACTCAGGAGTCCACACAAACTTGATATCTTTCTTTGTCAATGTAGTCAGAGGTCGAGCAATCTTTGAAAATCCTTCAATAAACCTTCTATAGTAACCAGCCATCCCAAGAAAACTCCGAATTTCAGGTACTGAAGTAGGTGCTGCCCATTTCAACACTGCTTCTACCTTGTTGGGATGATCAACAGATATACCGTCTCGAGAGATAACATGGCCCAGAAATACTACTTTATTCAACCAGAACTCACATTTACTCAGTTTGGCATACAATTGTTTTTCCCGTAAAACCTGTAGGACAGTTCTCAAATGGTCTGCATGCTCTATCTCGTTTCGTGAGTATATCAAAATATCATCAATATATACAATTACAAATCTGTCTAAGAACGGTTTAAAGACTCTATTCATCAAATCCATAAATACAGCAGGAGCATTAGTCAAACCGAAAGGCATAACAAGAAATTCATAATGTCCATACCGTGTTCGAAAAGCTATTTTGGGCACATCTCCCTCTCTTACCCTCAACTGGTGATACCCTGATCGTAAATCAATTTTTGAATATATGGCTGATCCTTGTAACTGATCGAACAAGTCATCAATACGAGGTAATGGATACTTATTTTTTATCGTCACCTTGTTTATCTGTCGATAATCAATACATAATCTCATTGTTCCATCCTTTTTCTTGACAAATAACACAGGAGCACCCCAAGGCGAGACACTAGGTCGAATGTATCCCTTATCTAGTAGATCTTGTAATTGTATCTTTAATTCCTTCAATTCTACATGTGCCATTCTGTATGGGGCTCGAGAAATAGGAGCTGTATCAGCCATCAATTCCATGCCAAACTCTACCTCCCTGACTGGAGGAAAATCAGGAATCTCATCAGGAAATACATCAACAAAATCTGCTACTACAGGTATATCAGCCACTGTTTTCTCTTGTTCTTTCCCGGTCACATTAACTGCATAAATCAAATAACCTTCGGCCTCATGATCCAACAATCTCCTCATTTTTACTGCTGATATCAGAGGAACGCTGTTGCGAGCACCCTTACCATAAAAAATCCACTGATCACCCATTTCAGGTCGGAATTTCACTATTCTCTGATCACAATCCACCCTGGCCCTATATTTATTTAAAGCGTCTATACCCAGAATAATATCAAAGTCGGACATTTCAAGTAATATCAAATCAACTGTCATTGTGTTACCCTCAAAGTTTAACACACAATCTTTAGCTACTCGATATGATATCACACTAGTTCCCATAGGAGTCGAAACAAATAATAAGGTAGATAAAGGATATGTAGAAACATCATTCAACTCAATAAAGTTATAGGATATGAAAGAATGTGATGCTCCAGTATCTATCAAAATATATGCATCGACATTGCTGAAAATACAAGTACCTGCAATCACATCATCTCGAGCCTCCTCTGCTTGCTCCTGAGTCAGAGCAAATACACGACCTGGGGCTGAGGGACGAGGCTGCCCCTGACTCTGATATCCTCTCCCACGCCCACGTGAAGTCCCTTGCATCGGTTGTTGCATTGATGCTTCAGATGGCGATGTTCTAGTGTCATATCTAGCCCCACTACTGATTCGGCTTTCCTGATATGCCTGACTACCAGTTCTCTGATAACAATGTGTAGCTTTGTGGCCTATACGATGACAAGTAAAACATTCTTTGTCTTTATATGAACAATTTGATGCATGATGTGGTCCCCCACATCTAAAACATAACCATTGTGATCCACCACTTCCTCTACTCAATTCCGGGCGAGGTGCCCGATCGAACTACCCCCAGAAGAAGATGATGATGACCCAAATCTTTTAAAACTTTGTCCCTGTGGGTGCAGACTACCAGTATGTCCTCTCGTTCTGTCACTATCCCGACCTGATGGCCTAACTGCTACTGAAGTTTGCTGATACGATCGCCATCCAGTCTCTGCTCGTTGTGCCCTGTCCAACAGTTCATCATAAGATGTGGCTTTTACAGTAATAACTCGGTCATATATTTCAGGTCTCAAGCCTTGGAGATAAGGACTCATCATTGATTCCTCGGTCTCAGCAATATAAGGAACATATGGCAGCAATGTAGTGAATCTGGTAGTATAATCATCGACAGACATATTTCCTTGTTTCAGATGTATCATTTCAGCACGTCGAGCTTCTTTCTCTGCAGTAGAAAAGAAACGATCCAGAAATAATTTTCTAAAAGTTGCCCATGTCACCGGCTGTCCACTACGTCCCAGCCCTGCTTTAGCAGCAGTCCACCATCTATTAGCTTTTTTGGGCCATCAAATGTTCAGCTAATCGTAACCAAAAAGAAGGGTGACAAGCCGCTGTCCCAAATAACTGCTCAACGCGTTCTAACCACGCCTCTGCTTGCTCTGATCGTTCATTACCATGGAACAATGGAGGATGCAACTTTTGCCACTCAAACACGTCAATAATTCGTAAAGGTTCATGTGGTGCATGAGACTGCATAGCCTCACGAGGTGGCCTATACTGGGCCTGCATAGCCTCAATCGGTGGTCTATACACACTAGCCACTTCCTCTTCCATTGGATCAAAAGCCAGTTCATTAGGATTATTTTCCATAGCTGCACAACAATAACAACCAATACAACTACAACTTTTAGAATATAAATATTGCAATCACCTACTTCGCACATTGGCATACAATATCACATCATTTTCACATTTTCATCATATTACCATAAACATGCGCAAATAAGACATCATCTACTCCCTCAGGGTAGTCTCAGGACGGGTCTATGCTCTGATACCACCTAAGTGTAGGGCCCCGGGATTTAACCTCACATTAGCATGCAATTAATACATTTAATCGCGATCAATAATCAATCAATAATATTCAAGCTAATTGGTTTTTTTTTTAAAACAAATATTAACCAGACACACTGGGCCCTCCTAAAACCAAGACTGACCACTTGATGATGTATAAATATTTTTGAGCCGAAATTTATTAAATCAAACAACAAACAGACAGCATCTCGACTATAAATATCAGAATCCAATATCACAATCCTAAGCAAATGATGACAGGCCCACCATCGCCAACGTAAATGCTTTCCACCATAAATAAAATTTGACATACCTGACGAGATGCTGATCAATATCACATAAACACAACATAGACATAAACATACAATCTCTTAAACATATTGGACATCAAAATATATTCTTCCAGTAATATCAAACACTAGAAACTAGTGGGCTCTACCCTATATCCCGTCGTCAGTCTAACTCTGACCCCGTCCACTAGTACCAGTCCTGTCACCTGAAAACAATACCCATAAAAGGGTGAGCTAACGCCCAGTACGTTCTTACCAAAATACCAACAGAGATTATACAGATCGTAAACATCTCATCAATATAACTCAACAGTTTAACAAATAATAATACAATGTTCCGTTACCTCGGGACTAAATCATGTCAAACAAGACAACAACAATATAATATAAAAATGAGGTCCAATAGTACATCATATCATCTCATCACCTATATGTGAAATGCATCGCAATGCATTCACGATTATCAGACCAGATATGTCATCCACTGGCCTATATCCAGGACTCGTCAGTCCATATCATCCATATATATGATATCAGGACCAAAAATTTCATCCACTGGCCCAAATCCTGGACTCACAACCCACATCAACCACATATATAACATCTATCAAATCATCAATTCATATATACCATAACATTATTCTATCTCAACTCATCAATTCATCACATATTCTCAAATCTTCTCATTTAATAATATTCGATCAGTATGGTTACTCAAGGATAATTTACTGCTCTTATTAAGACAGAACGTACCTCAATGATTGGCGTAAAAATGATTATATTAGTCGATTCTCCACCTTACGTCAACTGCTTCTATCTAGAAATTACATCAAAAGTTCAACATTTATTCAATCTGTAATACATTAGAAATTGTTATAAATCACGAAAAACCTCTTCTAGTCCATTCATTCAATTTGTCATTATTTTTTTTGTTAGATTCACTTTTATAAATTACTTCTTCATCTTTACTCTTTTTAGTGCTAAAGCAACTATAAATAACAATATCAACTTACTACATAAACAAAACCCAAAAGTTGGACCCAATAAAAGCTTTACTTCAAAAGAGTCGATAGTAAAATAAATGATAAGCACCTCTTTAATATCATATCATGTCCCACTCATATAAATTAATTCTCAATATCTACACTCACTCCATTTTTACAGAAATCATACAGTTTTAAATTTCAATCAATCAAATTAACATAAAAGGTGTATAACATACAACACATAGCTACACCCCTATATTGAAGATGAACAAAAACTCCTACATCTAGGTAATTCATAGTCTATGTTAACAATCTAAATAGAGTTTCAAAGATTTTAACTATGCCTTATATGGTGGCTCTCATCCATCGAAATAAATGGAGATAACTCAACAACAACAGTGTAAATTAGAAATAAAATAGGGATAATTGTTTAGCTCTTCACAACTCCTTTTATATGTTCTATATTCTACTAAAGATACTTTGATTCATTGAAGAAGCACTTAACCAAAATCCAAATCAGTGAACGATTTACACAAAAAAATAAAAAGTAATACAAACACCACAATAATTCGATATTCCTCACCTGGAAAGCTAGGCGAAGGATTACTGGAAGCAAAAGTGAAGAGGAAACAATGACACGATTTTTTGTCCAAATTTTCATTCCCAAATATATATTTTTTATTTCTTTTGCCTTGTCTCGGTTCTGTCTCCTTGGTGTGTACAGCTATAGAAAACTAATAAAACAAAATTGAAGAGATAAAGGCAACCTACAGACATTCATCAATGATTTAGGTGTTTCCTGCACACACTTACACGTGTACTACATGTATTTTCATCTTATATCATTTAACTTTCTTTTATTTTATTATTTTATTATTATTATTATTATTAAATAAATTTTAATCCTTAATTACCTTCTATAAATCTTTACGGTTTCTATAAATCTTTACGGGTGTTACATAGGGACTGTCCTTTGGTACCTCGGTCACCACTCTTTCGCTGAACAAATCGCTTCCCACTAAATCTAGAGGAAGATGTACCACCTCGTGATGATTTAAATGGTTCTCCTCTCGGTCTCATACTTTCTGATGTAGGTGGTTGGGATTGTCCTACATCCTTGTACACTCCAACTGCAATCTCAGCCATCTCAGCTCTAGTCAATGCTTCTTCATATGATGTAGGGTTATTGGAAATTACCCTATCAAACAATTCAGGCCTCAAGCCATTCACAAACTGTCTGATCTTTGCCTTTGTGTTTGCAGCGATATGTGGTACATACCGTAGCAATGAAGAATATTGCACAGCATAATCAGACACTGTCATTGATCCCTGTCTCAAATTGGTAAATTCATCCTCTTTCCTCTGCCTTGCAGCAACAGAGAAATAGTGATCAAGAAACTTAGTTCTGAACACATCCCAATTTACTGTTGTCCTTGAGCTCTCAGCTCAATCAATGTGGATTTCCACCACATCATGGCTTTCTTTGCCAACTGGAATTCTGCCAAACGTATCCAGGCAGATTTGGCACATGGTGCTGACACAAAGATCTGTTCAATCCGTTCCAACCATTCCTCTGCTTGTTCCCCTGATTCCGTACCCTCAAAGCGAGGTGGCTGATAACTCAGAAACTGTGTCAAAGTCAGCTCCCCAGGTAACAGTACCTGTTCTACTAGCCCTTGCCCAAATGGTGGTGGTGGTACAGGAGCCAATCCAACACTAGCATTGCCACTCATGGCATCCCCAACCTCATCGTGTGATACTCTGTCTGCCATTACTGCAAATACAGGTTACCAACAACAAGAAATATATAACATCATATTATGACTCATAACATGCTTTCAAGTGATTAGGCAACTCCCTAATACACTTCCTCTACCCCTGTTCACCCCGTTCTCGAACCACTGCTACTGAAATTCCAGATCTCATATGGAGTTTTGTCTGCTCGTTTATTTATCATTGATCTGTTTTGCGTATAACAAGCTGTGTTGACTGTTTCTGCCCAAAACCTCTACGAGATGTTAGATTCTGCTAGCATAGTTCGCGCAGCTTCTTTCAAAGTGCGGTTCCTACACTCAGCAACTCCGTTTTGCTGTGGTGTTCTTGCAGCAGAGTATTCGTGTTTGATACCTAGGTCATCTAGATATGATTCGAGTGATTGATTGGTAAATTCTGTACCTTTGTCACTGCGAATTCTATCTATCCCACATGTTTTCTTATTTTGTAGTCTATTGAGTAGCTTGATCCGTTTTGGAGTAGCCTGATCTTTACCACTCAGAAATAAGACCCACGTAAAGCGAGAATAATCATCTATCAACACTAGAGTGTACTTCATTCCCCCCTAGACTTGTTACTGGCACTAATGTGGGGTCTTCGTTACTTAATCCGTTATGTATTAGTTCATGTATACATATGTGAGTCAGAATTGAGTAAAACATACACTGATTAAGAGTTTAGTTATGTAGGTTATTACAAGTTGACAAAAACCATGTCCTTAAATACATCATATATACAACAAAACAACCTTGACCAAAACTCTTAAGCAGTGGTTCAGCTCGCAGCGGAATAGACTCACAATCCCGTCCTTCCACGTCTATGAGTCCCTACAGAAACAATCACACAATATGAGTACAGATAAACAACCATCCCAGTGCGATATCATTAAACACATAAACGATAAAGCACTATGAATAACAAATGTGATTGTCCTGTATGATACACCATCAAATGCAATTATGTCATTACATGTCTCATTCCTCATCCTATTATAACCAGACCAATATGATATGTCTATCTCAGCTCAATATGTCAGTGGAACCCTCTCACATCTTCATATTAGCAGCACATATCATAGTACAGTCTTAACATGTTATAACATCCAGAGCATATACCCAACCGGCGTATATCTCTCATGCCAAAGCATATGTAGCATACCTATCGTGGCAACAATCACAGCCAAGGCATATACCCAACACTGGCATATCTATTGTGGCACCGATCATAGCCAAATCATATGCTACACATCTATTGTGGCATCCCTCTCAACAATATATAATATTATGAATGCACATACATATGATGTCAATAATCATATGATACCATGCTCACATCATCATCATAATAATATCATATACTTGTACCTCAAAACGTACCTGTTCTGCAACACAAACGATATAAATTAGGCGTCACTATATAACCGTCTCGTTGTCCCGTCCCCTGCGATGATGCTACAACAATACCAACGATATATCATGTTATCATAGGCATTAAAAACAAATTCTACAAAAATATAACATTTTTCAAAAATCTGACTCTGGCAATCGATCGCCACATCTCACCGATAGATCGCCATACTGTTCTGTTCCATCGCGATCGATCGTTGCTACCTCACGATCGATCGCCAAAATGTTCTGTTTCTTGCGATCGATCGCCATGTTTTCACCGATCGATCGCCATGTTTTCACCGATCGATCAACACAAAGCTCGCGATCGATTGCCGATGTCCAGAAAGTTCAGAACATGGCGATTTTGAGCTTATCTCCATGGTGTATCTCCTACAACTCGAAAATAACAATTTAAACATGTTTCATGCAATCTCTAGTAACATATAAACATGTTTCTCTCATCATACAACTCAATTCTTTGCATGATAACAAGTCTCAATTCAAAGCATATAAGATTAGTAACCACATGCTTCAAGTTTCCATCACCTCAATCCATATGCATCATATGCTACACAATTCTTACCAAGAAAGGATGAAGTCACTTCACTCAACTTCCTAGCTTGATTACCAAGTGAAATCCAAGCAAAAGATGGAAAGAGGAAGCAAGGGTTTGAAGAGGGTTTTGTAGAGATTTGTAGGTGTATTGTGGTGAATTATGTGTTTTCAATCTGAAACCATGCCTTATGTACTCACTCACCAAACTCACCAAATTCAAATTCACATGTCATGCAACTTAAATACACACCACATACAAACTCAACTTCAAATGCAAATCTAATACCTCTCTAATTCATGTCAAATGCATGATATAGTACTATCCAACTATGTATAGTTCATATTCAACATGTTTATGTTCTTAACTCACTCTCTTTGATTTCTCACATGTATTTTATTTTCCAATGAGGTTTCATTCATACATGTCTTTACTCCTGCTCGGTTCAATCCGAACCCGAGTCCATATCATACTGTAATTCATCATAATTACACCATTAACATATAACACATGTATACGTCATCTCGAGGCATGACAAGATTCAAGGCCCAGTTAGTAGTCAAAGTTTTCTAACATAAGGAATGAATTGATTACACCGATATTTTTTCACCAGTAGTGAAGCTAACCACTATTCGGTCAGTGTTGAGCATTGTTGCTGCTCAATGACTACTGTCACGCCCCGAGATTGGAGCGCGTGACAATGACGTTGGATCCAAATATGAAATTCAAATACAACAAGCCCCGTGTATAGATCTATGATAAAACAAGTCTATTTATTCCATAACCAATAAAATGTCATTACAATTGAAAAGACGAAAAACAAATTGTCTTGGATTTAATGAAAAATACGAAAGCATAAATAATCAACTTCTTGAAGTATCTTCATGGATCACCATCTCCAAAATTGTTCTTGCTCTTTTTCCTAGATCTCTTCTCCATCCTTGTCTGTGAGGGGATGTAAGTGGGGTGAGTGTTTGGGAAAAACACCTAACAAGTAGGGGCCGATTGAACATTGTAAAATCATACATATATTCATAGCAAAAAGCCTTTAAACATTTCTTTATCAAATCACGTAGATCTTGGCATATAAACACATTTCTTGCACATAAATACATTTCTTGCACATAAACACATATCTTGCGCATATCCACATAACGACTCATTGGATTCAAGAGGTGCCTCCTGTCTGAATAGCACTTTGCTCTGCCAATTCAAGAGGCGACTTCCGTGTATGTGGCACTTTGCCCCGTAGGTTCAAGAGGTGGCCACACGTAGTAGTTTGCTAATTGGATTCAAGTGGTGGCTCCTACACATGTAGCACTTTGGTCCGCAAAGTCCTTTCGTTCATAATCATGCCATATACTTGTTAGATCTAAAACACAATCTTCATATTTGATGTTCAATAAAAAGTTCAAATCATATATAAAGTTTTGAAAATGAAATGGCAGTTGTAGCAAAAATCCACTTACAATGTTGAATAATCGAAGCGTGTTGAGATGAAATCCGGATTGAGAAATTATGAAAATCTATTCCTTTCTTTCGAAAAGGGTCTGTAATGTGTGTGGCTCTCGGAAAGATGATGATATGGTAGAGTTTTCTCTCTCTTTTGTTTAAGGCATGTGGTGGTTTTATGTAGGTTAGTGTAGGAATTAGGGATGTCAATCCCATAACTTTTGTCTTTCAATTGCAAAAATTAAGGTAGGTCATTAAGTGTATGTATTATGGTAATTGGGTGATATTATTAGGTATTAGATGATATTAAATTAATTGGATTATAAGTAGGGCACAAAATTTAGGTCCACAACTACACATGGAACAACCGGACGTGAAGACTGCTTTGCTCCATGGAGGTGTAGATGAAGAGATATTAATGCAACAACCAGAAAGATTCTCAGAGATAATAAGAGAAAATATTATCTGCGGGCTTATGATAAGCTTGTATGGTCTAAAAAATCCTCTCGGCAATAGTATAAGAAATTCGATGGTTTCATGCAGAGGCAGGGATTACACAAGTGTAATGCTGATCATTGTTGCTACTATAAGAAGCATGAGTTTAGTTATATCATCTTACTACTTTATATTGATAATGTGTTGGTAGTAGGACCAGACATGGACGAGTTCAAGAAGTCGAAGATACAACTGCCAATTGAGTTTGAATGAAATATCTAAGTCCAGCTAAACAGATTATTGGCATGCGGATCTCTGGAGATAAGCAAAATGGTATTTTGCTGTTATCTCAGGCAGAGTACATCAATCGTCTGTTGAACAGGTTCAACATGAGTAATGCTAAGACAGTGAGTACGCCATTGGGCAATCACTTCAAGTTATCCAATGACAAGTCTCCGAATACATATGAGGAGAGAAACTTCATGGCTCAGGTCTCTTATGCCTCAGCTATTGGAAGTCTTATGTATGACATGGTCTGTACAAGACCAGATTGGCCATGCAGTGGGAGATGTTAGCGGATTTATGTCAAATACTGTAAATACCCACTGGCAAGTGGTGAAATGGATCATGAGGTATCTATGAAGTACTAAAGAGAAATGTATAGTCTTTGGAAAGGGGGAAACATAACAGGATGCATAGATGCAGACTTTGCTGGCAAAATCGTCCGTAGAAGAATTACTATGGGTTATGTCTTCACAGTAGAAAGCATAATAGTTAGTTGAATATCACAGATACAATAGATTGTAGCTCTATCAACTACAGAAGTTGGGTATGTAATTGTGTTGAGCCTTAAACGCATGGTTGTGTTTAATGCGTTAATTTATCTCCTGTTTATTTTTGAGTTTTGATGATCAACAAAACTTGCATTTGTTGTACTAATATGTCTACTTAGTTTACAGGTTTAGATTGATAAATTGGTTGGGAAGACCAATGGAAGAGAACCCAAGTTATACAATAACATATGTGAGTTTATAGGACAAGCGGTGTTTTTTTATCAAGGAATCTATTGAGCTTGGACGAGAACGAATGAGATCTATGAACAACCAAAATAAGTGTTCAACATGTGTGGAATGATGTTGGAATAATTTTTTATGATGGGATGAAGACCCACAAACCAATGGTCCGTTGGTGGGCAAATTCGTATAGAAGCCAATTGGAGCGCAGTGCAATGTTTTGATTATATCTCTTGGCTAGAGTCTCCGAATAATGTGAATCCAAAGAGGTTGGAAAGCCAACCCAATATGCTAGATTTCATATTCAAACATCTCAGTCCAATTCGGATTGCATCATGGTGCAAAATGGCATGGAAGTCATAACAAGTGCAGATTGTAGCAAGGTTTGAGCGGCTGTAGCATTTTGGGCGTAACTTCTTCATAGCTTAATGAAATGCAATGAAATTTTGTCCACACCTAGATAAGAGAAAGGGCTACAACTTGTATGTCTACCACGTTTCCCATAAATGAGCTTAAGATGGTCGAATAGTGCAAAGTTTGAGAGTGTTGAAATCTGGCAGATCACCTCAGGCGATCCGGGCCATGCGTGCCAACGCCGCGCACCATCGACCCAGGCGATGGCACGCTGCGGGCCAGGCGATCCAGATCGCCCCAGGCGATGTCATGGTCGCCCCAGGCGATCCAGAATTGATCCTACGGCAAATTTTCAACGGGCGATCGCCCGAGGCGATATGGGCCAGATTTGAACGTTAGAACGCGGCGATGGTGATCGCCCGAGGCGATTTCCGAGGCGATAGGAGTGATTCAAGCCTTGAGTGTAGCAACGGCTAGTAGGAGCCTTGGGGGCCTTCTACACTATAAATATGGATGCTTTTGAGCATTTTGAAGACAAGAAACAAGCCTACAAACTTCTACAAAGCTTTGATCATTCAAAATTCAAATAGCATTGCAATCTCCATACATTGTTGTTGTATTGGAGCTTGTAATTCATTCTTTTTGTTAGAGTCTTGTTATCTTCGTGTGAGTACACCATGAAGGTGTTTTGTTGAGTTTATTGTAAAGGTCCTCCAACACCAAAGCAAGTTGGAAATTGTAAAGTCGCCAACAAGTAAAGTTGGTGCATGTGTCGTGGCTATCCTTGGAGCCCCTTAAGGCCAAGAAGACTCGTGAAGAGTGTTGGTAGCTCGTGAAGAGCTTTGTGTACTCGTGAAGAGTATTGTGCTCGGGAAGAGCTTTGTAAACTCGGGAAGAGTTGGGTTGTGGCTAACTTGGAGCCCTCAAGGCCAATATCATTTATTCTAGTGGAACCTCGGTTGGAGGTTATCTAACCGGGAAGAGGAGACGTAAGCGATTCATCGTCGAACTTCTATAACAAATATCCGTGTCATTTACCGCTTTATTTCTTTACGTATTTATTTATTTGTTTACTTCTTATTTTATTTTATTTATCGATTGACTTAAGCCTTCCGCAAGCGCAAACGCTTTTAGTTTTGCAAACTCATTTTAAAAAGCTAAAGTAGCCAAGGAATCTCATTCACCATCCTCTTCGATTCCAACAAATTGTACAATGACAGTCAGAGTGTGATTCATCTAGTGAAGAATTCAGCATTCCATTCATTGACAAAGTGAAGTTATATACAACTTTAGTTGGTCTTCAAGGATGAAGATGAGGTCGAGCACACCACTGATCAAGGTATGAAGACAGATTGAAATCGGTCTTCAAGTTGGAGATTGTTGTATTGTAATTCAACAGTTGTGAGCCAAAGAATTCAACGATTGTGTACAAGTTTGAAGTTCACAAAATTTGCCCAACAACCATGCCTAAATTTCTCATTTCACATTGGATTTATTATTGGGTTCACACCATTTGTTTGTCTATATAAGGGCAATGCATTTGTTCAATTGTAACACACCAAGACAATATCAATCAAAGCTTGATAAGATTAGATAAAGAGTTTAAAGAGAGATTGAGAGTTGAGTTGAGCAAATTTGCTCCGTCTCAGAGTGTCAGGAGTTTGTATACCTCTGGTAGTCCTTCATTCGATATAGTGAAGTGTGTGTGCTCCGTAGACGTAGGAGGGTTTTGCGAAACCACATAAATCTCTGTGTCTCGAATTTTTTTTTTGAGTTGTTTTTCTGTCCCTTATAGCTTATGAAATTTCTGCAAGAAAATGACAATAGTAAATGTTCCCTAAAATTGCAATAGCCTCATCTCAGCAGGGGACATTATTAATCTCTATTCCTCGAGCATCTAGGAGAGAATTGTAGCCTTCTTTTAATTTGTCAATCAAGATTTTACTGGTTAACTATGTATTGGATAAGTCTCAAGTTGCTACCTCAAGAAGATTGGAATTACTTTATGAATTTGCATTGTGGCAATACAAAATCACTTAAATCTTTAATTCATGGGATATGATAATTGAATTTTTAAAAAATGGCTAGATGTTTTGGCGAGGAAGATATCAGGGTTGAGATTATATTGATGATCATATACACTTTGAAAGTTAGTAAGAATTGCATGAATATATATCTATGTTGCACGGATACGGATACGCGGATACGTGGATACACAGATACGTGTACAATTGCACCGGATTTTTGAAATTTGTAGGATACGATACATCTGGATACGGTAATTTTATTAATTTATTTATATATATAAATATATCATTAATAATATTTATAAGAAATCAAGTTTCAAGCATATAATCAACATTAAACATGTTAGAAATCAGAATAAAGTTGCAAACTCATCAACTTCACGACAAATGGTAAAATATTAATTCAGGACATCTAAAAATTTCAAGCATATAATCGACATTAAACAAATTAAGATGGTTAGGAAATAGGGAATAAGTTAAATAATTTAATTTTAATTACAGTTTCAACCCTATTTTTAAAAAAATTCCGAAAATACGGTCAACGGCGGATCTTGACCGTATCCGAAACGTATCCGAAATAAAAACTTAATTTTTGTTCCCAGATACGCCACGTGGCGTATTCGATACGTATCGGTGCCGTATCCGTATCCCAGTAATATCCGATACTTGACCGTGAAATTTTTTGGAGTATCGGTGCAACATAGATATCTATGTTCTACTTCAAATGTCGTGTGATTGGTTCTTTCGTGATTTTACATATCTAAACCAATATAAATAAGTATACACGATCATCTCAAGAGATTTAGGTTTAGTCCCATCTTGCAAGAGCGGGCGCACAACCGAGCAAGAACAGATAATTGTTCTTCATCAAATTTTTTATTATTACCCCTAAAATTGTATTTTGCCCCATAAATTTTTTTCTCACTCATATTGGATTCAAAATTCACCCATACCATATTGTATACCATTTTTAGTTATTTAATAAAAAATTCAAGAAATTTGTCTCACTCATATTGGATTCAAAATGCGCCCATACCGTCTTGTATACTATTTTTAGTTATTTAATAAAAAAGTCATGAAAGAAAAAACAAATTATTGTAGAATATGTTTTTTTTAGTAATTTTTTTCCAAAAAATCAATGTCTGTAATGGAAACACTTTCAATGTCGAAGACCTTAAAATACTTATAGTAGACCTTAAATACGTTTTTTGAAATTCTTTCAATTGGGCTGGGCCTCATGCCCAAATTTATCACGGGCTCATTATTTTGGGGTCGGACTGCATTAAATGAAATTACCGAAACGCCCTTTCCGTAGTATTTGTCAAAATATCATTTGTTCCGGGCTTCCGGCTGCCCGTTGTATTTCTTATTCCATTTTACCATTTCTGCCCCTCATTTCTCGTAGTCTCCTTGCCCAAAAGGCCAAATACAAGCAAAAGACTGGAACTAATTGACACAACTGCATCTGATATATTCATGGTTCGCAGGAACGCCGTTATAATGGCCGGAACGGCCGTTGCATAACTGGTACGATAGTGGTCGAGTCGAATTTCTGTCGGCGATGGAAGGTGCTCTAGAACTCCGATGATCACGGTGAAAACGGTGGAACTGTCGTTTTTTTTCTCGGAACAGCACGAGTTTTCGCCCAAATCGAAGAGGAACGACCATTTTTTGTTTCCGTAAGTGTGTGTGTTTCTCTGCAGATTTAGTGTGTGCGCGCCTCGAGGAAGAAGTAAAGCGTGCTATATGCATTATGCGAGATACATGGCCCACAATTTTTTCTTAATTAAATATGATTTTTGGCAGATTATCTCCTATGGTTTCCCAAATAGGCGGATTACCCCCTGTGATTTGAAAATAGACATTTTACCCCAATGTGGTTTATAAAATAGACAGTTTACCCCATATGATTTAAAAATATGTATTTTACCCCTTGTGATTTGTAAAAATAGGCATTTTACCCCCTGTGGTTTACGAAATAGGCAGTTTACCCCCTACGTGTATGGTATATTTCACACCTATTCACAAACTATAAATGGGTAAAATGCCTATTTTCACAAACCAAAGTGGTGTAAAATGCATATTTTTCAAACAATATGGGTAAACTGCATATTTTATAAACCACATTGGGGTATGCCTATTTTCAAAACACATGGGATAATTTACCTATTTGACAAACCACAGGAGGTTATATGCCACTAACTCAATAAAATAATATGAATATTGGTTTTTAAATCTCGGCTTAAAACAATACCAGATAAATACATAATTAATTGCTAATATAGTATTGTAAAATAATTATTTTGAAAGTAAGTATTATAAAATAATTATGTATTTATTTATTATATAATATTGAAACACATTAATTATTTGGATCGTATTGAATTATAATAGATATAACTTGTAATTAATTATTTTTGTATAATAAAGTTTACCCTACATGAAATTTTATTATATAAAATGTAATTAATTATGATATGAAGTTGAATTATTTTTAAAATTTATCCACAAGAATTAAGAATATATCATATTAATTATTTAAGAATAGAAATTTATTAAGCATCAAATTTTTTTCAATATCATATATATATATGGTTGTTGATAGGGTTGTGAAAATTGCAGTGTATCCTCATGATAAATTTATATTTAAGATTTTAAAAAAATTACTTTTTTATTTTCTTCGAAATAATACTTTTAATTTTAAAAAATCGCGACGTGACCGCTGCTAGAAACCGGCGAACCATGTATGTATACACTCCTCTTTATCCTGTTTAATCCAGTTATTTGCTTCCAATGGCGATGGCGGAGCGGATTGAGCTCGTAAAGCTGTGCTGCTCGAAGGATTGGTCAAAGGCAATCCGCGTTCTCGATTCTCTCCTTGCTCGGTCCTGCGTTACCCAGGACCTCTGGTAATTTTGATTTGGATTTTGTATTGCTATTTTATTGTTTATTCTTAAATAATTGGATTTAGTGGAGTGATCTATTATTTTGACTTATTTTGGTTTTTGGTTGTGATGATGTGGAATTCAGCAATCGAGCGTTTTGCTATAGCTAATTGGTCATGCTACCTAAACTAACTCTGGATGGTTGGATTTGTGAAATGATTTGTTAAATTTGATTTTTGGGTTGTAATGATTTTGATTTCAGCTGTCAAGCGTTTTTGTTGTAGCCAATGAGACTTGCTAATTGCTATTTTAGTGCTAAGTTTAGAGCACTTGGTTTTCGAAAAGTGATCTGATGAATTTGATATTTTTCTTGGTTGGCGTGTGCGTGTGCATGTTTTTTTCCTGTTGTGATGTACTGATGTTGAATTCAGCAAGGCTTTTGGGTTTAGCTGATTGTACTTCCTATTTTAGTGCTAATTCTGAAGTAGCGGATCATTGGAATCTGATGAATTTGATATACTTTTTATGTTTTCATTGTGGTGATGTGAATTCAGCAATCGAGCATTTTGCTATAGCAAATTGGAGTTGCATAAGCATGTGATAAAGGATTGCGATAAGGCGTTGAAGCTTGATCCTACACTTCTCCAAGCCTATATACTTAAAGGTATTCTTTTATCATTTCTAGACATTGTTAATGAGTTGAATTTGATGGACGCGAAACTTTGGAATCAGATATTTCATGAAAAAATGTACAAGGGTCGAGCATGGAATTTGAAATGGGTTTTCAGTATCTCTTCTTTGTGTCAGATGAGGTTTATGGAGTGCCTTAAAATGTGTTAGTTTTGGTCAACTTTTTGCTAATTCATGTGAGATGTGTAGAAATATAAAGAACTTGCACACGGGTAGTTATCTTCAAGGTGTATCATTGCTGTTACATGTTGCAGCGTGAGCATGCATTATTATTGACGCACAATGTTGGTTGCCCTTTGTAATTCTCCGGTTTTGGTTTAAAATTGGATTACTCATAATAAAACACGATTTTCAGTGCTAAATTTAATGTATCCTAAGTGTAAATCGTACTTGTCGAATACCCACACAAATTTTCAAAGGTTTTAAATTGGAACGGTCCTATTATTCTAGGTCTCAAGTGTTTAAATAAATAAATTTATTGCCACTTTGAATCCAAGTGTAGAATTATAAATGTAGGTCAAGGAAAAGAAAAATGTTGTAGATTCTTTAGGAGGAGTTCTTTCCTATGATTTTCGTAACTGTATGAGGGGGCTAATAATTTTTCAAAATTAAGCATCACTTTAATTGTTACACGATCAAGTTCATTACTCATTATTAAATTTAAAAGTGTCTTTTATTGTTTTATTCCACGTGACTTTCTATTGAAAATTGAGCATTCATTTCCTCAACTTGATCTGAATTTTTTGTGTTCTAGGTCGAGCATTTTCTGCTCTGGGAAAGAAAGAGGAAGCTCTTTCAGTGTGGGAGCAAGGTTATGCGCATTCTGTTTCTCAGTCTGCAGATTTAAAACAACTTTTGGAGTTGGAAAATCTCTTGAGAATTGCAAAAAAAAGTTCTACTTCTACCTTTTCAAACCATGAGATGGGGTCAGCTGGTTCGCCATTCCCTGTATCTGAATCTATCATTTCATTGGAATTAAGTGAAGTATCCGACAGCCATGTCAGGTCAAATGGAAAAATCAAACCATTCAGCAAGTCAAGTGATCAATGGGAGGTCCACGACAGTGTAAAAAACCAGTCAGCTCTTAATGTCAACGGAACTAAATTGCTTGACAGTCAATCAAGCAAAAATCAAGAGAGCCACGCAAGCAAAACTAATGGGATGTATGACAAGACTAATGGGATGTTTAACAAGACTAATGGAATATATGACAAGTTTGCAGGACATTCTGGGTTGAGTGATTCAGCCAAATCATGCGTTGAGTCTTCAGTGCGGTGTACTGATTCTTTTGATTTGTCTGATATCTGCAGTTCATCAATTAATTTATCTGACATTAATTCTGAATTGGTTGATGAGGACACAAGGAGCAAAAAGTTCTGTGTTGCTCGGATATCAAAGAACAAGTCAATAAATGTAGATTTTAGATTATCAAGGGGCATTGCACAGGTAGTTTCCTCTGTTTTCTTGATATTTATGATAGGTGAATAGATCATTTCTGGTTAGTAGTCGTTAAGTTGAATTAGCTATCTTTGTCTTTTTATGTTTCAGAATTAGTTTGATGCTAATTTTGCTTAATTTTTTCTTGTTGTTTTGTTTTTACCATTCATAACTTTCATGTATGCCCTGTTTTTCACTTTGGTGCAATTTGAATTTGTTCGGAATCTGCACTGAGTGATGGAAATTACTCTTGACTGGGAATTAATGTTTTTTTAATTTTTGAGGAAAATAATTTTTTTATGTTTCATACCATGTGAAGGGAAAACACACATGAATCCTGGTGCTTTTGTGTCTTTGAGGTTGTGACGTGCCAAATAGTAATTAGTAAACACGTGACTTTGCTTATATCCTACTGCTGCAGTTTCATTACTAGGTGATTTTTGAGCCCATCCTCTTACGTGTCTATGTAATAGAATAACTTTCTCTGTCATGAAAAGTGGGCCATTTACCTTCAAAAGACCCCTAGAGCCAGATTTCTAATGGCTTACTTGAAACTGGGGGAATTAATTAGCACAGTGCTTTGTTAATTAAACTTCACTATGTTGCAAGATTGCTATTGTTATGCTCATCGTAGGAGATTCTGATTTTTTTGTTATCCAGTAAGATTATGATGTTTTCTATGTTTTTTCAGGTTAATGATGGAAACTATGATTATGCTATATCTATTTTTGACAAGGTCGATAGTTATTTTTCTTTTCAAGTTTGTCATACATTTAATAAACCCAATGTTTCTCCATGTCTTGCGGTTGGAAGGGAAAAATAATATCTGGCCATAATGGTTGTTGCATTCATGTTTCAGATACTACAGGAAGATTCCTGATTACCCCGAGGCACTAATTGGCAGGGGAACAGCTTATGCTTTTCAACGAGAATTACATACTGCTATTTCTGATTTTACAAGG
The DNA here is from genome assembly GCA_907163345.1 of Haberlea rhodopensis. NCBI lineage: Eukaryota > Viridiplantae > Streptophyta > Magnoliopsida > Lamiales > Gesneriaceae > Haberlea > Haberlea rhodopensis. The sequence goes on from CAJQUN010000060.1 coordinate 1,942,355, forward strand.
GTATGTTTCTAGGAATCCTGTATTAGGGTAAAACATAGTCTTTAAAGTTGGATACAAAACATGGTGATTTTGAATAGGCAATACAATCAAACCCATTAGCTGGTGAGGCTTGGAAACGCAGAGGGCAAGCCCGAGCAGCCTTGGGAGAATCCGCTGAGGTAGAATTTACTGTCTTATATTTTGAATATATTTTTTAAAAGGAGTTTTTGTTAATTACATTTTTCATCTGATGTGGTTCCTCTGAAATTTGTTACGTTTGTCAGCGTGTGTGCTCTGCAACTAAGGAAGCTGGTTTTCTTTCCTTCCAAACTTTATTGATAAAGTTTAACCTTACCGCATATTTGACCAAATTTAACTCTCTCCATCATACCCTCCATAAAACTTCAATCAAAGCAATTTGCAGCATTCATTGTGTGAAAAATATGTTCTACATATCCAAAAAGCAGTATACAGCCCCCATTCTGGATACCTGAAGTTTCAACATCATCCTCTGCTTTTGTCATTTGATAACTTCGTAGAACAATCATTAATTTCACCATTGCACTTTGATACTCTAATCAAAGTGATGATTGTCTTTCTACGTATATTATATGTTGTAACGTTTTCTGTTTAACAAGTGTCACATCCTCTAACCAAATATAAAATTTGTAGCAGCACATAGATTTGTGATTTCAGTAGATGTCAGCAGATTTTGTTATAACTTCTTTATCCAGGAAGCAATTAAGGATGGTATGTGTGGCGTTTTTTTTGCTGCTTCCAGTGAGCTGTTTTGAGAAAATGAGTTTTTTTGAAAATGTTATTAGGAAATGAAGTGTGTGTGGTTTTTATTTTTTTTAAAAAAACTTGTAGTGGTTAAACCTTTGTTTGGTAATCGATCTTTTAATAGTATGTGGATATTTTTAGGCATATTATGTTGTAACATAGTATAATTTCTTAGAATATAACAACATGGTATTTTTTAAGAAATATGAAAATATGAATTAAAAGTAATGATTTTGTTGGGAGATCTGAAAATGATTTTTTAGAAAATAAAATGAAAATAAGATGGTGGTGTTGTCTTTGTTTTTAAAGATGAGAAATTGGTTTTAAAGAACAAAACGAAACATATCCTAAGATTTTATGAAAGAATTGAGTTCGACCTGGTGAGGTTATTATCAGTAGCAAGTTTTTGAAGAAGATTTTATTTTTATAATAAACTTGAATTGTCATAATATTGTTGACCATGGTGGTGGTGAGGCATTGGTTGGGGGTGTGGGGAATAACATTTGGTGGCAGAAGGCAACACTGTTGAAATTTTGTTACCATAAATATTATGACATATGGGGATATCACAAACTAGTGATTATGCAAGCACGGTCTGTGGGAGTGCCTTTTTTTGCTTATGTTCTGAGGCATTAACCTGCCATTACTTCTTTGTGTCAGGCAATTGATGACCTGACGAAAGCGTTGGAATTTGAACCAAACTCAGTGGACATATTGCATGAAAGGGGTACTTATTATGACTCAATCTTTTATGCAGTTGTTTTATGATTTAATTCATTTTACCTCCAGTCTTTATCATGTTCTTTAAGATCATAACATTTCAAATTAAATAAAAATAACCAGCATTCTTGGATATCTCTTCAAGTCTGGGCAAAGGTGGTTTATTGATTCTATTCATATAATATGAGATATTATTTCATGTAGACCAAATGTATGGCCGAGGGCCTAAATTTTAATGTTGTGGATAGGAAAAAAGAAACCGGTATGTTTATTGTCAGAACAAGTTACTAACTTATTATTAAGAATTTATTGTGGAGCTTCCTCTCCAGAATTTTAAAAGAAAAAATCAAATAAGAACTCTTATTTGCATAACAGTATGTGCGCTTGAGTGTGTGTTCAGGGAGACATATAGATAAACTTTTCAGAAGGTGGTATTAGGTGCAGAATTGTCTTACTTAACCTTATCAATGCCAGTTTGATCATTATTCAATAGACCATAGGTTCTGTTTAACGACCACTTACTAGAAACTTGTTTATCATCAAAATCAGCATCCAGGGGACTCATGCCGGTAGTCATGACTAAGTGGCTGCTTCGATCATTTATCAATTTAACGTCATTCTCCATTCCACTTCGTTATTTTTTACCAGAAATTGCTTTGATAGAAATGTAGAAGTTTCAGCATGTGTGAACCAAGAGTTTGAATTTGTGACAGAAGATAACAGCTGATTTCTAAAGCTTCTTGCCTATGTCTTGAAAATGAAAAATAACTTACTAGCTGCATTCAGTAAGTTGATTTGTTAATTTTTTAAGCATGTATGGACTGGAGGATTTGAGATCAAATAATTTCTAATTTCAAATCTATTGCACTTTGTTTGAAAAGTTGAATTTTTTTAATTTCAAATTATCTTAGATCCTCCCAAATTTAAGTCAGAGGAAGAATACGCATTTCAAATTCTTTTCTTAACTGCAAATTTTCCATCCAAGGGCAACCATAATTTCTAATGAAGTTGATAAATGATGCAACAAATTCTCACATTTAATTCAAATTTTTTTATCATAACAATGACCAGGACTCCAATTAGTCTTGGGAGAAACCTCATGCGCTTTTTTCTCCAACAAAATTTTCTCCAATTATCATGAAAATCTATAGCCACAGTGCTCTCTCTCATAAGATACTTTCAAACTGTTTTGTTTATTCCTATGTAAAGCTGACAATAGGAGATGATCATTTTGCATCAGCAACAAATAATTCATGTTGAATTTCTCAAGCCTTTGGAACCATGATCCAGATAAAAGATATTGACTTCAGAAAGTTTGGCTTTTTAAGGGAAGAAAGCTGAGAGGTAACATGTGAAAGTAGCTTTTATAATAGACTATAAAGAAGGGTGAAGAATTAAGCAACCATTTAACACAGAATTGTAGCTGGTCTCATAATTTTTAACGCAGAAGGGACAATATACAACATAAATCCCATCAGCAACAAAATTTAGAAATTTTAAATATTGTGCAGAAGAAAATTATAGGGCTTCACAATTTGTGGAGAGGCATATTGTTGCATATGCAATTAAGAAATGGGTTCTGAAGGGAGAAACATAAGATAGTTCCTCTTTTCCATCATAGATTATAATTGATTACACACAACTAAGAACTGGTCTCTGAAGAGATATCCGTGAGATAGTTTCTCTGTTCCATCATAACATATTAATCATAAGCAGAATGAATGAGCCCTTGTATTGTGTGTTAAGCTTTAAAAGATTAAGCAGATACTGACTGATTTCTGCTTTAACATTGCTAAGCCACCGGCATCTAGACCTGTTTGTTGCACATTGTGCTTATCGTGAAAGATGAAGGCTCCTTTTTCTATTCTTTTCTCACTTTAAATTGCTTGTTACTTTGGTACGTGTTACATAAATAATCATGATAATAAAAAACTTTGCAGGCATTGTAAATTTTAAATTTAAGGATTATGAAGCTGCTGTTAAAGACTTAACTGCATGTGTAAATGTCGACTCAGATAACAAATCTGCATACACTTACTTGGTCAGTCCACAACAACTAAGCTTCCGTTGTTACTTATGTTCAACCAAGTTCATGGCTTACACAAAAAAGTGTAGAGGTAAATTGTGTTTGTTTTGTTTTATAGGGTTTGTCTCTATCCTCACTAGGTGAATATAAAAGAGCTGAAGAGGCACACCTGAAAGCAATCCAAATCGATCGAAATTTCCTTGAGGCTTGGACTCATCTTACACAGGTGTCAATGAGTGGATGTGTAGTTATATATGAGTTCTTACCTTGTTCTCCTGCAAAGAATAATTCACAACTTATGAGGCATACTCTCGGAAACCAAATAAATGTCTTAATTTTCTGCAAGTAGAGAGCAAAGAATGGAAAACAAACTCAATGCTTCCTTTTCATCTGTGTTTCTGAATTTTGGAAACTATAATGATAGTGCATATGGCAAACTAAAATCTGTTACATGCCTCATGTGGGAGCATTGTTAAATGATAATGAAAGCATTTTCATTCAGACACATCTCTAAGCATCTCAGAATTTTAGCTTCTTATCAGATTCGAACCTATCTTCCTTGACATAGGCTGACTTATCAGACACCAATTATCTTTCATACTTCCCAATCCCATTTATTTCACTCTGTGGTGATTTTCTGGAAAAATTAAACCATATTTACAGTCCATCACAGTTTGTTCTTTTCGATATTAATTGGAATGCTTACTCCTTCTGTGTAAATTGAAACTTGCTTGTGACACTAAATCCTTTCAGTTCATGGCGGTTTGTGAGAGCGCATAGATTTCTTATTTGTATCTTATCAAATCAGATAAACAAGAATTCAAGTTGATGTTTTGAATTTTTTGACAGTTTTATCAAGACATGGCGGATTCAGAAAAGGCTCTACAGTGCCTTCATGATATTCTTCAAATTGATGGAAGGTACACAATTGTATGATGTTTTAGTTTCCGTGCTTATATCTAATGCTTTCCAATACGAGTACTGAATGATTGATTAATAAGGTGTTTGAGTGACTGAATACTACTTATTCAGGAATTAAAACAATTATTCTGTAAATCATGTTCTGAATTTACTTCTTTCCATAATGTTACTTGTTTCCTCGCTATGTTTTTCTATTTATGTTAACTCATCTAGTGCTCTCCATGATGGTTTTTTGTTACAGATATTTTAATTATATTTTGAGCAGGGGATACAATTTGTGAATTACTCTGTTGAATTCTTTCTAGATGCTGCCCATATGACCTCTATCTGTCAACAATTAATCTTTCACCTAAGCTTTGGAATCCTCTCTTACTGCATGAATTTTCACATACTTCATGTATCCATCATTAAGTTATCCCCATTCTGTTATTGTTTCTTGTCTGAGGAGTATAATTAAATTATGGAGGTGTATTTTTGTTATTAAAATCTTCAATGCTCTTCCTGATATCTAGGCTGGTTAAGTGTTTTAACAAGCGTAGTTGCATGATTCCCAAAATCGATTGTGGAGAAGAGCCTCATCAGCTTTAGGGGGCTGAATATTAATAGATTTGATTCATAGATTTAGATGAAGCATATTGAAAATTTTATTGTTGTCGGTAGGTTTGCCAAAGCATATCATCTACGTGGGCTACTACTCCACGGGATAGGAGAGCACAGGTAAATTCTTTTGAAGCATCTGTTGTTTATAGAGTAGTTCATATGAAGCTAGAATGCCAGCTATTGTTGTAAATTACTGTCGAGTGTTTGGAACCCAAGATGTAAAAATACATTTATTTGTGCTCATGCTCTCTCATGATTCTGAAGTTTTTGTTTCAGTTATTTTGGAACTTTGGTCTTTGAATACATTTACTGTCGGTTCTTTTTCATTTTCAATCCAATGTGATCTGTTTTCATTTGTTTAATTATCTCTCATATTTTTAAATAAATCTCAATAATTTAGATATATTTATGTTTATGTGTTATCATAGTGTGCTTGGTTTGATGTGACCATCTCTTGGAGAGTGTTTTCATGTATTATATTTTTGACTGATCTCTGATTATATTCTCTATTTATGGTTGTAGGAATGCAATTAAGGAATTATCGGTGGGATTGAGCATTGAGAGCTCAGATATTGAATGCCTTTATTTAAGAGCGTCTTGTTATCATGCGATTGGAGAATTTAAAGAGGCGGTATGGGAATTTCTCTATATTCCCTGTTCCCTTTTGCACTATAACTTTCTCTCAGTGGTTTTGTTAGTATGTACTATTCATTTTTTAGTTTATAGAGTCTCTCACATTTTGTGGACTTCATCATGCAGGTGAAGGATTATGACGCGGCTTTGGATCTTGAATTAGATTCAATGGAAAAATTTGTGCTCCAGTGTTTAGCCTTCTACCAGGTGATTTATTTTTCCTTGTGATTATTTGGAAAAAGCTTCAGGCCATTTTTATTATTATTATGAGATTATTGATAAAAGATTTATGTGTAAATAAGATCGCAGAGACACTACTTGTGTGCTTTCCAAAAAATTCAGAAGATCCAATGTTTCCCATGGTTCTGATAAAAATTATAAATTTGAACATTGTTTGATTGCATTTTCTTCCTTTTCTTTTCTTTTTTTGCGTGTACTGTAACTGATAAACAAAGATGCATTTACTGTTTCCTGACCTATCTCGGTTACTCACACGGTCATGGGTTTGGCTGAATTTTATCGAATATTTGGCGGTTTCTGAGAGAGAGATGCAGAAATTACAGCGAGCAAGATGGAAAGTGAATGGACATTCTCTAGTCATTTCATGTCCTAGTCTAATATATGCTGATGCAAGCTTTACCTTTAGAACACGTGTTGAATTCAGTCTTTATAGAAGTTTCTGGAGGTATACTGTGACTGTTGATCCTACAGGTTTAAAATTGTCTAAATATGTGAAGTTTGTGACATTGACCTAATAAATTGTTGTAGCTGGATAAGCATTTTTATCATTACTGTGTTGATATAAATGAATCTTATCCAGACATCAGAACTATTTGGAGTTGACCATTGCCTCGTACATTTTTTTATTATGTTCTTGCAGAAAGAAATTGCTTTATACACGGCTTCAAAGTACAACACTGAATTTAGTTGGTTTAACCTTGATGGTGATATAGATCCCCTATTTAAGGTAAAATATGATTCATAACCTTTTCTTTCCATACCTGTTTCCTTCCGTCAGGTCTTTCTACATAATTTTTTTCTTGTGTTACCCAAGTATTTTGTATCTCAGTTCTTCAATCATAGATTCACTTTGGCTGGTTAACTTCGTAGGTTCTTAGAGATGCAGTTCAGTTGGCTGTCAGCATCTAACTATCATCTTATTATTTATTTTCTTTTCGTGAAACAGTATGCTGTTGTTATTGTTGCGTTACGAAGATAATCTACACACTCATCATTGTCATTAAACTATCCTGAATCACAATGCCTTGTTGTCCCTGAATCACAAATTGGTTGACTGGCAGCATTTCAAAGAAATGATGATTACCAAAAGTGCCTTGTAACCTCATTTATGCTTGTTGTGTGACCGAGCCTATTTGAAGAAATTATTTTATGTCCTGTCAATGTGGTAGAAATGCACCGTGGTAAATAGCACATTATCTAAAAATGAGAAGCTTTACTCCTTAGATTATTTGACAAGTAGATTGCTTTAGTCAGCAATGAAATCTGAAATAGAATAGAAAAGAGAGAAGACCGATTTGCACAGCAAGAGTAAAATAGCTATGTAATTAACGCAAAACATTGTTAGAGATGCTTGGTGGTATATTGTGTGTGATTAATGAATGGGTGCTTTTGTTTACTGTAGATGTTGGATCATGTGTTCTGTTCACTAATTTGAAAGTGAATTGTAAACGAACTTCTGATTGGAGAGAATGGAATTGTCATTTAAATGATGCTTATCTAATTCAGTCTATCTCAAAACATTTGAATGGAGAGAATGGACTTGTCATTACATGAGACTGCGAAAGGGTTATCCGTTATTCAATTTAGATATTCGTTATTACGTACTATATAGTCTTGTTTCGTTATTCGTAGTCCTCCCTACTTTTCCTAGGAATATTGGTGCAAAAGGCTGCATCCGAAGAATGTGTGTGAAAAAGTGTACAGGCAACCTCCTTTGCGGGATTCTTTAAGAAAGGGAAAGCTGAAAAAGCAAGAATTTGTGCTCACAAAACAAAAGGCTACACTTTTACGATGTGCAGATTCTATTGGCAAGAACATCCAGTATCATTGTCGAGGATTCCTACCCAATAGACGTCAGGTGATTCACATTCAAATGAGTTGGTATAGAAAAATGAAATAATTTTTCAACATTGTACTGCCAGTTTTTTTTTTATTTTCATGAGAAATTACATTATCTTAAGCATTAGGTCATTTATATGACCAAATTGCCAGACGTTGGGAATGATTTAGAAGGAAATAAAATTTGCATGATGATTTCCTTTAATTTTTGTATGTCACTCATATTCCTTTCCCCCCTTCCTTTCCCTTCTTCGATAGATACTCTGCGAGTTAGTTTCCCATTCCCACACTGCAAGGTGGCCCAAATCATGCAATATGATTCTAGTTTTTTCTTCTCGTTGGGTTATTTTTCGTAAGAAATTCTTCATTTAATTAATTGAATACATGAGAGCATGGTAAGTATAAGAAAAAATTTCAAAATGAGACTTTTCAAGCCTGACTGATTTAATTGTTCAAATATTTAGAAAGGTTTACTTCTCTTCCTCATAACAATTTATTATATTGACTATTTGGTTAGAATGGCATTTGACTTTTGAGGATCACATTAGCAATCATTGGTGTTTTATATCTGACAAGGGATATCTAGCGTACTAATTTATTTGACAAGAATGATTTCATGAAGTGAGGTGGAAAATGTGAAATGAAGTTATAAACACAAGTATATATATATATATATGGAACTCAAAACTTGGCTTAGCATGCAACTGCTGTTGTGTCTATGGGAAAGTATAATATGTTAAAAGACTTTACTACGGGTGCTACTGGAAATAGAATCTATTATGAAATTAAATTAGAATTTGCCCATGCAATGTGGTGTGGATCAAGTCTCAAAATGATCCTTTGTATTTTCTACCACATATTCTACATGGTCTATGATTATTGTGGCGTTATGCATGTTTTGGTATGAAGTTGCCCTTGCTTCATTACTTTGGAGAGGAAGCATCATCAACTTGGTATTTTAACAAATTAAAGCTTATACAAAATACTTAACAATCATTGACGTCGGTCATTGCCATTTTGTTTTCTTTGTTTCTTTAACCTGGTGTTGCTATATTTTAGCTTCGTATTAACCTGATTCACTCATCTATACGTGAAATGCACCAGCATCGAATGGCAGGACTCGCTGCTATCGAGATTGCACAGAAGGTTTCAAAAGTTTGGCGTTTGCTACAAAATGAATGGAAGCATTCAAATAAATGCACTTCGAAGCAGGGGAAGAAATTAAGGAGAAAAGAGAAACTCAATACTAGTCAGAACAGAGGGGGGTCTGGTTGTAGCACTAGCAGTTTTTCAGAATCATCAACGTCCTTTAGCACGAGTGATGATAGATCATTCGGACATCCTTCAATGTCATGGCACAATGTTTATTCTTTGGCCGTCAAATGGAGGCAGATATCTGAACCATGTGACCCAGTTGTCTGGGTTAACAAGTTGAGGTAATTTTTAGTTTATTTACTATATCATCCTTGTGATTTCTCTTGTTTGTACTTATTCTTGGTTTGATGATTGTCAATTTACCATGGAGACGAAAGGTCACCCTTTAGTTACCGTCTTGGTGCCACATTTATATGTTATTTTCCAAACCCACAGGAGTAGATGGAAGGACTTCTTTGATATCTAATCAGGAGATAAATTCTGATTATGAGAATTAAATCGTCTATAAGCATGAATTTGTACATATGCTTATATGTATATATGTATGTGCGTGCATATCGACACGCTAATCATGGTTGTGGTTGTCTCTGATTTTTGGACATTCTTGTGATTTAGTGAGGAGTTCAATTCTGGATTTGGTTCCCACACCTCACTTACTCTTGGGCAAGCCAAAGTCGTGCGCTACTTTCCAAATCTTGAAAGGTGAAGAATATATCTTTTTCTGATAATTTGGTGCTCTTTGTTTATTAGTTTAAGTATAAAAAAAATATTTTTCCGTTTTCTAAAATGATCTCTTTCCCGAAAACAATATCATTGTTTGTGATATGCAGAGCTTTAAATGTTGCTAAAGAAGTGATAAACAACAATAAGTATGTTCGAGACAAGAAGAACAACACAATAAGTCTTCATGAAGATGAGAAATTGCAAGAAGTGAGTTATATTGTTCTCCCTTGGACACTTATCATCTACTGTTCATTTCATTCCTGATTTTCGTTGACATCATAATGTTCTCTTAACTTTTGCAAATTAGAAAGTCATTTCTGATTTAATTGTTTACAGTGAAGGGTTAGGCTTTTTAGAAGTTTGTTTGATAGACATGTTGTACTACTTAAGTCAGGTGAAGAGGGGGCAACACCATAATGAGATTTCATATTTTGGACCAAGAAGCTAAGTATTTATTACTTATGTCACCACTTTACATGCATCGCGCAGATACTGAAAGCAGAATCTTGCTCAGATCTTTATAGAACTGTGGGTGGGGACTTCTGGTTGGCTACTTGCTGTAAAAGTACAGCCATAGAGGGGTATTTTTTTGTTTTAATGTTCCGTAACTATTGCATTGCTTTTTTTTTCTTTTGCGGTCCACTTTTTTACCTACTCATGTTCAAATTTTATCGCGTTCTTATTTCAGGAAGGATCTTGAAGGTACGAGAATCACCCTTGTAAAATCGTAAGTTATAACACAATTTCAATTTTGGGTAATTGTCGATTGATTATATATTTCGTCTTAGTCATTGATTTCTTTTTAAATTCTGGCTATTGAATGTTGAGGGTTATTTTACTGATTTATTTATTTCCTTCAGGGGCGATAATGGCTTTGACTTTGCTATCAGAACTCCCTGTACACCTGCGAGATGGGATGATTTTGAGTTGGAAATGACTTCTTCGTGGGAGGTATCTCTTCCAATCTTGGGGCTTCTCAAGCACTGTCTAGAGTCATTCATCACCTGCTTCATAATCCTTTTTCTAAAATCCGACATTATATACATGGATTGAATTCTTCCTTTAGGACATTGTTTACATTTGGGACAGTGCTGTTTCACCAAATTCAATGATTAGGTTCCCCATGACTTTTTTTTTTCTTCTCACACCATTATCATTTCACTTCATTGATGCTTTTTGAAGATAAGAACAGGAGAGAGACGGCTGCCATATGTATTGAGGAAAGAAATATTATTTTCTGAAACAACCCTACACTGTCTACAGACTTTATCTCTATATAGTATCCACAATCCTAGGGATTATTCACTATCTAACCTAGAGCAAAATAAGGAACAGAAATCAATGAAATATTATTTTCATAATTCCAATATTTTAATTCCTATTCTCTACACTTCTATATACTTGTGCATCAGTGTACATCATGTTCCTGTGGCCTGCAACAATGTGTTTCTTTTGATCCTATATTCTTTCATGGTCTTGGCGGATGAAGAAGCTTTTTGAACAGAAGTACTTTTTTTCCTTTGAAACATAAGCTATATTCTTGAAAAAACTGATGTCTAGTCGGCTTCCATAACTATAAAATCACTTGAAAATCCAAAATCAAGAAGTCAAAAACTGACATTTAAGGCTTCAGCATCTCTAAAAAGATTAAAAAACTAAATATCATGTTCAAACATAAAATTGTTTCTTTTAAAAAGCACAGCTTGATAAAGTAAGGTGGTTTTTTAAGCTAAATGTTTATGCATTAAAACTAGCTTAGTCTCATCGGATCCTTCTTAATTCCGATCGAGTCTCCAGCTTCCCTGAATTGATGGAAATGTATATGCAGGCACTTTGTGATGCGTATTGTGGTGAAAATTTTGGGTCAACAGATTTTGATGCGCTTGAGAATGTAAGGGAGGCAATTTTAAGAATGACATTATTATTGGTAAGATCGAAGTTCTGCAATTTAAGAATAATGATATTACCCCATATTTCGTTTTAAGGTTTCAATTTGTACACAGTTAATACTGAACTACCTTTTTAGGTATAATTTCATGCCACTGTGTCGAGGATCTGCTGTTGTTGGATTTGTGGTGTTGCTTGGCTTGTTTCTTGCCGCTAATATGGAGTTCACAGGAAGTATTCCAGCGGGCGTGCAGGTGGATTGGGAAGCAATTCTGGAATCAGATACTAATAACTTTGTGTCTTCTGTAAAAAGTTGGATGTATCCTTGTCTCAAAATCAACACATCATGGAAAGGCTACCCCGACGTAACATCAACTTTCGAAACAACAGGATCAGCACTTGCTGCATTGAGCACCTATTCTGATTGAGCAATTTGCATAGGTAATTCAGATGCTCTGGCGTCTGTGAAGTTGGAATTCTTGAATTCTGATTTATTATAATTGTCGCTAGATTGTGTATCAAGGCTTTTAAATATATTTGACTATATGTGTTGTTTCAGGTAGACTCCATAAAGAATTGTGAAGTTGTCAGGTTTCAGAGCTCCCCGATATAATTAGCTAGTCTTGGTTTGAGCTCTGGCATTAGATTGAATCCTATAATTGGTCTTCTTATTTAAGAGATGGAGTGGCATAATAGATAGAAAAGAAAAGAAGCTATTTTCGGGTGGATGTTGATAATATGATCACTCTATTGACTCTAGTTAGAAAAGAAAAGAAGCTATTATCGGGTCGATGTGATAATATTGAATACTATGATCACTCTATTAGCTCACTTAAGGTGGTGCATACCCAAATAAGGAAGTAAAAAATGATCGTACTGAGCCAGCGCCTAACTTCACTTTTTAGAAAGTTGGGTATCAACACTCCACAAGAACTTTGGAGTGGTAATGAGGCTTGAGATGCTCTCTTCTTTAATAGGATTGTCTTCATGCTGTTCTAGCATGCTTTTGAGTCCTGAAATGCATGAAATCTTAATGTTCGAAAATGAGAAATTCTATATTGGATAATCGACGTGATATATACTTCAGCTAATCTCGATTCAACTATATTCTCTCATCTAGTGTATGAGTTTGACGCGTCTAAAAGATTCTTACTGTTCCTTCCATTAATTTTTTATGCAGGGCGTCATGAAATATATCCGAAACGTCAATGGAAAATAGTGATCATATTGGGTTTAGAGTTCTTTGTTTATCAACTTCTTGTAATTGATATTGCTTAAACTTACGTTCAAATATCATTGAAGAATTCATCGTGTTCAGTGTTCCATAGGAAATCTTCTTTGTACTAATATCATTATTCCACACAAATGCTAATTCTGTCAAAAACAAATGTATATTTAAAATATCCTAAACTTTACTACTATAATTTTGCCCTATAATCATGAAGGAGCCTTTTCTTGTCTAAAATGAAAAAGTTCCCAATATGGAATTAATAACGCAACGGCAGATAAATAAATGTAGAGCATGGGCCGTCCTGAGTTTAGGATGCCATGAGAATCCAGCTAAAGATGGCCACAGCAGGTAGAGGCGAGCAAAAATTTGGTTAAATCGAATTATCCAGCCGAATCGAAATATTTTGGAAGTTCAATTCGGTTAATTCGAAAGTTCAGGTTTTTTTTTAAAAAATATCGATTAAATCGGTTCGGTTATCGATTTTCATTTCACAAATATCGGTTAACCTGATATTTTTATATTTTAAAGCAATTTTTTTTTTGTTTTTTCAAATTTTTTTATTTTTAAAAATAACTGTTATTTCGTTACCTGATCGAATTAACCGATACTTTAATTGGTTCGGTTAAATCGGTTATTAAAATATTCGGTTAGATCATTATAAAAAATAAATTTTCGGTTATATCAGTTAAAAAAAGTTCGATTAATAATCAAACCGACCGATTTCACAACCCCTATCAAAGGTAAAGTTACCTGTGATCACATTATATTTTATATTTGGAAACTCCCTTCTCGTATCATTCTATTTTTTATTGGGTTTTGGGATCTTTTTTGTAAAATCTATGTTTGAATCCTCGAAATTTTTTATGAAGACGAGTTTTATTAAAAATAGAGAGAGAGAGAGAGTCTTCTAGAACTATTTTAGCTTTTTTTTTTTTTTTTGAGCATAACATTGTTATCTTTTTAATTGAGTTAAAAATTAATTTTTTTTCGTTTAAAAAAAATTAATATTTTTTATAATAGTTTAAAGATTTTTTTTGTTTAAATAATTATTTTGAAACTAGGAAAAATGGATATAAAATATAAAGAGACCTTGGTTCTCTAGCTAAACACACCCAATTAGAAGTATAAAAAAGAAAACAATGGTTTATCTACTCTCTCAAGAAGCCATGGATCGGAAAACCGGATTCCTCCTCGCATTCATCTGCATTGTAGCGGCTACCGTCGGTGGCCAGTCACCCTCGGCTGCGCCGACTATTTCACCGGCCGCCACCACGGTTCCTACTCCTACAGCAGCTCCACCTACTACAGCTACTTCAGCTCCAGTCGCAGCTCCTGTTACCACTCCTCCGGCAGTAGCTCCTGTAAGTTCTCCACCGACAGTCTCAACTTCGCCGCCAGTTCCAGAGCCGGTGAGCTCACCACCGACGGCCGCTCCAGTTCAGTCGCCTCCATCTCCGGCACCCGAGCTTGGGCCTTCACCTGCTCCGCCTTTCGCACCGCCAAGTCAGACTCCGTCTAAAGCGCCTGCTCCCGCTCCTGGGCTGCTCAGCCCACCTGCGCCACCATCCGGAGCTCCCGAGCCTAGCGCTGATACCAATGCTCCTGGTCCTTCCACGGTTAAAGATCTGGTACGTTTCATCAATAATTTCTTTACAATTGGTTCAACTCAAGCTTGTAAATCAGTTCTGCGCACGGGTAACTCATCCAGATCTGGAACTGTGGGCCACATTATTCCCATAACCATCATAATCTACGCAAGTGCAAGTTATTACTTGTAATTATAATTAGTAATGGACGACTTTAAAGTAAATCAATTTAATTCTTTAAGGTTATATTTTAAAAACTAAGTTAATTGAAATCCTGGAACCAAGCGAATATTAATCTTTGTCGCCCATTTAGTTGGCCTTGATTAATCGCCAATATGCAGTATTAGGCTCTAATTGTTGATCTAATTATTAATTTCGGATCTACATTATTCGGCAGTTAGTTGCGGATTAACTCGGTTTTGAAAATAAGCATTTTACTTCATTGTGTTTTTGGAAATACTCAGATTACCCAATATGATTTGAACATAGACATTTTACTCACTGGTTTTGAATATAGACATTTTATCTCCTTGTGGTTTTAAAAAATGGCATCCATCGAGCCTATTCGCAAACTACAAGAAAGTAAAATCCCTATATTTAACTGACTATTTTTCATATATAGTGATGCCTATTTTTCAAAACTACAATGAATTAAAATGCCCATTTTTAAACCACATGAGTTAATCTGACTATTTTCACAACTAGCGAGAGCTCACATTATTCGTCCCAAAACTTGTTAAATACACCTTTGTCTCATTTAATGTTACAGCTAGATAAATTATACATGGTCAAATTTTTTTAGTACTGTGATTGATTTAGTTTAGTGAATTTACATTTTACATATATATTGATGTACAAAATTTTAACTTAGTCAAGTATGATTACACTCTGAAAATTAAGAATGGAGGGAGTATAAAATTAGTCGTTACGGTTGTTGAACCTAGTACTGCTTATATTTAGTGATAGTGGGTCTGGGTCTAGACTCTAAAACCAAAATAGACCTCAATTTGTATGAAATTACCACGAATTTAACGATGGGTTTGAGTTTCCAATAAATTGATGTACGACAATATTAGATGGTACAATGTAGCTGTACAAGATTTTGTTTTAATGAAATATTATAATAAATATATATATACGTGAAATGCAGAGTGGGGCTGAGAAACTGTGTAGCATGAAGAAGTGGTTGGCCATATTGATTGGTTGCGCTTGGATCTTGTTCTTGTTCTTGTTCTAGTTCACGGGCTTTGATTTGGCCGATCAGCATTCCCATTTCCACTTGCATTTTGGGTTTGTTCTCTTTTTATAATTCTTTAGAGAGTTTAGTTTATCAGAATTTTGACTGCTTTTGTTCCTGTATACTCATGACATATTTATTCTATTCATGATTATACTTTTGTTTATTTCAAATCATATTTTCGATTGAAATTCATTCATAATTTCGTAAAAATTGTCATCTAGAAATTATTATGATGAAAATTTAGAACGAGACATGGAGCTGAAGTTGAACAAATTTTTTACATCATTATTATCATGACACTAGGGCACGTAAAGGAAATATTGGTGGTTTCCACTTTCCAGTAATTTATGCTTTTGGTGAGACAATTCTATATTCTCTCTGCACAAAGCCACAAAGCCAACTAAAGGGTTGTCACCTTCTTTTTGTTGGGAGGGTAGAGAATATAAGTACTATCCTATATTAAATGTATTATGTAATTATCAAGAAACCCATTTTTTTTTTAATTTTTTAGGGAGGGGAAATACTCGAACACGAGACCTCTTACATTGAGAAACAGATGATAACCACTAGACAAAAACCTTGTTGTCAAGAACAAACTCTTATTGTATGTATGGAGATGTAAAAATTTTAAGCAATCTAACAATTTATGTTACATCTGGTGTTGCGTGTAGCATGGATGGATCGGTTGTACTAGGAATTGCTAAATGAGTCCCACCTCGATTTATAACATTGCTAATTGAGTCGAGCTCATGACCTTGTATTTAAGCATACAAAAGAAAGAAAGAAAGAGAGAGACCTTCAAAAACACTAATCACGTCATTGAAAATTGAACAATGGGCATCAAATGTATAGGGAAAGAAGAATGAAGTATAATTAACTTCAATTCATGCAAAAAATAATCAACATCTGCCCTGATTTGTTACTGCGCTCCTCCTTGTACTCCTCGAACGAGCCCGGGAAAGTCTCGAATGTTCAATATTTCACATCTTTCTTGCGAGATATAAGCCTAGAACATTACTATCGTGCTCGACTCCACCAGCGAATTCATAGATGCACTACTGCACATCCAGAGGCTCGTCCAAAAGAGGAATGTGTGGCTTAGGCTTGGATATGGAAGAAGTAAATAATAAATAACATGGATAAGCACAGTGGCGGATGCAGGATTTTTAGGACGGGGGGCAAAAAAATTTAAAATAAAAAAATTAGGCCAAAAAAATATTTAGAGGTCAAAATATAATTTAAGGTGTGGCAAAATGTAATGTTTAAAGGGCAATTTATAATTTTTTAGGGTAAAATCGCAATTTGTTTTTTAAAAAAATAATTTTTTAAAGTAAAAAAAATTATTCTCTAAAAAAAATTATTTTTTTGGGGCAAGGGGGGCACTTGCCCCCCTTGCCCCTTAATAGATCCGTCCTTGGATAAGCAGCTACTGTTCACGCTTTTTTTTTTTGTTGATCTATGGAATCATAAACTCGGAGGTTTTATAGATTTGTTTAGAAAAAATAATTGGGCCGCTTATATATTCTCAAATAAATAGGGGAAAGTACAAGGAAGTACACTTTTGAGACATAAAATCTATTTAAGTCTTGAGAAAAAATCTTATTGCATAAAAGCCAAATTGGAAACAATTTTGTTGAAAATAAGTCCAATTTTCAAATTTTCAAATCAATTGGGTGTTTTATGATGACTCTTTTACCCATCAATAGTTTGATATATTGCATTCTATCCCTTAGGCTTTTGTTTAAATTACAAAAAAGTCCATATATAATATTTAATTATCTTTTATATCCTTATATTTATAGAAAAGTAATATTTACTGTCGTCTTTTTATAAGTCCCTGTATTTTACGATCGTTGGCAAAAAAATGGTATCAGAGCCTATGTTTATTCTGAAAATAATATGATAATATCTTGAATATTAATTTGTAACATATACAGAGGAGACGATTCAAGAAATTATGGACCCGAACGAATGTTCGAAGTGTCATTCATACAGGTGGTACTTCCAGAAATTGGAAGAACTAAATCAAAAGCATATGGCAGAAGCTCAACGCTTCAGCCATAAGTGGAAACTTTTACGATAAACAGGTTTAGACACACCAGGTATAAACCATTACAAAAAACTCGAAAGGATGGGTAAGAGGCTCCATCAAGTGAACCTCAAACTACAGTTCGAGTTAGCAGAACTTTAGGAAGACGGTCATCCTGAACATGAAGTTGTGGTTCCAGCCGTCAATAATCCAACAGGGTCTGGACCAGATGATTAGGATGGGAGAAACAACCTCTCGAGAAATCGAGACAGATTCTTCTAAGATATCCCAAGATCTTAGAGAGATTCAGAAGACAGTGCAGAGCTATGGCTACCTTCAATAACATGTCCCTGCACAAATCCATCAGATCCAGTGTCAGATGGAGATCATGATTAAACATCAAGATGAGATTCTTGTAAACCTTCGCGATGTTCAATCCAGAGCAAAAGGAGTTGGAGTCAAGACCAAGTCCGACAGGAAAAAGGAATGGAGGATGGTTACCACCGTCCTACGGAACAGAACCCCTTTTACATCAAAAAGGGAAAGCAGGGGAGGTCCAAAGGCCTTTGACAGAGACTGAAAAAATGATTGCAGTCCTACGATGAGAGCCATATTACATCCCACAAAGTAATGAAAAGAATCAACCTGAAAGATCTACGTGATCTTGCTGATTCATTTGCGGGATTAAATCTCGTAGAATTCAAGACATGAGAGCTTGTACAAAGACCTCCACCACAAGAGAGATTCGGGTCACACAATCCACCCGAAGGTGATCAAAGTATGCCGCACAGGAAATATTTTACCTCAACAACTTTGGATCCCCCAGTTGGAACAAGGAACCGTTCCCGAAGGCCATATATTCATCAGACTCCCTACGGGAAATCGCAGCTAGATCCAATCCATCCATATGGACTTGTGCTCAACATGGATATTTTGGATTTTAAAAATAGAGAAGTTCTTATTGATGAATGAGCTGCATCAATGAGAATAGCAGCAGAAACACTTGACTTAAGCAAAGAAGGATTCATTTTACTTCTAAAAATGAGTCTGGAATGATCAGTCAAGATTGTCTGGGATCTGGGAGACCCAGGAACCAAGGAAGAAGTTTTAGCTGGAGAGTCCCTGAAAGATATCGTGACAAGATGGCAAAATTCTTTAAAATCTGTTTCATTGGAATTAGCTACTTCGAAGGAATGGAAGAAGAGAATGCTAAGAAGTACAAACAAGCCCTGATTAGCATGGAACTACATGACATCTGCTATGTAGACGAGTACATCAAACTCTTTACAGAGTATCGAAGGAAGGCGAAGATAGAAGAAAAGGATGCAGCAGAGCTGCTCTTTGCCAAAATTCCGAGCCCATGGAGAGAAATGCTTATCAAAGAATATACACCTCACAATCGAGACGGTGTCCAGGAGAATGTCATTTCTTAAAGTAAAGCTTGTGGAGTGGTGCTACCAAGCAAAGCTACAAAAAAATTTCAAGAAGCTCGGAGGAATCAACAAAATAGCTCATCTTTGTTGTACAGGGAATGATATCCCTACAATCATTGGAAACTACCCACAAAGGCGAAAGATGAAAAAGTACAGAAGTCATCTGTATGGCCGATGAACTAGTTCAAGAAGAAGTAGGTCTTCATGGAGACCTAGAAAGTTCTGGTCAAAACAGAACGCCCGAAGTTACAGATCGGGGCAAAGATCAGGACCAACAAGGAATAGAATCTCGTCGACAGGTTCTAATCAAGCTAGTTCTAGCAGAACACCAACAAAGAGAACTTTCGGACGCACACCTACTCGTGCAAATGAGAGTTTCAGAGATTGTAACTGCTGGACATGCGGAGCAAGAGGACATATCTCTACAGATTGTCCAGAAAACCAAAGCCGTGGAGTTACACAGTTTGAGCATACCAAGGAATTTGAGGATGCTGTCTATTTTCAGGATTTGGTACATGTGTATCAATTTGAGGATATACCCTCAGATGAAAGCATCTACGAAGAAGTGATCTATTCTGATGGAGGTGAATCCATCTCAGAATCAGAGTGAAGGAGAGTTCCTTCAACACGTGATTAGAGAAGAGCCGTCGGGGTTTTTCTCTCATACAACTGTTTTTCTTAAAACTCTTATGAGGATCATGAAGGAAGAACCAAAGCTTGAAATGTATGATGGATTTACAATTGGAGCAATGGAGAAAGCCATGTATATGATTGGTCTTCGAAGCAGGAAGCATCAGATTATCCATAGGGTTACGACATGTGAATTTGCTATCCCGATGGAATTCACGGGAAACCAAATCGAGATGCAATTAATCCCCTACAGAGAAATCCAGGAGATTAAAAACAAGGTGAAAGAGAGGTTGCTAATACACTCTCATTATTCATATTGGAGCCATTAGAGTAATCATCAAGGCAACTTTCAAAGAAGGAATTGATTCGCCACTCAATCTGGCAATCTTCGACAATAGAATCCCGAATCTCAAAGATTCTTGTTTGGGAGCAGTGGCAGGAAATCTGTATGCAGGAAAGATGGCCTTCAACATCTATCCGAGGATTGCATACCATTTAGAAGATCGAGACTTCAACAAAGTTCTCACTCTTCATCAAGATTTCAAAATAGAAGATTTGATGAAAGAAGTGAACATGCCTTGCTCAATCACCTACAAGGTGTCATACACACTCTCGAATACTCATCATTCCGAGTTATTCTTGATAAAGGAATTCATCGAAGTCCCCAGAATCTTCGAAGACTTCGCCAAAGCAGTATTGCCGGACATCATTGATACTCCGACAATAGGAGAGATCGTCATGAGGATACAAGATCAACATGTTCTGAACAGAAGCAGGAGCCTTATGATCTAGCCAAGTAGGATGTATTTCCAACAGGATAGGTTAATCAGCAACTATCCGAGGGAAAAACAGAAGGCGGTCTCAAACAAAATTCATAAAATCCCTGATGTATTCAAAACAACAGGAAAAATGAAATGCCCAGAAGGCTGGAGAGAAGTGCAGATAATTTTCGACACCACCGAGAAGAACAATATCT
The DNA here is from genome assembly GCA_907163345.1 of Haberlea rhodopensis. Lineage (NCBI taxonomy): Eukaryota > Viridiplantae > Streptophyta > Magnoliopsida > Lamiales > Gesneriaceae > Haberlea > Haberlea rhodopensis. Next base: position 1,962,986 of record CAJQUN010000060.1, read on the forward strand.
TCCCCTGCGATGTCCTATATTATTTGCAACAGTTGGCAAATTTCAAGAAAACCTTCAAATTGGTGAAATTGATATCACACTTGCAGGAATTACCGAAAGGATCCCAGAACAGCTTATTCTAGGGATTGAATTTCTCGAGGAGCATAAACCTTGGGAAAGATTGCAAGATGGAATGGAATTCACGGTCGACGGAAAAAAATACCGAATTCGATGACCACCATTCCATTCTCAATATACATCTCTGTTGAGATGTTATATGAGAAGTACCGGGCAGAATATTTTGCAGCCTACATTGACTCAGGAGCTAGAATATGCACTGCCAGGCGAGAAATCTTCCCCAAAGAAGTTGGTGAGAAATTACCAGCCATTGTTGGAAGAGACTTTTCCAAACTGATCATTATTCTTAATGAAGGAGTCCGAGGAGCGAAAATAATTATCGGAGGACCAGGCGGTACCCCATGGTACAAAGTCAAAACTCCACCTATATATTTCCATGATACAGGTGCAGATATGCTGTTAGGAAACAATTTCCTACAGACATTCGAGACATTCACTCAAGAGAATGAAACGAGAAGACTTATTTTCACAACTCTGTGTGATCATAAGATTATGGTACAACGATTACGGGAGGCGTTTCACAGAAAATTTCCCATTAGTTTTCGCAACAACGGGGTGATGAAGGAAAACTTCGACACCCAAAGATGAAAGATCAGCGGAAATTTGGAGAGGCAATTCTTCAGTTCCGACAAGGTCTGAGTGAAAAAGATTCTCAAACTTTTGACTGGGTAAATATCATGTCTTTCAGAGAACAGGATGAGGAAAGGGTGACTCCGAAAACCCTGTTGCTACTGAAAAATGTATTACGAGAAGAAGTTCCACAACCTGAAACTACCCTCGAAGAGCGTATTACTCTAGATGATGTAAAAAGGAAGATTTTTAGGAACTACAACGAGGATCCACTAGCATGGTTGAACAAAAAATGAGCTCAGAGCTACTTTGAAGGTGAAAACTGGAAAAGAAAATGACTTTGTTAGGTACAAGCCGATCCCCATGAACCAGGAAGATCGGAAGGATATGGAGCTCATACTTAAGGAACATCTTGACCTTAAGTTAATTCAGCAGGTATTTCTCAATACAACAGCCCAGGATTTCTTGTTCGGAATCATGGAGAAATTAAACGAGGAAAGCCGAGATTGGTGATCAACTATAAATGGATCAACAAAATCTTCGAATTCGATGGATATTTTATCCCAAGCAGAGAACATTTGGTAAATAGCATCAAGAATGCCAAAGTGTGTTTCTAAGTTCGATTGCAAGTCTGGGTTCTACCAGATTAAAATGGAGGAAGCAAGCAGAAAGTTTACAACATTCTCCACACTACAAGGACATTATATCTGGAATGTCATGCCAATGGGATTGACAAATGATCCCTAGATATATGAAAGAAAGATGGATAATCTGTTTAAGGATTACTTCAGCTTCATGTTCGTTTATATTGACGACATCCGCATAGCGTCAAAAAACATAAAAGAACATCTTAAACATCTGGAAATCTTTTCAGACGTTTGTTACAAGGAATGATTAGTGCTTTCTGAAAAGAAAGCAGTGATTGCTACAAGACATATCGAGTTCCTTGGAATCGAGATCGATGAATTTGGAATCATCCCGCAGAATCATATTGTTAAAAAAGTACAAGGATATCCGGATGACCTCAAGGATTTAAGACAAATTTAGAGTTTTTTAGGAGTTGTTAATTTTGCTGGGATGTTTATCAACAATCTAGCAAATCACAGGAAGGTGTTCAGTCCACTACTCAAGAAAGATGTTAAGTTTGAGTGGAATTAAGATCGCAGACAAGCTGTCAAACAACTTAAGGAGGTTTGCAGGCAACTACCAAAGCTTGCAATACCAAACGATGAGGATGAACCGATATTATACACAGATGCCAGTGATCATTGGTGAGCTGCAGTTCTCATGAAAGTCACACCAGAAGGAGAAGTGACATGCAGATATTGCAGTGAGCTATTTGATAACATCGAAGTTATCAGATGACACATCAACGAGAAAGAGTTCTCTGCTGTTCGAAAGGCTTTTAAGAAATGACCACTTTTTCTACTTGCAAATAAATTTATCTTGAAAATAGATAATACAAGTGTCAAGGCCTTTTTAAAAAATAAAATTGAATCAAAACCAGAAAAGGCTAGACTTTTAAGATGGCAAGCTGAATGCCAATATTATGATTATGATATTGTCTTTGCGAAATCTGATAAAAATATTCTTGCAGATTTTTTGACAAGAGATGGAAGCGAGTGAAGCTAATTCCATCATAACGAGATCAAAGCACATTCGAGAAAATCTGGAGGAGCTAGACAAGAAGATCAACAGCCTGGTAATCAATTCCCAGGTTGCGGGTCAAGTATAGGAAATGGATCTCACGAAGGTCCAACATGCTATGAAGGCTACCATGCAGGCTCACACCTGTTTATGGGACAGCCTTTATATTCCCCTCCGACGGGATGCTTCATCGGTGAAGCTAAAGTCGTGTTTCAGAGAGCCGGGCTCATCAACCGGTGTGGAGGATTCAATTACCACCACTACAAGTCCTAGTATTGATCCTTTCGGGGAAGATACAGAAGGAACAATTGATTCCCAGGTATCTAGGATATCTGAAGAATTAAGCCATCCCAGCACCTCATGGGTTAAAGAGGAAGAGAATCTTAGGCCATCGGCGGGCAAATCTAAGGTTAATACTAACGAGAATACAGTTTCTCAACTTCCCATTTGCAGGAATATCAGAGAACATGGGATAAACTTTGTACAAGAGTGGGTATAATTTTTGGAAAAATTACAGCAGACTGGTCAAGAAAATACCCAAGAATGTGGATGCATCCTGGTGGCAAACCAGAAAGTGTTCGTGAGTGGTTTGACTTTGGCTGCCTAGCTTCAGTCTTTATCACAACACCAAGTTTTCTGGAAATCACAAAATTTCCGGATTGGATCTGTGAAGGAGTGTATGACTCATGACAGAATAATCATACACTTGGACGATGAGATGTTCTGGAGGTGAAATTCATAACCGCAGCCCCAGAAATCACAGGAAAAGGCCTTCACCCTAGCTTTCATTTTGTAAAGTTGCAGAGTCCTAACTGGAAGGCGAAGGATCAAATAAATTACCGCCTGAAGGAAAAACACTAGTTTCCCCGCTCACAGAAGATGACATTACTACTATGGGTCTGTCTCACTGAGATGGACAAAGTCAAGTATCCGTTCAAAATCTTTCAGAAAACAGTGAACGGATCATTCATGGTTAACTCCATGACAAGCCATACTACAAAATTTGTCGAGGACATCTTTGAAAAGAAGAGGCAAATATTATGGGAAAACAAGATTCCGGCAACCAAAGAAACTAGCCGGAAGTTCTGCAACATGGCTCATGTGGGAAGATTGCAGGACTACATCTGACCGAGCTGCCCAGAGCAGAAAGAGCCACTGTTCGGGAAAGGATTCCCTGTCAAAAGGGACCAGAAGAAAGATGATAAAGCAGGACCGGGCAAACATGGAATATTCCCACGCGGACTGCAAAAAACAAATTTCTAGGGACCACAGGGAGACAAGAGTCATGTGACTCTGACGAGGACCACTACCGTTATAAAAAGAAAACAAAATGGTAGGACAGCCTTTTCGGGCGAAAGTCGAAGGGGCCACAAGATACCCAACAAGAAAGATGACGCATGCAATGACGTCTGATGATAAACAAGAGTTGAAGTCCGGATTTCACATCCACCTCCAGACTTCTATAAATACCAAGGCATTCAGGAAGCTAAGGATATCGAAAATTCTCCAAAGTTTTCTGAGAATAAATATTAGAGTCTCCAAGCTTTGTAATATTTCAACTTTCATAGCTTGGTAATATTTCTTTCTTTCTTTTGTAATCGTTTATAATATTGTTCTGTTTGTTTATAGTTTATGTGTTATTGAGTCAAGCCTCATCTATATGAGAGGCTAAACAAGTCGGTCTCCTCCCAAAATGAGACGTTTTAATGTAAGAGATGTTATAAGTATTCGAGAATAAAAAAAGGTTGTTGCCCATCTATCTCCCAGATTTCTTTAAATTTGTCTTATATCTTGATTATACCTTACGCCCTAAGGTAGGAAACGAATTAGGGCTGTGCTGTGCGGTTTCTGAATGAGTCGGATAACTGGCAGACTAGCCTTGCCCGTGAGCTGAGGTTGGATAGTGAGGAGCCATTTGTAAAATAGTCTGGAGGCAGTAAGTTTTCGACTGGTGGCGTTGCGACCCACCTCACCCGGTGCCGTTATGGTCAAAATTGTATATTTCAGTTTGTTAAAATTTTATTGTAATACAGAAGCATGATGGGCCTATTATTTATTTTTAACATGATTTTCAAATCGGGTTTTGAATTATAATTAGACGAACGTTATATAAACTGTGAGTTCTTTCCAAAAGTATGCTCTTGGGATTCATCCCGAGATGACAGAAACTGAAGATCTCATGTTCATATGATGATACTGTTTGGAAAATATTATGATGAAAACGATGATGAATAGTATATAGAGGCATATTTGGTTCTTTAAACATTTTCTAAGGGTTATGAATACAATTTTATTAAAGATTGGTTGGACCGCGTGGACCACATGGACCACATGGGGTTATTATTGTCATTTCAACCAAGAATGAACCTAGATCAACTAATAATTTTTCGCTGAATTAAGATAGATTATGTTTCATGAAAGTGTACCGGCCTGTAATTTTTCCAAATAAATACTCTTTATACCACCAATAAACTGGGCTTAATACACCAATAAACTGGGCCAATGTATTAAGCCCAAATATATTGTTCCTATAACGTTTCAAGAGATGACCAACAAAATCTTGGTTCCTTGCTAAGAAAGTTAGTTCATGCAACTAGAATGGTCTATCTTATCGTACGTTTATGTAAAAAATCTAGCCCCAAAAGTCAATCCCGACAGGTCAAAATGTTTCAACTCTAATATTTTAAGTTTGACTAATAATGTGATTAATTATTCAAGAAGCTAGTTTATGGACTCCCGATTTTTTTATCATTAAAGTAACGATAAAGGTTCGTTTGAATTGATGGATGAAATATATTATGTAAAGATTAAAAATTATGAAAAGATTATAAAAATAATGTGTGATAAGTTGTATAGTGTTTGATTATTATTTGGTATATATAATATATATAAATAACAATAATAATAATAATAATTATTATTATTATTATGATTATAAAATAATATAAATACAATATATAATAATAAAGTTGTAGGAAATACATTATAATTTTTTGTGGGAATTTCAAATTTGAAAATAATAAAAAATGTGGAAAGATGTATGTATGTCACTTTGTTCTAAAATAAGATTAAAATGAGATAAATATGATGGGTAATTTTTTTTATTTTTTTTAAGTTGAAACAGTCGTCGAGCGACGGCCAGAATTCCTCAGGCGACCGGACAGAGTCCAGTTCTCTGAAGGAGAGAAAGTTCTTGCATAACACGGGCCCCGCATCTAGAAAGCCAAGGCATATCCTGGGCAAATTTAATTTTTTATTATAAAAAAAAAAAATTCATAAAATATGGTTGTTTGAAAAAGTTTAAGATTCTATTATAATTTGCACTCCAAGAGTGCAAATTATAACACTATTCTAAAGTTGCACTCTTGGAGTGCAACTTTACAAAAAAAAATTTTTTTATAAAGTTGTAATCCAAGAGTGTAACTTTAGAATAACATTATTTTGATTATAAATTAAAAATAATTTTAAATTCTTGATTATTAAAAACAATTTTTTTTATTGGTATTATGTTTCACATAAAAATTTTAAACCACATAAATAGTTGAAATATGAATAAATGATCTGAAATAGCACACATAAAAATAAATAGATTATTCTTTACATTGAACTCTAAATATTTCCTCCGATCCCACAACCACGTCTATGTCTCAGTCGTTGTGGTCTTCTAGATGGCTCAACTACATCTACATTCCGCGTTTTTGATTGAGAGGGTCTAGTCCTAGCGCTGGACTCACCAATATCATATTGTGGCGTCAAGTCGGAGAATGTAACAGGTGAGATATCAAAATGTGAACGTGGCTGTGTAGAACCGGGTACACGAAGCAGAAGATCCGTAAATGAGATTCCACTGTATGCTTGAGTTGGATCTGATATATATGGAGTGTATGGTGATGGCTCCTCCACGTGGGCAGGTTGTGTGCCGTAGTAGTCAGAAGATGTGGCATCATAATGGAATGAAGAACGGTGTGATGTTGATGTCCCCCATGCATCATATGTATCAGTAGTAAATGGAGGGATATCATCATGAGCATCTACCTGAGTATCAGAGGTACTTGACCGTCTTCTCCTCCCTTCATCCTCACTCAAACTTGAGCAACTAAGCCTTAGTTGCTCCATATGCACATCCTTACAAAAAATATGGTTAATAGGTAGCATAATTCAGAAGAAATTAAATCATTTTAAATAAAAAAAGGAAATATATGCATACCACTTGCTGCCATGCAGCAGCAAGTGGTATGCATATAATATTGTGGATGCCCCTCAGGCCACCGGCTCCTGTACTTTCAGTGATGATTACATGACGTGGTACGGCACAATTACACGTCATATTATATGGTATGCCTGCACGGCAGCGAGATACCACTAGAGGGGGCAACCGGAGGAGAAGACGGTCAAGTACCTCTGATACTCAGGTAGATGCTCATGATGATATCCCTCCATTTACTACTGATACATATGATGCATGGGGGACATCAACATCACACCGTTCTTCATTCCATTATGATGCCACATCTTCTGACTACTACGGCACACAACCTGCCCACGTGGAGGAGACATCACCATACACTCCATATATATCAGATCCAACTCAAGCATACAGTGGAATCTCATTTACGGATCTTCTGCTTCGTGTACCCGGTTCTACACAGCCACGTCCACATTTTGATATCTCACCTGTTACATTCTCCGACTTGACGCCACAATATGATATTGGTGAGTCTAGCGCTAGGACTAGACCCTCTCAATCACAAACGCGGAATGTAGATGTAGTTGAGCCATCTAGAAGACCACAAAGACTGAGACATAGACGTGGTTGTGGGACCGGAGGAAATATTTAGAGTTCAATGTAAAGAATAATCTATTTATTTTTATGTGTGCTATTTCAGATCATTTATTCATATTTCAACTATTTATGTGGTTTAAATTTTTTTGTAAAACATAATACCAAAAATTGTTTTTAATAATCAAGAATTTAAAATTATTTTTAATTTATAATTAAAATAATACTATTCTAAAGTTGCACTCTTTGATTGCAACTTTATAAAAAAATAATTTTTTTGTAAAGTTGCACTCCAAGAGTGCAACTTCGAATAGTGTTATAATTTGCACTCTTGGAGTGCAAATTATAATATAATCTTAAACTATTTCAAACAACCATATTTTATAAATTTTTTTTTTATAATAAAAAATTAAATTTGCCCATATCCTGCCCTTTTTTTTTTCTTCCTGATTAGGGTTTTTGTGCGAATCAAATCTGAAGAACTTTTTTGCTTGTTTATTCTTCTTGAACTAATTTGGATTTTGGATAATTAGAGTTGTGTTAGGACTTGTGTGGAGATATATTTAGAATGTAATGACCGAAATTATTATTGGAAAATATGATTAATGAATTAAGATTAAGCATGGAAAAATCAAAAAATAGGAATGGAGGAGAAAACGGGCAAAGATGGTCGAGATCGAGAAGTTACTGCCCGGATTTTGGGTTAAGACTTGTTTGGAGATATATTTAGAATGTAATGACCGAAATTAATGTTGAAAAATATGTTAATTAATTAAAATTAAGCATGAAAAAGTCAAAAAAATACAAATGGAGGAAAAAAACGGGCGAAGACGGACAAGAATATCCCCATGCAGAAACAAGGCGCTATGGCGTCGCTTGGAGGCGCCCTAGCTCATGATGTTTTGTCCGAAAATCGAAAATGTTTTTTTTCTGAATGGTTGTGTACACTTTCGAGTATAGTTGCGATTTTTCATGGGAAAACACTTTCCAAAAGTGTCATTTGATGATGTCTTCTGGTTTAGTATAAAAAGGAACACACATGATTGAATTAAACATACTTTTGCAGGATGAAATTCAAGTTTTGAGAGAAAAATTTCTGCATATTTATCTTGTTAATCTCTTGTTCTTGGTTGAGTACCTTTAAACCTTTGTGGTTTAGGATTCGTGATTTGAAGTGTTTTTGTTATGAATCATAGTCGTTGTATTTTGGAAATAATTGTCGCTAAACCGTGAGCATCATAGCTGGGCAATATCATTTTAAGGACGGAGATTAGAAATCTCACATCGACATTCATATCCTACATTGAGTTATTGCAACTTTGCTTGCTTATATACCAAAACACATACATAAAAGATTTCTACGATTATAAGATTCATGTTTACTTATGCATATGCATTATCCCCCAACCAGAGAGAGTTGTTTCCTTTGATAGAAACAAGCTTTGAAAAACATGTATATTGAGTCTACGACCTTACCCAAGACTCATGTCCTCTTTTGAGAAGACTAGGCTTCGAGTCTAGGCAGTGACCCAAATCCTTAAAAAACTCCCTCCCCCATATCAGAAAAAAAAACATGTATATTGCATAATCTGTCATTATCTGCCTACTAATTGGTTTAAGTGTTAGGATGGTTAGGGTGCACTTCAATTGAGAGATTTAAAGCCATGGATTTCAAATCATTTAATTGTATTTGGATGATTTATATTGAGTGTATTTATGGGTGATCATTCGGTTAATTCAGTACTGACTGAACCGAAAAAACTGAATTTTTTCAACAAAACAGAACCGACCGAAATATTTACAAAATCGAACAAACGAAACCGATAAAATATCGGTTAATTCAGTCAGTAACCGAATTAACAAATATTTTTGAGAAAATTCAAAAAATTATAATAAATAAATAAAAAACTGATTTTAAAAAGATAAAGAAATTTAAAAGAAATAAAAAAATAAAAAATGGTTAAATCGGTTACTCGGTATTTTTAAAATCAAAATCGATAACCAAACCGATTTAATCAATATTTAAAAAAAATTATAACCGAACTTCCAAATTGATAGAACCGAATTTTCGAATTTAATTCGGTTCAATCGGTTAATTTGGTTAAACCGAATTTTTGCTCACCCATAAGTGTATTTCCAATTGACATATTTACTAATTTATGTAATTATAATGTTAATTGTGATGGATTTAAAATGCAATTAAGATAGTTGTCATTCCAAATCCCAGTTTCAAATACATTCTCAAATCAAATCCCACGATTCAAATGAAATACATCTATCCAAACACAACAATTAATGAATTTCTATGTTGGAAATTGTATTTATTAACTCACTGCTCTTGGTCATATGAAGGTTAAAAAAGCAGAGTTCCGGAAGAATGAATGGAAATATTTTGTCCATTACCTTGTATGCGTGTGTGTGTGTATTCAACTATCCAACTTCTACTTGTGCTAGAAGTTGGGCAGAATAGCATTTACTCCTTGCATTGAATGAAGGTAGCAACAAATCTCCCGAATAGAGTGCTTGTTTTTTTCCCAGTTACCTCACGTCACAGATATTGAATAGTATATCTCTTGCAAAGAAGTTTGTTAAGGAGATTCATAGTTTATAGCTATGTAAAATCTTATAAATATTATGTTACCCTTTTATATTAAATGGAACTAAAATTTTACGAATCTCTTTTTGAATGGTTATCTTATCCAAATTCCTTTGTTAGTATTTTCTGGCATAATGAATCGTCTTCTGGGTAGATCCAACATGAGTCACTTGGTATCTTAAAAGACTTTTGTAAATCATTTCTTACGGAATTATTATTGGCTAACCCATGGGGCACTACCACAAATATGTTATCAATGTTCACTTTTTATGTAGAAGCCAATACAACGATAAATATTAGCTATTGATCCACTCATGTGTAGTGCCTCATGAGGTATCTAAGAAGTAACCTTATTACTACGTCACAACACCTCTTTTTGGTTTTTTGAAAAGGGCAGAAAATTATTATTATCGTTTGTTTTCTATTCTCATAACACGGATTCGAGGATAAACGAGTGCTCCAATCACAATTAATAAGCACGAGATCCGATTAGTGACTAATTTAATGTAGAGGGTGAACTAATCTCAGAATCAATCTTATTATAGTCGTAAAAGTGGATAAAGCTACCATCAATTGTTAGTACAACAAAAGATTATGTTGAAGTGTTAAAGTTCTCGTTGAACATGGAAAGAGATGATATTCTCCAATATTTATTATGTCTATAAATTACTAATACTAAAATTTATGCAGCCATCATTTGGGGTATTTAATTGCGTTGTATAACTCATCATTTAGGGTGAATGGCAGATTACTAGTAGAGGCTACTTAATTAGGATGAATATGAGAATCACCATCATATTTAAAGATAAATATTTAAATTTTGTACATAATTTTTTATATTTATATAGCTTTGTTCTAATAATCTAGTGAAAATACCTCTTAGCTTGACTCGCTTTCCCAAAATTGAATTCTTAGGCAAATAATTATTTCTTATATATGCTAAATTATATCCCCATATATGAACCAAAACTATCTCCATCACTAAATCAAAACTATCTCCATCACTGAATATATATATATATATATATATATATATATATATATATATATATATACACACGGTTTAGTTTAGGTTTCTAAAAAAAGAAAATTAGTACGCATAGAATTGTGCACAATCATTATTGAATCTATAAATTCATATTATTTTTCATAGTAGGGCAAACCCGATGCACGATGCTCCCGCGATGCGCGGGGTACAGGAGGGTTCGAGTTTCTTGGACCTAATGTATGCAACATTCTCCTGCAATGTATGAGGTTGTTGTCACGACTCGAACCAGTGACCTTTAATTCGCATGAAAACAAATTTACGTAACCGTATTGGCATCAATATATCTACACAAATTTAAATTATATTCTTTCCTTAATTATATTATTACCTTATGATTGTAGAGTATATAGATATTTTCCTATTGTATAAGGTTTTATTATTGGCAAGTAGTGATAGGAAACCATGTATATATTCTTCATTGATCGTTGAATAATAAATCAATTCATGCCATATGTATCTTATTGTTATTTATCATGGTATCAGAGCCTAACCTGGTTACCTAAACCTTACTAAAATACAGCCTATCAACCTTCTTCCCTTACGTCGAAGCCATGGCCGACCATAATGATAAAGATAAAGGCGATACTAATTCCGGTGGAGGTTTGGTGATCGATATCATGTCACCATACTTCCTCCATGCATCTGATAATCCCGGGCAAATTTTCGTTGGTGAATTGCTACGGGATGGAAATTACGGTGATTGGGTGAATGATATGAGTAACGCTCTATTCGCCAAAAATAAATTTGGATTCGTTGATGGCACGGTTGAGATGCCAAAAATGGATTCATCAGAGATTATGCATTGGCGGCGTTGTAATGCCATGGTTAAGGGATGGCTTACAAGCGCCATGGATAAGGAAATCAGGAGCAACGTAAAATATGCAAAGACCGCACGAGAGATTTGGTTAGATCTAGAAGAACGTTTTGGCAAAGAAAGCGCGTCCAGAGCCTATGAGTTGCGAAGGGATTTGACATTGATGCGCCAAGACAACATGTCCATATCAGCATACTACACTAAACTAAGAGGTTTGTGGGAAGAAATTCATTCTGTCACACCCACACCTCGCTGCACATGCGGTGGATGCACTTGTGAGGTTGGAAAAGAACTTACTGCTACCAAGGAGAGGGAACGCTTATATGAGTTTTTGATGGGACTCAATGATGAATTCTCAACCGTGAAGACTCAAATTCTGAGTAGTAAACCAACACCCTCGTTAGGGGTTGCGTACCACCTTGTTGCGGAAGAAGAGCAGCGCCGGAACATCACAATCACACAAACACCAGCACCAACTGCTGCAGTCTTCCAGGTTCAGACGAGGCGTGAGGATAAACCAAATGGTGATCGTCGTGGTGAAAAGAAAGATGGCCGACGCTGCAGTAGGTGCAAGAGATCCAACCACACCATTGATACTTGCTTTGAAGTTATCGGATATCCATCATGGTGGAAAGGCGATAAAGATGGGGTTCGAAAACTTGCTGCACAACCGCGCACCGGATCTGTTGGACAACCACGTGCTGCTGCTGTTGGACTTGAAGGAAGTCCAATACCAGGAATTTCGAACGAGCGGTTTGCAAAATTACTTCAAGTCTTTGGCCCAACAAATAACGTTAATCAGGTGACATCGAATCCGGAGGCAAATATGACCGGTAAGATGTTCTTGGACAAACCATGGGTAATTGACTCGGGAGCCACGGAGCACATTACTTATAACAAAGAAATCTTAAAAGACAGAATAGAAAATGGAGCTGGATTGCCAGTGAAAATACCGAATGGTGATGCTATTCCGGTCCAAAGCATTGGAAATACACAGTTAACCTAATGGACTTGATATTAAGCGCGTGCTACACGTGCCCGAGTTTCAATGCAATTTGCTTTCCGTGAGTCGCTTAACACGAGATTTGAACTGCTCAATGACTTTTTTCCCTGATTTTTGTGTCATGTAGGACTTACAATCGAGGAGCCTGATTGGGCTGGGTAAAGCATGTGATGGTCTTTATTGCCTGGAGCCCATTAAACGAGAAAGTGTGGCTCAGTTTCTGTGGACTCCGAGACTTGGCATAGAAGATTGGGACATGCTTCAGATATGGTTTTGCAGAAAATTCATTCCTTGAAGGATTATGGTAGTAAAAGTTCTTTTTGTGACTCATGCATACGAGCTAAACAAACTATATTGTCTTTTCCCGTTAGCTCAATTAAAACGAATTGTTGTTTTGAGTTAATTCATTGTGATATTTGGGGTAGTTATAAAGTAGCATCTTTTTCGGGAGCACACTATTTCTTATCTATTGTCGATGATTATAGTCGTGCAGTTTGGGTATATCTTATGAAAACTAAAGCCGATGTTGCTCATTTCCTAACTATGTTTTGCAATATGTTGATGACACAATTTGATAAAAAAGTCAAGAGAATTAGAACTGACAATGGGGTGGAATTTCAATCTCATCACATGATGCACTATTATAAAGAACATGGCATCGTCTTAGAAACTTCCTGCACTTACACGCCTCAACAAAACGGGGTAGTCAAGAGGAAGCATAGACATATTTGGAAATTGCACGAGCATTACGTTTTCAGGCCTCATTACCAATTGAATTTTGGGGAGAATGTATTCTAACCGCCGTCTATATCATCAATAAATTGCCTTCCAAAGTCATTGGAAATAAGACCCCTCATGAGATTATTTTGGGAAAAATGCCATCTTATGATCATTTTCGGGTTTTTGGTTGTCTTGTATATGCACATAACAATCGCAAACAAGGTGATAAGTTTGGTGAAAGGGGGAGAGCTTGTGTTTTTGTTGGATACCCTATGGGCCAGAAAGGATATCGTGTTTATGATTTGCAACATCACAACATCTGTACATCTCGTGATGTCACGTTCTTGGAAAATACTTTTCCATTTAAGAACAATTTCGAAGGGCTCAATTTACATTTGGAAACGGGTTTACAGGAGGCACTCATTCACTTTCAGCAATCAAAGAACCACAATTTTTTTGATGATGGATTTTCCTCTACAATTAGTCCAACCATGATGGACTCAATTGGGCCTAGAGACTTCGTCAGGCCCAGCACATGCATAACTCCTCTGTTAGTTCCATCTTCAGACAAGCCCACTCAGGTTGAGTCTACTGGGCCTTCTCTTGCTGACCCCTCTACTCGGCCGCACTCATCCCCGCTGTCACAACAGAATTCAGACTCAGAATGTTGCATTAGAAAAAGTCAGAGGCATAACTCACAGCCTAAGCATCTACAAAATTTTGAAACTGATTTGCCACCTTCTCTCGACCATTCACAACCCAGTCCAACCTCAGGAACCTCGACGGTATATCCTCTTTCAAACTTTGTGTCTTATGAAAAATTTTTCTAGTTCTCATAAGGCTTTTTTAGCGGCCATCACTTCCCGTGATGAGCCCAAATATTTTTTCCAGGCTATTAAAGATCCTAAGTGGCAAGAAGCCATGAAAAAGGAAATTCAGGCCTTGGAAGAAAATGGCACTTGGTCCTTAGCTGAGCTACCACATGGGAAGAAAGATGTTGATTCCAAGTGGGTGTACAAAATCAAGTACAAGCCCAATGGTGACGTTGAACGTTACAAAGCCCGCCTAGTTGCTAAGGGTTTCACTCAAGTTGAAGGGATTGACTTTCACGAGACTTTTGCTCCGGTAGCTAAATTGGTGATAGTTCGTTGCTTACTGACTATAGCTGCTAAACGAAACTGGAAAGCACATCAACTAGATGTTAATAATGCCTTCCTCCATAGAGATCTTGAGGAAGATGTCTACATGAGACTTCCGCAAGGTTTTGCCACGCAAGGGGACACTTGGGTTTGTAAACTTCATCAATCTTTATATGGGCTCCGTCAAGCATCACAAAATTGGTACCACAAATTCACCAAAGCACTCCTTGCTATTGGTTTTCATCAATCTCGAGCCGATCACTCCTTATTTCTCTTTAGGCATGACAATATCTATGCTTCTGCACTAATATATGTAGAGACGTTCTCCTTGCTGGTAATGATCTTTCGCACATTCAGACCATCAAATCTTACCTTAACGACGCCTTCAGCATTAAGGACTTGGGCCACTTGAAATATTTCTTGGGCATTGAAGTCGCACGATCTTCCGAGGGTTTTGTCCTTAGCCAACGGAAATACACTTTGGATATTTTGGAAGAAAGTGGTCTTCAAGCAAGTCGTCCCAGCCCTTTTCCCATGGAGCAAAATCTTAAACTTCAGAAAGATGCCGATGGCTCTAAAGTCGATTCTGCTCGCTATCGGCGCCTCATAGGTCGGCTCCTATATCTCACTGTGACTCGACCTGATATCGTCTTCTCTGTCAATCAACTCAGTCAATTCATGAGTGATCCTCGTCAATCTCATATGGACGCTGCCATCCGTATTCTGCGTTATCTTAAGATGACTCCTGGACAAGGTCTTTTTCTTCCTACTGCTGGCACTCCTATTTTGGAGGCATATTGTGATGCCGATTGGGGTGGATGTGCCTTCACTCGTCGTTCTAGTACTAGGTATCTTATTAAACTTGGTGGTTCACCTGTTTCATGGCGCACCAAGAAACAGACCGTTGTTTCTCGCTCTTCCGCTGAGGCGAATATCGTGCCTTGGCACATACTGTCAGTGAATTATTGTGGCTTCGTTGGTTACTTCAGGATCTTGGTGTTTCCCAAAGTGGTCACACTTCCCTTTTTTTGTGACAATCAAGCCGCTCGTCACATTGCCGTTAATCCTGTTTTCCACGAACGCACCAAACATGTTGAGATGGACTGTTATTTCGTGCGTGAACGTGTTGCGAGTGGTGAAATACTACCTCGCCAAATTGCATCGGACCTTCAAATTGCCGACATATTTACCAAAGCCCTGGGCTCCGAACATTTTCAATTTTTACGTGGCAAATTGGGCATTCAAGATCTTCATGCTCCAACTTGAGGGAGAGTATTGGCATCAATATATCTACGCAAATTTAAATTATATTCTTTCCTTAATTATATTATATCTTACCTTATGATTGTAGAGTATATAGATCTTTTCCTATTGTATAGATATTTTCTATTGTATAAGGTTTTATTCTTGGCAAGTAGTGATAGGAAACCATGTATATATTCTTCATTGATCGTTGAATAATATATCAATTTATGCCATATGTTTCTTATTGTTATTTATCAAATCGTTGCGTTAAGTCTCAACCAAAATTCATATTATATTTAACGAAAAAAAACAAGGTTCTCAAACCATAATAAGATCTCATGGAAGTTGAATCAAATTATATCGAAATAGTTCAAATTAATTCCAAGTTTTATGGGAACCAAAACAGACTTTTGCCAGTTTTGAATCATAGCGAGGCTTACCAAGTAAATATAATTTATGCTATAATTAGAATCCAAGGAGAGTAGATTTGGTTATTGGTGAGCTGTTGATGTTGTCTTTAATACATGTACTTTTCTAACAACGAATTTTATCTCACATGGACCCTTTCTGTCTTCAATCTCAGTTAAATCTTTCTTTACTATATTTCCTATCTTTCTCTCTCCCTTTAACTCCAGTCTGGAATCAGCGAAAATGTGGGATCACTGTTTAGAATCATGAACTCCCAAAGCTATGCTCTGCTCCATTCATGGTGGTGGAGAATTCTAGCATGTATAGTTCTACTTCGGGCCCAGTCTTTTGGGCTCAACATCGACGGGATGTTCTTACTCTCTTTCAAGTACAGTGTTCTGAATGATCCGTTGGGTGTTATGAAGAACTGGAACCACCACGACGCCACGCCATGTTCCTGGAATGGTGTCACCTGCGACACTTCGGGGTCGGGGGATGCTTATTTTCGGGTTACGGGGCTGTCGTTGGCGGGTAGTGGGCTACTGGGTTCCATTCCGGCGACTCTTGGTAGGATAGAGCACCTGAGATTCCTTAATCTTTCCAGCAATTCAATCAATGGTTCCATCCCTTCAACTCTCTTCCGTGCAACCGAGCTTCAAATTCTTGATATTTCCAACAACTTGATCTCCGGTGAAATGCCGGAGCTTGTGGGGAGCCTGAAAAATCTCCGGGTTCTCAATGTTTCAGACAATGCTCTAGCAGGGAACCTGCCGAGGAATTTAACGTTTCTACAGAATTTGACTAGTGTCTCTTTGCAGAACAACTACTTATTTGGTTCATTACTTGGTGGGTTTGATTCAGTTCAGGCTTTAGATCTGTCCTCCAATTTGATCAACGGGTCCTTGCCTCCGGAATTTGGAGGCAGTAATCTTGCATACTTCAACATATCCTTTAACAGGATCTCCGGCGAAATTCCGCCGGAATTTGCTAGCAAAATCCCTGGAAATGCCACCATTGATCTTTCTTTCAACAACCTGTCAGGCCCGATTCCAGAATCTTTTCTGTTCTTTAACCAGGAGACAACATCGTATTCCGGTAACCCAGAATTATGCGGTAAGCCACTAAGAAATCCCTGCTCCATTCCATCTTCCATCGCAACTAAGCCCAATGCTTCTATACCTGAATCTCCTCCGGCTATTGCTGCCATACCCGAATTTATAGACTCCATACCCTCCGCTGCCTCGCCTGGAGGTGCAGCTGCCGGCGATCACCCTCAAGGAAAAGACAGCAAGCTCAAAATAGCAACTATTCTGGGAATCGTTGTCGGAGATGTCGTGGGTATCTGCATTGTGGCAGCGATTTCTCTGTACGTTTATCATCTGAAGAAGCGAAAAACTACTAAAAATGAGGCAAAAAGGGAAAAGGACTTTGACTGGGCATCCTCGGCATCATCCTCGGAAGAACACAACTGGCTGAAAACATGGCCATGTTTGAAGAAACAACAACAACAACACTCCGCCGCCGAGGAAGACGAGGAAACATCCTCGGAAGCCAGGAACTCCTCCCACACATCAAATTTGCACAAGAATCATGAAATGCATGCAACCAAAGAGAAGAAAAAGGGGGAGTTGGTAACGTTTGATGGGGAACAAGAACTGGAAATGGAGAGTTTGCTGAAGGCGTCAGCTTACATTTTGGGGGCATCGGGTTCGAGCATAATGTACAAAGCTGTCCTTGAAGACGGTACCGCATTGGCTGTCCGGCGGATCGGCGAGGGTGGCCTCGAACGTTTCAGAGATTTTCAGAATCGTGTTCAGGTGATTGCGAAATTGGTGCACCCGAATTTGATCCGGATTCGAGGGTTCTATTGGGGTGCCGAGGAGAAGCTCGTTATCTATGAATTTGTTCCTAATGGCAGCCTCGCTAATGCTCGTTTCCGTAAGTTCCTTAATCCCTTTCTTAATCTTTCCTCTATTAATACTGCTGGAAATTAAAACAGTACATGGAAGTGGAAATATGCCAAAACCTTCCAAATACTTATATTACGTACATTGAATATAGATAGAAACTTCGATTCAAGAAATTATATGTGAACACCTGATTATTGACAGGATATATGATGCGATTTTTAATCATTTGAACTATATCAATAATGGAATTTGTAGAATCTTTTTCATTTGGGAAAACATAGGATAACACAAGTGAAGGAAACATAGTTTAACGTATTTCATAGATTAGGAGAGTTCTAGGATAATTGCATGCATTTTGAATTGGCTATAGTTGATTAAATAATTTCCTCATATCAGTGTAATGCAGTGCTAGTTTTGTATTGAGCTAGGCATGGAACTAGATGACCAATGGTCCTATATATCAGACTAGGTTTCATGATTGCTCGACAAAATTTGATGAGAAAGCTAGCGATTTGATTTACTGATACATAGCCCGAATTAAATAGGAAGGAAAATATATTATGTTTAGCAAAAATATTACTCAAAAAGACATAATTAATAATAGTTTAAGTTCACGACTCTCTCGATCTATCTATGACCACCACATGACTCCCATCCCTCTCAAACTGGCTGGGTTATGTTCCAAGGCCTTGGCCGGTGTGCCCACTATTTTTCTATTTTTAGAAAACTTTTAAAGCTGGCATTTGAATGGCATAAGTGGTTGAAACTTGACCATTTGTTTTAAATGCTCACTCAGTTGTCTGCGTCCGCAACCAATGCATTTCAACCGTGTCATTGGCTATTGCTTTTATTTCTTACAATTGGACCATTTCGCACGATAGCGATGTGTGTCTCGGGCCATCATCCTCACAAACGCCATTTGTCATTTAGTCATAGTCATCTAGATGGAAAGGGACTGAACTTCAACCATCATTTTACTACTACGACTAGTAGTTTTGATCGATGTGTGACTCGAGGCTAAAGATGGTGATTGGTTGATGTTCCATTGCCTGTTTTGTACTTGCAAGTTTCAAAATAGTTTTTTCAAATATCTTTGTGATGTGTGATGCTTTCTTCTTTTGGAATTCGATTCGTTTATTTATTAATTAATGTTTTAAGTGTCTTTCCATGGAGATAAAAATTTGTTGTGTGTGTGTAATATTTTTATAAGCCTTTAATCCCAATAAATCGTGGTAGAATACTTGAACAACATAGAGAATAAAGTTGGGTCGGATACATGTGTCAGTCTTCTACAAGCTTCTATAGTTTAGAATATCCGTTTTAATCCTCTTGAACTCCAAGTCTTTGTGTAATATTTTTATTATGAAGAATGTAAAATTAATAGGAGCGGATGATCTCATCTTGATTCCTCAACTGTTTTGGAGAGAAGGATTTGGTAATCGGGCTTTCGATTCAATGAAATCCACATTTGAGACTACTTGCAAAGTTTAGAATATTTTTTATTATTTTATTTTATTTTTGGAGATGGGAAGAGACTCTGTTTAAAGTTGGATCTTTCTATATGCTAACATGAGCGTGCACTTCTATATTGTCATTTCCAGGGAAAGCTGGCTCTTCACCAAGCCATTTACCTTGGGAAACAAGATTTAAGATAGCAAAGGGCGTGGCCCGTGGGCTTTGCTACATCCATGAGAAGAAGCATGTCCATGGCAATTTAAAGCCTTCTAATATTCTATTCGGCCCTGACATGGAGCCGAAGATTGGAGATTTCGGGCTTGAGAGGCTTGTGACCGGTGAAAATAGCTCCAAGAATGGGGGCTCGACCCGAAACTTTGGTAGCCGAAGATCCACGGCATCACGCGACAGCTTCCAAGATTTTGCCTCCGGCGCCACCCCGAGCCCAAGCCCGAGTGCGATATGCGTATCCCCTTATCATGCACCCGAATCTCTACGAAACCTAAAGCCCAATGCGAAATGGGATGTGTTCTCCTTTGGTGTGGTGTTGATCGAATTACTTACCGGAAAAGTCTTCGTGACAACCGACGAAGTGGGGCCCGGTATAGTCCTCGGAGCTTCCATGTCAACAGAGGAAGACAAGGGAAAAGTGTTGAAAATGGCTGACGCGGCGATTCGTGCTGATTTGGAGGAAAAGGAGGAGGTCTTGCTGGCATTGTTTAAATTAGGGTACAATTGTGTGGCTCCTGTCCCACAAAAGAGACCATCCATGAAAGAGGTCCTTCATGCACTTGAAAAGTTTCCATCTTCATCATACTATTGCGGTCATTAGTGGCGATTGGTCGGACCCAAATGTAGAAAATCTGCATGCAAGTTTAACTAATTTGTTTTTAATTTTATGAACAAACTATTGATTGTGATTGTAGATTTTTCTTTTCACGGTTGTGTTCAATAATATTAAAAATCGGCACTTTTTCACTCAAATTCCTAATTATTGAAGTCGAATACAAAACCAAATTTCAAATTCATTGTTGAAATGAAATTCTACCATCCAAATGTAACCTTATGTTGCATTTGGATGGACAGATTTGATTCGGAGGAAATGATTTGAATTTGAGTGAGGAATTTAAAAGTCACT
Organism: Haberlea rhodopensis; assembly: GCA_907163345.1. Lineage (NCBI taxonomy): Eukaryota > Viridiplantae > Streptophyta > Magnoliopsida > Lamiales > Gesneriaceae > Haberlea > Haberlea rhodopensis. Next base: position 1,983,576 of record CAJQUN010000060.1, read on the forward strand.
CATTTCAAATTCTTTAATCTAAATACGACCTTAAATAATGTCAGGATATTTTTCCTGCGTGATCAAAACTCAAGATATTCGGCATACTAAGAATTTTATGAACATATTGTCACAAGACTTTTGGATCCTTGCTGAATAAAATTTTCAACCAAATAAAAGCTTTTCCTAATCAAAATATTTTATTTTTAGGAATATCTTTGGGATGAGCATTTCGCAAAAAAATAATGTTATTATTATTATTATTTTGATAGAGTTAGGTTCTTTGGTAAGAAAACTAATTGAATGAATTTTCTGTAAAGTTATTCCATGATTTGAGGCACGAATAATTGAATATTCTCTGGGAATTTTTAAAACTAAAGATTGAGCCTAATTTGATCTAACAAGTATTTCTTCCACGAGAGAACTGATACGTAGAATTTACCTATATATAAGAGAGCAAGAGTACTATTCATTACTATTATAATTAATTGTATGAATAGTAACTTACTATTTATTGTTAAAAAAATTTACATTTTTTTTAGAATTTTTTTTATTTTTTTCAATTTTTCTTTGTTAAATAAATTTTTTTACGTGCGGGTTTGGCGTCCACTAGGAAAAATATATCTTAATCAGTCATTGATGTGCTCAACTTCAAATGTTATTTTTCAGTTTATAGTAAGATGGACATCATTTTTAAAAAAAAATTAGAGTATGTTACTATGGTTATTTATTTTCCATTCAATTACATTGCACGATCGTTTTTTTTTTTAAAAAAATATGTTAAGATCAATAATTTAAAATGTTATTTTTGATCAAAATAAGAAAAAAATGATCAAGTAACAAAAACTAGTTATTACATAAATTTCGTAAAAAAGATGTCGTATGATGGGCTACAATGGGCTTCTTGCGAGATGAAACTAAAGGATACTTTTCTTTGTCTACGCCCAATAAAATTTTGGGCCATTTTCTTTTGCCCCGTGAAAACAACGTATAATACAAGTATTTTTATTTTTTTTTAGATTTCAACAATTTAATTGGAATTGGGGAAATAGTGGGCAATAAACTTAAAAATTCAAGTCGAACAACTATAAATTAAATGATATTTCAGAAAGATAGACGCTCAAGATTCATTTATAAGACTATTCAAGTCTATAGATTGAGATTATTGGAGATTTAACTCCAAATATTATTTGATTTATGATGATATTGTTACTTTTAATTTCTGATTAATTATGATAAATGGGATTACTCATAATGTAATTTTGAAAGAAAAAAGTCATCTATCTTTTTTCTTGCATTTCTAAAGGGGTACTACCTATTCTACTGTATACCCATAATATTAATAAAAAATAATTATTCGAGCCTTACAAATCACTCCCCATCGTATGCTAAAAAAAAAATAGAAACAAAAAAAATGGAGAAAATAGAAGATTCTTTTGGAACATTAATCTTTAAATTCTTTTTGTCAGAAAGGAAAATTGTTTGTGTATTACAAAATTCTAAACCTAATCTATATTTTGTGCTTTGCTGAAAATGTCGGAAAAAATTTATATTAATAGTTTTCATATTATTTGTGATGCCCGGGAATTAATGGTGTAAATCCCGGTGTGGTAGTGATCCTTAATGGATTTTAATTATGGCAATTATGAATTAATTACGGTATTGGGATTCCCGAGGATTTTAAATCCGGTATTTGGGGTCGTTGGATTCAAGGTGAGATTGTATTCTCATCGTGGTGTTAAATCTTGGAATTGGATTTTTGGTGGGATCTGGGGTCTGGGGTGCTTTGTGTTGGGGCTGGTAATAATTGAGATTGAGAGGTATTTATTGAACACAGATGATTTTAATGAGTCATGATGTATTTGTAGAGGACTCGAGATTTTTGAGCCTTGTAACTATATATACCAAGTGGACTCGATGTTCAAACATTTTGGCTTTGCATCTCTCTCTCTCTCTCACGTCTCCCTCATCCGATCCCCAACTATTTTCCCCTCTTTTTCTCCATGGAAGCAAAATCGAGCAAGGCTCGACTTGGGAGCGGAATTTCGCGAAGATAATTTGGTAATCTCCTTCCCCTCGCATTTATCTTCGTTTTGATTGTGGTATTGCTAAGTTTGGGCATGTTTAGAGTTGGGTTTTGATTTTGGGAGATTTTGAAGAATCTTGGATTCTTGTTCTTGATTTAAAATGTGTTTTAAACCTCGTTGGATATCCTAGAGTGTTTTAATTGTTGTGGGTTTGAGTTGGAAGGAGTTAGGTGTGGTTTGTTGAGGTTTTTAAAGCTTTCAAAAATGGTGTTTTTCGAGTTCCAGCAGCGAACGATTGATCGGTAGCATTGCACCGATCGATCGGTGCAAAGACGTAGTGATGGACGATTTTTTTGGATGTTTACCGATGGATCGGGAGGATCTAACGATCGATCGGTGGAGGCTAGCGATCGATCGGTACAAAGCCGTAGCCAAAGCCATAATTCTGGGCTTTTACCGATCGATCGGTAATGCTGACCGATCGATCGGTAGGGCGATTTTTTCTAAAAATTAAATTTGGGTCATCCTTTAAGTTTGGAGGATCTTTTATCAGTCCATTGATGATTAATCATCATGTTGGGATGATTGGAGGTTGGTTACATGCTTATGCATGTGATTATGTTTTTATTATTGATTGTGAGCTATTATCTAGATATAGCAAGTAGTTCACTAAATCTCTGGGCAAAGACAAGGACTTGTTCTGACTATCGGACTATAAAGTACGTGTAACGTACGAGCATACATATATATATTATTGTCATGTGCATGAATAATATATGGTTGTTGCAATCACTTGATATGCATTGGGAATAATATGGAGCCGCTAGTGAGCGAGCAATGATTGGATGTTGTCGCCGTTGAGCGAACATCGGTTATGAAGCCGCGCTGTTGAGCGTGCGTGAGGAATGTCGCTATTGTGGAGCGAGCGATGAAATAGAACTATGGAATCATTGGTTAGATATATGTGATATCTGTGGTCATTCGTATAATGATTTAATCATATTTGATTATGAAAATGACATGGTAGGAATGGTCTTAGTTAATCAATGCGGTGATTAACTGATTTTGGGAATTTGATGGTTTTGGTTATTGTGAGACAGGAACAGCACGGGGAATCCTATGTGATTATGATACTATACATGTAGTATCTTTTACATTTACAGCTTTATGTTCTGTAAATTATGAATTGTGATATTGTTGTTATTGAGATGACGGATTGGTATGCTCACCTTGTGTGTGGGTTGTCTCTGTTGGGACAGGTGGAACAGGTACATCTGTAGCTCCGGAGTTGAGATCGAGCTGATGATTGGAGGTACTTCCAGGATCGAGGTACCAGTGCAGGTATCGAGTAGGGTACTTTATACATTAAATACGCATTCACTCATTTGATGCTTGCATGTGAGCGCTACTATATGTGTATATAGTTTGTATAAAAATGCAAGGGTCTTTCTCTTTTCATTCATGTGTTGCATGCAATTAATTAAGAAATTGCAAAATGAATTGAGAACATGCTAGTGTATTATAAGAGTGCATGTTATGTAAGTGGACTTAATTGGGGGAAATTAGACATTACATGGAATAATGCAATAAATTTTATTGTTGATATATTATAATATTGTAGCATGTGGTTTTTTCCCCCGATTACATGATTGTATGTACTAAATACATGGGTTAATACACTAATAACGGATTAAGGGCAATGGTACTTACATTATTAATATTTGGCGGTGATTTGAAATATAAATTGGGTATGTGAAAGTTATATAGGAAATGATCATATAGTGATTTGGACATATAATGGTACAGTAAAAAATGTAAAAAATTAATATTCGATTAATTAATTAATTTTTTATAAAATATATTTTTTTATTCCAACTTGGGCTGGTTACAATTTAGTAATTGTGATATCTTAATGAGATAATAACGTTTATGAAGACTCTTATATAAATCTATAGTCTCGTCAACATCATAAATTAATAGTTCCCTAAATTATAAACATAACTAGGACAATTTAGTAAAATATGAATGTATCGTTGTTAGTTTTCTTCGAAATTTAAATATAGGTAGATTCAACATCTAACTTTTCTCATTGCATTCAAAAGTTTCGTTGTCGTGTTCTCGAATTGCTATAAAAAATTGTGAAGAGTTCTTTCCGTAATGAGTGTTATTTCGTATAATTGGTTCCAAATGTACTAAATCATCAACAACATGATTTTCAGTGACACTAGTCACAATTGATCTAAGCTTTGGATCTCTGGACCAAGGGCGTAACATTGCAAGGGCAATGCTGGGTTGCCCAGTGATTGCGCTTTTCTTTAACAAATAAATATTAAGCGGTGCATACTATAAATCAACATCACATATCGACCGAATAGCGTACGATGTCAGTTTTTAATATATTGATTCGTAAGTACGAGTGTCGAACCTTGAACTAACAAACAAGTACCAAATAAGATTTCTGTAAACTATATTTAACCTACTATAATGAATTAATAAGTAAACTAATAACTAAATTAAACTACTCTAATTGAACCAAAGCAATCGATGATCACGAGCAAAGTCCATAAGAAAGAATTATCAAAACAATGGTTCACCTAAGCAATCCCCTATAATTCTTTTATACATCAATCTCTAAGGTGACAATTTTTTTGAATTTATTCAAAATACTCTATCGAGTTATATTAAACCTAACACCAAACTACAACAAGTGACTTTCGTCCACTTAATTAACAATTTGATACGGCATGAAACTTTACGAAAACCATTAACTTTAGATTAAACAACCTAAGGTTATCTCTCGTATGTAGTTTTATCTTTGGATCAAAATTTTAACACATGCCATGAATTACTAAGTCGTATTATAATATTATCTTTCGATCTCAATTATAATAACTAGAATTATTCAAAGGTGGTCAAACATTCAAAAGCATTAAGAACATAAAACATGCACATAGAAGATGTAGGAGTTCAATCAAAAAACAATGTTTAAGATATTTTTCAATAATCCAAAACACATTAAATACAATCATAATTCAAAACTAGAGCTTAAAAAAAGTAAGAGCAAACTCCCAAGTCGACTTCGTTTGTTGATTCTCGATCCTTCCCTAGCTTCTATCTCGATCGTGCTTCTTGATTATTTTGTTGGCTTGTTCCAAGATCTAAGATGAATATATGGTATGAAGATGAATGATGGTGAATGTGGAAGATGGAGGATGGAGGCTAGTCCTAGGTTAGAATATATGGTTCTCACCGTTCCTCCTCAAAATCTGATATATGGAGTAATATATAGAGCAAAAATTGTTCAAGAGTCCTCCTTGGCTTGGTAAGATCCGAGCATATTTTTAAAAACAGCAATTAAATCAATCCTTCTGCGCGTCGTCGCTGGGGCGCCACTTTTCAGAAAAAGCGCAATTTTTTTCTCTGACTGGCAAGTGGCGCCCTAGCTCCAATCTTGCTGCCCGGATGTTCGAAATTTTACTTTTTGGTGCTGGGGCGCCTGTTTCAACCGGCGCTGTGGTGATACTTTCTATACAACAGCTTAGTATTTTGGTCATTACATTCTCATACGATCTGATAATTAACTATTAGCTGTCCACGAGACGATAACAGAGATTTTGGTTTTTCTCTTTCAACTTTCTTCATTCTTCCATCGTTTTAGCTCATTTTCTTCACGTCCTCGTATTTTCACAAAGATTCTTGAAACATGCAAAAAACATATAAACACTTATGATATTGTTCAAGAATCATATGAAACACAACGAAAAACATAAAAATATAAGTGCAAAAATGGCACTTATCACCCATCCATTTCGTGTGATTGGTTCCAAATATACTTAAATCATCATCAACATGATTTTCAATGATACTAGCAACAAATATTATAAGCTTTGGATCTCTAGACCAAGGACGTAATATTGCAAGGGCAATGTTGATAGAGTGGCATCTTGACATTCTTACCCCATAACTATGCATCTTCCCCAATTACAAACAATAAAATAAAATTTGGAAGCATTTATTTTATAAATAAAAATAAATAAATATGTCGACATGTTTATTAACCAATTTTTGAGATTAAAAACATGCAATTTATGTTTCTTTTTCTATCAGTAAAAATAAAATTTATTTATTTTGAGCACCACTTATCCTCTAAAGGTTTACATACCACTCAATTGCTAACTAAGCAATCGACACTTAATGATGTTAATATACAGTTATACATAAGATAATTGATATGCAGTCATTAAAAGCAAATCAGCTTTGATCCAGATTCTTCGTTAACAGAAATCAGCTTTGATCGAGATTCATCAAACAAGTTCGATATTTAAAAAAATTCCATATTGCAACTTAAGTATGATTTTTTATTGTACATATTTTATAGTTTTCATTTTTGTCCCTCAAGTTAATATATATATATATACTAGTAAATCTTGCATCGTGCAAGACGCGGTGTCAGGTGGAAGTTTTTTTTGGCCAACAACTCTGTAGCTTCTTGTTTTGCTAAAAGTTAAATATTCATTACCTCGAGCAACATAAAAAAAAGACGTTTAACCTAAACTGTGGCAGTAGAAACATCGTCATCGGGAAAAAACCTGACAGCATATCAAATCGAAATTACAAAAATGTGGAGAATCTAAATACGAAAAGCAAGGCCGAAGCTTACGAAATCAAATATCCACACAAGACAAACAAGAGAAGCTCAAATTACCAAGTGCATATGAACATAAACAAGTACATATTTTAATATATCCAACCAATTTCAAAGCTTATGCATAAGAATTACATCTAAAAAATGGAAAATCGTAACACAGATACAAATATTAAAGGAAATGGTTTCGAACCCAAAAGAAGTTCATGACATAATTGTATCATTCAGTGGAGATTATTGTAAGTGACAGAATAATAACTTTTTTAAAAAGGACAAATTTAATTGATTTTATATAAAATGAGACGATGTAAACTGATATAAACGACGGTCAAAGAAACTTTCTGGTAATGACGCATCAAACTGTTTGTAGAAGCGGGAGGATGTGAAGAAGAGGCTGGATTAAAAATGAGTTCAGAGTAGGGATTTGAATACTAATCTAAGAATTGGCTTATCAATGAATAATAGAGATCGACCAGATAATAGCCGCTTCAATTATTATATATAATAATACTAATATTTTTTGTGCACGGACTTTTTTTTTTTGTGTAGAAGTACTCTTGTTATAAAAAAAATATATATATATTAAAATCACATTTAAAATTGTGCAACTTTTAGGTTTTTTGTAAGTTTTTTTGTGATTGGTTGTAATATTTTATTTTTATTTTGAGTGGAGATGGAAAAAATATTTGTCCGCATGCTCAAATTCGAGTTTCGATAATATAAATGTGAGCTTGTAAAATTTTATAAAACAAATATAATATGGTGATTACAGTTTCCAACAGAGATAAAGAGTCGAATCATGTTATGCCATGTTGGGTTTTTGGCCCATTGCCACTTATTTGATTGTTGGGCTTTGGCCCTTCTCCCTATTACCCTAAACAGTGCCCCCCATTTCCATCTCAGCCTTTCTCTTCATCTCCCCCCCCACCTTCTCCAGAAGCTTCATCCGCGCGCCTCTTCAGCTGGTTCGATTCTTTGGAAATTGCTCCCTCCTCTCTTCGTCTCCCTCGGTGCCTTTATGTATGACATGGTTCATGATGAGGTAAAAGACCACTGAAACCCGAAAATACTTTGTGCATTTTCGCCTACCCCTTCCCTTCGTGTTCCTGTTCCAGTGGTGGTTGGCCGTGGCTTTGTGCTCCGGTCGTTGGGTGGTTTCCGTCGCTTGCCGTGTGAAAAGCTTGGTGCTTTGGTGCTGTGTGCGCGGCTGTGCTTGGCAGTGCTTTGGGCAGCGCTCGGGCAGTGTGGTCTCGGGCAGTGTGTGTCTCCATCTGTTGGATACGATACCTTGGTTCCCCGGTGACGACGTTGATTGGATACCCAGCTCGATCTGAGCCCTAATTCCTTAACTCTTGTTTGCATTTCAGTTTATTGATATATATTGAATTGTATACTTTGAGTGCTTTGTTTCTTGATTGCAGGTATCAATCGGGATTGAAAGCGGAACGTACACCTTACAGTGGTATCAGAGCGTTCCGTGCCTGGTGGAGTGTTCGTTTGACCTCGGGCAGTGCTCTTTTGGTCTCGGGCAGTGCTCGGTGGACTTCGGGCAGGAGCTGTAGGCTTCGGGCAGACCTCGGGCAGCGACTAGAGTGCTCGGTGGTCTCGGGCAGTGCTTGGCTGGACTTTGGGCAGGGGCAGTAGGCTTCGGGCAGACCTCGGGCAGCGGCAGTGGGCCTCGGGCAGCAGCAGTGGGCTTCGGGCAGCAGCTGTTGGCTTCAGGCAGCGGCTGGTGAGCTTGGGCAGCTACTGGAATCTTGGGCAGATTCCGGGCAGGCGCTTCGGTGCTTGGGGCAGTGTGGTTTCGTCACCCCAGAGCTTTGTCTCTGGGTAGTAAGTGATTATTCTACCCCTTTAATCATTTTTTACTATCTTGTTTCTAGGTGTAATTGTGTCCCTTACCCGTAGGAAAATCTCAATCTGAAGCCCCATGCTCATACACCGTTGAGTGTATTGTGATCTTGTGGGTGATTGCGATTTTTCCTTCCCTTAGCTTGGTTAATTCTTTCAGTGTGTTTTGTGTGTCTTGTGGTCCTTGCTTCTGCTGTTTGGTTGTTGAAATTGTGTGTGCCTCTCTGCTTAGTTGCGATGGCTTCAATTTCTGGATATAACCTTGAACCGTTTAATGGAAAATCTGATTTTTCTATATGGCAACAAAAGATGAAAGGAATTTTAATACAACAAAAGGTATTTAAAGCTATTGATGGTAATTGGGCTGAGAACATTACTACTGCTAAGAAACTTGAAGATGACGAATATGCTTATTCTTCTATTATCTTGAACTTGTCTGACTCTGTGCTCAGGAAGTGTGGTAAACTATCATCTGCTAGAGAACTTTGGGAAAAATTAGAAGAAATGTTTACTGAAAAATCTTTGCCTAGTAAACTTTTCTTGTTGGAAAAATTTTTCAGATTCAAGCTAGACTTGAACAAAGACGTAGATGAGAATTTAGATGTGTTTACTAAGTTAATTCAAGATATTAAATTGACAGGAGATAAGAACATTGACGACTATTCACCTATTGTTCTTCTAAATGCTATTCTTGAGAATTATAGTGATGTAAAATCCGCCATTAAGTACGGTAGAGATTCTATTACATTGGATACTGTAATGAACGGCTTGAAAAGCAAGGAATTAGATTTAAAAGTTAACAAAGGTAATAGGCAATCCTCTGGTGAAGTTATGCATGTTCGTGGTAGATCACAACATAGGCATAATAACAATAACCAATATCAAAAAGGTGATAAAAGAGGAAAGAGTAAGGCTAGATCGAAATCTAGGTCTAGTAAGAGAAAATGTTACAATTGTGGGGACCCTAATCATTTCATAAAAGATTGCCCTAAAAAGAAGAACCAGAATAAAATTGGGAATCAGACAAATGAACAAGTAAACAATGCTTCTACCTCTGGGGAAAACATGGGGGATATTTTTATGGTGACTGAATTATGTGATTCTGTGAACTCTGTGCTTTCATTACCTGTGTGTGAAAATGAATGGCTTGTTGATTCAGGTTGCACTTATCACATGACACCACTTAAAAATTTGTTTTCTAGCTACAGAGAAATTGAGCATGCTTCTGTTTCTATGGCCAATGAGAAATTGTGTAAAGTTTCTGGTATTGGTAATGTTTGTCTGAAATTTGAATCTGGTTATTCTGTGACTTTGAAAGATGTTAGGCATGTTCCTGCTTTGTGCAATAACTTGATGTCCTGTGCAGCTTTAGAGTCTGATGGTTATGAGGGTAAATGGGGAAATGGTTGCATGAAAATTATGCGGGGGTCTTTGGTAGCTTTTAAAGCTGAGAATAGGAGGAATTTGTATGTTTGCAAAACCGTCTGTGATAAAATCTGTGCTAATTCTGTGTCAGATGATTTAACTGATTTATGGCATAAAAGGTTAGGTCACATGAGTGCTAAAGGATTAGAGATTTTACACAAGGGTGGTTGTTTTGGTAGGGATAAATTGTCTTGCATGACTTTTTGTGATTCCTGTGTGTTAGGCAAACAACAAAGAGTTAAATTCCCTATCTCTCCTTCCCCCAATGTGACTAAGTGTTCTGATATACTTGAATACCTGCATGCTGATGTTTGGGGACCTTCACCTGTCCCAACTCAAGGTGGTAATATGTATTTCTTGTCTATCATTGATGACTACTCTAGAAAAGTGTAAATTTTTCTAATGAAGAATAAATCTGATGTTTTTGATAAGTTTAAAAACTGGAAGATTTTAATTGAAAACCAAACTGGAAAAAAGATTAAACGGCTTAGGACAGATAATGGAATGGAATTCTGCAATATCTTGCTTGATGACTTGTGCTGTGAATCTGGGATTCTGAGACACAAGACTGTGCCCCATACTCCCCAGCAAAATGGTGTTGCTGAGAGAATGAATAGAACTTTACTCGAGAGAGTTAGAAGTATGCTTGCATCTTCTGGACTCTCAAAGAAGTTCTGGGGCGAAGCTGTCGTTACAGCTTCTTATTTGATAAATAGATCCCCTTCCGTGCCTTTGAATGGTAAGTGTCCTGAAAGTGTTTTTTCTGGTAAGCAATTAGATTTTTCAAATCTTAAAGTGTTTGGTTGTTCTGCATTTGTGCATAGGAAAGGAGACAAACTTGAACCTAGGTCAGTTAAGTGAGTCTTTCTTGGTTATCCTGAGGGTGTAAAAGGATATAGGCTTTGGTTAAGATGTGAACCCGGTTTTAAAACTATTATAAGTAGGGATGTCATTTTTAATGAATCTGAAATGCCTTGCTTGCTTCCATCTTTGCCTGAATCTGACTGTGTGTCTGAGGCTACACCGAGCAAGGTGGAGTCTTTGCCTATTGTTACCCCTGTTATTGAAAATGATGAGCTCCCTAATATGAATCATGAGAACTTGCCTGTTAATGAACCTGATTTGCATGAAAATGTTGACGAACATGTGCATAATGAATTGGTTGCTGATGAACATGAAGATCTGCATGATTATATGTTGACTAGGGATAGAGTTAGGCGAAATGTGAAACAACCTGCTAGGTTTAATGATTTTCACCTCACATCGCATGTTTTCAATATGTTTGAGTCTATTGATAATTGTGAGCCTAAGACCTATAATGAAGCTTTGAAATCTAAAAATGCTGTGCATTGGCTTAGTGCCATGAAAGATGAGATGCATTCTTTAGTTGTGAATCATACATGGACTCTTGTACCTAAACCTGTTAATTGCTCTTTGGTAGATTGCAAATGGTTATTTAAGGTAAAGAATGAAGTTGATTCTGTTAGATATAAAGCTAGGCTAGTTGCAAAAGGTTTTACTCAAAGAGAGGGTATTGACTATACTGAAATCTTTGCTCCTGTTGTTAAGTTTACTACTGTGAGAATTTTATTATCACTTGTTGCTCACTTTAATTGGGAACTTAAACAGATGGATGTTAAAACCGTTTTTTTGCATGGTGACTTAGATGAAAAGATTTTCATGAAACAACCTGATGGTTTTGTTGACTCAAAGAACCCTAATCATGTTTGTTTGCTTAATAAATCTTTGTATGGCCTAAAGCAGTCACCTAGGCAATGGAATAAGAAGTTCGATGAATGCATGCTTACCTTAAAATTTAAAAGAAGCTCTTTTGATCATTGCTTGTATTTTAAGGATAAAACGCCAGTGCCTGTTTTCTTGTTGATTTATGTGGATGACATGTTGATTGCTAGTCCTTGTCTGAAATCCATTGAGCATATTAAGAACTGTCTAAGTGATAAATTTGATATGAAGTTCTTAGGAGATGCTAGTAGAATCCTAGGCATGGACATTGTTAGAGATAGGAAGGAATCTACTCTCTGGTTAAAGCAAACTTCTTATGTAGAGAAAATTTTAAAGAAATTTTCCATGTTTGATGCAAAACCTGTTAACGTGCCCTTAGCTGCTCTTTTTGTGCTAAGTAAAGATCAAAGTCCCAAAACTGATGCTGACTTTGATGTCATGAAAAATGTACCGTGCTCAAATGCTATTGGTTCTATAATGTATTTGATGGTTAGCACTAGACCTGACATTGCTTATGCTGTTAGTTGCTTAAGTAGATATATGTCTAACCCTGGTGTGGTACATTGGAATGCTGTTAAGTGGTTGTTGCGATATTTGAAAAACTCTATGCATTATGGCTTATGTTTTTCTAAATATGCTGGTGGTGTTAAATTGAATGGTTATGTGGATTCTAATTATGCGAATGATAAAGACAATAGAAAATCTACTACTTCTTATGTTTTTACTTTGTGTGGAGCATGTATAAGTTGGAAATCGCAGCTGCAGCATATCGTTGCCTTGTCGACAACGGAATCAGAATATGTTGCTGTAACAGAAGCTTTGAAGGAAGCTGTCTGGCTGAAAGGTTTGATCTCTGAACTTAGCTTGCTTGAAGGTAAGGTAGAGGTATTTTCTGATTCTCAGTCTGGTATTCAATTGTGTAAGAATCCTGTTTTTCATGACCGCACTAAGCATATTGATGTTAGATTTCATTACATTAGGGATGTAGTGGCTAAATGATTAGTTTCTTGAAAAGATTCCTTCTGAATATAATCCTGCTGATATGGGAACTAAGTGTTTACCTATTTCTAAACTACAATCATGTCTTAAAATTTTGAATTTTGATACAGGTGATTGATTACTAGGTGTTAACTATTTTGATTAGTATAACTGCTGTGTGCATGTTATATGATTGTTACCCCGGTTATTGACTTTAACCTCTTTGTGTTGGTTATTGTCTGTGTTCTTTGTCTGTACTGTGTGCTATGACAAGAACTTGGTCCACACAATGCTTTGTGTGTTGTGGGGACCCTTTGGGCGATGATGAGTCATCTATTGGTTATCCTTACGTCGAGGTGGAGCCGGTATTGTGCCAAGGTGGAGATTTGTTGGGTTTTTGGCCCATTACCACTTATTTGATTGTTGGGCTTTGGCCCTTCTCCCTATTACCCTAAACCGTGCCCCCCATTTACATCTCAGCCTTTCTCTTCATCTCCCCCCACCTTCTCCAGAAGCTTCATCCGCGCGCCTCTTCAGCTGGTTCGATTCTTTGGAAATTGCTCCCTCCTCTCTTCGTCTCCCTCGGTGCCTTTATGTATGGCATGGTTCATGATGAGGTAAAAGACCACTGAAACCCGAAAATACTTTGTGCATTTTCGCCTACCCCTTCCCTTCGTGTTCCTGTTCCAGTGGTGGTTGGCCGTGGCTTTGTGCTCCGGTCGTTGGGTGGTTTCCGTCGCTTGCCGTGTGAAAAGCTTGGTGCTTTGGTGCTGTGTGCGCGGCTGTGCTTGGCAGTGCTTTGGGCAGCGCTCGGGCAGTGTGGTCTCGGCAGTGTGTTCGGGCAGTGTGTGTCTCCATCTGTTGGATACGATACCTTGGTTCCCCGGTGACGACGTTGATTGGATACCCAGCTCGACCTGAGCCCTAATTCCTTAACTCTTGTTTGCATTTCAGTTTATTGATATATATTGAATTGTATACTTTGAGTGCTTTGTTTCTTGATTGCAGGTATCAATCGGGATTGAAAGCGGAACGTACACCTTACATGCCATGATACCAACATTTTTATCTCTCTTGTTCTCAAATTTAATATATACTGTAAGATATATACATGTTATTAATTCGATCCAAAAACCCTATGCAAGATTCAGATTGTGTACCCCAAGAATCTGATATTTCAACAAACTGATTTCTTGATACAATTCTGTTCACGCACTTTGATACAATTATGTTCTTGATTGTTCAGTGAATGAAAACACTCAACATCTCTATCTTGTGTAATCTTCTTTGCTTACACATTCAAGTTCTCATTGATTGACCAAACAAATTACTATCGATATGCAGTAGGATCAAGAAACAGCCAATCTAATGCATATCAGAATATGTTTCATGAATGAGCAGAATATGAACATTAGCATTAGACAGTGAATGAACAGAAATGAAAATAACGCCGGAGATTTACGTGGTTCGATCGTAAAATGATCTACATCCACGGGAGACACTAATATAAACCACAATTGTATGAGATACAAAGCAATACCAAATTCAAGAATACAAACTTGTTCACTTCTATGAATTCCAATGAACACTTTCTTGAATCTTCTATTGCTTTCTTGTTTTCTCTCCCACTCTCTTTTTCTTCTTTGTTTCAATCTGAAATTTAGCCGAGAGCCTCTCACAAATCTGTGCAAATGCACCCCCTTTTATAGAAGAAATCTTAGACTACCTCTTCAACCGGTTACAAGTGGTTCTTCTAGAATAGCTTCCGGTTTTGAGAGTTTAATTAACTCAAACTGCCATCCTAACCACCAAAATGACATTTTGATTTACCAATTGAGATTTCCTTTTGAATACTTGACAATTAATCTAACAATACATATATATATATACATATACACTAATATAATAATGATTTCAAAGACTGTATAATTATTATAATATCATTCATCTATAATTTAATATGCTAGAGTAATAGTTAATGTTGATGTTGTCTTTTGATTGAAATATTGTTGGTTTAATATAATTTAAGTATGGATATTAATTGTATCCGCATCTGATCATGAGAAATATGACGCAGAAACAATTGCAACACTTTTAGTAAATAATTCTACCTTTACTGATGTTCAAATATTATATTGTATGAGCTTTTGGCTTTGCCGGTTTGGTTAGACCTCAGTCTCTTTTTAGAAAAGATTTGTATTCGAGTCTTGCGGTATGTTAAAAAATCTTTAGCCCATTTTATTTTAAAAAAATAAAAATAAAAATAATATTATATTATATGGATAATCTTTTGAATGATTTATCATAATTGATCATCTTGAAACATTTTTCAAGTGATAAATAATGTAGCCAAATATTTAGTCCAATCTCAATATGCTAACGACCAAAATAGTTATAATCTAGCTCATCTCCATCGACCTCGCACTAAATAATTGTTGGCAAACTTAATAATTAATTTTAGGACAAAAATATGATTGATTGCATAAAACTTTAGTCAAATGTAAATAGCCAAATCTTGCAAAATTCTAATATATTATGTTGGGATATTTGACATGACAAACCAACTAATCCAATACGTAAGGTCCCGGCACAGAGCCTCTCTCTAACAACATTTACACAAATTTTTAATTTAGAAAGAGTAAGATTAATTATTTCGTATAGAAACTTGTGCAAAACAAAATCCCTGTTAAATTGAATTAAGCTGAATTTGCTTAGTGGAAATATTTTGGACTTTCATTATGATGTTAAATGCTCTTTTTTATCTCGAGGATGAAGACGTAAGCAATCTTGCTCTTTTGTAAGCTATGTATGGAAAAGTTATTATTCGTGGTTGGAGTAGATTCGGTATGTCAAAATCATATTTGATGTGATCTCAAAATTTCTTGGGTTCGATAGAATAAGTGCAATAAAAAATATATAAGAGACACCACAATTTTTTACGTGTAAAATTCTGCAAAATGAAGGGAAAAATCATGGGACCTTGTCCAGCATACAATTTTCACTATAAATGTTGATTTATTACATGAACTAAGACACAAGAACAAAAAGACCGAACATACAAATATAATATGCTCTCTTCAGAGTCTTTTCTTGCCCAGAAAGTTCAACCATTGCAATGACATCCAAACCTGTATTTATAGTCTTGAATCTGGTGGTTAATGCACGTTAAATCCGGGATATGATCTTCTCTGATCGTGGCCTTATTGACTCCACACGTGTCCGATAAATCTGCGCGCCATCAATGCACTTTCGTCCGAGCTCGTTAATTGTCAGTTATGCCCAAATTTTCTGCTATAGCTTTGATCAATAAACCGAGCATATGTTGATCGCCTCGGGTATCCCGTGTTGGGTCATGTGCTCGGGATATTTCTAGTTCGGCACCCGATTGATTGTTATTTGATCCAATACCTTATGTTTGGATCCATTCTAGAGGCACTATAAAATCTGGAATAGTTCATGGCATTTCATCATTTAGAGCATTTGGAAACTTATGAATTCTGTCATTTTTCAATGGCTTGATTCGAATAATGACAAGCTCAATGAGGAAGTGAGCACTTGAGCTTGGATTTCCTCTTATTTTTCGGTCTGTAATTATACTTTGAACTGGTTATTGAGCCACCATTGTTTACCAATATATTAGATCCAGATAACTTCGTTGTATCTTTTTGTTTGATTAATACTTCTTGAACTCTATGAATAAATTGTCTTACTAAAAAAATAAATACAAAGGATATGTGTTTTTATACTTCAAAGTCAAGTACAGTTAAACCTCGATAAATGAATGTTCGATAAAGTAATAACCTAGTTTATACAATATTTTCTTTCAGTCTCGACTTCGGCCAATTTACTAAAGTAATAACCTCGCTAAATGCATAAAGTAATAAAAATATTTAAATCCTTAAGGACACAATAAAAATAAAAATTAATAATTATTGAATTCTATAATATTATATAAAATTGTGTAAAAACTTTTTTGCTTTAACGAGAAGTAATTTTCTATAAAAACGTTTTTGCTTTTTTTACCAGAAAATATAAATTTTCTAACAATCCACTAGAAAAACTGATTGTGGATTATTTTCACCATACATTTTTTTACAAAAACTCGTTTGCTTTTTCCTGGATAATTTCTTCGGACATATTCACTTTCTCTTGCCTTTGAAGAAACCACTTTTCTCTAACTCAGGTACTTTGCCGATTTGTGCCCATCACTATTTCTCATCTCGTTGGACAAATATTCAGATGATCTTTTGGGAGTGTTTGATATTGTCGACTGACTGATAGACAAATCAAACTTTTGTTGCACCTATGCTTGCATATCTTTTTGGCTAATGGTTGGATGTTCCTTCTTATGCTCACAAATTGCACTTCTCATTTTATCGGTTAAAGTATTTCTTTACTCATTTCAAATGAGCCATTGGAGGAGAAAAGAATGTGTACTATAACTCGAATATATCTTCTATCCTTTACTAAATATTTTCACATTCTTCACGTAAGTTAAAAGAATTTATGAACATGAACTTAATTTTCAATGCATCCAAACAAATTAAACTTCTCTATATTCAAGTACTAATCTAATTGATGTCTTTTAATTTTTATTACCACATAAAATTTATGCATTTTACAATGAAAAATTATCTATAAAATAATAAATATTGATTTACCGATAAATGAATAATTTATTCATTTATCGATAAATAAATAATCTTGCTAAATGAATATTTTTTTCGGTCCCAAGGATATGCGTTTATCGAGGTTTCATTGTATGATAGTGCTTTAATATATGAATTCCTGAATTATATAACAATTTTGATATTTTCATTTCGATAATATGCAAGTCATTTCCGTGACAAAGCTATCGTGAATTTACTGTTTATGTGTACAATTCTATCTATGACTATATATGTGCGTGTTAGATATGATGCCTCGTTGATTGTCCCCAAAATGACAACTTTTAAAAGTCGTCAAAAAAAAAGGAGAGGCGTTTGCAACATTTATGTTACATCTGTCAATTTATTTTTATTGACATGAGGTTGTTAACTCGATGTTTATTAGGTCTTCGGAAAAATCCAATTCCTTGATTAATTTCTAAAATTTGTACATCTTTTCATCAAAAAAAGCCCAAACATTAGTGCTTTTTGTGTGTCATCAAGGGATATGGACTCGAAGAAAGGTAACAAGTACCATTATAGATAAGACCATGTCCTATTTTGTAAAGGGTCCACAATTTGTGTATCAGTTACATTTTAATTACTTTTTAAAAGAATATATACATTGTGATTGTTCAAAATATATTAGGTTCCAAATCAAAACTAATTAATGATTAGTGGAGTAATTCATGTGTCTTATAAAGAGCTAACATAGCTTTTAAAATTATCAATATGAGACAATTCTCAACATGTTCATCACATGTGACATTATATAAGTCAAACACGTGGATTGATAATTGAGTGATGGTGAATATGCAGTCGGAATAGTCAATATCATGAAACCCACATCTGATACTATGTTAATAATACATGATGTCCCAATTCAAAATCAATTGTTGATGATGGAGTAACTCATGTATCTTATAAAGAGCTAATATAGCTTATAAATTGTCAATATGGAACAACTCTCGATAGTAAATTTTAGAAAGATATTAAAATATATAATAAGAACGACAATTATAATGCTATACTCGATCCTAATTAACTATATTATATGAAGATATACTCGGTCCTAATTAACTATATTATATGAAGATATTTACGGGTTCCA
Source organism: Haberlea rhodopensis (assembly GCA_907163345.1). Classification (NCBI taxonomy): domain Eukaryota; kingdom Viridiplantae; phylum Streptophyta; class Magnoliopsida; order Lamiales; family Gesneriaceae; genus Haberlea; species Haberlea rhodopensis. The sequence continues at coordinate 2,001,981 of CAJQUN010000060.1, forward strand.
CATGAATTTATTGTATTAGAAGTAGATCTCTTGACAATTAATGTTATCTCAACTTCAAAGTTTTCATGCTTAAAACGGATTTTTAGATAAGCCAATGTCGAACATGTCGGATGGAGAGGCATAATCCTTAAGCTTTATGGTAAAAATTGCCTTACAATTGTATAAAAAAATTGAGTAATCATATTTAAATTTAGAGGAAATTACACCTAGATACCACTTTTAAAAACATCTTTCAACTAAATCACCAAAAAATCTTCTTTCCAACTAAATCCACCTTCCAAAAAACGTTTTTTTCAAATTAAGTCCATATTTTATTTTTCTTTATCTATAAGTTTTTTTCCATTCTTTTATTACCCATATACCTCCATAAATACATCCACACCGCCTTTGAGATACATCATCAATTCTCTTCGCTTAAAAATATTTCTCCCAAATTCAACTCATGCGCTTCATTTGTGTTCAATTTGTTTGGAAGATTTCAAAATAATCCAAGCATCAATCGTATGTTTAATGTTGTCGACGGATTTGTTTGACGGTTGATTTAATTATATTTAAGTTCTTCTCTATTCAACATTTTTGACGTTTCTTGTTGTTTATAGGATTTTTGTGCTTCAGTTAACATTGATTTGTTATTTCAATTATGATGCACATAAATGTTTGTCAAAAATGTATATTTAGTTAATGAAACCTTTTCAAGCAAAATTCGAAAAGATAATACTACAAACGGAACCGCGACTTCATCGTAAACTTAATTTTAGTTTTGTCGCCAATAATTACACCATTTGGAAATCAGAGAAGAGTTTTGCATTTTCAATGAATATGTATCGATGCATGTGAATTACATGCACCGCTGAGTCTATAGGTGCACGTAAATTACATGCATCGATAGATTCATATTGTCTTTAACAAAATATATAGTCATGAAACATTTCAAATACAACCCTATGTTGTTTATGATATATATGACCTATGTTGTTTATATATATATATATATATATATATATATATATATATATATATATATATATATATATATATATATATATATATATATGATGTGATCCGTTATTTTAAGTATTTGGTAGAATGAAGTGTTTACGAAAATTAAAAATGAACACACCAAGAATTTTACGTGGAAAACCCTCAAATTGAGAGAAAAACCACGGGACCTAGTCCAGTATAAATTTCTCTATCACACTCTTTTTTTGATTACAGGACTCTTGGGACACAACTTACAATTGTCAAATGACTATAGAAGTATCACAGAAAAAGAATTATGAAAATGACCGAACAGAAGTGAACGTGCTCTCTTCGGAGTCTTTTTGCATAGAAAAATCCAACATTCTTCAATGAGACCATCCGCGGGTATTTATAGGGCTGTTCCCAGTGATTAATTCGCGAAAGATCCGAAACACGATGTCCTCTGATCGTGGCTTAACTGGGGCCAAACGTGTCCGAGAAATCCACGTCCCATTACTACACTTTTATTCACGCCGGTTGATTTGCTGGTTATCCGCGGGTCTTTCGCTAGTCTTTGACCATCAAACCGAGGAGAGTTTAGCAGCTGTTCGGTAAAACCCTGCTCGGTGCTATCTGTTCGGTGTCCCCCCTGTTCGGTATATGACTTGTTTGGTTCTTGGGGGGATTTTACCCGAGGAAGTCAATATGTCATATGACATCAATATATATAATATTTCCTATGAAAAAAATTCCAGATTTTGTGATTATTTTGCACAAGCTAAACTGGTAATTGAAATATTAAACCTACTTACAGCTTTTGTTACAGTTCATTGTCTTTATTTCACAGTATCTGCTTACCGACAGACTCATATTGTATTTATCAAAAAACATGTTGGTAAAACTGTTTGGTACCTTGTTGGTTTTCGACTCCACAAGGACCTCGTTGGCGTCGTTGTTTTTAGCGGGAAGGAAAATCTGCACAACTTTGAGCCGATGATAGTGTTGTATACTATCTCCTTAAGAAGATTTTGCCTTGCACACGGTGCTCACGGAATAAGACAATCTCATCACAAGATACAACGACTCTTTACTTGTGATAGTAGCACTAGAAACATAAGTCTCACACCCACAAATATTGCAAACCCTCTTTTTCAAGAACAAGATATATGTGATGCAAAATGAACTTGATCTTGCATTTTCTCTCAATAATTGTGTTGAATTCATGCACAATTGTATGTTAAAATGAGTAGGGATATGTTATATTTTACATGACCAAAGGACACTACAAAATGACACCATTTTGAGGTGTTTAATCATGAAAAGTCACACCCGAACGTGAAGGGACACACCCGTTCACGAAAAAACCACCAACACTCTTTTCCGAGCAGAATGAGTCACGAAAAATTTTAATTCCTCGAGCTTCTGCTCCTCCCACCAACCCAAGCAGAATATTTTCAAGATTTTAGTAAGTCAGTGCATGTGAATTACATGCACCGCTAAGTCAATCGGTGAATGTAAATTACATGCATCAATAGACTCATACTGTATTTAACAAAAAATATAGTCATTGAACATCTCAAATACACTGTAGTTTTTAGTTTTACATTCAAAATCTACATCTAAAAAAATCATTTCTCATTGAAGAATTTTTTGACAATTTCAATTTACCGAGCTACTGCTCATCCCAACCAAAAGAGACTATTTCCAAGGTTTTAGTAATTTGGTGCATGTGAATTACATGAATAGTTGAGTCTATTGGTGCATGTAAATTACATACACAGATAGACTTATACTCTATTTAGCCAAAAACATAATCATGGAACATATCAACTACACTGTAGTTTTTCTCCATAATTCATGTGCCACCCAATACACTTTTTTTTTTCATATTATAAAGTATTTTCTTGTCCAGCTTTCTCTGTCTGTTTATATCTAAAATCATAATATTTTAAACACACCAAATTTAACTTAAGCAACCACTTAAACAATAAGTTTAAGCTAAGAGATATTTTGACAAACATATAATATGCATAAGAATTGAAATAACAATTCAATGCTAATTGTAGCACCAAATTCATAAAAAACCAAAAAAAAAAGTCCAAAAATCGTTCCATGGAGAAGAAAGGAAACACATTAGTGAATAGAATGAAATTCATTTGCATTACCTAGTACACGCGGCAAATTATGAAGAAAGAAGTCCCAGAATTTCATGGTGATGGGGATTTCATGAAGCCTAGAGTGGAGATGCAGGGTCGTAGAGTTGTCAATTGAGGAATTATCTGAAAATTTCTGAGACCATGGATCAATTTGAGCGACATTTGTGAATTTAATTGAATTTCATAAGAGAGAGGATAATGGGCATGGGCCAGCGTAGGAATACAGAAGAAGGCTATTTTGATCATTTTGACCGAAATTGGACCAACATGAAAGAATTTATTTTGGTATACTGTACCAAAAAACTTTCACCTAGTAGTATCGTCCCGAAATTTTCCATTAAATTTATCAGACGTAGAGAAGATTTAACCTATTTCCCAAAAAAATATCAAAGTTAATGCATAAATTCAATAAATTAAACATCTATGCCATCTTATTTTATCAAAATGTTGTTTAAATTCATATTATATTTTAATGTTGCCATGACATTAAGAATCTCGGACCACACCTAACAAATATTGCTCCTATTATAAAGAAATCAACAACCAGATTGTTCTTAACTTTCGTTCTCGCCCTATGAATCTAAGTGACTTTATAAGCGACGGCGGGATATAATTGACTAGCCTTGCAGTAGCTGTTATAATTCCACATAAATAATGCATTCTCAATAATGAAATATTAGTATTTCTTTAGTTTAGGAAAAAAGAAAACAATTAATTATATTACCAGTTCGAATAATTGAATTAGGTGGCTTTTCCATATCTAAGCATGTAGCAAATTCTGATTTCATTAAATAAAAGTACGCAAAGTTGGTGAAAGCATATTTATATTTCTTATTTAAAAAAAATTCTTATGTTTACTTGGTCGACCAGATTTGGTAGCATTATCAATGTTTTAATGTATTGCATGACCGTTCCGAATATGATACAAGAACATGATGCCACGCTGGGCCGTCACCATGTTGGTATCCGATCTGTACAAATTGCCTTTGATGTCCAATATATCTGCGGGTGACTCGGTCATACCACTCACTATATCCAACCACTACTGCACAATATAGTGGTCTGTCCACAGATAAATCACCTGCCATCTCCCATTTCTGCACGTATCCAATATGATGTGCACTCCAATCCTTGTTCATACTCCCTTGATTGTGGATCTGTGGGGATGTCTTGGAGCATTCCAAATTGACGAAGAACCCTATCAGGACGGTGCATCTCAACAATTTCATAACAAATTAATGGGCCGGCATATGTCCATAACTGGTGGCTCAGATGCTCAGTACACTCATCAGGGTATGGCTGCCAATTAAACTACAAATACAAAATTGGATTAAAATAATATAAACAACATTATTAACTTTCATAACAAACACAACTAATACACTGCTTACTTGAGTTGATGGCTGCTCATCAAGAATGTCCCTAATGATACGTACAGAATGCCTCCATGTTTCCGTGAACCTTAAATGGCATGTCCACCTGAAAAAAACACATTTACAAAATCTATAAATATATTTAAACATATAAAATAGCACAAAACATAAAAACATTATTACCTTGCACCATATGGAGCAGCAGGTAAGATATTCTCCTCATTGATAATTATTGGGCCAGTGTCGAATCTAGCATCACACAGTTGAGGAGTTAAACCAGGTAATCTTGACCATGCCCAAATCTAAAATATTATCAGGAATAATATCAGTTATTATGACGACAATAATATTTCAAACATTTGAAAAGTGTTAATGTAAAGTTTACCTGTACGACCTGTAATGCACCACCGATCACTTTTTTGCCTCTCATCGAGGAAGTGCATAACTCACGGTACAAATATGCCAATACGGCACTCCCCCAACTATAATTACCAACTAAATGAATATTCTCTATCATATGTAAATATAATAACTTTACAGTATTGCCGGACGAATCAGGAAACAAAATTCCACCAAACATCAATAACACACAGCCCATAGTATAACGGACTACATCTTCTTCCGTACTGTGCTCAGTAAGAGCATTATTCACCAAATGATTGTTTATTGCAGATAAAAATAACTTTGCACCTTTAAAGTGTGCAGTATCCGGTATAAATCCCAAAAGCATATGGCAATATGCTTGTCAGTCAGGTATACTCCTATCATAATCAATACCGGATACTACGTTACCATCTACTGGCAATGCCCATATAACTGCAATGTCTTGCAGTGTGATGGTCGCCTCTCCGGATCTAAGATGGAAAGTATGTGTTTCACGGCGCCATCTCTCAGCTAAAGCCGTGATGAGGTGAAAGTCAAGTGTAATTCTACCAGACCTATAAACACCATAAAAACCAAAACTGTCCAACAAACTCGCAACACGAGTATCGAGGGGGCAAAGATCCCAAAAATACTTATCAGAGTTTCTGCCTCGAAGTGTAGAATCAATATCACCTGCCCAAACAGGTTCAGATCGATGACCTGACTGCAATGATAGCAGATGACTGTCAATCGGTCCTGGTCCTCTTTGTAAATCCATCCTGAAATATTACACAATAAATATCAATATAACAAAATATCAACATGACAACCACCACCCCGCCCCTACCGGTGACAACACGGCCGCCTGGGCCGGAGTGCCGCCGCCGCCGCCGCCGTGCCGGAGTACAAAAATCCGGCAAAAACTAAAAATCATCCGACGGTTTGCCATTATCTCGAAACTATAACTAATTTTTCAATAAAAACTACCAAACAACAAAATTTAAAAACAACCAACAACATATTTCAAATTTTACAACTTTCAAAAATTTCGATTCAAACTTGTAATGTTACCTGAAATTCAAAAATGTTGAACAAGCAAGCTCCAGAAATGATAAATCACGATGCTTTTTTAATTTTTGCACAATAATATGCAAAGATCTGAGATGAGAATGAGAAAATTTTAGAAAGGCCGATGAGAAATGAGGAAGAAGAAGAGGGTCGGCGATTTATTTTTATACTGAAGGCGCCATCTTGGATGGCGCCTTCAATAAAAAAATTATTTTTTTTATTTGAAGGCGCCATCCAAGATGGCGCCTTCAATTATTTTTTTTCAGATTAACAAAGCCGCCATCTGAGATGGCGTCTTTACCTGAAGGCGCCATCACAGATGGCGTTTTGGGTCATTTTAAAAATGATTTTCAAATTCGGATATTTTGTTAAATTTTTTTTTTTTTCGAATAATTTGTTAAAAAACCCTTACTAAGTTAGTTAAGTATTTAATTTGCTCTCAATGGAAGTCTTTATTATTCAATAGAACATGCATAATTACCTAGGTCGCCCTTCTGTTATTCCTTTTTTTTTAAAAAAATCCTCCTAATCTATTTGACAATAACAATATAAATATTTTGAAAATACGCTTTTTGCCTAGACATCTTACTCTAGTGAAATACCCATTACCCAAATTCTTGTGTTGATATCCGTTCGAGACCCAATGAGAACAACTCCCCTCCCCAATATTGGGGAAAAAATCAAATTTCTATGTATAATATTGTCTTGCTTAATCAAAATAATTTACCCAAGATATAACAAAGTCTTAACAACACTACATAGAAATTGTGAATCCAAACAACAATCCCACATATTTATGTATTTCGAAAAGTCATTTTGAAAACACATCTTATAATGTGAAAATGCGTCATTTTGAAAAAAAACACCGATTGAAAAAAATGCCGAGTTATTAAAATTTGAATTCAAATGAAAGGAAAAACAACCATTTGAAACCAACTACATAAGAACCTCTATAAATTAATAATGTTGGGACTATAAAATCTTATTAGTTTAGAGAGGTTATTAATTTATCAAGTATTAAATTAATAGTGTTGAGACCACGTTGTGACCGAAAAAAGTCATATTTTAAAAATATTATTAATCTATCGAGTATCAATTTATGAAGATTTTAATGTAACGAGCTAATCCTCAAACTTATGTGGTATCTTAAGGTTACCATTTGCAAGGATATGCACATATAAAAAGCTAGTTTGACTTTCATTATTAAATCGGAAATTTCATTGACAAACTATCTAAACATTTGGTGCCACTATAAATGTCTATAATGTATCACATTACTGTTGTAGAGGAGGCACTATGAAGGAATTATTAAGGACCTTTGCACTAAATTAGTTAAAATATTTAATTTCCTTCCGGGTATAATAATGGTTTGTACAAACTCTTAATGCTCCAACTATAGTCTTCTATCACTTAAATCTCGTGTCCTTCTCGATGCCTATTTTTCATAACCATTTTCTAACGAGTTATTAAATGAATCTATAAAAAATTATAAATTATTATAAATACGTGATTTGAATCTATTATAATATATTAAATTATTTTTCTAATGGGTCTTTTGGATCTTCGCCTCAATCAAGAGCGAAAACATTCTGATTATCTTGTTTTTATCATATTGCTTAAATATTATATTGGAACACTGTAAATCATTCTTATTCATAGTGAAAATTTTATATTGGACTAGATCACATAGTTTTTTCTTCGTTTTGTAAGGTTATTCATGTAAAAAATTATTGTGTTTTCTATTTATTTTCTACTACACACGCTTTACCGAGCACCGTTTCTATTGGACCACATCAATAATATTAACGAATATAATTATGTACTTTACGTATTATATTTCATGTTTCTTTGACAAAAAAAAAAAAAAAAAACTTATTTGCTTTATTTATGTATGATATTTATCAAATAAAAGGATTATTTTATTATTAAATATAGTCCTCAGCTATATTCATATGTGCAAACAGAAGACAATATACATGCTTCCCACGCGTTGAAAATGCGAGTGTGGAGAGTATGAAATTGATAATATACAAGGTACATGTGTCATTATAAGAATGGGAAATTGAGATGGCCTCTTCCCGTACAGTAGGATTAGACTTTTCTGGAATCTTTTTCCAATTTTGCCCATAAAAGGATACCAAACCCTTTCACCTGACGCACTATATGTCTATATATATCCACCCTTTTCCTCCATGTGTTGGATATTTAGATATTTTTAATAATTTTTGCATTAGTAAAATATTTTTTCTTAAAAAAATAATTCTGATCTTAATTTATTGATTCAAATTTTCGACACATTAATCCATTACTTCAGAGTGAATCAATCATTGATACCATTCAATAATGGGCAATAATAACGTCAGAGCAAAACTTATTGCTACCAAAATAATTTTTTTAAATTTTCAATTATACCCCTCAATACTTCAACTCAACTAAAATAGTGTATTATGTACATGAAATCCATCAATTTTTGTCATTTTGTAATGTATCCAAGAGCATACTTTTACAAATAACACAGTTCATGATTCGAAAAAAATAAAGAATCGGTTCATCATGTGCTTCCGTATTACAATAATTTTAATAAACCTATTAATACCATTTTGACCAAACTACTGCCGGGTACTCAATCAGGTTTTACGATGACTCCTCACCACCAACCACCCGAACGCAACCGTTGGTTCTGTTAGAGAGCCCTTCAGCAATAGCCAGCACAACCCTGTTTCGTTTCCTACGTAGGGCGTAGAGTAAAACCAGATATATGAAAGATTTAAAGAAATATGGGAGATAGATGGGCAACCACCTTATTTTTATTCCGAAAATACTTTTATTACATTAAAACGTCTCCTTTTGGGAGGAGACGGACTTGGTTTAGCCTCTCATATAGGCGATGCTTGATTCAAGAGCACATAAACTGAAATACAAAACAGTATTATAAACGATTACATAAGAAAGAAAGAAAATATTTCCAAGCTAGGAATGTTGAAAGATTACAACGCTTGGAGACTATAATTTTTATTCTCAGAAAACTATGAAGAATTTTCGATGTCATTGGCTTCATGAATGAGTGCCTTTATATAGGCATGAATCCGGACTTGAACTTCGGATTCCAAATCTTGATAATTGTTGAGTGCGCCTGTGAGTGCGCCTTAACTTCACGTGATCTGACATCTTTGTCTGAATGTGCCAACTTTTCTTGTGAGTGATCCATTATTTTGTCCGAGTGCGTTTAACATTTGTCGCACTAATTTTGGAAGAACTTACAGGAGTATTTAACTTTGTCCATTTCGGTTAGACAAACCCAAAGACCACATGCGCGTCTGGTTGAAAGTTTATCTTTTGTGATAGTTCCAGCCAAAATTGGTATGTCGTCTGGTAGCGCCATTGTTTATATTTTTTAAGGCGTTCCCATCTGGTCGTCGGAGCTTGATAGAATGAAAAGATTCAATGAAGCCCTTCTTCGCTTGTTCTGGAGCAGCAATGAAAAAATACAACTCCAAGATATCTCATCTGGCCAAATGTAGATTATTGGCCCATGTATCGTGAACAGCTTATGTGTGGTCCTCGTTACTTAATTCGTTATGTATCAAATATTATACATATATGAGTAGGAATCAAGTAATGTCACATACTGATTAAAAGTTTTAATATTTACTACAGCATTTTTACAAAACCCTGACATAATATACATCACATGTACAGAAGAACAACCTAAAGAAGTTCAACTCCTAATCAGTGGTTTCACAGCAGAAATCGACTCACAATCTCATCCTCCCACATATATGAGTCCCTACAGAAACAATAACACAACATGAGTATTGATAGTCAACCATTCCAGTTCTATAAAAACATACTTGCATGTTCATCCATGTCGTATCCTGAAAATTTTAAAATAGGTGTCACAAAATCCGTATCCGTATCACCTTGTCAATGAATATCCGTATATCCTAGACTATGCGAGAAACTTTAAAAACAGCCTCAACATTCACATGTTATTATAACTATAAAAGTTCAAAATAATAAATATCATCAACAATCAACAAATTGGTAAATGAAAGCTTTTTCTTTAACTTATTATTCATATCACTTTACTACCGCGTGTAAAACACCAAGAAACTGTTCTAAGGTGTGGCGACAGATAAAGTGAGAACTTGATCATCTCTCTTTGAATAACTTTTCTCTAATAATTTAATATTAAAAAATAAAAAGTTCATCCTCAAAATTCTGAAAGACTACCAACCCATATCATTCCCCCTTATAGCAGTAATAATAATAATAATTTTTCACCTGATAAATAAGTTTGGTAAAAAGCAGGCATATATATATATATATATATATATATATATATATATATATAAGGAAAGATTTTAGAAAACAATGCCTCAAGTATTTATGACTTGGTTGAACAATCAAAAAGTAAGGATCCCCAATAGGTTTACAGTCTCTATGTCATATTTAGGCCATTCAAACCATTTATAATTTTAAACCAAAAAAGAGACGACAGCCTGCACTTATATGATCCGATTTAAGAAAAACAAATTAAAGCACTCGTAGAGGCTAACCCCTGCTAACTAGCTAGGTAGCTACAGAGAGAATTATGGAGAAGAGAAGGAGATCTACCTAGTTCAACTGTTGAAATGCGAAAATTTCTACTATGTTTTTTTTTTTAAACCAACTCTGTTTTTGTAACTCTATGATAGTAGGTTTTTCATGTGAGTTATTCCAAGATACAACTTGCAGTTTTATGGACGCAGTGCTGTAATATATATACATGCGTGCATAATTGATCAGACGATCAGGGAGTATCTCTAGTTTTCTGCTGATTCAAGATTTTTTTAAAAATATATATATTTTTTGGTTCTTTGATAGCCTTTTTTGAAGTTTCTTGAAGTGGGGAATTGAAGTGAAGCTTGAATCTTGATGTGCTGTCTTTGAAATTTTTTTGAGGGTTTTAATATGTGGGATCTCAACGATTTACCGGATCAAAGAAGGGATGATGAATCAGACGAGTGTTCGGACGAGAAAGGCAAACGGCTCGGATCCGCGTCGAATTCAAGTTCATCGGCGGTGGTTATGGAGGACGGTTCAGAAGAAGCAGCTGCAGGACGAGGTGGGATTAGGAAGAAAAGCAGCACAATTTTTGGTTTTCTTGTGGATGATGAAACGGGTCCGTGCTCGTCGGAGAGTGAACTTCCCGTGACTCGGCAGTTTTTTCCGGTGGATGAGTCCGAGATGGGGAGTGTACCACCTCCAAGTTTTCCGAGTTCCCACTGGATGGGAGTTCAATTCTGCCAGTCTGATCCCAAGGGCGGCGCCAGCGGAGGAGGTAGTGGAGCTATATTTGGGAAATCGGCGGCGGAGGCTGCCCAACCTCTCAGGAAAAGCCGGCGCGGTCCGAGGTCCCGGAGCTCTCAATATCGCGGCGTCACGTTTTACCGGAGAACTGGCCGCTGGGAGTCACATATATGGTTGTCCATTAGATAATGAGAAATAATTTTATATTTAAATTTTTTTATTAAAAAAATAAATATACACACATCCATAATTCTTTATCTGCTTGTCTGTCCAATTCAGGGACTGTGGGAAGCAAGTTTATTTAGGTATGTTCCTTTCTTTCCTATTCTTTCCACATGATCAATTTTTCATGTGTTATTACTTTGGATTCTTCTCATGAAATTCTTGATTTATAAGCATTCGAGTACCTAATTATGTCACGTAAACTTTACTAAAACAGGTGGTTTCGATACGGCTCACGCTGCAGCCCGGTAAGCTCCAAGAATCCCGCTTTAAATTTTATAAGTTTATTTCTAAGTAAGTAATCCTTTCGGGGAATTGGAATAATTCTAAATTAACAAATATAATTTATATTGTAGTGCATATGATAGAGCAGCCATTAAGTTCCGGGGAGTGGAAGCAGATATAAACTTTAATATAGATGATTATGAAGACTTAAAACAGGTAAGTCATCTGTACGACAATCAGAGAGAGATAGAGTGTGAGTATGGTGTTTTTTTAGCAACTAGGGAAAATGAGAGGGATGATGCTCGAATCCGAGCTCTTTTAGTGGAGCTGATGCCCACTTTTTAGTGAGTGCCAACCCATAAAAGTCAGATAAAAGTACGATTAAGTATGATTTGAAACGATTGAATTTCAATTCTCCACTCAAAATCATAATCTTTTTCTTCAAATTAACTCCTTAAATCCAAATGGTACCTGAAAGATTCGAAACATATATATACCCCTAGATGTTAGGAGCATGACGTGAAAATTTATTATTTGTTGAATGAAAGGGAAAATTATGCTCCATGTTACATACTTCAGATGAGCAACCTAACAAAGGAAGAATTCGTGCATGTGTTGAGAAGACGAAGTACTGGTTTTCCAAGAGGAAGTTCCAAGTATAGAGGTGTTACTTTGCACAAATGTGGACGATGGGAAGCCAGAATGGGCCAATTTTTAGGCAAAAAGTAATCATTCCATTTAATTTGACCTTTAATTCTTCATATTTAAAACATTATTTCACAATTATTAAATTTAATGAAAATATACAGGTATGTTTATTTGGGTCTTTTCAACAAAGAAATTGAAGCGGCAAGGTGGGTTTGATTTGTTTAATTACCTGTTGCTACTTTTAATTCTCATAGTTAACGACTATGTTGCTTGTGTATATACTCTATATATACATATACCATATTATTTTTTTATGATGGGGGAACTTGCAACCGCCACGGCTTTTTGGGTGCGTGACGCAATATCATGTAAAGCACGCTAGCTAGGTAAACAATACTATGCAAGCCCGATACAAACCGAGAAAGTGTTGGTAGGGGAATCGAACTCGTGAGTAATGATATTCGCGCTCACCTACTCCACCACCAATTCGGTCACCACACGATGGGCTATACCAAATTATCTTATAACTATGTTAAGAACATTAACACTAATGGATTTGTTGTGACTTATTTGTAGGGCATATGATAAAGCTGCCATCAAGTGTCATGGGAAGGAAGCTGTTACCAACTTTGATCCCAGCACTTATGCTAATGAACTTAAAGCAGCAGGTACAGATTAAATGAATGGATTAATTGTATAATTGAAAAAAGATTCATAGGGTTTAAATCTGAAAATTTACATTGCATGCTTGTCTAATCAGAGTCTTCAAGCATTAATACAGCAGACCATAATCTTGACCTGAGGTTAGGAAATTCTTCAGCTTCAAAGACAAGCAATAGGGAATGTAGGGCCAGCAATCATCAGCTTTCCCCTTCCTTGCAATTTGATTTTGCTCGGAGACGCCACGTATCGAATCCTGAGGTATATATGTGAAACTGAAAATTAAAAATCGAAAATTAAATGTTTATTATATTGTTACCAAGAACTCCTCATCGATCAATCTCCACGCAATTCTTGGATCTGTTCTTGATCATGACCGAACTGAACTCTTGTAAAACGTACAGCTCTAGGCTCAAAAAGGTGTTGGAAATGTGAGTTGAAATCAATAGGAAAAGAAAGAAAAAAATTTATAAGAGTGCTCGATCGATCGAGCACTATATATTGCTCGATCGATCGAGCTCGTCAGAATTTTTCTTCTTGCTGAAATGGTGTGTCCATTCATGCAGGAGTGCGTTTTTTTCTTGATATGGTGCATTCAAATGGTGTCTTTTGGACTCCTATTTTTCATTTACTATATATAGGACATTCACCACTTGTTAAACATGGAATTTTTGAAATTCACATCTTATTGAATATCAAAATTTGAGTAATTTTGCGGGGTCTTCATCTTTGTTCTTATTGAGCGCTTTTAAACCTTTGTGGTTTAAAGGATTTGTGATTTGGAGTGCTCCTATCACAAATCATGGTCGTTGTATCTTGGGAGACAAATTACCAAAGTAAACAGTTAGCACCGTAGCGGGGGCAATATTGTATTAAAGACAGAGATTATAAATCTCGCCTCGACATTCTTACTAAAAAGTCATTTGTTGTTTTTGCTTGCTACTTTCCTAAGGTACACACCCATAAATTTTGTACTACAATCTTAAGACAATATTAGCAACAAATGGCTTCGTCGAGTGCAACAACGACTCTAGTTCATCATGGTGAAAGACCTGAAAAGTTCAATGGGAGCGACTTCAAGCGATGGCAACAAAAGATGTTTTATTTGACAACCTTGGGGTTGGCAAGGTTTCTCAATGAGGATGTTCCTACTATTATGGAGAGTGAAGCCGATAACCAAAAGAGGGTTGCGGTTGATGCTTGGAATCAAAGCGATTTTCTGTGCAAGAATTATATTCTCAACGGACTAGACAACACATTATATAATGTGTATTGTCTAGTAAAGAAGGCCAAGGAATTGTGGCAATCCGTGGAGAAAAAAGTATAGATCTGAGGATGCCAGCATGAAGAAATTCATCGTTGGGCGATTCCTGGATTTCAAAATGGTTGATACAAAGCAGGTGATATCGCAAGTGCAAGATTTGCAAGTAATCATGCACGAAATTCATGCGGAGGAAATGGTTCTAAGTGATTCATTCCAAGTGGCAGCAATGATTGAGGAATTGTCTCCGTCATGGAAGGACTTCATATTTATCTCAAGCACAAACGAAAAGAGATGAATCTTGAAGACCTTGTGGTTCGCTTGAGAATCGAAGAGGACAACATAATTTCTGAAAGGAAGGAAAATTGGCACCAACATGAAGCACGAGTGAACTTAGTGGAAAAACACGCCGGAACAAAGCGCAAGTTTGACGGCATGGCCTCCAAATCTGAAAAGGCGAAGTAGTTCAAAGGCAAGTGCTACAAATGTGGAAAACCCAATCACATGGAGAAGGATTGTCGCAATAAAGACGATCGTGGGAAGGCTATGGATCAAGTATGTTGGTTCCGGATTTTAAAGATGACAAAACAGACCAGATCGATGTCAACCAGATCGATGAAGACCAGATCAATGTCAACCAGATCGGTACAGACCAGATCGATGCATATTAGATCAGAGCTTATTTCAGAAAGATCAATTCAGACTAATTTAGCAAAATTTGTTCATGAGTCCGAATAATCAACGGCTATTTATTGAAGCATCTAATGTAGCATTTAATGCTGAAATAGACCAAAGACTGAAGTTACCTTAAATGGTAAATATACAAAGCAGATCTTATCTGATAAGCGCTGAAAGAACAGACCAGAAGGGAAAGAGTATAAAATAGAAGACTGCAGTTTGTTCAGAGGTTGACTAAAGTAAAGAGTTGCACGCAAAATGAAACATTGTCGTTGGCAGAAATGTCTATATAAAGGTGCAACTTAAATGCTCAAGACGATGCTCACGACATGAGAGATACAACACGCATACGAGATCAACAATCAATCATCTATTGAGCATTCATTCAAGCAGAACACTATCATCGAAAGACTTCATCTTGTCAATCTGCTCAAAGTTGATAGCACGTCTTATTGTTTTATTTGATCGTTTAAGGATCATTTGTGTTCAGAGTAATTCACGCTGTCAATTGTATTTGTTCTAAGATAGAAGAGTGGGTTCATTGTAACTGTCAGACGGATTGTGTCTGAACAGATTGAGAGACTAGGAGTTTCTATCTGGTAGTGGGGTAAATCCAGTTGAATCGGGGTTGTACAACAGGATTGTATTACTCAAAGTCTTCTAGTGAATCCTTCCTTAATTGGAAGAAGGGGAGACGTAGAAGGAATTGCCTTCGAACTTCCAGAAACACATCCTGTCTATTTACATTTCGCACTACTTCGTGTTTCAAAGCTATCAGACCGGTCTTGCTAACTAAGAACAGACTGATTCCGCACTTACACTATCAGTGGTATGTTCAGATTAGTATTGATTAAGAAATAGGTTTCATTTGCTAACCCAAGTGAAATCAATCCAGGAAAATCTGAAAATATAAATTTTAGTAGAGTGTTTATTCACCCCCCCCCCCCCCCATCATCTAAACACTACAATTCGATCCTAACAAAGTCAATGTGACCGAAGAAGATCGTCTCTCAGTGATTCTAAATAAATGTGATGCGATTTGTTGAAAGCAATAAAATTTATGTTATTACTTCTTGTATTGAATCTTATGGTTTGTGGCATGATTGTTATGATCATTTAAACCATAGTTCGCAATACAAAATGTAATGTTAAATTTATTGTTTGTGTGGGCATCAAGTTAACAAAATCGTTATTCATTTGTTAGAAGAATCGTAACGTTTCTAGAATTAACTCACAATGATGTTTGTGATGGAAATATTGTGCAAACTAGAGACGTGAGAAAAGTAGATTGTTACTTTACCAATATTTGCACATGATATTGTTGGAGTATAGCGGGATACTCTTCTAGGAGATCACCTATGTGAGTGCGAAGTGTGGCCGCTTCAAAGATGAAAAGCACTTATGAAACCAAGCGTGGTCCATGGCCGAAACGACACACCCGTAAGAAACCAATATGAATGTTAGAATTATTATGGTGTGGGTTCAATTGTCTAGGTTTACACCAACGACTAAATAGTTTAAAACTATAAGTTCACTATTAAGTCAAGTAAATCCGATTGAATACTACTACGGAAGATTCAAAGCCGCAATCTATCTCTTCAGATGCCATAATAGTTCGTTAAAAGCGCTCAATTGCATACATGCATTAATTTAATTCATGTGGAGGAGTGTTGGAAATGTGAATTGAAATCAATAGGAAAAGAAAAAAAAATTTATGAGAGTGCTCGATCGATCGAGCTCGTCATAATTTTTCTTCTTGCGTGAAATGGTGTGTCCATTAATGTTGGAGTGTGTTTTTTCCTTGATATGATGCATCCAAATGGTGTCTTTTGGACTCCTATTTTTCATTTACTATATATAGGACATTCCCCACTTGTTAAACATGGAATTTTTGAAATTCTCATCATATTGAATATCAAAATTTGAGTAATTTTGTGGGTCTTCATCTTTGTTCTTATTGAGCGCTCTTAAACCTTTGTGGTTTAAATGATTTGTGATTTGTAGTGCTCCTATCACAAATCATAGTCGTTGTATCTTGGGAGACAAATTGCCAAAGTAAACCGTTAGCACCGTAGCGGGGTAATATTGTCTTAAGGACAGAGATTATAAATCTCGCCTCGAGATTCTTACTAAAAAGTCATTTGTTGTTTTTGCTTGCTACTTTTCTAAGATACACACCAATAAATTTTGTACTACAAAAGGTTGATTAGTAATAGTATGTTATTCATGGTTCGCCGGTACGATCGTGGAGAGCGTCGCGAATGCTGTTGTTCCCGTTACATTGACATTTCGACGGTTATAAACATAATTAGATAATTTTGACAAATTATTATTGAGAAAAAAATTTGAAAATTTAAAAATATTCCGCAAAAGGCTGTTCCTGTCTGCGAAATCGCTGTTCTGTTATGCGACGGCCATGGAATCGCTATTATAATTAAACATATATTTTAGTATCGAACTTTATCACAACAGATATCTTCTCGTTCTGACCTTTCCGCTATCTTTTTTTGCGAACCATACTGGTATTAGATTGGTATTCAAGTATAGCGGATTGACTACAATGATGAAAGTTTATGCTTCCCTGAGTATAGTTTTACCTTGTATTTGTCAGTTGATTTTAGTAAAAGTTATAAAAAAAATTGACCGTATTTTTTTGCAAGGAAAATTTTTATTCTTTAAATGTATTCAACCAACTAAGTTTTTAAACCCTACACTCGGTATCATTTTCATGGTTAAGCAACAGCTTCATTTTCAGCCTCGTTTTCTGACGAATCCAAATGATCCCGGAAGAAGAAGTGGATACAACTTGGTGACGCAAACCCTGCAAGCCAACAAATTCAGACAACAATCGGAAATGTTTTCCACCCCATTTATCTCTCAAAATCGAGTAAGATTTCCAACTTCAATCCTCTGAAAAAACTATATTTCGATTATCTCCAGGTTCCGATACTTTTAAAGAAACATTTGACAGATTAATCAGTTTGCTTCGGGAATCAGGAGCGACGGAAGAACAGGAGAAGTATTTGCAGCTTCAAGAAATGATCAGCAATGGCAAATGAATAATAATTTATGTTCTGGTGCTGCAGCATCATCAGGATTCCCACAGCCGCAGAATACGACACAACCTCAAAACTGGCTTCAGAGTTATGGAATCCATCCTTCCATGAGACCCAATTAATTAATTTTTCGAATCAATGCTGTTTTTTGATGTGCCATTTTTGTTTTGATTCTGAATGCAAGAAGGAAATTGATCAATAATTTTCTTGTCAGTGGGAAGATTATATTCATGCTTTCAACCTTTTGCATTAAGAAAATGCTCATATTTATAATAATTTAATAAAATATTTAGGTTTTATTGATATACCCATTTTTAATCTCTATTGTGTCATTGGCGAATTTTGCATGTTCAGAAATTAAATAAAGGCATGCAAAAATGAACAGTATTTATAATAAATACCACAAAAATAACGTTATAAGAAAAATAAAATGAAAAACAAAAAAGAATTACTGTTTTTTTTAACAACTATTTAGGGAGCGTGGATGACGACTCGAACGTGAGATATCCGAATCACAATCGTCAAAATTTACTGATTTTTAAATGTGAAATATGTGCAACTTGGTGATTGAAATGTCACCGTCTTGAATGTCCTATGAAACAGTTTTGGGCTAAGCATAAGTAAAGATTAAAGAGATCAGACAGAGACGACTATTATTACGAGAAGGAATTGACCTAACTCTATTAAAGTTTCAGGGGACGTTAACAAAATTCCTTATTTCATCGAAAATTTGCACCACTTCATTCGGTTGTTTTATTCAAGAAATATTTTTATTTTTTGATAATTTGGATAAAGTGTTAAAAAAATTAATTTTATCCATTATTTTGGGAAAAAATATTTTACCCATAAATCTCGAAAATTATTTTCTACTTGCGATTATATTTTTTAACTATGATGTTTATTTAAAGTTTAATAAATGATCATCTTGTGTAATAGATTAAAACTTAAAAGACTGGATGAAACCCAACCAAATTCTTACATGAGATTGTTTAATTATATATTAAATAAATATACAATCCTTGTTTCTTTAAACTTATCTGTTTAAATTAAATAACGAATTCGGGTACGTGGGCATCGATTATCCAACCTATTTTTCATATTTATGAATGGAACCAGTATTATTAAAATACTAGCCATTTCATCATATGTGACGTCAATACCAATTATAGGGTTTTTTTAATTATTTGACCCCAAAAAAAAGATCTATTTTATAAAATAACATAAATTTTGTTTTTATCAATACGATCGAAGTCGCTATCTCAGATGACGACTTCAGTAAAAAAATATATTTTTTTTATTGAGTTGTCATCTGATATGACTACTTTAATGTAAAATTTTTTTAGATAGCGACTTCAATGTAATTTTTTTATTATTGAAGTCACTATCTCAGATGACGACTTCAATATAAATTTTTTTTAATAAGTGGCGCCTTCCATATATATATATATATATAAGTGGCGCTTGTTTGATGAGAAATTTGATTTTTTTTAAAAAAAATTAAATTGAACATAGACTTTTAAAAGAAGAGCACGAGCATGCTAGCTGATCTTACCTAGTTAAGAAAATACCCTTCTCTTAAAAGAAGCCAGACGAAAAGGACAATAATTCATCCTTTCATCGAAACGAGGTTAGGATGAATAATATTAGATGATTTGGACAGCTAATAATTTTAAAAATTTCATGCACAATATTTGGATTATATTTTTAAACCATGAGTATTCCACTTTATAACCTTCTGCACAATTCTACAAACCTAAGCCTATAATATTCTGCATATTACAAGATAGACTTAGAATATGTGGGATGCTTGCACGACATATGTTCATTACCAAATGTATACCATTACAATCAAGTCTCGAACGTGACATGTAATACTCAAATAACGACACAAGATGCCACCAGAACAATAGGCTTGTGGCAAATCAGATGGAGTTCTAACATCAACTTTCGCAAAAGGTAGGAGATAAAACCGCAGTTATTTACAATTATGATCTTAGAGAGTTCAGTCAACTTTTATTTATTGACATTGCATTGCGTTACACCTATCTGTCTTAATTAATAACCATCTTGGTTCCACAACAAATATATAGTAAATATTTATGTAAAATAAATATGTATTTAAATATTTTTTTGTTTTTTTGTTTTAGTTAAAACTTTATTTAAATAATGGTTAGTGTTTTTGTTTTGTTTTTAACACTTTTTTTTTGCTTTTATTGCATTAAAAAAAATTGTGGTCAAATGGAGTTAGTATTTTTTCAAAGAATGGATTGCTGAAGCTCAAGCGCCTATTAAATATGGTATAAATACTAGTAATTTTTGGTAAAAATACGTATACATATATGATGTGGTATGGGAATTAGACCACATCGGGTAAAATGGTTGCCGAACAGGAAAACGTCCGAACAGGAAAATACCCGAAGAAGTCGATACTCTGCTCGGTTCCACGTGGTCAAACATCGGCACAAGACCCGGTCATATCAGTTAATCAACCCGGATTTTCCGGACATGATTAGTGGGAGATAATGGCAATTAATGGGGGTTATGGGCCGATAATCATGCCATAAATAAGGGGCACTTAGTGGCTATGATGTGGCAGTTAATGGGATGATTAGTGGGAAAAAAGGAGCTATAGTTAAGGGATGATATTTTTCCTATTTATTGATTATTTCTTTACAGAAACAAGGGAGGCTCTCGGCTATAGAAGGAGGAGGGAGACATATTTTGAGGGAAAGCATTTTACACATTTTCTTGTACAAACACTATAAAATATCATCGTTTATAGTGGAATTTTACACTGGACTAGGTCCCGTGGTTTTTCCCTTCGTTTTGGGGGGTTTTCCACGTAAAAATTGTGGTGTCTTTCTTTTATTTTCCTTAAACACTTAAATCTACCGAACACGGAAAAAGTCGAATCACATCATTGGCGCCGTCTGTGGGAACAATCGAACTAAGGCATTGAAGTAGAAAAACCAAAAAAAAATCTGTCCGGATTCTGTCCATGGACCGATCTCATTCTGTCTATGATCCGATCGGACTGCAATTTGGAGGGAGGAGTCAAATCGGGAGATCGAGGGGACTGATCTGGGAAGTGAGGAGAACGTGGAGAAGATAGATCCCATCGCCTTCCTTGGGTGGTGATACTAGATCCACCCTCCTCCTGCTCGAACTCTCTCACCCACGCTGCATCGTGCATTCTCAAAAAAAAAAAACTTTTCTTTCTTCCACATCAACTGCATCGCACTCCTCGCCGCCTGGCTTTTGAGGTAGGCATTTCGGCCTTCGGATTAGCCGCTTGTGATCGTGGCACGCGTTTTCCGACCGCAAGGCGCTGGGTTTTCGGGTGGTAGCGACTATAGTGCTGATGGTGAAGAGTCGTACGATGAGATTAGCATTGCGTGAGGAAAATCTGACTCACTCAGTAATGACTTGAATTTTGGTAAGGAAATCCACTTTGAGGGTGTGGGTTCTGGATGACAGCCCAAAATCGGAGGTGGGAATCACCGGTCCGTTGTCGGCTAACAAAGGGCAGATCGAAGTTGTGCAGCCGCCAATATGCTAGATGGATAGGTGCAATGTAGATCGAGTGATGCTGAGATTTATTACTCAAGGCATGAAGTATGTGGTATACGAGAAAGCAATAAAAAATTATATGCGTTGTCAAGAGCGCGCACTTCCCGATCGTTCCTTGGGCTTCACCACGTTGAAGGCGAAGCGTGTGTTCCAATGGACGATCGCAAATATCACGGAGATCGCAAATATCACGGAGCATGAAAATATGGCAATGATCAATCTTGTTGATTTCCTGAGGCGTGATGGATAGCCACTTCAAAGGATAAGTCTGCCTTACATTGTCAATATTACTCTTATTTATTATTTTGAGAAGAACCCTCACTCTTGATTCCTGGGAATAACTTTGTTCGAAAATTCCAGATTTTTGACAAATATGGATTAAGATACATGCTAAATTATTTTACTTGCCAATTTGCTTGAAACCTGCGAGGTCATGCAATAATTCTGGAATATTATACCCAATGTTTAAATTATATGGCAATACATGTATAAGGCATATGACTAGATTGCCACCACCAGGTTTCAATAATGTTGATATATTAATAATGAATCTATTGTGTTTTTGTGATTTGAATTAAATGCCTCTATGTAATAATTGATTGTGACTTCGTTTTGGGTGAATGGCAAATGGTTAGATCAATATTTATTAGTTGGGTAAATCTATTTAGAACAATCTAACATGGCAATGCTCTTGCATGAATAGGTCTATGATGGTGTCATCCTGGACCAATGATGTGTCACCTAAGCCTAATCAAGATGACCCAATTCTTTTTTTTGTGAAAATGCATGTATTTGTGAGGTGGCAACACAATAAATATTCAAAATATTAAAGGCAAGCTCGGCGTATTAGAACGACTCCAGCCTCAATGCAACGCTTCAAGAACCAGATCTGATGTGTGTGAAGGAGCTTGCTGTGGGCTATTGCTTCTTAAAGATTTCTTACAATGTTTAATCCAAGCCATTATAAGCATAAATTTTGAATAAGTACAGGTGCTCAAGTGCGAGATGAAGCTATCATCAATCTTCTGTTTATTCTGATGCATTTATCGTCTTATCTTTCATTGCAAAGAACTTTTAGAATTCCCAATTTCATTTTGATGAGGTCCCCGTACGTCTCATTTTTGGGAAAATATTATCCTCTTGCGTAAGGATAATAAAGCTATTGGCAAGTCCTGCAAAAAACACCAATTATGAGAGTCTTGCAGTGCTCTTATTGGAGAACTTCTTCAACAGTGGATGTTCTGAAGACAAATTATACTGACAGTCATACTATCACACTTTATACAGGTATTTTGTTCATCTAAATTTAAGAGATGGTGTTTAATTTTTTATTCCATAAAAATGGTGGATACTGCTCCACAAGAATATTATGGCTTGCAAATTTTGGAGGATTTTATTTTGTCACATAGCATACTAACTTACTCTGTTAGTTATTGTCTCCCACACTTGCTTGAAATGTCTTCTTAGTAACAGAGGGTGGGAATGTTTGCAAGGAAGAGATTCATAGATTTTCGTTCTTTCCAATAATTGTATCTTTGTCACTAAGGGCAGATAAGTTGTTTCTTTGCCATTCGGAAGTTGATTTGCTTATTTACATGAATATTGTGGTTAAAGTTATGTTGAAGATTCATGAAATTAATAATGTAGATATGTTATCCCAATCTTTTTCCCCCCTTTTAGACCTCTAAGGATAATAGGGGAGAAAATATATACAGCTTGAGCATGGGATTTACTTGAGAAAATCCATTTTCATATTTTAGTGTACTTCTGAGATGGTATCAATTGTATTAACCATTTTATCAAAATTTGGTTAGTCTTGTGCTCCTCTACTAGAATCCTTGAGACGAGGTGCACCATTTCATCTCGTCCTAGTGTGTACGGTCAGTGACCAATTAGGAATTTTTATGGAATTGACATACTATGCCAGAGCCATTTGCATGAGCTCATGACGTGTTGGCCAAATGCATCTCGCCTATAATTGACCTCGACGTTGGTGCTCAGTCGCCATGCCTTGATCATGGTTATTCCTGTCCAAATAATATTTGAATTTCGTAGACATATATTTTGTGTGGTGCTTACTATTATTTCAGGACATGATCAACAACTCGGGCGTGCAATCTAGCTATAAGGCCCATTATATTGAGCTCGGGCGTGCAATCTAGCAATAAGACCCTATTATCTATAGCTCAGGAGATTCGAGCATGTTTGTTAATACTCGGGATGTTCGAGTACGTTCTATTATTGGTGCTCGGGATGTTCGAGTGCGTTCTATTATTGGTGCTCGGGATGTTCGAGTGCGTTTTATTATTGGTGATCGGGATATTCGAGTATGTTCTATTGTTGCTCGGGGTAGCGAGCTTGTTTTTATTTATTGTCCGTTTTTGGCGGGTTAAATACATGATCGGGATGTTTGGTATGTATTTGAACCTAAAACGTGACTAAGTGATTCGTGCTCGGGGTTGCGAGCTTATTTTATTTATTGTCCGTTGTTGGCGGGTTAAATACATGATCGGGATGTTTGGTATGTATTTGAACCTAAAACGTGACTAAGTGATTCATGCTCGGGGTTGCGAGCTTATTTTATTTATTGTCCGTTGTTGGCGAGTTAAATACATGATCGGGATGTTTGGTATGTATTTGAACCTAAAACGTGACTAAGTGATTCATGCTCGGGGTTACGAGCTTATTTTATTTATTGTCCGTTGTTGGTGGGTTAAATACATGATCGGGATGTTTGGTATGTATTTGAACCTAACACGTGACTAAGTGATTCATGCTCGGGGGTGCGAGCTTGTTCGGTTTACTCGTGGGATCGGGATGTTTGGTCCATGTTTAAACTTAAAATTATAAATGTTACTGTGCTCGGGGTAGCGAGCTTGTTCGGTTTACTCGTTGGATCGGGATGTTTGGTCAACGTTTAAACTTAAAAATACCATCGTTTACTCGTGGGATCGGGATGTTTGGTCCACGTTTAAACTTAAACATATCATGTTACTGTGCTCGGGGTAGCGAGCTTGTTCGGTTTACTCGTTGGATCGGGATGTTTGGTCAACGTTTAAACTTAAAAATACCATCGTTTACTCATGGGATCGGGATGTTTGGTCCACGTTTAAACTTAAACATATCATGTTATTATGCTCGGGGTAGCGAGCTTGTTTTATTATCGTCCATTGTTGGCTGGTTAAATACAGGATCGGGATGTTTGGTCTGTATTTGAACCTAAAATGGGACTAAGTGATTATGCTCGGGGTAGCGAGCTTGTTTTATTATCGTCCATTGTTGGCGGGTTAAATACAGGATCGGGATGTTTGGTCTGTATTTGAACCTAAAATGGGACTAAGTGATTATGCTCGGGGTAGCGAGCTTGTTTTATTATCGTCCATTGTTGGCGGGTTAAATACAAGATCGGGATGTTTGGTCTGTATTTGAACCTAAAATGGGACTAAGTGATTATGCTCGGGGTAGAGATCAATGTTCGGTTTACTCGTTGGATCGGGATTTTGGTCAACGTTTAAACTTAAAATTATCATCGTTTACTAGTGGGATCGGGATGTTTGGTCCACGTTTAAACCTAAAATTACATAAGTTATTCTGTTCGGGATCTTTTCCCTTGAGCCCCGACCATATTTTATCTGCTCGGGATGTTTTTTCCCCGTGCTCGGTTTTATTCATTATTTCGGGATATTTCTTATCCCAGCGGAGCTTTATTTGCTCTGAATATTTCTTATACTGGAGTTCGGGCTTATTTTATTTTGTCGGGATGCTTATCTATTATCTCAGGAGCTCGATTGTATCGTACGAGTTTTACGTGCTCAGTCTTTGGTTGCTCAAGATATTTCTTGTTTCAACCCGAGCTTTATTTGCTCGTGATAACTATTATATTTCAAAAAATTATTTGAGCTTTATTTGCTCGGGATATTTTTTATGTTCTCGGGAGGGATTCTTTTTTCAGAAGTTCTGAATGGTTATTCAATGGGGTATTCGATGAGCTCGAATGTATTGTTTGTTGTACCCATGACGAGCTTCATTTGCTCTGAATATTTCTTAAACTGGAGTTCGGAAGTATTTTATCTGCTCGGGATGCTTGTCTATTATCTCTGGAGCTCGGTTATATCGTATGCGACAACTGTGATTTTACCCGATGTATATAAACCAAGATCTCGACTTCGCTCATCTTGCTTTACTTGAGGGGGGTGATGTGATGTGGTAGGGGAATTAGACCACATCGGGTAAAATGGTTGCCGAACAGGAAAACGTCCGAACAGGAAAATACCCGAAGAAGTCGATACTCTGCTCGGTTCCACGTGGTCAAACATCGGCACAAGACCCGTCATATCGGTTAATCAACCCGGATTTTCGGACATGATTAGTGGGAGATAATGGCAATTAATGGGGGTTATGGGCCGATAATCATGCCATAAATAAGGGGCACTTAGTGGCTATGATGGGGCAGTTAATGGGATGATTAGTGGGAAAAAAAGGAGATATAGTTAAGGGATGATATTTTCCTATTTATTGATTATTTCTTTACAGAAACAAGGGAGGCTCTCGGCTATAGAAGGAGGAGGGAGACATATTTTGAGGGAAAGCATTTTACACATTTTCTTGTACAAACACTGTAAAATCATCGTTTATAGTGGAATTTTACAGTGGACTAGGTCTCGTGGTTTTTCCCTTCGTTTTGGGGGGTTTTCCACGTAAAAATTGTGGTGTATTTCTTTTATTTTCAACAAACACTTAAATCTACCGAACACGGAAAAAATCGAATCACGTCAATATACATTAAATTCTAGTATAATTAAGATTTTACTTGCAGCAGTTTTATGCAAAATGTAATTAAGCCGAGTAATTCTTTTTCTATGTCTAATTTTTTATTTTGTTATATTTTTCTTTTAAAATAAAGAATAGTACGAGGAAGGAGTATTTTGAGAAAAAAAATTAATGTGTTTTAGAAATGAAATAGTTATGACAATTGTCTCTTATTTAATAGTATAAGGTATTTATATCTTATCGTGTATCATCAATAGTGAATTAATTAAATAATCTACTAAAATAAAATAATAATTTAACAATATGAAAATTTAAGTGGAGAAAATCAACGAGAACGGATTCTAGAGGTTCGACTTCACTCAACTATCCATTATGTCGTGTTATTCAGTTTATTAGCCAAGAATCATATGTTATTCTATTATCTCTCTCGAATGTTAAATAGAAATAATCATTCAATAGTCATCTTGATGTATCCATATAAGATAAACAAATTTAAATAGCACAATGATTCGTTCTATGGCTTCGTACGAGTTATACGCCTGCCGACTATATAAATTTTCAACGATGTAAATTCCTACAGTCCTATTCAAAACCCTCTCTCTCGAGTTATAGATTCTAAATAAATATGACGATTCAACTAGTGACCAGTTAATTGTAACGCAAACAAATCAGGAATCACAAACAAACTAGGGGCATCACCGGTTCGGTTAACCGACCGAACCGGGCCGAATCGAAGAAGTTTGGTTCCAACCGAACCGAACCGAAATTTCGGTTCGGTTTTTGGTTTTTTTTTTTTTAAAAGGTCGTTTTCGGTTACAGGGTCCGGTTAACCGAACCGAAAATCGAAATTTAAAAAACAAATTGAACTTTTTTTTATGGTTTATATATATGTTTAATGGTTTCGCTCATGATTGTATTAATAAGAACTCGTAAATTAACAACGTGCAAGTATTATATAATTTATTTGTTGCTTCATTTAAACTCGCTTTTTTGTATTAAATAGCTTCAAAATAATATTAGAAGTTTAAAATTAAAAGGTCACATGTTCAGAATTCATTTGAATCCAATGAATGATGTATTAGTGTTTGTATTTAAGTTGATTTTTATCAATTAACAATATAATTTCAAAAAAAATTGAAAAAATCGAAAAAAAAAATGAAAAATTCAAAAAAAAAATGTGGTTCGAACCGAACCGAACAATTTCGGTTAAAACCGAAATCGAACTAAACAATTTCGGTTCGATTTTTGGTTTTGAAATTTCCGAACCGAAATTTCAGTTAACCGAAATTTCGGTTCTGTTTGAACCGAATGAACACCCCTAAAACAAACCATATGAAAAACCAAATAATATTCATGAAATAATCAACGACACAGTTTCTAGTCAAGATTCGTGTAACTCAAGAATAATAAATTAGTTCATGAAATTAAAGAAACACATAGACATGTTCTTAATCATCATAAACAAAAAGAAAAGATAATCAAACGATGATGGCCCTCCGTCTCTGGTAGTCGCCGTCGTATTCTCCGTTGTCAAAATCTTTGCCTTCGTTGTAAGCGCGCTGTCTCAATCGATCTCTTCCTCTTCTACTTTAGGTCTCGGTTGTGCTCTAGCTGTTATTCACGTCGTGCGTGAATTCTCCTTCCGTTTTTCTCCGAGTCATCGTCCTCTCTTTTCCTCCTCTTCAAAACCTAGTTTTCTCTCTGATGGTGAATGTCTAATAATACTCCAAAACCACCCATAAAAGCCCCTAGAATCCGAGTGTATCAGATAAGAAAGGTAGGAAAAGTTTTCAAAAATCTGTGGCATATTTATGCCGATGATATTGGCGTATCTACGCCCGTTGATGTGCTCAAATCCTGGCCTCCCGCGTAGCTGGCGCTTTTATGCCATAGATCTAGCGTAATTATGCTTCCTATGGCGCTACGCCTCAAAGTGGGGTATTTACGCCTCAGAATGGCGTAGTTACGCCTGTCTCTTGATCAATACACCATTTTGATCAGCTTTTGCACCCATTTAGTCCACAAAATCACGTAGTTACCTGGATTAATATAAGACGTAACAAAGCAATACCGAAACGCATAATTCTGATCGAAAAACAAACATCAATCCAAGCAAATTCAAAGAAATAATAAGTGCAAAAACGCACTTATTACCTACCATTCTTCAAAGCGCTAAGGCAAGGAGCTCGGTTCGAGTAGAATGATTAGTGCCAAAAAGCTTTTGAGGACTTGAAGAAGTATTTAACTGAGCTGCCGTTGATGAACAAACCTAAGCAAATGAGACTCTCCTCATTTATTTATCTGTGGCATAAGAGGTCATTAGCTCGGTCTTAATCAAATAAAAAGTGGGGCAACAACTACCCGTGTATTATGTAAGTCGAGCATTACAAGGGGCTGGACAAAAATACTCCGAGGTTGAAAAGATGGTTTTAACTCTTATAACCATAGCCATGAGACTTCGGCCATACTTCTTGTCCCATCCTATCGTGGTTGTGACCAGTACTTCACTGGAAAGTTTTTATCAGAAGCAAAAATCTCTGGAAAATGATGAAATGGGCTACGGAACTTAGCGAGTTCGATCTTACATATCAGCCCTGGACTACTATCAAAGCTCAAGCCTTATCAGATTTTCTAGTAGAAATGGCACATATGCCCGAGGAAAAAGAGTGGAATCTGTATGTGGATGGATCTGCTACTCAGTTCGAAAGTGGTGTAGGTGTGGTTCTTATTAGTCCCGAAGGGGAGTAGATAAAAGTAGCCATCCAGTTCGATTTTCAATCATCAAACAATGAAGCTGAATTCGAGGCTCTGATTTCGAAGCTCTTAATAGCACTTGACACATGGTTCAGAAGGTAGCAATGTTTATGGACTCAATGCTCGTGGTACAACAAGTGAATGGTGTATATAAAGTGAAGGAAGAAAAGCTGACGAGATACGTTGAAAATGCTCGGGCACTAATGAGTAGGTTTAAAGAAGTAAAACTGACACAAGTCCCCCAAGAAGAGAATAACCAAGCCGATAAGTTGGCCAAGCTGGCTAATTCAATGCACGGGTGGAAAAAGAGGATTGTACTTGTACAAGAGCTCTTAATCTCCCATATATCTGTCAATAATATAATGAGTCTTGGGTCATGTATCATGGGAGATTGGAGAGAACACATCATTAAATTTTTGAAGAGTAATGACATCCCTTCTGATAAAAAAGAGGCAGCTCAGGTAAAGAGAATGGGGAATCGGTTCGTATTGATAAAAGGAAAACTGTTCAAGAAGGGCTTTTCGATCCCCTTTTAACATTGTGTTTCTAACCAAGAAGGAGAATATTTGTTGAAAGAAATGATGAAGGTTGTTGCGGGAATCACCTAGGCGCAAACATACTATACCAAAAAGCAAATCGAGCTAGATATTATTGGCTTACCATGAAGACAGATGCCGAAGACGTCGTCAGAAAGTGCAATAATTGCCAAAAACATGCCAATTTATCGCATGTACCAGCGGAAGTCCTTAATAGCGGCATCACTTTTTGTCCCTTTGATAGATGGAGAATGGATATTGTGGGACAATTTCCCCCAGCAATTGTACCAAGGAAGTTTCTTTTAGTCGCGGTTGAATACTTCACCAAATGGGTGGAAGTCGAGCCCCTTGCCAAGATCACCGAGGATGAAGTGATTAAGTTCTTGTGGAAGAACATAATGTCGGTTTGGAATACCGAGGAAGTTGGTCTCTTATAATGGAAGACAATTTCAGGGGATGGGAGTTCAGGATTGGTGCAAGGACATGAAAATTACACAAGTGTTTACCTCGGTATCCTATCCTCAATCTAATTGACAAGCCTGAGGTGACAAATCAGATCCTATTACATGGAATTAAAACCAGGTTGGAAGAAGAGAGAGGAACATGGATTGATGAGCTACCAGATCTACTATGGGCACACCGAACTACACCACGGATATCTACATGGGAAACTCCATATAGCTTGGTATATGGTTCTGAGACCCTGATCCCCGATGAAGTAAGTATAGAATCTTTTCGGGTGCAACATTATGATCCCGAAAGAAATGAGGAGGCGAGAAAATTAGAACTGGATGAGGTGGACCAGTTGAGAGAAAGAGCAGCTGCACGCACTGATATGTAAAAAATAAGGATCACTAACGCTTATAATCGGATGGTTCGCCCAAGGGCTTTTCAGGTCGGGGATCTGGTATGGCGGAGAGCTAACCCGACTGAGGATGTAGAGAAATTAGAGCCAAAATGGGAGGGTCCTTATAAAGTAAAGACAGTGATCGAGCTAGGGTCATATAGACTGAAAGATCAACTGGGTCGAGAACTTGCAAGACCGTAGAATGTTCGTAACCTTAAGAAGTACTTTGTATAGTAATTTGATTGTTGTTTTTATGATTTTTAGAGTACTTTTGCTATTAATAAAGTAAATTTGCTTTCATACAAACTTGTTTGGAATTTTAGTAGTTTATTCATGGGATTTGGATGTTCAGTCCTTGTGTAAACCTAAAATTGCCTAAATGTTGGTGCTCGGGATGTTCGAGCTTATTCTATTATGGTTTGAGTTATTTGATCTGGTCGGTTGTTGGCAGGTTACATGCGGGATCAAAATTGTTTGATCCATATTTGAACCTAAAATGGGACTAAGTGTTGGTGCTTAGGATGTTCGAGTACGTTCTATTATTGCTCGGGATGTTCGAGTGTATTCTATTGTGGTTTGAGTTATTTGACCTAGTCTGTTGTTGGCATGTAAAATGCAGGATTGGAATGTTTGATCCATATTTGAACCAAAAATGGGACTAAGTGTTGGTGCTCAGGATGTTCGAGTACGTTCTATTACTCGGGATGTTCTGGCATATTCTATTGTGGTTTGAGTTATTTGATCTGGTCCATTGTTGGCATGTTAAATACGGGATCAAAATGTTTGATCCGTATTTGAACCTAAAACGGGAATAAGTATTGGTGCTCGGGATGTTCGAGTATGTTCTTTTATTGCTCGGGATGTTCGAGCATATTCTATGTTTGATCCATATTTCAACCTAAAACGGGACTAAGTGTTGGTGCTCGGGATGTGCGAGTACGTTCTATTATTGCTTGGGATGCTCGAGCATATTTCTATTGTGGTTTGAATTATTTGATATGATTCGTTGTTGGCAGGTTAAATGCAGGATCAAAACGTTTGATCCGTATTTGAACCTAAAACGGGACTAAGTGTTTGTGATCGGGATGTTCGAGTACGTTTGGAATTTTATTAGTTTATTAATGGGATCGGGATGTTCGGTCCATGTTTAAACCAAAAATTATCTAAGTGTTTGTGCTCATGATGTTCGAGTACATTTGGAATTTTATTAGTTTATTCATGGGATCGGGATGTTTAGTCCATGTTTAAACCTAAAATTTCCTAAGTGTTTTTGATCGGGATGTTTGAGTTTGTTTGGAATTTTATTAGTTTATTCATGGGATCGTGATGTTCGGTCCATGTTTAAATTTAAAATTACCAAAGTGTTTGTGCTCGGATGTTCGAGTACCTTTGTAATTTTATTATTTTATTCATAGGATCGGGATGTTAGGTCCATGTTTAAACCTAAAATTGCCTAAGTGTTGTGCTCAGGATGTTCGAGTTACGTTTGGAATTTTATTAGTTTATTCATGGGATCGGGATGTTCAGTCCATGTTTAAACCTAAAATTGCCTAATTGTTTATGCTCGGGATGTTCGAGCTTGTTTGGAATTTTATTAGTTTATTAATGGGATCGGGATGTTCGGTCCATGTTTAAACCTAAAATTGCCTAAGTGTGTTGTGCTCGGGATGTTCGAGCTTGTTTGGAGTTTTATTAGTTTATTCATGGGATCGGGACGTTCAGTCTATGTTGAAACCTAAAATTGCATGTGTTTGTGCTCCGGATGTTCGAGCTTGTCTGGAATTTTATTAGTTTATTTGTGATGTTCGGCCCACTTTTAAACATAAAATTTCATAAGCGTGGATGCTCGTGATGATCGAGTTTGTTCAAAATTTTATTGGTCTATTTTAAGTATTTATGCTCGGGAGGATTGAGCTTATTCGTCATTTTTTTAATATATGCAAAGAATGAAGAAATGATAAAAGTTTCATTCATTAATAAAGAGAATGATTACAATTGCAAGGAAAATGACAGAAGAATGCAGCCCTACTCTATCATTTAAATAGATCTTCAGGAAGACTGGCCAGGGGTGCTTCTTGGTCCAGAAAGTCCGAAGAGGTGCCTTCTGGTGGATAACCCTTCGCCTCAAATTTACGAGCACAAGCCTCAAACCCATACTCGAAAAATACTGAGGCGCGGTCAGACACCGTGTTGCCATACTCTTCGGACTTCAGAAATCTTCTTCCTATTAACCAGATTTCTTCTACTCAAGCTTCAAAAGAAGCTTTTTCTTGAGCATGTTGCTTGGATAACCGCCTTTTTCTCCAGCTCCTCGGACCTTCTTCTCTTTTCTTCAAGAGCCTTCTGGACCACCTCCTGAGCTGTCTTATCAGATTTGTGCTGCTCTTGGAGAAGGGTCGTATTCTTCTGTAAATCCTTGCACATGTTTTGAAACTGATCCCGCTCCTTGTGCCGATCAGTGCTCTCTGCTCGGGTGGAGTGGAATTGGTTTAGGAATTTGGTCGTCATCATATGGGTCTGCACAAGAATACAACGAAGTGGAGAGCAAGAACAAAATTACTTAGAAAATTCTGGGGAAAGAGATGGAGAAATCATTCACCAAGTTACTGAAAACTAGCTCCCCGAGAAGCTTTATATCTGGACTCTTGGGAGAGAAGGAAATGATGGATTGAGAGGCTCGGGGATCTGGTTTTTTAAGGAAAGGGACGTGAGGAGAGTAGTCCCAGTGAGGGACATGTTTTCGTGGGTGAGGGCGAAGATTGTTGGGAGCAGAAGAAGGGGTCGGTTGGTAAGCAACTCGGGGTTCAGAAGGGGGAGTTGCATGCACCATTTGATCCCGACGCCTGCCCCGAAACTTGGCTCTTCGAGGACTTACCCTTCAGGTTGGCCAACATCCTTGATCTGTTCATTTTCTCCTCTGCATAAAGGAACAATAAGGTTAGTCCGAACGATAATTATTATTTATGGGAAGAAGAATGTGCTCTAGTCACTCACCAACGGGCATGCGTAGTGATGCACCCTAAGGGCTTAGCAAGAACAAATACAGCAGTCCGTCGTCAATAAGCTCTGTCAGGTCGTAACACTTGTCACCGAGTTTCCAACGAACGGACATGTACAGTTCTTTCTCGATGAGACCTTTGATGGATTTGGCCCACGGGAGACTTTTCTTCCAAAGCATGGGACAATCCCAAGGCTGAGACGGACGAGCAAAAATGTAAAATTTCTTCCACTCCTTTATTGAAGAGGGGTAGTTCTTAAGGAAACCTACCTCCATTCGGGAAGAGAAATAAAAAAGACATGCTTCCTTTTTATTTAATTGAAAGAAACAGTGAAATAATTCAGGAGTGGGGATGAAGCCCACATAGGAAAGAACAATAAAAAAATAGCCAAAGGCCTATAGCTATCGGGGAGCAGTTGGTTGATCGAAACAGTAAAATAATTCGCAATAGCAAAAAAGAAGGCAGGAATGGGAAAACGCAAGCCCCCTCGAAGTTCGTCAAGATAAAAAGGAAAATAACCCTCGGGCCGGGGGGGGTTGTAAAATGGGGTGTGATCCTGAAGAGTGAGTGATGAGGGAGGTGCTTTCAGGTATCTCCCATTTCTCTCGGATGCGGGAGAGTTGTTGACTGGTACGAATCCTCGATTCAAAGATTTCATACCAAGGGACTTTGGTCGCAACCAAGCCCTATTCTACCTCAATTTGTTCATTCTCCCGACGAATAGCCAAGGAACCAGAAGACATCAAAGTCTCCTTGATGTCCGAGGATGTAGGTAGAGGAGGAAGGTTGTATGATTTTTCTCCCATGAAAGTTCTATATTCGTTGACTGCTCTCAAGGAGGAGGAGTCTGACGATGAAGACATACTGATTAATTGGGTGCTGGAAATTCTGAAAGAAAGAAGTGCTCTTCGTCTGATGCTAGCTCGGAAGCAGAATGAAGCAAGTGCGTAATATGAATGATGGAGTATTTATAGAGGGAACCAGTTGAAAAGACATTTTATCTGCATCGTCCAAAATAAATCGAATGAATGGTCATAGATGAGCCTCGGGAAACTAAACGTCACGCGGCGTTTCGAAAACTTTGGGGGGGGGGGGGGTGGAGAAAAAGAGCGGGAAAAAACCCTCGAGCAGGTCAGAATGCGGATTTTACCTCGAGACGATAAACCGATACTTCGATACTCTCGTCTCACTTTACTTCAGTGGGTGATGTGATGTCATAGGATGAGTCAGTTTCTTCAGTAAAATCACATGCAAGCGCCGAGCAAGAGATATCCCGAGCAAAAATCCCCAAACACAAATTGTCCAAAGAACATCAAAACCTGTTCGGCATATTGGTCAAAGGGTAGCAGAAGATCTGGACGTAACTGACAACTCAACCGACGCAAACAAACATGTAATAATGGAACGCGGATTTCTCGGACACGTTATGATCCAATAATGCCACGATCAGAGGAGAACTTATTCCGGATTTCCCGCATGTCAACCACCAGGATCAACACTATAAATACATACCGATGGTCTCATTGTAAGAGGTTGGACTTTCTAGGCAAGAAAAGACTCTGAAGAGAGCATATCATAGTCTGTTCGGTCTTTTATTCTTATGTTGTTTTTCGAAAGTTCTTGTTTTGTGTCCAAGTCCTGTAAATCAAAATAAATTTATAGTGAAGATTGGACTAGGTTCTGTGGTTTTTCATTCGATTTGGAGGTTTTCCTCGTAAAAATTGTGGTGTCTTTTATTTATTTTTCGTAGCACTTGTTTCTACCGAACACGAAACATATCGAATCGGATCAAATTTATTTTTTGAAATTTTAAGGGAGAAGAAAAATACGACGCGACTCTTTAATTGTATCTAAATATATATCCTTTAAACAAACTTTACGATTCTTTGTTTATTATTAGTTTGATAATTTATAATCTCTAGACCAAAATAATAATAATAAAATGTTCATTTAGCTGCTAAATGATAAGGACTAAGGAGGAAGATGGGTTGTGGAATGAGACCATATTGTTTGTTAAAATAAACTTATATATTTTTGAAATATATATATATATAATAAAATTGAAAATAATTTTTTTAGAGTACAATCGATCATGAGATTACAAGACAAATAACTCAAAATACCAACAACTAACCAATTAAAACAAAGTATATCTACATATACCAAAGTACAACCCAATTACCAATAAAGTAGGCAAAGCAGCGAAGCACACATTCATGGGAACACAAGACCACCCTTAAAATTGGGGTATTGGGGGCCTAAAATTGAAAATATTTTGATGAATTGGAGAATGGATTGTCCAGTTGGGATATACGACGATACATTCTTAAATACACAGTGTTGAGACATCGCATATGTATTAATATAAAGAAAATAATCAAACCAGATGTGTTAAGTTTAATCAAATCATAGTAAATTCATTTTCTGTATGTTTGTCGATATATTTGGCCTAGCTCTAATCCACAGAAGAATTTTCTCACTTGGACCGTGTCACATTACTTGTTTGTAATAAATGTAGAGGAAATTACAAGAAGGTGTCACTTCCCAAAATATATTTCAACTAAATCTCCCAAAAAAATCTTCTTTCGACTAAATATATCTTTTAGAAAACTTATTTCAAATAAGTCCATTTTATCAAATCCTAATCTAATTGGTCCATTAATTATGACTAAAATATCCATTGCTCTACACATTCATCCGCAAGATATGCAACGACAATTTCAATTTTGATTTTGATTACAGCAACAACATGAGCAGATCGAATTTTTAGCATTTCGTCACTTATTCTCATTCAAGCGACGATGCATCATTGCATTTTTCATTACTTGTAAATTATTAAGAAACTGTAGATGAATTTCCTTTCATAATTTCACGACATTCCTATTTGTGAAATTCTCATATATGCTCTATTATGGTGCACATAATCTGTTTGTCAAAATGTCTCTTAAGTTAATGAAACATTTTCTAGCAAAATTCGAAACAGATAAGGCTACAAACGGAGCCGTGACTTTTTCTTATGTAATGCATGTGAATGCAATATAATTTTACTTGACAAGAAAGAATCACTAAATTTAAAGGCAAAATACTCATTTTACAGTATAGAAAAAAAAATATATATATATGCTTTGTATAACTCTAGAGGTGCATGTAAATCTCATGCACCTATAGACTCATATGGTGCATGTGAGCCTATGCGGTGCATGTAATTTACATGCACCGCACGAGACTAAATACCTAGAGGTGCATGTAATTTACATGCACCACTATCTATCGGTGCATGCTAATTACATACACTGACAGACTCATATACTGTCTTTAACCAAAATAAAGTCTATCGGTGCATGTAAACTACATGCACCGATAAAGACTAAACAACTCATGATGTGCATATAAATGTAATATGCATGTACCACTAGTTGAAAACATTTATTTTTGGTGGATTGAGTCGAAACAACTTTTTCTTATGTAGTGCATGTAATGTAATATACTTTCAATTGACAAGAAAGAAACAAAGTTCTTAATTGCATGAGTTGAGTTCACAGCTATAAACTTATGTCTAGCGGTGCATGTAAATTACATGCACTGCTAGACTCATACGTTGCATGCATACATGCATCAGTGTAGTATAAATTCAGCACCAGTGTAGTATAAATGCATATACGGGTAGACTTTAAATTGAATTAGGTGTACCAACAACATTAAATTAAGTGCATCTCTCTAATTTACATTAAATTAAGTGCATTACTAGACAGTACATTATCACAGTGGTGGCAGAGCAATCGATCGACAATAAACATAATAAATATTGCTAGAAAATACCTAGCGGTGCATGTAATTTACATGCACCGTCTGAGTCTATCGATGCATGTAAATTATATGCACCGATAGACTCAGGTATTCTCGTTAACCAAAAAAATTACGGGCATGTAAAGAATTCTTTGCCAATATTATTTCCCCAAGCTATTGATCCTCCCATCCAACCCAAGCAAAACACAAATTTTAATAAATTTCAAAAAATCAAGAAGAAGCAGAATATTTCCAAGATTTTAATAAGTCGGTGCATGTAAATTACATGCACCGATAGACTCATAATTTGTTGTTTCTCTGTAACTATTTAACTTTTCATGATGATATTCTTTTCTCCCAACATGCATGGAAATTACATTAATGGCTTAAGATTTAAGTCCAGAAAAAATATCATGCTCTTTGTTGCAAAAATTTAAGTTATCTGGGCATGAGCAAATTTTCTTCTTCCTTAATTTCATGGTTTGTCTCTCTCTCACACTAACAGGTACAAAGCACAGTTGTACATCTCTCTCTCGGGCTACAGGAACATTGAAAGTGTATAGTGTGTTTTTCAAATTTATGCTAAAACATCAGTTATGGAGCTGATTGCAGGTACCAAAAAATGATGCATCTTGTGGTTCCGCCGCCTTCTTCGGTGTGATGTCGCGGCTAGATGAGGAGACGGCGGCGGCAGCCAACCATTCCTTCACCGACGGTGTGATGTCTCATATTCGATGTACGTAACTTGACGATGATGTATTGGAGATTGTTGGAAGAGAATGCATTATTGACGAAGACGTGTTGGAGTTGGTGTTGGGTTTTGGCCCATTACCTATTAAATCCATTGGGCTTTCTTACCCATTTGTTTGGCCCTCTTCCCTTTACCACTCAACCGAACCCCCTTTCCCTTGCAGCCCTTCACCCTTCATCTTCCACGTCCAGAATGTTCCAGCCCTTGCGCCTCTTCAGCTGGTTCGTCTCTTGGGAACTCACACCATCCTCTTCGTCTCCATCTTGCCTTTATGTTGGCCTTGGTTAATGATGAGGCCAACACCTCTGAAACCCCAAAAACCAGAGTGCAATTTTCGTCCCCCCTTTTCGTTACTGTGTGTGCGGTGGGTGGCCGTGAGTGTGGTGCTTTGTGCGCTGGTTTGTGCTGTGTGGTGCTGTGTGCGCCTTGTGCTTGGGTTGGTGCTGTGTGCGCTGTGGTGTGTGTGGCCGTGAGTGGTTTGGTGCTGTGTGCGCTGACTTGTGGTGGAGTGTGGTGCTGTGTGCTGGCTTAGTGCTGTGTGTGCTGGCTTAGTGCTGTGTGAGCTTGGCTTGGTGCTGTGTGTGTGTGCCGTGAGCTTGGGTGGTGCTGTGTGTGTGTGCCGTGAGCTTGGGTGGTGCTGTGTGCATGCCCTGTGCTGTGTTGCCGTGAGAAAGCTGTGAGCTTTGGTGCTGTGGCAGCAGCTGTGCTTGGGCAGCGCTCGGGCAGTGTGGTCTTCGGGTAGTGTCTTAGGGCAGTGTGTGTGTCTCCCCTTTTGGATACGATACCTTGGTTCCCCGGTGACGACGTTAGAAGGATACCCAGCTCGACCTGAGCC
The DNA here is from genome assembly GCA_907163345.1 of Haberlea rhodopensis. Classification (NCBI taxonomy): domain Eukaryota; kingdom Viridiplantae; phylum Streptophyta; class Magnoliopsida; order Lamiales; family Gesneriaceae; genus Haberlea; species Haberlea rhodopensis. The sequence goes on from CAJQUN010000060.1 coordinate 2,040,791, forward strand.
CTAATCCCTTACTCTTGCTTTGCATTTCAGTTTATAGTTTTATTTGTTGAAACTGTATACTGTGATCTGTTTTTTGTTTCTTGATTGCAGGTTATCAATCGAGACTGGAAAGCGGAACGAAATCCTTACAGTGGTATCAGAGCGTTCCGTGCCTGGTGGAGTGCTCGGTGGACTTCGGGCAGCAGCAAGAGTGCTCGCGCAGGCCTCGGGCAGCGGCTGGAGAGCTCGGCTGGGCTCGGGCAGTGCTTGTTGGGCTTCGGGCAGCAGCAGTGGGCTTCGGGCAGCAGCTGGTGGCTTCGGGCAGCGACTGGAATCTCGGGCAGATCTCGGGCAGATCTCGGGCAGTGCCTTCGGTGCTTCGGTCAGTGTGGTTTCGTCACCCCAGAGCTTTGTCTCTGGGTAGTAAGTGATTATTTAACCCTTAATCATTTTACTATTGTGTTTCTAGGTGTAATTGTGTCCCTTACCCGTAGGAAAATCTCTATCGGAAGCCCCATGCTCGTACACCGTTGAGTGTACTGTGATCTTGTGGGTGATAGCGATTCTTCCTCCCTTAGCTTGGTTAAATTCTTTCATTGTGTGTTTTGTGCCTTGTGGTCCTTGCTTCTGCTGATTGGTTGTTGAAATTGTGTGTGCCTACTTGCTTATGTGCGATGGCTTCAATTTCTGGATATAACCTTGACCGTTTAATGGAAAATCTGATTTTTCTATATGGCAACAAAAAATGAAAGGAATTTTAATACAACAAAAGGTATTTAAAGCTATTGATGGTAATTGGGCTGAGAACATTACTACTGCTAAGAAACTGGAAGATGACGAATATGCTTATTCTTCTATTATCTTGAACTTGTCTGACTCTGTGCTCAGGAAGTGTGGTAAACTATCATCTGCTAGAGAACTTTGGGAAAAATTAGAAGAAATGTTTACTGAAAAATCTTTGCCGAGTAAACTTTTCTTGTTAGAAAAATTTTTCAGATTCAAGCTAGACTTGAACAAAGATGTAGATGAGAATTTGGATGTGTTTACTAAATTAATTCAAGATATTAAATTGACAGGAGATAAGAACATTGACGACTATTTACCTATTGTTCTTTTAAATGCTATTCCTGAGAATTATAGTGATGTAAAATCCGCCATTAAGTACGGTAGGATTCTGTTACATTGGATACTGTAATTAACGGCCTTAAAAGCAAGGAATTAGATTTAAAAGTGAACAACGGCGGTAAGCAAGACTCAGGTGAAGTTATGCATGTTAGAGGTAGATCTCAACATAGGTATAACAACAATCATAGATCTGATTATAACCAAAATCAGAATAATGATAAGAACAAGTGGAAAAGATCTAAGTCTAGGCCTAAGAATAGGAGGTGCTTTAATTGTGGTGATCCTGATCATTTTATTAAAGACTGTCCTGAAAAGAAAAACAATAATCAAAATAATAATAACCAATCTAATGAACAAGTGAATCATGCTTCTTTATCTGGTGAAGACTCTGGTGATGTCTTTATGGTGACTGACTTATGTGATTCTGTGAATTATGTGCATTCATCTACTGTGTGTGAAAATGAATGGCTAATTGATTCTGGTTGCTCTTATCACATGTCACCTCTTAGAAATTTGTTTTCTAATTATAAAGAAGTTGAGAATGGTTCTGTTTCTATTGCTAATGAGAAACTTTGTAAAGTTGCTGGTATTGGTGATGTTTATTTGAAATTTGATTCTGGTTATTCTATGACTCTAAAAGATGTAAGACATGTTCCTGCTTTGTGCAATAATTTGTTGTCTTGTTCTGGTTTAGAATCACGTGGTCTAGAGGGTAGATGGGGAAATGGTGTTATGAAAATCATAAAGGGTTCTTTGGTTGTTTTCAAAGGTGAAAAGAAAAGACATCTTTATGTTTGCAAAACTGAATCTGTATATGATAATGTGAATTCTGTGACTGATGACTTGACTAATCTGTGCCATAGGAGATTAGGTCATTTAAGTTCTAAAGGTCTAGAGAATTTGCATGAAAAAGGTTGCGTTGGTAAAGACGTGTTGTCTTGCATGCCTTTCTGTGATTCGTGTGTTTTTGGCAAACAACAAAGAGTGAAATTCCCGGATTTCCCTTCCCCTAATGTGACTATGTGTCCTGTGCATGTTGACGAATCTGTGTCCAGTGCTACTCCCTGCGAGGTGGAGCATTTAACTGGTGTACGTCATGTTAATGAACCTGAAATTCATGGAATGCCTGTAAATCATGGTTGTGTTGTTGAACATGAACATGTTGTGCATGATGAATTGGTTTCGATTGAACATGAAGATTTGCATGATGTAGCTTATGCTATTAGTTGCTTAATGTATTTGCTGATTAGTACTTGGCATGGTATAGCTTATGCTATTAGTTGCTTTAGTAGGTATATGACTAATCCTAGCTTTGTGCTTTGGAATGTTATTCAATGGTTGTTATCTGTAGGTGATAATCTAAGTGATTATGTGTTTTATCCTGCTGATATGTGTACTATGTGTTTGTCCATTAGTATGTTTCAATCATGTTTAAAATTTTTTAAATTTGATACTGATGATTGATTACTAGGTGTTAACTATTTTTTATTAGTATAACTGTTGTGTGCTTGTTATATGATTGTTACCCCGGTTATTGACTTTAACCTCTTTGTGTTGGTTATTGTCTGTGTTCTCTGTCTGTGCTGTGTGCTATGACAAGAACTTGGTCCACACAATGCTTTGTGTGTTGTGGGGACCCTTTGGGCGATGATGAGTCATCTATTGGGTTATCCTTACGTCGAGGTGGAGCCGGTATTGTGCCAAGGTGGAGATTTGTTGGGTTTTGGCCCATTACCTATTAAATCCATTGGGCTTTCTTACCCATTTGTTTGGCCCTCTTCCCTTTACCACTCAACCGAACCCCCTTTCCCTTGCAGCCCTTCACCCTTCATCTTCCACGTCCAGAATGTTCCAGCCCTTGCGCCTCTTCAGCTGGTTCGTCTCTTGGGAACTCACACCATCCTCTTCGTCTCCCTCTTGCCTTTATGTTGGCCTTGGTTAATGATGAGGCCAACACCTCTGAAACCCCAAAAACCAGAGTGCAATTTTCGTCCCCCCTTTTCGTTACTGTGTGTGCGGTGGGTGGCCGTGAGTGTGGTGCTTTGTGCGCTGGTTTGTGCTGTGTGGTGCTGTGTGCGCCTTGTGCTTGGGTTGGTGCTGTGTGCGCTGTGGTGTGTGTGGCCGTGAGTGGTTTGGTGCTGTGTGCGCTGACTTGTGGTGGAGTGTGGTGCTGTGTGCTGGCTTAGTGCTGTGTGTGCTGGCTTAGTGCTGTGTGAGCTTGGCTTGGTGCTGTGTGTGTGTGCCGTGAGCTTGGGTGGTGCTGTGTGTGTGTGCCGTGAGCTTGGGTGGTGCTGTGTGCATGCCCTGTGCTGTGTTGCCGTGAGAAAGCTGTGAGCTTTGGTGCTGTGGCAGCAGCTGTGCTTGGCTGGGTGCTTGGGCAGCGCTCGGGCAGTGTGGTCTTCGGGTAGTGTCTTAGGGCAGTGTGTGTGTCTCCCCTTTTGGATACGATACCTTGGTTCCCCGGTGACGACGTTGGAAGGATACCCAGCTCGACCTGAGCCCTAATCCCTTACTCTTGCTTTGCATTTCAGTTTATAGTTTTATTTGTTGAAACTGTATACTGTGATCTGTTTTTTGTTTCTTGATTGCAGGTTATCAATCGAGACTGGAAAGCGGAACGAAATCCTTACAGCTGGTTTTGATAACAATTTAGGACTATTTTGGTCATTGTAATATGAAATAGACTTAGTTAAAAGCAACTATTTTTGGTAGATCGTAACGAAAAAACTTTCTCCGGCCCGAAATGTACTTATGACGTGCACGGTTCTTGTTCATCATGGATTGCCTCGTTCCTCGTTTTTCTAACTATCCATATATATACATATAAATATAAATTTGTATTTTCATTCAGTTATTCAACAACCCTTCGATTTTAACGGTCGAAAGCATATATACTCGATTGCATTGGATTTTTTTATATTTACATATATAATAACATCAAATGGCGTCGGCGGCGACTGTGGCGAATGGGCCGAAGAAGGAAAACAAGCGTGCCGGCGGAGTCGACTGGCCGTCCAATTCAATGGTGACGCCTCTACTGACGGATCTCTATCAGTTCACCATGGCCTATGCTTACTGGAAAGCCGGCAAGCACGAGGAACGTGCCGTGTAATACTCTTCTTCTTCTTCTATTGGTTTATTAATTTCATGGGGACGGACTGATGTCAAATTGAGACAGCGATATAATTCTGTAAAAAAAAATAGGTGTGAAATTTGAAAAGCAACAATGCGCAGATTTGATTGGTAATTTGAGCTGTTTTTAGTTAATGCATAGGTGAAAGTTGATCATAAATATGTTTTTGTCATCTTGAGTTTAGGCTCTCGTAATATTATTTTTCCTATTTACTAGATCACAAAACACCTCTTGAGGAAGTGTTTGCGAGATAAAAAGCGGAAAAAAAAAAAAATTTTTGCTCTACTTGTGTTAAAAAAAGTTCTCATTCGTACATTGCTTAATCTTTCAGGTTTGACCTGTATTTCCGAAGAAACCCCTTCGGCGGCGAATATACAGTTTTTGCTGGCCTGGAAGAGTGCATAAAGTTAATTGCTAACTTTAGATTTACAGAGGATGACATTTCTTTTATCCGATCATCCTTGCCTCCATCATGTGAGGTATACGATTCTCTTGAATTTATGTGTACTGCTAAATTATGAAAGAGTTTTTACTATTTGGTAACATTTATGTTATATTGATTCTTGAAAATAAAGTTTCTTTTTAATAGCATTATGTAGTTTTAGTTGTAACAAATCTTCTGTTGCATCACTGTTTATTTTCTTTAAAAATCTGACCTTTAGTTAGGAAACAAAATTTTATAATTGAAAAATGATCTCTATCGTTTAGATGTGTTGAACTTTCACTGTTTTGCTTTAGGTTGGCTTCTTTGACTACCTTCGAAACACAAATTGTTCCGATGTGGAGCTATACGCTATTTCTGAAGGATTTGTTGTATTTCCAAAAATACCATTGGTGAGGATTGAAGGGCCCGTTGCTGTAAGTTTTAGGCTTACGAAATCGTATTTAGTGAGAATTTACATCGTGATTTATTCCTAGTACCGCTTTAATAAGCATCTTCTCAAGAGTTTTTTTCTTTATTTTCCAACTAATCGATTATCTTCACCTTTTAAGGTGGTTCAACTGCTTGAAACCCCACTTGTAAATCTTATAAACTATGCATCTTTAGTTGCTACAAATGCTGCAAGGCATCGTTCCGTTGTCGGGAAATCCAAACTTCTCATTGAATATGGGCTGCGACGGGCACAGGTTTCATAAATTGTCCAAATTGTTTCATTTCTAAGTGCTAATCTTTGTCATAGTGTCGAATGCTAGTGGTTCTCACTTTCATGCAGGGCCCTGATGGTGGTGTGGGAGCATCAAAATATTGCTACATGGGTGGATTTGATGCCACAAGGTGATTTTCACTAAAACATCGAATTTATATTTCCGTTCTTAACATTCATGTGTCACTTTATCATGTTGTCAAGGTTATCCAAAGCATCTAGTGGTGCCGTAGTATACCTTTAATGAAACTTGCAGGGAGGCACTGAGTATTACTTTCTAATTTTTTGTTCAAAATAATTATGTTTGTGAAAATCAACAAGACATACTAACCAGAGCATCATCTGTTGGTATCTAGTGATTTGTTCTTACTCATTATATTTTGTTGTTTGTTAAAAATATTCGGTAAAAGCCGTCGTTCGCGCTATGGAATAAGTTTTCATCTTGATCTTGGACTCGAGATGAAACTGGCGAATTCGTCAAATAATAATGCACCACAGAATCATGTGACTGAGTTTAATTATCTACTACTAAATAGGCTGCAATGGCCAACCATTCAAAACTCACTGCGTAAATGTGGAGTGTGTATCTATCCCTTCTCATCAACCTAAGACAGAAAACACATGAGTCATGACACCTCCTTTTAGTTTTTAATATTTTTGGAACTCATTAGTGAGACTATTCTATTTTTGCTGTTGCATTCTAACAGCAATGTTGCTGCTGGAAAATTATATGGAATCCCACTCCGAGGAACTCTTTCCCATGACTTTGTCAGCTCCTTTTTGGTAAATCAAGCATAAAATACTTATATTAAGCAATTGTGTTTTTGCTGGAAAACAATTCACTGCAGATTGATTACCATATGGGGAACAATTTTTCCTTTGGTTGTGCAATATATTAAGCATCATAATCATCACTTGGAAGTGCAGGCTTATTTATCGTGTTATGTGTGTGTATTACATTCTAGTAATTCGCTCTTTTCTGAGCCATATGCATTTAGAATCATGTCCCTTAACTTAAATTTTTTTGACTTAGTGAAAATGATTTTTAACCATTTTTTAAAAGACCTTCTCGATCCAATGCATTTTCAATTGACTCTCGTCTACACTTCAAAAATTAGTAGCAAGTCTGTTTTGGCAATACAAACTGGCTTTGGTTCTGTATTCACTCCCTGTTGTGCACACATGACACACTAGTGGTGTAAACCTTAGTTCAAAGTCCTTGCTATGTGTCGATATGCTCCTAGCACAATTTCATCAGTCATCTCACTGAATCAAGTACTTTGCAGAGTCCTGATGAGATATCTGAGAAATCACTCCGAAGCTACGATGGCTCAAATATTTGTCAGGACTTCGTTAGTTTAGTGCAAGCGTGGTTGAGTAAACTAAAGGTGCATTGGATTTCTCATTCCTTCTTTGCGGTGTATTTTATTTTTTCTGTACTCAATATTTAATCTGCATCCATATCAATGTCTTTGCCTCTGTGCAATTTTACAATATGCAAAAACTTGTAGATCTACTGAGACCTTGTACCATCTTTTACCAATCAACTCCCAGAATGACTCTTTGACTCTTAATATCCATATTGTATGACATGGCATGGAAGTAATCGCACTGACCATGCATGGGGATGATATAATAAAGCTTCAGCCACCTGGGAATTGATTTACTAGGCCGGAATCGTGAGGACTAAAACATCCCGAAAAATTGGTCACGAAATCTTGTAACAGACATGAGTTCAAATGTTGCAAATTATGACAAACTTATTTTTGGGGATGGAATCAGGATTTTGATTTAGATATCCTCCGAGGTTTGATGCTTAAAAAATCCATCGCGCTTTAATGTATGACAGGGGCCATAACACTATGTCATTACTCAATTCAATCAATTCAGTTAGCAACTCAAGCTGTGAAAGATCCGTTATAGACTTGAGTTTATATTTGGCTGATTTTGATGTTTGCCTTGTACAGCGGTCACATATATTAGGTGGAATTTTTGGTGAAACCAATCGAAGTGAGTTGGCTGCTTTCATCTCATATGCGCTTGCCTTTCCCAAAAACTTTCTGGCTCTTGTCGACACATATGATGTAAGTACACTCCACAACTGTTCAGGCTATTTACCCAACAAAACCTGTTATACTTTATTTGCTTTTGTTTTTGGTTTAGGATATTGCATTTTGCTAGAGCCACTCAATTCTTGCTGAATGTTCATGTATTAATTTCATAACTTACGATTATGTTGTATGAATAAGTTGCAAGCATTGAAGTTATTTTACAACTAGTACATAAGTTCATATGATGGTCACTCTGCTGTATTTGACTTAACATTAACTCAAGACCACCCAGTGGATGTATTTTGTGGCCTCTACTGTGTAAATTTAGTGGCAAAAGTTTTAATCAAAATTGATCCTTAAGGACTTGAAATTTCGAAAAGTACCAGTTTTCTTGGAATCCCTGCTATATCTGCTGTATTTTCGTAATTTCTCCTTGAGGTTCTTATCGTATCACTTAAATTTTGGATCTTTTATTGGAACCTGCGATTTCCATCCCCGTTTCACTTATTTCTCTCTGAATTGCAAATTCATTGATGTTTTTTTGAGCAATTTGATGTTTTGAACAGGTTATGAAAAGTGGTATTCCTAATTTTTGTGCAGTTGCTCTTGCTCTCAATGATTTGGGGTACGTCAAAAAGGCTTATCCCTTTTTTTGTATTTAACTCGTAACAGCAGCCATGTGTAATGAACTAGCATTTAGTGTCTCCATTTGGGTTCACCTTGATGACAGACCGAAAAGGACGTAACGTCTAAACGATAATATTTTGTTTGAATCCCACAAGTTAATATAACCGGACTTATCAGGCCATTGATTTGTTTAATAACACCTTCATTTCTTTAATGTATTTTTGTAGATATACAGCACTAGGTATCCGACTGGATTCTGGTGATCTTGCCTACCTTTCTTGTGAATCTCGAAAGATCTTTCAGGCCATCGAGAAGGAATTCAGAGTGCAAAATTTTGGAAAAAATACCATCACAGCGAGTAATGATCTTAATGAAGAAACGATCGATGCTTTAAACAAACAGGTGAAGGAGACCGACAATAAATTTTTAGAGCTTTTATATATTTTGCTTATTCAATATCTCTTTTTGTCCCCAGGGTCACGAAGTTGATTTATTTGGAATCGGCACTCATTTGGTTACGTGCTATGCTCAACCTGCTCTTGGTGTTGTTTTCAAGTTGGTTGAAATAAACAACCAGCCGCGCATCAAACTGTCCGAAGACATTTCGAAGGTTTGATTGGTTCATGATATATTTCTTCATGATATATTTCATAATATTCTCGTTTCAGGTCTCCATCCCATGCAAAAAACGATGCTACAGATTGTATGGGAAAGAAGGTTACCCTCTTGTCGACATTATGACGAGGGAAAATGAACCACCTCCAAAGGTAATCTTTCAAAATTTCCACTTTTCTTTAAAAAAAATTATGTTTACTCCCGATATTTTACTTGTTAATATCTAACAATATCAGTAACATTTGTTGAAATAATGAATAAACTAGATTCATTGATCTAGTTAAGTGCATGATAAATTTCTAAGTGTACTTAGAATGTCCTATTCGTGAATTAAGGAGAATTCATATACTTGTATTTATTCATGCTCCTCACCTTCTAACAAATTGGTATCAAGAGCCAAAATTGTGTTTGGAGGCAATAGAACTTGAAAAAAAAAATTCTAGTGGAACCCCTTTTCAAGCTCCAGCATTTACAAAAGAAAATTATGGTAATTGGTGCATTCGAATTAAGGCTTTGTTTGGAGCCTATGAAGCATGGGAACCTGTGGAAAAAAGTGTCAAAAAAGAAGATGTAGATGCAGCCACCAAGAAGAAAGACCAAAAAGCATTCACTCTCATTCATCAAAATTTAGATGAGAAGATGTGTGAGAAGGTTGCTAGTGGAACCACATCCAAGCAAGCATGGGAAGTTCTTCAAGCCTAGGAGTTGATAAAGTAAAGAAAGTGTCTCCAAACACTACGATTTGAGTTTGAATCTCTGCACATGAAGGATTCAGAATCTATTTCAGATTATATTTCACCGGTTTTGGCTACACTAACCAAATGAAGAGATATGGAGATGACGTGAAACTTGACCGGGTGGTTGGAAAAATTTAGCGATCTTTGGATCCAAAATTTAATTATATTGTTGAAGCCATCGAAGAGTCAAAAGGCATGGATACTATGAACATTGATGAACTTGCCGGATTATTGCAAGCTCATGAAGAAAGATTGAAGAAACCGGTTCAAGAATCGTTAAAGCAAGTTTTGAAAGCAAAACTATCTTTGGAGGAGAAGGAACAAATCACTTTCCAAAGAGGCCGAGAGCGTGGAGGAGCTCATGGCGAATATCATGGTCGGGGCCATGTTCGTGGAAATAGAGGACGAGATGAGATGGCTGCCGTAATGATGAGAAAAGCCAAAACTTCAACCAAGGAAGAGGTCATGGACGAGGTAGAGGTCCAAGAGGTGGAAGTTATAGACCAAACCAACCAAGGTATAACAAATCAAATATTAAATGTTATAATTGTCATCGTTTAGGCCATTATTCTTGGGAACGCAAAAGTAATGTGGAGGAGACAAACAATCTCGTGGAGAGTAACAACAAAGAATATATAGATCCTACTTTGCTTCTCACTTGCAAAAGTAATCAAAGTGAAGAGAACAACCAATGGTACCTTGATTCCGGCGCAAGTAGTCACATTTGCGGAAGGAGAAACTTCATGGAACTTTATGAATCAATTTGTGGCAATATTACTTTTGGAGATTCTTCAAAAGTCCAAGTGAAAGGGAAATGTACTATTTTTAATTCGATCAAAGATGGAAACATCAATTTATTTCTAATGTCTTTTATGTACCGGACATGAAAAGCAATATTTTGAGCTTGGGACAACTGTTGGAGAAAAATTATGACATCCAGTTGAAAGATAAAATCATGACAATGAAAGATGAAAATGTAAGATTGCTAGCACAAATGACGAAAAATAGAATGCTTCTATTAACATTCAAAATGATGTTCAGATGTGGTTGAAATCTTGTTTCAATAATTCTTCTTGGCTATGGCATATGAGACTTGGACACTGAAATTTTGATGGCTTAAAAATTATGAGTAAAAGAAGAATGGTGAAGGGACTGCCTTTTACAGACCATCTGAATCAACTTCGTGAAGGATGTCTTTTTGCAAGCAAGCAAGAAAAAGTTTTCCTAAAGAGTCTTTGAAAAAAGCTCAATCTCCGTTGGAGTTGATCCACTCGACTTATGTGGACCTATCAAGCCATCATCGATTGGTAAGAATAATTATTTAGTAATTTTTATTGATGATTATTCTCAGAAAACTTTGATATATTTTCGGAGGTGTTTGAAACTTTCAAGAAGTTCAAAACTATGGTGGAGAAACAAAGTGGCTGTCAAATCAAAGTACTTCGGTCCGATAGAGATGGTGAGTACACTCAAATGAATTCAAAGAATTTTGTGAGAAGAATTGTATTCATCGTCCCATGACAGCTCCATATTCACCACAACAAAATGGAGTAGGTGAAAGAAAGAATCAGACCATTCTTAACATGGCAAGGAGTATGTTGAAAAGCAAAAATATACCGAAGGGGTGTTGGGCCGAAGCGATTGCTTGTGCGGTTTACTTGACTAATCGGCGTCACACTAAAAGTATTGATGGCATAACACCTCAAGAAGCTTGGAGTTGTTTCAAGCCAAGTGTTGCTCACTTGCGGGCTTTTGGAAGCATAGCTTATGCACATGTGCCGGACGAGAAAAAGACTAAACTTGATGATAAAAGCCAAATGTATATTTTATTGGTTATGATCAAAGTTTTAAAGGGTATAAATTGTACAATCCAGGCAATGGAAAATTGTTGAGTAGAGGGTTGATGAAGAAAGTACATGGGAATGGAACCTTCCAAAAGAAGATCATCAATTTTATCCCTTCTTTGAATAAGACGACTTGGTGCAACATAATACTCCACCACCAACACCTACACCACAAAATCAACAAGTTGATGTAGCAAGTAAGCAAGTTCTAGTGAATGACTTAGAGGAACTAGAAGTCTACAGTACTTATATGACATAACTGACGAGGTAACACAAAATTTAAGTGATACGACTCAATTTTGCTTTTCTGTGGATGTTGAACTACAAGGCTATGAAAATGCTTCTTACGAAAAGAAATGGAGAGATGCCATGGATGATGAGATAAAACCAATAAAAAGAACAACACATGGGAGTTAGCATCATTACCTAAAGGGAAAAATACCATTGAAGTTAAGTGGGCGTATAAGTTGAAGAAAAATTCAAAAGGCGAAACACAAAGCAAGATTATTTGCCAAAGGTTACAAGCAAAAGAACCAGGTATTTCATGAAAGGAGCAAGCACATTGATATGAGGTATCATTTCATTCGAGAGTACTATCAAATAAAGAAATTGTACTTGAGTTTGTGAAATCTGAAGATCAAGTTGCGGATATTATCACAAATCACAAAGCCCTTAAGTATTTCAAAGTTGCGATTAATTAATGAATCAAGTTTAAGAGGGTGTGTTGAAATTATGAATAAACTAGATTCATTGATCTAGTTAGTGCATGATACATTTCTAAATGTATTTTAGAATGTCATATTCCTGAATTAAGGAGAATTCATATATTTGTATTTATTTATGTATTTAGTAGATTAAGATGTATGGAATTTAATGTGGTACATGTACTAGATAGATACATATTGGTGACCACCTATAAATAGTCCATGATTTGTAGTCATTTGGAACAAGTCAAGTTTGAGTGATAATAAAATTCTTAAAGTTTTCTCCACTTCTATATAATATAGTGAGTTTGTGTGTTCATGCTCTCCACTTTCTAACAACATTTCGTACGGGTAACTGTTGTGTTCAAAAGTAGTTTGGTGAAACAAAATAGAAAAATCTGTGTGGAGTATGTGTCAGTTGGCCAGAAAGAAGTTGGATTTTAGATAGCACCAGTGTCGCCTATCTGCTCTAACATATAGATTATACTTTTCGATATGCAGGTGGGTGAACGAATTTTATGTCGACATCCATTTACCGAATCCAAGAGAGCATATGTTGTTCCACAGCGTGTTGAGGTGCTAATGAAGTGCTTTTGGCCAGGCAGATCGGGTAAGGTTTGCTAGTTTCTTGTGTTACCTCTGATACATCACTATCATCTGGCAGAGCTACTCTTCAATGGAGTTGCCTCTGCTTTTGTATTTGCTTGGCAATTTCGTGCCTTCATTTGAAACTTCTTTTTCATAGTTCAAGAAGTATTCCTGGATGCATGTGTGTATAGAGATGGCCTAGTGATATTTGAGAAAATAAATTAACGACCATCTAGTAATTCTAGTTTTACCTATCACAAAAATCAATGGCAAGGGAATTCACAATGTATTAAGTTGAAAAATATGATATTAACATGTTCAGTTTCTGTGTGGATACAAATATGCAGGAAAGGATAGAGAAGAGTTGCTACCAATTAAACAGATCAGAGAACAGTGTATGAAACAACTGGAACAGATGCGACCAGACCACATGCGAAGATTGAATCCGACACCTTACAAGGTAACAACCTTGAATCACATATATCACAGAGTCATTAGACAATTAGATTCCAACGCTTTTGTGTCATGGTTTTTCATGGTTTGTAGCATTTACTTGTGAGCAGGTTAGTGTAAGTGCAAAGTTATACGACTTCATTCATTCCTTGTGGCTCAACGAAGCACCAGTTGGAGAGTTGCGGTAAAATGGGCAAGGACTTGTCCTTGAAAATGAATTACATGTCGAACTGAAATACACCAGCTGGTGACTGTGGACGCGACTGAAAAGCTTGATCACTTGCCTATATATTCTTGTTAAATTAAGGGTTCCTTTTCTTTCCCTTGGTTGTGTACTCACCAAATCGTTCGATGGATAGTAGCTGATGTCGCATGCGATCCTTGGGAGTGGACTTAAAACTAAATTCTAATTTGTGTGTTGCTAATTAGAACATAAACATACATTATAGAATTTATGGATTTTTAAACTTGAGGTTTTAAATCCTTTTAAGTTGCGTTTGGATTAACTTATTTGAAGTTAAAGCCGCCAGATGGAAGCATTACCATGGAAGGCCTCAAGTCAAGGCCAGTAAGGATGAGACATGTAACTATCCCAATGAAAAACAAATAATCTAATTTATTGGTAATCTTTTTAATTAACAAAAAATTATAGTTTCAAAGTACATTCAATTGCCTCATCACGATCTTTCGATGAAATTTCTTATCCATTCGGGTAATCGAACCTAGAAATTTAGTTAATCGGTTCGATTAGTGTAGTTAAGAGATGATGAACTGACATTAGTAGTGGAACTAATTCTTTGCCAGTTACCTCAGATGGGTCTGTTTTGTACCATTAACTTCATAATATACTCCACAGCTTCTTGCAAAATCTAACTATCAAAGAAATGGGATTCTCCACTATTCTCGAATTCATTTCTAAAATTTATGGAGCGGGTTTGTTGCTCTTTGTGTATATGAATAGTCCACCTTGAAATTTTAGTTTCTAAATGGTATCATCTTATATATATACATGTAGATAAAATTATATACTCTGAACAAATTTTAAAATATTTAAGATATTTACGCATATAAATATTATATAAAATGATATTTTATAATAGAAAATTATGAAATGCTCTATTGTAAAATTCGGACTGTTGGGTTTTGGCCCATTACCACTTTATTCCTTGTTGGGCTTTTGGCCCTCCTTCCTATTGCCTATAACCGAGCCCCTTTTTCATCCCCTCATCACCTTTCCAACTCCCCCCCACTCCAGAAGCTTCCTGGCTCTATGTGTGCGCCTCTTCATCTGGTTTTGACTGAATCTTGGGACTTGCTCTTATTCACTTCGTCTCCCTCGGTGCTATTAATGTTGGCTTGGTTCATGATGAGGTAACACTCTGAAAACCCGAAAATCCTTTGTGTATTTTCGGCCTCCCCCCTTCCTTTCGTGTCACTGTTTCAGTGGTGGTTGGCCGTGAGTTTTGTGCTCCGGTTGTGAGTGGTTTCCGACACTGGCCGTGTGAAAAGCTTGGTGCTTTTGTGGCTCTGTGCTTCCGGCAGTGTCTTCGGGCAGCGTTCTGGGCAGTGTCTTCGGGCAGTGTTTGTCTCCATCTGTTGGATTCGATACCTTGGTTCCCCGGTGAAGACGTTGAAAGGAATCCCTGCTCGACCTGAGCCCTAATTCCTAAACTCTTGTTTGCATTTCAGTTTATTGATTTATATTGAAATTGTATACTGTGAGTGCTTTGTTTCTTGATTGCAGGTTACCAATCGGGATTGAAAGCGGAACGTACACCTTACAGTGGTATCAGAGCGTTCCGTGCCTGGTGGAGTGCTCGGTTGACCTCGGGCAGTGCTCTTTTGGTCTCGGGCAGTGCTCGGTGGACTTCGGGCAGCGGCTGGAGTGCTCGGGCAGACCTCGGGCAGCGGCTGGTGTGCTCGGTGGTCTCGGGCAGTGCTTGGTAGGGCTTCGGGCAGCAGCAGTGGGCTTCGGGCAGCGGCTGGAGAGCTCGGGCAGCTACTGGAATCTCGGGCAGATTCCGGGCAGACACTTCGGTGCTTCGGGCAGTGTGGTTTTTGTCACCCCAGAGCTTTGTCTCTAGGTAGTAAGTGATTATTCAACCCTTTAATCATTTTACTATCTTGTTCCTAGGTGTAATTGTGTCCCTTACGCGTAGGAAAATCTCTATCTGAAGCCACATGCTCGTACACCGTTGAGTGTATTGTGATCTTGTGGGTGATAGCGATTTTTCCTTCCCTTAGCTTGGTTAATTCTTTCATTGTGTTTTGTGCCTTGTGGTCCTTGCTTCTGCTGTTTGGTTGTTGAAATTGTGTGTGCCTCTCTGCTTAGTTGTGATGGCTTCAATTTCTGGATATAACCTTGAACATTTTAATGGAAAACTGATTTTTCTATATGGCAACAAAAGATGAAAGGAATTTTAATACAGCAAAAGGTATTTAAAGCTATTGACGGTAATTGGGCTGAGAACATTACAACTGCTAAGAAACTTGAAGATGACGAATATGCTTATTCTTCTATTATCTTGAACTTGTCTGACTCTGTGCTCAGGAAGTGTGGTAAACTATCATCTGCTAGAGAACTTTGGGAAAAATTAGAAGAAATGTTTACTGAAAAATCATTGCCTAGTAAACTTTTCTTGTTGGAAAAATTTTTCAGATTCAAGCTAGACTTGAACAAAGACGTAGATGAGAATTTGGATGTGTTTACTAAGTTAATTCAAGATATTAAATTGACAGGAGATAAGAACATTGACGACTATTCACCTATTGTTCTTCTAAATGCTATTCCTGAAAATTATAGTGATGTAAAATCCGCCATTAAGTACGGTAGAGATTATATTACATTGGATACTGTAATGAACGGCTTGAAAAGCAAGGAATTAGATTTAAAAGTTAACAAAGGTAATAGGCAATGCTCTGGTGAAGTTATGCACGTTCGTGGTAGATCACAACATAGGCATAATAACAATAACCAATATCAAAAAGGTGATAAAAGAGGAAAGAGTAAGGCTAGATCGAAATCTAGGTCTAGTAAAAGAAAATGTTACAATTGTGGGGACCCTAATCATTTCATAAAAGATTGTCCTAAAAAGAAAAACCAGAATAAAAATGGAAATCAGACACGTGAACAAGCGAACATTGCTTCTACCTCTGGGGAAAACATGGGGGATATTTTTATGGTGACTGAATTATGTGATTCTGTGAACTCTGTGCTTTCATTACCTGTGTGTGAAAATGAATGGCTTATTGATTCAGGTTGCAC
Organism: Haberlea rhodopensis; assembly: GCA_907163345.1. Classification (NCBI taxonomy): domain Eukaryota; kingdom Viridiplantae; phylum Streptophyta; class Magnoliopsida; order Lamiales; family Gesneriaceae; genus Haberlea; species Haberlea rhodopensis. The sequence continues at coordinate 2,057,057 of CAJQUN010000060.1, forward strand.
TTATCACATGACACCACTTAAAAATTTGTTTTCTAGCTACAGAGAAATTGAGCATGCTTCTGTTTCTATGGCCAATGAGAAATTGTGTAAAGTTTCTGGTATTGGTAATATTTGTCTGAAATTTGAATCTGGTTATTCTTTGACTTTGAAAGATGTTAAACATGTTCCTGCTTTGTGCAATAACTTGATGTCTTGTGCTGCTTTAGAGTCTGATGGTTATGAGGGTAAATGGGGAAATAGTTGCATGAAAATTATGCGGGGGTCTTTGGTAGCTTTTAAAGCTGAGAATATGAGGAATTTATATGTTTGCAAAACAGTCTGTGATAAAATCTGTGCTAATTCTGTGTCAGATAATTTAACTGATTTATGGCATAAAAGGTTAGGTCATATGAGTTCTAAAGGATTAGAGATTTTACATAAGGATGGTTGTTTTGGTAGGGATAAATTGTCTTGCATGACTTTTTGTGATTCCTGTGTGTTAGGCAAACAACAAAGAGTTAAATTCCCTATCTCCCATTCCCCTAATGTGACTAAGTGTTCTGATATACTTGAATACCTGCATGCTGATGTTTGGGGACCTTCACCCGTCCCAACTCAAGGTGGTAATAGGTATTTTTTGTCTATCATTGATGATTACTCTAGAAAAGTGTGGATTTTTCTAATGAAGAATAAATCTGATGTTTTTTATAAGTTTAAAAACTGGAAGATTTTAATTGAAAACCAAACTGGAAAAAAGATTAAACGGCTTAGGACTGATATTGGAATGGAATTCTGTAATATCTTGTTTGATGACTTGTGCTGTGAATCTGGGATTCTGAGACACAAGACTGTGCCCTATACTCCCCAGCAAAATGGTGTTGCTGAGAGGATGAACAGGACTTTACTCGAGAGAGTTAGAAGTATGCTTGCATCTTTTGGACTCTCAAAGAAGTTCTGGGGCGAAGCTGTCGTGACAGCTTCTTATTTGATAAATAGATCCCCTTCCGTGCCTTTGAATGGTAAGTGTCCCGAAAGTGTTTTTTCTGGTAAACAATTAGATTTTTCAAATCTGAAAGTGTTTGGTTGTTCTGTATTTGTGCATAGGAAAGGAGACAAACTTGAACCTAGGTCAGTTAAATGCGTCTTTCTTGGTTATCCTGAGGGTGTAAAAGGATATAGGCTGTGGTTAAGATGTGAACCTGGTTTTAAAACTATTATAAGTAGGGATGTCATTTTTAATGAATCTGAAATGCCTTACTTGCTTCCATCTTTGCCTGAATCTGACTGCGTGTCTGAGTCTACACCGAGCAAGGTTGAGTCTTTGCCTATTGTTACCCCTGTTATTGAAAACGATGTGCTCCCTAATATGAATCATGAGAACTTGCCTGTTAATGAACCTGATTTGCATGAAAATGTTGACGAACATGTGCATAATGAATTGGTTGCTGATGAACATGAAGATCTGCATGATTATATGTTGACTAGGGATAGAGTTAAAAGAAATGTGAAACAACCTGCTAGGTTTAATGATTTTCACCTCACATCGCATGTTTTCAATATGGTTGAGTCTATTGATAATTGTGAGCCTAAGACCTATAATGAAGCTTTGAAATCTAAAAATGCTGTGCATTGGCTTAGTGCCATGAAAGATTAAATGCATTCTTTAGTTGTGAATCATACATGGACTCTTGTACCTAAACCTGTTAATTGCTCTTTGGTAGATTGCAAATGGTTATTTAAGGTAAAGAATGAAGTTGATTCTGTTAGATATAAAGCTAGACTAGTTGCAAAAGGTTTTACTCAAAGAGAGGGTATTGACTATACTGAAATTTTTGCTCCTGTTGTTAAGTTTACTAATGTGAGAATTTTATTATCACTTGTTGCTCACTTTAATTGGGAACTTAAACAGATGGATGTTAAAACCGCTTTTTTGCATGGTGACTTAGATGAAAAGATTTTCATGAAACAACCTGATGGTTTTGTTGACTCAAAGAACCCTAATCATGTTTGTTTGCTTAATAAATCTTTGTATGGCCTAAAGCAGTCACCTAGGCAATGGAATAAGAAGTTTGATGAATGCATGCTTACCTTAAAATTTAAAAGAAGCTCTTTTGATCATTGCTTGTATTTTAAGGATAAAATGCCAGTGTTGTTTTCTTGTTGATTTATGTGGATGACATGTTGATTGCTAGTCCTTGTCTGAAATCCATTGAGCATATTAAGAACTGTCTAAGTGATAATTTTGATATGAAGTTCTTAGGAGATGCTAGTAGAATCCTAGGCATGGACATTGTTAGAGATAGGAAGGAATCTACTCTCTGGTTAAAGCAAACTTCTTATGTAGAGAAAATTTTAAATAAATTTTCCATGTTTGATGCAAAACCTGTTAACGTGCCCTTAGCTGCTCATTTTGTGCTAAGTAAAGATCAAAGTCCCAAAACTGATGCTGACTTTGATGCCATGAAAAATGTACCGTATTCAAATACAATTGGTTCTATAATGTATTTGATGGTTAGCACTAGACCTGACATTGCTTATGCTGTTAGTTGCTTAAGTAGATATATGTCTAACCCTGGTGTGGTACATTGGAATGCTGTTAAGTGGTTGTTGCGATATTTGAAAAACTCTATGCATTATGGCTTATGTTTTTCTAAATATGCTGATGGTGTTAAGTTGAATGGTTATGTGGATTCTAATTATGCGAATGATAAGGACAATAGAAAATCTACAACTTCTTATGTTTTTACTTTGTGTGGAGCATGTATAAGTTGGAAATCGCAGCTGCAGCATATCGTTGCCTTGTCGACAACGGAGTCTGAATATGTTGCTGTAACAGAAGCTTTGAAGGAAGCTGTCTGGCTGAAAGGTTTGATCTCTGAACTTAGCTTGCTTGAAGGTAAGGTAGAGGTATTTTCTGATTCTCAGTCTGGTATTCAATTGTGTAAGAATCCTGTTTTTCATGACCGCACTAAGCATATTGATGTTAGATTTCATTACATTAGGGATGTAGTGGCTAAAGGATTAGTTAATCTTGAAAAGATTCCTTCTGAATATAATCCTGCTGATATGGGAACTAAGTGTTTACCTATTTCTAAACTTCAATCATGTCTTAAAATTTTGAATTTTGATACAGGTGATTGATTACTGGTGTTAACTATTTTGATAGTATATAATTGATGTGTGCGTGTTATAGTATTGTTACCCCGGTTATTGACTTTAACCTCCTTTGTGTTGGTTATTGTCTGTGTTCTTTGTCTGTGCTGTGTGCTATGACAAGAACTTGGTCCACACAATGCTTTGTGTGTTGTGGGGACCCTTTGGGCGATGATGAGTCATCTATAGGGTTTTCCTTACGTCGATGTGGAGCCGGTATTGTGCCAAGGTGGAGATTTGTTGTGTTTTGGCCATTACCACTTTATTCCTTGTTGGGCTTTTGGCCCTCCTTCCTATTGCCTATAACCGAGCCCCTTTTTCATCCCCTCATCACCTTTCCAACTCCCCCCCACTCCAGAAGCTTCCTGGCTCTATGCGTGCGCCTCTTCATCTGGTTTTGACTGAATCTTGGGACTTGCTCTTATTCACTTCGTCTCCCTCGGTGCTATTAATGTTGGCTTGGTTCATGATGAGGTAACACTCTGAAAACCCGAAAATCCTTTGTGTATTTTCGGCCTCCCCCCCTTCCTTTCGTGTCACTGTTTCAGTTGTGGTTGGCCGTGAGTTTTGTGCTCCGGTTGTGAGTGGTTTCCGACACTGGCCGTGTGAAAAGCTTGGTGCTTTTGTGGCTGTGTGCTTCCGGCAGTGTCTTCGGGCAGCGTTCTGGGCAGTGTCTTCGGGCAGTGCTCTCGGGCAGTGTTTGTCTCCATCTGTTGGATTCGATACCTTGGTTCCCCGGTGAAGACGTTGAAAGGAATCCCTGCTCGACCTGAGCCCTAATTCCTAAACTCTTGTTTGCATTTCAGTTTATTGATTTATATTGAAATTGTATACTGTGAGTGCTTTGTTTCTTGATTGCAGGTTACCAATCGGGATTGAAAGCGGAACGTACACCTTACACGGACGTCTTATTTTATGTGTAGAATATCTTGATGGATTGTCGAGCATGCAACACGCATGGTTAGTTGGGCGATGTCGTCTCCATCTTCTCCACTTGTCCAATATTTGTATTTGATGGGTAAAATATTACCTCTAATGTTCGACTCCTCTCAAGAAAGACGAGCAGAAGCAGGGGGCGAATTTTAAAAATCCTATATATTTTGTCCTCCTCAATAAAAATTGTTGAATATTTTAAGGTTTAATAAATTGAAATTAATTAAGATAAAAGTCAAGGCTTAATAAATTGAGATTAAGCAAGACTAACGATTAAAAAGTAAGCAAAAAAGTAAGTGTAATTTGTGATATTTAAATGTCCTATCTACAACAAATTGAGGCAATAACACAAAGAATTAGCCAACACCAAAAAATATAATATCCACAATAAATTTTTATCATCCGTAAACAAATGATTTTTAAATAGAGACAATGCATATTTACTATTTCTTTTCTTCCAATCCGAATAACTTTAGCAGTGTAATAATTTATAATTAACTTGGATAAATATAAAATATCAAAATTACCAAAAAACAAATCACCGTGAAGTACTCTCTTGTCACCTCAGCACTCTTATAAATCTCTCGAAGAAACGAACGAGTCTCTTAAACATGTAAAGTATTTGCTCGCGCCTTTCTTAAAATTGAGCAAGTTCATTCATTGAATATCAATGAATCGAGTATTGTAATAATTATATTATAGTAGTAGTTGTATTATTACAATCAAACTCGTTAATTATATTATTTTTGAAAATCAAGCAAATCTCCTTTTTGAAATAATAGATTATAATTATTTACCTAATGATTTTTACCTACCGTCTTTATACTCGGATGTTATCATGAACTTAATAACATACTTTTGTGAGAATTACAACGCAATATGTTGTGAGAAAATGCAAAATCAAATATAATTTTGCATCATATTCATATATTGTTATTGAAAAAGAGAGTTTGCATAATTTGTGGTTGTGACAAGTTGAAGTCGTTGTTCTTGGGAGAATATTGCCGTATTTTATAAGCACCGTGAGCGAGGTAAAATCTTCTTAAAGATAAAGTATTCGTAATTGTCTTGATTTGATATTTGTTACTGTCATCTTTCAAACTCCCGATGTTTGAAGCAAGTAAGATCATATACAATGCATATCTGGTAACATCAATTTTATAAAAAAAAATTGTTGTGAAAGATGACATTCACACCTACTCACGTGTCTGCAACACAAGGAGCAATGGCGCAGATTTCAAAAGGTGGCAACAGAAAATGTTATTCTACCTTACTACGTTGAGTTTGCGAAATTTTTGAAGGACGATCCTCCTTACATTGAAAGAGTTAAAGGGTGATCTCCAAGAGAAGGCCCCTGTTGAATAATAACATCCGTAACAAAAGATGTTGACAGGTTTGTCGGTTATTTATCATCGATGGTTAGGCAGTCTATTTGTACAAATTGCAGAAAGAAAAGAAACACGTATGCTTTCTTGAAAATTTAGTTGCAAAGTACTCGCAAGTACATTTAGCATGCCCATTTAAACTAATTCGTGGTGCAATAAAATGCGCATTAATGAGGATGTGGCCATCATTTGAAATTTTTGTTGTTCTTTTAATGAAGGGGGTGGGTGTGGCCATCATCTGAAAATAAATTTAACGGCTACACACATATTTTTTTTATTGGAGTACTTTTAAAAATAATTTATTTTATGGAAATATCCGATGTAAAGCAATTTTGAAAACTAATTTAAACTAGTAAGATTGTCTTTTTACAATTATTGTGATGTTTCGTCGTGTTTGGATTAATGTTGAGTATAATATATGAAGCAAAAAAATATATAGATAGATATTTTAGAGTTCTGTCCAATAAATTCTTTGAAAATAACCCCAAGACTTTTTTCCAAAATTTCCCAATTGTTTTTCTTTAAAAAAAATTAATTTATGAAAATAAAAAAAAATATCTGATTCAGGGATGTATCTAGCAATATGCATGCTTGTTAGAGATTTAAGTTCCCAATTGCAAGTGCTAGCTTAGTGGCATATAACAACACTAGTTAATTTGGCACCACGCAAGGCGCTGTGCCAATTAGCTTATAATCAGGTATATATGTCCAACAAAGGGTAGACACAAGTTCAATAGACATTTCAAGAGAATAAAAGGATGGTTCATACGCATTGAATATACATAATCATACATATATAACAATAAATACGTTGTACTAAACAAAAGTCATTCCTAACCGTGCACCATAGCAAAAGTCAACATAGTATATCCTAGTATGTCCCAATAGACCCTTAAATAAAAGTCATCTACAAAAGTGCATTATAGTAGTAGATGACATCGGATATCATAATGCATATATGTGTTCGGTATCTTATAGCAGGAGCGAGCATCGCATAAGAGAAATTATAGTTTATGTTTATTATTGTAGTTGCATTGTTATTTTATGATATTGCTATTATATTACTTGCTATGGCCTCATTATTATTGAATCATCATACTTTTATAATTATTTATATACTTTCTCACAAATAACGAATGTAAATGTGACAACCTAAAGCATTATCAAATAAGTAATATATAATAATCAACATTTAATATTTTTTAAATTTTTTGATAATCTCCTTATACATGAAGGGAAAATTTGATGCCAAACATCAGAACTAAGGTAATCGAGAACAAGTACATATTAGCAATGGTCGTAGGTAAACCAAAAATCAAATACAAACAAGCAAAACTGACGACCTGTAATCTACCAAAAATCCATCATGACAAATATTTTATAAATAATTATTATTAAAATTTGCCACAACGATATCCTATTTTGAACTCCCTGTTTTTTTAAAATCAATTCATACTTGAAAAAATCAACAAGTTTTTTTCTAAAAAAAAAAAAGAAAACATTTTGAATTTTAAAAATTGAAATAACGATGCACAGTTGGGTCAAGTGTCAAATCAAATCCATCATGCCAAATATTTTATATATACTTATTATTAAAATTTGCCACAATGATATCCTATTTTGAACTCACTATTTTCTCTAAAAATCAATTCATATTTGACAAAAATCAACAAGTTTTTTTCTTAAAAAAAAAAAGAAAACATTTTGAATTTTAAAAATTGAGACGAGGATGCACAGTTGGGTCAAGGGTCAAATCTTTCCAAACAAATCAGTACTCATACAAAAAAATAATAAATAACAAAATAAAAGAAAATAAGATTGACATTTATTGTTCATGGGAACAATATCCGATATATAAAAAATAAAAAATAAAAAATAACAAAAACAAAAGAAATAAAAAATAAAAAAAAAATTTAAAAAAGAAGAATACGTCTAATATATATATGATCAAAAATAAAAGAAAAACAAAAGAATTAAAAAATAAAAAAATTAAAAAAAAAAAAGAAAAAGGACGAAAGTTACTCTTCATTGAAACAGTAACTTTAAGTCGCTTGTATATATGGTCTAATTCTTACATTCAACCACTACAACAAATTCATCCTGTAACTTGTAACATTTTCTGGTTTATGCTTTACTATTTAATAAATGTATTTGGTACACTTGAGCTGAAAATAATAAGGCAAATGATTTTAATGATGATGTAATATCAATGTTCTCATTGGGTTTAGTAGTTGTTACCACAATGGTAATAAGATATGAGTGTTTATACGGGTGTGAATATTCTACTTTCACAATGGTTATTTTCAAATTTATGGATGAGATAAGTTGTGGATTCGTAATTAAAATTATTGCGCATACCATCTTTATTAATGTACCAAACAAATTATGGATGGAATATAGCTAAAAATTATTGCACATCTCATCATTATCAATGTACCAAATACTGCGTTTTATATTTTTGATTGGTAAACAATGTTGGATGTTGATTTAATTATTCATTTTTATTTTACTTGGTTATGCGCGACCTTGATCCTGAATTTAATGGGTGTTGCTACTTGCAAGTTGAAACATTACAGCACAAGGCCATATTCTCAGCAAATCACAAATTTAGGCTGTGCCCAATTTCCCCAAAATATTAGTACTCTGTTGCCTAACACATACCATACCCTCCTATTTCCCAAAAAAACTACTACTATAATATTGCAACATTGAGATATCTCTGTGTAATTCGATTTTTGTACCCACGAATTTACAAATTAAATTTCTACACAAAAGTGTCAAATTCATGAAACAAATTCTAGTATTGTTTGGATATTATTTTATATTAGGTCCAAAGTGGTCCAACCTCTTCTCGAACCTGGCACATAGCCTTAGCTCGTGCACCGAAGTTTGCCTTTTTTTATCGGTGTTTTGCTTAGAAAACAGAGTACCAAATTATTTCGAAATAGAGAGAAGGAAACAATAAAAGTATTGAATTGAAATGAATGTTGTATATATAAAACTAATCTGTACAAACTATGACTTTGATTCCAACCGGAACTGAAGTAGCCTTCTATGAAGTCTAAATTGAACCATTATGCATTCCATCACCTAATGGTGATCCAATCATCTGAGACAGACCAATCAGGACTTTGATGGCTCATTAGCTCCCACATCCTCTCCGACGGGGTAACTGGTGACCGCAAACTTGTCAAATTCGATTCACCGGAGAAACAAGGAGAATAGTCCGGGGAAGGTAAAGACGTAACTGAACAAGTCACAGGTGATTCCCAATCAGGGAAATCGAATGGGCATCTTGGGGAGGGTGAGACTGTATTTTTATTCTCTAGTCTGTCTTTCCACGGAGCAGTTTCGTCATCAAAATGTTGATCATCGGTGACAAAGGGATGATTTAGGAGCATCTCAGCAGTCCATCTTTTGCTTGGATCCTTCACAAAGCATTTCCCAAGAAAATCTTTTCCTTCTGCAGATAATCTTCCGGGAATCTCCGGCACCTCTTCGCCGAAGCCGATTCTCATAAGCACCGCCGCCAAGTTGGAACACCGCCAAACCGGATTTCCGGTCACCATCTCTGCTACAACACACCCCAGTGCCCATACATCCGCAGGAGCCTCCTGTTCTCCGCCTGTGACAGTCTCCGGCGACATGTACATCGGCGTACCTCTGAATTCGCACGCACGAAAACTCCCTTTCCCGGCCCGCTTCGCCAGCCCGAAATCCGCAATCTTTACGCCGCCATTCGGGCATAAGAGAATGTTTTGAAGCTTTAAATCGCAGTGAACGTAACCAAACTTGTGAATATAGTGAAGACCTCTCAGCAAAGATTTGGTGTATCCCCGAACTTCAGATTCCGGCAGCCTCTGATCATCGGATTTCTTCATTCTATCAGCCAACGTGCCGCCAGGAGCGTACTCCAATAACAGATTGTACAATTTATCGCCATTTTCACACGAAGAACTTCCTCCGAAACAACTGATGATATCTGCGCAATCTTTAAGATCATCCAAAATCAACTTCTCGTTCATCAGTGAAGAAGAATGCGAAATCCCACATGATTTCACCGCCATCAACGGAGGAAAGTGAGAACTCTGGCTTCGGGGCACCGCTAAGTTCACAGTGGCGAAGCTTCCATGACCCAATCTCTCACCGCGAACCCAATCCATGTCCACTTTTCAATTCTCAATCAACAATCAAAAACTTAATTTTCTTTAAACTTGGGAAAAAGGGAGAGAAGCAAGAGAAGTGGAATCGTGTTTGAGAATCTTGTGACTTCTGTGGTATTTATATAAGAGGATTTTGGAGGTGATTTGTATGTATCCAAGTATTCATTGTATGTTTAGGTAACTTTAAAAATAAGAAGCACGTGGTTGATATGTGAAGGATATTCGCAGGAACCTTAAATAGCGGACCCTAGTTTAGGAAACGTGGTTGATATTGTTGAGAATCTCCAAAGATTTTATTTTTTCGAAAAAAAAGGAAATTTTTCTCAAGACTAATTAATTTTCCTCGTGTTAGTTAAGGAATTATGTTACTTGTATAAGTGAAAACTTGGCTTTTTAATCCCTGATAAGGATTAAATTTTGTATTTATCGAGACTTGAACACTGAAACTTACCAAAATGAAGCTGATGACGACCAAATAATCGCTAGTGTCAAAAACTTCGTTTTGCTCCACCTAGTTTTATCAACTAAATGTTTTAGGGAAAATATGGTTGTTAAATATAATATATATCACAAGAAATATAATTTGATTTTTCGGCTATATTTGATTATTCTGATTACGTTTTACGATACAGTAATACAAAGAGTAGCATATATGAGCTTCTAGACCTAATCTAACAGATAAAAACTTACCTCCACTTTACTTTAAAGAGATTTGAGTTCGAATACTGCAGTATATGGGAAATATTAGCCCCTCCCCAGTAATCATAACAAGATCCGTAATCTAATTAAAGTCAAAGTCAAAATGATTGTGAATTCATATTTGGTATGATATTGGTTCACATGAAGAAAATGACATAATTAAAACTTGACTTATAATTTGAATGGATTTGGTCAATCAAGTCGTCCGAAGAATTTTCTTTAAATAATTAGAGATCGTGTATATCTCAATTTGTAATAATGGGTAAATTTGAATTTGGATATGAATAAATATCATATGACCAAGATGAGTTAAAAGGGAAGTCAATTAGAATGACTTGTGGATTTCATTTACACCTTTTCATACTAAGGATTAGGTTTGGGAATATAAGCAAACGAGGCTCTTTCTTCCCGTGGAACGGAAGTATAAAAAATCATTATCGTCAATCTTTCGCCTGATTTGGTTTTGGCTGCTCTTTGGGTAAATCTATTTATTGGATGTGTATATTCTCATCGAACATTTGATGGGAATATACACTTTCAATAGATAGATATAACTCATCGGGCACTACACATAGGACATGGACAAATTAGCTACCCTCTCAAATAAATTTTATTTTATGTTTAAAATTTTAAAAAAAATTACAATTTGCCCTCAAAAAATTGTAGTATACCCCCTAGAATTATATTTGGAGCTTTTTTAGAATTTTTTTATCTCTATTTTTATGTTATTATTTTGCGATCCTAAACTACAATTTTAAATTCTTCTATGACATAGGATAGCCGAGACTATTTCCTTTCACCTCTCGAGGAATCTCCAACATAATGGAATTATTGGGTTATTGTCTTTACTTGCGATCCAACACTCCGATGAAATAATTTATATAATTGTCATGTGGCGGTATCAAAATAATCTGAATTATTGTGGATAAAAGTCACTTATCCATGAGGAGAAAGGTGACTTGAATGCATAAAATTGGTAGTCAACCATGAATACACGCAACTTGACACCTCTGATTCCTTCACACAACCTTATTTTCGAAAGATGGTCCAAATTATGAGGATCTGTTGCAAGCTCTGTTATGTTTCAATACTTCGACTGTATAAGTCACCATCTACCTAAGACGCCACGCCGGAGGATAATTGTCAGTCCACATTCTGGAAATTTCAAGCATATATATGTTGACTTCATCATTCTTTTGGGAAGGAGTTAGGAGTTAACAGGTGTAACTAAATTTGAGTGGTTACTTTCTCTGAAAATGATAATTTTTTTATATAAAAAAAAGTATAATTAATTTTAAGTAATATAAAATCAATCACGTCTTTTGAAATTCAATGGTAAAGCAAACCTAATTTCTGTATAGAAAAATGTGGGATCTTCATGGAATTCAGCATGTAAATGCAATTTCCAACAAATTAGGCATACAACGGATGTAATTGTTTACTCGTCATTGTACATCTCTTTCCTAACAAATTACCATCAAATAAATTTAGTTTGGATAGACTCGAATTCTGGGTAATGACCGAAAAATATTATTTTTCTCTACCATTTTTATTTATTATACAATAATCGGCGGAGACAAAATCCAGCATCTCGGAACCATCGTATCAAGAAGTATCACGACTTGCGGCTATGTAATTGGTTCAAAAACATGAAAGAAATGATGCAAATTCATAAATCTTGCCAAAAATAACAAATGAACTTGTTGTTTAGATAGGGAGAGTTCAACCTGCTTGTTCAAATAGTTTAAATTTGATTTGGATATATAAGATACATATTTGGATCATTGGATGTTGTATGAGGGTTATGTTAAGGTCTTATTTCCCTTGTACAGCAGATAGAAAGTTAATTTTTTTTTTATTTTCAAAAATATATTTTACTAATCGACAAATATTATCTTAAACACTACGGACTGTATATTACACCAACAAAAGAACGTACCACATGGGAAACCCATCCATGTCTTGGGGGTTAATTTTAGGGAGCAACTTGTTAAACGCATCTCTTTAATATCGTTAATAAAAAATGGGTGAAAAGTAATGGACTGATCCTTTGAATAAAATTAAATTCGATCTCCATTTGGAATATTCAAGTGACATTGCTCATTAATAACTCCTTAGTGTGATATTCGGAAATTAATTGTATTAATCTCGGAGTAATTATAATCCTTAATAGATTTTAATTATGATAATTATGGTATTGAGACTCCCGAGGATTGTAATTCGATATCCGGGTTGTTGGATCCAGGGGTTGAGATTTATTCTCATTGAGGTTGGTAATAAAAATAGTGAGTGAGATATATTTATTGAACACATATGGTATTTAATGAGTTACCAAGTTGACTCGGTGTTCAGTCATTTCACTCACATTTTTCTCTCTCCTTCTCTCACTTCCCTCCTCTCCCCCACCATCTCCCCTTTTTCAATTCTTGAACAAAATTGGATGGAGCTTGATGATGAGCGGGATTTTTTAGCAACTAAATTGCAAATAATTCATGGGATCTCGGGGCAAATACAAGGATTGGGTATAAGCATGTATTGTGAGTTATGTTAGTGCCGCTGTTGAGTGAGCAAGGTGTATGATGATGTCGTTGTTGAGCGAGCATTGATCATTATGCCGCCGCTGTTGAGCGTACGAGAGGTTAGAGTGTCACCGCCATTGAGCGAGCAATGTAATGCGATGTGTTGAGATTGTGAAATCGTTATTGTAGCAATTTAGATATAATTTATTATGAAATTGATGACATGAGTATGGGCATAGTTAATCAATGTCATGATTAACTTATTTTGGAATTTGATGATTTTGGTTATTGTGAGAATATTAACAATATAGGAGACCCCATATGATAACGTTACATACAGTGAGTATTTTTTGAATTTGCAGCTTTATATTCTGTAAATTATGAATTGTTAAATTGATGATATTGAAATTGTGCTATTGGTATGCTCACTCCGTGTGGGGGTTGTTTCTGTTGAAACATGTGAACATGTACAACATTGGCTCTGGAGACGAGTTCGAGCTATAGAATGAGGGTACTCCTGGAGTTTGGTATCAGTGTTGGTATGAATAATACTTCTTATGCAATTGATACATAGTTTGGTTCAATGCTAGTCTGTGAGCATTTGGATATGTGTATATGGGTTGTATAAGAGTTGTGAGTTTCTCTTTTCATTTGAATTTGCATGCAATTTAATTAAGGGTAACTGCATGATGAATTGAGAATATGAGATTGGTGCATTGTGTAGTGTATACTAATGTTAATTGAATTGTGTTGGGGATTGAATGAGAAAGGGGTTAATGTCGAATATTTCATGGACATCATGTTATGTTATTGAAAAATAAATGAAGAGAATTCCCTAAAGCTATGAATGTATACACTAATATAGATGATAAATGCACTAATAGTGGGTTAAGAGTGTGGGGTCTTTACACATTAGTGTGCATTTGATCAATATAATAAATATTTAATAATCCATGGCTGCTAACCAAGCGTTCTGTTAGCATGACTAGGGTGGAAAAAGGAGATTGTCTCATGTTATGATAGACAATAAAGCTTTTTGCCCGAAGCCCCGTGGCGACTGTAGGTATTCAGTGCATAGCGGTGGAGCACCAACAGGGAAATTGATTTCTAGTGTAACATGTTTTAACTCAAATTCGAGATATATTTATCTCATACTCAAATGACATATTTCCTTGTACACCATAAAAGAGAATGGTTATGCACATGTGAGAACTCTCCAATAGATTAAAAAACTAAATATTGGCCTTTGGAATATCATTTTATACATGATAAATTATATATAATAATACACATGTAGGAGTACTACTAATATATATATTTATATATAATATTAAGGAAAAGAAAGGAAGATAGGAAAGAACAAAGTTCGTTAGTCGTGTAATGAATGGTGCTTGATAAATAGCATGAACCAAACAGAATATTACATTACGCCGCCGCCCATTTCCTTGGATGAATCCCCCTTTACCCACAATTCAATCACTCCTCTTGTTCTATGGGATAATGGGATTGATTAAAAGTGGGGCTTCATAAAAGAAGCTTACACGGTGGTTCTTTAGTAGCTTGAACATGGGCAAATTATGGGATTTCTTTTTTATAATCATCATCATCATCATCAAAATTATTCAAATAATTGAAGATTGACGATAATTGAAGGTCTTGTGATTCAGATAGCACAAGTTCCATTAGAGAGCTCGAAGTCTCTGATTTGAACCTCATATCCCGTCCCTTTCATTGTAGTTGTAGTACTTGCGAGAAAAAAAAAGGACTGAATGTCGGAATCAATAAATTTATGAACTCAAAATAAGTTTAAGTTTTGTTTTGAGAATGTTTTGTTAACATTTGAGCCGGATTGTTTAACTTTATCAAATTTTTAAAAATTAGTGATGAATTTGTTGGAATGTAATAGTTATCATTGCTGGAAAACAATCGGATGTATCGCTTGGTTTTGTTTTGAGAATGTTTTGTTCACATTTGAGCCGGATTGTTTAACTTTATCAATTTTTTTAAAAATTAGTGATGAATTTGTTGGGATGCAATAAATTATCATTGTTGGAAAAACAATCGGACATAACGCTTAAGCTAATGTACAGTTTAAAACGATTGTGTTGTATCACTACTACGTAAATACTTGATCCTACAAAAATTCATACTTTCAGATTTGAATGTTTACAACATTTGTGACAAAATGTCTCATAAAAATTATAATTTATATTTATATTCATAGTTGATTTTGCGATTAACGTACTTTGCTAATTTTCATTTCAATATATAACATATGTTTATATGTGTATATTGTTTATGCAAAAATAAAAAAAAAAAAAAAAAATTTGTTGTATCCGTTTCACATAGTTCGCATCCTTCTCAGGTTTTCGAAAGCTCCAACACTTAAAAAAGAAACTGCAGGTCAAGTTTGTTCCATTCTGTCAAGATTGCTTCACTTGCCAACTATTTCAGCAAAGATAATATTGAAGCCAAGACAGTATACAAAATGTAATGCTGGCAAGAAGAGTATAATCTCTCTTAAAACATCACTATATTACGAAAGAAACTAGCTTCTATGGCAGACACAGCGATGCCAGAAAGGGTGCGTTTCAAAATATTTAGCGAAGGAAATCCATTTACGAGACGTACGAGTTCGTGTTGCATGATTTTCTGAGGGTAAATTTCTCATAGCTTGAGCTTTCATCTGTGCACCTCTGAGTTTGTTCAATATTTTGTCCATCGATTTTGATCTCTTCCTTTCGAGTTTCATCTGAATAAGATAAGTCCCAAATACAGTTATGTTACGAAGACAACTGTAAATACATGAGTTGATACAAGTTATGTTTTTAACTGTAAATTCACCATTTTTTGCATCTTTTTGGTGTAGCAGTACAAACAAGAGATTGTGTTAGGGTAATAACCAGGTGGTTACACCATACCTCGAGTTTCTGAATAGCTGCCTCTGCTTTTGCCTTCTGCAAGTTCTCCCAAGCTGTGATCTTGGCTTCCTCTCTTTGCAATCTTTATAAACACCACAAATGCATAACTCATCATTAGAACTTTTTAGGAAGTGATTCTCTTTCGTAACCTTTCATACTACTGATTGTTGAATATGTGAAACGGCAAAAGAAACATGAGCAACCATAAAGTGAAAAATATTCGACAAGTTTCAACATAGGGAGGCCCTTGTGCTAGAATTAAATTAAATATTTCATTGTATTTATCAATATTGTAAGCAACATCCGAACTTATGAATACATGGTGTAGCTTTCAGTATATATTCTATTAGAATTTAATCTAATACTTGCATTGAGAATAGCCATCACTTTTCCCAATTTTTAAGCTCTCTGCAGCTACAACTCAAATCTATAACAACCCAAGTATTATATATTTTCATAATTGTACACATGACAACAAGACCAATTATCGCTGAAACGCAGATCAACATTGGTGAACAATACTTTTACCGCAATTTTATTCACAAATAAACACAAGCATACCTCGATGTGTTTCTTGATGCCTCTGCAAAGCTCCAAGGCAAAGGCAAGTCGTCAACATTGGTCGAGTCCTTCATTTTTCTCATTCCTTGTTTTTTTGAATGCCTTGATGTAGTCGTGCCTTTGTCCACCTGAACATCCCTGATTTCATCTTTAGCTGGAGGAGTACTCCTATCCGGAATCAAGAAAGTAGAGATTCCAGAAGTGAAGGCAGAGAACGACAACCGCCCCTTGGAAGATGAAATAGAACTTCCTTCCGGGCTCATTTGAGTTGCCATATCCCTTTGTGAAACAGTGCGTGAAACCAATGCTCCTTCGCCCTTGGTGCTGTCAAGTTTATATTCTGCCGTTTAATTCAACAAAAAATTGGTTACAATCAAGTATTAACCAAACTTAAGTGCAGGGGAAGAGAAATAAACTAATCCATTGTCGTAGGTTTTCTCTCTAGCAATGTGACTATGGCTTCAAGGTTTATGTCGAGACGAGATTTGTAATCCCCGTCCTTAAGTTGGTGCTAAAGGTTTGCTATGACAATGTCTCCCAATATACGACTATGGCTTGTGATAGGAGCACTCCAAATCACAAGTACTCAAACCACTCAACAAGAAGAAATTTGATTAACAAACAAAATGCTCTCAATTTGATCTTTTATTTGATGTAGATTTCGAATCCAATGTTAAACAAGTGAGGGGAATTGTTATATTTATAGTAAACCAAAAGATATGTTCACACGGACAACATTTGGAGGCACCACATCGCGAAAAATCGCACCCGAACATTAATGGACACACCATTCCACGCAATAGACACAGGGCTCGATCGATCGGGCCTGGTGCTCGATCGATCGAGCCCCTGCTTCCAACGAATGGAAAAAAATCTGTCGCGCTCGATCGATCGAGCCAATGGTCTCGAACGATCGAGCTTATTATATTTATTTTCTTTTAATTTACTTCAAAATTCCAACAATCCCCTACATGAATTAAATTAATGCATGTATGCAATTGAGTGCTTTGACGAACTATTATGGCATATGGAGAGATAGCTTGCAGCTTTGAATCTTCCATAGTAGTATTCAATCGGATTTACTTGACTTAATAGTGAATGTATAGTCTTGAATTATTTAGTCGTTGGTGTAAACCAAGAAAATTGAACCCACACCATAACAATTCTAATCTTCATATAGGTTTCTTACGGTTGTGTCCATTTCGGCCATGTACCACGCTTGATTTCATAAGTGCTTTCCATTCTTTGAAGCGGCCACACTTCGCACTTACATAGGTGATCTCCTAAAAGAGTATCCCGCTACACTCCAACATATCCTAATATGTCTTAGGAACCATTAAAGGCCTTTTGTCTATCCTCGTACCCTTTTTGCAGGCTATACACCCCTTATCAGGTGTTTATACAATCTCATAGTTCGGTTGTCCCTTTTGAACCTAGATCTTAGGATCTCCAGTCACATAGGTTGGGTATCCACCACAAGATTTTGATTATAGGGTTTTAATCTCATTTCCCTCGATAAGCTATATACTTGATCTCTAGACAAGCCTTTCGTGAGCGGATCCGCAATATTTTCCTTTGACTTCACGTAGTCAATGGACATAATATCATTGAGATCAACTCTTTAATAGTATTGTGTCTACGACATATATGTCTAGACTTACCATTATACATGCTACTATGTGCCTTTGCTATAGCAGATTGGCTATAACAATGTATTTAATTTGCAGGCACAAGTTTTTCCCAACAAGGAATTTCTTCCAAGAAGCTTCTAAATCATTCGGCTTCTTCTCCCGCTTTATCCAAAGTTATGAATTCAGATTCCATAGTGGATCTAGCAATACAAGTTTGCTTGGTAGATTTCCACGACACTGCAGCCCCTCCAATGGTAAACACATAACCACTTGTCGACTTGGAGTCTTGCGTGTCCGATATCCAATTTGCATCACTGTATCCTTCCAATACAGCTGGATATCTTGTATAGTACAATCCATAGTCCAGAGTGTATCTTAAATATTTAAGTACCCGTATCAATGCCTTCCAATTATCATTGTTTGGATTGCTCGTGAATCTACTTAGTTTGCCAACCGCATATGCAATATCAGGACGTGTACAGTTTATGAGATACATGAGACTGTCAATTATCCTTGAGTATTCTAAATGCACGACAGGGTCTCCTTTGTTTTTAACCAAATCTAAATTCGGGTAATAAGGTGTCTTTACAGACGACGTGTCATTCGCGAGAAATTTCTCGAGTATTTTCTCAACATAATGAGACCGTGACAACACTCGTCCTTCGGATATCTTGGAGATTTTAATTCCAATTATCACATCAGTTTCACCCATATCTTTCATTTCGAAATGTTTTATTAACATTTTCTTTGTTGCGTTGATGATTTCTATGTTGCTTCCACTATGAGCATATCATCAACGTACAAGCATACTATTACATATGCTTAGGCGTGTTTTTCATATATACGCATTTGTCACACTCGTTAATTTTGAAACCATTTGACAACATTGTTTTGTCAAATTTTGCATGCCATTGTTTCGGCGCTTGCTTAAGCCCATACAATGACTTAACGAGTCTACACTCCTTTTTCTCTTGTCCGGGAACCACAAACCCCTCGGATTGTTTCATATAAATTTCTTCTCAAGTTCCCCATTGAGGAATGATGTTTTTACATCCATTTGACATATCTCTAAATTGTTTACGCAACGATAGCAATGATCACTCTAATGGACGTAATTCTCGTGACTGGTGAATATGTATCAAAGTAATCAAGGCATGTCTTTTGTCTATAACCCTTTGTCACGAGTCTCACCTTGTACTTATCAATTGAACCATCGTACTTATATTTCCTTTTAAGAATCCATTTGCATTCTCATGGTTTACTTCCATTTGGAAGGTCTACCAATTCCCACGTGTGGTTTTGCATTATGGATTCTATTTCGCCATTAATATTCTCTTTCCACATAGGAGCATCAGGGCTAGATAATGCATCACTAACAGATCTTGGTTCATTGTCCAACAAATATGTCATGAAGTCATGACCATAAGTCTTAGCCACTTTGGTCCTCTTGCCACTCGTGGCTCTTTAATTTCTTTTGAATCATCGATAGCTTCTTCAAACGTCCTTTTCTTATGACATATTTCTTTGTTTGTTTCGTAGGAAAATATTTCTTCAAAAAATACCACATTTCTTGATTCCATGATTGTACATTCATGCACATCACTTATTTCAGATTTATGTACTAAAAATCGATATGCACTACTATTGTTAGCATAACCAATAAATACACAATCTATTGTTTTATGCCCAATTTTCACTTGCTTTGGTTTTGGAACTTCTACCTTAGCCAAACACCCCCACACTTTCAAGTATTTGTAGGAAGGTTTGTGGCCTTTCCATAACTCATAAGGAGTTTCATCCTTATTTTTGTGTGGTATTTTGTTTAGAATGTAGTTGGCCGACAGGATTGCTTCCCCCCACAAGTTTTGTGGTAATCCAGAACTTATCAACATAGCATTCATCATCTCTTTTAGAGTACGATTTTTATGTTCGGCGATACCATTTGATTGTGGTGAATAATGGTTTGGTGAATAATGTCATACTCAGTGCAAAATTCTTCAAACGGTGTTCCATATTCTCCACCTCTATCGCTTCGAACATTCTTTATCTTTTTGTTAAGTTGATTTTCAACTTCATTTGTGTATTGTTTAAATACTTCCAAGGCCTCGTTTTTGCTTCTTAGCAAATAGACGTAACAATATCTCGTACAATCATCAATGAAAGTAATGAAGTACTTTTTCCTACCTCTAGTTTCCAAAAACTTTGGATCACATAGATCCGTATGAATTATTTCAAGAATCAAGAGGTGTAGTTCTTTCAATTGAATGAAATGGCGGTTTCGTTAACTTGGCCTCGACACAAGTCTCACACTTATGTTTCAAGTTAACATTCATTTGAGGCAATAAGTTTAACTTCATTAATTTGTTAAGTGAACCATAATTCACATGACCCAAATGATCATGCCATAAGACTCAATCAAATTACTAGAATTCATTTTGTTGCTTTCAAATTGACGTATAACCGTCATTACATTCATTTTGAAAAGGCTTTTCTCCAAATAGCCCTTTCCAACAAAAACTCCATTTTTGGAGAGTACAATTTTTTCAGATTCTAAAACTAGTCTAAAACCCACCTTGACTAGAGCCGATCCGGATATCAGGTTCTTTCAGATGTCGGGAACATGTAGGACATCTATCAAAGTCAATTCCTTTCCCAAAGTCATCTTTAGAACCACCTTCCCCAGTCCAAATACCGGAGATGTAGTGGAGTTTCCATGTAGAGTTGGTGCCCACTTATTGGAGTGTATGTGGAGAACATGGCTTTGTCCGAGCACACATGTAGGGTTGCACCGGAATCGACGAACCATTCCATAGGATTGTCTACCAAGTTCGCTTCAAAGATCACATCGGTTAACATTAGATCATTGAAGTCATCCGAGATCCGATCATGTTCGGTCACATTGGCTTGATCTTTTGCTTTCCCACGAATGTCTTTGTTACGACAATCATTTGCCATGTGATTGGGCTTTCCACACTTATAGCATTTTCCTTTGAACTTTTTCGCCTTGCCATTGTTGGAGGCCGTACCGTCAAACTTACACTTTGATCCGGTTCTTTGTTCAACAAGATTAGCCCATGGTTCCATTTGAAACCTACCCGCCTTCCTCTCGGAAACTTTGTTGTCCTCCTCAATTCGTAGTCGAACCACAAGATCTTCAAGACTCATCTCCTTTCGTTTGTGTTTCAGATAGTTCTTGAAGTCCTTCCACATATGAGGCAATTTTTCAATCATATCGGCGACTTGGAATGAATCACTTAGGCTCATTCCCTCCGCATGAATGTCATGCAAGATCACTTGTAGATCTTGCACTTGCGCCATCACAGGCTTGGTATCAACCATCTTGAAATCCAGGAACTGTCCAACTATGAATTTCTTCATGCCGGCATCCTCGGTTTTGTACTTCTTTTCCAGCGATGCCCATAGTTCCTTTGTTGTTTTCACAGGACAATAAACGTTATATAATTTATTGCCTAACACATTTAGGATATAGTTCTTGCATAGGAAGTCGCTTTGATTCCATACATCAAGTGCCGCCCTCTTTTGGTGTCAGTTTCTCCTTCTTCAACCGTAGGAGCCTCCTCGGTTAAGAACCTTGTCAAACTCAGTGTGGTCAAGTAAAAGAGCATCTTTTGTTGCCACCGCTTGAAGTCGTTCCCACTGAACTTTTCAAGTCTTTCACCATGATGAACACGAGTCGTTGCACTCGAAGAAGCCATTTGTTGCCGATATTGTCTTAAGATTGTTGTAGGTTTTCTCTCTAGCAATGTGTATCTCAGGAATGTAGTAACAAAATAATTATGGCTTCAAGGTTTATGTCGAGGCGAGATTTACAATCTCCGGCCTTAAGACAATATTGTCCTGCCTTGGTGCTAACGGTTTGCTATGTCAATTTGTCTCTCAATATACAACGACTATGACTTGTGATATGAGCACTCCAAATCACAAGTCCTCAAACCACAAAGGTTGAAAGCACTCAACAAGAAAAAATTTGATGAACAAACAAAATGCTCTCAATTTGATCTTTTATTTGATGTAGATTTCGAAATCCAATGTTAAACAAGTGAGTGAATTGTTATATTTATAGTAAACCAAGAGATATGTTCAAACGGACACCATTTGGAGGCACCACATCACGAAAAATCGCACCCGAACATGAATGGACACACCATTCCGTGCAACAGACACAGGGCTCGATCGATCGGGCCTAGTGCTAGATCGATCGAGCCCCTGCTTCCAACGAATGGAAAAAATATGTCGCGCTCGATCGATCGAGCCAATGGTCTATATCGATCGAGCTTATTATATATTTTTTTCCTTTTAATTTAATTCAATATTCCAACATCCATTCCACACATTATATGGTAGGTTTGGCTATTAAGGATAGTTGCAGGTTCGAATCCAATTTGGGGAGATTTGACGCATTCTGAACTAACGAACTCAAAAGAATGGGGATCAATTTATTGATATAGAGTAGAGAACCTATCCCCGGTTTTTTGAATAATGGAGAAACCTAGAGCACTGAAACTGGCAATTGATAAGCAGAAAGCTTAAATAATGATCAAATGGCATAGCAATTAAGTATGTGCATGAGCAGTACATTACGAATAGAAGTCGCACAAATAATGAAAAGAACAACTCCATATATACCTTGAGAGCTTGGTACTGAACTTTCACTGAGCAACTCTGACAAGCCAGGCACGCCACTACTCCAAATCATACTATTTTCTACGTGCAAAGAATTCGATTTTTCGAAAATCCCACCATCATAATGAACATGGAACCCATCTGGGGCCAATACTCCAGTCGTAAGCGGTGAATTTGCTGTATAATTCCTCACATTCCCACCATCAAGCACAGGCACGATGGGAGAATAGTTCGAGAGGTACCCAAGATCCTGAGGTCCACTCTTCGATTTTTGTCGCCTTTGAGATTGCGCAAATGAGGTCTTGCAAGCAGCATTACCAGAAATTGGGCTAGTAATCCATCTCTCAGCATCATCCCATTTCGAAGGCAAAGCACGCCCACTATTAAATGGCATCAAAGCAGCAGAACTAATAGGACCCCGATTACTATTTGTTGGCAACGGTACTCGCTCTGAATGCCAGCTTTTGGGGGTTCCTCCCACATTATCACCGTGTTCCGGCGTTCCAGGGCTCGTATAGGCACCCGAGTTCCTAAATGAATGCGGATTCTTCATGACTTTCAGTTGAGATCAAATGTAGCCCACAATGCTTCAAAATCTCCCCAATTTCAAGCTAAATATATCCTGATACTATATTTCACAAACAGTTAGAAGGCATCACCTAAATGCTTCAAGACAATTCCAACATTATCGATGGAGGATATCATCTATCTACTCTACTGATAACTAGCACAAATTCTCAACAACACACCGCAATTTTTACTTAGTTTTAAACTATAACGACTCTTATCTTATCGTCACCACGCACAAAAGATTCTTACAGGATATGTAACTGGATAGCAGGCAACGGATATCTATTTGTGTATATTTGTAAAACAGTTCAAAATGGTCAATTTTTTCGAGTCTAATGGTTTATGGGTTTTGAGCTAGAGGACCGCAGATAGACTTGTGAAGCACAAATACAGCTAGCTGCAAAGGTGGATCACATCAACATCAAGCTTCAAAGAAACTAAAATTCTTTTAACAAGGACTCAATGTAAAATTATAAAATTAGCTTTAAAAAAGTTCAGCCTTTCGTTGTCAAAATAGCTAGATTATTATCCCTTTCGGTAACATGGTTTACTTTCCTGCTTCGCACACACGTCACAGAAACACTCATGGGACCAGAAATGGGGAGGGAGAGACAGCAAAAAGAAAAGGGCTTTCACAATCCTTACCTTTAATTGGTTCCGGACTCGGAAATGTAGCAAGAAAATCTAGGCATGCGTCCTCACATTTTTGCTGTTCCTTTAACTTTTCGATTACTTCTTGTTATCAGGACTTCCAGGACGAAGCAAACAATAAGATAGAAATGGGCAACAGGTTTCGCTGGTATGGACTACGGACAATGGAGGAATAAAATATTAATCTTTGAATTAGAAGGAGAATATTTTAATTAATGGAAGACTGTGCCTACAGTTCGCTTGTGAAAGCACGGAGTTGAATATGATCAGAAAAAAATATCTGTATGTTCCGACGAAATACTGACGCTTTTGTTGTAAGACCCAAGAGACTAAGATGCTGAGAGTAATTTGTCCTATGATTATTAAAATGTATAATACATGATATGGTCCCTGTTATTTGTACACATTCTCGATTTAGTATTTATTGTTTACACTGACCCGATTTATTCCCTTTAGTTTTCTATTTGTCTCAAATCAATCCTACACAATAAATACACCGTTAAAACTAACGGGGAGGGACTTAATCGGTCACTTAAAACTTCAGGGACTAAATCAGAAATTGATACAAATATTAGAGACTGATTCGAGTCATTTAAAAAGATTGGGTGACTTAGTTCTTTAAATTATTAATTATTATAGTAACTAATATGTATACTTTATTTATTATTTTGGTAATTTTTTGTAAATTTATTTTATTTAAATAATGATATAATATATTAAATTCTACATAAAACTATTTTTTCACTCAAATAAAACAAAAGAAAAATCAATAGCATATTGATATACAAAATATATTTTGATGACTAGTTTACTTACTAAACAAGATATGTTTTGATTTCATTAAATTATGTCTATCAGATGTGTCATCAATTTATTAATAAAATATTTTCTTTTTGATAAATTAAATAAATTTTTTGATAAATTAATAATATTTTTATAAATTGATGACATTTTTTATAATTATTTAAATTATCTTGTGAAAAATTGATTTTTATGTAGAATTTAATATATTATATCATAATTTAAATAATTATAAACAAGTGTCATTAATTTATAACAAAAATTATGTAATTTATCAAAAAAATTATTTAATTTTTCAAAAATGAAATAATTTTTTTATAAATTGATGACAAATCTGATAGACATAATTTAATGAAATCAAAAAATATATCTTATTTAATAAGTAAACTAGCCATCGAAATATATTTGTATATCAATATGCTATTGATATTTCTTTTGTTTGTTTGAGTGAAAAAATGGTTTTATGAAGAATTTAATATATTAATATCATTATTGAAATAAAATAATTTTACAAAAAATTACCAAAATTATAAATAAAATAACCATATTAATTGCTACAATAATTAAAAATTGAAAGAATTAAGTTACACAATCTTTTTAATGACCCTAATCAGTCCCTAATGTTTGCATTAATTCTCGATTCAGTCTCTAAAGTTTTAAGTTACCCGATTCAGTCCTCTCCATTAGTTTTAACGGTGCATTTAACGGTTAGGACTGATTTGTGACAAATTAGAAAACTAGAGAGAATAAATCGGGAATGTATGCAAACAAGATGGACTATATCATCTATTATCCCTTATTAAAAAGAAAAATTAAGGTGGAAAAATTCTAAATTTGGTCCTGAATTTGTATAATTTGTAAATTTAGTATTATATTATTTTCGCTTTTATCATGCAAATGTTGGATCGATATGTTTGATTTTTGGGAGTAAATGCTAGGGATGGCATGTGTGGGTTTGTGATAGGTTTGGCCAAACACGGGACACTTTAAAATGTACAACTTCTTTAATATGAATATATGAATTTTGATATAAAATTAAATAATGACGTGTTATGATTTAGTCAAATAAGTTAAATGTATATTATATATTTTGAAATTAAAAAAATTAATATGTATAGCGGGGCAGGTCAGTGAGGAGTTTTGGCCAAACCAAGGACACGCCACACCTCGCTTCAAAACCTGATTGAACCGGGTTCAAACCCGTCCCACTGGGTAGGATAAGCCTCGGACCCATTGTCATCCCTACTAAATGCACATTAATCTAATTTTCAAATTAAATTTCAGAGAGATCAAATACTTAATTAATTTATATTCTGAAAAGAAAATATTTGTAGTCTTACAGATGAAAAAGGTTTTTTTGCTTAAAATTAATTGCATTGGCAAAGACAGATTTTTTTTACTAATAACCGGAGGATAAAATGCAATATTGGGAAATGTAAATTTTAATTTATCTTTTATGATTGAAGGATGGAGGAGGGAGGGTTTGTTTGATGATGGAATATTTTTTTTTAAAGAAAAAAAAGATTTTAGATGGATTGTAGATGGTGCTCTTAACGGCGGTGCCCTTAAGGGCATCATCACTGTTCATTTGGAATTTTTTTTTAAAAAAAAAGATTTTATATGGATGATGGATGATGCCCTTAAGGGCAGTGCCCTTCAAGGCAGCAACAAACAAACCAGGAGGGAGATAAAGACGAGGTTCAATTGGCAGATGATGTCTGGTCGATGTGACAACACACCACAAAATATGGGCCTAGGAAATTATAAAAGTTGAAAACTTGCATGGATCGTACTGATACATGCACTCTTAAATATATATATATATATATATATATATATATATATATATATATATATATATATATATATATATACTAATGATTTTTGACACGCAATTCATGCATATATAATTTTTGGTAAAATGTTTTAATTTTTATATGGTATATAATTACAATATATATATAATTATTGTATATTTTTAAAATTTGAAATATTTAAACTAATATGATATATTATTAATTAGATGAAATAAATAGTTTTTTTAGAAAATTTGAAGAAAATCCAAATATTGGATGTAGTTATTTATATAAGGGTATTTTATGAAGAACACATAAAATATATAAAGAGGCCAAGGTAGTTACTATGTATTGCTCTTCCTTTATATATATATATATATATATATATATATATATATATATATATATATATATATATATATATACTAGCGACCGACGCACACGCATTGCGTTTAAATTTTATATATTATATATGTATACTAAATTTTTATATTAAATATGATATTTTATGGGGAAGAGAAAAAACTGTCGCACATATTTTCGGAAGGATAAAAAATTGGTGAAAAATTTGGAACTAAGTTGAGAAGTTAATAGGTGATCTTCCGATATTATCCATTTTATCATGACCTCATGGCTATTACTAAAGCAAATAGAGGGTATTTTTGAAATTTCACAATGGTCATACCAAAATGATTACTCTAAGGTGCTCACACATTATAATATAGTATATATATATATATATATATATATATATATAAATATGTATATATATATATTGACGTATATATATATATTGATGTATTGATGTGATCCGTTATTTTTACGTATTTGGTAGAATCAAGTGTTTATGAAAAATAAAGGGAAGACACCAAGATTTTTACGTGGAAAACCCTCGAATTGAAGGAAAAACCACGAAACCTAGTCCAGTATAATTTGTACTATCATAATCTCGATTTATTACAGGACTTTTGACAAAATATATGACCACTGAATTATTACACAAGAATATCTGGAAAAATAACAGAGATGACCGAACTGAATAAGTATGCTCTCTTCGGAGTCTTTTATGCATAAAAAGTCCCCTCTTTCAAATGAGACTCTCAGCGGGTATTTATAGGCTCGATTTCTGTGCTTACTTGGCGGAAAAGTTTAGGAACTCGTCTCCTTAGATTGTGGCGGTAATGTGGCGAGTATGTCCGAAAAATCCGCACCCCATTAATGCACATTTATCCCCGTCGGTTAATTTGTTGGTTATCACCGGGTCTTCTGCTAATCTTTCACTAGAATCCCGATGAGGGTTTAACAGTTGTTCGGCTACCATGTGCTCGGTATTCATCATGCTCGGTGCCATTCTGTTCGGTACATAACGGTTCAGTTCTTGAGGGGATTCTACCCGAGTAGGCCAATATGTCATATGACATCACCTCACCCCCCTGAAGTAAAGCAAGACGAGATCATTGAAGTCTTGTTTTATTGTCTTCGGGTAAAATCCTAATCTTGACCTGCTCGGGAATTTTTGCCGCTCTTTTTTCCCGCTTAAAAATTTTTAAATGTCGTGCGACGTTTCGTTTCCCAAGGCATATTTATAACCGTCCATTCAATGATTTCGGACGGCGCGGATTTAACGACTGTTCACGTGGTCCCATCTAAAAATACTCCTCCACTCTTTTCATTTATTTCACTTTGATGCATTCTGCTTCCGAGCTAGCACTGGACGACCGAGCAACTTGTCTTTGATAACCTCCAGCTTCTATCTATCAAGTATGGCTTCTTCTTCAGATGACTCCTCGTTAAAGGCAATAGAAATGTTCAATGAGTAGAGTGTTATTAGTCCCTCTCCTCGACCATCCTCCTCCTCTGATAGCGAGGAGACACTAAGCTCTTCCGCTGCCTCAGCTGCTCATAGAGACGAGCAGCGAGCTGCTACAGAGCAAGATTTAGTGAAGGCCCGCTTTCCTTGGTTCGAAATTTTTGAATCCGGGATTAAATCAAATCAGCACCTGACTAACATTCGTAATAAGTGGGAGATTTCTGATGGGACTTTTATTATTGTTCCCCCTTCGGTCTCTCTTCCCCACTTGCCCCCTAAGGGCTATTTTCCTTTTTATATAGACCAACTCCGAGGAGGTCTCCGCTTTCCTATCCCCCCCCCCCCCTTTTTTGTCGAAGTAGCCTCCTCTTCGTTTCTTTCAGTCAATTGTTCCCCAACAGTTATAGATTGTTGGCAAGCTTCTTCATAGTTCTCTCCTTCTTGGTCTTTACTCCTACTCCTGAGCTCTTTCACTGCTTTTTTCAATTAAATAAGAAAGATATCAGACTCTTTTATTTTTCTTCTCGAATAGGGGTTGGTTCCTCATACACTACCCCTCGTTGATAAAAAATTGAAAAAAATTATACTTTTTTGTTCGTCTACTCCAGCCTTGAGATTGCCCCATGGAGTGGAGAGAAAATCTCCCGATGGGCAAATCAATCAAGGGGTACCTTGAGGAGGAACTGTATCTGTAGGTTCGTCGTAAGCTTGTCGATCAGTGTTTTAACCTAGTGGAGCTGATTGACGACGGACTCATATACATGTTCCAGCTGAGCCCGAAGGGTGCATCATTGAAAATGCCCCTCGGTGAGTGCTTCCGAGCATTCTCATTTGTTTGTATATTCAGCTTGTTATGCTTGGACTAACATTAGCTTATTTTTTCAGAAACAAAAACGATGAAAGCTAGGATGGCCGCGAAACTGAAGGCCAAGTCCCAGAAAGGGCGGGCTTCGGAATCCGCCGCTGTTCCAGCCCCTCCTCTGGCTGTTGAAACAACTCATGTTCCTCCCTCTGCTTAGCCTACCTCTCTGATCGATGTTACAGCCTCACCCGAAGAGGAGACTTTGGCTTGTAGGCCTCGCAAAAGGGACTACCCTAAGGGCCCTGGCTCTTCTTCAAAAGCCACCCCTCTGAAAAAAACTTCTTCCTCCACCATTCCCCTTGCATCCCGAGCTTCTTCGCAACCTGCTCCGGTGGTCCGAGTGTTTCTCCACCCACCTAGAGATACCATAGACCCACCTGGACCTACTCTCCCAACATCCCCCTTCTGAGGAAACTGGACCCCAAGGTTGCCCAGTCCACCCTCTGCCATTCCCCCAATTTCTCTGACCGTAAATATCTCGGGGAGTTGGCTTTCAGCAACTTGGTGAACGACTTTACCACCTCCTTCACCCAGGTAACCATCTTTTACTGAAAAAGTTCTAAGTGTTTATCCTCGGAGTACTCACTTCCTCTGTTTTTATGCAGGCCCACATGATGGCAGGTGAACTTCTCACCCGATTCCATTCAGTGCGATCAGCGGATTGCAATAGCCAAAAGCGCATCAAGCAGCTGGAAAATATGGGTGATGCTTTAAAGAAATCTGTAGGCATTCTGGAAAAAGCAGCACTCTGCTATGGTAACAGCTCGGGATAAGGTGGAGAAAACCCTTGCGGAAGAGCGCAAAAAGCTAACCAATATGGAGGATGCTAACGCCACCTTATCGGAGCAGTATAAATCCATGGCTGAGCAATACACGTTTATCTCTGAGCAGCTTGCTTATGAGAAATCTTCGGTTGCTGCTCGGATTGAGGAGTACTGGCTTGCTAAAAAGGCTGACTTTTTGAAGTCCTAGGAGTACAGCGATATGGTAGCGGACCGTGCTTCAAAAATTTTCGATCATGGATTTGAAACGTGTGTTCGTCAATTTGAGGCGAAGGGCTATCCTCCGAAGGGCCTTCGAAAGATTTCCTTGATGTTGGGGCTGCTTTAGAAAGCCTTCCAAATGAGATCTTCCATCCATAGATTAGGGACTTTATTTTCTTTTCTTGATCTTTACTGTATTATTCTGTAATATGAATAAATTTATTTTATTCACTTTGTTGCTTTCCTCTGAATAAAATAAGAATGATAATTTAAAGTTTAAACGTGGACCGAACATCCCGATCCCACGAGTAAATCGAACAAAATAACTTAGGTAATTTTAGGTATAAACGTGGACCAAACATCCTGATCCCACAAGTAAATTCTTAAAATTCCGAATAAGCTCGCTACCCCGAGCACAATCGCTTAGGCAATTTTATGTTTAAATGTGGACCAAACATCCCGATCCCACGAGTAAATCATTAAAATTCCGAACAAGCTCGCTACCCCGAGCACAATCGCTTAGGCAATTTTATGTTTAAACGTGGACCAAACATCCCGATCCCACGAGTAAATCATTTAAAATTCCAAACAAGCTCGCTACCCCGAGCACAATAACTTAGGCAATTTTATGTTTAAACGTGGATCAATCATCCCGATCACACGAGTAAATCATTAAAATTCCGGACAAGCTTGCTACCCCGAACTCAATAACTTAGGCAATTTTACGTTTAAACATGGACCAAACATCCCGATCCCACGAGTAAATCATTAAAATTCCGAACAAGCTCGCTACCCCGAGCACAATCACTTAGGCAATTTTACGTTTAAACGTTGACCAAACATCCCGATCCCACGAGTAAACCGATTATAATTTAGCGTTTAAACGTGGACCAAACATCCCGATCCCACGAGTAAACTTAACAAGGTTTTATAAAAATCATTTCATTGAGAATAAATTCATAACAAAAACAATAATGAAACGTTACATGAAATATTTATGTATGATCCTCTCCGGATCACCCCTTTGACTTTATAAGGACCTTCCCACTTGGGTGCTAATTTCTTCACATCGCCAGCAGGATTTGTTCTTCGTAATACCAGGTCTCCGAATTGAAATGCTC
This sequence comes from Haberlea rhodopensis, assembly GCA_907163345.1. Classification (NCBI taxonomy): domain Eukaryota; kingdom Viridiplantae; phylum Streptophyta; class Magnoliopsida; order Lamiales; family Gesneriaceae; genus Haberlea; species Haberlea rhodopensis. The sequence goes on from CAJQUN010000060.1 coordinate 2,088,239, forward strand.
TTGGGCGAACCCTTCAGTTATAGGCATTGGTAATCCTCACTTTATATATTTTAGTTCTCGCCACAGCTCGTTCTCTCAACCTATCAATCCCATCTAACTCCCGTTTCTTTATATCTTTATTCTGCTCGGGATTATAACATTGTACCCGGAGGGACTCAACTCCAATTTCTGCTGGGACAAGGGCCTCTGAACCATACACTAACATGATATTTTAAAAGCATTTTACCAAAATGCACCAAAATCACAATTAAATACATGTTTCACCCAATAATTACGAACCATCACATTTAAACCATTATAACACCCAATTCCCCAACATGCATAACATGTACCCTGAAATGCTCTATCAGGTCACGCCTACCTTGTGACTAAGCATTTCACCCAGATAATTAATTTCAGCACATAACTTAATTATCACCATAAATAATCACATAAACATAATTAATGCCCAAATTGTAATTAATTATTTTGGGGATATCACAATACTCCCCTACTTATAAGATTTCGCCCTCGAAATCGCATGCACTTACCCAAAACGAAACCAAACATAAATCACATACCAGAAAATAGCTCCGGGTAGTGCTGCATCATATGCCGCTCCGTCTCCCACGTGGCCTCCTCGACACCCCTGCGATCCCACTGAACCTTGACCATCGGTATCACTTTGTTCCGAAGTCTGCGATCAGCCCTATCCAAAATCCTGACTGGCCGTTCCTCATAGAATACATCAGAATCCAACTGAACCTCAGAAGGCTGCAATACATGCGACGGATCCGGCTCATACTTCCGCAGCATAGATACATGAAACACGTCGTGAATACCAGATAACGACGGTGGCAGTGCCAAACGGTAAGCCAAGGTACCGATGCGCTGTAAAATCTCATACGGTCCCACGTACCTCGGAGACAATTTCCCACGCATACCAAACCGAACCACGCCTCTGAAAGGTGAGATCTTCAAAAAGACTCTGTCTCCCAACTGAAATTCCAACGGTCTTCGCCGTTTATTTGCATAAGCTGCCAGCCTGTCCTGGGCTGCCTTCATTTTCTGACGGATAACCTTTACCTTATCTTCCATCTCCCGAATCAGTTCGGGTCCTCCCACCGCTTTACTGGTCAAGTCATCCCAGTATAATGGCGACCTACAATGCTTACCATACAAAGCCTCAAACGGTGTCATCTGAATACTCGTCTGATAGCTGTTGTTGTATGAGAACTCTACCAAGGCCAAAGAATCTTGCCATGAGGAATCAAACTCTAATACGCAAGCCCGTAGCATGTCCTCGAGCGTCTGTATAGTACGCTCAGTTTGACCGTCCGTCTAGGGATGATATGCCGTACTCAATCTCACCTCAGTACCGAATGCTGACTGAAGACCTCCCCAGAAATGAGATGTGAACCGCGGATCTCTGTCAGATATAATGGACACTGGGATCCCATGTAGTCTCACTATGTCCCGGACATACAGCTGAGCCATCATCAAGTATGTGTACGTCATACTGTAGGGAATGAAGTGAGCTACCTTCGTCAGCCTGTCAATGACCACCCAAATGGTGTCACAACCCGAAGTAGTCCTCGGCAAGTGGGTCACAAAGTCCATAGATATGTGCTCGCACTTCCACTCCGGTATCTCTAAGCTCCTTAGCTCGCCACCAGGTCTCTGTCTCTCTGCCTTAACCTGCTGACAGATCAAACACCTCTTGACAAAAGCGATCACATCACGCTTCATCAGTTTTCACCAGAACTGATCACATAAGTCCTTATACATTTTCCTACCTCCTGGGTGGATACTGAATCGGCTACTATGAGCCCGTTACAAGATCCCTCTACGCAACTCCGGCGTACATGGAACTACCCATCGGTTACCAAGTCTCAAAGAACCATCTTCAGACACTCTAAACTTTGATGGCTGTCCTTGAAGTGCCAATGATGACCATCTCTGAACCTCATCATCTGTCCTCTAAGCTCTCCTGATATTCTCATAGATATCTGGCTCAGCCAATAAGGTCGATACCCAAACCGGCGATGCGTCCACATCGAAGTCATAGCCCAGATGGCAACAAGAAGTCATCATAGCCGACAAATGCATGACATCCTCAGCAGTACTCTTCACCTTCCGACTCAAGGCGTCTGCTGTCAAGTTTGCTTTCCCCGGATGGTACTCAATCTCACAGTCATAGTCCTTGAGCAAATCCATCCATCTCCTCTGACGCATATTTAACTCCGCCTGAGTGAATAAGAATTTCAGGCTTTTATGATCCGTGTATATGGTAAAAGATGTACCATACAGATAATGCCTCCAAATCTTCAGGGCAAAGATAATAGCCGACAATTCCAAATCATGGACTGGGTACCTAGTCTCATGCGGCTTCAACTGCCTCGATGCATAAGCTACCACATGCTTATCTTGCATCAATACACACCCCAAGCCCTGTAGCCATGCGTCAGTATAAAGGACAAACCTCTTGTTCTCTGAGGGAATCACCAATACCGACGTCGTCGTTAGTCGGTGCTTCAACTCTTGAAACCTCTCCTTGCAAGCCTCTGACCAAAAGAAGGGTACTCCCTTTTGGGTCAACTGTGTCAGTGGCTTAGCAATCTTGGAAAATCCCTTGACGAAGCCTCGGTACTAACCAGCCAAACCAAGAAAACTCCGTATCTCGGGCACAGAAGTGGGTGCAGCCCACTCCATCACTGCCTCAATCTTCCTGGGGTCCACTGATATCCCACTGCTAGATATGACATGCCCCAGAAATACTACACTGCTCAACCAAAACTCACACTTGCTGAGCTTGGCATATAATTGGTGGTCTCTGAGGATCTGGAGCAATGTCCTAAAGTGTCTCAAGTGCTCTTCCTCACTCCAGGAGTAGATGAGTATGTCGTCGATAAACACAATGACGAACTGATCCAGGTAAGGTTGGAACACCCGGTTCATCAAGCTCATAAAGACAGCCGGGGCGTTCGTCACACCGAACGGCATTACTAAGAACGCGTAGTGCCCATACCGAGTCTGAAATGTTGTCTTCTGCACATCCTCCTCCCTGACCCGTATCTGGTGGTACCCGGATCTCAAATCAATCTTGCTATACAACTTCGTGCCTTGCAACTGATCAAATAAATCATCAATTCTTGGGAGAGGATACTTGTTCTTTACCGTGGCCTTATTTAGTTGCCGGTAGTCGATGCACAAACGAATCGAACCATCCTTCTTCTTCACAAAAAGAACCGGTGTGCCCCAAGGCGATACGCTAGGGCGTATATATCCTTTATCAAGGAGCTCCTGCAACTGCTCCTTCAGTTCTCTCAACTCTGCCGGTGCCATCCGGTAAGGGGCACGAGAAATAGCGTATGTCCCCGGTAATAACTCAATCCCAAACTCGACTTCCCTTGCCGGTGGGAATCCGGGAATCTTCTTCGGGAACACATCAACAAACTCCGCTACCACTGGTACATCCTCAACCCTCAACTCTTTACTTTCCCGACGTGTCCACGGCATAGATGAGGTAGCCCATGTGTCCACGTTCCAACAATTGGGACATTTTGATCGTCGAAATCAACGAAATATTCGCACGAGAACTGTTGCCATAGAAAATCCACTGAACTCCCAAATGAGATCTAAATCGAACTGTCCTCTGCCGACAATCTACCACTGCCTGATAAGTGATATCTGTTCAGAATGTCGATGCCCACAATGCAGTCAAAGTCTAACATACCCAATACAATCAAATCTGCCTTTATCTCATTGCCCTCAAAATAAATGAGGCAGTCCATCAGAAACTGATCAGCGACAACTTTTTTCCGGTGGGTGTCGAGACCAATAGAGACGTGGGTAACGGAGACGTGCACATATGATATCTCGCCACAAAGTCGGCAGACACAAAGGAGTTCGAAGCACCTGTGTCTATCAAAATAAAGACGGAATATATAAATAGAAGGCACGTACCAGCTATCACCTCCTCTGGAGCTGCATCGGCCTGCTCCCTGGTCAATGCATAGACTTGTCCCTGAGGTGGCCCCATCGCCTGTCCTCCCATCTGTCGAGGCACCATCGGTTGCCTCTGCTGTACCGTCCCACTAGAAAATCTCCCCCTGCCTCCTCTGAGATCCACTTGACTATCACCATTCTGACAGAACCGAGATATGTGGCCCATCTTGCCACATTTATAACAAGCCGTACAGTCTCGCATGTGATGTGGTCCTCCACAAAAGTGACACTTCACCACTCAACTCCTACTCACTTGAGTCTGCCCTCTGTTGCTAGGCGCACTACCCCTTCGGTTATCCATTCGCCTCCCACCAAACCGAGAAGACGAGGAAGAAGCCCCACGAGGTTTAAATGATTCTCCTCGTGGCCTCAGATTATTAGACATTGGCCTCGGCGGTGGGACTTGTGGGGGTGCAACGTCCGGGTAAGCACTGACTCCGATCTCGCTAGTTCCGCTCTAGTGAGAGCATCATCAAAAGAAGTGGGGTTGTTGGAGATAACCCGATCAAAAAGTTTCGGTCGCAGCCCTTTAGAAAGTGCCTCATCTTGGCATGCCCGTTTGTTGCGATGTGGGGAACATACCTCAACAAGAATGAGTAATGCATGGCATAGTCCGAGACTGTCATGCTCCCTTGCTTCAAGCTTGTGAATTCATCCTCCTTTGTTTGCCTAGCCGCAGCAGAGAAGTACCGGTTTAGAAACTGGGTTCTGAATAAAGTCCAGTCAATCACCATACCCTGAGCTCTCAGCTCCATCACCGTCGTCTTCCACCACATAGAAGACTTCTTCGCCAGTTGGAACTCCGCCAACCTCAGCCATGCTGTCCTAGCACAAGGAGCGGACACAAATATCTGCTCTAGTCTCTCAAGCCACTCCTCAGCTTCTTCCCCGGTCTCTGTCCCCTCAAACATGGGCGGGTGGAAAGTCAGAAATTGACTCAGACTAAGCTCCCCAGGTAATAACATTTGAGCTACCGGCTCCACGCCCACAGCAGGTGGAGGTAAAGAATTTGTCTGACCAATGCTAGCGTTCACGCTTCCAACATCACCAACCTCTTCATTGAGGTTCTCCACATTCATAGCCGCCATGCTTAATACAAAGGTTAACAACAATTCCAAACAATATATATGTTACGCCGTTAGATAACATGAACGATAATAAGCATGTTAGTATAACAATTTATACACCAATATGCACCACATGCATAAACATGCCCAAATGTAAACACCTAGCCAACCATGCTAAGACTACCCTTCACTCATTCCAGGGTTCTCTAACCATTGCTCTGATACCACTAATGTAAGGACCCTAGTTCCTTAAATGCGGATTAAATGCGTAAATAAAATTTTCATGCATAAACGGAGTATAAAAATCGTGTTGATGCCTTGAGCTATTAGATTACAGTGCCAAAATAAAGTTCCAAAAGGGATTAGTTACATTCCCAACCAATGAATGTTAATCATATAGCTTTACACTACTCCTAGAGTAGATACTACACAAAAGAATGTGCTTGCTACCAAAAGCACTCCTCACTAGCTCACCGCATCAACCCGCCTTAGCTCATCCGCCCAAAAGTACCTACAGGAACAACCCCAAGACCATGAGCATGTATATAAATCATATTCACAATAATATGATAGCAATTCAAATGCATATATCGTAAATGCGATTCACTTCCTATATTTAATACATTTAAAGCTCCGTTGGTTGTACCTGTATCACAATCATAATCAGTAGATCATATTACCAATAATGTATGTCATGACATGTACCAATTTCCATGTATACCGTGTTCAATTCCCGAGTCTTATTATATCAGTGGCATAATACCCATCGCGTTAACATGACAGCGGAAATACCCATCGCTTAGACAATACCAGCGGCACTAATATCCCTCGCTATTAATATGACAGCGGCCGTGTTCTTCGCTTCATATTAGCGGCAAATATTCTCTCATCGCTACGGTATGACAGCGGCAAGTATTCACATAGCTACGCCACTGGCGGCAAGTATTCTCCATCACTGGAATATAATCCCAACTCACAATCACATGCACAAATGCATCCCATTTACGCATGCAACCAAAATGCATGACCAAACCATGTATGCAATCCATGATGCATAAACAAGACCACGTATGCAACCAAAATGCATAATAAATTCCATGTGTGCAACCATAGTGCATAACCAATTTAATACGTAATAGTACATTTTACCGTCTGATGCTCGTACGTCTCACTACGTACCTTAGTCCCAAAATATGATGTGTCGTGGACTTTATCTCCTAAGTTGTGTGGCCACCTGGGATGGTTCTACACTTTCACACAAATCAATATTAGGAGTTAAAAATAGTCCAATATCAAAATTCAACAAAATATTCAAAAACACCACATTTTGTATCTCGCGATCGATCGCCGCGAGGGGCCGATCGATCGCGAGACCTCTCTGCCCGCTACTCAAAATTTCTGGCTTTGCCGATCGATCGCCACATTTGGCGCGATCGATCGACAGCCTCGCCGATCGATCGCCCAAGCGATCGATCGCCAGACACCCCAAACGCGAACTGCCCGCGCGCGATCGATCGCCTGAAACGGGCGATCGATCGCCAATGTCTGTTCCCCGAAAATTCACCATTTTTGCTCCAAAATTTCTTCCCAAACCATACCAACTCTCCTACCTTCAAACCAACAACATCAAACACGTAATAACCTTCAAAATACACCTTAAACATCCCAAAAATCCAACATCCAATCAAAATAATACCAACCCAAAACAACCATTTCAAAACCATTCAAAACCATAACAAACCCAATCCAAACATAATAAAAACATTAAGGAGGTATCCATACCTCTTGGGGACTCCAAATCTCACACTAAATCCCACAAATGAGACTTTTGCCAATATTTCCCCTCCACTTTAAGCCAAAAAGCGAAAATGGTGGAATGGTTAGGGTTGGGAGATAAGTTGGGGATTTTGGTAAAGTGAGGGAAGAGTGGGGGTAGTGGGGTTAAAAAGGGTTTAATTAAAATTGTACCCCTACAATTAACTCGGTGTATAAAACATCCCAACATGATATTTTAAAAGCATTTTACCAAAATGCACCAAAATCACAATTAAATACATGTTTCACCCAATAATTACGAACCATCACATTTAAACCATTATAACACCCAATTCCCCAACATGCATAACATGTACCCTGAAATGCTCTATCGGGTCACGCCTACCTTGTGACTAAGCATTTCACCCAGATAATTAATTTCAGCACATAACTTAATTATCACCATAAATAATCACATAAACATAATTAATGCCCAAATTGCAATTAATTATTTCGGGGATATCACAAGGTAATTCGTTTGCCCACGCCCCTCGAGCTCCTTCCAATCTCGTCTTAATTCCATGCAGTAGAATACGATTAATCACCTCGGCTTGCCCATTTGCTTGCGGGTAAGCTACTGATGTGAATACTTGCTTGATTTTCATATCCCTGCACCATTCTTGTATTTTTCTACCCTGAAATTGCCTTCCATTATCATAAATTATTCTCATCGGTATTCCGAATCGACATATTATGCTTCTCCATAAGAATCTAATGACTTCTTCTTCAGTTATATTTGCTAAGGGTTCGACTTCTACCCATTTTGTGAAATACTCGACCGCTACCAGAAGAAATTTCATTTGTCCGACGGCGGGGGGAAAAGGTCCAACAATGTCCATCCCCCATTGGTCGAAGGGACAGGAAATAATACTGTTGTTATTTACCTCTGCGGGCACATGAGATAAATTTGCATGTTTCTGACAATTATTGCATTTTGTCACAACTCCCTCGGCATCCTCCTTCATTGTGGGCCAGTAGTATCCAGCTCGAAGAGCCTTCTGATACAACATATTGATTTCCACACAACAACCTTCGTGAATCTCCTTCAGCAAGTGTTCTCCTTATTGTATTGAAGTCATTGCAAAAAAAAGTTGAGAATCCTTTTTTGAACAACTTGCCTTCTGCCAACACAAAACGATTCTCCATTCTCTTCACCCGAGCAGCCTCTTTCGGATTAGATGGCAAAACCTTTGTCTTCAAGAACTTAGTAATATGCTCTCGTCAATCAGACACAATACACGGTTCCAGATTCATTATGTTGTTGACAGCTATATGGGAGATTAAAAGATCTTGCACTAGAACATTCATGTTCTTCATCTCATGAATTGAACTAGCCAATTTCGCAAGTTCGTCGCCTCGATCATTTTCTTCCCTCTGTATCTGCCTTAGTTCCACCTCTTGGAATTGAGTCATTAATGCCCGAGCATTCTCCACATATTTTTTCAACTTTTCTTCTTTTACTTTGTACATCCCATTCACCTGTTGAACAACCAACATTGAGCCCATAAATTCCTTTATTTTCCGAACTCCAGCATCCAACGCTACTTGAAAGCCCGAGATAAGAGCCTCAAATTCAGCTTCATTATTTGAGGAATGAAAAAATCGAACTGGATGGCTACCCTGGTTTCTTCTCCTTCAGAACTGATGAGTACAACTCCCTCACCACTTCCCAGTTGAGTGGATGACCCATCCACAAACAAATTCCACTCCTTCTCCTCAGGAGTATGAGTCACCTCCACCAAGAAATCTGACAAGGCTTGAGCTTTGATGGTAGTTCGAGGCTGATAAGTAATGTCAAATTCACTTAGCTCGGTGGCCCATTTCACCATTCACCCCGATATTTTTGCCTTAGACAAGAGCTTTCCCGAAGGAGTACTCGTCACCACCATGATGGGATGAGATAAAAAGTATGGTCGAAGCCTTCTCGCAGTGGTTACTAGGGCTAATGCCAATTTCTCAATTTTAGGGTATCTCTGTTCGGCCCCTTGTAAAGCTCGGCTGACATAATACACTGGCTGTTGTTGTCCTGACATCTCTCTAATCAATACTGAACTGATTATTTCCTCGGTTACAAACAAATAGACGAGGAGTGTTTCATTATGATCGGGTTTATTCATCAATGTAATTGAGCCAGGTATTCTTTCAAGTCCTCGAATGCTTTCTGGCATTGGTCATTCCACTCGAATCGAACTCCCTGCCTCAATGCCTTAAAGAAAGGCAAACTCCTATCAGCTGATCGCGATATGAATCGACTAAGCTCTGTTATTCTTCCTGCCAACCTCTGTACTTCGTTCAGTGTCCTAGGATGATTCATCTCCTGAATTGCCTGGATTTTCTCAGGATTGGCTTCAACACCTCTCTCTGTTACCATGTATCCCAAGAATTTCCCACTATGAATTCGAAGGTACATTTTGTAGGATTTAATTTCATGCCAAACTTTCTCAAAGTGCTGAAGACTTCCTCCATATCCGATCAAATTATGTGCCCTTTTGCTCTTAATCAAGGCATCATCTACATATACTTCCACATTCCGTCATATCTGATCTTTGAACATTTTATCCATCAGCCTTTGATAAGTGGCTCCGTCGTTTTTTTAGTCCGAAGGGCATTACCACGTAGCAGAAAGTTCCTCCTGCTGTGACAAAGCTGACTTTTGATTGATCTTCTCGCGTTAAAGGGATTTGATGATATCCCTGATAAGCATCCATAAGACACAGCAACTCGTGTCCTGCAGTAGAATCTACTAATTGATCGATCCTCGGCAATGGGTAATAATCTTTGGGACATGCTTTATTCACATCCCGAAAATCTACACACATCCTCCACTTATCTCCTATCTTGGGTACTAAGACCACGTTCGAGAGCCATGTATGGAAACCAATGTCCCGTATGTGGCCCGCTTTCAATAGTTCTTCCATTTGTTTAGCGATGATTGCATCTTTCTCGGGCCCGAAATGTCTCCTCTTCTGCTTAATTGCCCGAACACTGGGGTCAACATTAAGATGATGTTCGGCAATCTCAGGATTTACCTCGACTAAATCAGAGGTACTCCAAGCAAACACGTCCACACTTTGAGTTAAGCAATCAATCACCTTTCTTCGTAACTCTAGATCTAGCTGGGATCCTACTCTGGTAGTTCTAGTAGGATGACCCAGCTCGATATTAAGAAATTCTTTTTCGGGAACTACTCGCTTCTCAGCCTCTAGCTTTTCACGCTTCCTCTTACTATTGTCTCCTCGCTCGCATCCTTCTCTTTTCTTTTCCTTCTCCTGCCTCAACTCTTGTACATAACACTTTCTCAACGAGCTTTGACTCCCTCCTACTTGCCCAACTTCCCCCTACTGGAAATTATTTTTAAGTGGCAAGTAGAGGCAACTGCCTCAAAAGCAGCTAATGCCGGCCGACCCAATATTATATTATAAGAGGAATGTGCATCCACTATGAGGAAATTGATCATCTTTGTTCTTATCCTCGGTTCCTCACCCAGCGTAACTGGTAAAGACACATGTCCTATTGGGCTTATGACCTCCCCGGAAAATCCATGTAAAGAGGTATTCACCTTCTGTACGGCTATGATTCCCAATTCCATTTGGGTCAAAGTATTAAGGAAAAGTACATCAGCTGAGCTCCTTGTATCCACGAAGATTCTATGTACATTGTAATTGGCTACCGTGGCACAGATAACCAGTGCATCATCATGGGGGAAGTGGATCCCCCGCAGATCTGCGGGTCCGAAAGCTATTGAAGGACCCTCGGGTGTGTAATTTGGATCGATGGATAATATTTGGAGCTTTCGAGCATGATTTTTTCTTGCTCGGTTTGAATTTCCACCTGATATTCCTCCAGAAATCATATGTATAGTTCATCGGTTAGGAACATTGTTTAAGGCCCCTTCTCCGATGGCCCGGTTACCCTCCTCTGGTATTTCTCCCCGAACTGCCCATGGGACTTGCTGAGGCATCCCTCTTCCAGGATTAGCGTTATTCCGAGGAAGGGATTGTTGCCCCTTAATCCATCGCTGGGTCATTGCCTTCCATCATACCTATCAGCTCTTCCTCCTCGGAAATGCCCTCCTCGGAACGGCCCTCCTCTATAAGGTCCTCCCCGACCCCTCTTCGGCTACTTCCCGATGAGATCTCATCGGAATGTACTGGTCAAAGTTCCTTTTGGGCTGTTCCACTTGCTTATCCTTCCTATTGATTTCACCACCAGTTTTTGCTTCTTTTCTCTGCTTCATCTTCTGGGCTTCTTCCAAATTGATGTATTTAGAAGCTCTCCCCAGCAACTCGTCATAATCCAAAGGTGGCTTCTTGGCCAAAGATCTGAACAATCTCCCTCTCTTAGTCCCTGAGTGAATGTGCTGACCAGTATTTCGGAGGTAACATGAGGGACATCAAGGCATGCTTGATTGAATCTCTTCAAAAAATCTCGAAGGGATTCCTTCTCTATCGGCTTGAGCCCGAACAGACTCAGGGCTGTTCTTTTGCAACTCCCACTGCTCGCGAATTGATGAAGGAACAAGGAGCTAAATTTTGGGAAAGAATATATGATCCCTGACGGTAATTGGTTAAACCATGATTGAGCAGCGCCAGGAAGTGTAGTCAAGAAGACTCTGCATTTTACTCCATCTGTGAGTTGGTGAAGGAATGAAGCATTCTCGAATCGGGATAGATACTCCTCCGGATCTGTGCTACCATCATAATTCCCCACATTTAAAGTTCTGAAATTGGGGGACAGGGGATCATCAATAACCTAGAGAGCAAATGGGGTGCTCCTCCGTGCTGGGTAAATACACCCTTCATCTTGTTGCGCATCTGTTGCGGCTCGTCCTTTAAATCCTCCATTTGGTGATGTAAAGTTTTGTCAGCTTCATCATCCAAATGACTGGGAAGATCTTCCGCCTAATTTCTTCTTCTGACTCCTTTGTGGAGGCCAAATCTTCTTCCTCCCCTACGGTCCTGGCAATTACCTCCATTAATTGTTCCATGGGTATTCCTCCAGTAGGAAATGCCCGAGAAACATTCTGAGTTGATCCTGCATCTTCTGCTCCTTCTTCTGGCTTCCGGCACGAATATGGGGGGGATTTGTATATTCCTCCTCGAAGCTTGCCCTCGACCCTTACTTCTAGCCATCTCGTCTTGGATTCTTACCAAAATCTTCTTACTTCAACGTCTTTGCTCTGAGTTCCCACAGACAATGCCAATGATGTGTTCCGTTATTTATACGTATTTGGTAGAATCAAGTGTTTATGAAAAATAAATGGAAGACACCAAGATTTTTACGTGGAAAACCCTCGAATTGAAGGAAAAACCACGGGACCTAGTCCAGTATAATTTGTACTATCACAATCTCCATTTATTACAGGACTTTTGACACAATATATGACCAGAGAATTATTACACAAGAATATCTGAAAAAATAACATAGATGACCGAACATAATAAGTATGCTCTCTTCGGAGTATTTTATTCATAAAAAGTCCCCTTTCAAATGAGACTCTCAGCGGGTATTTATAGGCTCGATTCCTGTGCTTACTTGGTTGGAAAGTTTAGGAACCCGTCTCCTTAGATTGTGGCGGTAATGTTGCGAGTATGTCCGAAAAATCCGCACCCATTAATGCACAGTTATCCCCGCCGGTTAATTTGTTGGTTATCACCGGGTCTTCTGCTAATCTTTGACTAGAATCCCGAGGAGGGTTTAACAGTTGTTCGGCTACCATGTGCTCGGTTCGATTCTTGAGGAAATTTTACCCGAGAAGGTCAATATGCCATATGACATATATATATATATATATATATATATATATATATATATATGTGTGTGTGTGTGTGTGTGTGTGTGTGGAGATCTCAAATTGTGCGTGCCAAGTCGGCACGGCCCGCAAAAGTGTGCTGGTAAGGTGGCACGACTCACTTCAATTTTTTTAAAATTTTTTGTACTTTTTTTAATAATATATTTTATATTAATTACATTAACTAAATATAAGAATAGTAAAACAATAAGTATATTGACTAAATATACGTGGAATATTCATATTTATTGACTATGAGTTAAATAACTACAAATTAAATTCACAAATAATAAAGTAACAAAGTCACAAAATATTAACATAATACAATCAACTTTCTTCATTTTCAGCAGAAGATACATCATGTCCTAACACTTTTTAATCGGCTTTCGGCATCTAACCAATCTTTTAATAAAATAAACATATCTACAGTATTTGGTTGCATTCTACTTCTTATTTCATTAATAACTCTCCCACATACACTAAAACAAGACTCCGATGGAACTGTTGATAGCAGAAGCGTTAGTAGATCATGTGCTATGATGGAAAGCACTGTCCAAAGTTTAACATTGTCTTTCCACCATGCCAAAACATCAAATTTTTATAATTTTTATTCGCTAAAATTAAATAATTGGTTTTAATATTTGAAGCTCACTAAATGACGATGGAGTAGAAGAAGTCGAAGTAGATTCTTGTTTTCTTCTTAAATTTTCCACACATAACATTTATTACTACCACAATTACTATCAATTTCTCTTATTGAAAATGATCTAGAATTATAATTAATCATATAAAGAAAACTATGGATTGCAATGGGGAGGGTCCAGATCCGTACCCACATTGAACCCGTCCCGCCGGGGCGGGTCTGAACCTGCTTCAACCGGGTCTGGAAGCAGCACGGGGGCGGGTCTCGGGATTGGCCGACCCACTCCAGACCTACCCCGCTATACATTTTTAAATTAGTTTTTAAAATTTAATATTGAATATACATTTCACTTCTTTGATTAAACATAAAGTGTCATCATTTAATTTTATATCAAAATTCATATATTCATATTAAAGAAGTTGGACATTTTGAACGAGACCAAACTAATAAACATTTGTTAGCTTAAAGATAGTTTTACAAGACTTATTATAAATATTCGCTAGAAAACATGAAATTAATCACAAAACTCATTTTTTGTGTTTCAAAATTGATTTTTAGCTAAATTGTTTTTAAAAAAAAACTAGACCCGGGGTCCACCGGGTTCACGGGTCTAGGCGGGGCGGGTCCTGATTTTTTGTGTAGTGGGGCGGGTTCTAGAATTGGCCAAGCCTATCCCAAACCCGCTTGCCACCCCTAAAGAAAACAAAGAAAATAAGTTATTATTAATGCGATCTTTTTTATTAATGTAATATGATTCAACTATGATTTATACATTATATAATTTAAGTTAAGATCTATAATTGTGGCAAAACAATTCAAAAAATGAATATTTTCCAATATATTTTTTAACATTTATACTATATTAGTTCAACAATGTTTCTAAATAAAGGGTTTCCTCCTTTAAAAATATTGAAGAAGTTGAATAGTACCCGAAAATAATTTAATAGCATCATAAACAGTTTTCAATAAATTTAAAAATTAGAAGCAATTTCTCAATCTCTTTCATAAATATGAAAATGTCCAGTCATCATTTCATTAAAAATTTAATGACATCTTTATAAGGTAACCATGCTTGCAACATTAAATATGTAGAATTCCACATATTAGGAATATCATAATGAAAGTCTTTATACATTTTACCATGAAAAATGAATAAACTTTTAAAGTATTGTTTTTAGCAACTGAACCATTAAGAAATGTAATGATATTTTATATTTTTTTTCTATATAAGTCTCGAGTGGTTTCAAATCATCTTGTACGCACAAATTTAAAATATGACATGCACAACGAATATGAAAAAAAATTGCCATTTAAAATTAGTCTCAAATAACCTTTTAAATGATTAATTGCAGCATTATTTTTGGTTGAATTATCAAAAGAAATATAAAATATTTTATTACTATTATTATATTTGTTAGTTACTTGGATAATGACATTAGAAATAACTCCACATATATGAGGTCAATCAATTTTCGTAAAACCTAAATTCTTTTTATAATACCCAATTAAACTTTATATATATATATATATATATATATATATATATATATTGCAAATAAAAGTTGTTCAGATATCACTAGTTAGTACTACTTTTGAAGAAAGATTTCCTAAATACAAAATTAAATTTGTTTTATATTCATCAACATAAAAATAGCCTAAATAATAATAAATTCATCATATTTATGAAACTTCATCAATTACGTTTTTCAACTAAAATTAAAAATGTCGTTGTATTTAAAACGCAACAATATTTTATTTAGAATTAATTTCCCCTAAAAATCAAAATCTGATAATTATTTAAAAATTCAAACTCAATATTTAGCTAATTTGACTCAAACTAATCATATCAGTGTATTTAGAATTCAATAATAATTAATAATACATTATTTTTAACTACATCTATAGAAATTGGCTACGCAAAAATTATTACCATCAAACTGTAGGTCTTACCCCGAATATATATTGGGTTCGTTCAAAAATCGCTAGAACAATATTTAAATATTTTTAAGACAAACGTACAGAACCATCGTTCTCTCAGTTTGGTTTTGTGAGATTGTGAAGTGATGAATGAAGTAATTCAATACACGTACATGTATATTATATTACATTTAAGGGATGATATGTGTCACCTTGAGAATGTGACACGTGTCACCAATTTCTCCTCCATTTTCTCTCTTCTCGAGCCATATTTGAAAATGTGTTCAACATAAAAGTTGTAGCTCCATCTCAGGACATTACATTTTTAGAGACTCCGACCTTAGCTGCGTGGTGAAGTCTATTTTCATTTTGGGTTGATTCGAGTTCAAGCTTTGGTGGTAGCCCAAAAATCTTGTTAAAAACCCATCTCCCATATAAAAAAAATTGTTTTAAGACGTACCATGGATTATGTTGTGCTTGACTTTGTTTTCTTTTACTTCACTTTTTTTTTATTATCATAAATTGGCATTATATTAAGTAATAAGATGTACAATAAAGAGCCAGCGAAAGGCCAGAAGACACAGCAAAATAAACAAAAGACAACAAACACATTTGCCTCGCTTAGACAAGAACAAACACACAAATGAAATGCCAACCAAAAGTTCAATAGGATAGAATTATATCATAAGTGCAGTAACATGACCTAGGGAGAGTAGGGCCTAGAACCACCAAAATAATTTAATAGCATCATAAACAGTTTTCAATAAATTTAAAAATTAGAAGCAATTTCTCAATCTCTTTCATAAATATGAAAATGTCCAGTCATCATTTCATTAAAAATTTAATGACATCTTTATAAGGTAACCATGCTTGCAACATTAAATATGTAGAATTCCACATATTAGGAATATCATAATGAAAGTCTTTATACATTTTACCATGAAAAATGAATAAACTTTTAAAGTATTGTTTTTAGCAACTGAACCATTAAGAAATGTAATGATATTTTATATTTTTTTTCTATATAAGTCTCGAGTGGTTTCAAATCATCTTGTACGCACAAATTTAAAATATGACATGCACAACGAATATGAAAAAAAATTGCCATTTAAAATTAGTCTCAAATAACCTTTTAAATGATTAATTGCAGCATTATTTTTGGTTGAATTATCAAAAGAAATATAAAATATTTTATTACTATTATTATATTTGTTAGTTACTTGGATAATGACATTAGAAATAACTCCACATATATGAGGTCAATCAATTTTCGTAAAACCTAAATTCTTTTTATAATACCCAATTAAACTTTATATATATATATATATATATATATATATATATATATATATATATTGCAAATAAAAGTTGTTCAGATATCACTAGTTAGTACTACTTTTGAAGAAAGATTTCCTAAATACAAAATTAAATTTGTTTTATATTCATCAACATAAAAATAGCCTAAATAATAATAAATTCATCATATTTATGAAACTTCATCAATTACGTTTTTCAACTAAAATTAAAAATGTCGTTGTATTTAAAACGCAACAATATTTTATTTAGAATTAATTTCCCCTAAAAATCAAAATCTGATAATTATTTAAAAATTCAAACTCAATATTTAGCTAATTTGACTCAAACTAATCATATCAGTGTATTTAGAATTCAATAATAATTAATAATACATTATTTTTAACTACATCTATAGAAATTGGCTACGCAAAAATTATTACCATCAAACTGTAGGTCTTACCCCGAATATATATTGGGTTCGTTCAAAAATCGCTA
Source organism: Haberlea rhodopensis (assembly GCA_907163345.1). NCBI lineage: Eukaryota > Viridiplantae > Streptophyta > Magnoliopsida > Lamiales > Gesneriaceae > Haberlea > Haberlea rhodopensis. The sequence continues at coordinate 2,105,250 of CAJQUN010000060.1, forward strand.
GAACAATATTTAAATATTTTTAAGACAAACGTACAGAACCATCGTTCTCTCAGTTTGGTTTTGTGAGATTGTGAAGTGATGAATGAAGTAATTCAATACACGTACATGTATATTATATTACATTTAAGGGATGATATGTGTCACCTTGAGAATGTGACATGTGTCACCAATTTCTCCTCCATTTTCTCCCTTCTCGAGCCATATTTGAAAATGTGTTCAACATAAAAGTTGTAGCTCCATCTTAGGACATTACATTTTCAGAGACTCCGACCTTAGCTGCGTGGTGAAGTCTCATTTTTATTTTGGGTTGATTCGAGTTCAAGCTTTGGTGGTAGCCCAAAAATCTTGTTAAAAACCCATCTCCTATATAAAAAAAATTGTTTTAAGACGTACCTTGGATTATGTTGTGGTTGACTTTGTTTTCTTTTACTTCGCTTTTTTTTTATTATTATCATAAATTGGTATTATATTAAGTAATAAGATGTACAATAAAGAGCCAGCGAAAGGCCAGAAGACACAGCAAAATAAACAAAAGACAACAAACACATTTGCCTCGCTTAGACAAGAACAAACACATAAATGAAGATGCCAACCAAAAGTTCACTAGGATAGAATTATATCATAAGTGCAGTAACATGACCTAGGGAGAGTAGGGCCTAGAACCACCAAAATCAAATCCGATCCCCTCAAATCATGTAGCACAGGATGTGACTGAACAAGAGAACTGTCTTCCTTTAAATATGAACAATGAGGATAAACGAGAAATTGATAACAGACAATCAAACGAGTATGCTCTTGAATCCAAATCCCTCACTGATATTATTGAACCAAATAACACAACTAGATGTCCCATGAAATCGAAAGGTCCAGATGTCAAACCCAAGCATATCCCCAGCAATGAAATAACACTTACAAACCTCAAGATCATCACACAAAAGACATAGACAATAGAGCAAAACAATAGTGACCAAACGAGATAAGCTTGATTTGTAAACAAAAGGGCATGACATACCTTACATTGACAAGTTTTCTATGTATAACGTATATTTTGCATAATATTTGCATAAATAAAAAATAGACATAGAAGCACTGAATAATACTTCTCCGTATACGTTACACATAGAAAACTTGTCAATTTAAGGTAGGAGTATGCAAGTCAAAGATGAGAATAAAAGGGGTAAAATTGTCAATTTATAAAAGTTGCTTTGGCAACAACAATTTGTACTTTGACATTAACACTAGCCATTAGGTTTAGGGCCAACATCAACATGTTTACAAAAAATAAAATTATAACACAAATTTTAATAATTTTCAGCTAATTATATCCTTAAAAAAATTCAGAAAAGTTGTAAAAAATTTGTTCCAGTTCTCAACTCATTTAGGTGTTCTAGTTTGTTCATCAATACTACATTGTTATTTACGTTTTTTTATAGCATTATCTACGGGTTTCAATTATATATATATATACATATATATATATACATATATATATATATATATATATCTGACCAATATAAGGTAGAGAAACAAGAAGTTCAATAGGACATATGGCTACAATCATTGCCCATTTCTTAAACTCTTCTTCCCAATTCCCTCCACCTTCTTCAACTTCAATTTCTCGATTATATCCCGCAAGAGTCCGAATTTCCTGCTCCGCCACATCCATAAATTCCGGCAATGAGCTGAGAGCAAAGTTCATGGAGTTCCCTTACGTTTCTGGCCCGCACAGAGACCTAATGGTGGAGTTGGTATCGTCTGTTGAGACCCGCGTCGGATCCTTGCTCCAACCTTGTACTCTCCCACCCGAAGTTCAACATTTTGGAAATCCAACTGCTACTGCCCAGGCTTCTATCCACATCAGATCCGGCATCTCTTCCTCCCAGGTATTGTGTATTTACCTTCTTTTGCTTTTCATTCGGGCTGGGAGAGCCTCCTAATCATGTTGCTTATGCATCGGAGTATTCTAATGTTATTTTTCAATTTACTTCAGCTCTGGGAGAAATTTGGACTGCTGAAATAAGGGGTGGAGTATAAATTCGTGTCATGATTTATTATTTATTTATCTAAAATTATATGTGATAAAGAAAAATGTTAGGATGGTAGATAAGTATACTGGCCATGCCTAGCTACACCAACTCGTGAGGTGGATCCTCAAATTAAACATTTGCGGAAGCTTTGGCAAATGAATCTAATGTTGAGAATTATCAACTTTAAGTTATGTTAGCTCTTTATAAGATACATGTGCCACTCTACTCATTGTCAATTGGTTTTGAGTTGGAACTTCATGTATTTTTAACATGGTATCAGAGCAGGCTTCTCATGGCTACTCCGACCATGCGATTGGCTACTTCCCCCGCATGCTCAGTGTCACCCGCATTATCAGTCCACGTGTTTGACTTATGTAATGCCACACGTGAGGGGAAGTGTTAAGAATTGTCCCACATTCGAAGTTTAGAAGATATGCTAGCTTTTTATAAGATACATGTGCTATTCCACTCATTGCTAATTGGTTTTGAGTTGGAACCAATCTATTCTTAACATCTAACAAGATTGAACAAACCGGATAAATCTAGGATTTATTTTTCTTAAAATTCAAGTTTTATGTCTTAAATCTATGAATTTTACACATTGTTTGATCTTGCTCCTCCCCCCAAATTCTGAGTCCACCCGCGTAGAACCTCTCTTGTGATTAAAAATTGCACATGAAAAGCAACCTATAAATTTATCCTGTGGTAATTCTGTTGATTTCCCAAGGTTTAGGTTTTATGTTTAAGTTGCAGACTGGTAGGATATGTTAAAATTCTCTAAGCCTTACGAGATCCAAACATGTCCCAGATAGACTTCATTTTGGGGGCTTGGATTCACTGCAAGTTACCATCTGGTGGAGCATTGAACATAACCAGCCTCTCAGCCTATCTAAGACCTTCGACGGATGCGCCTCACTTCTTGATGGAACTTATCCAAAACAGTCCCACTTCCCTTGTGCTCATTCTTGATCTCACTCCAAGAAAAGATCTAATCGTATATCCGGACTACCTGAAAACATACTATGAAGATCCTCAGTTGGACAAACACAGACAGCGCCTGCAAATGCTTCCCGAAGTATGCCCTTACTTCTCCCCATCTCTGTATATTCGAGCTGTGGTTTCCCCAACTGCTATTATGGTTTCCATAGACACGGGAACGAGTGAATCAGCGAGCATTGAAGGGATAATTCAGGATCATATCAGTCCAATTGCGAAGGAGTTGTTGGAGTTTTGGTTGGATACATGTGCTTGTTCGGAGAAAAATGTTGGAGAGTTGGAGAAGGTGTATTTAGCTGAAAGGGATGGTATAATAAAGAATAAAACTATTGAGATTGATTTGGGATCGAGTTTTCCTAGGTTGTTCGGGAAAGAAGTGGCAAACCGAGTTTTGGATGTTTTAAAGGGGTATTACAATGCTTAGTTCTTGTACTTTGTAAATCGTATGTGGCTTGCAATTCAATTGTTTACGTAATATATTAATCTATATGCAGCCATATCGTGCCAACTAACAGACATCATGTTTTATATTTGAACTTGAACTTGATAGAATATTTTCTCCAACTTCTATTGGCAATTCAAGAGGTGAACAATTTTCAAGTATATTCATAAAATATTAACAATCAAGTTATTGTACACCAATATTTTTTAAAATTTATCGTTAATTATAATATCAATTTCGAAGATGCATTAAATATCTCTAGAGTCATGGAAGCCAGTTCAAGCTGGGATCTAATGGTCCAAATTTAATTTGGACATATGTGGTGCACATATTTACATTGATCCCATATGTCTAAATCAAATTTGGACAATTGGATCCCATATGTCTAAATCAAATTTGGACAATTGGATCATGCAAGCCAATTTAGCAGTCACATTTTTACGTTGTGAAAAACATTAGGACAAAACTATACGTTTTGAATATTAAAAAAAATCATCATAAATAATCTTTAGCCACTATACATTATAGAATGCATTCTGAAATTTTAATTATTTTCTTTTTTCCCATGTCCTTCATTGATTTTGTGCTCGAGGAAAATTAATAACTTTTAAAGATAAAATTAATCAGATAAAGAGAATTAAACAATAAAATCAAACGCACACACTTTTTCCTTCACATATATCATTTATCAACAATGTGCATAGAGATAGAGCACAGATGGAATGCGATTTTAAGCACCTTTCTATCTACAAAGCATTTCAACAATCTTAACTCTATGTGCAAACACTTTCTATGTATCGAGCAATCGCATGCTAGAGATAGAGCACAGATGTATATATATATGCTTGCGTGACGATTCTCCCGTATATTTTATATATATATATTTATGAAAAATGGCATTAGGTGAGATGAAGATGGACAAAATGAAATTCCTTAACCAAAAATGAATCCGTCCAATTGGAAGCCCCATAGATTCTGCATATTCATGAAAAATGGCATTAGGTGAGTTGAAGATGGACAAAATTTGCTACACATGACATTACGTATCTAGACACCGTCATAAATGACGGCGGTGGTTGCAGCATATGCCTCGTAAATTTTACGAAAAATTAGAAACGTTTACATGGGAGTCCAGGCATATCTACAGCCAGAAGACTAGAACCCGGAAAGGTCATATTTGGGTCAGATCAGCTCCAAGAATCAAAGATCATTTGTCATCCAAGCAAAGGGAATATATTACAGGGTTAAAGTTCGAGTTTGTGACGCCATTTACAGTACTTTTTTCAGTTATTCAAAATCAAGAAAATGATTTACCAGACTTGTATGGTTTTACAGTTCAGAGTCTTCACCGCCGCATCAGCAAAACAACGTGCTGCCTCTGCTTCAGCCTCAGCCTCCTCAGCTTCCCTTGCCGCCACCTCAGCTTCGGCAATTGCAGCTTCAGCCTCTGCAACTGCTCGTGCAGCGGCTGCAGCAGCTTCTTCTGCAGTCATGCCTTTCAACTTCTCTAACTCGGCATCAATGTGGGCTTTGGTCAGAATAATCATACCACTTTTCTCTGCTTCTGAAAGATTATTCTGTGTTCCGTTAGGTAGCGTCGAAGGTGTGTCTCTCCCTACTTCAGAAGATGTTGATTTTGGTGTAATCCTATACTGATTCTGCACCTGTCAATAGAACCAAGGTATATTACAATTTGTTACGAAAATTACCCAAACCTGTCAGTAGCTATAACCAATCCTTTTTATGCAGCTCATCCAGGTAGTATAAAAATCATCATAAATTTTTAATAGTCCAGTACATTAATTTATCGATAGCCCTTCCATTTTTGCAAATCGGGGGTTGGAGAAGAGGAAAAATAAAATTCGGAAAAAGAACCAACATGAAACCAAGTGAAACAGGTGAAAGCTGTGATAACACATCTGTTACGCATCATAATTGTACTATGAAATATACAATAACGCTCCCATCCATGCAAAGAAATTTTGTATTTTATACCTTTAGCTAACTTCCTACACCAAAGCCATTTCCACCCCAAAATATAAAGTTCCCATGATAAAGTGAAGGCCATTGCAGATATACACCTTAATTAATCGTCCTTTTTCGGTCAAAAGCTTTAAATTTGTGGCCAAAGTCCTTTCCCAATCCGGAGGTGTAGCATGATGCAACTACAGTATCCAAACAAATAAAGTGAGAATCTGAGAATCATAGTGTTATCAAATACCCCCATAAGAAAAGCCAGAGAAGATAACCCCCAATAATTTCATTGATGTCCGCATCCTCAAATCAAGTGTTAGGTAACCGAGTATTATTACTGTAATTAGAATAAAAAACAAGATTCTCAAAATTCCAACTAACATGAAAAGAATTGTCAGCTGTTTCATCGTCATTTATAACCACATCCCTATGATAGACTTTTTGTATATTATCACTAATTCAAATTACCTCTATGTATCGAGCAATCGCATGCTGACTAGATCCTCGAGGTTCCTTTAACTTTGTTACAGCCTCCAATATAAGATCATTCAGCCTTCATATTCATAGGTGCAGTACCAAAGACATGTCATCAAGCAGTACATAGAACATAAAATACCATTTCAAATGTAGCCATGACAAAAATGTTTAGATTGTCATAATAGATTTCACGAGATATATGACGACACAAAAAAAACAGCTACATTGAACTTAATCATTAACTGGTCGATTAATAGAAGAATATTCCCTTCTGATTTTAGACATCTGAGTTTTTTAAAGATCAAAGGTTCAAAATTCAATTGGTTCAAACCTGTTAACACGCATGCGGAGCACTTACAGTGCTGTTTTACTATTTGCAATTCTGGGTAATTGGCTCTTGCTTGTTATCAGTACTTTGTTTATATAAAGAGCTGAAACGAAGCATTTACGGAACTAGAAATATGTATACATGTGAATCTACAGGCCATTGCACTCGCATTTTTGTAAGCTCCGTGATTAATTGACTACCTGAATAGTTCCCAACTTTGAAGGCAAAAATAGAGCAGTAACAACCACATTCAGAAATTAAAGTTACAATAATTAACAGTGACACTGTAAGATTATTTCTTTCAACCTTGAATTTTGTCTCTCCGAACCAGCGTCATAGGAAGTTTCAATAGATTCTGAAACTTGTGTTACATCTTCTTCTTCTGAATCCTTCTCAATGATCATTTCATGAACTACAGCATCTCCGCCATGCTTGTTGGTAGCCGGACTACTTTTATGTGAAATCCTAACCCTATGCCGTGAACCCATACCATTTGCCATGCAATTCAAGTTTCTCCATTTATCCTGTTCATTGAGATTAAATATTTCAGCTCCCCCAGGAAGAATCGTACATTACATTATTTCTCATGCAACGATTAAATTTTTTGCCTAAACATAATAAAGCAATCTCCTCTAAGATATAAATAATCCTTACAAGAAAATGAGAAACCTCTACACTTCATACCTTGAGGTCCACATTCGAACGTGATCTCAGGGCTGTGCTGAAATCTTGATCTTTAAGTATGGTACTCCATTTTCCTACTCCATACTTTTTAATGCCAGCTTTAAGAGCAGCTTCTTCTTCTGATGTCCACCTCTGTTTAGGAGCACCCATTACCAGGAGTCAAGACAAGTGATCTTGGGAGTTCTGCTCCCTATTACCAGGAGTCAAGACGGTGATCTCGGGAGTTCTGCTCCCTATTTACAACTACAAAAAACATGAAAGGACCAAATTCAGCCATACAAACTATATGCAAAAGAAATAAACACATACCATAAACTTCAGAAACTAAAACATGAGAAAGAACTGGCTTTCAAACAAAAAATTATCTCTATCCTTATGTTTCTCGCACTAGTACTCTAGACTGATGGTATTATCTTAAGCAAGTCATCAAAAAGGTGGTCAAATTCGCAATATCAGTGTCTGCATTTCGAGAAATAAATATCTCAGATCGAAATGACTCAATAATCACCCTCTAGAGGAATTTATAATAAACAATCCAACCCCTATTTACAACCTCACGACGCTTATTAATTGACTATTCTAAAAAAAATTACAAAACAAATGCACCATGTCAAATTCAAAAGCTAGCACTGAAAGCACCGGCTAAACAGATCCACTCAGAATGAGAAAGATAAAAATCTCATTCAGTAAAACAATGCATATTCATAATATAAATAAATAAAACCAAAAACATATTGACTACTTGCGAGGTTTGAACCAGACCGCTCAAATATTACCAATTAAACAGACAACTTGTACTCAACAAACTAAAAGACAACTCAATTTCTAAATGTAAATTGAAACTTAAAGTCAAAGATTCAAACCTCTACTCGTTAAGTTACGAGCAGAAGAAGCCACTAATAACAGAATTACTTCGCTTATTATTCATCATAAGCCAAAAATTTATCTTCCTCATCTTCCAAATTAGCGTCTAAAATTTACTAGGGCATTTCTCACAAACAGGAGTTTTCCTCATCCCTGCACAAATCCCACGACTTTTTCCCAGCACAATTCAAGTAGAACAACTAACCAGAATTGGGTAGGCTGAATAAGTCGGATCGCGCATAATTCAAGCAAAGGAATAATTTTTATTAAAAAAAACACACACACGCACACACAGAGGACTGAAAAGAATAGCATATAATGATAAAACCAATTTGATTACTTCCGTCAAACTAAATCAGAAATCCATCGAAAAAATGAAAAAGAAGGGAAAAAATAACATGTGATTGTAAGCGATTTTCGTCGGCTAGAGATAATGAAAAATTAAAACCATACCTGAACAAAACCGGAGATTAAATGTGGAAAAGAAAAATCAAGACCAACCACTGGCACATTTAATTAGGACCTCATTCTCCCGTACTTCCAAGAGATTGAAACTCGAGTTACAACATCAGTGAAGGGAGACCCGGAATCAGAAGCTGGAGTTGTGCCTGCTCAGTCCAGTGCGTGAGGGTAACTTGGTCTCGAAGAATCAGAGCCGATTCTTAATTATATTGACAATCTATTAGAAATTTGACGAATTAATATGAAAGGAAATTCTTTCATCTTAAGGCTTGGCTACCCCATGGGGCACCACCCCATGGGGTAGATCCAACCACATGTTGGGTATATTCCCTTGGGAATATACCCAACATGTGGTTGGATCTACCCCATGGGGTGGTGCCCCATGGGGTAGCCAAGAAGGATTCCTCTTTTAGATCTAATTATGACTATTATTCATTTATTTTGGCACGACATATTTATTTATTATTCTTATGGTAATTAATCCTACTACTTCTGATTCTGGGGTTTCTACGCTTGAAAAAAAAAACGATAAAATTATTGACATTTGACCTAGAGATAATGAGTTTGAATCGTCCTCTTATATTGTAGAAAAAGACTATGCATTAGGCTCAATGAGCCAAACCCCTCCCACACTCTGTATGATGTGATCTGTTATTCTCCGTGTTCGGTAGATTTAAATGTATTCGAAAAATAAAAGAAAGACACCAAGATTTTTTACGTGAAAAATCCTCGAATTGAAGGAAAAACCACAGGACTTAGTCCAATATAATTTGCACTAATCACAATCGAAATTTGTTATAGGACTTTTGACACAATATATAAGTGAAAAATTATTATACAAGGATATCTGAAAAAATAACAAGAAATGACCGAACAAACAAAATAATGCTCTCTTCGGAATCTCTTTTGCATAAAAAGTCCAACCCCTTTAATGAAACTCTAAGCATCTATTTATAGGGCCAATTTCAGTGTTTAATTGGTGGGAAAGCTAGGACACAATCTCCCCTGATCGTGGCGTTAATGTGGCGAGTGTATCCTAGAAATCCGCACCCCATTAACGCACATTTATCTTCGCCGATTAATTTGTTGGTTACAGCCGGGTCTTCCGCTAGTCTTGACCATTATCTTCGCCGATTAACGCACATTTATCTTCGTCGATTAATTTGTTGGTTACAGCCGGGTCTTCCGCTAGTCTTTGACCATTATACTTAGCAGGGTTTAATAGCGTTCTGCTACCTTGTGCTCGGATGTTGCTTATTCAGATATTTTCTGTTCAGTATCTGTTTGTTCGGCTTCTTGCTGGCGATTTTACCTGAGAAAGCTAATATGTCATTTGACATCACCTCACCCCCTGAAGTAAAGCAAGATGAGAACATTGAATTCCTGTTTTATTGCATTCGGGTAAAATCCTAACTTGACCTGCTCGGGGATTTTTGTTGCTCTTTTTTTCCGCTCAAAATTTTCAAATGTTGCGCGACGTTTCATTTTTCGAGGCACATCTATGACCGTCCATTCAACTTATTTTGGACGGCGTGGATTTAACGACTGTTCATGTGGTCACATCTATAAATACTCCACCATTCCCTTCATTTGTTTCACTTTGCTGCATTCTGCTCCCGAGCTAGCACTAGACGACCGAGCAATTTATCTTCAATCCTTTCCACCTTCTATCTACCAAGTATGACCCTTCTTCAGATGATTCCTCTTTGAAGGCGATAGACATGTATGGCGAGCATGATGAGGAAAGAGCTACCACTCTTTCTCCTCAAACATCGTCCACCCCAAATAGCGAGAAGACTCTAAGCTCTTCGCCTGCTTCAGCTGCTCGTAAAAAAGAGCAGCGAGCTACCACGGAACAAGACTTGATAAAAGCCCAAGTCCCTTGGTTCGAAATTTTTGAATCCGAGATTACATCGGACCAGGATCTGTCCAGCATTCGCACCAAATGGGGGATTTCTGAGGGGACTTCTATTATTGTCTCCCTTTCAGGATCTCGCCCTCATATGCCCCTAAGGGATATTTTGCCTTTTACTTAGATCAACTTCGAGGGGGCCTTCGCTTTCCTGTCCCCACTTTTTTTTATTGAAGTTGCTTATTACTTTTCCGTCTCTCTCAGCAATTTATTCCCCAACAGTTATAGATTGTTGGCGGGCTTCTTTATAGTTCTTTCTTTTTTGGGTTTCACTCCTACTCCCGAACTCTTTCATTGGTTTTTTCAACTGAATACGAAAGAGATTGGTCTTTTCTATTTTTCTTCTCGAACAGGGGTAGGTTTCCTCAAGAAATATCCCCCATCGATAAAGAACTGGAAAAAGATTCTACTTTTTTGCTCGTCCACTCCAGTCTTGAGATTGCCACATGGAGTGGAGAGAAAACCTTCCGAAGGGCAAATTGATCAAGGGGCACCTTGAGAAGGAACCATATCTGTCGGTTCGTCGTAAGCTTGGCGATCAATGTTTTAACCTAGGGGAGCTGATTGACGACGGACTGCTGTACTTGTTCCAGCTGAGCCCGAAGGATGCATCCTTGAAAATGCCACTCGGTGAGCGTTTCTAAGAACTTTTACTTGTTTACGCATTTTGATTAATATGTTCGGACTGACCTCTGTTCACTCATTTCATAAACAAAAATGATGAATGCTATGATGGTTGAGAAGGTGAAGGCCCAATCCCAGAAAGGACAAGCTTCAGGATCTTCAGATCTTCCTACTCATCCTCCATCCAACGACCCTACACCTGCTCTACCCTCTTCGCCGATCGTTGACATCACTGCCTCTCCTAAGGGAGAGGGGACCCTGGCCCTCCGACCTAGTAAAAGGGCAATTCCCGAGGGTCAGGGTTCTTCCTCCAAAACCCCTGCCAAAAAAGCTTATTCTTCCACCATTCCCCCCGTACCTCGAGATTCTTCCCAATATGCTCCGGGTGGTCCGAGCGCTTCTCGGCCCACCTCGAGATACCACCTAGACCTATTCTCCCAATGTCCCCCTCCTGAAAAAACTAGACCCCAAGATTTCCCAATTCATCCTCTGTCATTCCCCCAACTCCTCTGAAAGCAAATACCTCGGGGAGTTGGCCTTCAGTAATATGGTGAACGAATTCACCACTTCCTTCACCCAGGTAATTATTCTTTATTGATAATTTTCTAAGTCTTTATCTTCGGTATACTCACTTATTACATTCTTATGCAGGCCCACATGATGGCGGGTGAACTTCTCACCCGATTCCATTCGGTTCGATCAGCAGATGCTAATCGCTAAGAAGAAAATTAAGCAACTTGAAAATATGGGTGATGACTTAAAGAAGTCCATAAGCCTTCTGGAAGATCGGCATTTTGCTATGATGGCCGCTCGGGATGAGGCGTAGAATGCCCTCGAGGAAGAGCGCAAGAGGTCGGCTGAAGTAGATGAGGCCAACAAGACCTTATCGGAGCAATACAATTCCATCTCCGAACAACTTGCCCAGGAGAACTCTTTGGCAGGTTCTCGAATGGAGGAGTTTTGGCTATCGAAGAATGTTGACTTCTTGAAGTCCCCGGAGTATACCAGCATGGTGGCTAGTCGTGCCTCAAAATTTTTTGGCCATTGGTTTCAAGCCTGTGCTAATCAGTTTGAGGCGAAAGGCTACCCTCCAGAAGGTGCTCCAAAGGATTTTCTTGATCTTGGGGCCGCTCTAGAAAGCCTTCCTGAAGAGCTCTTCGAGCCATAGATTAGGATTATTGTTTTCCTTTTCTTTTTTCTATTCTGATGTGTTGAGCCTTAAACGCATGGTTGCGTTTAATGCGTTAAATTATCCCCGGTCAATCTTTGAGTTTTGATGATCAACAAAACTTGTGTTTGTTATACTAATGCATTTACTTAGTGTGCAGATTAAGTGATGAAAAGTGGTTTGGATTGAAGAAAATCAAATGTGCATATTCTGGCCTGGATCGCCCCAGGCGATGGTGATCATCGCCCCAGGCGATGGGTGCCAGGAGGGGCATCGCCACGCACATCGACAGAGGCGATGGCTAGGCGAGCATGCGAGGAAGATCGCCCCAGGCGATGGTAACCAACGCCTGAGGCGATGGCAGCCACAGGGACTTCGCCCCGCACATCGACTAGAGCGACGCCGAGGCATGGCGCGGGCATGCGCGCAGGGAGATCGTCCGAGGCGATGGGCTGAACGGCCGAGGCGATGGCACGAACGCCTGAGGCGATCTGGAGTTCGTTTGAGGCGATGCAAGATTTGAAGGAGCTGAGGCTACGGCCTTGATTTTGGCTTTGGATCGCCTGAGGCGATCCAGCGATCGCCTGAGGCGATGCGTGATTTTTGGTGACCGTTGGGGCGCGGCGATGGTGATCGCCTGAGGCGATGTCCGAGGCGATCTTGGAGTGATTTCAGCCTTATGAGTAGCAACGGCTAGTAGGAGCCTTGGAGGCCTTCTACACTATAAATATTGATGCTTTGGAGCATTTTGAAGTCAAGAAACAAGTCTACAAACTTCTACAAAGCCTTGATCAATTCAAATTCATATTGCATTGCAATCTCCATACATTGTTGTTGTATTGGAACTTGTAATTCTTTTCTTTGTTAGAGTCTTGTGTTTCTTCGTGTGAGTACACCGTGAAGGTGTTTGTTGGTTTATTGTAAAGGTCCTCCAACACCAAAGCAAGTTGGAAAATTGTAAAGTCATCAACAAGTCTAGTTGGTGCAAGTGTGTGGCTATCCTTGGAGCCCTTAAGGCCAAGAAGACTCGTGAAGAGTGTTGGTAGCTCGTGAAGAGCTTTGTATACTTGTGAAGGGTATTGTGCTCGGGAAGAGCGTTGTGTACTCGGGAAGAGTAGTGTGCTCGGGAAGAGCTTTGTAAACTCGGGAAGAGTTGGGTTGTGGCTAACTTGGAGCCCTCAAGGCCAAGATCATTTATTCTAGTGGAACCTCGGTTGGAGGTTATCTAACCGGGAAGAGGAGACGTAGGCGATTCATCGCCGAACTTCTATAACAAATCTTTGTGTCTTTTATTGCTTTAATTTTCATTACGCATTTATTTACTTATTCTTTTTATTTATCGATTGACGTAAGGCTTCCGCAAGCGCAAAATATTTTTATTTTACAAACTCATTTTAAAAAGCTAAAGTAGCCAAGGAATCTCATTCACCCCCCTCTTCGATTCCAACAAGTGGTATCAGAGCCATTTGATTTTTGTTTTTAAATCAAAATCCTTTTATGGCTAATCTAGCAAATGAGTTTGCTCAAGGTCAATCGACAAATCGCCCTCCGCTTTTCATGGGTGATAACTACGGTTATTGGAAGAATAGAATTTCTCTATACATCCAATCCGTAGATTATGATCTATGGAAAATCATAGTGAAAGGTCCACATATTCCTTTAAAAGAAGTTGGGGGAATTAGTGTTCCCAAAGAAATGGACGATTTCACTAGAGCGGATATGATATTAATTTCACAAAATGCTAAAGCTATTAATATTTTGCATTGTGCTTTAGATATGAAGGAGTACAACCGGATCTCAATGTGCTCAACGGCAAAGGAAATTTGGGACAAATTGCAAATTTGTCATGAGGGCACTAATCAAGTAAAGGAGACCAAGATTGATCTATTGCAACTCAAGTATGAAACCTTTGAGATGGAGTCCGGAGAAGAAGTTGATTCCATGTTTAGGAGGCTCACCCTTATCATAAATGAGCTTGCCCAACTTGAAGAAAAATACCATCCAAAGCAAATATGGAGGAGAGCACTAAGGGCCTTACCTAAAGAATGGGATGCAAAGAGGACGACCATCATCGAGTCCAACAAAGGGGAGAACGCATCTTATGATCTTGATGAGCTCCATGGCACCTTTGTGACCCATGAGCTTGAAGTTGCCACAAGGAGAGAAGTGAAGGAGGAGGATAGATCCAAAAGAAATGGGATTGCCTTGGTTGGAAGGAAAGACCATTCCGATGATGAAGAAGATGATGATGATGAAGAGATGAGGTTGTTCACAAAGAAGTTCAAGAAGCTCTTCAACAAACATAGCAAGTCAAAGACCTCCATTGCTACCAAACAAGAATCCAAAAATGAGGTAACTTGTTACAATTGTCAAGAAATAGGCCATTATGCTAACAAATGTCCTAGGAAGAAGAATGAGGACAAAGGGAAGAAGAAAGCGTTCATAGCCACATGGAGTGATAGCGACTCCGATGAAGAAGAAGCCAAAAATCCTTGTCTAATGGCTCTTGGAGATGTAGATGAAGAGGATGATGATGAGGTACCATCTTATGATGAATTATTAGATGCTTATAATGAACTCATTGATTGTCTTGGTAAAACCAAGAAGAGCAACAAAGTGCTTAAACTAGACTTGGCTAAGAAGGAAGAAGAAAATATTATTTTGAAAAACCAAGTGATTGATTTAAAGACTTCTCTTGCCAAGTTTAGTGATAGTAGTTTAAAGATAAATGAATTGCTTGGCTTACAACGTTGTAGCTTTGACAAAGCCGGGTTAGGCTACTCAAGCAAATCAAAATCCTTTTCTAGCTTGTTGGCCAAAGCAAAGCATGACTCTACTACTTGCTATTATTGTTGCAAAAATGGTCATACCAAGAACAAATGTAGATTTGCTAGAATCCAATACCAACCTAACAAAAGGTGGAAATGGATCCCAAAGGTGCCTAAAGAAGCTAACCATCAAGGACCCAAAAATCAAATGGGTACCAAAGATCCTTCTATTATTAATTTGTCTTGTAGGGACAACCATGGATTGGAGGATGAAGGACCAAGCAACTCAAAGGAGGAGTTTATTCTATTCACCACCATAGAAGAGACGAGAGGCGTTGGACCTATGACAAGAACTAACTCTTGTCATTGAGGGTAAAATTTATTTTTTGTTAAAAGAGCAATTTCAAAATTCATTGGCACAAATTAATTGTGATCAATAAATATTGAAGCTCAATATTCATTGAAGTAAAATGCATAACCCCTTAGCATAATTGTTGAAATGCATGATGTATGCTTATCTTTTTATAGTAAGTAGCTTGATATGCTTTGAATTCAAATTTGAATATGCTATGTGAAAATGTGCAAGTATATGATTTGTTATAATATTTTTATTATTTTGTTTTTGGCATGAATGCATGAACATATGCACACATTGCAACTTTTAGAATTAATTGTTGAGTGCCTTAAACACATGGTTGTGATTCACCTCTATATGATTCAATCTTGTTTGATGAGGAACATGTGTAATTTGAAGCTATATGTCAACATATAAATTATGCCATGTTTATTTGAATTTTATGCTTTTTGATTATCACAAAAAGGGGGAGAATTTTGTGATAAATTTGAACCTTAATACATGCATAGTTTAAGGGGGAGAGCTTATGTATGCATGGTTTGAGGGGGAGAGTTATTTGGTTAATGATTTACTTGATAACTTGTATGTGTTATGCAATTGTTAAGGGGGAGTTATTTTAACTCACATTACATGCATATTACTTATTCAAGTTTATCAAGTTTTGTGATCATCAAAAAGGGGGAGATTGTTGAGCCTTAAACGCATGGTTGCGTTTAATGCGTTAAATTATCCCCGGTCAATCTTTGAGTTTTGATGATCAACAAAACTTGTGTTTGTTATACTAATGCATTTACTTAGTGTGCAGATTAAGTGATGAAAAGTGGTTTGGATTGAAGAAAATCAAATGTGCATATTCTGGCCTGGATCGCCCCAGGCGATGGTGATCATCGCCCCAGGCGATGGGTGCCAGGAGGGGCATCGCCACGCACATCGACAGAGGCGATGGCTAGGCGAGCATGCGATGAAGATCGCCCCAGGCGATGGTGACCAATGCCTGAGGCGATGGCAGCCACAGGGACTTCGCCCCGCACATCGACTGGAGCGACGCCGAGGCATGGCGCGGGCATGCGCGCAGGGAGATCGTCCGAGGCGATGGGCTGAACGCCCGAGGCGATGGCACGAACGCCTGAGGCGATCTGGAGTTCGTTTGAGGCAATGCAAGATTTGAAGGAGCTGAAGGCCTCCCTACCTTAAGCGCCGATTAAAGGCGTAAGAAGAGCTAAACATACATCTATTGGAGTATAAAGATCATGTTGATGCCTCGAGCTATTAGGATTACAGTGCCAAAATAAAATTCCAAAAATGGTTAATTACATTCCCAGCTAAATGAATGTTAATCCTATAGTTTTACACTACTCCTATAGTAGAGACTATACAAAAGAATCATGTCATCCTATACCAATAGCTCTCCTCACAAGCCCACTGCATCAACCTGCTCCTTAGCCCTTCATGCCAAAATGTACCTACAGGAACAACCCCCAAACCATGAGCATATAATAATCATAATCATACCAACAAGATTATGATATAAAATGCATAACCGTAAATACAAATAACTTCTTGTAATATATATGCACTTAAAAACTCCCTTTGGTTGTCCCTGTACCACAAGCATAATCAATAGATTATAATGCCAATAATGTATGTCATGACATGCATCCATTCCATTAGAACCAATGACCAATTTCCAAGTCTTATTATATCAGTGGCATAATACCCCTCGCTTTAACATGATAGCGGCATTAATACCCCTCGCTTCGACAATACCAGCGGCAATAATATCCCTCCCTATAATATGACAGCGGTTGTTCTTCGCTTCTACATATTAGCGGCAAATATTCTCTCATCGCTACGGTATGACAGCGGCAGGTATTCTATCATCGCTACGCCATGAAGGCAACAAGTACTCTTCATCACTGGAATATAATCTCGACTTACAATCACATGCACCAATGCATCCATGAGTGTATGCAACCATAATGCATCAACCAATTTGTGTATGCAACCATAATGCATAACCCAACATATATATGCAACCATAATGCATAATCCAATACGTAAAAATACATTTTAACGTCTGATGCCTGTACGTCTCACTACGCACCTTTGTTCCAAAAGTGGAGATGTTGTAGAACTTTATCTCCTTGATGGTGTTGCTACCTGGGATGGTTCTACACAATCACACAAACCAATATTAGAAGCCAAATAATAGTCTGATACCAAAAATCCCACAAAATAACCAAAATAACCAATTCTGGCATCTCGCGATCGATCGCTATAATGTCCCGATCGATTGCGAGATCCAGCAGCCAAAATGCCCAAAAATCTGTATTCGACAATCGATCGCCAAGTTTAGCGCGATCGATCGCGAGACCCACCGATCGATCACCCAAACTTGGCGATCGATAGCCAAATGCTGCTGCTCGCTCCAATCCATTCATACTCAAGAACTAACCAACCATAAACACCAAAACATCATATATCAACAATACCAACACATTTCCTACCATAAAACCGTAACCCAACCACATACAACTTATACCCAAAAACTAACCCATTTTCCCCCAAATATTTCAACCCATTTCAAAACAAAACTTCATAAAACCAATAAGGAGGGATCCATACCTCTTTATGCTTCAAATTCTACCAAGAAATCCAACAAATGAAGATTTTACAAAGGTTTCTCCTCCTCTCCTTTGGGTTGGACGATTTTGGGGTTGGGGGTAGGGTTTGGGAGTGATTTGAGAGAAGTGAGTGAAGTGTTGGGGAGTTGGGTTATAGGGGGTTTAATTAAAATTATACCCCGGTATTTAGCATGATGTATAAAATATCCCTACATGATATTTAAAGCATTTTCCAAAAATGCACCATAACCTCAATTAAAACATGCTTTACCAAAATAATCAACACCCAACCCAAATAAGTCATGCCATAACTCAAATTCCCAACATGCATCACATGCACACTGAAATGCATTACCAGGTCACGCCCACCTCATGACTAAGTATTTCACCATAATAATTAATTCAACACTAAATTAATTAACACCATAATTGTCACATAAACATAATTAATGTCCAAATGCACATAATTATTTCGGGGATATCACAATACTCTCATACTTATAAGATTTCTTCCTCGAAATCGCATGCACTTACCAATCCGAAACTAAACATACCAGAAAACAGTTCCGGGTAGTGCTGCACCATGTGCCGCTCCGTCTCCCACGTGGCCTCCTCGACACCCCTGCGATCCCACTAAACCTTGACCATCGATATCACATTGTTCCGAAGTCTACGATCTGCCCGATCCAGAATTCTAACCGGTCGTTCCACATAGGACACATCCGAATCCAACTGAACCTCTGAAGGCTGCAACACATGAGACATATTCGGCTCATACTTCCGCAACATAGATACATGAAATACGTCATGAATACCCGACAATGACGGTGGCAAAGCCAGACGGTAAGCCAAAGTACCGATGCGCTGTTAAATCTCAAACAGTCCAACATACCTCGGTGATAATTTACCGTGCATTCCAAACAACACCACACATCTGAAAGGTGAAATCTTCAAAAAGACCTTATCCCCCAATTGGAATTCCAACGGTCGCCGCCGTTTATTCGCATAGGCTGCCTGTCTATCCTGGGTTGCCTTCATTTTCTGCCGGATTACCTTTATCTTTTCCTCCATCTCCCGAATCAGTTCGGGTCCTCCGATCGATTTGCTAGTCAGGTCATCCCAGTACAATGATGACCTACAACGTCGACCATAAAGAGCCTCGAATGGAGCCAAATGAATGCTCGCCTGATAGCTATTATTGTATGAGAACTCTACCAAGGCCAATGAATCTTGCCATGGAGTATCAAACTCCAACACACAAGCCCTCAACATGTCCTCGAGCGTCTGTATAGTACGCTCGGTCTGACCATCCGTTTGGGGATGATATGTCGTGCTCAATCTCACTTCAGTACCCAAAGCTGACTGAAGACCTCCCCAAAAGTGAGATGTAAACCGTGGATCCATGTCAGACACAATAGAACCTGGAATCCCGTGCAGTCTCACTACATCCGGACATACAATTGAGACATCCTCAAGTATGTAAATGTCATACTGTACGGAATGAATAAGCTACCTTTGTCAGCCTATCCACGATACCCAAATCGCATCAAACCCTGAAGTAGTCCTCGGCAAGTGGGTCACGAAGTCCATGGATATGTGTTCCACTTCCATTCAGGTATTTGCTCTTTAGCTCACCACCAGGCCTCTGCCTCTCTGCCTTTACTTGTTGACAGATCAAGCATCTCTTAACGAATGCTATCACATCTCGTTTCATCCGTTTCCACCAAAATTGTTCACATAAGTCCTTGTACATCTTCCTCCCGCCTGCGTGGATACTAAGTCGGCTGCTATGAGCTCACTGTAAGATCCCTCGACGCAACTCCGGTGTACATGGAACTACCCAACGGTTACCAAGTCTCAAAGAACCGTCTTCAACCACTCTGAACTTCGATGGCTGTCCAAGAAGTACCAATGATAACCATCTCTGAATCTCATCATCTGCCTTCTGGGCTCTCCTGATATTCTCATAAATATCCGGCTTTGCCAATAAAGTTGATACACATACCGGTGATGTATCCACATCGAAGTCGTAGCCCAGATGACAGTAAGAAGTCATCATAGCCGATAGATGCATGACGTCCTCAGCAGTATACTTCACCTTCCGACTCAAGGCGTCTGCTGTTAAGTTCGCCTTTCCAGGATGGTACTCTATTTCACAATCATAGTCCTTGAGCAAGTCCATCCACCTCCTCTGCCTCATATTCAGCTCCGCCTGAGTAAATAGAAACTTCAGGCTCTCGTGATCCTTATAGAGGGTAAACGACGTACCATACAAGTAATGCCGCCAAATCTTCAAGGCAAAAATGATAGCCGCTAACTCCAAGTCATGGACTGGATATCTGGGCTCATGCGGCTTTAACTGTCTCGATGCATAAGCTACCACATGCTTATATTGCATTAGCACACATCCCAATCCCTGTAGTGATGCATCAGTATATAGAACAAACCTCTTGTTCTCCATGGGGATCACCAACACAGGCGTTGTTGTCAACCGGTGCTTCAACTCTTGGAAGCTCTGCTCACAAGCCTCAGACCAATATAATGGTACTCCCTTCTGAGTCAACTGTGTCAAAGGCTTAGCAATCTTCGAGAATCCCTCGACGAAACGTCGATAATAACCGGCTAGGCCAAGGAAGCTCCGTATATCGGGCACAGAAGTAGGTGCAGGCCATTCCATCACTGCCTCTACTTTCCTGGGATCCACTGATATCCCACTGCTAGAGATGACATGCCCCAAAAACATCACACTGTCCAACCAGAATTCACAATTGCTGAGCTTGGCAAACAGCTGATTATCTCTGAGAATCCGGAGCACTGTCTGCAAGTGTTTTACATGCTCCTCCTCACTCTGAGAATAGATAAATATGTCGTCAATGAACACAATGACGAACTGATCAAGATACGGTTGGAACACCCGGTTCATCGGACTCAAAAGACAGCCGGGGCGTTTGTCACTCCGAATGGCATAACCAAAAACTCGTAATGCCCATACCGAGTCCAAAATGTTGTCTTCTGAACATCCTCCTCTCTGACCCAAATCTGATAGTACCCAGACCTTAAGTCAATCTTGTTATACAGCTTTGTGCCTTGCAACTGATCAAATAGATCGTCAATCTATGGAAGAGGATACTTATTCTTCACCGTTGCCTTATTCAGTTGCCGGTAATCGATGCACAATCGCATCGAACCATCTTTCTTCTTAACGAATATAACCGGCTCGCCCCAAAGCGATACGCTAGGGCGTATGTATCCTTTATCAAGGAGTTCCTGTAACTGCTCCTTCAATTCTCTTAACTCCGTCGGTGCCATTCTATAAGGGGCACGAGAAATAGCGGACGTTCCCGGTAACAACTCAATCCCAAACTCAACCTCTCTAGTCGGTGGGAATCCTGGAATTTCCTCCGGAAACACATCGGCAAACTCTGCCACTACGGGTACATCCTCAACCCTCAATTCTTTCTTCTTTTCCGCCATGTCCACGGCATAGATAAGATAGCTCGTATGTCCACGTTCCAATAATCGTGACATTTTAACAGCCGATAAATGAAATCTTCGCACGAGAACCGTTCCCATAGAAAGTTCACTGAATCCCCTGATCAGATCGAAAATGAACCGTTCTCTGTCGGTTATCCACCACTGACTGATATATGTTCAGTATATCGATGCCCACAATGCAATCGAAATCTGACATACCCAAAACAATCAAGTCCGTCTTCAACTCATTGCCCTCAAAATAAATGAGGCAGTCATAAAGAAATGGGTCAGCGATAACATTCTTTCCAGTGGGCGTCGAGACAAAAGAGTCGTGGGTAACAGAGACTTGCACATAAGATGTCTCTCTACAAAATCCACAGATACAAAGGAGTGCGAGGCACCTGTGTCTATCAAAATAAAAGCGGAATATGTAAATAAAAGACACGTACCAGCAATCACCTCCTCTGGAGCTGCCTCGGCCTGCTCCCTAGTCAGTGCATAAACATGTCCTTGAGGTGGCCCCATCGCCTGACCTCCCAACTGTCGTGGCACCACCGGTTGCCTCTGCTACACTGTCCCACTAGTAAACCTCCCCCTGCCTTCTCTGAGGTCTATCTGTCCATCACGATTCTGACAAAACCGAGCAATGTGGCCCATCTTGCCACATTTATAACAAACCGTACAGTCACGCATCACATGCGGTCCTCCACAAAAATGACATCTTACTTCTCCAACTCTACTTGCTTGAGTTGGTCCTCCAATGGTTGATGCACTGCCCCTCCGGTCCCCTTGTTTACGACTATCCGGTCGCTTCTCACTAAATCGGGAAGAAGATGAAGTTCCACGAGATTTAAAAGATCCTCCTCGAGGCCTCAGATTATCAGATGAAGATCTTTGCGATGGAACTTGTGGGGGTATAGCATCAGTATACGCACCAACTCCAATCTCTGCTAGCTCTGCTATAGTAAGAGCATCATCAAAAGAGCTGGGGTTGTTGGAGATAACCCCGATCAAATAGCTCCGGCCTCAAACCTTTCAAGAAGAGCCTCATCTTGGCATGTCCATTGGTAGCAATGTGAGGGACATACCTCAACAGCGATGAGTAATGCATGGCATACTCCGAGATAGTCATGCTACCCTGCTTTAAGTTGGTGAACTCATCCTCCTTCATCTGCCTAGCAGCCGCGGAAAATACCGGTTCAAAAATCGGGTCCTAAATAAAGTCAAGTCCACCAACATCCCTTGAGCCCTCAACTCCATCACTGTCATCTTCCACCACATGGAAAACTTCTTGGCCAACTGAAATTTCGCTAGTCACAACCAAGCAGTCCTAGCACAGGGTGCAGACACAAATATCTGCTCAATTCTTTCCAGCCATTCCTCTGCTTCCTCCCCTGTCTCAGTTCCCTCAAAGTGGGGCGGATGAAAAGTCAGAAACTGTGTTAGGCTCAATTCTCCAGGTAATAATGGTTGTGCAATAGGTTCAACACCCATAGTCGATGGTGGTAGGGAATTAGTCTGTGCGATACTAGCATTCACACTCCCCACATCACCCACCTCCTCATTTAGATGTTCCAGGTTTCTGGCTGCCATGCTGTAATACAAGGGTTAACAACAATACCAGAAACAATTCATATGTTACACCGTCAGATAACATTAATAACATAAAACATGTTAGTATAACAATTTTATAAACCAATATGCACCACAGCATAAACATGCTCATAAGTGAACACCTAACCAACAAGTTTGCTAAGTCTACCCTTCACTCATTCCCGGGTTCTCTAACCTGGCTCTGATACCACTAATGTAAGGCTTCTATACCTTAAGTGCGGATTAAAGGCATAAGAAGAGCTAAACATTCATCTATCAGAGTATAAAGATCATGTTGATGCCTTGAGCTATTAGGATTACAGTGCCAAAATAAAATTCCAAAAAAGGATTAATTACATTCCCAGCTAAATGAATGTTAATCCAATAGTTTTACACTACTCCTAGAGTAGAGACTATACAAAGAATCATGTCATCCTATACCAATAGCACTCTTCACAAACTCAATGCATCAACCCGCTCCTTAGCCCTTCATGCCAAAATGTACATACAGGAACAACCCCCAAACCATGAGCATATAATAATCATAATCATACCAACAAGATTATGATATAAAATGCATAACCGTAAATACAAATCACTTCCTGTAATATATATGCACTTAAAAGCTCCCTTTGGTTGTCCCTGTACCACAAGCATAATCAATAGATTATAATGCCAATAATGTATGTCATGACATGCATCCATTCCATTAATACCAATGACCAATTTCCAAGTCTTATTATATCAGTGGCATATCATCCATTCCATTAATACCAATGACCAATTTTCAAGTCTTATTATATCAGTGGCATAATACCCCTCGCGTTAGCATGACAGCGGCATTAATGCCCATCGCTTCGACAATACCAGTGGCAATAATATACATCGCTATAATATGACAGCGGAGTGTTCTTCGCTTCTACATATTAGCGGCAAATATTCTCTCATCGCTACGGTATGACAGCGGCAAGTATTCTATCATCGCTACGCCATGAAGGTGGCAAGTACTCTTCATCACTGGAATATAATCTCGACTTACAATCACATGCACCAATGCATCCAATGAGTGTATGCAACCATAATGCATCAACCAATTTGTGTATGCAACCATAATGCATAACCCAACATATATATGCAACCATAATGCATAATCCAATACGTAAAAATACATTTTACGTCCGATGCCCGTACGTCTCACTACGTACCTTTGTTCCAAAAGTGGAGATGTTGTAGAACTTTATCCCCTTGGTTGTGTTGCTACCTGGGATGGTTATATACAATCACACAAACCAATATTAGAAGCCAAATAATAGTCCGATACCAAAAATCCCACAAAATAACCAAAATAACCAATTCTGGCATCTCGCGATCGATCTCTATAATGTCCCGATCGATCGCGAGATCCAGCAGCCAAAATGCCCACAAATCTGTCTTCGGCGATCGATCGCCAAGTTTGGCGTGATCGATCGCCATACCCACCGATCGATCGCCCAAACTTGGCGATTGATCGCCAAATGCTGCTGTTCGCTACTGCTTGCGCGCGATCGATCGCCAAAAACGGGTGATCGATCCCCGCGACCTTTTACCCGAAAATCGCCATTTTTCTTCCATTTTCCTCCCCCAATCCCTTCATACTCAAAAACTAACCAACCATAAACACCAAAACATCATATATCAACAATACCAACACATTTCCTACCATAAAACCATAACGCAACCACATACAACATATACCCAAAAACTAACCCATTTTTCCCCAAATATTTCAACTCATTTCAAAGCAAAACTTCATAAAACCAATAAGGAGGGATCCATACCTCTTTATGCTTCAAATCCTACCAAGAAATCCAACAAATGAAGATTTTACAAGGGTTTCTCCTCCTCTCCTTTGGGTTGGACGATTTTGGCGTTGGGGTAGGGGTTGGGAGTGATTTGAGAGAAGTGAGTGGAGTGTTGGGGAGTTGGGGTATTAGGGGGTTTAATTAAATTATGTCTCGGTATTTAACATGATGTATAAAATATCCCTACATGATATTTAAAAGCATTTTCCAAAAATGCACCATAACCTCAATTAAAACATGCTTTACCAAAATAATCAACACCCAACCCAAATAAGTCATGCCATAACTCAAATTCCCAACATGCATCACATGCACCCTGAAATGCATTACCAGGTTACGCCCACAACATGACTAAGCATTTCACCATAATAATTAATTCAACACTAAATTAATTAACACCATAATTATCACATAAACATAATTAATGCCCAAATGCACATAATTATTTCGGGGATTTCACAACGGGTAACAATCTTTGGGACATGCTCACATCTCGGAAATCCACACACATCATCCACTTATCTCCTGATTTGGGTACTAGAACCACATTGGAAAGCCATGTGGGGAAACTGATTTCCCGTATATGGCCTGCTCTCAACAGCTCCTCCACCAGCTTGACAATAACTGCGTCATTCTCTGGTCCAAAATGCCTCCTCTTCTGCTTGATACCCCGACCAAGTCAGCGGTATTCCAACCGAACACATCCACATTGCTATTCAAGCAATCAATCACACATTTCCCAATTCTGGATCTAACTGAGATCCTACTATGGTTGTTTGAGTCGGGTGACCTAGCTCGATTGTGAGAAATTCCTCCGCGGGCATTACTCGCTCCTCAAAACACCTTTTGGGTTGTTCCACTTGCTTATCCCTCCTACTGAGCTCACCACCAGCTTTCGCATCTTTCCTCTGTTTCATTTTTTGGGCTTATTCTAAATTGATATACTTAGAAGCCCTTCCCAGCAGCTCGTCATAATCCGAGGGTGACTTCTTCGCCAAAGATCTGAACAGATCTCCCTCTCATAGTCCCTGAGTAAAAAACTGACCAGTATTTCGGAAGTAACATGAGGGGCGTCGAGGCATGCTTGATTGAATTTCTTCAAAAAGTCTCGAAGAGATTCCTTCTCTGCTTGCTTTATCCCGAACAGACTAAGGGCTGTTCTTTGCCACTTCAACTGCTCGCAAACTAATGAAGGAACAGTGAGCTAAATTTAGGGTATGAATCTATGATCCCCGACGGTAGTTGGTTAAACCAAGATTGAGCAGCTCCGACAAGAGTAGTCAGGAAGACTCTACACTTCACTCCATCCGTGAGTTGGTGAATGAGTGAAGTGTTCTCAAATCGGGACAAGTACTCCATAGGATCTGTGCTGCCATCATAATTCCCTACATTCAGAGTTCAGAAATTAGATGGTAGGAGATCGTCAATAACTTGGGGAGCAAATGGGGTGCCCCTCCGTGCTGGATAGATGTGCCCTTCCATCTTGTTGTGCATCTGCTGCAACTCGTCTTTTAAGCTCTCCATCTGGTGATGTACAGCTTTGTCTGCTTCTTCACCCATATGACTGGAGGGATCTTTTAACTCTTTCGCTCCTTCCTTTGGCTCCTCGGAAGAGGCTAAATCATCTTCCTCTTCCGTGGTTTTTTTCTGGCTGGGGTGGAGTCATAAACTGCTTCATGACTTCCCCCACAGTTCTGACGATCACCTCAGTTAATTGTTTCATAGCATTCCTCCAGTAGGAAATACCTGAGGATCATTCTGAGATGATTCCGCATCCTCCGCTTCTTCTTCCTGCACCGGGAACGAATAGGGAGGGGGCTTGGTATATTCCCCTTCGAATTTTGCCCACGGCCCTTAATTCTAACCATGTTGTCTTGAATTTTCGCAATAAGAAAATTTTCTACTTCAATGCCTTTGCTCTCACAGACGGCACCAATGATTTGATCTGTTATTCTTCGTGTTCGGTTGATTTAAATGTATGCGAAAAATAAAAGAAAGACACCAAGATTTTTTACAAGAAAAACCCTCGAATTGAAGGAAAACAACGGGATCTAGTCCAGTATAATTTGCACTAATCACAATCAAAATTTGTTACAGAACTTTTGACACAATATATAAGTGAAAAATTATTACACAAGGATATCTGGAAAAATAACAAGAAATGACCGAACAGACAAAAT
This sequence comes from Haberlea rhodopensis, assembly GCA_907163345.1. Classification (NCBI taxonomy): domain Eukaryota; kingdom Viridiplantae; phylum Streptophyta; class Magnoliopsida; order Lamiales; family Gesneriaceae; genus Haberlea; species Haberlea rhodopensis. The sequence goes on from CAJQUN010000060.1 coordinate 2,132,043, forward strand.
AATGCTCTCTTCGGAATCTCTTTTGTATAAAAAGTCCAACCCCTTTAATGAAACTCTAAGCATCTACTTATAGGATCAATTTCAATGTTTAATTGGCAGGAAAGCTAAACACGATATCCCCTTATCGTGGCCTTAATGTAGCGAGTGTGTCCGAGAAATCAGCACCCCATTAACGCACGTTTATCTCCGTCGGTTAATTTGTTGGTTACAGCCGGGTCTTCCACTAGTCTTTGACCATTATACCGAGCAGAGTTTAATAGCGTTCGGCTACCTTGTGCTCGGATGTTGCTTATTCGGATATTTTCTGTTCGGTATCTGTTTGTTCGGCTTTTTGCAGGGGATTTTAACCGAGAAAACTAATATATCATATGACATCACTATATATTGTAGAAGCTTCGTTCACTGAATTTGCCGCATTCATTTATTTTGACAAATGATTATTTATTTATTTACATATTAAAGGGTAATAGATATTGAGTGAAAATTTGTTAGGATCTTAATTTGTGAACCCGTGATTTTACAAGGTTTATTTATTGGGAAAGTTAGTGGCCTGTGGCCCCGAAACAATTAATAGTTTCATTTCACCCCAAGTATTTATACTATCCCCAAATACTCTGCTGTAGAAATATAGAACAGAGAATTAATCCATTTTTTCTGCACTGATCCGGTGAAATCTGGAGCAAATGGCGAGCTCACTGCAAAGGCTGCGGCACTCCCTTTCTGTGAATTCATATCGATGGGCGATTTCTCCATTTTCGAGGGCTTTCTCCACGGATGATTCGTTGGTTGAAATCAAGCCTGGAGAGATCGGTATCGTCTCTGGTATTCCTCAAGAGCACCTCCGCCGTAGGGTACAATCATCATCTTTCCGTTCATTTTTATTTCCATTTGTTTTTCTGGCTTGAAGTTTAATTTTTTCCCAGTTGGATGGTGAATTAATTGGATAACTAGACTTTGATAGATTAATTGATGGACTAATAAGGTAGGGTTTCGGCATAATCAACTTGAAACTTGTCGGAATTGGTGTCATTTTCTTGTTTGTTTCATCTTGCTCTTGTATTTGTTACAACCAAATCAAAAGTAATACGAATGTATGTCCTGTAAAACTGGTTTTTCGGTGCTTGTTTACTCGTTCCATTTTGAATTTAAGGTGTGATGGATAAGATTAACTTCCATTACATGTCAAATGTTAAGAATACATTGAGTTCCAACTCAAAACCAATTGGCAAATGAGTGGAGTAACTCATGCATCTTATAAGCTCACAAAGCTTGTAGTTTCCCAATGTGGGACAAGTCTCAACACGCCCCCTCACGTGTGACATTATATATAAGTCAAACACGTGGACTGATAATGCGGGTGACGGTGAGCAAGCCGGCTCTTATACAGGATTGAAATATGGGTCTGATACCATGTTAAGAATACATACATAGGGTTCCAACTCAAAACCAATTGACAATGAGTTGAGTAGTCCATGTATCTTATAAGGAGCTCACAAAGCTTGTAGTAGTTTCCCTATGGGCCTATTTGAAGCGAATCAACGAATTGGATCCGGGACAATTTTCAACAAAATGCTACTTATAGCTTATTAACGTTTTGACAGGTTCTGATTTTCTCACCTGCTCGAACTGCTACACAACAAGGTTCTGGAAAACTTGGGAGGTGGAAGATTAACTTTTTGTCCACACAGAAGTATGCAATTTTCTTCTATTAATCTTTTGGTTCCCGGCCTTAACTTGTCTTTTTGCTTCTCATTTTGACCTGCTGAGTTATTTTGGTCATTGTGCGAAGCTTATTCTTCTTTCTATCACTTGTTTTGGTCGGAAGAAAATGCATGATAGTGGATTCCATGTTTCTTTTACAAGGACTGGAATGTTTCCGTTTAAACAAATTGAAGCTATTGTAAGTTAGATGTGCTGAGATTCATTATAAAAAAAAATGTGTATGACATTACATAGTTAAGGTCTTATGTACGACTTGGGGACAAATTCAGTGCTAAGAAAGTAAAATCTTGTTGGGATAAGAAATATTTGATTGACCAAAAGTTGAGTACTCTTTTTGCCATGTGTATCAGTCGGGAAATTCTTTTGACACAAATTTGGGGGAAAGAAAAGAGAACTCTTTCTTTCTCTGTAGATCTTCCTTGTATGATATCTCCCCTTGCTACCCAGGACCCCAACTATGTTTTTCTATTTCCTCCCTGTTTTGCAAAAGGCTGAGTGGAGAGGCAAGGCTATCAATGTTCTCTTTTTGTGTCCCTCAGTTCATTTTTAGTTGTTGAATCACATGTTTCACTCACTGGTGAACTTTTCCCTTGTATTTTACTATCACTCAGTAAGATGGTGTCATTTTTGGCATTCAGATGGGAAAATCCATTGATGGGTTGGACATCCACAGGGGACCCATACTCACATGTTGGCGATTCTGCATTAGGTTTTGAGAGTCAAGAAGATGCAATAGCGTTTGCCAAGAGGCATGGTTGGGAATACACGGTATGACTTGTTTCTCAGTTTACCCTTCAGTACAAATTCTTACTGAATTTGTAGCTCTTTTATTCTCCTTTTGTTTTTTTCCACTTGCTTTTGGTGGAACTACAGAAATTTAATATGTTTAAATATCTACACATGGTTCTGTATTATATTGGACTTGGCTTGAGTAATGTTAAGTGTGAATGCCTTGTTTGATTCAATTTGGTGATATTGGCATTTTTATTAGAACATATAAGTACAGTATATGTCCAATACTGTTCCACATCTTCAAAATTCTTTTATTAAAAAATAGACGAATTTGGAGGAAAGGATATCTTGCACTTGTTACAGTTGGAACATGAAGGCAAACAGGCGATGAAAAGGCAATGTAGTTTTTCTATTTGATCTTACATGAATGGTTCTAGCTTTTTATTAGTCTTATTCATCTAATTTTTAAAGATCATGTTTTTTTACTTGGTTTTGATTGAAAAATTGAGCCCGCTCTCTCTCTCTGCAACTTTGGACTTGCAGGTTAAGAAGCGCCAGACACCATTATTGAAGGTTTGAGATTCTTGTTTCAAATCCGTTCTTCTGGTTATAGCTAATGGCTTTAACTTAGGTATAAAAGTCGACTTTATCTCTCCTTTCTCATTGAAAAATCTGCTTACAGGTGAAATCTTATGCTGACAATTTCAAATGGAAGGGCCCTCCAAAGACAGATGTGAACTAAACTAATTTTCCCCATGCTATTTTGGGTGATCAAAATTGTGCCCAATATTTTACAGTTTCCTGTTCAATATGCATAATGGATTTTCCTTCTATGGACAATGTTTTCCTAACTTGGAATTTTTCTAGTTAGTTGGAGAATAAAATTGTCTACTTCATGGTTTCATTTATAAGTAAGGTGTTGTGGATTCTTGGTACCCTGGAATTTGTCATTTAAGTTTTATGCATATCATGTTGAAACCAAGTCATGGTATTTTGAGTTCAAGAATTCATTATCTATGTGGGAAATCCCCGGAGTAGGCCGATATATTAAAGTTTTATTTAGAGTGAAGAAATTTGTACGATATCCTCCTATCCTTTTGTTGCAACTTTTATCCTTAAAATACAGTACTTGAAACATTTAAAACCTACAAATGGTTTGTATAGGATTTCTTTATAAAAAATAACGACCCTTCGGATGCCCGGTTCATTCCTTGTTCGCAAGCGTTAGATTTCAGGAACACAATTTCTTAGCCTTCCTCCTTTGCTTGATCTTGTTCTGCTTTGTGCAAAAAGCCGGTGCTCCTAAAAATTGCGAATTTAATCAAGCATGAGTCTTAATTCCCAAATCAAAAGCGGATTCAACAGGGAAGGGATGTTTTTAAAATTGTTGCGGAGCAGACAAGGGTAATTGAAAACACGAAAGAAATTCACCTGAACTGCTAGTTACAGTACTTGATCCCGGTGCGGTATTTGTTCGAACACTTTGCAGCGTGTTTCCATCAATATCACCACCGCCATCAATCCCATCATCTGTTGAGTTCGGTAAAAGTGGACCGATGATCGCCCTTCGTCGAGAAGCTGCTTCCTTGAATTTCCTCTTACGAAGCCTTTTCCTCTGCGCCCTCGTCAGCTTTTCAGGGCCATCGTTTTCACCGTTGTTGTCATCACTGCTCGGTGAAAATGAGTTCCTATTATCCTCTAGCTCTCCTGCGGTTACAAAATAAAAAAGATTGCTGTTTTTGGGAAGCAATAAACACGTGTTCTTACATACTTTCAACAAGCACCTGGAAGGTGATATGACGAATCGGTTGAATTCTTCAGTTTCCCCTCTTCATCCTCCTCTGCCTGTACAAATATAGTAAATATTCATTCATACAAATGGAGGGGAAAAGACACATAGAGATAAGGAAGAAAGCGTCACTTGAGGAGGAGGTGACGGTGGAGGAGGAGGATAAAGCATTTTGAGAAGGGCTTCATGGAACTTCTGTTGCTTTTCCTCTTGCTTCATTTTCTTGGAAATTCTCTTCCGCTCACTCTGGATGCAGGTGCTGTAATTTCCACAAGATTATGCGTTTCGGAGAGGAACTACGAGAGAAGAATCTTAATTTTGGAGGCAAAACCCACAGTTTTTTAAGAGTTCTTTTCGAGATTGAATGTAAAGAAACAAAACATATTTAGAAATTTTGAAGAAAAACAAGGGCATGAGCCTGCAACTTTAGACATTCTAATTACATTATTGATCAAATATTGATTGTTTTCAAGTAACGCGAAGCACATTCCTTTTTTCTTTCCTTTTCTTAACCAAGTAAACCTTATTCAACGGCTCAAGAAATATGGCTTTCATGTAAAATTAAATATAGACATAAAATTTTTTTTTTATAAGAGATTAACTATAGACATAATAATAAAAATTATATCTTTTTTGTTATTTTACAGAGAGAACTATTTATTAACTTGTTATTTTATCAACCTATCGATGAAAAGGGACCGAACTTGAGTCCATTAAGGAAGATGATAACAAATCATCAGTTGTGATTTATTAATGTTATCTGCTTTTTGAAGTGCTATTTCTTTAAAATGAAAAAAGAGAGTCTTTTCAAGAAATAAAAAAAAAGTTAAAACAGAAACAAACATTATTTTTCGACAAAAACCTTTTTTCTTTAAATATACAAAACGGACGTTTATTGCCGTTTGTGCTCTGAGTAACTTTTTCCCTTCCAGTGGAATGCTACCAAGTGGTGTTGACCGATTCCTTGTAAGTTTTTAAGATTTAATGGGTCTGAAATTATTGGAAAGACGCTCCAGCTGAGCCCACAGTAAGCTCCCGAACGAAAGCCTCGGACTCTCTTCAATACCACCGCTACCGCTTCCTCTCGTTCTCGGAAAACTTGCCTCCGGAGATGCAGCCGATAAAGAATTGTCCCCTGCAACGACGCTACCTCCTATTTCTTGTCTCACAACCTCGAGTATTTGAGGATTCACATCGTCATCGGATACGTCTTTCACATAAAACGTTCCGATTGCTTTTTCACCACGAGTCCCAATCTCAGCCCTCGTTATGGATAAACCGTTCTCTCTGAAAATTCTAGTGACATCTGATAACAGCCCTGTCCTGTTTTTTGTACAGATTTTTAGCCTCAAACCCTGCACGTATATGAGTAGATTTAATGCTAGAGTTCATTCATTATTTTCCAAAATAAGGATAAAAACGACTGCTTACATGAGATGCTCTCCTCTCCGTTGCAGCAATCAAACAACGGGTGACCTTACGCTTCTCACCTTCAGAATCCAGAGTACCTCCATTCTTGTGCCGTAGATAATACTCCTGCAACAAGTTATATAGAATATAAAGTCAAGAAATTCACAACAAATAATATGTTGCAAGAGAAACTTCACCAGGCATTTACCTGGATAGCAACCGATCCTTCGGAGCTAATTGCAGCGTGAGAAACAACATACTGCAGGTCCATCAAAGTACATAACGTATCGAACAATAACTTTGGCCTATCTCTACTCCTCACTGAAACTAAAGAATACCCCATCTTTTTACAGTTCTCAATCTGAACATGTGTACGGTTGCATCTCTTACTCTGCTCTTTTCGCCACTTTTCGTACGTATAAATGTCATCAATAGTGCCACCACAACAAGAACATGATTCCTGGTAATCACCCTCAACGGCCATTATCTGGTGGAGGCGCCTCTCCCGGTGTGTCTGGTTGGCTGCCGGGGGAGACAACCTCAAGCTTCGAGGCTCGTCCTTGTAATGGTGGGCCTCCACCACATTTTCGAGTTGTGCCTGGACATGTGCCAGGCGACAAGGGTCTGTTATTGACCCATGCAATGAGCTATCTTCCACGTAGATGATGCATGCCGCTCGTCTGTTGTGGGTCCATGCAACGGCATTAGAGATGTGGCATCCCAGCCCAGCTAATACGGCTGACATCTCGGACATTAAGCCTGGCCTATCTATTCCTGTCATCTCAAGTACCATTCTTCCTGTTAACGCTTCTTGGTGTGTTTCTTCTAGCCCGGTGTTTTGTTCAACTCCCTTGGAAGCCCTCCTACTTGTGCATATGCCCTATAAAAGTTGATCCTTCTTTATATAAGAACATATATAAAACAAAGAACATTATCTTAAATAATAATAGCCCGACCTCTTGGATGTAATGTAGGAGGCTTTGTTCGGTAACTTTGTTCCCTTGTTGATCAGTCACATGGAAGACTGGAAACCATAAACCAAAACAACCCCGAGTGAAAACAAAAGCATTTTACGACAATTGCCTCCTCAGTTAACTGATAGTTTCAAATGGAAACTCAACAGAATAGGTATTCATTTACTCGATCCCAACTAGTTTGAGTCTAAAGTATTAGAGAATGTTACTATGTACTCACCATCCATTAACCAACCACCATCAGAGGAAATGTAAGATTTTGAAATGATGAGGTCGAGATCTGTTAGTACTTGGACCATCTCCAACAACATCCCCAGCTTGTTAGCACTATCAACCTGCAATCAAAATTGGGGTTTGAAAAATGTTTGGATACATAACTAAATTACTTCATCAAACTGGTAGAGGTAACCCAAAGTTTTGCAATTCAACAACAATAGATGATACATCTCCAGCATCGATCAAGAGTATACATCACGTAATAAAAATTCAATTTTTGTAGCACATGGGATGTGAGCACCGAAGTATTGGAGATTTGGGTATGGAAAGTGATAGCTAGTGGTTCTTACCAGAATAAGATGACTCAAATCAAGAAACCCAACTCTCCATTCATGACAAACCTAGATATAAAAATAACTGGAACATAAAAAATTTGATGACAAAAATATAACCATTTACCAACCTTTACAAGCGTGCAATCGGGAAACGTGTCGTTGTCTATACAAACCCTGAAAAACCAAAGTAGTATTATCACAAGCACAAACATTATACGAGGTAATGAGTATAAATTTGTAAGTTAATGTAATATGTAAACCTTGGGGGATTAATTCTTTCAATGAGTGATTCGAATTCCGGGTCAATGTATGGCTTGTAAGTGATATCCATTTCTTCTGGTAAACTGCAGATATGAATAGCTAGGTTAATTTTTCAAGGATACGCATCTAAATCAATCCCCACTATGAATTGAAGTAATATTTCTTGGATATGAAGAAAACCAACTCTGATTATGGGAAAATATCTGTCGAGAATAGGGAATGTGGAGTAAAATTTCCGATCAAGAATCACCGAATAAAAGGGGTAAATAGAATGTTTGTTGTACATTAATTAATCATGCATGCACCTTGGAAGAGAGGTCGAGTTTGCAGCTTATCAAGATTTCTCGAGAGATGTACAGCGGCCGATATCATAACATAACATTGTATGCATATGCGCATGTATAGGTCGGGGGTTTGACTCGAGGAGCCGAGTCTTTGAATATTTTGTTAATTCAAAGTTTGGCCATGAATTTGCCACGTGGTGACGTAGCCGAATACAGGTGCGACGCCTCGGGTTCTCGGTAGCTAGCACGTTGTTAACCATGTGGCGATCAGGAAGCACAGTGGCGAAAGTTATTGGGGTAAATTCGTCCACCACACTCAAAGTCAAAGACTTCGAAGAAGTTTACTTTTTGGTCGGAACAATTTATAATTTTTGTTCCACTTGTTTGATGTCGATGCTGGAGTTATGAGCACATGGAAAACAGACAACCCATTCCTAGCTAGACCTCGTGATACATCGTAGTTTAATAGATCGGATCAACTTGAAACCGGATTTATATAAGCCGCTTTGAAACCAGACTTATATAAGCCGCTTTGAAACCGGACCATTTTAGTCCGATTTGAAACCAAAACAAGCTAACCGATCTGGATCGGTTCCGAGCCCCCGATTTCGACTCCAAAACAAAACCAGATTTAAATAAATAATAACAATAATAAAACATTTTGTGGCCAACAGCTCTTTCAGTGTTGGCCACAAAATCTATGGCCAATTGTGTCAACGGCTAGTTGGCACAATTTTGTGTCTACTAACTGTTGGTTTTTATTTTAGATTTTTATTTTTTTGTTAAAAATAACTTATATATATTAGGTTGGGGTGTGTGGTTATTCACTTATTCATTCTCTTAACTTATTCATTCTCTCTATTTGTCTTGCTGCTGATTCATTATGCATGTTTACACTACTCAATTATTGGTTTGGAGTTGAACGTAAGAATAGAAGGAAATGAGCAGTAGATGGATTCGAAATGCATCACTCCGAAGAGGAAGAATGCGCCAAAACAATACTCATCAACTACCCTGAGTAATATTATTTCTTTTTCTTTCAATTATTATAACTATTATTTGTAATAATATGTTCTAAGTTCGATTTTAAAATTTGTCAATGAAGAAGAATTTTCTATAAATATTGTATGTAATACGCTAATTTAAAAAATACCAAAGGTAAAAAACCAAACCAAAATTTAAGATACAAGAAAAAAAAAGCACGTGATCGATCATGCCTATGGCCGCGATCGATCGTGTGCAACATAGATTTTTAAACAACTTTATGTGATACGCGATCGGTCGGCCAAAGGGCACCGATCGATCGCTTGCAATAGTTTTTTTCAAAAAAATTAAATTAAATTATCAGGTTCCGGTTTGGAACTGGTACCAACTTTGAACTGGATCCAATCCGGTTTTCAACCGGATTGATCCAATTTCAGCTGGTTTGAAACTGGTCCAATCCGGTCCCATGACAGCCCTACATCCAACTCATCAAAGTACGTGACCATCAAAGTCTAAATAGCTACAAAGTTGATAAAGAAATCATCAAATATAATACTAGTTTTCCCCCCCTTGATCATAGTATAATACTAGTTTTTACCAGATAGATAGATGAGGGCAAATTTACATATCAGAGTGCACACTAATTCTTAAGCATATAAGTAAGCTAAATATCGGAAAGGTAAAATGATATGATATACTACCTTATATTTCACATTGTTTTGTGTAGCTTTAGTCGGGCTTTCGAGCTCAATCATAAACTCTTGAAATTTTTCTTTGTTCAATTTAATAATACCAAAACAATGTACATGTTGCAGACATTTAATAATAACTGAACATTGTACGATGGCTAATGATAATGCCAAAGCAAAGATTGTTTTTTGCCAAAACAATGTTGACAAAATACCAATTATACCCCTTCAATCTTCAAATCTACTAAAAGGTAACATTTTATGAACATGAAATCCTTCAATTTCTGTCATCTTGAGAAGAACCCAAGAGCATACTTTTGCAAAAGGCTCACAGTTCATGATATGAAGAAAATATATAACAGGCGCATCATGTTTCCGTATTACAATAAAATGTTAACAAACTGATTAATACATTTTTGACCAAACTACTATCGGGTATCCCACCAGGTTTTACGATGGCTCATCACCATCAACCCAACGATCGCAATTGATGTTCCTGTAATGGGGCCTTCAACAGTAGGCAGCATAGCCCTAATTTATTTCCTACCTTATGACGTAGAGCATAAGCAAATATATGAAAGATTTAAAGAAATTTGGGAGATAATGAGAAACATCTTCATTTTTATTATGGAAATACTTATAAAATTTATTAAATTAATACTTCTCCACCTGGGAGGAGACTAACTTGTTAGTCTCTCATATAATGATGCTGGACTTGAAACACATATACAAACTGAATTGAAACCTGAAATATTACAAAGAAAAAGAAAATTACCAAGGTATGAAAGATGAACAGATAATAGCTTGGAGATTATACTCTGAGAAAACTATGGAGAATTTCTGATGTCCTTAGCTTCGTCGCTGCCTGGCCTTATATAGGCATGAATCCGGACTTCAAATTCGGATTCCAAACTCTTGTTGAATGTTAAGCGTGCCCGCGAGTGTGCCTTTATCTCGTGTCTGGCATCTTTTGTCTTCGCGTGCCAAATTTTCTCGTGAGTGGTCCATTATTTTGTCTGAGTGCTTTTAATAGTCCACGTCTTTTCCTTTGTCGGGGGATTTTTACATTATTGGTTGCTGGGGTCCCTAAGCTTTTGGAAAATGTGTCATCTTGTCAGCAGGTCTTTTGTTTTTTCCTGCCTCTAATCTGTCGGGTTTGGATCGGAATCCTTTCCTGAATTCTGGTTCTTTTTGCTCTGGACATGCTTGGCGAATTCGATCTTTCCATCGGCCAATATGTGTCATGTTGCAGAATTTTCGGTACGTTTCTTTGCTTGCCGGAATGTCGTTCTTCCAAAGAATTCTTCATTTTGCTTTGAAGAGCTCTTCAGCAAATCCTGTTGTCGTTCCTATCATGGAATTCAGCATGAAGGTTCCATTAGCTGAATTTTGAAAGAACTTGAATGAGCATTTGACTTTGTCCATTTCTGTTAGACAAAACCAAAGACCCTATGCTCGTCTAGTTGAAGCTCTGTCTTCGGTGATGGCCCAAACTAATACTGGTACTTCATCTGGTAGCGCCACTTTAATATTTGTTAAGGCGTTCCCATCTTGTCGTCTGAGCTTGATAAAGTGAAAAGCTTCAATAAAGCCTTTCTTAGTTGGTTCTGGAGTGGCACTGAAAAAATACAACTCCAAGATATCTCCTCGAGCCAAATGTGGATTATTGGCCCATGTCTCGTGAACAGGTTCTCTGATCCATTTTGATAATTCGGAGATTTCATAGAAAGTCAGTGCCAGAATATAAACGAAGCAAGAGCTCCGAAATTATACCATTCTTATATGTCGTTTGGACGGCTACCTGGTTTCATCCAAACCCTCGGATATTTCCCAGAGATATCAACAATTGTTTTGTCTAGGTTGATACCCCGTCTGGTAATTAGTTTCTCCCAAGTGCGTTGGTAATCCTGCATAGGACAAACTAAATCCTCGTTAATTTGAACCTTAGAAGTGCATGTATGTGGCCTAATGTTCAACTCTTCCTCTTTTACCCCGGAGATGCTGGGTTGACTTGAAGGTTCAGATTGTGATGACACCTGACCCTCAACATTCGTTACATCTTGTACATCATAAAGGAATGCATCATCTGCAGCACCTGTGACAGGGGTATATATGAACCCATTGCCTCCAGGTTAGATGAGCCTCGTTCTCTAGACACTCATTTTGCACCGTTGGAGATGCAGCATGGAGGATAGGCCCCTTCAAAACTTCGAACAAGCGTTCTTGGGCCTGAAGTCAAACTCGTATATGACCAAAAACTAAGTCCATATCTGCCTGTTATAGTCGTCATGCAACCTCAGCATTGAGACAAAAAGTCCCAAAATCTCGTTCAAGGATCTCCAGGTTTTCCCTGATATGCCTAACTCGTTTGAGGGTATCGCTAGCAATGTGTCCCTTCATCTCGTGTTAAGAAATCTCATGAATATTTTTATCAGATTTCACAATGACAATATCATAATCATAATATTGACATTCAGCTTGCCATCTTAAAAGTCTAGAATTTTCTGGTTTTGATTCAATTTTATTTTTTAGAAACGACTTAACACTAGTATTATATATGTTCAAGATATATTTCTTTGCGAGTAAAAATAATGGCCCTTTTTTTAAAAGCCTTTCGGACTGCAAAAAACTCATTTTCGTTGATATGCCATCTGATAACTTCGCTGCTGTCAAATAGACCGCTGCAATATCTGCATGGCACTTCTCCATCTGGTGTGGCCTTCATAAGTACTGCAGTCCATCAATGATCACTGACATCTGTGTATAATATCAATCCATCATCGTCGTTTGGAAGCGCAATCTTTGGTAGTTGCATGCAAAATTGCAAACTTCTTTAAGCTGTTTGACAGCTTGTTTGTGATTTTCATTTCACTCGAACTTAAAATCTTTTTTGAGTAGTGGACTGAACACCTTCTTGTGGTTACCTAGGTTTTTTATGAACATCCCAGCAAAATTAACAACTCCCAGAAAACTCTAAAGTTGCTTTAAATCCTTGAGGTCATCCGGATATCCTTGCACTTTCGCAACAATATGATTCTGCAATATGATTCCATATTCGTCAATCTCAATTCCTTGACAATTACTGTCTTCCTTTCGGAGAGCACTAGTCTTTCCTTGTAACAAAATCTGAAAAGATTTTCAAATGTTTAAGATGATCTTTCTTGTTTCTTGATGCAATGAGGATGTCGTCAATATACAAGAACATGAAGTTGAAGTAATCCTTGAAAAGATTATCCATCATCCTTTGATATATCTGGGGAGCATTTGCCAATCACATTGGCATAACATTCTAGATATAGCGTCCTTGTGTTGTGGATAATATTGTGAACCTTTTGCTAGCTTCCTCAATTTTAATCTGGTAGAATTTAGACTTGCACTTGAACTTAGAAAAACTTTGGCATTCTCGATGCTATTTACCAAATTTCTCTGCTTGGGATATAGTATCCATCGAATTCCAAGATCTCAATGATTTTGTTGTATTTGATCACCAATCTTGGTTTTCCTCTTTTAATTTCTCCATGATTTCAGACGAGAAATCTTGGACTGCTTGCTGTATGGAGAAACACCTGCTCCTTAAGTATCATCTGCATATCCTTCCGATCTTCTTGATTCACGGGGATTGGTTTGTACCTTACGAACTCATACTCTCTTCCAGCTTTTACCTTCAAAGATGTTGTAAGCTCGTTTTTGTCCCACAATGCCATAAGATCCTCATTGTAGTTTCTCTGAATCTTTTTTTGTACTTCCTCTAGAGTAACCTGCTCTTCGATGGTAGCTTCAGGTTGCATGGCCTCCTCATGTAATGCCTTTTTCAGTAACAGTAGGATGTCTAGATTAACTTATTCTTCATCCTCATTCACATCTTCATTCTTTTCTCTGAATGACATCATATTTATAACATCAAAAATCATTTCTCTTTTGACTAGTTCTTGTTGTCGAAATTGAAGAATCGCCAAATTTTCGTTGATCTTTCATCTTGGGATGTTGAAGTTTTCCTTCATCACCACGCTTACGGCGAAAACTATGGGAAATTTTGGGTGAAACGCTTCCCTTAGTCGCTGGACAATGATCTTATGATCACAAAGAGTTGTGAAAATAAGCCGCCGTGTCTCGTTCTCTTGTGTAAACCACTTGAATGTCTGTAGGAAATTGTTTCCTAACAGCAGATCAGCTCCTGTATCATGGAGATAAATAGGTGGAGTCTTGACTTTGTACCAAGGGTACCACCTTGTAACACCCCAAAAATATTAATTACAAAATTGGACAAAAATAATTTGAAGCTATCTTCAATGCTACTAAAATAATCAAAAAAAAAATATTAATAATAATAATAAATTATGAATTTATGTTTAATTATATTCCATAATATTAACTAATAAAAGAAAATATTTAATTAAGAATTAGGCATACACTTGTCAATACAATTGCCCCAACACATGTCAACTCTTTAAAGCCTCAATACATGCAAAACCCCTATAAATACCCCCCCCATTTCATCTGATTTAGCCCACAAAATCAAGAGCAAGTTTGAGAGAGAGAGTGTAGGAATTAGGGTGGAAATAGGGAAAATTATGAGGAAAATACCAAACCTCCTCCAAAAAATCCGAAAATTTCACACAACACTCATTATACACCCAGTAAACATTTAGTGTAGGAGGTGTTCAAAAACCAGCATCCAAATTCGTCCAGAAAATCAAAATCCCGAAGAACACTAAGCTGCCAAATCCCAGGAAAACCCGTTTCAAGGTATCAGTTTCAAGCTTCGATTTCGTGCCTTTATAAAACGATTTAAAACTTGGAGTCTAAATGAAAGTTGTTAAAACTGTGTTAAAGTTTATGGGTATGTCGGCCGATCGCCCAAACGGCCTCCGTACGAACAGATTTCCGGCGACCAAAACACCAAGTTAATCATTTCGAAACATCAAATTCTGGGCAAATTCCGTTGGGAATTTCAAAATGTTTTCTGAACAAATATTGTAGATCGAAACGAGGCAAACCTGCTGTAAAATTTTCAGCTGCGCGTGGCGGTCGGAGCACGTCCACGCGCCGGCACGGTGGCGCGTGTAACACACGCGCCGAAGACTTTGACAAAATTTCGGTCGGCGAACGTTGCTGGACTGATTTTAGGCATTTCTGGAAAGTTTCGTGAAGTTTCGACTTAAACTTGATTTTTAATTAATTTTCAAATGTTTTATTCAAAATTACCCGGACAAGTTTTGTACAAAAATGATTTGCAGAAGGTTCAACTACATATCTTGGTTGCTAATCACCATAAATTACTTATATTATGTTGATAGGAATTTAATTGGCAACTGGGTTCAAAATCAAGTCAATCCAGTAAGATATCATAAGCTAGTAAGGTGAGGTGTACTACCGAATTCTTTTTATATAGCCCTTTTGGCATTTGGCCTGGAATTTACAATATCTTGTTATTCATTATCTCACCTTTTATATATTGTCATCATATTGTACATTATCTCGTCCCATTGGTCATCTTGATCTGCATGTTTATTTATCTTGAATGTTATCGATTACTAATCGATTCCTTTGATTGAACGAATCATTTGACTGAATGACTGAATGAATGGAGCCATGGATATTTATCCACTGGACAACGCGGCTTCGGCCCGGAAAGTGAGTCCAATGAACAACGGATGACAGTCCGGGTATATGGTTCATCTGAACAACGTGCATCGTTTTACGGTCCGGAGAATGGTTCACTTGGCTCGTAAATGACTGAATGTACAGATCCTATCTGAATATGTGGGGAAAAGTGCTACACCGAACTGTCTGGTGGGAGCCACCTCTTTAGCCCACGATATTCACTCTGAAATCCTAAATCATCACTGTTCATTATTGACAATTACTTGACTGCAAGATCTTTGTTACATGACATATCATATTGAGAAATTGCATTATTTGATAATTTCAGATATAAAGCCATTGTTATTCCCTCACTAAGTCCTCAAAGACTTAACCTCTGTTTTCCTTGTAATTTATTGTGAGTTCCAGATACAGGAGTACCGGAGCCAGAACCAGAGGAAAATTAGGAAAATGGAAATGTTGGCTTACCGGGACTGTTATAATATTTTTCTCTTTTATTAAGTGTCGGACCATTAAGGAGTTTGTACTGTGATGTATTTTGTTACTAATTAGAATGAATAAACGCTTCCACTATTTCCGAAAAGGTTTTAAAGCCCCATCGTGCGTAATGTTCTTAGAGAATGTGGTACCGGATAAGGGATAAAGCAATATGTGCCCGAGTCGGGTCCCACACACCTGCTCCTCCGATTATTATTTTCGTCACATGGATTCCTTCATTTAGAACAAGAATCCGCTTGGAAAATCTCTTCCGACAATTGCTGGTAATTTCTTACCAACTTCTTTACGGAAGATGTCTATTTTGGCAGTGTATATTCCAGCTCCTGAATCAATATAAGCTGCAAAATATTCTGCTCGATTTTTCTCATATAACATCCCGACGGAGATGTATATTTAGAATGGACTTGTGGTCATCAAATTCTGTATCTTTTCATGTCCACCGTGAATTACATTTCATCCTCCAATCTTTCTCAAGGTTTGTGTTCCTCAAGAAACTCAATCCCAAGAATAAGTTGTTCTGAGATCATACCTGCAGTTCATGCAATTGTTACATCAATTTCACCAATTTGAAGGTTTCTTTGATGCCTGCCAACTGTAGGTTGTTGCAAATAATATATGACATCGCAAGGGAATATATTATTCTTCTCAGTAATGTCCAAGATTATCTGCACTTCTTTCCAGTCTTTTGGGCATTTCAGCATGCCTGTTGTTTTGAATAAATCAGGGATTTTCTGAATCCTGCTTGAGACGGCTTTCTGTTTTTCCCCAAGATAGTTACTGATCAACCTATCCTGTTGGAAAGACATTCTCATTGGCTTGATCATAAGGCTCCTGCTTCTGTTCAAAACAGGCTGGTCATGTATCCTCTTATCAATCTCTCCAATTGTCGGAGTATTAATAATATCCGGCAATACTGCTTTTGCGAAATCTTCGAAGATTCTGGGGACTTCGATGAATTCCTTTCTCAAGAATACTTCCGAATGATGAGTATTCAAGAGTGCATAAAGACACCTTGTAGGTAATCGAGTAAGGCATATTCCCTTCTTTCATCAAATCACTTCTTTTAAAATCTTGATGAAGAGTAAGAACCTTGTTGAAGTCCCGATCTCCCAAATTGCATGCTATTCTGGATAGATGTTGAAGGCCATCTTTTCAACATACAAATTTCCTGCAACTGCTCCCAAACAAGAATCTTTAATGGCTTCAATATGAATCCATGAGAGCATATTAGCAACCTCTCTTTTAACATTGTTCTTAATCTCATGAATTTCTCTATAGGGGATTAATTGCATCTCAATTTGGTTTTACGTGAATTCCATCGGGATCGCAAATTCACATGTTGTCACCTTATGGATAATCTGATCCTTCCTGCTTCGAAGACCAATCATATCCATGGATTTTTCCATTGCTACAATTGTAAATTCATCATACATCTGAAGCTTTGGCTTTTCTTTCATGATCCTCATAAGAGTTTAATGAGAAACGGTTGCATGTGAGAAAAACCCCGACGACTCTTCTCTGATCATGTGTTGAATGAACTCTCCTTCACTCTGATTCTGAACTTGATTCACCTCCATTATCAAAATAGGTCTCTTCTTTGTAGATGCTTTAATATGAGGGGATATTCTCAAATTGATACACCTGCACAAAATCCTGGAAGTAAACAGCATCCTCGAACTCCTTGGTATGCCCGAACTATCTTACTCCCCGTTTTGGTTCTATGGGCAATCTGTGGAGATATGTCATCTTGCTCCGCACGTCCAACAGTTACAATCTTTAAAACTTTCATTTGCACGAGTATGAGTGCGTTTAAAAGTTTTCTTTGTTGGTACTCTGCTAGAACTTGCTTGATTAGAACCGGTTGATGAGGTTCTACTCTTTGTTGGTCCTGATATTTGCCCTTATCTGTAACTTCGGGCTTTCTATTTTGACCAGAACTTCCTGGGTCTCCATGAAGACCCACTTCTTGTTGAGCTACTTCCTCGGGCGTAAGGATGACTTCTGTGTTTTTTCATCTTCCCCCTTTGGGGCTTGTTTCCAATGATAGTAGGAATATCATTCCTTGTACAACAAATATGAGATGTCTTGTTAATTTCTCTTAGCTTCTTGTAGTTATTTTGGAGCTTTGCTTGATTGCACCACCCCGCAAGCTTCATTTTAAGAAATGACCTTCTCGTGGACACCGTCTTTATGTCTTGTGGTGTATATTCCTGAATAAGCATTTCTCTCAATGGACTCGGTATTTTGGCAAAGAACAGCTCAGCTGCATCTTTTTCTGTCATCTTTGCCTTCCATCTGTTCTCTATAAAGGGTTTGATGTACTCGTGCATAACAGATATCATGTAGTTCCAGGCTATATAGAGCTTGTCTATATTTTTCGCCTTCTCTTGCTCCATTCCTTCGAAGTAACCAACTCAAATGAAACATATTTTAAAGAATTTAGCTATTTTGTCTACAATTTCTTTCAGGGACTCTGCGGCTAGAACTTTTTCCTTGGTACCTGGGTCAATTCTGGTTGATTTAGAGTCGTATTAATGAGTAATATGAATTCTTCTTTGCTTAGATCCAGCATTCATGCTGCGATTCTCATTGCTGAAGCCCATTCATTAATAAGAACTTCTAAAATTTTTAAAATCCAAGATATCCATGTTGAGCATAAGTCCATATGGATGTATCAGATCAAACTGAGATTTCTCGTAAAGGGTTTGGTGTATGTCTGGCCTGCGGGAACGACTCCTTGTTCCAACTGTGGGATCTAAAGTTTCTCCAGAGGTAAAATCTTCTTGATGAGGCATTCTTTGATCTCCATGGGGTGGTGGATTGTGTGACCCAAAACTTTCTTGTGCTGGAAGTTGAGGAATTCCGCCAACTTGATTTGTTTTAAAGTCTATGAGATTTAATCCCGCAAACAAATCGGCAAGATCACGTAGATCTTCCAGGTTGATTCTTTCCATTACTTTGTAGGAAGTACTGGATCTCCTCGTAGGGCTGCAATCATTTTTTCAGTCTATGTCAAAGGCCTTCGGACCTCCTCCGTTTTCCCTTTTTGATGTAAAATGGATCATGTTCTATAGGACGGTGGTAACCACCCTCCTTTCTTTCTTTATGAAGAACTTGGTTGTGATTCCAACTCCTTAACTCTGGTTTGAACATTTCGAAGGTTTTCAAGAATTACTTCCTGATGTTTGATCATGATCTCCATCTTTGAATCTGTTGGATCTGTGCAGAGATATGGTATTGTAAGTATCCATAACGTTGCACCATCTTCTGGATCTCTCTAAGATCTTGGGATATTTTAGAAGTATCCGGCTCGATTTTTAGAAAAGGTTGGTTCTCCCATCCTATTTGTCTGTTCCGAATCATGTTGGATTTGGATCTGGAATCATGACGTTGTGTTCAGGATGGCATTCTTCCTGAGCTTCTGATAACTTGAACTGAAGTTTGAGGTTCATTCTGTAGATATTCATCGTTAACTTTTCTTGTTGCTGATACTGATATATGCTAGTTGGTCTAGCACCAACTTCCTGTAATACTTTCCATTTCAGGTTGAAGCGTTTAGCTTTGACCATATATTTTTTATTTAGTTCTTCCAATTTTTGGAAGTTCCACCTGTAAGAATGACGCTTCGAACAATCATTCGGATCCATATTCTAGTGTATTGTCTCCCCCCGTTAAAGGATAATATTAATATTCAAAATATTATTTTAGTATTTTCAGAATAAACCTAGGCTCTGATACCATTTTTTTCCACGGATCGCAGAGGTTGCCAGCTTAAAAGGTTGCCTTAAGGGTATATGTGGAATTTTAAATGATTGCTTTGGAAGCAACAATTCATGCTTTGACATTAGTACTACCCTTGTGCAATGGGCTGAGTCACCAACACAACATAAACTTTTTAAACCATGAAAAAATATATGTTTTATATTTTTAAAACATACAAATATTCATCTAGGGGTATTTGTACTAGTAGAATTTAAAGGGATTTAGTACTCAATAATCAACTCTCCGTTTTGCCATGAATGAGAATATATGCATCCAATAGTTGCTACCCCTTAAAGATAATCCTCACGAGGATAACAACCAATAAACCTTCTCGGATAATGCCCATAAATTTTGAAGTTAGGGCCGATGTTCTCAGATAATGACTTTTCATTTATGCAATAGAGGGTAATGTGCTTCAAATTTGCACTTCTATGTTGAGGACAAGCCTCACACGTACTATACAAACTTTATTAATAAAAGAGTGATGTTATTGGATGATTTCCGAACGAGCAGTTGGCCTCCGAACAAGTATCAAAATGGTTACGCTTATGATGCCCAAATATAATATATCGAATAGAGTAAGCATGAAAGCCAAAGGTTAGATGGGCGTCGAGGGTGTCCCCGGCATGGCCGATCAAGTCATTGGTCGGAAAAGCCAATGCTACAATAATCAAACAAGCAAGGGAACAATGATTCTTCACAATATGCTAAAGAACAATATGAAGAACTTGGAGTATATTAGATAGTATTTTGGGAGTATTTGAATTGTCCTGATTATGTAATCTGATGCTTGCATTTATAGTGGTGCATTCGACACTTATGACCCACCAAATCCGGTGCATGATCTGCCCACGACCCTCGGCCCAATTGCTGAACTAATTAATTCCAGTCCACCAAAACAATATGCAATCACTTAGATCCATTTTCTGGTGAAATTATCAAAATAGACATAGTGCAAGACTAGGGTGTTACCTTCTTCATCGCGTCTATTCATTTCTTTTCTTCATTTCTGTGCAGTACGGGCTGTGTGAAATAGCGAAAGATCTGGCAGACGGCGGAGGAACAATGCCGGGCAAAATCTTTTTTGCTGGAAATGTATGCGCCTCTGAAATCGAAGACGAAAAGGGAATGAACGACGACACAAAATGTTTGCGTGAGTCATCCCTGGGTGGTTGTGAAAATCGCGAATGGATGTCGGCTGTCATTAGTGATTTTAACAATATGATGCCGTAATTTTAACAAAATGGTGATTTTAACTAGTTGGTGCACATGATTTTTACAAAATGATGCAGGTAATTTTAAAAAATTGGTGATTTATACAAATTGGTGCACATAATTTAACAAAATTGTGATTTTAACAAGGTTGTACACATAATTTTAAAAAATTGGTGCATGTAATTGGTATTTCTAACAAGGTGTTGCACATGGATGGTGATTTTAACAAGGTTGTGCACATAATTGGTGATTTTAACAAATTGGTCCACGTAATTTGAACATATTGGTGCTTTTAACAACGCGATGCAAGTAACTGGTGATTTTAACGAGGTAATGCACGTAATTGGTGATTTTAACTTGTTGCACGTAAGTTTTACAAATTGGTGTATGTGATTTTAACAAATTGGTGATTTAAATAAGACGGTGCACATAATTGGTGATTTTAACAAATTGGTGTACATAATTGAACATATTGGTGCTTTTAACAAGGCGATGCAAGTAACTGGTGATTTTAACGAGGTAATGCACGTAATTGGTGATTTTAACTTGTTGGTGCACGTAAGTTTTACAAATTGGTGCATGTAATTTTAACAAATTGGTGATTTTAATAAGGTGGTGCACATAATTTTAACAAATTGATGATTTTAACTCGTTGATGCACTTAAAATTTACAAATTGGTGCATGTAATTTTAACAAATTTGTGATTTTAACAAGATGTTACACGTAATTGGTGATTTTAACAAAGTGGTGAATGTAAGTTTACAAATTTATGATTTTACCTGATTGGTGCACTTAAAACATTTTAACAAGATGGTGCACATAATTTTAACAAATTTATGGTTTTAAATGATTGGTGCACATAGTGTTTTAAGTGCATCATCTATCGATGCATATATGATTTTACATGCACTATCTATCCATGCCCATATGGTTTTACAAAATTTCTTACCTGCTACATCGTTCCTGATAAATGCATATATTCTCCAAATAAATTTGAGTACTTTGAAAGCGATGTTGGCTTAGAGGCTTTGGGCAACATGAATGTATGCATATAGCTTCATTGTGTTGTCTCCATTTGTCTATGACCGTAAGGCCTCAAGGCATTTAATTTTGGTCCATAACCTCGATCAAAATACTCGTAACAACTCCTTAAAAATGCTCATAACAAGAAGAGGATGAGGAAACAGAGGATTCAACTTCAAGCAAGAAAGGTCAACTCCAAACTTCCACCACCAATGCCTCACCCAACTCCCCCTCCTCCTCCAGCGCCTCTGCCAAAACCTCCACCGCCTCTCACGGCCGTCCAACGCCACCTCGGCGCAAAGAAATTGCGGGAGGGTGATTATGTCGGAGGCACAAGAAACATAAGAAGAATAACAAAGCTCACAAAGTGCCGCGAGAGGAGATGGCGTCGACACCGCCGCGGAGGACGCCAATGGCACTACTCATGAAGACTCAAGCCTTCCTCTCTTCCTCTTCACATCATCACTCATGACCGGTTGAGGGAGATTTACTTGCAATAAGGGATATTTTAGCTAAGATTAAGTACTTGATAGAATACAAGTTTATAAATTGAACTTTCGGAATAAAATTTTTTGAAAGTAGACTTATCTGAAAAATTGTTTTTTGATCGGATTTGGTTGAACAAAGTTTTTGAAACTGGAACATTTCTATAATTTTCTCAAACAAAAAATGTATTAGGTAATTTATGAAATCGAATATATTGCTTAATACTTTTTTGATTTATTATAATATAATATTTCAAAAACGACAAATTGGAACTTTATTCGATAATATAACTTCAGGCTCAATTGAAGTTTTAAAAAAAATCAATTGAAATTGTCAGTAAAGTAAATAATATTTACCAAAAAATATTTGTTCTACGGATTAATAATAGTGTCAAAAGTCAAAACATCCACTTTAAAATATATAAAAAAACAGTAAAATACTATTCCAATAAGCATTTAATTTGATATTTTTTGGTAGTACGACGTTGGTCGTGTATTTGCTATTAAAAAGTTTCGCTCGACATTTCCATCCGCTAGCTTTCCTATGGCGACAGTAATATCTCCACGATTCCTGCCCTCCTCTCCAGTCACATACACCTTTAGCCCGTTAACCCATATCAAATCATCACTGTTCCCTTCAACTATTCTTGGAATTTCATCCAAGCCTATCCGGAAAGCTCGCTATTCAGGAAACACCCGTCCTGGAACGCCACTCATGGCTGCAGCTTCCTCCGCCGTCGTGTCAGATGACATCGCTGATGTGGTCGGGGAAGTCGGGATATTTACGGCCTCCGGGGAACCCGTCAAATTCAAGGACCTCTGGGATCAACAGGAGGTTCTGTTAACCGTTTAGTTGTTTGATACTTGGAAGTTTGTGTACTGTAGTTTATGAGATTGTTTATTTGTTTTGGTTGTGTTGGGGTTTTGTGTCTTCTGTGTTTAATTTCCTTAACTGAGAGTTATTGGAGTTTGTTAACCAAATAAGTAATTTTGTTGCAGTACAAGCACTAAGCTTTTTCTGTCTATTTAATATGTTAGTGGAAATTATTGAATAAGATTCATCGAAATTTTGATAATTGAAAAGTGTTAATTGTTACATGTTTAAGTTGGGCGACTGTTGAGATAAAAAACCACCCAAAACCAATTTAAGAAATATATTTGGTTTTGCTTTTTGGACACGGGCTTTAAATTTGAGCCCTGTTACTAAGTTATAAATCGTCTGTCTTTAAAGTTTGAGGGAGGTTTCACACTGAAAAATATTTTATATTTCAACGAAAAAACTGGATCCACAAGTAATTGGAGCAGGCTATGGTTGATTGGTTTTGGATGTTTTCTTGATATGATTGGGGAAAAGGAATTCGAAGCTAAAAGTAGTTAACTCCCTTTGTGTTCCATTAGTTGGGGTGGGTTATTATTCTCGGGTCTTTATTGCCAAATACTTGACCAAGTATGTGGATATCTTGGATAATTAATTTCTGCCACGTTGCCCGAGCTCCACCGATATATATGGAGTTTGTAAGCTTGAAATTTTGGGAGAAATGGTTTCTAACAATGGTATATTCAAGCTATGTACTGCAAAATTTTACTCCGCTTAACCTTTTGGAGCATATTGAATATGGATTTTGACTTCTTCAGTTAGCTTATTCTAAGCAATGGTGAAACTCCTTTCCTGTAATTGCATCTCTTACTCAAACTATATTGCAAATATGTAATTGAATTTCTTGGAAATCTTATTCTAATGTTTGCATATAGATTTTAAATTGTTACTTATTCCTGTGAAAGATTACCAAATTTTGTATGTGATATACATCTGGCTTCCAGACCTTTACTCCAAAAGTCTTAAGGTTTATTAAAATTCGACATCATTTACATATTTGGGAATTTGAAAATAATTCTCCATTTCCAGGGAATTGCTGTTGTGGCGCTCTTGAGACATTTCGGATGTTTTTGTTGGTATACTAAATACTACATTTTCCGTGAAATTCTTTTTGATAAATAACTGTGGGAATTCCATGTCTTAACTTATAGATGCGCTTCTTTTTGTTGTATATTTTAGCTGGGAACTTGCCTCAGCACTCAAAGAATCAAAAGAGCGGTTTGACTCAGCTGGTGTGAAGCTGATTGCTGTTGGTGTTGGTACTCCCGACAAAGCTCGTCTTCTTGCTGAAAGAGTAAATTATTCCGCTGCTTCTTTTTTGCTTAAGAATCTATTACGCTACTTATATAGGGGAGACTTCGGTATGTTCTATACCTGGAACACACATTTATTATCATTGTAATCTGCAAGTATGCAACTGCTGCAGTTACCCTTCCCATTGGATATCCTTTACGCGGATCCTGATCGTAAGGTAAACCTCAATTGCTTAACTTTGAATCTGTCCAATTTCCAAGAGGTCTGTTCTAAGTTTTTCTTGCACTTTTTCTGGTATCTAACTCAGGCTTATGATGTTTTGGGGTTGTATTATGGCCTTGGTCGTACATTTTTCAACCCGGCTAGCGTATGTATTCCCAAATACCACTAAATCTTTCCTACTTCCCCCTTTTCCATTTTTTTCCGACTCAATTTTAGACTGCATTTGCTTTGTACAGGCTAAGGTGTTTTCAAGAATTGGGGAAGTGCAAAACGCTATGAAGAATTACACTATCAAGGCCACCCCGGATGACAGAAGCAGTGTCCTGCAACAGGTATCGTTTTGTTCTCTACTTTTTGTTATCAAACATTGGTATGAAGATTAGATCGATAATGTGATTGGACAATGTTGGTCTGATGATTAGGGAGGAATGTTTGTGTTTAAAGGGAAGCGATTGCTTTACGCGAGGAAGGATGAAGGGACGGGTGACCATGCTTCATTGGATCATGTCTTCGATATATGCTGCAAAGCAACTGCAGCCTGAATTCTTGATTCCATCTATCTTGTCATATATTTGTACAGTTATGATGCAAAAATAACACCTGTATTGCTTAGATTGAGCTTCAAATCCTGCCCTAAGTTATGTTACTCGAGCCATGTTGGGAACTTGGGATCTCATATATAATTTAATTTTAATTTTAATTTTAATTTTAATTTAATTTTCCCCTTGAACAAAGATTAATACCCATTTAAATGCCTTTTGCCCTTTTTTACCGTTTCAATTATAATTAATTAAATCTTGATGATACCAATAATTAATAACCACCATTTAGTAACATTAAACTGGTTCTCCCATGTGGAAACTAGGGTTTTCTTCGATCTCGTGGGTCTCATCGTATGACTGTCGGCTTTTGGTTCATGGTTTGAATTTCTGCTTGTGTTGTTTATGATGTTAATGGACGATGTTTGCGTGTTGGAGGTTGTTTAGACGGTGGAGGTGAGTTGGGGCGGTGGTGGTGGACTCGGACATGGCGGCGGTCTACATGGTGGGTTTACTCATGGTGGGGGGCTAGGTGGCGGCAGTGAAGCTGGTGGTGGGATTGGCCATGATGGGGGGCTCGTCGGCTGGGTGGCAGTGGTGGTCTAGGTGATGGCGCTAATGCTGGGTTTGGTCATGGTGGGAGGCTAGGAGGAGGTTCTGGTGGTGGTTTTGGTCACAGTGGGGACTTCGCTGGGGGTGGCGGATTAAGAGATGGGACTGGTCATTGTGGCGGTCTCGGATGTGGCACAAGAGGAGGATTAGATGGTGGTTTCGGTCCTGATGGTGGATTGGGTGGAAGTGGCGGTCTCGGTGGTGGTGCCTTGTACTTTCCGAAGGAAATAGTTGTCTAGATTTGGATGCCTTCTCCTTACTTGGCGCGGTTGCGCGGCATCCCGGCAGCTCAGCATAAGGCGAATATGGTGGAATGTGCTGGATTGGGGAGCGAACCCGTGCATTTTTTTGTGTCTGATTGGCTAGTCCTGATAGCTCCCCCTTTTTGCTTTGTATATCCTTTCTTTATATTGTGTATGTGTTGCTTGGTGGATATGATTTTGTCTATTGTTGTAATGGGGTGTTGGTTTTTTATATCTAACTTTTGGGCAAAGGTTGGGTGGTCTACTTGTTGGGCACTGCGTTATTATATGGTCTCGACTGCTTTTCTTTCCTATTTTGTCTTGTTGGTGGTGGTTTTTTGGTTCTGTGGCACTACTTGGGCATTGTTTGGCGTTGACTACTTGGCATTTAGGTTTCGTGCGCCATCCAGTGACTTTCAATGGTTGACGGATTTCTGATTGTGATTTGGATACGAGAACTTATTCTTTTGTTGGTTTTCTGTCAGTTTTTGTCTCTCGTTTAACCGTAATTGTACCTTCAAAAATCTTCGAATGTAGTTCCCTTTTTCTATCTTGCACTGGGCTGGTTGGTTTAAGAGGACATGGTTTAGCTTTGGTGGTCTTTGGATACTCTGGTCAAACTATTGCATCTATGTTGTGAATCTCATTATCATACATTTTATATTATATTTATAGGTGTCTATTGATCATTGCCTTTGATTAGCTGTTGTAATTTTTGTACCAAACTTTTGGTTTGTTTTAATATAATCCATGTTTTACACTAAAAATAAAAATTTAATCGTTGATATATTAATAACTTTTTGAAAACTAAAATGATGTAATTAATGATAAATTGATGTTAAGCGGACAGATTGTTGTTGTAGGGTAAAATGATTGAATTGATAATTGGAGGTGGATATTACGTGACATGATACTTCTACGCCCCTCCATGCACTGGCGTTCCGGTTGCGATTTAAAGAACTGAGTGCATGTGCGCCGCTTTAAGACAAATTAAGGTTTTCTCACGCACTAAGATTTTGTAATTCGTGCACTAAGATTTTCTAATTCGCGCACTAAGATTTTTTAATTCACACTCTAAGGCTTACTACGTTGCTCACTAAATTTTATTAAGTCTTGTTAAACCTTCTTAGTTCTTCGAATTTTTTTATTATTATTTGATTAAGTATATTAAACCCTAATTTAAACCTTAACCAAATTTAAATTAAAACCTCAAAAAAAAACTTAATTAAAAATCATTTCTCATTCCTCCTCAATCCAATTAAAAAAAATAAAAAAAAAATTAACTCATTGTCAGACATTGTTAAGGTTGTAAAGTTTGGAATCTCCAATAGTCTTTGAATCCATATCGTCTCCTTGCAAGCTTAGTAACTGCAATGTATTTTGCCTCTGTTGTTGATAACACAATATATATTTGCAGTTTTGAAACTCGGCTTACTGCACCCATTGAAAGTATAAATACATAATTAGTAGTAGATGTTCTTTTATCCAAATCACATGCATAATCTGAATCTACATAACCCCTGAGTGTAAAATCTGATCCTCGATAATTTAATGCAGTATTTGAGGTACCCTTAATATGCCTAAGGATCCTCTTAAACGTACTCCAATGATCTCGTCCACGATTCGCCATGTACGGATGACTGCTCCCAATGCTTGTACAATGTCTGGTAAGACAGAGCTTGGCAAACATTAAACTTCTCACCGCTAGTGCATACGGTACTCGAGGCATTTCCATCCTCTCTACTTCACTGCTAGAATACATTTCAGATGATAACTTGAAGTTAGCAGGAAGAGATGTGGAAATTGACTTACAATCTTGCATGTTGAAGCGTTACAAGATTTTTGTCAAATAGTTTTTGTGGGGAAGCCAAATCTTGTTACTTCTGTCTCGAAGAACTTGCATCCCTAGAATCTTTTTTTTAGGTCCCGAGTTCTTCATATCAAATTCCCTAGCCAACTATGCCTTCAATTTTTGGACTCGAACATTTTTGGGGCCTGCTACCAACATGTCGTTCATATACATTAGTAAAATGATATAATCATCATCCCCAGATCCTTTTAAAAATGCACAAGGATCTGCATTGAGTCTGTTGTACCCAATGCTCATGATATAGAAATCAAATCCCTTGTACCAACACCTCGACATCTGTTTGAGAGCATACAGATATTTGTTCAACCTGCAAACTAAGGTCTATTTGCCTATTTCAACAAAAACTTCTAGTTGGAGCATATAAATTTATTCTTCAAGATCTCCATGAAGAAAAAACGTTTTCACATCTAGGTGTTCTAGATGTAGGACAAACACTGCACACAAAGCTAATACTACTTTGACTGTTGTAAGCCTGACCACATGAGAGAATATTTCGTTGAATACCTTCTTTCTGAGCATATCATCTCACCACTAATCTTGCACAATATGTTCCACTTGATTATTGCCATCATGCTTGATCTTATAATCCTAGCTGTTATCAATGGGTTACCGTTCTCGTGGTAATGTAACAAGATCTCAAGTTTATTCATGTCCAATGCTTCCAATTCTTCCTGCATTGCTATCATCCACAGGGATACATATGAGTTTTGAGTAGCCTCCTGGAAACTCGATGGCTCACCATAGTTTCTTAATAAGCAAAATGTAATATTGCTTTCAATAACATAATCTGAAAGCGAAACCGGTGGTCTCCTATCGCGAGTAGACTGCCGAATTTTGAAAACCTTTGATTCAACCGGTTCTGGTTCCTCGTGCCTTGGTAGTACCTAAGAAGAAATTTGATTATATGTCTTACTTTCCACCTGAACTACGGTAATATCTGAATTCAGTGTGCCTTTGTCAACACTCGTTCTGACATATGATAGACATATGAAGACATAACACCGTTAATTCTTCGCTCGAACTAGTCGATGAAATAGCTAGTTCTGCCTATTTATGTATTTCACCCAAAAAATATACAGATCTCAATCAACCTTTTCCGCCTTCATTAGCACAAGTGTGCCTTCTCACGATCTTCATAATCTCATTTTCGATATGGGTCTTGCACTCGATATCATCCAATTGTTCCAAAGACAATAGACTCTTTATCACACCCTTCACATGTCGTACCATATCTATGGTGCGAATAGTACCATCAAACATTTTTATTTTGGTGGTTCAAACTCCAGTGATTTCCAAGGCATAATCATTTCCCATGAATACGGATACTCCTGAGGTTGGTTCATACTGATGGAACCATTCTCTCCGAGTCATCATGTGCCATGTCGCTCCTGAGTCCATTATCCATGTATCACAAAGTTTATGTCTGCTTTCCGCAACTTTTGTTGCTTCGCTGAATAATATTTCACCACCGTCTGAAGTACTTTCAATATTTCCTTGAGAATATTTCTTGACACTCTTCTTACTTGTATAAGCCTTCTTGAAGTGCCCTTTACCTCCACATTGGCATTCCTCTTACTTGTAAAAAACGTTTGCACGAGTACTAAATCATGTTTGGAGAGAAGTAAGTTCAAACCAATGAACTTTGTGAAATCCAGCACGGTATACGATCACATCGAGTCTGAGATGGGCCTGTTAAACTAGTGCACTTAACAAACTTCACATAAGGGTATAGGCTAGTTTGATACGGTAGAGAAGCCTAAAGCAGTACACAAGTCCACTTATGGACATATGTTTACTGGTCACGTTACTCAAAAGGTTAAACCCAGCTGGTACCATAATTGTAAGTCTGTTCAAAGGAGATACATGTCTAATAACAGGAATCAAAGATCGAGAGTCCGAGACAACATGCATACACGCCCTATCACACTTCTTATCGCATGAAATATCACAAAACAAAAGCACCTTAGTTCGCACACATTTCAGGACAAACATAAAACCCAAAGATTCACGGTGATTCATGTGTGGGTACCGAAAGGGCTAATCCCTTCTCGACCAAAGTAGGAATGGGTACAAATTTTTTTCATCGCTATAATTGCAGAGATCTAGGATCCAGCAAGTTCGGAGCTCATAGTGATTTCCGGACAGCGGATGTTCTAGACACATGACAGGAAGTGCGTGTCCACTGTCTGAATTAGTAGACTCTACCGGACCAAGAATAACGTTCGGTGACAACTCGAAAGGTAAAACTATGGGTAATGGTAAGATTATCCATGGTAACATTATCATTAAAGATGTGCAGCTAGTTGATAATCTGTAAGGACCCCCGTG
This sequence comes from Haberlea rhodopensis, assembly GCA_907163345.1. Taxonomy (NCBI): domain Eukaryota; kingdom Viridiplantae; phylum Streptophyta; class Magnoliopsida; order Lamiales; family Gesneriaceae; genus Haberlea; species Haberlea rhodopensis. The sequence goes on from CAJQUN010000060.1 coordinate 2,161,971, forward strand.
CCCTCAACCCGTTATTAGTGTATTAATCCATACTATTAGTGCATATAATCATACTATCATGGGGAAAAACCATATGCAAGTGCTACACCATATTAGTGATCCATAAAATTTCTTGCATTCAATCCACATAATATGCAAGGCCCCCCAACCAAGATTACATATATGACATGCACCCTCATAATACACTAACATGCTCTCAGTTCATTTAGCAATTCCACATTTAATTGCATGCAAACCATAAATGAACAGAGAGAAGTCGTAACCCATTTATACATTCCATATACACGTAAAATGTACTCACATAAGAGCACCCAATGAATAAGCGTGTATCTAATATATAGAACACTCTACCGGATACCGTTACTGGTGCTTCGATCCTGGAAGCACCTCCTAAGTGCAACTCGATCTCAGCTCTGGATCTAAGCGCCTATCCAACCGGCTCTGGTACCTCGATCCTGGAAGTACCTCTAGTCAACAACCCGAGCTCAACTCCAAAGCCGCTGCTACACCTGTAACACCTGCCCCAACAGAGACAGCCCCCACACGGGGTGATCATACCAATACCACCAATCCAATAATCATAACATTGCAATTCATAATTTACAGTATGTAAATGCCATAATTTAAATGATACTCCCTGGATGGTAACACCCTCATCCGGGATCCCCTGTATTGTCCCTGTTCTCAAAATAACCAAACCATTAAATTCCCAAAGGCCAGTTGATCATCTCATTGATCAACCAAAACCATTCCTGCTATACCAGTTCCATAACCAAATGCGATTAAACCATGAAAATAGAGTACTACAGATATCACATATATTTAGCAATTGACTCCATATTTCTATGTCATAGCTCGCTCCACAATGGCGGCATTTCGACCCCACGCACGCTCAACAATAGCGGCGTCATAACCGATGGTCGCTCAACGGCGACAACATCCCAATCTTTGCTCGCTCAAAAGCGGCACCATATAATTCCCAACGAATGTCCATTTATCGCAATTACCATACACCATGCATTTCACTATCCATTTATAGCAAGTACCGTATACCATGCATTTCAATATCCATTTATGCAATACCACATACCATGTATTTCAATGTCCATATAATGCCATTATCACATACCATGCATTTTACAGTTGCAACATTATAATAGGCTATGCTCGTACGTCATACGTACCTTAAGTCTCCGTAGTCCAAGCTAAACCATGCTTGAGTTCCATGCCTCGAGAAATATGTGCTAAAACACATAAACAACTCACAATCAAGAATAAGCATGCGATCACGTGCCCACGCACGTTTGCAACCTCAAAACCCATCGTCAATCCATGACGATTACCAAAATAAAAGCCCCCCGGCTAAGCATGCATAATACCCAAAATATACCATTTAACAAGTTTAAAAGATAGCCAAGAATTCAACCGGGAATTCCGTTAATTAACTTTGGCTCCAACCAATCCATTTTAAAAGCATAGCATTCTCATTGGAATGTGAACATTGTCCCGGAAGCCGACCATTTAAGTCGCAAATCCAAAATCCCACGAAAAGCCAAGAAAAACAAAAATCCCCTGCTGGCGATCGATCGCTATACCGGGCGATCGATCGCTAGCCCCTTGGTGATCGATCGCTCGATATGACGATCGATCGCCAGACCTTACTGGCGCGAGGCGATCGATCGCTCAAAAGTGGCGATCGATCGCCACAATGCTGAAAAGCCCACTGCCAGCGGGCGATCGATCGCTACGACCTGCAACACGAAAATCTCTATTTTCAAAAGCTTGAAACCTCCACAAATCATACCCCAACTCCTCTCAACTCAAAACCACAACAAATCCACACACAAGGACCCCCAACAAGGGTGCTCAACCCAAAATAAAACAAACCCAAAAGATTTTATGATTTTCAACAAACTCACCCAAACCAAACTAAACCCAAAACTCAACCAAAACCAACAAAATCACAATCCAAACGAAGATAAAAGCCAGGGGAAGGAGATTACCAACTTATCTTCGAAGAATCCGGCTCCTAAATCGAGCCTCCGTCAATTTTCCTTTGAGGAGGAAGGGGAAAAGGGTTTGGGGATGGGTTATCGCAGGAGAGGGGAGAGAGGAGAGGAAATGGATTCCGAATGACGGAATCCCGAGTCCATTTGGTATATACAGCAAAAATGCTCCGAAATACCAATACCCCCACAAATACATCATGATTCATTAAAAATCATCTGTTTTCAAAAACTCTCTCTCCAACATCAAATTCCCCTACCAGCCCCAACATAAAGCACCCTGGACTCCAAGTCCCACCAAAAACCCAACTCATAGGTTTTTCACCAAAATGAGAATACAATCTCAACCTTTGGATCTAACGATCCCAAATGCCCGATTTAACAACCTCGGGAGACCCAAAATCGCAATTAATTCCTATTTGCCACGAAATAAAATCCTTTAAGGATTATAGCCACACCGGGATTAACACCAGAAATTTCCGGACATCACATAATCTTTGCACAACCAGCACACTTGTACAATTAGATCTACTAATGGTAACATATTGCATGTAGGTAAGATACACCATAATACATGTAAAATTTGTTGGAACTTTGACCAACCCGCCTCACCTACTTCCTTTGCTGTCATGAATAAGCCTTACTTGTATAAGCCTTCTTGAAGTGCCATTTACCTCCATATTTCACACTGGTCTCACTTAAATTCCTATACAAAACATCATTAGTCAATACGTATTCGCCTACAACACCAAGCTCCACCCAACAAAATGACATTGGCTTTGGATACCACTTGTTGGCCCCCCATGTGGGTCAACATGAGATATAAAACATTTAAATGAAGAATAAAATAGACACCACAATTTAGGTGGAAAACCTCTAAAAATTATTATGGTAAAACCAAGCGCAAGATGAAAAGATTCAATATAATATTTTTTGGGTTATAATCTTTCTCTATCTTTAAAAAAAAACAATACTTTCAATATATGAGTAAACTACATCATAAATATTATAGAAATACACAATATAAAGATATGAGAAAACACTTTGAAATTGGATATTGTAAATGAAGGAATGGAAACACTATTTTAAGAGCTCCTCCCTCAGCGTCTGAAACACACCTACAAGACGGAAAAATTCTTTGGTGCACCTGATGCACAAAAAATCAACACACATAAACATCTATACATATACATACATTATATATGTGTCTTGATCTTTGCGTCGTGGACCCAAGAACTTTACATACAAGGCGTAATACTAACTTTCATATCCGCCGACCACCACCTGCAAGCATTTACTCAGCCAGGTTCAGTGCAGCCTAAATGCTTGGCACCTTGACTTTTCAACATAACCCATATCAATCATCACTGTTCCCTTCAACTATTCTTTAAATTTCATCCAAGCCCATCCGGAAAGCTCGTTATTCAGGAAATTCCCGTCCTGAAACGCCGCTCATGGTTACAGCTTCTTCCGCCGCCGCCTCCTCCGCAGTGTCAGATGACATCGCTGATGTGCTCGGGGAAGTCGGGATATTTACTGCCTCCGGGGAACCCGTCAAATTCAAGGACCTCTGGGATCAACAGGAGGTGATGTTAACCATTTAGTTGTTTGATCCTTGAAAGTTTTTGTGCCGTAGTTTATGAGATTGTTTATTTGTTTTTGCTTCTGTTGTGGTTTTGTATCTTCTGTGTTTATTTCCTAAATTGAGGGTTATTGGAGTTTGTTAACCAAATAAGTGATTTTGTTGCAGTACAAGCACTAAGCTTTTTCTGTCTATCGAATATGTTAGTCGAATTTTTGGATAAGATTAATCGAAATTTTGATAATTGAAGAGTGTTAATTGCTACATGTTTAAGTTGGAGACTATTGAATAAAAAAACATCCAAAACCAATTTAAGAAATATATTTGGTTTTTTTTTACACTGGGGCTTTAAACTTGAGCCTTGTTACTAAGTTAGAAACTAGAAGTAGTTCCCTTTGTGTTCCATTACTTGTGGTGGGTTATCACTCTCAGGTCTTTATTTTGCCAAATACTTGACCAAGTATGTGAATATCTTGGATATTTAATTTTCTGCCATGTTGCTCGAGCTCCACCTATATATATGGAGTTGTAAGCTTGAAATCTGGGAGAAATGTTTTCTAACAATAGTATATTCAAGCTATGTACTATAAAATTTTACACCACTAAACCTTTTGGAGCATATTGAATATGGATTTGGACTTCTTCAGTTAGCTTATTCTAAGCAATGGTGAAACTCCTTTCCTGTAATTGCATCTCTTACTCAAACTATACTGCAAATACGTAATTGAACTTCTTGGAAATTTTATTCTAACGTTTGCGTATAGATTTTAAATTGTTACTTCCTGTGAAAGATTACCAAATTTTGTATGTGATAGAGATCTGGCTCCCAGACGTTTACTCCAAAAGTCTAATGTTTATTAGAACTCGACATAATTTATCATATTTGGGAATTTGAAAGTAATTCTCCATTTCCAGGGAATTGCTGTTGTGGCGCTCTTGAGACATTTCGGATGTTTTTGTTGGTATATACTAAATAACTACATTTTCCTCGAAATTCTTTTTGATAAATAACTGTGGGAATTCCATGTCTTTCCTTATAGATGCGCTTCTTTTTGTTGCATGTTTTAGCTGGGAACTTGCCTCAGCACTCAAAGAATCAAAAGAACGGTTTGACTCAGCTGGTGTGAAGCTAATTGCTGTTGGTGTTGGTACTCCCGACAAAGCTCGTCTTCTTGCTGAAAGAGTAAATTATTCTGCTGCTTCTTTTTTGCTTAAGAATCTATTACGCTACTTATATAGGGGAGACTTCGGTATGTTCTATACCTGGAACACACATTTATTTTCATTGTAATCTGCAAGTATACAACTGCTGCAGTTACCCTTCCCATTGGATATTCTTTATGCGGATCCTGATCGTAAGGTACACATCAATTGCTGAAATTTGAATCTGTTCAATTTCCCCTGTTCTAAGTTTTTTCTTGCACATTTTCTGGTATCTAACCCAGGCTTATGATGTTTTGGGGTTGTATTATGGCCTTGGCCGTACATTTTTCAACCCAGCTAGTGTACGTATTCCCACTAAATCTTTCCTACTTCCCATTTTCCCATGTTTTTCCGACTCAATTTTAGACTGCATTTGCTTTGTACAGGCTAAGATGTTTTCAAGAATTTGGGAACTGAAAAAAGCTATGAAGAATTTCACAATCAAGGCCACCCCTGATGACAGAAGCAGTATCCTGCAACAGGTATCGTTTTGTTCTCTACTTTTTCTTAATAAACATTGATGTGAAGATTAGATTGATAATGCGATTGGACAATGTTGGTCTGATGATTAGGGAGGAATGTTTGTGTTTAAAGGGAAGCGATTGCTTTATGCGAGGAAGGATGAAGGGACGGGCGACCATGCTTCGTTGGATCATGTCTTCGATATATGCAGCAAAGCAACTGCTGCCTGAATTCTTGATTCCATCTATCTGGTCATGGATTTGTACAGTTATGATGCAAATCCTGCCCCAAGTTATGTTACTCGAGCTATGTTGAGATCTCATATTTAATTTTATTTTAATTTCCCCCCTTGAACAAAGGGTAATACCCATTTCAATAAACTGATATAATTGATATTAAGTGGATTTATTAAATTTTAAGGGTAATAATTTTTCGTTGTAAAACATAATTATACTAAAATGGTTGTTTTAATCAAATAGTATGTCTGAATTTTTATTTTGTTATGTTAGTTTTGGATGTTATGGGGGATTGTAGGAAAAAAAATTATATATGGTAGAGATCCAATAAAGTTACTTTACTTGGTACGTGGTTGCAAGTGTTATTTGAGTGTTTTATTGCACTTATCTATTGATTCTCTAAAAATAAGTAGGTAAAAGACAAGCATGTAATAAGATGTTTTTCCACTGTTTTTACTTGTGTGTCGTCAATTTTGTAATAATTTGATGTCCATTAAGCTGTTTTTATTTTAATATCAAATTCTTAATGTTTGTTTGTTTAAAATCAATTTTTTCAAATTTAAGCAAAAACTCATAAAAGTAATTTGAATAAACAATTATAAACACACATTTAACATGCTTTCACTTAATAACATGATCAAGGCATTGATGTTAAAGCAAATCATCAAAGTCCTATCTTGACGAAAGATTTGATTTTGAAGAATGGATTTGATAAATTTAGGATTTCAAATGATTCAATCCAAACGCACCCAAATAAAATAGTAAAAACTAATTAATTTTTTTTAACAAGGTAAAACCTAATTATTATCTAAGGCATAGCGATATGAAATTACGACAAATCAAATTTATTTTATATTTTAACAACTAAAGGTTGTACATGTAGCAGTTAAATTCGGGACTCCTAATAAATATTAAAACTAATGCCGAACTCAATGAAGTATAAGGTCTAGGGTTAAGTTTAGAAATAGCGAATGATATATCGACCCCTTTATTTTTAGAGATTATTATTTTAGTCCTATCAGTTTAAAAAATAATATTTACATACCGTAATAGGTTTTTAGCATTTGTTAGACTTGAATTTCAAGATTTGGATGCTGGCCTATTAAAGCGTATGTGAATTTGTAATTTATGCCGAAATATATAGGGTTTTTCTATTATTGCTCGGTCAAAAATCCTAACAATGTTATTTTATGGAGGGAGACAACCGTAATTTTTCATTAAAAATAGATAATATTTTACAATAAAGTTTCAAATTTTAGTAAGAACTACTTTTTCATCCCAAATATTTAATTTGCAAATAACATGAATAAAAATTATTAAATATATTTAATAAAAATTTCATTTGATGCTTTTATTATGATCTTTTACCCAAAAAACTCATATTATTTGAAAAAGCAATATATTAAATTCTAAAAGTTTGCCGTGATAGGCGACATTCCCACATTTGTATTTGTTTGTTTACTGCATTGGGCTTTTTTATGTGGCCCAACTTTAACATTTTACAACTGTTCTTACAACCAAAGTCCATATCCACCTGAATAAAACCCTACTCCAGTTGGCGCCTCTTTTATCGTCGTCGTATTCCAAGGTCAGTCTTCTCATCAATGGCGAAGCGGAGACGAAACGACAACACAGTGCAAGCTGATATACAAGAAAAGACAGATAATAAATCGGTTTCAGAAGGTAAAGAAGAGCATGAAGATGACAAAGAAGAGCTGAGCTTCGAAGAGCTAGGCCTGGATCCTCGCTTAATCCGAGCTCTATCCAAAAAATCGATCGAGAACCCCACTCCTATCCAGCGCGTCGCCATCCCACTTATCCTTGTACATTTTATCCATAATTATATGCTTTTACAAGTGACGTTTGCTTGGATTTCTGCTATTTAGATTAAAAAGCTTTTTAAACTAGTTTTAAAGATTTTTGTAACTGCGTCGGTACCATCCTAGGACGGTACGCCACAAAGTATGCATTTTTTATTTGGGTGGTATTATATTTTTATTGTTGTATCTTACAATTATTCTTATCCCGCCGAAATTTCAGAGTTTGCTGTGTACTAAATTTAAAGGTGTAAATTTTAACGAAATCCAACTTAATATGCGATATAAACTCACCAATAGATTTGGACTGTATATAAGTCGTGGTGAATTTTAGTTTAATTTGCTTTTATTATGTATGCAGGAAGGGAAAGATGTGGTGGCCCGTGCAAAAACCGGCTCTGGAAAAACCTTTGCTTATTTGCTACCACTGCTTCAAAAGCTTTTCACGGATTCTCCCTCAAGAGTTAACCTTGCTCCTGTCGCTATTATTCTCGTTCCAACACGGGAATTGAGCCAACAAGTATATTTTGTTCGAGTCCTGATTCGTCATTGAATTTTTGGGCTTTTCTGGGTTATTTCTTTAATCACGTGTGCTCTTTGCTTTTCTCAGGTTTACTCTGAAGTGACATCATTCATTGAACTATGCAGAGTGCAGTTAAAAGTCTTTCAATTGGCCAGCACCATGTCTGCTTGTGAAACGGTTGGTTTATTTTTCTTTATTGTATTACAACCAGTTTTTAGGGTATTTGCTCTGGAAATAAGGATAGCTTTTTTATACCAATTTTTTAAGATTTATGAAGTACTATGGCACTTTGCTGTAGAAAACGGCTTTGTCAGGGCTGCCTGATATTCTTGTTTCGACTCCTGCGTGTGTGAAGAATTGCTTGTTGAGTGGGACACTTAAAGCTACAGACCTTCAAGAATCACTTTCAGTTCTCATCCTTGATGAGGTCTGCACTTTCTCCTTTATCCTGCTTCGACTAATCATACTACAAAGTCTTTGTTGGACACAGTCAATTCAGCTCCAGGAAACTCTGATATTTTGTAAATAAAGTATCGTTTTACATTATTAGACTGTCTGGGCTCATATGAACTATGAATATAATTAATTATGCACATCACTGGATAAATTGGATACATGATAGATTCAAGTATCATTTGCATCTTTTCTTTAAAGTTACTGTGAAAATTTTGGCCCAAAATTACGTGAACATGAAATATATAGATAGGGAAATTTACAAGCATAATGCAAAGACGAGAGCAATTTTAGTCAACTAGTCTAAAGATGGAATATGTTTATCCTTGATATATTTTCATCTCGTCTAAATTCTTTAAAAGTAATTTAAATGTAGTTAAGATTTTGTAAATGGTCCTGCATAATAAACAAAGTACTAAAATTTGACAGTTTCATGAATTGTCATTTTGTAAATGAAGGCTAAACTGCGTTGATATGAGATAAAGAAGTTTCCAAGTCATTTTAAAAGAGTGGTTTTCTTTGTGTATAGTGATGACTATCAAATGTTCAAGTGTTTGGCATAGCTGCATAATTATGCATTAATAACATGTATGAACAAGTTGAATGAATCAATATGATTTGTTACCTAGTAATATGCGCTTTTATTTTTCAAATCAGGCAGATCTTCTATTTTCTTATGGATATGAGGATGATCTGAAAGCACTTACAGCTCATGTTCCCAAACGTTGTCAATGCCTTCTCATGTCTGCTACTTCAAGGTTAGTTACCTTGAATTCTGCTGTGATGTCTAGGTTATTATTATAAATTGTATGTTAGCTTAAAGATGTGCAACATAGCCATGTTAGAATTGAGTAACTAGAATTTACGTACTCTGAATTTTTCTTCTATGAAAAAGACAGAGCGTGCCCCCACCCACCCATGCTTAAGGGAAACTATGGTGTCTGGCAATTGGGTAGTTTCTTGGTATATGCTTTAGATAAAGTGCTTATATATTCTATTATAAAAATTCTTATTTATTTTGAACGTCTTCTGTGAGGCTACTGTATTGAGGCTAATTGTCACTTCTAGATTTCTTTCCCTTTTAATACAAACCTCTCTCCTTCTCTTACATTTTAATTTGTTTAAGTGGTTTGAAATTCAATCCTTTTGCTTGATAGATTATTTCTCTGTTTCCAATGAAATTACAGTGATGGTTTCTCAACTAAGAAGTAAGCAAAACCTGACTCCTTTTTTATGTGAATATTTGCAGTGATGATGTTGAAAAGTTAAAAAAGCTTATCCTACACAATCCTTACATCTTAACTCTGCCTGAAGTTGGGAATGTAAAGGATGATATTATCCCCAAAAATGTACAGCAGTTTTATGTAAGCAATTACCAATTTCGCACCAAATGTTAATTGCAATTTTCTAGTTTGAATAAATGTATTTTTGTTTCCAAGGTAAACATTGACTCGCCATGTTTGTTTACTCTGGAGTTTCCTCTCATTTTATCCTTGGTGTTTTTACTTGTCAGCTTTCATGCAGTGCTCATGATAAGCTTGTGCATATTCTTGCGCTCCTGAAGTTGGAGCTGGTTCAAAAAAAAGTGTTGATTTTTACGAACTCAATTGACATGAGTTTTAGATTGAAGCTGTTCTTTGAACAGGTAGATTGGTTCACCTTGTGTTTGCAGATTGAACCAGGATCATATCATTGTGGTTAAAGTTTAATCACTAGTTTATGAATCACGGAAATAATAATGAGTTAAATGTTGCAGTTTGGGATCAAATCTGCAGTGTTGAATGCTGAATTGCCTCAGAATTCTCGTCTACATATCCTGGAGGTATGCACTTAGTTTTATGATTTGTGGATTTTCATTCAATTATAGCTTTTATTTGTGCATGTATTTGTCTGCTCCTGAACTTTTATACGATGTTTGTGCATGGCCTTTTAAATTTTTCCCAGGAATTCAATGCTGGTCTATTTGATTACATTATCGCAACTGACGACAGTCAAAAATCAATGGAACAGTTACAGAATGATAAGAAAAGTCTAGGTGGGAAAAAATCTAGAAAACATTCCAAGAGAAAGTTAGATGCAGAATTCAGTGTAGTGAGAGGAGTAGACTTCAAAAACGTGCACACGGTAAGCTGATGCTCTTTACATTTATTTGTTTCTTCTGTTGTCATTTTCACCAAGGCTTGATAACTTTACTGATTTTTGTCTTGGTGTCTTTCATATCACATTAATCACTTCTTGATATTTTCTCCTGCACGCTAAGCATATTATTGGTCTTTGCTGATAGGTAGTAAACTTTGAGATGCCACGAAGTGCCGCTGGATATGTGCATCGGATTGGACGAACTGGAAGAGCATATAATGCTGGTGCATCTGTCTCTCTTGTAAAATTCTTGGAACTTGAGCCCCACTATCGATATTGTCACAACCTAGGACATCTTAAAATTATTATGAGTATTAGTTAGAATTATATTTATTTTGGATGTTGTAATATTTTTTACATTTCTAGAACTTTGATCCATACTCTTCTTTGCTAATGCACTTATTGACATCTTTTTCTTGGATTAGGTGTCTCCGGATGAAATGGAAATTTTTGAAGAGATCAAATCCATTTTAGGTGAAAAGGAAATTGAAGATTCGAAGTTCATTGCTCCTTTCCCTTTGCTTACCAAGAATGCAGTGGAGTCCTTGAGATATAGAGCTGAGGTAAATGTGACTTTTACCTTCAAAAAAACTTGTGTGCAATACATAAGGACCAATGTATAAGTTTCTGATGGATTATTAGAATGGGGAACTAGTTTGTGGATTCTTTCTTGGGATGAGTTTTATTATCTCCGTACTATTGTTTTTATGAAGAAACCAAGCATTTTGAACTTTTTACGTCTGCAAACAACACTCTAATGTTTATGCTAGAAGGAAATCAGAGTTGTATGCTTTGTTTTTATTGGATACCATATCAGCTTTGGACTCTTGTTTTGGAGTTCAAAAATTCTGACAAGTGACTATTACTTGTCTGGCAATTATTTCTTTTTGATTGAATTTGACAAGGTGCATGACGTTGACTATGTTAAAGGATGTTGCAAGGAGCATAACAAAAATTGCAGTGAGGGAATCACGTGCACAGGATCTAAGAAATGAGATTCTCAATTCTGAAAAGTGAGTTTATCTTCGTCACTTGAGCTGCATTGCACGTTGAGTCGCTTGTTATCCATTATTGCTGATATCCCCGTTGGTCGCGTATTTTCCAATGGTTGTTTTCAGGTTGAAGGCCCATTTTCAAGATAACCCGAGGGACTTAGGTGAAAGATTAATCTTGGCTAGATATCAATAATTTTGTATCACTCTTCTCAAAATTGGATCATCAAGTATGTAACTATTCATCTTTGAACAGATCTTTTAAAACACGACAGACTTCTGAGCAAGAAAATGCCAGCTCCCCACCTTCGCAACGTGCCAGAGTACCTATTGGATCCGACAACTCAAGAAGCTAGCAAAATTGTGAAGCTTGCTAGGGCTGCCATGGGAAACACAAAATCTACTCATCGTAGAGGGTTTAAAGGGAAATTTAAAAGAAGCAGGGATCCTCTGAAAACATTTTCTGCCGAGGTAAAAACCATTGTCAAGCAGTGCCTAGTATCACCTAATTTTCAACTTCCTATATTGAGACGAGCCTTAAAGTAGATATATATGTATAGCCAGTTCTTTAGTATTATGAATGAATATAGAGCGGAAGCAATCTTAGATGGAGTTCGAATGGTCGAGTCTAAATAGTTTGGAATTAGGACATATATGATGATGACTACTTTACCGTTAGAATGTTGATACATATTCGCTTTTCAACTTTTGAATTCTCATCATTCATATGATTCTGCACCTAGGGGCAAATTCTGTGGGGGTGAGTTGGCTGACGAAATTTTTTTGCAATGTTGCAAGTTTCACCGTATCAAAAATTCCACGGCTGCATCCTCACGTATAACAAATCTATTCTCGGTTCAGGTACCGAAACGAGCACATAAAACTGGGACGAAGAGAAAAGGAAAAGATGGGAATGATGGCCCCTGACGCTTGAAAAAACGATTTGTCTAAATCCACAATCAAACTTATACAGAGGTGCTAACTTTATCTCTGGAGTCCAGTTTTGTTTTATTGATATATTTTTTTACCGTTTGGTGTACCATAGGGGCAGTCTTATTTTGTTCTGTTATTTTACCCATTGTTTACTCAATACTCTCTTGTTAGTAAACATCATTGCATCTCATTCTTAATTTTGATTCATACCACCAATTCTACCATGTTTTTAATGTTTGTTATGCAATTAATTACATCTATTTAGATCAAAATTTGATGTAAAGTTGAATTCGAATTCATTGTTAATTTCAACTAAATGGACCTTTGAAGTCTTTGCTACGCATGTTGGCTTTATTATCATTTTTAAGTATTTCTTTGTCTGGTCGGTCACTTAGCCATTTATGAATTCAGTGAGTGATAACGAAAATTGTAAGTCAAATTTACAATCATTTAAGAAAAACAAGATTAATTTCACCAATATTGCTGCAAGTACAGACTCAGCCGTATGCAAATAGAACGACATTAATGTTTGGAACCCACTTTCTGGAGAATCACACGTTAATAAGCATTTTACCAAGGAAAACGAAGGATTTTATTCACAAATGCTTTGTTTAACAAAATATTGATCAAATTCCCGCCGAGCAGTCCGGAGGGGGAACCGGGTAACGGGCCTTGTTGGTGCAGTAGTCATATATCAAATGATCAATCTCACCCATCGGTATCGCCTGGCTGCCTCGGTGCTCAGCTCTTTGTATGCTCCACCCTCGCACCAATTGTTAGGGTTCAAGGCACAATCTGCTGGCCCTCGAACCCTACACCCTTCGATGTCGAAGTTCGTGTAATATGCCTTAAATGGAGCCTTGCTCCAATCAATCTTCTCTAGACCGCCCCTGGTTGTCCATAGAGTGGAGTAAATTCCCATGGATTTTAACTTTGGGTATGAAACCCTCTTGCCTCGTTGTTCTTGAAAACCCTGATTGGTATTCCATCCACTGATTCACCAAATGAAATTACATTAATTGATTTACACTAATGCACTAATTTTAGAGACAGGGAACAACAATTTAAACAACATATATTGTTTTATAATCTGTTATTAAGCTAACTGAATATTAATCACGTGTTCTATTATCAAACTTACAATACCGACAAACTTATCAAATTTTGCCTGCTTCATCCGCAGATCGGATTCTCGGCATCTCGGAATTAGAAGGAAGGTCATTAGCTCCATCACTACTTGGGAATGTCTCGATACTACTAAAAACATGCCTCATTCTAAATAGAGATTAATTATAATATCTTGTATGATTTCAAGATTGAAGGATTATTTTGTCATCTTGTAAGTTATATGATTTGGTAATCTAAATTTATCATTTGATATTCAAATTTTTTATTATTAATATAACTATTAAATTTAGTGTGGATATGGTATTGAATTGGCATTTCTGTCATCCATTAGTTTTAAATAAGGATGGCAATGGATTTTATTGAAATAGAGATAGATGCCTGAATTTATAATTTGTCGGCGGTTTGATAATCTGTCTGTTTATTTTGAGATTTTCTATTAATTATCATATAAAATGTGATTGATCGAATTACATGCCAGCCTAATTGAGTTTTATTGAAGTGCCGGGTCATGTATTATGATTCAATTCCAATTCTTTTTGTAGCTGAGGAGAAATTTTTCACATACACAATTACAAAGAAAATGAATTAAACCATATATATCAAACAAGGTTAATCAAATCCGTGTTAAACTCATTCTATTTATATTATTCCATACGTGAGATACAGATCGAGTCCATACGAGAATTTTCCGTAGCCTATGCTTTTTTTTCAGTCTTATTACATTTATTATCATCGCATCATGTGGGACTTTATCGAAGATTAGGCGGGCATCCACTGATAAAATATGTTAATTAATTTACAACCTGTGAGGCCAAATTTTTCTGCACGTTTATTTTCAGTCTTATATTGACAAACCTGAAATAGTGAGGAACAAGTATGGACGGTATCCCTTCTTAATTTTTTTTTTTAATTCAAATTTTATGCATAATTAAAAATACGCATATTTCAACTCCGAACAAATTATGTAGTGCTTGTAAATTAAACTTTTTAAAGGAATAAAAAGACAGGTATCCCGCATATGGCTGGCCTTTTTTCCTTCACTCACCTCCGCCGGGGGATAGCGTCCCAATCTCTAAGTGGAGATCGATCATAGACATCAATGCTTATTTAGTTTAAAAAAAACAAGACGGGTAGGTATAGTTAAGGTACGAATATCAATGAATTTGATTTTTTAATGTTCTTCCGTGAAGGACAATATCATATTGTATATCACACTAAATAAGAAATATATTCCACATGAAATATTGTACGTGGATGTCTGAATTAGGGGTGTTTATCTGGCCGAGCCAATCCAGACTCGGCCTAGAACTGAACCGGGTAGCACGATTCGGAACCGGACTCAGGCTAACCGATTTCGAACAGCCCCGGAACCGATAAAAAATCGGTTCAGGGTGGTTACATGAGTTCAAACCGGTAGCACCACCGGTTCCAGTGCTATCGAACGGGTTCCTGTTCCGGAACCAATATGTTTTCGAAAAAGAAAAAACAAAAAAAAATTGAATAATTTGTCAGCAAGGCAACGGCTTTATAGCCGTTGCCTTCGCTGAACGTTTGAGCCGTTGCCAAACGTTCACATTTTACAAAAAAAAAAATTTAAAAAAAAATTTTAAATAGGTTCGTGGTGTTTTGTAAATCCTCACAATTCATTCTTGCAAAGTTGTATACTTCAATCTCAATTTTTTCTCTCCATTGTGAATTTCTAAATTTTACTTATATAATAATGACATCTTCATCTAGCAGCGGAGCTGGTCGTAGCTGGGGTCGCAGTCGGGGTATCGTCCCGGATCGTCTATCACTTAGTTCTTCTTCGACAATGAATTTGTCTGTGCCAAATCCTGAGTTAAATGAAAGTTATGATTTTTTTGCTGACCTCAATGTTGGTGGTTCATCTATGAACGTCGAACACAACAACCCGAACAACCTGCTGAACCTCCTGCTGCCCAAGCTGCCCACATATAGATAACAAGTGGAGTCATCCGGAGCCACTACAACAGCGAGTAGACAACCGACTCGTGCCAAAAGAAATAAGATATGGGATCACTTTGAACTCGCTCAAAAAGAATGTACTAATGAATCTGTTGCAATATGTAAATTATGTAAGATACAATATTCATATAAAGTTGGTGGTTGCAGCGGAGGCACCGAAACATTTAAAAAACACATAGTAAAAAAATATAATTTTGATGAGACAACATTACGACCATTAGGTATAGAAGCAACACAAGCACAAATTAATGTTCTCACTGGCACAAATTTTATTTTAACTGCTGAAATTAACCGTAGGTCACTTGTTAGATGTGATTAGATGTGAACTACCTTTTATACAAGCTGAACATGCTGATATATTGAATTTGCTTCGTCTATACAACCCATGTTTAAACATATTTCTAGGCACACACTAAAAAGAAATTGTATGGACGTATTTGTTGAATATAGAAATACATTGTTGGAACATCTTTCTAATTTGCATTGTAGGGTTAGCTTAACAACCGATATTTGGACAAATGTAAATTCGGATTCATATCTTGTTGTCACTTGTAATTGGATTGATGATAATTGGTATATGCGAAAATGGATTTTGTCTTTAGATGAGTTAGATTGTGCACATACTGGTTATGCAATTGCTAAATATATATTCAACACTTGTAGACATTATAGAATTCAGGATAAGGTATTTTCAATCACATTAGACAACGCTACGAATAAAAATGTTGTGATGCGTGATTTAAAGACCTATCTGAAACATATGCTTGATGGTGTTTTTTTTTTCATGTTAGATGTGCATGTCATGTTATTAATTTGGGTATTAAAGTTGGTTATGAGGACAATCACTCAGCATGTATTGAGAAATGAAATACTGTGCTAAATGGTTACGCACGAGCCGTGTTAAGCGTGAATGGAAACAATTATATTTATCTAATGGTTTAAAGCATCTTCTTTTTCCATCACTAATAGAAACTATTCGAAATTCGTTGTACAATATGTTGAATGCTATGTTACCTTACAAAAATATTTTAACTTCATTTTATAATTCATATCAAATGCCTGATAGCGATGAAAGTATTTATTTGACTGATGAGGATTGGGAATTTGTTGAAAATTGTGTATCATTGTTAGACACTTTCAAAGAAACGATGGAACTCTTCTCCGGTGTTACTTATCCAACTTTCGTTTATGTTTGATAAGTTTATAGAATTTAAAGATGACTATTACTTGCATGCTTTTGTTAGTATAATGGAAACTAAATTTATAAAGTATTGTGATCAAATCTCACACGTGCACTGCATCGCAACATTGCTAGATCCTAGTCAATGTTTGTCTTCATTTGAGATTTTTTTGAATATTATGCTAAATTTTTGGGGAAGGTTGTTGACGATCAAAAGACGACTACAATGCAATCTCTCCAAAATATGTTTCAATTGTATTATAATCAACAGGCAAGTGAATCATCGTAACAAATGGTTGTTGTAGAACAACCACAAGCTCAATCTAAAGGTAGGGGCATCAATTTGCTTAGGATGCTGGACAGGAAAAAACTTAAGGGAAAATGACCTTCTACTAGCACGTCGACTGAGTTGCAAATTTATCTGAATTATCAATTTCTAACGGAAGACAACTTCAATGTTTTACAATGGTGGAATACAAATGCAGCACAATTCCTTCTATTAGCCAAAATGGCTAGAAACGTGTATGCGGTACAAGCTTCAAGTGTCGCTTCTGAATCGGCATTCTCAACATGTGGCCGAATTATTGAAGATTACAGAAGTAGTCTATCTGCTGATTCGTTATGCATGCTTACATTACTTAAAGATTGGTTTGAAACAGAATATAAGAATAGAAAGATGGGGCGGTTGACGAATTCGTAAATCATTATGACGAACAAGAAGAAGATAACGACAAAACAATATTTATTAATTATGAAGAGTGCTAAATAGTAATATTTTTTATTTAGATTTTCAATTACAAATATTTACAATTATTTGTATGCATTTATATTATGAAATGAAGAAATATATTAAATTTGTGATGAATATTAGGGAAACAATGCATTAATGAAGTGTTTGTAATTAATTATTCAGATCATTTTATGTTGTTTTTTTCACTTTTGAGCAATAAATAGATTAATGAAGTGTTTGTAATTGATTATTCAGATTATTTTTATGTTGTTTTTGCTTAAAGTTGAAAAAAAATTATTTTTAAATAAATCATTGAATATTTGATATTAAAATTAAAAAAAAGCTTAACTTCAATTAATTACAAAATTATCACAGCTCAATTTAAAATAATTAGAAGCATCTCATGACTTATTTCTCTGTTTTTGCTTTTATATTCTTTTTTAGAGAATCAATAACAAAAAAAAAAAGAATCAAACATAAAAAATATATTTTTTGATCTGAAAAAAAGATAAACACTTTTGATAAATATTTGCAAACATACGTGTAGTATAGATGATGAAATGGAAAGGATGTACACATGCATATGCGAGTGAAACCAGTGATGAGGCCAATAGAAGCGTTGGACCCAATTTCTCTAACAATGTTCTCTGGCTGAAGTGTGAGGCCCAAGTTCATCCAAACATAATTATTGGGCTAATTATAATGGGCTGTAGCCCCATTATATTAACCTGTGTATCCTATGCTTTTGCAGTAGCATTTATTTTCATGCTTCCGGCCCATATCATGGCAGGCTGCCTGATCTAGCTTTTCTTTTCAGATTTCGGAAAGAAGGGCAGCCCATATATCTAGGAAAGTGCGACCTTTTTCTTGCAGTTTTGCACCTCATTTGCCTACAAACACTAAACAAAATATACGTTGTTTCAGAACCGCCTAAGATAAAAAGAACGACTCCAATCTATTTTCTGCTTATATTCTAAAATAATTTATCAAATTTATAATTATTATTAATTATATTTTTAGTATTTTCTACCATTTCTCTAGGGATTTCCAGTCACACGTCCATTATAATTTTTCTCACATGAAAATAAAATGAAGGAGAAATAGCCGATGTGGTTTGAAATTGGCAATTTCAGATGGAGACTTGTTAGTCCGCTGCTATTGTTGTTTCTATTTTGCTGCTGCTGATGTTGTTTTTTAAATTATTTTTCTATTGTATTATGTAGTTTGTGAAGATATGTTTCTTTTGTTTCCATTCATGGTTTTGCTTAGTAAAATTTCAGACTACTTTTCACAATGTTTTTTTGTATTTAATGTTTGATGTTTCGAAAGTTATTAATGGTCCCTGAAGTTTGCGTTAATTTCCGGTTTAGTCCTTAATGTTTTATAATGTTTCCCGAATCAGGACAAACGTCAATTTCGGATGGAAGTGACACATGTCTTGCATATGTTTTCAGATAAAAATGTTTTTGATTCATTCCCTAGTATTTTCATTGATTCGATTTAGTCATAATGTATTTAAGTTTTTCCTGAGTTAGGCCCGACATTAAATCACGCGTTAAATTCAGACAAAAATGGCACATGACTTGCACATGTTTTCAAATTAAAATCAATTAAAATCTCGACTCTTCCATTTTAGACCGAGATCGATTTTCCACCCAAAAATCGAACCCTGCTTCATCGGTGGAAAGTTCTCGAGAAAGTCGAAGAATCGTCAGAAACATTCGCAACTCGAATATAAGTGCTTCAAACTTATTAGTGGAGATTTTTGGATTTTGATTTGCAAGCAATTTTCGATTTTTAAGTAAGAAACTACGATTTTGAAGCCCTACTTTTCCCCAAAATTGCAAAGCCATGATTGTTATTGTTCACTGTTATGTGTCGAAAAGCCTTAATTCAAAGTATTACGAGTGGTGATTCAAGTGACATAAATTTCAGCTTTTGCTTTTCCAACATTCTAACCATATATTTTAGAAATTACGTAATGTTATTTATGTTTAACTCGGATTTTCCAATGAGTTGTTATGATTCAAGCCTTCTTAAAAAATTGAAGATATTGGGTTTAAACAAAGAAACCCAAAGTGTTGAACTCCCTCTAAGGATAGCATGGACGGTGAATAACCCAGTGAGGAAATTTCGTGCATTCCCTAATTATGGTGTAAGTATCGTTTTTCATAATAGCTTGTTATTTAATTAGATAAGATGTATGAAATTAACGAAAAATTTATTTGTGGACACCTGCATATTGTGGCGCATTCCGGTAGAGCTAAACAAATAATTTAGAGAGAACTTGAAGATAAAGTCCACAAGAAAGATAAAATAATCAAAAGTTTAAGAGCTACTGACGAATCAGTAGAGAGGTTGAAGAGAAAGCTTCTTTTGATTATTTTTGTAATTGTTTTGGTGCTAATTTGGAAGAACTAATGATGAAGACTTTGCTGAAGCTTTGGAAGAATTATTGTTGAAGAGTTGGTGGTGTTGTTGGTGGTGTTGATGATTTGACTATTTTTGAACATTTTTTTTGTGATTTTGGAAGACTTGTTGCACTTGTTTATGGTTTAATGTATGAGACTTTGGAAGAATTATTGTGCTTGTTTGCGTAGTACGAGTTCTTGTTCTACAATTACTCACAACACCATTACATCGACAATCCAAACACAATAGCATTATACAATAAATTGACGATCGGGGATCATGTAGTGTATTATCCCGTTTTAATTTGAAACATGTGCAAATCATGTGCCATTTCCGTCTGAATTTAACGTGGGGCCTGACTAAGGAAAAAATTAAAATAATTAGGGATTAAATTGGGTCGATGAAAATAACATGGATAGAGCCGGGAATTAACGCAAACTTCGAGGACTATTTAATGTATTAGACCATTTTTCTCTTAAAACATATGCAAGACAGGTGCCACTTTCGTCTGAAGTTAGTGGGAATTAATGGTTGGCCTGATTCGGGAAAAAATTAAAAAATATTAGGGACTGAACCGAGTCGATGAAAATAATAGGGACTAAATCAGAAATTGACGCAAACTTGCGGATCATTTAATGTATTATTCCTACAATATAGAAGATAAAATTTAAGAAATTTAAATCTTTTATTTTGCAACCTTAAGTAAAGTTCTCAGCACAGACTATCATCGTAATTCTAATTATATATTAAAAATATGTAAACTATAACATTTCGTTATCAAATATTACGAAACATAATATGAGATTCAATGGAATTTTATGTTGACTGGATTTGTAACCTCATTATATATATATATATATATATATATATATAAATCAAAATTTTAAATAAGGGGCAATATATATTTAGATCTCCATTAATGAACCTTGTGTCCATTCTTCTCTCCTTTCCCCAATACCAATACATTCATTCCTTTCGCCTCCTTCCTCTTCATTTCTTCCGCCATTTATCAATCTTCTTTGCAAGTGGTTCACCCAACGACGATTTCTTTACAAAATAACTTCAAAGAAATTCCAATCCCCTGTTCTTTTCCTCTGATTTTTGTTAAGAATTTGTAAGTTTTAGACTGTTGTTCCTTGGGTTCCATCTTCTCAAACCCCCCGAGAAACCATAATTTTAACGTAAGAACTGAGAAATATTATGACCAGCTAGCTGTAGCTATATATGTCTCCAAATATAATGTTCTACAAGAAATAGCAAGCCTTTTTTTCTAATCAAAATTTTAAGTTATGGGTCACAGTCAAATTCCCACTTTTCGCTATAAATTCCGTCACCTTTTGGCCATGTCTTTTCTCATTCTCCTGATTTCAAGCTTGGAAGGTATGTCGCTACGTGATTCTATTACACTTTCTCCAATTAAAAATAATAGTTTTTAATATTTGTTTTATTTCACCTTCTTACTATACTGGATTACTTCATGAGTAGTAGCATAATTTGGATATTAACTACTGACGGTGATGTTTTCAATATTCCAGGTAGAATTTTGTCACCAAATGCTGACAACGAGAAGGTGAAAAAGAAAAAAAAGGAGATCTTTTCCTCGACTAAATTCTTGACTTGTATAAATTTGTGTTCTTTGAAAATGATGAGATCTCCAATTAATTTATTATAGTTTTTTGTGGTTTAGATTGTGAATGAAGACAAATTAAGTACCTTACGACCGCAAATCGGGTCTAGGCCACCGCGATGCGAGGGGAGATGCAGTTCCTGTGTTCACTGTGTAGCCATTCAAGTACCTACGAATCCCCAGTCAAGAAGTAAAATCAAGAACTCCGCAGAAGTTTCAGCCGCAGCATACTCTAGAGATGATTACCATTCCAACTACAAGCCAATGAGCTGGAAATGTAAATGTGGAAGCCTCATTTTTAACCCATAATTTCATGTATATAACTTGGAATCCTTCTCTAATTCGCATATGTTGTCGTCCTGTAAAATTTCCCGTAAAATTTTGTCCTGAAATATCCATTACGAGGTCACCATTTTGCCAAAGTGTGATGGATTTGTTAGTTCATCAAAAGTCTATGTGTTGCTTCTGGAGCCATAACAGCATCCATGGATTCAGCAGGGGTGAGATCCCTGCTGAGACTGAGGCTATCCCTCGTCAAATAAATGTTTTTGACCAGGATAGCGATACCATGTAATATAAAATATCTATTTACATATGAAGTATAATGCATATTAACGATATCACGCCGGCTCCTTCTCCAAGTGTTATATGGCATGAACTGTCTTGATTATTTATTTATGAATGAGATTGGCAATTGGCATCAATGTACATTAAGGCAATCATATGTATACAGCTCTGAATTATTGCCTTTTCATGATTTTTTTGCAAAGATTCTGATTTGTACAATGCAGCAGTATTCACAATAAATGAAAAGTCACTCGAAAAAATAAAAAAATCAGGGTTATGGAGCCTTATTTCACATAATATTGAGCTAAAATGTCACTTTTATTATTATTTTTCTTTGCATCTCTTCCATAATCTAGAAGGTATTTTGGATATTAAATATGAACCAAATAAAACAATAAATCTAGCTTGAGTTTGCATTTTCAATAGAGTCAAACTGGAGATCAAAACAATCTGTTTTTTCGTGGTTAGAAGAGATTAAAAATTTTAAAGTTAAAAAGAAATTAATTATATCGGATTTGATTTAATTCAGTTGCAGTGATAATACTAAATATGGAGGTCCGCGGTAGATGGAATGACTAATAGTTCATATTCACTTTACATAGAATCGAATTCGAGTTATGCTACACTCGAAAATAATAATAACAATAATAATTATAATACTAAATATAGTTAATAGGTCCCTGGTCACCCAGCGTCGGGGTAGGGAGCCCCTACAACACCAGGTGGGACAGAAATTTACAGGTAGCATTGTTTTATACGCATTAAATTATCTCACAGATTAACAAATGTGGCAGTGGTAACTTACTGGTCTAAGATTTGGTTCAACTGTTTAAAAGCAAGTATTTCTGTCCTTTAATTCTGCAAAATATTTGCTACATTGGAGACGCAAATAATGAATTCTCATTATTGTTTTTTGGTAACATTACAGAGGCGCAGCCACTCTTCAATCATAACTACAATTCTTACCTCAAATTCGTAGGTAATCAACTGTTTTTTTCTAGTTCTTTTTGCTTCGTTTGCAAGAAATCTTACTGGATCTTGCTTTCCTCATCCAGACTTAATAAAGTAGGCGGCTGTCATTTGGTGTGATATATATGCTTGTTAAAATAAAACCATTTCAAATTTCAGGGTTTTAGTGTTAAGTGTTTTTCACATCGCTTATGTTTTTTTTTATCTGTGATATTCGGGTATCATGGGACAGCCCGATTTTGGCCTTACTCGAACGTAATCTCATCCAGAAGTGCTCAGCCCGGGAGGAATATTCACGGACGCGCTCTCTGGCGGCCTGTAAGAGCAGGTCGGGGTAAGTTGTTTACACTGGTGAGCTCAGGATATATATGCATGGGTCGGGTTCATTTCCAATCAGTATGCTCAGCTCAGGAAGTGTCTTCAGTCCTACTGGGTTGGACCAGAGAGCACGGGCTATTAGCCCGACCTTAAACTTTTATCTTGGCCTCCCCTACAGAGTTCGGGAAGATACTTTGGACACTAGGATGGTCCTCCACCCGGGAAACATATAACCGAATTTTGTCTCATTAAGGGACAACTGGCCGAAGGGACCAATCATATCGTGACTAATGTTTGGGGAATATTCTCTGGTAATTATTGAAATCCCATAGGTAGTGCGCTATACACGGGTACAGTGTTTGTCGGTGGTCCCCCCAGGTCCCAGCCGGACACGATAGGGGCATCTTTTCTCTCACCGTCCCATATATATATGAGGGGCATCAGGTGGGAAAGGCAGTTTTCTCCCCCACAAATTTTCAGATAAACGTGCATTCCTACTGTATAAAAAAAGGATCCTGATTTGACCATCGGAGGGACCCCGCCGGAGATCACTCTCTGGCATCCCTCTAATCTTTTCTTTTCAGGACCGCTCACTTCCAATAAGGGAGGAGTTATTGTTAGCTAAGATAACCCATTACCAAAATCCGAGTTAACAATTGGCGCCGTCTGTGGGAAACTTGAGTATAAGACGTTGATAAAAATGGTAAATACGCGGAGAACGAATCAGGAGACAAATAATGAACAACGGGCACCATCGGTGAATCGAGAGGGGCCACCGCCGACAGCGGGCATAACAGTGGGAGCACTAACTTTCGAACAGCTCACACGCCTCATCTCGATAACGGTGGAAAAAGCAATGAAGCGAGCTATGGATCAATCTGAGAGCGGCCGGGGGGAGAGTATTCGGGAAAATGAACAGCCCGAACAGGTAGCCACATCCCACCCGCCGCCCACGGGAGGCCTCAACCTCGAAGTCGAGGTGGAAGAGTTGAGAAAGGAGGTCAGAGTAATGAAGAAGGGAATCGGAGGGCACTGTGCTTTGAAAAAGGGTATTCCTTTCTCCCAGGAGATAGTGGAGGAGAAGCTCCCAAACAACTTCCGGCCCCCGAATGCTGGGGAGTATGACGGAAGCACGGATCCGGAGGAGCACTTGGGCAGATTTGAGAACGCTGCCATGTTGCATTGCTATTCAGACCGTTTAAAGTGTAAGGTTTTCGTCACGACATTGGTAAGATCAGCCCAGCAATGGTTCAATCAACTCGAACATTATTCATTAACCTCTTTCTCGGAGTTTAGCTCGGCTTTCCTTCACCAATTCACCAGCAGTAAGCGTTATAAGAAAACCTCGCTGAGCCTGTTTGAAATGAGACAGACAGAGGGCGAACCCCTTTGAGAATACATTAGGCGCTTTAATGTTGTCAGTCTGGAGGTACCTGCTTGCCCAGCAGAGATTTTGATCAGCGCATTCACCCAGAGCTTGAAGGTAGGAGAGTTTTTCCGTTCTTTAATAAAAAGACCCCCTCCTACCTATGATGATCTCCTGACACGAGCTGAGAGGTATATTAATGTAAAAGAGGCCCAGAGTTCAAAAAAGAAGGAAGGTGCAAAAACTGGTGATAAACAGTTCAGGTCTGAAGAAAAAAGGCCCGCGGAGGACGCAAGACTCAGACGTTTCTCCCAGTTTACGCCCCTAAAGGTTGCTAAAGATGGAGCTTTCCGGATTTGTGAGGAGCAAGCCCCTCGAAAATCTCCGCGGGCTGAAGACTTATCAAACAAGGGGTTGGAGAATAAGTATTGTGATTTCCATCAGATCGCTGGGCACAGCACGCAAGAATGTCGTAACCTGGATAGTGGACAGGAGCTAGCCATGCGGAATGATCGCCAATATAGTCAGGGGGTATCTCGACCAAACGTTCCCTATGGTCTTTCACGAGAGAGGGGCCGAGGTCCATACCGAGGAAGGGGCAGAGATGGGCGTACTAATTTTTGCGGCTCCTTTCAGAGCAGGGGAAGTGGACAGAGGCCAGTAAGGAGCCCAGAAGAGCAGGAACTACCTAGGAATAACCCGCTCCCCCGAGGTTTTATCAACATGATCTCGGGGAGAGCTACTGATGGTGATTCTAATAGAGCTCGGAAGGCTATGAGCAGGAGAGAAATGCTGAGCGTAGGAAAAGTCTTCGATGTTGAAGACGAGGTGGTGATCAGCTTCGGCCCTAGGGATGTGGAAGGCGTGCAAACGCCTCACAATGATGCCCTGGTGATAAGGGTGACCGTCGCAAACTATGAAGTCGGAAGAGTCTTTGTGGATTCAGGGAGCTCTGTGAACGTATTATTCCATGAGGCTTTCCAGCAGATGGAGTTAGGTGAGTATACTCTTGAACAAATCTCTACTCCTCTCTTTGGTTTTGCAGGACATACAGTGTACCCTCTAGGGCAGATCATCCTACCCCTCTCCATGGGTCAGGGGGAGAGCAGGAAGACTCGTTTAACTTGTTTCACTATCGTGGAAGCCCCGTCCTCCTATAACGTCATTTTGGGAATGCCCGCCATGAATGAATTCAGGGCTATAGCTTCGACTTTCCACCAAAAAATCAAGTTCGCCGTCGGGATAAAGGTTGGTGAAGTAAAGGGAGACCAGCCATCATCAAAGAGGTATTACACTAGTACATTGAGGGTGGAAGTGAAGAGGTCAAAACGGGGGGACGACAGTGGTCTGAAGGATCAAGGGGTTCACCTCATACAAAGGGCTCTCGAAGTACAGGAGGTGCACACATTGTTGGAAGGAGAGGACGAGGTGATTTTGGTCCCAGGACAACCTGAAAAAACGATAAGGGTGGCATCGGATCTCAGTTGGGACCTGAAGCAAGATCTGCTGAGGTGCCTGTCAAAGTATGCTGATGTGTTCGCATGGTCTTCTGTTGAATTGATTGGGATTTGCCCGGAAGTTGCACAACATCGGCTAAGTGTCGATCCGAAGGTCAAAGTAACCAAGCAAAAAAAGAGACATTTCGGACCGGAAAAAGACAAAGTCATAAGCCAGGAAGTTTGAACTTTGTTAAAAGCGGGGTAAATAAGGGAAGTCCAGTTTCCGACCTGGCTCGCCAACGTAGTCCTGGTGCCAAAGTCGTCCGGGAAATAGAGGATGTGTGTTGATTTCAGGGATCTAAATAAAGCTTGCCCCAAAGATTGCTATCCTTTGCCCCGCATTGATCAGCTCGTGGATTCCACGTCAGGGTATGAGTTATTATGTTTTATGGATGCCTATCAAGGGTATCATCAGATCCCCTTGGCCAAGGAAGATCAGGACAAAGTCAGCTTCATCACCTCAGAAGGAACATACTGCTACGTGATTATGCCCTTCGGCCTTAAAAACGCCGGGGCCACGTATCAAAGATTGATGGATAAAGTATTTGAAGGACAGGCGGGGCGGAATATTGAGGTATACGTCGATGATATACTGGTAAAGTCAAAGGGCAGCTCAGATCTCGTACCTGACTTGGAGGAAACCTTTGTTACCCTAAAAAGGTTTGGTCTGAAGTTGAACCCTGCTAAATGTGTGTTCGGGGTGAGGAGCGGGAAGTTTTTGGGTTTTGTAGTAACAGATAGAGGAATCGAGGTCAATCCCGAGAAGGTAAGGGCAGTGCAGGACATGGTTTCTCCCAAAAGCATAAGAGAAGTCCAGAAGCTGACTGGCCGAATTGCCTCCTTAGCCCGGTTTATTTCCCGATCAGCGCATAGAAGCTATCCTTTCTTTCAGGTGTTGAGAAAAGCAAGGAATTTCGAGTGGAACGAAGATTGTGAGAGCTCGGGATTTTCTCCAAAAACTTACACGAGGGCCTGGACCCAAAGTAAAACAAACCTGGGAAGGTGGTGTTTTTGACATGGAAAAAATAGTGTAGAAGAGGAGGAGAGAAGGGGAGGTTTAGAGATTGGAACAAGGCGGCCACGACTGCCATAATCTGGTAGGAATTGGGGCTAAGTTGGCTAAGGGAAACGCAGAAAAAGTCGGAAACATCTTGATATAAAGCAGGAAGGGGGAAGCACAATCCACTCCTAATTTGTTCAATAAAGAAGGGGAAGAACCCCAGAGGAGGCAGATGAGGACGGTCGCCCGACCTTGGTATTCGAATCTCGTGGTCGGGAGGAATGACGTGACGACGGAGAAGAGTCTCCGCCTCAGACGAGACTCGAGAGCTAAGAACCTCATACCAGGGTAGCCCAGCCCGAACCAGATCTCGAGGATCAACCTCGAAGTTCTGGGGAGAGGGGTCACGAGTAAAAGTGGGGGGGGGGGGGGGGGGACTTGGAGAAGAGGAACGGCAGTAATAATTGGTTCTGCCCGGCCACTCAAGGTCGGAGAGCTCGAAAGCCCCGAGCCCGAGGCATCGGCGGCCGATCCCCTAAGGGCAGCCCCGGAAGTCGAGGATGTGGAGGCAGACATGAAAGAGTAGATATAATAAAAGCAAGGGCGGAGAACTTACAGAAAAATCTATGCAGATGGAGCGGAAGGAGACGACGAAAGGAAAAGTAGTGCGAATGAGATATGGGGTTTGATTTATAGGCATCCAGAAGATTGGGCCGCTAGGGCCATGCCCATTTAAATGGCCAGGATCGAGGGAGTTGAAACGTCTCGGTTGTGGATGTTGACGCGTGGCAGTTACGTCAATTACCCGTACATCAACGGTCACATCCTGCTGACACCTTGTCTTGTCAGGGGTTAAGAATTTGAATTGACAGCTCGGTTGCATAGTCGAGAACAGCGTTACTCTAGCTCGACTAAGAGGGGATACTCATGATATCCGGGTATCATGGGACAGCCCGATCTTGACCTTACTCGAACGTAATCTCATCCAGAAGTGCTCAGCCCGGGAGGAATATTCACGGACGCGCTCTCTGGCGGCCTGTAAGAGCAGGTCGGGGTAAGTTGTTTACACTGGTGATCAGCTCAGGATATATATGCATGGGTCGGGTTCATTTCCAATCAGTATGCTCAGCTCAGGAAGTGTCTTCAGTCCTACTGGGTTGGACCAGAGAGCACGGGCTATTAGCCCGACCTTAAACTTTTATCTTGGCCTCCCCTACAGAGTTCGGGAAGATACTTTGGACACTAGTATGGTCCTCCACCCGGGAAACATATAACCGAATTTTGTCTCATTAAGGGACAACTGGCCGAAGGGACCAATCATATCGTGACTAATGTTTGGGCAATATTCTCTGGTAATTATTGAAATCCCATAGGTAGTGCGTTATACACGGGTACAGTGTTTGTCGGTGGCCCCCCCAGGTCCCAGCCGGACACGATAGGGGCATCTTTTCTCTCACCATCCCATATATATGAGGGGCATCAGGTGGGAAAGACAGTTTTCTCCCCCGCAAATTTTCAGATAAACGTGCATTCCTACTGTATAAAAAAAGGATCCTGATTTGATCATCGGAGGGACCCCGCCGGAGATCACTCTCTGGCCTCCCTCTAATCTTTTCTTTTCAGGACCGCTCACTTCCAATAAGGGAGGAGTTATTGTTAGCTAAGATAACCCATTACCAAAATCCGAGTTAACAATCTGGATCAGACTTGGGATTTATCATGCTCTAAAATGAGCTCAATTTGAAGTATTTTTTGATATATTTCAAATTGACTAAAATGTGATAATATATACAAATATACAATAAAAACAATTAAAACTTTAGTCCTAATGGATTGATGTATGTTACATGAACCATATGAGGAATCAAGTCGGGTCGCGCGCATACATTAGGCTTCTCCAAGTGCTTCTTTTAGTCAGAATATTCTCCTCGATCCCTTCAAACTCCAAATATTTGTATGTAACTTCCAACTATGTCTTCTTCAATCGTCCCTTTGCTTTCGTGAAATTAAAAAAAATTCATTAATTATACTCGATGTCCATATACTTATTGAGCCTACGTCGTAAGCGACCAAACTACCGTAAACGACTTTTTGAATCTTATTCTTTATACAAGTCACACTTAACTCAGCTCGAATGTCTTTGTTTCTTATTTTATATCTTCTAATCTTACCACATATCCACCGAAGCATACACATCTCTCACACTCATATTTCGAAAGTGATAGCATTTCATCTCATACAACATTATATGTCTGATGTCAGTTATATAAAAGTTTCATTTCAAATCCCAGCGGGATATTACGATCATATATAACTCCAATGATATTTCCCCATTTCAAATACATTGAGTTGTTAATATAACTTTAATCATTCAAACATCCAAAAAAGTTGATAAGACGATAGCTCTAATATTGAAAGACCTGCAACTATATACAAATTTCATTTTATATTTTATTCTCCTGTTGCAAATTTATTTCATACAATTGACCAATTCGTTTTGGCTTAATACAATATTATTTACCTAGCAGAAAAAAAACCATCCTGTTGCAAAATAAAATTTAATAAAATTCCAAAATATTTTGTCAGTGACAACTATCTGAATTTTTTTATAGACACATCTTATTACATATTCTTTTTTTTTTTGGTAAAATTTAAATATTTTATATGATGTACAAACAATTGAATCGTGTCTTATTCTTTGTGGTATAGAAAAATCGAAAACTTTATGGTGGGTACGAAGCAAATAGTAAATCTAATTATCTTGGATCATATTGATGCTCACCGATCACAAAAAAGAAAATGAAATGTCACTGATCTCATTTCTCTATGATTGGTTTGGATTTGTATGATATAGATTTGAGACATTTAATGTGCCTTAGCTACTGAACTGAGTTTATATGTACCAAACGAAGATAGGTAGGTAGTTCCATAGTATGGTTCCACCATATTTAAGGCCTTTTGCAATAACTAAGTTGACCCACTCATTTTTATTATCGACTGAAATTGACGTTTTATGCACAAATATAATATCTTTCAATCATTCCAAATTGTTTTCCAATTAGGGTCGATGATTTTATACCCATTGCCGGTGCGTTTTGAAAGTTTAGAAATGCCATCCAATAAGAACGTGCATGAACGCCCCTCATAGGATGACAGAGTTGGTAGAGTAGGTGAGCACGAAAGTTTTTGATCAAGAGTTTTGGTCTCCCTATCAATACTTTCTCTGTCGAGCCTGTTGTACTGGGCTTGCCTAGTGCGGTTTACCCGACTGTCGTGTTTTGCAAGCTATTACGTCAGCAAACGAGTTTGCCCAGAACACACCCAAAACAGTATCGGCTGCAGGTTCTCGTAGTTAAAAAAAAGTTGAAAAAAAAATTTCTAAGTTGATGAAAAGTAACTCAATTATAATAATTAAAATGTAATATAATGTCTCTTGTTTAAATTAAAGAACACAAATATATGAACTCAAGCGATGGGAAATTTTGTAGATCATTCCTTCACCAATCTATTTTTATTTGTATATTTATCCCCCCAAATCTAAAAAATATGTGTTTATTTTTGCTATTTAACTATGTTGTAATGTTAACATCCATAGAGCTTACAATCGAAATTCAAAATGTACCATATTTGCTAATATAATATCCCCAAATCCAAAACAATTTATACTTGGGAAACGTAGCCTCAACAAACATTGCTCGGAACATGGAACAGTATTCACATGTTGAACGAGGCAAATAAAGTTATATTCTCCTTAAAATACAAACCTGAATCCCCAAATTGAGTATAAAGTATTTGAATTATTGTTGAAGACAGACAAGCTAAAAAGGAGAAGTCCAAATGGGAAATGGATTTTGATTCCCAAAGTCTCTCTTCTTTATGCCAATGTTTTTCAGTTTTGAAATTTCGCCATCTCTTTAGGGACAAAATTGCATCAAGTTTGAGGTATCTATCAAATATCACAAATGGGGGGAGACACGAGTCATCCCTAGGAATCATACAATACCAGATATGATTTATATATTTTCAAGTTAATTTTGTACTTTTGTACTTAACAACGATGTATTCCAAGTTCCGATTCAAAATGGGGTATGTAAACCTTATAAGCAATTCCCAATGATCAAAGACCAATTGCAAAGAGCATCCAAAAGCCCACAAGAAGTCTTTGTTTCGCTATTATTTTTTACTTGTATTTTCAGCATAAAAAAATAAGACCAAATATCATTATCCTAATTTTTATTATTCACCGGTACACATTTACTGAATACTGGCAGATTGATTGAAATGAAAAAAACATCATCGAAGTTCTATGCAATCGTAATATCCCGCTGAGATTGAAGGGTGATTTTATTGAATTATCACCAGACATTGCATGTTGTATGTGGCGGAATGCTGGACACCCAAGAGAAATCACGTCCAATGTGTGGCATATATGTGTTTGCTCCATTTGATATGTGGTAAGATCAAAAGATATAAAATAATGAACGAATACATTTGAGTTGTAGTATGTGTGACTTGTAAAGAATAGAAGATGAAAGAAAATCGTTTACACGTGTTTGGTAACGTATGACATAGGCCCAGAAGTGCATGTGTGTCACATAGAGTCCATGGTTCTCGACCCTTACACAATAGCAATGGGACGACCGAGAAAAATATGACTCAAAGTTATAGACAAAGATTTGGAATCCAAAGTAAAGAGGATATTCTGACCGAAAAACTATTGAAGAAGACTGACGCATGTGCACGACCTGACTTGATTCCTTCTATAGTTCATAATCATGTATCATACCCTAATCATGTGTGACTAATGACCTAGTAGGAGTTGTTGTATCTGTAAACATTTGCTCATCTTATATTTCTAAATATAATCAGTATTTTTTATTCAAGTTATCAGCACATCAGAGCTCGACAACAATGCTTATTGTGTGACAAAATGGAGTGATAAGGAGGCCCAAAATTATATGAGTGATAAGGTAGTTCAAATGTTAACAAATTCAAGCCAATATGGGAGCCCAACAGATGTAGAACTCCAGCTCATCAAATCTGCATATCATCAAATCTGGAAAGATGCACAGAATCCTGTTCGAGTCTAGGCGCATTACGAACAAATCAATCGAGGAGCTCAATGAAATCATGAATATTTGCTAGCTGATTTTGTGGAGTTTATGATAGCTACTTCCAAGATTTATATCAATCTGCACATAATCCATTTAAGTATTTAAATAGCACTACATGTATAGCTTTATTTTTTACGTTGAGATAAACACATTGCTTCAGTGAAAAAAACATTGAATTTATCTTTTTTGCTCTTCTTCACAATTTTCTTCTTGGTACCAGAGCCAGGTTGTGAGTACACTGCTTTCTCACTTCTTCGACCATGGCCACTCTTTCGCTAAATGTTGGCAACTTCATAACACTCAGACTCACTCCGACTAACTACCCTATATGGCGTGAACAGGCCTTGGCCCTAGCAGAAAGTCAAGAACTCGTTGGTCATCTCACCAACGAAGATCCAACCCCTAACAAATACACCACACCGGATCCTATGAATACCACAGACACAACAATTGTTCCAAAATTGATAGAGGAATTCATTGCCTGGCGAAAATCTGACCGTCTTCTTCGAGGGTGGATCATCGGGAGACTCTCTAAAGAAACTCTTAGACTAGTCGTTGGCCTAGACACATCACATGCAGTATGGGAAGCAGAGTGCATATGCACAAGATTCACAAGAACGTGAATTCAACTTGCGACAACTTCGCAAAGAGGAAATAAGACCATTAGCGATCATATTCGTTCATTTAGGCTTGTGTGATAGTCTTGCAGCCATTGGGAAATCTGTTCCTAACCAAGAAAAAAATTTTCTGCCTACTGACCACTCTCGGACCTCAATATGAAACATTCACAACCACAATGTTGAAGCCTTCCAGACCATCTTACCCTGAGTTAGTTTCACATCTCCAAAATCTTGATCAGCGACGCAATTGGTTTTCCACCCATGTAGACTTATCTGTTTCAAAACTCAGTCCTCAACTGGCCTTCTATGGGCAACAACATCAGCACTCCAAACAGCCCGCATCTAACTATTGAGGGAACTCACAGAAATTTAACTCCACTGGCCGTGGTTTCTAGGCACAACAACCAAGGGACAACTCCACTTATTCAACTCAACAGCGTCGACCTCCACCAGGGGAAGGTCGAATGACCCCCACTGAAAGAGAATTATACCGTGAAGAACATTGCAAGTACTGTGGAACCATGATCACATTGCCACCCAAGAAGCCTACCCAACGTGATGAAATACCACAATCTCTTGCAACCTGTGGGGTCCTCGTTACTTAATCCATTATGTATTAGTTCATTACACATATGTGACTAAGAATTAAGTAACATACACTGATTAAGAGTTTAGTTATGTAGGTTGTTACAAGTTGACAAAAACATGTCATTATACACATCATATATACATAACAACAATCTAGACCAAAAACTCCTAAGCAGTGGTTCAGCTCGCAGAGAAATAGACTCACAATCCCGTCCTCCCACGTCTATGAGTCCCTATAGAAACAATCACACAACATGGGTATAGATAAATAACCATCCTATGCGATATCAATACAAAACATAAACAACAAGGCACTATAAACATCCAATGTGATTGTCATGTATCATGCATCATCAAATGCAAATATGTCATGACATGTCTCATTCCTCATCCTGTTATAACCAGATCAATATGATATGTCTATCTCAGCTCAATATGTCAGTGAAACCTCCTCACATCTTCATATTAGCAGCACATATCATAGTACAGACCTCACATGTTATAACAGCCAGAGCATATACCCAACCGGTGTATATCTCTCATGCCAAAGCATATATAGCATACCTATCGTGGCAACAATCCCAGCCAAAGCATATGCCCAACACAAGCATATATATCGTGGCACCGATCTCAGCCAAAGCATATGCGACACATCTATCGTGGCATCCCTCTCAACATAATGAATCTCATGAATGTATATGCACATGACCACCAATCATATGGTACAATATTCACATTATCATCATACCAATCATATGGTACAATATCCACATCATCATCACAATCATATCATATACTCGTACGTCAATACGTACATGTCGTGCGACACAAAAGATATAAATCAGGCGTCAATGTCTAACCGCCTCGTTGCCCTGTCCCCTGTGATGATGCTACAACAATATGAACAATATAACATGTTACAATAGGCGTCAAAATCAAATTCACCAAAGTTTATCTCTTAAATCTTTTAATCTTTTAAAAGATTATCTATCCTATTATTATAATCTAGCTAATATTCTAATATTCTTTCCTAAATCTAAATAATAGACTCATTATTATTTTTATAATTTGAATTTATCTAACAAGTATTTGATATCTTAGAAAATCATCTATTGAGTATTTGAAACCTAGCTAACTAATAATTATGTTATTTTCATTTTGGCATGTAATTATTTATATAATGCAAATTTATCTACTAATAATATTGGCTTGTGCAATATACGTTAATTTGTTGAATTGGTGCCATTTATCGGGTCTTCACACCAGGCGTTCCACCACAGGTTACTACACCTTCCTTGGAGCAAATCTCGTTTCCTGATGTGCAAAGAAACAACATACTATCTCACGTTCAAGCACTGAAGCCAAGTATCGAGCCATGGCCAACACTGCAGCGGAACTCAAATGGATGTCCTTCATTTTAAAAGATCTTCGCATTCCAATGACATCTTCTCCAATACTATATTGTGACAACCTCAGTGTATTTCATCCTCGGCGCAAACACATTGAGTTATATTACCATTTTGTGCGAGAACGAGTTGCACTTGGACTACTTGTCACGATGCATATCTTCACTACTGACCAGGTTGCAGACCTTTTCACAAAACCAATGACAAAGGTTGCCCTGATATATTTTCGGACCAAACTCTGCCTTCAACATTGGCAAAGTTTGCGGGAGGATATTAGCACATCAGAGCTGGACAACAATGCTTATTGTGTGAGAAAATGGAGTGATAAGGAAGCCCAAAATTTATATGAGTGATAAGGTGGCAACTCACATGATACATCCTATAAAAGTGGAGAGTTGTTGAATGATAAGGTAATTCAAATGTTAACAAATTCATTACAATATGGGAGCCTAACAGATGTGGAACTCCAGCTCATCAGATCTGCATATTTCAAATCTGGAAGCTCATCAAATCTGCATGTCATCAAATCTGGAAAGATGCACAAAAGCCAGTTTGAGTCTAGGTGCATTACGAACAAATCAACCGACGAGCTCAAGGAAATCATGAATATTTGCTAGCTGATTTTGTGGAGTTTATGATAGCTACTTCCAAGATTTATATCAATCTTTGCTCTTCTTCACATTTTTCTTCTCAAGTTACTTCCAAAAATATATTCTAATATAATATATTATATTCTATAATGTTAAAATATCTTACGAACTGATTTAAAAAAATAAAGAACTCCGCACATCCTTATGTCATCTACTGTAATAAATATTTCATTCAGAAAATAAGCTAAACCTATGTTACATTTTTAATTTAATTTCCAAAAATATACTTCCAGAAAAGACAGGAATTAAAAAAAAAAAAAAAAACTACCGTTTTGTTTCTCCATGTAGGTAATTGGAGAATTACTAAGAAAAACGGAGTGAACATGGATTTTTACCGCAATCTTGAGTGCCGTTTCGTTGTCTTTCGGCAACATATCGAAATTGTACCTCGTAAGGATTCTATACGTTGTTTTCAGACTGATTTAGTTTTTTGCAAACGAGTGAGAGCAAAAATCTAAAACTTGAAATGCGATTGTGGATCCATATTGATCTTGGAAATGCTAATGGTGGTGATGGTTCTGACTTTCAATCATAAATCAGATTCTTATCCAGATCCCGTAAATCACAAGCTTATCAAAAAATTTAGAGCTACAATTTACCGATCCTGGGCAGTACCATTATTCAGCAGGCAAAATAACCCATCACACAAGGCAAAAAGAATGAAGTTAAGCCTTCTCTTATATTGACCCGTAACAATGAAGGAGTGAGTTGAATCATGGAATGGCATAAGAACAATTTGACGCATAATGTAATAAAAGACACGCATCAAACGATTAGCATAACGGCTAGGGATTTTGTCAAGTACCCGTATGTTGTATAATCATTTGGCGATGTTACAATTAATGCATTGAAGAAGAGCACGTGAAATATAACCACCAACCTTACAGTGAAGAAAACAGCATCCTTGGTTTTTTACAGTATAAGTAGGAAAAAAAAGTGCTTTTAGGTTGAATTGTAACCTGGGTTTGGTGCAGGAGAAGATAATTCTTGAACAGAATGAAATAATACTATTTTTTTTCTACGGATGCACAGCTTATAGCAAGCACTGATTGCAAAATTAAAGCCCTTCAATGTTTTCTGACGATATATTTAGCTTTGAGCGCAAAGGAAATTAATACAGACCATCAGAAGAATAGTCCAGTTTCAGGAGATTATCAACATTAATGGATACAAAAAAAATTTACGGGGAAAAAGCTTCGAATGCTTTGCAAGATTGAACTAAATAAACCACATTATTTCTCGGGTCTTCCTGGTCCTGCACTTGAAACATGTATGTCAAAGAAAGGTGAATGTTTAACAATCTTAGAAATTAACTGCTACTATGTATGAAAGATACGAAGATACGCTTGAGGAATGCATTGCGACTTTTCATTGGTTTTGTCTTAAATTCAGGATTCTTACACATATAGTGTGTCATAAGCTTTGTTAACATTCGGGAATTCATCAGTGCACTTTCCATGATCAATAAACAATGCACAATGCCACTTTCGATTTTAATCTTTTTAAAGATTGATATGCTCTCGAAGTTTGTAATAATTGATCGAATCCACCACGACTGGCACGGTAGAATCTTACAAGAATTCATCAAGCTCAAATGCCAGGAGAATTCCAGCATATCAAATGTTAATCATGCCAGAAGAATTTCAGCATATCAAATGTTAATTGATTATTGTGTGTTAGTGGATATAATTGACAAAACGCACTTGACACATCAAGGAAACACTCTCGATGCAGGCCAGAAATTCCAAAACTTTGTAGTCCATTTTGATATTTGGTTGTGGAGAAAATGCGGGAATTGTGGTGCACTTTTTTGAAAGATGGTATATAAGGTTGGATGCATAGTGTTTTAGACTTTGTGACAGGTAAGATGCGCCATTATTGGAGAACCAGATTATCAAAGACAGAATTGACTGAGAAACAAGACACTTAGACCTTGCTGGTTACAAGAGAAAATAGTATCGCATAAAACATGTATAACAAGACACTTGGAAATTGAACTCCTGTAATCAAATTGCTCAAAAAAACTAAATTCGCATCTTTTTTCTTTCCCAGAAAAAAGAAAAACGCTTACAGGTGGCTCTTCATGAGCACGTTGCTATTCCTGCAGATGTTATCTTTTCCCAATTGGAAGCCTCGGCTAACATTAATAAACACACAGAATTGAAAACAGGACGAAAACATTATCTGACAAACAGAAAGATCCTGGCTTTCAATTGACAATTTCTTAACCCACTTGTTTTTAGCTCTACAAAACGTGCTATTATATAGATTGTAAACAAGCTTGTGCATAGGTTATTTTTTGTAGAAGTTTGGTAATATCATTGCAAATACATATGTTTATGGGATCATTTTTATAATTAAATCTAGTTTCACATGTCCTTTTAAAAAAAAATTCCTCTCAGCTACAAGAGAATAGTAGTCCCAAGTCCCAATAACAATTCATCTCTAATTAAAAGGTAAATAGAAGAATTACTTACCAGTATTCAAATAAATAGCCTAAGGGGGAGTATATTCATTCTAGATTTTTAATGACTTTTTTTAATAATAGACTTTTGTAGAGTTGATAGATTTCCATTGGCTCTTATAGAATTCCACAGAGTTAAGAAAAGATTTCATAGACTCTTGTAGACTTTTTCATAGATTTCTATTGACTTTTATAGAATTACACAGAGTTATAAAAAAATTGAATTCATAGACTCTTGTAGACTTTTTCATACGAAGAATAAATCATTATTCAATATATTGAAATCAAACAAGAATTAACCAACACACTACTTCCGAATTACATAAATATATTCCCCACAACATTTATATATTAAAGAAAAACAAGATTTTACAGCAAATAACTGAAAAAAATTTCGAGTCCTCCAAAAAAAATCTTAAAAAATAATTAAACCATCATAATTCTACCATGGTTAAAAAAATACAATGAGCTTAAACAGGTTGTTCATCTTCATACTTGAACTCAAATAAAGTTTGGAAGATTTTGCAGTAATGTATGGATAAAACCTCATTTCTTTTTGGAGGTATGAATAATATGTGTGGAGCATGTGAACGTTAAAGAATTGATCTTCAACTGTGAGTGAACCGATCAAAATAAATATAGGAAACAATGTAGCATGAAGGCTACAAATTGACATGCTTGAAGATTCTTTGGGGATCCATGAGATGGGTCATTGAGAATTTTGGATTTTTATGTTTGTACATAATGCTTCAATTTGTGTACTTGAATAATTACACACAAGTCATTAAAAGTCTATTAAAATTCGAATACATCTAGATTTTTATAGAGTTAATAAATGTCAAGTTTGAATACTATCAAACTTTTAAAAACTCTATAAAAGCCTATTCTAGATACTAATAGACTTTTGTAACGTATATAAAAGTCTAGATTGAATATCACTAGATTTTTATGTAGTATATAAAATTTTATATTGAATACATCTAAACTTTTAAGCTCTAAAATAATCATTAAAAGTTATGAACCAATACACCCCTAAATTAGTTTCAATTTTGGTATGACGAAAGATTATGAAAAAAAAAATCAAATAGTTTTTTATTAAAAAAAATATCAATGTTAGTGATCATCAAATCTTCAAGCCCCTGTCCACTACATCCTCATGCACCGCAAAATCAAAGCAAGAATCGCCTTCCACAATCCCATCCTCCGGAAATCCAAGCGACTCCACCACATCCTCCATGCTCCACCCGGCACTTAACAATCTTCTCGAGAGCACCCTCACGCGCCGCCGCATACATCCCCAATATTCTTCAAAACACGCATCATAATTCATCCGATCATCACAGCCGCCTATCATCATCATCTCCCTCACATCCTCTTCTTTCCACCCTCCTTCCCTCAATCTCAAACACACGTCCTCCAAACATCCTCCTAACTCCCCACTCCACCACCCGCCCGTGTCACCAAGCGCAGCCATATTCCCCACTCTTTCTGCCAACTCCGACCACAACTCGATCCTCCTCGCCTCCGTAGCGGCCCATGCTGGCGCAGTGAGCAGATCAGACAACCTCGGACGCCGTAAAACTTTATCGCTATTTCCACTCATTCTGAATTCAATCTGTTGAAAAAATCCAGCAATGTCAAAACTCCATAACTTAACATCCCCTCTATGCACGTAAAACACCGGATTCCCCGCCATACACGGCGTCCCCGGAATATAAAAATTCCGGTAAATCGGAACTAGAACCGGAGCTTTTTTCAAGAACCCTGTAGCCAAATTCACACATTTATCACCATCATCAGGCTTATCTCCCCAAGTCTCAAGCCAAAATTCATTTCTTTTAACTTCTCGGCAGATTTCCAAAATGGGAAGATTCGTAAGAATATCAAGCTGTTGTTTAGACGAAGATCTCCAGTTAGGAAATCCTGGGCCAACGGGTAGTCCTTCTTGGAGGATAGACCGGAGGTCCGGCGGAAATGTAACATGAAATGATGACTCCACAGCGGAGAATTCGGCATCCGTTAGACCAACCTCCACTGGAATATTCGAGGAGATGAGGCGGTGTATCAAGTTCTTGGCGTAAGCTGCATAAGAAAAGCAGACTTTTAAGGGTTTTGTATTGGTAAAGTTCACGGCGGCGTCGGCAACCGAGTCGGGTTTGACTGGCTCGACGGAGGTTGCGGCCATCCAAAATTGATCAAGAAATCTTGCATATGCATATGTACAGAGAGACGTGCATTTATAGGAGTGATGAAGATATTTATTGAGAATCAGTTAAAGAGCGATGATCTTGTATATATCTGTAGCGTGTTTGACGGAAGAGTCCCGTATCTGAATTGAACGAATAATTCTTGGCGGAGGAAAATGGGGTTTGATTTGGACTCGTGTTACACGATGGAAAACGATTGCTTTGAATTGGTCTTTTGAACTTCCTTTATATCTATGCTATATTAAAGTGTAAATCTCTTATAAAAATTATTTTGGTCCATCCTAATTCTTAAATAAACCAATGTTAAATTAC
Organism: Haberlea rhodopensis; assembly: GCA_907163345.1. Lineage (NCBI taxonomy): Eukaryota > Viridiplantae > Streptophyta > Magnoliopsida > Lamiales > Gesneriaceae > Haberlea > Haberlea rhodopensis. The sequence continues at coordinate 2,202,460 of CAJQUN010000060.1, forward strand.
TTATGTCCAAATAAATTACTTGGCTATGTAGTATTAAGGGATAAAAAAGTAAAACAAAAAAACATCACATCTCTCCCTCTATCTTCCAAAACTGCTTCATAAAAAAAAAATGAATCCCTTCATTAGTTCTAAAAATTGTGATACGCAAAGTATTACATATATCCAATACAAAATATTTATTTATTACGTTACATACGCAATACATGTGCGTCATTCGCTAGTATATATAATAGGTGTGTGTAGAAAATCTAGAATTAGATTTTGCCAATCATGTTTTGAAATGTATAATATTTAATTAATATCAACAGTAGTCTTATAATAAGTCATGTGAGGAATATCTGAATTATCATATATTAACACATTTTTATAATTAGTACTTTTTTATTATTAAATTATTATAAATTTTCTTTTTCAAATACTTAATCTCTATAATATTCTTTTGTTTTCATGATAGAAAATATAACAAGAAAACTCAGTAACTTTATGAGAAACCATTACTCTCCTATATTATTATGCTTTGTACAAATGTTTATTTTATTCAAAATTATATTTCATATTAATTGATATTTAATATACGTATACATAATAAAGGGTCACTAATATTTAGAAATCTTAATGAGTAATATGATTTTTGAAATTTTGAATGAGGAGCATTTATGTGGTAAAACTATTTGGTAGACTAATGCTTGGACACTCCCGCTTCTAACAACATTGAATTCATCATTTCTATTCTCCTTATACTCTGATCAAATAACAAAAAACAAATATTTTAATGTGGAGATCTTTGATCACGAATTCGATAACTCCTATCGCATTTTCTCGGTCGAGCATATCATATCGGAATTGCCTAATGCATGTGGTTTTCCTGATTGGCGTAGTTTCGATTGCGGGTTTCCCATCATTAAAAAATATATATATTGTCTTGCATCGTTACATTTAATAATTGTATAATTTAAATTCCAACAATAAGCATTTAAGTTCTTTGTTTCTCATAAAGGTTGCAATTACTTGCACTCTCACTTGTCAACCTATTGGGGCAAACAATTAAAAATCTTGAATAAATCGATGCGTTATATAGGTTAAGCAGAACAAATAAAATATTAGTCTCTTCATTTCAAAATATAAAATAAAAACATTTTAAAGTTTAATAATTTATTTTTATAACATACCCAAATTTCAATATAGTACCCATAAATTTTGTATGTTCATTTAAAATTACCTAATGAAATATCTCGTTCTCCCCAAATTGTAAAAATAATAATAATAATAATTTCCACTCAATATTTTAGTTATGAATTTGAATGAAAGACTTCCGATTGCCGCCATTGTTGCAATAATATTTGTTGCTTCATTTAATATTTTGTTATGATCCATGCCGGCGTCACTTACACTTGAATCAGACACTACCAGCTGATTTTGAAATGAAATTTATGCATAATAAATTCCCATAAATTCCGCTGTAACATCAACTTAGTATTCCCTTTACCACAATCGTATATTTAAATTTTAAACTTTAGGGTGCAGCATTGAACAATTTAGGGTTAGATTTGTTGGAAATTTGAATTAAAGCATAGGAAAAAGAAAAAAAAATTGTGCCGCGATCGATTGAGCGATGCAGTAACTTTTTTCATTTATTGGAAATAGGGACGCGATCGATCGTGCCTCAAGCCACGATCGATCCCTACGCAGGGTTGCGTGTTTTTGCGTTTGACTGTGTTGTTTTCATGATGAGATGCCTCAAAATGGTGTCTCTTTGGACATATCTCTATATAACATCTCTCACTTGATTTAAGTACATATTTTCAAAATTATCATCAAATTTGAAGGTCAAAGTCTGAGCATCTTCATCTTTGTTCTTGTTAAGCGCTTTTAAACATTTGTGGTTTAAAGGATTTGTGATTTGATGTGCTCCTATCACAAATCATAGTCATTGTATCTTGGGAGACAAATTGCCTATTGAACCGTTAGCACCGTAGCGAGAGAATATTGTCTTAAGGACGGAGATTTCAAATCTCACATCGACATTCCTACTACATATTCAATTGCTGATTTTGCATGCTACCTTCCTAAGATACACATTCAGTAAATTTTGGACTACAATCTTTAGATAATATCAGCAACAAATGACTTATTTGAGTGCAACAACGACTCTCGTTCATAATGGTGAAATGCCAGATAAGTTCAATGGAAATGACTTCAAGCGTTGGCAACAAAAGATGATATTTTACTTGACAACCTTCGGTTTGACTAGGTTCCCCAATGAGGATGCTCCTACTGTCATGGAGGATGAAACCGACAGCAAAAGAAGGCTGCGGTTGGTGCGTGCAATCAAAGTGATTTCCTGTGCAAGAATTATATTCTCAATTGACTAGACAACACATTATACAATGTGTATTATCTAGTGAAGAGGGCCAAGAAATTGTGGCAAACCTTGGAGAAAAAGTATAGATCCGAGGATGCCGACATGAAGAAATTCATTGTTGGGCGATTTATGGATTTCAAAATGGTTGACACAAAGCCGGTAATGGCGCAAGTGCAAGATTTGTAAGTAATCATGCACGAAATTCATGCGGAGGGAATGGTTCTAAGTGACTCATTCCAAGTGGCTGCCATGATTGAAAAGTTGTCTCTATCATGGAAGGACTTCAAGAATTATCTCAAGCACAAACGAAAAGAGATGAATCTTGAAGACCTTGTGGTTCGTTTGAGAATCGAAGAGGACAACAGAATTTTTGAAAGGAAGAAAAATTGGCACCAACATGAAGCACAAGTGAACTAAGTGGAAAAACCCGCCGAAACAAAGCGCAAGTTTGACGGCAACCTCCAAATCTGGAAAGGCGAAGAAGTTCAAAGGCAAGTGCTACAGTAGAAAACCCAATTACATGGCGAAGGATTGTCGCAATAAAGACGATCGTGGGAAGGCTATGGATCAGTAAACGTAACCGAAGAAGATCCTCTCTCAAATGATTTGGATGATCTAATGATTATCGTTTAATTAGATTGTGTATCTTTGAAAGTTGTAAACTCAATAATGGAGTTATTCTAAACAAATGTAATGACGATATTTGTTGAGAGCAATAAAATTTATGTTATTACTTCTTGGATTGAATCTTATGGTTAGTGACATGATTGTTAGGATCATTTAAACCATACTTCCAACACAAATTGTAAAGCTTGAGTGAGGGCTAAGTTAACAAAATCGTCATTCATTTGTTAAAAGAAATGTATCATCTCTAGAGTTAATTCACAATGATGTTTGTCATGGAAATATTGTACAAACTAGCGATGTGGGAAAAGTAAGTTTTTACTTTATCAATATTTGCGCATGATATTGTTGTGGCTTCTTTGTTACAAAGCAAAACAAGGCCGTTGAGATGTTTAAACATTTCAAGAATGAGATTGCAATCAAATTTAGCAAATGTAGTTTGCTATGGAAAATTGTGGGTAGATTATAATTGCGTTGTCTAAGAATTTGACGCTTAATCTTGAATTTGCAAGATAATAAAATTTTGAAGTCGAGTTTCTAAGCTTTGTACGTTTATAACACAGGTGATTAATCGAAACCATAAATTTTGACTAGGTGTCTCATTTGGTTAATTCTGAATTTATAAGCTTGTACGCTTAAAACATGAATTTGTAATATAGAAAATCTTGAATTCAAGTTTTCTAAGTTAGTGCGCTTAAATTGTAAATTGTGAACATAGTTTGAGAATATTATCCAAGATTCAACTTTTGTAAGCAAGTACGCTTAAATCCAAAATCTTCAAGAAATAAAATCTTTAATTTGGATTTGTAAGACAATAATGCTTAGAACTTGAAACATGAAAGTTTGAACGCCAGTGCAATTAGTGACTATCCCTTGGGTGTGGGGGTTGCAATTCTATGAGTCAATCACATCCTAAGTTCTATGTTTACGCAATGACGAAAAACATTGTGATTGAAGGAAAATAGAGTTTCATACAATATTTGAAATGTGGGCGTGCTTGACTATAATAGAAATATGAAGGCCAAAGTGAAGTCATGACAAATGCCAAATAAATGACATAAAGAGTTTGACAAATAATATTGTCAAATAGATTAACGATTGTGACAAATGTGTACACACTTAAGAATATGCATGCTTGTGTATTGATGATATGCTCATTGGTGAAGCAATTTAGAAATCATCAAGTAACAAAGAAAAATGTTAACGAGACATTTTTGCCATGTGTGCATCAAGAACAAAACTTGGAATTAAAGTTTCCAAGACATTTGAAGAATGAAAACTCAATGATTAATTCGAGTTTCAAACTTTAAGCTTTGCGCTTAAATTTCAGGTTTGCAAGAAAAACAATCTTGAACTTGTAATCTATGCGCTTAAAAATTTGAATTGTGAATTAAAGTTGAGTATTTCCTCTGGTCTCGAATTTTGTAAGAAATAACGAGTTAACAACGCTTAAAATTCGATGATGGAAATATCCTAAAAGGATAAAATAATGCAAATGAGGTAATGTGATTACCAAAACTGAAGATATACTGTTGTGGAAAAATATCTATGCAAAACATATAAAGCTTCTTCGACCGAGTGGCTTTATAAGTTGTTAGAGAAAAATCTTGTACATGTAAGTAAAATGTGTTGCGCTAATGCTAGATGCCAAAATGTTCTTTAGTGGCATAATCATGAGTGATTATGTGAAACCGCGGATCTGCATATGAAATGGTTAACCGAGAAATCATATGGAAGTTTATCGATGGGAATGAGGTTAAAAATCTTATAGTGGATACGCAACTTTGTTGACTGGAGATCCCAAGATCTAAGTTTAAAAGGGACAACTAAATTATGAGATTGTATAAACACATTGAAGATCAATCTCCGACCCATTCCCAAGATAAGGGGTGTAGCCTGCAAAAGGGGTAAGAGGATAGGCAAAATGCCTTTAATGATTCCTAAGACATATAAGAATATGTTGGAATATAGCGTGATACTCCTCTAGGAGATCACCTACGTGAGTGCGAAGTGTGGCCGCTTCAAAGATGAAAAGCACTTATGAAACCAAGCGTGGTCCAAGGCCGAAATGGACACAACCGTAAGAAACCGATACGAATGTTAGAATTATTATAGTGTGGGTTCAATTGTCTAGGTTTACACCAACGACTAAACAGTCCAATACTATAAGTTCACTATTAAGTCAAGTAAATTCGATTGAATACTACTACGGAAGATTCAAAACTGTAAGTTATCTCTCCAGATGTCGTAATAATTCGTTAAAAGTACTCAATTGAATACATGCATTAATTTAATTCACGTTGAGGATTGTTGGAAATTCGAATTAAATCAAAGGGAAAAGAAAAAAACATTCGGGCCAGGCAACAACTTTTTCGTTTGTTGGAAACAGGGGCGCGATCGATCTCGCCCTGCGCAGGTTGCGTGTTTTCGCTTTTGGCAGCATTTTTTCATTATGAGATGCCTCCAAATGGTGTATCTTTGGACATATCTCTTGGTATACTATACATATAAAATCCCTCACTTGATTTAAGTACAGATTTTCGAAAATTATCATCAAATTTGAAAGTCAAAGTCTGAGCATTTTGAGCATCTTCATCTTTGTTCTTGTTGAGCGCTTTTAAACCTTTGTGCTTTAAAGAATTTGTGATTTGGTGTGCTCCTATCACAAATCATAGTCGTTGTATCTTGGGAGACAATTTGACTATTGAACTGTTAGCACCATAGAGTTGCAATATTGTCTTAAGAACGGATATTCCAAATCTCGTCTCGACATTTCTACTACATATCAAATATTGTTTTTGCATGCTATATTCATAAGATACACATTTAGGAAATTTGTAATACAAGATTTGGATTTTCATCTTATTTGGCTGCCGTCCAATTTTAAATTTTGGTTACATTATAATCTTTAGAAACTATTTATGCTGATATTATGTCATTTTATTAATTTAAACATATATTGACTACATCAGATTAATTATTTATTGTTTATAGAGTAATTAACTTCATGAATCAAATAAATATTAAATAATCAATTAAATAAGACTTAACCTTTTATATATTAAAAAATATTAGAAATATTTATAAACAAAATAAATGCATGAGAAATTAAAAAGTAATATTATTTGAAATACTTGCCGTAGGTTGGGAGCGGGAGGGGAGACTGGGAGAGCCGGAGGGGGCTGTAGGTGCGAGGAGCGGTAGGGTTTGAAAGCTTGTGTAGGATGTTAATAATACATTGAGTTCCAACTCAAAACTAACTGGTAATGAGTGGAGTAACACATATATCTTATAAAGAGCTTTCATAACTTGTAAATTCTCAATGTGTGACAACTCTAAACACGTCTCATAACGTGTCGTATGATATTATATATGTCAAACACGTGCAAAGGTGGACCCAGGGGTGCACAAGGGGCCCACACATAGAGGTGTCAAAATTGGTCAGGCCCACGACCCGTAAAATAGGCGGTTGGGCCAGCATTTCTAGGCCCGTCGGAAGGCGGGCCTATACTGGTTGACTCACGGACTTGGCCCTTTTTTTTTAGGAAATTGGAAAAATGTATCAATAACAAAAATAATTCAACTAGGTAATGAAAAAAATCAACAGTATATAAATGTACTTATCTCAAGAAACACAATTCGCATAGGTCCAATTTTTTAACTTAAGTCTATTAACAACTTTTTTTTAGACTAAATATCCCTAATTTTAAAAAACTCATTCCTGCCTCATCGTTTTCTCGCTCCCCCCAAAAAATCAGATTCCAGAAACCTTAATCCCATCCAAATGGCTTCGACGACCCTCCTCATGGGAAATACATGGCTTGTTGTTTGATGTATAGGTGTATGAATCTAGAATCAAAATCCATGCAACCATTACAGAATTCACAAACATTTTGATATTTTATAACAGTAAGCAATTGACGCAACATCGGCAAGACATCGTAATTCATATCACGTAATTTCGCTGTGTATGAGATTTGATTTTTTTCTTTTTTACTTGCTTTGATCGTGTCATTGTTCCAATTGTTGATGTGATATACTGCTTTGTTCAAGGTTCATGAATTACTGAATGTATACACTATTTTCGTACTTCATTAGCACTGATATAATCATCATTGAAGTGGTCAAGTTGGGTGATATAATCTAATGTCAAATTTTCATTTCTGAATTCATTCAAGAACAAGTTATAGATTATCAAATTATTTTAGTTTCGAAAGTTTGGTTTGAATTTCAATCGTGCATCATGAGAAGTTCGGTGCACGGTTCACGTTCAAAAAATTTAGATTTTTCGGGGACAAAATCGTGCAGGACTAGACAAAAATTTAAGAAATTTGTTGGCAAAAAGTCGTGCATTGGAAATGCACTAAAATTGGGCATTGGTGCACTAAATTGAACATAGGTGCACTAAAATTGGACATTGGTTCACTAAAATTTGACATTGGATGCACACAAATTACACTTGGTGCACGCTTTTTTTGCCTGCTGGTGCATGATTTATTTTGGCATGTGGGTGCATGATTTTTTTTTGTCTAGTGGTACACGATTTTTTTGCCTGGTGGTGCACGATTTTATTTTGGCCTGATGGTGCAATATTGTTTTTGCCTAGTGGTGCAATATTGTTTTTGCCTGGTGGTGCATGATTGATTTTGGCCTGTGGGTGCACGATGTTTTTTGCCTTTTTGTTGCCTGGTGGTGCCGATTTTATTTTGGCTTGTGGGTGCACGTTTTTTTGTTGCCTGGTGGTGAACGATTTTATTTTGGCCTATGGGTGCAAGATTTTTTTGCCTGTGGGTGCACAATTTTTTTGGCCTCTGAGTGTACGATTTTTTGGCCTGTGGGTGCACGTGCTACATAACGGTGATACACGCGCTACAGTTCCTTGATACAATAACCTCGCGGGGGTTATTATTGTCATTTCAAAAGGAAATGGACTTAAATGAATTGTTATCCACCAAATGGTACCGGCTTGCAAATGCCCCTTAAAAAAATGTTAAAAGGTTGAATCCAAATCAAACTCAGATTTTTCACTTCTTGCTTTCAATAGCCAAATAGCCCTGAGTCTCTGATATTCTTCAATTTGAAGTAAGCTTCATGAGCTACAAATTTTGAGGTTTTACGGCCAGCCCAATTGAAGAACACATAAATTATTGAAAAATATCTAAAATAAATTTTCAGGATTTAGACCAAAATAAATAGATAGACCAAAAATAAATACAAAATAAATAAATAAGAAAATGTAAACTGAACAGAGTTTATTAGTTCGTTGATTTCGTGAAAGTTCCGTAACTTTTCAGAAAAAAAAAAAGTAATTTCTTTTTTCGATTTTCTGCGGGCTGACCCGCCCCCAACATGCGGTAGTTTGTTGATTTCGTTAAAGTTCCGTAACTTTTCAGCAAAAAACAGTAAACTTCTTTTTATTTTCTGCAAGCTGGCCCGCACCCAACACACGGCCCACGACGAGTTGGGTTGGAGGTTTATGCAACCCGCTTGAAGACAGGAGCTAACAGGTTAGACCCGTGGTTTGGATGGTCTGGCTCGTTTGGGTCAAACTAGCCTTTTTGACAGCTCTATTCACACCCAAAAAATTATTTAATGTTCAAAAAAAAAATCAATAGATAAAAAGAAGTGTTCTTTATAAAGCTGATTATTAGACAGTAGACACATTCATTCCCATTTCTTGCAGATAAGATCAGAATACAGGGCCCACAGCAAGAATCTCATCAGTCAGCTTCCCATCTTTCTTTCGGTGATGTCTTGGCTACCCCATGGGGCGGTGCCCCATGGGGTAGCAAAGAATTATTCCTTTCTCAATGTTGTGATTCACAAACACTTCAAAGTTGTTCTTCAATAGGCCACCCAATATAAGTAGTGTTTGCTTGTAAGCCTTCTTATCCGACCACTGCATCCACAAAATACATTGCTATTGTAAAAATAAAATCTACGAGAACGAATGCTCCTACGCGATATGTGCAGTATTAGAGATGCATAGGCAGGAATAAAGAAAGCAACGTTTGGAAACATACAGTATTCATCGGTTCCAATAGGCACGCCCTCGATTTCAGTTGGGATCTCTAGCCCAAACACTTCTGTCTTCTTGTAATTTGCCTTCAACAGGCTGCCGGAGTGTATGGCATCAATGATTTTTCGAGCGTATGCTAGCTTGATAAGACTCCCCGATCCATAACTAATGAGAGGTATATAGTTCATTAGATGAATAATGATACTTGCCAATTTCGGCAAAAAGAATCCAGTGCTAGGAGTTTCATACCTTCCACCGGACAAGCCAGTATTAACAATCCACCCTGTTGTACCATGCTTCTGCATCTTTGAAGCAAGCATGGCTGCATATTTGGTGGGATGCAACATGATAAATGCAGCCCCGAAGCAAGCTGAGAATGTTGATTGTGGCTCCTTAACTCCCTCTTCTGTCCCAGCAACCTGCATTCAAATTCAATATTCAACTTATATTTAACTTAGTTCACCAAAAAAAAAAAAAAAAAAACGAGAGAATTAGTTTGATGATGGACTTTGTACCAGAGCAGTGTATCAGCTGATGAAATGGTACATAGTCTGTGCAAGACTTAGCTTGCTCACTGGTGGGAGCACACCAAATGCATCGCATTCCAGGAGAATGACGTTCTTAGGATGTGAGGCAACACATGGGATTTTGGCATTTGGGATATATTCATTTGGAAACGCTGCACGAGTGTTTTCTGCAGCAAGAGAAGGAAAAATGGTTAGACAAAATCACATCATAAGAGATACCATCTGTGAATGCAAGAAAAAACAAATGAATAACCTCACAGATTTTTCACTATAATCCACTTCTCTCGTATGCTCGTCAAATACCACATTCTCCAATACTGCCATTAACAAAAAAATTATTTTAGGTAAACAAGCTATTGCTGTTAAATGTTGTATCATTCCAATTTTTCGTACGCTAAATGTTGGATGTGGAATAAAGAATTGGGATAATACCGGTTCCAAATCTTATTGCATTCCAAATATCAGGTTCCTTCTCCTTTGACAGATCAATGCACTTTGCATAGCAGCCACCTTCAATATTTTATACCCCATTATCACTCCAGCAGTGTTCATCATCTCCAATTAAGTACCGACTGTGATCAGTTGACAGCGTGGTTTTTCCGGTGCCTAATATATCCCAAAGGGGAAAGGAAAAGGAAAGAAACAGTTGGGGTCGATAAATGCTGATGGATTCTAAAGCGAACATATCCATCAATTTCATGTCAGAAATACTAAATCATAAAGTAAGGTAAGTGGGCACATATCGATTGTCAGACGAGCGCCATCATCAGAATGGTGTCCTGGGATATTTTTACCTGACAAGCCAAAAACAAGGGCAACATCTCCATCTTTGCCCATATTGCAGCCAGAATGTAGGGAGAGGATTTTGTGGGGGTATCACACAAAACAACATATAATTGAGATAATTATATAGTGGATATAACAAGTATATAAGCAATAATTGAACAAGATGAACACCAATATTTATAGTGGTTCACATAAGCCATGTCCAAGAACCCTAAAAGTGAATATTTTTTTAATGATAACAAAGAAGACAAGAGAATTGAATACAAAGTATTTCACTCAAAACACTCTGTTTTTAAACTCACTTTCTCTCCTCTAATCATATTCTTTCCAAGGATAAAACCCTCACTCAATCCTACTTGCACTTCTACACTTATGCTTATACAAGAGAAGATTTGTGTTTTTGGGATGATTTTGGAATTAAGAATGAGTGTGTATTAATAGGCGGAGATTATGCAAATAAACAAAACTAATTACATGTCTTACATAATCAAGCCTATTCATTTTGACTAAACATAACATGTGTTTAATATTTGTCAAAAAGTGTGTTTGAATTAAAAAAATGTATGGCTTGATTACTAGCAATTCTTCCCCACAAGCTTTGTTTGTGAATTCGATCAAACATGCAACTACCCTATAATATTCCAACTTTTTTTTCGGCAATGTCTTGGTCATCATATCAAATCCATTTTTATATGTGTGGATCTTCTCGAGCTTTAACAATTTCTTATCCAACACATCCCAAATCCAATGATAACGAACATCAGTATGCTTTGATCTTGAATGCATTGAAAGATTCTTTCCGAGATGGATTGCACTTTGACTGTCACATAACTTGTATTGATCCTGCACAAAATATAATTCCTCTGAAAACCCTTTCGTCTACATCAACTCCTTACATGGCTCAGTTGTTGCAATAAATTCTGCTTCAGTGGTTGACATTTGCTACACACTTTTGCAATTTTGACTGCCACGACACAGTCCCTCTGCAAATGTAATCAGGTACCCTGATGTTGACTTTCGAGAATCAATATTGTGATAACCCCGAAATGATTAATTGCAATTTGGGCACTAATTATGTTTATATGATTAATTATGGTGATAATTGATTTACGTGTTGGAATTAATTATCTCGTTGAAATGCTTAGTCACATGGTAGGCATGACCCGGTAGAGCGTTTCATGGTGCATGTTGTGCATATTGAGAAATTGGGTGTTAGCATGATTTAATTGTAATGGTTGGCAATTAATTTGGAAAACATGAATTTATTGGGAGTTTGGTGCATTTTTGTAAAATGCTTTTAAAATACCATGTTGGGGTATTTTATACATCATGCTAGTAAAAAAACCCCACACCTTTATACCCCACTAACCCATTACCCCACCTTTTACCCATCACTTTACAAAATCCCCAATTTCACTCCCAACCCTAACCTCTCATCCCATTTTCGTCCAAGCCAAGGAGGAGGAGGACAATTCCTTGCAAACTCTCCATTCGTTGGAATTTTGATGAGATTTGAGGTCCAATAGAGGTACTAACCCCTCCTTGTTAGTTTCTTGTAGATTGGTTTTGAAATGGATTTGGTATTTGAGTTTTTATGTGGGTTTGTTTTGGGTATGTGTTGTATGTGGTTGGTTTATGATTTTTGAGGTTATTCATGTGGTTTTTATGGAGTTATTATGGTATTTGAGTTGTTGGAATGTTTGGGTTTGAAACGATGATAGAATACTTGCCGCTGCCATATTGTAGCGAGGAAAGTATATTTGCCGCCAAATGTTGAAGCGAGGGTGTTGCTGCATGTCGCATTTGTGCGAGGTTATTCAATGCCGCTAATATGTCGAAGCAAGGGGTATTAATGACGTTGTCGTGACAAGCGATGTGCATTAAAATACACTATTATAACAGACTATGGATTGGTAATTGGTGAATATGGAATGGTGTTATGTCATGACATGTATAGAACCATTAAATAATCTATTGATTATACTCATGAGTTATGGTACAGAGACAACCAAAAGGGAGCGTTTAAAATGCATGGGAAAAACATGAAGTGTTTTATTACGGTTTATGCATTTACGCCTTATATTCATATTGTGTTGGATATGAAATATTATATGCTCATGTTTTGGGGGTTGTCCTTGTAGGTACATTTTGGCATGATAAAAAGGGGCTAAGGCGGGTTGAGGCGGTGAGCTCGTGAAGAACGCTTTTGGTAGATGAATGACAGGATTATTTTGTATAGTGTCTACTCTAGGAGTAGTGTAAAGCTATAGTGAATAACATTCATTTGTTTGAGAATGTAACTAATTCATTTGATAGTCCTTAACTTGGCATGTAATTCTTAAGGCTCAAAGTCTCAACACGAACCTTTAAACTCTGATAATGCATGTTAGCTCTAATTATGCCTTTAATCTGCACTTAAGGAATTAGGGTCCTTACAAATATCTCCAACCATGTTTGCATCTATGTATCCTACTAGATCAAGTCTGGATCCTCCAAAATTCAGTCTGTGTTTAGAGGTGCCTCGTAGATATTTAATATCCATTTTGATGCAGCCCGATGTTCCTTTCCCGGTTTTGAAAAGAATCTACTCAATACACATACAGAGTGAGTTAAATCTGGCCGAGTACATACCATGTCATACATTAGACTTCCAACTGCTGAAGCATATGGAACACTTCCCATATATTCTTCCTCATCCTCCGTAGAAGGACTATGTTGTGAATTAAACTTGAAGTGGTTGGCAATAGGACATCCAATCGCTTTTTGACTGATCCATGTTGAACCTCTAGAGTACCTTCTCGAAATAATTCTCTTGCGACAACCAGGATTTCTTGGCACACATATTTCGTTAGATTTCCATGCCAAGAATTTTTTTTGCTAGCCCCAAGTCCTTCATTGCAAAGGTCTTGCTTAGTTGTTTTTTAGGCCTTTGATTTCAGAAGCATATTTGCCAACAATCAACATATCATCTACATAGAGCAGAAGCACCATCAAATCATCATCATATGTTTTTTCTGACAAACACACAATGATTTGCAGTAGTCCTCATGAATCTATGTTATTACTGATTCAAACTTCTTGTACCATAATCTCGATGCTTGTTCGAGACCGTACAAACTCTTTTTTGGTCTGCACACAAGGTCATCTTTCCCCTTCTCTGCAAAACTCTGTGGTTGCTCAATGTAAATTTCCTCCTCCAAATCTCCATGAAGGAAAACGATCTTGACATCCATTTTTTCTACCTCCAGATCGAGCTCTGCTGCTAACCCCAGCACAATCTGAATGGATGTAATCTTCACCACAGGTGAGAAAATCTCGTCAAATTCGACCCTTGTTTCTGATTGAAACCTTTGACAATGATCCTAGCTTTGAATCTTGGTTGACTACAGTGCTTTTCGTGCTTCAACTTGAACAACCACTTATTCTTCAAAGCTTTGTGGCATTTCGGAAACTTCACGAACTCGAATGTATCATTCTCATGCAAGTATTGCAGCATGACATCAATCTACTTATCCATGTGTTCACCGGTCATAGCTTCATCAAAGCTTCCTGGTTGTCTCCTGTCAGTATATATTCATTTGGGGAATATCTGGTTGATGGTCGTATTACTCTTCCAGAACGTGTGGTATTGCTATCTCAAGGGCCTTCTCAGCGGGATTCTACGATGTTTCAGAGTTAGTTCGATGGTGTCACTATAGGAATCTAAGGAAATTGCGCCAAATATTGCGCCAAGTCATTCCTATGAGCCTTCTATGCTGGATTCTTTGATGTTCAAGAGTGAGTGACATTTGGATCTCCTGCAAGAAACCGTTTCTTAAACTTCCCGATTAAAACTTGTACCCAGAAATAAATTACAAAAGAGGTAGAGGTAAAAATAAGAGGATGGGGATTTTGTCGATACCACTTTCCAATCATTTATTTAAGCCATTGTTTGCAATTCCTTGTCTAACATAGTTCTAAAATCTTCCTGAATTGTGTAAGGACCCCAAGCCCTTAACCCTTGATTAGTGTATTAACCACTATGTGTGGCACATGCTTTCAATAAAAAGTCAATCGGGAAGCTCATTTGATACTTTACCATTGAATGGCAATTACAAAATTTTCTTTAATACCCAATGTTATAAGATCATCAGCCTAACAACAAATAGATTCATAAAGATCGCCCATTACCATCCCCTTTGTGCCACTTTTTACATTGTGGACTTTTATAAAAATTTGGGCAGAGTCTCCCCATAAATAGAGCTATCCCGAAATAAAAGCATAACACATAACATAATTCCCTGCCAGGGAAAACATAATACTCATCAGAATACAGCAATATCAAGTAAATTCCCAGCCAGGGAAGACACCACACATATGACAACAAAAGTGGGTTTCAACACCCACATAATACACCAATGACTCTCCTATCATTAGCAATTCTACCCTTAATTGCATGCAACATAGAATGAAAGAGAGAAAGGCTCATGCATTTATATACAATCCATATACAAGTATAATCGTGCTCACATGCGAGCATCATGAATATGTATATAACCCTCAGGTGTATATAAGTACTCTATACGATACCGTGCTCCATCAAGCCCTGGTACCACGATCCTGGGAGTACATCCAATCAACAGCTCGAGCTCTGCTCCACAACCATCGATGTACCTGTTCACCTGTCCCAACAGAGACAGCCCCCACATGGGGTGAGCATACCAATTCCACAATTTCATAATCATAATGACAAAATACATAATTTACAAAAATGTAAATATTGTGGAACATATGTGACACTTCCTGGATGGTATCATCCTCATCCTAGCGTACCCCTGTAATATCCCTGTTCTCAAAACAGATAAATCATCAAATCCTGAATATGCAGTTAATCATCACATTGGTTAACCCTAGCCAGTTTCAAATTAACAATATCTCATTACATTTTCTTTATCAAAGAATTATCGTAATTCTAGATATCATTAGAGATTTCCTTAACTTCCATTACCAATTAATCAACTCCTTGATTAACTTACGTCTCTGTTCCTATTCATAATGATAGGGAATGGAATATAGATATCTTGGATATCTAGTCGAATGCCACATTTCATCCTTTGCTCGCTTCATAGCGGCAACATGTATTTCCTCACGTTAAACAAATAACAATAAAGTTTCATTTCCCTTATCCTATAGGTTGTCACCTATATATATATATCATGCATCACACTTGCAAAGATATAAATTAAAGACATGCCCGTACGCTAAACGTACCTTAAATCCTCGAAGTCCGAGCCAAACCTTGCTCGAGTTCCATGCCCCGAGGAACGATGTGCTAACACGATAAATAATTCACAATTATTTACGAACATGCAACCCATGCTCAAGCACACCCATAACCCTCAAAATATTGTCAACACACGACAATTAACCTTTTAAAAGACCCGGGGCAGGGTACATGCAGAGAGGGAAACAAATGAGACAATATCGAAAATTGTTCAAGAACTCCCTACAAATTTTCGAACCCTTATCTCACAAATCGAACCCAATTAAACACCATAATTCATCTAAAATGTGAATTAAACTATCAAAGCAAGAATCAACACCCCTTGCCAAAAACCCCCAAATTTTCGAACCAAACCCTACGAAATTCGAAATAAATTCGAACCAATACCACCAAATTTAGCAGGGAATACATGACAAGCATGGAAAAGGGGTAAGGAAGGTTACCCAATCGAAAATCGGAAGGAAAATCGACCGAAATCGAAGAACCCTAGAATTTGGGAGTTTTCGTTTTCTGCAAAATCTGAACGAGAATCGCGACCAAACTTCGAATTACCGGTACAGAAAGGAGCGCCTGGACGAGACGAAGCCGTGGGTGGGTCGGACGCGCCGAACGGCGGCCGGACGGCGGCGGGCGAAGCGCTTGAAGCGGCGGGGGTTGGTGCAGACGGGAAATGGGCGCGGGGAGAGAGAGAGTGACGGGCTGGAGGGCTGAAATGAAATTTTTAATTAAATCTCGGGTTCAACTGGTATTTATAGCAAAAATACCCCGAAATACTAATAGCCCCACAAATACATCATGATTCATTAAAAATCATCTGTTTTCAAAAATTCTCTCTCTAACTCCAAAACCCCCTACCAGTGCCCACACAAAGCACCCCAGATCCCGAGTCACACTAAAAACACACTCATAGGTTTTTCACCCAAATGAGAATACAATCTCAACCTCGGGATCCAACGATCCCAACTACCCAAATAAACGAGCCCAGAAGGCCCAACACCACGATTAAACTCCAAATCGCCACGTAAAACAACTTTAGGAGTTATTAACACTCCGGGATTAACATCTATAATCCCTGGTCATCACAATATCCCCCACTAAAAGAATTTCGTCCTCAAAATTAGCACCGGTGTAATACGTAACACCCAGGCTACACAACAACATGAAGCCATAACCTCGATTCTTGACCATATCAGAATCGTATTAATAAACGCGAGGATACTTATCTCACATCAAACTCTGAAACAGAGCGACATACCAAAACCAACATATCACCCAAGAGGCAAAACGTACCTCGATGCGGTTCATCCCAAAAGTCAGTCCCTCATGACTGCAAAACAACCAATACTTACGACCGTAGATCAGACAGTCATCCTTAGTTCTAATACAACTAGTAAGAACGCATCCTGAATGACACCTCAACCGTGAGAACGTTGACCTCGTGTCAAACTCTGGAGTGGAATAGACTTCCAAATCCATCATAACGTCAAAGAGCGTCAGCACAACTCAACGCTAATAATTCAAAAGCAGTTAGTCAACTGAAACTGCAAGGATTCGAATCGCTCCCGATTCCATCGTAGATATCATTCAATGACATCTCTATCATGACTCACGATGTCTAACATACATCGTTACGAGGGAAACATTCGTATACTACGGTGTATACATACCAAACCTGGTTTCCACTTCAAACCTCCTCCATCGAAGGAGCAGTCGCATCATTGCAACTCAATTTGGGCAACTCACGGCCACAGATTCACACAAAAGACATCTCACAAGATGTCCACCTCCGGATATCCCAAGAACCACATCCTGGTCATAAATAAACAATCGAGACTCCACAGAGCTTCTAATTTGAAAGGACATGCAATAAACCCATTGCATCCTCAACGTTTGTGTCGACAACGACACCCAACCAATCCGAATTCCTGCCATCCCTTGATAATCCTAGGATTTAACAATCCAAACTTGGGAAGGCTATCGCATAACTCGGAGGAAAACACCAATAAGGAAATTCCTTAACCCACACAAGATAATCCCTCATCAAAGGGAGTCAACTAACTTCACGATTATCCCTCATAATCATCGTGCCATGGAGATTCCCAATCTCAAGGTGTTCCATATCTCTCATCAGAGATTTAACCATCCAAACATAGTATAACGTTATGCTTGACAAAAAGGAAATCAATAACCGGCATCCGTATACTCTCCGGTATACCTGCCTAAGCACTGACATCACATGCATACTCAATGCACTTGGCTCGGGTATCTACAACATACCCCTAAGCCCCAAACACAACTGTCAATCCTGAGTCATTCCCATCCAGTGGAGAAAGATAATCGACGATCAACAACACGGCGTGATTCCCAAAATCAACACCACATGCACCAACTTACCGAATCTTTCAAAGATTCCCAAATAGGTATAATACTACCTCCTTCCTCACAAGGGAAATTCCATCGAACTCGAGATCCACTAGTCTCGAACCACCGTTCGGAAAAACTGGATACAATAACACCCATTGTATCCCAAATACACGGATTCCCCAGATCGAGTCAACGACTTGATGACTCTCTTGTTGGTACTCCAACATCATGAGCTGTCCCAGACAAGTCTCACCAAGATTAAACATAAACGTATACACGTTTCAGTGAGGCATGCACAACCTCAACTTCAAATGACATGGTGACTACTAAAGTCCACCACAATCCACATCGTATCACCTTACGATTTGCCAAACTTGGTTCCAACGAGCAGTATGACGGCTCTAGTAAGCCCATCATGGTGCTACACACACGCGGCAGACAACCTAGTCTCTGCCTCTTTAGGTTTACCTCAAACCTACCAACAAGACGGACGTTTCCGTACGGCACACCATACCGTGGGAAGAAAAATCAATAGAGTAGTGGGTTCGTACCCAACGTTCCTCTAATGCCGATACACCCTGGACGCTCCAGTGTCCCTATGTACTTAACATAACCTGATCCTACTCCCTTAGGACCCATCCTACACCCTCATGGGTGGTGTGACCATGTCTACCACATGTCATATCAATAGAAATCGAGTAATTTCCTCCACGATTACTCCAGTCATCAATTTACATGGCCAAAAACCATTCCAACGAGCACACCCCAAGGGTACCACCACTCGTAATATGATCACCTCAATCATATGCTGCGGTACAATCACATGTACAGTGCGTCCATCCATTCCTCGAGCAACCCGCTCGGTATAAGGGTCACGTCAATCGGTGACGCACACACCATCTTGTGCTCGGCACTGGCACCCAAGGCATACAACTGAATACGTATGCTCAACGCATTGATCATCGTGACGATGATGCATGTCTAATAAGACATCTCCTAGACCACCGTCATCGTCATCCCGTGACGATACATGCCCACTCATGGCATCTAAGGCATCGTCAACTAGTAACGATACATGTCAACAATGACATCTAAACAACCCAGTCAACTCGTGACGGTCCATATACATCAGCGTATGTCATCCACCATCATGCTAGTAAAATAGGCATAATAAAACATGTATATCAACGCATGCCAGCTACAATAATGCTAATAGAATAGCAATGTCTCATACCTCATCGCTAGCAATATAGCGGCATACCTGTCTCCGTCGCTCGATAATAGTGCGAAATCAGCACTCATCGCTCGAAGGCGGCATAATCCTGTGCTGAGTACATAGCGGCACAATCCATCGCTATAGAATCGACGGCATGAAACCTCGTCATATAATAAGTGGCATGAAACCTCGCTATACACCTGAGCATGAATCATCGTCCACATAATAGCGGAAAGAGGCATCGCTATCAACATATCTCGCGGCACTAATCATCGCCAATCCTCATAAAAGAATGAGTCATCGTAAATCCACATAATAGCGGAATGGGGCATCGCTATCAACATATCCGGCGGCATAAATCATCGCCAATCCTCATAAAAGAATGAGTCATCGTAAATCCACATAATAATATCGTATGGCCTCTTACCATATGGGCATCTTACCCCGTGGCATCTTACCACAAATAACATCGCATGGCATCTCACCATGTGGGGCATCTTACCCCGTGGCATCTTACCACAATTAACATCGCATGGCCTCTTACCATGTGGGGCATCTTACCCCGTGGCATCTTACCACATAATAATATCGCTTGGCCTCTTACCATGTGGGGCATCTTACCCCGTGGCATCTTACCACAATTAACATCGCATGGCCTCTTACCATGTGGGGCATCTTACCCCGTGACATCTTACCACAAATAACATCGTATCATTATATAAACATCATATAAACATCATCATTATAAACTTATTCATCATAATCATCATCATAAACATCATATCATCTTTACTCATCATAAACATCATCATCATAAACTTATTCATCATAATCATCATCATAAACATCATATCATCTTTACTCATCATAAACTTACTTATCATAATCATCATCATAAACATCATATCATATTTACTCATCATAAACATCATCATAAACTTACTTATCATAATCATCATCATAAACATCATATGTACTTGTGCAATCATTGCATAATCATAGTATAGAAGTATGGTTTACCGTCTGATGCCCGTACGTTTCTTACGTACCTTCCTTGCTTGAACATTACATGAACAAACGCATTAGTATATTCAATAATAATTGAGACCATACCGAAGTATTCCACTGTCGGTTGTCTACCCAGTCTGTCCTCAGACAATACATCATATCTTTCTTTTCCCTGATTTTCTTACCAAAATCAGATTCCTTGGCACGTAACATATAGAGTGCTAGACATCACTATTAATGCCATCCTATCGTGTTCCATACGATTCCTGCAATCACAATAGTTAGCAGTACCACTTTTCATATCATAAAAGCACATAAACAATTAGTTATGTCGTATAACATTAATGTCATCATACATAAATATGTGCTAACAATAACTTCCTAGGCCCTCAACAGCCCCAATGAGCAACCACTGCTCTGATACCACTAATGTAAGGACCCCAAGCCCTTAACCCTTGATTAGTGTATTAACCACTATGTGTGGCACATGCTTTCAATAAAAAGTCAATCGGGAAGCTCAGTTGATACTTTACCATTGAATGGCAATTACAAAATTTTCTTTAATACCCAATGTTATAAGATCATCAGCCTAACAACAAATAGATTCATAAAGATCGCCCATTACCATCCCCTTTGTGCCACTTTTTACATTGTGGACTTTTATAATACCGGTGCCCACACAAAGCACCCCAGATCCCGAGTCACACTAAAAACCCAACTCATAGGTTTTTCACCCAAATGAGAATACAATCTCAACCTCGGGATCCAGCGATCCCAACTACCCAAATAAACGAGCCCAGAAGGCCCAACACCACGATTAAACTCCAAATCGCCACGTAAAGCAACTTTAGGGGTTATTAACACTCCGGGATTAACATCTATAATCCCTGGTCATCACAAATTGGGTCTCAAAGGTACATATTCGTCATATTTCTCAATCCTATGTAGCGTCCAATGAAATGGAAATGTGGGAATGGTTATAGAGAAAGAGAAAAATGAACCACTACAACAGCACAAGCTGTGAACCACTTCTGAACTAAACTAAGTTTCTTCAAACCATGTAACCACTGAGTGCTGGCAAGAGGTAATTTTTATCATGTATACTATTTTATTAAATAGTAATGAATATTAAAAAATCTTGACTCACAAGAATTTTCTCTCTCTTCACGATGAGAGCCCTTAGTTTTCTCTCCGGACGAACTATGTTCACGTTTATGGTGAAATTTGGTATGTTTCGTTGTTACCCTCTCCTCCTGACCTTCTTCGTGGTTGCTTTGTGTTTTTTGTGCTTGGTATTTTCTGGTGTGGTTTATGGTGTTGGATGCGGCGGGATTTTCGTCGGCGGTAGGGTTTTGGGCGGCGGTGGTGGGCTCTACGGTGGTGGCGGTGTTCTCGCTCTTGGAGGCCGAGTTGGTGAGCCTGGTTGTGGTTGGGGTATAGGTGGAGGTGTTGGTTTCAGCGATAGAGTTAGGGGAGGGTTTGGACTTGGGGTGGGTTCTTCGGTGGTGCTGGTCCCGGAGGTGATGAGAATGGCGATTTTGGGCCTGGTGCACGGGTAGGAGGAGCTTCTAGGAGTGGACTTGGTTTCGCTGGTGTGCTTGGTGGGGTTGGGGGTTTCAACGCTGGTGCCGGAGGGGGTTACCCTGGTCGGCTCGGTCATGGGCAGCTCGATGGGGGTGTTGATGGTGTCTTCAGCCTTTGTTGGGGGGTTGTTGGGGATGGTGGCGGCCTCGATTTTGTCCAGCGGTGGTTGCATGGCAACCCCGCCGCTCGGCATGAGCCAATTATGGTGGAATGTCTGGGTTTGGGGAACACCTTGTGCATTCTTTTGTGTGCAACTGGTTGGTCGTGCTAGCTCCTACATTTTGCTTTGTGTATTCCTTGTTTGTCTTTTTCGTTTTTTTTCTGTCTGTGCTGCATGGTACATATATTTTTGTATGTGGATTTGATGTGATGTCGACTTTTGGATCTCTCCCTTTTTGGCAATGGTTGGACGACACATTGTTCGGGGTGATACAACAAATGGTGTTGTTCCTCGAGGATTCTGGAAATGACAACCATTTCTAGTACTCCGGACCATTCCTGCATTTACCTTCATTTATCTAGGAAGACAACTGCACTCTTGTTTGTCGTTGGTGTACTTTTTATGATGGTTGTCGTTTTAGTTATTTTTGGGTCAAGACTACTTGTTGTAGCGTCATTTATTTTCTCAAGTTTATAAGTTTATAATACATTGCTTTTCCATTAAAAAATATAAACAAAATCCTGACTCACCATTTAAGTTTCGCCGATATTTTTCCGTAACTGCCCCTCCACAAAAAATCATTGCAATTCTGTCTCCACACTCTTCTGTTGCCTTCCGGTGAGATAACAACTCCTCTCCGCTTCTCAATTTGCGAATAATTTCTGAAGTAAATAATTTTTTTATCTGCATATGTTTTGCGTATTTCACTTTTTTTTGTGATTTTGCTTTTAATTTCTTGTTGATTTAAATTGATGATTCCTCATAGCTTAATCCTCAACGGCATGTGTAAATTAATCGTAGTTTTTGTTTATTTCAGTTCATTTACGATTATTATAAGCTCTGAAATTTAAGCCTTCTCTACTGCGTGTATGTTGGATACTATTTTCTAATTTGTTGCTTTACTTTCTGCATCTTTGATGCTTTTACATCGAATCTATCTGAGCATAGGCTCAAAATATTTGATGAATAATAGGAGGCTGCCAGATGATGCTGAATCTTTTTTTGTGGTTCATTGTGATGAATTATCCGTTTTAGATGATTCGTCTTTTTTCTTCCGATTAATTCTAGATTTGGTGAGAGTGATTTGTGCTCTTTAACGACCAAGAGTTGCGAGAATAGTTTATGAATGCGATTAGCTTTGACTTCCATTTCAGAATGTGTGGGAGATGTATCATTTCTCCAAAAGCAAGCCTATTGTTTATTGAATATGCTCCTATTTAGACTAACGAACATGTAAGTCCCTTTGTATAGGTAGATTTCTTTCAGAATGCAAAGTTCAAGTTAAAGTTCTGAATTGAAAATTATAGGCTTATTGTCATGCATGTAACAATTATCT
Organism: Haberlea rhodopensis; assembly: GCA_907163345.1. Classification (NCBI taxonomy): domain Eukaryota; kingdom Viridiplantae; phylum Streptophyta; class Magnoliopsida; order Lamiales; family Gesneriaceae; genus Haberlea; species Haberlea rhodopensis. The sequence continues at coordinate 2,225,709 of CAJQUN010000060.1, forward strand.
CCCAGAGACTGTCCCTTTGCCAAACTCGCTATTATTTATGATTTTTTTGTTACATAATAAGAGAATTCATGTGACATTTTGTAATTAATATGTTGTAGCATGTTGTTGATCTAATTAATTTTAAGAAGACCTGATTGCTGTTCTGTGGTCGATTTTGAATGATGCCATTTGGATGCCTTATTGCTTTTCCAAAACCAAGCTTATCGCTTACAGTACCTTTCTTAGAGAGGTCATTTCACTAATGTACCGAGAACACGAGTAAACATTTAGTTTTCCTAGAATTGTCAATCGAACGTGAGCTAGGAACTTCATGTTCATAGTGGTTGATAATCATGAAATGTAGTGGCCTACTCAAGTTTACAGGGCATTTCCCTTCGATGAGATGATTAATATTTGTGGTGTTGTCACTGGCCAAGGCTTCACAATTCACACAAGAGCTGCTATATTATACTTATTTATGTTCTATTTATCTTGTTCAGTGTCACCTTCTCATCCCATCTCAAGGCAATCTCCATGCTTTGTTGTCAAAATTTTGACGAATCAATTCTTTTGTTATTTTCTGAATCATCTGTTTCTTTCCTGTAGGTGTGAATCAAGTTTATAAACATCAATCGATACTCTTAGTACTTACCGTCAGTTATGGAATTGAATCCCATAAAAGATGCTTTTGATCGTGTTACAAAGAGACATAAATTGTCATTTTCAAAATCTCAAGAAATGATTGAACAGATTGGACAAGAAATAGAACAGGCTTTATCAATAATACAATCAGCTCAGGATTCTACAACTCCAACCGACCATAAGTCGGTCCTCGATGAATTAAAAACAAAGTTAAAGGAAAGAGGTCCACTCAGCCATTTGGAAGGCACACAGAAAGAACTGAATATTGCTTTGAGCAAGTATCCCAAGCTTCTTGAGAAATCCTTCAATCCTGACATCTCAAAGGCTTATCGTCATGCTGATTTTGATATCCACACTGTTAATCAAGTAATTGCCAGTCACTTCTATCAGGAGGGCCAATTTGATCTCGGTGATTTATTCGTAAATGAGTCAAAGGAACCTGATGCTGCTGCGAAGAAATCTCCTTTTCTGGAAATGTATCAAATACTGGAGGCCATGAAATATCGGAATCTGGAGCCTGCTTTGAAATGGGCGACAAATAACCACGAGCTCCTTCAACAAAATGGATCTGATATCGAATTTAAACTTTATCGCCTTCAGTTCATGGAAATCTTGCAGAAAAGGGGCAGAGATGAGGCTTTAAAGTATGCTAGAGCCTTTTTGACCCCTTTTGCATCCAATCATATGGCTGAAATCCAAAAGCTCATGGCTTGTTTATTGTGGGCTGAAAGACTCGATTCCTCACCATACGCTGAACTACTTTCTTCCATACACTGGGAAAAACTAGCTGAGGAAATCGCCCGACAGTTTTGTAATCTTTTAGGACAGTCAGATGAGAGTCCATTGGGAGTGACGATTGCAGCTGGCGCTCAGGGACTGCCAACCCTTCTGAAGCTTATGAATGTAATGACCGGCAAGAAGCAGGAATGGCAGTCTATGAAACAATTACCTGTACCCGTTGATTTGGATAGAGAGTTTCAGTATCATTCGATATTCGTATGCCCAGTGAGTCGAGATCAAGCAAGTGAAGAGAATCCTCCTATGCTCTTGTCATGTGGACATGTACTGTGCAAACAATCTATCACTAAGTTGTCAAAAAATAACAGCACGAGGCCATTCAAATGTCCTTATTGCCCCACCGAAGTCGAAGCAGGTCAGTGTAGACAGTTGTGTCTCTGATAATGTTAAATAGTGTATAATTATTGTTCAAAATCCTTAATTTGCTTATTTACACAATCTTTCCAACTTAGCTCATCGCACATAAAAAACGAACATGCTTCTCTGATGAACTAAATTCATGTAATTATGGACTTGGTGTTATTTAGAGTAGATGTTGTCATGATTGTGTTTCTGCTTAGTTGTTGTGTTATGGATTAATGGTCTATTGTTTGATGACCATTATTCAAATATTAATACCAAACTTCTTGGTGTTCGTTTTGGTTCTCTCTCTTCGTAATTATGATGTGTTTGAATTTCAATCTCATTGAATTTCGTCACTCCAATCATGCTTAATAGCTTCATTCCTTTATGATTTGACACTCTTCTTTATTTCTTTCCACTTACTCGTGGTGTCAAATATTTTTTCTAGGTAAACCTATCCACAAGAATAGTTTTGGTCTCTTTCTTTACCTTTTTACTTGTATATTTGACCAAATAAATTTGGTAATTACTTCAATACCAACCAACTCTTTTGCACGAATATCTCAGCATATAATATTTGAATAATTGTTTATTTTGGGATGACTGCAGGGATTGGTCCACAATATTTATAATTTTTTTTTAATAATGCATGAATTTAAATCTTTTCGGGTGAAAAAAAAAGGATACATCACCCGCCCTCTTGTCTCCTACGGAGAAAGTATTTTAAATATTCAACCTACATAAAATGAAACTAGGTTGCAGGCTTGATGTAGGCATCCGGTTGAAAACAAATTTGTACGGATGGTGTACAAGGGAATATGAGGTATCCTCCTTGCTATATATATGTTTCAATTTACTAATTTAAACAACAAAAGTCACATTTATGCATCAACTCTTGTACATGAAAAAATATGTCTTTTGGAGGAGGAGAAATATTTTTTTGTATATATTTTATGTTAAAGTTCACGTCATCTGCATTTATGTATCCACTAATATATTTTGCTTTATGAGTCTTGGTCTTAAGTCTTATCTAAGACAGATTAAAATTGGTTCTTCACCGACTCCCACTTTATAGCTTTTAAGGTGCGCAATTTCAGGAATACACAAAATAATAAAGAAAAAATTCACCCTTTTTGGGGGATATTTTCAAGCCACGCTTTTCACCGTGAAGAAGTTCTACTTATTCTTTTCCATAAGAATATTTTACACATGAATCAAATGAGGAGAAACACTTTGCTTGGTGTAAACCATTGGATGTATGTGTTCGGTATTGGGTCAGGTATAATTTAATGATATAACAGGTGAAAGATTTACCATGTTGTGAAAATTAATGGATATGTATATTTCGCGTAAGATCTATGTGTATTTCGGTTTGATGTGTATCCATATAGGAAGAATCTTCCTATACATCGTACAAGTGTATGATGTATGAGTATATATACAAATGATGCCACCTTAAGGACGATGTTATTGGGGCTAGATCAAGCCTTATTTCAGAATTCAGGTTATTTATTTTGGACATGTAAATCTTCAATAAAAATACGTGTTTTTGTAAGCATTTTGTAATATTCTTGTCATCCTTTTCGTTCCACTTTTTTTTTTTGGGGGAATTCCTAACCTAACGATGTCATTAGTGCATTGGAGGTAACGAGGTACTATCTTCACGTCATATGTAATATACAATTCAATCATTTGTTTGCTACATCTAGGTTTTAGGGTTTGGTTGAGGGCTATCCCAAATGATCAACTGTTAGATATGAATATTTACGTTCAATATAGATGAGAAATATTCTAATACATAGCCTGTGGAGGATAGCAACTACTTAACAGGTTTTGGATCTGTTTCCTAAACCACGAGAATAAAAAGAAAAATATTCTCTAGTATGTTGTGAGATCATGATTCGACTATTTATAATTATTTGATAATAAAAAAAGTACACTTCTTCAAAATATCGAGAGATGCAACCACTTTTTTATCACATATATCTAGTATAGAAAAAGTTGTAGGAACAGAAAAATAAATCACCTCTACTACTACTTCATTTTGAATGTGATCTTTTATTTTGCACAACAAATGAAAATGACTTGAATTATTGAATTTCTATCGTGGTATTTGGAAATTAATAAAACCCATCTCCATCTTGCTTTGAATCTAGTCGCCAATTCTTCTAATAGTTGAGTGCCACGAGTCAATGTATCGTGGTACTTTATATCATATCGAAATTCGAAAAATTTGTCGAGAATGACTGTACACTACATGTATATTCATTTCCACAACAATGTGAGCGTAATAATAAAATAGGTAAAATTATGCGGGATGACTGAGTTGGTGAAGTAGGTGAACGTGCAAGTATTTATTCACAAGTTTGATTTCTCATGCCAACACTCTCTCGGGGGTTTTACTTGGCTATTTTACTTGGTTGACATTATTTGCAGCGTATTGCATTAGTCCGAGAGTTTAACTCAGTGCACATCCAAAAATTAGCGGTGTGTATTCCCAATCATAAAAAAATAGGTAAAATGATTGTATAGTGTATTTTTTTGGTGGAAGATGCGTTCAATGAAATGTGAGATTTTATTTTTGAGATATGACGAGTACAATGCAGGCAATTGTGGAGTTTTCAATACGTCATACTTGTTTCTTGCGTTTGAAATAGTGATGTCATATTAGACTTTGGCCTCATGAAGAATAGTTTTTAAAGGATAATTTATTGTTTAAAATAGTGTCTGTCAAATTCATCAAAGTTCTTCACTCGTTTAATAAATTCATTTTGTATCCTATACATCAACAATGCACTAATTTTGTCCTCTCCAAATCATATAACATTTTTCTTAAAAAATAAATTCAAAACTCATCAAATCATCAATATGCTCTGTTTTGTTCTTTAGGGTCAAATTAAAATCGAGTAAGAAAACAAATTAGATAAATGTTGATGAGCAATATTATGATTTAAAGCTAATTCCCGTATTTTTTTCTTTAAAAAAATTGTTTTTATTTGAATAATGATTATTCTTACCCAATTATCTCCCGATACAAAACGAGATACATTCCAACAAACCGTGGTTTACTCTAAGTCACATAATCTATATATCATATCTGTGTACTGGTGCTCCGGTCACGATCTTACATGTGTGGCACGTTTTAAGACGAACTAAATTTTATTAAGTGGCAATTTAAGTTTTACGAAATCACGATTTATTGTTAAACCTTCTTAATTTTCCGAAAGAAAAAGAAAGGCAAAAGACAACGAAAAAGATTGCTAGTAGGAATATTAGATTAACAAAAACACAATTAAAGATTTTATTGAATTACAGTCATATAAATCGTCATTTTGTACCTTATTTTGAAATATGACTTTTTGAATGATGATATTTGTTAATAACTTAATATTGTAATGATCTAAGTCATGCGAAATATGATGTATATTAGATATGTTTAATTTTATTTTATGAAAATTGACGTACTCGCACATGCACACCGACATCCATCCGCGCATCAAACTTACGTGACTTAGGGTCTACTAATGAATTCTGTGTGCTTTCATTAACATCATAATTAATGTTAATAACATTGTCTAAAAATATTTTATATTTAATAAATATAGTAAAATTAGATAAATAACTACTTAAAAAATTCGATAAATAACAATTAAAAAAACATGGGAAAATAAATACAAAAAGCTGAGATCCCTATCCCACAGTCACTGCCTCGATCAATCATATCCTTGTGGGGCATCTCATTTCCTTTTCAAGAAAACGTCTTACTATTGCCACACCACTTCCTCCCTACTATTTTTTTAATTATTTATACATTTTTTTTTATTTTATTGTTTCAAGACTAAAATCTCGCATTTTCAAATCCATATAAATCGCTAACCCTATTCAGCGATTTCTTCATTATTGCTAATTTAGCCAGCCGTTCAGCTGCTCTCCAAGCGGAAGTGGGCGTAAGTGGCTCAGCTTTCAACTCAATCGCAGCTTCCCTTTCGTGGTTGTTCCTCCTTTGCTGCACCTGATCCTGTCTCCTCCAATTCAACTCCGCCAGCTCAGTTTCCAACTCGCGAACAAATTCCTCACCCGAACACGAACTGGATTGCAGAATCAGAGCCCTAGCTGAAGCTAACATGTGGTAAGCCCCGGCAATGTCGTTCCTATCGGCCATTCTCCTACTCTCGACTAAGGCGCGAGTGGTGACAAAGAGGCATCTCAGAAGTTGGGATTCGCGAATGGATGAGGACCCGATGACGCGTGGACACGGAACTAGAATTACGCCTTTGTCGTGTATTAGCTCTTGAGTTGACGGGTCTTTGTACTGACATCGGACGAATAGTCTCCGGTGGGCCACGGTAGCTCGACCGGCAAACGGAGATTGGACTTTCAATTCGATCAACACATCTCTCTCTTCGTCGGAACATAAGTCACCCATTTTACACCAGCTTGACCCGGATCCGAGAAATGTGGGTCGACCTCCGTGTGCGGAGTAAACCGCCGAGATTTCGCTAGGAGCCGAATCGGGCGTGAACCCAAGCTGAAATTTTAAATCTTGGATAACAATGCTTAGTGAGTTTGTAATACATTTCGCGAGAGTTTGATCCGGCAGCTTGTTGATACTCACGCTTAGGTTCACGGAATGTACTGGGATTTCTGAGAATAGACTGTGTGACACGGTAGAGCCACCACGGTGACCGTCAGAGAATAGCATGATGGCAGTGACTGGGTTTCTCTCTCGGCGGTCCTCGATAATTTTGGCAGCCTTTTTGAGCGAATCCATGACGCTCGTGGCGCTGTCGTCCAAGGGGATGATGGCATCGATTATTCGACGCGCATCCTTCTTTCCTGCTGTTGTCATTCTCCGTAGGGGTAATAAACGTTTTGAGGTTGAGGAGAATGCCACGATTGAGAAGCGGTCTGCGTCCGTGAGGGAAGAAACCACCATCCTCATTGCTTTCTTCATCAAATGAATCTTTTCTAAATTCACACTCCTGCCAACGTTCACCATGGTCACCAAGTCAATAGGAGCTCTGCAAGCGTGCTTCGCACTCGCCGCCGGAGCTCTGACTTTCAAAACAACAGCATAAGTTTCACTGCTTTTACTAATAGACACCACGGCCATTTCGGAGAGCAGACCAAACTCCACTTTCTGCATTTTCACTTCCTTCAAAACCACATTACTCGCAGCGAAAAAACCTGGGAATTCATCATTTCTATCCTCGTATTCATCGGATTCGGGTATTGCGTTGAATCTTGCACCGGATGTTGGAGACAACAGTGGGTCATCATCGTTGTAGACCTTCAAAATTGATTTTTTTACATCTCTCTTCTGTTCAAAATCTTGGGCACGACTTTGAGTTGGGGCGGGTGTTGATGGAGAGAGATGAATTTCCTTCCATGTGGAATTGCAAATTGGGCATGTAAGCGAACTCTGCTTCCTTACTTGGGCGGCGATGCACGGGAAATGGAAGCTGTGGCGGCACTCTGCCGTGAATATGGCGGTTCCCCGCCCGGTCTTCAGTCCCTCCAAGCATATTTCGCACCTACTCTGCAAAAAGTACAATGACAACAAAACACCAAAAACAGAATCATTACCAAATTATGAGGAGCTAAAGATTCTTCAACTTTAAAAGAAATAATAGGATAAAAATTATATACCTTAGAATGTCGGAGGCTTGATTTGAACAGAGAAAAAGTGGATGGGGAGCGAGGGGAAGAAGGGGTGGAGCGATTCAAGAATCTTGGACCAATTCTCGTTCTGCAATGGAGTTTTGGGCTTTGCGGAGCAGAACTCGCCTGAACCGCAGCATCCGGCGGTGCCGAAGCTGCGTTCGCGGTGGTTCGACACCTGAGAGTAGGGCTAAACACAGGCTGAGACTTCATCCGGGGGGTCGAAGGATTCGAGAAAAACCCACCAAATCTTGAACCAATACTCGGACTTGGATTAGTTTCTGATTTCTCTTTGATACTCGTTGAATCCCTTTCTTGATCTTTCAGAACCGAAGTGCAAAATGCTCTTCTCCATCCCAAAACCATTGTGTCAATTTAACGAAAGGAGTAAAAGCTCAACTTCCTCAAATATTATGGTAATTTCACAATGTAATACCACTGATTTGAACTGGGATTTTGGAATTTTGTTGGAAAAGTTGAGGAAGAAAACGATGAAGAAGAGAGCTAAAAGTGGATTAGGTAAAAGAGAAGACAAAGGGGGATAGAAGAAGAAGAAACACAGACCTAACAGAGATAAAAAAACAAAAACAAATCCACTCTTTTATTTATTATTTTTATTATTATCTATTATTATATTATAAAGAGATAGTATACCAGAAAAAACTATTTTGATCATTTGATATGGTCATATATTTATCAAAATATCCACAAATTTTTTATTAATCATAAATAAAATATCAATATATAAAATGATTGAAATATCCTTGAGACTTTTAATAATTTCAATTTATCATAATATATTATATTCTTAAAATGTCTATAATATCCTTAATAATATTGTCAATTGCAATATCATCATATCACATAATATTTATAATTATATATTTATATTGTAATTTTATACCATATAAATTTTTTTTAAAAATTTATATAAAATTATGGGTACACACATTGCGGGCCAAAATTTACTTAATTATTATTATTTTCTAATTTCTCTTTCAGAATTTCACAAAAGCTCCAAAACAACATTATATATATCTCCTACTTCATTTTTATTAGAATTTATATAATCATATGCTAGAAATCCGCTCTGTTCCATTTCCCAAAAAAATGCATCATTGCTTTTCCATTATATTGGGATTTGCAATTTTAATCTTTCTAGTCAATTAGTTCGGCCATTTCGTGTTGGTAATTTTTGTTGAAAAATGATATAAAAAGATGTAAGGAAAAATATTTGAAGGACAAATAATTGTGGTATAAATATGCGACTTTTACTTTCTTGTTTGAATATAATTTAAGATGGTCTTTTTAAGGAGAGGTATATTGTCACGCCTCGAAACCGTGAACGCTAACACTTATATTAATTTTTCCAAAACATATATCGTAATCGGATCATAAACTGATATGAATGCATCTTAACATAATTACTCACATCAAGTCATAGCATAATATATCATTTTTCATATACGTTAAGCACAATAAATCGTCTAATTTCATCTTGGTACTTATATCAGTCTCAACCTAGAGATAATGTCATAACATCAGATCACCCACGAATAAAGGTTTGGACTTCCCAGAACAACGGCTAACCACCGTATCAGGTCAGAAAAACGGTTATAATCCCACCACATCAGGGCCACAAAGAATTTCTTCCAATCGAATTTTGAAACTATAGTGCTTAAAAAATATAATTTTCATCAAAACTTCGTAATTTCAATATAATTCACATAATCGATTGAAGTTTCAAAACATACATATGATTTTTCAAAAACAAAACTAATATATAACAAAAGCACACTTACAGATATCAGAAACGATTCTTGCGTGTTTCAATGAATTTGGGTGGCAAAAACGTGACGAACTACCTCTCCTTTCATTGCTGAAAATTTCACACCTTTTAGTGTGAGCTAATGTATGTTTCGAAAATTGTGTGAATTGTGTGAGATTTTCAAGTCGTTTTGGTACTCTAATATTTATAAAGTGTAAATCTCAAGAGTCCTAGTATCTTACTATCTCGGCGATTCAATCATGTCTTTCAGAATCCGTCATATCTTTTAAATTATGATAATATTTCTCAATATTATCTCTTCACTTTTAATACTATCTTTACACAATATTTGACTTGATTAAACAACTTAAGTAGTTAACTTGGTTTAAACAACTCTAATTATAATTTGACCAAATTCTAATATGTGATTTTGTTGAAAAAATCAGATTTTCACACATATTATATAATATAAAACAAATATATGGGTTTTTTTGTAATTTAAAAAGTGACTGCCAAATGAAGGTTAAAAAAGCCTTAAGTCAACGGGTCACCTGGCATACAAAATTTTATCTCCACCTTCGCCCGTAAGCTTCGCTATCTCAAACTTTTTACTTCTTTTTGGAAAGCCTTTTTCTGAATTTTCCGATCTTATTTTATATTTTTGAGATCGAATCCAAATGTTTATCTTTACCGAATTCACGTGATTTTCTGACAGTATTAAGGTTTAGTATAATTTTAGTGATTTAGCGGTGTATTGGTGATAGATTTTTATTGACTTGTAATAGTTTTTATAAAGTTTAAAAGTCTATATGTATTTAATCCAAACTTTTATATACTCCATAAAAGTATAGTGATATTCTAAACAGGCTTTCGTAGAGCTTTTAAAAGTCAGGTGATATTCAAACTTGACTTTTTAAAAGTCTATAGGTATACAAAATTTCATAGACTTTTAATGACTTCTGTTGAAATCTTTACGTACAAACTTTGATACCCCATTTCATCCCAAAAAAGCTAAAAATTCTCATTCATTTATAGTAAAGATTTGGAATGACTTTTAAATCCTAATTACCCCCATATCTCTTTACGTTTATTTTCATTTTCGGCATTGTCACCTCCCATTGGCTTTTCCTCCCCTATTTTCTGCATGCATGATCGCTATTATTGTAAGGACCCCCGTGCCCTTAACCCGTTGTTAGTGTATTAAGCCATACCATTAGTGCATATAATCATACAATCATGGGGAAAACTATATGCTAGTGCAACACCATATACTATCCAGAAAATTTCTTGCATTCAATCCACATAATATTCAAATTCCCCAACCAAGATTATTCATATAACATGCACCCTCATAATACACTAACATTCTCTTAATTCATTTAGCAATTCCATATTTAATTGCATGCAAACCATAAATGAATAGAGAAGAGCCGTAGCCCATTTATACATTCCATATACACGTACAATGTACTCATGTAAGAGCACCCAATGAACACGCGTGTATCTAATGTATAAAACACTCTCCTGGATACCGTAACTGGTGCTTCGACCCTGGAAGCACCTCCCCAAGCGCAACTCGATCTCAACTCTGGATCTATGTACCTATCCAACCAGCTCTGGTGCCTCGATCCTGGAAGTACCTCTAATCAACAGCCCGGGGTCAACTCCAAAGCCGCTGCTACACCTGTAACACCTGTAAATTATGAATTGCAATGTTATGATTATTGGATTGGTGGTATTGGTATGCTCACCCCGTGTGGGGGCTGTCTCTGTTGGGGCAGGTGTTACAGGTGTAGCAGCGGCTTTTGAGTTGAGCCTGGGCTGTTGATTAGAGGTACTTCCATGATCGAGGTACCAGTGCTGGTTGGATAGGCACATAGATCCAGAGTTGAGATCGAGTTGCGCTTGGGAGGTGCTTCCAGGGTCGAAGCACCAGTTACGGTATCCAGGAGAGTGTTTTGTACATTACATACACGTGTGTTCATTGGGTGCTCTTACGTGAGTACATTGTACGTGTAGGAATGCTAATACCCCAAAATGCCCCAAAATACTAATACATCCACACATACATCATGATTAATTAAAAATCATCTGTTTTCAAAAACTCTCTCTCCAACATCAATCCCCATACATGCCCCAACATAAGGCACCACGGACTCCAAGTCCCACTAAAAACCCAACTCATAGGTTTTCCATCAAAATGAGAATACAATCTCAACCTTTGGATCCAAAGGTCCCAAATGCCCGATTTAACAACCTCGGGAGACCCAACACCGCAAATAAATTCCTAGTCGCCACAATTAAAAATCCATCAAGGATTAATACCACACCGGGATTAACACCATTAATCCCCGGGCATCACAATTATTTTAAACAGTATTTTAGCGATTGTGTACAGCAAGTGCACAGTGTCAAGTTTTAGTATAATGATATGAAAAGTACGATTGTCGAACCCACGAGCACTAGGAAATAAGTATCAAACTCCACTAGTTTAACTATATTTAGCCTACAAAAAATGGTTGTGATTAATTAACTAAAGTGACGAATTAACTCAATAATTAACCCAACACATAAGAACGAATAAGATTAGAATCAATAGAGACAATTATCAAGACTTTCGGTTCACCCATGCAATTCTCCACAACTCGCATATAGTTAAGAATTAAATTCAAACGATCCAAGGTGACAAGTTTTCCTAATACACTTGTTATACCTTGATCCGGTTATAACAAGTCTAATACTAAGATGCAACAAGACAATAATCATGCGCTTATTTAACACTCAATATTGTATGTCGATTTATGAAAGCTTCTAGCCTTCGATTTGGTAAATCTATTGCTATCACACATGTATTTGACTTTATCTTTCGATCTTAGTATAAAATCCACGGTTTAATTTACTATATCGTATTGCAATCTCTTATGGTCAATTCAGTTTCAATAAATAATCAATCAATGATGATTAATCCATTGAAAGCATGAACAACAATAAATTAAACTCAAAGTATTGTAAGAATCAATCAAAACTTAATTAAAATTATGGGTTCAAAACATGGGATCCCCTAAGTCTTGACAACAAAACTTAGCCAACCATAGTCATCAAATAATAATGAGAAATCATGTTTTTCAACAATCTAAACATTAATACTTTGATAAAAACAAAGAGCATAGTTTAGGAATACTAAATTAACGATAGGCGTTGACTCCTTGCGTTGCTTCGTCGTCCCGTCTCTTTTGATGCCTTCTTCTTCAATGGTTTGATGGTATGAATGATGGTAGATGATGGAGAGGGTGTGAAGGCTTAGTTGTAGGGTGAATTATGAGCCAACAAATCCTATTTTCGTCCAAGGAAAGTCCATAAATAGTGGTGGAGGAGTTTTCATAATTTAGGACACAAAATATCCAACAAGGAAACAAAATCTCGAATTTTTTGGGATTGGCGATCTATCGCTGTCAGTTGCCGATCAATCAGCAGATTATTCTGATTTTATTTTTCAAATTTCTCAAAGCGGCGATCGATCGGTAGGAATTGGCGATCGATCACGAGAATTTTCTGGTCTATGGCGATCGATCAGTAGGAACTGGCTTTCGACCGCGAATTCTAAAATTTCACAATTTTGCGATTTCGTCCCTCCTTTTTCGTGTTTGCTCGGTTTGGTCCTTTTTCATCATTTATAGCTTAATTCATCCACTTTTATGCATTTGAACCTGGATTCCTGAAATATACAAATATATACCAAAAAGCGTAATATTTTCTAGAAATCACTACAAAAACACCCCTAATCTTATATCAAATTAAGTGTAAAAATAACACTTATCAATGTATCATTTCTTTAATTCCTAATGTGCAGGCAGGAAGTATGTTTCTGTATATCTATGTGTATTATATAGAAGATGCAACACAGAAACGTGGAATTGTGGTGAATACCGAAAGAATATTCAATTATTTTTTCACATCTTATTTTTTAATCTAATATAATACTAATATTTACACAAGTATTTTGATAAAATAACAAGTTAATATGCTCATTTTTATATTAAATGATAGATCTTAAAACGATTGGACGGGTCATCTATAAACAATTATAATAAATATTTTTCTAAAACAAAAGGTTTTTATAACGATATAAATTATTATGTTTAATTTAAAAAGTATGTTTTACGAATATTTATATTAGTTAAATATTATCAAAAAATATTTTAGTTTATACAATTTTATTTAATAGGAAACTTTTGTTTCATTATATTGATTATATATGAACAATAATTGAATCCTCAAAATCGTCATCTTGAAGATGCAAAAAAATTGTTCAATCTTTGGAATGCTAAAGAATTGAATAGCGATTTTTCACATTTTTTGCTTTAAATAAGTAAAGTTTGTTTACATTAATTGTAAAAAATATATATTATAAGTTGAAGAAGTTATTTATTTTCAATATTTAGTTCGATGAAATCAATTATAAGTTATAATCTATAAAAAAAAATTTATAATTTCGTATAATTCTATAAAAGTTATTAGAAATCTATCAATTTCATAAAGTCCATCATTTAAAAAAGATTTGTTAGTTCCGGATCTTATCGATGAGATTTTAAAGATGACAAAACATATCAGACCGGATCGAGTGAAATCAGACTGACCAGAACGATCGCCCAAAACAGATCAAGCTGATAAGATGACAAAGCATATCAGACCGGATCGAGGGTAATTAAACTGACCAGATCAATAGCTCAAAACAGAACAAGCTGATAAGGCATATTATATATCAGACCGGATCGATGGATTTCAGGCTGACTAAACCGAAGCTTCAGATCGATCTCTATCTTTATCAGATCAGAGCAGCTTAGGATATATACAGAATGGCTCCTCAGTCCGAATCAGTAACGGCTATTTATTGTAGCATTTAATGTTGTAATTAATGCTACAAAGGACCAAAGACTGAAGATTGCCATAAAAGGTAAGAAGACAAAGAGTAGCTTACCTGACAGTCGCCGAAAGTATGAACCAGAACGGCAAGTATCCTGAAGAAGAAGACTGAAGCCTACTCAGAGTTTAAGCAGAGTCATAGTTGCACTTTAAGGGAAATAATGTCGTTGGTACATACAACTATAAAAGGATGCAACAAAGGGAATAGAACGACTCTCGCTGATCAAATTGAAAAACACACAAGAAAGCAAAAAACAGCCCAAGCTTACAAGCTCAGAAGCTCTCGAGCTAAAATCATTCTTAAGCACGTTTACTTTGTAACATTTGATCATTTAGGATCACTGTGCGCATCTTGTGTTTTCTGTGTTGAAAAATAGAAGTGAGAAACTTATTGTAACTGTCAGACAAAGTGTGTCTGAGCAGATCGAGTGACTAGAAGTTTCAGATTGGTAGGGAGGTAAATCCAGTCTGAATCGGGTTTGTACAACAGGATTGTATAAATCAAAGTCTTCTAGTATAAACCTTCCTTAATTGGAAGAAGGGGAGACGTAGAAGGATTACACCACCTTCGAACTTCCAGAAACATATCCTATGTATCTTATTTCTGCACTTGTTCTTTCATACTAGCCATCGAGCCGTTCTTACATATACAAGAACAGACCGTTCCGCACTTATACTTTCAGTGGTCTGTTCTGTACAAGAATTGATTAAGAAACAGATTTCTTTCACTAATCCGAAAGAAATCACAAAGGATTAATTTTTAGAAGGAGTGTTCATTCACCCCCCCTCTAAACACTCCGGACCGATCCTAACAAGTGGTATCAGAGCAGGTCATCTTAATCAGCAAATCACTCGAGCTGATGGCATCATTTAACAAAATTCCTATGTTCTCAAAAGAAGACTATGATGACTGGAGAATCAGAATGCAAGCTCATCTGGCAGCTCAGGATGACGATATGTGGTTCGTCATCACTGATGGACCAATGAAGATTCTAAAAATAAATACAACAGTCGCCATTACTGGTGGTGAACCACAAATGGTAGAAAAGGACAGATCCCTCTGGACGAATGAGGAAAGAAAGAAAGCAAATCTCGATAATGTGGCCAAAGACATCCTGTTCAAGACATTGGATGTAAGGACCCCAAGCCTTTAACCCTTGATTAGTGTATTAACCACTATGTGTGGTACATGCTTCTATACAAATCAATCGGGAAACTCAGATGATGCTTACAAAATTCCCTTAACATTCAACGTTATAAGATCATCTCTACTAACATATAGACTCATAGAGTTGCCCATTACCATCCCCATTTTGCCACATTTCACATTGTGGACTTTTATAAAAATTTGGGCAGAGTCTCCCCATAAATAGGGCTATCCCGAAATAAAAGCACAACACAATATATAGTTCCCGGCCAGGGAAAACACATACTCAACAGAACACAGCAACGCTAAGTAAATTCCCAGCCAGGGAAGACACCACACATAAGACAACATAGATGGGTTTCAACACCCACACAATACACCCATGACTCTCATATCATTAGCAATTCTACTCTTAATTGCATGCAACATAGAATGAAAGAGAGAAAGGCTCATGCCTTTATATACAACCCATATACAAGCATAACCGTGCTCACATGCGAGCATCATAAATATGTATATAACCCTCGGGTGTATATATGTACTCTATACGATACCGTGCTCCATCAAGCCCTGGTACCACGATCCTGGGAGTACATCCAATCAACAGCTCGAGCTCGACTCCAAAGCCATCGATGTACCTGTTCACCTGCCCCAACAGAGACAGCCCCCAACGGGGTGAGCATACCAATACACGAAATTTCATAATCACAATAATGAAATTCATAATTTACAACACAAGTAAATATTAATGAATTTTAAATGATACTCCCTGGATGGCAACATCCTCATCCGGGATTCCGTGTACTGTCCCTGTTCTCACAATCATCAAACTCGTCAAATCTCATAAATCAGTAAATCAACACATTGATTTAACTCATAGCATGCCTGATTCTCAAGTATCAATAATCAATGATTCCAAGTTCATTATACATACAAATATAGATATCTCAATATCTAGTACTGATTTCTCAATTTCACTATCAATCATAGATAGCTCAAATGCCTAGCATTTATTTTACTAATTTCCCATTATACTTAGACATCTCACATGTCTTATAATGAGCACATGATCCCACGATCATTCTCAGGCATCTCAAATGCCGTACAATAGTCATATAGACTCAGTACCCCATATATATCAACACATATATGCATATAGCCATACCCACAACCATCTAATGCAATTATAACACATTATGCATTTCACAATTGTTATCACGTAAAGTAATGCTCGTACGTCGCACGTACCTTAAATCTCCGAAGTCCGAGCCAAACCTTGCTCGAGTTCCATGCTCCGAGGAACGATGTGCTAACACGATAAATTAATTCACAATTAATTACGAACATGCAACTCATGCTCAAGCACACCCATAACCCTCAAAAATATTGTCAACACAAGACAATAAACCAATGTCGAAAATCGCTCAAGAATACCCCACAAATTCTCGAACCTTCACAACACAAATCGAACCCATTTAAACACTATAATTCATCTAAAATATGAATTAATCAATCCATAGCATGAATAATCATCCTACATGCCAAACCCCCAAATTCGAAATCCAAACCCCTAAAATTCGGACACAAGAAGCATCCTTATACAACTAAAGCATGTAATAAACGACCCATAACAAGAATCGCCACACCCCTGCCAAAGATTACAATTTTCGAACCCATTCACGCACACATCACAAATTTCGAACCAACCCTCACGAAATTCGAAATTAATTCGAGCCAATAAATCACAATTAGGCAGGGAATCACATCACAAGCATGGAAAAGGGGTTAGGAAGATTACCCAAACGAAAATCGGAAGAAATCGGACCAAAATCGAAGAACCCTAGAAATTGGGGATCGGCGCACTTCCGCAAAATCCGACTTCCACACGCGATGAAACTTCGAATTGATGGAGGGGAAAGCTGCGTCTCGTCGGGACGAAGCCGGCGGCGGGTCGCACGCGCCGAACGGCGGCCGGACGGCGGCGGGCGCACGGCTGGAAGCGACGGGTCGAGGGAAGAAATCGGGAATGGCTACGGGAGAGAGAGTGACGGGTTGGAGGAGGAGGAGAAATGATTTCCAATTAAAATCTCGGGCTCAACTAGTATTTATAGCCAAAATACCCCGAAATACTAATAGTCCCACAAATACATCATGATTCATTAAAAATCATCTGTTTTCAAAAACTCTCTCTCTAACTCAAAAACCCCCTACCGGTGCCCACACCAAGCACCCGAGATTCTGAGTCACACTATAAACCCAACTCACAGGTTTTCACCGAAATGAGAATACGATCTCAACCTCGGGATCCCACGATCCCAACTACTCAAATAGACGAGCCCAGAAGGCCCAACACTTCGATTAAACTCCAATTGCCACGTAAAACAACTTTACGGGTTATTAACACTCCGGGATTAACATCCCTAATCTCAGGTCATCACAATATCCCCCACTAAAGAATTTCGTCCTCGAAATTAGCACCGGTGTATCACATAACACCCAGGCTACACAACAACATGAAGTCATAACCTCGATTCTTGACCATATCAGAATCGTCTCAATAAACGCGAGGATACGTATCTCACATCAAACTCTGAAACAGAGCGACTTTACCAAAACCAACATACCCAAGAGGCAAAAGTACCTCGATGCGGTTCATCCCAAAAGTCAGTCCCTCATGACTGCAAAACAACCAATACTTACGACCGTAGATCGGACAGTCATCCTTAGTTCTAATACAACCAGTAAGAACGCATCCTGGATGACACCTCAACCGTGAGAACGTTGACCTCGTGTCAAACTCTGGAGTGGAATAGACTCCCAAATCCATCATAACGTCAAAGATCGTCAGCACAACTCAACGCTAACAGTCCAAAAGCAGTTAGTCGACTGAAACTGCAAGGATTCAAATTGCTCCCGATTCTATCGTAGATATCATCCAATGACATCTCTATCAAGACTCACGATGTCTCACATACATCGTTACGAGGGAAACACTAGGATACCACGGTGTACACATACCAAACCTGGTTTCCACTTTCAAATCTTTTCCATCGAAGGAGCAGTCGCATCATTGCAACTCAATTTGGGCAACTCACGGCCACAGATGCACACAAAAGACATCTCACAAGATGTCCACCTCCGGATATTCCAAGGATCACATCCTGATCATAAATAACCATCGAGACTCCACAGAGTTCAAATCCTGGAAGGACATGAACATTGCATCCTCAACGCTTGTGTCGACAACGACACCCAATAAATCTGAATTCCTGCCATCCCTTGACAATCCTAGGATTTAACAATCCAACTTGGGAATGCTATCACATAACTCGAAGGAAACACCAACAAGGAAACACCTCAACCCACACAAGATAGTCCCTCCTCAAAGGAGTCAACTAACCTCACGATTATGCCTCATAATCATCGTGCCATGGAGATTCCCAATCTCAAGTTGTTCAATATCTCTCATCAGAGATTTAGCCATCCAAAATAGCATAACTCTATGCTTGACAAAAGGAAATGAATAACTGGTATCCGTATACTCACCAGTATACCTGCCTAAGCACGGACATCACATGCATACTCAATGCACTTGGCTCGGGTATCTACAACATACCCCTAAGCCCCAAACACAACTGTTAATTCTGAGTCGTTCCATTGTAGTGGAGAATGATAATCGACGATCAACAACACGACGTGATTCCCAAAATCAACACCACACGTACCAACTTACCGAATCCTTCAAAGATTCTCAAATAGGTATAATACTACCTCCTTCCCCACAAGGGAAGTGCTATCGAACTCGAGATCCACTAGTCTCGAACCACCGTTCGGAAAAACTGGATACAATAACACCCATTGCATCCCAAATGCACAGATTCCCCAGATCGAGTCAACAACGACTTGATGACTCTCTTGTTGGTACTTCAACCTTATGAGCTGTCCCAGACAAGTCTCACCAAGATTCAACATCAACGTATACACGTTTCAGTGAGGCGTGCACAACCTCAACCTCAATTGACGTGGTGACTACTAGAGTCCACCACTACCCACATCGTATCACTATATGATTTGCCAAACTTGATTCCAACGAGTAGTATCATGGCCCCAACAAGCACACTATATCATCACTACGATATCTGGCTCGCAAGTGCTGTCTCCATAGGTTCATATCAAGTCCACCAATAAACCATATGTTCCATCTCGGTATGCCATACCGTACAAACCGTTAGAGTAATGGGTCATCGTCCAACATACCTCTAAACTACCAAGCACAATGGACAACCCGGTGTCCTTGCTCACTTATGATACAATCATAGTCCGATAAGACTTATCTCACACCCTCAGGGTGGGTGTAACCATGTCTACCCTACGTCACAACACAAGCGAGTAGTTTCCTCAATGACTACTCTTACCACCAATCACTTGGCCCTAGCCAAACCAACGAGCATACCCAAGGGTATCATTGCTCGACAAATAAATACTTCGAATATGTGCTGCGGTATAATTCCTATACGGCGCACCCAATAGTTCCTCGAGCAACTTGCTCGGCATAATGGTCTCGTCAACTAGTGACTCAGACACTACCATGTGCCACCAAGGCACTCAAACCATATATCCAAATACATAACATAAATGTATTAATCATCAAAACGACGCCACACGTCTACATAGAACATCAACTATGTCATCGTCATCTCGTGACGGCATATGTCAACATATAACATCCAACTAACATCGTCAAACATACAACGGTACAGGTCAATACACGACATCCATAATCTCATCGTCAAACACATGGCATATATATAGCAACACATAGTATCCACAATAATGCTAACACAAGTAATATGCCATACCTCATCGCTATCCAGATAGCGCCATACCCGTCTCCGTCGCTCGATAATAGTACGTAGTCAGCACCCATCGCTCGAAGGCGGCAAAATCCTGTGCTGAGTACATAGCGGCACAATCCATCGCTATAGAATCGACGGCATGATACCTCGTCATATAATAAGTGGTATGAAACCTCGCTATACACCTGAGCATGAAAAATCGTCCACATAATAGCGGAAAGAGGCATCGCTATCAATACACCTGGCGGCAAGAACCATCGCCAGTCAATATAGCGGCATGAACCATCGCTATCAATATCCATGGCGGCAAGAATCATCGCCAGTCAATATAGCGGCATGAACCATCGCTATCAATATCCATGGCGGCAAGAATCATCGCCAGTCAATATAGCGGCATGAACCATCGCTATCAATATCCATGGCGGCAAGAATCATCGCCAGTCAATATAGCGGCATGAACCATCGCTATCAATATCCATGGCGGCAAGAACCATCGCCAGTCAATATAGCGGCATGAACCATCGCTATCAATATCCATGGCGGCAAGAATCATCGCCAGTCAATATAGCGGCATGAACCATCGCTATCAATATCCATGGCGGCAAGAATCATCGCCAGTCAATATAGCTGATCCCTAGTCATTGTCACGGTAGTGTATTTTAATGCCCCTCGCTCAAGTAAAAACATGCGGTACTCCCACCCCTCGCTTCACATATAGGCGGCATAGAATAACCTCGCTTAAATGGACATGCGGTACTCCCACCCCTCGCCTCACATTTTAGCGGCAAATATTCTTTCCTCGCCTCATATGCTAACCACGCTTCAATGTGACATGCGGCGCTCCCACCCCTCGCTTCACATTTTAGCGGCACAAAATAATAAATAGCGGCAAGCATTTAAAATCATCACTCATCCATAACAATGACTCATGGGATATTCACCAAGTATTCCATTTACACCTGCAATCACAAAACATATGCCATATCCAATATACATCAACATGAGTGTATTTTAATGCACCTCGCACAAATGTGACATGCGGCGCTCCCACCCCTCGCTTCAACAAATGGCGGCAAAGCATTAAAATCATCACTACATGTACACATACATCCACAATGTATAAATCCATGATGTATATAAAATGCAGGTTACCGTTTCGTGTCTTTCAACCATGGCCTTAGCCTTTCGCATCATAGTGTTCCTACAGGAACAATCACAACCCATGAGCATACAATAATCCATATTCCCACAATATGATTATAATGAGTAAATGCATAAACTATGAGTACAAAGTACTTCCTGTATCCCAATGCATTTCGATATGCTCCACCTGGTTGTCCCTGTGTCACAACTCACAATCATAATCAACAGGTTATATTATGATTCTATAGATGTCATGACATATAATCGTTTCACTATGATCACATATCACAAATGCACATAAGCAAAACAGTTGTGTCACACAACACTAGCTACTATCATGCATAAATATGTGATACTCATCCCTATCAGCATGTTCCAGGCCCTCAACAGCCCCAAAGAGCTAACCACTGCTCTGATACCACTAATGTAAGGACCCCAAGCCTTTAACCCTTGATTAGTGTATTAACCACTATGTGTGGTACATGCTTCTATACAAATCAATCGGGAAACTCAGATGATGCTTACAAAATTCCCTTAACATTCAACGTTATAAGATCATCTCTACTAACATATAGACTCATAGAGTTGCCCATTACCATCCCCATTTTGCCACATTTCACATTGTGGACTTTTATAAAAATTTGGGCAGAGTCTCCCCATAAATAGGGCTATCCCGAAATAAAAGCACAACACAATATATAGTTCCCGGCCAGGGAAAACACATACTCAACAGAACACAGCAACGCTAAGTAAATTCCCAGCCAGGGAAGACACCACACATAAGACAACATAGATGGGTTTCAACACCCACACAATACACCCATGACTCTCATATCATTAGCAATTCTACTCTTAATTGCATGCAACATAGAATGAAAGAGAGAAAGGCTCATGCCTTTATATACAACCCATATACAAGCATAACCGTGCTCACATGCGAGCATCATAAATATGTATATAACCCTCGGGTGTATATATGTACTCTATACGATACCGTGCTCCATCAAGCCCTGGTACCACGATCCTGGGAGTACATCCAATCAACAGCTCGAGCTCGACTCCAAAGCCATCGATGTACCTGTTCACCTGCCCCAACAGAGACAGCCCCCAACGGGGTGAGCATACCAATACACGAAATTTCATAATCACAATAATGAAATTCATAATTTACAACACAAGTAAATATTAATGAATTTTAAATGATACTCCCTGGATGGCAACATCCTCATCCGGGATTCCGTGTACTGTCCCTGTTCTCACAATCATCAAACTCGTCAAATCTCATAAATCAGTAAATCAACACATTGATTTAACTCATAGCATGCCTGATTCTCAAGTATCAATAATCAATGATTCCAAGTTCATTATACATACAAATATAGATATCTCAATATCTAGTACTGATTTCTCAATTTCACTATCAATCATAGATAGCTCAAATGCCTAGCATTTATTTTACTAATTTCCCATTATACTTAGACATCTCACATGTCTTATAATGAGCACATGATCCCACGATCATTCCCAGGCATCTCAAATGCCGTACAATAGTCATATAGACTCAGTACCCCATATATATCAACACATATATGCATATAGCCATACCCACAACCATCTAATGCAATTATAACACATTATGCATTTCACAATTGTTATCACGTAAAGTAATGCTCGTACGTCGCACGTACCTTAAATCTCCGAAGTCCGAGCCAAACCTTGCTCGAGTTCCATGCTCCGAGGAACGATGTGCTAACACGATAAATTAATTCACAATTAATTACGAACATGCAACTCATGCTCAAGCACACCCATAACCCTCAAAAATATTGTCAACACAAGACAATAAACCAATGTCGAAAATCGCTCAAGAATACCCCACAAATTCTCGAACCTTCACAACACAAATCGAACCCATTTAAACACTATAATTCATCTAAAATATGAATTAATCAATCCATAGCATGAATAATCATCCCACATGCCAAACCCCCAAATTCGAAATCCAAACCCCTAAAATTCGGACACAAGAAGCATCCTTATACAACTAAAGCATGTAATAAACGACCCATAACAAGAATCGCCACACCCCTGCCAAAGATTACAATTTTCGAACCCATTCACGCACACATCACAAATTTCGAACCAACCCTCACGAAATTCGAAATTAATTCGAGCCAATAAATCACAATTAGGCAGGGAATCACATCACAAGCATGGAAAAGGGGTTAGGAAGATTACCCAAACGAAAATCGGAAGAAATCGGACCAAAATCGAAGAACCCTAGAAATTGGGGATCGGCGCACTTCCGCAAAATCCGACTTCCACACGCGATGAAACTTCGAATTGATGGAGGGGAAAGCTGCGTCTCGTCGGGACGAAGCCGGCGGCGGGTCGCACGCGCCGAACGGCGGCCGGACGGCGGCGGGCGCACGGCTGGAAGCGGCGGGTCGAGGGAAGAAATCGGGAATGGCTACGGGAGAGAGAGTGACGGGTTGGAGGAGGAGGAGAAATGATTTCCAATTAAAATCTCGGGCT
Organism: Haberlea rhodopensis; assembly: GCA_907163345.1. Lineage (NCBI taxonomy): Eukaryota > Viridiplantae > Streptophyta > Magnoliopsida > Lamiales > Gesneriaceae > Haberlea > Haberlea rhodopensis. The sequence goes on from CAJQUN010000060.1 coordinate 2,249,503, forward strand.
CAACTAGTATTTATAGCCAAAATACCCCGAAATACTAATAGTCCCACAAATACATCATGATTCATTAAAAATCATCTGTTTTCAAAAACTCTCTCTCTAACTCAAAAACCCCCTACCGGTGCCCACACCAAGCACCCGAGATTCTGAGTCACACTATAAACCCAACTCACAGGTTTTCACCGAAATGAGAATACGATCTCAACCTCGGGATCCCACGATCCCAACTACTCAAATAGACGAGCCCAGAAGGCCCAACACTTCGATTAAACTCCAATTGCCACGTAAAACAACTTTACGGGTTATTAACACTCCGGGATTAACATCCCTAATCTCAGGTCATCACATTGGACAAGAACATGTTCAGCAAAATCAAAATGTGCTCTACTGCCAAAGAAATTTGGGAGAAGATAGCACAGCTATGTGAAGGCAACGACCAGACCAAAGAAAACAAGCTGACTGTTGCTCTTCAAAGATTTGAGGGCATAAAAATGAAGAGTGGAGAAACTCTAAATGAGTTTGATGAAAGAGTCACTGGCATCATAAATGAACTGAATGGTCTGGGAAAGGAATATTCTAACAGAGAGATCGCTCTGAAAGTTATGAGAGCTCTGCCAAAGGAATGGGATGTTAAGACCATTGCCATGAGGGAATCAAAAGATCTTAACAAGGTTGAACTTCATGATCTGTTTGCAGATCTTAAGGCCTATGAGGTTGAACTAATAAGCAGAGGTGAAGCAGAGCCATTCATCTCTCAACCAAACAAGGCCCTGGCAGCCATTCCAGACCAGATCGCTTCAACATCAGACCGATCCGCTGAACAGATAAGTAATGATGCTATGTCATTATTTATCAAGAAATTCGGTAAATTTATGTCTAAGAATAAGAGGAACTTCAAACCCTCTCATCATTATAAATCAAGAAAAGATGATGTTGTTAACGATCAGGCTTGCTACAATTGTGGTAAGACCGGACATTTTATTGCAGATTGCACCAGACCGAAGAAAGAAGAACGGAAAGAGAAGCATCGTGATGATAGGAAGAAGAAGCACTACAAAGACCGCAAGAATCATGGAAAATCCCAAAAAGTCCTAGTAGCTGAAGAAGGAAACAGCAAATGGGCTCAGACAGACTCAGACTCGGAAAGCTCTGAATATTCTTCCAGCGAAAGCGAAGAAGATATTCAATCTCTTATGGCAGACGAAGAGATGAGTCAGACAGACGAGGTATATGATCTTGACTCAAATGAATTTACACGAGAAGAGCTCATGTCCGCACTGCAAGACATGGCTAATGATTATAGGATCTTAGCTGAATCATTTGAGAAGAATAAAGCTAAAGTCAGTGATCAAATGGATGAGCACAACAAACCAAGCTGCTCTGAGCAGGGTGAGTGCAACAATCTCCAGATCGAGCTGAATAAGCTGAAAATCTCTTATGATCAGCTCCATGAAGAAAATAAGAGAATTAGCACACAAAATGCTAAGCTCTCTCATATATTCAAAACATGGACAAAATCCAGAACATCCTTGGAAGAATTACAAGAGGTTCAAAGAAACGTCGGTGATTTCACCGGCATAGGCTTTGATACCAAAGAATGCACCAAAGATGAATCTGAGCTGTTGCTGGTAAAGAACCAAGTCAAACAAATGACATTTGTTAAATCCAGCACAGTGTATGAGACTGAAGCACCTAAAATTCAAACGGGAGTCTCTTACGTGAATCAAAATCTGAGAAAAGGGATTGGGTATGTCGACCAAGCCAAAGAAAAGGCACCAGCAAGATTTGTGTCTATCAGACCAAATCCAAAGGTGCAAGATCGAAGGCAAGGAAGACAATACAATTACTATAATTCAAAACCGATTCAACGAAGATATAGACTACCTTATGAGAATCAAAGGTTTTCACAGCGCACACATTATCACACACAACATCAAAACAGACCAGCACACAGCACACCTTACACACACAAGCCATTGAAGCTGATACAGGTGTGGGTTCCCAAAGGGCTAATCCGTTCTGGACCCAAATAGGATTGGGTACCAACAATAATTATATTTGATGACAGGTACCGAAGAAGCTCGCATCAGACTGGTATTTGGACAGTGGGTGTTCCCGTCACATGACTGGAAACATCGAGCTGCTGTCTGAAGTCACAGAATGTACCGGACCCAAGATCATATTCGGAGATAACTCAAAGGGTAAGACCGTGGGCAAGTGTAAGATTGTCCATGGTAACATTATTATCAATGATGTGCTGTTAGTTGAAAATCTGTGCTATAATCTGATCAGTATAAGTCAACTCTGTGATAATGGTTATGCTGTAGAATTTCACAAACACACTTGCACTGTTAAATCATCAGACGGTATAACCGTGCTCGTAGGAATCAGGAATGGAAATACATATAAGATTAACTGGAATCATGCTCAACCTGATAATCCTACTTGCTTCATCGCTAACAATGATAATAAACACTGGCTATGGCATAAACGCTTGAATCATATAAACTTTAAGACCATCTCTAGCCTGTGTAAACATTATTTAGTTATCGGTCTGCCCAAGATCGATTTTGCTAAGGATAAGATCTGCGAAGCTTGCCAAATGGGCAAACAGATCAGATCATCCTTCAAAAACAAGAATGCCAAATCCTCCTCCGGCTGTTTAGAATTATTGCATATGGACTTGTTTGGTCCTATACCAATAACAAGTTTAGGGGGAATGCGGTATACTCTTGTTGTTATTGATGATTACTCACGCTTTACATGGACTATATTTTTGAGCAGTAAAGATCAGACCGGTCCGAAGTTGATCAAGCTGCTGAAACGCACTCAGAACGAGAAATCATCCAGCATAGACAGGATTCGTAGTGACAAAGGCACTGAGTTTTCAAATCAGAATCTTGAATCCTTTCTAGAAGATCATGGAATCAAGCATGAGTTTTCAGCCGCTCGAACTCCTCAACAGAATGGAGTTGCAGAACGAAGGAACAGAACGCTCAAGGAAGCAGCAAGAACAATGCTTGCTGATTCTGGAATTTTGCAAAAGTTCTGGGCAGAAGCTGTAAACACTGCTTGCTACACTCAAAATCGGTCCATGATCAACAAGAAGCTGAACCTTACCCCATATGAAATATGGACTGGTAACAGACCGTCTATTTCTCACCTTCATGTTTTTGGCTGTAAATGCTTCGTTCACAACAATGGTAAGAATCATCTTACAGCATTTGAAGCTAAGTCAGATAATGGAATATTTTTAGGATATTCATCAACTAGCAAAGCCTATCGAATTTTTAATAATCGAACCTTAACTGTAGAAGAATCTGTTCATGTAGTTTTTGATGAATCTTTATGTGTTGAGGGCAACAAAGAATCAATTCAAAAATCAGATGGAAAATATCCATCTCGAAGCTAACAGTGATGATGAGATTGTAGCTAACAGGTCAAGAGACAATCCACCAGAACCAGAAGTACCAGACAGACCGGATCAAGCCATTGAAGCTTCTCCAGATCGAGCTGATCCGGATGTTCTTCACTCAAATGTTAAAGCAGATGCTGATCATGCTGCTACTACTCATCCGACCGGACCAGACAATCCAGAGTCAAGCTATCGATGGACTAAGAAGCATCCACCCAATCTAGTGATTGGTAGTCCCTCTGCACCGATCAGAACCAGAGGACAGATGATGGATGAATTCACACATGCTGCTTTCATCTCTACTCTGGAACCTAAGAAGATCGATGAAGCTCTAACTGATTTCAACTAGATTAAGGCCATGCAAGAAGAGCTAAATCAATTCGAACAAAATCAAGTTTGGAGTCTAACCCCCAGACCAAGCGATCTGCCTGTCATTGGAACCAGATGGGTTTTCAGAAATAAGCTGGACGCAGATGGAACTGTGGTTAGAAACAAAGCCAGACTGGTGGCACAAGTATTCAGACAAGAAGAAGGAATCGACTTCGATGAATCATTTGCACCAGTCGCCAGACTTGAAGCCATCCGAATCTTTCTTGCATATGCTGCCTTTAAAGACTTCAAAGTATATCAGATGGACGTTAAGAGCGCTTTTCTTAATGGAAAGCTTCAGGAAGAAGTCTACATTGAGCAACCACCTGGATTTCAGGACCATTTGCATCACAATCATGTGTATCTACTGAATAAAGCAGTGTATGGTCTGAAACAAGCTCCAAGAGCCTGGTATGACACTCTATCTCAATTTCTGCTGAACCATGATTTTCAGATCGGCTCAGTAGATAAAACTCTCTTTAAATTTATTAAGGGGGAACATACTCTATTAGTTCAGATTTACGTTGATGACATAATCTTTGGGTCAACTAACCCCAAACTGTGCGAGAAATTTTCTAAGTTAATGCAGGGACAGTTTGAGATGAGCATGATGGGAGAACTTTCATTCTTTCTGGGTCTCCAAGTAAAACAGCTCAACAATGGTATTTTCATCAATCAGACCAAGTATACCAAAGAGCTCCTCAAGAGATTTGGAATGGAAACATGCTCAACTACATCAACTCCTATGAGTCCAACAATCAAGTTAGACAAAGCTGAAGGGGGAACAGCAGTTGAAGTAACCATGTATAGAGGACTAATCGGATCGCTATTGTATCTTACAGCGAGCCGGCCTGATATTATGTTCTCAGTCTGTATGAGCGCCAGATTTCAGTCAGAACCAAAGCAATCACATTTTATTGCTGCCAAGCGTATTCTAAAATACTTAAAAGGATCTCAGAACGTTGGTCTTTGGTACTCCAAAGATTCGAACTTCAGCTTGATCGGATATTCCGACGCAGACTACGCGGGGTGTAAGATTGATCGTAAAAGCACCAGTGGAACATGTCAATTTCTAGGTGAAAGATTGATCTCTTGGTTCAGTAAAAAGCAGACATCGATTGCCACATCCACAGCTGAAGCAGAGTATCTAGCCGCTGGAAGCTGTTGCGCTCAAATGCTCTGGATTCAACACCAGCTTAAAGACTATGGCATTCAAGCTGTTGACTGTGCGACAACACAAGTGCAATCGTTATAACGTATAATCCAGTTTTGCACTCTCGAACAAAGCACATTGATATACGCCATCATTTTATTCGAGATCATGTTGGCAAAAAGGAAATTCGGATCGAGCACATCTCAACAGAGCAGCAAGCAGCAGACATCTTCACCAAACCACTCCCAGAGGCTAAGTTTAATTATTTTCGTCAAATTCTTGGTTTAATTGACTTATCTTAATAGTTTAGATGTTCTCTTACTTTCACACTTAAAGATTTTTGTTACCACAGATCGATAATACAATGTTCAGAAAGACACAGACCGGTCCGAGCTTTCAGACCGATCCATGTCAATCTGATGTTATCCCATGACCTGTCTGGTCAATACTTTACTTTTACAAAAACAGCCCGGACTGATCGCATTTTAACCGCCTTAACTATCTGTTATCCTGACCGTTTATTTTTGAATTTCTTTTCATCAGTCATCGAGATAAAGACACGTGTCTTCTCTCTCCTATTTAGCGGGCTGAAAATTTCATCTTCTTTCACTTTTTACAATTTACCGCTATCTGTTTGCTTATTCTCTCACTCTCCTAAATCTTCGCATTCGTTTAATTTTATTCCAATGGCTACCATCACTCATAACTCCCTCTCCGTTGAGTTTAATGATATTTACAGGGCAGAAGATGCAGAGATGTTGTCCATCTTCAGAGCTTTGGAATCATCTGGTTTAAGGAACTTTCTGGAGTGCGGCACCGTTGTTTATGAATCAGAAATCCACGAACTATTCGCCAATGCCGTCTCCCAGAAGACATCTATATCCACTACTGTCAAGGGCAAATCCTTTGAGATATCGCCGATGACGCTGGCCAAGACCTTTGGCCTCCCCAATTTCGGACTGACAGAGTTTGGACAAATTCCTCAAGCGTCACTCTCAGCTCTTCAAGGAAATATTTCTATTCTTGGCCATCGCTTGCAACCATCGTTTAAGAAGAAGGAAATGCTCTTCCATTTCCAGGTGCTGTGCGAAATAGTGGGTAAGCCTATTTTGGGCAAGGCAGGAAGTTTTGACGCTGTAACCGCAGAAAAGTTCAGGGCTATGGCGGCTATAATATCCGGACAGAAGATGAACTGGTCTGTGATTCTGTTTGGCGTTCTGATGAAAACGGTGTTTGCATCCAAGCATGCCGTATGCTTTGCTGTTCCTCTCAGCAAGCTACTGGAGTCCTTAGACATCGAGCTGGGAAAGCAGTCCGTTCTCAGTCCCTTCAAGATTCTAAACTCCAAAGGACTCGCACTGCTGAAGTCCAAGAGTGCTCCGCCTACTCCTGCCACTCTGGCTGCAGTCAAGATTGAGAAGGGCGAAGAACAAGCTGTTGCGCGCGAACCTCGCGTCAAGCGAAAGCTGACCATCCAGACTGATTCTGAAGAAACTCAGTCTGCTCCATCGCCACCAACCAAGCCACTTCCAAAGAAGCCCAGAACCCAGATTACCAAACCAATCAAAACTCTACCCCTACCCATTTTGCCACCAACTAAAGTCACCCCTGCACCCCAATCTTCAAAACAAATTTCAACCACTTCAACTCCTGCACCTCAACCTTCAACCCCTGTACCCCAAGTCACTATCCGAGTCCCCTCTACCATTCCCGTGGTGAAAGGGATTGTTATCACTGAATTGGGCGACTATACCCAATCAGGGATCAAGTCCCCTTCCTCCACCGGCAAGGGAAAAGCCATTCTCTCCGAACCCCTCTCCTCTAAACCCAAATCTGCAGCGCAGACAACAATCGACATCACTATGGAGGATGTTGATGAGAAGGTGAAGGCACTCATTGTGGTCTTTGATGAATATGTCCAGACCGGACTATCAACCACATTGAGTTATTCTTCGGTAAGTTGAGCAGACTGAAGAAGATGGAAGAGGAAGTTCTGAAAGGAACAGAGAATGATGATGTTCGGCTTGCCGTGCAGCGCAAAGAGCTATTTACGGCTATTCAAAGATTCAGACTGGCCACTCTGCTCCTAGATGCTAAGAAACAGAACTTCGATCCAATTGCTCCAACTGCCAGAGATGATGGGGCTGTTATTGCTCAACTCGAGATGGATGTTCATGCTCTTCACTTAGCTGTCCGTTTTCAACGACAGAAGCTCAGTATATCCACTCCAGCCACCAGCCCGGATCACCCTTCTGCAAGCAAGACTCTGGCAGAACCTTTCGTTGAGGTTATTCCTTCTGATGCAGCAGACCAGACAGCCGAGCAAGCAGCGGATGAGACTGCAGAGCAAGTACCAGAACAGACAGCAGAGCAGCCATTGCCTAATGCTCCGTCTGTGCCAGATGATGAACCATTGAATGTATTGTTGGACTCTCCAACAACCTCCATTCCTTTGGGATCCTCAGCCTCCCGTGCACAAATCAGTCCGACCGACGCTCTTACGACAATTGACGCACCAGAGTTCATCGATCCGGACTTGGTTGTGTCCACAGTTGTTGCCGCTCTACAAATTGAGGAGCCTTCCAGGCCCAGCACTCCTCCAGTTCAATCAGATGAAGATATGGCCTTCATTCAAGCCTATTCCTCGGATTTGGTCACCCTGATCCGATCCGAAAGTCATCACGCTGCCATATCGTCCATTGTACCTACTGCTAAGGACGATGAACAGGCTTTGTCCTCATCAGATCGCTCTCCCAGCCAACAATCTGATGCACCTCCATTTCTGGCAAGGACTCTTCAGCACCTCTCTGACAACTGCATGTCACTCTCTCAACGCATTCTCGAAGTTCATCAAGGTCAGAGGCTTACAGCTTTGGACTTTGATTCATTCAAAGAGAAGATGACTGCCAGTATCGGAAGCCTTCAGCGAGGCATAAACGATCTGTTTTCTCAGCAAGCCTCTTATAAGAACAGTCTGAGAAAAGAGCAGATCGAACTAGCCACTGAAGTCAGAGCATCTGTTGCCAATTCCCTCCGCGCTCAAGACGTTCGTCTTGACGCTATCAGCGCGCAGCTAGCACAAGTTGTTGGCTTTCTTCAAGAGATTGCTGCTGACAAAAAGGGGGAAAAGAAGAAAGACTTCAGGCCGCCTCCGTCTCAGTCTTCTAGAAAATAAAATTTTCAGACTGTCTGTATTTAGGATTTTTGGTGATCAATAAAAATCCTCTTTCGATTAAGTCCGTGTTCATTTATTTTGAACTACAATATAAGGCTTAATAATAAAAGGCTTAATCGATCCAACTTAATGATGTTCATTTATTTTGAACAAAGAGAAAGTAATCGATCCGAAAGTTTTCGCTTCAAGAGTTCTTATCAGACTGGTTAAAAAGACTTAGAAGCTAGGTTTTGTCATCATCAAAAAGGGGGAATTTGTTAGTTCCGGATCTTATCGATGAGATTTTAAAGATGACAAAACATATCAGACCAGATCGAGTGAAATCAGACTGACCAGAACGATCGCCCAAAACAGATCAAGCTGATAAGATGACAAAGCATATCAGACCGGATCGAGGGTAATCAGACTGACCAGATCAATAGCTCAAAACAGAACAAGCTGATAAGGCATATTATATATCAGACCGGATCGATGGATTTCAGACTGACTAAACCGAAGCTTCAGATCGATCTCTATCTTTATCAGATCAGAGCAGCTTAGGATATATACAGAATGGCTCCTCAGTCCGAATCATTAACGGCTATTTATTGTAGCATTTGATGTTGTAATTAATGCTACAAAGGACCAAAGACTGAAGATTGCCATAAAAGGTAAGAAGACAAAGAGTAGCTTACCTGACAGTCGCCGAAAGTATGAACCAGAACTGCAAGTATCCTGAAGAAGAAGACTGAAGCCTACTCAGAGTTTAAGCAGAGTCATAGTTGCACTTTAAGGGAAATAATGTCGTTGGTACATACAACTATAAAAGGATGCAACAAAGGGAATATAACGACTCTCGCTGATCAAATTGAAAAACACACAAGAAAGCAAAAAACAGCCCAAGCTTACAAGCTCAGAAGCTCTCGAGCTGAAATCATTCTTAAGCACGTTTACTTTGTAACATTTGATCATTTAGGATCACTGTGCGCATCTTGTGTTTTCTGTGTTGAAAAATAGAAGTGAGAAACTTATTGTAACTGTCAGACAAAGTGTGTCTGAGCAGATCGAGTGACTAGGAGTTTCAGATTGGTAGTGAGGTAAATCCAGTCTGAATCGAGTTTGTACAACATGATTGTATAAATCAAAGTCTTCTAGTATAAACCTTCCTTAATTGGAAGAAGAGGAGACGTAGAAGGATTACACCACCTTCGAACTTCCAGAAACATATCCTGTGTATCTTATTTCTGCACTTGTTCTTTCATACTAGCCATCGAGCCGTTCTTACATATACAAGAATAGACCGTTCCGCACTTATACTTTCAGTGGTCTGTTCTGTACAAGAATTGATTAAGAAACAGATTTCTTTCACTAATCCGAAAGAAATCACAAAGGATTAATTTTTAGAAGGAGTGTTCATTCACCCCCCCTCTAAACACTCCGGACCGATCCTAACAAGATTAAAGTCGATAAAGTCAATAGAAATTTATTAAAAAAATCTACGAGACTCTATACAAATATTTTTATAACTCCATGAAATTCTATAAAAGTCAATAGAAATCTATCAACTCCATAAAAGTAATCATTTAATAAAGTCATTAAAAGTCAATAAAAGACTAGATTGAATACACCCCCTTAAATTCCTTCTCGATCAAATATTTGTGAAAAACATATAGTTGAAATGTGTGCTGGTATGCCGAAGGCCTTGGGAGCCGGCACTAACTCTATTAAGAAAACTCGAGGTCTTAAGTTTGAGAATCATTTCCCTCCCCCATTTTGCCCGTACTTGTAATAATTGCTAAAAAATAAAGGTAATGTGTATTGGTATTTAATTGTTTGTTTCAAGTATCTCAATATTGATGGGTCCGTTTGGATACATAAGTACTTAATTTGAATACTATTTTATTAAACATAACTTTAACTATGTTTTTTTTTAAAAAAAAGAGTATAAATTATAATGTTCGTATATAATAATGAAAATTAGTTCATAAGTTTAATTAATTTATGATTTTTAAGCTTCTCCAAAGAGAAAAGTAAAATGAAAAATGTATTAATTTGATATAAATATTTTAACTTTTTATAGGGCTTATATTATATAGATCGAATAAAGATATACTTTTAACCAAATCACATGGTGAGAAGATTTAGAAATGCACACCAAGTTGGGGGGAAACTTATGTTGGAATCGGGATTTTACCCTAACTCTGATATCAATTATTCTTTCATTTTGGGTCTTGAAATCCCTAAGTTTACACATGAATTCGACGACCTTAAATATATTAAGATCATTAGATCTGATCGTAGGGCAAGCTACGAGTTCCACTAAGTTAGTTAATATTTGGGATGGCTTTTGTACGAGTATTGACTTTTGATTAACATCGTAATGGGATGAATTGGTAGAGAAAAATGATTAGGACCATATTTTTTACAGTTGTACCAATGACTAATTTATTATTAGTTAAACAATAAATAACCTTATTAGTCAACATTGAATCATAAACATATGTCTTATTATACGGATTAATCATACGATCTATGTCTATCTTTTCTATATAATTAAGTGTACCCAGTGTTAGGTGCATACCCACCATTAGTTAATAAATGTGACTTTTTTTGGTACATCTCCCTTTGATCTAATTTTAATTTAAAATATATATAAATAAATATGTACACACACCTTCTTCGAGAAAATGTTTTCATGGGGCACATTGATCCGGTGTGGATCAATTCAATACAATTAGTATAAAATTATTGATATATTTGTTTATATAAATATGTTTGTTTAAAATATATTCTTTTTAATATTGAGTTGGTTTATAAGTAGAGCTCAAATTGAGTGAATATAGGTGTTTCTTCTTTCTTCAGATAACAGGCGAACCGGATATTTTATCTATTTTCAATATTATCACGAATGAGTGATAATTTCGACAAAAACTATTTATAAAATTTAAATAAAAATTCTAATTACAATGACATAAGAGACCCAAGCAAACAAATTAGAAAAAAATCATTTTTATTTTTTTATCACAAATTTACAAAAGAAATCACACTGTTTCTCCATACATTTCGATTAATATTTTTGGAGAGTCCTCTTTATAATCTCCTCCAAAATATATCTTGAAAATTTATTTTTAATACCAACTCAAAGAAAATGATAAAATTTTGTTAAGGCTACAATTGCCATTTTAAAAAATAATTAAGGAAATTTTTTTTTTTGTAGGGACACTTGTCGTCTCTTCCTTTGATGAATCGGCCCCTATCTAAATATGAAATATGAAAATGTAAATTTTGAGAAACAACTTCTAACAAAGTATGATTTAAGTGTTATTATTAGTTAGTTGAATAAGTCACTATCATACAAACAATAATCAACGGAGTAAATAATATTTAATTATATATATTTTAAAATTTTAGTAGCAGCAACATTGTTTTATCTAAAATATTATGTAAAATTGTGTATATTGATTGGTATAGTAGGGGTTTGTCTTGGGTGCACCCGGTATTTGGTGCACCCAAGACATATACATGTATATCTATAGTATAGATACACATGTATATGTCTTGGGTGCATCAAACATCGAGTGCATCACCCAAGACAAACCCGTATAGTAGTTGGTTTTAGCTGAGAAGTACAAAAATTAAACTGAGAAAAATTACCAAGTGGCGGAGTAAAATAATATATGGGAATCTTCCAGTTCCAGCCCTTATCAGTCTCCATCGTGTGCCAGAACCAGACTATGTATGTATAATAATAGCTCATCTTCCCCATGTGTTCTCTGCAAATTCCACGTAATTAGCTTATAAGTTGTGCTGCCTTAAGTTCATATCAATCGTACACGTCTAATACTTCTCATTATAATTAAGATATATTAATATCTATTTTCAATTACTTATTCAAAAAATTCTTATTTTATTTTTGTTTAAAATTTCAAAAAATTATTTTACAAAAAATATTACCTATTTGCTACTAAAATAAAAAAAAACTTAATAAACTTCAAAGTATTACAAAATTATCAACAAACAAGTAAAATCAATTAAAATATCTTCTTACTTTTTTATTTACTTCTGTTTTTATCTACTTATTTTAAGAAAAATAATAACAAAAACAATGAAATAAAATACTCAAAATATATTTTTTCATTCAGATAAATAGTTTTGAAAATAATCACAAACACCCACTAAGTATGCTTATACTTAACAACATTATCAACATAAGTCAAACATTAAACCTTTTATATTAATTTGGTCCACATTTCACTTTGCAACCATTGTTTAAAAAATTACACTTTACATCCTTAACTTTCATGAATTGTAACACTTTGTATTCTCATGACTTGATTTTGTATATTTATCGCCGCATTCCATCATCACCTTACATATTCAAACTCAGAGTCCCTTAAGTTACACCCTTAAGTTACATAATAGGTAGTCTAAGAAGATCTAAATTTGAATATGCAAGACGGTGATGGAATGCAACGATAAATCTTTGATAAAAATACAAAATCAGGTTAATAGGATGTAAAGTGTTACAATTCATGAAAATTGAGAATGTAAACTGTAATTTTTGAAACAATAGTTGCAAAATAAAATTTAAACCAAACTATAAGATTGTTATTTATACTTTTCCCTTTATACAATTACAAACATTGCTACAATGCCGGTGTTAATATAAGTATTGCAGCGAGGGAGAGTCTGCTTCCATGCAATGTACAAAATGATTTTGACATACCATTTACGACAAAACAACACACAGTACTCTTCTGCCCTCTTGATTTGACCATTTTACACAACTGTTCACTCACGTTTTGTCCACTCTTCTGTTTCTTCTCCGTCCGGTCCCTAAAGCCATTACCTTTCTGTTAAGTTCGTCAGTTCTCGGGAATTCCCGAATCACCAATCTGCGAACTAAAACTAAAAGATGAGTTGAAACCTAACACAGAACATTGTTGTTGCGCTCGATTAAATGATCTAAATTTGATCCGAATTTAAACGAAGTACGTATGTTTAATCAAATGTGGACGATTGAATATAAGATCAGAGGAACTATTTTGCTCAAACCCGATCTACTGTACCCTACCCTACACTATGTCATTTTTTTTGGAATTTCATTCGTAGGGTGAACCTAGTCCCATCTCTCGGTAATATATAAATAAATAAATAGCAGTAAAAAGGTTTGTCAAGGTAAACAATATCAGATTAACAACTGTTTCCCCCTCCAACTATCCCAAATTTCATTTCTCTCGTTGCGATTTCTTTGCATAACCTTTTGTTTCATGAATCACAAAAAAAAAAAAAACTAGGGAGTTGGGTCTATCAATGCAAATGAGTTGATTTTCTTTTGTTTAATATAAAAAATCGGTCAAATAAATCCCCCGATGAAATAACATTTGTTAAAATTTTAATTAATTTGATTTTTAAATAACAATATATATGATGTTATAGGGAACAATGTCACCTTGAGGAAAAACCCACATACGAGGGACCTGGGAGAGCCGCCGACTTCAACTACCGTCCATGTATAATCCATATTAGCCGGGTAGTTATTTTATAATAATTCTGTCCCCATACGTTTATTCCATAGCCTATTGACAAACTAGATCTGCAGCCAGTGACGATAACTAAGTAGAGTTGTTTACCGGGACAATCCACTAGATTCATAAGCCCGTAACAGAAGATGAAAGAAGGTGGGATTGGGCCTCATATGGTATAGAGCTAGTTTCGCTTCACGAGCTCTTGAGGAAATGTGAGAGAAGTCAGTAGAATTAAGTTTCTTTAGTTCCGCCTTCAAAGTCATCCCAAAGCTCATGAAATAATTTGACACATCAGTACCCAAAAATACTAGTCCTGCAGAGCAGTTAGCATCTCGGTCCTATTCAATCAACAAGTGGTCTGAGACCCAGATATAACATTGTAAGTAATCCAACAAGCATACAACGCAGCGGAATTTAAAATTTGGATTACTATAACCGCGGATCTATACATAGGTTATCATATCGGATAAAGGATTTACAAAAGTCTCACCCTTGTAGCGTGTTTGAGCAGATTCCACGGAGCAGCACCACGTCCAACGCCTTCTTCGAGTCACAAGCAAAACTTATCAAGTTTTGCCTCAACGGTATCCACACGATCAAATCGGGAGAAGGGATAGTCTAAGAACAAGTTGCTAGACTCGTTCTTAAACCGGAACAAGAAGCACACTCGATTCTAAATCGAAAAGATGGCACGAAATTCACCACAACTCACGTCGGCTATGATGAAGCCGAGAGAGCTTGGAGAGGAGGCGGCCGTGTGCTTAGTGTTAGGTTGGAATGATATGAATTGTGTTACAAACAATTAATCATAACCTTGTATTTATATTATAAGATTTAATTAAGGTTTAAGGCTTTCTTAAAGCCTCATGGGCCCAAACCCATGATTTAATTAAATCCTTATAATCTTTTAATTAAGACTCTTCTTAATTAATTAATTCATCCAATGAATTTAATTTCTCTTATCGATTTAATCTTTTGTGCGACCCGATAGGATCTTGTAATGTTGGTAGTGACATAAAATCTCATTTTATGTCGCAAGCATTGAGTGGTATCTAGCAACACATCAATGCTACCCAAATTACAAGAATGTCAATGACTCGACATAACCTTTAGAACTTGTGATAATATTAACCATGTAACTTAATCCTTTTGTCCTTTGTGTTTAGATTGAACACGAGTCATGGAATAGTCATACTCGTATATTCAATCTTAATTTCTTGATCCCCAAGTAGAACTAGAATAAACGAATAAGCTCGATATCTCATATCGACTCATTCGAGCATGGCCATACATTTTAGTTCTCACTTGATCAAGGGCCAAACACATCTTCTGTTATATAGGATGGACAAATCCTATCTCGATCAGTCAACATCCCTCTACATAATTCGTAGTGTGTCCAATAGTCGCCTTTATAGTTTACCATGTTACAGGTAACGTTTGACAATATCAAGATATATAACTCCTTATGTTGGGGATCTCTGATGATCACAAGTCGTAAGGATTACATACATTATTATCACTATGAGAATTGCTTATGACACTCATATAACTATCCATGTAGCATTCTCATGGTGGGTCTGTCCAGTACATCGTTCTCTAACATGTACCCATGTGTTGATTTGATATCTCATATCAATGAACAATTCATCAATCAACACATACTAGTCTCTATGTATTATCAGTATCCTGATTCATGATAATACTTGACTAGGGACAATGTTTAAGAATAATACAATATTATTTTAAGGACATTAACATATATATTTATTCACATTGCACAGTTAAAAGAATAATATATAATAATGATTTGCCATTCATAAAATCATAAACATTGTATGTCAAAAGAATCATCTAATGACTTGTCTTAGGGCATATCCCAACAAACAGCCGGTCAACACGGGAGATTGAATGTGCATTAATAATGAGTAGTGAGTACAAAATTTCCTGACACGTTGCATGTTGATCGTGCAAGGATCATGTGCAGCTCATGCTCCGGTTTTTACATATCATAATCGGGAGAACACCTGTGTAAATAAATACCAACATCCAACAGCAAGTAGGGGACATTCAATTTGCTCCCAAAAATATTATATAATCATACCAGGTTTTTTCGTATGATAGTTATTTATATTGAAGAATCTATAAATTTTGTTTAATTCTAATATCACCTGTTTTTTCGAGCACTGACTTGAACGTCAGAGTACCACGTTGATGATTCCCTCAGTGTCCATCTAACCCTTTTGTTGTCAGACTCATTGTGTTCAGGAGATCTTGCTCGGATATATCCTCATCGGCTATCTGTGTGTTCATGATTGGTCCATTTATGATCATCTCTATATTTGCTGTTCAGTAGACCTGACAACGGTTCAGAACAACCGATTAAACGGTGCAAAAAACCTCGACCTTTAACATTAACCTTCCTTGATGGTTCCGGTAACGGTTCATGAACCTCCGATTACGATTTCGGTTCCGATTAACTTACGTTTACGGTTTGACCCTTATTTTTTTACAAAAGTTTTAAAATATTATTAAAATTTGAAATAAAACGTAAAAAGTATTTGAATGTGTTTTCATCCATGGACTAAACATAAAATAACGTAAAATAAATTCAAACTCGGATAATCAAAATGTGTAAGATATATTTGTTTGGTTAATATATATAAATTATAACATTATAATTAGATCAACAAGACTGTTATAGCTTAGTAGTTGAAGCTAAATCTTCAAGTTAGAGGTCATGAATTCAAATATACACCATAACATATATTTTAAATTTTAAAATGTAAGAAATTTTCAAAATAAATCATCGAACCGCCGGTTAACCAACGGTTCACGGGTTAACAAAATCATGAACTTAACCGATATGCCTATTGACGGGCCGGTTACGGGTCCGACCCTTCAAACCACTGGGTTAACCGGCTCATTGAGCATGGTCTGATTTTGAGCCAATTAAGGATCGATTATGACCCTTGATCGAGTCTACTCTTCAGAGTCAACCAGCTCGAGATCCAGAATTATCCACAATATAGATAATGTCGTATAGTATAATATATTATTATATTATTACATATAATTGAAAGAGTGGAAGTAAAAAGGTTCTATCTTCTCGCGGTTTAATTGTGTTTCATTTGAAATTTAATAATTAATTGGAGCACGTGGCACGTGATTGGGTATGAGGTGGAGCATAGGGGAATGGATGCAGCGGATCAGAGCACTAAATGCTAGTCAGAACGACGTCGTGAGTACCGAGGAAATTTCACAAGGGACGGCGAATATTTCAAGGGTAAATTCAGAATAAATCTACAAACCAAACTAAATTTAAATATAATCCATGTGTAAGAGAAATTTTGGTGTCAATCCCTAATCAATAAATTACATTAGTTCTAACTATATATTCACCTAAAAAAATACTAAAATATCCTTGTTTTCTGACACGTGAAGTTTGTACGAAATCTATACAACATTGATACTAGTTACATATGAAGTTAGTATATAACCTATACAATTTTGGTACTAAGTATACATAGAATTGGTATGAAACTTATACAATTTTGGTACTAATTATACATAAAATTGATATGAAACCTATAAAATTTTGATACTTATTACACGTAAACTTAGTATGAAACCTATATAATTTTGGTACTAATTATTCATAAAATTGATAAGAAACATATATAACTTCGGTACTAAGTACACATAAAATTGGTATGAAACCTATAAAATTTTGATACTTATTACACATGAAATTGATATGAAACATATACAATTTTGGTACTAATTACCCATGAAATTGATATGAAATATTTATAATTAAGGTACTAGTTGCACGTGACATTGATATGAAACATATACAATTTTGGTACTAGTTGCAAATAAAATTGGTATGAAACCTATGCAATTTCGATACTAAGTATATATAAATAGGTATGAATCCTATACAATTTTAGTACTTATTGCACATGAAATTGGTATGAGAACAATACAATTTTGGTACGTATTACACTTGAAGTTAGTATAAAATATATACAATTTTGGCACTAGTTACAAATAAAATTTGTATGAATCCTATGCAATTTTGGTACTAGTTACACAATAAATTGGTATGAAACATGTACTATATTCGATACTTATTAAACGTGAAGTTTGTATGAAACCTATACAATTTTGTTACTAAATATACATAAAATATGTATGAATCCTATACAATTTGGTACATATTACAAATGAAATTGGTATGAATCCTATACACTTTTGTTATTAGTTACACATCAAATTTTATGAACCTATGCTATTTTTGGTACTTATTACACGTGCAGTTGGTATGAAACATATACAATTTTGGTACTAGTTACACATGAAGTTGATATAAAACATATATTATATTCGGTACTTACACGTGAAGTTGGTAGGAAACATATACAATTTATGTACTAAGTATACATAAAATTGGTATGAACTATGAACCTATGAAATTTATGTACTATTCTAGACAATTTGGTACTAGTTACACTTGAAATTAGTACTAATCCTATACAATTTTAATAATAATTACACATAAAATTAGTAGCAAACATATATAATTTTAGGTACTAGTTACACAACATTGATATTAAACCATACAATTTGGGTAATAATTACACATGAAATTAGTATTAAACATATACAATTTAGGTACTAGTTACAATTTAAATTGGTATTACAATTTTCGTAGTACACATAAAATTGGGGGATAATACATGATATGATCCATTCTGTTTGCACTCATTCCCGATTTAGTCCATATTGTTTACACTGATAGATTTATTGACATTTAATATCTTGCTCAATTTATGTCATTAGATGGCCAACATGTGATGACCCCATTCGTTTTGCCATTCATTTTGCCCATTGATAACCTAATCAATACATTGACTCAATTATTGTTATTATGCCAAAGTCATGGAATTTATTATCAATCTCTTACATTTCTCATTGATGACTATTCATTACCCCATTTAGTTACTTAATAATATTCCAATTATCATAAATCCATCCAATTATTATTTAGCTCCAATCTTGTGATTAGAAGGCTAAAGAAATGAATATACAAGTAATATCATCTATTTACAATATTACATTATGACCTACCTTGAATCTTGCAATTATGAGCCAAATTGGTGGATCTACATTAGACTATCTCCTCACATTAAAACCACAATACACCATGCCAAGAAAAGATTATTCTACACTTAGCGATTTTCGAAAATACACACCATCTCACACACAAGAATTTCGAACACTTCAAGGTAGGGGTGCTTATCGGACCGGTTAGTCCGGTCCGAAATCGGAACCGGACTAACCGGTCCCGAATCGGTCCGGAACCGGTTTGATACCGGACCGGATCGGTTCTACCGTTCCGGATCCGGTATCTTACCGGTTCTGGACCAAACGGATCCGGTTCCGGATTGAACCGGAACCGTATCCATTTTAAAAAAAAAAAAAATCGATAAATCCTTTCCTTTTTTCCTTTTTTTTTAAAAAAAAAAAAGAAAAAAAGAAAAATCCGGTTCCGGGTTGGAACGGTTCCAACCCGGAACCGGTGGAACCGGAACCGGATCCGATCCGGTTCCGCCCATAAAGGGCCCGGAATCGGCCGGTTCCGGTCCGGACCGGACCGGTCGAACCGGTAACCACCCCTACTTCAAGGCAAGGGAAGAGAGCTATTGTACTATCTTTCAACCAATGATCCATTCTACCACGCTTCGTACATCCGACTGTAAGTAGGTTTTTTGATATGGATATCATTTCATTTTTGAAACTATATATATGTGTTAAAATTTCAGTTGAACACAAAAATCTATTTTAAAGATCATATTATGAAAGTTTATGAGAAAATGCGCATCGAAAGTCGAAGGCTCTACGTTGGAAAGTTCTACGTGTAGGAGCCACCACTTGATTCGACGTGGCAAAGTGTTACATGATGTGGGCGTGTCACATGCATGAGAGTCACCTCTTGATCCTTAAGAGCAAAGTGCTATGCACACGAGAGCCACATCTTGATCCGAAAAATTATGTGTTTATGTGATAAAGCTCTAGTGTGAGCAGTTATGCGTTTGTGTATTTATTTATTATGTGTTTGATAAAGAGTTATTTGAAAAGCTTTATACGCATGTTTTATAAGTTTTACTGGCCCCTACTTGCTGAGTATTTCTTCAAATACTCACCCCTTACCACCCCTTCACAGTTAAGGACGGAGAATAGGTTGAAGACGATGAATAAGACCAATTTTGGGCTGGTGATCTACCGATGAGATTTCTAGATTTATTACGTTACGCTTCCGCAACTCTGTTTAGATCTAATGTGCTTTATGAACAACTTATTCAAGTTGATTTTCAGTTGTAAAAATGATTATTATTTTTAATAGAATAAATAAACTGATTTTTATCATAGATCTGTACACGAGGCTTATTGATTTTGAATTAATTTTTGAAATCAACGCCGGTGTCACGTTCCGGTCACGAAGCGTGACAAATAAAGCTATAATGGATTATGCTGCTTATTAAGGATCAATGTCTAGAATTATACTGCTTCAACCTTTTCGTACAACATGATTTCATTAGCCGAATTGTTTTATAATGATGTCCATCCACGAGCAAAGACTATATTAAATTAACAAGCCAAATACCTTTTTTATTAGATTTTATTTTAATAAAAAAATCTACTTTAAAGATATATTATACTAAAACAATGGCAAGAACGATAATGAATATCATTGGAGTTGGAGAATTTGATTATTAATGAAACTAATCTTATAACTGGTAGCTTAATTATTTGAATAAAATATTAGTTACTTACTCGTCCTACTGAATAATTAATTTGTTGGCATTTGAATCAAACTGGTTGATAAACTGTGTTGAGCTTGCTAAGAAGTAAGAATGAATAATGCATAAAACCCATATAAATTTAATTCCTAAATTTAATATATTATACAGTAAAGATTTCATATGGTAAATTGATCAATGACCCATCCGACAGAATTTTCGAATATATCATTGTACCAGATTATTGGCGTCTTGAAAAGCTTAAATTTATGAAAATACTATGCAATAATGGCTGTTGAGCAGAGAAAGGTGGCTGCTCACAGTTTGCTTGATAGCAACTAAAATTGAAGTGATTCAATGCACTGGTGGGGAAGAACACATTTATGAGAAGATGCATTGAATTTTCATGGAATTAATGATGCTTCTGACCAAGAATTCAAGTCACTGATGATAACCATGATTATATCATACTCGTGACATACACCACCCTCTTGGAATTTGATATCCGGATATCATGACCAGTGCGATCTCGGCCCTTACTCGAGCATAATCTCGCCCAGAAGGGCTCAATCCGAAAGGAATATTCCCAGGAGGGGTATTTGACAACTTCTGAGAGCAGCACGGTATTATTTGAGCAGGTCAGTGTATATTATTTACACAGGGTGATCAGCTCGGTATTCATAGGCTAGGCCAGTTGCGTTTCCCATCAGTATGCTCAGCTCGGGAAAGGTCTTCAGCCCTGCTGGATTGAACCAGGTAGCACGGTCTATACTCCAATCTTAAACAGCTGTCTTGGTTTCCCCTTTAGAGTTCAGGGAGGTACTCTGGACACAAGTATGGTCCTCCACGTGGGAAACATCTAACTGAATTTTGTCTCATTAGGGGACCACTTGCCACGAGGACCAATCATATGGCGACTAATATGGAGAATATTTTCTGGTATAACAATCCCTCAAGTAGTGCGCCCTATACAGGCATAGTGTTTGTCGGTGGCCTCCCATAGGTCCCCGCCAAACACGATAGGGTATTCTTTCTCACCACCCCATATATATATGGGGTCATCAGGTTAAGAAGAGGAGGTTTTTTTCCCCCGCAAATTTCTAGCTAAATGCTTATTTCCATATTACATAAAAAAGAACCCTGATTTGATCGTCGGAAAGATTCATCGGAGATCATTCTCTGGTCTTCTTCCAACCTTTTCTTTTCAGGACCGCTCACTTCCAATTAGGGAGGAGCTATTGTTAACCAAGATAACCCACTACCAAAATCCGAGTTAACAATTGGCGCCGTCTGTGGGAAAAAAGAGTATAAGACGTTGATAAGAATGGTAAACACGCGGAGAACGAATCAGGAGGCAAATAATGAACAACGGGCACCATCGGTGAATCGAGAAGGGCCACCACCTACAGCAGGCATAACAGTGGGTGCATTAACTTTCGAGCAGCTCACACGCCTCATCTCAATAACGGTGGAAAAAGCAATGAAGCGAGCTATGGATCAATCTGAGAGCGGCCGAGGGGAGAGTATTCGGGAAAATGAACAACCCGAACAGGTAGCCACATCACACCCACCGCCCACTGGAGGCTGCAACCTCGAAGTCGAGGTGGAGGAGTTAAGAAGGGAGGTCAGGGTAATGAAGAAGGGGATTGGAGGGCACAGTACTCTGAAAAAGGGTAGTCCCTTCTCCCCGGAGATAGTGGAGGAGAAGCTCCCAAGTAACTTCCGGCCCCCGAATGCTGGGGAATATGACGGAAGCACGGATCCGGAGGAACACTTGGGCAGATTTGAAAACGCTGCTATGCTGCATTGCTATTCAGACCGTTTAAAGTGCAAGGTTTTCGTTACGACCTTGGTAAGATCAGCCCAGCAGTGGTTCAATCAACTCGAACCTTCTTCGATAACCTCTTTTTCGGAATTCAGCTCGGCTTTCCTTCACCAATTCACCAGCAGCAAACGTTATAAGAAAACCTCGTTGAGCCTGTTTGAAATGAGACAGACAGAGGGCGAACCCCTTCGAGAATATATTCGGCGCTTTAATGTAGTCAGTCTGGAGGTACCCTGCCTGCCCAGCAGAGATTTTGATCAGCGCCTTTACTCAGGGCTTGAAGGCAGGAGAGTTTTTTCCGTTCTTTGATAAAACGATCTCCTCCTACCTATGATGATCTCCTAACACGAGCTGAGAGGTATATTAATGTAGAAGAGGCCCAGAGTACAAAAATAAAAGAAGGTGCAAAAACTGGTGATAAGCAGTTCAGATCTGAAGGAAAAAGGCCCGCGGAGGATACCAAACTCGGACGTTTCTCTCAGTTTACGCCCCTAAAAGTCGCTAAAGATGGAGCTGTCAGGATTTGTGAGGAACAAGACCCTCGAAGATCTCCGCGGACCGAGGACGAACCGAGCAAGGGGGTGGAGAATAAGTATTGTGATTTCCATCAGATCGCTGGGCACAGCACTCGAGAATGTCGTAATCTGGATAGTGGACAGGAACTGGCCAGGCGGAATGACCCTCGGTATAGTCAGGTTATACCTCAACCAAACGTTCCCTATGGTCCTTCACGAGAGAGGGGCCGAGGTCCATACCGAGGAAGGGGCAGAAATGGGCGTGCTAATTTTCGCGGTTCCTTTCAGGGCCGGGGACGTGGGCGGAGGCCAGTAAGGAGCCAAGAAGAGCAGGAGCTACCTAGGAATAACCCGCTCCCCCGAGGTTTTATCAACATGATCTCGGGGGGAGCTACTGATGGTGATTCTAATAGGGCTCGGAAGGCTATGAGTAGGAGAGAAATACTGAGCATAGGAAAGGTTGTCAATATCGAGGAGGAGGTAGTGATTAGCTTCGGTCCGAAGGATGTGGAAGGCGTGCAAACGCCTCACAATGATGCCCTCGTGATAAGGGCGACCGTAGCAAATTATGAAGTCGGAAGAGTCTTTGTGGATTCAGGGAGCTCTGTGAACGTATTATTCCAGGAGGCTTTCCAGCAGATGGAGTTAGGTGAGTATACTCTTGAGCAAATCTCTACTCCTCTCTTTGGTTTTGCAGGACATACTGTGTACCCTCTAGGGCAGATCATCCTGCCCCTCTCCATGGGCCAAGGGGAGAGTCGGAAGACTCGTTTAACATGTTTTACTATCGTAGAAGCCCCGTCCTCCTATAACGTCATTTTAGGAAGGCCCGCGATGAATGAATTCAGGGCTATAGCTTCAACTTTCCACCAAAAAATCAAGTTCCCTGTTGGGATAAGGGTGGGAGAAGTAAAGGGAGACCAGCCCTCGTCCAAGCGGTGTTACACTAGCACAGTAAGGGTGGAAGTGAAGAGGTCAAAAAGGATGGACGGCAGTAGTCCGAAGGATCAAGGGGTTCACCTCATACAAAGGTCTCGAGACGGGCAGGAAGTACACGCATTGTTGGAAGGAGAGGATGAGGTGATTTTGGTCCCAGGACAACCTGAGAAAAAGATAAGGGTGGCCTCGGATCTCAGCTGGGACCTGAAACAAGATCTGTTGAGGTGCCTGTCAAAGTACGTGGATGTGTTCGCATGGTCTTCTGTTGAATTGACTGGGATTTGCCCGGAAGTGGCACAACATCGGCTGAGTGTCGATCCGAGGGTTAAAATAATCAAACAAAAGAAGAGACATTTCGGACCGGAAAAAGACAAAGTCATAAGCCAGGAAGTTCGAACTTTGTTAAGAGCAGGGCAAATAAGGGAAGTCCAGTTCCCGACTTGGCTCTCCAACGTAGTCCTGGTGCCAAAGTCGTCCGGGAAATGGAGGATGTGCGTTGATTTCAGGGATCTAAATAAAGCTTGCCCCAAAGATTGCTACCCTTTGCCCCGCATTGATCAGCTCGTAGATTCCACGTCAGGTTATGAGTTATTGTGCTTTATGGATGCTTATCAGGGGTATCATCAGATCCCCTTGGCCAAGGAGGATCAGGACAAAGTCAGCTTCGTCACCTCAGAAGGAACATACTGCTACGTGGTCATGCCCTTCGGCCTTAAAAACGCCGGGGCCACGTACCAAAGATTGATGGATAAAGTATTTGAAGGACAGACGGGACGGAATATTGAGGTATACGTCGATGATATATTGGTAAAATCCAAGGTTAGCTCAGATCTCGTACCTGACCTGGAGGAAACCTTTGTTACCCTGAAGAAGTTTGGGCTAAAGTTGAATCCTGCTAAATGTATGTTTGGGGTGAAGAGCGGGAAGTTTTTGGGTTTTGTAGTGACAGATAGAGGAATCGAAGTCAATCCCGAGAAGGTAAGGGCAGTGCAGGATATGGTCTCTCCCAAAAGCATAAGAGAAGTCCAGAAGCTGACCGGTCGAATTGCCTCCTTAGCACGGTTTATTTCCCGGTCAGCACATAGAAGCTATCCTTTCTTTCAAGTCTTGAGAAAAGCAAGGAATTTCGAGTGGAACGAGGATTGTGAGAGGGCCTTTGCTGATTTGAAGAGACACTTGACCGAGTTGCCAGTATTGGTCAAGCCAGGTCACGGAGAAAAATTATGGGTATATCTTTCGTCCACTGAGCATGCCGTTAGCTCGGTATTGATTAAACAGGAGGGACCGGACCAAAAACTAGTTTATTATGTCAGTCACGCCCTCCGGGGTGCCGAGCTCAGATATCCTGAGGTAGAAAAACTAGCATTGGCTCTAGTCATAACTGCAAGGAAATTAAGGCCGTACTTTTTATCCCACCCTATCACGGTACTAACCAATAGTCAAATCGGGAGAATCATGACTCAGCCCGATATATCAGGCAGATTGGTCAAATGGACTATTGAGCTGGGAGAATATGATATCTCCTATCAGCCCAGGCCGTCTATCAAAGGTCAAGCCTTATCCGATTTCTTTGCAGAAATGATTGGATCCGATCCGGAAGAGGCATGGAGCGTGTATGTGGACGGAGCCTCGAACAGCGAGGGATGCGGTGTTGGAATAGTATTGATCTCACCAATGGGCGAAAAAATAAAAGCTATGATCAAGTTAGATTTCCGGGTATCCAACAATGAGGCAGAGTACGAGGCAATATTAACTGGGCTCAAATTAGCTCGGGAGGTTGGTGCGCTTAAGGTGGTCCTTTATTCAGACTCCCAATTAGCGGCTCAGCAGGTAAAGGGAAATTTTGAGGTAAAAAGCGTGAAATTGATAGAGTATCTGAAGGCAGTCCGTGAAATGTCTGAGAGTTTCTCTGAATGGAATATAGTGCAAATACCGAGGGAGGAGAATCAAGAAGCCGATCAGCTGGCCAAATGGGCCACGTCCTTAGGACCCATATGTCAAAGAGAGGTCATTTGCCAAACCGAATTATTGCCATCAACTCAGCTGGCATCCGAACCTCCTATTATGGAAAGTTGGATGACCCCCCTCAAAAAATACCTGAGGAATGCCGAGCTGCCTTCTGGTAAAAGGGAAGCGAGAAAGATAGAGAGACAGTCTTATAGGTTTGTTCTAATTCGGGATGATTTGTACAAGAGGTCTTTTGCAGGGCCTCTGCTCAGGTGCCTACAGGAGGAAGAGGCTAAATATGTGCTCCACGAGATACATGGGGGTTGTTGCGAGGATCATTTAGGGAGCCTAGCCTTGGCACAAAAAACCATACTAGCAGGATACTTTTGGCCAACGCTGAGGAAGGATGCAGTAAAGGTCGTGGCTACTTGTGAAGGCTGCCAGAGGCATGGACGAATCCACCGACAGCCGGCTCAATTCATGAAGTCTGTAATATCAGCCTGCCCGTTCGACCAGTGGGGAATGGATATTGTGGGGCCCTTCCCCATCGCCCCAAGACAGAAGAAGTTCCTGATAGTAGCCGTGGACTATTTCTCAAAGTGGGCTGAGGCCGAGGCTTTAGCCCGGATTACTGAGGAGGATGTGCTGAACTTCTTATGGAGGAATATTGTGTGTCGATTTGGGGTACCAAGGAAGTTGATTTCCGATAATGGGAGACAATTCCAGGGACGAAAGGTGACCACCTGGTGCCAGGAAATGAAGATCGAACAAGCCTTTACCTCCGTGGCCTACCCTCAGAGTAATGGGCAGGCGGAGGTCACCAACCGATCTATAGTACAAGCATTAAAAGCCAGGCTGTATGGGGTAGGAAAAGACTGGGTTGAAGAGCTTCCCAGTGTACTGTGGGCTTATAGAACTACGCCTCGAACTCCTACAGGGGAGACACCTTTCAGCATGGTTTATGGTTCCGAAGCAGTCTTGCCCGCAGAAATAGGAGCGACCTCAGCAAGAGTCCAAGCTTATGACAACAACAATGATGAACGTCGAGCTCTAGATCTGGATATGATTTGCGAAAAAAGGGAGAGGGCCGTGATCAGGATGGAGTCTTATAGGAATAAGGTCATCAAAGCCTATAACAAACGAGTGATGCCTCGGAATTTTCAGGTTGGAGACCTGGTACTCAAGAAGGTCCAGTCGGTGGAAGTTAGAAAACTTGATCCTAAATGGGAAGGACCTTACAAAGTTATTCAGAAAGTGGGCTCTGGAGCATACTACCTGGAAGATGCAAAGGGAAAAAAGCTGAAGAGACCCTGGAATGCATTTCATCTTAGAAAATATTATTCCTAGGTCTATATTTCTACAATGTATAAACTCAGGAAATCAAGTTTTTAATGAAGTTGTACTCACAAATACGGTTCAGTATGCTGACTATAAAAGTTATGGTCCGCCCTGACTACTATAAAAGTTAAGGTCCGCCCTGACTATGAAAGTTAAGGTCCGCCCTGACTACTATGAAAGTTAAGGTCCGCCCTGACTACTATAAAAGTTATGGTCCGCCCTGACTATGAAAGTTAAGGTCCGCCCTGACTACTATAAAAGTTAAGGTCCGCCCTGACTATGAAAGTTAAGGTCCGCCCTGACTACTATAAAAGTTAAGGTCCGCCCTGACTATGAAAGTTAAGATCCGCCCTGGCTACTATAAAATAAAGGTCCGCCCTTACTATTTTGATGAGCCCTGATCCTTCCCAACATTAATCATCATGAACTAAGCTCAGATCCAGTAAAGGTTTCCCGTTTATAAGTAGCCCCGACAGGTCAGTATTATTTTATACTTGTGAATCTTCAGTTATTACTTTAGTAAATTTCATTTTCGGTTAGTAAACCAGTTAAGGGAAACATGTCTACAATCCAAAATTTCCATTAAGTAAAAAGGCGCTGATTACAAAATGGACATTCCTCCGAAAATAACTATACAAAAAAGAAAAAGAAAAAAGAGCTGGGGAGGAGGAAGTGACTGTGTAAAGAGCCTGGTCAGACATCCCGATCTATAAAGTCAGGGGGAATGTTATTCACAACGGTCTGTAGATCAAGGAAGTCATCCGGGTCTTTATCCTCTGGAGGGAATCCATGAGCCTTGAATTGATCCTTGCAGCCCTCAAAGCCGAGATCTAGAAATCGAAATGCCTTTGCTGCAAGAAGCCCCTTGAACTCCTCTGATTTCAGGAAAGCCTCCTTTCGACCGACCTCTCCGGCGACGTAGGCTTCCAGCTCAGAACGAGCATTGTTCAGTTCGGCAGACGATTCGTTGAGGGCAGTCTCTTTCGCTTCAATAACAGAGCGCAGTCGATTGACCTCAGCCCTGTATTTTGACAGTTCTACCTCTACAGTCGTTAGCCTGGCGTTGGCTTCCTTTGACTCAGCTACTGCAGCCTCAGCCCTATGTACAGCATCTCGAGCTTTCTTCCTGGCATCCGATGAGGATTGGCCATAATTGGATCCCCTCCTAACGCTTTCGCGTAACATCAGTAAACCCTGGATAAAGGTAACCTAGTAAGAAAATATCTATAAGGGAGCAGGTAAGAAAAGTAAGAAGGGATACCGATAGAGCTCGGGACAACCCTTCTTGGGCCAGAGGCCTCCACTTCATCCCCGCCATGGCTTGTTGATCTGCGCCGGAAGTAATGCATTCCAAGATCTCAGCCGGTAGTCCTGAGGGAGCTCCAGTGATCAAGCTGGTGGACTGTGTATACTCCACAGGAAGTCCAGGAGAACCAGGCCCGGCAGTCCGAGCCGATTGCGGGCTTTGAATAGAATCCCGGGATGTTTCAGCCTGTGGTCCTGGAGAGGTGGCCACCTCTTCCCGGGTCGAAGGACCAGGGATGTTCTCACCCCTTTTCCTTTTAAGCAGTGAGTTACCCCCACCCCCGCTCTCTTCCGATTGAAGAATAACTATCGGGGCTGCCTGGGGAGCAGGAGGCGGCGAGGAGGCTCGTCCTTCAGTACGGGATTTTGGAACCGCCTTTCCTTTCCCTTTTTTCTGGGCAACCATGGCCGAGAGCATCTGGTTAAACGACATTTTACCTATATGAAAAAGAAAGACATGTGAGTAGCCAGTTATAAGAAAATAAAGGCAGGTTAACTGAGGACGCACCAGGAGGAGGACTAGCTGGGTAAGAGCTCAGCCTGTATCGCCTGAGTACGTCCTCCCGGATTAGTATAGTTGTATCAAATTGTCGGCGCCCAATGGTTGACATAACCTTCTGATAGAATGTCTTCTTTGTACCGATACGGAAGGGGACGACCCGGAGGGAGAGAGTCTCTCCAGGCCATTGGGCAAGACCAAGGTCTAGGCGGCTTGACAAAGAAAAATGTTTCCTTCCACCCTTTGTGAGAGCTCGGGATTTTTTCCAAAAATTTACACGAAGGCCTGGAACCAAAATAGAATAGACCAGGGAAAGTGGTGTTTTTGACACTAAAGAAGTAGTGTAGAAGAGGCGGAGAGAAGGGGAGGTTGAGAGATTGAAACAAGGCGACTACGGCTGCCATGATCTGGTAGGAATTGGGGCTAAGTTGGCTGAGGGAAACACAGAAAAAGGTGGAAACTTCTTGATACAAAGCAGGAATGGGGAAGCGTAATCCACTCCTGATCTGCTCCACAAAGAAAGGAAAAAACCCCGGAGGGGGCAAATGGGGACGGTCACCCGATCTTGGTATTTGAATCTCGTGGTCGGGAGGAATGACATGACGACGGAGGAGAGTCTCCGCCTCAGATGAAACCCGAGAGCTAAGAACCTCGTACCATGGTAGCCCAGCCCGAACTAGATCTCGAGGATCAACCTCGAAGTTCTGGGGGGAGGGATCCTGGGTAAAAACAGGGGGGACTTGAAGAAGAGGAACGGCAGTAGTAATTGGCTCTGCCTGGCCACTAAGGGTCGGAGAGCTCGACAGCCCCGACCCCGAGGCATCGGCGGCCGATCCCTTAAGGGCAGCCCCGGAAGTCGACGACGTTGAAGTAGACATGAAAAAAAATAGATATAAAAGCAAGGGCGAAAAACTTACAGAAAAAGCTGGGCAGACGGAGCGGAAGGAGGCGAAGAAAGAAGAAGTGGTGCGAATGAGAGTTGAGGTTTAATTTATAGGCGCCCGGAAGGTTGGGCCGTTAGGGCCAGGCCCATTTCAATGGCCAAGATCAAGGGAGTTCAAACGTCTCAATTGTGGATGATGACGCGTGGCAGCCGCATCGATTAACCATACATCAACGGTCACATCTGACTGACACCTTGTCTTGTCAAGGGTTAGAAATTTGAATGTGATAGCTCGATTCAGGCCTCGGTCTAAGTATAGTCGAGAACAGCGTTACTCTAGCTCGACTAAGAGGGGATACTCATGATATCCGGATATCATGACCAGTGCGATCTCGGCCCTTACTCGAGCATAATCTCGCCCAGAAGGGCTCAATCCGAAAGGAATATTCCCAGGAGGGGTATTTGACAACTTCTGAGAGCAGCACGGTATTATTTGAGCAGGTCAGTGTATATTATTTACACAGGGTGATCAGCTCGGTATTCATAGGCTAGGCCAGTTGCGTTTCCCATCAGTATGCTCAGCTCGGGAAAGGTCTTCAGCCCTGCTGGATTGAACCAGGTAGCACGGTCTATACTCCAATCTTAAACAGCTGTCTTGGTTTCCCCTTTAGAGTTCAGGGAGGTACTCTGGACACAAGTATGGTCCTCCACGTGGGAAACATCTAACTGAATTTTGTCTCATTAGGGGACCACTTGCCACGAGGACCAATCATATGGCGACTAATATGGGGAATATTTTCTGGTATAACAATCCCTCAAGTAGTGCGCCCTATACAGGCATCCCATAGGTCCCCGCCAAACACGATAGGGTATTCTTTCTCACCACCCCATATATATATGGGGTCATCAGGTTAAGAAGAGGAGGTTTTTTTCCCCCGCAAATTTCTAGCTAAATGCTTATTTCCATATTACATAAAAAAGAACCCTGATTTGATCGTCGGAAAGATTCATCGGAGATCATTCTCTGGTCTTCTTCCAACCTTTTCTTTTCAGGACCGCTCACTTCCAATTAGGGAGGAGCTATTGTTAACCAAGATAACCCACTACCAAAATCCGAGTTAACAGAATTAATGATGCTTCTTGGGAAGTTCAGTAATGTGAAATTTCATCTTAATTGTTGTCACTCGAGCATAAGAAATTAAGAGTCTAACGATAAATAGAATAATTATCGAAGAACACGATAATAGACACTTTACCCCATTTTTGTTTGTAATCTCAATGTGATTTCACTAATAAACACTTTATCCTTTCTGATATCATCAATATGTACTGTACCCCATACGATTTGTAAATAGACAGTTTACTCCCGACGTAATATTCAAAGTTTTACAATATTAGTAAAGTTTTATTGAAATAATAACACAACTATAGCACCCAAACTGAACTGATCACAAGAAAGTCAAGAACTACGGCCCTCGTATAAATCATAAGATTATTGGAGAGAAATCCTAAGATTCTTCCATTGTTTTATTTATTTTTATTCCTCTAAAATCCTTATAAAGGGCATATAAGTTTTCTTTACAAAGACATCCTTTGTATTGCATCCCAAAAACTGTGCTCAGCTTTGCCATTGTGAAATAACTTTCTGCTGATCAAAAGCTTACATGTATATTCAATTAAAACTAAACTAGATATATCTTTACCCATCGTAACATAGATTTGATCGATCATCCTCTGTAAAAAACTAGGGTTGGTTTGTAGATCATGGGCCATGGATAGTACAAAGATCTCAAATTTTATAACTACTTTTCAGAACCTGTTACTTTTACATCTTTCATCAATTTTTAGAATTTTACTAAAATCAAATTTAGATTTTTGGGAAAATTTCGGGCCGGTATCATTAGGTAAAAGGTTTTTCGGCCCAATCACCCAATAAAAAGTTCTTTCAACTAAGTCCATTTTTGAATACAATGACCAAACTAACCACACTTATGAAAACACGCTACGCCGCATAATTAATTTTTACATGCACTGCAAGAATAATTTACATGCACCGCATGACTCATTTTCACATGCACCGAGTGAGTAATTTTACATGCACCGCATGAGTCAATTTTTACTTGCACCGCTCAATTTTACATGAACGATACTAGTAATTTTACACGCACCGTCGATTTTAACATGCACCGCATTAGTTGATTTTAACATGCACCGCTCAATTTTAAATGCAACGCATGAGTAATTTTACATGCACCACATGAGTAATTTTACATGCACCGCATTAGTAATTTTACATGCATCTCATTACTCAATTTTACATGCATCGCATGAGTAATATGCACCAATAGATTATGCATATTAAACTGTCTCATATGTTTCTATCGGTGCATGTAAATCACATGCACCGATAGACACAGATGATACAAGTCCACCGCAGGAAAAAAAAAATCTCAACGCATGCATTTGAGTCTATCGGTGCATGTGATTTAGATGCATCGATAGACTCTACCAGTGTTAAGATAGATTATGCATATTAAACTATCTCATATGTTTCTATCGGTGCATGTAAATCACATGCACCGATAGACACAGATGGTAACAAGTCCACCGCAGGAAAAAAAACTACCTCAATGCATGCATATAAGACTATCGGTGCATGTAATTTAAATGCACCGATAGACTCGATTGGTGCATGAAATTACATGCACCGCCAGATTCAGTCGGTGCATGTAAAAATTAAATAATCAAAATCAAATAAAGCGATTGTACCACCAAATCGTTCTTGTATCAAATGATCGATTCAACAATATAAGCAAGGAATGCAAACCGAATGCACGAATTGGAAAGAAAATCAAAACAACGAGAATGAGGATAAATGAATAATTTTCTCAATTTTTTTAGATTCACGTTTTCTGCCCCAAAATTGAGCGTTCAACTTAAGAAAATTAATCCAAAATTCAACGAAAAATAATTCAATGATTTTAGAAAATCACGATCGAAGAACGCGAGGCTAGAACAACTGAAATTCGATCAGAAGTTAGTCGCTAAAACAGAATTCAAGCAAACACCCAGAGCATTAGAAACAATTCACTGAGAGGGGACAAGGAATCAACAACAATCACAACACAAATTGTAAATACGATCACACAACACAACCTAATAAAGTGATTCCAAATGAAATTATCTCAATTTGTTCGAAGCATCCTTTGCAGAATTGCGGAACAAAAATCAGAAACAAATCAGAAGCTTCAGAGGGCAACGCGATGGTGGAAAGTAGGCAAAGGCTTGGGATGAATGTGTAGAGCAAGGATATTTTAATCATCTTAATGGACTAATTATATTAGGGTTTGATAAATTGGACTTATTTGAAATAAACTTTTTAAAAGAAGCATTTAGTTGAAAGAAGATTTTTTTGGGTGATTTAGTTGAAAGATGTTTTAAAAAGTGGTACCTTCTTGTAATTTCCTCTAGATTTTTATACTGTAAATCTAAGTGTCTATACTCCATACCAATCAAAATATTAGCCATGTAATTAAAAATTGGGATAAAACACAATCTGTAATGTTTGGGGTTTTTTATGAAAATAATCGGAAAAAAAAATAATTTAACAAAATATCCGAATTTTAAAATCGTTTTTAAAATGACCCAAAACGCCATCTCAGATGGTGCCTTCAGGTAAAGGCGCCATCTGAGATGGCGGCTTCCTTATCTGAAAAAAAATAATTGAAGGCGTCATCTTGGATGGCGCCTTCAGTATAAAAATAAATCGTCGCCTCCTCTTCTTCTTCCTCACTTCTCATCGCCTTCTTCTGAATTTCTTCCTACTTCTCATCGCAGATCTTTACATATTCTTGTGCAAAAATTAAAAAATCATCGTGATTTATCATTTCTTGAGCTTGCTTGTTCAACATTTTTGAATTTGAGGTAACATTACAAGTTTGAATCGAAATTTTTGAAAGTTGTAAAATTTGAAATATGTTGTTGGTTGTTTTTAAATTTTGTTGTTTGGTAGTTTTTATTGAAAAATTAGTTATAGTTTCGAGATAATGGCAAACCGCCGGATGATTTACAAATTTTTAGTTTGGCCGGAATTTTTTACTCCGGCACAGCTGGCGGCTGTTCGGCGGCGGCGGGTTCGGCGCGTTGGCGGCGGTGGCGGTACGGCGTCGGCGGCGTCGGCGGCGCTCCGGCAGAGGCGGCCGTGTTGTCACCGGCAGGGGCTGGTGGTGGTTGCCATGTTGATATTTTGTTATATTGATATTTATTGTGTAATATTTCAGGATGGATTTACAAAGAGGACCAGGACCGATTGACAGTCATCTGCTATCATTGCAGTCAGGTCATCGATCTGAGGCTGTTTGGGCATGTGATATTGATTCTACACTTCGAGGCAGAAACCCTGATAAGTATTTTTGGGATCTTTGCCCCCTCGATACTCGTGTTGCGAGTTTGTTGGACAGTTTTGGTTTTTATGGTGTTTATAGGTCTGTTAGAATTACACTTGACTTTCATGACTTTCACCTCATCACGGCTTTAGCTGAAAGATGGCGCCGTGAAACACATACTTTCCATCTTAGATCCGGAGAGGCGACCATCACACTGCAAGACATTGCAGTTATATGGGCATTGCCAGTAGATGGTAACGTATTATCCGATATTGATTATGATAGGAGTATACCTGACTGGCAAGCATATTGCCATATGCTTTTGGGATTTATACCGGATACTGCACACTTTAAAGGTGCAAAGTTATTTTTATCTGCAATAAACAATCATTTGGTGAATAATGCTCTTACTGAGCACAGTACGGAAGAAGATGTAGTCCGTTATACTCGGGGCTGTGTGTTATTGATGTTAGGTGGAATTTTGTTTCCTGATTCGTCCGGCAATACTGTAAAGTTATTATATTTACATATGTTAGAGAATATTCATTTAGTTGGTAATTATAGTTGGGGGAGTGCCGTATTGGCATATTTGTACCGTGAGTTATGCACTTCCTCGATGAGAGGGAAAAAAGTGATTGGTGGTGCATTACAGGTCGTACAGGTAAACTTTACATTAACACTTTTCAAATGTTTGAAATATTATTGTCGTCATAATAACTGATATTATTCCTGATAATATTTTAGATTTGGGCATGGTCAAGATTACATGGTTTAACTCCTCAACTGGGTGATGCTAGATTCGACACTGGCCCAATAATTATCAATGAGGAGAATATCTTACCTGCTGCTCCATATGGTGCAAGGTAATAATGTAATTATGTTTTGTGCTATTTTATATGTTTAAATATATTTATAGATTTTGTAATTGTGTTTTTTTCAGGTGGACATGCCATTTAAGGTTCACGGAAACAGGGAGGCATTCTGTACGTATCATTAGAGACATTCTTGATGAGCAGCCATCAACTCAAGTAAGCAGTATATTAGTTGTGTTTGTTATGAAAGTTAATAATGTTGTTTATATTATTTTAATCCAATTTTGTATTTGTAGTTTAATTGGCAGCCATACCCTGATGAGTGTACTGAGCATCTGAGCCACCAGTTATGAACATATGCCGGCCCATTAATTTGTTATGAAATTGTTGAGATGCACCGTCCTGATAGGGTTCTTCGTCAATTTGGAATGCTCCAAGATATCCCCACAGATCCACAATCAATGGATGATAAATTGCATTCTGTTGACCGAAGAGGAAGTATGAACAGGGATTGGAGTGCACATCATATTGCATACGTACAGAAATGGGAGATGGCAGGTGATTTATGTGTGGACAGACCACTATATTGTGCAGTAGTGGTTGGATATAGTGAGTGGTATGACCGAGTCACCAGCAGATATATTGGCCATCAAAGGCAATTTGTACAGACCGGATACCAACATGGTGACGGCCCAGCGTGACATCATGTGGTAAGTAAATATATTCAAACTTTGTTTTGTAGAATATGTCATATGGATTTATAGATTGAACATGTAATTATTGTTATTCACTTTTCAGCTTGATCAGATGCAACAGTTAAGTGTTAGTTGCGACCGCTATCCTGCTGAGGGAGAATCTGTTATCACATATATGGAGTCGATGAGAGATCATCATAGGGCAATAGCGCAGGATGTGATACTAGTGGCTCGTGAACGACGAGACAGAAACTTCCCACCAGACGAAGAAGTTCACGAGCCTGATGAAGAACCAGTACAGTCGGTTCATGCACTCAGCGAGACTGATATCGCAGGGCCTTCTATGTATACACCTTTCTCGACAGATGCGGCAGGTCCATCTACGTATACACCTATACCGGCAGATGGGGCAGATCCATCTACATCTTTTACTGGTTATTATGTCCCGCAGCCACATATGTATGATCCTTCACCATTCACTCCGTATGCTCCGATGTACACACAGCAGGGTACAGATGTGGGATATGAATTTGCACAATCATATACCACATCTGCGGGCCTCGATTTTGATATATCACCTGTTGCATTTCCACAGTTCACACCATATCGACCACCTACTGATGTACCTGTGGCACAACAGAGGAATGACCAAGCGGATAGGAGGCAGAGAGTTCGAAGAGAGATCATTCCTCCTCCTTGTGGTACCGGAGGTCATTTACAAACGAGGCCTCGTGGTCGTGGTCGTGGATGATATTTGTTGTCTTTCTCTTGTAAATATTTGATATTTGATATTTTTTTGAAATATTGAACAATGTTGTTTTGTGAGCAATTAAACATATACTAAAATAGTGTGATAGACAAACAACCAATTTTCACAATAACGTAAAATCATTTACAAAATAAACTTACAATAAATTACACATAAAATTATTTATTGATTTCGAGAAGATGAAGCCATTTGTCGTCTTGCACGGGCTTCTGGCCAGTCCATCTCATTCTGAATGCGCGTTGTTCGATCTCGACCCACTCTTCTGGTTTTTCGCAGAGTGGAGTTATGGTACAACTCAAAAGATGGGGTGTCCCAATACTCCTCCCCCCCATATTGGTTCGAACCGCCCTTGATATGTGCTCCAATATTCATTCATATTGTAATATGCCTTGACAAATGTTTTAGCATTTAGGCCATACTTTCGACAAACTTGGATCACATGTGAGCAAGGTATTCCGAACTCTTTTCATTTTCCACAAGAACATTCTCCTGATTTTAGATGCACAACATGGGTGTTACCCCCACGTCCTGGTCGTACTCTTGTGATAACAGAAGCTGTAAGCTGTCTACGATCGAACATCTGGACATCATGATGGATGGAATGATAGACGGCACGACCATATCTTTCCAACACAGAATCTGGCCATTCTTGATTATTTTCAATCATTCGCTCCATCTTCTGAATCCGTTCGACAAAATATAGTACACAACGATCAAAAGTTAATTGCACAATGGCGGTGATTGGAAGCCGACGAGCACCTTTCAAAACTCCATTTATGCATTCTGACATATTTGTGGTCATGATACCACAACGCCAGCCTCCGTCATGAGCAAGAGACCATTGACACTTATCGATACGACTCAAGTAATCAAAAGCCCTTGGCTCTATAAGTTTTATCTCTTCCATTGTGCGATCAAATTTTCTGAGTTGATTTTCTGATCCCGCTCTCCAACATAAGTCTTTCAAATGAACGGATTTGAAGCGACTATTAAAGTTTGAGCAAACATGTCTTAAACAAAATCGATGTACTCCACGCGGTGATTTGAAGTCAGGAATACAATCGGCTGCTGCAATGAGGCCCGGATGACGGTCAGAAATCAAACATGCACCACCCTCAGATCTTCTCACAATATGCTGGCTTATCATCTCCAAAAACCATCTCCATGACAGAAACTTTTCTTCGTCAACAATTGCAAATGCCAAAGGTAACACTTGATTATTAGCGTCCATTGCCACGGCAATCAACATCTTATGTTGATATTTCGTATACAGATGTGTTCCATCCACGCTTATTACCCGGCGGCAATGTTGAAATCCTTCTACACATGGTCGGAAGGCCCAGAACACGTAATTCAATGTCTTTTCTCTTGGTCGGGCATTGTCAAGGTGAACCCAACCAATGACGGTGCCGGGATTCCATTTTTGCAAAGCTCCCGTATAGTAAGGCAGTTTCTGAACGGAGCTCTCCCATGTTCCATACACATTCTCAACAGCACGTCGCAAACTAAACCATCCTTTTGCATAAGAGATCTCAAATCCATATTTGTCTTTGACTGTTTGAATTACATACTTTATCTCGAAAGCTGGATCACGCCGAACAATTCTCACTAACAAGCTAGGAATCATGTTTGTCCAAATTTGCATGATCGATGGACAGCTCACTCAAAAGGCATGTGTGAGAACCTCCATATTTGTTTATTTTGAATAATCCAACTTTCTTCTTCAACGAGGCGCGCAGGTACCATCTACAAGGTGCATCTTCTGTACTGTGTTTGCACACAACTTTCTACAATGTTTTTGTACTTTTCACAACGCGGTACTCTCGTTTTGCAACATGTACAGAGTAATCTTTTACAGCTGCCTGCAGATGTGCTTTATTTTTGAAGACCATATCTACATGCATATCCCCTTTGGAGTAATCGTAATAACTCCCCCATTTACCTGTTGGAATGTCTACTGAGTCTGCAAATACTTCAGGATGTGTCATTGAGAAGAATGAAATTGTTGGATAAAGGACATGACTAGTTGTCGTGGTTGTCTCCGGTACATTAACTGACACTTCCTAGGTGACTGGGATCCCTTCATCTTCATCAGCAATTGTTTCTGACATGACACAAATGTCAACCTTATCGTCATCAGCATCATCCTCGGACGGAATATCATCTGGTTCTAACTGAATATCATTTCCCAATTCAGCGAAACTGTCTGCTAGTGGCTCAGGAGCAATAACATCAGCATCTATTGGATCGTCGTCGTGGTGTCTATCGGAGACAGTCGGTCCTTCTGCAACTTCAGGCAAACAATCTACATTTTCTGGAATATAATCATAGTTTCTTTGTTCCGTTTCTATGTACAGTTCCAAGCAACTAAGACCTTGTTCTGAATCCAATAGCC
Organism: Haberlea rhodopensis; assembly: GCA_907163345.1. Taxonomy (NCBI): domain Eukaryota; kingdom Viridiplantae; phylum Streptophyta; class Magnoliopsida; order Lamiales; family Gesneriaceae; genus Haberlea; species Haberlea rhodopensis. Next base: position 2,288,229 of record CAJQUN010000060.1, read on the forward strand.
ATGCTAAATTATAATCATTATCGATTGGCAAAATTGTCTGTCGTACCCCGGCAAAATCTCTAAACATATGTCTTACATGTATTTTCAGAAGAAACTGGTTGCCATCGATGCCCGTGATATTATATATTTCGGTCAACAACTGCATAAAATTAATTGTGCGATATATTGTGGTAACTCTTATTGGACCACGATCATATCTAATGGTATCCAAATCCTGTAATATATTACCTCCACAATATAATAATATTTGAATCGACATCTCTGAAAAATTTATAAAATATTACAAATAATTAATAAATTTATAAAATCAATAATATAACAAGATTTTTACCTGAAAAATACTTCGAGAGTGGTTAATTGAGATTGGAGATTGAAAAATTTTAACGATAAAAATAAGATAAGAAACTATGATGATATGTGATTTTTGCTTCGGTATGAAAAATAAAGGGCTCGGCCGGGGTATTTATACCCGAGAAGGCGCCATCGGAGATGGCGTCTTCATAAAAAATTAATTTTTTATCTGAAGGCGCCATCCAAGATGGCGCCTTCAATTATTTTTTTTATCAAATAAGGAAGCCGCCATCTCAGATGTCGCCTTTACCTGAATGCGCCATCTGAGATGGCGTTTTGGGTCATTTTAAAAACGATTTTAAAATTCGGATATTTTGTTAAATTATTTTTTTTTCCGATTATTTTCATAAAAAAAACCCGTAATGTTTGGGGTGTAGAATACAATTTTAGAGCAATAAATTGAAAGATGACACTTGTCATTCCTTGCCTTCAAGTCTATAATCGCAACATTATTTTACCACGTGTTTTTTATTTTTTTTCTAACCAGAGGTAAAAATTACAGTACCTCGTAGAAAAAATCCTGCTGTGAAGTCAAACCTTATATTTCTTTGTTTTGTCAAAGATATATTCTTTTAAGATAACTTAGAATAAGGGATTGATTCTACTTAATCCCACTTAAATTTTACTTTAATTGAATACACGGAACCTCAACTCTGCAGATATCCATGAAACTAGAGCGTCACAAATATCGTGTTAAATTATTAAACGCAGTGAAATAATTTGAAAAATGATTAAATGCCAAATTAGTCAACATGAATCTCTTTTATTAAAAAAATCCAAAAGTTTGTACTTTTATTTATCTTTATTCAGTAGAAAGAATCTTGATTTGATCTGTGTTACAGTGGTAGAACCACTTGGAACATATTGTCAAATGTATTAAAACATGTAAAAATCAAAGAATCTCCTTCCAAATAAATTGATTCATAACTCTAGATTTGAAATCAGTGGTTCAGACTTGGCGATGGAAAAGAGAAAAAAAAAACAGATGTTTCCGTATCACAATTCAGATGATAAATTAATTAATTCAAATTCAAGAATGGCGACACATGCCTCTGAATACTTATTTGTCAAAATTCATTGGTTATTAATTTTATTGCAAAGAAGACATAGACCCTTCTACATCCAACTTTGGCAACAAAATAATATTGTTCAACTTCACGAGGAAATCATTAAAAAAAAAAACGAGTCAATCCACAATTTTAGATCAATAAAATGATCATAAAAGCGGTAGATGATATTAATAACCTATCAAATGTTGATTCAAACGAGAAACTAACACAAAGGATGCAATAAGTTTTTTTTTCTTTTGACAAAAATAATAATTCAAAAACCTCAAACTAGGATAGATATATCATGGGAGTTTGGAAAATTCTCAATGCAATCAAGTGACACAAAGCAATGGAAGCAACTCACACCAGGAAATCCCTGAACCTCTAACGGCTTTTTTTCAGTTGAAGCTCTGGAACAGTCCACTACTGATTGGAGAGAGTCCAAAGCTAGTTTGGGGATTTACATTTTCCCATGGCCGCCCCCGGGAGCTGTGAAGCAGCAAATGTAATACAATGTGAAGTGTATCATCATCAAACACGAAACAACAGAGCTCGCATAAAGTTTAGACAATTCGATTAGTTATTGATCAAGATACCCTAGAACTTTCTTTCAACCAGTCCCATTTGATGAAAAGTATATTTACTTCACTATATGCTTTAGGTTAAAACTTGCCGAGCATTGATAATATGAACCAAGTATATTCCAGTGTATAAAGAAATATGAACAAACCATTTTACTGGAGCCTGCAGAAGCATTCTCAGGAATGAAAGATCTTACCAATTTTATTTTTGATCTATCAGCACTATATTAGAAACAGCTCATATAAAGGCAGCAACAACTACAAGGGATACAACTATAAACCAAATATCTCTCACCTAATCCAATAGCATCAGAGCCTTTCATTATTTTGAGCCTCTTGCATGAAGTGATGAACATCCTAAAAGCAGCACAAAAAACCAATAACATGAAACAACTGGGGACCAACGTAAGAAACCCAATAGTGATGTACAATGTATCAAGTACTCCATACGACAGCGAAAATAGTTATAGATTTTTTTAAATAAGAACTACTAAAGAAAATATCAAAATATTAAAAATTATGTTTGTAAAATGAACACAACACCGAGAGACAACTCCTTTTAAATTTGGAATTCGGTGTCACTCCAACAGTGAATTGAGCGACAACATGGGTGCCTCTTGACTTACATTCAAACAAATTAGAAATAACTCAACAGGTGCCGGTGCACCTTTAATTGGGAAGACTCCAACTGTAATTCAAGAGACACCACTAGCCGCTCTGAACTAGCATTCAACCAATTAATAAGCAACACAAGAGGTGCCTCTATTCATCTCTTGGATGACAACTGGAACTTTACCATCCAATTAAAGGTACCAAACAAAGTGTTCAATACCTATTGAAGTGGACCATTTTGCGTGGCACCCTTAATTAGTTTGATTAAAAAAATCATAGTATGTTGTTTATACTATTTTATTTATGATCGTTTAAAAACCCGGAAGGTTAAATGCCAAAAGTCTAATTCCTTGGTCAAAGATTCTTACAAATTTTGTGCAGCTGAGGGATAGAAGCATTCAATTGTATAACTCGATTCCCACCAAATAGAAAAATACAGAGCACAAATAATTACTTCGCAATAAAAGCAAGGGAGAAAGCTTACTCCCATGGGACATCTCCAACTAGCATCCAGTCACCATCTTTGTCCTCGTATGTCAACACATATTCAGATCCATGCAGAAGATCCCTAAACTTATTCTCACTCGGGATTTCTCTACTTTGAGGTCCTTGAGCTCCACATTGTCCTGAAACCAGAACACTCTCATATCACAACAAAACATAAAAGAAGAAACATATAGATTCAAAAACAGCTTACCAATGGTAAAACAGCTGAACATTTTCTCAAGAGCGGAAGAAAGTTCTTCATAGGAGGAATATGTTCTAAGATCAACCTTTCGCAGATAAGGAGCAGTGGCCAAGCTGACCTTTACGAAAGTAGCACCAGGACCTGGTTTGCCATCAACTTCATCATTGTTCTTTGATGTTGATGCCAGAGAATTCTTCCGAAAAGATCTGATAGGAGGCCAACCAACAATCTGTGTCCTGCCACAAAACATACAAAACAACAGAGACAAACCCCGGAATATTAAAAAGGAAAACCTCGTTTGACCATAATTATCTAAAATACTCGCTCACTTATCCTAATCAACTTCAGTACTTACTTAGTAGCGGGTGCAATGTCGGTATTAGAAACATTAACCTTGTTATGGCATTCTTTTGATGTTTTTACAGGTACTTCTGTCTTCATCGAAGACTGATACATGGGCAGCCTTTTAGAGAGGATAACATTTATCTCAGAACTATCAGCTAAGTTTTCTTGTGTAGAATCGGATCCTCTAGCATTAGACATCCAATTTTCTTCACTAAACAAGTCACCTTTTGATTCGGTGTCTGAAAATCCTCTTTTGCTTCCAGTAACAACAATCTTCTGTGACAATGAGCGGATTCTGAGAATGGAAGGAACCAAGGGAAACAATTGTTTCTCATCAAGATTTCCGGTGCTTATCGGGGTAATGTCTGAATCTCGTCCAGGGGAATGTGATCCAGGAAGACAAAGCCTCAAATCTGTGGCTTTCAGATTTAAGTTTTTCTCATCTTCCTCAGGCATAGATGAGACTGCAGAGCTGTCAACCAAGGAAAATTCACAAAGCCCAAAGTAATTATGCTCTTTCAACCGCAAGCCATTCTGAGAAAGATATTCAAAAGAAGCTGAGGAATCCATCAAGGAAGTATTACACTGGCTTTGCCCCTCAACACCCTGCAACATTGATGACGTCAAGCTTGAAATTTTAGCGTAGTTAAGTCCGCAAGATAACAAAAATATAGTTATAGGACTATGGTGATTAAAAAACTATGATCACGAATCATGTCATACATGATATCATCAACAACACCGCAGTGCTGAGGAAATGACTGTTCCCAAGCTGCAGAACTCCAAAAAAAAAAAAAAACAACTTAATTTCACAATCTCAGTTCATGAATTTCACGTAAACCAAAGAACATTTGGTTACAGGGTTGTAAATAAACTAGTTATCATTTGGGATGATCAAAGACAATATCACATCCATGTCACATTGTAGCCAAATTTTACAAGGCCTTTTCAAGTGAGAACTTTTGACATGCTTATTCCGAAACTAAACAAAAGAGCAAATGAAATATTCTACCATGACAAGGATGCTCCTAACTGAATTGAATATGCCTGATGACCTACCTTTTGGCTCATAGTGATTATTAGAACATCGCATTACATATAAAAAATATGATATTCAGCTCAAAACAGGCTGCTCGATTAATTTGTGCAAGTGAGTTCAAGTGCGTATTTATAAACAAGAAAACTAAAGCTGGAAGAATAAAAAATCGGTAGTCTACTGTCTACACAACAAACAAACAGTTTAATCGGTATGAACCTCTAACGTAAAGAATTTCAATCCAATACTATCACGGATAAGAGGCGAATTGATACACCGAGAAAGAAGTGGTAAAAGAATTTTTTTAAAAAAAAACAAACAGCGATATTTTTTTCTCCATGGAAATTTTGATGATATAACAAAAATACAAACCAAGAAAATCTGTACTTCACTTTAAATTATTAAACCTCGCAGAATATAAAACATTGACAAGGATAATAAAATAAAAACAGAAATGGAGAAATTATTTAGCCAACTAAGGCAATGTTTGGTAGGTAGGTTTAGGTAGGTTAAGTCATTGGTTAAGTAAATAATATACCGTTTGGTTGGGTTTTTAACAAACCATTCTAAACCCAAAGACATGTGATTATGAATGATTAAAATGTTGACAATAAACCCACTTGCTAAACTAATATAATTTAAACTGACTTGAACAGTAGAAAATACAAATCTGATTAGGACAAAAACACCCTTTGCCCTAATAAAGAAATTTATCCTTTCTTTCATTCTCATACAATCGCTCCAGCTCCATTTCAGTCGAAGGTGAGAAGGGAGAACTTTCCTCTCTGTGCTAGAGCAACCATTTTCGTCTCTTCCCAAAGGTAAATTATCATATGTAGTGTGGCATGTTTAATTTGTTTATGGGTGAATTTCCGTCGCTGTGCTAGATTCAATCAATTTCATCCTTTCGTTTCATTCCCCGACAACAGCCTCCATATCAAAGTCGTTTTGCTTTGATTATTATATATTGGGAGAAGCGATTTGAACTTTTGTCGTTGTTTTTGGATGTATTCCGTTTTCCTTTGACATAATTTTGAACTCAAAGCTTTTAGTATGTACTGTGTTTGATTTGCGTGAAGTTTTTATCCATGTGATGTCTATTATGTTGTTTTCTTGTAAACATTTGTTGAAAGTATTTGATGGGTAGAACTCTTTGTGGTAAAGCACACAATAGATAGTTGTTAAACTGAGATTACCAAATGCAAACAGAAGCCATGGATTGCAAAGTTTACTGTCTGAGTTTCATTATTATTGACATTGAAATATAAAATTTCACAAAAGTGTTTGCTTTGTTTTTTTGATGCATTTTAGAATCAATATTTGGATTCAATGTTTGATGTTACCAAAGTACGTAACATATTTTCCCAGTCAATTCAAACAACTATTTTGCAGTTTTGCGCTGGTGTATACGTGTATTTTTAAATGAAATGTGTAAGTTTTGAGTAATATTTATATGTATGAAAAAACTATATTTAATTTAACTCAGTCACTACACTATTTATTTTTTATGAAATTAACTAATAAATCTGAATATCTTGTGAAGTATATTTGCAAGATGGACAATAACGGTAGGCATACTCTTCTTTTTGTGTTGCTGCACCAAGTCATGTGTCGATCCTTTTTGATTTTATGTCTTCTAACACGACATCGAAGGAGATTACTTGGTAAACGACGCTCTCAGCCACGTGAAACAGCAGCATCGTACAACATGACACAAAGAATTTATGCGCAAATGAATCATTTGCATAGGATTACTGAAATTGGAGATGTGCAATGTGTGGTTAACTTGAGGATGAATCGTAATGCATTTGCAAGATTGTGTTACTTGGTAACTAATGTTGGAGGGTTAGTAGATTCTAGATATGTGAGAGTTGAAGAAAAAGTCGCCATGTTTTTGTCTATATTGGCTCATCATAAGAAAAATCGAGTTATTGGACATGACTACGTACGTAGTGGACAAACAATTAGTACTCATTTCCATGAAGTTTTGCAATCAATTCTAAAGCTACATTCTATACTGCTGGTTAAATCTGTCCCTGTGGATGATAGTTGCACTAACGAATGCTGGAAATGGTTTAAGGTAATATCTATACATTTTACTATTTTCTAAACAAATTTGAGATTCTATTTACATATGTACCACTATGTAATGACATAACAACGTATATAATAATGACATGATTTTATTGTATTTATAGGGATGTCTTGGTGCATTGGACGGTACATATGTTAGTGTACATGTACCCACCCTAGATAAGCCAAAATATAGAACACGAAAAGGTACAATTGCAGTCAATGTTCTTGGGGTTTGCGACAGTGAATTGAACTTCATATACGCGCTTACTGGTTGGGAGGGATCCGCAGCAGATGCTAGAGTTCTACGTGATGCATTGACCCGTGATGATACGCTAAAAGTTCCAAGAGGTGATTATGAATATTTGACTTTCATGTAATGGTGTATTACAAAAGTATGTTCACTTTCGTATGATATATTTGAATTGCTATATGTGTTCTTCACATATTGTGTAACCATATATGCAGGGTGTTATTACTTATGTGACAATGGATATGGAAACGTGGAGGGTTTTTTGACTCCTTATAGGCGGGTACGATATCATAGAGATGCTTGGGGCAACCGTGCAGTTGGTCCGCAGAATTATAAGGAGCTATTCAATTGGAGGCACTCTCAAGCACGCAACGTTATTGAAAGAACCTTTGGTTTGTTGAAAAAGAGATGGGCCGTCCTTCGAAGCCCTTCGTTCTATCCGTTGAAAACACAAAACAGAATAATAATGGCTTGTATTTTGTTACACAACTTCATTCGGTCTCAAATGCCTGATGATCCTATTGAGATAGTTGACGAAGAGGTAGTTAGCCCGACTCATGAAACAGAAGCTGGTTTCATCAACAATTTCGAAGCATCTGACGCCTGGGATACATGGAGAGAGAACTTTGCAATGTCGATGTGGAACAATTATTGATATACAATTCAGATTCTTGTACTTAGTTGATCTAATCACTATATTTGGCTAGTTTTGAAGATAGCCTGTTTCCAATATTTCAAGTCATCGATGCATATTATTATATTATGTTGTTCCAACTAAATTTCACAGGCATTAAGGCTTAATAATCTGAATGGAGAATGATACCATTGTTTAGCAGTGTTGCCATTAAAATATATATATATACTACACGTGCATTTGTATGAGTTTGTAGAGTGCCTAAATTTAAAAGTAGTTGAGAAATGTATTGTATTTCTTGCAGGACTATCACGCGGGGATGGAAAGTGGAGCAACGTCCGGGAGTTGTGTGGGCAAAGGCAACAAATCGGAAAAAACCAGACGTAGTTGGAGTGAACGTGAAGAAGAAGTGCTAATACAAGCCTTGAAAGAGGCTATCACGCAGGGATGGAAAAGTGAAAACGGATTTCGTGCTGGCTATTTAGGTTTCTTGGAGCATCGCATGAAAGCATCATTCCCCGGGACAAACTTACGTGGCAATCCACATATTAACTCCAAAGTGCATGTTTGGAAGAAATTGTATGGCTCTTTGGTCACAATATTAACTAAAAGTGGTGTTGGATGGAATGATACCGAGAAAACCATAGAAGCTACGAATGAGACATGGGAAGCAATTGTTCAGGTACTTGAAGCTTTATAAATTGTACGTATAATATTGAAAAAACAAAATGTATGTATATGCTTATTCGTTACAGGCAGACCATAATTCACGTTCCATGAGACACAAACGGTGGATCTATTATAATGATTGGTGTGAAATATATGGAAATGACCGGGCAACAGGTGAGAAAGCTGAGAACTTCTCAGCGGCTGTTCAGGACATCCTAAACATGAATGTCGACCTACCTCATCATGTACGAGGCGGCTTCGAAGATATATTTCATGGAGATGAGGGGGCTGGTGAGTCAATGTCGGTGTCGCTGACTCCATCGTCCAAACCAAGTGGAAGTGCCAAGTCAAAGAGTAAGAAACGTAAAGAACTGGATGACAGTGATGATGCAATAGTGGCGGCCATAAATAATTTCACGGACGCAACCACAAAAACAATGAATGACCTCATCAAACAGTTAGCATCTGACGATAAGATGTCCAATGCACAAAAAGCTGTGTTAGACGCAATGGCAACAATACCAGAGCTTAATGAGGAGGAGAAAGTACTTGTGGCAGAATTGTTGTTTGACAACCATAACAAATTATCATTATTCTTACTCTTGGGACAAGGTGGCAGGTTAAGTTTGGCGAGGAGGCTACTCCGAGGAGGTTAACTAGAATGTAATTTGACAATGGGTAATAGTATGGCTTCTTTTGCTGCTTCTTTTTGTGCAGATGATGATTTCTATTAGTGCATTGTAATTGTCAATTTAAATTGCTTTTTGGTGAGAAATACATGCAATGTGGTTATCTATTTTGGCAAACAATTGTTAATATACTATCAAGATCTTGATTTTTGATCAACAAATACTCCAAAGTAACAACATACATTCATGAAAATGAGTCCAAAAGAACATACATCATATATTAATTCTGTGTGATTTTATACGTTGTGTTCTTGTTATCAATCGAATCCAGTGGCCACTTCGAATCCGTGCTCTAAATTTTCAGTCAGTAAGCTGTTGGATATACCATCATTAATTAGAAAATAGCCAGTCAGCATAGCTCCAAGTAAAAGAGGAAATCAAACCTTAACAAAGACTTGGGAGTTGGGAAGCACAAGTAAGTGCATTATCGGCAAGTTCCATGTTGTCCCATACTTCCATGCACAAAACATATCTTATCCAGTACTTGGGATATAGGCACATGCAATCAAACATATTTCATAAAGGTTGAAAACCTGAGCAGGTCGTTAGAGTTGCATATTAACATATTCAAATTCAAATAATGAATTTTTAAGAAACAATAGAAAAAGGAGAAATGCACAAGGAATACTCCGTTGGTGGAATAGGAGGCCCCTCAAATATGAAAGGAGGGACCCTCCTTGACTAACAGATAGACGGTTAGGAAGACAAAGTAACAACATACATTCATGAAAATGAGTCCAAAAGAACATTCATAACAAAATGCACTACTTTATGAATGCCTTGAAAACGCACTGCTTCAATCATTTGTTAAGGTAAAAACAAATTCTGAAACACACCTAAACATAGAAAACATAAAGTATTGAATACATAACCACTGATAATATTTAACACTAGTAGTCTTAGTGCAAAATCATCAAAAGGGTTGTCCAAGACTTCAAAATGTAGAGAACACAATGACATTTAGTAACTGGAGTCATCCGATGTATCCTGTAGGATGACTACAGGTGCTGCCTCGGTCATAGCTTCGCGCTTCTTTTTAGCACCAATAACAGCATCCGACGGACGCTTTCTCGAGGCAAACAAAGTAGCAGGTTCTGTTCTTTTGTAGTAAGCATCAGTTTCTGGTTCGATAAGCTTTGTTTTGGTGGTTGTATTATTGATATCATTACCACCAGTAGCAGATACTATTTTCTTCCCCTTGGGTGACGCCATAGCTTCATAATCTACCTTGCTATCTTCATCTGAGGATATGGTGATCACTTCAACATTATACTTGCTGTTCACAGAATCTTGGGACATAAAATGAGAACTCAGAGACATTTTTTAGCTGCAGAGGAAAAGCCTTGTAAGTATTTAAAAGTGAATGAATCATACAAAAATGTAGCTCACATAAGGTCTTTAAATAGAATAGTAAAACGCATTAACTACAACCTAATCTACCAGATTTAATACCATGTCAAAATTTATTGTCCAATGTGATTGATTGGATACTGTAGGTCAACATCTATAAAATGCAATCATTTATTTTTTTCAACCCTCTTAATACTACCATAATTGTGAATTATATACCCTCATCAGTAGCTTCTCAGCATATAAACTACAAGCAAATAACAAAGCTGCAAACATGGAAATAAAATTAAAGATAATACCATTGAGCTCATAAGTAGAAAATAGAACACAAACATGGAAATAAAATTAGAAAAAATAGGAAATAAAAACAAACCACTTTTTTTAAGTACTCGACTGTCCTGCCTTGTACTGGGCATGGAAGTAACACGCAACCTGCACCAACATATGTCCATTTTCAAGTGTTCTTCCAATTTCCAATTCTTGTGGAGGACTGCCAATTCCAATCTCACCTAAGTACCGAGCATACAAGTGGTTCTTCAATCCTACAATGTCAGTGTCTCTACTCTTTCCAGTTATAATAATACAATTACATAAAACCCAGATACAAATTCACTTTTGCTGCTTCATACTCACAATAAAACATTGATTTTGCATCCGTCATAGAAAGAAACAGCCGACTTTCAAAAAAACTATACCAAATACGAGGAGATAAAAGGATAAAGCATAAAGATTTCATTCAGTCACATTCAAACGTACGCAAACCCTACTGCAGATCGATTGGAGACGCCCTATCCGCTTAATTCACCATAATCTTAAGCTTTCGGACGACTTCGATGTCTTCTACCTCGTCTATGGACCGATTAACCTCCATCATTTTCTCACCGTCAATAAAAGTATGAGAAGAGATTGGTTTTAGAGGGTATTTAAGTCAAAATGCAAATTTATCCTTTACTTTATCCTATTTCTAATAAGCATACCAAATTTAATATTATTTAATCACAAGTTACTATATATTTTGTAATCACATTTTTTATCACTCTATTTACTAATCATTCAATAATCACATCCTTCAAACCAAGCAGTACCTAAATGTAAAAGATATTCATATTTCAGCGGTAAAACGAGAACATGGTATTCAGTTATAATCATTGAGGGGAAAAAACATGAACATTCCCCAAACTCAATAGATATCATCACCATTTTAACACATCAAGCTTAAATCAAAACAATAAAGTAGATATATTACATTTGCACAAACCAAAATAACATGCCTGAAGAATTGAAGGTCTGCAGCAACAATGGGACTGAAAATGAAAATGACGATTAAGAAGTTCGAAGTAACTGCATTAAGAACAGGAAACGCAAATTAGAGAGGATTTTTAAGGTCCCTCCATTAACCAGAAAGCTAAAAGCAAAAACAAAGGCGTGGTTGGGTTTGTTTTTTTATTCGGCCTAGAGGCTCTCAGCTAGGGGCATCACTGAAGATACGACTGCCACTCCGGGGTAAAATGGTAATCAGATGAAAAGAAGTAAAGTTTTTAGTTTTTGTAGGGTGGTTTGATTAACGGCTGGGATTGGCTAAAGGGAGGGAATCATGGCCGTTGAAGGCGTGTTAGTTTTGCAGGTGGTAAATGGTGACAGCTAATTATGACTTTTTTACAGTTTCTGTTCTCTAATTCTTTTAACTTTATGGCTCTGACGAAGTGACGAATGCACCTCCGTATAAAGTTTTTTTTTAAAAAATTATTGTTTGAAATATAATTAAAATATAGATAAAATCTCTCAATCTAATATAATTTTAACATTCACTCATATATCAAATATTCTTTATTTAAACTACCTTCTATTTTTTTTCTTTATTTGAACTCCCTACCAACCTCAAAATACATAAAAACTCTTACTTTAATTACATAAAACTTCTTAAAACTTTTAGAATTATTACAAAAACACACAAAATCTCATTTTTACTAGTAAACAACTACTAATAAGGGTACATAAATGCATAAGCCTTAATGAACATGAGATCCTTCAGTTTCTGTCATCTTGAAAGAACCCAAGAGCATACTTTTACAAAAAACTCACAGTTCATGATGAATTTTTAGCCCAAAAATTCCCTTATACAAAGAACAAGTGAAATAAATAACAGGCACGTCATGCTTCGATATTACAATAACATTTTAACAAAATGAATAACTTTCAGTTTTCTATCCAGCAAGACGGATATCATTTTGACCATAACGGCGCCGGGTGAGGTGGGTTGCAAAGCCACAAGTCCAAAACTTACTACCTCCAGACTGTTTTACGAATGGCTGCTCACCATCCAACTCCAGCCCTCAGGCGATGTTAGTCTGTCAGTTATCCGACTTCTTCAGAAACCGCACAGCACAACCTTAATTCGTTTCTTACCTGTATGAAGATGAATGTATGGTTGGGGAGTTAGAATATATATAGAATAATGGATAAGGGGAGTTAAGTTAAAGAAAGTTTGGGTTTAGAAATTTTAGGCGAGTTTACCCTTAAAATATCAACCACTTTATATATATTTTAATAATAAAAAACATTAATTTCTTTTATAATAAAATTTAGTTATAAAATTATTAATAAAACTAAGTCACAAGATCTGATTTAGTGCCCCTAATGGAGAATGAACCTAGGATCGTAATATCATGATTTCGATTCTTTCTGTCAACATTTTTTCAATCTGAGTCTGTCGTCCCCGGGTATATCTAGTATGGTTTATCTGGTTGAAATCGATTTAGTAAAGCTAGTTATGGAGGAAACCGTGACTTGCAAACTATTATGCCAGCCCAGAGGTTTACCCAATATACACCTCAAAGATAATGATTTTGTGTTTCCTCATCATAAAAAAAATACCCGATTCAGTCAAGCAAAATGAAAATTAAATTAAATAAGTTCTTTTATATATGTCTTAACACATGAAATTGGAAAAAAAAAAAATTCACGTAAAGATAGTTGCCCTATTCGCATTTATTAGAAAAAAATTAGTTTTTAGAAACATTTTTAAAAAAAATTAATATCGTAAAAGTTACGTCAATGCAGAAAAAGGAGGGGACAGAGGGAAACAAGGAGTGGGAATAGCAACTATTTTGGGGAACAATAAAGCGACAATTGACCCAACTCACCTATTTTTAGATTAATATATTCTAGTATATATACATAGCAAAATATGTTCAAATTATCTTAAATGCGAGATTAATAAATATAAAATCAAAATATTATAACATAATATATGACGGGATGTTAATTGTTCAGTAACTACGTCATTGCTTATAGTGTAGTCATATAATAAACATTTCCCTCGTAATTAAGTATATTAAAAATATTAATTATTTTAATTAATTACCAAAAAAATATTTTTAAAATTCTTAATTTAGTCTAATTTCTGGATTTTGTTACATAAATAGATTACATGTCTATCACTCATTCATGTCTATTTTAATATATACTCCATACAGAAAGATATATATATTATAAATAAAGCCCAAAATGAGGGAAGACTTCGACGTACCATGACCCACTTGTTCCCTGCAGTAGAGGAGGAATCATGGTTTTTTAACAATTTGACTTTAAAAAAAACAATTATTTATCAAACTAACTTAAATTTTTTTTTTTATCAATTTAATTGAAGTCGTCATCTGAAATGACGACTTCAACACAAAAATTATTTTTTTATTGAAGTCGCCATCTCAGATGAATACTTCAATATAATTTTATTTTATAAGGAAGTCGTCATCTGAGATTTCGACTTCCATATAATATATATATATATATATGAAAGTCGCCATCATTTTGATATTTAATGTTAATTGAATGTATAAACCATTTTATTGAATTTCATACATGTTCAAAAAATTCATACAAGTTCAAAAGATGGTCTTCCATATATTAAGACTATTTGTATTGAATTTCATACAGGTTCAAATTTTTTTCCAACCGCCATCATTCCTAGTGGATATACTTATGCCTGAACGATAGTCATGTTTTTTTAGAATATTATTAATTTGATTAACATATACTAATTATTAAAAATGGTATTAATATTTTCAAGAATAGATAATGTTAACGATAGCATATGATCTTTAATTTTAAATTAGATATAACTACGTTAATTTATTTAAATTAATCAAACTTGTAGAAAAGAATTTGTGTTTTAATTCTATTTATTTTTTACTAAAAAGCAGTTGATAATTTAATTCCATCTGTGTGAAATTTGAACATGTATGAAATTTAATACAAATGGTCTTTAGATGACGACTTCCTTAAAAAAAAATTATATGAAAGTCGTCATCTCAGATGGTGACTTCCTTATAAAAAAAAAAATTATATTGAAGTCGCCATCTCAGATGTCGACTATAATAAAAAAAATGTTATTTTTATATTGAAGTCATCATCTGAGATGGCGATTTCAATAATTTTCGTGTTGAAGTCGCCTTGGTGGAATCATCATCGTATAAAATTATTAAAATTAATTGAGGGGCAAAAGAACCCACATTCACGAATCACAATCCGCATGTTTATTTTGTTAGGTTTCATTTGTTGGAATAACCTTATAAATGAAAACTATTATCTTAATCCCAAAATCTCATGATAAATTATTAAGAAATATAGATGAATACGCAAAAGCGTACATGAATCCATAATAGTTGATATTCCTGCAGATCTGAGTACAATGGTATTCCAGATCTTAACGATTAGCCTTGAAGTCCTTTAATCTTCTCTCACGCTCTCTAACCATTGACGGGTTATAGTTAGAATGACTCTATCGTGTGACCTGGGGACCATGACCCCTTATATATATATTGTGTTTCTATTTAAACCCATCAATCAAATAGAAAAACCCACTTATCTCTATACATTAAAGGTCCATACCATATTAGATGCTTATAGCCCAATTTATTATCTTTATTCTGATCACTTTATTTGGGCTAAAACTTAAGATAACAATAATACACAATTAATTGCATATGTAGGCCCACATTAGAAATTATATTCCAACAATCTTCCACTTGGGCCACATATGCTATCTTATAAAATTGTGTAAAACTTTATGAGCTCAAACTTTTGCTATCATTATCAAAAGCATCACGAACAATCTCGTCAACCAATTATACAAATACAGGATCAAACCGATCTTCGTTAGATTTATCATAACTAGATCCATCAATGGTCATGTATATCCATATAACTAAATGACATAGATCAAATATGGATGTGTAGCATGAAAATTACATGTGATTTGATCTCAAAATGTCTATTTCTAACTCGTCCTCCTAATAACTCAAAAGAGTCACATAACAGACTTTCAACCAATGCAAAACCGCAAACCGAATGCTAAACCACAATGAAAGGCAACATTTTATTTCAGAGTAATCGAACGTTAGTCTTAGTATGTACATAAACTTTAATCATGTCAAATGAGCCAATACTCAAACTGAATACAAACTCCCACAATACACAGGCATATTATCTATATGGGCAACACTCATGTGTGTCACATGCCCATAAAAAATAACTTTTCTTTGGACCGATTATTTTTCTCATAGATTTAGACACCCTTTAAGGGCAAATATTGTATTTACAGTCTGGCAAAAAAGTAACCTTCATATCAAATAAACAAATTTGAATATCAAAAATCAATAAGTGACAATAATTCAAATCAATTTGAAACATAGGATACTAATGCAACCTAAAATTTCCACAAGCGGGAAATTATAATTTACTTTAATAAAGACAAACAGAAGATATAATTGAATCATCAGTGTAACTAATATCCTTATGCAAGAAATAAATTTCTTCATGCCTAATAATTATTCATCACCAAATATTTTATCGATATAAATAAAAATGATAAAATAATGAATAATTACTAAGTTAATTTTATTTCATGCAAATAATATTTGAGTGACTTTAATTAACCAAAATTCCCAATTTAAGGCCAACATCCCTAATTTCGAAAGTTTCAATTTTCAAAATCAGAAAGCCCAACTAAACAGACCCTTAAATTTTGAAAAGCAGAATTCAGAAAATCATGAACCAAACAAGGCCTTAAATCTGGAACAATTTCCCATTCAAACCCTAATTGCAAAACCCTAAACCTAGGTTTAAAGACCCGCCGCCACCGCCATACACGCTCCACATCTCCGGTCACTATCGGTCGACCATCGCCGTCTCATCACTGACCATCGATTTTCCGGAAATCGCGAACGCTAGCGTTTTTTTATAGGCGACGCCAGCGCGTTTTTTTCAGGCGAAATCTTGCCGAATCCTTTGGTTTCCATCGTCAAACGCAACCCTGAAGCCATAGGCTTGAACCTAATCGATGTGTAACACCGAGCCCGTGGTCTGATTTGGCCAAAATTAACCAAAAAACGGCCTAAAACCGAGCCAAATCGCGCAAGTCCTAATCGAGATTTCCAGCCATCTTTCGCCGCGGTTTCCGGCGTCCGACGGTCCTGTGGTGGTCGCCCCTTAATGGGTTTGCTTTATGTCGCCGGAGATCGGCCGATTGTACCTTATTCCGACAACCCCAAAACCCTAGGTTTCAATTTCGATTTTTCCCCAAATTTTAATTTCAGAATCGAACCCAAACCAAGAAATATCAACATAAATTATATCAATTCAAACATCCGTGAATTAAATCCAAATTTCATGAAAATTTATCAATAAAATAAACTCCCAATGATTCAACATGAACGACTCTGATATCACTTGTTGGAATAATCTAATAGATGAAAACTATCACCTTAATCTCAGAATCTCATGCTAAATCATTAAGAAATATAGATGAATATGTGAAGTCATCTGAATCCATAAAAGTTGATATTCCTGCAGATCTGAGTACAATGGTCTTCCAGATCTTCACGATTAGCCTTGAGAGTCCTTTAATCTTCTCTCACGTTCTCGAACCATTGACGGGATACTGTTAGAATGACTCTATCGTATGACATGGGGACCATGACCCCTTATATATATTGAGTTTCTATTTAAGCTCATTAATCAAATAGAAAATCACACTTCTCTCTACACATTAAAGGTTCATACCATATTAGATGTTTGTAGCACAACTTTATTAACTTTGTTCTGATCACTTTATTTGGGCTAAAACTTAAGATAACAAAAATACACAATTAATTATTTATGTAGACCCACATTAGAAATT
Organism: Haberlea rhodopensis; assembly: GCA_907163345.1. Lineage (NCBI taxonomy): Eukaryota > Viridiplantae > Streptophyta > Magnoliopsida > Lamiales > Gesneriaceae > Haberlea > Haberlea rhodopensis. The sequence continues at coordinate 2,305,739 of CAJQUN010000060.1, forward strand.
ATATTCCAACATCATTTTGACGAAATAATTTGATTTGGAGGAAATGATTTAAAAACTAATTGTTTAAAATTCATAGATTTAAAGTGAAACGTAGTATATTGTCATTTCAAATCATTCCTAAATGCAAAGGAAGACGTATTGGAAAAGAAGAAAAAATTTGAAATACCTAGTTCAATTTCTTACACAAACATAAATGATGGATTTGAGTGAGAAATTTGAAATACACTCGTTTCAAAACATTCAATCCAACACAACCTTATCATGTTATATTATAAAATAATATCATATGATTCAACTATGATAATATATTTTTTTTGATAGGATAATGAGCTAAAGATTTTTTCGCACACCTCGATATTCGAACCCAAGTCTTTTTTAAAAGGGAGTGAACTTTTACCAAACGGATTAGGCCGGAAGCTCAACTATGAATTAATTGAATCATAAGATTTGGACCAATTAAATCAGTGAAGTAATCTCATGATGATGCGATTGAAGTTAGATGGTTAGTAGCGATCGGACTTCAATTTGTGTCTTCTTGACCATTAATTAGCCTCACTCTTTAATCTTTTATAAATATATTCTCATCATCGATATGTTGCCTCTTCATGTTTTCTTAAGCTCTCATCTGCTTATTTGGGGAATCAACTCTTTAATCTTTTATAAATATATTAAATAAACTAATAAACTTGAGTATTGTTTAATTCGAATCCGAATATTAAGTGGAGCCGAATAATCATATTTAAATATTCAAGCAAAGTCGAATTTAAGCTCAAATACAAAACACACTCCTAGAATTCATGCTTGATTCTGTCCATTTGGATCCCTAACAAAAAAGTAATATGTGAATGGATTGTCTTTTCACTTTGTTTCATAAATTTACATTTTCTTTAACCCTCACAAAATAAATGTTGAAATCTGTTGATACAAAATTTAAGACGCAATGTTGAAATAAATAAAAGAGATTGGCAAAGCCGAGAAGTCTTATTTTCACTTGTTCTACGGAAAATATTTGCATGCATCACATTCATATACCAACTTAATATTAAAATATAATGCGTTTAAAAAAAAAACATAAAATACCATGTTAACTATTTTAGGCCAATCATTTTGAGTTGATCAATAGATAGAGTCCAGATCGGATCCATACAAGCATGTTTCTTGGTTCGACTTAGGCATCATCCCAGCTAATGAATTTAATGGCATTGTCATTACTATGTACGGATGAGCAAGGTTGTCACTGTTGTTACTCGTAAGGATGTATATCAAAGCAAGATTATCAATTTATCACCGATCTTCAAAAAAAAAAAGGATTATCACTGTCAATCCATTCATTTTGACTACAAAAAGGTTAGCTATCAAAATCAATAATAAATTCGAAAATCATTATATTTATTTATCAATCAATAGAAAAGAAGTATCATAAAACATTACCCGTTAACTGTTTTCTCTTTTAATGTAAATCAATATAATTTATGGGACAAAACCATAATGTTTTATGGTTAATAAAGTATGTATTAAATTCGACGGCCCCAAATGACACATTAACATGCACAGACCCCATGATTGCAAATCATCTGGGACCATTGAGGAAATCAGCTCCAGTTTTCCCACAAGTGATAGAATTTTTTTTGGCCTAAGTCAGAGTTTTCACTGAATAAAACAAAATTTTGATATATTAGTTCTTAAAAATCTACAGCAGTCTTTTTCCTGCTGAAGAAGACGGACAAAGGTGCATGGACCAATATCGAATACGTTTCAAAGTTGTATTCTTAGGTGGAAAAGTTCCAATGTCAAATTGCATGCCCCTCGAATATCTTCTTTGCTTCAAAATAAAAAAAAAACAGTCTAACAATATCTTATAAACAAAATCCACTATACAAAATATAATTATTATTGATCTTTCATTTTCTTTTCTTTTCTTTTCTTTTTTCATATTTAATCACTTTTTCGAGAAAACAAATAATCATAATTTCTTAAAAGATACATATATAGCCCTAAAAATGGATTGAATCATCGCCCGAATTGAAATTATGAGATTTACACTTTGTCTGTGACATTGTGTTAGAATCAACACGATATATTAACAGAAACTAATAAAATGCTCAAAAGATAATGAAATAAAAGTTGGAAGGACAACCAGGACGGTGCCCCGACGATTTGTCATTCTCATTTCCCTGGAGTACGTCTAAGGTTCTAGTCCCACTCCTTACCCTCCCCCCCTCCCCAAAAAAGAAGAAGAAGTTGGATGGGTGTATAGTTAGTTAGGTTCATGTTCCATTCCATTGCGGGTTGGAATTGATTTCATCAAAATTTACTGACATTGATTTTTAGTTGTCAGAGTGGTCCAAACTCACGAAATGATTAAATTATTGGACTAATAAAATTGTCATTTTACGAAGAGGATAGAGAATAGAGTTTGACACTTATTTTATACAGATACATATCAAGTAATTTAAATTATATGAATTACGTTATCTTTAAATCATTAATTTTTTCATAATAGAAACTAAATCTCAAGTTCGTAGTTTCTAAATTTCAGTTTCTATTTCCGAAACAAAAGCAAAACACAATTCCTTTTTTGACATCAATATTTTGGTTCACGGTGCCAGTTGAGCTATGGTCTGATCATCGAATAACTCAATGATTTTCATGTGAAATCACTCAAGTATGAGTGATACTACACAAATCTGGGCCACATAGTCGCTTCTTGTTGAAACTAACTACTCATTATCCGATAACCAATCGGCAACAAAGGCCTAAGGAGAAGTCTTTCTAGTGCGACAAGAGTTAGACTTTACGTCCTAAATATCTTGGCGATATATAACTGGATCGATCCTATAATTTCTGCGAATCGTGTTGCGCGAGTGCATAGGATGTACACAAAGTATGCCCCGAGCTCAAGTGTTTAACTAGGGAGGCTGATTACAAGGTTTGCTGTTAATCTCACTGTATCTGACTACCAACTATGCTGCAATTTGGGTCTTCGGGTGTAGCCTCAAAATGGATTAAGAAACGGCATATAGTTGGAAAACTTCAACATTATTGACTCTAGCAGATGGTCTAATATAGAGATGATGTTGACATTTGAGGTATAGATGAGCGAAAGGCTGCGAGGGGCATTTTTCCTTTTAGTTTTTTGGTTTAGGATTAAAGAAACATTATCCTTCAAATTTAAATGTATTAATCGTTCATTAAATTCCTCCCTTGTGGAGACGCAAGGGAAGCAGCCTAAGCAACAGCCAAAAGTCTTCAAATTTCCAGTTTGCTTTCACATCTCAACAAAGAGAAATGTTCACTTTTTTTTTTTTTGTAGGCGTAACAAAAAAAACAGGCAGGCTCCTAGTATAAAACGATGATGATATACATCAAGCTCATTGACACCAAAGCAAATTGTGCGTCAAAGATGAAGCCCTTTCTTCTGTACCTATATTAAATGAATGTTTCCAAATGCTTAAGCTTTACAGAAGAAAAAAAAAGCGGATTTTGAATGGTTTATTTACTTGCTTCTACTATTGCTTCTCTAAAAATAAACATAAAAAAACATAAGCAGAGAAGCAGATCATGACATGTTTTTAATTGCTTTAAATTGTTTGATGTCAATTTCGTAATAATTTGTAGTTCATTAAGTTGTTTTTTTAACAGCAAACACTCAATACTTTTGCTTAAAAATAGTTTTTTCCAACTTTAAGAAAAACAATATATAAGTGCTTTAAATAAGCAATTGCAAATACACTCAAGTCACCAATGTGTTGTTTGGCTCGTATGATGAGATAAGTGAATGATGTATAATAAATATTTTTCTCAAATAAATATTTGTAATAAGTCTTGTTAAACTATTTCTAAGCTACCAAATATTTATCAATTTGCTCTCATTCCCTTCAAAATATCTAACTTCTTAACATGAATACATGAGTTTTAATATAAAATTAAATAATGACCCTTTATTGTTTAATCAAAGAAGTAAAATTTGTATTCAATATTTAAAAAAAATTAAATGTATAGCGGGGCGGGTTCAGCCAATCCCGGGACCCGCCCCGCCCCGCTTCCAAACACAATTGCCATCCCTAGGAAAAACACAATTTTTTGGGGTAGATTGTAATTTTTTGGGGTAAATTACTTTTTTTGTTTTGTTTTGAGAAACAACTGCCCCACATTATACGTACATTCGCCCTTGAATCTAGGACTATATTCTACTTAAATAAAACAATTTTTTTTGTAAGCTATATTCAATTTTATTTTTTTCTAAATAAAGTGATCAAAACACACCGCATATAGCTTATAAATTTTTTAATATAAATATTCCCCTATTGTAATTCTAGTAAATGTTTTTTCCGTTTTATTCATATAATTCCAGACATGATTTATTACTTTAATTTCTTTCATACTTACTGCTTGAACTAATAATATCTTCCAATATATTATTCTCTTATATTTACATTTCACATTTATTTTTTTTAAAAAAAAACCCATGAATCAAATATTTCAAGAGAATATTATCAATGTATCCTACTGCAAATTAAATTAAAAAATAAAATTATAATTTTTATTAAGTCGACTTTTTGAAAAGTCCAGTATCCAATAAAAACATACGCGATATCCTCAAGCTTATAAATTCCCCAAAAACCTGTACAACCATTCATTCAACCAAGCTCTCACAGTCATAGTACCTACTCCATATTAAACTATCTTACCTCTCCATATTCCTTAAATAGGGTTCCATAAATATCCACGGAACATATACATTCTTCTCCTTTGCTTGATGACCGATATCATCAAGTGATCATAAAATTTGAAATTCATTGATGGAGAGCCCAAATCATGGTGGAGCTCCGGTTCCACACGGGTCAAGTTCACGGCCTACGATTGCGTTTCCACTGGGCACAGCCCTATTGTTGTTGGTTATATTCAGTCTCAGCGGCATATTCTCATTTTGCTACCATTGGGACAAGCGCCGCCGTACTTTATCTCTACATGCCGCCCATATTGAGGCCGGTGTTCTTGATGTTGGTCACTGTAAACCTGAAGCGCCACACATGGTACCATTTTATTTAGACAAAGTAGCACTTTCCTTGCTTATTCTACTCTCATTATTAGTTTATGTTTGACCCGTGTGTTTGGGCTAAATTGAATATTGTTTATTTTAAAACTAAAAATCATTACAGACAAAATAAAATAATGTAGGTGCGAAAAAATTGAAGAACATATTGGACAATCGAGAGAGTTTTGTGCATGATTTACGAAAATAGAGTTTTTTTTTTTTTTTGTATAATTTGTTTAACACGGGGTTCATGCAAGGTTTCAAAAAAGAGAGGTTTTTTATCTTTATATAATACATTGGGGTTTCATTCAGAGTTTAAAAAAACATAAGAGTCTTTTTGTCTATTTTGTAAACACACGGGGTTTCGTACCAAAACACATGGTTTTTTTTTAATATGATTTATATATACCATTTCACATTTTAAATTTAACTATTCAAAATAAATTAATTATACTATTTTTTTTTCTCATATGTTATATCATGAAATAAACCTCATGTAGCAGAATACTTTAGATTATCTAATATTTACGCGAGTCCCACATAAGACGTAGAGGGCCGTGATATTTGAATTTTTAATAATGTCACTCGGTATGGATTTAAATATATACTTTTATATTTCATTTAAAAGTTTAGTTAGTGGAGAAGATAATAATTAATAAAAGCATCACCTAATTTTTTTTCTTCATAATTTGAAGCAGCCAAAAAATCAAGCCCTGCCAGTTATAGTGATGCCCGGGGATAATGTTCCCAGATTCATAGCTCTGCCTGCTCCATGTAAGCCTCCGAGACTGGAGAAAATCATAGTGGATGTGCCGCCGCAGCCGCAGCCGCAGAAGCAGCCAAAGCCCCTGCGGACTGCTTTGCCGTTGATTTAATTACTAGTTGCAATTCACAAATATTTTTGTAACCCATTTCCCGTACATAAATTTTTATGGTAAAATCAAATTAATCATGTATTGTTGGTTAATGTAATCCAATTAAACTAGGTTTTCACTTGATCATTGTGTACACGTACTAAACAAGTACGTTATATTTGATTCAAGCTTATTGTGGATAATGTTGGTAGCAGTTTATGATTTGTTTTGGACGGTTATTTTGGTTGGTAAGAGAAATTATTCAGCAAAATAGAGAGTAATTGAACAAAAAATTAGAAGATTTAAGGGTTCCTTGTGAAGTATAAGCTTCATTCAGAGTTTGCTATTTGAACACTTTAATCATCTTGCAATTACTCTTTTTTGAATTATAAGCTTGATTCAGAGTATACCACATTCGCCATAGTAACACAAATGGTGTAAGATAACAACTACTAATAGTCGTAGTTAAAAATAAAAGAGAATTCGGACTCAATGTAGAGATATAAACATGCCAGTTATCAGAGCACCAGAAACATTTGAAACCTGACTACGAAGTATTATTCATGCCATCTAAACAGTGATTTTCTCACTAAGCTCGCTAATACAAGAAATTCCGTGTTCCTTTTGTCTTTTAAGTATGTGAAGCCTAAATCACAACCTGCTAGAATCTAAGGCAACTTGCAATAATCCGTTGTGCCTAAGCAGTGCCTCTGGTGAGGGGTCGCGCCCTCTAAATTCCACGAACACCTAAGATAAAACAAGCATTTCAGCACAATCAAAATTATAAGTTTTTTTAAAAAGGGTATTGGTTAAAATGTTGAATCAGTCATCACTTCTATACCTCTAGGGGTGGCTTTCCGCCTCCAAGAGCAAGAACCGTCTCTCGGAATCTTTGGCCTGTTTCTTTTACAGCCTGTGGTAAACATCAGGAATCAGTTGGAAAGATTTGGTAATAAATATATGTAAAATTTTGATGGCTATACATTTAGCTAGGTGAATTTAAAATTTTGCATATCGACAAAAGACACCAGGATATTCAAAACTACAGCTTTTTAAATGAACTTTTACGAAGTTTGCAGGCATACCTCATCGTTGTTCAACCCAGCATCCTCAAATGCTGAGAATGCATCAGCGGATAAAACTTCAGCCCACTGCACAGTTTGAACATCAATTACTGTTAGAAAGGGAAGCCGAGAAGGAGGGTCTCAGCATGAAAACATGGCCGTAGGATATCATTTGACATCCGACAAACAGAAGGCAAAAACCATTTTACCTTGTAACTGTAGTATCCAGCTGCGTATCCACCAGCAAAAATATGACTAAAACTGCAAAGGAACCTATCTTCAGGAAGCGTAGGGAGCACTTGTGTTCTTTGAGAGACCCTTCTATCAACGTCATAGATCGACTCTGAACCACCAGGAACATATTTCGTGTGCAATTCAAGATCGAGAGTTGCGAATTTTATCTGCAACACACAAGAGACTACAAATAAGTAATTGTCTATCAGAAAGCTACACCATTCACTAAGTACTGTAGAACTTAGTGGTGAAGTTCAATGAAGGAAGCATGTCCAATAAATATTCTCGATATTTATGAAAATTGTGAGTCATCATCATTTAGAAGAAAAAACTTGCATGCGCAGACTTTAACATATCTACTATGAGAACATTTCCATAGATTTAGAAAACATTAATCTTTAGATACAGAGAAGCTTTAATCTCACCACTTGAAGTAAAAGAATAGATCAAACTTCCATTAACCAAAATAGAATTATCAATAGAGTTAACAGACAGAATATAGGTTGGAAACAATTTTGAATACCATACACTGAGGGACAGCTGATAAAGAAAACCAAGAGGCCAGACCTGTCTAAGACTCATAGAACCAGCACGGAATGTCCTAGCTGCAAGAAGCTTTTTGTAAATGTCTTCCGGGACAGCTTCTCCAGTTTCATAATGCTTACCAATACTCATCAAGGTATCTCTGCAATAAGTATCGTCAACAAAAGCACCATCACAACATCAAATTGCGGGTCATGATCGACACTTTTTAGGGTCGCAACAATCTGAAGTGCTTCAAATAGATTTCAACTTTGGGAATATAACCAATGGTAACAGACTTTTGGAGACATCATGTTAATGCACAAACAAAGCAGTAGACGAGGACTCTGATATTAACCCGCAAACATCGAGTTTGAAAAAATGTTGATGGAAGAAATGATGCTATTACAACTGCTCTTGGGAGAAAAGAAAAACTACCAGATGATTTTGTCAAAGAACTTGCACTAGTACTCATTCAAAAAAAGAAAAGTAGTTTGAGAATTTGATTAAAGCCCATCATTGACAGTTGCAAGACAAAATCCCTACCTATGGTAGCACCAATTTTCCATAAATTGGGAAGGCAATTCCACAGCATCCCACTCTACATTCCTTATACCAGCAACCAAACCCTCATCCTGCCTTGTTAGCATATGCTGAAGGGCGTGACCAAATTCATGGAAGACAGTCTCAACCTAACATTAAATTATAATAAAAAAATCACCCATTTAAAACATTTAAAATTATAGAAAAACAAATCATATCCTAATGCATCATAATCAAGAGGCGAGCTTCTTATTTCAAATGATGCTGTATAAATGAGGTACAACATATTCCGGGGCATAATTGGATCTATTAGATCAAATAAGAATGATTTTGAGGTGTCAATAGTAAAATAAAAATTGAACTTTAAATTCAGAAATTAAATAGGAGTCTGACAGGATCAAAATAGATAAAGACTTCAAATGAATCAAATTATTCTCTCAAGTTAATAAAAGATAACCAAAATCATTCAACATACACTCAAATGGTTAATCTTTTCTCTGAATTTTGTCGGAAAAAGTAGCACCAGGCCAGTTTTACAAGATCTTGAAGGATAGAAATTTTATTAATGATTGATTAATATCTCATTCCATCATATATAGGCACAAAAATAGGCCTCACTTTAAGCATTATGTTCAAATTGGTGGAGCAGGGCCAACCTAGTCAGCCAGTACACCAGTATGATTTCACGATCAAATCATTTTCAGAATCAGATTTTAGACGTATGAGCAAATATGAGCACTTCTACCTCACGAAATGTCATAAGGCTTGGCTTGTCTCCTACTGGTGGCATTTGGTTGCAAACCATATGAGCAACAGGTAACCTAGCAGTGCAACCATCTCGTGACATGACACGACTTCGACCCACCACTTCATCCATCCATGCCCCTCCTCGTTTCTCAGATGGACGAGAATATGGATCAAAATAGAAGAACGCAATTGGGGTACCAGAAGAGTCATTAATGCGGTAAAACCGAACATCGCTGTTCCATACCTACAAATTATAATCGTTGCTGTTCAGATTTAAAAATATGATGCCTCACCAGCCAAAACCTCACCCAGGAAAAAAAAACAAAAAGAAAAGAAGATGGAAAGCCGTACCGGAGCTATACCATCTGCCTGTTCAATATTGATCCCAAACAAGTGTTTCGCTAGACTGAAAAGGCCATCCATAACTTTAGGCAATGAAAAGTAAGGACGCAATTCTTCCTGGTGATTTAGAAAACGCAACCACTTAAAAAGATTATTTATTTGAGAAAGGCAAATGACATCAAAACAAGAAATGGTGGTATAAAAAAATAGTAAATTAAAGGAAAAGCCAAAGTCAAAGTAACCAAGGACTCTGTTCAATAGAAAATGCACCATCAGAAACTAATATTTAAGGGAACATTCCAACAATTGTCTATAACTAAAATGGATATTTTAAAATGGCAGACATCGATAAAATAGGAAATACTGCAAAGAGAGCCAAACAAGGATACAGTGAGGTCCTTCCAATACCAAGTAAAACTACGAATACAGCAACTCATCCATACAGTTTAGAACTAAAAAGAAATAAACATGCAATATTGAGATGTTCGCTCTGCAAAGCAAAGTATAACTGTATTAAATTAAATAAGATGATAAATAACATCATTCCTTATTCCCTAGGAAGGAAAAAGGAGATTTAAAAGATAAAAATTTACTTTGTAATGTTACAAAAAAATGTTTCAATAAGGAAGCTATAGAAACATAACTCAATATTAAAACTGCCCAAAAATTAAATTCCAAGGAGAAACAAAGAAACCAAGTGAGCACACCTCATTTATTTCATATTTTGATTCACGAAGTCTCTCACTCCAGAAGCTAATATCCCAATGGTTCAAGTTATCAGCTTCTGGAGCTCCTTGACTCCTTGAGAAAATTTTGATATCTTCCATATCTGAAAAGATTAAAGAATGAAAAAATAGAATAGTCAGTAAATGGCAATCAGAGAATAATATTTCCTTCACAAAGAACGGAAAAAACGGGAAACTAGAGTTAACGTAAACTTGAATAAGATGGACAATGCTCATTTTCCAAAATCTTGCCTAGATTAATCTCATATTGAAGCATTAGCCTTTCCAACTTTAGTTCGCTACCCAAATTTTAACAAATATTATAAAGCATCACCATTCTTCCAAGTTTGAGAGAACAAAGGCAATCAATTTTTTATTTTCCTGAAACACAGTGAGGGATTGAATATAAATTAATGTTGAAGATGGGAAGTTGGGCATGTAGTGTGTGTGTAATTCAGTATACACTAGATGCCTTCACTCAGTCTCTCATTTATTTTACTTTGACCAAATATGCTAAGTTGCTAACTAAATTTCCAGCAGAAAATAAGTAAAAAAAAGTTGCACGCTTGCATGGTTCTGAAAGGCTGATAATGAAACTACCATACCTTGAACAGCAGGATTCCAAGATGCACTACGTAGTTTTTCAAGGAGCTCTCCTGCCTTTTCGACAGTTGCCATCTTGGTCTCCATACTTACCTGATAAAAGCAACTTAATTAGGCATATCCGACAGACTTATAGATGAAATAACAAGTCATACCTCTGCATAGTTATTGTACCCGAGAAGCTTAGCCTTTTCCAGTCTAAGCTTCAAAATTTGGTCAATAATTGATGTGTTGTCCATATCTCCACTAGAAGCACGGGTTATATAGGCTCGATAGACTTCTTCGCGCAGTGTTTGATTTTTAGCATGCTGCATTACGGCCATAAAACTTGGGGCATCCAATGTAATTATCCACGGCCCACTCTCTGCAGTAGCATTTTCATGTCCCTGTTATCAAGAGGAGAGATGCAAATAATGAAGATCAATAGATGGCATTATATCCAATGTACTTATTTACAAATTAGAGCTATTAGTTAACTCATTGACATAATTATTATATATTATAAATAAATACCTTAGACACTGCTGTTTGTGCAGCCAACCCTAGAGCTGTAACTGGCAACCCTTCAATGTCTTTCTTCTCAGTTATAAATTTTTCAAACTTCTTTGTTTCATCCAAAACATTCTCCCCAAATTTTTGAGATAGTTTTGCCAATTCCTTCACATTCATTTGGAGAGACAAGATTAATGATCCTAAAAATAGTGGTTATTGGAAATTGAAATAAAAATATGGAGTAACTGAAAAGTGAAAAAGTATGCAAAAAGTATTAGCATCATTTCAAAATTTATACTAGCATAACAATAAGAAATCCATGCTGACTTTTGGTTCTTACAATCTGGGACAGGCGGATTCATAAACTTATCAAAATTTTCAGTTTTATAGGCTCCAAATATTATTTCCAAAGGTAATTTGACATTTACAATTAATTAAGAAGTATAAAATACCCATCAAAATGGCCTCCAGCATCCTCAAAAAGTGAAATATACCTGTTCAATCTTGTTAAATTCCTCTCTTTTATCATCTTCAAGTGCAATACCACTCAAAACAGCATCCTTTAAATGTGCTGCAAAAGCAGGTCAGTGAGAACTATTAAGATCAACATTCAAAATCAAACCTCTAATGATAGCATGGAACAGTAAAGTAATTTTGAAATGTGAGAAGGCAATTTGGTCCATACCAACACACCCAAATCAAAACCACTCCACATGAAGATCATAACTATTGAAATCATACAATAGAATGGTTGCAGATACGTACACTCAACAATCCGTTTTCGAGCATCACTCAAGGTATCCCATTCAGACGATTCTCTAATAGCTTTGAATGCATGATAAATAGGCTTACTCTGACCTAACTTAAGCTGAAACGCTACTTTTTCCGGCTAATTAGTAACACAAAAAACAAACATTGTTAGCAACAAAAATATCGACAAAAAGTAGTACAAACACAATTAACTCACATAAAAAAAGTAACAATACACACCTGGACTTCCTCAATGGCGGCACGAAGCTCAGCACTATCTTTAACTGCTTTGAGATGTGAAACGGCACCCCACACCACAGCCATCCTGTCAACTATCCTCTCCAGTGGTTCCACCAGCTTTGGCCATGTAGGTTCCACAGTTCTCTCCAGTTCCTCAAGCTCTATTTCCTACAATTACATAATTCAATTAAAGACACCGCAAGCATAACTTGCAACAAGAGCCCATCACTTTTAGCACGTCTTCATTCACCTATCACTGTTTAGATATGCAGCTTAAAACACCTAAAGCTACATTATCGCCGACCCTTCCGGGGTTTGGACCTCAATTTAATCAAACGACCAACCCAAAAGAGAGAACATATTGTTAATCACAACCTAATTGCTCAATGAGCAGGGACAAGTAACAGAAAATGAATAACAAAAAACGCAATAATTTCTCAACTTCTTACAAGCTGTTTGAGCAACGCGCGGATGCCGGGACGGACATGCTTCGCCAGGATCGAATCGAAGGGCGGGAAGTAAAACTCCTCCAAGAGCGGATTACTTTCGGAGTCCGAATCCATTTCCGTGTCAGTCGAGCGAGACACCGTTGATGAAGCGGAGCCGGTGAACGATCGAACGACAGGAAATGAACCGTGACGACGCTTAACAATGGTTGACTTGGGTAGAGCGTTGGAGCGAGGTCTGAGAAGGCAGAGGGAGAAGGAAGATGACCAGAGGGGACAAGGATGGGATTTGAGTGAACGGTAGGGATAAAATGGGAATTGGGCTCTGGGTTTCAGGAAACAAATGGGTTGGAATTGGATTGAGCGAGAGATAGGGAGGCGCGTGGCCATTAATGATAACAGGAAGATTGGTATGAGAAGAAATTGGAGCAGCATTTTAATGCGTGGCGATTGGACGGTTGGGATCTTCATTTTCGTTTTGATTCGACGATCTTGTGAATTAATCCTCGTTTCCAGTTATAGAATTCTAACCAGCATCTTTTATATATATACATTATATATGTATATATATCCTTTTATTTTGCCTTCTACTTGAACTATTAACTACATCTATCACATACATAGTAGGTGTTTGTAATTGCTTATGAAAACTGCTTATCAGCTTTTCAGATAAAAAAAGCAGTTTTTTGGTGTTTTATTTGTTTGCTTCTGCTATTGCTTCTCTAAAAATAAGCAGAAAAAAGCAGAAGCAGAGAAGCAGGTCATGACATATTTTTGACTGCTTTAAGTTGTTTTGTGGCAATTTCGTAATTAATTTAAGTTTATTAAGCTGTTTTTTATTTAAATAACAAACACTCAATGCTTTTGCTAAAAATCAACTTTTTTCAAGTTTAAGCAAAAGCAACATAGAAGTGCTTTGAATAAGCAATCGCAAACACACCCATAATATTCAACCGGATTCTTATTCCAAGCTTATATTTGTATTTCAATTTTATTGATTTGAAGACCTTTTCTTAATAAAAGAACTCGGATTTCCCGGGATACTCGATACCAATTACCCGACCTGATTCACAGCCTTCATCTGCCTCTTCATTATAAATTAGATACACCAATAATATATATTTTTCGGTTTTACCAGGCCAGGGTCTCATAGGCTCGGGCCATCTTCCGTTTCTGTTTTTAACTCAGATCCCAATTCAATCGAGCATGAATGCTGGGCTATAGTCTGAACCATGGTGGCTGGGCTGGTCCACGTCCTAAACTTAGTTGTGACATCTATTTATTGGGCCTGCTTGGCCCACTCGATAAGTGTTAGAATATTGTAAGAAACTGATGGAGGTTGGTTGATCTATTATATCTAAAATTTTATAAATTTAAAAAGATGATATATTAAAGTTTTAAATAAATTTAAAGAGTGAGAGATCCTATTCATTGATCCTTGCAGGCGTTGGGGACAACAAGACTTTGGCATAACAGTTGTCATCTATTTCCCAATGTAAGAGGTCTCGGGTTCGAGTCCTCCCCTTAAAAAAAAGCTTTACGGGCATTGGGCCTGGGCCTGGGTCTTGGATGCTACGCTTATATATCCATGAAAATATCGAAAATATTTAATTTATGATAAAATCCAAGATAAAAATAATATTTAAAAATAATTTATGCACATGTCTCCTGTATGCCCTAGATGATTGCTGGAGCTCGAGATATTAAAACTCAAACTCCAATTAGACATAATTCTGATCGAACCACTCCCTGTCTCCCTTACATCGAGTGTAGCACATCGGATAGCCCCGTTCATAAAGCATAATAAGGTGTGTGGGTCCCACAAAAAATGCATGTCCCCCACACCAAATCCAAATGCTATAACTACACCGGGTGAGTGTAGCATAGCATAGCCTTGGCCTTACAAACATCCTTCCGTCCAACACGTTTCTTACCATAATGTCCTTAAGAGTCAATCCACAATCCATGTGGAATACCACATGAAATATTTCAATATGAAAGGGAATGGATGATATGTGGAATATTCCAACATGAAGTGAATAGATGATTGAATTGCATAACATGGGATATCATAAAAAAACCGTCTAACCGGTAGTCTATAAAACACTCTCCTAGGAGCAGCATCAAAAAACAGTAGTCCAACCAGTAGGCGGTAGATAGGCAGATTACAATATAATATTATTGCATATCTATATTGGAGTATGTAGACTGAGAGAATAAGGCTTTATTTAATGAGGACAATAATGAAGGGCCCCCAGTGGACAATAATGTCTTCTTGGTATTTGAAAGTTCAGGCTGGCACTTCACTTCTTTGTACACAAATCACATGCTCCCTACATAACTTGTCCGACCCCCCCCCCCCCCCCCCCCCCCCAACACCACCACACCCCACCACCACACACACACACACACACAAAACGTTATACTAATTAATGCTAATCATTTGATAACTTTATTAATTGTTTAACAGTATGAATTATTATTATTATATATGTTCCAAAGTTCGATCCATGCACGCGAAATGTGCAAAACTAGTCTTATTTATGATGTTTTAATTCATTAGGAAAGAGTTGGTTACAGAGTATCTTGCAGAATCTGAAACAATATGAGTATGGATGAAATGATTGGGAAATTATTGATCTTGATTACATTAGGGGGTCTTATTATTCACAAAGTGCTACGGCCTAGTAAGTCAAGTTTATACTAACTGTTGGGTTTTGGCCCATTACCATTATATTCCTTGTTGGGCTTTGGCCCCCCCCCTTTCTATTGACTATAACCGAGCCCCTTTACCATTCCCCCTTCACCATTCATCTCCCCATTCCAGAAGCTTCGTGCGTCTCCTCGGCTGGCTCCAGAATCTTGGGACTTGCTCCCCTTCTCTTCGTCTCCCTCGGTGCTATTAATGTTGGCTTGGTTCATGATGAGGTATCACTCTGAAAAACCGAAAATCCTTTGTGTATTTTCGTTGCCCCCTTTCCTTCGTGTCTCTGTCTTCAGCGGTGGTTGGCCGTGAGCTTTGTGCTCCGGTTTGTGAGTGGTTCAGACGATGGCCGTGTGTTAAGCTTGATGCTTTTGTGGTCAGCTTTGTGGTGGAACTCACTGTGTGTGTCTTGGTGTAACCCTAGTGTGGTTTCCCCTGCTGTGTTCGGCCTTCTCCTTCGACAGCTCTCGGGCAGTGTCTTCGGGCAGTGTGTGTGTCTCCATCTTTTGGATTCGATACATTGGTTCCCCGGTGACGACGTTGAAAGGAAACCCTGCTCGACCTGAGCCCAAATTTCTTACTCCTCTTTAGTTTTCCAGTTTATAGTTTTATTAATAAATTGTATACTGTGATTGCTTCTTTTCTTGATTGCAGGTTATTAATCGAGATTGAAAGCGGAAAGTACACCTTACAGTGGTATCAGAGCGTTCCGTGCCTGGTGGAGTGCTCGGGCAGACCTCGGGCAGCGACTGGAGTGCTCGGTTGGTCTCGGGCAGTGCTTGGTAGGGCTTCGGGCAGCGGCTGGAGTGGTCGGGCAGCGGCTGGAGAGCTCGGGTAGCTACTGGAATCTCGGGCAGATTTCGGGCAGAGTACTTCGGTGCTTCGGGCAGTGTGATTTCGTCACCCCAGAGCTTTGTCTCTGGGTAGTAAGTGATTATTTTTTAACCTTTAATCATTTTACCATTTTGTTTCTAGGTGTAATTGTATCCCTTACCCGTAGAAAAATCTCTATCTGAAGCCCCATGCTCGTACACCGTTGAGTGTATTGTGATCTTGTGGGTGATAGCGATTTTTCCTCCCCTTAGCTTGTTTGATTCTTTCATATTGTGTTTTGTGCCTTGTGGTCCTTGCTTCTGCTGATTGGTTGTAGAAATTGTGTGTGCCTCCCTGCTTATTTGTGATGGCTTAAATTTCTGGATATAACCTTGAACCTTTTAATGGAAAATCAGATTTTTCTATATTGCAACAAAAGATGAAAGAAATTTTAATACAGCAAAAAGTATTTAATGCTATTGACGGTAATTGGGTTGAAAACATTACAACTGCTAAGAAACTTGAAGATGACGAATATGCTTATTCTTCTATTATCTTGAACTTATCTGACTCTGTGCTCAGGAAGTGTGGTAAACTATCATCTGCTAGAGAACTTTGGGAAAAATTAGAAGAAATGTTTACTGAAAAATCTTTGCAGAGTAAACTTTTCTTGTTAGAAAATTTTTTCAGATTCAAGCTAGACTTGAACAAAGACGTAGATGAAAATTTGGATGTGTTTACTAAGTTAATTCAAGATATTAAATTGACAGGAGATAAGAACATTGACGACTATTCACCTATTGTTCTTCTAAATGCTATTCCTGAAAATTATAGTGATGTAAAATCCGCCATTAAGTACGGTAGAGATTCTATTACATTGGATACTGTAATGAACGGCCTAAAAAGCAAGGAATTAGATTTAAAAGTTAACAAAGGTAATAGACAATCCTCTAGTGAAGTTATGCATGTTCGTGGTAGATCACAACATAGGCATAATAACAATAACCAATATAAAAAAGGTGATAAAAGAGGAAAGAGTAAGGCTAGATCGAAATCTAGGCCTAGTAAGAGAAAATGTTACAATTGTGGGGACCCAAATCATTTCATAAAAGATTGCCCAAAAAAGAAGAACCAGAATAAAAATGGAAATCAGACTAATGAACAAGCGAACATTGCTTCTACCTCTGGGGAAAACATGGGGGATATTTTTATGGTGACTGAGTTATGTGATTCTGTGAACTCTGTGCTTTCATTACCTGTGTGTGAAAATGAATGGCTTGTTGATTCAGGTTGCACTTATCACATGACACCACTTAAAAATTTGTTTTATAGCTACAGAGAAATTGAGAATGCTTCTGTTTCTATGGCCAATGAGAAATTGTGTAAAGTTTCTGGTATTTGTGATATTTGTCTGAAATTTGAATCTGGTTATTCTGTGACTTTGAAAGATGTTAGACATGTTCCTGCTTTGTGCAATAACTTGATGTCTTGTGCAGCTTTAGAGTCTGATGGTTATGAGGTAAATGGGGAAATGGTTGCATGAAAATTATGCGGGGGTCTTTGGTAGCTTTTAAAGCTGAGAATAGGAGGAATTTATATGTTTGCAAAACAATCTGTGATAAAATCTGTGCTAATTCTGTGTCAGATGATTTAACTGATTTATGGCATAAAAGGTTAGGTCATATGAGTTCTAAAGGATTAGAGATTTTACACAAGGATGGTTGTTTTGGTAGGGATAAATTGTCTTGCATGACTTTTTGTGATTCCTGTGTGTTAGGCAAACAGCAAAGAGTTAAATTCCCTATCTCCCCTTCCCCCAATGTGACTAAATGTTCTGATATACTTGAATACCTGCATGCTGATGTTTGGGGACCTTCACCTGTCCCAACTCAAGGTGGTAATAGGTATTTTTTGTCTATCATTGATGATTACTCTAGAAAAGTGTGGATTTTTCTAATGAAGAATAAATCTGATGTTTTTGATAAATTTAAAAACTGGAAGATTTTAATTGAAAACCAAACTGGAAAAAGAATTAAACGGCTTAGGACAGATAATGGAATGGAATTCCGCAATATCTTGTTTGATGACTTGTGCTGTGAATCTGGGATTCTGAGACACAAGACTGTGCCCTATACTCCCCAGCAAAATGGTGTTGCTGAGAGGATGAACAGAACTTTACTCGAGAGAGTTAGAAGTATGCTTGCATCTTCTGGACTCTCAAAGAAGTTCTGGGGCGAAGCTGTCGTGACAACTTCTTATTTGATAAATAGATCCACTTCTGTGCCTTTGAATGGTAAGTGTCCCGAAAGTGTTTTTTCTGGTAAGAAATTAGATTTTTCAAATCTTAAAGTGTTTGGTTGTTCGGCTTTTGTGCATAGGAAAGGAGACAAACTTGAACCTAGGTCAGTTAAGTGCGTCTTTCTTGGTTATCATGAGGGTGTAAAAGGATATAGGCTTTGGTTAAGATGTGAATCTGGTTTCAAAACTATTATAAGTAGGGATGTCATTTTTAATGAATCTGAAATGCCTTGCTTGCTTCCATCTTTGCCTGAATCTGACTGTGTGTCTGAGTCTACACCGAGCAAGGTGGAGTCTTTGCCTATTGTTACCCCTGTTATTGAAAACGATGTGCTCCCTAATATGATTCATGAGAACTTGCCTGTTAATGAACCTGATTTGCATGAAAATGTTGACGACATGTGCATAATGAATTGGTTGCTAATGAACATGAAGATCTGCATGATTATATGTTGACTAGGGATAGAGTTAAAAGGAATGTGAAACAACCTGCTATGTTTAATAATTTTCACCTCGCATCGCATGTTTTCAATATTTGAGTCTATTGATAATTGTGAG
Source organism: Haberlea rhodopensis (assembly GCA_907163345.1). NCBI lineage: Eukaryota > Viridiplantae > Streptophyta > Magnoliopsida > Lamiales > Gesneriaceae > Haberlea > Haberlea rhodopensis. The sequence goes on from CAJQUN010000060.1 coordinate 2,324,712, forward strand.
CCTAAGACCTATAATGAAGCTTTGAAATCTAAAAATGCTGTGCATTGGCTTAGTGCCATGAAAGATGAAATGCATTCTTTAGTTGTGAATCATACATGGACTCTTGTACCTAAACCTGTTAATTGCTCTTTGGTAGATTGCAAATTGTTATTTAAGGTAAAGAATGAAGTTGATTCTGTTAGATATAAAGTTAGGCTAGTTGCAAAAGGTTTTACTCAAAGAGAGGGTATTGACTATACTGAAATCTTTGCTCCTGTTGTTAAGTTTACTACTGTGAGAATTTTATTATCACTTGTTGCTCACTTTAATTGGGAACTTAAACAGATGGATGTTAAAATCGCTTTTTTGCATGGTGACTTAGATGAAAAGATTTTCATGAAACAACCTGATGGTTTTGTTGACTCAAAGAACCCTAATCATGTGTGTTTGCTTAATAAATCTTTGTATGGCCTAAAGCAGTCACCTATGCAATGGAATAAGAAGTTTGATGAATGCATGCTTACCTTAAAATTTAAAAGAAGCTCTTTCGATCATTGCTTGTATTTTAAGGCTAAAATGCCAGTGCCTGTTTTCTTGTTGATTTATGTGGATGACATGTTGATTGCTAGTCCTTGTCTGAAATCCATTGAGCATATTAAGAACTGTCTAAGTGATAAATTTGATATGAAGTTCTTAGGAGATGCTAGTAGAATCCTAGGCATGGACATTGTTAGAGATAGAAAGGAATCTACTCTCTGGTTAAAACAAACTTCTTATGTAGAGAAAATTTTAAAGAAATTTTCCATGTTTGATGCAAAACCTGTTAACGTGCCCTTAGCTGCTCATTTTGTGCTAAGTAAAGATCAAAGTCCCAAAACTGATGCTGACTTTGATGCCATGAAAAATGTACCGTATTCAAATGCAATTGGTTCTATAATGTATTTGATGGTTAGCACTAGACCTGACATTGCTTATGCTGTTAGCTGCTTAAGTAGATACATGTCTAATCCTGGTGTGGTACATTGGAATGTGAAGTGGTTGTTGCGATATTTGAAAAACTCTATGCATTATGGCTTATGTTTTTCTAAATATGCTGATGGTGTTAAGTTGAATGGCTATGTGGATTCTAATTATGCTAATGAAAAAGACAATAGAAAATCTACTACTTCTTATGTTTTTACTTTGTGTGGAGCATGTATAAGTTGGAAATCGCAGCTGCAGCATATCGTTGCCTTGTCGACAACGGAGTCTGAATATGTTGCTGTAACAGAAGCTTTGAAGGAAGCTGTCTGGCTGAAAGGTTTGATCTCTGAACTTAGCTTGCTCGAAGGTAAGGTAGAGGTATTTTCTGATTCTCAGTCTGGTATTCAATTGTGTAAGAATCCTGTTTTTCATGATCGCACTAAGCATATTGATGTTAGATTTCATTACATTAGGGATGTAGTGGCTAAAGGATTAGTTAATCTTGAAAAGATTCATTCTGAATATAATCCTGCTGATATGGGAACTAAGTGTTTACCTATTTCTAAACTTCAATCATGTCTTAAAATTTTGAATTTTGATACCGGTGATTGATTAGTGTTGCTAACTATTTTGATAGTATATAACTGCTGTGTGCGTGTTATAGATTGTTACCCCGGTTATTGACTTTAACCTCTTTGTGTTGGTTATTGTCTGTATTCTTTGTCTGTGATGTGTGCTATGACAAGAATCTGGTCCACACAATGCTTTGTGTGTTGTGGGGACCCTTTGGGCGATGATGAGTCATCTATAGGGTTTTCTACGTCGAGGTGGAGCCGATATTGTGCCAAGGTGGAGATTTGTTGGGTTTTGGCCCATTACCATTATATTCCTTGTTGGGCTTTGGCCCCCCCTTTCTATTGCTTATAACCGAGCCCCTTTACCATTCCCCCTTCACCATTCATCTCCCCATTCCAGAAGCTTCGTGCGTCTCCTCGGCTGGCTCCAGAATCTTGGGACTTGCTCCCCTTCTCTTCGTCTCCCTCGGTGCTATTAATGTTGGCTTGGTTCATGATGAGGTATCACTCTGAAAAATCGAAAATCCTTTGTGTATTTTCGTTGCCCCCCTTTCCTTCGTGTCTCTGTCAGCGGTGGTTGGCCGTGAGCTTTGTGCTCCGGTTTGTGAGTGGTTCAGACGGTGGCCGTGTGTTAAGCTTGGTGCTTTTGTGGTCAGCTTTGTGGTGGAACTCACTGTGTGTGTCTTGGTGGAACCCTAGTGTGGTTTCCCTTGCTGTGTTCGGCCTTCTCCTTCGACAGCTCTCGGGCAGTGTCTTCGGGCAGTGTGTGTGTCTCCATCTTTTGGATTCGATACCTTGGTTCCCCGGTGACGACGTTGAAAGGAAACCCTGCTCGACCTGAGCCCAAATTTCTTACTCCTGTTAGTTTTCCAGTTATAGTTTTATTAATAAATTGTATACTGTGATTGCTTCTTTTCTTGATTGCAGGTTATTAATCGAGATTGAAAGCGGAACGTACACCTTACACTAACGAGCTCCTACATCAGTCATGTCAAAAAAATTGAATATTTATGAGATAAATGCAATAAAATTTGTGTTGGAGAATAAAACAAATCACCCGATAATTCTTCTATACGCTTGTAGATAATGTGATCTTCATCATCTATGACATAACAAGTCCGACTCAACAACACTCACGTGGTGCCACCACTCATATTCATCTAGTGTTTAGTACGGGACTTTGCATAGCCATGTTGAATAAAATAAAATCGTGTCTCTGCTACAACAATTACTTTTACTAAAGTGATAATCGTTTGATCCTAACAATTAGTATCAGAACGAAGTCATGAGTTTGAGCTGTCAAAGAAGCAATTTTTGGGGATTCTTCTTGGGGGAGTTTTGGAATGTAAAGCAAATCACACAGCAATTCTTTTATATGTTTGTAGACGGGTGATATGCACGTCTATGGTATAATATGTCCACATGTCGCTTAGTACGAGACTTTGTGCTGTCGTTGTATTAAGAAATATAGTTGTGTATTTGTTATCTGCTATAACTTTTAGTAAAATAATAAGCGTTTGATCGTATCAATTTATAATTGAAGACGAATTTCCAATTTGTCAAGGAACCCAAGAAGTCTCTCATACTATCTCACGTTCATCACTCAGTATTGTAACTCTGCATTAATCAGTTGTTCACAAGTTCCTAGAAACGGAAAAATGGAAATTAATTTTTTTTGTGGGGTATATATATATATATATATATATATATATATATATAAAATTTTGGATTGAAATTAATATATAAATTTTTTGGGAGAATAACATAGTAGAAATAATTTGATATTAGATGGAGATAAAACTCAAAACCTTTTGTTTTTACCATGATCTTATGGGGGGAAATTTCTTTTTCTAAAAAAATAAAGGTTAAAAAATTTAATTTTTTCATTAAACTATTTTTTGGGGGTGCGTTGAGTCCCCTATGCACCCCTTGAGCCCGCCCCTAGATACAACTATCATCTAAAAATCACAAATTTATTGGATCAATTGCGATTTATTTAATATTTGAAATCTCTCCATATATATCATCCCGGATGTAAATATTTACAATCTTAAAATTTATAGTAACTCTCATATTCAACTAAGGGTGTGCTTGAGATTATTTTTTGAAAAACGTTATCCATTTTTCAGATCAAAATAGCAGATTTTGGGTATGGATTTAATAAAACAAAGCAGGTAAAACAAAGCAGGTAAAAACAGAAATAGAGAAATAAGCAATAAAATATTTCTGGTTACTATAAGTTGAAGGATGATAATTTTAATAAATTAAAGTTAATTAAACTGTTTTTTTTTTCCATTTTCATACAAACACTCACTATTTGTTTTTTTTTAAATCAATTTTTTTTCAGATTCAAGCAAAAGCAAAAGACATTTGCATACACCCACGTTGTAATAAAGATATTACCATGTGATGTTCAATAATGGGTCCCAACATCTCTTCAATAATAAACATGTACTCTTGAAGTCGAAACATGTGATTGGGTAAAAAACATAGATCGTTCAACGTATAGTATCGTTATATATTTATTTAACCACTTTATTCCAATATAAAATACTAGTTTATTGGCACCGCACAAGGTGCGGTGCCAGGTACCAGCATGTTGATCAATTTTTTCTTAAGGTGCGGTGCCCGGTACCAGCATGTTGGTCAATTTTTTCTTAAGTTGATCAAAAATAACATTTCAAATAACTTATTTTAACAAACATTTTTTAAAAAAACGACAATGCTAATGTAATTGAATTGGAAAAATAACAAAGGACTTGCTCTAACTTTTTTTAAAAAGAAATGATGCTCATCTCACTAAAAACTGGAAAAAAAAATAACATTTGTGAGCATGATTAACTAATCAAGATATATTTTCTCCTAGTCGGTTTAGGCCAAACCCGATCAGCAACAAAAAAAATTAAAGCGAGCATGCTACTGTAATTGAATGGAAACAAAATAACCAAAGGACCGACTCTAACTTTTTTTAAAAAAACATGATGTTCATCTTACTATAAATTGAAGTTGCGCGCATCAACAATCGATTAATATATTTTTTTTCTAGTCGGTTCAGGTTAAACCCGAGCATCAACAAAAAATAATTTTTTGAAAAAAAACATTTTTAAGAAAAAAAATTGTAATAAATAGTGAATTACTATTCATTACTATTCCTTGCAATAGTACTATTACAAACCTTGCACACTTAGTGAACTCTTACACGCTTATATAATAGGTTGTAAATAAATATTAAAAATAATATTAATAAATAAAAAATAAAAAAAAAATCAAAAATAAAAAAAATATTTATTAAGTAATTACAAAAAGTCACTGTTACACTATTTATGGGAATAGTGAACTCTTAGACACTTATAATAGGTAAAAAAATAAAAATTTTAAAAAGTTACTGTTACACTATTCATATGAATAGTGACTCTTAGTCACTTATATAATAGGTATAATTATTGACTACTAACCACCCATAAAAGACTCAAAATTTTGTTGTATAGTTGTATCTTTCTACCCCTTAGACCATTCTTTAATCCATTTTTTTCGTGAATGTAAAAAGTTGAATCCAATAACAAATATGTTCTACTGTATACTCTATAAATAATAATAATTGAATAATGTGAAATTTTTTACGAGTTCTACATGTGTTATAATATGTGAAATTTTTTACGAGTTCTACATGTGTTATAATATTGTTAGAGTGTTTTATATTAAATTCATAAAAATTATTTTGACAATAATATAAAATATTCTGACAATAATATTTTATCCCCTCTAGTTTGTAAATATATAAGAAAAATTACAACTACATTCCTTGTTAGGATCGGGTAGGAGTGTTTACAGGGGGTGAACAAAAACTCTGCTAAATTTGATCTTTTTCTTTCAACGGATTGATTTCACCTGGATTAGCAGATGTAATCTATTTCTCAATCAAATCTAAGCTCATAGACCATTATAAGAGTTAGTGCGGAAATGCTCTGTTCGACTTAGGAAGACCGGTCTGATGGCTAAAACACAAAGATTGCAGTAAGTAAATGAACAAGACGTGTTTCTGAAAGTTCGAAGGCAATCTCTTCTACGTCTCTCCTTCTTCCACTTAAGTAAGGATTCACTAGATGACTTTGAGTAATACAACAAGATGTACAACCCCGATTCAGCTGGATTTACCCACTACCAGACTAAAACTCATAGCACTCAATCTGTTCAGACAAAGTCATCTGACAGTTCCAATAGATTCACTCTTTTATCTTAGAACAATTACAAATGATAGAGTGAAAACACTTCTAGGACAAATGATTCTAAATTGATAAAATAGGACAGTGAAACGTGCTTTTAAATATTTTGAGCAGATCGACAAGATTGGATCTTCGTTGATAGAGTTCTGCTTGAATAAATGCTTGGTAATGAATGATGTTCGTCTGTTTGCTGAGCATTTAAGTTGCATCATTATATATGCGTCTCTGCCAACATTAATATTTCATTTTTCGTGCAACTCAGAACTTTGACAAGTTCTGTACAGACTGCAGTCTTCTTTTTGGTCACTGAGTGAAGACTTTCCTTTCTCGTCTGTTCTTTCGACGTTTGTCAGACAAGATCTGTTTTGTCTAACTACCTTTTTAAGGTAACTTCTATGAACGGTTGTCTCTTTCAGCATTAAATACATCATTAAATGTTTCAATAAAGAGTTGTTGATCTTCCAGACTGATGAATATGTCAACATTAAGTCCGTCTAAGTCGGTATGTCTGATGTTAGCCTGTCTGGTTAGATCTGATCAATTGTATATTGTCGATCTATCTGCTTCGATCTGATCTGGTTTGTATATCGTCGATCTATCTACTTCGATCTGATATGTTTTTGTCATCCTTAAAATCTGGAACCAACACCTGTGATTTGCCATAAAAATATATAGTAGAGATGATAGATTTTATTGTTCAAATTATATGGACTAAAATAATAATTATGAAAACTCGAAGGGATTTATAAGAAGTTCAACCTAAAAGATATACTTATCATATAAAAATATCAAAAATTTGAAAATATGATGCCGAAAGCACATATCCCCCACATTGGATGCCATATTCCCTTCCCCCACAGCGCCTAAATTCTTATCTACATTAACAAACCACCATCGCACTCTCTCTTCCACTCACAAATTTCCGACCCAAGAAATGGGCGGCGGCGATGTAATCTACAGGCGTCCATCCTACCTCACCAGCTGTATGTCACCGTCATGTGTCCCCGTTCATGAAGACTACTCTCGCATTACCCAAAGCCTCGACAAGGGCGGCGGCTTCCGCAACCGTCGCCTGCGGAAACTCCTCCGTAAGATTGTGAACGAAAGCAAGATCAGCATTATCGGGAAGCACAAACCCCTCAATTTCCAGTACGATGCCTTAAGCTACTCCCAGAATTTTGACGATGGCTGCCACAGAGATGATGAGATGTACGCGCTGTCGACGAGTATGTCAAGAGTTTAGGCGGTGCCGCCGCCGATCCCTGTATATATACGTGATTGGTGTTAAACTCTTGCTTCGAAATTTTTGGATCGGTTCTTAGATCCACAGCTTTTTCAGGAGGGTTACAAATAAGAACTAACTATACGCATTTTGTAATTCGTTACTTATTCACCAAATTCTATATGATACGGATCAAAATTACTCTTGTTTGATTAGCAATACATAGTCCGATCCACGACACTCGGTTTTGAGTTCTTGGATAATTCATTGAGTGTTAAGTCTTTAAATGAAGATAAGCAGTGTGACACTTATGTTCAATGAACTAGACTCGAAACTGGAGATCTCGACCAAAACATACAATCCGCATAAGTTTTAAAATCTAGCTGTTATTATTCTCTGGATTTAGTATAAAATTATCATAAGAGGTGCTAATATTGCCATGTACTCGCCTTTCGAGATGCGCCATTGAATCTTGATCAGAACCCTTTTTTTCAGTGAAAAAACCGTAATTTCTGCTTTTAGCGGAAGTAGCAGTGTAGCACCTGACAAAGCTATTATTGAGAATTCTCCTAATATTTTGATAATTATAAGTTCTATTAGATTTTTATAAGATATATGAGTTATTTTATTAATTATTAATTAATTTTAAATTAGAATCACATAAATTTTTAATATTATATCAGAGCAGATTTTTTATGTGGTTGATTATTCCACCAACATCCTCATCGTCACCCTGTAATCAATCCATATGTTGACTTATCTATACTATATATAATGTGTAAGGATCTTAGTGATCCGACCATTTCAGACCAATGTCTAATTGCATTCATGCCCCCGCCGATCTGAAATATTACTATCACATATGTCATCTATATGCCCACTAATTTACATCATGCACTTCCCAATCATACAAATTACTATCACACATACCATATAAATTACCATATTTTCCTAAAAATTGTATTAAAATCCAAAAAAGTTAAACCAAAAATAATGTATAATTATTTAAATTAAAAAAAATTAAAAACAAATCAAAAACGGACATTACAACTATCACATCATTATATAAAAAAAATGTATATGCACGCAACGCGTGCAGAACGGGACTAGTATAATATAATACTTGAGGGAACGTGTTGAGAGTTATCTTATATTTGAAAATTAGAAGCTATATTAGCTCTTTATAATATATATATGAGTTACTATACTTATCACCAATTGGTTTTGAATATTAATCCTGAATATTTCTAATACTATGTTTACAAGAATCGGTTAATTTTACTGGGGTAAAATAATTTTTTTTCAAAAGAAACCTTTAAAAATATATATTATTATTCTGTTTTTTTAGCAGTATTCTATTTTTGTATAAAAAAATGTAATAAAATTACAAAAATTTAAAAAATCAGGACTGTACTAATAATTGATAGTATATTGTGTCTTGTATGATCACTATGTAATTTCGTCATCTTTCGAGTCCATAGTAAAACGCGAACAAGAAATTATAAAGTAAAAAAGGAACTAGGTCGTGATAATTTCCAAATTATTTAATATTATATTTAAACAATTGGATAGAAAATGTATTTGTGACTATCATATTGTGAGAAAAAGGAAAAATAAAAAGAAAAAAAATCATCATCCAAGTCCTTTTCCAATTACAAATGATCCCACCTTTTCCTTGTAAAGATAAGGAATTTCTTACCTGGTGGGGCAGTTGGATCTGGGAAGGGTCGACCTTCATGTAAATTACAGCCGATCAAAATATATGATGGGATCTAAATCTGATCAAGTTGGTCCTTTACTCCTTTTCTTAGTCGCACAATTAGTTTTTGTGCAAGCCAAGTTAATATTGGGCATGATGATGCTAACGAATTAGCCTTAGCATGATTGTTTGGATCGGGTTTGAATCTCACTTAGACTACTCAATATGATTGATCTAAAATGATTGGTAAGCCATTTTATATATTTTCATTTAAAAAATATCATGTTTTGATATTGAGTTGGTGTATAAATATGATCCAAATGAGGTGCATACAAGTATTTTTCCGCATATTTGGGTTCCAAAATATTTTCAATTCAAAGCGAAACCAAGATTGACATATCTAATAATCTTATTGATTTTAATGTTGATGGTAAGAGCAAATAAACAAAAGTTTGATTTTAATGTAATTTTTCTTTAAGATATTATAAAGTTGGAGAAAAATGAAATGAATTCAACAGATTTATGATGGGCAAATGATATTAGTTTGTACACTCTCCCATTTTCTTTGACCAAATTTTTTTTTTTTTTTTTTACGTCCAATATTATGCCTTAATAGACTAGATAAAGTTGAAAAGAAATGAGCCGATTAGGGGTGCTTATTGGCTTGACCCGGTCCGATCCGGACCGAAATCAGCCGGTTCCGGGTCTGTTAAGGACGGAACCGGTCCGATCCGATAAGGAACCGGATCGGGTCCGGTTCCGGTTCCACCGGTTCCGGGTTGGACCGGTTCCAACCCGGAACCACATTTTTCTTTTTTTAAAAAAAAAGGAAAAAAACGAAGGTATTTATCGGGGAAATTTTTTTTATTTAAAAAAAATGGATCCGGTTCCGATTCAATCCGGAACCGGATCCGTTTGGTCCGGAACTGGTAAGATACCGGATCCGGAACGGTAGAACCGATCCGGTATCAAACCGATTCTGGACCGGTTAGTCCGGTTCTGATTTCGGACCGGACTAACCAGTCCGATTTTGGGCTGGGTCCGGATGGACTCGGCCCGTTAAGCACCCTTAGAGCCGATCACCCTACTCAATGGGTTTAGTTGAAAAGACCACGAGATATTGATCTCGCGATTGTTATCTATTTTTCAATATAATTGATCTCGATTTCGATTCATCCTCCTCCCACATACTAAATTATTATTTTTTAAAATGTATTTAATTGAAATGACATATTTTTTTGACATATACACAAAAATTATAAATAAATGCTTGGAATTCATCAAATACAATGAACACTAGATTATAACTATAACAGGAGATTTATAACTGGTATAGATAGAGAATTTGACCACACTATTTGATATCATAAAAACTATGCATGGTTTTTAATTGGCTTCATATATTTCTCTAGTAAGGCTACATATTCCATCTAAATATAACTTGACTAATTGTGAATCTAATTGCTAGAACAAATTTAATTGGTTTTATTGTTTTTAACTAAATTTAATTTTATTTAAAAAATTCACTCATTTCTTGTGGAATTGGACCATAAAATGGTCTAGCATACGTTTCATTTAGTGTCAAATGCTTCTAATTGTATATCATTAACGATTCGAGGGTTTGTCTAGTGCGCACCTAAAAAAGATATCGGCTGCAGGTTCCCCTATCATAAAAATAAATAAATAAAGATTCAATGTGATTTACGTGTTACAATCCCTAATTTATTTGTAAAACATTTTTTATAACAACCCTTCCATGAGTTGTGCAAAATTTTACAATCATGTGTGTCTCAACACTGTTTACAGAAACTTATTATAAATAATTTGGAAAAAAAAAAACTTCTTATCAAAATATACGCTTAGGATAAATTATATTTACATAAGTCCAATTTTTTAACTATTGGTTTGAAAAGGTGTTTTTTAGTTACCAAAATACTCTTCAATTGAAAACACCCTAAACCTAATTTCAGATCTTTCTTTTCTTCCTCATCATGTCGCCCCACACTTAAATTTTCTGCTAAAATTTTTCGGCGATTCTCAGATCATTATTTTCTTCCTCATCCAGTCGCCTCATCACTAAAAATTATTTGCTAAAATGTTATGTACATGAAATATGTTTGAATCGAAGTATCTAAATTGTACGTAGCATTTTGCAATCTTTTTGAATCAAAGAAAACCTCGGACTAATCTGCACATATAATTTTTGGATCTACTCTGCACATTCCATAGTGTGTGTATGTGTGTGTGTACTGTGTGTGTATGTGAATTATAAATTTGAATACCATTGCTAAATTATATACAACGAAAGTCTGTTGGTATTTTTTTAAAAAAAACTATCATGGCTTTGACTGATGCATATGGATGAAGAAATAAGGTATGCGTTGGTGTTCGTACTTGTTTGCTCATTTCCAAAATTTACAGCCTGACAGTAAGATATTGCAACGAAGAAGATGACTCATAGAAAAATTAATTGGTGCACGAAAATATAACCTTGATGCACGAAAATATAACCTTGGTGCATGAAAATATAACAATGGTGCACGTACTTTGTGTTAATTAACTGATGCATAAAATTTGCAAAAAAATGACTGGTGCACGAAATTAAATGGTTCGCGCATCAGTAACTTAATTGTATGGTTCGGGCATCACCCACTTGCGATTATGGTTCGTGCATCACATACTTTTTCTATGTTTCGTGCATCAGTTACTTTTTATATCTTTCGTGCACCAGTTTATTTTTCAAAATTTCGTGCACGAGTTACTTTTAATAATTTTCTTGGACCATTGATTTTTCGTGCATTAGTTATTGATTTTCAATTTTCGTACATCAGTTACTGATTTCAAATTTTCGTGCATCACTTAATGATTTTCAATTGTCGTGCACCAATTACTGATGCATGAAAGTTTTAAAAAAAATTGGTACACGAAAATATAACCTTGATTCACGAAAATATAACATTGGTGCACGAAATTAAATCGTTCGTGCATCAGTAACTTATATGGTTCGTGCATCACCCACTTGCGATTATGGTTCTTGCATCACATATTTTTTCTATGTTTCGTGCATCAGTTACTTTTATATCTTTCGTGCACCAGTTTATTTTTCATAATTTTCGTGCACCAGTTACTTTTTATAATTCTCGTGCAGTAGTTATTTTTATAATTTTCGTGCACCAGTTACTTTTTATAATTTTCGTGCACAAATTAATTTTTCTCTGGGTCATATTCTTCATTGCATGATTCAGGCAGTAAATTCTAGAAATGAATAAAGAAGCACGACCACCAATGAATCATAACTATAAAACCTCAAATGGTAGCAAACAATATATATATATATATACACACACACACATACACACACAAAAACACATACATACACACACATACCAGATTTGAAAAAAAAAAATCTGCACATACCAGATTTGAAAAAAAAAATCTGGAACGCAGTGTAACTGTAAGAAATCGTAACTGGCGATAGAGATTTACGAGGAGATTTGAATTGCAGTCGTGAAAGGAAGAGCTCGAACGAAGTGCTGAAAAGAAGAGATTTAAAATTTCTGAGATTGCCGCCTTTTCTTATTAACGACACTTTTGTCATTTCAACCTAAAGCGGACTTAAAATGATTGCATGCTTTGTTCTCGTACTAGGATGGATAAAGTTTCAGTAATTGGTACCGGCCTGAACTTTGCCCAATTTTTTACTTGCCAGGGAAATATTGATATTGGTGTCATTCCAATATCAAAAGTTATTAAAAGAGGAAATTACACATATGTATCACTTTTCAAAACATGTTTCAACTAAATCTAGTAAATATTTTCTTTTTAACTAAATACATCTTCTGATAATCTTCTTTCAACTAATTCCATTTTTATGAAACTCTATCTAATTAGTCATTTGCTATTCCTAAAATACCGTTGTTCTGAAAACTAATTTATAACAATTGAATTATCTCTTCCTCATCGTGAGAGTTGGTGATGGACGCGTGTTCTGGGAAATCAGCAAAGGTGGTTAGGCAATGAGTATGGAGCGGTGACGGTGTTGTGGTGGAGGCGGCAGCGACTCTTTCCGTTTTGCCAACTGTCCTTCTTCTCCAGCAACAGAAACCGACGTTTTGTTTCAATTTTGTTTGCTGTTTTTATGTTATTTTTGGGTTTTAATTAACATGAACTTTTATTTCAATTTTGGTTCATATTATGTGTTTGCTAAAATGTCTCTTTAGGTGAACAAATATTTTTTTTGTAGCAAATTTGGAAAAGATAAACAACATATCACCTCATTCCAAAGGTTTTGATTTATTTTTTTTCCACTTTCATTTGTTTATGTACAACATACCAAGTAAAAAATAGATTCTAAAATTCCATTTTCATTTGCTTACATACCGTTTTCATTTCTAAACTTTTAGACATCAAGCCATTATATTAGTGGATGGATATATAATAACATAAAAGATGCATATATCAAATTCATGACAATATATCAGTGATGTAACACTATCTTATCTTCCCAAATCAAAGTTGAAGAACTAACAATCTCAAACAAGCAAGCAACACATAGCGGTGCATGTAAATTACATGCACCGCTAGTCTGTCGGTGCATGTAATTTACATGCACCGATAGTCTGTCAGTGCATCCGGTGCATGTAAATTACATGCACCGATAGACTCAACATTTGCATTGGTTCTCAAATTACATAATAATTAAGTATCATACAGTAAGTGTTAAAGACGATCATAAATAACACTTAAAAATTAAAATACGTATATGTAATATATTATCATTTGAAAAATAATATACTTTTGTTATGAGATTATTTAATAATTTATCATATATTATATACCTATCCATAATAAAAATTTATTTACTAAAATATTATATTGTATATTTAATTTGTTATAAGATTATGGAATAAAAAATTCATTCACATTTTTATGATTTGATCGTTGTTATTTAGTAATTAGATAAAAAAACATAGTATATTAGTGCATCACCTCCTATCCGATAGACTTATACTATATTTAACAAAAAATATAGTCTTTTTATATATAATTTTGAATATGAAACATTTTTTCCTCATTCATGATGTGAAATAACAAACTGAATAAGAAAGCAACACATAAGTCTAAAGGTGCGTGTAGTTACATGCACCACTGAGTCTATCGGTGCATGTAAATTACATGCACCAATGGTTTCAACATCATTACATTCTCAAAATTTTCATTCAAACAATTGATCGAGCATCTCAAATATATTATATTTTTACGTTCGCACTAAAAATCTACAAACAGACATTACAAAAAAATTGAAATTCATAAGAAATATAAAACAATATCAACACAATCGGTAAATTGATGATAAACAGAAGAATGAGATGGTTTTGTCTTCTTGCACAACCGTTTTTGTTTTTGTTTCTTCGCGATCAGTGCGCGCAACTCCGACGCCATGGAAGGAGCGACAATTTCCGACGACTGACGTTGGTGGTTGTGACAGGTGGCTGGTGTGAGGGTTGGAGGCTAGGGTTTTGAGGTTGAAGAAGTTGATCTAAGGAAGACAAAAGACTATTTATGTCATTTTGATCAAAATTGGACCTAGTTGAAAGAATTTTTTGGGACTAATTGGCCTGAAAAATCTTTTACGTAATGGTACCGGCCCGAAATTTTCTCTTAGTAAAACTTATCTGATTAATCGACCAAGAATAAGATTCTATACTGATCGGGATTCTGATCCAAAAGCCCAAATCTGATTTAGCTGATATCCATTCAAAATGTTGAATTCAAATCCAATAAGGAATCTTATATTATTAGAGAGATTTAAATTTTAGTTAAATTTTTTTTTCTATATACGTGCCAGTGCAACGCTGTATGGTGAGAGAAACCAGCGGAGTGCCGATCTGCCCCCATATCCTCCATTCGATGTACAGCATTAAAATTAGGACAAATCCCCTAATCTTCCTGTAATTCATCCCCATTTTACTCTAATTTGGTAGAATTTTGGGGAATAAAATCAGTCACGGCTCTACTTGAATTCATCGGTTGCCACCTTGAAGCTTCAACGGTTGAACGATATCAGGAAGCGGTGGCGTTCAATTGTGCAGTGTACGAAAAGCACAGTAACCCATCTCCTCACGGAGGCCGGGGTGCTCTGCCCTCGGAAGGAGGCTGTCCCTCTGATCTTCTCTTCCTCGCCGGCGGCGGCTGCGTTATTTTTGTCGACACCGGTTTAAACTAATTATAAAGCATTGAATCTTCGCTTACTATTGTTGTTTTTAGTTTGCTTTCGGGATAAATATAGCAGCACAATGTTGACTATAAAGAGGGTGCCAACTTTGATTTCAAATTATCAAGAGAATGCTCCATTGGAAGACCACAAAAGCGTGACGCCGGGCTGCGGCCGCAATTGCCTTGGAAGCTGCTGCTTGCCGGGTATTTTCTTGAGATCAGATATTTCTTTATTTATGACGTTATTTGATGATAATTTCTAGATGTTGTATTGAGCTAAATTTATTGCATTCGGACCCACCCAACTAAAGAAATTCACGACTAGCCCTGGTCGAGCAACTTTTGACCAGCGTATATCGCTCCAGTTATATGTTGATTTGCTGATGTGCTTCGCTAACAGGTTGCGAGGGTAATTCCTGACATTGTTAACAACTCAAAGTAAAATGCTTAGGACAGTATCTAGCATCTGGATTGATTTCTTGCTTACGAGGAAGAAGTAATTGTCAGGAAACCTCCTGATGTCTGAATCATGCTTAGATTCCTTGTTTACTATTTTTTATTTGCCTTTTCAGTTTCTAAGTTACCCCTATACAAGTTCAAGAATGCTGAGCATGCCATTGTTGAGGAAGATAATTGTGATTTTTGTGATGGAGTGCTCTCTCAGATGTCCTTTTTAAACAATTTGTTGTTAGGACAGTGGGAGGATCGCATGAGTAGAGGATTTTTTAGGTACGATGTAACATCCTGTGAGACAAAGGTCATTCCTGGGAAGTATGACTTTATTGCACAGCTGAACGAGGGGCGCCATCTTAAGAAACGGCTGACAGAATTTTGTATTGACAAGGTCATCCAACCCTTTGATGAGAGAAAATTTAACTTCACTAAAGTGGGGCAAGAGGAAGTGCTCTTTAGGTTTGAGCCAGGCACCGGAAACAAATCTTACTACTTTGCCAGCACGTCGGTATATACCGGGGAAAGTTCACCCACAGTGGTTGCGATAAATGTGAGTTGTTTTACCACATTACTGAAATTGTTATACATTGAGGCCACATGTTTTGATTTAAATAATTTGTGTACTTGTTTTTCAGGTGAGCCCGATAGAGTATGGACATGTGCTTCTGATACCCCGTGTTCTTGATTGCATGCCACAGAAAATTGACCCTGACAGCCTCCTGTTTGCTCTTAGCTTAGCCAGAGAAGCATCAGATCCCTTTTTCAGAGTGGGTTATAACAGTTTGGGTGCATTTGCCACGATCAATCACCTTCACTTCCAGGTGATTGAGCAGCATTCTGTTTTTTTCGGGGATCATGTGTAAGTTAGCTCTTAATAGCTCTTAATTTTTAACCAATTAATGATCAAGTAAATGTCTTGTAGGCATATTACATATCCGTACCTTTCCCATTAGAGAGAGCACCGACTTGCATGATTATGAACGTCAAGGGATTGTATGCTGTTGGAGTGATGGTTTCTGAGATACTGGATTATCCTGTGCGAGGTTTTGTTTTTGAAGCTGGATGTAGATTGCGTGTGTTATCTGACGCTGTTGCGAATTGTTGCTTTTACCTGCAGAATAACAATATTCCTTTCAATATACTGATCTCGGATTTTGGCCACAGGGTCTTTCTGCTACCTCAGGTGATTTTTTTCATGAAATTATTTGCAATTCTCTTGTTGATTCGAAAGATGTGTCTAGTCAAGTTACAGAGCACGACATCTTTTGTTGGCTGTCATAGGCTCACCAACAGGAGAGATCTTAGGACAGCATTCATAATGAATGCACCTGATTCAGAAACCTTATGTCTATAGTTGCTTGAACGTGATATTTGGTGGTACAAGGCAAATATTTCCACATCCTTATTTTGTTTATGGTCTTCTAATGGATATATTATCGTATCAAACATATATCTGATAAAGATAGCCATTCTTAAAGAAGTTCAGGCTAATTATTGACTTTCTTAACTTCCATTATTAAGTGCTACAAACTTAAGTGTAAGAATTAATATTCTTCACTTCTATGAATATCCAGTGTTACGTCCAGAAACAAGCACGTGGAGAAGTAAGCCACGAACTTTTAGATACTCAAGTTAACCCTGCTGTTTGGGAAATGAGTGGGCATATTGTGCTTAAGCGGAGGAAGGATTTTGTTGAAGCATCTGAAGAATACGTGTGGAAACTACTCTCTGAGGTTTCTCTACCAGATGACCAATTTCTTGAGGTGAAGGAGCATATTATTGAGATAATTGGTCTGCTGTCCCATGAAGACCCTGTTTGCATACAACAGGAGAGTAACTTCGAGTCTACTTCACCAAAAGTTACCCATCTTCCTCAAGATTGCCTTGTTCTGCACTGAAATTCTCTGCTTGGCTTGCAAATGGTAGTTGTTATTCGTCGTCTTTTGTTCTTGTGCCCCCGTGTTTGATCTGTGGCTTGTTAGAGATTGCATGGACTGGGAAACATTATATGCTTTTCTTGTAAATATTTTCTTTTATGTCTGATGCTGACGGCAATATTACTTCTTGTTTTTTGTATTGTCCGTTGACAGGCACAGCCGCACAGGGAATGGTTCAAAAAAAAAAATTAGCAGAAATTTAAAATCGTTAAAACTCACCTACTCTGCTTTAAGTAGTTTTCTTGTGTGTGATGGAATAGATAGCCCGGGACGGATTTAGATCTAGGTTTTGGGGGTAAAAAACATTAAAAAAACGAGAAAATATTTTAGTGGGGTAAAAAAAAAATTTAAGGTGGTAATCAATGATTTTTGGGAAATTGCATTCAGAGTTAATAAAAAAAAAATTAGGGGAGGTTGTCATCCTTTGCCTTCACGTGCGTATGTCTTTTATGTACCAGCATGCTACTTGAAAGACCATATGTTTTTAGTGTTCTCGTGGGCGTCCTTTACCTTCACGTGCGTCGGTCTTGTATGTACCAGCATGCTACTTGAAAGACAATATGTTTTTTGTGTTCTCGTGGGCGCGCTTGTTTAAAATCGTAGTTTTGTATAGAGCCCGGGTTTCGGGTAACAGTGCTATATTGAGTATAAATTAATTTGGAAATGAGTTGTGATAGTCGATATTATTCTATGTCTTGGAGGATGCCAAATTGGATGGGATCCATAAATTCTCTCACCCATTAATTCCTTTTACAATATTAAATAATTATTTCTTAACGAAGATGCGTAGTCAATGACTCGAAGGATACATGATTTACTTTGACAACCCCATTTTTTATTTCTTAATAATTAGTAATATTTTCTGATCATCGCAAATGACTGAATGTTAATTACTATGAAAAGAAATTGTGTTTTTAGTAGAGTAATTTTTATATAATTTACTCTTTTAAAATTGACATTAATTGTGAACTTAAAAGTTGAAGAGTATAAATGGTACGGGAGATGTAATGATTAAAATTATGAGATAATGATATTTAGTGTGATAAGTTATATGTTGTTTGGTTTGGAGGGATAAGCTGATGTATTAATTTATTGTTTGATATAATGACTAAAATACCCTTGAAAATTTGAATTTTGAATTTTGGCAGGACCTTTACATTGTAGAGATAATTTCAAATTTTTGGAATTAAGTTATGGTAAACAAGTTGAAATTGGGAATTTCAAATTTTAAAATAGTAAAAAAATGTAGGAAAATGATATATATGTTATTTTGCTACAAATTTGGATAAATACGATGAGATAACTTTTTTTAAAATCCTGCAAACCAAACATGAGATTAAAAATTAATCCAAAGACTATTAAACCATATAATGCAAACTAAACATAGGATTGTCAAAAAATTATGATTAAAATTCTTTGAGCCTCTTACTCATTAGTGTGCAAAGCCAAATGAAAATTGTCTTTTTATCGACATACGCAAGAAAAGTTGTATGAGTGAGAAATAGTCCAATAGAGCGAGTTGGCATAAAGAGATGAGATATATAAAATACTATATTAATTTCGACTTTTTTTTTTTTTTTTGCTTAAAAAAAATAGACATAGTTTAGTATTTTTAAATGATAGTAAATTTTCTTTAAAAAAAAAAAAAACTTAACTAGAAACCCAGAAATCAAATATTTGAGCTTCTTATTTTATTTTTAAGCCTCTTAAAAGAACCTCTCTCGTTGAAAAACATTAATTTAAAATAGGAGTTTTTGGAAAAAAAACATATTTAATGGAAGAGAGCAGTTGTAACAAAAAAGATTCTAACTTTATGCTATAAACTTGTTATATTAAATTAATATTTCTAATGTGTTTTCTCAAGATATTTCTGGTGAGCTTTAAATAATATATACATGATTGATAAAGTTCTATCTTATATGATGTTGAAATTTAGCTTCCGAGTCTAGCTGAGCTGATAAGAGTTCACTTCCATTTTGAGAGACTCGAGTTCGAATCCCAGTATGCGGAAAAATATTTACCCATTCCCTAAAAAAGAAAGAAAAGAAATTGGAAGACCAAATAAGTTGACATTCAAGCACCTCAAATTCAACCAGTTTACACCTTTAATTATGTCCACATATTATAGTTTTCCATTTCTTGGACGAAATATAAGGATGACCGAGTACACATTTTTTCCGAGTTAAAAGCATTACCATATCCTTCACATTATATTCCAAAAAATCCTGCAACATTGTTTCATTCTCAACTTTCTAACAATTATATTTCCAAGAAACTAGAAAGAATAACTCGAAAATGGCAGATGATCGTCAAGACGTAGCTGATCGTGAGCGAGTTTTTAAGCGTTTTGATGCCAATGGTGATGGCAAAGTCTCATCCTCCGAGCTTGGAGACGTCCTGAAAACCCTTGGATCTGTAACTAACGAGGAAATTCATCGTATGATGGCTGAAATTGACACCGATGGAGATGGATTCATTTCTTTTGAAGAATTCACAAATTTTGCCAAGGCGAATAGGGGACTTGTGAAAGATGTAGCCAAGTTATTCTAATTCCTTGTTGTTTCACTAAAAAATGATCATGGGATATATTAGCGTTTGATAACCAATTAAGATGTCGACATTTAAATGGCTCGTTCTCATATTTAGTTATGGTAATTCAGATATTGTATAATATATTTTTTTATCTATTTGATGTTTGGTAACTTTTGCTATAAGTAAAATATACGGTATGCACATATTATCTAATGATTTTGTACACTAATTTGAGCCATGGCTATTATGTCAGTTATCATCTGAGGATTGCTACTTCTATAAAGTAATGTTCATAGAGATAACAACCAATAAATCATTATTGGGAATAACTTTGAAAAGTAGAAATCATGTGGGCTCTGCCAGCTCAAGTTTGAATCATGCAACTATTTTTTCGGAACCGGACCAATCCAGTTGCGGGTTGGAACCTGTTCCAACCCGGAGCTGAAAAATTTTAAAAAAAATTAAATTCTTTCATCTGTCGTTAAACAAGTAAATTTTTTTTTTGTCTATATATATTTTTTAAAAATTCACCCGGTTCCGGTTCCAATTTGAAGCCGGAACCAGAACCGCGTGGCCCGGAACCGGTATCCGGTAAGATACCGGTTCCGAAACTGTAGAATCGATCCGGACTGGTTAGCCAGGTTCTGGTTCCGAACCGGGTTCAACTAGTCAAGTTCCAAACCTGTTCCGATCTAACCCGACACGTTAATCAGCCGTACCTGCAACTAACGTCTTTTTCTTACCTTGGCCTAAAGATGATAAAACGGTTAGCACGTTTTAATCTAAGTTTCTGAAAGAAAGAAAAAAATGTTGATTCGAGTTCAAACTTTTTTCTCTCTTTTTCACATGAGCCTCTTCTTGGTGAGTCTAAAATGAATTTAGAAAAGCAAACTCGAATCATAATTTAAACATGTTTAAACCTGATTTATATTTTTTAGTTGAATGATTTTTTAAGAGTAATATTAAATATCACACGCGGCCCAAAGTGACAGAAACTACACTTCCAAACCTTAGTTGATTCGTTTTATCAGATCTTTCTGTCCCATATATATTTTTATATTACTCGACTAATTTTGTCTTGTATATGTTATTTAATTAAATTTTATCTCATTTGTGCCAACTTTCGGACACCTCACCTACGAAATCTTTAGATGTCTAAACACGTATTTTGTCGTATTTCCAATACGTGTCAATAGGATGTGAAAAAATATTATATGTGGGTTTCAATCGTAAAAAAACTAATTTTTTTTTACGAATTGGTAAGTTTAATGTCGGGGTAATTATTGGGCCAATCCGGTTCGACCCGATCTGGAACCGGCCACTAAGTCTGGAACCTGTCCGATCCAGTAAGGAATCGGATCCGATCCGGTTCAGGGTTGGACCGTTCTAACCAGAAACCGATTTGTTTGAATTTTTTTTTAAAAAAAATCTAATGTATATTACCTTAAATAAAATTAAAAAAAAATTAAAAAAATTGGATCCGGTTCAGGTTCCGGTTCAATCCGAAACCGGATCTGTTTAGTCCGAAATCGGTAAGATACAACTGAACTATAGAAGTATTGATAACTTATGTCAAATATAGATTGCATATTTAATGCATATATATTTATTATTAAATTATAAATTCTTTGATTATTACATCTTAATCCTATGCGTAAATATTTTCAAAAAAAAGATTAGGCATTAAACTCTCCAAATTTTAACTACCATCCTAAACTAGCCCCAACCATAAAAGAAGCCGTTGAAAAAGGCTCTACCCTAACCTAACTAGCCCCACCACCCCTGTAACCGTTGCTTAACGCCTCCGCGCCATTTCTCGATGCCTACGTTTCCCTCGTTTCCAAATCTTCTTCAAACCCTTTCTCTCACCAAAACCCACAACTAGTCAAGAAAGAGAGCAAAAATGGGATCAGAGGCTGATTCTGAAACTGTGAATTCGCCGTTGTCTTCTTCTTCATCATCCACCGTCAACCAGGCGCTTCTGCTAGTTCAATCGAAAGATCTGGATCTGAGACTGCAGGCGGCGAAGGAGATTCGAAGGCTAACAAAGACATCGCAGCGGTTCCGCCGTGTTTTATCTGGTGCGGTGGAGCCTCTTGTCGACATGCTCAGCTGTGACTCCGTCGATTCCAAAGAGGCAGCCCTCGCTGCACTACTTAACCTCGCAGTCAAAGATGAAATGTAAGAGCAAATATATGCTGCTTATTATGTTTGATTGTGACTTGGGCTGCATTTGGCAGATCAAATTTTTGATTGAAGTTTATATAGAGGAAAGATAATATCAAGATTCTGAATTCGATTAATTGTTCCATGTTCCTAGATTTCTTATGTATCTGTTCAACGCGCCCCTATCTTTTCTTTGATAATCTTTAATTTCACTGTTCTCTTGGTACCCTTTCTGTAATCTTGTTCCTGGAGCTTTGATCAGATTGATTGATTTATGTTTTATATATTGATTGAAGCTTAAGCAATATGAAAATTTGATACTTCTCAAAAGGGCTCTTTCTGTAACAAGTGTTCTGGTCCAAATGTATTGGATATTTCTAATACAAATTACCAACAAGCCATTTCGTGTCATAGTGGAAACAGACTGCATAGCACGTCCTGTGGTTTTTCTTTTAGATTAAATATTGTCTGGACAATATGTTAAATTTAGATTTTCCCTATTTTTCGTTGTTGTTCCTATGCCCTTCTACCAATAACCAAAAGTTCGTTTTGAGCGGACTCGCAAGTTTTATGGTTTTGGGGGCTAATAAACTTTTGCCCTATGAAAATCTATACATGAAATTTGAAATTATTTTCACCGCCTAGACGCTCACAACCCTGAGGACACAAGCTATCTTATATATGTCTCCGATCCATGGAAGAATGCCACCGTTGTGCTATATTCTTCTGTTTCCATGCCATATTCATTGATGAAGATTCATGAATCACCGTGTTAACCAAAAGTTTGCTTCGAATAAATAAATGCTCCGTTTTACCCAATTGAAATTGTCCAGGCCGGTCTTGTTTAAGTCGAACTTACAGCGTAATCGTGTTTCTCCTATTTTCAGGAACAAGATAAATATAGTCAATGCCGGAGCCTTAGAACCGATTATCTGCTTCCTTCATTCAGAGAATCTGACTTTGCAGGAACACGCAGCTGCTGCTTTGATTACTCTTTCTGCATCACCTGTAAACAAGCCAATAATCAGCTCTTCCGGTGCCATCCCTCATCTTGTGGAATCGATAAGGCAAGGCAGTTCACAAGTTAAATCCGATGCTGTGATGGTGCTTTACAATCTATCAGCTCATCAAAAAAATTTGAGTCTGATTCTTGAAGAAAAACCGATTCCTTCCTTAGTTGACGTGCTCAAAACTTGGAAGAAAGCTTCCAAAACAGCAGAGAAGTGCACTGCTCTGATCGAATCCTTTGTGAGTTTTGATGAGGGAAGAAGGGCTTTAACATGCGAAGAAGGTGGAATACTTGCAGTAGTTGAAATGCTCGAGAGCGGATCACCTCAAAGCCGAGAGCATGCAGTTGGTGCTCTTCTGACGATGTGTGAAAGCGATCGATCTAAGTACAGAGAGCCGATTCTGAAAGAAGGTGTGATACCAGGGCTTCTTGAGCTCACTGTTCAAGGGACTCCTACATCTCAATCAAAAGCCCAGATTCTTTTGCGACTGCTGAGAGATAACCCTTATCCAAGATCTAATGTTGAACCGGATACATTAGAGAATATTGTGTGCAACATCATATCTCAGATTGATGACGAGGATCAATCAGAAAAGGCAAAACAGATGCTTGCTGAGATGGTGCAAGTTAGTATGGAGCGGAGTTTAAGACATCTGCAACAAAGGGCTTTGATCGTTTGCCCTTCCGTTGATTGAAATTCCGTCGGGGCTTTTGTTGCAAAGGGGAAAGAAACGGTAAAAGCAGAGATGCCAGTCCAGGCATTTGTTATGGATGCCGGGTGACTGGTAAGTGTTGTCAGCTTTATTTATTTTGTTTTTGCAAAATAATTTGCTTGTTGGAAAAAAAAACTATGAAAGAGTAAATACTTTTCAAACTGTCTCATTAATTTCGCACCAAAATTTGAAAATTCTGCAGAATAACCCAAATCTCACAAGACGATGCAGTGCGTTTGTAGGTCGTAACTAATTATTAATCTCCATTCTTACTTTCCAATTCAATCTTTGCGACAGCATGGTTTTCCAATCTGCCTTTAAAATGAATATAAATGAGGTGACCAATCCAACGAGCCAACTATCCTATGTTGTTCTAAGGTGGAGTCCGCTGATTTAATTGTGTGCTCTTCCTTTTCTTTCTCCCTTTCAAATTCATTCTCATTATTTAAATCAGCTGGAAATCTCATGAAGCAATTGTTTTTTTTTTTGGTTTTGTTTTAGAGATAATGAGTGATTTCATTCAACAAGAAAAATATCAGGTTCACATTAACACATAAATAGCTCAAACAACAATAGTATTAGGTCATTGGGCATTAATTAACCAATATAATAAGAGGCAAACACTATAAATAGTGTTTTGAGTCATGTTTTCATAAAGTAATGAATAGTGATTTTTGGTTGACATTTCTTTTTGTTTTTTTATACGATATATCTCTTTCGTTCAATCAACACCGTTCTCAAACGTCTCTTCGTCTTGCTTTCTCGTTTAACGAGGGGAGCCATTGTCGTTGTCTTTTCATCTTGCTTTTCCCCGATGTGATGAAAAATCGCCGCAATTCCCTGTAGGCTTCTTTCAAAAATCGCCTCAAGTGTCCTTCGGGCTTGAAGCTGGTTCCAAACCGGAGCTTCTCTTGGCCATGAAATGTCTCTGTAACGGAAGTCTTGAGGCCCTTTGGTATGCAATGGTTGAAACGTTAAAAGTACGTGTGATTTCACTTTTATATTGCTTGATTTTGGTTTTTAATTTCTCTTTGTGAAGGAAAACATGAATGGTTGGGTTTTAACCAGAAGAGGAGATTGTTGAAGTTGCTCCGGTGATGACCAGAGTGGTATCCATCTCCTACGCTTAGCCCTGTCCTGTAGAAAAATCACTGCCCAAGTCGTGTCTCCGAGCACCGACTCTATTATAGCCATGGCTTCATCCACCGAACAAGAATTCATTTCTGAATATAAAGCGAATCGGGGAAAAGATGGTCAGTGTAATAGTGATGTATAGTTTTTCCTACCAAATTTTTTGCGCGTGCGTTTATTTTGGACCATATCCTTTCGTGCTCCATGCTTATCGTACGTCAGTAGCCCACGTCAAATTCCCAATCCCCTAATTTCAGACTGTCAATTTCATCTTCCCAAGTCCCACCCCACACAAAATTTAGCCTCTAATTTTGAAGCTGCAAATGCAAGAAATATGTCGACTCCTCCTCCGATGGTGACCATGCTTTATCCAAACTCCACCAAAATCTACTTCAGCCATAACTTTGCTAAGCGCGGGCTTTGAACAACCAACACCTGCTCGAGACTTCATCATACCACACTCTGTCAAATGCACAATCTGAGTTTTGGTGGATATATAAGCAACTACCTTAAAAAATATTGTCTGCATCTTGCCTTTTAAACGTGTTTTTCTCATTAAATAGAGGAAACTTATGTTGAGTACAGTTAAAAGCTCTTTTTATTTTTCTAAAAGAATGTGAAGCAGAAGGCTTGAAATTCACATTCATCTTGATTTTGATATTTTAAACGCTATTAAAATTGTAAAACTTCTATATGTTTTTCCTTGTTGTTGAAAAAACCTTCTTCATCCGAATGTGACGAGAAATTTCCAGTATACCTGTACGAGCGTCTCACTACTACATCAACTGATCCAGTTGATGTTACCATGCGTGAGGTAAGTTCCTACGAAGTTATTGCCTTAATAATTCAATGTTGTTTAATGTTTGCCTCACATTTCGTGCATCAGTTCACTGAGGCACGAAAATACAATACTGGTGCGCTTACTTTGTGTAAATTTTCGTGCATCAGTAGCTGATTTTAATTTTCGTGCATCAGTTCATTCGTGCATCAGTAGCTGATTTTAATTTTCGTGCATCAGTTCACTGATGCACGAAAATACAACACTGATGCACTAACTTTGTGTAAATTTTCGTGCATCAGTAGCTGATTTTAATTTTCGTGCATCAGTTCACTGAGGCACGAAAATACAACACTGGTGCACTAACTTTTGTAAATTTTCGTGAATCAGTAGCTGATTTTAATTTTCGTGCATCAGTGATGCACGAAAATACAACACTGGTGCACTAACTCTGTGTAAATTTTCGTGAATCAGTAGCTGATTTTGATTTTCGTGCATCATTGAACTGATGCACGAAAATACAACACTGGTGCACTAACTGTGTGTAAATTTTCGTGCATCAGTAGCTGATTTTGATTTTCGTGCATCAGTTCACTGATGCACGAAAATACAACACTGGTGCACTAACTTTGTGTAAATTTTCGTACATCAGTAGCTGATTTTAATTTTCGTGCATCAGTTCACTGATGCACGAAAATACAACACTGGTGCACTAACTTTGTGTAAATTTTCTTGCATCAGTAGCTGATTTTAATTTTCATGCATCAGTTACTGATTTTTCGTGCATCAATTACTGATTTTCAAACTTGTCGTGCACCAGTTACTTTAAAAATTTTAGTGCACCAGTTCAATTAATTTTTCGCAGGGTCATCTTCTTCGTTGCAAGTTTCAGACTGTAAATTCTGAAAATGTGCAAAGAAGCATAGACATCAATGCATAATAACTAAAAAACCATATATATATATATATATATATATATATATATATATATATATATATATACACTCTTACACACATACACACAAACACACACACATACTGGAATTGAAAAAAAAACTGGAACATAATGATGAAACGAAAAATCGAAGAGATGAAGAGAAAAAGCTGTAAGAAACCGTAATTGACGAGAGAGATTTACGAGGAGATTTGAATCGCAGTGGTGAAAGATCGAACGAAATGCTGAAAGTAAGAGATTGAAATTTTTTTTCAAATGTAACCGGTTCCGGTTCCGGAACCGGTTCCAAACCGATAGCACCGGAACCGGTGGTACTACCGGTTTGGATTTAAAAAAACCACCCCGGACCGCTTCGATACCGGTTCCGGGGCGCACCGGAATCGGTTAGTCCGGTTCCGGTTCCGGACCGGACTAACCGGTCCGGTTTTGGATCGGGTCCGAATCGACCCGGTCCGATAAGCACACCCTACTTGGTTTAGATTAAATAAAATAGGAGATATCTGTAAAACGTTAGTTGTTGGTTAATCTGTATATCTTTGCTGCTTCATTAGGATGATGATATTATGATTAGATGGCATTTTTATTTTATGGTTTTAGTTATGTTAGTGTTCATACTTGAGAATTGTTTGATGAAAGATGTCGTGGGTTTCTATGCATGAAATGATTGCTCTCGTGATAATTTAAATTATCTTTCCATTATTGTTTTGAATGTTTTCATCTTTGTTTCATTGTAATGTTTGAGTTGTTCTGTGTTAAGAAAATAGTTATTAAAATCCCATAATGATTGCGACTTGGTTCAAGTTTTGGCGAGTTGCAGCTCTTGTGCCTCATTACAAGCGAAGTTTGGTCTTCTTATTTAATTTAAATTCTCTACCCATCATGTTTAGATTATTGCATCTGAAGTTTGTAATTGTTTTTCAGGTCCTAGGAGGAATGAACAAGGGGCATCAGGTAAATTTTTTATTTCTTTGTGCTTGAAGTGTATCCCTTCTGTTAATACGCATGCGCACATCATTGTGTTAACAAAGAATCACGAATAATATGATATTTGAAAACTTTGTTAAGGCTACGACAACATTTTGTTTTTACTATTTGAATCCAGAAAGTGAATCAAATGTGATATGTTCTCTGTTCTTGGTTGGATATTTTTTATCTGAATGAAATGATTCCCAAAAAAAAAAAAAACAAGTACAAATGGGGAATTTACATGGTCTTTGAGTACATGGACCATGATTGATTAGTCTTGTTGATCATCCTGGAATGAGTTTTTTAAGTGCCACAAATTAGGTGTGAATTTACATGGTCTTTAAGATAACATAGAGCGTCTAATATGCAAGTCTATTTAATTTAGTCTTAAATCAGGTGCTTCTGATGGAATTTGGAAAAGAAGAGTGACAATCAAAATAATGATTTTCATTTTGCTCTCCTCTTAGTGCTGCATGAGATAGCTTTTGATCGGGCTTCAATACTATCATGTAAATCAAGTGCTTCACCGTGATATCAAAGGTTCTATGCAAAATAAGTATTTAGATTAAATTACATTCCCCATATACGGTGCTAAAATTAGGTGTCTCTTGGTAGACGATGAAGGAAACTTGAAGCTTGCAGATTTTGGTCTAGCTCGGTCATTTTAAAGTGATCAAAATGCAAATCTTACGAATCGTGTCATTACACTATGGTATAGGTAACTTTGTGGATCTATGCCTCCATGTATGACTCAAACTTGGTTAGTTTTTAAGTTGGCTTATCTTCTCAAGTTTTGTCTTGAAATTTCTTGTTCTTTTCTTTATTCTCACTTATCTATCTAGGGGTTTGGAGGATTTGTGGTTGTTCCCTACTTTTAACGGGTTGGTCACGTTTTGCCCAAGCTAGCTTTGAGTTCTTTCCTGTTTCTGATTTCATCAGGCGTATTTCGAAATTTGCAATGTTGTCATGTTTTACACTATGTTTCCTTTTTCGCCCTTGCTTCTTGTACTATTTGACTTTTTGGTGCAAGCTCCTTTATGATTGTTTCTTTTGTGCTTGATGCTACTGACAGCTTCGGGCTTATGGATGTTAGATTTCAAGAAAAAAGAAACTCAAAAACAGCTTATCGATATTCCGATTACTGGCACCGTGTCTTACACGGTGCCAAGAAGAACTAGTATATTAATATATACCGTTTTTGCAAGTTGATGGACATCTTCATTTCCTTCTTTTGGGGTCCAATAAATGTACAGTGAGTTCGACGATTAGGTATTTTTCTTATATCCGCAAAAATCGACCCATGCTCTGCATCTCCAACCCACACTACAAAGCTTTATGGCATCCAACATGATGATCATATTCTGACATAAGTCATATAATCCTCCTACCTCCTTCAAGCACTCGCGCTCTGGTCGCGAACTAGCGCATTGAGTGATTGTGTGGCGCTTTAAGATGCATTAAGTTTTACTAAGTTGCGCACTGACACTTTGGTAGAGTGCGTGCGGCGCTTTACGTCTAAGTTTTATTAAGGCTTTACCCTAGTGGTTACCATCTATTTCCCAAAATGTACGAGGTCTCGTGTTGGAGCCTTTCCCCCCTCCCCTAAAAAATATGAGAAGAAAAAAAGGAAAAAAACAGTTTTATTAAGCCACGTACTAATTTTTACTAACTTAAATTTTAAACCTTAATTCCAAGGAAATAATATAAGTCATTTTTAATAAATTCATTCTATTACAAGACATGTTGAAATACATATGCAATACTTGGTTTTATTTTTCGAATTCATTATCTTATGATCAAATATTAATAATTCATTTTCATTTTCATTTTTCACTCTAAAGTATATTTTTCGGATAACAATAATTATCTCTATTAGGAAAACAATCGAATAAAAGATTTGAATGGCATTGTACGAGGTGTCGTGTTCGAGCCCTTCCCCTCTCCCCTAAAAAAATATGAAAAGAAAAAAAAGGAAAAAAAAAGTTTTCTACGCCACGTACTAATTTTTACTAACTTAAATTTTAAACCTTAATTATACGAAAATAATATAAGTCATTTATTATAAATTCATTCACTTACAAGATATGTTGAAACACATATGTAATATTTTGTTTTTTTTTCGAATTTATTATCTTATGATCAAATATTAATAATTCATTTTCATTTTCATTCTCTAAAGTATATTACAATAATTATTTCTATTAGGAAAGCGATCGAATAAAATATTTGAATGGCACCGTAAATAATATAAAAATTATGTAAATTTGTCAAAAATATGATGTATATTAGGTATGCTTAACTTTGTTTCATCAGTATATATAGATATGGCTCATTAAGGCGCACATTTTCACTCAATTGTTTTGAAAATTGATGCACTCAGGCATTCATACCCATCCGGACACCCACATCATATGACTTAGATTCTGACTATATTCGATGTTGCCAAGGATCATATTCTTGTTTTTTTTTTTTGGCTCAACTTTATCCAAGTTTTGCCGAGGGAGCAACCCTATTTTTCACCTTGAATTGTTTTTAAAACAGTCATGGATCATATTCTGATTGGACTGAATATTAAAAAAAGTTATTTATGACTTTTTCAAAAAGCTTATTGATTTATTTTCTTTGAACGTACTAAATATTATTAAAAGATGAAAAGTAAGAAAATATGTCTATATATAACTACACTCATTTGCCATGTATTTAAATGAGGATTTTTATATTCAATAAAATAGTGTTGGTACATTATTTAATTCTCCATTTCTTCCCTTCCAAGATCGCCTTAAACAGTTAGGTGTATAGACCAGTTAACAACTTCTATAGATAAAACTTCTTATAATTGACTTTAAGTCAATCGGTCGAGTCCACTTTTAACTGGTAAAACACGATAATCTAGTCAAAAAAATGCGTGATTCTATGAATGAATCCTATAATATTTTGTTACTTCTGAATCTGAATAATGTGTCACAAATTTTACTTACCAAACTTAATCGGTCACTTCATATAAATGGAGACAAGTGTTAATTTTTGTTTGTAATCTCTCACAAAGAGATGCAGTTTGGAGCATTAGATTGATACTATTATTAACTTATTATCACAATAAGCAAATATGGTAAGTAGAATGATATGCAAATGTATATGTTTGCGATTGCTTATTCAAAATATTTCTATGTTGCTTTTGCTTAAAGTTGGCAAATGTTGATTTTAAGCAAAATCATTGAGTGTTTGTTATTAAAATATCAGAAGTAATCAAATAAAACACTCGAAATATATTTTTTGTCTGAAAAGCTGATAAGCAGTTTGCAAAAGCATTTGCAAAAGACTCACTTAATCGGAAAGTCAACATTGTAGATGTTGGGCTAATGATTTGAAAGTCTCTTATTTAAAAAAATGATATATAGGAATTTCGAAAGTTCAAAAAAATCACAAATAAAAAAATAAAATTGGATGTGTAACTAACTCAATTGCCACAATATTGTTTAATTAAATTAAATTATTGAAATGATAATGCAAAAGATTTCACTAATATAATGGTCCCACTATATCCCGGTCAATATTTTTTAGTAGTTGGCTACGTTAGGCCACCTTTACTTAGTTCTCCAACTATTTAACTTCAACCTTACTTTGTTTCCTCCTCCACCACCACCACGGCCGCCGCCGCCATCCCTCCTGTTCTTCCGTGATCTGCCCATCTCTCTTTTAATTTTAATCATGGCAAGACCTTTGTCACTTCTCCCGACACAGGAACTCCACTTCTTACCAGCACCAGTCATCTTCTTAATAGTTTTAGCAGCACTTCTTTCTGTGTTTTCCGTTGTAACTTTTCTGTGTGGCTCTCACAGAGGCGAGAAGAAAGCCGTGAGATTGGGAGGTGAAAAGAAGCCAATGATTCAAAAGTTACATAGCGGATTAAGTAGCAAAGCTCTGTTAATGGTGAAAATGATTTCTTGGAGAGAAGTGCAGGTTGATCATGGCCATGATGAGGATTTTGAGGAAGAAGAAGACTTCGGCTATGGCCATGATGAGGATTTTGAAGAAGACGACGTCCTTTGGAAAAAGACCATCATCAGAGGAGAAAAGTGCCGGCCTCTGGATTTTTCGGGAAAGATTTTGTATGACTCTAATGGAAATCTTCTTCCAAATTAATTTGTATTATTATTATTATTAAGAATTTTTATTGTGCTATGGCCTATGGATATTGCATTTTGTTTTGTTTAAACTATTTGTATTAAAAGTGCGTTTAAATTTTAAAAAGTTAAAACTCATACTTTGTTATATATCTTTAATATATTATTACTTCAAAATAATAATAATTAGTGAATCGATATATCATCATAAAGATGTCAATTTTTTTTTGATAGGAGACGGGGAGTTCAAATATTTCGGGGATTGCTCGGCCTCGAATGTGAGGCATCTCTTTTGGGAAAATTGGTGACAACAAATCAGAAAAGCTCGGGGTGTCATAAAGGATGTCAATTTTAATCAGTAAAAATAGTGGGCTATCGTGTAAAATTGGATATACACGCCAATTTACCACAAATTAATGCATATTTTTGAAAAGTAGATTTCTTGCAAGAACATAGAGAAGAAACGAAGTACTCCAACTATTAGTTTGATGTCTCACAATATGATTTTTCCGGTCAAGGCCTTTAATTTTTTTATATGCAAAAAGCATATTAAATTTTATATAATATATGTGGAAATAGTATTATAAAACTCATGACTATTAATATAAATAAAACTTGATTTTTTTATTTAAAATTCAAAAGACCACAAAATCCTAGTAATTATAAATGCATAATTCCCTTCCGTTTCAACTTTCAACCAAAAATAAAATAAACTAAAACCGAAAAAGGAAAAAATGCAAGGCACCCCACCCGCAAAACGAGGAAAATTGGTGTGGCTCTTGGTGTATGCTTCCACACACATACATTCACCGGATGTGGTTTCGGTGTGTATATATATATATATATATACACACACGAATTTCCCCACAAAATGATGAATTCGAAGCTTAAAGATCCGAGTACCGGAGTCAATGAACGGGTCAAGTGGGCTTATAAATCACAGTCAACATCCCTTGTGACTTTGTCAATACTAGTGATACCCGCTAGAAGATACCACCTGACGAGCCGACCTAGCTCCAAGGCATGTTACTCGTCATTCTTCGACGAGAGCTCGCATACCCCTCCGAGCTCTTTTGCGAGGCCCGACCTGTTTGGCCGACCTGTTTCACCTTACCTGTTTCTCGACACTAACTCGACATGAGACCTCTTTTGGGAGACCGAGCTGATAGGCCGAGCTCTCCTCATTTCCCATGTTGCTACCGGCTCTCAGCAAGGAAACCAGTTCCCCAAGAGATCTAGTCCTAGATATGCGGAGCAATATCAGGGATTCGATTGTGTTATCAGGATCTTGACATATCTGTGTAAGATTTGGATAAACATGGAAAGAGTCCTTGTTGCAATACTACTCTTAGGTCTCTGCCTATAAATACCAGGTTTGGAGTAGTGATTAAGGACTAATGTTATAATTGCTTTCACTTACAGCATATATTCTCTTCATATTCTCTCGCCTGACTTGAGCGTCGGAGGGGACCCGCCGGAATAACTTCCGGCCCCTTCTCACACTTGCTTCGTATTTTCAGGTCATTGCAGAGGATATTTGCTAATACCTAGGCTGTTATATTGAGTGTTGAAGAAAGAGAGGTGAACCCCCTCTCTATTGATATCAGAGCAAGTCATCGCAAATTTAGGTGATATCAATTGGCGCCGTCTGTGGGAACATTTACTGAATTGAAG
Source organism: Haberlea rhodopensis (assembly GCA_907163345.1). Taxonomy (NCBI): domain Eukaryota; kingdom Viridiplantae; phylum Streptophyta; class Magnoliopsida; order Lamiales; family Gesneriaceae; genus Haberlea; species Haberlea rhodopensis. The sequence continues at coordinate 2,358,027 of CAJQUN010000060.1, forward strand.
ACGTTGATATGGCTGGACGACGTGGACGTGGGCGTGGAGTCAGGAGGAATCAGGAAGAAAGATTAAATACCAGTGTGGAAAATCAAGATGTTCCTCCGCAGCAGGAAGATCAGGCACCTCCATCTGTTATGAAGGTGGGAGATATGACTATGGAGCAACTGGCACAATTCATCAGTCAGACCATGCAAAATACTCTTTTCCAACACCAGGTTCCGCCACCAACGGAATCTAATCAACCTCCACCGCCTTCTCAAACAAATCAGGCGCCTTCGCCTATTCAGCCAGAACAGGCCCGTGAAAACAATAGGGTAGCCAGTGCTGTGGTAGATACACAAGTAGAGCCTCCGCTAATAGATCCAATGGAGGCTGTATGGGGAGAGATAAGGCGATTGGCTCAGCATCTTGGTGGCCGAACTCCAGTGGTTAGGAGAGAAAGTCCATTCTGCCTAAATATTCTAAGAGAGGAACTCCCGCCAAATTTCAGACAACCTGCCGTGGGAGAATATGATGGAAGCACAGACCCTGAAGAGCATCTTGGAAGATTTGAGAATGCTGCTCTGTTGCATAGGTATTCTGATGGGATCAAGTGCCGTGTTTTCCTTACCACCCTGGTTAGATCGGCGCAACAGTGGTTTAATTTACTTAAACCAAACACTGTAAGCTGCTTTGAGGAGTTCAGTTCTGCCTTTCTAAACCAGTATGCCAGCAGTAAGAGGTATCAAAAAACTTCTTTGAGCCTGTTCACTACCAAGCAGAATGAGCAGGAGTCCTTGAGGGAGTTCGTACAACGCTTTAACGGGGTAGCCTTAGAGGTCCCCACTGCAACGATGGATGTCCTTATTAATGCCTTTACACAAGGGCTTAAGGCAGGAGAGTTCTTTAAATCCCTGGTAAAGAAAACTCCTAGAAGTTATGACGAACTTCTGGGAAGAGCTGAAAAGTATATCAATCTAGAAGATGCTCAGAGACAGAGAAGGGTTGATCTGCGGCCATCAGACAAGAAGGATAAGTTAGAGTTAAGTAAGAAAAGAACTGTTGACAGGGCTGATGAAAGTGGTCGAACTAGAAGTCAATTTGCATTACGCATACCTCTATCTATGAGCTTGGAAAGAGCTATGGAAATATGTGATGATAGAAAGAAACTAGAAAGACCCAGGAGGTTGGATAATGGGTCCCGTACTCCTATTTCTGATAAGTATTGTGAATTCCATAGAGAGTACGGTCATATAACGAATGAGTGCCAGAAGCTTGAAGACGAGGTAGAAAGAATCATCAGAAGAGACTCTGAAATAAAAACTCTGCTAACAAGGAAGCAGGAACCTTCTCAGAAAGGACAGGGTAGAAGCCGGTACCGAGGAAAAAGAAGAGAAAAGACACCATATAGGGGCCGAACCAGGTCCCGTGAAAGGGGTATCGCTCCTAAAGAAACAGATAATCAAAGGAGAAGGGTCGAACAGGTGGATAATAATCCTACCCGAGGAACTATTAATATGATCTCAGGGGGACCCACGGATGGAGACTCGGGCAGAGCTCGGAAAAGTCATGGTAGAAGAATGGAAACTTTCGAAGTATCAGAAGAGTTAATTGAAAGGGATGAGCCGGTCATAAGCTTCGGACCTAGTGATCTGAGAGGAGTTGCAACTCCACACAATGATGCCCTAGTCGTGACCGTAACCATAGCTAATTATGACGTAGCAAGGATCTTCATTGATACTGGGAGCTCAGTCAATGTCTTATTTAAAGATACTTTAGAAAAGATGCAGATAGAGGGGTCAAAATATGAACACATTGCAACTCCTCTGTATGGGTTCACCGGGCACGCAATTCAACCGCTTGGACAGATCAACTTGCCCTTATCTCTGGGTCATGGGATGTCTCGCATAACAAAGATGGTTAATTTCACTGTGGTAGAAGCACCATCATCGTACAATGCAATCTTAGGCCGACCTGCAATGAAGGACTTCAAGGCGGTAGCTTCTACCTATCATCAGAAATTAAAATTCCCAGTGGGTAGAGAAGTTGGGGTTCTTTGTGGTGACCAGAAAACAGCCCGCAGATGTTACGTGGACGAAGTAAAGGAAGACGTGAAGCGAGCTCGCCGGGAGGTCGGTTGTATTGAAAGAGCTGGGTATAATGTTCCTAAAGACAAAGGCATTCCCAACAGCTTGGATGAAGAACCTGAAATAATTGAGCTCGTCTCTACTGATCAAAAAGTAAAAATAGCCAAGGACTTGGAAATAAACGTTAGAGCCGATCTCATTTCATGTTTAATTAAAAATGAGGATATCTTTGCCTGGAGTGCTCGAGATCTAAGAGGAATTAGACCAGACGTACTAGAACACCATTTGAATGTGCTCTCGGGAGTCCAACCTGTAAAACAGAAGAAAAGACATTTTGGACCTGAAAAGGATAAGGTCATAAGAGAGCAGGTGGAGGAGCTCCTTCGGGCAGGTCAAATTCGAGAAATACAATTTCCAACATGGCTATCAAATGTGGTTTTAGTACCAAAGAGCTCTGGAAAGTGGAGGATGTGTATAGACTTCAGAGATCTTAATAAGGCATGTCCGAAGGATTGTTACCCATTACCAAGGATTGATCAGATGGTTGATTCAACAGCAGGACATCAGTACTTGTGCTTAATGGATGCCTACCAGGGATATCATCAGATTCCTCTGGCTAGAGAAGATCAAGATAAAGTCAGTTTTGTCACGTCAGATGGGACTTTTTGCTATGTTGTTATGCCCTTCGGGCTCAAGAATGCAGGAGCTACTTACCAGCGTTTGATGGACAAGGTGTTTTCAAAACAGCTCGGCCGCAATGTGGAAGTATATGTGGACGACATTCTTGTAAAATCAAAAAGTGGCACCGATCTCATTGCCGATCTGACTGAGACTTTCTCCACCCTTAGGTCTTACGGGTTAAAGTTAAACCCTCAGAAATGTGTATTCGGGGTAAAAAGCGGGAAATTTCTAGGCTATATAGTGACAGAAAGGGGGATTGAAGCTAATCCAGAGAAGGTGAGAGCTATCTGTGAGATGTCTCCGCCGAAGAACCTTCAAGAGGTGCAACGCTTGGCTGGAAAAATCGTTTCTTTATCACGATTTATTTCTAGATCAGCTCATAGAAGTCTCCCCTTTTTTAAGATACTCCGGAAGGCTGGGAAATTTGATTGGGACGAAAAATGTGGGGAAGCATTTGAAGAACTGAAAAAATACTTAGCTGAACTTCCAATTTTGGCCAAGCCTATGCAGGCAGAGAGGCTATACGTCTACCTATCAGCGACTGAGGAAGCAATCAGCTCGGTTCTCGTCAAAGAAAGGGAATCAGAACAGCAGCCGATATATTACTTATCTCATGCCTTGAAGGATGCGGAGCTGAGGTATCAGGAGATCGAGAAGTTGGCTCTAATGTTGATCATCACAGCTAGGAGACTCAGGCCTTACTTCCTATCCCATCCTATAACAGTGCTAACAAACAGCTCCCTGGGAAAAATACTCAGTCGCGCGGATGTCTCTGGACGACTTGTTAAATGGACAACTGAACTAGGTGAGTATGATATACAGTATGAGCCACGCACAGCTATCAAAGCTCAGGCCTTAGCAGATTTTATTGCGGAGACTGTACATCCCGAAAAAGAAGAATTATGGAAAGCATTTGTAGATGGTTCTTCTTGTAATGAGGGAAGTGGGATTGGGGTTGTGCTGATCTCTCCTACCGGAGAAGAAGTATGTTTGGCAGTTCGGTTGGATTTCCGAGCTTCCAACAATGAAGCAGAGTATGAGGCAGTATTGACTGGATTAAGGGCTGCTCGAAATGTTGGAGCTAAGCGTATACATGTCTTCTCCGACTCACAGTTGGTAGCCCAACAAATGAATGGCGCCTATGAGGTTAGAAACGAGAAGCTAATCCATTATGCAAGTACCATAGAAAAAATAAAGGAGGGATTTCTAGAGGTAGCATTCAAACAGATCCCAAGAGAGGAGAATAGAAAGGCCGACAGTTTGGCAAGAATGGCTAGTGCTCTCCGCGCTTGGCAAGATAGAGACGTGGTGTTTCAAATTGAGTTGACTCCTAGTCAGGACGTCCCATCTGAATCTGTGGAAGAGAATGATTGGAGACAAGAGCTCTTAGACTACCTTACCAAGGCCAAGCTCCCTTCTGATACCAAAAAAGCATATAGACTCAAAAAAAGGAGTCAGAGGTTCATACTCATTGAGGGCGTCCTGTACAAGAGGTCTTTTGCCCAACCACTTCTGCGTTGTTTGGGTCCGAAAGAGTCAGACTACGTATTAAGGGAAATTCATGAGGGGTGCTGCGGAAATCACCTAGGATCGTATTTCTTGGCTAAGAAGGTGCTCCTTGCCGGATATTTCTGGCCTACTATTCAGAAGGATTCTGCTGCTATGGTTATATCATGTGACAGTTGTCAAAGACATTCCAGGCTCCAGCATAATCCAGCTATGATGATGAAAGCTATTGTGGCGGCATGCCCATTTGATCAGTGGGGCATTGATATAGTAGGACCTTTTCCAACAGGTAAAGCTCAGAAGAAATTTCTGATTGTTGCCATTGATTACTTCTCTAAATGGGTGGAAGCAGAGCCACTAGCCAGAATCACTGAGAAAGAGGTCTTCAACTTCATCTGGAAAAATATTGTTTGCCGATTTGGTGTCCCGCGGAAGATTATCTCGGACAATGGAAGGCAATTCCAAGGAGCTTTGCTCAGAGCATGGTGTGAAGAATTAAAAATCCACCAGGCTTTCACTTCCGTTGCATATCCTCAGAGCAATGGCCAGGTAGAAGTTACCAACAGGTCTCTCGTGCAAAGCATCAAAGCTAGGTTGGGAAAAGCTAAGGGAAATTGGGTTGAAGAACTACCTAATGTTCTATGGTCGTATCGAACTACACCAAGAACGGGAACAGGTGAAACCCCATTCAGTATGGTCTATGGAAATGAAGCGGTACTCCCAGCTGAAATTGGAGCGGAATCATCAAGAGTGCATTTCTATGACGAACAAAACAGCGATAGAAGAGCTGCTGACCTGGACCTGATTGAAGAAGTAAGGGAGGCTGCGGCCATCAGAATGGAAGCCTACCGCAATCGTGTGACGCGGATGTACAACAGACGAGTCATCCAGAAAACTTTCCAGGTCGGTGATCTCGTACTAAGAAAGGTGCAAGAGGTTCAAGTGGGCAAGCTTGACCCTAAATGGGAGGGTCCCTTCAAGATTGTTGAAAAGCTAAGCTCAGGAGCTTACTACCTAGAAGGTCCTGATGGGAAGATGTTGAAAAGACCATGGAACGCTTACCATCTCCGAAAATATTATTCTTAGTTCAGCTCTTTAAATTTTAGCGAAGATTGTTTTTGTTTTTGGACAATATACTCTTTTATTATACAAAGTTTTATAATTTTTGCCAGATATTGTATAACCAGGAAAAGGGTTTTCAACCTACCTGAGGAGCACGAGCTCAGCCCTGGTCACGCCAGGAGCATGGGTGTGCAAGCACGAGCTCAGCCCTGGTCACGCCAGGAGCATGGGTGTGCAAGCACGAGCTCAGCCCTGGTCACGCCAGGAGCATGGGTGTGCAACCAACCTCAGAAGCACGAGCTCAGCCCTGGTCACGCCAGGAGCATGGGTGTGCAAGCACGAGCTCAGCCCTGGTCACGCCAGGAGCATGGGTGTGCAAGCACGAGCTCAGCCCTGGTCACGCCAGGAGCATGGGTGTGCAAGCGCGAGCTCAGCCCTGGTCACGCCAGTAGCGTGGGTGTGCAAGCACGAGCTCAGCCCTGGTCACGCCAGGAGCATGGGTGTGCAACCAAACTCAGAAGCACGAGCTCAGCCCTGGTCACGCCAGGAGCATGGGTGTGCAAGCACGAGCTCAGCCCTGGTCACGCCAGGAGCATGGGTGTGCAAGCACGAGCTCAGCCCTGGTCACGCCAGGAGCATGGGTGTGCAAGCGCGAGCTCAGCCCTGGTCACGCCAGTAGCATGGGTGTGCAAGCACGAGCTCAGCCCTGGTCACGCCAGGAGCATGGGTGTGCAACCAAACTCAGAAGCACGAGCTCAGCCCTGGCCACGCCAGGAGCATGGGTGTGCAAGCACGAGCTCAGTCCTGGTCACGCCAGGAGCATGGGTGTGCAAGCACGAGCTCAGCCCTGGTCACGCCAGGAGCATGGGTGTGCAAGCACGAGCTCAGCCCTGGTCACGCCAGGAGCATGGGTGTGCAACCAAACTCAGTAGCACGAGCTCAGCCCTGGTCACGCCAGGAGCATGGGTGTGCAAGCACGAGCTCAGCCCTGGTCACGCCAGGAGCATGGGTGTGCCATCTGCCTCAGGAGCACGAGCTCAGCCCTGGTCACGCCAGGAGCATGGGTGTGCCACCTGCCTCAGGAGCATTGGTGAATTATTAGAGCAGGCCGAGCTACTTCACCCTTGGTCCCAGCTGTTTAATGTTTGCAATTATGCTGTGAATTATTACGCCAGGCCGAGCTGCATCACCCTTGGTCATAGTTGCGTAATGTTTTGTAAACCAGGCCGAGCTACTTCACCCTTGGTCCCAGCTATTTAATGTTTGCAATTATGCTGTGAATTATTACGCCAGGCCGAGCTACTTCACCCTTGGTCCCAGCTGTTTAATGTTTGCAATTATGCTGTGAATTATTACGCCAGGCCGAGCTGCATCGCCCTTGGTCCCAGCTGGGTAATGTCAATAACTGGTAAATTATTAGACCCAGCCGAGCTATGTCGCCCTTAGTCCCAGCTGTTTAATGTTTGACATTATCGGGCAAATTGTTATGACAGGCCGAGCTGCATCGCCCTTGGTCCCAGTTGTTTAATGTTTGACATTATTTGGTACATTATTAAACCAAGCCGATCTGTATCTAACTTGGTCCTATGTGTTTAGTGTTTGCCATTACGTGGTAAATTATTAAGCTAATCCGAGTTACGTCATGCTTGGTCCGCACAAAAAAATGACAAGAACGGTAAAACAGAAATAACATTAAATAAGAGAACAATCTGAGGAAAATTACAGTTATAGATCAGGGGGGAGAGAGGCAGCTACTTTCTCTACGTCTAGAAAATCTAAAGAGACGTCAGGCACAAGACAGCCACGTTCTTTGATCTGGCTAAGACATCCCTGGAACCCAGCCTCAATAAAAGTAAGGAGTTTCTCTCCTACCAACTCCTCAGACTTTTGTTTCTCCTCGGCCGCCTCCTTCAAAGATTTAGCTAGTTCCTGCTCAGCTGAAGTAGCTAGCCCTTTAGCTAAAGCTAACTCATTACGCAGCTCCCGGAGCTCAGCCTCATGTTGACGTTTGTGGACCTCAACCAAAGAACGAGCCTCGGCCACAGCGACGGCCCCCTTCTCAACCTGAGTTTTCAGCTCCGAGATGTCTTTCTCATGAAGAGATTTGGCCTCAGCAAGGGTGTCTTGCATATTATCGAAGACCTTGGCATCTTTCAAGGATTGTCTTCGGATCATATTTGCCCTTGACATAAACTCACCCATCAAGAGCATAGACTCGGTCAGACGGCTCCCAGTTCGGGTCATCAGGTCCCCCCAGCTCAGTTGGCTCATATAAAGGGCATCCTCAGTATTGGGAAGATCACGAGCCACAGCTAGGGCAACGGTGCTCGGGCCTTCCCCAACTAGTCGTACACCACCTCTGTAAGCTTCCATCACCCGCTCACGACATCTCTCCACACGAGCTGGTGCACCCCCTTTCTCACCCGTTGAAGGGAGGTCGGACTGATCTGGGCGTGACCGAACTTGCCTCACAGGATGAGCTTCAACAGCAGTAGAACCTGACGAACCCCCAGGAGCTGCCGGTCTTTTCCGGGATAGCTGGGCTACATCTTCGGGGGGGCTCTCACCTCCTACATCCACAATAGTGACACCCTCGGCTGCTGGGGGTTGGCCCTGTTTTTGCTTCCTCTTCTGAATAGCTTTCAGCACTAATGAGTTCATAACTCTGTCTTCTGTATAAACAGATACATAGTTCAGTCACACCGAACAAAATACACGTGAGTAAAATAATGGTTAAAGCATGTTAGAACCAGTACCGGCTCTCCCCCTTAAGGTCAGATCAGCTGGACTCAGCCCAGCAAAACAAAGCAGATCCTCCACCACCAGCTTAGATGAATTAAAACTGTGACCTCCTATGGCTTTCATCACATCTAAGAAGGCGGTGCTCTTTTTGAAATTTTTAGGAGGAGAGGGGAGAGCCGGGAGATGTTCAAGCCAATCAGAGCAGCAGACCCAGGGCTGGGAGGGCTTTACAAAAAAGAACTCATTTTTCCAGTCTTTGATTTTGCTAGGATAACCCCCAACAAAGGCACAGCCAGGTCGGCTGGTGACATACCAGGGGCCCTCATCTGATCTCTTGATGTGAAAAAAATAAGAGAGGGTGGGGTGGTCATAAGGCAAGCCTAACGCCTTAAAGATAACTACGAGACTACACAAAATTCGGAAGGAGTTGGGAGAAAATTGGCCAAGGTTTAACTGATAAAAACTACTGAACTCTTGAAAGAATGCAGGAAGAGGAAAACGTAAACCCCCTTCTAGCTGACCGCGGTAGAAGGTAAAAAAACCCTGAGGAGGTTGGTTGGGTCGTTGAGAAGAAGAGGGGAAGATGAATTCATAATCAGAAGGGGCCTGGCTGACCTGTCGTATTTTGGCCTCATCTGACTCATCCAAGACAGGAACATAAAGTTCATACCAAGGATAATTGCCTGGAGGCGACTCTGATCTAAGTGGCGAGCTGACCTCAGTCACTTGAAGGTCGGGTTCGGCTGAGGTCCCAGCTTCCTGGGGAGCCTCAGTGCGCACCACTTCTTCAAGGGGCTCAACTCCCTCAGGAAGGGCAATCCCTTCGGGATAAAATGAGCCGTACTGATCTACAGCTCTAAGCTCCTCGTCAGTAAGAGGGGAAGGAAACAATTGAGGTGAAGACATTGTAACAAAAACAGCTGAGAAAACGTACCTAGGAGTTTTCAGAAATAAAAATGGCAAGCTAAAGAGGTCGGATCCGATCTGTTTCGAAAATGGCAAAAGTGGATAATGAGGGACCCGGAGTGGTATATATATAGGGAGACCTCAACGAATCCTGGCCGTTGATCCTTGATGCGCTGTACGGTCTAGATTAGCCTCGGGAATCGGGAGGGGAGCCCAACGGTCACAATTTCAATTTAAAATTCAAATTTTGTAGCCGTTAGTTCCCGCCTAAATCAAGTTTTGCTATTGTCAAGAATTGGCTCGTCAGGATAACTCAGCACATACGAGCTTTTGGTCTACAACGTCAGCTCGACAGGGAGGGGGGACTGTGATACCCGCTAGAAGATACCACCTGACGAGCCGACCTAGCTCCAAGGCATGTTACTCGTCATTCTTCGACGAGAGCTCGCATACCCCTCCGAGCTCTTTTGCGAGGCCCGACCTGTTTGGCCGACCTGTTTCACCTTACCTGTTTCTCGACAGTAACTCGACATGAGACCTCTTTTGGGAGACCGAGCTGATAGGCCGAGCTCTCCTCATTTCCCATGTTGCTACCGGCTCTCAGCAAGGAAACCAGTTCCCCAAGAGATCTAGTCCTAGATATGCGGAGCAATATCAGGGATTCGATTGTGTTATCAGGATCTTGACATATCTGTGTAAGATTTGGATAAACATGGAAAGAGTCCTTGTTGCAATACTACTCTTAGGTCTCTGCCTATAAATACCAGGTTTGGAGTAGTGATTAAGGACTAATGTTATAATTGCTTTCACTTACAGCATATATTCTCTTCATATTCTCTCGCCTGACTTGAGCGTCGGAGGGGACCCGCCGGAATAACTTCCGGCCCCTTCTCACACTTGCTTCGTATTTTCAGGTCATTGCAGAGGATATTTGCTAATACCTAGGCTGTTATATTGAGTGTTGAAGAAAGAGAGGTGAACCCCCTCTCTATTGATATCAGAGCAAGTCATCGCAAATTTAGGTGATATCAACTAGATTGAACTCAACCGCGTGCTTCACAGGCCCGCGTAGTATACACACACACAGATATATATGTGTGTGTAAATTCGATTATTTTTCAATTTAATATGCGTAAAATTGCGCAAGTAAACAAGAGCTTACAATGTGTGTAGAGAACAAAAATGGGAAACAATTATTTTTGAATGGGAAAACTTTGTAAAATAATATTTTAGAAATCACACATACAAAAATAACTATTTGGTTGGGAGGAAATTACAAACCCCGACTGCCAACCAAATCTTTATGAGGCTTAATTACAAGTTACGCCGCCCATTGCTTCATTAAGCCAATTAATGTAGTGTGGACCAATAATACATATTTTACTTGACTTTCTGCATCAACGATTCTCTTTGCACAGAGATAGATTAGTCATTTAACTTTTAAAAAATTTAAAAACAATAAAACATATACTTTACATAATCTATAAAGATTAAAATTGAATAAAACGAGAAAATGTAGTTTTTTTATTATAATTCTCGAACAGTTTAGCGAATACGTGCATAACACACTTCCATGTTCTGCTATATATTGCAAAACACATGGGGTAAAATAACTATTTACAAACCACATAGGGTAAAATGTCTATCCATGATACCACATGGATATCAAATGCATATTCACAAACTGCAATGGATATTTTAGAGGGGTAAATTGCAATGGATATTTTAGAGGGGTAAATTGCTACTTACTTCACTTTCGAGCTTCCATAGTTCCAGGAGTTTGTGTTTGGGGAACACAAGGGTACAAGTTATCGACTAATATGTCCAAGTAGCTTCCCATATCTTCTTCTATACATCAAAGGGGAAAGAGAGAAAATTTCCTTAATCTCGATTTTTTGGGAAAAAACATGATTAATTGTCAAGCAACTTATTTACATATCCATCCTTTAACTGTTCCTTAACATTACTTAACTAGCCAAAATTTATCTCAAGATTCTCATGAAGACTGTTTTACTTGAATACAACAAACTGAAACAAATCGAGGTCTAAGATGAACAATAAGTTTGAGAACCAAAATCTTTCCAATTATTTTGTAATGAATTGAATTACAATATTCAAATGTATCAACATGTTAGACATCAATAATTAATTACACATTGATCGCTTTGGTGATTTTGTTGTAGTGACTTTAGTACAAAAGAACACATACAAAAGCTTCAATGGTAAATGCAATATAAGTTATTTGAAAAATTTATTTGAAATAGAGTGTGGTTCACATGCATATTTGTGTCAGAGAGACAAAAAGGAAAGGGCTGCTCAAAATCAAGTCAATAAATATTACTGCATGATAACCAGAAGCAGCTTTAAAAAAACAACAAGATAGCAGGATTACTCTCAGTATTGAAGTCTCTGCCTACCAGACCAACTTAAGCTTATTTGAAATAGAGTGTGGTTCACATGCATATTTGTGTCAGAGAGACAAAAAGGAAAGGGCTGCTCAAAATCAAGTCAATAAATATTACTGCATGATAACCAGAAGCAGCTTTAAAAAAACAACAAGATAGCAGGATTACTCTCAGTATTGAAGTCTCTGCCTACCAGACCAACTTAAGCTTATTTGAAATAGAGTGTGGTTCACATGCATATTTGTGTCAGAGAGACAAAAAGGAAAGGGCTGCTCAAAATCAAGTCAATAAATATTACTGCATGATAACCAGAAGCAGCTTTAAAAAAACAACAAGATAGCATGATTACTCTCAGTATTGAAGTCTCTGCCTACCAGACCAACTTAATCTTATTTGAAATAGAGTGTGGTTCACATGCATATTTGTGTCAGAGAGACAAAAAGGAAAGGGCTGCTCAAAATCAAGTCAATAAATATGACTGCATGATAACCAGAAGCAGCTTTAAAAAAACAACAAGATAGCAGGATTACTCTCAGTATTGAAGTCTATGCCTACCAGACCAACTTAAGCTTATTTGAAATAGAGTGTGGTTCACATGCATATTTGTGTCAGAGAGACAAAAAGGAAAGGGCTGCTCAAAATCAAGTCAATAAATATTACTGCATGATAACCAGAAGCAGCTTTAAAAAAACAACAAGATAGCAGGATTACTCTCAGTATTGAAGTCTCTGCCTACCAGACCAACTTAAGCTTTCAAATGGAAGTTACAGAATCACCGTCACTACTTTCACTGTCGCTACTGCTGCTTCCGCTCCCACTTCCACTTCCACTACCGCTCCCACTGCCACTGCTCTCACTTCCGCTACTGCCACTTGAGCTAGAAGTTGGGCTTTTTCTTTCTTCTGCGTTGACCTGTGCTCTCAGTGCTTCAGCAGCATTCGGACCCTTACCCGCTTCATCGTCACTGACATCAACATCGGCAATCTCATCATCTGTATCGATCGGTATATTGATATCAATGCCAGTGTCATACTCTTTTACATCAACAATGCCTCGATCAGCTGCTGCGTTAGCATCTTCGTCATCAGCATTCATTATATCCAACTGCTCCTCCAGGTCATCCTCATTCTTATGGTCTGGTGATGGATTTGGAGGCTTTGCATGTGATGCAGGATAATAAACAGTCTTTTCTTGTCTTGGTTTTGTATCTGGTTCAGCATTAGCAAAAAACATCACCGTTGGATGAATAATAGCCTCAACATCACCATTTTACGAAGATCATCCCCGCGCATTCAACATTGATAAAGCATGATTTGGAAAACAGAACATGGACGTCTACCCTCAGTAAGAGGAAAACAATGCTACTTTTCATGAAAGTATTATCTTAAGCTTCCTCGAAAGTGTAATTGGACTCATCAGGAATGATAAATAAAATTGCAGAAATAATACCAAAGAACAAATCATAGATAAGAAATGAGAAAAATTACGTTTTCCACACCTAAACATCTCATGAAATAAAATGAACATATTGCATCTCTTCCATGGGAGGTGGGAGATGTAAACATTATGCTGTATTTCATATTTTGTGAGCGAGACTATATGTGAATTTCTTTAAAAATCAGGGAAAAAGTAAATTTTTTATGATTTCTGGAAGGGAGACTTGCACAATTTGAACATAAAGCATATTTTATGCGCCCCTCAACTATAGGATCAACCCCAAACATGTGGCTTTTCCCTTTGGTTAGTGTTAGGCAGAAATCACAACCATACTCAGTTCACAAATTCGATAGTAACAAAAAGATGCCTGAGTTCTTGAAGTCCTCAATGTCAATTCGTTCAACTCAACCTGCACAAATTATATAAAATAAAAAGCTTCAGTCGAGTTCAACAGTAACAAGCGTTTTTTCAGTCATCAATAACACATCATTCAGAAACAAAATACAAACCTTCTTTTTTTAACCCTCTTTTTATAGATAATAAAGTAAGCAAGTGAGGTGTGACCGTATGCTACAGCCATTTCAAAGCTCCAAACTGAACCATAGTATTCATACGATAAAACAATCAACAATAGAACTCAAAAGAGTTCCAGAGAGAGTTCGCACCAGCATTGTATGAATGGCATCTTTATACATCGGTTGATGCTTCACCCCTTTCCCAACAGGTGGTGAACTTGCATCAGAAAGTCCAGCTGATGCAGCTACAACAGCTGTGGATTCACCCCGCATCCGGTTATGCCTCAAACGCTTAACAGCCCTGTGCAACCGTTCTAATCGGAAGGATTCACCATCAAAGAAAAGAACAGCATCATTTTCCTTGTAATCCTCGCTTATACCCTCAAATGTCACCTTGGGTTTCCCAGGTTGATTATTTTGAAACTCAACAGTAACCTTATTATCCTTGCTCTTATGCAATGTGCCACGCTGGTTCTTATCAATTGAAGCTGGCTTGAATTCATCTATATATATATATATATATATATATATATATATATATATATATAAAAGCGAAACTCAGTATTCAGCAACGAACCTCAATACAATAGCAGAACCAACAGGGAATAATTTTGTTATAACCAACAATTTAATCAAACATCTCAGCAAAAGAACAATGTAACTTACAATATTAAAGAAGAAACTTGCATAACACAAGCCAGTAAACACATACAGCGAAGAGTGCAGAACTTTGAGGAGTGATGAGGATCCTTCAAGGAGGATCCTAGGGTCAGATTGTACCATCTATCGGCTTGCGGCGCGGTACTGGGCTCATTACTGTTGTTGATCCCTGCCATTTTCTTGCGACTACTGGCCCAATTCCGCAACAGCCTTATTTGTCTTGGGATTTTTCGAGTTTGAAAAGGGGGGATTGGATAGGATTGAAGGACAAGAGATCAGGGATGAGGCTCTTATCGTCTTTTCACATCTGAACCAGACTTGGTTGGTGTCCGGTTGGGCTTTATAAGTTGGGTTAATTATCATTATAGTCTATAGAAGATCAAGAGTCTAATTTTAGTATGATTATTTGTGAAGTATACCTCACATATACAACTTAATTAATATTTATATTATTTAAATGACTTTTCTCGAATTTACACGTCAGATAAAAAAATTTTTGACTCGAATATATATAATTTAAAATTAAAATAAAAATAATTTAATATGATGTGTAAAATAAAATCAATTCAATCGAGCAAATCTGTACACGTGCGGCGATATAATTGGATTCTAATTAAAATAATAATTGCCTGTCATTGGAAAAGTACCCTTTCGCTGATAGCACCCCTGGGATACTTCCAAATTCCTACCGAATGCACTCTGCGTCGGTTGAATAAACTCTGGTTTTCAATTTGTTGCGCGTTATTCTATTCTATCCGGGTTTAATACGTTACGATTATTGCTGTTTTGTGTGTTAATTTGATTCTTGACATATGGGAGTTTGAGTTTGGCTATGGTGGGGGGATTCTGTTTCGGATTTACCTAGGGTTTGTTTCTGCTCTTTTGGTTGCCCCTTATAAAAGTCTCGGAATATATTTTCTGAGTTTCCATTGTTGATTATGGTTTGAATTTCAGAGGTAAGTTATAAAAATTGTGGGAGATTTTGTCGGGTTTGTTTTTTCCCCTAAAAGTTTGGTTTCTGAAGTTTGAGATGGAATCCATTTTTGCCCAAAATCAGAATAGCATGCACTCCACTAGGGATGATCTTATACACGCTATTGTTCCGTTATTGAAACTCATCTGTCTCACTGTTTTTGGGTTAATTCTTGCTCACCCGAAAACTCAACTAGTTCCAAAGGCCACTTTCAAGCTTCTTAGCAAGCTCGTGTTTGCGTTGTTCTTGCCTTGTGTGATCTTCAGCCATCTTGGAGAAGCTATTACCCTCAAGAACTTCGTTCGATGGTGGTTCATACCTGTTAATGTGATTCTTAGTACTGCTATAGGCTGTGTTTTGGGCTTCTTAGTGGCAAAGATATGCCGGCCTCCACCAGAATACGTTAGATTTACAGTTATTATGACAGCGTTTGGAAACACGGGCAACCTTCCTCTCGCTATTGTTGGGTCCGTGTGCCATAGCTCTGATAATATATTTGGTCCGGAATGTCACACGAACGGGACAGCTTATGCATCTTTTGCCCAGTGGGTTGCTGTTCTTCTTGTTTGTACTCTGGTTTACCACATGATGGAGCCGCCGTTGGAATATTACGAGGTTGTTGAGGATGGTGCTGAACTTCATGAACATTTATCGACAAATGATCTCAGCCGGCCACTTTTGGTGGAAGCCGAGTGGCCTGGAATGGAAGATAGAGAAACCGAGCACTGTAAAACTCCACTAATAGCAAGAGTATTCGCTAATGCTTCGAGCATTTCTCAACTTTCTATTCCGGATCCTGATACATTGGAGGAAGCATGTTCACGTCCTGGGAGTCCAAAATCACTCAGATGCTTAGCAGAGCCACGAATGGTTAGAAAAATAAGAATTGTTGCTGAAAAAACTCCAATCTCTCACATTCTTCAGCCCCCGACATTTGCTACATTGTTGGCTTTCGTGATTGGTATGGTTCCGCCTATAAAATCTATTGTATATGGCGATAATGCGCCACTTGCATTCATCACGGATAGTTTAGAAATATTGGCTGGAGCAATGGTGCCTTTAGTAATGCTTATTCTTGGAGGAATGCTCGCTGAGGGTCCCAACAAATCAAGACTCGGTATTCGAACTACAGTTGGTGTTATTGTTGCAAGACTCTTGGTTCTCCCCTTAGTAGGCGTAGGGGTTGTTTCTTTGGCAGATAGACTGAATTTTTTGATTCATGGGGATATGATGTATCGGTTCGTGATTCTGTTGCAGTACTCGACACCGAGTGCCATCTTGCTAGGAGCAGTGGCTAGCTTGAGGGGTTATGCAGTAAAAGAAGCTTCGGCCCTACTGTTTTGGCAACATGTCTTTGCTGTCTTCTCACTGGCAATGTGTGCCGTAGTTTACTTCAAGATACTGCTTCCTTACGCTTGAGCTCTATTTTCTACCACTATGATGTGTCTATATATTCGAGTATTTAATGGAATGAATAAGGGTGTGGACTTTGTCTGCTAAGTTTCTGTTTAATGTCGCATTTACTGAATTTAAGCAATTTTTATCTTGATCGATTTCGACATTAACTTTGACCAACTATTTTTTCGCAATTTAAATCAATTTTTGTACCAATTATATCAGGACTTATTCTGCTAATTGAGAACTTGAATTCCCAATAATTAGGTTATGCACATTCACAAATGTTTGGCAACATTAGGAAACAAGACTATTATACGCGTCGCATGGAGAATGTGTTATATATCTATATAAAAACAACTATTACTGGGGTTAGAACGGAGACTCGAACACGAGACATCCATATCACAATTGAGACCCGTGTTAGACGGGCTACAAGCCATCGTCGAATGAGTTTTATATTCTATGAAACAGGAAAATTATCGTTAAGATGTAAAATAATCATATGACACGTATACATATTACTCTATCAAAATTGATTCCTATAATATTAATGTCAATGAATCGCAATGAATCGCAAGGTGAAACACAGCAATGGAGCTCAAGTATTCCCTCCAGTCGAGCTCAAGATATTTGTCTCATGTTACAGTACTTGCCGATTCAAGAATTTAATCTTCTTATTTTTGTACTAAATTAACATCTTATCTTAATCTTATGAGAAATTACACATTTTAAAATTAATAAGTTTTTTTTTTGTTAAAATAATTTTTGATTATAGAATAAGATCCTATTCAAGCTTGAGTTGTACTTTTTTTTTTCTTGTTATATGGGGAAGAAGATTTTGTAAATATTTTTGGGTCATTGCCACGACTCGAATCCGAGTCAATCCCAAAGAGGGTCATGTTACCATCCGTCAAAGCTAATGGTGCAATCAAATTGTAAATTATTATTATGACATAGGGAAAATAACTGAAGTTATATTTGGTCAACATAAAATACAAAAGTCTCAATATCAAATAAAATAGGTGGTCTAACCTACATCTACCATTACTCAATTGCTATTTCTGAACTCATTCGTTGTGGATGTTCACTCCCTCGGGATACCCTTTCCTCGGCTTTTGTGGCCTGGAGAACCCAATGCAAATAAATTAATATTGTTGGATAGTTTATTAACTAAAAATTAATATCACTCTATAATCTATTCTTATTTTACTCTCACTGCGTTACCCCACAAAGAACCCTCTCTTACACAGATCAAGGACTTAAATACTAATAAGAGAATTGGACTTAATTTGCTGTTGATTTGAAGAAAGAATGTTGAATGTAACCTGTTTTTGCCAATTGGTAAAAGCTGTAACGAGGGATATAATGGTGGATTGTAGCACAGAAGCAATCACTATTCCGATCCAAAGTCCCTTGGCTTTTAAATGAACCACAAAACCCAAAACCACTGCCGATGGGATGCCAACTATACAGAATGACCCCAAGTTCACGTAAGAACCAATATGCTGCCACCCACTCCCTCTAGCAATTCCTGATGCACAAAAAATAAGAAAAAATAGTCAAATATATGTACACTCATAGGCCAAAATTTCTTCTTTCTGGATGTATTTTCATCCCTTTGAAAATCTTGATGAATCGGTGGCAGATGTAGCCAAAAATCATACAAAAACCATACTAAACGAACCCGAGATGACTGCTTGTAAGCTATCTGTGACAATAGAGAGACAAATCAAAGGAGTCATGACAGAAATGTTATGCACTATTTGTTTCTCTTTGCTAAAAGCTCGGCCAAGGACGTGTCGGCTACAGAAGAGAGCTATTGTTACGGCTGTCGTTTCTGTGACAGCAAGAAACATGACTGCCCAAACTGCAACTCGAGCCTTTTGTGGATTTCCAGCACCTAATTCGTTTGAAACCCGAGTGCTAAAATATAACGAGATGTGTGTTAGCTTGTTGTATATTAGAGGTTACATATAGAATATATACAGAGATAGGATAGAAGCAGACCTTGCTGCAACTCCGAATCCATACGGAATGGTGAAGTGCAATGTCGAAATTGTTAGGCTGATATAAATAAATAAACTTCAGGTTTATCACTTGTTATTAGTCGAATTAACAGCTTTTTTAATCCACAGTCGATACCATATTGATAATACTGATGTTTCAAGTGTCGGATTTGGTAGTAGACCAGACAGTAAAACAAGCACTTCTATCGACCACCATTTCAAGCTACAAAGGTATAAACCCACAGTTGATAACAAATCTCGAGAAGGGGTGAAATTATATAAAGAAGAGAAGATGAAAATACCAAACCATCACTGCAGAAGGGATCGCCAAACGAAAAAACTCTCCCATAACATAAAAAGCATCAGCTGTGAATGTCAAACGCGTGTTTTTGCATGAACCCGAAAACTTGATATATATTACAAGCATAAGTACATATAACCAATTTGAAACACAAAAGGCCATAGCTCCACCAATGCTTCCTTGGTGAAACTTATATATGAAAACCCAATTCACAGGCACATGGGAACATAACACAGCAAAGGAACATAAGACCATCGGAAAAATTAAGCTCTGAGTCTGCAAATATCTCACAAGAGGCTTAGATATCGCAGCTCCGATCAACGCAGGAATGAGCCAAATAGCGTATTTCCGTGCTTCCAAAGAAAGAGAAGGATCTTGTCTCATCAACAAAAGTATTTTATCCGAGAAAATCCACAGAACGCATATCGGTGCACAAACAAGAATCAGTGAAAAAATTGCAGCATAAGTATAGATACCGAGCTTGTGGTATTGCTTTGCTCCATAAGCCTGCCCACAAAGAGTCTCCAGACCGCCAACCAATCCCGACTAACAATACGTTTGAGATTTCACAAAAAAAAAAAACAAAACAAAAGGAAAAAAAAGAAAGAAAATGGCTATGTTAGCTTATACACGAGTAACATAGTTTCAAGAAAATGCTTGTTAGCAGAAGGGTATTTACCAGAAGACTAAATCCCGTAACGTTGGCTAATGAAGTGGCAATGGCAACGGTAGATAACTCGAGATTCCCGAGTCGTCCCACCATCATTATCGACGCAACTTGCAACAAGTACTGCAAAATTGTGACTATCGCCATTGGTGCTGCTATGTGACTAGCTTTTTCAGTTTCTTGAACGAAAACCGCCCACGTCACGCTCCATTTCTTTGCTTCCCTGTCTTCTTCCAAGCTCATCTCCAGCACAGAAGAAACAACTCAGGCTAAATTATAGCTCTTGTTTAAGTTACAAATTGATTATATGTTATGCTGCATATGTAGCAGTATTAAATGACAATAAGCTAGATTTACAGATTCCATGATATAAAACGTCGGATAAACGAATATATGTCCTGAACGAATAAAATATTGGATACATGAAAATATGCTTTGAACGAAGAAATGCATAATAATATATAAAAAAACATATAAACCTAGCGAAAATCCATTATGATTTTAGGTTGTATTTGGTACCTAGGATTAGGTAGGATCATAGAAGGATTAAATTTTTTATCCATTGTTTACTTGGTTTTTTTAACAAAAATCTCATATCTTATAAGTCGGATTAAATTGTTTGTTTGGTATTTTTTTTAATAAACCTCTCATATCCTATAAGCCCGTGAAAACGAGGTACTAAAAGCTGAAAATCAAACCCACCATCTACTTGGTATTAGAAAAGATAACTTATAGCGTAAAGAGTTGAACATAAAATAAGCAAAGATTTATTGTTAGTTTACCCTTATTATTTAGTCTCTTTATATATATTCTAATAATTTTCTAAATTTGTCTTCTCTTTAGTTGTTAATAAGGTATTAAATTTTAAGTTTTGAAATCACTAATTTATGACATTTATAATAAATATTTTCTGATTATTAGTTTACTATTAAATTCTAAATATTAAAGCAACATTATTAATTTATTAATATTTTTTTGAACGTATGACAAACAATATATTAACAAAAACCAACAACAGGAAGTATAAGGAGATGTCTAAAGAGAAGGTGCACGAGTAAAGTAAATCACTACAGTAGCACAAGTCACTGACCACTCGGTAACCGATATATGTTCCCTCAAATTATGTACCCACGAGTGCTGGCTAAAAATGGATCTGTGTTCGACAAGAACTGAAGGATTTATTGAAGAAAATATTTGATCAATGACAATATTTATCAATGTCCAACTTTTCTATATAGGATCCGATCTATTGATATTTTTGGGTCATTGATCCATGCATCATGAGATACCCAAGAAATAACCTTAAATCCCAAAAGTTACAGTCAAAAAACACAACCACTTTTGCAAATTATTAAAGTTTGCCCCAATCGTTTTTGACTAAATAGTGAAAATGGGACAAAAAAGAAGCATAATATTGGGACAAATTATAAATCTCCATATCGCGATAAAGTAGCATTCTTATATGGGTCTCTCAAACACGCTTTTCATCTCCTCCAAACACATTATCACACATACCGATTATTCTTAACTAGTGACCTTTGTATGTGTTACGTGCTTTATCTCCTCCAAACACACATACCAATTATTATTAACTAGTAACATTTGCACGCTTCTTCAGACCATTTTTTATACATAATAGTAGTTGCTACAATAAACACTTATAAATACAAAAAATATTTTTTAATAATATTGTCTTTTATTTATTTATATTATTAAATAAAATTGTTTTTTGTTTTTTTGTTTATTTTTCGACTTTGTTTTTCTTTTAAATTTTTTAATGAAGCTTGTTTTCAATTTTAGATTGACATGTTTTATTTTTGTGTTGTGAGGAATAGCTACACATATTTAACAAAAAAGTTATAATGTGAAGGTCTTTTTAGAATATAAAAAATTGATATGACATGTCAAGAGTTGTTTATATCATGGTATTTTTAGAATAATAAATAATTAAATGAAAATCTCAAAGTATATATATATATATACACACACACGGATTGAAATATATGCACTTCAGGCGCATGAAATGTAAGTAATTATTTAAACAAATAGTCTTTGACTATGATTTTAAAATATAATATTTTCAATTTTTAACATTTGTTTGATCTTTATTTTTTGTATGTATTTTAAGATCATTTTCCAAAGAAATCTTTAATTAAAAAAGAATATTTAATAAAAATTATTTTTCAAAATATTCCATGAAATATACCTGTTTATAACATTCCACAAGAGGGCGGCGACAATTCTCCCATTATATGTGATGTCATATGACATATTGGCCTTCTCGGGTAAATTCCCCTGCAAGAAACCGAACAAGCAGATTATAACCGAACAACAGTGCACCGAACAGACTATAATCGAACAACAGTGCATCGAACAGACTAAAGCTAAACGGCTGGTAAACCATGCTCGGTATTTTTGGTCAAAGATCAGCGGAAGACCCGGCTGTAAACAACAAATTAACCGACGGAGATAAACATGCATTAGTGAGGTACGAATTTCTCGGGCGCACTCGCTATATTAGCGCCACTATCAAAGAAGATCTGATCCTAGCTTTTCCGCCAAGTAATCACAAGGATCGAGCCTATAAATAGAGGCGAGCAACCTCATTACGAGGTTGGATTTTTTAAGGAAAAGATGACTAGAACTATATATTGTCTGTTCGGATTCCCTTTGTTATTTTTCCAGATATTCTTAAGTGTTGATTTTTCATTTGGATATTGTGTTAAGTCCTGTAACAAATAGAAAGAGTGATTAGTACAAACTGGACTTTGGTCCCGTGGTCTTTTCCTCAATTCGAGGGTTTTTCACGTAAAAAATCTTGGTGTTTTTCTTTTATTTTCCACAAACATTTAAATCTACCGAACCCGAAAAAAATCGAATCACATCATTGGCGCCGTCTGTGGGAAGATTTTTAGAGCAAAGACGTTGAAGTAAGAAAACTTTTCATCCTACAAAGAGTGCAAGGAAAAATGGTTAAGAGTAAGGGCCGTGGACAAACTTCGAGAGGAAATATACCGAGCCCCCATCCCTATTCGCTCCCGGCACTGGAATAGGAGGAAGAGGCAGGCTCATCTCAAAACGTTCCCCGGGCATTTCCCGCTGGGGGAATGCCCATGGAACAGTTAACTGAGGTAATCGCCAGAACTGTGAGAGAAGTCATGAAGCGATTTATTACTCCGCCCCAACCAGAGAAAATCGAGGAAGAGGAAGAAGATCTAGCCTTTTCAAAGGAGCCAAAGGAAAGTGCGGAGGAGATTAAAGATCCCTATAGTCACATGGGGGAGGAAGCCGACAAAGCTTTGCACCACCAGATGGAGGATTTAAAAGACGAGTTGGAGCATATAGCAAAATGGAGGGCGTATATATCTAGCACGGGGCGGGGGGGGGGGGGGGGGGGACCCTGTTTGCTCCCGAAATTATCAACGACCCCTACCATCCAATTTCCGAACTTTAAGTGTTGGGAATTACGATGGTGGCACAGATCCTGAGGAATACTTATCCCGATTTGAGAACGCTTCACTCCTTCATCAACTTACTGACGGAGTGAAGTGTAGAGTCTTTTTAACCACTTTTGCTGGAGCTGCTCAATCCTGGTTTAGTCAGCTGCCATCGAGCATCGTAGATTCTTTCTCCAAATCCAGCTCACTATTCCTTCATCAGTTTGCAAGCAGCAGAAGTTACAAGAGAACAGTCATTATTCTGTTCGGACTCAAACAATTAGAGAAGGAATCTCTTCAAGATTTTTTGAAGAAATTCAATCAAGCGTGCCTGGATGTCCTTCACGTTACTTCAGAAATCTGATCAGCGCTTTTACTCAGGGGCTAAGAGAAGGAGAATTGTTCAGGTCTTTAGCGAATAAGTCGCCTTCGGATTATGACGAACTCCTTGGAAGAGCTTCTAAATATATTAATTTAGAAGAAGCCCAAAAGATGAAGCAAAAAAGAGATGCAAAAACTGGTGGTGAACTCAATAGGAGGGATAGTGTGATGTCCGGGGATTAATGGTGTTAATCCCGGTGTAGTAATAATCCTTAATGGATTTTATTTGTGGCAATTTTGAATTAATTACGGTTTTGGGACTCTCGGGGATTTTAAATCCAATTTATGGAGTAGTTGGATCCAAGGGATGAGATTGTATTCTCATCGTTGTGATAACCTTGGAATTTGGTCTTTGGCGGGATTTGGAGTCCGGAGTACTTTGTACTGGGGCGGATAAGGGAAATAGATATTGTGAGGTGATTTTTGGAAACAGATAATTTTTAATGAATCATGATGTATTTGTGAAGGGATTGATATTTTTGAGTTTTGGTACTATATATACCAAGTGGACTCGACATTCCGTCATTTGGCATGGAACCCTTCCCTCTCTTCCCTCTCTCTTCGCTCAAGCCCTTCGCCCATTTCCTCTCTTCTCCCCTAGGAAGAGAAATCGTTGGTAGCTTGGATCGGGAGCCGGTTTTCTCGAAGATAATCAGGTATTAATCTTCCCCTCGTCATTGTCTTCGATTTGGTAGTAGTATTGTTGATTCTGGTTGAGTATTGATGTTAGATTTGGGCTTGTGGATTTTGGGTAAAAATCTAAAGTGTTGATTTTGGTGTTTTTATTGAGTTTAAATGGTGTATTAAGGGTGTTGAGGAAGTTAGGGGTGTTGGTTTTGAGTTTGGGTGTCAAAACACCATGGAAGCTCAAATTTCTCGAAAAATCGCAGGTCGCGATCGATCGCCGAGGAGGGCCGATCGATCGCGACGAGCAGCTGAAAATTGGAGACGATGTACAGTTCTGCCGATCGATCGTCAAGTCTCGGCGATCGATCGATCGCGGAGACGCGCGATCGATCGCGAGATCATTCTGTTTGGCCACTGGACTGTGGCGATCGATCGCAATGAAAGTGGCGATCGATCGCCACCCGAAGATTTTTGTTTTTGAAATTTTTTGGAAAATGTCGGGATTTTGGAATCGAGGTTTAAAGGAGCCGTTTACGGGGCAATGTCTACATTCCATTGGGAATGCTATACTTTTAAAATGGATTGGTTGGAGCCAAAATTTAATAAAACGGAATTCTCGGTTGGGTTTTTGGCTATCTTTTAAACGGGTAAAATTGAATATTTAGGGTATTATGCATTCTTAGCCGGGGGCTTTTATTTTGATAATCGTCATGGATTGACGATATGTTTGGGGGTTATGAACGTGCTTGGGCACGTGGTTGCATGCTTGTGTTTAATTGTGAACTATTTATGTGTTAGCACATAATTCATCGTGTCGTGGGACTCAGGCGAGGTCGGACTCGAACTACGGAACTATAAGGTACGTGCGACGTACGAGCATAACCTATTATAATGTTGCAACTGTAAAATGCATGGTAGGTGGTAATTGCATTAAATGGGCACTGAAATGCATGGTATGTAGTATTTGCAATAAATGTACAGTGATATGCATGGTAAATGGTAATTGCGTTAAATGGACATACATTGGGAACCATACGTTGCCGCTATTGAGCGAGCAATGACTAGGGATGTTGTCGCCATTGAGCGACCATCGGTTATGACGCCGCTATTGTTGAGCGTGCGCGGGGTTTAGAATGCCGCTATTGTGGAGCGAGCAATGAAATAGGAACATAGAATCATTGGCTAGATACATGTGATATCTACGATTTCTTATATAATGATTTTTACCATATTGACTATGGAACTGGCATAATAGGAATGGTATTAGTTAATCTATGTGGCGATTAACTGGCTTTGGGAATTTGATGAGTTTGGTTATTTTGAGAACATGGATAATACAGGGGATCCCGGATGAGAATGATGTCATCCAGGGAGTATCATTTAAATTATGGCATTTACATTCTGTAAATTATGAACTGCAATATTATGATTATTGGATTGGTGGTATTGGTATGCTCACCCCGTGTGGGGGCTGTCTCTGTTGGGACAGGTGTTACAGGTGTAGCAGCAGCTTTGGAGTTACGCTCGGGCTGTTGATTAGAGGTACTTCCCGGATCGAGGTACCAGAGCTGGTTGAATAAGTGCATAGATCCAGAGTTGAGATCGAGTTGTGCTTGGGAGGTGCTTCCAGGATTGAAGTACCAGTAATTGTATCCGGTAGAGTGTTTTATACATTAGATACAGGCTTATTCATTGGGTGCTCTTTATGTGAGTACATTTTACGTGTATATGGAATGTATAAAAGGGCTACGGCTTTTCTCTGTTCATTCATGGTTTGCATGCAATTAAATATGGAATTGCTAAATGAACTGAGAGCATGTTAATGTATTATGAGGGTGCATGTTATATATGTAATCTTGGTTGGGGAATTTGAATATTATGTGGATCAAATGCAAGAAATTTTCTGGATAGCATATGGTGTCATACTTGCATATGGTTTTTCCCCATGATAGTATGATTATACTCACTAATGGTATGAATTAATACACTAATAACGGGATAAGGGCACGGGGGTCCTTACATTAGTGGTATCAGAGCCAGGTTGGCTCTTTGGGGCTGTTGAGGGCCTAGGAACATGCTAATGGGAAAGAGAAGCACATATTTATGCATGATAATAGTTAGTGTTGTGTGGCACAACTATATTGCTTATGTGCGTTTATGATATGTGTTCATATTTGGGATATGTTGTTGCTAACCATGGTGGTTACAGGGTCATATGAGACATGGATTATGCATTACGGTTGCATATATATCGGAGTGATGATTTTAATGCTTTGCCGCTAAATGTTGAAGCGATGGTGAAATTCCACATGTCACATTTGAAGCGAGGTGCATTGAAATACACTCATGGCGATGTTTATTGGAATACGGGTTATGCATTACGGTTGCATGCATGGCGTAGCGATGTGAATACTTGCCGCTTCATGGCGTAGCGATGTGAATACTTGCCGCTGTCATACCGTAGCGATGAAAGAATATTTGCCGCTGATATGAAGCGAAGAACGTGGTCGCTGTCATATCATAGCGAGGGATATTATTTTCCGCTGGTATTGTCTAAGCGATGGGTATTTCCGCTATCATGTAACGCGAGGGGTATTTCCGCTGTCATGATTAAAACGAAGAGTAATGGTGCCGCTGTCATACCGTAGCGATGAGAGAATATTTGTCGCTGATATGAAGCGAAGAACACGACCGCTGTCATATCATAGCGAGGGATATTATTTGCCGCTGGTATGTCGAAGCGAGGTAGCGATGAAGATGTTTGCCGCTGATATGAAGCGAAGAACACGACCGCTGTCATATTATAGCGATGGATATCATTCCGCTATTCTATTGGCGATGGTTCATGCCGCTGGGTATCTCTATAGCGATGGTTCATTCCGCTATTCTATTGGTAATGGTTCATGCCGCCGGGTATCTCTATAGCGATGGTTCATTCCGCTATTCTATTGGCGATGGTTCATGCCGTCGGGTATCTCTATAGCGATGGTTCATTTCGCTATTCTATTGGCGATGGTTCATGTCGCCGGGTATCTCTATAGCGATGGTACATTCCGCTAGTTTATTGGCGATGGTTTATGTAGCCGGGTATCTCTATAGCGATGGTTTATTCCGCTACATCTATTGGCGATGGTCTATGCCGCCGGGTATTTCTATAGCGATGGTTCATTCCGCTACATCTATTGGCAATGGTTTATGCCGCCAGGTATTATATAGCGATGGTTCATTCCGCTACATCTATGGCGATGGTTCATACCGCCGGATATCTATAGCGATGTTTTATACCGCTGACTCTAGGATGAGGAATCATGCCGCTGATTCTATATCGATGGATTATACCGCTATGTGCGTAGCACTGGATTACACCGCCTACGAGCTATGGGTGCTGCTTGTGTGCCGCTGGTGGACGATGGATACAGGTATGCCGCTATCTTGATAGCGATGAGGTATGGTATATTACTGTTTTGTTAGCATTATTGTGAATACCATGTGTTGTCATATACCGTCACATGTTTGACGATGAGATTGTGAATGTCAAGTGTTGACATGTACCGTCACGGGATGACGATGACATAGTGGATGTCTATGTAGACGCGTGGCGTCGTTCTGATGAATAATACATTTATGTATATGTATTTAGTCGTATGGTTGGAGTGCCAATGGCGAGCACATGGTAGTGCCTGGGTCACTAGTTGACAAGACCATTACGCCGAGCAGGTTTGCTCGATGGATTATTGGATGCATTGTACCGGTTAGTGTACCGCATCATGTAGTATAGGTAAATATTTTGAGTAATGATACCTTTTGGGTATACTCATTGGATTGGCTAGGGCCAAGTGATTGGTGGTAAGAGTAGTCATTGAGGAAACTACTCGCTTGTCATTATGATACGTGCTAGGCATGGGCACACCCACCCTGAGGGTGTGGAATAAGTCCTAATGGATTAGGATTGCCTAGTAGTTGAGTAAGGACATATGGATGTCCATTGTGCTTTGGTGTTTTAGAGATATGTTGGGTGATGACCCACAACTTTAATGGTTTGTACGGTATGGTATACCGGGATGGGACGTGTGTCACGTTGATAGGTTGGTATGAGCCCATGGGGCCAACGAATCGTTAACCAGGTATTGTTGCAGTGCCTTGGTGTGCTTGTGATAGCCATTATGCTGCTCTTTGGATTCGAGCTGGGTGAATCGTATGGTGATACGATGAGGGTTATGGCAGACTCTTGTAGTCTCTATGTGGCATGGTGATTGAGGTAGGGAATACCTCACGGGGACGTTTATACGTCAAATGTTTTGAGTGACTTGTACCGGGACAACTCGATTTTGTTGGGAATACCAACGTGAGTGTCAACAAGTCGTTATTAGCTCTGGTTGAGCATCCTTGCATATGGAATGCAACGGGAGTCACAATTGGAATTGTGGGATATAGTTTGTGGGATAACACTACTATATTGATTTTATCTCTTGGAGAGATTTGGATTGTACTGTCATGGAGACAGTTGGTATCGATCGAGGGTTGATTGTAAATCAGCCATGGTAATCATTACTGATGATGGACTGTGTAATGGCTTATATTTTTTTCCAGTAAGACGTACGAGGAGGCGTCTCTGGGAGATGCTCGAGGTTTATGGAGTACTATGGCATTAATACAGAGCATTATTAGAATGAGTATACGTGGTGTATACGGGTTTCGATTGGTAATTGTAACATTGATGCACTATTCTAACCAGTTGTGTATTTCTGGGTTTCAGAATATATTTTGGTATAAACATATCCTGGTTTTTTTTGCAAACAGTGGTTCGAGGTTGGAGGGTCATGAATTCATGACATTTTCCTTGTGAGGAAGGCGGTATTGTTATACCTATCGGTTGAATCTTTTGGGAGATTCGTTGTTTTGTTTCGTGTGGTGTTGATGTTGAAATCACACCCTTTGGTTTTGGTTTGTCAACCATCATTCTCCGTGGGGTGAGAATAATCGAGGTTTGACAGTTGGTTTTGGGATTTGGGTATGATTGGAGATACTTGAGTCTATTGCTTTGAGTATGCATGTTGTGTTGGTGCGTGGGCATGTATGCTGTGTGTGTATACGAATGCCAACTTTATTTTGTTCCTTGTTGAACGTCGGATTTGTATGCTTGGTTTGGTGAATCTCCGGTGTGAGATTGTGGAACCTTGAGATTGGTAATCACGATGGCACGAGGTATTCTGGGGATTAATCATAAGGATTGTTTGACTTCCCCTGAGGAGGGATTGTCATGTTTTGGAACCATGATAGTTCTTGTTGGATAATTCGATAGCCTTCATGTTTCAGGATTGTTAAATCCCAGGATAAACGAGGGATGGCCAGGATTCGGATTTGTTTATTGTCGTGGTTGACACGCGTGGGGGGAATGCAATTGGTTGTTCTTGCATGTCCTTTCGGAAATTTGAGACCTTGTGGAGTCTCGATGGTGTGTTCGGACCAAGATGTGATTTCTTGGAACACGCGGTTGTAGACATCTTTGTAGATGTGTTTTGTGCTGATCGGGGCCATGTTGTGGCCCAATAGGTGTTACGATGTGGTGCAACTACTCCTTGATGGAGACGGACTGGAGAGGGGAAACCGGGCATGGTATGAGTACATTGTAGTGTACTAGTGGTTTCCTTAGTAACGATGTATGATTAACATCGTAGGCTAGATCATAAGGATATCATCGAGACGATATCTATTTTGGAATCGCGAATGATTCGTTGTTTTGCAGTTAAGTTTGGGTTGACTGCTTTTGAGACGGTTAGCATTGGGAATGCTGACGTCTTTCCTTGAGTTTGCGATGGTTTGGGAGGTTTACTTCCATTCCAGATTGTAGTGCGAGGTCGGTGTCCTCGCGGTTCGAATGTCGTTCATGATATGTTCATGATTCGGCGATGTAGATCCGTTTGGTTTGCGTTGTCTCGGCGTTCGTGGAGTGCGCCTGTGCAAATTTCGGGGACAAAATTTTATTAGTGGGGGATAATTGTGATGTCCGGGGATTAATGATGTTAATCCCGGTGTAGTAATAATCCTTAATGGATTTTATTTGTGGCAATTTTGAATTAATTGCGGTTTTGGGACTCTCGGGTATTTTAAATCCAATTTATGGAGTCGTTGGATCGACCGCGACGAGCAGCTGAAAATTGGAGACGATGTACAGTTCTGCCGATCGATCGCCAAGTCTCGGCGATCGATCGCGAGGCGATTAGCGATCGATCGCGGAGACGCGCGATCGATCGCGAGATCATTCTGTTTGGCCACTGGACTGTGGCGATCGATCGCGATGAAAGTGGCGATAGATCGCCACCCGAAGATTTTTGTTTTTGATTTTTTTTGAAAAATGTCGGGATTTTGGTATCGAGGTTTAAAGGGGCCGTTTCCGGGGCAATGTCTACATTCCATTGAGAATGCTATACTTTTAAAATGGATTGGTTGGAGCCAAAATTTAATAAAACGGAATTCTCGGTTGGGTTTTTGGCTATCTTTTAAACGGGTAAAATTGAATATTTAGGGTATTATGCATTCTTAGCCGGGGGGCTTTTATTTTGATAATCGTCATGGATTGATGATATGTTTGGGGGTTATGAACGTGCTTGGGCACGTGGTTGCATGCTCGTGTTTAATTGTGAACTATTTATGTGTTAGCACATAATTCATCGCGTCGTGGGACTCAGGCGAGGTCGGACTCGAACTACGGAACTATAAGGTACGTGTGACATACGAGCATAACCTATTATAATGTTGCAACTGTAAAATGCATGGTAGGTGGTAATTGCATTAAATGGGCACTGAAATGCATGGTATGTAGTATTTGCAATAAATGTACAGTGATATGCATGGTAAATGGTAATTGCGTTAAATGGACATACATTGGGAACCATACGTTGCCGATATTGAGCGAGCAATGACTAGGGATGTTGTCGCCGTTGAGCGACCATCGGTTATGACGCCGCTATTGTTGAGCGTGCGCGGGGTTTAGAATGCCACTATTGTGGAGCGAGCAATGAAATGGAACATGGAATCATTGGCTAGATACATGTGATATCTACGGTTTCTTATATAATGATTTTTACCATATTGACTATGGAACTGGCATAATAGGAATGATATTAGTTAATCTATGTGGCGATTAACTGGCTTTGGGGATTTGATGAGTTTGGTTATTTTGAGAACATGGATAATACAGGAGATCCCGGATGAGAATGATGCCATCCAGGGAGTATCATTTAAATTATGGCATTTACATTCTGTAAATTATGAACTTGTGGGGTCCTCGTTACTTAATCCATTATGTATCAATTAAGCATACATACGTGGGTCTGAATTAAGTAAAAACATGCACTGATTAAGAGTATCTTACTAGTTAAGTTGTTACAAAACCTAACCAACTATACATCACATGTACAAACAAAACCTACTACAAGATAACTCCTAAGCAGTGGTTCAGCTCGCAGCGGAAAATGACTCACATCCCGTCTCCCCACGTCTATGAGTCCCTACAGAAACATTCACACAATGAGTATAGAGAACAACTATCTCAGTGCAGTATCAAAACACAATATCAATATTAATGATAAAGCACAATAAATCATCTAACGTGAATGTTCTGTATCATGCATCCACAAATGCACTATGTCATGACATGTCTCAACAATTACCCTATTATCACGAGCCCCATATGATATGCCTATTCAGCTCAATATGTCAGTGGAACCACATCACATCTTCATATTAGCAGCACATATCATAGTACCATACTCATCTGTGATAATAGCCAGAGCATATACCCACACCAGGCGTATATCTCTCAAGCCAAAGCATATGTAGTATATCTATCGTGGCAACGATCCCAGCCAAAGCATATACCACACCAGGCATATCTATCAAGGCACTGATCTTACCAAAGCATATACACATATCTATCAAGGCATCCATCCCAATCATATGAAATCCATGTATGTACATGCATATGATACTACCAATCATATGATACAAGCGAATATAAATCATATGATATCAAAACCATAACATCATCATCACATCATATCTATACTCCGTACGTCAACACGTACCTGTATTGCGACACAAAAGCGATAAATCAGGCGTTGATGGCTAATTGCCTCTTTGCCCTGTCCCCTGTGATGATGCTACAAGCACATGAACAATAGACCATGTTATAAGAGGCTTCAATATCAAAAGCTACAAAAATAAAACATTTGAAGTCTACCGATCGATCGGTCTCTCTAGCGATCGATCGGTCCAAACAAGCAACCCTAGCGATCGGTCGGTCAAAAGCTAGCGATCGATCGCTTCAATGTTTGAATTTCTCAAAAATGCTACGGCATTTCACCGATCGATCGGTCGCTTTCAGCGATCGATCGGTACATGAACCGCCTTACTTTCCCCTGTTTACCGATCGATCGGTACGATCCTAGCGATCGATCGGTCGATGACAAAATTTTGAAACCATGGCGATTTTGAGCTTATCTTCCAAGCTCTTCTCCTACAACTCGAAATTAAACATGTAAACAAGTTTCATGCACTCTCTACTATCATAACAACATGTTTCCACCATCTTAGAATCCAATTACTAGCACAAAACCATGATATATTCTTCACATGCTTTCATGCTTCCAACTTCAAACCAAATCAAAGAACTTCTAATTTGCATGATAAAGTAATGAAAGTTTAACCTCCTTACCAAGTAAATCACTTCCTCTTAGTGTATAAAGATTTTTGAAAGTGAAACTCTAAATCAAACCCTCAAAAGCTTCCAAAGAACATGTAGAGATTTGTAGGTGAGTTTAGGTGAGTTGTGTGTTTAAAATCTGATTTTACATCTAAATACTCACCTTTAATTCCAAACTCACATGCACATGTAATTCCCTTCAAACTCATGGCAAATGTCTTATGGAATGCAACTCACATGTACATTCTAATGCACCTTCAAATGCATGCTACATGTACACCAATGTTATATTCTACTATACATGTATTGTCCTATATTGCATTCATTGTCATATATCATTTGCTACATGTATTAATTCATTCTTGGTTCCACCCGAACCCCATTATCATACCGCAAATTGATATAATTACACCATAATCATATCACACGTGTATACAACAAATCGAGGCATTACAGAACTGCAATATTATGATTATTGGATTGGTGGTATTGGTATGCTCACCACGTGTGGGGGCTGTCTCTGTTGGGACAGGTGTTACAGGTGTAGCAGCAGCTTTGGAGTTACGCCCGGTCTGTTGATTAGAGGTACTTCCCGGATCGAGGTACCAGAGCTGGTTGAATAAGTGCATAGATCCAGAGTTGAGATCGAGTTGTGCTTGGGAGGTGCTTCATGGATTGAAGTACCAGTAACGGTATCCGGTAGAGTGTTTTATACATTAGATACACGCTTATTCATTGGGTGCTCTTATGTGAGTACATTTTACGTGTCTATGGAATGTATAAAAGGGCTACGGCTTTTCTCTGTTCATTCATGGTTTGCATGCAATTAAATATGGAATTGCTAAATGAACTGAGAGCATGTTAATGTATTATGAGGGTGCATGTTATATATGTAATCTTGGTTTGGGAATTTGAATATTATGTGGATCAAATGCAAGAAATTTTCTGGATAGCATATGGTGTCATACTTGCATATGGTTTTTCCCCATGATAGTATGATTATACACACTAATGGTATGGATTAATACACTAATAACGGGATAAGGGCACGGGGGTCCTTACAGATAAGCAAGTGGAACCACCCAAGAGGAACTTTGATCAATATCTTCCAATGAGGTCTCATCGGAAGGTAGCCATGAATCAAATGATGCCGAAAAGGGGTCAAGGTCAATCATACAGAGGAGGACCATCCCGAGGAGAATATTTCGAGGATGAGGAACTGGTAGATTTGGGGGAAGGCAAGGACCACATGATGGGCCGTTTGGTAATAATCTCTTCCCTCGGAATAATGCCAATCCGGGGAGGAGGGCACCTCAGCCAGTACCATGGGCCATTCGAGGAGGAAGGCCAGAAGAAGATAGTCAAGTCGTCGAAGAGGTTGCCTTAAATAATGTTCCTAATCGAGGAACTATACATATGATCTCTGGAGGCATGTTAGATGGGGATTCTAACCGAGCAAGAAAAAGTCATGTTCGAAAGCTCCAAATACTATCCATCGACCCAGATTACACACCAGAAGGCCATTCTATAACTTTTGAACCCGAAGATTTGTGGGGGATTCACTTCCCTCATGAAGATGCATTGGTTATCTCTGTCATGTAGTCAATTACAACGTACAGAGAATTTTCGTAGACACGGGGAGCTCAGCTGATGTGCTTTTCAACACCTTGACCCAAATGGATATGGGAAGCATAGCCATACAAAAGGTAAACACATCTCTTCATGGATTTGCCGGGGAGATTGTAAGCCTGATGGGGCAGGTGTCTTTACCAGTTACGTTGGGTGAAGAACCAAGGATGAGAACCAAGATGATCAATTTCCTCGTAGTGGATGCACTCTCATCATATAACATCATACTGAGCTGACCAGCATTATCTGCTTTTCAAGCAGTGTCATCTACATATCACCTATCAATAAAGTTTTCGGTTGGTGGGGAAGTGGGGCAAGTTAGAGGAGATCAAAACTCCTCAAGAAAATGTTATGTGCAAGAATTGAGACAAGAGAAAGAGCATAAGAAAGAGGTGGGCGAGCGAGGAGAAAGCAATAAGAGGAAGCGGGAAAAGATGGAGGTTGAGGAGCGAGTAACTCCCGTTGAGGAATTTCTAACAATCGAACTGGGTCATTCTACTCGAACCACCAGAGTGGGATCCCAATTAGGTCATGAGCTGCAGAGAAAAGTGATTGATGGCTTGAGTCAGAATGTGGATGTGTTCGCTTGGAGTACCTCTGATTTAGTCGGGATAAAGCCTGCGATTGCCGAACACCATCTTAATGTTGACCCTAACGCTCGGGCAATCAAGCAGAAAATGAGGAATTTTGGGCCCGAGAAGGATGCACTTATTGTAAAGCAAGTAGAAGAATTGCTGAGAGCAGATCACGTGCAAGAAATCAATTTCTCCACATGGCTTTCAAATGTAGTCCTGGTACCAAAGCCAGGAAATAAATGGAGGATGTTTGTGGACTTCCGAGACGTTAATAAAGTGTGTCTCAAGGATTGCTACCCGCTGCCGAGGATCGATCAGCTAGTGGATTCTACTGCAGGGCATGGACTGCTATGTCTTATGGATGCGTATCAGGGTATCATCAAGTCCATTTGGCTCAGGAAGATCAGCCCAAAGTCAGTTTTATGACAGCATGTGGAACTTTTTGTTATGTAGTTATGCATTTTGGCTTAAAAAATGCTGGGGCCACTTATCAAATGCTGTTGGATAAAATGTTCAAAGAACAGATATGACGGAATGTAAAAGTGTACGTGGATGATGTCCTTATCAAGAGCAAGAAGGCACAAAATCTAATTGATGATATGGAGGAGGTCTTTAGTACTCTGCGGAAATTTGGCATGAAATTGAATCCTGCTAAGTGCACATTCGGAATACATATTGGAAAGTTCCTGGGATACATGGTTACTGAAAGAGGTGTTGAGGCCAATCCCGAGAAGATCCGAGCAATTCAAGAGATGAATCCTTCTCGGACTTGAACGAAGTACAAATGTTAGCATGCAGAATAGCTGTTTTGAGTCGCTTCATATCGCGTTCAGCCGATAAGAGTTTACCTTTCTTTAAGGCATTAAGACAAGGGATTTGATTCGAATGGAATGACCAATGTCAAAAAGCAATCGAGGATTTGAAAGAGTATTTGGCTCAATTACCACTAATGAATAAACCCGAGCATGATGATACACTCCTTGTTTATTTGTCTGTGACCGAGGAGGTCATCAACTCGGTATTGATATAAGAGAAATCAGGGAAACAATGGCCAATGTACTATGTTAGCCGATCATTGCAAGGAGTAGAGCAAAGTAATCCTGAAGTCGAGAAATTGACTTTAGCCCTAGTAACCACAGCGAGAAGGCTTCGGCCATATTTTTTATCTCCTCCCATCATAGTAGTGACAAACACACCGCTGGGAAGATTGTTATCTAAAGCCGAAATATCGGGACGGATGGTGAAGTGGGCCACTGAGCTGAGTGAGTTTGATATTTCTTATCAACCCCGAACTACCATCAAAACTCAAGCCTTATCAGATTTCCTGGTAGAGGTAACCCACTTCCCGAGGAGAATGAGTGGAGCTTATATGTAGATGGATCATCCACTCAATTGGGAAGTGGTGCGGGAGTCGTGCTCATTGGCCCCGAAGGAGAGGAAATCAAAGTGTCTATCAGATTTCTCTGGTTTTCGAATAGCGTTGGATGTTGGAGCTCGGAAGGTGGTAGCATTTATGGATTCCATGCTCGTAGTACAACAAGTGAATGTAATATACAAATTGAAGGAGGAAAAGCTCAAAAAATATGTGGAGAATGCTCGAACATTGATGAGTCAATTCCAAGAAATAAAGTTAACACATATACCTAGGGAAGAAAATGGTTGAGCCGATGAATTGGCAAAGTTGGCCAGCTCAATCCATAAACGGAAGAACAGAAATGTGTTAGTGCAAGAACTTTTGATCTCTCACATGTATGTCAATAGCATAATGAATCTGGAACCATGTATTATGGCTGATTGGCGCGAGCAAATCATTAAGTTCATGAAAACGAAGACTTTGACATCTGATCAAATAGAGGCTGCTCGAATGAAGAGAATGAAAAATCGTTATGTATTGATCGAAGGTAGATTGTTTAAAAGAGGCTTCTCAACCCCTTTTCTACAATGCACTTCAGTCCAAGAATGAGAACATTTGCTAAGGGAAATTCACGAGAGTTGTTGTGGTAACCATCTGGGGGCCAATATGTTATACCAAAAAGCTCTTCGTGCCGGATACTATTGGCCCACAACGAGAAAGTTGTCGAGGGGATTGTAAAAAATTGCAATAATTGCCAGAAGCAAGCCAATTTATCCCAGAAAAGAGTGCGTTTTTAAAAACTCATTCTTGGAATGCGTTTTTTTAAAAATATGTATGCTTTTAAATTTAGTTTCGATGTTAATTTTTTGTTTAAAAAATACAGTGGGTCACAGTGGTTACTTATGGCATATGAGAGAATTATATTCTATAGCTTAGAAAATCTTTTTGAACGACTACATACATATTTTATTATTTTCAAAAACATTAATTTATCTAGAAATATATCTACCAAATCATTAACCAAATAATTATTCAAAAATAAATTATACATCAATTTCACCAAATAACAATAATATTATCTAGTGGTGAGCATTCAGTTAAATCGGTTAACCGATATTTTAAAATCAAAACCTATATCTGTTAAATCGGTTATTATATATTTGTTAGTAACAATTTTGTCAATTGCGGTCATGTGCTCTACTGGTGGGGGCTTTGCACCCCTAACCCAGCTGCACAAGTTTGAATCTTGTTTAACCCTTTCTTATTTTATTTTATTACTTTACAAAGTTAAATTTCTCTATTTTTTTTTTTTACTTTACACGTTATTATTGTTCTACAAAACAAATCATTTTATTTTGTTACAAAATTTGTTATCAGTTTTATTTTTTAAAAATATTGGTTAACCAATTTAACTGGTTTTTATTTTTATTATTATTTTAAAAATATTGGTTATCGGTTTTCATTTTAAAAAAGTTCGGTTGGTTCGATTTTGTAAAAGAAATTGGTTTTCTCGGTTTCGGTTAATTTGGTTCGATCGGTAACCGAATTAACCGAATGCTCATCCATAGATAATATTATTATTATTTGGTGATTGATGTAATTTGTTTCTTAATAATTATTTTGTGTATAATTTGGTAGATATATTAATGTTTTTGAAAAAAATAAAAAATGTATGGAATCGCTCAAAAAGATTTTATAGGCTATATAATATAATTCTCTTCTAGGCTATAAGTAACAACTGTGACCCAATGTATTTTTTAAACAAAAAATTAATATTAAAACTAAATTTAAAAGCATACATATTTTAAAAAATAAAAAATAAAAAATAAAAACTCATTTCAAGAACGCGTGTTACCTTAGTTTTGTAAAATAAAAAAAAACTTATTTTTTAAATTTATTTTTTAAAATTACAATATTTTATTAAATTAGCCGCCATATCGTGTGTCAATACATAAGGTTGGCTTTTCAGTAGCCAATCCAACAATAACTTGGATTTCTCGGCAATGGCGGAAGCGGAAGGGCCTCTCCTCGTATCCGAGAATGGAGATAGAAAACGCGACTTTATAACTAGAGAGAAATTTGTTAGAGAACTAAAAAGGATGAGTTGGATAGCATTTCCGATGGTAGTGGTGTCTGTGTCGCAGTACATGTTGCGGGCTGTGTCGATGATGATGTTAGGGCATATCAGCGAGCTTGCTCTTTCCGGCGCCTCCATTGCTACCTCTCTCACAAATCTTACTGGATTCAGTTTCATCGTAAGCTCTATTTAAATTTTCAGGGAGATTGTGGGTTATTTTCAATTCATATCAAATGCTTTGAAGTTTGTAACTGCTTGATTAGTTTGAGAAAAGCACCAAGAAAATTCTTTCTGCTCTCCAAGATTTCATACTAGGGATTAAACTTGGGGGTTCGGTACGGATGAAGCGATAATATAATGCTTTTCATTTGTTGTAAAGCTTACCTTTATCAACCACCAATGGGAAGATAAGCGCCTGAAACCTTTCCGTGTCTGGGCTCAACTCCACGTGTCCAAAACCGGGGTTGCAGACAAAAAAAAATCAAAGCTGACCTATAATTGGTTGTCAAATGTCACTCGTTCATCAATTTCTTTTGTCTGTTACCTTTAGTGAGAGGTTTTGAGATTATGTTCTTGCAAGTATTTTACCATCACACGAGTAAATGAAATTGGGATGCCATGGAAAAAACTGGATACTGTGTTTATAATCAACTAATGAACTAGTACGGGTTCTAACAGGGATGGGATCAAGATTTTGATGAATAATTCGTGGGTAGAATGCGAAAAAATGGTGGAGGTGAAAGTTCATGTATATAGGATCGATGAAAATTTTGTAGCTTTTTCCATAATTGATTGTACCACTACTCTAAATAATGTAAAGGATAAGTCTGCAATTGCACTTTATATCTTAGCAAGTCAAGGACATAGGCACTAGGTTCCGAATAGTTTACATAATTCTGTAGTAATTTCTTTAAATGGGACAATGCAAGATCAGTCAATCGTTAGAGAGTAATATTATGTTTTATTTGTGATGGAATCGTTGCCGACATCATGACATTTTAGTATTAGTTTTTAACAGAAAGGAATGGCCTGTGCATTGGAGACTCTCTGTGGACAAGCTTATGGAGCAGAGAACTATCAAAAAGTTGGAACTTATTGTTATGGAGCAATGATATGGCTCTCCCTGGCATGTCTACCCATTTGTGTTTTATGGATTTATACCGACAAGCTTTTAATTTTTTTGGGCCAAGACCCTGAAATATCTCTAGAAGCCGGCAACTTCTCGATTTGGCTCATCCCTACACTATTTCTGTATGCCATTCTTCAGTCTTTGGTTCTCTTTATGCAGACTCAGAGTTTAATTTTTCCTATGGTCTTCAGTTCACTCGCTACACTATGTATCCATTTGCCTCTTTCCTGGGCTATCGTCTTCAAGCTAGATTTAGGAAATGCTGGAGCCGCGCTTTCAATTGGTATATCATATGGTTTGAATGTTATCTTCCTGGGAATTTATATTTATTATTCTTCAGCGTGTGAAAAAACTCGCTCTTCTTTCTCGATGGATGTGTTCCAAACAGTTGGGGAATTCTTTCAATTTGCCATCCCATCTTGTGTTATGGTTTGGTAATGTACTTAAACTTTCAACTTGTACTTTTCATCATTTGAATATGTTGTGATAACAACTGGTATATCGATCAGGAACAATTGATCTCTGATATGACGATAATTTAGAACACAAACCAGAATGATAAGATCATAAAGCAATAAACATATAACGCAAGAATTTATAAATTTATAGTGGTTCAAACAATTGTTCTACTCCACTCGACCCTGAGGTCGTTCCACTAGAATCAATAGAAGTTTTTACACAATGGTTACAATCCACCGATGGATCAAGAAAAGCTTACAAGAATTAATCTCAACTCAAAGCATAAATATAAATCTGGCTTTTTCCGGGAATGAAAATCCTTTCTGATTGCTGTGTGGATGGAATTGATCACCTGATTCCACAGCCCTCTTTGTCCCTTTTATAGACCAGCTACCCAGCTTTATGATCCATGAGAGATATCTTGATATATCTTGAAAGATTTTGATAAATCAAATCTTTATAGTGTCCTTATCCTTTTGTCACCAAATCCTAATCCCTTCCACAATATCTGGTGCATGGGTGAAACCAAATCTCACAGAATATATAGTTAACAGATTTTTATGGTATAAATCTTATCCACGGTGAATTAATGTCTGTAGTTTGGAGTGGTGGACGTTTGAGATAGTAATATTGCTAGGTGGACTTTTGTCAAATCCGGAGCTAGAGACATCGGTGTTATCCATATGGTAATTCTTACTATTTCTATGTGTTCATATGGTGAATTTTTAAACTTTTGAGTAAATCTAACTTGGTGGTGACTTGCCTTTGGATCAGCTTGACAATCACTTCTATGCATTATCTTGTACAATATTCTTTTGGTGCTGCTGCAAGGTCTGGGCTTAATCTTTTTTGTACTCAACTACTTAATTTATAGTTTTGAGCTAAATGTAAAGTGTGTATATTATTTTCTTGTAGCACTCGGGTTTCTAACGAACTTGGAGCTGGGGACTCAGAGGCAGCTCGACTCGTCGTCTCTGCTGCGCTGGTTCTGTCAATAGCAGAGTTCGTTGTTGCGAGCATCACCTTTTTCCTTTGTCGATATATCTTGGGATATTTGTTTAGTAATGAGAAGGATGTTGTCAATTATGTTAAAGATATGACCCCTTTTCTATGTGCCTGCATTGTGATGGACAGCATTCAAGCAGTCCTTTCAGGTGATTTTCTAAACATAACATCCGGCCCATCAATTGTTATCTTCTGCATCACTTGATGCTACATCCCCGATAAGAATATTTAGGTGTTTCCATAAAAGGTGCAGATCCTAGGGTGAATTTGGAGGTCAAATTGTTCCACAAGATTCTAAGTGATTCAATGGTTTCCTTATATGACACTTGGTGCAGTGTCCTCTTCTATATACTGTGTGACTGTCTAGTTGGTCGTCATGTTGTGTCATGGTACTCGTACAATGACGAACCACCAAATATTGTTATGGAGCATATAACACCCAGTTTCGCGGCTGGTTGAACTCAATGGCTTTTGTTCATTTTGTTTCGTTACAGGAGTAGCTAGAGGCAGCGGATGGCAACACCTAGGAGCCTATGTTAATCTCGGGGCATATTATCTTGTTGGAATTCCTGTTTCATTATTACTAGGATTTGTTTGTCACTTTAGAGGAAAGGGATTATGGAGCGGATTGATAGCAAGAGCAACTGTACAATCCTTCCTGCTGGTCTTGATAACATACCGAACTGATTGGAAAAAACAGGTATGCTAGTCAAGTTGTTACAAAAATTGTGAATATCGCTCAGTATCCAATTATCGAAACGTAGCGGGCTTTGCTTGTATAGACAATGAAGGCAAGACAGAGGATATTCGAGGGGAAGATACCGGCTGGTGATGATACACCAGTCG
The DNA here is from genome assembly GCA_907163345.1 of Haberlea rhodopensis. NCBI lineage: Eukaryota > Viridiplantae > Streptophyta > Magnoliopsida > Lamiales > Gesneriaceae > Haberlea > Haberlea rhodopensis. Next base: position 2,399,569 of record CAJQUN010000060.1, read on the forward strand.
ATGCAGAGGAAAGATTGCTGCACGCAGAATCATCTGCTTAATCCTTGGTTGATTTGAAAGATCATGGATTTTTGGGTACACAAGCATCGATAGCCACACGGAAGATCGTGGTTTCACTGGACAACCTGGGATTGTTGATCAAACTGTGGATGATGAAATTGTGAGCTTTGAAGAAGTGTATAATTTTTGGTCAATTAAGCTTCTTTTCTTGTTTTTTGATAATAATTAAGCTTTTGATAAAAAGCCGCAAGTATTTGGTGTTGGTAATTGGGAGTGATAAATTATTTATGAAGCCGAATGAGTTAATCTTTCTTCTTGTTTCTGACTGGGTGTTTCCATTCATGAATACAAACCCACTTAAAAATGAATCTTTCTTCTTGTTTGCAAATGCTTATTAGAAATCATAATCTGCTTTTTGTACCACAAAAAAAAAAAAAAAGATTTGAAGTGTCTGATTAACTTGAATTTGCTATTGCTTCTCTGAACAGCCAGCAGGTATGTGTTTTTTACCCTAGTTTCGATAAGAATTTCCTCACATATAATCCAAAATTATCCATAGAATACACGCGACAGTAATTGATGAAATATAACTCATATATTATCCATATTAAGTTCATAAATTTATATAGGGTTTACAGACAACTTACGACCAACTCTAACGAGATAATGAAATCGATCATGATCGATTCATCCATGTCTGAAGATATACAAACCTGTTATATGCTGTAAATAAATTAATACCGAGAATTTGACAATTTAATGTAGAGATACGTAAAAGCGAAGCTCTAGTAAGGCGGATGGGGGAGCCGCGGAGGAGGAAGCTGGTGTGGATCATGGTGGTGATCAGATGGCGGTGGACGATTAGTGTAAACCAGCGGCGGTGGTCCTGGACGCCACAGAGGTGTTACGTAAGGCGGTGGTCCTGGACGCCACAGAAGTGGAGTTGGAGGTGGTGGTGGTGGTGGTGATGGTGGTGGTGGAGCCGCGTAATAATTAGGCGGTGGTGGATAGAGGGGTGGAGCTGATGGGGCTGGAACCTGTACTGCCAAAAAATCCGGAAGTTGCGACGGCGGAGGCGGAGGCGGAGGCGGCCCGGGTGGAGAATTTCTTCTGAAAGCCATATTTGTAATTTTTAGCGATGAGAAAGTATTACTTAATGAGGCATGAGTATTGGTGCACTTACGTATCAAACCGGCAAACCGCTTACCGCCAAAACTGGAGTGAAACGTGTTCGCTTTTTAAGGCGGTGGGATTCTTTTGAGCAAATTGTTGATAAATAAAGCACCAAGGTCTGAATTCCACGTCCGTCTTTCCTAAATATAAAAAGAACAAACTGCCGTAAGACTTGATGGACTATGTATATTTGTAGGTTTTTGTCACAAATTCGATTCATCCTACCAATAGTTTCTCAATTAAATCTAAAGCATCAGACTGGCTAATACAAGCGTGGTTTACACGCTATTACCTTATCCCAAAAATTTATGTAATGTACACCAAAAAAATAGCGACAGTGGGTTCCCGAATAAAAAGTTAGAAACACTAAAGATTGCCTTTATTTTTACAAACTCACCAAAAGTAGGAACCTATGACTACGAATTGTTCAAATATTTAATAGATAATAATATAATATATACGTCTATATATATATATATATTATACACATAAAATTTTTCTTCAATATTGTATAAGCTGTGTAGATGTAGCAAGATTCATCCATCATATGTTGACGACATATAAAATTGACCTTCGTTCATGCAATCTAAGTGATGATCGCATGTAGAACTTTGTTTGATGTTCTATAAACCGAAACAAACATTTTCCTAACTAAAAAATTCAATGATTTTTCGGTACATCCCCGTAAACTGATATCTAATTAATTGATAATTTGTATGAGAATAATTAATCGATCCTAACTTTGACTAAAAAATGATAAATTAATGCTTTGACAAAGTTATAAAACAATATTTTTTTGTGCAAATTCCTGCACAACTCTTATGATACAATTTGTATCTAGAATCTAGAATATACTTTCTAAAAATAAAAATCTAATCCCATCGATATTTGTTTTTTATTATTATATCCAAAAGTTTTGGAGTTGACTAATCAAATTATATGTACAAAATAATGAAATGCTATTGATTTTTCAATTGCTTCCTTGCATGTCTCATGCTCCAAAACTCGAGTGGTGTCGAGCTCAAACTATGTGTACGATGCAACATTAGCACTTCGATGAAAAATGGTCAAAAAAGTGAAAATAAAAATCAATTTCTTGGACTAATACCAAATTCTGAAAACATGATCAAAAGCAAAAAAAAATAAAAAATGTCAACTTATAGTATGAAATTTGTAATTTCTCTCAATTATGTACAATTTCCTAGAGGTCCAATTCGTTTCATGAAAACTATGCTAGAGCAACCCTAAAAGGGATTTGAGTCAAATTATAATCTTTATTTGTTTGATTAGAGTATCAATTCTTTGGTTTTTCCTTGATTTGTTTAATTTTAAAATTTAGTAGTTAAATAACTCTATTTTGTAAAAATTAATTTATCAACTAGCTTAAAATAACAACACTAAAAAATAAATGAATTTAGACATGAAAATTATTCTCACACTGTAAATCCTTCAACCCAATCTCAGGACAACGTAAATGTACCTTTGGAGTGGTTCTCTTGCCATATCCCATTTTCACTCTACAAATATCGGAATACAGACTCCAAGTTTGGGGTATGCACTTCAGTATATAATGGTAAACACTTGTATACACCTGGGTCCAAACTGGTCCATACAAGTATTTTCCATGACCCGTTGATAACTACCTTATAACTTCGGCCACAGTAGTTATGCATTCGAGTCGCTTATAAGCAGATTTGGTTATTCGATATAAAAAATGGTAACCAAAATATAAAACAAATGAACTTGTGGAAGGGGAACTTAAAAGGTGATGACAGAAGAATAGAGAGCACAAAGGAGTGAGATGCAAAGTTGATGCACTTTCATCATTTGTGCTCCCTATCTTCTGTCAACAACACTAGTATTCTCTCCTCCAAAGTAAAGGCCATCATTCTCTTGAAATCAATCAACAAAATCCAATTAATCTATAACAAATATTATATTTTAAAGCTATAAAAATTGTTTTATTAGGAAGTGGATGGATAGGGATGAGTAAATAGATACATGGTGGAACAAGAAATTTCGCTAAGGGGCGTAGCCAGAAATAAAAAATATTTTGGAGGGCGAACTCATGTTTTTTCGTGTAGAACTTACGCGGCGGAGCAGGTTCCGATCGAGTAATCCCCTAGCTCCTAGGTAGCTAGTACTATAAAATAAATTTAAAAAATTACAAATATAGGGTTTACCCTAACAAGTACCCTCTCTCAAACAAAATCTTGAATTCAAATCATACTAAATGCGCCTGAAAAACTTGATTCGATTGATTGATAGGGAATGATTGGGTGAAGGAGCTAAAAGAGGGTGATGACAGAAGTATGGAGAGCACAAAGAGTGAGATACAAACTGATCTTTGTATTCTCCTCATCTGTGCTCTCTATCTTCTGTCAACTCATCACCAATTCCACCTCACCCAATCAGCCCTCGAAGGTAAGAGCTTTGGCAATAAATTCACACGCACACACTTCATGTGACCTGAAAATTTCGATAAAGTGACAAATATTATGTATTTCTGACATAAAGTATTTGCTTTTTCTATGACAGTCGGGGAACAAGGACGACTCCTTTATCAGCTACCGTAACTTTGCCCTCCGGAGAAAGGGGGTTCATGGGAGAGATGGGGAAGAAGGGAGTCGAAAGATTTGAGAATTAGTTGGTATGATTTGAAGATGACCCGAATATATATATTTATAGGGCAAAACTGTACGTACTTCTGTCAAAATATTACTGGAAACAAAAGCTGATTAGGAATGCTTGTAGCACTAGAAAATTCATTAATTACGCTTAATTTTACTAAAGCATGTATTTCGGGCACCAGAACAAGATAAGGATAACTGGAAAAATTCGTATTTGCATGCAAGAAAAGTCTAAAATTTCAGGCAGCAGTATAATTAAATAGAATCAAGAATATAAGAATATTACAAGTTGGTGCCCGAAAGAATCCATATCCTTGTGGTACTGTAAGCTCGTAATTGAGCACAATCGACTTATGGGTAAGACCACATATTCCAGCGGTCCAAAGAATTGTAATTTATTATGCACATACTCATGTTATCAGCTTAATCGAGTGAAGACAAATGCGACCCAAGGCAGCAACGAGGAACAGCTGCCCATTCTTTTTCTTTTTTGAAAAAAAGTCGAATTTTAGAACAAACCCTATTATAGAAGTTTGACCGTCCATACATTCTTATGTGATATAAAATTCTCATTCTTTGATCATCACCTATCCCAAGTGCAGCACATTAAAGACCCACCAGGCACCTCATTTTCAAGTTTGTGTATTCTCATCAATGGTCCATTAATCCATTTTCTTCAACGGTGACTTGCGGTGGCTGTCGTAAATAAATTACTAAAGTAGACGAAATATCTTGGATGTGCAAAAGTGGCGAGTGTTTTTATAACCGGACCGAACTTAAAACCGGTACATTTACTGGTTACATGTTCGATCGGTTGAACCGGTGCATGACGTCAGCATGACGTAATATATATGCTTACTTTTTGTAAAATATGTATACCCGTATTTAGCAAAGTTTCAAATGTTAATAATAAAAGAAATATCATTGTACCAGCATAAACAGTCACATCAAATCAAATGTTCACATATAAAGAAAGCAATAAAACAACCAGCAATGTCGAAAAAACTACAAGCGGTGCCAAATAAAAGTTCCGGATAATATCACAAAAACTACAAATTCTAAACAAGAGTAATGTATCAAAAATTAGCATAATGTCATTGTCATCATCAAACAAAATGGACAGGAATGAAATGCCTTCACTGATGGCAACTTGTAATAATGTATTATACACATTAATCATGATATATGATGACGATAATTAGGAAAAAGTTGGATCCCGACATCTTAATCCTTTTTATAAACTACAAAACAGATTAAATGACATTTATAAAGTAAATACCTTGACTGATAGAAATACGGATCGCACGGCTTATATTCCGGCGAGAAATATGGTGGTTTGTGCGGCTTATCGATTTCGGTGAAAATGAAGAAAGGGATAAACCGTAAAATGTATGGAAGAATGGCGTAGGTTTTAAAAAAAAAAATTGATCGGTAATAGCTTAGGTTTTTCGTTTGTTTGACGTGGAGGTTAGAGTTTGGAGGGTTTACTTTCGGTGGCTTACAAAAGACGTCTTTACCATTGCATTTATTAGGGATAAACAATAAAAAAAGGAAAAAAATCAAAGTCAAGCTCAAAATATAATATATAAAAATGGCAAAATATATTTTAAAAGTAAGAACGATTCAACCCGATCGACCAGTTTTTGACCGGTTCTTACCGGTTCTCATCGATTTTTAAGAGCAACAATTTTATGAGGTCAACCGGACCGGACACAGCTCCGATCACCGGTTGAATCGGTCGGATCGGCTGGTCCGATTTTTAAATCACTGGCTGCAGCAGACCTCCCAAAGGTTAAAAATTCAATGCAAGGTTAGTGGGGTAACTGAATAGTCTATACCTTAATCATAGATTTAAGCCTTCCACTTAAATCAGATTAATACAGTTTAAATCTCACATTTAAACCAGACTAATTCAGTACTAAATCAGGATGTGAAAAGTCAGGAAGATGAAAAGTCATTTCAGAAATTCATGTAGTAAAAAGATAGAGATGCCTTCGCGACGCATCGAGTCGAGTCGAGACGAGGGACACCCATCTTTTCTACTTAAACACACTCTATCGATTTATTTCTCATTATAAATAAATCATAAGTGTCTCAACTTTTTAATATGTGATTTCTTTAGCCTAATTTACAATTCATAATTAACTTACCATAATTTTGTTCTCATTAACAAAATTAAACTTAATGAATTGGACTTTTAAATTAATAATCCCAACTCCAACTCATTAATCCCAACAAATGTTTCAGTACGATTTTGATCCCAAAGAATTCTAAGAATTCTAGATAACTATTTTAACAAAATAATAAATATACATATTAGTTGGAGAATGAAATAAACATTTATAATTTCAAAAAATTAGCAAAATATTAAAGAACAGACAAATAATAGAGCTATACATAGATGTTGGAAAATAGTGAAAAAATCTTGAACTATAGGGTAGTTTTGTCAATTATATTCTTAAGGAGTTGATATAAAAAAAAACTTTACAACTAGGGAGTAAAATTGTGGTAAATTTGGGTTTCGGAGTCTGCATAATATACATTTCGAAGCATACATGATAAACCATTACCAATTTTTTCTTTGAAACTATAAACCATTAAGAGTAAATTATAAATATGGTCTCACAGAATATGGACATTTGTAATAGCAGTCGAAACTTTTAAGACTATACAAAAATAGTGTCAAATGAATTATATTTTAACAAAAGTAATCTCACATATATATTTTTAACAAATATTGTCAAACAAAATCATTTTCTAACAAAGTATCCCAAGTTTGGGACTAAATTACAATTACAGATACTCATATTCAGGGCTATAATCTAATAAAGTCAGTGTGTGACATGTTTCATTTTTATGAGTTTTAATTTTAAATAAAATGTTGGAATCAAAACATGATACTTGGGCTATTGTACGGTTTATATTATTTGATATCGTCAGTCGTCATAAAATCAAACATTACAAATTGTTTGAAACAGAAGGAGGAATTAGTGGTTGATTAGTAAGCATAGAGGGGATTAAAATGCAAGTGGCGTGGAAGCATGTAGATGAAGAATCCCTCCTCACAAATATCTTATCATCTCATGGATATGGATTTCACTTTTGGGTGTTGTTTTTATCCGCGATAGATCAGACCCACACAAATTGAGGCGGTGTGGCATTCCGTCCTCCAGTTGTCATCACCCTGTGGCTTCACATTTATCCAACTTTGTTCTGTTTGGCTAAGTTTAGAATCTTTTACAAGATTGCATCTACATTAACAAATTGGGCAAGTTCTTGTCAATCATTGGTCCTTTGATTTCACATTTCTTTTAGCTAGCTTAATGTTCTAGAAAAAAAAAATCCCATCACATGTAAGTTCCGAGTGCGTAACTAGAAACTTTTAATCTATGTATAACCAGGGGCGTAGTTAAGAATTTAGCATTGGGGGGCTGAAAAGTGTAGGCAATGCGGGGTCGAATGGGCGGTAGCCCCTTTGCGGGGGTTCGGGGGCAGAGCCCCCGAAAGAAATTTTTGGAGATCCAATGCCAATGGCCCATTCGGCCCTTTCATTTCCTACTGTGAAAAATAAAAAAAAGGGGTTCACTAAACTTCTTCTTGGAACTCTATGTTAATATATAAGATTATCTTTTTTATTTTTATAATTTTTAAATAAATATAGTTTTGGACAAATAAGTAAATTCAAAACTATTTTAAGGAGAATGAGATTTGAACTCTCAACGTCAAAGCAATGGATTCTGGCAATTAATTTTATAATTTTTAAAAATTCAAATATTTTTTGGGAAATCTTACATTGAAGTTGAAGAAATCTTACTTGACTGACTGATTATTATATGAATGATGGCGAGCCGATGAAGATGAGTGAAGGACCGATGATGAAGCCGTGAAGGATGACGAGTGAAGTGTAAGTATGCCCTTGTAGGATTTTAAAAGCCACTCACGAATTAAAAAAAGTTGGGTTTGTCTGTATTTTTAACCCCAATTTTTTGAATACATAAAAAGAAATTTGAATGCATAAAATTTAAAAAAAAAAATATAAGTATAAGTACTTTATATAAGTACGCCCCTGTGTATAACTATAGGAAAACAATATGTAGCATATTATATTAATCGAGAAACAAAAATAAAAAGCATTGAAATCATAAAATAAAAATATTTTAAGAAAATAGTATTTAAGTCACAGCGTACGACTCTCTAAAATATCAAACTGGTCTATTATGACTATGTATCAACGATAAGAGCAATCCTCCTCTCAATATAAATAACCATAATATTGCTTATAAATTCATTTTCCATTTTATTGTGAAGTTGTTTCTCGATAGAAACGGCAATTGCCAGAAGTTAAAAATTTGTTCTTTTTTGTCTGTCAAATGTCTAGCCGCGATTTAGGTTTACAAATTTAAGGTTTTAGATTATTGAACTTTTACTTTTTAGTCTTTTATCAATGTTTAAAGTAATAATCTACTTATATATTAAGGGTTAACTTGAAAAAAATATGATGGGCTGTACATACATTAATGATTGGGCTGAAAAAATTGCATCCCACTTTTGCCCCTTAAATGATATGCCCCTGGTAAGGGGAAACATTGTTGCTGCCCTGAAGGACACTGCCCTAGGGGCATCATCCATCATCCCTGTGGAATCATTTTTTTCTTTTTTAAAAAAAGATTCCAAATGAATGATGATGATGCCTCTAAGGGCACTATCATTAAGGGCATTTGTTTGATCAAATCTAGTAATGCATTACTTTTTATGATTTATGTTTTATATTATTTATCCGTTTCGACTAATATTGTATTTGCTTTTTGTTTCTGGTTTCTAACTGCTCACTGGTATGAAAATTGAAAAAAAAAACACATATTCGTTAACAAATGTAAATAAGTGTTTGTTTGAAAGAAATGGTTAAAAACAGTTTTTAATGTTAAATGACTTAAAGAACATGATTAAATATTGTCTTTTAATTCAAGTTGTTTTTTAGATTAAATTAAAATATCTAAGCATACAGTTTAATAATTATAGAAGAAGTTAGACTAGTAGGTATTTAATTAAACAATGATAAAATGTGTGGAAATACTATTGGTGTGATCCAATATTTTCGCTACTTGATAAAGTAAGTGCATTAGGAAAATAAATAAGATACCACGACTTTTTACGTAGAAAACCCTTAAAAACGAAAAATCACGGGACATAGTCCAGTATAAATTTTCAATATAAACAAATATTATTTACAATGTTCTCGTACAAGTAACAGAAATAAAAGAACAGTAGGAATAATTTCTATTTCTTGACAAGAAATAGTCGAATATGATTTATTTCTTTCTGTGCTTGATGTGACTAGAAATAGACACATCGTTAGTGCTTAATTGTCTACGATTTGGTAGGTTTTGATAGATAAATTGATACGTATGCTACCTAATCGTATATTTGTGTAATTATAGGTACAATCGAAGAAAACGAGCTAAAAATGATGTGTAAAGACCAATAAGAGACATGGATATGACAAGGACTAAAAGTTGATCAAGAAAAGGCCAAAAATGTAATTTTGAAGAAGGAGATCGATTGCCACGAATAGGAGATCGATCGCCTATGGACAGAAACATTTGCCTCAAATTTGAAGAACCAGCGATCGATCGCGAAGAAGTGGCGATCGATCGCCAAAGTCTACTGGAGCTCGGCGATCGATCGCCACTTTATAGCGATCGATCGCCTCAAGAAATTCGCTGAAAAATAAAAGCCTCGCGATCGATCGCCACACATCAGGCGATCGATCGCCGAAGAGTCCGGAAATTTGGAAATTGAGTCTTTTACCATGTTTAAAAGATTGTATCCCATATTTATCACTTCCACACCCTAAAACTCGAAGACAAGCCTCATTAGCAGAGTTTTTAGATAGTTTTTTCAGACTCTTAGAATATTTGGAGATTTTAGATTAATTTGCTTTCAAGTTTTCTTCAAGAACAACGAAGAACGGAACCGGAATCGACAAGCCGGAATCGTGATTTATATTAGTAATTTCTTTTCCTGTATTTATTTAATGTTTTCCATTGAATTTTTATTGTTTTTAGATTTAATTATGCTAGGCTAAAACCCTTTGATTCTTGGTTGAAGGGATACCTACTTTTGGATTAAAATCTTTTATGAGAATTTGGTTTGATTGTTGAATTAGATTTCGATTTCAATTTGTTTCTCAAATTTTGAATTCCATGATTGTTGTGTTTGTGTATTAGACCGATCACCTAATATTCAATTACATAATCGATAGTTTGTTAAGAAACAACTGAGATTAATAATTAACCGGCTGTAGGTGTTATTGAATTCTTAGGAGAAACGGTTGAGTAATCAATTTTAACGGCTGTAGTTTTCATTGATTAGATTTATCGAACTCATTAGTTTTGAAACTATCATTAATTTAATCATTAACGACTGTAGTGGTGATTAGAGATTTGGTAAGGGTTGAATTGAATGCTGTTTTCTCTTTGACTACTAATAAGATGAGTAGGAATTGAATTTCCAATCGATAGATAATTGAAAGAATTCGAATGTTTTGATTTGATGATTAAAAGATAATTTTCCAAAAGTACGGTTACCTGAAAACCAAGAATCGCTTCGCTCTCATAAGTTTAAATCATCTTAGTTAATCTCGTTAATTAGTTTAATTATAGAATTTGCTTAGTAGTAATCATTCATCCTAAAACCCCCTTGTTACTATTCGTTTTTGGCACGAATTAAATTTACCTTCCCTGTGAGATCGATCCCTACTTCCACTACTACATATTTTGTTATTAACTGAAGAAGGGTTAATTTGGGCGTACACGACAAACGCACACCAGTGCTCAAATATCCCCTTCTATGCGATCCCAAGTTGGTATTTACAGTGTTCTCTTCAGCAGTTAAGGTACGCCAAATCGGAAAGTGATTAGCCCCTGATCGTGGCATGGTTGGCTCAAGACGTGTACGAGAAATCCGTGCAATATCAACGCAAGTTCATCCATATTTGTTGATTGGTCGTTATGTATGGGTCTTCTGTTGTTGTTTGACCAATTGAGCAACTGCTCGGGTATTCCATGTTCGACATTGTCTCCTCTGCTCAGGTATTTTGTGTTCGGCCTTGGTAGATGATTTTATCCGAAGAAACACATTCAGCTTATGATATCAACTATATTAACAAAAAATAAAATAGTTTGTTAGTAAAACATCGAAATAATAAAAAATACAATATTTAGAAAGAATAAAAAATAAGTAGATGTGAAATTATTAAATAGAATATGTAAAACATGGTGGAATTTGGTGAATTGCGAAGGATGAAAATTAATTTCCCGTGTGTTCCTGTTTATTATTACGAAGTAAATAATTTTTTCATAAACAGAAGTCATTGTTTAGAGTCAATAGACAATATTCCCACTTTCATTACAATGAGTTAATAGACAATATTCAAACTTTCGTTAGAATTTAGGGACTGTTTTGTAATGTTTTTGAAATGTACTTATCTGTTTTTCAAACAAAAAAATTAGGTTTTTGATGTTTGTTTTTCTTACTTCTATTATTGATTCTCTAAAAAACAAGTAAAAATAGTAGCATAGAAACAAGTAATATATATTTTTGACTGCTTTAAGTTGAAATGTGATAATTTTGTAATAAATTAAAGTTCATCAATATGTTTTTTATTTTAATATCAAAACCTCAATGTTTTTGGTTAAATTAATAAACTTAAACTAATTCATTATACTAATTCAAAAGGTAATAATAATCATAAATATGTGTGCTATCAATTTATTAACTCATATTTTACTTAATTTTAATAGAATACTTTAAATGACAAATTGAATGTCAAATGATTTCAGTTCTTTTTTCTTAACACCGTGAAATAGGGATAATCTGTTAAAAGTGGGGCTGTAGGAACCCTAGCAAGTTGGCACAAAAAAGGGTTATATTTGGTGGGCTATGCTAGTTGAGCATAGTTCATTGAATAGGGTCAATTATTTCGTAAATTTGTATGTGATTCAGAGAATTAAATGTCTCACCCAATGCGGTAAGAATACACCTTTTATATTTGTATGAATCATTCTACATTAAGAATAAAACAAAATGTCCCTTTGATACTTTTTCTAAAATTTAGGTATTTAATCGACACACATGCACGACGACAACAACTAAACTTTTAATCTCAATAATTTGTAGTAGTCTACTACATGAACAAACTCAAGTTGGGTCGGACACGTGCTTTAATTTTCTCGGTAAACTATCGTCTTTAATCCCCTTGAATTCCAAGTCTTTGCATATAATTTTGACACATATCTTCTTCGATCGTCCACTCACTCTGATTCACCTGCATGATGAATAACTAATATTATTAATTATTAAGTACAAATTGAAATATTTATAAAGATATTTGTCCATAAGATATTAATAGGAAAAATAGGGTAGATCATTCATTTAGCATAGGGGCAAATATATTACAAAATTTATAAGTAATCAATAGTTTCAATACAATATTTCACGCTTTAAAAAAATTAAAAATTGAAATTAATTCACTCACCACCTAAAAGCAATCTAACAATTTTAAGAAAAATCATGACATTTATAAGGAAATAAAAATACATATTTTTTTCCACTAATTTCAATAAAAAAAATAGTTGGATAAACATGATGCACGAAACTCCTGCAATACCCGGGGTCTGGGAGGGGTCGAGCCCATTATGAGTAATGTACGCAGCACTTTCCTGCAATGCAAGATGCTGTCTCCGTGACTCGAACACGTGATATCCAGGTCATATGTCAATAATTTTTTACTGTTGTATGTCACCAAGGCTCACCCTCTAAAAAATTTTTTGGGCAAACAACAAAAATTAGTTTTGGGAGTGAGGGGAATAAAAAGGGAGTGGGGTTTGGCAGTGGGGATATTCTGTTATCATTTTGAGAATTGTTATTAGCATTGAGCTAGGGAATACGAAGGAGTGCCTCTGTGTTTTAAGTTCTTGTTACTTTTATTCATTTCATCAAACTTTATATCAAATCAATTATCTTTTGATATTGTGATGTGTTATCTTCTTCATTGAATAATACACTGTTATTTTGAGGCATAAAAATGGTCCGACCTACCGGATTATTCCCCGGGAGAGAAAAAACCATGGCTGCGAGTTGCGAAAAGCAAGGATATACGCTCTGGAGAAAGTTGTGACTAAATTGTAGGAGGCGATGAATGAGATGGAGCTAAATGTGAATTCTCTAAGCACAACAATTACTTCGACGGTGGAATCACTATTGCGGATGGAGAAGAGGTTGAAAGGAAGAATGGGGGTGACTGCTTAATACTTCAAAAATAAAATCGTTCATATTGCTGGGAGCTTGAATGTAGATTCTGGAATTCTTGCAATTTGTTAAAGTCTCAATTATTATTGGGCGTAGATCCAAATAAGCCCATGAGTTTACATACTCTCTAGAATCCTCTAGAATGAGGGAAGGAAATAAAAGGTGGGGAAGGGGAGAGATTAACATTCATTCTGTTATCATTTGGCTTTAGATTTACCAGCAGGAGCTATGGAACATAATTATTCTCTTGCACAGAGCTTAATCATTTGGCTTTAGATTTACTAGCATGAGTTAGGGAACAGAATTTGTAAAGTCGCGATGCTAATTAATCCAGATTAACGATGATTAATCAAACCTGAATAATTAAGTACATACTTTGAATTAAGATGTTTCGGACTACGATGAGTCAAACAACTAGTGGACATGTTTTTAGTGCATGTGTATGATCACATGGCACTTGGAGATCACATGTCACTATGTAATTAATCTCCTAGCATGGAATTAACTCATGTTTAATACATGATTTTGGACCATTAATCTTGCAAGATAGTGATGTATTGACACATGAATTTCACAATACATCAAATGATTAAAAATCATCCACCAAACAATAAAAATTTGGCCACCTCATTTAAATCCAAGTAACTTCTCTCTCTTCTCTCTCTTCCCACTCAAACCCAAATCCTCATCCTTCTCTCTACATATTTCAAAATTTCAACCTATTTTAGCACCCAAATTGTTGTGAATTTGTGGATGCATGTTGCATGCAAATATAGATTTGCATAGGTTTTGAGGAGATGAGAAGAACCCATCAAGGAGTTTCAAGTTTGGAGCAATTTGGAGGGGTTGACCTTGTGTGACAGCTTGGATTGAGTTGTGTGGTGGCTTGATTCTTCAATTTTGAAGATCTTGGGAGGTATAACACTCTTTTCAAAAACTTATTTACTTGGAATTAGGTGTTATGGGTCGAAAATCTTGAGGTAATACAAGAAATGTTGTTGTCTCTATGAACATGCAGAAATAGTGTTGGATGCAGTAACTTGTAGCGACTTTTTGATTTAGTTAGAGTCTGATTCTGACTTTGTGCAAAGAATGAAAGTTGTAGATAATTGAATTTTATGAGTTTTTTAGAAAAGAAACATGCGATTTAGAGCTCAGATGAAAAAGTTATGTTGATTTTACTAGAGGGTGCACATTCTTGACTCTGCGTGCTCACACATTCTTGACTCTGCATGCTCACGCATGTTACATGCAGATTGTTCTTCAAGTTATTGGGAAAATTATGTTTCGAATTTGATGTTGGTATTCAAATGAAAGTTGTAGATCTTTAAATTTTATCCAATTTGTTTTTTAAAAAGGACTCATTTTGGACTTATTTGAAGAGGTTATGAATTTTACACCAAAGGTGTACAATATGAGTTCTGCATGTGGGTGGAAATATACATGCAGTGTGTTCTTCGGATTCCTGAGCATTTTTGGCTAGGAATTCCAGAAACTGTCGGTAGTGCTTTTGAGTTGACTATCATTTGCCACTAGAATCAAACAATTTGAATTTAAAACGGAAAAGTTATGGCGTTTTTACTAGAACTGCTCAAACTAAAAAAACATATTTTTAAATGTTAGATTGTTGGTGTTCAATCTCCTTTTAGATTGACGAGGCAGCTTGACATGATAAAAGATGAAATATGGCACTTTTCGTTTTTAACTTTGAGCACTAGAAGCGAGTCATTTTGACGTCGTATGATTTTTTAATGATTTTTCTATGAAAAAGGGTCAGTTGAAAAATGGCGACTTCCCATGTTTTCTAACAGATTGTACTTGGCCATTTTCATAGGCTATATGAACGAATTTGGGGAAGTTTCAAACTAATGAAATGTTATATTTTGAGTTAGCTTTCAATACGAATTGGATCCATGTCAATTGATTAAGTCCTTCAAGAGTACGGGTTTATTCTTGGTTGTATGTTGCTGAAATCTAGAGTAGGTTTGAAACATGACCTTTAGAATAATGATATTGATAGGCTTGGCATATTTGGATGATATTTGGCCAGGTTGTTATATCCAGAGGTTGTATTGACGAGTACGAAAGTTCTTGGTGTTCATTTGCTAGGTTGAGGTACGTAGAAAACCGGTTATATCGCTGTGTCTGACAAAGAATTATTTGATTCCTATGTGATTATATGACATGTTGAATTGCCGTATATGTGATTATATGATACATTGGACTGTATGATATGAGATTATATGATACATCGATGCATGTACATTGGACATATCATATTGATCCTACCGTTCCTTTGATTCCATTTGATATTGATGAGATCTATAGTGTCACGGGACGCTGGGCACGGTGATGGCATGCAGTTTAGGTAGCAACTGTAGTCACGCGTGTTGTCGCCGGACCTAGACACAAGAGATGATGGGCACATCACAGGATGATTTTCCTAGCGCAATGTGTGTGTGTCGTCACCCTCTGCTCGAGCTTGATATTGATTGATGATACATTTCTTTGGACTCCGATATTTGGTATCTTGAGATTTGATTCATTGTACTCATTATGCATAACATTCATTTATGCATTGCGTTCATGCACGACAAGCATGACATGATACTTTGTCATACGATTGTGATTTTACATATTTCTCGTAATGGGGTCTGACCCCCATTGTGGGGGCTATCATGTATTTGTTGTATATGCATGATAGGTTGTATATGTAGACATCCTGCAGATGCCCGAGATGATGCATCTAGGAGTATCGGAGCTCCTTGAGAACGAGCTCAGGTTTATGTATGTTATGTTTTGCATCTCAGTTATTTGTTAAACACTTTTAAAGAATTAATTTACTCACCGGGGTATGCCCCGGGTAGATGTATTTTTAACTATGAAGTGTCTGTGAATTTGGTTATTGCATGATTTATTAATTCTATGAACTGATGTTGAATGAAAAAATGACATTGCTTATATTTTCAGTATTAAATGGAAAGTAATTTGATATATGTAATATTATCGAAAAAAAATTAGGGCCAAGTTTTGGAATTTATAAAACTGATCTCCCGCTGTTTATATAAATAATCATCATTGTGTGATCATTAAACATACGATTAGCACCGGGCCCTCACCGAATTACTCTCTTGTACAGAGCTAAGCTCTGTGATTTTCCTTTACATTCTGTTTTTGTTCATTCAATCAACATACTATTTCATTTCTAGAATCTTCATTTGTTCTTGTGCTTCAAACTTGTTTTCCTGTTTATATTTGGTGGTCATTGAACAAGTATCTAACAATTGGTCCCACCTGCCGAATACTGGTCGTAGAGAGGAAGAGTTGGACAGATCATACCGACTTGTGTTTGGAAGATGAGAAAAGGGTCTGCGTCGGTACACGACATAGGGGTGAAGGTGCGGCGGCGCGTGAAAAAGCTTCGTGAGATCCACGATACGCTGAGGGAGGGTAGGCGCCGATATGGTTTGTGAGTGTAGGATTAGTGGAGTGTGTAGCTTATGAATGGGCTCTAGTCAAGTGGGCAGCTTATGAATGGACTCTAATCAAGAGTATTTTGTTGGGCTTTGTACTTCATGGGCCCAGTGTGGACACTAGGTTTTGTGGAGTGGCCAGCCAAAGACTGGACTCTAGATCCAGTCTAAATTATTGTGGTTTCCATAAGTTTCCATACGTTTTTTGGGGAGAGAAGAAACCATGGCCATGAGTTGCGTGGAAGCAAGGGTACAAGCTCTAGAGAAAGTTGTGACTAAATTGCAGGAGACGATGAATGAGATGGAGCTAAATGTGAATTCACGGAACACAACAATTACTTCGATGGTAGAATCACAGTTGCGGATGGAGAAGAGGTTGAATGGAAGAATGGGGGTGACTGCTGAATACTTCAAAAAGAAAATTGTTCCTATTGCAGTGAGCTTGAATGTAGATTCTGGAATTTTTGCATGAAATTTCACAGTAAATTGCAGGAACACCATCCAACTGAAGAATTGCAATAATACTAAAGATGAAACTAACAAGGTGGAGTTGAAGGATGAAGAGACAGTTGATGAAGGTGGTCATGTTGGAAAGGAACCGAAGCAGGATGTGAGTAATGATGGACACGACAATCTCGAGCAAATCTGGTCGACGACAGAGTTCTCAAGTGAGAAAATACATATCATTAAACGTGACAGCTTGAACCGAACAAACCTTACCTAGGACACAATAATGTGGAGAGTACCGGGATGGAAGAAGATGGTATAAAAGAAGTTAAATTCGGATTGGTGGAGGAAAAACATGGTTTCCGCCTAGTGAATCTACTAGTGGTCGATGAGAGAAAGGCGATAGGATGGATGTCAATGGTTGGGCAACTCAAACCTGATGGGAGAGAGGCGATAGGATGGGTGACGAGAACTGGGCATGGTAAACTACAGGCTGTGGGCTGGGTGGTTTGGGTGACTAAGGGATGGGCTAAGGGATATTTGGGATGTGTAATTAATTGAGCCCAAATAAATCTAAAGGCCAACAGTTAAACCAACACAATTAGTACATATCCCATTCCAGGTCCAGAAATTAGGGAAGGAGAGATGAAATTACAGTAGGCTGGGGCGACGAAAATATGCGACCGAGTGACACTAGTGAGTCGTCGGCGGTTGGCGGTGGAACCAGTGCGTGGTCGATGGTTGATAGAGAGGTGGGGCAGAATCTGAGTCCATTTGCTGAAGAACTGAGAGGCCTTAAAGCAAAAAGAGGGGCTCAACGAGAAAGGGTGGGAAATTTATTGAGTCATTGTATTTGTGTGGGTCTACATATTGAGTCAAATATGCAAGATGGCTCATTGTTGCTGAGCAGTGGCTGGAACAATGATCTGTGGGGAGGGGAGTTGCCTATGGTCTCCTGGATTGAAGAAATTACTCCTCACAACCCTATGTGGCTAATGCAAATACAGGGTAACATGGACCTGACTAACTTTCTAGCACTGAAAATTGCGGGATCCAACAGGACAGGGGATGCTGATGACTTAGAGTTTGAGGAAATTGAAGGAGAAGAATGAAGGTTTGTGTGAGCAATGTGGCAATGTTATTTATTCATGCTTTTGGGTTAGGGAATGGGTGTTTACAGAGGTGGGCTATGGTCTTAAATGGGTACTTGAACTATATCATGCATTAGGCCCAATTAAAGGATATAGGCCAACTGAATCAATGTTTATTGCATTTCATGTTTAAAGCAGGAACTCAAGTTGGGGACGAAGAAATTGCTGAAATCGAACTTCTGGAATTGACCATTGGGTCGCTGGCAGGCGGCGGCGGGTCACGGGAATGCGACGGTCGTTCCGGCAATCTGCCGCTGGTTCACGCGGCTGTAGCAGATACTCAAGTTCAAGGGAGTTTAGTTTCCATAAGTTTTTTGGAACTATTTGATAAGTGTCTTGGTTATCTATATTTTGGTAATTTTTTATTTACCATTGGGTTTGTGTTAGTCGTTTTTATGTTGCTAAATTGCACTTGACGTAAAAAAAAAAAAAAAAGAAGTCTAGCACATGGAGGAGATCTTGACAGAAGCAGGGGCAATGGAAAAATATGTGGAGCAGAAGATTTAATTAGTAGCAGGGAGGGTCAAGTCGGTGGCCAAGAGGGAGTTAAACCCACGAAATTTACGATGGTGGAAAGGACGACAAAGCAGGTTATAGGGCCAGAAACCGGAGACCCAAATGAACTGGGTATTAGAAATTTTCTGTTAAAGGTGCCACCTCTTTGGAGGGCTGCGCTTGGTGGAGAGAGACATGGGTATTGGCTTGCAAAATGTGTAATACGAAAAATCACGCGTGCTTTTTTTCTCAAGCAAGTGCAGTTGGCTAAGGAGGACGGAAGTGGCCCTTTCTATATTGGGGAAATGGTTGATGCTAACAAGATATGGGACATAGGGAGAGAAGTGATCAATTTATTTGAGGAAGCTATTGAGGGAATGAGAGCATTGTACTCTCGCCTTGAGGACAATACGAATTTTGAAGATGCGTCGAATGTTATGACCCAAACCCAATGGGCCTATAATATAAAGCCCATGTTAAGTTAGTGCTTCTATAAGGGAGATGGGGAAATAAAGGTGAGTGAGGGAATAAAAGGGAGTGGGGTTGGGTATGGGTGTGCAATCGGTCAGTTCGGTTAATAATCGAACCGAACTTTGCTATAACCGATAAACCGAACTTCTGTTTCATATAACCGAACCGAACCTTTTTTCATAATAACCGATGTAACCGAACCGATAAAAATATCGGTTATATCGGTTGATGATCGATATAACCGAATTTTTCTCTAAAAAAAATTCAAAACCATTTGAAGAGGGGTTGAGAGATAATCTGAGTCCAAAGCAAAAGGGTGATTGGAAGGATATTATTATTCCCCAAGTATAATAATATAGATGATTCAACCAATTGGGAAAAACAAGACAGAAAATCACACCATAAGTTAGAAATATTACATCTTGGACATTAATTCTTCGCGGATAATGCTAGAAGCTTCGTTTAGGGATTTTAATTAGTGATATAGGATTTCTAGAGATGATTAACTGATGACATATAATGATGAAGAAGGAAAAAATTGATATTTAGGATTGACTCCTGAGAGGGACTGGATCGAGTAGACGACTTCACCTATTCTGCGCTTCATTCCAACGATCCTTCATTACATTTTCAAGTTTCAATTATGAGTTAGGGTTGAATGGGTTATGAACTTATGGACCCAGGGAGTATAACTGTTGGAAGGCTAATCAGTAACCATTATCAAGCATTTCAATAAGGCTAATCCAAATTTTATAAACAGGCCCAGTAGCATGGATGGTGGCCCAAATCCAATTTTTTACTTTAAACAATCTTAGTCGGTTTATTCGGTTAACCGAACTTTTAAAAACTAAAACCGTAACCGAAACCGATTTAACCGGTGTTTTTTTAAAAAAATAACCGAACTACCGAACCAAACTTTCAAAATTATTTGGTTCGGTCGAAAAGTTCGGTTTAACCGAACGTTTGCTCACCTCTAGGGTTGGGCAGTGGGGATATTCTGTTATCTTTCTGAGAAATATTGTTACTAGCTTTGAGCTAGGGAATAAGAGGAGTGCCTCTGGGTTTAAGTTTTTGTTACTTTTATTCATTTTAGGAAACTTTATATCAAGTCAATTATCTCTTGATATTGTTCTGTGTTATCTTCTTCATTGAATAGTACACTGTTAATTTTGAGGCATAACAATATGTTCATAAAAATGGGCATGGATGGTTTGCTCCCCATTAATTAAATGTAATTAATTAGCCCAATTATACAGTAACTTAAAATGAAATATATAGTGTAACATACATAAGATCCAGCTCCAATATGTTTTTCGAGTATTCATATTTAGAAATCTAATGTTCAAATATACCGTTAACAAAACCCGATATAAGCTAAAGATTTTGTCGACGTCGCAAATACTTCAATATCACCATAAAAAAATCAGACAGCATCTGTTTTTACGGGTTTTTTAACTAAATATTCGATTTTAAAAAATAATTTAACAATTTAACCGAATTTTTTTTTTTATTATCAAACTAACCTAAGTCGCCATGTGAGATGGCGACTTCAACTGAAGTCGCCATCTCACATGGCGACTTTAACAAAAAAATTTTTTTTTTATGATATCGCCATCTGAGTTGGCGACATCAATATAATTTATTGATGTCGCCATCTCAGTTGGCGACATCTATTTAATTTATATGGATGTCGCCAGATGGCGACACCATTAAATTATATTGATGTCGCCAACTCAGTTGGCGACATCAATAATATTTATTGGTGTCGCCATCTGAGATGGCGACACCAATGAATTATAACCTAAAAACAACACGCCGCCGCACCATTTCTCTTCTTCTTCGTTTCTTCTTCGTTCTTCAGCTCCGCCGCAAAATCTTTCATCCGTTCGTTCTCAAATTTTCTTCCTAACATTTCTGCAAAAATCAAGCTATTTCCAAAATATTTAAGGTAAGCTTTTTAATTTTGTTATTTATGTATCGTAGATAAATTATGATTTTAATATATGTAGTGGGAGTATATTACTTGTTGGAGTATATTTTTGTGATGTGAAATATTAAAATTTAAGTTGACGAAGATGGAGGCGGCGACAGGCGGTGGTGGCCGGCGGTGGTGGCCGGCGGCGGCGGCGGCCGGCGGCGGCGGTGGCAGATGGTGGGCGGCGGCGGTGGGCGACAGACAGGTTGTTTTTGTAATGTTGAGTTTAATGTTGTTAATTTTTGTATTATATTTCAGGATGGATCAAATGAGACAACCAGGCCCGGTTGACACACATCTTTTGTCGTTGCAGTCTACACATCGATCTGAGGATGTATGGGCAGGTGATATGGATAGTATACTTCGTGTGAGAAACCCAGATAGCTATTTTTGGGATATGTGTCCATTAGATATACGTGTTGTTAATTTATTGCACGTTATTGGATTTTATGGTATCTATAGGTGTGGTAAGATTGAACTTGACATGCACCTGATCACGGCTTTAGTTGAGAGATGGCGCCGTGAAACACACACGTTTCATTTTAG
Source organism: Haberlea rhodopensis (assembly GCA_907163345.1). Lineage (NCBI taxonomy): Eukaryota > Viridiplantae > Streptophyta > Magnoliopsida > Lamiales > Gesneriaceae > Haberlea > Haberlea rhodopensis. The sequence continues at coordinate 2,421,239 of CAJQUN010000060.1, forward strand.
ATCAGGAGAAGCGTCCATCACACTGCAAGACATTGCAGTAATATGGGCGTTGCCAGTAGATGGCATTGTAGTGTCGGGGATTGATATTGATAGGGCTCTACCCGATTGGCAAGAATATTGCCATACATATTTAGGTTTCTTACCAGCCATCACAGACCTTAAGGGCGCACGTTTGAAATTAGTTGCTTTGCATAATCATTTGCTGCTCAATCCATTGGATGAAAATAGTACAGCAGATGATGTTGTTAAGTTCACAAGGGGTTGTGCGTTATTGATGTTAGGGGGGATTATGTGCCCTGATTCCTCAGGCAATTTTGTTAGATTATTATATTTACAAAAGTTGGAGGATATCGACTCTGCCAGTACATATAGTTGGGGCAGTGCTGTATTGGCATACTTATATCGTGAGTTGTGCACGTCATCAGAGAAAGGGAAAAAAGTTATAGGTGGTGCAGTGCAACTCTTACAGGTAAATAATATGTTTGTTTTTTTTAATATTTAAAATATGTTTCTGGTCAATCTAACTTGTGTTATTGATGTCACTACAATAAATGAGATTTGGGCATGGTCACGAATCCCAAGTTTGACTCCGCAATTGGGTAGCGATAGATCTGATATTGGACCAATAATTGTCGGCCCAAACAATGTGTTACCTTCTGCTCCATATGGTGTGAGGTAGTACAAATATGCATTGTTTTATAATTGATCTTATGTGTGAATGCATTTAATAATTTATTTGAATATATACAGGTGGTCGTGTCATTTAATCTTTACAGAAACTGGGAGTCATTCCATACGCATCATAAGGGACATCCTCGATGACCAGCCAGTAACTCAAGTAAGCATGTTGTTAAATTAATTTGTACAAAAATATACTCTTTTCATAGTATGTAAAAGCAATGTTGTTTTGCAGTTTAATTGGCAGCCGTACCCTGATGAGTACACTGAAGGAATCACTGAGTTGGGGACATATAAGGGACCGTTGATTTTCTTCGACATAGTTGAAATGCAACGGTCTGATCGAGTACTGCGACAATTTGGGATGCTACAAGATATCCCAGAAGATCCACCAGCGGGGGATGAGGCGTTGCATAATGTTGGTAGAAGGGGAAATGTCAACAAAAACTGGAGCACTAGGCATATAGCTCACATACTTTGCTGGGAGAGGGCAAATGATCTACGTGTCGACAGACCACGATTTACTGACGGTGGTTACTACGTTGTTGGCGGATACAGTGAGTGGTATGAACAAGTGACACGTAGATACATTGGGCGTCAAGAATACTTTGTACAGACAGGATATCAACATGGTGATGGCCCGGCATGGCAGCATGTGGTACGTTAATTACGTGAAATTTTAATTTTATATTTGTGTTTCGATGTATAAATTTTATATGGACATTTGTACTTTGCAGATTGAGCAGATGGAACAGTTATCTACAAGCTATGACCGACATCTGGCTGATGGAGTGCCTATTACGACAGAGTCGATGAGGCAACACAGGACTATGTTCGACAATGTGGTGCGAGTGGCTCGTGACCGACGAGACAGAAACTTCCCGCCATACAATGAAGTCCAGCCTGTTGATACACGACAGTTCCATGCAGGCACTCCATCTACGTGGACAGATATTGCAGGTCCATCTACGTGGACAGATATTGCAGGTCCATCTGCACATATGCAGACAGATATTGCAGGTCCATCCACGTGGACAGAGCCAGATATGACTACGGACTATTATATTCCTGTTCCTGTACAATCATATGATTTATCTCCCTTCACGCCATATCCCCCCATGTCCACTCAACCCCAGTTCAGCAGCATGGGTACAGATGTCAGTCTTGGGTTTGCGACATATGCAGCTAGGACTTCACCTTTCGATGTCTCGCCCGTTCTATTCCCTCAGTTGACGCCAATACAGGAGCCTGCCAACACACCTGTGGCAAGGGAAAGGGGCGAAGAAGTCGTTCAACAACGAAGAGTTAGAAGACAGACAAATCCTCCTCCTTGTGGTACGGGAGGAAATCTAGCTCCTCGTCGTCGTCGGTGAAGTCATCATTATGTTGTAAATAGTAACCGATTTTTATAGATTAAATTTGAGAAAATGTTTGTTTCTTTGAGCATACATTCGACATACAATAATTTCGTAATTAAACGTACAATAATGTCACAATAACGTAAAATCATTTACACAATAAACATACAATCAATTACACGTTCAAAAATTTATTGATTTCGAGAAGTTGAAGCACTTTGTCGTCTTGCACGGGCTTCTGGCCAGTCCATCTCATTCGGAATGCGCGTTGTTCGATCTCGACCTACTCTTCTATTTTTTCGCAGAGTGGAGTTGTGGTATAACTCAAAACATGGGGTGTCCCAATGCTCCTCCCCCCACATTGGTTCGAATTCTCCTTGATATGTGCTCCAATATTCATTCATATTGTAATATGGCTTCACAAAAGTTTTAGCGTTTAAGCCATACTTTCGACACACTTGGATCACATGCGAGCAAGGTATTCCGAACTCTTTCCATTTTTCACAAGAGCATTCCCCGGATTTTAAATACACAACATGCGTATTACCCCCACGTCCTGCTTGTACTCTTGTGATAACAGAAGCGGTTAGACGTCTACGATCGAACATCTGCACATCATGATGGATGGAATGATAGTCAGCACGACCATATCTTTCGAACACATAATCTGGTCATTCTTGATTATTTTGAATCATTCGCTCCGTCTTCTTAAGCCGTTCGAAAAAATAGAGCACACAACGATCAAAAGTTAATTGCACAATGGCGGTGATTGGAAGTCGACGTGCACCTTTCATAACTCCATTTATGCATTCTGACATATTTGTGGTCATGATACCACAACGCCAGCCTCCGTCATGAGCAAGCGACCATTGACACTTATCAATACGACTCAAGTAATCAAAAGCCCTTGGTTCTATAAGTTTAATCTCTTCCATTGTGCGATCAAATTTTCTGACCTGATTTTCTGATCCCGCTCTCCAACACAAGTCTTTCAAATGAACGGATTTGAAGCGACTATTAAAGTTTGAACAAACATGTCTCAAACAAAATCGATGTACTCCAAGGGGTGATTTGAAGTCAGGAATACAATCGGCTGCAGCAATGAGGCCTGGATGACGGTCAGAAATCAAACATACACCACCCTCAGATCTTCTCACAATATGCTTGCTAATCATCTCCAAAAACCATCTCCATGACACAAAGTTTTCTTCATCAACAATTGCAAATGCCAAAGGTAAGATTTGATTATTCGCATCCATTGCCACGGCAATCAACATCTTATGTTGATATTTCGTATACAGATGTGTTCCATCCACGCTTATTACCCGGCGGCAATGCTGAAATCCTTGTACACATGGATGGAAGGCCCAGAACACGTAATTCAAAGTCTTGTCTATTGGTCTGGCATTTTCAAGGTGAACCCACTCAACGACTGTGCCGGGATTCCATTTTTGCAAAGCTCCCATATAGTAAGGCAATTTCCTCACGGAGCTCTCCCATGTTCCGTACACATTCTGAACAGCACGTCGTAAACTAAACCATCCTTTGGCATAGGAGATCTCAAATCCATATTTATCTTTCACTGTTTGAATTACATACTTTATTTCGTAAGCTGGATCACGCCGAACAATTCCCACTAACAAGCTAGCAATCATGTTTTTGTCCAAATTTGCATGATCGACCGACAGCTCACTCAAAAGGCAAGTGTGAGAACCTCCATACTTGTTTATTTTGAATAAACCAACTTTTTTCTTCAACGAGGCCCGCAGGTACCATCTACAAAACATATCTTCTGTACTGTGTTTGCACACCACTTTCCACAATGTTTTTGTACTCTTGACAACGCGGTACTCCCGTTTCGCAACACGTACAGAGTAATCCTTTACAGCTGCCTGCAAATGAGCTTTATCTTTGAAAACCATATCTAGATGGATATCCCCTTTCGAGTAGTCGTAGTAACTCCCCCATCTACCTGTTGGAATGTCTAATGAGTCTCCAAATACTTCGGGATGTGTCATTGAGAAGAATGGAATTGTTGGATAAAGGGCATGAGTATTTGTTGTGGTTGTGTCTGGTACATTATCTGGCACTTCTTCAATATCAACCTCATCGTCATCAGACTCATCCTCAGATGGAATTCCCTCCGGTTCAGTCTGAAAATCATCTCCAAAATCCACAAAACTGTCTGCTAATGGCTCGGGAACAATATTGTCAGCAACTATAGGAGCTTCATCTTGAATCCTAGAGGTAGTTGGCATTTCTGTATCTACTACAAATGGACCACTACCACTTGTTGGCATTTCTGTAATAAAATCATAATCTCTCCGTTCTGTTTGTATATACATCTCCAAACAACTATAATTTTGTTCAGAATCCAATACCCATGCTAAATTGTAATCACTGTCAACGAGAAAAATTGTTTGTTTTATCCCAGAAAAATCACTAAATATATATTTACAATATATTTTCAGAATGAACTGGTTACGGTCGATGCCAGTAATATCATATACGTCGTTCACTAACTGCAAATAATTAATAGTGCGAGATATTGTCATGCCTTTCGACGGACCACGATCATATCTAACATATTCTGAATCTTGTAATATATTGCCTCCCCAATACAACAAAACTTTAATTGACATACCTTAAAATAAACACAAATTTAATAAATTAGTACAGTATATATAATATTATGAAATTTAATTATTTGTATAACAACATACCTGCAGAGAAAATATTCACGGATTCTGAAGAGAATTTGAATTTTCACGAATTCTGAAGAGAATTTGTTCGAAAGCCGAAGAGAATTTGTTATATTTCAAAAGGAGTAACATTTCAGTTTTATAGACAAAGTTTTTTATTATTGTCGCCATCTAAAATGGCGACATTAAATAAAAAAATATTTTTTTTTTTTTTGTCGCCATCTTAGATGGCGACAATATTTAAAAACAAAAAAAAAATCTGTCTTTATATACCGACATCGGTAAAACAATTATTTTTTAATATAATGTCGTCATCTAACATGGCGACATCTTTTAAAAAATTAAAAGATGTCGCCATGTCAGATGGCGACTTCCGAAAATAATATTTTTTTTTAAGATTTTTATGGATGTCGCCATGTCAGATGGCGACTTCAATTGAAGTCGCCATCTGACATGGCGTCATCGGAAAAATAATACTTTTTTTTATAATTTTTGTTGAAGTCGCCATGTCAGATGGCGACTTCAAATGAAGTCGCCATCTGACATGGCGACATCAAAAAATAATAGTTTTTTTAATATTTTTTGTAGAAGTCGCCATGTGAGATGGCGACTTCAAATGAAGTCGCCATCTCACATGGCGACTTAGGTCACTTTAATAATAGAAAAAAAAAACGATTATTTTGTTAAATACTTTAATTTTTTCGATTATTTAGTTAAAAAACCCTCTGTTTTTACAGTTAATTAGTTAACGATGGTTAGCAAGAAGTTAGGAGATGAGCTGTACAAAGAAAGAAAGTTTACTGCGCTTACTTTTCTTATGTACAAAGATTCTGATGTCTGGCCCGAAACAGTTCTATGAAATGGCGGGCCATTTTGCAGAGATCAGTAAAGATCTAGTCGAGGATGTGAGTGGTGCAAATGTTAAGTCTCAAAGGTGGATTTGAGGATCCAATGAACTCTCTCTTGTGTGTGAATCAATTGTGAGCTATGGCACCAGATGATCTTGATGATTTGCTCTTGTGAGTTGCTTTACTTTATTTGTCTTCTAAGTCAGCCTCAGTTAGTATGTATGATGTCTCGTTCAGTATGAAAGCTGTTTTTAAGCTTCTAAATTAATGAATGATGCATGAATAAAAGTATAAGTATGTGCAATGGCACACAGATTTGTTTTCATAGATCGATTGCCTCCCTGGGTTTGTTTCAGCTTCAAGATTGTCATCTATATTTGTTAGCTAAAATTGTGTGTGCTTGTGTTTGGATCATATGTGATAATTGAAAATTTTGAGGAAAAAAAATCACTATAGAATTTCAAATGTGCATCTTGTCCTATTTTACATAATCGTAATCCGAATCAAACTTTGTTGTACTTGTATTTCTGTCCCATATTAAATCTGCTAATTCGATTGCTGAAACCTTCCAACACTAGCATCCTCACGGCCTCGGTCCCTTGTTCAAGAGCATCATCCACCTATTTTAACAGAAAATGGAGTGTTACAACCATTCTCAAATTCTATTCGGTTCAATCAACGATCTAACTAGTTGAATTCCGGATTCACATGTGCATGGTTTGCTAAAATCCGAAATTTTGAAACTTCTTGAAAAGATGGAAACTACTTGAAGGCCTGTAATTAAATAACATTGAAAGAAAAAGTAATAATATGTATACATGTGGCTCGAACTGCAGTAGCTCAACGAGCACTCAAACTCTAAGATTGTAAAATTCATGCTCCAGTTCAACTCTTATAGTCATTTGACGAGCTACTCCCTGATCGATTATCATTCCATTATGTGCATTACATATTGGGACCGGTATTGAACCCACATGATAATATAAGCAACATGTTCGCTCGGTACAGTGAGCATGGTACAGTGAGCAAAGTAGTGAAAAACAAGTGTGCATTGCTAAGGTCTACAATAGCAAAACCATAAAGTACCATGTTGAAATCATCTTGACCATTTCCATGTACCTGCCTTCGCTCTAAGGGGCTGAATTTCTGAAGAAGATAGGCCTTCATGTCCATGGTACCTGGTGGATTCCCAACACCTGCAGCATATAAAATCACATTCACTTAAGCTTTGCATGTAAACTTGATTGTCATGATGTTAGAACCAGAACCAAGAACTGGTGTCAAGAGACGAACCTATGCAAAACCGAGGAAATTCACGGAGACCATCTAAATGCTCCATAACACTCTTCACTCTGTAGCAAAATGAAAGACACAGTAAGTTTATTTTAGTTTACTACATGCAGAGAAGATATGAATTCTAAAATCTGACCCGTTACTTTTGAATTTATGAAAGAACACTTCAGAAGCATCTACGACTCAAACTGATCTCCGGAAAATAGTTACTAGGCTAGAAACAATGCCATATTTTATATAGGCATGTTTTTTTTGTTCGAAAAGCGTTCATTCACGAAGACAGGAATGACATTCCAATTTAACCAAATCTCATCATTTGTGAAGGGATTTGCTGCAACAATGTTTTTCACACGTAAACAATTGGAAAATACCCATTGTGATGACCATGTCCTCCTTTGGGCTGTAGCCTCAAAACTCCATTTGGCAAGCTCATTTCATCATAAACCTGTAAGCATTGTTAAAAAAGTAGCCTCAAATTAAAAAGAAAATGTGATGTGATAGTTCTGATGTTCATTTTCCAATTAATAAACTAAGAATAAAATTAATCTACTATAGCAAATTTAAAATAAATGCTGACCAGCAGGATGTGTCGCAAAGGTACTTGATAATAACCAGCGAGTGGTCCAACCTGATGGGATAAGAAAGACAATGTTACTTTATTTAGTAGATTCATGATCAAGACTTCATTCTATTCCGCGTAAAGAAAATGGGAGTATGTATGTCATATATTCTGCTATATACATAATATCCAGGTAATATCGAATGATAACCATGGTAATTTGCTAACCGCCTCAAAAAGGCAATCAACATAAACTACTAGAGATATGTACAGAAATCAAACTTAGATCATGATTGACCTAATGAAATTTTTCAGCCCCTGCATCCATGCATTCGGATCATAATCAGTATAGCATTGTCAAGCAGACGCCTAATGATATTTTCAAATTTACTAGGAAACACAGAGGCTTTCTACTGTTATTGTTAAAGACAATTATGCTAGTATTGTAGATTTTATAAAAATAAAAAGAAGACAGAACACAACTGATGTTTCGACCACGCCTATACAGAAGTATTGTTCCCTCCTAATATCTCCCATCTTAAAATTGAAAAGATAACTAAATAAATAAGAAAGACACAATTCAGCAAAGGAAAGAGACCAGTGAGAACATACCGACTCGCCACTAAAATTCATATATGTCTGAGGCTTGGCCAATAAAATAGGAACCTCTCCTATGAAACCTGCAGCATAATCGTTAAAACATGAAATTTAATCAATAAAAATTTGCAATGGCGGAACAAAATCTATATAATATAAGTTCAATTTTATTTGCTTTATGTTTTCTAGGGGGTAAAACATAATAAAACACAAAAAGTGGCTAAATAATCACCTATTCCAATCAATGCTTTGGACTGTATGGTGTTCATCAAAATTCCTTCGGCTTGAGAGATGCGATCAATCATTTCAAACCCAATCTATTTCCACAGAGTCCAAGAATCAACATTAAATATAAATCCCATTTAAACCAAAATGGAACTCTACAAAACCAATTAAAGAGCAACACATGAAGGAAAATTAGAAAAAATGCAAGCCAATGAGCAGAATAAATACATTATGCCGGGTTCCGTGATACTTGTTTCCAGGGTTCCCCAATCCAGCAATCAACCATGGAGTATACTCGGTCTTTACTTCTTTGAGCTCTGGCAATGAAGCTGAAACTCGAAGTCTAGTTGAAGTTAAATGTTTTGGGGAAAAAAGGGGAATTTCGATCCTCGGATAAGATATGTAACTTGAGGAGTTATTTGGGGAAAATACTGCAGAAAGCATTGATCAACCTGAAAATATAAATTTGCTATCATGTAAGATCAGCGGTGCATAGCTTCAAACGCCCAGAAGATCAACTAATTTAATGCAAAATGGATGCAAAACAATGAAAACGAGCAAAATGGAAGAAAAATACCCAAATTTTGACAATAGTTCGAAGTGGTAAAAATAAAACTATGAAAAACGCCATGCCCAAGAATCACACAAACAAAAACAACACATGGGTAGGGGAAGAGGGTGGATTCTCGCACAATTTTTCTAATGTACACAGGTAAGTAGCACACAGCTTCAAATTTCGAACAGGCAAAAATGATATTTTTTTAAAAAAAGTCTACCAATTCAATGCGAAATGAAAATAAACTATGAAACCAAGCAAAAAAACGAGAAGAATCGAAATGGGTCGGTAATACAAAATCAATGAAAAGCATGTTGAAGAATCTCACCCAAACAAAAACAAGGAGCACGAGATAAGCGGGAAGAGTGACAGACCTTTATCTACTTTTATAAACCAAATATTAGTTTGAATTACGGCGGAGCAGAAACATTAAACTACAGAAGAGAAGTAAGCACGGATTTCTATTACAGGCCCAGGCAGGAACAAGACTAGATAGAGGTGACAGCTTGGGCTGGCAACTGAGAGGATTAGAAATGGAGGCGAACTACCGGAGTTCTATGGATATATGTAATTTTCTTTCTTTTGAACATATATTATATTATTTTTAATATGAATAAAAACATTTTAATTTAGGAATAAAAAATATATTTTAGGAGTATGATATTACGTTGTCAATGTCTTATTTTAGTCGATTTTTTTAGTTTAAATTAAGGATAAACTCACGAAAATTCTAAAACCTAAACTTTTTTTTATAAATCCACTCCTCTTATCAACTATTCTATTTTCTAACTCCCCACAATATCACTTTCATTTTAATCTTAACTCCATACCTCACACAATTTTACCAATTTACCCTTACAAGTTGGAAAGGGATTAATTGTTTCATATTCGCTAAAGTTCGAATTACTTTTCAAATTTGACCCAAAGTTTTCCATTTTTTTTTAATAACCCAGTCCTATCGCAATATGGTATCAGATCATAAGTTTATTCTGGAAATATCATAATAATATTTTAATAGTAATATCCTTGAACGGAGAAGACAATACACAAGAATATGGATACGAATGTTTGAAGTGCAGAGGTGGTACTTCAAAAATTGGAAGAACTAAATCAGGAACATCTGGCCGAAGCTAAACGCTTCAACCAGAAATGAAAATACTACGAGAAGTCGGTGCTAGCCAAGCTAGCATATATCAGTATCAACAAGAAGAGAAATTAGCGAGGAACCTTTACATGATGAACATCAAACTTCAGTTCGAGTTATCCGAAGCTCAGGAAGAAGACCATCTTGAACACGACCCCATGATTACAGATCCAAACAACCTAACAGGATCCGAACCATACGACTAGGATGTGAGAACCAACCTTTCGAGAAATTGAGCCGGATACTTCTAAGATGTCCCAAGATCTTAGATAGATCCAGAAGACAGTGCAGCGTTATGCATACTTACAATATCATGTCCCTGCACAGATCCATCAGATATAAAGTCAGATGAAGATCATGATTAAACATCAGGAGGAAATCCTTGAAAACCTTCGAGATGTTCAAACCCGAGTCAAAGAATTGGAATCACGACCAAGTTCTTTAGGAAGAAGGAAATGAGGGTGGTTATCATCGTCCTATGGAACAAAACCCCTTTTACATCAAAAGGGGAAAGCATAGGAGGTCCAAAGGCCTTTGACGGAGACTGAAAAAATGTTTGCGGTCCTAAGAGAAGATCCAATACTCCATAAAAAGTAATGTAAAGAATCAACATGGAAGATCTACGTGATCTTGCAGATTCGTTTGCAGGATTGAATCTTGTAGACTTCAAAACAAATCAAGTTGGTGGAATTTCTCTACTTCCACCACTACAAGAGAGTTTCAGGTCAAACAATCCACCACCCGATGGAGATCAAAGAATGCCCCACCAAGATGATTTTACCACTGAAGTAAACTTAGATACCTCATTTGGAGTAATGAGTCGTTCCCGCATGCCAGACATACATCAAACGCCTTACGGGAAATCTCAATTGGATCCAATACATCCATATGGACTTATGCTCAACATGGATATCTTGGATTTTAAAATCGAGAAGTTCTTATTGATGAATGGGCTTCAGCCATGAGAATCGCAACAAGAATGCTTGATCTAGTTAAAGAAGGATTCATATTACTCCTTAATATGAGTATGGAAGGATCAGCCAAAATTGCATGGGAACTCTCAGACACAGGTACCAAGGAAGAAGTTATAGACGGATAATCCCTAAAAGCAATTATCGACAAGATGGCTAAATTCTTTAAAATCTGTTTCATTGGAGTTGGTTACTTCGAAGGAATGGAGCAAGAGAAAGCGATAAAATATACACAAGCTCTATATAGCCTGGAACTACATGATATCTGTTATATAGACGAGTACATCAAACTCTTCACAGAGTACATATGTAAGCCAAAGATGACAGAACAGGATGCAACCGAGCTGTTCTTTGCCAAAATACCGAGTCCATGGAGAAAATGCTTATCCAGGAATATACACAGCAACGGAGACGAAGGAGAATGTCATTTCTTAAAATGAAGCTTGTGGAGTGGTGCTATCAAACGAAACTCCAAAAGAAGTACAAGAAGCTAAGAGGAATCAACAAAACAGCTCATCTTCGTTGTACGCGGAATGATATATCTACAATCATCGTAAACTACCCACAAAGGCGGAAGATGAAAAAGCACAGAAATCATCATTATACCTGAGGAAGTAGTTCGAGAAGGAGTAGGTCTTCATGGATACCTAGAAAGTTCTGGTCAAAGCAAAAAGCCCGAAGTTACAGATTAGGGCAAATATCAGGACCAACAAATAATAGAACCTCGTCAACGGGTTCTAATCAAGCAAATCTAGCAGAGCACCGATGAAGAGGACTTTCAGACGCAATCATACTCTTGAGAATGAAAGTTTTAAAGATTGTAACTGCTGGACATGCGGAGCAAGATGACATATCTCTACATATTGTCCAGAAAACAAAAACCGATGAGTAAGACAGTTCGAGCATACCAAGGAGTTCGATGATGTTGTTTATTTCCAGGACTTGGAGCAGGTGTATCAGTTTGAGGATATTCCCTCATATGAAAGCATATGCGAAGACGAGATCTATTCTGATAATGTAGGTGAATCCAGTTCAGAATCAGAGTGAATGAGAGTTCCTTCAACACATGATAAGAGAAGAGTCGTCATGATTTTTCTCTCATACCACTGCTTATCATAAAACTCTTATGAGGATCATGAAAGATGATGGATTTACAATTGGAGCAATGGAAAAAGCCATGCATATGATTGGTCTTTGAAACAAAAAGCATCAGATTATTTATAAGGTGACAACAGGTGAATTTGCGATCCCGATGAAATTCACGGGAAACCAAATTGAGATGCAATTAATCCATTACAGAGAAATCCATGAGATTAAAACAAGGTGAGAAGAGAAGTTGTTATCACACTCTCATGGATTCATATCGGAGCCATTAGAGTTATTATCAAAGCAACTTTCAAGGAAGGAATTGATTCACCCCTCAATCTGGTGATCTTTGACAAGAGAATCCCGAACCTTAAAGATTCTTGTTTGGGAGCAGTTGTAGGAAATTTGTATGCCAGAAAGATGGCTTTCAACATCTATCCCAGAATTGCATTCAGTTTAGGAGATCGAGACTTCAACAAGGTCTTTACTCTTCATTAAGACTTTAAAAGATACGATTTTATGAAATAAGGGAATATGCCTTACTCGATAACCTTCAAGGTGTCTTACGGGCTCTCGAATACACATCATTCAGAAGTATTCTTGAGAAAGGAATTCATCGAAGTCCCCAGAATCTTTGAAGATTTCGCTAAAGTAATATTCCCATATATCATTAATACTCCGACAATTGGAGAGATTGTGCGTTTATCATGTACGCCCAAATTAACCCCACTCAATCCTCAAGATTGATAACAATAATGTAGTTGTGTGAGTAGGGATCGATCCCACGAGGAGGTGTGAATTCTTGTGTTAATGAAAATCAAAACAAAAACAATTAAAAGATAAGATGGAGTTCTGAGTGAATTATACTAATTAAATTAAAACCAAAGATTAAACTAATAAAAATGATTCTTGGTATCGGCTGACTCTTCCTTGGATATTATCATCTATTTCATCGATTCACAAAAGACTCAAATTTTCATATGAATATTCATCATTGGACGTTTAATCAAATAATCAAAGTCCTATCACACCTTACATTTAGTTAAGTAGCCCAAGCATTCTAGTTTAACCTTTATCAAACAATCAATCAAAATACAATCGATTATGATTTAAATAGGTGATAGCATATGAACTAGTGAGATTAATGAAACTAAACAACATAATCCAAGCGTCTATGTTAATCTAGTCAACTGTTCTTCTTAAGAATTTAACAAACTCACAAACGAAAATTCATCAATCTTAGTTGCTTCGTAAATTAGAGGGATCAAACGTTTCTGTATTTGATATCTAATTTGGCATTAGATTTCATGCAAGTTATTATGTTGTCAATCCAATAAAGAAACACAACAATTATGGCAATAAAAATCAGAAAAACCATTGATACTCAAAAAAAATTGATAAACAAAAGCGTATGAATCTCCCCAAGATAAATAAATCCAAGGATTTGTCTTCCTCAACCAAGAATTAAAACTTAGCTACAAATAATCTAAGGAAAACGATAAATAAAAACAAAGGAAAGAAAACTAATCCGATCTCCGCTCGTCGAAGTTGTCAATCCCGCTTTCGCTTCGATCTTTGTAGCCGTCTTCAACAAAATTGAAAGAGAAATTATCAAACTAGTCTAAACTATTCTACCTACTCTACCTAGATGATTCTAAGGTCTGATTTTCGTGCATATATGTATAGAGAGGTTGATGGGATAGGTTAGAGTCCATGTAGGAAGGAAATAAATCAAGAATCCAAAGTTTCTAAAACTCTGCTAGCGATCGATCGGTATAAGCAAGCGATCGATCGCTAGCTTTATTTTTTTCGGCGGATCTTTGGGCGACCGATCGCCCTTTTTGTAGCGATCGATCTCTTGGCTCCAGTAGACTTTGGCGATCAATCGCCCCTTTTGTAGCGATCAATCACTTGCTCGCATATTTTTTTGCTCAATTTTCTGTCCATAGGCGATCGATCTCCTCTTCCATGTGATCGATCTCTTCTCCAAAATTACTTTTTAAGCCTTTTTCTTGATCTACCTTGAGTTCTTATCATCTCCAAATCTTTTCTTGATCTTTATTCGCCATTGTTAGCTCAATTTCTTCGATTTCACCTACATTTACACAAAGATATGATTAGGTAGCATATGTATCTAATTAACCATCGAAACATACCAAATCGTAGATAATTAAGCTCAATAGATGTGTCTATTTCTAGTCACATCAAACTCCCCAATACTTAATATTTACTCGACCTAGAGTAAATCAGACAAAACTACAATATTTTTGCTTGGCTCATAGTATCATAACAAATTAACTTAACCTCACTTTAACACCTCAACAATTATAAACATGCATATTAATGAAAGGCGGTGAAAAGTTAAAAGTGGAACAAATTCAATCCCTAAACATTTCATACCTAACGAAGCAGTGAACGTGCTTGTGTGGTCATAAACAAGTGTCATGTACAAATTATAGGTCAAATAGATGCAAAACCCACAATAGCTTAAGTCATACACTAACACAAGTATACGCTCACTTGCACACTCTTCTCCACTATCTTAGTCACTTGCAAACATGAATCAAGTAGGTCTTAATTAGCTTGTAGCTTGACCTAGATTTTGGCCTATGAAAGAAAGGTAAGGATGTATTAAGCAAGAGAGTAAGATGATATGTACAATTTAAACTTCTCTTCTTGCATGAATTTTCACACCTTGTATGTTTTTGCAAGGTATATTTCAATCTTTTCTCTTTTGTGTCTTGGCTCCCCTTGGAGTCATATTTTTATTTATTTTCTCAAGGCATCCCTTTTCTTTCATATGTTTCATTCTTTTGATAATGAAGCTCACAAACATTTGATTCAAGATAAAAACAAGTGCATGTGAATGAAACACATCATACTCCCATCAAAGGTATGGATCAAATTCATATTTAGGCTTAAGTCACAAGTAATCACTTGGGCTTGCATCATTGTCATGCTCATGTTATCTAGTCTTTTGTTCAATGCCTCAATTAGAGCGGCCAAGGCAGTGACTTCGCTCACTTGATGAATTCCAGCCTGCTTCTTTGGCACGTTTCTTTCGAACTGCCATTGACAGCTATTAGTAGCCATCTCCTCCAACAGTGTATAGGCTTCCTCCGGCGTCTTTCTCATAACAGTACCTCCTGATGCTGCATCAATCATAGAACGATTATCAGAAAATAGACCGTTATAGAAAGTTTGTACATGCAATCAGATGGGAAGGCAATGATGTGGGCATCTCCTCAGTAAGTCCTTGAAGCACTCCCATGCCTCATATAGTGTTTCAGGATCATGTTGTGCAAATGTAATGATATCATTTCGTATCTTAGCAGTCTTTGATGGTGGGAGTATTTTGACAAGAAAGCTTGCACCATCCCATCCCAAGTAGTAATTGATCATGTAGGCAATGAATGCAACCATGATTCAGCTTTATTATTTAAAGAGAAAGGAAATAACAGTAACCTGATGGCATCGTCGGTAACGTCATTATGCTTGAAAGTGTCGCAGATTTCCAAGAGTTTGATATGTGAGTGTTGGGATCATCAGTGGCTGATCCCCCGAACTGCACCGAGTGCTGGATCATTTGTATGATTGCATGCTTGATTTCAAAGTTGTTCGCTTGTACGCTTGGTGTCAGGATCGATTCCGGGGGAGGGTTGTCATTCCACACCCGAGTTCAACCAACTTGAGCTTCAATAGCTCGTGTTCTTGAATTAATGCACCGAGAGATTATATCGAGTTCGATTACAAAATCGAGCGGAAGACACTCGACATAACCCGCTCTAAAACCGATTAAACATTTGAAAGGCATTTTAAAGACATGCAATTAAAGTAAATAAACAAGCATTTGTTTATGGAAGTTCGAAGGTGGTGTAATCCTTCTACGTCTCCCCTTTTTCCACCTCATGGAAGGATTCCACTAGAAGACTTGGATTTATACAATCCCGTTGTACAAACCCGATCCAGTTGGGAATGCCCCATCCAACTAGAACTCCTAGCAACTCAACTACGTATGTTCTTTAATGTCTCACATACAAATACCTCTCATCGGTTGTGATAAATCATCAACCGTTACAATGATATTCACTCATCTATTAAGCTCTCAAATACAATGAATAGAGTGAATACAAAGGCACAAATGATTCCATAATGAATCTGATACAGCAAGGTAAGAGGTGCCAAAGGTTTGAGGAGCGCTCTTCATTTAGCAACTTTTGTCTTCTAAGTTCCTCAATTGAATCCCAAGTGGGTTTGCTTTGGAAGGCTTGGATTGATATTCAATCAGCTGTTATTGGGCTTCCAAATCATGTATATATAGCCCCAAGTAATGATATATACGTTAGACACAAGAATATGCCCGTTGGAGAAGGTTCTGCACCATTTCCGAGCTTGCAACGGTCATATTCTGGTTTCTGGGCTCTTTGTATTTCGGACCGGACTGGTCTGGTCTGCTGGTCTGGTTAGCTGGTCTGCTCAGCTGGTCTGGTTCAGTCTGATCTGGTTCAGTCTGGTCTGCTCAGCTGGTCTGGTTCAGTCTGGTCTGTTCAGCTGGTCTGGTACAGTCTGGTCTGCTCAGCTGGTCTGGTGTAGTCTGGTCTGCTCAGCTGGTCTGGTTCAGTTTGGGCAGATTAGTCTGGACAATCAACTTGATACAAAACAGGTTGATAAACTTGCTCTTCTGATCTGTTGCTTGTAGCTCTTGATTCTTTGATTTCTGGGCAAAGTGATATACATAAAAGTTGTAGCCATTTCTCTTAGCTTTCCACGGAATCAAGAATCGCTCGATTTCGAGTTTGTATGAGAGAATTATGCTCGAAATACGAGGTGATGCTCCTGCTGTCTGTTTGCTGGATGCAGCAGCACATGGCGTGAATTGCAAAAGCTTTTTGGCCATCTTAACTTCCGATTCAGTCTTTGACTTCCAAAGATGACTTGTAGATCTTTATCTTTGCTTTCCAACTCATACTGAATCATCTCGTTCCGATAAGCGAGCTGAGAGTTATGGCCAACAGACCGACAGTCGCTTGCTGTAACAGCTTGCAGTTTCTTCGCGGTACATCTCGATCTTGCATGCGTCTTTTCTCCTTGATAACATTCGAACTAGCCACTCTGTTGTGAAATATGACTTTTAGTATTTGAGTTGGCTGTTCAATCTCTTTGGAAGCGCGCCATTTAGATATCCGAGCTATGAGATATGATCGAAACAATCCGCTCTGCCAGAATTTCAGTCTTGGTCCAGCTTGATATTTTGAAACTACTTCTTTGTAATTCATCAAGCTTCTAATCATGATCTATGAACTGCACACTTGATGAATTATGTTAGCCACACAATAACAAGTTTTGTTAACATCAAAACCAAGATTATTCGGGTTTCCAAAACCAAACACTTGGTCTTGAAATACTAGACAATGATCCATGGAACGAATGATGAGTGTAATCCATGAGTGATCGTCTATTAGGCACCTTTTCGTTCCGTCTTTCATCTCTTCGACCTCATCCTTCATTATTTTCAGCCATTGCTCGAACTTCTCTTAGTCTCCTAAGAAGAGTTCTTTCAATTTCAGGGTCAAAAGGCTTGAGTGTCGGTCATTCACTTCTTATCATGCTCTAGGGATTAATAACTTGCAAAAATCCAACCAAATTGATGACAGTAATAGAGTAGTAAAAAGGGGAAAAAATTGAAAACAGCAAAAAGAAAATGGCTAAATTGCAGTAACTAATCTAGTATGATATTACTTAAACTAGTCCCCGGCAACGGCGCCAAAAACTTGATCCCTAATTATTTAAACAATTATTTTCTCGTGTGGCATGATTATACCGCAAGTTCATGGTGTCAAGTTTAAGTATAGTAGATTAAAAGTATGAGTGTCGAACCCACGAGGACTAGAAAGTAAGTACCACGTTCAATTAGATTAACTATATTTAGCCTACGATTATAGAGTGATTATTAAACTAAATTCACTAAAACACAATAATTAACCAAATGCAGCAATGTATACTGAAAAGATATGATAAAAACGATTATCAAGACGTCGGTTCACCCGTGAAATCCTCCACAATTTTCCTATTAATTAAGATTCAAAATCTTACGTTATAAGAAGATGAGTTTTCCTATTGCATTTGTTATACTATGGTCAAGCTATAACAAGTCTAGTATTAATGTTATAATAAACCACTCTCGTGTCCTTATTGAACGATTAATGTTAAAAACGATTTGTGAAAACTACTAGCCTTCGATTTTGGTAAATCTATAACTATCACATGTGTGCTAGATTTTAATTGGTCCGTCTCACAAAGAAAACCCACGGCCTAATTTACTATGTCGTATCGTAATTTTGTACGGTCAAGTTAATTACGATTACCAAATTCATGCAAAAGGTAGCTAATCTTTTGAAAGCATTAAAAAGGTAAATTATGTGCAAAGATTGTAAAAACTTAATCAAAAACTAATATTCAAATCATGGGGTCAAACACGGGATCCCCTAGGCTTGACAAACAAGCCTAGCCAACAACCATCATCAAATAATCATGCATAAATATGTTTTTCAACAATTTCAACATGAAAATCTGAACATAAAAATAAACAAGATTAGAAATACGAATAAACGAGGTCGTCACTCCGTGCGTTGCTCTGTCGTTCCGTCTCTTGCGTTGCTCTTGCTTCTTCAATGGCTTGAGGTGTTTTTGGATGGATGTGGGATGAAGGAGGTTGCTCATAGGTCTGAATTATGGTGTGTAAAAATCCAGAAATTCATCCAAGAGGATGTATTTATAGTAGATAGGAAAATCAACTTCCTTGTAGGACACAAACTCTTAAAAGGGAATTTTGTTTTTCAGAAACTTCGCTGGGCGATAAATCGAGCATGACTTCTCAATCGATCGAGCGCTCTTCCTTCGCGTTACTCAAACTTTCTGCCTTCGTCGACCGATTGAACAAGGCTGGCGATCGATCGATCGTCTTCAACTTTTGTTTTTCAAAACAACCTGTCAAGCCCGATCGATCGAGCAATGCATCTCGATCGATCGGTGCTTTGAATTTCCACATTTGTGCTTTTTGTTGGTCGGTTTGGTCTTTTTTCATCATTTTCGCTCATTTCCTCCACTTTTATGTACTTTTACCTAAATTCCTCAAACATATAAATATATACCAAACACATATAATATCATCCCAGAATCATAATAAATTGAACATCAATTCATAGCAAAATAAGTGTAAAAATCACACTTATCAATGAGCCATTGGCCAAGGGCCACAATCAATAGGTCATGACCAATGGGCCACATGCCATGGGCCACAGACAATGGGTCACGGGCCATTGGCAACATGCCAATAATAATTAATAATTTCATATGTAATAACGTAAAAGATGTACATCTTTCACAAAAAAATATGTCTTTACCGAGAGTTGCACCAGTACATAAAAATGTATATATTTTCACAAAAAAAAAGTCTTCTTTCAATTTAATATTAGAATTAATTAATCAAAATTTGATTTCTAAAATCAAAAATTTAATTCTTCTAAGCCCAAGTTGCCCATAGTGCTCAATAAATCATCAAGACTTTTAAATAATAATGCACAAACCTATCTTGAGCCTAAGTCTTTCTTTCATCGTTTTAATCATACACATTAGGCTATGAGACAATTGTCACGGGTCATATGCAAATTGACACTTGCTACCGGCCAATTGCCACTGACAACGGGCAATGTGTCATGTGCTAATTGCCATGGGGAATGTGGCAATTACAAAATGCCATATGCACATTACCACGGGCCAAGAGTCATGGGCTATAGACCAAATGCCACATGAAATGTGACAATTGTCAAAAGCCATATGCAAATTGTCACATGCCACGTGCTAATTGCAATGGGTCATGGGCCAATTTCACAAGACATGGGCCAATGACAACAGGCCACGTGCCACAATCAATAAGCCATGGCCAATGAGCCACATGACATAGACCACGAGCCATTGGCAAGATCAATAATAATTAATAATTTAATATATAATAACGTAAAAGATTTACATCTTTTTCACACAAAAAAATATGTATTTCCCGAGAGTTGAATCACTACATAAAAGATGTCCATCTTTTCACATTTAAAATGTGTCCTTTCAATTTAATTTCAAAATTAATTATTTAATTAACAATTAGGTTATGCAATTTAGCCTCATATTTTTTTCAAAACCAAATCACTAGTTTGAAGAAATGAACAATTCCTAAAGTACAAACATCAATTCTAACACTGATGATCCAATTAACTCAAAATTTTATATTAACTACAATTATCAATAAATAGTTCCAAAACGTAAAATTTTCAAATAAAATTGGCAAATAATTGTGATACACTCGTGACAAATAAATTTCAATCACACATAAATAAACCAAACCATTCACCATAAATATTGGATAAAAACCTATAATATGTAAAATTAAGTAGATCAAATGGAGTTCACAATATTGTGGAAAACATAAAGAGAATCTTACTGGTAGCATATGAGTGAAGAAACTATAATATCATAAAATAGAAAATTATAAGCTCACACAAATTTCATTACAACAAAATCATTTCAAGGGTAAATAAAATCAAGTTTGAAACAAATAGCAAAGGTTTATATGTAAAAATAACAGGAATATCTGCAGATGTAATAAATATTAAATAATGATATATGAATTGAATAATTGAAAATATAAAAAAAAAATCATGCGTTACGTACTTGAAGTTCTAAAAAAAATAACCTTCAAACTGAGATAGAGAGTACATGCTAAATAATTGAGCGATAATCGGTGCAAAACAAAACTAACTCAACAATTCAATAAATTAGCCCAGTATGCACTTCTTTTCTATTTTATCATAAAAGAAGAAATAATCCAATAGTTTTTGGCAATCCAATGTGTCCCTAATATAGATTAATTGAAAAAGCGATAAAATGATTCGAGCTTTGAGGAATAACTGAGCAACAAAGAAAGCCGATGACATTCTCCCGTTGGACAACGGATTGTTGACAACGACGCTGGGTTCCGTTATTTCTGATTCATATTCTCGATTTTTCATTCTTCTCGGCAGTTCTGCACCAAAAAAGAAAAAAGAAAAAAGAAAAACACAATCAAATTATTAAGCATTTGGAGAAGATCCTATAAAGGAAAGAATACAGTTTCTTTATTAGATTGAAGGGTAAGTTTTTGAAATAGAAGCAGTTTCTGTTTTGAAAATGGGAGTAGGTGAGATATTAGCTTTATCATGAAGAGAAAAATGAAAGAGTCTTAACTTGATGGCGTGCCGTTGTGTTTGAAAGTGTCACAAATCTCCAAGAAATTTGAGATATGAGCATTGTGGTCATCAGTGGCCGATCTCCCAAACCGGACTGAGTGTTGGATCATTTGTATGATGGCGGGCTTGATCTCGAAATTTTTTGCCTGAATATTTGGTCTAGTGATGCTAAACAATGATCAATGGAACGAGGGTTGAGCATAGTCAATGAGTGATCGTAGAATAGGTGCATCCTCGTTCCTATGTTCATCATCTCCATCTTCCTTGGTTGTTTTTTCGGATCAGTAGACTCAAATGTAGGCTTGATACTCTTTGGCATACACCAAGAAGATAACTACTTGCAAAAATCAACAAAAGAAGAAACAGTAGCAGTGAAAAATGGTAAAATCGAAAACAAAAACAAATGGCTAAATTACAGTAACTAATCTCGTATGATATTGCTTAAACTAGCTCCCGGCAACGACGCCAAAATCTTGATTGTCATTTTTTAACAATAACTTTCCAGTTGTGTATGGTAATATCCGCAAGTGCAAGATTGATCGTCGCTTTTTTCCTCAGTTGAGAACGATTAACCCGATAGTGCACGGTTGTCAAGATTTAGTATATAAAATATGAAGTAAAGGTTGTCGATCCCACATGGACTAGTATAGCAAGTACCAAACTCAATCAGTTTAATTATATTTAGCTAGCGAATATTTGGTGAAAATTATGGAATAGTTTTAAAAGTAAACAAAGAATTCAACTCTCAATCAACAAGCGCACAAAAACGAAAAAATCAATAGAGAAAATTTATCAAGATTTTGGTTCACCGATGTTATCCTCTAAAATTCTTTCAATAGTATTGATTAATTATCCATATGATTATAAGGTTACGAGTTCTCCGATTTTATCTAATATACTCCTTCGAGCTTTATTAAACCTAACATCAATCGGTGCAAGGCCACCGATCGATCAGTGTAAGACCACCGATCGATCGGTGGCTCATTTTCTTCCAAAGTTGAGTTTTCGTCGTTTCTTCGATCGGTTTGCTCGTTCGAGTCATTTTTCATCATTTTTCGCTTAATTCATCCACTTTCGTGCACTTCAACATTGATTCCTGAACACATGCAAAAACAACACAAAAAGCATAATATCGTCCATGAATCAACATAAAAAGCATTTAAAATTCTTGTTAGTGCATCAATGTCTAATCGTGCATCATGAGTAAAAATTCTGAAATTCTTCAATCGTGCATCATGGGTAAAAAAATCTTATGCAATTATGGTGCACGATTTTCCAATGTTAGTGCATCAATGTCCAATCGTGCATCACAATATTAAAATTTTTTGCACCAAAAGATTAAAAATCATACACCAACATTACAATTTTTAACCTTTGGTGTACGATTTTTAACATTGTGGTGCACGAGGTTGTGCACTTGATTTTTATAATGGGGGTGCACGATTTTAAACATTGTGTTGCACGATTTTTAACATGCTGCCCGATTTTTTAACATGCTGCACGATTTTTTAAATTGGGTGCACGATTTTTGTAAAGGTGGTGCACTTGATTTTTGTAATGAGGGTCCACGACTTTTAAAATTGTGGTGTACGATTTTTTAACATTCTGCCTTAGTTTTTTAACATGATGCACGATTTTTAAAATTCGGTGCACTATTTTTTTAAAGGTGGTGCACTTGATTTTTGTAATGAGGGTGAACGAATTTTAAAAATTGTGGTGCACGATTTTTTAACATGCTGCTGCACAATTTTTGTAATTGGGTGCACAATTTTTTGTCAATGTGGTACATTTGATTTTTGTAATAGAGGTGCGCGATGTTTGTAATGGTGATGCACGATTTTTGTAAGCGGGGTGCACGATTTTTGTAAGCGGGGTGCACGATTTTTGTTATCGGGGTACACGATTTTAAACATTATGGTGCACGAGTTTTTAATATGTACGGTTTTTTAACATGTTGCTCCACAATTATTGCAATTGGGTGCACGATTTTTTGTGATGGCGATGCACGATTTTTTGTGACGGGGATGCACGATTTTTTAACATCTCGGTGCACGATTATTTAATATGGCGATGCACGATTTTGAACATTGTGGTGCACGATTTTTTAACATGCACCTTTTTTTAACATTTGCTACACAATTTTTTCAAATGGGTGAACGATCTTTTGTGATGTGGGTGCACGATTTTTTAACATGTTAGTGCACGATTTTTTAACATGGTGATACACGATTTATGTAATGATGTTGCACGTTCTGAAGTCAGATCCGGAAAATTGTTAAGGTTTCCAAGAGGGTGAGCAGTCCCGCCTGAGGCTGATGTTGGTCCTGGTTGAGTTGATCAAGCTTTTTCTATCGTCGGAGCTGAATTTAGATCCGATAATTGTTAGGGTTTTCGAGTTTTGTAGCAGTGGCCATCGTGCATTAACTTCCATGAACGTGGAGTTGATAATTTTTTTTGGTTGGAATGATGCTTTGAAAATATTGAATAAGGAGTTGCAGTTGAATGTATTGATAAAAAAATTGATGATGATGTTTGTTTGCGGGGAATGAATTTGACGAGAGGATGAGAAGAATGGAGGAGAAGTGTGTAAATTGAAGGCTGTACATTGAAGAAAAAACACTATGACCCTTTTTGTAATTTTACCCCAAAATAGACCTATGTGAACTTAAGTTATTTTGGCCGACTAAAATTAATTATGTTCCATCAGTTGGTATCGGCCCATAAGTACCCCTTAATTTACAGAGCTTTTATGTT
Organism: Haberlea rhodopensis; assembly: GCA_907163345.1. Lineage (NCBI taxonomy): Eukaryota > Viridiplantae > Streptophyta > Magnoliopsida > Lamiales > Gesneriaceae > Haberlea > Haberlea rhodopensis. The sequence continues at coordinate 2,445,285 of CAJQUN010000060.1, forward strand.
AACCTCAAGGAGAGCCCATTTGACATGACCCAGATTTTGGCCCAGAAAGAAAAATCAAACGGCCAATCAGGCTTAAATGAAGCCGTAATTGCTCTGGTGTCTCTGTTGTGCTTCCTTCTCCGCTCCCGCAGCAACAAGAGACACTGCGACTACAAAGCTGCCTGTCCAGGAAAAAGGTAAACTTGTTCCCTCTCTCGGTATTCAATGAACCCACTCAGTGTGTTTAAAGATTTTCTCTGGTATCTTAGTATCAACAGAACCTTTACGTCTTGTGATGTCAAACTTTGGTTAGGATGGTTTTTGGCTTACGGAAAACAGCTTTGGGGAGAGCATTCTCATCATATTGGAAAAATGATTTTACTTTTTTCCTTTGATAATTTTTGTCTTGAAATTATTAGTTACATGTTTTTTTTATAACAAAATTGTCCTGTAATTCTACTTTTGCGGCAAAACTAGAACGTGACTACTCAGAATAGTAGGAACCTAAACAGCAAGATCTGTTTTTTAAATTTTCAGCTAAAAGTCCAGCATCGAAATAGAAAATGGCAGAATCAATTTGCAGGACACTTCGAGACGGTGGTTTGGAAGGAGAGCATGCACCAGCACTCATTATAAAGGACACGATTCGCTGTCCCCTAGGCCCCTTTGTTTTAGATCATATCCTTTCCCAAGTCTGCTCCTTCATTCTGTCCCACAAAACTCAATCAAAGTCAGGATGGTCATTCAAATTATAATTTTACGTTCTGAATTATATTATAATATTTATAAACCAATTATTTTCTATTTTTGTAGAGGTATTGTGTTGGTTGCGTTGTCCCGTAGTCCAATATATTATGAAGAATTATTGAAGAGCCAAGGATATGATGTTGCCTCATCCAGTACATGGTTTGAAGTCTGAACCTTTTGTTTTCAATCTTTATAAAGATTGTTCGATAAATTAGGTTGAGAATATTAGTTATTTTTGGAAATTTAAACAGGATTAAGGTTTTGGACTGCTATTCAGATCCGTTTGGTTGGAAAAGAAAGCTTGTGGAGAATGGGATTGTTGAAAACCGTACCACTGGATCTTCAATTATGGTTCGATTGTGCGAAAATGTTGAGGAGTTGGAGAAATTATCCTCATCGATTGTCGAACTGGGGAAAGGTTAGTACTTGAATATTCTGCTCCTTCACTGTCTATTACTTAAATAGTTGGTTTATTATAAAGAAAAATTCCATAAAATGTGGTGAAATTGTGTGCGCAGAAATGGTTGGAGATGGAAAAGGACGTTTTGTGGTTGCCATAGACTCGGTAATTTGGCTTCTGTCAGAAGATTTTTTAAAATTGTTGCGAAGTGAAATTACATGTGTCGTTAGGCTAATGCCAGAACTAACTAATTTCTCTAGCACAATTTTTGTTGTGACTCGTATTCACTGTATTAAAAATGTGGGTTGACAGTTGAATTCTCAAGTCTTTTTATTGAAGTTTACTCTCCTATATGAAGGTAAATTCATTTTCGACATTGTGAATCGGGTTTCGTTATTAATATATTTTAAGGAGTTTGAATAAATAAAATTTGAAGTTTATCCTTTTGGAACATTTGACAATTTGTTTCCCTGCTCATTTTTGCTTTGCTGGTATGCAACTCGTGAGCTTCCATTTTCTTTCCAGGTCAGCGAGATGCTAAGACTTACCTCTCTCACATCTGTTGCTGTGCTTTTAAGCAAACTTCGGAGCCATGGTATGCAGGTTTTTATAGGAATTAGTAAAAAAATGATGACGACGAAGTTCCACACTAATTTTTAATTTACTTGCATAAACTTTAAATTCGAAGATGCAAAAGTAGCACACATATTTTTTGCTGCCAACTCTAAATAAAATTATGGCGTTGGTTCTTAATCTTAATAGAAATGTTTTCCTTGAAACCAATCTTGTAAAATCTGAAGCATATGATATTTTATTCCTGATTGCAGATCATGTATCTTCCTTGTTTTGTCTATTACATTCGGACCTGCACGACAATGGGATTACTGCTGCTCTGGAGTATATGTCCTCTATGCAGGCAAGTATAGAACCAATGGATCGCTTTGTGGATGAACAGAAGGGAAATTCTGGGAATCTTTCTTGGATGGAACAAAATTTAAGGAGAGGAAAGTTCTGTGTGCGTTTCAAACGCAGAAATGGACGTGTCAGAGTGATGGTATAACCTCCCCCAACGTGGCTCAAAGAAGTTGATATGCATATGTATCTCTGTCTTTTTGGTTTATTTATTTTGTGAGCTCAAACTAGATGATCATCTTATATTATCCATCTTTTGTTTTAGCATGAAGAGTTTCGTGTTGAGAAATCAGGCATCAAATTTTCACCTGTTCCGTCTGAAGATGATATAATTTCTCAAAGTATCGTGCCTAAGGTTGGTGGAGCATTTAATCTGTGTTGAAACTTGGTTAATATATTATTGTCTAATCTTAAAGTTACTCACACTTTAGCGTCTAATTCTACAATAAGCCAAACAACAGTACACCTTATGAAGGGAGATACCACCATATAATTTTGGCAATCACGTAAATGAGAAAAAAAAAGTCCAAAGGGGTCACAGCTATTCTTTGTCCTTGGCAGGTCCAGTTCAATTTACAGTTGTCTGAGAAGGAGCGAAATGATCGGGCAAAAGTTGTCCTTCCGTTTGAGCACCAGGGTGTGTACATTTTGAAGTGTAAATACTACTATGTTTTTCCTTGTTTTATCGAATATAAGTTTGATTTTGAATGTGCAGTAAGTTTTTTCTTTATTTTTTTTTTCCATTGTTCTGTTTGTTGTAAGTTTTATCGGTAATGTTTACATATGACATCAAGGAAACGGCAAAAATATTCAAATTTATGATGGTCGGAAACCTCTTGATGCTGGTGAAGAAGGGATGAAAAATGCTTCTGATGAGAGAGTGCAGGCATTGGATTCTTCAAAAGGCGACATTGTCTATTTTCGTGACTCAGATGATGAGATGCCAGATTCAGACGAGGATCCGGATGATGATTTGGATATATGACTAGGAGATGGTGGACTTATATGAAGAAGTTCTGATTACTATGAAAAGGATTGTGGGTGTATTGATTGAATGTTCTGCGGGTCGGAGGTCATGTACCAGTACACTTACAGATGTTCACGAGGCCATGCTCGAGGATATAGTTTATGCTGCTGAGATTGGAAAAAATACATTAGATACAGGTTTGATGGATCCAGGATCATGAAGGTGATGGCTCCATATGGCTCATATACTGTTTCTTATTGATGTTCTCTTGGCATGCTTGTTCATTATACTTGTTCTCGCGAGGCCGCTCGCCTCTATCTGCCCAGATGCTTACATACATAAAGAAATTTTGCAGTAATTTATATTGTAAAACCTCCAATCCTAGAGATAGTAAATGTAACTCTGTTATTGGTTCATTACATGAAAATTGCTGCACATAATCAATGAAATTCTGTTACTTGGTGACTGTATTCCCATGTTTTCTGTTGTCTGCTTAGTTTTTTGGTGATAAAATGTACTAGGATTCCAATTGGTCAAAACAGCAGGCAAAGAGTAACAGAATGCCTCGTCTCTACATTGTTCAGCAGTCCATCATGATAAACCTGCCTGTTGAATGGAGCATACTCAGTCAAAACCCTCTCACAAACAGAAGATGCTAACTGGTAAATTACATCAATGCCTTCTGATTGAATGTTTGTCACGTAACAGTAACAGTGGAAGCGTCGCGTGGTGGTCTAGGTAAATTACACCGAGGGACGCCAGGGGGTCAAGGGGGTGGCAGCATGGCAAAAGCTATAGCAGAAGATTTGAAATAACGATCGCATTGATGTAATTTATCAATTCTGTGTGGAAGATGGAACCTTGCTGCAAAAAGATCAACAGTTAACAATGGAGCCAAGCAGAAGCCAATGTCATCTCACTTGAGAACATTTTAGCCATACCAGGAAACTGAACAAATCATAAGAATTTCAGTTCGAAGTTTGATTACTGGTTTTTCTAAAAAATAACTAGAGTAATAAACCCAAAGAATAGATTGTATTACAAATAGGTATTTACTAGTAAAAACACACCTTTGGTAACCAGTATTTACTTGCAGATATCAATCGAATAATGTTAGGCGTCCATGACAGATATAGGAGATGAGCATATAATGTTCCAAGAACCATATGGGTATGCGGACTGATTGCCACTAGTTTCTTAGTCTGCATTCAGATGACGGAAAGAAATTTAAGTTTGTACTTCATTACAAAACAACAACAACTACTATTACTAATAAGTATTTAATCTCAATGAATTATGGTTGGCTACATGAACAATATAGATAATCAAGTCGGGTCGAACACATGTGTCAGTCTTCTCCAAACGCTTCTATCAGTCAAAATATCTTTTGTAATCCACTTGCACTCAAAGTATTTGCGTATAACTTCGAGACAAGTCTTCTTTGGTCCTCCTCTCGCTCTCGTGAATTGGCCGAAATTCATGGACTCCGCTCGATGCAGAGGTTCAATGCTGCGCTACGTCGAACATGACCAAACCAACGTAAGCGATTTTCTTGCATCTTCTATTCTATACAAGCTACACCAACTTCAGCTCGAATATCTTCGTTCCTTATTTTACTCTTATGGTCTTACCGCACATCCAAAGAAGCATACACATTTCTGCCACACTTATCTTTTGGATGTGATTCCTCTTGGGTGCCTAGCATTCCGTCCCATACAACATTTTCGGTCTAACGGCGGTTCTATCAAATTTTCTCTTCAACTTCAAAGAGATATTACGATAGCATAGAACTCCAGTGGCCTTTCTCTATTTCAAGCAGCCAGCCATAATCATGTGGTTAACGTCATTGTCAATATCTCATTTTGGATAGCTGAACCTAGGTATTGAAACTTATTGCTCATCGATACCTCTTGACCACTGAGTGCTACAACACCGAATCCCAAAAGGTACGACCACTAAATCTTCACTCCATGTATTTTGTTTTAGTCCTACTTAATCTAAAACCTTTTTATTCCAACATCTCTCTCCATAACTCCAACTTGTCATTTACCCCAGTCATTGTCTGGTCGATTAACACAACATCGTCAGCAAAAAGTATGTTCCAAGGTAATTCAGTCTTTATGTCTTTTGTTATCTCATCCATCACTAGGGTGAACAGGAAATGACTCAAAGCAGATCCTTGATGCAATCCGATATCGAGAACTCACTACTGCACGTTCTCACATTGGATGCTACTTCGTCGTATATGTCCTTGATTATATTGACATACTTGATGTGAACTTTTTTCTTCATCAAAGCTCATCATAATATCTACATTGATACTTTATCGTAGGCCTTCTCCAAGCTATAAAGATCATATGCAGATCGTTACTCCTCTCACGATAGCGCTCGACAACATGACGAAGCATATGAATATCTTTCGTAGTTGACCGTCCTGACATGAATCTAAATTGGTTCTCCGATACCTTAACCTACAAGCATTATTTAAATCAGAATAACATGTCATGCTCGTTCATTGATTTCAGTTACCAAATGCCGAGGAAGTTCGGAAAATTGGTTAGAAGGTTAGTGTGTTTACAATCTCTGCTTGAGGTGCTACGAACATACAACTATAAAATGGAAGTACAGCTACTGTACCCATTGTAGATCCAGTAAACTGAAAAAGAAAAGGGAAAAAGATAAACCGGAATATGTTGATATAGTTTTATGTATAATTTTCAAAAAGATGATCATACCAACATCGGTACCTCATCAGTTAGCCTCAAATTGGCTTCAAAATTTTTATTAAAAACGCAACACTTGTATCTATACTATATTATAATATCTAAACACTTTAAATTATCTATTTTGGTATGATCATTGTTATATACTAAAAAACCATGTATTGCTTTATTAATAGCTGTGAGATGAGATAAAAGGATAATATTGAAAAATCACCCAAATAAGCTTTATTTTTAATTGGTTGTGAGTTTTTTATTTATTTGTAACATTTCCTTTGTATTTTCAGTATTTTCATGTTGATAGTAGAGCCCTTATGAATGATTGATTTGATATTATTATCGATGTATAATATACATATATTATGTTACATACACAAAAAACACATATGAGTCGGCGTCTAGTTAAAATAAGATTTAACCATCTTCTTATACCAAAAAGACATTTAATGTGAAAGTCCAACGTTATGGGATAAGCACGAGTGACGTGAGAGGCGGGTTTGTTGGACCTATTTCGCCCACAGACCTCAATACCAGAAACCAATTGCCTGTTTTACTTTTCCACAAAAAACTTCCAGAAAACCAGGAGAAAATGCAGATGGGGCCCACTCCACCTCAACGATATGTGGCGATTCGATCACACCCTGACAATCTCACGCGCTGCCCACGTTGTTTCTTCCTTTATATGGTTTGTTTGATGATGCTTTTAAGCGTAGTTGCCCTTAAGGGCATCATCACCGTTCATTTGTAATCTTTTTTTTAAAAAGAAAAAAAGATTATAAATGAATGGTGGATTATGTCCCTGATAGCAGTGCCCTTAAAGGGCAGCAACAATAAAATCTCTTTAGGTTTGTTTGATGAATTATTAATAAAAAAAAATCAACAACTCACGGTTTTTTCTTAATCGTCAATCAAATATGATTGATTTTCACATTTTTTTAAATCTTTTTTTTAATTGTTTTTTACTCTATTTTTTTATTCCTTACAAAAAACTATCACAAGGGTGTCTTTCCGAGAAAGGAAAAGCTTATATTGGTGCGTGGTTTCAAGTTTTAGGGGTGAGAATGGGAGCTCCATACGTGTTAATTTTTAACATATTATTTTATGAATAATTATAATTTAATGTGATGCAGCCCCCAATTCCATGAATGTGGAAACTTTGTTTATTTGTTAAAAAACAAAAAAAACCATCCCCTTGGATTTAGTGGAAGGGGAGGCCCTCGGACTCCAATTTTATGAGAAATTTTGGGTTCATTCTTCATGAAGGTAGGTTTTAGTCTATTCTTTTGTAATTTGTATATTTTTTAAACACTACTGACCATACCAAACAACTGCATGCCATCCCCAAGTTTCTACTTTCCAAAACTTTGATAAATAATTCTTGGAAAATAAAAAAAACACATGCAACATTTAAATTTTATTGGTTTTTTTATGTATAATGAAATTGCAAGAATTACTAAGGGTGGTGTGTTTACGATTGCTTATTCAAAGCACTTCTGTGTTGTTTTTTCTTAAAATTGGAAAAAGTTAATTTTAAGCAAAAGCATTGAGTATTTGTTATTTAAATAAAAAAACAGCTTAAAACTTAATTTAATTACGAAATTGCCACAAAACAACTTAAAGCAGTCAAAAGCATGTCATGACATGTTTATCTGCTTCTGTTTTTTTCTGCTTATTTTTAGAGAAGTAATAGCAGAAGCAAATAAATAAAACACCCAAAAACTGTTTTTTTTTATCTGAAAAGCAGATAAACAGTTTTCATAAACAATTACAAACACCTACTAAATAATTGAGTGTACAAGCAGCTTACAAGTTACCGTATATATATATAAACCCTTCATTTTCCACCCTAACCCAAATATACTTGTACTTATCACCTTCATCTCAATTTCTCATAGCAATTTAAACAAGAAATTGTACTAAAGACCGCAAAATTTAATCTAAAACATACTGCCCTGGAACGATGCGGCTGAGTTGTAATGGATGTCGAGTGCTACGCAAAGGCTGTAGCGATAACTGCAGCATAAGGCCTTGCCTTGAGTGGATCAAAACTTCAGACTCCCAAGCAAGCGCCACCGTCTTCCTCGCCAAGTTTTACGGCCGCGCCGGACTCATGAATCTCATTAATGACGGCCCCCAACACCTTCGCCCCGGTATCCATTTTTCTTCATTAATGCAAATTTGAACCTACTAACTAGCCTGATGGAAATTTTGACGGATTAATATTTGTTGTCAGCTATATTCAAGTCCTTGCTTTACGAAGCATGTGGGAGGATTGTAAACCCCATTAACGGATCGGTTGGGTTGCTCTGGTCCGGAAGCTGGCAGCTCTGCGAGAACGCCGTTGCCGCGGTTCTGGACGGGTCTCCAATAACCCGAATGGCTACAGATGCTGCCAAGACGAAAAACGGGCAGCCTCTCAAGGTCCACGACATCAGGCACGTGAACAAGGAAGACAATATGTCCGGGTTCGGTGAGCTGAACCGGGTCAGAAAACGGTGCAGGTTCAAGAGAGTTGGGAAGGCGAAGAAGAGTCGGGTATCGGCTGCGTCCGGAGACGAGTCGGTGAACAGGTCTCCGAGCCATGAGTCATCTTTAAGCCACCAGTTTGAGGCTGCGGGGGGGAATGTAGAGAGGGAGAGCTTGTCTTCCACGGAGGCTGATCATATACCTGGAGCCGAGACAACGATAGATTCCGGTGAAGGTGGCTGCCTTTTAGTCGCTGATTGTGAAATTGAGCTGGATCTGACTCTGGGTTTGGAGCCGTTTAAGCGATGTGAGAAGCCGAGGGAGTTGAAGTAAAGGCTTTCAATTCGGTTCGGCTGAGGACGCAAGTGGGTTCTGTAAAATGGAGCTGGGTCTTGATTATGCGGAGTCGTGAGATCAAGTCAATTTTGACGGCTGAGATCAACTCTTTCATCTTTCTTCCCCCTAGTGCTTTACCTTAATGCCATTGAAGAGATGTAGAAACTGTAGTAGTGTACATGAGTAGAGTAGGAGGGGACGAGAATGGATGTTTTAGTCGTTTTTGTCTTGCCTACCATATTGGGTACAATCTATGGGGTAGATTCCACCACAAATTAGAAATATTCACATGAGAATATTTCTAGTGATGGTGGGATCTATCACATATAGTGGTGCCTATAAAAGTAGCCAAGATGGTCCGGTTTTAGGCCATCTCCAACCCTGCACCAAAAATGGCTTCAATGCCATTTTGGTGCAGGGTTGACTCTCCAACCCTGCGCTATTCCCAGCGCCATTTCTGGCGCGGCGCTGGGAAAATGGCGCAGCACTGTAGCTGCGCCATTTCTGGCGCAGCAGTTTTACTTTTTTTTTAATTTTTTATATACTTATATTATTTATTATACTATTTATATTGTTTTTCATATATTTTAATCGTTTTTATTATATAATTTTTGAAAAATTTAAAATTATTAATGTTTATAGTATTTAAAACTTTGTAATTAATATTTTTAAAAATTAAATTTATTTTAATTATTATAAATGAAACTAAAACATGCTAAAAAAATTATAAAATTAAATTATTCATGATGTTTAAATATACAATTAATTTAAAAATTACTTAATTTAATAATACACGTAAAATAAATCGAAAAAAATAATTATTATAAATGAAATTAAAAGGAATATTATAAGGAATATTCCTTTTGAAGTAAAGTTTGGAGTAGATGGGTTGGAGATGAGTTTTGTGTTTGGTGCAGAAATTGCACTATTTTGGTGCAAAACCTGCGCTAAAATGAATTTTTGGGTTGGAGATGGCCTTAGTCCAATGAAATTTTCATTAAATTCGTAAGGTATTTCCTTGTTCTACACATCAATTTTTTTTTAAAAAAGATAAAATAAGTACTCATTTTATTATTAATTTAATATTATATCTACATATACTAACTTTAAAAATCTCTTTCTTTGAAAGGAGACGACTACTCCTATACTAACTTCCAATGGCCCAACTTTGGCCTATATTTCTGGTTGAAATGCAAGCTTATATAAATAAAATATTATTATCCTATATTAGGAAAAATAAATGAGTGAACCCTTTTGTGACAATTAAGTTGTTTGCCTAGCTAGTGATCCATTTAGTATTGATTAGGTTTGCCAAATTTTAGTCCTTTCAACAAATACAGTAACTTGTTTATTTCCGGCCACATTGAGCTATCACAATGACTTCAATATCCACAGATTTCGCATACAATCAATGACGGTTCGAACTTTTTAGAGGTCTTAAGAAAAATTATAAAAACCAAATCTTTACAAACTAAGGTGTTGTATCATATCATTCACTTTAATATAATATTCCAATTGAGTCTTTAATTTCTGCTTTTACAACTTCTTTTAAGACTTTTAGCTCCGAACCATCAAATATCAGAACGCATATCATGCTTAAGAAAATTCAAGATCAAGACATTTTTTTTCGAAATCATAATAAATATAGAAATTTAATCTGTCAAGACTAATTAAAAAACCAAATATGTATTCATATTTTGAAAATAATTCAACTCTAGCATGTATCGAAAAGATTGACCGATCTACTATGTAATAAAAAGAATCAATTTTGAACGATCCCTCCGCATATTTCGACTCATCAACATTTTCATAATTTTCATCAATTTGCTTCTTTCGATAGCAATGGAATGTTGGTTCTATTTTCATTTACATTGCCACTTGTTTAGATGAATCCAAACCATCTTTGAGATTCTAACTACATAATTAGTAAGCTTAAAAATAGGGGGACTTATTGCCAACAAAGGGGAATAAAGCAAATGTTTTAATTGCTTTGTGGCTCACCTTCTCATGCCTACGATGTGGTCCTTATTCCTTCCATTCTCAAAATTATTTGGTAAAACTATTTGCATATGATTTTGGAGTAGTAAGTTATAAAATTTTAGTTTTTAAAAGCAACATTCAAGATATGTTCAAGTGTTTTTTCGAACACTATCTTCTTCTTTCATGCGTTGTTAAATGTCGAATAGGAACAAAGTATTAACATGACATTATAAGGAGAATTGTAGGTTTCGATAGGTTAAATTGCATTCCATGTCATGTACTCTGTAGCGTTGCCAACAAACAAATAGAAATTCAATCTTCTATTAAGCAAATTCGATCTCACTCAAGTTCCAAAGATTCGAAGAATTAGAGAGGGAAATTAAAAAGAATTTTGGGAAAGGGTCTGCATACTCAATCCTTGTCTTCTGCATTCATAGCTAACTAATAACACTTGTAAATGGCATGGTTGTGTTCATATCAGGGCCTTAATAGAGTTAGAAATGTATTGTCAAACTAAAGTTATCACACACTGTGTTTGTAATGTGTGCGAATTTCACCGCCCCGACACTCAAAGCTTGACCCCGAAAGCATGCTCGAGCTACACAAACTTGATTGCAAAATCAAGATAGTGTCGTGCTTTGACAAAACGGCCAGGCGCAAGCAGCTCCGTAGGACTAGAAAGTAAGCCACAAACCGAAAACAAATAGAATTTGCTACAAAAGCCTGCTAATGGGGTATTCATGCTTATGAGAACATGGTAATGTAATAAGGTAATAGCCAAAATAGGATTAGTTTTGGCTAGAGCGCCCAAATCTCAGTTCCAACGTACTTCTTAATTCTTTTCAAACCATTCCTCTATTGTACATTGGCTAGTGGCATGCCAAAATCAAGTTTAAGAATACATTGTTTTGATATCATCTTGAAGTTATTTTCAACATAATTCGAATCATCTCAAACTGAGACAAAGCTAATTCAAACATCACATCCATGGTAACACAAGCAATTCAAAAAACACCGCACAAAAACTTAAACCACCATCTCCCATAAAACTTGAACAATGATACAGGAGACCTAAAAATTTCATCAATATTTATCACAAATTTCTGAAAAACTCACATGAAAATTTTAAAGTCTCTTTGTCCAGTTAGGAGACCGCCTCTCTCAGTCCCTGGGTCTGCTCTGAATCATACCAAAAGAGGGGTCAATACCTGAAAAACTTACTAAGAAAAGTTTCCTCCACTCTGCTGCCACAAATTAATGATATCAGTGGCTTGATTGAGCAGAACAACCATCTGTTTCTGGGAAATCCAAGGCTTACTCTCCAGCAAAACCTTAAGCTCTTCCCACGCATCTTTCCTTGGCCAAAAATAATACGGGCTCAAAGGAACAGTCCCATAGCCTCCCGCAATCACTTGATCTAAAGCTATACCAATGTTCTTTTCCATCCAAATGAATTTCAAAACAACCCTTGGTCTCTCCATTGGCTTCACCAAAACTCCCAGCTTCTCCTTCACTCTTTGATTATCGTAAACATCATGATTCTTATTATCCAAGATCGATAATTCTTGAGTGGTATAGGGAGATGAAACACGGATTTTGAAGGGTTTGAGTTCGATTTTGCTGGGTGGGGGTTGTTGATAAGAAAAAGGTGGAGTCTTTAAGGTCAAAAAGTTTGAATCTTTGGGGAGTTTTGATATGAGAAAAAGGTTTGATGGGATTCTTGTAGTGGGTTGAGAGCACACAGGTGTTAACATTTTGTCCGGTGCTGGAAGAATTAGACGAGGGAGCGGAGCTCTGAGAAGAAAATAGCTCTGGACTGCGCCTGTTAAACTGCTCTCCGTTGCAATTGCAAGGAATCAAGGCAATGTTTGTTTATACTTTCTAATGTTAATAAATATTTTTCATTTTTCCAACTTTACAAAAATACAATTTTATTATTTTCCTTCAGAATTTAGATATAGGTAATTATTATTTACTGTTTAAATGTTTATTAGTCTAAACAATATTTTTTCATACTGTTTTTTTGTTGTATTTTGACGAAATTTTTGAAAAGAATCTTACGTAGTTCCAAATACAATTTCCAATTTCAAGGAAATGAAAACAAATATTAAATTTCTCTTGTTTGATATCTCCCAGTGTTAATAATTATTTTATGTCTATCAAAAAAGAATCTACTATAAAAATAAAATAACAAATTTGCCGTAACATACATGTCATTTTTATTAAGATGGTTTTTTTATATATTCTTTTTTAAAAAAATTTTGTGTTCGAGCATAGATGTTAAAATAAAGTAATAGATTACATCTATGTGATTTACAAATAAGCAGTTTACTCATTCGATTTTGAAATAACAATTTACCCCTCTGTGATTTGAAAATAGACTGTTTACCCCATATGATTTGTGAATAAGTGCAAAAATTCTCCCTCCATGTATCCTATATTTTTTCTAACCACGGGGATAAAACGCCTATTTTGAAAATTACATTGGATAAACTGTTTATTTACAAATCATTAGAGATAAAATATCAATAAAGGATACCATAGAATAAAATGTCTAATTTACAAACCATATAGAGTAAGTATCTATTATCGATATCACACTAGGTAAATTATCAATAACTCTAAATTTTAATATGAAACAATAAGCAGAAACCATACAAAATACACCTCAAAAATGTGCCACCCCTAAAGGGTGGCACAATTTTGAGGTGGTGTATCTCCCGGTCTTCGGCCCGAGCTGTATGAGGCAGAAAGTCGTCCCACGTACGGTTCAGTTTTTTGACTTTCTGACTATTTTAAGTTTGTTTCCAAAAGAACACATCCATATGAATATTTTTCGAAAAATATAGAGACCAAATCATAGCATACCCTTCCTCCCTTTCATAAGATGACATTGTTACTACCAAACAATTAATTTGATTGATTTTAATATGCAATATTAAAAAAAATTGAACCAATTTATCTGTAATTCTGTGCAGTTTACTTTATATTAAATTAGGTGGCCGACAAAGAAAACACCGGTGTTAAAAATATCGATGTAGTAAACAGGTAGTCGACGGGAAGAAATAATTCAACTCAATGCACGAGAATAGCCGTTCATGTGAAAAAGCTAGAGAAAAGCAAGAGCACGTACCACCTAATGTGTATCAAATGAAATCTTATGTACTATACTGAGAGCACATAAAGAAGAAAAGCTCAAACTTCAATAAGTCATTTACAAAATGAATTACGACAGACTAAATTGTAGGATCATCCTTAAAACATTTCAAATACCGAAAAATAATAACGCATTTTCTTGTATTTAAATGAGCGAGAAGGATCTGTTTTAAGACCAGGCTTCGACGTAATACTTCCCGGCCTTTTCCAGTGCTCGAATCCACCTCGAAGCAACCTCTTTCGAAACCCCAATTTCAGCAGAAACGATATCTTCAAATGCCGATAATACATCAGAAGGCATCTTATTAGACGATCCAGCAACGTATACAGAAGCACCTTGACTAAGCAAATTCCATACCTTGGTGCTTTGCTCCATCATTTTGTGTTGCACGTACACTTTCTGTGGCTGGTCCCTTGAAAATGCAGCATAGAACCCTCCACCCTTGTCTTCGGATAGTACTCCTCCGTTGAGTGAATGTTTCATCCAAAAATCTCGATAGAGAAAGTCATTATCCTGATTTCTACATCCGAAGAAAAAAATGATAGGAGCAGTTGGGCCAGATTCATTTTGAAGCGCCCTTTCTTCCACAAATCCACGAAAAGGTGCACATCCCGTTCCAGGACCAATAAGGATGAGAGGAAGGGACGGTGGTGGAAGAGGAAGAGAACCTTTCTTAAACCACGCTGCTATAAGTACATCTGTTAAAGATTAAATAAAATTTGTGAAAGTAAATGAACAAGAAATTAAGATTTTCTTGGTATAATAGATCCAAGTCAGAATATGATAATGTACTCACTCTGCTGAGGATCAAGACTGGCTAGCCATGAGGAGCAAAGACCTGAACGCTTCCTCTTGTATGGGGTCGTCCATGTCACCACACTTATCGTTAAGTGCACTTGATTCGGATGAGCTGAATGACAAGAAGAGATGGAGAAGGCCCTTAATTTTAATGGAGGAACCAACTGTACCAACCATTCGAAGGGCATTTGCACAGAAGGGAAATCCTCCAAAACCTACACTACAACGACCAGTGAAAAATGAGTATGAATGAATGGTAGAAAATAATTTTGCTGGAAAAGGGTTACTAACTTTTCCTCATTTTTTTAATATAAATAAAGAAGCATTTGAACACTATCAAAGGGCACGTTATCTGAAAACATGGAAATATTACCTATTATATCTCTGATATAATAAATATTTACAGTCGAGTGCTTTTATTTTTTCCTTCGTTCATATAAGAAAGAAATCACAGTTTATGCAAACAAATAAAATTATTTCCTTCATGCAAATGGCTAAGTGGTATATTTCCCAAATACAATAAGTCAGCAATATAAGTTGTAAACCAAGGACACTACCATTTTCCTGGAACAATATGAAACATCAAAGGAGAATATTGAACGTGTTGCCTTTTCTAGTGTAGATCGCATACTTTTGTGCAATTTATACGAAAAAAACATTGAAAAAGTTTCACATAAGAAAAAAGAAAATCTAAAGGATAAATGAATACAAACTATTAATCACAGAAAATTAACAATATCTTGTCACCTCTAAAACAGTCCTTCGCTCCTTCTGGTTGTACTGGTATAGATCATCTCGTCCTTCTGGCGAGGCAAAGTATTGGAGCCTTTCCTTCTCATGTTCAGCACTGGCAAAAAAACTCATGACCTAAAGAAGCTCATAGCTTAGAAACAGTACAACTAAATGTGTTTTGCAGCACTATTGTCTTGATAATAAAGCAGATGTGCAAGATTAAGATATCACGACACAGGATAAACCAATTAATCATGTCTTCGCCACTTCAGATGGACCGAAAACGTAACATAAATGATAACGTATATTAAATTTAAAATACCCTTATCCACTTATTTTGTTAATAGGCTACAACATACTAATATAAATAGGTACCAACATACTAAGTAATTATTAGTGAAATGGTTAAGCTAAAATCATACATTTACACTTCTGTTTAGTAACATAGTGATGATGGATGGGAAGAAGATTGCTTGAGGTCAGCCGACGGGCGCCGGTTTGGGACAAGGAGATGGTTGTTCAGGATAATTTGTCAAAGGAAAACATTCAAAGCAATTGGTATAGCTTACCTCAAAGAAGTAACGTCTAGGAGAAGCTGACGCCACATCCATATTTAGCTCAACAAAAGTTTTTAGTTTCACAGGGAACAGGGAGGTATTTATCCCAGCTTTATTCCCTTTAGCTCTCGGCTGAATCTAAAGACAAGTATTATAATGAAAATAAATTTAAAGAAGAACTAGTTAAACAAAACCAAATCCACTTTGATAAAGCACCAAGCAGCAATTTATCAAGGTAACCAGTGCCAAAGTCATGTGTAACATGTATGGACAATCGATGATTAAACAAGATGTAGAACATGAGCGATCAAGAGTGGATAAGATTACAGTTTATGATATTGGCACAAGAAAAAACACCCAAGAAAAACTACAAATGGAGAACTACATACAGTTATGTATAACTCAGGCTTCAAATTACAACGCTGTATGAAAGCATCTACCGCAGCAGAACTTTGACCTGGAAGAATCTCAAGAACATCGCCCACTTCATATTCTATTGACTGCAAACATGAATACAATGCAATAATAGAAAAGAATATATTTAATGATTTTAACACACATGATCAACGGATAAAAGAAAAATAGACAACTGCCTATTTGAGAAGGTTTGGCATGGCTTACGGATGAAACAGCTTCGAACTCAAAGTGGCGCACATCCTTCCCACTGCCCTCTCTACTCAATCGAAGATTCTTGGTCTATATTTAAAGACACAATTGATCACAAGGATGCAAATTCGAGATACATGACAAATGTTCATTTTGTCATATTTTCAAACAACTCAATACTCATGTTTACCAGCAGAAGAAGGTGCAACATATGGATACTTATATATGAGTTTCAAATAGATGGATGAACTGAAAAATAAATCATCTCATCCCTTTGGTACCCAAGCATTTCTTAAGAAAATTAATTAGTTGGGGAAAACTCAGTGCACATGAAACAAAATGCAAAGTCAAAGGTTTCCAGATCAACCTGTATCTGGAACACACTTCCATTAGCCCCTTAATCAACCAACAACAGAAAGCGTTTGAATGTTGTTAACAAGAATAAACAGGTAAGAGTTTTCGATCAAGTGCCAGCCAAGTGCTTTGTCATCACATTGTAACCAATCAAAAATCATGAATCAAAAGAAGTTGCTTTGGTAGCAGCACGTGTAACCCCATAAGATATTTGGTAGCTATATATACATAATTACAATTGAGTGTTCTTGTTAGTAAGTTGTGGGTAAATTATGGTCAAAATAGGCTTCTTGTGGCACAGTAAACCTTTTCAATTTCTTTTGGAAATACACCCCCTCAATTATTGTCCAGTCAAGGATTTAGTTCGAAGGAAGAAAAATATGCTATATTCCTGAAATTTGAAGAAACCATGAATAGTTTCTGAAAGCTTCAAAACATTTGAAGATGAAGAAAACACAACTAAAAGGTAAATTAGAATATTATGACAACTTTTTTACTGCTGAAGACAAAATACAACGCTAATACCATTTTCAGGAAGCACTCAGGCCTATTCTTCCCAGAATGTACTGCAGGAGTCATTGAACGAGACCTCTCAACCTGCATCTCGACATACTTCAAATCTGTACAGAGTTTTCACTTCAATACGATCTTATAGGGGCAGAAATGTAGACATATTTTTTTATAAAATAAAAACTTTTGATATCATCAATGTATTATTATATCTAGAATAACGAAACAATGCAAATGTGAAAGGCTAAGTGAACATGCCTGCGGCATTTGAAAGCGGTGGTACCCCTTCATTGGTGTCATGATATATAATTCGTGCTCTAGGTCGGTCAATTAAAGCTGCATCTGGATTGACAAAAACCGGACCATTTGGAAGTAATTTGGGATTCAGTTGATATAATATATTCCACAAGGAGGACATCCAGGGATCCAAAGCCCCTTCATACCTACAAATGAAATACTAATCACCTTTTTATGGGAATGAATAATTCAAACTATTCACATAAATTTGAGTAAATGAAAATTAAAAAGTAGAATATCTTAAAATAAGCAGGAAACAACAAAACGTGCACAAATCATCTGAGAGGCATGTATCATAGGAATGACCAGATGAACCATGAATTAGCATCACATTACAAGCTTTTTAGCAAGTGAAAATTAGCACCAAATGACACAGCCAGTAAAATACACCAACAAGACTAAAATTTCGCGTTCTACACATATATGGACTTCATACTAAACTTGACTTCATATATCAAGTGGAAATACTGAGCTAGGAGGAGTGGAATTCCTAATGTTAGATGCACGCTAAATAATTGCTCTGATATCCATAAAATGTTTATAATGAAACAGAAATGTCCTCTTGCAAAATGGCATTTTTCCCCTTTCCGTTCCCTGTTTATAACTCAAGCACTCTAAACTTGACTTCATATATGTGAGTTTATGAGAGGAAGAAAGATATCAGAATTGTATTCAATTAATTACTTAAACAATTACAAAGAGCCTCTTTAAATAAGAGGGGAAATAATACATAAAAGGAAATAATCTTTATAAAAGGAAAACATATAAAATCCCCAATAATCAGCATTGTAATCTGCCTAGTATCAATCAACACTCCCCCTCAAGTTGGTGCAAATATATCAGTCATGCCCAACTTGCTGACTTGATACTCAAATGGTTGCCTCAATAAACCTTTGGTGAGGATGTCTGCGACTTGTTGAATACTTGGAACAAATGGAATACAAATTGTCCCTTCTTCCACTTTCTCCTTTATGAAGTGTTTATCGATTTCTATATGTTTGGTTCTATCATGTAGAACTGGATTATGGGCAATGCTGATTGCTGATTTATTGTCACAGTAAAGCTTTATTGGCAAATCTATTGGCATTCTGATATCTTTCAAAACTCTTCTCAGCCACATTGTTTCGCATATTCCTTGGGCCATTGCTCTAAATTCAGCCTCAGCACTACTTCTTGCCACCACACTTTGTTTTTTGCTTCTCCAGGTGACGAGATTGCCCCACAGAAATGTACAGTACCCGGATGTAGATCTCCTGTCAACTATCGATCCTGCCCAATCAGCATCTGTATATGCCTCAATTCCTCTTCCTTCATATTTCTTGAACCACAGTCCTTTCCCAGGAGAATTTTTCAAATAACGAAGTATTCTATACACCGCATTAAGATGCTCTTCATAGGGAGAATGCATAAATTGACTAACCATGCTTACAGAAAAAGCAATGTCCGGACGTGTGTGAGATATGTTAGTTTTCCAACTAATCTTTGATATATTCCTGTGTCAACTGGTGTACCATCTTTTACTTCCCCAAGTTTAACATTTGTATAAATTGGGGTATCAGCAGGTCTACATCCACTCATCCCGGTTTCTTTCAATAGATCCAATATGTATTTTCTTTGTGACACAACGATTCCTTGTTTTGATCTGGCAACTTCCATCCCTAGGAAATATCTCAGTTGGCCGAGGTCTTTAATTTCAAATTCCAAAGCCAATTTTTGTTTCAGTCTCCCCATCTCTTCTACATCGTCCCCAGTTAGGATGATATCATCCACATACACGATCACTATAGATGTCTTGTTTGAAGATTTGATAAAAGAGTGTGGTCTGATTGTCCTTGAGTGTATCCTTGACTCTTAATAAATGATGTAAATCTTTCAAACCAAGCCCTTGGAGATTGTTTGAGACCATATAGCGATTTTTTTAACTTGCATACTTTGTCTCCAAACAATTTAGTAAACCCAGGTGGAGGTTCCATATATATTTCATCTTCCAAATCTCCATTTAAGAAGGCATTTTTCACGTCCAGTTGTTGTAATGTCCAGTCGAGATTGACAGCCACAGATAATAAGATCCGGATAGTATTTAATTTAGCAACTGGAGAAAATGTTTCGGAGTAATCAATCCCATATGTCTGAGTAAATCCTTTCGCAACCAATCGTGCCTTGTATCGTTCTAGAGATCCATCTGAGCCATATTTAATAGTAAACACCCATTTGCAGCCAACAATAGTCTTCCCTTTAGGTAAACATACTGATTCCCATGTGGTATTCTTTTCCAGAGCCCTCATTTCCTCAAGAACAGCTTCTTTCCACTCTGGAACTTTTAGAGCTTCATGAATATTGTTTGGAATAACCGCACTTGATGTTTTTGAGATAAAAGCACAATATGAGGGAGATAGATTTTTATATGACACAAAATTTGACAAAGGATGTTTAGTACATGTCCTGTTATTTTTCCTAAGGGCAATGGGAAGATCAAGATCATTGACAAGAATAGGTTCAGAAATATTAATATTACCTGGTAAAGGAGGATCATTGGAAATCTCATTTTGATTTTCTTGATTTAACCTCTTAGTAGATGATTGGTTATGTCTTGAGATATGGTCCTCTCGTTGTTTTGCCAGATGTTGCTTTGAGTAGACAATGCCTTTGAACCTTTTGTCAGCTATTTCTGTTTCATGTATGATATGATTTCCCGAGCTACCATTTGTGGAAATATTAGTGGTGCAAGGGACATCAATTTCAACAACAAATTCAGAACTCCCAGAATGTATCCCATCTTGATCATTTTTCTCCCCCTGAAGATGGGAATCTGCGTAATAGGATGATCCTTCAAAGAAAGTAACATCCATAGACACGAAATATTTTTTTGAAATTGGGTCGAAGCATTTATACCCTTTTTGACTATGAGGATATCCTACAAAAATACATTTCCGAGCACGAGGGTCCAGTTTGGAACGGGACGGATCGTTATTATGAACAAATGCCACACTTCCAAAGATTTTTAAAGGGATATCCAACGCGAGTCTGGAGTTTGGAAAGTAGTTAGTAAACATGCGAGGGGTGTTTGAAAATTTAAGATGCGGGTGGGAACACGATTAATTAAAAAAGTGGCAGTTAAAAGAGCATCTCCCCAAAGATAGTTAGGAACTTTAGTAGTAAAGAGTAAAGCCCTAACAATCTCAAGAAGATGCTTATTTTTTCGTTCGGCCACACCATTTTGCTGAGGGGTATGAGGACATGAACTTTGATGAATAATTCCTTCGGTAGTAAAAAACTGTCCCAACGCATTATTGAAGTACTCTTTCCCATTATCACTGCGAAAAATTTTAATTGACTTGTGAAATTGATGTTGAATCATTTGATAAAAATTAGTGAAAATAATTGCAACATCAGTTTTATCCTTTAACAAAAAAACCCAGGTAAGGCGAGTATGATCATCAATAAATGTAATAAACCAACGTTTGCCAGAAATAGTGGGTATTCTCGCAGGACCCCATACATCACTATGGATTAAAGTGAATGGTTGAGATGGTTTATAAGGTTGGAAGGAGAATATGGTATGACGATGCT
The DNA here is from genome assembly GCA_907163345.1 of Haberlea rhodopensis. Taxonomy (NCBI): domain Eukaryota; kingdom Viridiplantae; phylum Streptophyta; class Magnoliopsida; order Lamiales; family Gesneriaceae; genus Haberlea; species Haberlea rhodopensis. The sequence continues at coordinate 2,466,373 of CAJQUN010000060.1, forward strand.
TAGCAAGTTGACAAAATTCACACTGAAGATTAGAATGAATTTTATTCAAAAATAACTTTGGAAATAAAGTTTTTAAATAAGCAAAATTAAGATGTCCGAGTCTATAATGCCAAAGAAAAATATCATTAGTTCCAGAAACAGACATAGAGCTAAAGCAGGTTGATTGAGCATGCCTATCAAAGTTCGATCCAGAATGCAAGAGATATAAACCACCATCTTGCTTAGCATCCCCAATCATCATCCCCGAGGTTAAATCCTGAAATTGACAATGAGATGAATGAAAATTAGCTTGACAGTTGAAATCCTTAGTTACTTTGCTGATAGACAACAAATTGTAAGATAAGGAAGGAACATGCAAAACATCATTAAGAATTAAAGACTTGGAAATAGGGACAATCCCTTTCCCGGCAACAGGAGCAAATGACCCATTAGCAAGTCTAACTTGTTGATTTCCTGCACAAGGAATATATGTTGAAAAAAAAACGCGAAGACCCAGTCATATGATCGGTTGCTCCAGAATCTAAGATCCAGGAATTACCAAAATTTGTGCAGGTCAAGGCAGCGGAAGTATTTATACCTGACTGAGCAATAGAGCAAGAGGAATTATTAGGACCCAAAGATTTAAACATATTAGTCAAAAGCTCTAACTGGTCTTTTGTGAAAATGGGCTGTTGTGATTGAGAACTTGGGCCTGGGCCAGAGCTACCATTTGTGGGAAGATGCTGAGGTGATAAATTAACTGGGCCTGAACCAGAATTATTAACATGCAAGGCTTTGGATTCTTCAGTATATTTAACCTCACGCCCACTTCGTCTCTCATCAGTGCGCATGTCGCGACCACCACGCCGCTTCCAGTTCGAAGGTTTTCCGTGGATCTTCCAGCACGTCTCGGGATTGTGGTTCGGCCGGCGACAAACATCACACCAAAGACCCGATCGATTTCCGCCTGAGTCACCAGGGAAGTTGCGCGCGGCGAGGGCAGAGGAGTCACCAGGAAATCCACCATCTGTCGCGGGTTTGAGCATCACAAGGCGACGGAATTCTTCGCGGCGAACCTCAGAAAACACTTCACGGAGGCTGGGCAATGGTTTGCGACCAAGGAGACGTCCACGAACATCATCAAGTTCGGGATTTAAGCCTGCCAAGAAAACGAAGACGCGAGTTTGTTCAATTTTTTGTTTGTAACGCACAGCATCAGTGGGGCTATCCCATGCTTCATCTTCAAAGAGATCAAGTTCCTGCCACACCACAAGTAAATCATTGTAAAATGTGGTGACAGTACGTGGACCTTGCTGCATCTTCCACATCTTGGTGGTGAGCGCATACATTTGAGAATGGTTATCAAGATCGGAGTAGGTTTCCCGGATGGCCTCCCAGACATCTTTTACAGTGGGTAAGAAAAGAAATGGTTTTCCAATTGCTGGGGACATGGAATTAATTATCCAGGCAGTAACCATTGAGTTTTCAGATCTCCACTGATTGTAACGTGGATCGGTAATGGGTGGTGGTTTCGTTTCACCAGTGAGATGGCCCAATTTCCCTTTCCCATCGATTACCAAGCGAACGGATTGTGACCATTCGAGGTAATTAGTTCCATCCAGTTTATGGATAGTAATTTGAAGGGATTGGTCACTGGAGGGTACGATTGGAGGGGGGTTCTCCGTGACGGAGGAGCTGCCACTGGTGGTGGAGGAAGAAGCCCCATTGGTAGAGGAGGCAGTACCAACCATGGCAGCTTTAAAGTTCATGGCTCTGATACCATGTGAGTTTATGAGAGGAAGAAAGATATCAGAATTGTATTCAATTAATTACTTAAACAATTACAAAGAGCCTCTTTAAATAAGAGGGGAAATAATACATAAAAGGAAATAATCTTTATAAAAGGAAAACATATAAAATCCCCAATAATCAGCATTGTAATCTGCCTAGTATCAATCAACAATATACAAAGTGGAATGAGCTAGGAGGAGTGGAATTCTAATGTTAGATGCACGCTCTAAAAATTGGACTGATATCCATAAAATGTTTATAATGCAACAAAAATGTCCTCTTGCAAACTGACATTTTTTCCCTTTCCTCTCCCTGTAAATTATTACACGCTAACACCATTTGAACATTGAACTTGCATTCTTACTCGAATCCAAATGACATAAAAGTGCTCTCATTTCTCATATTTTATTGTTTTAAATGGGGGAAAGACAGAGCAAAGAAGATCGTGTATTCCAGCATACTTTAAGTTTGGAATAAACTTTACAAAGGGATAGAATGTATCGATCTTTGAGTCAGAAAATACACACAAGACCCGTTACATAATGAATCGGTAAAATTTCATAAGAGCTAAGGGGTAATTATCTAAAATCATGCCAATACAATATAAGAAGCCATATTGTACCCTGAAGGATGCTGATCATCTCCCAGACCTCTTTCAATAATTGCCAGTGCACCAAGATCTAACAGTCGTTTATCAAGCTTCTTTGCTACAAACTACAACCAGAAAAATCCATTGATGTTATGGAATTAACAAGTAGAGCAGGGTAACAGTTTTGTAGCAAGATTATGGGAAAAACTTTTGAAGACGCAGTCTGTTAAAACTCTTACAACAGAACACTCCAATATGAGCAAATTTAAACACAAACAAATCATACATATCCAATAACAATACACCCTCGCAATATGAAAACAAGAGGAGCAAAAATTTCCTCTATTTATTGTAATGTGAAAATAAGATCAGACCTATTATATCAAGATGATCACTATCTTTTATCATTATATTTATAATTTTCAACAAAAACAAATGAATAATTACAGTGCGGGATTAGTAATACCTTTCTTTAGAAATAAATTCATAACTGTAATCTGTAATAAGATATTTATCTAGTAATAAGTTCATAAGTTGATTTAAGAATGTAAAAATAATCAATTTACGTTATATTTTTGGTAACTTGAATCACCCAATCCAAAAACTGCATAATGAACTCCTTTAAGCCACTCATGTGACAGAGTTTTTTGCAGCAAAAACCTCCAAAATCCCTGCAAAATTAATATTGATTATGACAGATTAAAGTAGAAACTAAATTCAATAGCAAAGAATTTATTATCTTTAAACGTAAAATAAAACCTTCATAGAATCCGGGGCATCTCCTTGACCTGTGGTTGACACCAAAAAAATCACTGTCCCTTTATTTGGTAAGTCACTCTGTCAAAGTAACCAAATATAATCAGCCCGTAAAATATTTTTAAAAACTGAAAGTTGGCATGTTCTGAAATAATGAGTAGAAGTATACCGGATGAAATTCATCCACAGAGAGGACAGAGACAGAAGGGCAACCACGGCGCTCTGCCTCACGGCCAACCTGCTCGGCAGCATCCATGGCATTTCCTGTTTCTGAAGCATACAATATCAGCAGCTGTGTATTTAATTTCTCGTCCATTTTGTTAATCAGTTTTTGCGTCATCAGGTCTTTTAGGCACAGGAGCTGACCTTTGTAGCACTATTATAAAAACTAGCCAAAAGTTCCTGCGTCTCATAACCATCGATGATCCAAATAAACACAAAGTAAGAAATTCAACACATATATCATTGAAAAATTCGAAGTAAACTAAAGATAAAAGTCAGTGAGTACAGCAATACTGCTCAATACACCCATAAGAAAAGTAAATTATAACACACGAGACATTCAACATATCAATACTTTCTGACTGAACAACTCTTTTCCATTTCTAAATGTCAGTTCTCACTTCTCAGGCTTCCAATATGTGCAGCTCATAGTAACCTAACCGTCAAAAAAATTGCCCATAAGCTTATTCCAACTAGCAGATTCGCTAACCAATTCAAAATGATGCTATTAACTAGATTATCACTACATAAAAAATCACTTTTTTAAACATTTCATTCGCACTGAACTAAATCAAATCATAAGAAACTGAAGTATTCTCATCCCCTCACAGCTTCCTAGCATTTTGCAAACATATGAAATGGAGAAAACAATGACAAATAACTAAGACAAGCCCATGAAATGTATTTGATCATACCAGTAAAACTTCAAAGACTCTTATTTCACATCGTGAATAAAAAGTTAAAAGAATACAATACAAGAACTTGTTATTTGATGGATTCAAAACCATCATAACTGTAATTTTTACTTCTCTGGATAAACAACCAAAGCCTATGGCCAATAAAAAAATGCTAAAGTATCAGAATAAAAGGTCATTATTCAACAAGATACAAATTTAGCGCGACTTTTCAAAGGGGAATTCCAACAAACAAATAGCATCCAAATTTAATTGCAAAATGTCATCTTACCAATTAATAAAAGTGCCTAAAAAGAATCAGGATCAGGATGCAGCAGCAACTCCGTTGCCATATAAAGTGCGATTCTTTACACTGCGGACTCAAAGAGCAGGAGCAGGCATCATAGGAGAAAGATTGGCATTTGGCAAGGCAAGCAGTCTTGGGATGGTTAGCTGAAAAATATTATCAGTTTCTTAATTAGTTTTTTTATATTATATGATATTATTTTTAAAATAATCAGTCTTTTTAATATGTAATCATAAATAATGAAATAATTTTTTTTACATTTATCAAATTATTTCATAAATTTTGATATTATTTTTTTCAAATAATCCTTATGTTGTATTTGAAAATCCATAAAAGAAAATCTTTCTGTTTCATTTATTTCACATAAAAATCTCATCAAGTCAAAATCCAATATTTTCTTTCAATATTACCTTATTTATTTAATTTATTTATTATTATATTGCAAAAGAAATATCTTTGAATAAAATTATTTACTTTATTATTTAAATACAACTCATTTTTTTTATTTATTTAATGAATTAATGATTATGCATGATTCTATACTACCCTTGTCCTGTATGGGTAAAAGTTAGCTAATTAAAATGGTTTATTAGAATTATAATAGATATAGAGATTAGTTAAACAAATGACCTTTGTTTGGTCACGATTTTACAATATAATATTTTCAAATTTTAACCTTTGTTTGGTCTTTAATTTTTGTACGTGTTTTAACTTTTATGGTTATTTTGCAAAAAAATCTTCAAAAAAGATCACAAATTAAAAAAATAATTTGATCAATGTTAAGTTTCAAACTATAACCATTTTGGTCTGAGATACGAATATGAAAATTGCTATATTTCCCGCATGGTACTTACACTAATAACTATATAATTTGTCGTTAACAAAATAATTGTAAAACTACCATTATTTTATAAATTAATTATTAAAAAATTTGCTAAAAAAAATTAAAGCGACAATATAAACAAGATTCCACACATGCTGAAATACTACTATAATTATATTACCTTAATAATTCATCAGTTCTAAAAATCAAGGAAGTTACTAAGCCAATTTATTTTATATAAGTTTGATTTCAAGTATTTATATTAAAATTTTAATTAAATATTTATGTTTCAATTGTATTAGTTATAAAATGGTATTAAAAAAAAGTAGGGGTGTTACCAGATCGGATTGGAAGCATGTGAACCAGTGCCCGCACCTTTCGGTACACTATTTTTGGAATTTGGCCAATCCGATAAGATACCAAATTGGATCTGGTTCTGAAGCTAAATCGGAACCAATTTTAACCCAAAACCGGTTATTCAAATTTATAATTTTTTTAAAAAAACTTGTGGGTCGTGATCGAGCGTCCCACTTCAAAGAACTTAGTTTTTAAATGTGTCATATTTGGCATGAAATCTTCTTGAGAACAGGAGAAGAACTCTTCTTGTAAACCCTATTTGGCATGAAATCTTCCTATGAGTTTACCATATTTAATTTTTTTATTTTTTTTAAATTGGCAGGGGTTGGTATGCTACCGGCTCTGGATAGTTGGAACCGGTTTCAGACCGATCAAATCGATTGGCTCGATTCCGTTCCGACCAGTTAAACGATTCGAATCCGGGCCAACCCGATCACCACTCTAAAAAAGTCCGAAAATATTTTCACGTGGAATTTATTTCTGGAATGATGGATTCCGAATCAGATACGCAATTGTTTTCAACTCGAAACCACTGCTGAAACCTACCCAAATTTTGTCCATTTTTTTAGCTGTGCAGCCATGGTGGCCTTCATCAGAAGACAAGTTCTTTGAGAACTTGCCGTAGAAGCCAACCTGTGCAGTGGCATCCCACTAATTATGGCCTCCAAAACTGTTGTTATTGCATGGTCTCCCCAGTTACCTTAGCAAACTACAGTCTAGCCGACATGCTCTGTTCTCAAATTTCACTCTTTTCTTGTTTTCAATTGTTTTTAGGGGTTCTGGAGAAGATGGGCAGTTGGGAATTGGAAACAGTGAGGAGAAAGAATGGGCTTGTGCCATTTCTGCTCTGAGTTCTAGAAACGTTTGCTCTGTCGTGGCCGGCAGTCGCAACTCCCTTGCTATATGTGATGACGGAAAGGTTGTAATTTTGAACTCCTTTATATTTGTTTACTGTAAATATGATGTGGCTACAGTGTATTTGATTGTTTGCTTGTGATGATTTAGTTATTTACATGGGGCTGGAATCAAAGAGGAACACTGGGACATCCACAGGAAACCAAAAATGAGAATGTTCCCAGCCAAGTTAAGGCACTTGCCAACGTCAAAATTATTCAGGTGTTTCATGGTTTCTTTTCCGTGATTTATTTATTTATTTGACAATGGTATAGAATTTGGCATTCTTTGTAAATAAAGTGGTCTGATTTTGGTCATAGGCTGCTATTGGTGGCTGGCATTGCTTGGCGGTTGATGAACAAGGTCGAGCTTATGCATGGGGTACGTCTACTTTTTTGCTTAATATCTTTTTTAATGTGTCTAAAAGGCCAATAAAGGAGAGTAAGAGAGGAAAATTTTGAAGTTTCACCTTTCAAAGTTATTTTGGTTGATAAGTGGAAATTTTGATCTTGTCTTGGATAGTTTCATAGGGTGTGATTCAAATGTGGACTCAAAAGTGGAGTTAGCTCCTTTTGTTCCTGAAGGGTGAACTCTTCTGTGCAGGTGGGAATGAGTATGGACAGTGTGGTGAAGAACCTGAACGGAAAGAAGACACTGGCAAACCTGTCAGAAGAGATATAATCATTCCACAGCGATGTGTACCAAGACTTTCTGTTCGTCAGGTGGTTAAACTTGCGTGTCTCAGTTTTGAAGTATGGGATTATAAGCATTTTAACACGTCTTTCCCGTCCAGTGATTGGGTTAATTAATATCGACAAAATTGTAGTAGTGAACTTGGTACTTATATGAAATGTTTTCAATACCGAGAATAACTGATAGTTATTCTGCTAGAGGATCATTGATCACCACCGAGAATTCTTTATTCACCTTTGCACCGAGTTATTAGAATTCTCTTGTATCAACCTAAGAAGCATCATATGACTATTTTTGCCGTGCATTTTGATACGCTAATATATATGCAATATGCACGTGCCAAGTTACTAGTCATATTCACCAGTTACACTCCTAACTTTCTGACCCCACAGGTAGCTGCTGGTGGCACGCATTCTGTTGTTCTTACCCGGGAAGGACATGTATGGACATGGGGTCAACCATGGCCTCCTGGAGACATGTATGCTCAATTTACTGAAGTCTGAGATAAATATATTATTTCTTGTCTGATTTTTTCATATCTGTACAAGCATTCATTGGATTGTGTAGCTTAGTCAGTTTCTTACGCTTGTTTAACTTCAATCAATCTACAGAAAGCAAATTTCCACCCCAGTTCGAGTGCAAGGTCTTGATAGTGTACGGTTAATTGCAGTTGGTGCCTTTCACAATTTAGCCCTTCTTGACGATGGAACTTTGATGGCTTGGGGCAATAATGAGTATGGTCAGCTTGGAACTAGTGATACCCAGCCAAGATCACAACCTATTCCTGTCCAGGGCCTCTCTGATCTTACTTTGGTTTGTGTTACCATCCTCAATATATTCTCTGGTAGCTTTTCCTTTTCCAGTGCATAGAATCTTGTGATCATTTTATTTTTGCCACCAGTCAGTATCGGCTTCATTATATCGACTTCAACTAACTGTTGTGGTTGATCTTCCGTAGTAACGATGATTTCTAATGCTACTTGACCTTGGATAATTGTTTTTTTATGAATGTTGTAGCCCATCGTGAAACAAAAAATATGTGAAGTTTCATTTGGAAGAGTCTGAACTATAGAAGAGATGGCAATGGGGGATTTACAAGTAGCTAAGAATCTGATGCTTTTGTGATTAGGAAGTTTAAGTGAATATCTTGTGAACAAAAATAGGAGAACATAGATGGAATTGTGAAGATTATACGTCATGAAATTACTGATATGACGAGCAATTTGGAGTTCAGTAAAGTTTAGAACTTACTGTCATAACTCATAGCAAGCTTTGAGAAGTTAATGAAACATTTGGAATTTTGACGAGGTTTTCTAAATTTCTTGGTTTATCTGCTTTTCAGAATAACTAGTCCGTATGTTGTCCTAAAAATGGCAAACATGTTGCACGAAGCTCCCGCTGTGCACAGGGTCCAGGGGACAAGCCGTTTGGGCCTAATGTACGCAGCATTGCCCTTACACTGCATATAGGTTGTTTCCGCGACCCGAACCCGTGACCTCCAGTTCATATGACAAGAAAAACCTGAACCCGTGACCTCCAGTTCACATTACAACAATTTTACAATTGCATCAAGACTCACCCTTTCTGTCTATTCTGGCAATCTACAACCAAAATTAAGACAAAGGGAAAACCAAATCTGTGTTTCTGATTTGTTTTGTTGTTGACTTAAAAGCGAACTTATATGGTTTTATTTGGTATTCGAGTTACAAGATTCTCTGCATTGATGTCCAGGTTGATATTGCTGCTGGAGGATGGCATTCAACTGCATTGACTGATGATGGAGAGGTATATATTAAATCTCTTCATTCTGTTAAACATTTGTACGTTGGAAAACATGTCAGTGCTACTACGTACGCAAGAACAAGACATACCTCTTCAGACGTAAAGACAAGCTAAAAACCTTAACCTTGTAACTTTTGTCATCGAGTAAGAACCTTAAACTGTGAAGTTGTTTCTTTGCCTCAATTTCCTCTTAGTTTTCATCAACATGCTCCCTGCCGTTCTGGTTCTCGCAGGCAGCTATCTGTTGGTTTGTCCTGAAATATATCCTTGCAATTTTTTCTATTTTTTGTTACTACTTCTGCTACTTGGAATGTTTAAGTTTATAGCAGTGCATTTGAAATCTTTAGTGAAGTTGACTTGTGTCTTAGGATTCGTGAAATTATTTACTGTATACATCAGTGCATTTATTTTGTGTAAACTGCAACCATGCCACCACTCACAATCCCCGTACCCCACCTCTTCACTTTTCACCAAATGGATATTTCTTTCAATACATCAACCAAATCCTGGAAATAACTAATTCTCTCTCCAGTTTTAGCTATTTTTTGGTGTTATTTCTTTTGTTTGCTGTTTATCCAGAGTTAGTCTCGATATATATTCCATCTTACTGGTGGGGATGTGACTATGATGTTGTTAAAGTGAAACAAGATCGTCTATCTAAGTCATGTTTTACGTAGGTGTACGGCTGGGGCAGAGGGGAGCACGGGAGACTTGGATTTGGAGATGACAAGAGCAGCAAAATGGTTCCTCAAAGGGTTCAACTTTTAGTGGGCGAGGACATTGTTCAGGTTCTTACATGTGTCAGCATCCTTGTGATTCTTCATTCTTATATTAAATAAATGAAATGACTTGAATAAAAATGTAAAAAATGAACCGCTCCTTCCAACTTTCCATTCATTTAATTGCTTTCATCAAAACTGAGCTACAGAAGTTCAGACAAACAGTTTTATTATGTATCCGTGTGTATGTCATGGTGCAAAATACACCTTAATGTAAATTCTTAACTGACATGAATTTAAGTATAGACTAAACCAAATTCTAGCTTTTGCTCTTTAAGAATACTTTATCTTTTTTTTACTTCTTTTGTTTTCTTCTTTTTGTGGTTTGTTCCTCTATGAATAGCGATTGGGTAATTTTGAGATGTGAACATCTTGTTTTGTTATTTATAGTAAGCTTCTTTGAAAAATCAAATGAATAAAACTTACTTTCTTTGCAGGTTTCTTGTGGAGGTACTCACTCAGTTGCAGTAACAAGGGATGGCCGCATGTACTCAGTGAGTGATCCACTACAATTCTTTTAATCAGTGACCATTTGATATAGATTTTACGTTACCTAGTCTTACACAAAAACTGTGGAGTTAGCCGCAAGTAATGTAACTATACATGCGTAATGTTAAATGTTTTCAACACTGACCATTTCATATAGATTTTACGTTACCTAGTCTTACACAAAAAACTGTCAAACAAATTTCGTCGAATTGACTTCATCCAGTACTCGAAAAGTAGAAGACTTCTTCTGTTTTCCTGTTTTTGAACATTCTCTTGTGGTTACTACAAGGTACTTATTTAATGTTTCTTTATCACACTCATTAAATGCTTCGTGTTCTCTCTGCTGTACGTTTTTGTGAATGTTGAAACTTCTTAGGAACCCAAGAATCACAAAACTTTTTATGTCCATTCACGTTAAACTTGAATCTGAGTGATTTTCAAGGAATGAAGTCATGCAAAAATGTAGACCCATCAACGTATCTTGATACTTGCAGTTTGGACGAGGGGACCATGGACGGTTGGGATATGGACGGAAGGTGACAACAGGGAATCCAGCTGAAGTTCCCATAATCATTCCACCTCCTAAAGGCATTAGCCGCAGTGCAGATGAAGGCCGATGGTGTGCTAAACTAGTTGCTTGTGGTGGCCGTCATACTCTTGCAATAGCTGAGTGGCACGCTTCTGAAGCTGATCAGGTACTATGAAGATCTTTATAGTTGCTAAAAGGTTTTTATTAGGTGTATGAAATGGCTCAGTTTGTTTTATTGTGGAAGAAAGCTTGTATAATAGATACGGGATACTCTGGGATAACCTTGATACATGTTTTTGCGTGCCTTGGTTATGCGTCTTGAACTCGTGCAGTATAACTTATTAATTTACCTTTTGGGGTAAATTGCGTCGACACACCTTAAGAATCAGTCTAATACCTTAAACACCATCATAGGTGTGGAGAACTACAAAACCAATCAGAAACATCATCTCTCTCGTAGAATCTAGTATTTACTAAACATCATGATCACTTGGATCAGGCTTGGGACAAACATTAAACCTTCTTGCTGAAACCCGAAAAATTGTGAACTTAGCTATTGTGGTAACTTTCCTTGGGATTACTCAATCGAGTCCTTAACCACAGTAAGTCGTCCCGTATCTGCTGCTAAACATGCCAGCCAGCATGCAGAAGAAGCAGGCAGAGTAGTTGGCTGAGACCTGATCTTTCAGTGTTTGCTGCGATTTACAAGCTTAAAATAAAGATTCGGTAATGGATGCAATGAATATTCTATGTTCAGATATGGGTCTTAGACACCTTACCAAGCGTTTACCCTCGTGTCCTCCCATTATGATTTGCTTGCAAACAATCGTCGAAGGATTCCCACCCAGGTCTGCACATTAAAGCATTAGTCTTGCCTCCACGACGTGTTGGAGCGGGGACTTTCGAGTAATGAACAGGGAGGGTTACTTACGTGGATGATTCTGTTCTCCATCGATGTCTTCGTCGAGAGACCAACCAGACAACTAAATACACAACAAAATTCACTGTTAGCCGAGTCGCATAAAACTTCTTCCACCATTTCCAACCGCCATCGACCTCAAATCTCAACCCACGAGTCTCCCTTATTTAATCGCTTCGTTCCTCTGGGGTGTGCGTGCAAACATTTAATGGAAAGAAACTTGTTAATTCGAGAAGGGTTTGTGGTAATATTATGATGATGATGATGCATCAAAGGGAAGTGACTGAATGATCATCATCTTTTTCCACTTTACTCTTCTTTATAATATTAGTAATTTTAGATAATTCATAAATATTCAATGTTTGTTCTATATACGTGGTTTTTATATAATTGTAAATTATTTTCCACTGAATAAAAGGGAAAAACATTTCCCGTTCAAGAAAAACACTTCTATGAATTTATCAGTCTTTTAAGGTCGGGATACTTTTCTTTTCGCTTCGATGATCCAGTAAATAAAAATCCAATTAAATTAACACAAATTTGCTATTGAAAACAATCATATACAAGTAACCTTGAACTACAACAATAATTACTTCGATTTCATCCACCATAGAAAATTATATTGAACTTCTGAATAATTCTTGAGTGGACAATAACTCACATCCCATCTTAATTTCTTCGACTTCGACAATAAGTTGCCATATTCTAGCAAGCTTTAATGTAGTGAAGAGGGGTAGTATTTTTTGTTGGTTTGCTTCTGTTTGCTTGTCTTGTCTTTCTCGTAATTAAAGAGAGGCAGCTGCACATATTCGCTTTCTTTCTTTCTTTACTCCTATCTTCTTCTCCTTCATTTCTTTTTGTGATTTCGTCCTCTCTCGGTTTTTGCACTTCTACCTGTGGAAAGACCAATTCCTGTCATACATGTAACTCCACAGAAATAAGTAGATTTTTACTTTCATGGGGGATTTTGGGATGATGGGATACAATTGCAAATTAATCAAGCCAATTTGTGGGCTTGTTAGCTAGCTTGAATAGTAACCAATTCAAGTTCAAATTTATCAATTTCTAGCCACGTTTGAATATATTTGAGCTTGAATTATTGTATGGGAATTCACGTCATTTCGCCCAGAATAGCTTTAATATGACTTCTGACATCTAGTTTTGCACGTATACTTACAATTAGCTCAATCTCGTTCAAAGACGAAGTCTTAGTCAAATCGAACCCACTCTATAAGGTAGGTTGTCTTTTGAGTTTCAATCAAATCTTGAATTTGAAAAAGTTGATCATATTTTACTCGATCTTATCATACGAAAAATAGAAAAATAAAAGACAATTCTCTGGGAATTATGCATTTTAGGAAATCCAGAAATGTGACCACATAACACGTACTTGGCACATGCTTGAGGGACCATTCTAATTCAAAAGTATAGGAGATCCCCACATAGCACATCACTGTGGGGGTGATAGCTTGCAAATCAAACTCTCTCATAAGTGATGGATTGAATTACTTACTTCATAAAATCTTGCATAAATTAGTATCATAAATTATTTATTATCATTTAAAATGAAAACAGTGAAGCATAAATTTAATTATAATTTCATTACCTCGTTTTCTGTTGTAAATTTGACACTCGAAACAGATGAGTCTCCACCCTCAGTTTCGCTCTTCTTTATTGATCTTTCTTCAATGGAAGGAGTGGGAACCGGACTCGGGCTTCTCGATCTAAGATCAACCGGCGTGCTTTGCGTCCCAATTTCTCTAGTCGTTATTGTTTTCAACTTTTCTGAAATAAAATAAAAAAAATTAAAAAAAATATAATTTTTTAACTATATATATATATGACAAATTACATCAAGAAATTAACCTTGGATAGTTATTTTCTTTTCGTGTACATTTTCAATGGGCTTGGAGGGAGGTTGCTGCAAATTCATCGAAGGATATATCAATGGAGCAGACATCGTAATTCGACTTGTTAAGCTACGAAACGACCTTCCACTCGATGTTTTTGCAGATAAACATTCCAATGGAACTCTTCCTGATAAAGGGTTGGAAATGTATTTCTCGGCATCACTCCATTTCGAGTTGAGGGTGTAGCCTTTATCTGGTGAAAGGTATTCCCATGTGTAAATTGTTTTTGCCTGTAATGCTGCAGAGACAAAACACTAAGTCATCAAATTTTCAAAAACACAAAGGAACCTTTTAATTTCGAAGAGTATTTTCTCATGAATTTTTCACCTTTTAAGGCAGTGGTGAATGAATAAGTGGAAGGGTCAATTTCTTCTGCATTAAAAGGATAACAAAATTGTGAGAATAATCAAGAAAATTGAAAGAAAAAAAAAATTTCATTTAAAGACAATGCTCTCTCGTAGGAAATGTTACCTCGTGCTGTGTATCCTGGAGAAGAGGTAGTGCTAGAAATGGTTATGTTTGATCTGAAAGATGGAGCATCTTCTCTGAAACTTGTTAGATTTGATGCTGAAAATCTTCTCGAATTTGTGTTTTCGAGGCTGATTCGAGCCTTGAGACCCCATTCATTCAAGTCGAAATCATCCTCATCATATCGTCGTGAACCGTAAGAAGATTTCTCCATGGTTTTTTTCACGAATCTAGATTTAGTTTTTTCAGAGTGAATGAGGTGCTCAATTTGGTACACACACACACATATATATTTGAAGGTAAGTGATGGCGCCCGAACATGTAATATATGCCCTCGTGACAATGGCCAAGATATGGCTCTAATCAAGAATCAAAGATAATTGAGACCACTTTTCATTTAAGGCACCGCTTGATACGTAGGATGGGATAAATGAATGATAACTAATAAGAGTGATTAGAAAGATAAAATTAAGGATAAATAATATAGTGTGATAAGTTATATGATCTTTGGTATGATTTTAAAATGATGGATTAATTTTGTGTATTATGTTACAATTACCGAAATACCCCCATAATATATTAACAATTACTAAGAAATTATAAAGACCAAATTAATAACATATTTAATTAATTGGATATATAATTAAATATTTACAAAGATATTTTATAAAATAATATAATTTAGATGTATTAAATTAATAAATTCAAAAATATGATTTTAGTTATAAAATAAATTAAAATAAAACTTATAAACTACTTACTTAGTAATAACAACAATAATTTATTTAGAAAATAAATTATTAGAAATAAGAATAATAATAATAATAAATTAATATAAAATATATAAAAAATAATATAATAAGAGCAATAGTAAATAATAAGAAATAAATTTCTTATAAATGTGAAATCTTGTGGTAAATAATAATCTATTCTTATAATAATTGGATTAATAATTTTAAAAAACTATTGTTTTGCTCTATTAAATTATTTTAATAATACCTTTAAAAATATTATATTCGTATATAGATTTTCAGTTATTCTTCAATATCCAAAATATAGAACAAAATAAATACAAATATTAATTAATAACGTATAGAAAAATTAAAATTAATAATATAAAAATATTTTAGAAAGTAAATAATAATACAAAGAATATTAATGTTAATATTAATAAATGTTACGAATAATTATTATATTATTCATATTATACATTATATTTAAATATTATTAAATTTTCTAATTAATTTAAATTCAAGGATATTATAGGAAAAAAATATAATCATTCACTATCATTCAATCCTCCAAGGTATTATTTAATCATCAAAGGAAGGATTAGAATCTATACAGTGCGGGCCGGATGCGGGCCAGACGGGCTATCACGTTTTTTATCACGCTTACCAAACGCATGATAAGGGAGTGATTAAAATGTTAATCACCCGTTATCATGCATACCAAACACACCCTAAAAGCTTTAATTGATACTGTAAGCTAATAATAATTTTCTATTTTAAGGCATAAGTCATATAATTCACGCTACAAATGAATATTTCACGTAATATTGATCAAAAATCAACTAATAAAAATCTAGAAATAAACACTGATGAAATCATGAAATGTGAATGAGATTGCACATATGAAGGGTTCTTAGCTTTTGGGGAGTTATTGACAACAAACAACATGTGATTTTCTAAATAGATGGTTTACATCATTATGATTTGAAAATAAACAGTTTACCCATTGTGATTTACAAAATATGTAGTTAGGGTTTAGCCCCTGGTGTTTTGAAAGTAAACAATTTTCCTATGGTTTGTGAATATGTGCAAAACATACACTTCATATAAGAGACAACGTGATAAGTTTTGCAAACCATTGGGTATAAACTGCATATTTTGAAACTACGAAAATAACCAATGTGGATATAAATTGCATATTTACAAACCACATAAAGTAAAACGTTTATTAATAATAACTCTTCAAAATTTTGAGCTCATATATGGAGAATAATATTTCCATATTTTAGTAAGATCCAGTAATTTGATGGAAAACGATTCAATAGGCCATCTTTCCAAATTCTTTCGTATCCCCGTTATCAAAACTTCAAAAAAATATATTACTCAATTAAAATATAAAATTTTGAGTTACACTCTTATTATTTAACGGAGAAATTGAAAACAAGGTTCCAAAGTATAAAAACAATTCTGAGTGACACTGACTTCTGGCGAATCAACAAAAGATGCCAAGGGCTAGTTTTCAAAAAAAAATCAAACAGGACCAACCAAATTCAAATTCATAAATCTAATCTTTCAATGATTATTATCTTGTTCGTTTTCTGGGTACTGGACCATATTCCATTTGGCGTGTACTCCTGAGAGAGAATCATAGAAATCTAGGCTAATTTTGCCTGCGACATAAAGTTTTTTTTATAAGAATCATGTATCTTTTTACGGTGAATACAATGTTAGCTTATAGCTAAGAAAAGGAACCTGTACGAGGCCTGAACGTATTCATACTAGACCATCGCCTTTTGTTGTTACATTTTTTCTTGATTTTGGGGAATGAAGTTTACTGTTGGTCCAAAGGTATCTCAGAGTTTGATTTCTCAAGTTCCAATGTCAAATAATTGTGATGCTTTTTGGGGTTGTTAAAAATAAGGGATATTTATATTTACACCCCATCGACTTTTGTATATTTATAGAAACCTCATATCGGCTTTGAAAAATTACATAGACTTCCCCTCCAGAGTAACATCGTCAAAAACAATTAAAAGAATGCACGAAATGACATTTTTACTCCTATTGTATATTTAATATAAAATTATCAAAACATTTAAGATACAATCATTATACTATATGTAATATAAACTTATCAAAACATACATATATACCACATATAATATAATATATAATATATAATATATAATTTAGTTACACTCCCTATTGTGTTATATTATTTTTATTTTTTTATATTTCTTTTTTTGTTGTTTTTTTATTTATTTCAAAGAATTATTTATTAAATATTTTTAGACTATAAACTAGTTGTCATATTAATGTTAATATTTGAAACTATTTGTTTATAAAAACATATTCAAAAGTATCTAATTGTATTCTTATCATAGTATTATCTTCTTCTTTTTTTGTAATTATAATGATATGTTTAGACGTTGACTTGAAATGTTATGTTTTAGGCCATGATCTTTAATGACAATCGATGTTTTATCGAATCGGTTTATATTCAATTTAATATAAAAATCGTCCAGTTCGGTTGAAAAACAAATTTGGTCGATTCAGTTTTACAAATTCGGTTATGATGCTCACCCCAAGTTAGGGCTGCTTATCGGATCAATTCGGTCCGGTCCGGATCAAAACCGCCTGTTTCGGATTCGGTAGGAACCAAATCGGATTCAATTTCGGTCCCAACTGTTTCCGGCTTGGAACCCGAACAGATTTTTTTAATTATTTTTTTTTCCAAAAAGTCGAGGCAAATGTTGCTTGGAGGATTCGAACACACGACCATCATCTTCTGTTATAGAACTCTAACCAATTGAGCTAATGGTCTTTGCATTTGTAAACAACCTCGAATATATTTAATTAAATAAATGTTTTTTTTTAAAAAATGGATCCGATTCAGCCCGGAACCGAATCTGTTTAGTCCGGAACCAGTACGATACCGGTTGGACATTAGAACCAGTCCGGGCCAGTTCGGAATCGGTTCTGGACCGGTTCGGAACAGGGCTAACCGTTCCGATTTTGGGCCGGGTCCGGATTGACCCTGCCCGTTAAGCAGCCCTGCCCCTAGTTGGACTCGTATTTGGGGAGTGTGTTTTCAATTGGATTTTTATCTCGTTCCTCAAATTATTAATCATATATTATTTATTATTTTAAATCATTAATTGAAAAGTACGATCATTATATATGATCAAGTTTTTATGTTATTTTTTGACGAACCAATATTTATTGACGTCAATTTCGAAAATGACAATCGAGCGTATTATTGTTTAATTTGACTTTCAATTCGATTTAATTCAAAATATTACACAATGTTGTTATTTCTAACAAAAGTGTTTAAATGATATATATATATATATATATATATTTGAAATTTTTATGGTATATATTGATATTTTTCAATATTAAATAAAAATGATAAAATTTTAAATTATTAGGAAAATAAAAAAAAGTTTGAGTAAGTAATAATTATATTTGAAATAAATAATTCAAAAAATAAAATAATGATTTTATTACGATCACACCCCCCTATAACATAATTACAAAGAGATAACATCTAAAAATTTAGGTCAAAATAGAGGTCAAAGTTGACCATGGATAATTTGGGATTTTCATTAAAAATTAGGGGATGGTTTTGTAATGGCCGTTAAGTTTACTAACGACAAGACTTATTTGTAATATAACTTGAGCGGAGGTTTCTGTAATTTTTCAAACCATAGGAGAGGGTTCTGTAATTACATCAAAGTCGAGGGGGTGTAGATGCAATTATCCCTAGAAATAATTCACTCTTTGCATGCATTTTTTAACAGAAATATAAAATATATTACTAAAGGGTAGCCAACTTAATAATCACAACAAGATATGAAAAATAACAACAATCATAAAACCAACGAACAACAACATAAAACAAGTGAACTAACAGGAGTCAACTGCCTCCGCCAAGGGAAAGCTGGACTACCATGTGGAAAGGGAAAGTGAATCACTGCAAGAACATTAGACTTTGACCAGAACGGTACATGAACCACATTAGCCAAACTCGATCTCCTCAAACCATTAAGCCGAGAACTGTCTTCCAATACATGTGAATGTACAAATGGGGATAGACTGAGATCATAAAATGAGAAAAAAAATCGACAAACGCACAAACTCTCGCCTCAAAGCCCTTATTAAAAGCCATACCACTTATGGCGCACGAAACCGACCGACACCCTAGTCAAAAACCTACGGTGCTCCAGCAAGGAAACATACAAAACTAACTCGACACCACGAAGACAAAATGTTAACACACAGTAAACTAGGGATAGACACCATAAAACAACTACGCACATAAACATGATGAGCAATAAACACAAAAGCTAGATAAGCATATAGTGGCCAAAGATAAAACGTAGCAAAAAGGGGAACTCGCACGATTGACTATGCAAAAGAATGCCCGGAATGCTCCCAAACACGGGCATTCCTACCAAGAAACCTCATGCTGCAGGAAAAGAGGCCCGAGCCTATGGACAGAACCTCGTAACAAGCCCCAACCACAACTGTGAAGCCCTCCAACCACCGGAAAAGCTGGATGGCGATAAAACTCCACAAGATCCGAACAAGAACATAGATTATTCTTCTAAGCACCGTTTGGACCCATACACCATACATTCAAATGTAGATATCTATATGTATGTATAGATTTGAATGTGTTATGGTGTATGGGTCAACCCGGAGCATAGAAGAATAATCCACTTGCAGACCTGTTGTTGTTACCATTTCGTGATTTCCACGGCTATAAACCAACTAGTTTGGTATGTGCTGAAGTCATCTTATAACCCATCAGGTACTTAATTATACTGTAAAAATTGGACATTATTGTGATATCCGAATAGGTCAAACCTGTAAAAACATAGTCCATGAGTCGGCTCAAGACGCTAGCTAATTGGGATCGACGAGCTCAGCAGATCGCTAGCCAGGTACAGGTTCTCAAGACGGTCCCCCACCTATTATGGTATGATGGACCACTAAGACGTCTACTGTGGTCCCCTATACTAGGCGGCTCTCTCAGGATGGTTCATTC
The DNA here is from genome assembly GCA_907163345.1 of Haberlea rhodopensis. Taxonomy (NCBI): domain Eukaryota; kingdom Viridiplantae; phylum Streptophyta; class Magnoliopsida; order Lamiales; family Gesneriaceae; genus Haberlea; species Haberlea rhodopensis. The sequence goes on from CAJQUN010000060.1 coordinate 2,486,118, forward strand.
TAATGGGAAACTTAGCTCTCAATGGGTGTGATGCCGAGCTACGACCATATGGATGCATCGACGAGCTAAACATTGCAAGATGACCTTGGATGAAGTGTGATGTACTGCTCATATCTTCAAGTACAAATAAAATCTTAAAAGATGTGCGTGTTTTGTATGGAGAAAGTGATATATTCTTCTGGTCCCTGGCTCTGAGACCCCTGGTCCCACTCCTAGGTTCAAAGGATGTCTCCTTGGCTCTTGACAGATGGTTACAGGTTGTCCCTTCTCCCTTCCTATAAATACCACATTTGTTGAAGGTATGAAGGTAGACACTCTATATTCATTCTTAGCAGCATATTTTCATTACCTCTCATTTTATTTAGTCATTGACTTGAGCGTCGGAGGGGACACGTCGGAACACCCTTCCAGGCCCCGTCTCACGTTCTGTTCGTGGTTTCAGGCCTAGCTCTCACTCGGATATATTACCTAGATGAGCTCCGACCACCTGAAGGAGGTCAACAAGCATTCTCTCAGCCACCAGAAAGATGTCATCTCATTTTAACAAGTATTATTTTTGTAAGGACCCTAGTTCCTCAAGTGCGGATTAAAGACGTAAATAGAGCTAACATGCATCTAATGAATATAAAGTTCGTGTGGATGCCTTGAGCCGTTAAGGTTACAGGCCAAAATAAAATTTCCAAAAGGGATTAATTACATTCCCTACCAATTGAATGTTAATCCTATAGTTTTACACTACTCCTTGAGTAGAGACTATACAAAGGAATTAAGCCTGCTATGCCAAAAGCACTCCTCACTGGCTCACCGCATCAACCCGCCTTAGCCCGTCCGCCCAAAAGTACCTACATGAATTCATGAGCATGTATATAAATCATATTCACAATAATATGATTGTAATTCAAATGCATAAACCGTAAATGCGATTCACTTCCTGTATTTAATACATTTAAAAGCTCCCTTTGATTGTCCCTGTACCACAATCATAATCAATGGATCATAATTCCAATAATGTATGTCATGACATGCACTCATTCCATGTATACCAATGGCCAGTTTCAGTCTTATTATATCAGTGGCATAATAGCCCTCGCATTTACATGACAGCGGCATTAATACCCCTCGCTTCGACATATCAGCAGCATAATATCCCTCGCAACAATATGACAGCGGCATTACCCTTCGCTTCGACATATTTGCGGCAAATATTCTTCATCGCTATAATATGACAGCGGCAAGTATTCTATCATCGCTTCGACATGAAGGCAGCAAGTATTCTTCATCACTGGAATATAATCTCGACTCACAATCACATGCACCAATGCATCCAATATACACATGCAACCATAATGCATATTCAAACCATGTATGCAACCATAATGCATAACTAAGACCTATGCAACCATAATGCATAACCAATTCAAAGCGTAATAAATACGGTTTACCGTCCGATGCTCGTACGTCTCACTACGTACCTTAGTCCCACAATGTGTTGTGTTGTGGACTTTATCTCCTAAGCTGTGTGGCCACCTGGGATGGTTCTACACATTCACACAAACCAATATTAGGAGCCAATAATAGTCCAATATCAAAAATTCCACAAAATTGCCCAAAAACACATTTTTTTGTATCTCGCGATCGATCGCCGCAAGGGCCCGATCGATTGCGAGATCATTCTGGTGCGATCGATCGCCAGCCTCACCGATCGATCGCCCAAAAGTGGCGATCGATCGCCAACCGCTACTGGAGCGCACTGTTGGCTCGCGATCGATCGCTAGAAACGGGCGATCGATCGCCGATCCCTGCACATCGAAAATCATCCCAAACCACACCAACACTTATACCTTCAACCCAACAACATAAAAACATAATAAACCTTCAAAATACACCTTTAAACAACCCAAAAATCCAACACCCAACCAAAATAATACCAACAAAAAACAAACACATTTCCCAATCAACCAAAATCATTTCAAACCCAAACCAAACACTATAAAAACAACAAGGAGGTATACATACCTCTTGGGGACTCCAAATCTCACAATAAATCCCACAAATCAAGTTTTTGCAAGGATTTCTCCTCCTCTTGAAGCCAAAAATCGAAAATGGAAGGGAAATAGGGTTTGGAGAGTGAGTTGGGGATTTTTGTAAAGTGATGGTAAAGTGGGGGGATAGTGGGTTAAATGGGTTTAATTAAAAAAAATTTGTACCCCAACAATTACCATGATGTATGACATACCCCAACATGATATTTTATAAGCATTTCACCAAGATAATTAATTCCAACACATAATTCAATTATCACCATAATAATCACATAAACATAATTAATGCCCAAAGTGTAATTAATTATTTCGGGGATATCACAATTTTAATTCTTTAATCGGATAAATCTAGAGAAGAACTTTGTTCCAAACCAGTAGATGGCTTTACAGGTTCTCTACATTGGCTATATACCAAGATTGGATGCATGGTTCTCCCATGAGCCCAAATATACATTTCCTTTAATGTTGTTAAATGTAAACGTAAATAATTTCATTTAGATAGACACAAGATAACTATTAGGAATAAAACAAAAGCAGCACGAGTACATTATCTTTTGAATTAAATAAGATATGATTAATGATTATAAGTGACAAATTTGGAGATAAGTAGGCATCGGATTTTGATTATTTTCAATCTGCAGGTTTGATAGGGAAATGTCTGCACAAAATACAAAAAGTTTAGATATGCATATGGATGGGAAAAGGAAGGTCATTTTCACGACCAATCACTACATAAAATCCTCGAACACCATGAGCCGACTATATTGAACCTGGCTGTAAAAGCTCATTACCTATTTTTGATAGATTCGAGTTCGAGTGGCGCTTGGCACAAAAATATTTAGCCCCACCCCCACTCAAAAATAAATAAATAAATAAGACCGACTATATATAATAGATACATGTTGCGGAAGAAGATACATAAAAATGCGAGACGAACGCCAATATATATTAAATTTTTCTTAAAAAAATAAACGAAGATGAGAAATGTAATAACAATAGTAATGAATTCATTATTATCCTCCAATCAATCCAAAAAGATGGAAACATTTACAACATTGAAATCAATCAGAACAACCAATACGCGCATAGGTAAACCAAAGTTGAAATCATAGGAACAAGGAAAAAGTTTGCAAGATTCTCGGAGTGTAAGCAAGAGAAGAAACTTTGACGCCAATTGCCACCAGAGATACGAAAAGGAATGCCGTAAACTCGATAAACAAAGATCAAATCAACCCATAGGGGATATTCATGTAACAACATGCCGTTAACTCTGAGCAAGTCGTTTCACAATAGCAGCCATGTATTTGCCCTGATGTTCTGCAATGGCCAGTTCTGTTTCACTTGGTTCCCTCATGCCATCACCTGCATAGACTCCAGCACCATATGGAGTACCTCCTCTAATGGAATCCATTTTGAACATACCGCCTCCGAAAGTGTATCCAATGGGAATAAACAGCATCCCATGATGAGCTAATTGTGTAATTGCTGTCCACCTGCAGCAGCATAATACGTGGACAGTGAAATTTATGTTCAAACATGAAATGTCAAGTTTGAGCAACGGAAGAAACAATATGTCAATTGCTGAGGTATGTTTTTGTAAGAAGAGGCTCAGAAGATATATTTCAAATAAAATTACATTCAAGAGCCGTGCACATTATTATACCTTGTACATTATACAAATTTCTGATGCATCATAATTCAGATGATGGATGGCGATACTATGTCAGGCTGGTGATAATTTAGAGTTTACAAGCCCGATTATTGCTAACAGAAGGTAAAAACACTCGATTCTACTAATTGCAGTAGCACCATGATATAGGTATATCCCACATGTCCCAAAATAAAATACAAATAAAACGAAGTAAATTAAGCACGACTTTGCAGAACAGTGATCCTATGGTTTGGAATCAACCCTGGACGCACTGATTTCATTATCAAGTTTTTGTGGTGCCTTGCTAGAAAACTTATCAGAATCCATTGAATCAACATGAACCTTGCCTAGAGGGGAGCAGCAACAGTCTCGATCAATTCATAGGCTTCTCTAAGAAGAGGCTCGAACAGTCTCGATCAATTCATAACCTTGCCGGCGTCCTTGGGGGAGGCTATGAACTCAACTCATCCAATAAGAAACAATCAGTCTTACCCAAAAAACTTAGAATGGTTAGAGAGAGAAATAGTGGTGAGGCATTAAAACCTTTTCCCGCCCAACCCTTCAGCCGCCAACAAACCTTTCCGGCACGGCGATCTTTAGCGGAGCACCGCCTACCCAGACTAAACCCCACCCATTCCGAGTGTGAGCGACCCTACCCTAGCCTCGTGATCGGTAAGGATAGTCAGCATGGTTTGAACAAGGTTCACGGTTCATCTTTCCCGACGGCGCTAAAGCATAGAGGCCGACCCGAGTTCTTGCGTCGACTTATAGCCAACTCTACTGCCTTCTTCTTCACCAATTTCCCGGATACCTGGTTTCCGTCGGAAATGTGGCGCATTTTCCAGAAAATCGGCGCTGTGTGTGATCTCTTCATACCGCAGAAACGTGAAAAATTTGGAAAGAAGTTTGGATTTGTCAGATTCAAGGGGGAATTGAATGTCCAACAGGTGGAATCGGCACTCAACAACATCAGGTTGGGGGCGTACAAAATCAAGGCAAATTTATCCAGGTTTGCGCGAGATGATAAGGCAAGTTCAGGGGTGCGTTCTCATCACATCCCTGATCGGAGAACAATTCCTGGGAAATCTTATGCCCAAGCTGCAGCTACAGACTCCAAGTCAAAGCAGGAGAAGGAGATGGTGGCTGTTAGGGAACACCACACTATGGGTAGGGAATGAACTAACAGGGAGAGTGTTAGATTGACTTTCAAAACTCAGAAAGAAGAGATTCAATGGCTGGAGGGGTGTGTAGTTGGGACACTACATGATTCTCAGAAATTGGTCGAGGCTCAACAAGACCTCATCCTTAATGGGTTTGTCAATTCCAGGATCATACCCATGGGAGGACAATCTGTGTTGATATACGATGAAAACAGACATAAGTTGCAAGAGCTATTTAACGAAGACAAGGAGTGGATGGGACAATGGTTCAGAGAGATCGATTATTGGCATAAAGACTACTATTCTCCGACAAGAGAAGTGTGGATTTCTTGTTTAGGTGTCCCCATCCTAGCATGGAATGAGAGGTTTTTCAATTTGTTGGCAATCAGATTGGGCAAATTAATAAAAATTGGTGATGAAACCTTGGGTCGACAGAGACTTGATTGTGGTCGTTTTCTTATCGCCACTACTGCCAAGATGTTCATTAATTTGGTGACACAAGTTGATATTGATGGCACGATTTATTCAATCAGAATGATGGAAGACGTGGCTACTCAAGCAGAGACGAAAAAACACGGTTCCTTTAAATCGGAGTCGCCTCCGGCTTCACCATTCTCGGATTCAAACTACTCCGATGAATCAGTACCACAGACACTATTGGAGGAAGTCGAAGTACAACATGAGGAATATCAAGTCCACCTCAACAAAATGGGAGGTTCGGACAAGGCCACGGAGGAGGTGATTCACATTGTGGAGGTTGAGGAACCAAATGAAGAAAATCATCACACTCCGAGCAAGGAGAAACAGTTCCTCCGAACCTATCAGCGAAAACGGAGATTCGAAGAAAAAAGGAAGGTGATTCAAGGGGATAGCAAAAGTGTATTTAACACTACAACCGGGGAGGAGGTTTGTTATGCCAAAGCAATTCAGCTTTGGACAATTGGCCAGAATTTGGGGATCATGGGACACGGAAATGATGACGAGATCATTCAATATCTTATGAACGTGGAAAAACAAAACGAGACGGCAATTCAAAAGAAGAGGAATTCGAATGAGGATTTAGGGGACGCCATTGTGAACCAATGATTATTGTAAGCTTCAACATCCGAGGTATAGGGGGAAGGGTGAAAAAAAGGGAACTGCGGGAGTTGGTTCATAAAGAAAATGTGGATTTCTTGTGCTTACAAGAGACAAAAAAGGATTTCATCCATAAGGACTTGTGCAAAACAATTTGGGGGGGAGAAAATTTCAATTGGGCGTACAAAGGCACATTGGGGGCTGCAGGAGGTCTTCTGAGTTTATGGAATGCGGACGTATTTTGCATGGACAATTGTTGGGGAGAGGATGGTATTCTGGGAGTAGAAGGGTATTGGGGGACAAACCGAATCAAGTGCAACATCATCAATGTATATTCGACGGGAGATTTGGTTTCGAAAAGAGAGGTGTGGAATACATTATCGGCCAGATTGGAACAAAATCAGAATGAAAATTGGTGTATATGTGGAGATTTTAATGCGGTAAGACTTCCTCAAGAGAGGAGGGGACGATCTTCGGATCAATACATTAATGAAATGAGAGGTTTCGATTCGTTCATAAGGAACTCGAACTTGATAGATTTACCAATGGTTGGGAGGAAGTATACGTGGTATCGACCTGATGGCTCTTGTGTCAGTCGATTGGACAGGTTTCTACTATCTGCTCCTTGGATGCAGGAATGGCCGAACCTCACGCAATGGGGATTGAAAAGAACTGTATCCGATCAATGTGCAATCATATTGAAGAATCATCAACCAGACTGGGGGCCAAAACCTTTCAGATGCAACACAAGAGATTTTAGAGAATTTGTGGAGAAGGAATGGAATAGTTATAACATTACAGGCTGGGGGAGTTTTATTTTAAAGGAAAAATTCAAATGCCTCAAGATTAGCCTCAAAAGATGGAATAAAGAGGTCTTTAGCGATATGGAAGCCAATATTGGGACATCAAAAGATTTGATGCATGAATGGGATAGACTGGCAGAGTCTAGAGAGTTGTCAGAGGCAGAGAACCAAGCCAGGCAACTCGAGGCGATCAATTTGCAGCATCAATTGGGGATGAAAGACACCATGTTATAACAAAAATCGAGACTGAAATGGATAAGAGAATGTGATGTGAATTCAAGCTTTTTTCATAAGGTGATCAATCGAAAGAGGAAAAGTTCGAAAATCGTGGGTTTGTATTTTGATGGAATATGGATTGATGATGTTCACGGAGTCAAGGACGGGGTCCGACATTATTTTTGTAATTAGTTTAAACAAGACGATTGGATGAGGCCAACGATGCAAGGTATACAATTTGGTCAGTTGACAGACTTAGAAAATGAATCATTGATAGCGTGTTTCTCGGAAGATGAGATTCGTTTAGCGGTATGGGATTGTGAGAGTTCAAAGAGTCCGGGACCAGATGGATTTAATTCAGGTTTATCAAACATTTTTGGGAAAACTTGAAAGCGGATTTCATCAGATTTTTTGAGGAGTTTCATAGAAATGGAAGAATAATCAAAGGAGGGAATCCATCTTTTATTGCCCTTCTTCCTAAGAAAGACAATCCCAATAGAATTGAAGAGTTCCGACCGATTGCTCTCATTGGTTGTATTTACAAAGTTCTATCAAAGGTCTTAGCTAACAGATTGAGAAAAGTTATTGACAGAATTATTTCTCCATCTCAGACAGCTTTTATCGGCAGTCGACATATCCTTGATGGACCGGTCATCGTTAATGAACTGATTGATGAATACAGAAGAAATCGGAGAAAATGTATGATTTTCAAAGTGGATTTTGCAAAAGCATATGATTCAGTCAATTGGAAGTTCTTAGATCATGTCATGAGGTTAATGAAATTTGATGACAAGTGGAGGAGGTGGATCATGGAATGTGTTACAAGTGCAAAAGCATCTGTTCTGATTAATGGCGGCCCAACACAGGAATTTCCTCTCCAAATAGGGTTAAGACAAGGAGATCCCTTGTCTCCTTTTCTTTTTGTGATAGTGGCGGAGGCTTTAAGCAGAATGATTGATAAAGTTGTCCATATTAATTTACTTTCGCCGTTATGGATAGGGGAGGAAGAGGTAAAGATTGCACACTTACAATTTGCGGATGACACGCTGCTGATGGCTGAAGCGAATGTTGAAAATGCTATCACATTTAAAGCTATCTTGAGCAATTTTGAGATGCTATCGGGCCTGAAAATAAATTTCCATAAGAGCAGTCTCTTTGGGTTGAATCTGGAACACTCAGGGGTGGAGGAAATGGCAGCTTTGTTGAATTGTAATGTGGGGGAATTTCCTTTCAAATATTTGGGCCTTCCGATTGGCGGAAATCAAACTCGCAAGCGTTTGTGGGAACCGGTCATTGAGAAATTTCGGAAAAGACTGTCAGTGTGGGATGATAAGAGTGTGTCCTTTGGTGGTCGTTTAATCTTGCTCAATGCCGTGTTGACTTCCTTACCGATCTACTTTTTCTCCTATTACCGTGCTCCGAAAAACGTTTTATTAAAATTGCGATCCATGCAAAGTGCTTTTCTTTGGGGGGTGGGGAGAGTGGCCGGAAAGTAGCTTGGGTGAAATGGGATGACGTGTGCAAAACCAAAATTAATGGGGGGCTGGGGGTTCGCAACTTAGAATCTTTCAATAAAGCGTTGTTGGGAAAATGGGGTTGGGACATGCTGACAAATGGGAACACGCTGTGGGGTAGGGTCATTAGGTCAAAATATGGGATTAATAGTCGGAACTTATCAAATCAAAGGGCTTCTCGGGGTAGGAGAAAGGCTTCGATATGGTGGGGAGATATCTTGAAATACTCAGTTCATGACACGACTGGTTGGTTCACTGGGGGTTGATGAAACAATTGGGGGATGGTATGTGGACTAAATTTTGGAAAGATGTATGGGTAGAAAACGAGAGCTTACAAGATAGATTCCCAAGATTGGCATTAATAGCGAGAGATAGGATGTTTTCGTGGGAAATATGGGAGAGTGGATAGGGGTTCATGGTTTTGGAGATGGGATTGGAGACGAGATCTATTTGAATGGGAGGAATCTTTACAACTTGATCTTTTATCTTTGTTGGACAGGTTGCAGCCACAATCGGAGGGCGAAGACTTCTGGACCTGGACAGCGGACGAGTCTAAAATCTATACGGTGTGGTCGGCTTATGCACGCATACAAGACGAATCAGGCCGGAAGGTAATACGGAAAACTTACAATTCCATTTGGAGGGCGTGTGCACCAACAAAAGTGGCGGCTTTCACGTGGAGAGTCATTAGAGACCGAATTCCGACTATAACAAATCTGCGTCGAAGAAATATACATGCTGGATCGGATTCGGAAGAATGTGTTCTTTGCAAACAAAATCAAGAGACAACACAACATGTGCTATTCATTTGTCCGGAATCTTATAAGTTGTGGATGAAATGTTATAAATGGCTGGGAATCTCAACAGTCCTATCGGCGGACCCCGCCGATCGTTTATGGCAACACAAGGGCCTGTGGAAGCGTGCAAAGGGACAGAAGGAGTGGATGACTATTTGGGAGGCGATCATTTGGACCATTTGGCTTCTTCGCAACAATTTGATTTTCAAGGGACCGGAGGAGATCAAGGGCGATTTGTTGGAATTGATCATCTTTCGTTCATGGTTTTGGATTAGTAATAGAGGCCGTAATAGATTGGGGAACTCGTTTTTGGATTCGCGACATGAGCCAATCATTTGTTTGTTAGCTCTTTCTTAGTGGCGATTAAGGATAGGCTTGGTAGAAGCGCATTTAAGTTTTGTTCTATCTGCCATTTTTGTAACTCTTTTAGTACCTCTGGTACTTCTTTTAATATATTGTGATTTGCCTTTTCAAAAAAAATCCAATAAGAAACAATCTTTTCTTTATGGTTTTCCAGGAAAATGTAACATCATAATTCTGTGCAGCGATGAACTCAACTCATTCATTCATGAAGATCCTTATCATTCATCACCAGAAAATTCACAATACATCGCACACATGCACGTACGCACAGATAACAACAGAGAAAATCGCCATTTTCCATTCCATTCCATACCTATAAGATAAGCTTTTGCAAGAAACTTACTTGCTTTTTCCTTATTTAAATCTCATGAACATGAAGAGATTAAGAATATACAATTTGACGACAACTCAGACAACTTGTGAATTCACAGGGTAAATTCAGTGATACTCATGAGTCATGAACAAATATTTTCTGCAAAAGCACTGACAGAGAACCATAACATAAAAAAGTAAAACATGCTAAGTTGATGCCAAACAATATAGTTCCATGCTTACGTTAAACATTTCCGAAGACCAACAATGAGAGGTGGACCAACTGTTGCTGAAAATGAGTCAAATTTCTTTAAATATGGAATTTTCATCAACCAAATTCATCAGTGATTATCACAGAAAAGAATACACGGATCAGTAGGAACAATTATACAATAAGATGCTTACGCAGTAGTCTCTTGACCGCCACCTTGAGTTCCGGTGCTGACGAAGAAGCCAGCAGGCTTGCCAGCGAGCTTCTGCTCTCTCCACAACTGCCCCGTAGAATCAAAGAAAGCCTTCATTTGCGCAGCCATGCAGCCGTACCTCGTGGGAAAGCCGAATAAGAACCCATCAGCTGTCGTCAATTCATCGGGAGATCCGATCACAGGGATCGAATCGTCTCTCGGTGGAGCCTGCATTTTGGAAAGTACTTCGTCGGGCAGCGTCCCGGGAACACGGTAGAGTACAGCATCTACGCCGGAAATCATCTCAACCCCTCGTTTCATACGCCGGGCAAGGCCCTCCACGTGGCCGTACATGGAGTAGAAAACTATGAAAAGCTTGAGATTTCGCTTGGAATCTGAAATCGTGGAGGTGATGGATTCGTTGCTAATGACATGGTTAGTGGTGGGCGGCGAGGTGGATTCTGGGAGGCTATCATCGTCGGAAGCGGTGGCGGCGGCGGCGTTTGGAAGTTTTTTCTTGCTGGGACCACAGCCTCCACCTTTTCCCATGGATTAAATGTAAGTGGGTGGATTGAAGATTGAGAGATGGTGGTGGCGAGAGTGGGGTTCAGTTACGGTGGTGAAATGCTTCGCTCGAGCTTGGCTTTCTGGTGTTTCAATTGACCTGAAAGATGACGCCGTTTCTTTCTTTTATGGTTTATTTATTAAAGAGGGGAAAAATTAGAATCGTATAATAGATTACGGATTTTTTCAATATTAATCTCAATTTTTTAGAATTAATAAAAGTTTGGGACTAATATTGATTAAAAATAAAAATTTGAGTGTTACTTAGAATTTTGGGAAGGTGTCTTCCCAGATGAACAATAGCTCTTCCCCCTTGGAATGAGCTGTCCTGAAAGAAAATGGTTAGTAGGGAGCCGAAAAGGTTTTCCAGCGAAGCGAGGCCTCCCAACGATCAAGTCAATACAAGATAAAGGGAATAAAAGCTTCAGGAAGGAAAAATAACAAAAAACCCTCCCCTGAAATTCAAACGTGATGTCTATATATCCTGTAATAGTGAGAGAGAAAACCAACATGTAACGGCTTGCAGGAGCCTTGGAGGACCATCGTTACGCAACTTAGAGTCAGTGTACCAGAGAGGGGGGCCACAGACAAATACTGTAACTACTGTACGATGCGCCACTTATGAGATCCTAATAGTACTGGGAGATATTATTTGAGTACTAGTCACTCTCTGATTGGCCGATTTATGAGTGTGGTCCTCCTATGTTAGGCATAAAACTCTCGTTACGGACGGCTCAATGAGAGGACCACACTATGGCTCACGAGGTCATTTATTCAATGCCAAAGAATAAGCTAGGGAAATCATTTAAGGTTGGGTTATCAGCTCGGATATAGTCTCAATTTAGTACGCAAAGTTGACCCCTTGCACAGTTTGGGCTAGGACGACCTTAATGTGGTCCTCAGACCATTCTTCATCTGAGCTGGAAGACTCTAAGCTGAGAACCTGCAAACACTAAGGACTTATGCCGAGCTGAGGACATGCGGGCATGTAGAGCTTATGACTTATGCCGAGCTGAGGACATACGGACATGCAGAGCTTAGGACTGGGGCCATAAGTTAGAAGTTGGGTCGGTTATACCCCTTGAGTTAGGGTCGAGGCCATACTGACTCCCTATCAGGGTATCATTAAGATTATTTTTTATTTAAGATAATATTCATAAAACTATATTTGATTAGTTGTAAAAGTTTGAACTATTATTGCAAAGACTCATACTCCACGAGACCATTTTGAAATTTACACTTTAAATTAGGGGTGCTTATCGGACCGGGTCGATCCGGACCCGGTCCGAAACCGGACCGGTTAGTCTGGTCCGAAACCGGAACCGGACTAACCGGTCCCGAACCGATCCGGAACCGGTTTGATACCGGACCAGATCGGTTCTATCGTTCCGAATCCGATATCTTACCGATTTCGGACCAAACGGATCCGGTTCCGGATTGAACCGGAACCGGATCCATTTTAAAAATAAAAATAACAAATTTCAATAAATCCTTTCCTTTTTTCCTTTTTCTTTAAAAAGAAAAAAGAAAAGAAAAATCCGGTTCCGGGTTGGAACCGGTCCAACCCGGAACCGGTGGAACCGGAACCGGATCGGTTCCGCCCATAACGGGCCCGGAACCGGCCGGTTCGAACCGGTAACCACCCATACTTTAAATAATATAAAAAAATCTATTTAGGAGCAATGATAATCTAAGATGCACGGACACTGACAAGGCGACACTGATTTTCAAAATTTTCATGATATGACACGATCGTGACACACTTGTATATTGTTATATATTATATCTATCTCTGTTACAAATACTAATATTTACATTTTTTTAATTCTAAAACCATGTAAATGCAACAAAAATATTCTTGCATAATTCAAGAAAATGCATGTCACTAAAATCATAATAGTATCACTCATACTAACATCAAATGCATATTACTTCATTTAACATAAAGTTTAACAAAAATACCAAAATAAAAGATAACATCACATACATTCTTATCAAATTCAAGAAATGTATAAATAAATATATGTCACTAAAATCATCATAGTATCACACATACTAACACCAAATGTATATTATTTCAATTAACATAAAGTTTAACAGACACGTCCAAATTTTATTTTAGTCAAAAACTTTTTAAATATTACAATTAACTCCCAAAAGTGTCATTTTCGTGTCACACGTCTCTCGGTTGTGTCGGAGCATGTCGGACACAGATGTCAAGTTTTATTTTTATTTTTAAATTAAGGACACGTCAGTGTCATGTCCGATACGTGTTCGAAGAGTGTCGATATCCTAGAACTATTCGACATTTTATTGAGTAATTATTAGGAGTGTTCTTGCATCTTATATGATAATATTCTTGTTTATTTGGGAGGACTATTATCCGTTGGGGAGTTAGAAGTACATTTCATTAGAATAGAAACGGATGTCTATTTGGGAGGACTATATAAGCAGAAAAATATTTTTATTATTGTTAAAATGACTCAAATTTATGTAATATATTATTTTTTATATATGCTTTGTCTTTAAACGTTACAATGATAAAACTCGTACTAATAAAATATTAAATACTATGTTAGAAACATATACAAATTTAATCAAATAAAAATAAGCAAAAATTGACATTTATAAAATGTATGCATAAATTTATATTTACATAAAATTAATTTTGATAACGTAAATCACCACAATTGTGAGATTTTTTTTCGCTATTTAATAGGAATCTGTTCCATAGAACCGTGCCTCATTAACATATGAATAGGACAGTAATTATCTGATAAACACTTTTATTAGTATTTTCCATGAAATGTATTGAATCGTCGTATATCTAAAAGTCGAAGTTTATCGAGAGATTGAACAATTTATTATTTATTCTTTAACACTCCTTTCACTTGCAGGTCGATTTGTTCCTCTTTTTTTGGGAGGCCCATCAAATGAAAATTTCATGTGGCTGGAGTTGTGTTTATGAGTTTTGAACACATGACATCATCAATAACAAGAGGCTAGAGCTGCTTAACGGGTCAATCCGACCCGATCCGAACCGGAACCGGCCGGTTCCAGATCCACTAATTTTGGAACCGGTCCAATCCGGTAAGGAATCGGATCGGATCCGGATCCGATTTCGGGGCTACCGGTTCCGGGTTGGACCGGTTCCAACCCGGAACCGGTTTTTTTGAATTATTTTTTTTCAAAAAATCAAGGAAAATTGTTGATTAGAGGATTCGAATACGCAACTACCGCCTTCTACTCTACAATTCTAACCTTTGAGCTACTGGGCCTTTGTGTTTATAAACCAACCTCAAATATATTTATCTAAATTTTAAAATAAAAATAAAAAATTTAAAATAACGGATCCGGTTCCAGTTTAGCCCGGAACCGGATCCGTTTAGTCCGGAACCGGTAAGATACCGGTTCCGGAACGGTAGAATCGATCCGGACCGGTATCTTACCGGTTCGGAACCGGTTAGCCCGGTTTCGGCTCCGAATCGGGCAAACCGGTCCGGTTGTGGGCGACCCGGTCCGTTAAGCAGCCCTTCCAGGGGCTCAAATAACACATTGAATTAGTGTATCGTCGAAAAGCTTGAGCTTAAAGAGATATTGAATAATTTATTATTTATTCTTTAATAAAAAGTCTCACCTAATGTGCAGCTTTCGAAGCTCCAAGAACTACTCGATGAAGCGGAGGAGATACGAAGATTGTATGCGTTCATCGGAAGAGATACGAAGATTGTACGAGTACCGGGACGAATTTGGGAGCAGCAGTCCGAGTTCGTCTTTGTGGATGGAAGCCATGAACAACCTTATCTTGGTGGATTGGGAAACAAGTTTTGCATGCCAAATACCGAGCACGTTCAGGGGTTCGAATGGGGATCATCTTCGTTATATGTAATTTATTTAAGTATTAATTAATCAGATATGTAATAGCCACGCAATGTACATTCTTGCACGTTGTAGTTGAGGTGGTAATTTGTTCTCAGAGACAAGTTATCATTTCACTGATAATATACTCGCGTTTTTATAAAAACTAATAATAATATTTTCTTCTGGGTGCTAGAGCGTGCTTGAAGGGCTCCGCCTCACGGAAGAATACTCGACTTCAAGCGCTTTCGCTCGGGAAAAATCTTTTTGCCGGGCTCGGCCAGTTGCCAACTAGCATCTTTTAGATAAATATTGGTCGATACACATGCGCCAATTAGCTAGTAAATGCAACTGGAAGGAAACCACGATGAATTTGCATTAATCAGAATTAAAAATAATCTTTTGTACAAAATAAGTTAATGATGAATTATTTTGGCTGTAACTGAAGTCATTTATTCATCGTCAAAAAAGAAAAGTGTGTGACCATAAGACGATCCGTAAGAGGGAAAAATTCAACAAAATTTGAATAATGAGAGAGCGAAACTCGTTCAAAATACAGGGTTGAAAAGGAGCTAAATCAGTAAGTATTAGTTCAATAATTAAGAGACATAAGAGATAACAACAGTTATGTCATCAAGTTTACCACCATAATAAGCATATCCGGCTTCTTGAGCTGCTGTAGAAAATGGAGTTTGCTGTTTCTTGTCTACAGCTCGAACACGTGCAAATGTAGCAAGTTTCTTGGCTGATGCATCAGGGCTAAGACCTTCTTCTTTGACAGCATCTGCCACAACAGCCGCTATCTCTTCGCTATATAAATTGTCAAATAAACCATCACTGCCTGCCACAACCACGTCTCCAGGTACAACCGGGATCTCAAAAACCTGAAAAAGTAGTAGTATTCGCAGATCAATAATATGTGGCAGTGAGAATATGGCTCGCCTTTATTGAGGTTAAAAATATATTATAATCATTATCTAAGATAGTTATAGGAGGATAAAGAATAAAAGATAGTGACAGTACTACGTTCACAATATAAAAAAATCTGGGGCCGTCCATCCGCAATTTCTAGGTCCTTCGGGAGGCATATAATCTGACACTTGCAATAACGCGGGAGAAATGTAAATGACGGAACTTCAGCTCCTATTTGAGATGATATTTCTATGCCACGATTGGTCATACATATCATTGGATCACAAGATCTCAAATTGGTCCCATGTAGCTCCTATATATCTGATGGTATCGATGAACGAAGGAAATTTCACCGGGTACAGCGTAAAGAGTGTATAGTTTCTTTCAACTGACCTGTCCAGAACTTGGTAGGTCACCTCTACTGTCACTATCGAGTTGATAAGGGAAATTGAAGCCGTGTTGTTGTACAGGCGATTCAAATACTGTGCAACCGTCTCTAATCACAATAAACCCACTGTCTCCAAGGTTAATGGCATGAAGACCCTGTCCAAATAAAGGAAATTTATTTAAAGATAAATAGCAAATTTTTTTATTGAAGAACAATTCGAAGAAGCTAAAAATTAGCACCAAACAAGCAAAGTTTAATGTTTTTGAATACTGGAACGATTTGTTCCTCTTACAAAAATTAAGCGTGAAGCGAGGTAACAAGTTGATGATATCATGCAAATTCCCATGGAAGCAAGAATCATGAGAACAAGGAAGGATTCGAAGGTAAGAATCATGGATTAGTGGACTGTTACATGATTTCAGGTAACAGTCGTTAAGTGAGGTTATGACAAAAACAAGCATGTAGAAGATGGGGGGTGGTGGGGAGAAGGAAAGAGTAGAATCTATTTGGAGGTGGCTCCTCGAATAACACTATTTATCTCACGCTAATATCATTTTGGCTCCCAACCCCTAAACCAAGTTATTCTTGCAATTACCATTATTATCTTGCATTTCTTTTATCACATCTTATCCTGTTCTTTAATTTTAGTGGTGGAACCTAACACAGGATCAACATATCAAAATGCATTTGATGAGACCTGGTTTTTGAGGGAAATAATGCATGCTGTGGATGAACCCATGGCTTTAGTCGCTGCATGTGCTTTTTCCAAAACCAACAACGGGACAATGCTGCCTTTAGGAGTTTCTTGAATTGCTTTGACTGAATTAGACATGAGTTCACGGGCATATAATCCAGCATTAACACCAACATCTGCCCATCCACCAACTCCATCAGCAACGCCTATTGCCTGTTCTTTATCGCAGATAAAATGAGCATCTTCTCCACCAGTTTCCTCTTTAGCTGGATGGGGTAGGTAACATGCTCCGGAAAGAAGCTTCAGAACACCATGACTTGGGGTGCTTTTTCAATGAAAAATGAAAAGAAAACAAGTACATTCATAAATCTCGTAAATTCCATATTTGAATCTTGCATAAAATTATTCAGAGTGAAATTATAATATTTCTCCAAAGAAACAGTAACTTTCAAATGATACAGGCAACAAACATGGCAATTTATCACTAATATTATCTCTACATGAAACACTTGTAGCAGATGTTACAACAACTCAACAAAAATAAAAGATTTCTCCACACATTGTTGTTATGCAAATGTTATGCTTAAGCAATAACCTCAAGATACAAACGTACATAATTAACCTATATTAAATAAAACCAAAAGTAAGAAAACAATGGTTTAAACAAGTACATTCATAAATCTCGTAAATACCATAGTTGAAACTAGAAAGCTTTTAAATTACGCTAAATAGGAAAAACACAGCAACTATTGGCAGCATCACATTTTTTCAATGGAACTTCAGATTCACATCACATTTTCGGCACAATAATACCAAACAAGGGCAATTTTAGACATACAGTTCAGCTGAAAGTGCAAGACTTGAGAGATGCTCAGCACTGAAAGATTCAATGGCTGACACGTCCGGGACTACTCCATCAGAGTAACAAGATGATGAGAAAGCTCGACCATTGCTTGACCCTGTCAAGAAAGGAGGTCTGGAGTCTCGAGAGCCCTGCTTAAAATCGTACACAACACATCCTTGAACTCCCCGATAACATTCCGCCTCTACATTCCTCAAACTCACCCTAGCTTTTCGACAATTTCTATAACTTCTATCATCAAAATAAACACCAATAGGCTTCACAAAACTTGAGAAATTTCCACAAGTAGATGCTAAATTGTCGACCACAAGATCACCTGAGGCAGCTAAAGAGCCAGAAGCTGCCATCGCTATTCTGTGGCACCGATTGCTAGAATATTTATATACTTCACGAGTCAAACCAGCACCAGAAAATTTTCGAGATAAGCAAGATTCTATCAAATTAAGGGATTGAACTTGATTCACGTTGACAGCCCTTTGGCAGCCAAAACCAAAAGCAACATTCAAATTGGAAACAAACCCAGAAGGCATTGTTATCTTAAAACTCAATCAAACTCAATTAATTCCTCCATTCAGAGACACATAGCAAATAGACTAAAAATATCATTGCAGCTCAAATATACCCTTCAGTAAATCAACCGAAGCTAGGTCTCCTGAAACATTATCCAAAAAGGCATATTACAATAATCGTATCTAAATCCAAACAAGAAAAACAGAAGCTCGGAAAAAGCACAAACAGTACGAATGGACCACGGGAACTGGATTAATCATGAAGAAAAATCGCAAAGAATAATAGGGTACCTGAAATGGTTGATTCAGGGGGTAGAGTAATGTTACGCCTTATCTGTGTTGCTGCAGATTATGGGGTATAAATTTTCTTCGACGACGAAAATTTATTAATATTCTACATCCAGAAAGGAAAAAGATTTTTACAAAAGGGAACGGAAAATTCCGCATTCCACAGGCAAATTTTTAGCCAAATTGCCCACTTGTTCTCTCTTCCAATTAAATTATTCCAAAAAAATCATAATTTAATAGGAAAATCATATAATTAATGTCATGAACGGGCATTAAAAAAATTTGTTTTGAATTTAATTTTAAGCCAAGTTCCAGCTGCATTAATTTTTCTAGATTAAATCAAACCATATCTAGCAAAGGTCTCAAATTTCGTTTGCGAAATAGTCTAAGGGCTAACTACATTTACAAAATAATAATCAATCAATCTAAGTATTTATCCCACTAAATAAGATTTCGTGTTGATCCACACAAATTTGTCAATATTTTACGTTTCATTTACATGTGTTTAGTGTTTAGGGGTGTTTATCGAGCCGGGTCAATCCGTACCCGGCCCGGAACCGAACCGGTTAGTCCGATCCAAAATCGGAGCCGAACTAACTCGTTCATGTTCGCCCCAAAACCGGTCCGGGGCGGTTCCCCGGAACCAAACCGGTAGCACCGTCGATTTCGGAACCGAAACCGGTTAATTTTTAAAAAATAAAAATAAAAAATGTGACTTTTTGTCAGCATGGCAACGGCTAAGAGCCGTTGCTTTATAGCCGTTGCCAATGTTCATTTCTTTATTTATTTTTTAATTTTGTTTTTTTAAAATCTATAAATATGTGTGAATTTTTTTCATTCTTCTAACAATTCATTCTTCTCACAATTCTATACTTCAATCTCATAATTCTCATATTTTTCTCTCAATTGTGCTATCTAAAATTTATTATATAATAATGTCATCTTCATCTAGCAGCAGCGCTGGTCGTAGCCGAGGTCGCAGTCGGGGTCTCCTCCCGGGTCGTCTATCACCGAGTTCATCTTCGGCAATGAATTTTCTTGTACCAATACCTGAGTTAAATGAAAGTTATGATTGTTTTGCTGACCTCAATGTTGGTGGTTCCTCTATGAATGTCGAACCGCAACAACCCGAACAACCTACCGAACCTCCTGCTGCCCAAGCCCAAGAGAGACAACAAGTGGAGTCATCCGGAGCCACTACAGCAGCAAGTAGACAACCGACTCGTGCCAAAAGAAGTATGGGATCACTTTGAACTCGCTCAAAAAGAAGGTACTAATAAATCTGTTGCAATATGTAATTTATGTAAAATGCAATATTCATATAAAATCTCACATGTGCACTGCATCGCAACATTGCTAGATCCTAGTCCATGTTTATCTTCATTTGAGATATTTTTTGAATATTACGCTAAATTTTTGGGGAAGGTTGTTGACGATCAAAAGACGTCTACAATGCAATCTCTCCAAAATATGTTTCAACTGTATTATAATCAATAGGCAAGTGAATCATCGCAACAAAGGCCTGCTGAAGAACAACCACAAGCTCAAACTAAAGGTAGGGGCATCAATTTGCTTAGGATGCTGGGGAGGAAAAAACTTAAGGGAAAATGACCATCTACTAGCACGTCGACTGAGTTGCAAATTTATCTGAATTATCAATTTGTAACGGAAGACAACTTCAACGTGTTACAATGGTGGAAGACGAATGCGACACAATTCTCTATCTTAGCCAAAATGGCTAGATACGTGTATGCGGTACAAGCTTCAAGCGTCGCTTCTGAATCTGCATTCTCAACATGTGGCCGAATTATTGGAGAATACAAAAGTAGTCTATTTGCTGATTCGTTATGTATGCTCACGTTACTTAAAGATTGGTTTGAAGCAGAATGTAAGAATAAAAGAAATGGGACGGTTGACGAATTCGTAAATCATTATGATGAGCAAGAAGAAGAGAAGGCAAAAACAATACTTATCAATTATGAAGAGTGCTAAACAAAAATATTTTTTTATTTAGATTTTCAATTGCCATATCTTTACAATTATTTGTATGCATCTATATTATGAAATAAAGAAGAAATATATTGAATTTGTGATGAATATTGGGGAAACATTTACAACATTAAAAAAAAATTTAAAAAACTTAAAAATTTTAAAAAAAATTCGAAAAAAATAAAATAATGCGGACCGGACCGGATCGACCCGGAACCGGGTCCGATCCGCTTCCTTAACGGACCGAACAGGTTCCGTGCTTAAAGGATCCGGAACCGACTGGTTCCGGATCGGACCGAACCGATCCGATCCGTTAAGCACCCCTACCTGTGTTTGACACTGGTCATGTTTGCGTTATTACAAAATAATAATGACTCTGCAAAAAATAATGGTGCTGAGTTTGGATGTGAGATGACATAAATAATGAGCTGTTGAAAAAATGCTTAATGAATTAGAAATTAAGCATTGAGGACCAAACGTAGTGTACTGGAGGCCGTGAACGATCGACATATGTTGGCTCGATCGATCACGCATTTGGAAAAACAAAGTGCCAAAAATATGCCAGGCGCGATCGATCGCGCCTAGTAGGCGTAACACAAAGGGCGCGATCGATCACGCCCCTTGGGAGTTTGATTTCACCCTGAGCAGTTTTGCGGGTTGGGTGTGTCCCTTCACGTATTGATGCGTTTTTCCTAAATCGTTGGCTTCAATTGGTGTCCCTAGGTGGCATTATTTGATCTAGTATATATAGAACAACCCTTGAATGGTTTAATATCAGATTTTCGAAAATCAAACCACTTCAAAGAGCAAATATTGTGCATCTTGTTCATCATTCTTCTTGTTCAAATTTGAGTGCTTTCAAACCTTTTATGGTTTGAGGACTTGTGATTTGAAGTGCTCCTATCACAAGTCATAGTCGTTTATCTTGGGAGAGAAATTGCCAATTGAACCGTTTGCACTATAGCGGGGCAATATTATCTTAAGGACGGAGATTCTAAATCTCGCATCGACGTTCTTCATTTCATTTCTAGATTGCCTTTCATAAACATACCAGATACTTTTGTACAACAATCTTAAGACAATAATAAAGCATCAAATGGCTTCATCGAGTACAACGACGACTCCTATTCATCATGGTGAAAGGCCGAAAAATTCAATGGCAACGACTTCAAGCGGTGGCAACAAAAAATGATGTTTTACTTGACAATCCTTGGGTTGGCAAGGTTCCTCAATGATGATGTTCTTACCATTGCGGAGAAAGAACCGATAACCAAAGGAGGGCTGCGGTCGACACATGGAATCAAAGTGATTTCTTGTGTAAAAATTACATACTCAATGGATTGGACAACACATTATACTATTGCCTAGTGAAAACGGCCAAAGAACTGTGGAATTCTTTGGAGAAGAAGTATCGATCTGACGATGCTGGCATGGAGAAATCCATCATTGGATGATTCCTAGACTTAAATGGTCGATACTAAGCCCGTGACAACGCAAGTACAAGAACTGCAAGTGATTATGCACGACATCCATGCGGAAAGAATGAGTCTAAGTGATTCATTCCAAGTTGGCATAATGATTGAAAAAGTGCCTCCTAATTGGAAGGACTTCAAGAATTATTTAAAGCACAAGCGAAAAGAAATGACTCTTGAAGACCTTGTGGTTCGTTTAAGAATCAAGGAGGACAATAGAAATTCCGAGAGGAAGGCGAATAGGTTCCAAATAGAACCAAAGGCTAACCTTGTTGAACCAAGAACCTGATCAAAGCGTAAGCTTGACGGTACGGCCTCCAACAATGGGAATGCGAAAAAATTCAAAGGGGGATGCTATAATTGTGGAAAGCCCAAACACATGGCAAATAATTGTCGTAACAAGGACAATCGTGGGAAATCAAAAGATCAAGTCAATGTAACTGAAGATGATCGGATATCACACGACTTGAATGATATAATGCTAACCATGGTAATCTTTGAAGCGAATTTGGTGGACAATCCTATGTAATGGTTCGTCGATTCTGGTGCAACCTTATATGTGTGTTAGGATAAAGCTATGTTCTCCACATACACTCAAATTAGCAGGCACCAACTCGAAACTCCACTACATCTCCGATAGTTGGATTGTGGAAGGTAGTTCTAAAGATGACTTCAGGAAAAGAGTTGACTCCGATCGATGTCCTACATGTTCATGACATCCGAAAGAACCTGATATCCGGATCGGCACTAGTCAAGGTGAGCTTTAGAATAGTTTTAGAATCTGGTAAAACTGTACTATCCAAAAATGGAGTTTATGTAGGAAAATGCTATATGGGAAAAGCCTTTTCAAAATGAATGTAATGACGGTTATACGTCAACTTGAAAGCAATAAAGTGAATGATTCTACTTATTTGATTGAGTATTTTAATCTATGGAATGATCGATTGGGTCATGTGAATTATCGTTCACTTAACAAATTAGTAAAGTTAAATTTATTGCCTCAAATAAATGTTAACTTGAAACATAAATTTGAGACTTGTGTTGATGCCAAGTTAACGAAGCCGCTATTCCATTCAATTGAAAGAAATACGACACCTCTTGAATTAATTCATACGGATCTATGTGATCTAAAGTTTGAGGAAGAAAAAGTAACAACCTTCATTGATGGTTGCACGAGATATTGTTACGTCTATTTGCTTAGAAGAAAAGACGAGACATTGGTAGTGCTTAAACACTACAAATATTAAGTTGAAAATCAACTTAGCAAAAAAATAAAGAATGATCGTAGCGATAGAGATGGAGAACACTGAGTATGACATTATTCACAAAACAACTGCCCTTTATTCACCACAATCAAATGGTTTGCCGAACGTAAGAATCGGACTCTAAAAGAGATGATGAATGATATGTTGATAAGTTCTGGATTACCCCAAAACTTGTGGGGGGAAGAAATCCTGTCGGCCAACTTCATCTTGAACAAAACCATACAAAGTAAGGATGAAACTCCTTATGAGTTATGGAATGTCACAAGCCTTCCTACAAATACTTGAAAGTGTAGGGGTGCTTGGCTCAGATATAAGTACAAAAGCCAAAGCAAGTTAAAGTAGGGCCAAAGACAATAGATTGCATTTTGATTGAATATGCACATAATAGTAGTGCATATCGATTCCGATTTCACAAATCAGAAATAAATGATGTGCACAAGGGTACAATCATTGAGTCAAGAAATGTGATATTTTTTTGAAAATAGGTTTCCATGTAAAGAAAACAAGGAAACAAGCCCTAAGAAAAGGGTGTATGAAGACGTTAATCGTGACACTATTGAGGAAGTCGAGTCCCGACATAGCAAGAGAACCAAAGTGGCTAATACTTATGGTCCTGACTTCATAACGTTTGTGTTGGAAAATGAACAAAGATCGCTTAGCGATGCCTTGTCTGGCCCCCATGGTCCTATGTGGAAAGAGGCCATCAACGGCGAGATAGAATAATGCAAAACCACACGTGAGAATTGGTAGACCTTCCAACTGGAAGTAAACCATTAGAATACAAATGGATTCTTAAAAGGAAATGATGGTGCAATTAATAAGTACAAGACGAGACTCGTGGCAAGGGATATAGACAAAAGGAATGCCTTGATTACTTTGACACATATTCGCCAGTCACGAGAATTACATCTATTAAAGTGATAATTGATATTGTTGCTCTAAACAATTTAGAGATACGTTAAATGGACGTAAAAACAGTATTCCTCGATGGGGAACTTGAGGAAGAAATTTATATGAAACAACCCGAGGGATTTGTGGTTCCCGGACAAGAGAAAAATGTTTGTAGACTCGTTAATTGTATGGGCTTAAGCAAGCGCCGAAACAATGGCATGAAAATTTGACAAAATAATGTTGTCAAATAGTTTCAAAATTAACGAGTGTGACAAATGTGTATATATGGCAAACATGTCTAAAACATATGTAATAGTATGCTTGTACGTTGATGATGTGCTCATAATGGGAAGCAACTTAGAAATCATCAATGCAACAAAGAAAATGTTAATAAAACATTTTGAAATGAAAGATATGGGTGAAGCTGATGCGATACTTGGAATTAAGATCTCCAAGATATCCGAAGGAAGAGTGTTGTCGCAGTCTCCTTATGTTGAGAAAATACTCTAGAAAATTTCTCGCGAATGACATGTTGTCTGTAAAGACACCCTAACCGAATCTACATTTGGTTAAAAATAAAGGAGACCCTATCAATACAAGTAGAATACTCAAGGATAATTGGCAGTCTCATGTATCTCATTAACTGTACACGTCATGATATTGCATATGCGGTTGGCAAACTAAGTAGATTGACAAGCAATCCAAACAATGACCATTGGAAGGTATTTCCGAGGATACTTAAATATTTAAGATACACCCTGAATTATGAATTACATTATACAATATATTATGTTGTATTGGAAGGATACAATGATTCAAATTGGATATCGGACACGCAAGTCTCCAAGTCAACAAGTGGTTATGTGTTTACCATTGGAGGGCTGCAGTATCAACCAAGCAAACTTGTATTGCTAGATCCACTATGAAATCTAAATTCATAGCCTTGGATAAAGTGGGATAAGAAGTCGAATGGCTTAGAAGTTTCTTGGAAGAAATTCCTTATTGGGAAAAACTCGTGCCTATAATTAAAATACATTGTGATAGCCAATCTGTTATAGGAAGGGCACAGAGTAGCATGTATAGTGGCAAGTCAAGACATATACGTCGTATTCATAATATCATTAAACAGTTGTTCTCTAACGGCGTTATTTCCATTGACTACGTGAAGTCAAAAAAGAATGTTGTGGATCCGCTTACAAAAGGCTTGCATAGAATTCAATTATATAGTTTACCGAGGGGAATGGGGTTAAAAACCCCACTATAATCAAAATCTCATAGTGGATACCCAACATTGTTGACTGGAGATCCCAAGATCTAGGTTCAAAAGGGACAACTAAATTATGAGATTGTATAAATACCTTGGAGATTTAATCTCTGACATATTCCTATGATAAGAGATGTAGCCTGCAAAAGGGGTACGATGATAGGCAAATGCCTTTAATGTTTCCTAAGACATATAAAAATATGTTGGAGTATAGAGGGATACTCTTCTAGGAGATCACCTACGTGAGTACGAAGTGTGGCCGCTTCAAAGAATTGAAAGCACTTATGAAATCAAGCGTGATCCATGACAAAATGGACACAACCGTAAGAAACTAGTACGAAGGTTAGAGTTGTTATGGTGTGAGTTCAATTGTCTTGGTTTACACCAACGACTAAATAGTTCAAGACTATAAGTTCAATACTAAGTCAAGTAAATCCGATTGAATACTACTATGGAAGATTCAAAGCTGCAAGATATCTCTCCAGATGCCGTAATAATTCGTTGAAGGCACTCAATTGCATCATGCATTAATTTAATTCATGTGGGGGATTGTTGGAAAATAATTAATGAATTAGAAATTGAGCATCGAGGACTAAACGTAGTGTGCTGGAAGCCGCGATCGATCGACATATGTTGGCTCGATCGATAGCGCTTTTGGAAAAACAAGGTGATAAAAATTTGCCAGCGCGATCGATCGCCACTCCAGGCGCAATCCATCGCGCCTGCCAGTAGGCGTAATACAAAGGGCACGATCAATCGCGCCACTTGGGCGATCGATCGCGCCCTGAGCAGTTTTGCGGGTTGGGTGTGACCCTTCACGTATTGATGCATTTTTTCCTGAATTGTTGCCTCCAATTGGTGTCCCTATGTGGCATTATTTGGTCTAGTATATATAGAACAACCCTTGAATTATTTAATATCAGATTTTCAAAAATCAAACCACTTCCAAGAGCAAATTTTGTGCATCTTGTTCATCATTCTTCTTGTTCAAATTTGAGTGCTTTAAACATTTGTGGTTTGAGGATTTGTGATTTGAAGTGCTCATAGCACAAGTCATAGTCGTTGTATCTTGGGAGACAAATTGCCAATTGAACCGTTAGCATCATAGCGGGGCAATAAGGTCTTAAGAACAGATATTCTAAATCTCGCCTCAACGTTCTTCATTTCATTTCTAGCTTGCCTTTCATAAACATACCAGATAATTTTGGACAACAGGAGACGCTACCGGGTATGTCTCAAACTGCGGCCATTTTTGTTGGTGTTGATCTTACAAAGGACCACTCCCTGTTTTACCCAATGTTCATTATAACATGGACAAACTTCATACAAATCACTACGGAGAGGTCTTGGCATCCCATGTATTCATCCAAATCTGATCCATGATAAATTATGGATACGTTCACTAAAATAGGAAGTCTTTCGATCCCGAGGTAAGGAATGTAAATGGTGAAAAATATGTAACTTCTTCTAAAACAGTTCATGTTATAAAGGTTGTTACAATCAAAGTTGACTATCATGTGCCCTGGTTATTCGCAATAGGGCAAGCTGCATGTGCATCAGTTCACGGTGACGGTGCCAACTGACTAGGACTCCTTGATATTGTTGTCTTTGGTCGGACTTGTGCGAGTAGGGTTGCACAAATCCATAGGCCAAGTGACTGAAAGCTCATTGATCTAGCAATTTGACATCTTGTGTTTCACATATCACAAAAATGAGACTCACTTAATCATAATGTTGCATGAGAGGAGCAAAATGATCTAGAAAAAGATGCTGGACAACATGGTTTAACAAGCCTAGGAATTCAAACGATTCCCTTCATACCTCAAAAATTCTACTTAATATGTAATGGATAATGCAAAGCAATGTTGGAGTGTTCGAACACAATAAACACTGGAGAATGGGTAAGCAATATTATTCGAATAGTTTTACTCCATGAGAAGTATAATCAACTATTTGTTTGTGTTGCTATATTTGTTCCTGTCTTTAAGGTTGTCAGTTGGATTAATGTGTTGGTTCTGTATATTTAAATAGACAAATTTAATCAGATTACAACCATGCAAAATAAATTATACTCAAATAGTAAACTTACACAGCAACAGTTTATATATACTGTTCAAAGTCTTCGCAACAGGAAATTGGAACTGATTATGGACGAGACCACAACAAGTCGTGTGCCCGTAAACTCAAATTTGCCCGCCTAAGCTTCTGGCTTCCTGGACAAGTGAGCTCCAAAGTGCAACGCCCAAACACCTCTACTCGGATTGAAGCAAAATTATGAGCAGACTCTTTCGAACTGTTGTAGTGTGTAGCACTCTCAAATATGAATGTATGAATGATTTTTCAGAGACTGAAGCTGTGATATCCCTGAAATAATTATGTTTATGTGATTAATATGGTGTAAATTTATTATGGTGGTGAAATGTATAGTTATGCGGTGGGCATGACCTGGTAGTACATTTCAGAGTACATGAGATGTATAGTGGGGAAAATGGTGATTTGGCATGATTTATTGGGGCTTTGTTCTAATGTTATAGAAAAAGCATGTTAATATTTTTGTGATGCATTTTTTTGGTAAAGGTTTTAAAATATCAAGTAGGGATATTGTAATACATCATGCTAAGCAATTGGACATCATTTTGAATTGCTACCACACATACACATCCATGCATATACCTTAGCCCATACCTTGAACCACCACCATTCATTCTCACCATCACTTCATCTTTTCCCCACTCCCTCTCAAAAAAATTGCCCATCTATCTAAGGAGAGAGGAAAGAACTTTGAAATCTTGTTTTGCTTGGACACTTGCAAGAGTTGAAGCCAAAGTGGTAAGAGTTTTGTAGTGTTGAATTTTGATCATGTTTTAGTTAAGATTTGAGTTTATATTTTGGGGGATGATGGCATGTTTTGTTGTGTTTTGTTGATGTTGATGTTTTGTGTTGCTTTATGGTTGTTTATGGAGGTTGTTATGTGTTGAGTTGATGAGGTTTGATGGTTTGTGGTAGATGTTGGTTAGCATGGAAGTTATGCTCAAAAATGGTGTTTTCTCGCTTTTACAGGGCTCGCTGATCGACGCGCGAATCAGCAAGCGAATGTAAGCGATGGAACAGGGTCGATCGATTGGTGGAAACTCTCGATCGATCGACGAAGCTCTTCGATCGATCGGTGAGGCCACTTCGATCGATCGAGCGAGGCAGCGATTTGGTGCCAAAATCTGGTTGCCTCACGATCGATCGCGAGCTTGGGCCGATCGATCGCAAGGCATGAATAGTGGAAATATTGAATTTTTGTTTAATTGATGGGATTTTTGGTATTGGTTTATAAATTGGCTTCTAATATTGGATTGTGTGGTTGTGTAGAGCCTTCCCAGGTGGCATCACAACAAAGAAAATAAAGTCCTACCAAATTCTACATTTTGGAAAGGTACATAGAAGACGTACGGGCACCAAACGGTAACATGTATTTTGTATACATATGGGATTATGCATTGAGGTTACATATATATGTTGGTTTATGCATTGTGATTGCATATACATGTTGGGTTATGCATTGTGGTTGCATACATATATGTTGAATGCTTGGTGCACATCCCATGAGTCGTTGTTATATTCGAGTGATGATTTTAAATGCTTTGCCACTGTCATTTGAAGTGATGATAGAATACTTGCCGCTGTCATATAGTAGCGAGGAAATAATATTTGCCGCAAAATGTTGAAGCAATGGTAAATGCCGCATGTCACATTTGAGCGAGGTTATTAAATGCCGCTGATATGTCGAAGCGATGGGTATTAGTGCCGCGGTCATGACAAGCGAGGTGCATTAAAATACACTGTTATAACAAGACTAGGGATTGGTTATTGGTATTATTGGAACGGTTATATATCATGACATTTGTGGAACCATAATATAATCCATTGACTATGATTATGAGTTACGGTACAGTGACAACCAAAGGAAACATGCTAAATGCATTGGAATACAGGAAGTGTTTTGTATTTATGGTTTATGCATTTACTCATTATAATCATATTGTGGTGAATATAGATTATTATATGCTCATGGTTTGGGGGTTGTTTCTGTAGGTACATTTTGACGGAGAGCTAAGGACCGGGTTGATGCTGTGAGCTTTGTGAGGAGTGCTATTAGTATAGCGGGACATGATTATTTTGTATAGTCTCTACTCTAGGAGTATTGTAAAGCTATAGCTTTAACATTCTTTTTGTGGGAATGTAATTAATCCTCTTTGAAATTTTATTTTGGCACTGAAATCCTTAAGCTCAAGGCATCAAATGAACCTTATACTCTGATTTATGCATGTTTAGCTTTCCTTATGCTTTTAATCCACACTTAAGGTAGTGAGGCCTTACAGAAGCTGGTGCAGCTTATATAGCTGAGCAACAGAACTCCCAAGGGTCAAAAAATTTTAATGCAATGTTTAATGGATTAGCTGAAGATCTGAACTTTAATCTGTGATTTAAGTCTCATACTTAAATCAGATTAACTCGAATTAAGTCTCACACTTAAGCCAAATTTAACTCAGCATTAACACAAACTCGAATTAAGTCTCACACTTAAGCCAGATTTAACTCAGCATTAACACAGAAGGTGAAATGTCAGGAATATGAAAAGACTGTTCTTCCCAGAAAATAGAGTTGTAAAAAGATAAGTCTGCATTCGCAGTCCCTGACACACGCAAAGCGACAAGAAAGCCGAGCGGACAGCTCACAAGGTGCACCCATCTTTTCCACTTAACTACTCTCTCTTGATTTGTTTCTCAATATAAACAAAAAATTAGTTGTTCCAAAATCTCAATGTGGGATTCTTAGCCAATTCAATTCACTTACCAATTAAACCCAAAAAAGGGCTTGGGCCTCAACCTTAATTTCACCTACATGATGAAGAATGGAGGAAGAGCTTGCATGGTGTTAAGTTGAAAGACAGAAGCCTGATATGGGTATCTTGATTTTCGAAAATGTCTATTGCAGGTTAGGCAAATATGTTGAAAACCCTATTTTTCTAATTCCTACGATGCAATTGGAGCTTATTAACAGAAAAAATTCGATAGTCCTTCGTGGCTCCTGTGATTTCTACGTTGACGACTTATTCTTCAAGAAAAACTCATATCGAAGTTCACTATGAATATTTAGGAAGTTATTATGAAATTTATGGAGACTATCCAACTCTCTAATCTAATTATCTACCTATTTATTGTTGTTTTTATGGATACATGATGTTCCAGAATAAGACCCTTCCAACTTTGTTTCACCTCTACCCATTTCTTTGTGGCCCATTCGGGGATTACATTTTATAGTTTAATTTATACTCAAAATTCTATACTTTTTGGTTTGTATGTGATTTTAGACTCATTAGCGTAATCAGTTTTGGGATTGTTCCATAATTATTAATAAATGTCAAATTAAAAATCTAATATTTCAATAATAAACAAGGAGATTGTAATTAGAGTTTTATTTATATACACGTATCGACTATGCAAGAGGTCACCATTTAAAACCGAGGAAATATATGACACAAGCCATTTGGCTTAATGGCATGCTGCTCTAAAAAATGATTAATATATATGAAGTTTAACAGATTAATATTATCAAATATTTTCTCACTTCCCAAAACTTTTAAACCTAGATTGAGTTAGTTTTCTTGTTGAGAATTGTCTAATATTGAGAGTTTGAAAACCATGATAACTTTTTTATAAAATACATGAGTTATTTAACTCATTGTCAATTGGTTTGAGTTGGAACCCCATGTATTCGTAAAATGATACCAGAGCCAGGTTTCTCATGCGACTAGTTACCCCAACATGCTTGATCCGCATGTATGCTCACTGCAACCTGCATCTCATTCCATGATTTGATTTATATCGAGGCATGCTGAGAATTGTCTCACATTGGGAGTTAAGAAACCATGCTAGTCATTTATAACTTATAAGATACATTAACTACTCCACTCATTGTCACTTGGTTTTGAGTTGGAACTCCATGTATTCTTTGCTCTCGTTGTAAATTGCAATTTCAAAACTTAAGAAAATAGATGTCATACATGAACAGCACTCATATTATTTAATTATATTAAAAAATTGATTGGATTATGAGCAGAATGTTGCCTGCATACAATGGATCCAGTGAGTCATTTGATCCACACTACGATTCATGCACATTTTTAGTGTTAAGCGTGTGTGATATTAACAAATAATTTGCGATCCCCAATCATATGCATTTTAACCAATTAAAAATATTAAAATAGAACCCCCAAAAAAAATCTTGGGGGAAGTGGAGAGATATGGACGAGCTTCGACCACGTAGATTTTAAATCATATGCTGCAAATCATGAACAAAATAACTTTTTGCGTATATTAATTTAATCATTGGTTAGTAGTAATATAAATACCATAGGCTAAATTATAAATAAATAGATCATAATTTAGAAATATGTTTTCTATATCATAATATAGTTAATTCTATATTTTATTGGGACCAAACTATAGTTTTTTCCCTAAAAAATTTCTCTTAGGATGAAGACTCGAACACGAGACTGTAAATAATAATTACAATCAGTGTCAAATGAGCTATAAGCGATCGGCATTTCTAATGAGCTGTAATAGTAACAAAATCTCGAGCTAAAAGCAAATCTATTTGCTAGACTACTTTTTAGCTTGATCTTTTATGTTTTATTAATAATATAATCTCGCATTTTCATTTTAGGATATAAGATTTAGCGAGTAAAGTATTTGTATTGGAAACCATATGTAAATTGAAGTGAAATAAAACACGAATTTTCAATAATCATGGGTTAAAAATTGTTGATAGATGTTTTAAACTGCCAGTACTTGTTCTAAAAAGGAACATTCCTATTATTGGTTTCTCATATCCCATTGGAAAAATAATTGAATTTGAAGACCCTAAATTCAACTGCAAGCTTGTGGGTTTGAATGAAGAAACTAGATTTATTAAAATAAAATAAAATCTCACGTTTTAAGCTTTAATATATGACTTCTTCATAATGGATTAAGTATCAGAAATTGTTGTTTCGAGCTCCCAACATTGACGGGATGGATAATAGCTCATACCCATTTTGGGCAGACTCGAATTCGAGTCGTACTTTATGCAAAAATTGATTTAGCTCATTCCCCACTCAAAAACAAAAAAATGGTTGTTTCAAGTTAGTAAAACAGTAAAATTTTGGCACAAGAGTCAAGACTGGAGGGAGCAAATGAGTGTCTAAAAATATAAAATTGGCACGAACGATAATTACCTCATTATTTGTTAGTATAAAGAAGTCCAGTTTGGTCAAAGAAAATTTAATTGCTCAGAGTCACCCGCGGCCCGCCCACTCGTAGTCCTCGAGGTCTCTCTGATAACATATTTTAACCTTATAGAACAAACCTAGTGAGGGAAATCATCCATTACATCAGGACCGATAGCCTGCCAAATCCAGCTTTCATGTTATATATATATATATATATATATATATATATATATATATATATATATATATCATTAAAAGGATATAATGATTAGTATTCATACATTGGACAAATGTATATGACATAAATTAACAATAAGTTGGTCAAAGATGACAGAGCCATATTTTTTTACATATTCATTTAATTTTATCAAGGAACAAATGAATTAACAAAAACTATCTAAACATTGTGATTCAGTCTGCATGATAAATATTTGATTTTGTAGGATAAGAAATTGATAGAATATTAATAAGTGATGGACATATAGTAAAAAAACTTTATCTACTCGTTTGTATCTAACTAAAAATATAGTTTGGTACAAAAGATAAGATGCGATAAACGAGATATTTGTAGTTATCAATGTACCAAAACGGTAAAAAGGTTTTAAATATATGCTTTGGTATGCATAATTATACTTTAAACAATCCATATTTAAGTCAGTCAGCAAGGATAGATTCGTGAAATTAACCAAGAAAACGGATGATTGATGTATTTTTTTAAATTTATATTATTTTTAAAGATTCATATAATTTTTTTTATTATTTTCATTTGATTAGAGACAGTTGTAACTCGAACCCCAACTGTTATAAAAGCATGATTCAATGTACATAATTATATATAATATAAATAATTGAAGAGGATAGGTAGTACTCCTTCAAGGATCCGGGTCGAATGCATTGTATGTCCTCGTATGAATAAACGAGGAAGTACTGTGAGTAACTGTAATGGAATTTTTACCTCTCAAAACTTAATGTAGGTGCACTGCTTATACTTTCAAATTATTGTGCTGTGGGAATCGAGAGAAAAAGCTAAGCAAATTGTTGACTGCCGAAATTATCAAGTCCAAATGTAATATTTAGTTAGGTAAATTTAAAAAAAGTCCCATAAAATATAATATTTCTAATGTTATTACATCAATCTCAAACTTTCAAAACTAATAAATATCGTCTCACATATATTGTTTTTAATCAAAAATAGTCAATAATGAGATTAATTTTGGTAAAATACAATTAGTCCTAAAAACTGGATATTAGTATTGATTAAAAACAATTTATGTGAAAAAACCCCAATAATCTATAAGACCATTTTTATAATTTCCTCTATTTAGTATTTTAAAAAATGCAATATTTAGTCATGTATTATAAATTACTGATGTTTTTAGTTGTTTATATGCCGGACGATTAGTTTAATTATGTTCATGTTAATTTTTAAGCTTTTTCTAATTTTTTTTCGTTTTATGATATTACAACAACAATAATAATTGATCGTATTACAAATATTAATTTATATCTTCTTTTTTAAAAAAATTATTATGGTGATTATCTGACCGTAACCTTTTAACATAAGATCTATATGGTTATTAATAATATATAAAGTTCTAGTTATATTTTTGGTGTGGTGGTATAATCGATCTATAGTCGTATTCTATCATCACTTAAATATATTTTATGTTAATGTAATATATTGGAGCTTAAAAGATGTAAATTTTAAGAGTTCGTGTAAAGTCTAAAAATAAGTGCTAAGTGACATCGTTTCTTTCAGCAAACTGAGAAGGTCTCAAGAGGTTCGAGACCTGGTCACCCTAAGATTGTATCAAAGTTAATAATAAAATATTATGCAAACAAGGGATGACCCATTTTCCTCCTTTTGAATGGCTATCATTTTTCCCTCAAAGAATGATTAAAGAATTTCTATGGCTAGAATGTTCTTGGAATAGGGCAGGCGGTAGGGGCCATCTAATAGGGAGGCAAGGAGGTCATTATGTTTTAAAAAATTATATAAAAATTTAAAAAAATTTGTTATACTTCCCTAAATAAAAATGAATAATCTTTACTAAATCCATCTTGCCCCTTTACTATATTTTGTGTCGGCCCCCTACTGACCAACTTACAACTATGATATTTTGCACATTTTCTTACTATGTTTTTTTTTTAATATTTCTTTAATAGTATACCTTTCCTTGAATCCCATTAAATAAGTCTAATTATATCCATTTATTTTCAAGATTCTTTGTTATATATTTATAATATATGTATATGATTTCCTTGAAATCAAGCCAGGGGGTAGATTCTTTCTCCATCTTCTGCATATAAACCAACAGGAAATAGGGTTGAGATTGATTGCTGGAATGGGTTGGTTGGGCAAGCACTCAAAAAGCTCATTCGAGGAAGAAAAAGGAAAGAACTTAAGGCCAAACCACCCAATATATAGATTACTGATCAGTTGATTCTCGATTTGGTTCATAATATTAAGCTAAATTGAGTTGATTTCTTGAGGTAGAATTACAAAGAAGAAGAGAGGAAAACCCAATATTTTCATGATATAGATTTACTAGGAGCGATCAACAAGAGATTTATTACTTGAAAAGTTGGATTTCATGGAAGACAGGTGGATGCCAAATTCCATAAGCTTCAATGCACCACAGATCAACAAAGAATCGCCATTGAAGCTGCCTCTTGCTCCTATAGTTTCAGCTCCTCTTGATAGAAGAGGAAATGCAGCAGTTTCTTCCCGCGGGGGGAGTGCCATTTTCAGCCCCACTCAAACCCTAGATCAGCCTCCGCAGCTGCTGTTTGTACAGAAGTACCACACCCCAGATCCAGATCCAGTCACCATGAAAGCCGGTGGCGCGTCAAATCCTAATACACCTGTTCTACGACGACCACAAGTATTGGCGGCGTCAACTTCCACAAGTAGTACTTCATCAACTAAGTATAGAGAATGCCTCAAGAATCATGCTGCAAGCATCGGTAATTATGTTGTCGACGGATGTGGGGAATTTATGGCTAGTGGAGAAGAGGGCACGTTCGAATCTATGAGATGCGCAGCCTGTAGTTGTCACCGGAGTTTCCATCGGAGAGTAGAAGTCGAAGGCGAGTCGCACCACCCTCAAATATCTCACAGCAGGCGAAACCCACCTCCAACGGAGACTCATCATCACCATCAACCTTTTCCCGCCGCCCGTACGCATCCAATAATGATGCATTTCGGAGGAAACAGTGGCGGAGCCACTGCAGAGTCATCAAGTGAGGATTTCAACATGTTCCAATCCAGCCCTAATGGACGTGCAGCTATGCAATCGTCTTCGCGTGGGACGAAGAAGAGATTCCGAACAAAATTCAATCACGAACAGAAGGATAGGATGCATGAATTTGCAGATAAGCTGGGGTGGAGGATTCAGGGACAAGATGATGAACAAGTGCAGCAGTTCTGCAGTGAAGTTGGGGTGAAGAAACAAGTGTTCAAGGTATGGATGCACAATAACAAACAAGCCATGAAGAAGAGACAAATCTAAGGCAAGAATTTGACTCCACATATACAAACTTTGGTGATTTCATTGATGAACTTTTTAAGCTTGTGTATCTATAGACTTTAGCCATTGTAGGGGGGGAATGAGAAATTCGGGGGACGCAGTAATCAGGATTCACAGGCAATACCGTTCAGTTATGTTAATTCTTAATCAAATAAAACAAGCAACCGCACTTGTTAGCATTTAAGAGAGTATATCTTATACTTTGCTGCTTAACATTAGGGTAGAAAGAAATTTGATTTCTGCTTCACAAAGTTGTCTCTTATTGAAAATTTACAAGTTATATTAGCTCATGAGTTACTTCACTCATCACCAATTAGTTTTGAGTTGGAACCTATGTAGTTAAACATGGTATCAGAGACGGGTCTTTCATGCTCACCTCACGTGTTATCAATTCATGTGTTTGACTTATAATGTCACACGTGTATGGACGTGTTTACAGTTGTCCACATCGAGAATTTATTATTTATATTAGCTCTTTGTAAGATACATGAGTTCGTCTACTAATCACCAATTGATTTTGAGTCAGAAGCAATCGTATTCTTAACAATGATCAATCTTAATTCAATGACGAGAGAGCATAATCTATCACAATTGAGTAAATTTTATAAAAAAAAATAATTTCTTATAAGGGATATCAATCATGGGCGAACGTTGGCTTTTCATCTTCCACATGTGTAATTGGTTAATCGATATTCTTCCTTATGATCGTTACAATTTGAATTAATTCCCCGCATGTTTTGATTAATCATGTTCCATGTTAAAAGTTGTAAAGATGAAAACCAATCTACTTAAAATTTGACAATTATTGAATTTAATCATAAGTAATTGAGTAACTCACGAAATAGTCCATCAAGAACTAGTTATGAAGGAATAATTGTTTAGAAAAATATGAATAGGGTTGTCTTGTATACAGTACTATATTAAAATGACAGTTACACTATTGGGCTAATTATGTAAAGTTTAACTTGGCAGTTGGACATGAATTGGGCAAGTGTAGGTACTCTATATAATGAGAAACATATTAAGTTGGCAAAAGTGTTATTAATCTTAGGCTAAATTCCAAAAAAATGGTTAAACTAAATAATAAATAGTGTCATTTGGAATAGTAATCACAAATTTTTATGACTAAATAAACATAGGCTCACGGAAATCATTTTTTTTTACAAAAAATGATCAATATACCATATTTCGCTTTAAAATAAAACGGAACGGACGTTCAAGAACAAAGCTTTCAATGCCGGCACATATCCTCATATGCACGGAACATAGGAACTTTAGCCCACCCTAATGTATGTATTGGATTTGGCTGAGTTACACTAGATTTTTCTTCACCAATCTTTGGTATATAACGTTAGTTCTTTGATATAATGTTAAATTAAATCAACTTTCAGAGAGATGTTACCTACTTTTGGAAAACCATTTCGCTAATCTAACTTCATAAAGCAATATATATTGCATATATGAGGAGAGCTAGCTAGCTATATATGCATGAAGTTATTCACATTATATTTATTAAAGTCGAAAATATCAATTTAAATGCATAATATATTCCTTTCCTTTACAACATGTTTAAATATTTTTTATAAAAAGATCATGCTGAAGACCAAGAAAAAATTAATTTATTTTTTAATTTTTATTATTGAATATAAAACAAAATATTGACTTTTGGACTATACTCATTTCATTTATATGCACATCATAAAAAGTGCGTGTACTGCAAAAAGAAAAAAATAATAATCGTGGACGACATTGGATCTATCGATTAATAAAATAAATTTTCACGTATTAGTCTATTTGAAATAATAGAGGGTTCTATATGCAATTTACGAATTTATTTGTCTTATATACGATGAAACTCATCAATATCCATCAATAACCTACACTCAAGATTCAAAAGTTAGAAGAATCAATTAACAATATGCAAAAAAATAATGTTGATATATATTGATCGGAACACCTAAAAGCCAATGCAAATATAAACAAGATATTTCATCAAAAAAGGGTTTTCTTTTTAAGAAAAAATGTGATATTTGAATGGAGAAATTAGTTTTAAAAATATAATGTCTATGGTATTTTGATTCTCTAATATTTGTCTCCTTAAACACTGATAAACCAGACAACAAATAATATTATCAGTGTTGGGGCTATTACAGGCTCCATGTGTAAAGACCTGAATTTTAGTTATGGGATAACTAAATCCTTGTTAAAAGAGTTTGCAATTTCCTAAACTCTAGCCTAGAGTTTCAATGCATCAAGGAGTCTCAAATCATCACAAACTCCTCCAATCCTCACCATATTTCAGCATCTTGATCGGATCAGAATCGGATTTGCTACCACTACAATCTGCACAAACCTTGATCCGATAAATTCGAAGACTTGCACCTCTTCTCCCATATCTTGTTCGGGGAATCCCAAGCCATAACAACTCTTCCTTTACCTCATCATGCTGCACCTCAATAACCGAAAACTCTAATCCATGAACAAAGATTTTCGAAGATCTCATAAGTGTCCCTACCCATCTCAAACTCTTCAATTTAAACCTCACGATTTGCAACAACTTGAGCAATAATAATCTGATCTTCACCTCAGCAAAATCTGCTCAACACCACCACAACAAATCTGCTCGGATTCATCCCTATAATTTCGATTAGAATCCTACTCCAATACCTCAACTTAGCCTCCACTTTTGCCTATAAATAAAGCAAGCTTCAGTGGTGATTATACATTCGAAAACCATCTCCTTCCAGCCATCAAAAGCGAGAAGAAATCCCCCATCCTTTAAACCGAAGCTCTGCACCGCCTGTTCCAGAATCACCCTTCAATATTCTGGATTCAAAAGTTAAAGATTAAGCCATCATAATCCTTCTTCTCATACGAGTATAAGCCTCCACAAAACCATAGCTTCTACGTCGATAATTCCAGCAAGCAAAAGTCAATACAATCAGCAACCCACCCCTCGAAATTTCAAGCCTTGATTCTGCCTGTTTGTTCCAGAAACATACAGCCTCCAACCCTCAAAAATCCAGCAGCTTTTGTTCGAAAATTTCAGCAAGTAATCTATTCGAATTTCCAGATTTTGGATCAAGCTTTGTACTGTCTTCGTCTGTACCACCAAGCTTGGATTCAATCTGTTCAAATCCCTTCCTTTTTCCAGCAAGCTTTCGAGAAACAAGCTTAGTATATCTTAACCAATTTTCAACAACCGTGTCATCGAGTAAAGCTACCAACGTGTATTGAAAGCTTTAAACCAGCAAGTTATTCGAAGAAATTCCATAATCTGTGCGAAGATTTATCATCAAGTGTGTGTTGTTGGCAAGCCAAGGAAGGAGAAGAATCCGTTCAAGAAGTAGTGTTCGGATTTCGTTAAGCCAAGGGAAGATTGGAATCCGTTCGTTTCGTATCGTCGATTATTCAAGCACGATACCAAGCACTGTAAGTGGGCTTTTGTTATGTATATTCGTTTCGTTTTCTAAAATCATATAGTATGTTTTAAAATTTCCAATCGATATGTATTATGTTGAAATTATGAAAGTATTATTTTGTAAGCACGCTAAACTCGAAATCTAATTGGATTTGGATCCCCATGACCCTGATGCGGTGGGATGTAACCGCTAAAATAACCTTATACGGTGGTAATCCGTTGTTTCTGGATTATCCAGACCCTTTATTCGTGGGTTAGCCGATGTTATGACCTCATCTCTAGGAGGGTTAAGTCTAGAGACTGATATCAGTACCAAGAAGAGAGTAGAATGCTTTACTGTGCATAAGTATATGAAAATTATGAAACGATATGTTATGTCATGGCTCGTAAGGGCAACCAAGTATGTTAAGATACATTCATATCGGTTTATGCAAGTTTTATGATCCAAGTTTATGAAAATTATGTATATGTATGATATCGATTGTCCCCCACTTGCTGAGTGTTTTCCAAAGCACTCAACCCCTTACTCTTCATACCCAGATAAAGCCGAAGAAGAATTAGAGCAAGAAGAAGAGCACCAATTTTGGGGTTGGTGAAATCAAGTCCGCTGCGTAGATCAAGATCTTTTATGTTTTAAAGTTTTTCCAGTTTTAAGACAATTTTAATTATTCAGTTGTTATGTTTTTAATTCCGTATTTCTTTATTCATTGTAAAGACAATGGTTTTTATTTTTATGGAAAAAGACTGGCTTTTCAGTTGTTATGATATTACGAGGCTTATTGGTTTCCTAGTTGTAGTGGAAATCAATGCCGGTGTTATTGACCCCGGTCTCGGGGCGTGACATTTTAGTGGTATCAGAGCTAGCCAGGTTCCATAATCCCGCTGGGAAAAGGATTCTAGTTAAGGCAATAACTAGAAGAAAATTACGGTTGAAATAGACCAACTGGAGAAATAAATACAGTTGGGTGAAAATTGTCGTTTCATGATAATTACGATAATCAGAAGTCCAATCTGATTAATCACATGAATACGAAAATTTTTGAAGTTTTAAAAATTTCCAGTTTCTGTTTTTAAAATTTTATTTTCGAAAAAAAAAAATCGATTTTTAAGAATTATTTTCGGAAATTTTTTCGATTTTCGTACAGTAAACCCTAGCTTCAAGCCGTCGCCGCCGCCTGCCGCCACGATAGTCGTCGACGAGTATACCATTCGAACCGCCTCTGCCAGTCGATCATTCTGTCCAAGTTTCATGTCGATTGGATTTGATTTACCCGATCAATTTCTCGTTCGAATCCAAGAACCCTAAATCCCAATTTCTGTTCGATTTCCGATTTTTCTGAGCATATGTTGATCGTTTTGAAATTAAAATTTTTCGTGTGATTACTCCAGCCAGTCGATCATTAGCCCTCTGTCAATTTCAGATTTCAAGCTTCGATTAGGGATTAATTCGAAACCCCTATTATTTCGAATTTAGAACCCTAATTTTCGAATTTTAAAAAAAAAAAAAAAAAAAATTTCCAGAATTCGAATTCTTGCTTTTGATACTCTATTTTATGATTTGTCAAGTATTTAATTCCGTGTTTGGGTTTAGGTGATGACAACCCGAGCGCAATCTGTCCAGATTCTCAGTATGGAGCAAGAAATTGAGAAGCTCAAGGAAGCTAAAGCTGAACTGATAGAAGTTGCGGAACATCTGAGAGGCGATGTCCATAGAATTAGCTACTATCATCATCAAGCTAATGAGCAGCTTGAGGGAACTAAGGAAGAAGTAGCCAGAATAGACGAACTCCATAGGACTGCAGAGGAAAAATGCGTAGTCCAAAGGCAGCAACTTGATCAAATGACTGATCATATTCTCTCACTTCAAAATACGAACCATCGCCTGTCTGTAAGAAGCAATGGTTACTGGGGTATAGTCACTCATCTCCTGAATGTCAACAGTGATCTAAGGGAGGCCAATGATCACATGAGAAATCTTCTGGATGTTGTCGATTCAGATGACGATTCAGACGAAGACCCTGAGGAAGAACCCATGCAGGAAGATGTCGTAGAAGAACTAGGAAATGGAGAAGTGATAGATCCATAGTTCTTAGAAGCTTTGTTTAGGAGTTTTGTTTTCATTTTATTTCAATGTTCAGCATTTTCCTTTTCAGTAGTTGTGATAAACATTTTTCCAGTGATTAATAAAAGTATCATTTTTGTTTATCATGTCTTCTTTACCTTTCCGCTATAGTTTTATCTCCGCGCAAAGATTTTAGATTCGTGTTATTGTAGGAAATGGCCGGACGTCCAACCCGCAACAACCGTAATCCAAACTATGTTGTTCCTCCCAACTCTAATGAGGAGAGAACTAATGGAAATCAGAATCCTCCACCTGCACCACCACAACCTCCGAGGGTGGGACTAAGTCGTGAAGACTTGGCAGCAATAGCCACCATTGTGGCCACAACACTTCAAGGTTTGAATAACCCTGCTGTTAATCAACCTCAAGCACAGCCAGCACGTCCGCAAGGTGTAAAGTACCACTATGAATCGTTGCGGAAGAACAGAGTTCCAACCTTTGATGGCAACTCAGACTCGGAAATGGCCCAGAACTGGCTGAAGCAAATAGAGAACCACCATAGACTGTTGGAAGTACCGGATGATATCAAGGTGGAAGTTACCACGTCTTTTCTCATCGACCAAGCTGGAAAGTGGTGGGAAAACGTGTCACCATTAATGCAAGAAACAGGACCAGTTACATAGCAAAGGTTCCGAAGTACCTTTCTAAAGCAGTACTTTCCAACTGCGGTCCAGAACCAGAAGCTGCGAGAGTTTGAAAACCTGACGCAGACTACAGATATGACAGTGGTGGATTATACCGCAAGGTTTAACTCGCTGGGAACGTATGCACCGAGTATCATGGCAGACGAGTCCCTTAAGCTACATCGCTTCAGGATCGGACTGAACAGTCGAATCCAATCCGCCCTTGCGATTTTCGAAACCGCAAATTTTGGAGATCTGATGGGAGCAGCCATCAGGGCTGAAGCAGACATTAAGCGTCGCGAGGAAGAGTTTAAACGCAAGCGACCCTCCACCAATCAGCATACCTCTAGTAATCAAAACTTCAAGAGGCCTAGTCCGTCCAGCAACCAGCAAAGGGGACCCACAAAAGGCCCAACTCAACAGAGGTACCCTAAATGTTCGAACTGTGGATTCAACCATCTAGGAGAATGTCTCAGAGGAAAAGGTGCATGTTTCCGATGTGGGAAGACAGGCCACCGAATTGCTGAGTGTCCCGAACCTGATATGAGGGGGACGACTGTAAGGAATAGCGGCCCTCCTAGTAAACCAAATGAGACTAAGCCGAACGCCAGAGTGTTTGCTATAACGCGAGATGAGGCCGAGGACGCAAACGACGTCGTGGCAGGTACCATTTATTTAAACGAATTACCTGCGTATACATTGTTTGATTGTGGTGCCACGCACTCGTTTATATCTAAGAGGTTTGCTAAGAAACTAGCCCTTAAGCCTGAACTGCTTAGTGAACCATATAACGTAGCAACACCAGCCAATAAGACCCTTATAGCACATAGCATACATCGAGATAGTAATCTTAGTATTAATGAAATCAAGTTTAATGCTGAGCTAATTCAACTCAAAATGGTGGATTTTGATGTTATATTGGGAATGGATTGGCTATCCAAACATCATGGAGTAGTAGACTGCCGTAACAAGAATGTTAAACTACGGACTCCAGACGAGAAAGAGATCGTATACCACGGCAAAACTAAGGAACGAAAATTCCTTCTGTCAGCAGCACAAACGTGGAAAGCTGTGAAGAACGGTGAAGAAGTTTACCTAGCTACAATAAGCGAGGTTAAAGAGGAAGATGAACCCAGGATAGAAGACATACCCGTTGTACAAGAATTTCCGGATGTCTTTCCTGAAGAGCTGCCCGGTTCTGTTCCAAACCGAGAATTGGAATTTGATATTAATTTGGTGCCAGGCGCTACACCAATTTCTAAGGCACCATACCGAATG
This sequence comes from Haberlea rhodopensis, assembly GCA_907163345.1. Lineage (NCBI taxonomy): Eukaryota > Viridiplantae > Streptophyta > Magnoliopsida > Lamiales > Gesneriaceae > Haberlea > Haberlea rhodopensis. The sequence continues at coordinate 2,529,648 of CAJQUN010000060.1, forward strand.
GCTCCAGCCGAACTGAAGGAACTTAAGGAGCAACTGCAGGAGTTATTGGACAAGAAACAAATCAGACCAAGTGTATCCCCATGGGGAGCTCCAGTGTTGTTTGTGAAGAAGAAATACGGGAGCATGAGATTGTGCATCGACTACAGAGAGCTGAATAATATCACAATCAAGAACAAGTACCCTCTTCCAAGGATAGATGACCTGTTCGATCAACTCAAAGGCGCTAAAGTGTTTTCCAAGCTCGATTTAAGGACAGGCTATCACCAACTAAAGATTAAAGCAGAAGACGTGCCGAAAACCGCATTTAGAACACGGTATGGGCATTACGAGTTCACGGTGATGCCATTTGGCTTAACAAACGCGCCAGCCGTATTCATGGATTTAATGAATCGTGTATTCAAGCCATTCCTGGATGACTTTGTAGTGGTGTTCATCGACATACTCATTTACTCGTCGAGCAATGAGGAACACGAACAACATCTTCGCCTCACTCTACAGACATTGAGAGAGAAAGAGCTCTACGCCAAATTTAATAAATGTGAATTTTGGCTAGAAAGCGTATCTTTCTTAGGACACATCATATCAAAAGAAGGCGTGTCAGTGGATCCTAAAAAGGTAGATGCAGTTTTGGATTGGCTTAGGCCAACGACAGTGACCGAAATCCGAAGCTTCTTGGGATTAGCTGGTTACTACCGGAAGTTTGTCGAAGGATTTTCATCATAGCAGTACCTCTTACCAGGCTCACACAAAAGAACGCAAAGTTCATATGGAGTGAAGAATGTGAGAAGAGCTTTGAAACTTTAAAGGAAAAGCTCTCATCTGCACCTGTACTTGTATTACCAACGGAAGACATGAGTTTCACTATTTATAGTGACGCATCTAAAGAAGGACTAGGATGTGTACTCATGCAGGAAGGAAGAGTGATTGCTTATGCTTCAAGACAGCTCAAGCCCCATGAGCAAAACTACCCTACGCACGACCTCGAATTAGCCGCAGTGGTGTTCGCCTTAAAGATTTGGAGACACTATCTGTACGGCGCCAAGTGCGAAGTGTTCACGGACCATCAAAGCCTCAAGTACTTGTTCACTCAAAAGGAACTCAACATGAGGCAGAGACGATGGATCGAACTTCTAAAAGACTACGATCTCACTATTAGCTACCACCCCGGCAAGGCAAACAAAGTAGCAGATGCTTTGAGCCGGAAAGGCAAAGGAAAAATAATCTTAGCTACGGTCTCAGCTCAACCTTGTCTTCGAGAGACCATCAAGCTAAGCCAAGATCAAGATCCGATCCTAACCAAGCTAAAAGAACAAGTCAGGGAGAAGGAAATTACTGACTTTGAGATCGATAACAAGGGAATTCTGTGGATGAAAGGACGATTGTGCGTGCCAGATGTGAACAACATAAGACAAGAAGTAATGTCTGAAGAGCACAAGTCAAAGTTTTCAGTCCACCCTGGGAGTACAAAGATGTACAAGGATTTGAAGGAAAGTTTTTGGTGGAACGCAATGAAAAAGAATGTAGCTGAATTTGTTGCCCGATGCTTGGTATGTCAACAAGTCAAAGCTGAGCATCAAAGACCCGGAGGACTTCTTCAACCTCTGGAAATCCCTGAATGGAAATGGGATCACATCTCCATGGATTTTGTCGTGGGACTACCAAAGTCAAAGCAGAGCCATGACGGAATATGGGTAATTGTTGATAGACTAACCAAATCAGCACACTTTTTACCTGTCCGTATGAACTACAACTTGGACAAATTGGCAACATTATATATGGACAATATAGTGAGATTGCATGGAGTCCCTGTGAGCATACTATCAGACCGAGATCCCAGATTCGTGTCGCGTTTCTGGAAAAGCTTTCAGCAAGCTATGGGAAGTAAGGTAACTCTTAGCACGGCTTATCACCCACAAACTGATGGCCAGACGGAGAGGATTATCCAAACCCTCGAAGACATGCTAAGAGCTTGTGTGTTGGATTTTACTGCAAATTGGAGCGAACTATTACCTCTAGTCGAGTTTGCTTACAATAACAGCTACCACAGTAGTATTGGGATGGCGCCGTATGAAGCACTCTATGGGCGCAAATGCCGATCACCATTATACTGGGATGAAGTAGGAGAAAGAGCTATCATAGGACCTGAATTAGTACAAGCTACTACTGACAAGATAGCCATCATCAGAGATAGACTTAAGACAGCCCAGGACCGACAGAAAAGTTGGGCTGACTTGAAAAGGAGACCCGTGGATATAGAGATTGGTGAGAAAGTCTATGTAAAGATTTCACCAAATGAAAGGGGTAATCAGATTTGACAAAAGGGGAAAGTTGAATCCAAGATACGTGGGACCATTTGAAGTTTTAGAAAAGGTGGGAACGCTAGCATATAAAATAGCACTACCGCCGCATCTGTCAAGAATTCACAATGTCTTCCACGTATCACAACTAAGGAAGTACATTGCCGACCCAAGTCATGTACTTGAAGCAGAACCCCTAGTAACTCAAGGGAACTTAGACGAGACATTGAATTATGAAGAAATCCCAATCCGTATTCTGGATACCAAGGATCAAGTTCTGAGAAGAAGGATCATTCCTTACGTCAAGGTCCAATGGTCAAACCATACGGAAAGAGAAGCTACTTGGGAAATGGAAGAATCAATGCGGGAGAAATACCCCTACCTTTTCCAAGATCAAGTTGACTCGAGTTTCGAGGACGAAACTTCCAATAAGGAGGGAGGGATGTAAAGACCTGAATTTTAGTTATGGGATAACTAAATCCTTGTTAAAAGAGTTTGCAATTTCCTAAACTCTAGCCTAGAGTTTCAATGCATCAAGGAGTCTCAAATCATCACAAACTCCTCCAATCCTCACCATATTTCAGCATCTTGATCGGATCAGAATCGGATTTGCTACCACCACAATCTGCACAAACCTTGATCCGATAAATTCGAAGACTTGCACCTCTTCTCCCATATCTTGTTCGGGGAATCCCAAGCCATAACAACTCTTCCTTTACCTCATCATGATGCACCTCAATAACCGAAAACTCTAATCCATGAACAAAGATTTTCGAAGATCTCATAAGTGTCCCTACCCATCTCAAACTCTTCAATTTAAACCTCACGATTTGCAACAACTTGAGCAATAATAATCTGATCTTCACCTCAGCAAAATCTGCTCAACACCACCACAACAAATCTGCTCGGATTCATCCCTATAATTTCGATTAGAATCCTACTCCAATACCTCAACTTAGCCTCCACTTTTGCCTATAAATAAAGCAAGCTTCAGTGGTGATTATACATTCGAAAACCATCTCCTTCCAGCCATCAAAAGCGAGAAGAAATCCCCCATCCTTTAAACCGAAGCTCTGCACCGCCTGTTCCAGAATCACCCTTCAATATTCTGGATTCAAAAGTTAAAGATTAAGCCATCATAATCCTTCTTCTCATACGAGTATAAGCCTCCACAAAACCATAGCTTCTACGTCGATAATTCCAGCAAGCAAAAGTCAATACAATCAGCAACCCACCCCTCGAAATTTCAAGCCTTGATTCTGCCTGTTTGTTCCAGAAACATACAGCCTCCAACCCTCAAAAATCCAGCAGCTTTTGTTCGAAAATTTCAGCAAGTAATCTATTCGAATTTCCAGATTTTGGATCAAGCTTTGTACTGTCTTCGTCTGTACCACCAAGCTTGGATTCAATCTGTTCAAATCCCTTCCTTTTTCCAGCAAGCTTTCGAGAAACAAGCTTAGTATATCTTAACCAATTTTCAACAACCGTGTCATCGAGTAAAGCTACCAACGTGTATTGAAAGCTTTAAACCAGCAAGTTATTCGAAGAAATTCCATAATCTGTGCGAAGATTTATCATCAAGTGTGTGTTGTTGGCAAGCCAAGGAAGGAGAAGAATCCGTTCAAGAAGTAGTGTTCGGATTTCGTTAAGCCAAGGGAAGATTGGAATCCGTTCGTTTCGTATCGTCGATTATTCAAGCACGATACCAAGCACTGTAAGTGGGCTTTTGTTATGTATATTCGTTTCGTTTTCTAAAATCATATAGTATGTTTTAAAATTTCCAATCGATATGTATTATGTTGAAATTATGAAAGTATTATTTTGTAAGCACGCTAAACTCGAAATCTAATTGGATTTGGATCCCCATGACCCTGATGCGGTGGGATGTAACCGCTAAAATAACCTTATACGGTGGTAATCCGTTGTTTCTGGATTATCCAGACCCTTTATTCGTGGGTTAGCCGATGTTATGACCTCGTCTCTAGGAGGGTTAAGTCTAGAGACTGATATCAGTACCAAGAAGAGAGTAGAATGCTTTACTGTGCTTAAGTATATGAAAATTATGAAACGATATGTTATGTCATGGCTCGTAAGGGCAACCAAGTATGTTAAGATACATTCATATCGGTTTATGCAAGTTTTATGATCCAAGTTTATGAAAATTATGTATATGTATGATATCGATTGTCCCCCACTTGCTGAGTGTTTTCCAAAGCACTCAACCCCTTACTCTACATACCCAGATAAAGCCGAAGAAGAATTAGAGCAAGAAGAAGAGCACCAATTTTGGGGTTGGTGAAATCAAGTCCGCTGCGTAGATCAAGATCTTTTATGTTTTAAAGTTTTTCCAGTTTTAAGACAATTTTAATTATTCAGTTGTTAAGTTTTTAACTCCGTAGTTCTTTATTCATTGTAAAGACAATGGTTTTTATTTTTATGGAAAAAGACTGGCTTTTCAGTTGTTATGATATTACGAGGCTTATTGGTTTCCTAGTTGTAGTGGAAATCAATGCCGGTGTTATTGACCCCGGTCTCGGGGCGTGACACCATGCCCGGTGGCAGACGAAAGAAAAGCCAAAATGCACCAAACCAACTTTTTCTTAAAAAAAAAAAAAACTTCTATAAAATCATGGAACCCATCGCTATACTAATCTTTCATGTCCTCACTCAGTTTGGATCGCTCAAATTGGAGTTAAAAAGGGATCTAGGTTGTGTAGACACCATGATTATCAACTTCCCCTCGACCCACATAAAGCTTAGTTTATGTAAAACTGGAATTGGCAAAAAATTCCTGTAATTGGAGAACTACCAAACCATGAACTTCTCAAATTATTAGATGGATCATTCGTGGGATAAAGATGAAAGACGGGTAGTGGACACTTTATTTGCGGATGACCTCAATGGAAGACTTCTCCAGAATACAAGCTCCAAAACTTGGTGCTGTACAACTTAATATATTAACCTGCTAAACATTCCTTCTGAGTTTAGATGAAATTCTGATGTTGCAGATGATAGAGGTGTATTCATTTGCCATTGGATTTGTGGATTCTGCTAAGTTGATTCGGGAAGAACAATTGGAAATGCAAATGAACATCGTAAGGTCATTGTGACCCACAGTACAAATTGGTAAAAATACCCATGTTGTTCGAGTCTGCCGCCCCTCCATATAGTTGTAATAGTGCTAAAAGAACAAAAAATATCCATCTGGTTAATATTTTCGTGGTCATCCTCTTCTCTTTTTGTTATGTATCCATGAATTCAAAATTTTTGACAAACCTGCAGGGTCGTTTGCTTGTAATTGTGGATGTCTTGTGACAAGCATGAACATACATGTTCCTGGGCCAAAACTTCACTTGTGCATATTCAGGTTCTGAGAATCTTGATTTCCTGTTCCTGTATGTGTATCGTTAACCTCAATTATGAAAGTAAGTTAACGTGTAAGGATATCAAACATCAATGAAGTCTTAGTGGAATGCTAATTACCATGAGCACTTATTTCACTTGGCATTTCACAAGTGACTTAATAGGATCTTTTTTTTGAATGGGAAAAGGAAGAAATTTACATATAGGATAACAGCAATCGATAATTTTGATAGCAAAAAGGCTACACTACAGCAAAATGAAAAAACAAATTTGAGAAAACAAATATTTGAATGGGAAGCTACTAGTGTTTTGTGGAATTGTGGACTTCTCTCTTTTCAGGAGTTTCAGTTAAGTATAATTCATGTAGATTCATCGTCAATTTTTTTTTGTTTTTTTCCTTTTTGAAATGAGCTAGATTCTCAACCATAGTTATAGACTTCTTGTATTGTTTTTCTTTCTGTATTGCGTTTTAAATGCTTTTAGTTCAATGTAAAGAGACAGCTTCACTGAAGTTTCAATTTCGTGTGAATGGTCATAGGACCATCAGTATGTCAGAGGCTGTTAAGGATAACTTGAGGTTGCCATGAGCCAGCATAAAGATAGTTGCTGCTCATACAACCAATCCGATCACAACAATAGATGTATCTGCTCAAGAGTGATGCTTGGTAGTAAAGTTGCAACTCAAATGTTTTAATTTGCACATAACAGACGGACAAAGCTATCATAAATAAGCATTTCACACTTCTACAGATTTAGATCTTTTGACAGCTACAAAAAGTAATAGTCTATGAGAATTCATGCTTTGAATGCTTTTCTTGCACTATAGCAAATTCAAAAACGATTTTACAACTGAAACAAAAAAAAAATATAACATTTACTTTCTAAGTATGGAAAGATGAATAGGCCCAGCCCCTTAACTCAGTTCGAGACAACAACCTTGAGCTCCTCATTACCCATCTCCAATTGTTGTTCTTGAATTCTCATGGCAGAATCCGCCACTAATTCACCACACTTTTCCACCTCAATCATCTGCAGCGTTGGAAAATCTCCTAAACATGCAGGGACCTCCTCCAGATTAATACATTTTCGCAACACTAATCGCTCAAGTTTGGGGAAATGGTCATTTGAGGTATTCCACTGTACAATTCCTAGTCTGTCCAGTTTCAAGAACTTGAGCTGTTGAAACTCGCCTTCACTGGTATCCCATGTTCGTCCTTGTAAGGAAACAATCACCAGTTTCAAGACCTCAAGATGCTGTAATCTCCCAATTATTGACACTTCTTTCCAAGAAAGTTTGAACTTATGTAGAGCTAGTTTTCTGAGAGATAGTGGGAAACTGAGCATGTCTTGGAACCAATCCAACTTACCTTCAAGATACAGAGTGAGAGATTCAAGCTGTGTAAGGAAGTCTATCACGGGATACGTCTGAGATGAATGTTGATCAACAACAAACGAGGATTTCAATCTGACAAGACACGGAAAAAATCTCAGGATTTCATCATCCCTGCCACGATAAAGACGAAAAAAGGAAATGGCTTGTAGATTCTTCATTTGAAAGCTTTTAGCCTGTAGATTGGCTAGGAGATGGCAAGAAAACCCAAATTCAACACGACTCTTGAAATGGAGGCGTTTCAACTTAACCAATTTCATCAACACCTTTAGAAAGGCATCAGAAACCTTTGATGCGTGCCGCACTATAAGTATTTCTAGGTTCGCGAGGTGGCCTATGGATGGGAGCAAGTATTCAGTGGCCAAGTACCTCAAGTAAACAAGCGATTCAACTGATTCGAGACCACTGTGCATGGAAACCTCTAGTACCCTGAGAAGTTTAAAGCTTTGAAACGTGTGATTATTACTGGAGGGAGAGAATCCCAACAAAGAACGGACATGGAGGCCGAAAGGTCTGGAGACAGACAGTAAACCAGAAAAACGCCAGGGATAATCATGTTCAATGACACCGAATTCCCTACAAAAACGTGGGCTCACATTACTAATAGAATAAATTTTTAATCATCTATGAGGGCCATCTTGCGCTGGCTTCATACTCAAGATCATGGCATCAATTATTATACCTTTTCTTGAATGCACCAGATTCCAAGGCAGTGATTTATAGCAGGAATAGTTTATATCCCTTACTTGTGACTTGTGTATAGATACAAGCTTCAGATATCTGATGCTATGATGTATAGAAGGAAGGAGGGGAGACAGATGGACTTACAATTCGATCGAGTTCAGAAAGCCTTCTTCTTTAACAATTCTTAAGGACAAATCATGCAATAGATCATGAACACGACAAGCTTTAACACCACCAGTGGACGTTCTTCGGGAAACTAGAACGAGGCTTCTACCTATCAGGTCCATCAAATAGTTTTTGCCTACGACCTCAGGGCTTTTCTGATCTTTTTCATGGACGAACCCTTCGGCTATCCACAGTGGTATCAACTTCTTAATTGGGATTTCCTCGTCTTCAGGAAACACTCCAAAGTATAGAAAACATAGTTTCAATTGCTCTGGCAAATGCTTGTAACTAAGATATAGTATGTTTAGGCACTGATTCAAATTCTCAGAAACATGTGATTTTATACTTATAGCAACTTCTTGCCACAAAGGTATTTTCTTGTCTATATTAGCAAGCACTGAAGCTATTACAACTACTGAAAGTGGTAATCCTTGACAATATTCTGCAATTTGCATACCGATGTCCAATAATTCAAGAGGACAAGCTTCATTTTGAAACACCTTCCGCTGTAATAAATCCCAACATTGATCATGCGAGAGAAAAGGAAGCGCTTGAATAATACTATCAGATGGAACCACATCTTTACTCCGACTGGTGAACAATATCCTGCTTCCATTTCTATCATCTGGGAAATATCTTCTCAAATCATCCCACACAATGGAATTCCATACGTCGTCCAACACAAGTAGGTATCTTCTTCCTATCAAACTTTTGTATATCTGTTCGGCCACACTCTCATCATCCATTTTCAAAATAGTCTCCTCATCCATTGAATCCTTCTCAAGTTCTCTGGTCAAATCAATCAGGATTTCAACCAGTAGATTTCTCCTCCTGTAAGTTTGAGACACAACAGCCCATGCTCGAATGTAAAATCTATAAATAACATAACGATCATCATACAGTTTCTTAGCTAAAGTTGTCTTACCAAGTCCAGGCATCCCACATATTGAAACAATTTGTAGCTTCTCTGATCCTCCAACAAGTTGCTCTTTAATTTTAATCGCCTCGTCGTCAAATCCCACAACATGATCATCAACTAAAGGGAGTGTCTTGGCTTCTAACGATACTTCAGTTGTAACTTCTCTGATGTGAATATCATAACCCTTCGTTATTTCCACAAGATCCATCTTTATACTTTGAATCCTGTCTCTTACATGAGATACCCTCACTGTGAAATACCAAAGTGGCATGTCCTCAACCGTGAACAATTCGATAATATTTCTAGCTTCATATGCGATATCTCTGATAGTTATTACAACCCTTTCAAGTTCCTGAATCACTCCTTTCTGCTCTGCCTCCATATCGTTGAATAAAACTTGCAAGGAGACTAAATCCTCATAAAGGGTTCTCATTTCATCAATCACATAATCATCTCGATTCAATAGTTCTTCCAAATCCTCGAGAAGAAAATGAAGCACATATGGCGAAACAACATAACTTGCAGCAGTCAAACTACTTAACAGGGTCGAGACTGTGACACAATGATCCATGATATTTGTTTTCAAAAGCTCGAATTTTCGGAATAAAGCAGAAAGACCCAGATCAATTCTGGTATCCCCAAACCTATCTACGGTGAAAAAGAATAAGAATAAGAAACTCCCTGCTTGGTTTGCTACCTCTTTAATTTCAATAAGTTCATTCTTGGTTCCCGCACATCGCATCGGTTTATCCCAAAGAATGGTGATGAGAAATTTCAACTCCTTACACAAGATATTAATTTGATCCTCAACAGAAACCATCATATCAGCACTGCAATCCCGTATATCTTCGATAACATCGAGGAGGAAGCCAATAAATCCCGACAAAATTTCATTCATTCTAGGATTACACAGCCCTGGAACTTTGAAGAATTCTCTGAGATACCCAGTGAAAGATGCCATTTTTTCTGAGCGTTCTCTCGGTTCATGAATTGATGACAATATCACCCGTTTCGCCAAGTTTTCAAGAGGATAAAGAGAGCGACATGACAACTTACCATTGTTGGATTCGAAGCATACACGGCGGAGTACAGCATAAAAGTGTTCCCGATTCCATGGAAAAGCTTCATTTTCTTTGGTCCTGGAAAACTGTTGGAGAGTAATCCACAGATATTTAAAATAAGGAGCCATTTCTCAGCATCATTATATCAAAGACAGAATCAACCAACCGGAAGTGTTGCATTTTTTAGCCATTCCCAGTGATCAGTGATGCATCCTAAATGGGCTGTGATTTGTTTGCTTGTTCTTTCAAGAATTGCTGGTTTGATCGAGTAGGGAATTCAGGAAAGACGGTGGCCAAGTTACATTGACTTCCAAGTTTCAACGTCTCGGTGGCAAGCAAACTCCAGACCCCCACGTGCTGAAAGTAGGGGGTGCTTATCGGATCGAGTCGATCCGAACCCGGTTCAAGTCGATCCGGTTAGTCCGGTTCGAAACCCGAATCGAATTAACCGATTTCGGTCCGCCCCGGAACCTGTATCAAACCGATCCGGGGCGGTTCCCTTAAGCCAAATCGGTAGCACCATCGGTTCCGAAATCAGAACCGATTAAATTTAAAAAAAAATTAAACTTTTTTGTCAGCATGGCAACGGCACTATAAAGCCGTTGCCGTTGCCAACGTTCTTTTATTTTTTTTTAAATTTTTTTTTGAAAGCTATAAATATGTGTGAATTTTTTTCATTCTTCTCACAATTCTCTATCTTAGCCAAATAGCTAGAAATGTGTATGCGGTACAAGCTTCAAGTGTCGCTTCTGAATCTGCATTCTCAACATGTGGCCGAATTATTGGAGAATACAGAAGTAGTCTCTCTGCTGATTCGTTATGCATGCTCACGTTACTTAAAGATTGGTTTGAAGCAGAATGTAAGAATAGAAGAGATGGGGCGGTTGACGAATTCGTAAACCATTATGACGAGCAAGAAGAAGAGAACGCAAAAACAATACTTATCAATTATGAAGAGTGCTAAACAGCAATATTTTTTTATTTGATTTTTTAATTACCATCTCTTTACAATTATTTGTATGCATCTATATTATGAAATGAAGAAGAAATATATTGAATTTGTGATGAATATTGGGGAAACATTTACAACATTAAAAAAAATTGAAAAAAAACAATAAATAATAAATCGGACCGGGCCGGATCGGCCCGGAACCGGTTGGAACCGGAATCGGGACCGATCCGATTCATTAACGGACCGGATCGGTTCCGTGCTTAACAGACCGGACCGATTCCGTGCTTAACGGATCCGGAACCGGCCGGTTCCGGATCGGACCGGATCGATCTGATCCGTTAAACACCCCTACTCGGTGGTATGAGTAAGCTGAATATCGCAGGATATAACAAAAGAATATGAGTTATTTCAAAATCATATTTTAAAAAAATAGTCATGTCCATAAAACATTCTACACCTATACACCCAAACGTCATCTTTCCCTTCCTCGTTACCTGTTGTATATTTGTGTATTTGTGTGTAATGCAATAAGTCATCCCACATCAAAATAATTTTGAATGATTTGGATACATTAAAATAATTTTGAATGATTTGGATACTTATAATAAGATATTCATTTGTATATTTGTGTGTAATTCAAGAAGTCATCCCACATTAAAATAATATTGAATGGTTTGTATAATTATAATGAGATATCAATTTGTTAAACTAGTACGAAGTACGTGCAATGCACGTAGAAATCAGTTACATATTAAAAAGTTTGGAGTTAAAAATAAAATCTCTAAATCTTATATTATATAACAAAATAAGATAAAATTCAAGTTAATTCAGTTCAAAATTGTGATTAATTCAGTTCAAAATCATCAAGTAGGATTTTTTATAAAAAAAATTAAATCATCCTTAATATGATTATGATTATTTGAAATATCTATCGCATTTAACTTTAAAAAAAATGTATAAATTAAAATAAGAATATCATATTTTGTAGAGTTGTACAATAACATAATATTCATTTACATGTTCATACACAAAAAATCACATTCCTGACTTATTTTGAGTTTTGATTTGGAAGAAGGTTGGTTCCTTAGCGAAGAACCATGAGATGAGCATAATACCTTTTGATTTTGTTGCAGGGGAGCTAATAGAAGAAACATTTGAACTGTCTATTGAGCTCATCTTAAAGAAGTTGCAAGATCAAGAAGTTGATAAGTGGATTGTATCTTCTTTTGCTAGTACACTTTTGTATAAGAAATTGAGGAACAGGAGGGTCGTGATTTGGTTTTAAATATGGAAGATGAGCCAACTTATATAAGAAGCAGTAAGAACAATGTTAGCCACAATCAATACAACTCTAATATGATGTTATTATTATTATTTGTTAGTATAATTTTTAGTTGAATTTTCAACCAAAATGATCATTCATATTTCAGCTTGAGATGTATAACGGATGAGAAGCAATAAAAGCTAATATTTAATGCTTAATTATAATTGGGGTCCAAACTTTAGTAGGCTAAGAATATAACCGATGAACAAGTAATAAAATCCTATTATTAAATTATTATTTATTTTTGTAACATTTAGTTTGAGTTTTCCAACAAATATGAGTTCATCAATACTGTATTACACTATCATTTTAGGTAATTTACATAGATGGTTAACGTTGATGAATATATTAACTTGAATCAAACATCATATATAGATAGTATTTGATCCCATAATTCAAAACATTGTGTCTTAGCATTAACCACTTAGACTCCAATGAGAGAATCTTGATTCTTCAGTCATAAGAACCTAGATCTCATATCAAGTACTAATCAGGCTCAAATAAACTCATAGAAAATATATATTAAATATAATAGTATAACATCTGATATAATTAACATCATAAATTTTTTTTGATTCAATTTCCAAACATTGAAAAAATTAATATCATTGTGCAATTAGGATTCATTTATGATTTACCCATGCAGTAATCACATTTGGTGATTGAGACGTACATGCAAATATATAATTGGACCGAGAAGCCAAGTGCTCTCACCTGGGTATTATCTATGAGTTGACTCCAATATAATATTAGACAAAGTAAGAAAATAAAAATAAAAAACTATAGATTTATATTTATATTTTTTACATTTATATGAGTATAGGTATGTATGTATGTATATGTATGGATGAAGGAATGAATGGTATATATGTAGTTTTACAATTGAAAAATCATCCCAACACCCACACATTTATAGGTATATAGATATAGATTATAGTTATATTTTTTACATTTATATGAGTATATGTATGTAAGCATATGTATGGATGAAGGAATGAATGGTGTATATGTAATTTCACAATTGAAAAATCATCACAACATTCACACATTTATAGGTACATGGATTATATGAGTAAAGGTATGTATGCATATGTATGGATGAAGAAATGAATGGTGTATATGTAATTTCACAATTGGAAAAGGTATGTATGTGTTTGTATGGACGAAGGAATGCAAAGTGTATATGCAATTTCACAATTGAAAAACCATCACAACATCCACACATTTATAGGTATATAGATAAAGATATAGAATATATAAGTATGTAGGATATGTATGGATGAAGGAATGAAGGGTATATATGTAATTTCACAATGGAAAAACCATCACAACATCCACACATGTATTTGTATGGATGAAGGAATGAATAGTGTATATGCAATTTCACAATTGAAAAATCAACATCCACACATTTATAGGTATATAGAAATATATATAGATTATATGAGTGTATGTATGTATATGTATGGATGAAAGAATGAAGGGTGTATATGTAATTTCACAATTGAAAAACCATCCCAACATCCACACATTTATAGGTGCTAGGAAAAGTCATGTGCATCGCACGTGAGAACAGTTTGACTTGAAATAAAATGAGTTAAAATCAATAAACATTTTGACAATTAATGATAATTACGCATATGTCATTAACTTGGAAAAGAAACATAAATGTTGTAAGTAATTATTTCTTAAATTTAACTATTTCAATTTGTGTTCCTGTTATATTTCTTGTTTTTTTTATTATCATCCTCAATTTTTATTGCTATAATTTTCTGGTTGTTAACGTTTTGCATCTCTTTGACTTTTTTAAGGATTTCATTGACTTTCATCTTTTTTGTCACGTGATCTATTATTTTCTGATGTTTCTTTTTTCTAGTTATCTTATATTTTTGAGATAGTTGCACATGAAAACGGCTTGGACTTTGTAATTATATTACAAGTCAAGATAAGGCACTTGGGCACTCTGGGCATCTTGGGCTTGATTGATCATCAAATTAATTTTCGAGTTTTGTTTTAATTCGGAAAATTGTAATGATTCAATGCAACCATTCGAAAGGTTGTGACCTTTCAATGTAACCATTTACGAATGGTTGTGATCTTTCAATGCACCATTTTCGAATGGTTGTATTTTTCATGAAAATGCATCTTCATCCTATAAATAGAAAAAGCCACGTTAAACAATAAACTACTTAATTTTTCCTGTATTTTCTCAAAGGAATTTTCACGACTTATTGTATCCTGTAAAACATATTTCTATATTGTAGAAATATTATTTATCGGATAGTGATTTTCACTTCTCAAGGCTTTGTTTTCCGGTCTTCAATAACTTTTTCTAACAATACCTACTTAGTCAGATTCATACACTTAAATCGTTATTCTTATTAAATTTTTTAAGTTTTGATAAATTTGTTATAGGATTTTGTTATGGACATAATTGCGCCACGGAGCTTACACTTTCCTCCAATTTAAAAGAGAGATTATATAATTTGAAATAAAATATTTTTTGTTGGCGGTTAATTAATTAAAAACAAATCATAAAAGCGAGAAAATAATATAATATTGAGTATTATTGAGGACAAAAATTATATAATCAAAACATCAATATCTAAAACATTGAGATATGCATCAAACAACGATGAATCCTCCCAAATCTTGTGCATCAAAATTCGAATCACGTACATGTTGGTGCACATGTTTTCCACTTTTCCTTCCTTTATTTTTCATGCAAATGAAATAACTTGAAAAAAAGATATAGAAATACGGAGAAATAAGATATAGAGACGAAAACAAAAAGAAGATAAATATGCAATGAGACAATTCAATCACGAACATAAATGTATCTGCTCTAGACGCTGAAGAGACGTCCGACGGGAAGAAGATACATACTTGTCATGGATCATACATCATTGGCAAGAAACACTTGATCATTCAATTATATGCTATTTTGTCATTTCACTAAAATAGAGAAAAAGAATATTCACCATTACAAATTACAATATTTAATACGATCCATGTATAAGAAACACTTGTTTTTTTTCTGTTAGAATCAAATCTAGATACTAAAAGTGGGATGAATATACTGTAAGCAGATGAAACTGAAATACAAGAGAATGATCAAGGGACATTATACATGGATTCTTAACAAATGTTCAGACACATGATTGACATCCAAGAGCAGTGTTATCAGCAGAGTAAACAGCAACTCACACAGAGAAATTTGGAACAAGCCTGGTACATCTCATCTTTTGAACAGTTCAACATTTCATTTCATTTCTTTTGCAAAGAAATTTGTTAATAAACCTGGTACATCTCATGTTAATGATAAACAAAAGTAATTACTACTTCTTACCTGGACTGGAGGGTGATAGTTAGGGCCGTGGACTAGGTTGGCTAATTTTATTGTACTTTGAGGCAGCGCCAGCCCATGGTCGGCCCTTGTGGTCGAGCCTATGCCATCATTTGTGTTTGAGTGGGCCTACATCAACACGGCCCCATGTCGGGAAAGAAAAGAAGCAGATCACAAGAAAAGTGACCAAGTATTTCAAAATCCAGGTAACAAATCTATAATGTTTTTTGGATTTTGCTATACTTGCAAAAAAATTTCTATTCAACCAACTCGAGTACAATGCTATTGCAAATATTTGGCTTGTTGCAACAGAGAGGTTCATAGATGAATCACCTAATTTCTAAGTGTTTAGAATGGACATATTATAAATAACATCAAATATCTCAGCACTGAGACAATCTGCATGTCTTGATAAATAATCAAGTTTGAATAATACAAAGTAAATGAATGCAAGTACCATAGATTTAGAAGTTCCAAAAATTCACACCAAAATCCAAGAAAGTCTACTTTGTATCATCGAACAAATACAAGGAAAAAGAAAAATGAAAATGAAGGAGGTATAAAGAACATCTGTAAAGCTGCAACAATTGGATAGAAATAATTTAACTGTGGTTAACACATTAATGCCTGTTTCTCTTCTACAACCAGCACAGGCAACTACATGTATAGCATGACAATCTCAAAACTATGACACAATTTCTAAACCCAATTAATCAAAATATATGCCAAGTTGCATTGTTATTAAGCATATTTATCGAGAGAAAAAACTGTTTATCTAACCCTTCTTCTATTAAATTGTTTATAATAATAATAATTTTTATTGCATATGCATTATGTGTAGAACTAAGGCCGTAATTATTGGAGCAGCATTAATTGAATATTTCATGAACGAAGTATGAGTGTTGCTTGAATTATATAATTCTCTAATAAACTATTCTGCAGTACATAAAGAACAAGAAAGAAAAATGACCCTCGAACGAGAAAAAAACTGACTTAATTACCTTACATTTGTGCAACATGAATCCTTTCTACCTTTTCTTCTTCATTGGCAATTCTTTCATTTGATTCATCATTTGAATCCGACAATAAAGCTTCTTCTTTTGTTAGGTCATTCTCACTAATTTGAGTAGAGGAAAGATGGTCCACAGAGATGGCATTCCTTTTATAATTCCATACTAGCATTGAAATGTAATCTTGAGGTGAAATAAGACCTTGTTCTTTAAGGCAGTCACATTGCTCATCGAGAGTTTTAGAATCATCAAGCCTAATATATTCGAGAAATGCTTTCTCGTGAGCTGGCCTCCAGTTAGCTGGAAACGGGGTATAGTCAGTCTCTGGTACAAGAGACATTCGGGTGTATTGAAGCCCATCAATTGATTCCACGAGACCCATTCTCAGTAAATGATGGTACTCGGGCGACTGCCCTTTCTTTTCCTTCAAAGGGCGACTCAAATTCCGAGAACCAATCTTGTAAACCTTTGCTCGTGACCTAAGCTTGTACTTTGCAGCATAGAGCTTTGCAAGTGAACCTCTAAGGATGTAAGAGCAAAAATTGACTATTTTCTTCCTGTTGTCCGCATATCGATACCACTCAGCCATTGTGGTCAAGAACTTGTTCATCTGAGCGTTTGTGTGAGCCTGGGTAGCATGAAACATTCTAAAGCAAGGTTGTGGATCTGGATCCCTATCTCCTTTCAGAAAGCTCAGCTTCCTAAACTGTTTGATGCACTGCTTCAAGCTTGCAGTGACTGACAACAATGTCCCCACACCCTTCTCACTGATTATTTTTCCACCAGTAGCCGTATATCTTAGAGTAGGATAGACAACCCTTCGGCATAATACATGGTCAAGAAACATGATGCCTTTAGTAATGTGCTCAATTGGGAGGCTCTCGTTGTCAAGTTTCAATATATACTTCAGGTCACAGAATTCTATCAACTGCTTTCTGAGAGTTGCTGCATCGGCCCTGGGTCCCCTGACTCCAATTAAAATGTGACCACCATAGCGGATATAGTCAATCTTCCTAGTCTTATCTGGGCCACTTGTTGGAACAAATTCCGGCCAAGACGTATTTCCTTGTTCCGCATCCCCATCTGGAGAGTTCCATATGACATCTCTGGTAGATGGTCGATAAAATTCTTTAATTTTACCTTCCATCCAACGGTCCAATTCATCGAGGCATACGTTAGCTAAAAGAGGACTTAGGATTCCACAATGGCCCCATGAAGGAAGTATCTCGGCCTCCTCTGGTGCAAACCCAAAAAAGGTTATCAGCCAATACGGATCAGGCTTCGGCTCATCTTCTGCCAGAACTCTCTTTTTTTGATACTTTCTCTTAGTCTTCTTTTTCTTCTCTCCATCATCAACCTTACTAGTGATAACAGGCGTGGTCAGCGCTGCCTTTATCAAATCAACTACTATCTTATCCCTAACGTCCCTCATTAAAGCACTAATAACCATCCCAATTTTCATTCCATCCAACACTGTACTCAAATCCCCCTTTATATACCACAAGTACCCTGCAAAGTTCCTCCTGATCACCCTCAGCACTGTATGAGCATTCCTCCCTGGCCGAAATGCAAATGACTTTTGCGAGAACCTAGCCTCATAAACTGGCTCCAAAATCATAAATAACACCTCTTGGACAATCCTATCTTGAAAAGCAGCTGGCTGCGTAGTTGTCAATATTGTCTTGATCTTCCTCTTCGACAAAGACTCGTATTCTGTCTTATCCTTCGGCGACTTAATGAAAAACTCTAACCTAGCTCCCCACTTAAACCTGGTATCAAGGACTGCATTACGTAGAGCCAGCAGATCCTCCATCGCAGAGCGTGTAATGGAGCTTCGTGGCATGTATGCGCCCATCTCATCAGCACATACCTTTTGGTATGCCAAAACCCACAATTCAAATCTCCTCAAATAATTGGTCAAATTGGTAACAGTTTTCTCGGGTTCTCTGAAGTTTTCAATCCACAATTGAGAACAAACTGCGATACTGTCCTCCTTCATCAATGTGGCCGGGTCATTCGGGTCAGGCACTCGCCTATAATAAGTAGAAGTGCTAAGTGCTCTTGCTAAAACAAACCCAAGATTATATCTTAGGTTGACTCCATTTGTCAATTGAGAATGAAGTAATACGTGGTGGTGGTGATTTGCAGATAAAACTGTGGCTCTATTTCTGAGTGCTCTGCGGCAAAACACCATCACACTTCGATTCATTTAACTTAACAGGTGTCTGTGATAGCTAAGAACACCAAAAAAGAAGCAATGGGAATGCAAAAAGGATAAAACTTTCAAACAATCACAACTCAACAAGATGGTGGCTGAAATGGCAAAAAGAAACTCATAAATTAAAGGGTGTCACTTCGAATCTTACGCTGTAACAATTATTTCAACCGGGGAACGAGCACATATGAAGATTCTGAGAACGTGAATGAGCGCGAAAGCATACGAACCAAGGGGAGGGGATTGTTGACACCAACTCTCAATTTTAGACTACGGCTTTGATCTGTTTCTTTTAGGTCCAGGGTTTTGGGTTTACACAATCTCCAACCCACAGAACTATGTGCAGATTTTATACCAGAAAATAAAATTCTCATATTTGTAAGTTTATGTAAATAATCATCAATTATATTCTAAAATAGTAACCCATGTCTTTTATACTATAAAACTTAAAATTTAACCTAAAAAAACTTTTTAAATAATTTTACAAATTTAATCGAATAAGTTTTACTTGGACATATAGAAATTATTACATAAATTTATTGAGCTAAATTCGAATACAAACGGCCATAAAAATGTCAAGTTTGACCAACTACTTTATTAATCTCAAAATTGTATATTTATTTTTTTGTACATGTTATGATTCTTTTAAAAAATTATCGTATTGCTATATAAATTAATTTCAATATTTAAAAAAAAAAAAAAAAATCGAAGATTTGATTTGATTTTAGTGTGAAGTATTGGTGAATTATTAAAGTGGTATAAAATTGGTAACGAATTTGTGCCTGAACTAAATTAATTTTGTATTGACCTCAACTTCCCAGAAGAACCATTTGCATATTCAAATCTTCAATCTACATTGACCCATGTAACTCAAAAAATACTGATTTTATGTATTATTATATTTTAATACTAGTTTCGTAATAGGTTAATATCGATTTTAAATGGATTTAATATCAACTTTGTAACTGAAAATGGTTGAATAATACTAATTTCAAACCAAAAAATAAAATAGTTTTAATTTGCACAATTACATATTTTTATGTATTATTATATTTTAATACCAATTTTGTACTACGTTAATACCGATTTAAATGGATTTAATATCAACTTTGTATATAGTTAATACTGGATAACTGCTGAATAATATCAATTTCAAACAAAAAAATAAAATAGTTTTAATTTGCACAATTACATGTTTTTATGTATTATTTTATTTTAGTACTACGTTAATAGCGATTTTAAATGCATTTAATACCAACTTTGTACATAGTTAATACTTCAAATCAAAAATTAAAATAGTTTAAATTTGCACAAGTACATTCTTTTATGTATTATTAGATTTTAATACCAACTTTGTACTAGGTTAATACCAATTTTAAATAGATTTAATATCAACTTTGTATATAGTTAATACTGAAAAAGTGTTGATACCAATTTCAAACCAAAAAAATAAAATAGTTTAATTTGCACAATTACATGTTTTTATGTATTATTATATTTTAATACCAACTTTTTACTACGTTAATACTGATTATAAATTGATTTAATACCAACTTTGTACATAGTTAATACTGGTAAAGTGGTGAATAATAACATTTTCAAACAAAAAAATAAATTAGCTTTAATTTGCACAATTACATATTTTTATGTATTATTATATTTTAATATCAATTTTGTACTACGTTAATACCGATTTAAATGGATTTAATACTAATTTTATACATAGATAATATTGGAGAAGTGTTGAATAATACCATTTCAAACAAAAATAAAATAGTTTTAATTTGCAACATTACATATTTTTATGTATTATTATATTTTAATACCAATTTTGTACTACGTTAATACCAACTTTGTACATAGTTAATACTAAAAAAGTGTTGGATAATACTAATTCCTAAAACATTTACATTCACCCAACAAAGCCATGTCGCACATAAACCCATTAAATTGATTTTTTTTAAATGCAAGGGTATTTTGATCACTTTAACTAGTTAGAGAGTTTAAACAAATAAAACTTTGACAGTGGGGAGTCCAAACAATAAATTTCTAATATGATGACTGAACTTAATAAAAATTTTAGGCTTAGGAATTTTAGGTGACTTTGCCAGTACTAATTTTGTTTCTTAGTTCTATTTATTACAATTATGATGATTTTTTTTAATAAACAAATAAAATATTTTCTATCTAACAACTTAAAAATTATCCAATTTTGGGGCATTTTCCATTTCCTAACGCAAATTCATCGCGATTTCTCCGATGCGGGAAACATGGTACTGAATCTACTGATCAAGATTCATTCTTAATGCCGCCAAATAACTAACAGTAATAAGCCTGACAAAATCGAGAAAAATCAAAATGGCCATGGCTCTGCGTTCGCCTCATCGACCATTCATTTCTGTAGGTCTCTTTTCTCCTCGGTTTTACACTTTTAGCTGCTTGCTTTTTCTTTCTTTGGGGGCTTTATACGGGATTTACGCTTTTAACTGAAACTTTTTATGGATGCGAGTGCTTATCCGAGTTTCAATGTAGTTTTTTGCTATATAGGTGGCGGGTTTTCTTTTTGAATGTGTTCGTGTATGCTGTAAGCTTCAGAGGATGCCGGATGTCTGTAGATTGCTTTAAATTCACAAAAAAAAGAATTTGAAACCCCGTTTTCGTGTAAATTTATGTCTTTTCTTGCTCTTGTGAACGAGGGACCGTGAAACTGGAATACATGTTTGATTATTCCAACGAATCAGATGGTTTCTTAGACGTTTTACTTTCATTTTTCCCGTCACGTGCGCCGGCCGGTTGTTATTCACTTAGTTTCCACTTATGGACTAGTACCTAGGCCGTGTTCTCTTGTTTGGTTTAAGTTTTGATATAGAAGAATGCAAAGAAAGGAGAAAAAGGGGGTTGATTCTTTGTTTGATTGAGCTTTTGAAATTTGAACACTTGTCGAGGCTTGAGGCGGATAACAGGTACACTGAGCTCATGCCAATTCGTTTCGGGTGCATTTTACAGTGAGATTCAGCATCCTTAATTTAATCACAATTTAAGATGTATTGTGTAGTGATTTGAGTTAGTGCAGTGTGATGGGAAGGGTGAAACAATATCTTTCTCCTGCACTTTGCCAGGATTGCAAATTTCTTTATTGTCCTCTCTTTCTGTAAGATTCTATAGACAAAGGTTAACTTTTTTTGGATGGAAAGTTTACATGAAATACGGTCTTTACATGTATACACTTTTATGTTTGAAATTTGCTATAGATTCTTGGTCTTTTGTACTCTGAAACAACTCAAAGAGTCAAAGCTAACTGAAAATGCAGACAATCAAAGGCGCAAGAGAGATGCTGGGAACATTGTTTACTGGCAACTCTTCTGCACGAAATTTGTGTAAGTTCTTTCCCCCCCTTTTTTTTGGTCTTCGACTTGTTATTGTAGTTATCTACATCACTGTCCACTATATGTTCTTCCTTTGTGTCAGATACTGTCAAACCAATTAGCAAGGGTGGGAAAACATTGTGGAGGTCAATCAGATCCATATCTTCTCAGGCATCTGTCAAATTTGTGCAAACATCTTATCGCATATCACCTCCTGGCGTCCAGATGGAAAATAAAGAAATACCTTCAAATTTTTTGAGAGACAAAATGATGGTTCCTTATTCAAATCCACCTACAGATCAAGATATCGATCTCTTATATCAATTTTTCAATAGAAGGTATGCATGGTGTCCTGCAAGGGACCAATGAGCTAAAAACAAGTCATTAAGATGGCATATAACTTGTAATTTTCGGGAACAGATACGATGTTGATCGCTTTCTTAAAATACATAGTTATTCTTTTAGCTGAAATTGAACTTATAAGCTCCATAAGTTCATAAGATTGGTTAAATATGAATCAGGTTGTTTGCAGAGCTTACATGTCATTAATCTGCTGAGTATCTTATTTCTCTTGGACATTGTGCGCATCGGCATTATAGGTGACCAAATTATTGAATCTTCAATCCCCGAAATTTTATGAAAACTGCTCTCCTATTCCATTCAACACTCGCGAATTGCTTGTTCTACAGTATTACTTACAAAGTTGGGGTTTATGTCCTGCTGCTCTTGCACCAACCATTTTATTTGAAAGATCTGCCAAGGAATATTTTATCTGATCATACAAAGCTAGACCATACCTTCAGCTTTCTCTATTTCAGATTGAGATGCTTATTTTGTGCTATTTTTTTGCAGTTCGAAGCTTGTTGTCTTGACTGGAGCTGGGATAAGCACAGAGAGTGGAATTCCTGATTATAGAAGGTTGCTTTTGGCCCTCCTATGAAAGTGTTTACCTGTTGATGTGATGTAATATACTAATAGGTTCTGTGGTCATGATTCTTGTATATCACTCTACCTTCTTTATTTTTGTCATAATATTAATTATCAGGACTGGGGACTATATTTACTCAAGTTTTGGCAGCTTAAAATGTGTATGATGATCCTGTTGCGTGAATAATCTTTCTTGGCTATAAATAGTCTTTAGAAGGTGTTTGTTTTTAATTTATTCTGATTTAGTTTTGCCTCAGTAGTTGCAATGGTGCTATATTCTTCTTGCATTTCATGGTTTTACAGCTTATACTCCTCTGACCACCTTACACGATTGTAGCGAACCATTCAGTTTTGCTGGCAGCATTAATTATCACAATCAATGGTTTAATCATTGTCGGATGAGTTATATAACTTTTTTTGTTGATCAACTTGTCAGCCAAGTGTGATCTGTTGCTGGACTCTACATTTACCAATGAAGTTTCCTGGCTGCTAATAATTATAACTTTGCATATTCACTTGGAGATCCCTGATATCTTCACGTTGCAATCTAGCTTGAAAATTCTAACCAGAAGCAAAACTGCTGACTTCGTTTCAGCCTAAAACTGTAATCATTCAATCACTTTATCTGCTTAAAAACAAACTTTCAAGCTCTATTGTTCACCCATTTTGCAGTCCAAATGGAGCTTACAGTACTGGATTCCGGCCAATAACTCATCAGGTGATGAGAAAGCATGTGCTGCCTTTTTGTACCTTCTCTGTATTATATTAAATTAATTTCATTTGATGATTTCCCCAGTTCTATAGTCTGGGTGTGCACTACATAACTTAAAATGGTGGCGTGAATATGATGCAATTGTGATCATTTCAAAAAGTTTGTTTTGCTCACAAATTTCGTGCTAGAGGATTTTAAATTTCAGTCACCAGTATTGAATACAAGTATTGGATTGACTCACAGTAGTTTTGTCAAATTCAAACCAGGATGACTAAAAATATAGACGCATATAAATTAGCATTAACTTTGGGAATTCCAGTTACTATGCGTAGGAAAAGTAGCTAATATTTATTTACTTTTGGAGATAAAGGACGTCGGTGCTTGTCATGTCAATATTCTTCATCTTTATTAATCAATTCTGAACAGGACTATGTGCTGTTCAACTTAATATATGTACATCATGGGCATCAATGCAACATTGACATCTCGAATGCTTAAGTCAATGCTTTAAGTTGTCTTCTGTACTTCTTATTAATTTTGATTTGTTTTGCTTACAACACTTTGAACCGATGATTTGCTTACAATACTTTTGAACCGATGTTTTGTTTACAACACTTTTGAACCGATGTTTTGATGTATGTGCTGTGTGTTTGTCCATATTTTGTTTTGTATTCGTATTTAAGTTCTATACTTGTACTATCTCAATGTGCAGGAATTTCTCCGTTCCATTCACTCCCGAAGGCGATACTGGGCAAGGAGCTTTGCTGGATGGAGAAGATTTACTGCTGCACAACCAGGGCCAGCACATATTGCATTGGCATCTCTCGAGAAAGCTGGTCGGATAAGTTTTATGATGACTCAAAATGTTGACAGGTAATGGGTTTGTCATGTGAGGTTCTCTTTTAGATTTCTACAGTGATAGCATATCCCTTCTTTTCTCAGGTTGCACCATCGTGCTGGCAGCAACCCTCTTGAGTTACACGGGACTGTATATATTGTTTCTTGTACAGATTGCGGTTTTTCTATTTCTCGAAACTCTTTTCAAGATCAAGTGAAGGCTCTTAATCCACAGGTTTGTCCTTTGGTATAAATGATTATCTTGGAGTTCTGTTCTAGTTATAGTTTATCTAAGAATTTACTCTTCAATTACTAGTTTTGTTTGAATTTATATAATTTGGGAACTTTCTACTTTTAGTTTGAAAGTAAATCACTTTCCTTTCAATACATCATACAGCATGTGAAAGGTTTCTTCTCGTTAAATCTTCTGACAAGATTTCTCTAGGAAAAAAAAAAGAAAAGAAAAATCTTGTCAGAACAAACGTATCTGTGATATGTAAAATCTATGGTTTCAATCAAATTCTCTGTTTTTTTTATGACGTTCTATCAAAGATATTATTTTTATGTATCGACTCAGATGTATCTGCTTCTGCTGTGAAACCAACTGGCAGCATGTTGGACACCATTAGTCTTAGTCCCGATCGGCGCATACTTTCTTTTACTTTGACTGGGATACAATCATCTTCCTAGATTTCACTTTCTTACATTTTAATAGTTTTCTTCAGGATGACAGTGACCCCTTTATTGTGATTCTGAGATAAGAATGTTTGCTTAGCAGGTCCTCGATTGACTACCAGAACTGATAAATGTTCTCTATTATATAATTTGTTTTCTCTGGTGATATAATGTATCTCTTTAAGCTGTATCTCGATATTCTACTTGAAAACACATAAATTAATATACTTTTGGGTGGGTCTTGATAATGTTTTTTAAAGCATGGCTTTGCTCCATTAAAACACGACACCTGATCATATTTTGTATCATTAAATTCTGAAAGGCTTCTTTTTCTCAACAATAAAGACTTTGATTCAAGGTCCCCTTACATACAAGTTATTAATTGACAAACTTGAGAAGCACAAGAACTAGAAATTCCATATTATAGTTGGCTCCTTCCTTTATGTGTAATAGAGCAGATCGAATGAAAGATTTTAGCCATCACATTATGTTGTTTCCATAGAAATTGAAACAAAAATTAATATGATTTCAGTGGGCAGAAGCAATTGAGAGTCTAGATTATGACAGCCGCTCCGATAAGAGCTTTGGAATGAAACAGAGGCCTGATGGAGATATTGAGATAGACGAGAAGTTCTGGGAGGAGGAATATCATATTCCGAGTTGCCACAAATGCAATGGAATACTGAAACCTGATGTAAGCAATTTCCTTTTTATGTCGCTTAGCGATCCCCAAAAATCTGGGACTAAGTTTTGGATGATGAGATAAATTTTTGTTACTAACATAGCTAGTGTACGTATCCATTTATTTTTGTTTTTGACACTAAAAATGGACAATCTATAGTCACTCATTATACTATTTTAGCTTGTTTGGTGTTCTACTGAAATTTTCGTTTACTATTTTGTAACTTAGCTATGCAATATGATGCTGCCAGGTTGTCTTTTTTGGCGACAATGTCCCCAAGGGTAGAGCTGATAGAGCAATGGAAGCTGCAAAGGGATGTGATGCTTTCCTTGTACTCGGTTCATCTTTGATGACCATGTCTGCTTTCCGGCTGATCAAGTAAATTCCATACTAATTTTATGTACTCCGTTTATTTCAGTTGGTTATTGTAGAGAAGAACAGAAATATTATATTCACTGAAAAATAAAAAAAGTATTCTCCCAACAATATTGAAATTTTCCACACATTTTGAAATCCTGAATCTGGTAAAAGAAAAGGTTGTGTATTACACTTCTCTCATCTGCATCAGCGACAGTTTAAGATGTGAAATGGAATATTTTTAGTTATAGAAGATACCACTTACATATTATTAAAATTAATGTACTTGTGTGATAATAAATGCCAAAATTACCTTTGATGGTGTTAGCTTATACACTAAGAGCACGGTACACTGCGCAAGTAGCACACTTCTAACATTTTATAGAGTTTTTGGCCCTCATGAGTTAATAATTTCAATCAGATACTAAGTACACTCAATGCTTCTATGAATTCCTCCACAGGGCTGCTCACGAGGCTGGTGCTGCTACCGCAATTGTAAATGTTGGCGTGACAAGAGCTGATGATTTTGTTCCTCTAAAAATTAATACGCGCCTAGGCGAGGTATGGTCGTTTGAATCTTCTTGCTTACAGTAACTGTATTATAGAATTTTCTGATTGTCTAAATTAAACAATGATGCAGATATTGCCCAGATTACTTTCAGTTGGATCTCTTAGCATCCCTCTTCTGTAGCGCCATGTGGGAAGTAACATTTATCATTGTAAAGATATGGTATGATTTTTCCATGGTGAATTATTATCAGATCCGACCATGATTTTACTCAATCAAGCAAGGCCAGTGCATCGGGCTTTGCTTAATTTTTCTTTCTGGATTTTTAACCAATGTTTATAAATGTAAACACATAATATATAGGGGTAGTGCTGTTGTAATTCATATTCATTGAATAAATTGACGTTTCATGAAATCCAATTACTGTATTGTTGTATCTTTGTTACAGACTTATATTTTGGTGTATGATCAAGATGATTTCTGTGGTACATTTATCCTCTCGAGTGCCTCTGATGGATTTCTTTGGCAACAATTGTATATGGCTTGAGCTGGTAGGGTATTCCATATAATCCCCGCTTGCACGCAAGGGATCATGCATGTTGGAAACAATTACAATTATATATGTTAAACATCTCTGACAACTCGAGATTTTTTATTACACGGTGATATATTCGATGAATCACGTATAATGTATGAAATGGTCGCAAGTTGGGTGACTATCCTCGATTGTTCGTCTATTATCTCTACTAAAATCTTGTTCTGTAAGCTCGAGCTGCTGGAAGACAACCTAGATGATAAAATAAACCGGATTCTATATTTTAAGGATCTTGAATGTTTGATCTCATGATTTTGATACTATATTAAGGATGTGTTTGTAATTGCTTTTCAAAATTGCAGAAGAAGAAAAAAAACAGATTTTGAGTGCTTTATTTCATTGTTTCTGCTATTGTTTTTTTCTAAAAATAAGCGGATAAAAACAGAAGCAGATAAGTATGCCATGTGATGTTTTTCACTGTTTTTATTTGTGTTGTGTCAATTTTATAATAATTTGAAGTTTATTAAACTGTTTTTTCTTATTTTAATATCAAACACTCAGTGTTTTTGCTTAAAGTAACTTTTTTTTAACTTTAAGCAAATACAACATAAAATTAATTTGAATAAGCAATTGCAAACTCTCCCTAAAACGGTTGTTCCAAAAACTTTGGTTTATCAGAGACATAATTAGTTTTACATTTGAGCCATGCGTTTATCTAAATAATGTAAGTTATATACGCTTCATGTTATTACTATCAATAAAATAAACCAACTCTTTAACATAAGAAATTCCACATCTTGCAAAGTAATAAGAATTTTGTTTAATTTTTTATGCATACAATATGTTGATTTTATTTGGTAATTTTTAGCCATAAAATTTCAAATATCAACATTTGGTATTTTCTATGATATTACGAAAATGGTTATGATTAAATTAATCAAATGATTTATTTCACAATATGTGTGTGGACCAGAAGGGTCGTTAGCAACTATAAAAGTCGCTTACTTTATGTTTGCCAAATTGCCACAGCGGGATCGGAGTACAGCGAGAGCCACAGAACAGCCCTAATTCCCCGTAGGATTAAAGCTTCATTGGAAATTTCTGCTGGGACTCTTTAAAGGGGAAGAGGGTTAGGGCATCACCTGAATAACAGCCCTGATTCCCTGTAGAATTTTCGTCATTGTAGTTGACTGGGTGATCGAAAACAAAATATCAAGGAGAAATGAGTGGTCAAATGGGTCCTCCGCCACAAAGACGCAGCAGTACGGTTCAAAGACGCAATGCATCTACCATGAGGAAGTCGTCGGCTCCACCTTCCGAGAACGGGGCCGCTGCTGCTAATGGGTTTCACGCCAAACCTACTTCCCCTACTCAATCGTAAGCTTCCCTGGTTTTTTATTTTATTTATGCAAATTTGTCGTCACTAAAAATTCTTTTTATATCAAGAATTAAGTTCAATTTTGGAATGATGGGTCTTGGGAGAAAGAGATTGAATCTTGAAGCTGAATTCTTCGGAGTCGGGAACTTGAACAAATGTTGAGACGTCATAGAGTTGCCTCTATCACAATTCACACATGGTACTGATTGCGGTTGCGGTGTTAAGAGGAACTTAGCTTGTTACGTGGATCCTTTCACTGTCAGTTTGCCACGCCAGTTGAATAGATACTGATATCACCTAAATTTGCGATGACTTGCTCTGATATCAATAGAGAGGGGGTTCACCTCTCTTTCTTCAACACTCAATATAACAGCCTAGGTATTAGCAAATATCCTCTGCAATGACCTCTCTTTCTTCAACACTCAATATAACAGCCTAGGTATTAGCAAATATCCTCTGCAATGACCTGAAAATACAAAGCAAATGTGAGAAGGGGCCGGAAGTTATTCCGGCAGGTCCCCTCCGACGCTCAAGTCAGGCGAGAGAATATGAAGAGAATATATGCTGTAAGTGAAAGCAATTATAACATTAGTCTTTAATCAATACTCCAAACCTGGTATTTATAGGCGGAGGCCTAAGAGTGGTCTTGCAACAAGGACTCTTTCCATGTTTATCCAAATCTTACCCAGATATGTCAAGATCCTGATAACACAATCGAATCCCGGATATTGCTCCGCATATCTAGGACTAGATCTCTTGGGGGACTGGTTTCCTTGCTGAGAGCCGGTAGCAACATGGGAAATGAGGAGAGCTCGGCCTATCAGCTCGGTCTCTCAAAAGAGGTCTCATGGCGAGTTAGTGACGGCAAACAGGTAAGGTGAAACAGCTCGGCAAAACAGGTCGGGCCTCGCAAAAGAGCTCGGACGGGTAGGCGAGCTCTCGCCGAAGAATGACGAGTAACATGCCTTGGAGCTAGGTCGGCTTGTCAGGTGGTATCTTCTAGCGGGTATCACAGTCCCCCCTCCCTGTCGAGCTGACGTTGTAGACCAGAAGCTCGTATGTGCTGAGTTATCCTGACGAGCCAATTCTTGACAATAGCAAAACTTGATTTAGGCGGGAACTAACGGCTACAAAATTTGAATTTTAAATTGAAATTGTGACCGTTGGGCTCCCCTCCCGATTCCCGAGGCTAATCTAGACCGTACAGCGCATCAAGGATCAACGGCCAGGATTCGTTGAGGTCTCCCTATATATATACCACTCCGGGTCCCTCATTATCCACTTTTGCCATTTTCGAAACAGATCGGATCCGACCTCTTTAGCTTGCCATTTTTATTTCTGAAAACTCCTAGGTACGTTTTCTCAGCTGTTTTTGTTACAATGTCTTCACCTCAATTGTTTCCTTCCCCTCTTACTGACGAGGAGCTTAGAGCTGTAGATCAGTACGGCTCATTTTATCCCGAAGGGATTGCCCTTCCTGAGGGAGTTGAGCCCCTTGAAGAAGTGGTGCGCACTGAGGCTCCCCAGGAAGCTGGGACCTCAGCCGAACCCGATCTTCAAGTGACTGAGGTCAGCTCTCCACTTAGATCAGAGTCGCCTCCAGGCAATTATCCTTGGTATGAACTTTATGTTCCTGTCTTGGATGAGTCAGATGAGGCCAAAATACGACAGGTCAGCCAGGCCCCTTCTGATTATGAATTCATCTTCCCTTCTTCTTCTCAACGACCCAACCAACCTCCTCAGGGTTTTTTTACCTTCTACCGCGGTCAGCTAGAAGGGGGTTTACGTTTTCCTCTTCCTGCATTCTTTCAAGAGTTCAGCAGTTTTTATCAGTTAAACCTTGGCCAATTTTCTCCCAACTCCTTCCGAATTTTATGTAGTCTCGTAGTTATCTTTAAGGCGTTAGGCTTGCCTTATGACCACCCCACCCTCTCTTATTTTTTTCACATCAAGAGATCAGATGAGGGCCCCTGGTATGTCACCAGCCGACCTGGCTGTGCATTTGTTGGGGGTTACCCTAGTAAAATTAAAGACTGGAAAAATGAGTTCTTTTTTGTAAAGCCCTCCCAGCCCTGGGTCTGCTGCTCTGATTGGCTTGAACATCTCCCGGCTCTCCCCTCTCCTCCTAAAAATTTCAAAAAGAGCACCGCCTTCTTAGATGTGATGAAAGCCATAGGAGGTCACAGTTTTAATTCATCTAAACTGGTGGTGGAGGATCTGCTTTGTTTTGCTGGGCTGAGTCCAGCTGATCTGACCTTAAGGGGGAGAGCCGGTACTGGTTCTAACATGCTTTAACCATTATTTTACTCACGTGTATTTTGTTCGGTGTGACTGAACTATGTATCTGTTTATACAGAAGACAGAGTTATGAACTCATTAGTGCTGAAAGCTATTCAGAAGAGGAAGCAAAAACAGGGCCAACCCCCAGCAGCCGAGGGTGTCACTATTGTGGATGTAGGAGGTGAGAGCCCCCCCGAAGATGTAGCCCAGCTATCCCGGAAAAGACCGGCAGCTCCTGGGGGTTCGTCAGGGTCTACTGCTGTTGAAGCTCATCCTGTGAGGCAAGTTCGGCCACGCCCAGATCCGTCCGACCTCCCTTCAACGGGTGAGAAAGGGGGTGCACCAGCTCGTGTGGAGAGATGTCGTGAGCGGGTGATGGAAGCTTACAGAGGTGGTGTACGACTAGTTGGGGAAGGCCCGAGCACCGTTGCCCTAGCTGTGGCTCGTGATCTTCCCAATACTGAGGATGCCCTTTATATGAGCCAACTGAGCTGGGGGGACCTGATGACCCGAACTGGGAGCCGTCTGACCGAGTCTATGCTCTTGATGGGCGAGTTTATGTCAAGGGCAAATATGATCCGAAGACAATCCTTGAAGGATGCCAAGGTCTTCGATAATATGCAAGACACCCTTGCTGAGGCCAAATCTCTTCATGAGAAAGACATCTCGGAGCTGAAAACTCAGGTGGAGAAGGGGGCCGTTGCTGTGGCCGAGGCTCGTTCTTTGGTTGAGGTCCACAAACGTCAACATGAGGCTGAGCTCCGGGAGCTGCGTAATGAGTTAGCTTTAGCTAAAGGGCTAGCTACTTCTGCTGAGCAGGAACTAGCTAAATCTTTAAAGGAGGCAGCCGAGGAGAAACAAAAGTCTGAGGAGTTGGTAGGAGAGAAACTCCTTACTTTTATTGAGGCTGGTTTCCAGGGATGTCTTAGCCAGATCAAAGAACGTGGCTGTCTTGTGCCTGACGTCTCTTTAGATTTTCTAGACGTAGAGAAAGTAGCTGCCTCTCTCCCCCCTGATCTATAAATGTAATTTCCTCAGATTGTTCTCTTAATTAATGTTATTTCTGTTTTACCGTTCTTGTCATTTTTTTTTTTTTTTTTTTTTTTTTTTTTTGTTTTGGCGGACCACGCATGTCGTAGCTCGGATTAGCTTAATAATTTACCACGTAATGGCAAACACTAAACAGATAGGACCCATTTAGATACAGATCGGCCTGGTTTAATAATGTACCAAATAATGTCGAACATTTAACAGCTGGGACCAAGGGCGATGCAGCTCGGCCTGACGTAATAATTCACCGCTTAATGTCAAACATTAAACAGCTGGGACCAAGGGTGATGCAGCTAGGCCCGGCGTAATAATTTACCCGATAATGTCAAACATTAAACAGCTGGGACCAAGGGTGATGTAGCTCGGCCTGGCGTACTAATTTACCCAATAATGTCAAACATTAACCAGCTGGGACCAAGAGCGACGCAGCTCGGCCTGGCGTAATAATTTACCCGATAATGTCAACATTAAACAGCTGGGACCAAGGGTGATGCAGCTCGGCCCGGCGTAATAATTTACCCGATAATGTCAAACATTAAACAGCTGGGACCAAGAGCGACGCAGCTCGGCCTGGCGTAATAATTTACCCGATAATGTCAACATTAAACAGCTGGGACCAAGGGTGATGCAGCTCGGCCCGGCGTAATAATTTACCCGATAATGTCAAACATTAAACAGCTGGGACCAAGAGCGATGCAGCTCGGCCTGGCGTAATAATTTACCAATGTTCCTGAGGCAGGTGGGACACCCATGCTCCTGGCGTGACCAGGGCTGAGCTTGTGCTCCTGAGGCAGATGGCACACCCATGCTCCTGGCTTGACCAGGGCTGAGCTCGTGCTCCTGAGGCAGATGGCACACCCATGCTCCTGGCGTGACCAGGGCTGAGCTCGTGCTCCTGAGGCAGATGGCACACCCATGCTCCTGGCGTGACCAGGGCTGAGCTCGTGCTTGCACACCCATGCTCCTGGCGTGACCAGGGCTGAGCTCGTGCTTGCACACCCATGCTCCTGGCGTGACCAGGGCTGAGCTCGTGCTTGCACACCCATGCTCCTGGCGTGACCAGGGCTGAGCTCGTGCTTGCACACCCATGCTCCTGGCGTGACCAGGGCTGAGCTCGTGCTTGCACACCCATTTAGAGAAGTAATCAATGGCAACAATCAGAAATTTCTTCTGAGCTTTACCTGTTGGAAAAGGTCCTACTATATCAATGCCCCACTGATCAAATGGGCATGCCGCCACAATAGCTTTCATCATCATAGCTGGATGATGCTGGAGCCTGGAATGTCTTTGACAACTGTCACATGATATAACCATAGCAGCAGAATCCTTCTGAATAGTAGGCCAGAAATATCCGGCAAGGAGCACCTTCTTAGCCAAGAAATACGATCCTAGGTGATTTCCGCAGCACCCCTCATGAATTTCCCTTAATACGTAGTCTGACTCTTTCGGACCCAAACAACGCAGAAGTGGTTGGGCAAAAGACCTCTTGTACAGGACGCCCTCAATGAGTATGAACCTCTGACTCCTTTTTTTGAGTCTATATGCTTTTTTGGTATCAGAAGGGAGCTTGGCCTTGGTAAGGTAGTCTAAGAGCTCTTGTCTCCAATCATTCTCTTCCACGGATTCAGATGGGACGTCCTGACTAGGAGTCAACTCAATTTGAAACACCACGTCTCTATCTTGCCAAGCGCGGAGAGCACTAGCCATTCTTGCCAAACTGTCGGCCTTTCTATTCTCCTCTCTTGGGATCTGTTTGAATGCTACCTCTAGAAATCCCTCCTTTATTTTTTCTATGGTACTTGCATAATGGATTAGCTTCTCGTTTCTAACCTCATAGGCGCCATTCATTTGTTGGGCTACCAACTGTGAGTCGGAGAAGACATGTATACGCTTAGCCCCAACATTTCGAGCAGCCCTTAATCCAGTCAATACTGCCTCATACTCTGCTTCATTGTTGGAAGCTCGGAAATCCAACCGAACTGCCAAACATACTTCTTCTCCGGTAGGAGAGATCAGCACAACCCCAATCCCACTTCCCTCATTACAAGAAGAACCATCTACAAATGCTTTCCATAATTCTTCTTTTTCGGGATGTACAGTCTCCGCAATAAAATCTGCTAAGGCCTGAGCTTTGATAGCTGTGCGTGGCTCATACTGTATATCATACTCACCTAGTTCAGTTGTCCATTTAACAAGTCGTCCAGAGACATCCGCGCGACTGAGTATTTTTCCCAGGGAGCTGTTTGTTAGCACTGTTATATGATGGGATAGGAAGTAAGGCCTGAGTCTCCTAGCTGTGATGATCAACATTAGAGCCAACTTCTCGATCTCCTGATACCTCAGCTCGGCATCCTTCAAGGCATGAGATAAGTAATATATCGGCTGCTGTTCTGATTCCCTTTCTTTGACGAGAACCGAGCTGATTGCTTCCTCAGTCGCTGATAGGTAGACGTATAGCCTCTCTGCCTGCATAGGCTTGGCCAAAATTGGAAGTTCAGCTAAGTATTTTTTCAGTTCTTCAAATGCTTCCCCACATTTTTCGTCCCAATCAAATTTCCCAGCCTTCCGGAGTATCTTAAAAAAGGGGAGACTTCTATGAGCTGATCTAGAAATAAATCGTGATAAAGAAACGATTTTTCCAGCCAAGCGTTGCACCTCTTGAAGGTTCTTCGGCGGAGACATCTCACAGATAGCTCTCACCTTCTCTGGATTAGCTTCAATCCCCCTTTCTGTCACTATATAGCCTAGAAATTTCCCGCTTTTTACCCCGAATACACATTTCTGAGGGTTTAACTTTAACCCGTAAGACCTAAGGGTGGAGAAAGTCTCAGTCAGATCGGCAATGAGATCGGTGCCACTTTTTGATTTTACAAGAATGTCGTCCACATATACTTCCACATTGCGGCCGAGCTGTTTTGAAAACACCTTGTCCATCAAACGCTGGTAAGTAGCTCCTGCATTCTTGAGCCCGAAGGGCATAACAACATAGCAAAAAGTCCCATCTGACGTGACAAAACTGACTTTATCTTGATCTTCTCTAGCCAGAGGAATCTGATGATATCCCTGGTAGGCATCCATTAAGCACAAGTACTGATGTCCTGCTGTTGAATCAACCATCTGATCAATCCTTGGTAATGGGTAACAATCCTTCGGACATGCCTTATTAAGATCTCTGAAGTCTATACACATCCTCCACTTTCCAGAGCTCTTTGGTACTAAGACCACATTTGATAGCCATGTTGGAAATTGTATTTCTCGAATTTGACCTGCCCGAAGGAGCTCCTCCACCTGCTCTCTTATGACCTTATCCTTTTCAGGTCCAAAATGTCTTTTCTTCTGTTTTACAGGTTGGACTCCCGAGAGCACATTCAAATGGTGTTCTAGTACGTCTGGTCTAATTCCTCTTAGATCTCGAGCACTCCAGGCAAAGATATCCTCATTTTTAATTAAACATGAAATGAGATCGGCTCTAACGTTTATTTCCAAGTCCTTGGCTATTTTAACTTTTTGATCAGTAGAGACGAGCTCAATTATTTCAGGTTCTTCATCCAAGCTGTTGGGAATGCCTTTGTCTTTAGGAACATTATACCCAGCTCTTTCAATACAACCGACCTCCCGGCGAGCTCGCTTCACGTCTTCCTTTACTTCGTCCACGTAACATCTGCGGGCTGTTTTCTGGTCACCACAAAGAACCCCAACTTCTCTACCCACTGGGAATTTTAATTTCTGATGATAGGTAGAAGCTACCGCCTTGAAGTCCTTCATTGCAGGTCGGCCTAAGATTGCATTGTACGATGATGGTGCTTCTACCACAGTGAAATTAACCATCTTTGTTATGCGAGACATCCCATGACCCAGAGATAAGGGCAAGTTGATCTGTCCAAGCGGTTGAATTGCGTGCCCGGTGAACCCATACAGAGGAGTTGCAATGTGTTCATATTTTGACCCCTCTATCTGCATCTTTTCTAAAGTATCTTTAAATAAGACATTGACTGAGCTCCCAGTATCAATGAAGATCCTTGCTACGTCATAATTAGCTATGGTTACGGTCACGACTAGGGCATCATTGTGTGGAGTTGCAACTCCTCTCAGATCACTAGGTCCGAAGCTAATGACCGGCTCATCCCTTTCAATTAACTCTTCTGATACTTCGAAAGTTTCCATTCTTCTACCATGACTTTTCCGAGCTCTGCCCGAGTCTCCATCCGTGGGTCCCCCTGAGATCATATTAATAGTTCCTCGGGTAGGATTATTATCCACCTGTTCGACCCTTCTCCTTTGATTATCTGTTTCTTTAGGAGCGATACCCCTTTCACGGGACCTGGTTCTGCCCCTATATGGTGTCTTTTCTCTTCTTTTTCCTCGGTACCGGCTTCTACCCTGTCCTTTCTGAGAAGGTTCCTGCTTCCTTGTTAGCAGAGTTTTTATTTCAGAGTCTCTTCTGATGATTCTTTCTACCTCATCTTCAAGCTTCTGGCACTCATTCGTTATATGACCGTACTCTCTATGGAATTCACAATACTTATCAGAAATAGGAGTACGGGACCCATTATCCAACCTCCTGGGTCTTTCTAGTTTCTTTCTATCATCACATATTTCCATAGCTCTTTCCAAGCTCATGGATAGAGGTATGCGTGATGCAAATTGACTTCTAGTTCGACCACTTTCATCAGCCCTGTCAACAGTTCTTTTCTTACTTAACTCTAACTTATCCTTCTTGTCTGATGGCCGCAGATCAACCCTTCTCTGTCTCTGAGCATCTTCTAGATTAATATACTTTTCAGCTCTTCCCAGAAGTTCGTCATAACTTCTAGGAGTTTTCTTTACCAGGGATTTAAAGAACTCTCCTGCCTTAAGCCCCTGTGTAAAGGCATTAATAAGGACATCCATCGTTGCAGTGGGGACCTCTAAGGCTACCCCGTTAAAGCGTTGTACGAACTCCCTCAAGGACTCCTGCTCATTCTGCTTGGTAGTGAACAGGCTCAAAGAAGTTTTTTGATACCTCTTACTGCTGGCATACTGGTTTAGAAAGGCCGACCTGAACTCCTCAAAGCAGCTTACAGTGTTTGGTTTAAGTAAATTAAACCACTGTTGCGCCGATCTAACCAAGGTGGTAAGGAAAACACGGCATTTGATCCCATCAGAATACCTATGCAACAGAGCAGCATTCTCAAATCTTCCAAGATGCTCTTCAGGGTCTGTGCTTCCATCATATTCTCCCACTGCAGGTTGTCTGAAATTTGGCGGGAGTTCCTCTTTTAGAATAATTAGGGAGAATGGGCTTTCTCTCCTAGTCACTGGAGCTCGGCCACCAAGATGCTGACCCAATCGCCTTATCTCTCCCCATACAGCCTCCATTGGATCTATTAGCGGAGGCTCTACTTGTGTATCTACCACCGCACTGGCTACCCTATTGTTTTCACGGACCTGTTCTGGCTGAACAGGCGAAGGCGCCTGATTTGTTTGAGAAGGCGGTGGAGGTTGATTAGATTCCGTTGGTGGCGGAACCTGTTGTTGGAAAAGAGTATTTTGCATGGTCTGACTGATGAATTGTGCCAGTTGCTCCATAGTCATATCTCCCACCTTCATAACAGATGGAGGTGCCTGATCTTCCTGCTGTGGAGGAACATCTTGATTTTCCACACTGGGATTTAATCTTTCTTCCTGATTCCTCCTGACTCCACGCCCACGTCCACGTCGTCCAGCCATATCAACGTCTTCAATTCAGTAAATAGTTCCCACAGACGGCGCCAATTGATATCACCTAAATTTGCGATGACTTGCTCTGATATCAATAGAGAGGGGGTTCACCTCTCTTTCTTCAACACTCAATATAACAGCCTAGGTATTAGCAAATATCCTCTGCAATGACCTCTCTTTCTTCAACACTCAATATAACAGCCTAGGTATTAGCAAATATCCTCTGCAATGACCTGAAAATACAAAGCAAATGTGAGAAGGGGCCGGAAGTTATTCCGGCAGGTCCCCTCCGACGCTCAAGTCAGGCGAGAGAATATGAAGAGAATATATGCTGTAAGTGAAAGCAATTATAACATTAGTCTTTAATCAATACTCCAAACCTGGTATTTATAGGCGGAGGCCTAAGAGTGGTCTTGCAACAAGGACTCTTTCCATGTTTATCCAAATCTTACCCAGATATGTCAAGATCCTGATAACACAATCGAATCCCGGATATTGCTCCGCATATCTAGGACTAGATCTCTTGGGGGACTGGTTTCCTTGCTGAGAGCCGGTAGCAACATGGGAAATGAGGAGAGCTCGGCCTATCAGCTCGGTCTCTCAAAAGAGGTCTCATGGCGAGTTAGTGACGGCAAACAGGTAAGGTGAAACAGCTCGGCAAAACAGGTCGGGCCTCGCAAAAGAGCTCGGACGGGTAGGCGAGCTCTCGCCGAAGAATGACGAGTAACATGCCTTGGAGCTAGGTCGGCTTGTCAGGTGGTATCTTCTAGCGGGTATCACAGTCCCCCCTCCCTGTCGAGCTGACGTTGTAGACCAGAAGCTCGTATGTGCTGAGTTATCCTGACGAGCCAATTCTTGACAATAGCAAAACTTGATTTAGGCGGGAACTAACGGCTACAAAATTTGAATTTTAAATTGAAATTGTGACCGTTGGGCTCCCCTCCCGATTCCCGAGGCTAATCTAGACCGTACAGCGCATCAAGGATCAACGGCCAGGATTCGTTGAGGTCTCCCTATATATATACCACTCCGGGTCCCTCATTATCCACTTTTGCCATTTTCGAAACAGATCGGATCCGACCTCTTTAGCTTGCCATTTTTATTTCTGAAAACTCCTAGGTACGTTTTCTCAGCTGTTTTTGTTACAATGTCTTCACCTCAATTGTTTCCTTCCCCTCTTACTGACGAGGAGCTTAGAGCTGTAGATCAGTACGGCTCATTTTATCCCGAAGGGATTGCCCTTCCTGAGGGAGTTGAGCCCCTTGAAGAAGTGGTGCGCACTGAGGCTCCCCAGGAAGCTGGGACCTCAGCCGAACCCGATCTTCAAGTGACTGAGGTCAGCTCTCCACTTAGATCAGAGTCGCCTCCAGGCAATTATCCTTGGTATGAACTTTATGTTCCTGTCTTGGATGAGTCAGATGAGGCCAAAATACGACAGGTCAGCCAGGCCCCTTCTGATTATGAATTCATCTTCCCTTCTTCTTCTCAACGACCCAACCAACCTCCTCAGGGTTTTTTTACCTTCTACCGCGGTCAGCTAGAAGGGGGTTTACGTTTTCCTCTTCCTGCATTCTTTCAAGAGTTCAGCAGTTTTTATCAGTTAAACCTTGGCCAATTTTCTCCCAACTCCTTCCGAATTTTATGTAGTCTCGTAGTTATCTTTAAGGCGTTAGGCTTGCCTTATGACCACCCCACCCTCTCTTATTTTTTTCACATCAAGAGATCAGATGAGGGCCCCTGGTATGTCACCAGCCGACCTGGCTGTGCATTTGTTGGGGGTTACCCTAGTAAAATTAAAGACTGGAAAAATGAGTTCTTTTTTGTAAAGCCCTCCCAGCCCTGGGTCTGCTGCTCTGATTGGCTTGAACATCTCCCGGCTCTCCCCTCTCCTCCTAAAAATTTCAAAAAGAGCACCGCCTTCTTAGATGTGATGAAAGCCATAGGAGGTCACAGTTTTAATTCATCTAAACTGGTGGTGGAGGATCTGCTTTGTTTTGCTGGGCTGAGTCCAGCTGATCTGACCTTAAGGGGGAGAGCCGGTACTGGTTCTAACATGCTTTAACCATTATTTTACTCACGTGTATTTTGTTCGGTGTGACTGAACTATGTATCTGTTTATACAGAAGACAGAGTTATGAACTCATTAGTGCTGAAAGCTATTCAGAAGAGGAAGCAAAAACAGGGCCAACCCCCAGCAGCCGAGGGTGTCACTATTGTGGATGTAGGAGGTGAGAGCCCCCCCGAAGATGTAGCCCAGCTATCCCGGAAAAGACCGGCAGCTCCTGGGGGTTCGTCAGGGTCTACTGCTGTTGAAGCTCATCCTGTGAGGCAAGTTCGGCCACGCCCAGATCCGTCCGACCTCCCTTCAACGGGTGAGAAAGGGGGTGCACCAGCTCGTGTGGAGAGATGTCGTGAGCGGGTGATGGAAGCTTACAGAGGTGGTGTACGACTAGTTGGGGAAGGCCCGAGCACCGTTGCCCTAGCTGTGGCTCGTGATCTTCCCAATACTGAGGATGCCCTTTATATGAGCCAACTGAGCTGGGGGGACCTGATGACCCGAACTGGGAGCCGTCTGACCGAGTCTATGCTCTTGATGGGCGAGTTTATGTCAAGGGCAAATATGATCCGAAGACAATCCTTGAAGGATGCCAAGGTCTTCGATAATATGCAAGACACCCTTGCTGAGGCCAAATCTCTTCATGAGAAAGACATCTCGGAGCTGAAAACTCAGGTGGAGAAGGGGGCCGTTGCTGTGGCCGAGGCTCGTTCTTTGGTTGAGGTCCACAAACGTCAACATGAGGCTGAGCTCCGGGAGCTGCGTAATGAGTTAGCTTTAGCTAAAGGGCTAGCTACTTCTGCTGAGCAGGAACTAGCTAAATCTTTAAAGGAGGCAGCCGAGGAGAAACAAAAGTCTGAGGAGTTGGTAGGAGAGAAACTCCTTACTTTTATTGAGGCTGGTTTCCAGGGATGTCTTAGCCAGATCAAAGAACGTGGCTGTCTTGTGCCTGACGTCTCTTTAGATTTTCTAGACGTAGAGAAAGTAGCTGCCTCTCTCCCCCCTGATCTATAAATGTAATTTCCTCAGATTGTTCTCTTAATTAATGTTATTTCTGTTTTACCGTTCTTGTCATTTTTTTTTTTTTTTTTTTTTTTTTTTTGTTTTGGCGGACCACGCATGTCGTAGCTCGGATTAGCTTAATAATTTACCACGTAATGGCAAACACTAAACAGATAGGACCCATTTAGATACAGATCGGCCTGGTTTAATAATGTACCAAATAATGTCGAACATTTAACAGCTGGGACCAAGGGCGATGCAGCTCGGCCTGACGTAATAATTCACCGCTTAATGTCAAACATTAAACAGCTGGGACCAAGGGTGATGCAGCTAGGCCCGGCGTAATAATTTACCCGATAATGTCAAACATTAAACAGCTGGGACCAAGGGTGATGTAGCTCGGCCTGGCGTACTAATTTACCCAATAATGTCAAACATTAACCAGCTGGGACCAAGAGCGACGCAGCTCGGCCTGGCGTAATAATTTACCCGATAATGTCAACATTAAACAGCTGGGACCAAGGGTGATGCAGCTCGGCCCGGCGTAATAATTTACCCGATAATGTCAAACATTAAACAGCTGGGACCAAGAGCGACGCAGCTCGGCCTGGCGTAATAATTTACCCGATAATGTCAACATTAAACAGCTGGGACCAAGGGTGATGCAGCTCGGCCCGGCGTAATAATTTACCCGATAATGTCAAACATTAAACAGCTGGGACCAAGAGCGATGCAGCTCGGCCTGGCGTAATAATTTACCAATGTTCCTGAGGCAGGTGGGACACCCATGCTCCTGGCGTGACCAGGGCTGAGCTTGTGCTCCTGAGGCAGATGGCACACCCATGCTCCTGGCTTGACCAGGGCTGAGCTCGTGCTCCTGAGGCAGATGGCACACCCATGCTCCTGGCGTGACCAGGGCTGAGCTCGTGCTCCTGAGGCAGATGGCACACCCATGCTCCTGGCGTGACCAGGGCTGAGCTCGTGCTTGCACACCCATGCTCCTGGCGTGACCAGGGCTGAGCTCGTGCTTGCACACCCATGCTCCTGGCGTGACCAGGGCTGAGCTCGTGCTTGCACACCCATGCTCCTGGCGTGACCAGGGCTGAGCTCGTGCTTGCACACCCATGCTCCTGGCGTGACCAGGGCTGAGCTCGTGCTTGCACACCCATTTAGAGAAGTAATCAATGGCAACAATCAGAAATTTCTTCTGAGCTTTACCTGTTGGAAAAGGTCCTACTATATCAATGCCCCACTGATCAAATGGGCATGCCGCCACAATAGCTTTCATCATCATAGCTGGATGATGCTGGAGCCTGGAATGTCTTTGACAACTGTCACATGATATAACCATAGCAGCAGAATCCTTCTGAATAGTAGGCCAGAAATATCCGGCAAGGAGCACCTTCTTAGCCAAGAAATACGATCCTAGGTGATTTCCGCAGCACCCCTCATGAATTTCCCTTAATACGTAGTCTGACTCTTTCGGACCCAAACAACGCAGAAGTGGTTGGGCAAAAGACCTCTTGTACAGGACGCCCTCAATGAGTATGAACCTCTGACTCCTTTTTTTGAGTCTATATGCTTTTTTGGTATCAGAAGGGAGCTTGGCCTTGGTAAGGTAGTCTAAGAGCTCTTGTCTCCAATCATTCTCTTCCACGGATTCAGATGGGACGTCCTGACTAGGAGTCAACTCAATTTGAAACACCACGTCTCTATCTTGCCAAGCGCGGAGAGCACTAGCCATTCTTGCCAAACTGTCGGCCTTTCTATTCTCCTCTCTTGGGATCTGTTTGAATGCTACCTCTAGAAATCCCTCCTTTATTTTTTCTATGGTACTTGCATAATGGATTAGCTTCTCGTTTCTAACCTCATAGGCGCCATTCATTTGTTGGGCTACCAACTGTGAGTCGGAGAAGACATGTATACGCTTAGCCCCAACATTTCGAGCAGCCCTTAATCCAGTCAATACTGCCTCATACTCTGCTTCATTGTTGGAAGCTCGGAAATCCAACCGAACTGCCAAACATACTTCTTCTCCGGTAGGAGAGATCAGCACAACCCCAATCCCACTTCCCTCATTACAAGAAGAACCATCTACAAATGCTTTCCATAATTCTTCTTTTTCGGGATGTACAGTCTCCGCAATAAAATCTGCTAAGGCCTGAGCTTTGATAGCTGTGCGTGGCTCATACTGTATATCATACTCACCTAGTTCAGTTGTCCATTTAACAAGTCGTCCAGAGACATCCGCGCGACTGAGTATTTTTCCCAGGGAGCTGTTTGTTAGCACTGTTATATGATGGGATAGGAAGTAAGGCCTGAGTCTCCTAGCTGTGATGATCAACATTAGAGCCAACTTCTCGATCTCCTGATACCTCAGCTCGGCATCCTTCAAGGCATGAGATAAGTAATATATCGGCTGCTGTTCTGATTCCCTTTCTTTGACGAGAACCGAGCTGATTGCTTCCTCAGTCGCTGATAGGTAGACGTATAGCCTCTCTGCCTGCATAGGCTTGGCCAAAATTGGAAGTTCAGCTAAGTATTTTTTCAGTTCTTCAAATGCTTCCCCACATTTTTCGTCCCAATCAAATTTCCCAGCCTTCCGGAGTATCTTAAAAAAGGGGAGACTTCTATGAGCTGATCTAGAAATAAATCGTGATAAAGAAACGATTTTTCCAGCCAAGCGTTGCACCTCTTGAAGGTTCTTCGGCGGAGACATCTCACAGATAGCTCTCACCTTCTCTGGATTAGCTTCAATCCCCCTTTCTGTCACTATATAGCCTAGAAATTTCCCGCTTTTTACCCCGAATACACATTTCTGAGGGTTTAACTTTAACCCGTAAGACCTAAGGGTGGAGAAAGTCTCAGTCAGATCGGCAATGAGATCGGTGCCACTTTTTGATTTTACAAGAATGTCGTCCACATATACTTCCACATTGCGGCCGAGCTGTTTTGAAAACACCTTGTCCATCAAACGCTGGTAAGTAGCTCCTGCATTCTTGAGCCCGAAGGGCATAACAACATAGCAAAAAGTCCCATCTGACGTGACAAAACTGACTTTATCTTGATCTTCTCTAGCCAGAGGAATCTGATGATATCCCTGGTAGGCATCCATTAAGCACAAGTACTGATGTCCTGCTGTTGAATCAACCATCTGATCAATCCTTGGTAATGGGTAACAATCCTTCGGACATGCCTTATTAAGATCTCTGAAGTCTATACACATCCTCCACTTTCCAGAGCTCTTTGGTACTAAGACCACATTTGATAGCCATGTTGGAAATTGTATTTCTCGAATTTGACCTGCCCGAAGGAGCTCCTCCACCTGCTCTCTTATGACCTTATCCTTTTCAGGTCCAAAATGTCTTTTCTTCTGTTTTACAGGTTGGACTCCCGAGAGCACATTCAAATGGTGTTCTAGTACGTCTGGTCTAATTCCTCTTAGATCTCGAGCACTCCAGGCAAAGATATCCTCATTTTTAATTAAACATGAAATGAGATCGGCTCTAACGTTTATTTCCAAGTCCTTGGCTATTTTAACTTTTTGATCAGTAGAGACGAGCTCAATTATTTCAGGTTCTTCATCCAAGCTGTTGGGAATGCCTTTGTCTTTAGGAACATTATACCCAGCTCTTTCAATACAACCGACCTCCCGGCGAGCTCGCTTCACGTCTTCCTTTACTTCGTCCACGTAACATCTGCGGGCTGTTTTCTGGTCACCACAAAGAACCCCAACTTCTCTACCCACTGGGAATTTTAATTTCTGATGATAGGTAGAAGCTACCGCCTTGAAGTCCTTCATTGCAGGTCGGCCTAAGATTGCATTGTACGATGATGGTGCTTCTACCACAGTGAAATTAACCATCTTTGTTATGCGAGACATCCCATGACCCAGAGATAAGGGCAAGTTGATCTGTCCAAGCGGTTGAATTGCGTGCCCGGTGAACCCATACAGAGGAGTTG
Organism: Haberlea rhodopensis; assembly: GCA_907163345.1. Classification (NCBI taxonomy): domain Eukaryota; kingdom Viridiplantae; phylum Streptophyta; class Magnoliopsida; order Lamiales; family Gesneriaceae; genus Haberlea; species Haberlea rhodopensis. The sequence continues at coordinate 2,574,401 of CAJQUN010000060.1, forward strand.
CAATGTGTTCATATTTTGACCCCTCTATCTGCATCTTTTCTAAAGTATCTTTAAATAAGACATTGACTGAGCTCCCAGTATCAATGAAGATCCTTGCTACGTCATAATTAGCTATGGTTACGGTCACGACTAGGGCATCATTGTGTGGAGTTGCAACTCCTCTCAGATCACTAGGTCCGAAGCTAATGACCGGCTCATCCCTTTCAATTAACTCTTCTGATACTTCGAAAGTTTCCATTCTTCTACCATGACTTTTCCGAGCTCTGCCCGAGTCTCCATCCGTGGGTCCCCCTGAGATCATATTAATAGTTCCTCGGGTAGGATTATTATCCACCTGTTCGACCCTTCTCCTTTGATTATCTGTTTCTTTAGGAGCGATACCCCTTTCACGGGACCTGGTTCTGCCCCTATATGGTGTCTTTTCTCTTCTTTTTCCTCGGTACCGGCTTCTACCCTGTCCTTTCTGAGAAGGTTCCTGCTTCCTTGTTAGCAGAGTTTTTATTTCAGAGTCTCTTCTGATGATTCTTTCTACCTCATCTTCAAGCTTCTGGCACTCATTCGTTATATGACCGTACTCTCTATGGAATTCACAATACTTATCAGAAATAGGAGTACGGGACCCATTATCCAACCTCCTGGGTCTTTCTAGTTTCTTTCTATCATCACATATTTCCATAGCTCTTTCCAAGCTCATGGATAGAGGTATGCGTGATGCAAATTGACTTCTAGTTCGACCACTTTCATCAGCCCTGTCAACAGTTCTTTTCTTACTTAACTCTAACTTATCCTTCTTGTCTGATGGCCGCAGATCAACCCTTCTCTGTCTCTGAGCATCTTCTAGATTAATATACTTTTCAGCTCTTCCCAGAAGTTCGTCATAACTTCTAGGAGTTTTCTTTACCAGGGATTTAAAGAACTCTCCTGCCTTAAGCCCCTGTGTAAAGGCATTAATAAGGACATCCATCGTTGCAGTGGGGACCTCTAAGGCTACCCCGTTAAAGCGTTGTACGAACTCCCTCAAGGACTCCTGCTCATTCTGCTTGGTAGTGAACAGGCTCAAAGAAGTTTTTTGATACCTCTTACTGCTGGCATACTGGTTTAGAAAGGCCGACCTGAACTCCTCAAAGCAGCTTACAGTGTTTGGTTTAAGTAAATTAAACCACTGTTGCGCCGATCTAACCAAGGTGGTAAGGAAAACACGGCATTTGATCCCATCAGAATACCTATGCAACAGAGCAGCATTCTCAAATCTTCCAAGATGCTCTTCAGGGTCTGTGCTTCCATCATATTCTCCCACTGCAGGTTGTCTGAAATTTGGCGGGAGTTCCTCTTTTAGAATAATTAGGGAGAATGGGCTTTCTCTCCTAGTCACTGGAGCTCGGCCACCAAGATGCTGACCCAATCGCCTTATCTCTCCCCATACAGCCTCCATTGGATCTATTAGCGGAGGCTCTACTTGTGTATCTACCACCGCACTGGCTACCCTATTGTTTTCACGGACCTGTTCTGGCTGAACAGGCGAAGGCGCCTGATTTGTTTGAGAAGGCGGTGGAGGTTGATTAGATTCCGTTGGTGGCGGAACCTGTTGTTGGAAAAGAGTATTTTGCATGGTCTGACTGATGAATTGTGCCAGTTGCTCCATAGTCATATCTCCCACCTTCATAACAGATGGAGGTGCCTGATCTTCCTGCTGTGGAGGAACATCTTGATTTTCCACACTGGGATTTAATCTTTCTTCCTGATTCCTCCTGACTCCACGCCCACGTCCACGTCGTCCAGCCATATCAACGTCTTCAATTCAGTAAATAGTTCCCACAGACGGCGCCAATTGATATCACCTAAATTTGCGATGACTTGCTCTGATATCAATAGAGAGGGGGTTCACCTCTCTTTCTTCAACACTCAATATAACAGCCTAGGTATTAGCAAATATCCTCTGCAATGACCTCTCTTTCTTCAACACTCAATATAACAGCCTAGGTATTAGCAAATATCCTCTGCAATGACCTGAAAATACAAAGCAAATGTGAGAAGGGGCCGGAAGTTATTCCGGCAGGTCCCCTCCGACGCTCAAGTCAGGCGAGAGAATATGAAGAGAATATATGCTGTAAGTGAAAGCAATTATAACATTAGTCTTTAATCAATACTCCAAACCTGGTATTTATAGGCGGAGGCCTAAGAGTGGTCTTGCAACAAGGACTCTTTCCATGTTTATCCAAATCTTACCCAGATATGTCAAGATCCTGATAACACAATCGAATCCCGGATATTGCTCCGCATATCTAGGACTAGATCTCTTGGGGGACTGGTTTCCTTGCTGAGAGCCGGTAGCAACATGGGAAATGAGGAGAGCTCGGCCTATCAGCTCGGTCTCTCAAAAGAGGTCTCATGGCGAGTTAGTGACGGCAAACAGGTAAGGTGAAACAGCTCGGCAAAACAGGTCGGGCCTCGCAAAAGAGCTCGGACGGGTAGGCGAGCTCTCGCCGAAGAATGACGAGTAACATGCCTTGGAGCTAGGTCGGCTTGTCAGGTGGTATCTTCTAGCGGGTATCAGATACAGAGTCGGAAAGTTTTTAAGTACATGTGGGTTTGGAATTTATGATATGTATCATCATCATGGGCTCGGCTAGATGTGTTCTGAGAGTGATACATATGGAAAATAACATGGTCTTTTGTAAATAGCTTGTCTTATGGAGCTCATTCTGTTATTGACATAATTATCTTTGTATGCTACATGTCCCACAATGGCCTCATAATGAGGTATGAAATGACTAATATGCTTGACAAGCTCCCCCACGTAGAAAGCTATGTTTTTGGATTTGGGCTCTCTCTTTGGCTTATGGCCTAGCATCGGTACACTCATTGAGAGAGGCAACATAGCAGAGGGGAAGACCTGTGAAAAGACTACCATTGTGTAAGTGTCGGTATTAGGTATTATGGTCCGTAACACATTTGCTTCACTATAAACCTAATAGGCTTGAGGGGTTCTCCCTCTTAAAAGGCTAGTCCTTTGGGTTTGGACTTTCTCTTGGACTTTGCCCGATATTGGTGCTCTTGTCGAGAGTCATATAGTGGAAAGGGCTTCAACCAGGTGAGTGTGGGTAATGTTACATGTCCCGTATTGGCTCTACAATAAAATGTATAATGACTAATAAGCACGAAGAGATCTCACCTAGAAGGGTATTTGTTTGGGTTTAGGCTCGCTTCTTGTGCTCATATCCTGTCATTATCAATATAGATCATTTCGCTTTTTCCTCTGGTTTATTTTTAGCATTTTGTTGCTTTAAATTTTCATCCATGCCTCATGTGTAAGTGAAACATTTCAACCACCAGATGACTATTTACTTTAACGTGGTATTAGTGCATTTGTTTCCTAGTGTATCAAGGCAGACAATTTGGTTTCAAATATGTAGTGGTATCCCCCTCTTTTACTTCTATGTTTGAATGTATATTCTGACTCCATTTTTTGTACTGCTCCCTGTCTATGCACTGTTTACATCATCTTTGTTGATTGCATATGTAGCTCTGTTGGGGAAAGGACAGTGAAGAAACTTAGGCTATCTAAGGCACTTACGATTCCTGAAGGGACCACTGTATCAGATGCCTGTAGGAGGATGGCATCCCGGTGGGTTGATGCTGTCTTGCTAACTGATGCTAATGCTCTGCTTTCTGGAATTGTAACTGACAAGGTATTCGTGTGGGTGTGTAACTAGCAGTAAATCCATGATTACAGTGTAATTGGGTTTGGTTTGGTTAGTTTTGAGTTTTAAATTGATTTTTTTCCTGGAGGAGATGGAAGAAGGTGCATTATAAAGCAGTGTTTCTGAACAGGCTTATTGCAGTGAACACCTTGTCTGTCATGGACCTAATTATCTCCAATTCTAGGAAGTAGAAACAATATAATATATAGTGTTATCATCTAGGATTTATTTTTATATTAACTCGGGTCTTGTATGAAAAGGATATTGCAACCAGAGTTATAGCTGAGGAGTTGAGGCCAGAGCAAACAATAATTTCGAAAGTGATGACAAGGAACCCAATATTTGTGAATTCAGATTCTTTGGCTATTGAGGCTCTTCAGAAGATGGTTCAAGGTTGCTTCGTCTAAGCCTTTTTTCCCTTATAAGAAAGTGAGTTTGAATGACTTTACATGTTATTGACGTAGAATGGATTTCATAGTCAAAAGAATGGGAAACTTTAGCAGAAAGGTAATTGTGTACTGTGGCGAAGCTTATGGTGGCAGGGTAAATTCAACCTTATTCTGGACTGAGAAAATTGCTACTATGGAATAAGATATGGCTCATGTAGACTGATCACCAGATAAAAACATGCTATTTAAACATGTTGCAATGGTTCTGCGCCTTGAACTTGGGTGGTTATCTTGCTTTATGACCTCAAACGTTAATGATATTTTTAAAAAAATAAATAAAAATTACCTGCATAGGTTATAATTTTCTTCGGAATGCCAATGATCAGTGTTTATGATGCTACCAGTCTATTTCCATTTTTTTCCAAACAAGATATGCCAAAAAAATTACTCTTAGCCTAATAATTCATCAACTTAGGTTTTGTGTTTCAGTTAACTTGCTCTACTAATCTCATTTTGAACATGCACCTTTTACTTATAAGTATGGTGTTGACTTATCCTGCTATCCTTTTACCTACAATAGGTAAATTTCGGCACCTCCCCGTTGTTGAGAATGGAGAAGTTATAGCTCTTTTAGATATTACAAAATGTCTTTATGATGCCATATCAAGAATGGAGAAGGCAGCAGAGCACGGAAGTGCCATTGCAGCAGCAGTTGAAGGAGTTGAACGTCAGTTCGGGAGCAATTTCTCCGGTCAGTTCGTTGTTCTGTGGCAACTGTTTGTAAAATAACGGTTCTCTACAAGGAATATTTTCTATAAAAAATTATAAGGTTTGTTCATTAGCTAACTCAACTTCCATTATGACTGTTTATTAGTTTATTTGGTTTTCTTCTGTATTTCAGCACCATCAGCTTTTGTAGAGACACTTAGAGAACGCATGTTCAAGCCTTCTTTATCAGCTATCATTTCCGATAATTCTAGGTACAATGGAACTTGCTATCCTATTCCTTTAGATGAAAAATTGTATTCTTGCCCCTGTGTTTAAAATTAATGTGTAATTTATCACAAATTCAGGGTTGCAATAATATCTCCTTCAGATCCCGTTCATGTTGCTGCTAAACAGATGCGTGAACTCCGAGTCAATTCGGTGGTTGTCATGACAGGAAATAAGATTCAGGGGATATTAACGTATGACTTTTGTCCAAAATCTTTCTTTACTTTATTGTATATTCATTTAGTGGAGACTGAATTCATCGGTACCTTTTATCCTTGCTTATGGTTACTGTTTGGATTTTGTTGCAGTTCAAAAGATATACTCATGCGACTTGTGGCCCAAAATCTCTCTCCTGAGCTGACTTTAGTGGAAAAGGTTTAGAGCTTCTTTTTCCTTGTTCCAGTTTCAAAATTTTGTGTTGTGTCCTCTTATTCCATCGTCAATCACGTGACTCATATCGGATGATCAGATTATCATCTTATGTAAAAACAATTATCATGACTCTTGAGATGCTTTTTGCTCCTTACTTGTTATGATAATATTGATATAGAAAACTCAAATTTCCGTAGGTGTTCTCACAAGTTTTTCCCAATTTTTGCTAGGTGTTTTGTTGTTGCCTTATGACTTCTTTCCCTATTTTTGTTCTTATCTGAACTTCTGAAGTCCTTTTTCAATAGTTTCCCAGGCACATGATAAACAATCTTTTTCTAAGATAATTGCACCCCTTTCTACTTGGTCTGGTTGTTGATGTCCAAAGATGCATAGGTCATGCTTCAGCCAATTGATCTTCGGTTTTAGGCTTTTACATGTGCTGTATTTTGTAGTGGAACACATTTCCTATCTAATGTACAAACTAAAAATTGAATGTCCTAGTGGACTGTGTGACCGGATTTTATTCTGTGGTTGTTTTCATGAAGATGTTTCTGCTGACTTATCTTTTTCCAATGATACTTCTCTTTGTCTAGGTAATGACACAGAACCCTGAATGTGTAACACCGGAGACAACAATCCTTGAAGCATTGCATATAATGCATGATGGGAAATTTTTACATTTACCTGTTCTGGACAAAGGTGAGCGAATTTTTTCATCCTTTCCGAACTTTAAGCAAAAAGATTTTATTGAGCTTCAAATTAAAATATTGTTTATATTTGGGGAGGGGGCAGATGGAGGTATTGCTGCCTGCATGGATGTTTTGCAGATAACTCAAGCAGCAATTTCTATGGTAAGTTTTTTTGCCCTTTGAGTGTTGTGGATGAATTTCAGTTCCCATGCATAATATGTTGCTTTTTTACTTTTGATATTTTTTTCTTACTTACGATGAAAACTATGAGTTGTCATCTTTGTGTTTGTTATAGTTCATTATGTTTAGGAAGAACATTTTAAACTTTCTATTGCCAACTGTTACCAAATTACGTCATGTCTTATATTTCTTAAATGCGATCTTGATTTTTTTTCAAAAGTACTATCTGTTGTCGAGTTTTGGTAAGTTGAGAGAATTCTTCCAGGTGTGGAAGTAGATGGCCTTGCTAGCACAAGTACAAAGAGTTGATGATATTATTACGTTGTTTTTAGTTCTTTGAATCTTAGTGGCAAATATGTTTAAGGCTGACTATATACTTTTTACCCTCAATGAGGTTGCATAAACAATATATTTCTATGCATTTGTCCGTTTGTTGTGTTTTTAAAGAGCACATTTATTGGATGATAAAAAGTAAAATTAGTCAGCAGTCTTGCCAATTTTTTTTTGCCAATTTTTTTTGCTCATGTTTTAACTTTTTGATGAAATTTTTACTTTATGAATGACTGCAATATTGTATTTATATACGTCTGCCTTTTGCTTTAAATAGTCATTATGATAATAATAGAAATTCTTTGCGAGTGTGAGTGCATATTTTTTTACTTAGTCATTTCTTCAGGGTTAAAAGTTCTTGAAATATGCTTTTATTTATATGAAAAGAATCGTCATTTAATAAAATGTGAAAAAATAGAACAAAGTGAACATGCAAACGATGATTTCTTCGGAGAGTATAGAGAATTGAGAAGGTTAAATATTTCTATGAAGGTCGAAAGTAGCTCCGATGTCGCCAATGATGTCGCAAATACGGTGATGCAAAAGTTCTGGGATTCAGCACTAAATCTAGAGCCCCCAGATGATTATGACACTCAGAGGTTTTCCTTCACCATTTCTATTGAGGACATAACTAATGATGTAGATATGACTGTTGCCCTTGCATGCTTTGCTGTACAGTGAGATGTCAATTTCCCAATACATGGCATCAGAAGGAACAGAACACACAAAGTCTACATACCCGTGTCTCGGTCTTGGGAATTCATTTTCTTTCAAATTTGAGGACTATAAAGGACGTATGCATCGATTTAATTTTGGTAAGTTCAAACTTTATTGGCAGCATGGGTTAGATGAAAATGAACACCTGATGATTCTTACTCTCTGTCATACGCTTGTCTATCTTTTACTTGGTATGGTATTCATTGTCACCCATTTCCTGTATAAACCCAAAAATTTTTGAAAATCAATTTTTAAAGCCGGACTGTTGATACAACAACAGCAGCATTGAGAGTTGGTGATGCATTGAGTTTTTTATTTGAAGCAAGAAAATAAAGAAAAAATTTATGTAACACGTCAAAGTTGCCATGCAACAAGGACTCGCATTGTGCCCCATGATTCAGGTTGATGAGGTTTAAATTTCTGGCTGTTGACAATTTTTGTTATATTAGGCAGTGGGCTTGAATTTGTAGTCGACCCAATTTTTTTGTTATCAAGCTTTATGAACAAAGTCATCCCTTTTGATGTTCCATGTTCCCATTCTCCCCCTTCAGGCTTTGAGAATTTACCTGAGCTTGTTTCTGCTGTTATGCAAAGGGTGGGTGCGTCAAACGATCAGATTTGCCCTCAACTTTTGGTGAGTAAAATGTAAATTGAAGAATTTGGTAAATTTTGCTGTCAAACTAATTAACACCTTTTATTTTCTTGTCCTAATTCTGTTTTAGTATGAAGATGACGAAGGAGATAAAGTCCTGCTCACGGTGGATGCAGATCTTGTCAGTGCTGTGAGCCATGCAAGATCAGTGGGAGTAAAGGTGTGAGTGATTTTCTTAGCAACCACATCTTACAAGGACATTCACTGTCTGATATTTAGAGTTGTTTCATCCTCTTGATGAGGGAAAAGATTTAGAATATTCACACGGTCCTAATGCGAGTCTGTGCTACACCGCCACTATTGGCCCCTGCTACTTCCGGTGGTGGTATTAAACATCTTTAACAGAGCCACGACCCAAAAAAATTAAAAATCCATATCTCTTCATGCTTCCGATGATGGCACTTTTAGATCTTAGAGTATTCAGCAATCTCATTCTTATAACTGCATCGTGGCCCCAATTTATATGTTTGAACTTTGATTCTTAAGTCATTATCCACTTTGCCTGAACTGTGTTTTATTGATAAGAAATAACTTCCTTACCTTTTGTGTCCTACAAATCAACGCAAGTATAAAAGACCACCAATAAAGTTACTTTGGTCTCCAAGTTTTTCATGAATCACTTTATATCAATCATGTGCTTTTATATCTACTTCTTTGCATCATAAAATGCAAAATTATGTCTATTTTTTACATCCAAGACACATCCTTTTTCTTCTGAACCGTAATCATTTTAGTTTACATTGTTTATGATGTATGATGAATACAATCTGATATAAAGAGATAAGAGCTTAGAATACGGTCGTTGACATATATCCTGAAGGCTTAGAATTGACCACGTTTTTGTATGTTGCGCTTGCTACACCTGCTAGCGGCTTGTAAAGCTTTGGCAAATTGCACTGATATTCATTGTTATTATGTTTTGGCAGCTTAAAATGTGTATGATGATCCTGTTGCGTGAATAATCTTTCTTGGCTATAAATAGTCTTTAGAAGGTGTTTGTTTTTAATTTATTCTGATTTAGTTTTGCCTCAGTAGTTGCAATGGTGCTATATTCTTCTTGCATTTCATGGTTTTACAGCTTATACTCCTCTGACCACCTTACACGATTGTAGCGAACCATTCAGTTTTGCTGGCAGCATTAATTATCACAATCAATGGTTTAATCATTGTCGGATGAGTTATATAACTTTTTTTGTTGATCAACTTGTCAGCCAAGTGTGATCTGTTGCTGGACTCTATATTTACCAATGAAGTTTCCTGGCTGCTAATAATTATAACTTTGCATATTCACTTGGAGATCCCTGATATCTTCACGTTGCAATCTAGCTTGAAAATTCTAACCAGAAGCAAAACTGCTGACTTCGTTTCAGCCTAAAACTGTAATCATTCAATCACTTTATCTGCTTAAAAACAAACTTTCAAGCTCTATTGTTCACCCATTTTGCAGTCCAAATGGAGCTTACAGTACTGGATTCCGGCCAATAACTCATCAGGTGATGAGAAAGCATGTGCTGCCTTTTTGTACCTTCTCTGTATTATATTAAATTTCATTTCATTTGATGATTTCCCCAGTTCTATAGTCTGGGTGTGCACTACATAACTTAAAATGGTGGCGTGAATATGATGCAATTGTGATCATTTCAAAAAGTTTGTTTTGCTCACAAATTTCGTGCTAGAGGATTTTAAATTTCAGTCACCAGTATTGAATACAAGTATTGGATTGACTCACAGTAGTTTTGTCAAATTCAAACCAGGATGACTAAAAAATAGACGCATATAAATTAGCATTAACTTTGGGAATTCCAGTTACTATGCGTAGGAAAAGTAGCTAATATTTATTTACTTTTGGAGATAAAGGACGTCGGTGCTTGTCATGTCAATATTCTTCATCTTTATTAATCAATTCTGAACAGGACTATGTGCTGTTCAACTTAATATATGTACATCATGGGCATCAATGCAACATTGACATCTCGAATGCTTAAGTCAATGCTTTAAGTTGTCTTCTGTATTTCTTATTAATTTTGATTTGTTTTGCTTACAACACTTTGAACCGATGATTTGCTTACAATACTTTTGAACCGATGTTTTGCTTACGGCACTTTTGAACCGATGTTTTGATGTATGTGCTGTGTGTTTGTCCATATTTTGTTTTGTATTCGTATTTAAGTTCTATACTTGTACTATCTCAATGTGCAGGAATTTCTCCGTTCCATTCACTCCCGAAGGCGATACTGGGCAAGGAGCTTTGCTGGATGGAGAAGATTTACTGCTGCACAACCAGGGCCAGCACATATTGCATTGGCATCTCTCGAGAAAGCTGGTCGGATAAGTTTTATGATGACTCAAAATGTTGACAGGTAATGGGTTTGTCATGTGAGGTTCTCTTTTAGATTTCTACAGTGATAGCATATCCCTTCTTTTCTCAGGTTGCACCATCGTGCTGGCAGCAACCCTCTTGAGTTACACGGGACTGTATATATTGTTTCTTGTACAGATTGCGGTTTTTCTATTTCTCGAAACTCTTTTCAAGATCAAGTGAAGGCTCTTAATCCACAGGTTTGTCCTTTGGTATAAATGATTATCTTGGAGTTCTGTTCTAGTTGTAGTTTATCTAAGAATTTACTCTTCAATTACTATTTTTGTTTGAATTTATATAATTTGGGAACTTTCTACTTTTAGTTTGAAAGTAAATCACTTTCCTTTCAATACATCATACAGCATGTGAAAGGTTTCTTCTCGTTAAATCTTCGGACAAGATTTCTCAAGGAAAAAAAAAAGAAAAGAAAAATCTTGTCAGAACAAACGTATCTGTGATATGTAAAATCTATGGTTTCAATCAAATTCTCTGTTTTTTTTATGACGTTCTATCAAAGATATTATTTTTATGTATCGACTCAGATGTATCTGCTTCTGCTGTGAAACCAACTGGCAGCATGTTGGACACCATTAGTCTTAGTCCCGATCGGCGCATACTTTCTTTTACTTTGACTGGGATACAATCATCTTCCTAGATTTCACTTTCTTACATTTTAATAGTTTTCTTCAGGATGACAGTGACCCCTTTATTGTGATTCTGAGATAAGAATGTTTGCTTAGCAGGTCCTCGATTGACTACCAGAACTGATAAATGTTCTCTATTATATAATTTGTTTTCTCTGGTGATATAATGTATCTCTTTAAGCTGTATCTCGATATTCTACTTGAAAACACATAAATTAATATACTTTTGGGTGGGTCTTGATAATGTTTTTTAAAGCATGGCTTTGCTCCATTAAAACACGACACCTGATCATATTTTGTATCATTAAATTCTGAAAGGCTTCTTTTTCTCAACAATAAAGACTTGATTCAAGGTCCCCTTACATACAAGTTATTAATTGACAAACTTGAGAAGCACAAGAACTAGAAATTCCATATTATAGTTGGCTCCTTCCTTTATGTGTAATAGAGCAGATCGAATGAAAGATTTTAGCCATCACATTATGTTGTTTCCATAGAAATTGAAACAAAAAATTAATATGATTTCAGTGGGCAGAAGCAATTGAGAGTCTAGATTATGACAGCCGCTCCGATAAGAGCTTTGGAATGAAACAGAGGCCTGATGGAGATATTGAGATAGACGAGAAGTTCTGGGAGGAGGAATATCATATTCCGAGTTGCCACAAATGCAATGGAATACTGAAACCTGATGTAAGCAATTTCCTTTTTATGTCGCTTAGCGATCCCCAAGAATCTGGGACTAAGTTTTGGATGATGAGATAAACTTTTGTTACTAACATAGCTAGTATACGTATCCAATTTTTTTTTTTTTACACTAAAAATGGACAATCTATAGTCACTCATTATACTATTTTAGCTTGTTTGGTGTTCTACTGAAATTTTCGTTTACTATTTTGTAACTTAGCTATGCAATATGATGCTGCCAGGTTGTCATTTTTGGCGACAATGTCCCCAAGGGTAGAGCTGATAGAGCAATGGAAGCTGCAAAGGGATGTGATGCTTTCCTTGTACTCGGTTCATCTTTGATGACCATGTCTGCTTTCCGGCTGATCAAGTAAATTCCATACTAATTTTATGTACTCTGTTTATTTCAGTTGGTTATTGTAGAGAAGAACAGAAATATTATATTCACTGAAAAATAAAAAAAGTATTCTCCCAACAATATTGAAATTTTCCACAAATTTTGAAATCCTGAATCTGGTAAAAGAAAAGGTTGTGTATTACACTTCTCTCATCTGCATCAGCGACATTTTAAGATGTGAAATGGAATATTTTTAGTTATAGAAGATACCCACTTACATATTATTGAAATTAATGTACTTGTGTGATAATAAATGCCAAAATTACCTTTGATGGTGTTAGCACGGTAGACAATTAGCACATCTAACATTTTATAGAGTTTTTGGCCCTCATGAGTTAATAATTTCAATCAGATACTAAGTACACTCAATGCTTCTATGAATTCCTCCACAGGGCTGCTCACGAGGCTGGTGCTGCTACCGCAATTGTAAATGTTGGCGTGACAAGAGCTGATGATTTTGTTCCTCTAAAAATTAATACGCGCCTAGGCGAGGTATGGTCATTTGAATCTTCTAGCTTACAGTAACTGTATTATAGAATTTTCTGATTGTCTAAATTAAACAATGATGCAGATATTGCCCAGATTACTTTCAGTTGGATCTCTTAGCATCCCTCTTCTGTGGCGCCATGTGGGAAATAACATTTATCATTGTAAAGATATGGTATGATTTTTCCATGGTGAATTATTATCAGATCCGACCATGATTTTACTCAATCAAGCAAGGCCAGTGCATCGGGCTTTGCTTAATTTTTCTTTCTGGATTTTTAACCAATGTTTATAAATGTAGACACATAATATATAGGGGTAGTGCTGTTGTAATTCATATTCATTGAATAAATTGCCGTTTCATGAAATCCAATTACTGTATTGTTGTATCTTTGTTACAGACTTATATTTTGGTGTATGATCAAAGATGATTTCTGTGGTACATTTATCCTCTCGAGTGCCTCTGATGGATTTCTTTGGCAACAATTGTATATGGCTTGAGCTGGTAGGGTATTCCATATAATCCCCGCTTGCACGCGAGGGATCATGCATGTTGGAAACAATTACAATTATATATGTTAAACATCTCTGACAACTCGAGATTTTTTATTACACGGTGATATATTCGATGAATCACGTATAATGTATGAAATGGTCGCAAGTTGGGTGACTATCCTCGATTGTTCGTCTATTATCTCTACTAAAATCTTGTTCTGTAAGCACGAGCTGCTGGAAGACAACCTAGATGATAAAATAAACCGGATTCTATATTTTAAGGATCTTGAATGTTTGATCTCATGATTTTGATACTATATTAAGGATGTGTTTGTAATTGCTTTTCAAAACTGTTTATCTGCTTTTCCGACAAAAAAAAAAAAACAGATTTTGAGTCATTGTTTCTGCTATTGTTTTTTTCCTAAAAAATAAGCAGATAAAAACAAAAACAAATAAATAGGCCATAAGATGTTTTTCACAGCTTTTATTTGTGTTGTGACAATTTAGTAATAATTTGAAGTTTATTAAACTGTTTTATTTATTTTAATAGCAAACACTCAATGTTTAAAGTAATTTTTTCCAACTTTAAATAAAAGCAACATAAAAGTACATTGAATAAACAATTGCAAACTCTCCCTAAAACAGTTGTTCCAAAAACTTTTGTTTATCAGGGACATAATAATTAGTTTTATATATTAACCATGCGTTTATCTAAACTAGGAAAATACACGTACGTCGCACGTGAGAATAATTTGACTTGAAATAAAATGAGATAAAATCAATAAACATTTTGACAATTAATGATAATTACGCATATGTCATTACTTGGAAAAGAAACAGAATGTTGTAAGTATTTTATTTCTTAAGTTCAACTATTCCAATTTGTGTTCCTGTTATATTTATTGTTCATTTATCATCATTCTCAATTTTTATTGCTATATTTACCTGATCATTACCGTTTTGCATCTCTTTGACTTTTTTTATGATTTTATTGACTTTCATCTTTTTTGTTGCGTGATCAATTGTTTCCTGGTGTTTCTTTTTTCTAGTTATCTTCTATTTTTGAGATAGTTGCACCAATTTTTCCAAGGCTTCGATGATTATAGATAACATTTAATTATGGTTGAGTGTACTTGTGCCTGTATTTGAGACCATTTGCAACTTTCAAAGCTATAAATAACCCTAACCTCCAATTAATTATTTGGCTTGGAAAGGAAATCTGCTTTCCGGATAATTTCTTATTACATTATATTTCAAAACATAATATTTTAATACAATAGTATTTGCAGATCTAAAGGTTGTAATTGCTACCCTCTATTTTTTACTTTCCAAAAGAACGATACCAAAAGAAAAAACATCAACTTTTAACATGATGGACGATTAGTTGCTCTAGTAGCAGAGAAATTTGAACATTGGGCTTGAAATAAGAGTCAAGAAGTATGGTGTTTGTTATGATATCTTTGTGTACGACACTCCACTAGTGCATGTATTTGAGATATTAAGCTGTTTTTTATTTTAATAGTTTGCTTAAAAGCGAAATTTTAAACTTTATGCAAAGCAATAATGTTTTGAATAAGCAAATACAAACACACCCTTAACATGAGGTGTGAGCTAAAAAAGTACTTTTTTGTATGTTATCATCTAATGTTAAGTAATAAGTACTAATTGGTATATTTTATTATAATTTTTCCCATTTATAATTTACTATAATTTTTACTACTACTTATTAAATAATTATTATAATATAAAACAATTTTGTGTGTGAGATAAATAAATTGATAGTTTCCGAAAATGCTATTAGTACACACGTTAACATAAAATTTATATATGATAATTTTGCACAATCAATTTTAGGAGAAATGAGTGAATTTACCTAATTAAAACTCAATTACACCACATTTAGCCTTAAAAGTGATTTAATATAGAACATGAAGAGGCTTGATAGAATCTTATTAGTAATTATATGGTTACTCTTTAATTTATACACATGGAATGTAATTGCTAGAACATGATATAATTTTTTTTGTTTTTTTTAAGTTATTGAGAATATACTATATTAAATTAATGAAGTTTTCGAAAAAAACAATAAGTATTGATTTAGAAATTATGAGAAATTTTCAAGATTCTATCACAATTTATGTAATCAATAAATTTAAGTATATTATTTTTTCTTTTCCTAATTCTCATAATCTTCCAGCAATTAGTAATATGGATGGATACTTTAAAATGATAATCTTATAACTTGAAAGTGGTTTAGCATGGAGAAACGAGGTGTAAAAATATTATATGCCTACTTCCCGCAACAATTAATAATATATTCAAAATTACTACACCATATTCCCATTTTTTCATATTTGATATCAATCTCATAACATCATCACACAATATCTATACTCCGTACGTCAACACGTACCTGGTATACGACAACAAAATCGATAAATCAGGCGTTGATGGCTAATTGTCTCTTTGCCCCGTTCCCTGTGATGATGCTACAAACACATGAACAATATATAATGTTATAAGAGGCTTAAAAAATAAATGCTACAAAAATTTAACATTTTTCAACAATCTGCCATCACCGATCGATCGCCTCATTTCCCGATCGATCACCGCATTGTTCTTCCTCACCGATCGATCGCACAAAATCACCGATCGATCGCCACAAGCACCGATCGATCGCTACCAAAACACCGATCGATCGCTTCATGCTCAAACCGCCTTAAAAATTCACCGTTTGCGGCGATCGATCGAGAGCTTATTTCCGATCGAGCGCTGCGATTCAAAAATCTGCAACCATGGCGATTTTTGAGCTTATCTACATGGTATATCTTCTCCTACCCATAAAATCACATATAACCATGTCTCATGAAATCCTTAAGTTCATATAAACATGTTTCTATCATTATAAAAATCCAATTATTGGCATATAAACATGTTATGATTCTAAGCATGATATTTGATATTCAATTTCACATACTTCAACATCAACTATACAATTCAAGTTCAAAATCATAAATTCCTTACCAAGAAGTTAGGAAATCACTTCACTCAACTTCCTAGCTTAATTCTCTATTGAAATCCAAGCTCAAATCAAAAAGAATCTCCAAGGGTTGGAGAGGAGCTTCGTAGAGAATTTTAGGTGAAAAGTGGTGTAGTATGTGATTTCACCCCCCTAATTCACTTGATATAGGTAATTTCACCCCCTAATTCACTTGATATAGGTCATTTAGAAATAATGACATACTAATTGCAATAACATGCTACTTGACAAATACATGAAGATGAAATCCAAATTCAAATGCAATTGCAACTTTCCTCTTAATTGAAATTGTACATGACATCCAAATCCAATGCATACTCATAGAGACTTGACATGTCACTACACTTGATATAATTCAAGTCATACATTGCCATATGTTTCATTTTATACATGCATTAATTCCTCCTCGGTTCAACCCGAACTCAATTCGTATTATATCAAAATTAGTCCTAATAACGATATAATCACATCACACGTGTATAAAGCAAATCGAGGCATTACAATTCTCCCCCACTCATTGAATTTCGTCCTCGAAATTGCATATACAAACATAATACATGCTTCACATAACAACACATATGATATATGTAACATAAGAAACATGTAAAAATACCATATGAACATACCAGAAAACAATTCTGGATACCGTTGCATCATATGCTGCTCCGTCTCCCACGTTGCCTCTTCGACACCCCTTTTATCCCACTGTACCTTAACCATAGGAATCACTTTATTACGCAACCTGCGTTCAGCTCGATCCAAGATCATAACTGGTTGTTCCTCATACGATACATCTGTATCTAACTGTACCTCAGGTAACTGTAATACATGACTCAGATCTGGTTCATATTTCCTCAACAATGAAACATGAAAGACATCATGAATACTACTCAAGATCGGCGGTAGTGCCAAACGATATGCCAACGTACCAATACGTTGCAATACCTCATACGGACCAACGTATCGTGAAGACAATTTTTCACGTTTACCAAATCGTACCACACCTTTAAAAGGTGAGATTTTCAAGAATACACGGTCACCAACTTGAAATTCAAGTGGTCTACGTCGCTTATTGGCATATGCAGCCTGTCGGTCCTGAGCTGCTTTAAGTTTCAATCGAATCATCTTTAATTTCTCTTCCATTTCATGAATCATATCCGGTCAATGTAAGGAAGACTGATCCACAACATCCCATTATAATGGCGATCTACATCGTCTCCCATATAGAGCCTCAAATGGTGCCATCTGTATACTAGATTGATAACTGTTATTATATGAAAATTCCACTAATGGCAACGACTCTTGCCAAGAGGTATCAAACTCTAATACACAGGCACGCAACATATCCTCAAGCGTCTGTATCGTACACTCTGTTTGTCAATCTGTCTGAGGATGATATAATGTACTTAATCGTACTTCAGTT
Organism: Haberlea rhodopensis; assembly: GCA_907163345.1. Taxonomy (NCBI): domain Eukaryota; kingdom Viridiplantae; phylum Streptophyta; class Magnoliopsida; order Lamiales; family Gesneriaceae; genus Haberlea; species Haberlea rhodopensis. The sequence continues at coordinate 2,591,952 of CAJQUN010000060.1, forward strand.
CCCAATACTGTCTGTAACCCTTGCCAAAAATGAGAAGTAAATCTTGGATCCTTATCCGACACAATGGAAACTGGTATACCATGTAGTCTCACTACATGTTGAATGTACAACTGTGCCATTCGCAGATACGTAAATGTCATACAATATGGCACGAAATGAGATATTTTGGTGAGTCGGTCAACGATCACCCAAATAACATCGCAACCAGAAGACGTCCGTGGCAAATGAGTCACAAAATCCATCGTGATATGTTCCCATTTCCACTGAGGAATTTCCAAACTGTGTAATTCACCTCCTGGTTTCTGTCTTTCTGCTTTTACTTGTTGACAAACTAAACACCGTTTCACAAAGTTCAACACATCCTGTTTCATACGTTTCCACCAAAATTGGGTACGTAAATCATGATACATTTTCTTTCCTCCAGGATGTATACTATATCTACTACAATGAGCACGTTGTAGTAGTTCTTGGCGTAGTCCCAATGAAGCAGGTACTACCCAACAGTTCCTGTATTTCAGAATTCCATCACTTGCAAGTACAAACTGCGATGTTTGTCCTTGACTGATCATTTCTTTCCAATGTTGTACCTCATCACCAGTCATTTGTGCTGTCCTGATTTTCTCAAAAATGTCAGGTTCAATCAATAATGTTGATACCTGTACCGGCACAGTTTCTACATCAAATTTATAACCCAATGTACATCACACTGTCATTGACGCTGATAAATGAATCATCTCATCAGTCGTATGATGCACTTTTCGACTCAAGGCATCTGCTGTAAGATTAGCCTTTCCTGGATGATATTCAATCTCACAATCATAATCTTTCAACAGATCCATCCATCTTCTTTGCCTCATATTCAACTCTGCTTGAGTGAATAAAAACTTTAAGCTTTTATGATATGTGTATATGGTAAACGACGTACCATATAAATAATGTCGCCATATCTTTAAGGCAAAAACAATGGCAGCTAATTCCAGATCATGCACTGGATATCTCATTTCATGTGGCTTCAATTGTCCTGATGCATAAGCCACTACATGTCCTGCATCAATACACACCCCAAGCCTAGTAATGATGCATCAGTATAAAGAGCAAACCTGTCATGTTCCGATGGAATAATCAAGACTGGAGCTGTCGTCAATCGATGTTTCAATTCCTGAAAACTATGCTCACAAGCCTCTGACCATCGAAATGGTACTCCCTTCTATGTCAACTGTGTTAATGGTTTGGCAATTGTTGAAAATCATTCAACAAAGCGCCTATAATATCCAGCCAAACCCAAGAAACTACGAATCTCTGGCACAGAAGTAGGTGCTGACCAATTCAACACTGCTTCGATCTTTTTCGAATCAACTGATATACACTCTTTCGAGATTACATGCCCCAAAAAGCCGACACTAGTCAACCAAAACTCACACTTACTGAGTTTGGCATACAACTGATGTGTCCTCAACAATTGTAATACAATATGAAAATGTTGAACATGTTCTGCATCACTCTGCTAATAGATCAGTATATCATCGATAAAGACAATGACAAATCGATCAAGGTATTCCTGGAAAACCCGATTCATTAAACTCATAAAGACAGCTGGAGCATTTGTTACTCCAAATGGCATCACTAGAAACTCATAATGCCCATAGCGAGTTCTGAATGCTGTCTTCTGTATATCTCCTTCACTCACACGTATTTGATGATATCCTGACCTCAAATCAATCTTAGAATAAATCCTTGATCCCTGCAACTGATCAAATAAATCATCAATACGAGGAAGATGATATTTATTCTTTATAGTTACCTTGTTCAATTGTCTATAATCAATGCAAAGTCGCATTGAACCATCCTTCTTCTTAACAAACAATACCGGAGCACCCCAAGGTGATACACTAGGACGTATGTACCCCTTGTCCAATAAGTCTTGCAATTGAGTTTTCAACTCTTTTAATTCCGAAGGTGCCATCCGATAAGGAGCTCGTGAAATTGCAGAAGTACCAGGTATCAAATCAATACCAAATTCCACTTCTCGACTCGGTGGAAATCCAGGTATCTCATCCGGAAACACATCCGCATATTCTGCAACCACTAGTATCTCCTCCACTTTCCTTTCTATTTTCGGTTCAGTGACATCAAGGGCATAAATCAAATAACCCGCATGTCCACGTTCTAACAAACGCGACATTCGGATTCCTGATATCAAAGGAATCCTTGCCCTCGATCCCTGGCCATAGAAGAACCATTGATTTCCAGTATCAGACTGAAATCTCACTGTCTTCTGACAACAATCCACAACAGACTGATATTTACTCAACACATCGATTCTAAGAATGCAATCAAAATCTGTCATGTCTAACACAATCAAATCAGTTTGTAGTCCATACTCAGTCTCAAACTGAATATCACAATCAGACACACTCTGACAAGCCTTCACAGTAGTTCCCATGGGTGTCGAGACATAAAGAGGCATCAACAGTGGAGACGAGCATATATGATACCGATCAACAAAATTTTGTGCAACAAAGGAATGTGATGCACCAGTATCAATCAAAAGTAAGGCTGTATAAGTAAATAAAGTACACTTACCAGCTATCATATCATCAGGAGCTGCCTCTGCTTCCTCCCTGTTCAGTGCATACACCTGATCCTGAGGTGGTCCTGTTCTCTGTCCTCCACCAAATTGTGGTACACCCTGTGGTCTCTGCTGCACTGTATTCTCTGACATTGGTCCTCTCCCTTGTTGTCCACTCACTTGAGGACAATCACGGATCACATGTCCTGGCCTCCCACAACGGAAACAAACTACTGTATTCAATTGAGGACAATCTCGTTTCAAATGTGGTCCTCCACATTTAAAACATTGCAATCCTCGACCACTGCTACTGCTACTGCCTTGGGACTGTCCGTTTGGACCTCGTTCACTACCTTTGCGTTGAACAAATCGCTTCCCACTAAATCTAGAGGAAGATGTACCTCCTCGTGATCCTTTGAATTGTTCTCCTCTAGGTCTCATGCTTTCAGATGTAGGTGGTTGGGATTGTCCAACATCTTTGTACACCCCTACTGCAATCTCAGCCATCTCGGCTCTAGTCAATGCTTCTTCATATGATGTAGGGTTATTGGACATTACCCTATCAAACAATTCAGGTCTCAAACCTTTCACAAACTGTCTGATCTTTGCTTTTGTGTTTACAGCGATATGTGGCACATACCGGAGCAATGAAGAATATTGCACAGCATAGTCAGATACTGTCATTGATCCATGTCTCAAGTTTGTAAATTCATCCTCTTTCCTTTGCCTTGCAGCAACAGAGATATAATGTGATGCCCCGAAATTAATTAATTGCGATTAAGGCATTAATAGTGTTTATATGATGAATCATGTGGTAATTGATTTATGTGATGGGTAATAAGATGTTAACATGATTTAATTGTGTTGATTACTAAATATGAGGAAGATGTGAATTTAGAGGAAGTATATTGCATTTTACTAAATGCTTGTAAAATGCCATGAAGAAGTATTTTATTAATCATGTTAAGTTTGGGGTGTGATTTTAAATTAATCCCCAACCCCTTTTTTTTAACCCTTCACCTATCATTTTAACCCCATTTCACCTTTACTCTTTTAAAACCCCCCAACTCATCCTCAACCCTAAACCACTCCACATTTTCGAAACCCTTCTAAGGAGGAAGGAGGAAACTCCACAAAACTTGTGTTTGTGTGATCTTTGTTAAGATTTGGAGTCTTCAAGAGGTATGGAACCCTTCCTTAAATTTTTATGATGTTTGGTTTTGAAATGGGATGATTTTGAAGTGTTTTAGGTGGGTTTGTTTTGGGTGTATGTTGCAAGTGGTTGGGGTATGGTTTTATGAGGTTTTTGTGGTGATAAGTTGTTGGGATGTATGTGGTTTAAGATGTATTGGTTTATTTGGTAGTTTTGTACCAAAAAAATGGAGTTTGCTCGAAAAATCGCAGCGACCGATCGATCGGTAGCAGGGCAACGATCGATTGGTGCATGTGCGAAGCGAGGGGTGAAATTCCTTCACTTACCGATCGATCGGTGAAACTACCGATCGATCGGTGGATGACTAACGATCGATCGGTGGATTGGACCGATCGATCGGTGAAAGGCCGTAGCTTAAATTTTAAATATGAACAGTTACCGATCGATCGGTAAGGGTGACCGATCGATCGGTAAAGCGATTTTGCTGAAGGTTATTTTCTTGGCTTAAATGATGGAATTTTTGGTATTAGGCTATTGTTTGGCTTCTAATATCAATTTTTATGGTTATGTAGAACCATCCCAAGTACCCACAACCTCAAGGAGATAAAGTTCTGCAATTTCTCCTTCTTTTGGAATTAAGGTACGTAAGAAACGTACGAGCATTGGACGGTAAACCATACTCCTACATTTAACGATGATGCTTATGACGATGATGTTTATGATGATGTTTACGATGATGATGTTTATGATGATGATTATGATGATGTTTACGATGATGATGTTTATGATGATGTTTATGATGACGATGTTTATGATGATGATTATGATGATGTTTACGATGATGATGTTTATGATGACGATGTCTATGATGATGATTATGATGATGTTTACGATGATGATGTTTATGATGACGTTTATGATGATGATGTTTATGATAAGTAAGTTTATGATAAGGTCATACGACGTATATGAATGGGTAAGACGCCCATGTGGTAAGATGCCACCCAATGTATGTGAGTGGGTAAGATGCCCACGTGGTAAGATGCCACACAATGTTATGATATGGCAAGACGCCATATGATTGGGTAAGATGCCCATGTGGTAAGATGCCACACGACGGTTATGATATGGTAAGATGCCATACAATGGGGTAAGATGCCCTTATACATGAATAAGAATCAGGGATAACAAAAGAAGTTGAAGAACGACCAATATCTTTTACTTAACTAAGATGTTATGCATTACTGTATGTCTTTTAATATCATGTTAAGTAAATATGTATATGCTCACGATGTGTTGTCCCTGTAGGTACACTTTTGGACCGAGGGCCTAGGGTCGGGTTGAGGAGGTGAGCTAAAAGGAGCAAGATGAATATAGGATGCAGGATTTTGATAGTCTCTACTCTAGGAGTAGTGTAAACCTATAGCTTTAACATTCATTGTTGAGAATGTAATTAAATAGCTTTTGCAAATTTTACTTTGGCCTGTAATCTTTTTAGCTCGAGCTACAACCGGAACCCTTAAGAGGTTATAAATTCATGTTCTGTCCATTATATGTGTATTATATGATGTTAAGGTAGGAAGACCCTACAAATAATGATCAAGAAACTTCGTTCTAAACACATCCCAGTTAATTGTCTGTCCTTGAGCCCTCAGCTCAATCAATGTGGATTTCCACCACATCATGGCTTTCTTAGCCAACTGAAATTCAGCTAAGCGTAACCAAGCAGTCTTGGCACACGGTGCTGACACAAATATCTGTTCCACACGTTCCAGCCACTCCTCTGCCAGTTCCCCTGATTCAGTACCCTCAAACCTGGGTGGCTGATAACTCAGAAATTGCGTCAATGTTAACTCGCCAGGTAACAGTACCTGTTCCACTGGCCCTTGCTCAATCGGTGGTGGTGGCACAGGCGCCATCCTCACACTAGCTTTGCCACTCAGGGCATCCCCAACATCCTCATGATACCCTCTGTCTGTCATAACTGTATATCAAGGGTTAACAATAACATTCACAATTATAAAACATGTTAGAAGAACATCATATTACAAATCCTAACAGGATATTACCATCTCAACATGTTTTCAAGTGTTTAGGTAACTCCCTAATACACTCCCTCTACCCATGTTCACCCCGTTCTCGAACCACTGCTCTGATGTGGGGTCCTCGTTACTTAATCTATTATGTATCAATTAAACCTACATACGTGAGTCTGAATTAAGTAAAAACATGCACTGATTAAGAGTTTCTGACTAGTTAAGTTGTTACAAGGTTATAAAAACCTAACCAACTATACATCACATGTACAAGTAACAACCTAATCCAAGATAACTCCTAGGCAGTGGTTCAGCTCGCAGCGGAAAATGACTCACATCCCATCTTCCCACGTCTATGAGTCCCTACAGAAACATTCACACAACGTGAGTATAGATAACAACTATCTCAGTGCAATATCAAAACACAATATTAATGATAAAGCACAATAACAATCATCAAATGTGAATGATCTGTATCATGCATCAACAAATGCACCATGTCATGACATGTCTCATCACACATCCTATTATCACGAGACTAATATGATATGTCTATTTCCGCTCAATATGTCAGTGGAACCGCCTCACATCTTCATATTAGCAACACATATCATAATACCGTCCTCACATGATAATAGCCAGAGCATATACCCAAAAACCGGCGTATATCTCTCAGACCAAGTATATGTAGCATACCCGAGCATATACCCAAACCAGGCGTATATCTCTAATGCTAAAACATATATCTCATCCATCTCAAATACATGATATCCATGAATGTACATGCATATGATACTACCAATCATATGATACCAACACAACACAATTCATATGATATCAATCTCATAACATCATCACACAATATCTATACTCCGTACGTCAATACGTACCTGGTATACGACAACAAAAGCGATAAATCAGGCGTTGATGGCTAATTGTCTCTTTGCCCCGTTCCCTGTGATGATGCTACAAACACATGAACAATATACCAAGTTATAAGAGGCTTCAAAAATAAATGCTACAAAAATTTAACATTTTTCAACAATCTGCCATCACCGATCGATCGTGTCATTTCCCGATCGATCGCCGCATTGTTCATCCTCACCGATCGATCGCACAAAATCACCGATCGATCGCCACAAGCACCGATCGATCGCTACCAAAACACCGATCGATCGCTTCATGCTCAAACGGCCTTAAAAATTCACCGTTCGCGGCGATCGATCGAGAGCTTATTTCCGATCGATCGCTGCGATTCAAAAATCTGCAACCATGGCGATTTTTGAGCTTATCTACATGGTATATCTTCTCCTACCCATAAAATCACATATAACCATGCCTCATGAAATCCTTAAGTTCATATAAACATGTTTCTATCATTATAAAAATCCAATTCTTGGCATATAAACATGTTATGATTCTAAGCATGATATTTGATATTCAATTTCACATACTTCAACATCAACTATACAATTCAAGTTCAAAACCATAAATTCTTTACCAAGAAGTTAGGAAATCACTTCACTCAACTTCCTAGCTTAATTCTCTATTGAAATCCAAGCTCAAACCAAAAAGAATCTCCAAGGGTTGGAGATGAGCTTTGTAGAGAATTTTAGGTGAAAAGTGGTGTAGTATGTGATTTCACCCCCCTAATTCACTTGATATAGGTCATTTCACCCCCTAATTCACTTGATATTCATTTAGAAATAATGACATACTAATTGCAATAACATGCTACTTGACAAATACATGAAGATGAAATCCAAATTCAAATGCAATTGCAACTTTCCTCTTAATTGAAATTGTACATGACATCCAAATCCAATGCATACTCATAGAGACTTGACATGTCATTACACTTGATATAATTCAAGTCATACATTGCCATATGTTTCATTTTATACATGCATTAATTCCTCATCGGTTCAACCCGAACTCAATTCATATTATATCGAAATTAGTCCTAATAACGATATAATCACATCACACGTGTATAAAGCAAATCGAGGCATTACAACAATATTATACAATCGGTTGTAGGAGAAATAAAAAAATTGGGAGTTATATGAGTGAATTGACTTAATTAATACTCAATTATTATACCAAATTTATTTTTTCATTTTATGTCCTTGATTGATATTATATTTTTATATTTATAACTATTTTTATTTATATAGAAACTTATAGAATAAAAGGGCAATAATTCACAATAAAAAATTTGCTCTTTATTCTGCACTTTTATAGGAGTATATATATATATATATTAATGTTCATATTATGTATAACAATATTGTACAATCAATTGTTGGAGAAATAGAAAATTGGGAGTTGTAAGAGTGAATCGACTTAATTAATACTCAATTATTAGACCAATTTTATTTTTTCATTTTATGTCATTGGTTGATATTATATTTTTATATTTATATCCATAACTATTTTTATTTATATAAAAAACTATAAAATAAAAGGGATAAGTTGTTAATTCACAATGAGAAATTTGCCATTTATTCCGTATTTTTATAGGAGTATATATATATATATTAAATAAGTTAGCCTATGAATATCATCTAATTATTTAGATGATATATATTATTATTTAATTCACTAATATTATTATTAGGGTGAAAAAATTTAAAGAGGATGTATAAATGATGATAATGATAATTGCACAATTTAATTGATTTATATGGATGGTGATGTTATTTTGTCATTTCACAATTGGAAAACAGCTCATATGATCCACATTTGTATAATAATAATAATAATAATAATATAGACAATAGGAATTAGGGTGTAAAATTTAAAGAGGACGTATAAATGATGATAATTGATAAATATAATGATAATTGTACAATTAATTGATTATATGTATTGAGTCATTATGTCTTTTCATAATTGAAAAACTCCGATTCACATTTTTATATGTATATAGATATAGATAAATATATAGATAATGTAAGTTATATACGCTTCATATTATTACTATCAATAAAATAAACCAACTCTTTAACATAAGAAACTCCACATCTTGCAAAGTAATAAGAATTTTGTTTAATTTTTGAATTAATCAAATGATTTATTTTACAATATGTATGGACCTGAAGGGTCGTTAGCAACTATAAAAGTCGCTTACTTGGTGTTTGCCAAATTGCCACAGCGGGATTGGAGTACAGCGACAGCCACAGAATAACAGCCCTAATTCCCCGTAGAATTAAAGCTTCATTGGAAATTTCTTCGGGGACTCTTTAAAGGGGAAGAGGGTTAGGGCATCACCTGAATAACAGCCCTAATTCCTGTTGAATTTTCGTCATTGTAGTTGACTTGGGTGATCGAAAACAAAATATCAAGGAGAAATGAGTGGTCAAATGGGTCCTCCGCCACCCAGACGCAGCAGTACGGTTCAAAGACGCAATGCATCTACCATGAGGAAGTCGTCGGCTCCACCTTCCGAGAACGGGGCCGCTGCTGCTAATGGGTTTCACGCCAAACCTACTTCCCCTACTCAATCGTAAGCTTCCCTGGTTTTTCATTTTATTTACGCAAATTTGTTGTCACTAAAAATTCTTTTTATATCAAGAATTAAGTTCAATTTTGGAATGATGGGTCTTGGGAGAAAGAGATTGAATCTTGAAGCTGAATTCTTCGGAGTCGGGAACTTGAACAAATGTTGAGACGTCATAGAGTTGCCTCTATCACAATTCACACATGGTACTGATTGCGGCCGCGGTGTTAAGAGGAACTTAGCTTGTTACGTGGATCCTTTCACTGTCAGTTTGCCACGCCAGTTGAATAGATACAGAGTCGGAAAGTTTTTTAAGTACATGTGGGTTTGGAATTTATGATATGTATCATCATCATGGGCTCGGCTAGATGTGTTCTGAGAGTGATACATATGGAAAATAACATGGTCTTTTGGTAAATAGCTTGTTCTTATGGAGCTCATTCTGTTATTGACATAATTATCTTTGTATGCTACGTGTCCCACAATGGCCTCATAATGAGGTATGAAATGACTAATATGCTTGACAAGCTCCCCCACGTAGAAAGCTATGTTTTTGGATTTGGGCTCTCTCTCTGGCTTCTGGCCTAGCATTGGTACACTCATTGAGAGAGGCAACATAGCAGAGGGGAAGACCTGTGAAAAGACTACCATTGTGTAAGTGTCGGTATTATGGTCCGTAACACATTTGCTTCACTATAAAATGTGGAGTACCTGATAGGTTTGAGGGGTTCTCCCTCTTAAAAGGCTAGTCCTTTGGGTTTGGACTCTCTTGGACTTATTGCCCGATATTGGTGCTCTTGTCGAGAGTCATACAGTGGAAAGGGCTTCAACCAGGTGAGTGTGGGTAATGTTACATGTCCCATATTGGCTCTACAATAAAATGTATAATGACTAATAAGCACGAAGAGATCTCACCTAGAAGGGTAGTCGTTGGGGTTTAGGCTCGCTCCTTGTGCTCATATCCTGTCATTATCAATGTAGATCATTTCACTTTCTCCTCTGGTTTATTTTTAACATTTTGTTGCTTTAAATTTTCATCCATGCCTCATGTAGTGAAACATTTCAACCTACCAGATGACCAGGGGCGTAGCTGAGAATTTTACATATGGGGGGCTGGAGCCGAAGGTGATGTGGGGGTTTGGGGCGGAGCCCCCGAAAAAAAAAATTGGGGTTTCAGGGAATAACATTAGATTGCATGAAAAATTTTGGATGATCAATCTAATATCAAACACACAAGTATAATCAAGAAAAATAATTAAACATTCAATATTCGAACAAATCAAACGATAAAATACTTGGGTAAATCTCACGAGAAAATAGAATTCCAATGTATCGTGATCCTCAACCAATATTTAAAACTTAACCATTCAAACCATAAAACTTCTATAAAAAAACCATGAAACTAAACTCAAATGCATCACATTGTTCTTCAAAAAAAAAAAATTTGCAATCACATTAGAAACGTCGAACAAACTATTTACCTAATTCTTTTCTTGGTATTTTCTTTTTCTTTGTGTCTTTCACGTTCCATATTTTCAAAATCATTTTCCAAAATAATCTCTTATTTTTCAAGTTCTAAAACCGAGAAAAGACCATTTAACCTTAATTTTTGGGCTACAAAAAAATATAAAAAAAAATTGGGATTGGGTTGGGGGTGCTCAAGTCCCCACATAAGGTACGCCTCTGCAGATGACTATCCTATTCTATGTTAACGTGGTATTAGTGCATTTGTTTCCTTGTGTATCAAGGCAGACAATTTGGTTTCAAATATGTAGTGGTATCCCCCTCTTTTACTTCTATGTTTGAATGTATATTCTGACACCATTTTTTGTACTGCTCCCTGTCTATGCACTGTTTACATCATCTTTGTTGATTGCATGTGTAGCTCTGTTGTTGGTGAAAGGACAGTGAAGAAACTTAGGCTATCTAAGGCACTTACGATTCCTGAAGGGACCACTGTCTCAGATGCCTGTAGGAGGATGGCATCCCGGCGGGTCGATGCTGTCTTGCTAACTGATGCTAATGCTCTGCTTTCTGGAATTGTAACTGACAAGGTATTTGTGTGTAACTAGCAGTAAATCCATGATTACAGTGTAATTGGGTTTGGTTTGGTTAGTTTTCAGTTTTATATTGATTTTTTTCCTGGAGGAGATGGAAGAAGGTGCATTATAAAGCAGTGTTTCTGAACAGGCTTATTGCAGTGAACACCTTGTCTGTCATGGACCTAATTATCTCCAATTCTAGGAGTAGAAACAATATAATTATAGTGTTATCATCTAGGATTTATTTTTATATTAACTCGGGTCTTGTATGAATAGGATATTGCAACCAGAGTTATAGCTGAGGAGTTGAGGCCAGGGCAAACAATAATTTCGAAAGTGATGACAAGGAACCCAATATTTGTGAATTCAGATTCTTTGGCTATTGAGGCTCTTCAGAAGATGGTTCAAGGTTGCTTCTTCTAAGCCTTTTTTCCCTTATTGTAATTCTTACTGCTTATGTCTTTTGAATTTGATTGATTGCAAGAAAGTGAGTTTGAATGACTTTACATGTTATTGACGTAGAATGGATTTAATAGTCAAAAGAATGGGCAACTTTAGCAGAAAGGTAATGGTGTACTGTGGCGAAGCTTATGGTGGCAGGGTAAATTCAGCCTTATTCTGGATTGAGAAAATCGCTACTATGGAATATGATATGGCTCATGTAGACTGATCACCAGATAAAATCATGCTATTTAAACATGTTGCAATGGTTCTGCGCCTTGAACTTGGGTGGTTATCTTGCTTTATGACCTCAAACGTTAATGATATTTTTTAAAAAATAACTAAAAATTACCTGCATAGGTTATAATTTTCTTCGGAATGCCAATGATCAGTGTTTATGATGCTACCACTCTATTTCCATTTTTTCCAAACAAGATATGCCAAAAAAATTACTCTTAGCCTAATAATTCATCAGCTTAGGTTTTGTGTTTCAGTTAACTTGCTCTACTAATCTCATTTTGAACATGCACCTTTTACTTATAAGTATAGTGTTGACTTATCCTGCTATCCTTTTACCTACAATAGGTAAATTCCGGCACCTCCCTGTTGTTGAGAATGGAGAAGTTATAGCTCTTTTAGATATTACAAAATGTCTTTATGATGCCATATCAAGAATGGAGAAGGCAGCAGAGCACGGAAGTGCCATTGCAGCAGCAGTTGAAGGAGTTGAACGTCAGTTCGGGAGCAATTTCTCTGGTCAGTTCGTTGTTCTGTGGCAACTGTTTGTAAAATAACGGTTCTCTACAAGGAATATTTTCTATAAAAAATTATAAGGTTTGTTCATTAGCTAATTCAACTTCCATTATGACTGTTTATTAATTTATTTGGTTTTCTTCTGTATTTCAGCACCATCAGCTTTTGTAGAAACACTTAGAGAACGCATGTTCAAACCTTCTTTATCAGCTATCATTTCCGATAATTCTAGGTACAATGGAACTTGCTAACCTATTCCTTTAGATGAAAAATTGTATTCTTGGCCCTGTGTTTAAAATTAATGTGTAATTTATCACAAATTCAGGGTTGCAATAATATCTCCTTCAGATCCTGTTCATGTTGCTGCTAAACAGATGCGTGAACTCCGAGTCAATTCGGTGGTTGTCATGACAGGAAATAAGATTCAGGGGATATTAACGTATGACTTTTGTCCAGAATCTTTCTTTTACTTTATTGTATATTCATATAGTGGAGACTGAATTGATCGGTACCTTTTATCCTTGCTTATGGTTACTGTTTGGATTTTGTTGCAGTTCAAAGGATATACTCATGCGACTTGTGGCCCAAAATCTCTCTCCTGAGCTGACTTTAGTGGAAAAGGTTTAGAGCTTCTTTTTCCTTGTTCCAGTTTCAAAATTTAGTGTTGTGTCCTCTTATTCCATCGTCAATCACGTGACTCATATCGGATGATCAGATTATCATCTTATGTAAAAACAATTATCATGACCTGTGAGATGCTTTTTGCTCCTTGCTTGTTATGATAATATTGATATAGAAAACTTAAATTTCCGTAGGTGTTCTCACAAGTTTTTCCCAATTTTTGCTAGGTGTTTTGTTGTTGCCTTTATGACTTCTTTCCCTATTTTTGTTCTTATCTGAATTTCTGAAGTCCGTTTTAAATAGTTTCCCAGGCACATGATAAACAATCTTTTTCTAAGATAATTGCGCCCCTTACTACTTGGTCTGGTTGTTGATGTCCAAAGATGCATAGGTCATGCTTCAGCCAATTGATCTTCGGTTTTAGGCTTTTAGATGTGCTGTATTTTGTAGTGGAACACATTTCTTATCTAATGTACAAACTAAAAATTGAATGTCCTAGTGGACTGTGCGACCGAACTTTATTCTGTGGTTGTTTGCATGAAGATGTTTCTGCTGACTTATCTTTTTCCAATGCTACTTCTCTTTGTCTAGGTGATGACACAGAACCCTGAATGTGTAACACCGGAGACAACAATCCTTGAAGCATTGCATATAATGCATGATGGGAAATTTTTACATTTACCTGTTCTGGACAAAGGTGAGCGAATTTTTTCATCCTTTCCGACTTTAAGCAAAAAGATTTTATTGAGCTTCAAGTTAAATTATTGTTTGTATTTGGGGAGGGGGCAGATGGAGGTATTGCTGCCTGCATGGATGTTTTGCAGATAACTCAAGCAGCAATTTCTATGGTAAGTTTTTTTGCCCTTTTGAGTGTTGTGGATGAATTTCAGTTCCCATTCATAATATGTTGCTTTTTTACTTTTGATATTTTTTTCTTAGTTACGATGAAAACTATGAGTTGTCATCTTTGTGTTTGTTGTAGTTCATTATGTTTAGGAAGAACATTTAAACTTTCTATTGCCAACTGTTACCAAATTACGTCATGTCTTCTATTACTTAAATGCGATCTTGATTTTTTTTCAAAAGTACTATCTGTTGTCGAGTTTTGGTAAATTGAGAGAATTCTTCCAGGTGTGGAAGTAGATGGCCTTGCTAGCACAAGTACAAAGAGTTGATGATATTATTACGTTGTTTTTAGTTCTTTGAATCTTAGTGGCAAATATGTTTAAGGCTGACTATATACTTTTTACCCTCAATGAGGTTGCATAAATAATATATTTCTATGCATTTGTCCGTTTGTTGTGTTTTTAAAGAGCACATTTATTGGATGATAAAAAGTAACATTAGTCAGCAGTCTTGCCAATTTTATTTGCTCATGTTTTTAACTTTTTGATGGAATTTTTTACGTTATGAATGACTGCAATATTGTATTTATATACGTCTGCCTTTTGCTTTAAATAGTCATTATGATAATAATAGAAATTCTTTGTGAGTGAGTGCATATTTTTTTACTTAGTCATTTCTTCCGGCTTGAAAGTTCTTGAAACATGCTTTTATTTATATGAAAAGAACCGTCATTTAATAAAATGGGAAAAAATAGAACAAAGTGAACATGCAAACGATGATTTCTTCGGAGAGTATAGAGAATTGAGAAGGTTAAATATTTCTATGAAGGTCGAAAGTAGCTCTGATGTCGCCAATGATGTCGCAAATACGGTGATGCAAAAGTTCTGGGATTCAGCACTAAATCTAGAGCCCCCAGATGATTATGACACTCAGAGGTTTTCCTTCACCATTTCTATTGTAGACATAACTAATGATCTGTAGATATGACTGTTGCCCTTGCATGCTTTGCTGTACAGTGAGATGTCAATTTCCCAATACATGGCATCAGAAGGAACAGAACACACAAAGTCTACATACCCGTGTCTCGGTCTTGGGAATTCATTTTCTTTCAAATTTGAGGACTCTAAAGGACGTATGCATCGATTTAATTTTGGTAAGTTCAAACTTTATTGGCAGCATGGGTTAGATGAAACTGAACACCTGATGATTCTTACTCTCTGTCATACGCTTGTCTATCTTTTACTTGGTATAGTATTTATTGTCACCCATTTCCTGTATAAACCCAAAATTTTTTGAAAATCAATTTTTAAAGCCGGACTGTTGATAAAACAACAGCAGCATTGAGAGTTGGTGATGCATTGAGTTTTTTATTTGAAGCAAGAAAATAAAGAAAAAATTTATGTAACACGTCAAAGTTGCCATGCAACAAGGACTCGCATTGTGCCCCATGATTCAGGTTGATGAGGTTTAAATTTCTGTCTGTTGACAATTTTTGTTATATTAGGCAGTGGGCTTAAATTTGTAGTCGACCCAATTTTTTTGTTATCAAGCTTTATGAACAAAGTCATCCCTTTTGATGCTTCATGTTCCCATTCTCCCCATTCAGGCTTTGAGAATTTACCTGAGCTTGTTTCTGCTGTTATGCAAAGGGTGGGTGCATCAAACGATCAGATTTGCCCTCAACTTTTGGTGAGTAAAATGTAAATTGAAGAATTTGGTAAATTTTGCTGTCAAACTAATTAACACCTTTTAGTTTCTTGTCCTAATTCTGTTTTAGTATGAAGATGACGAAGGAGATAAAGTCCTGCTCACGATGGATGCAGATCTTGTCAGTGCTGTTAGCCATGCAAGATCAGTGGGAGTAAAGGTGTGAGTGATTTTCTTAGCAACCACATCTTACAAGGACATTCACTATCTGATATTTAGAGTTGTTTCATCCTCTTGATGAGGGAAAAGATTTAGAATATTCACACGGTAAGAATCTTTTAAATCGGTGGTCCTAATGCCAGTCTGTGCTACACCGCCACTATTGGCCCCTGCTACTTCTGGTGGTGGTATTAAAGTCTTTAACAGAGCCACGACCCAAAAAAATTAAAATCCATATCTCTTCATGCTTCCGATGATGGCACTTTTAGATCTTATAGTATTCAGCAATCTCATCTTATAACTGCATCGTGGCCCCAACTTATATGTTTGAACTTTGATTCTTAAGTCATTATCCACTTTGCCTGAACTGTGTGTTTTATTGATAAGAAATAACTTCCTTACCTTTTGTGTCCTACAAATCAACGCAAGTATAAAAGACCACCAACAAAGTTACTTTGGTCTCCAAGTTTTTCATGAATCACTTTATTCAATCATGTGCTTTCATATCTACTTCTTGGCATCATAAAATGCAAAATTAATTGTCTATTTTTACATCCAAGACACATCCTTTTTCTTCTGAACCGTAATCATTTTAGTTTACATTGTTTATGATGTATGATGAACACAATCTGATATAAAGAGATAAGAGCTTAGAATATGGTCGTTGACATATATCCTAAAGGCTTAGAATTGACCACGTTTTTGTATGTTGCGCTTGCTACACCTGCTAGCGGCTGGTAAAGCTTTGGCAAATTGCACTGATATTCATTGTTATTATGTTTCCGAGCTTTCAGTGGGCATATATTAATTTCTTATAATTTTGGCAGTATTTATGTCAGTGTCCATATCTACCTTTTTTTCTCAACCAGGTTTTGAGATTACATTTGGATTACTATGATGCAAGTCTAGTGACGAGAAAGCTGTCGTCTGAATCAGAAACTTCTCAGAGAGCTGGATTGATCTCTCTCCGCACTGGGATATTTGCAGGGGCTGTTGTTTTAACAAGCATAGGGGTTTTGGTATACCTGAAACGTACTAAGATATGATGTCATGGAAGGGACGACCCAGCCCTCGGGGATATGCAAAGCCATTATGGTGGAACTATACAATGGACTACACGAATTTAGTACATATGTGAAGGTCCTAGTTACAGGGTATCAAGAAAAAAGATAAGGGCGAAAGTGGTGTAAAGAACAACTTACAAGCGATCTTTTTCCTGTTCCTATGTTCGTAAGAAATATCATTAAAAGTCCAGGTGCTCTGGTCTATGTATTAGATGCCTTGTATCGATGCATTCGAGATGTTTATATATATACATGAGCAATACGCGTTTTAAGGAAAATTTAAAATTTATTTTTTATGTTGTGCCATTCATCTACATGCACGAATCAGGAAGTGTATTGTTACTGCCAAAGTATAAAGTGTTGCGTCCAAAGCAATGTTCAAAATTTCATAAATACCCTTATAGTAATCTTCTAAGTTTGTTACCTCAAAACGATCCGTTGAAAATTGGTATTAGAAGTCGAGGAATTCCGCCAATTTGATTTGCTTTGAATTCTACGAGATTTAATCTGGCAAACGAATCAACAAGATCACGTAGATTGATCATTTCCATTACTTTGTAGGCTCGTAGGACTGCAATCATTTTTCCAGTCTTCGTCATAGGCCTTCGAACCTCCTCTGTTTTTCCCTTTTGGTGTAAAATGGACTCTGTTCCATAGGACGGTGGTAACCACACTCATTTCCTTCTTCCTGAAGAACTTGGTCGTGACTCCAACTCATTTACTCGGGTTTAAATATCCCGAAGGATTTCAAGAAGCGAGAAGTTCTTATTGATGAATGAGCTTCAACAATGAGAATAGCAGCATGATCGCTTGATCTAATAAAGAATAATTCATTTTACTTCTTAAAATGAGTTTGGAAGGATCAACTAAGATTGTCTGGGAACTCGGAGACCCAGGTACCAAAGAAGAAATTTTAGCCGGAGAGTCCCTGAAAGACATTGTGGACAATATGGCTAAATTCTTTAAAATCTGTTTCATTGGAGTAAGCTACTTTGAAGGAATGGAGGAAGAGAAGACGAAAAAAGATAAACAAGCTCTATATAGCCTATAACTACAAGATATCTGTTTTGTAGACGAGTACATCAAACTCTTCACAGAGTATAGATGGAAGGCCAAGATAACAGAAAAAGATGCATCAGAACTGTTCTTTGCCAAAATACCGAGTCCATGGCGAGAAATGCTTATCCAGGAATATACACCACATGCAATAGAGACGGTGTCAAGGAGAATGTCATTTCTTAAGGTAAAGCTCGCGGAGTGGTGCTATCTAACAAAACTCCAAAAGAATTACAAGAAGCTTAGATGAATCAACAAAACAGCTCATCTTTGTTGTACGAGGAATGATAGCCCCGCAATCATCGGAGACTACCCCCAAAGGCGGAAGATGAAAAAGCACAGAGCTCATCCCTATACCCGAGGAAGTAGCAACATAAGAAATAGGTCTTCATGGAGGCCTAGGAAGTTCTGGTGAAAGCAGAAAGCCCGAATTTACAGACCTGGGCAAAGATCAGGATCAACAAGGAGTAGAACATTGACAACGGGTTCTAATCAAGCAAGTTCTAGCAGAGCCCCGACAAATAGAACTTCCAGACGCACGCATACTCGTGTAAATGAGAGTTTCAAAGATTGTAACTGCTGGACATGTAGAGCAAGAGAACATATCTCTACACGTTGTCAAGAAAACCAAAGCCGTGGAGTAAGACAGTTCGAGCATACCAAAGAGTTTGAGGATGCTGTCTATTTCCAGGTTTTGGTGCAGGTGTATCAATTTGAGGATATCCACTCAGATGAAAGCATCCTCAAACTCTTTGGTATGCTCGAACTGTCTTACTCCGCGGCTTTGGTTTTCTTGACAACGTGTAGAGATATGTTCTCTTGCTCTACATGTCCAGCAGTTACAATCTTTGAAACTCTCATTTGCACGAGTATGCGTGCGTCTGGAAGTTCTATTTGTCGGGGCTCTGCTAGAACTTTCATATATCTGGTTTTACTTTACGTGCGTCTGTTGCCCATCTATCTCCTAGATTTCTTTAAATCTTTCATATATCTGGTTTTACTTTACGCCCTAAATAGGAAACGAAATAGGGTTGTGCGGGCTATTGCTGAAGGGCTCTCTAACAGAACCATCAGTTGCGATTGTGTGGTTGGTGGCGATGAGCCATCGTAAAACCTGATTGGGTACACGGCAGTAGTGCAGTCAAAACGGTGTTAATCAGTTTGTTAAAATTTTATGGTAATAAGGAAGCATGATAGACATGTTCTACATATTCTAAGAATCACAATATGAGCTGTGAGTCCTTTACAAAAGTATGCTCTTGGGTTCATCTCAAGGTGACAGAAACTGAAGGATTTCATGTTCATAAATTGCTACTTTTAGTAGATTTGAAGATTGAAGGGGTAGTATTGGAATTTTCCCAAGATTGCTTTGGCAAAAACAATCTTTACTTTGGCATTATCATAAGCCAATCAAGAAATCCAACATATATTTATATCCATATTGTTTGTACAAATAAACAGATCAGTCTGGAACTAATCTTATTATTGAGTTAATATATGCCTGAATGCTAGATTTAGGATCTCCTTTTTCGCTGATTTCTCTTATTTTACTGGCAAGAGGGGTGATGGCTTAATTCGAAGCTTGTAAAGACCCGGATATTTGAGGTATTAATTAAATTAATATTTTGGGCTCAAGTTAAAACTTTAATTAGTACACTATTATTAATGGTATAGAATGAATTAAACTCTATTATTATCTTTCCTTGTAGAATTAAATATTCCTAGGTTCTATAATTACCACCAATCCATGCAAGTATTGATATCATTTATTCAAAGATTTCCATCCTATTTTACTAGCATCTAAAGATTGATAGTTTCATTATTTAATCAAGAGTTTTTGGGAAAGATTTTTATACCATAAAATCAAGAATCTCAACCTTTCTTTTTTCGAAAATTCTGCATGTTTATTTCGAAAATTATATACCATATTAGCATCAATTATGCACCAATTTTTATACCATATGCTCACCAAAAAATCTGCTCATATTTTATACCATAAATTCAAGAATTTGCATCCTTATTTTCGAAAATCTGCACCATTCTTTTATCAACAAAATCAGCATGTTTTTAACACAAAAATCTGCACAGATTTTGTGGCCTAAATTTCGAAAATATTCATCTTTAATCTTCAGATTTTGTACCAACATTATATAGTTAAGTTGAACCATCAAATAGTGTATCTAGCACCAACCTTTCCTCTCCATTATTTTGCTACAATCTGTTCGAAATTTTACTCTATTAAATCATAAGTTTCTGCCCAAACCTAGCCACTATTCTTGTTCGAATTATTCATCATAAGAGCCGAAAACTTTAGCCTCAAATTATACCATTAATTCGACCACTTCTAAGCTTAGAAAGGAAGGATTTCGTGTCGTTTTCGCAACCCTAAACCGTTCAATCATCTATAATCGCTGTAAGTGGGTTTTTGCTAAATTATTCGTTTCGTTTTCTAAAAATTGTATGTATGCTTTTAAATCTCAATCGATATGAATTTATTTTGAAATTATGCAAGTAATAATTTTTAAGCACTTTAAACTTTGAAATCTGATTGGAAGTGGATTCCTTTATGACCCTGATGCGGTGGGATATAACCGTTTACATGACCTTATACGGTGGTTAACCGTTGTTTCTGGAATGTCCAGACCCTTTATTCGTGGGTAAGCCGATGCATGACCTCTTCTCTAGGAGGGATAATTCTAGAGACTGATATCAGTACCAAGAGGAAACTAGATGATTTAAATGTGCTTAAGTATATGAAAATTATGAACGATTGATATGCTATGTTTATGGCTCGATGGAGCAATTATGATAAGATGCATTCATATCAATATATGTTTGATTAAGATTTATGTTTTGGAAAATTATGAAAATATATTATTGTCATATCGATTGGCCCCCGCTTGCTGAGTGTTTATCCAAACACTCACCCCTTACTCTACATCCCCAGATAAAGCTGAGGAAGAAGTTGAAGCTGAAGAAGAACACCAATTCTGGGGTTGGTGATTTGTCCGCTGCGTTATCTTAAGTTTTAGATCCAAGACTTTAATTTAAGTACGATTTTACTATTTAAGTTGTTAAGTTTTTAATTCCGCGTTTTATTCAGTTGTAAAGACAATTGTTATTTCGTTTATGGAAAATAGACTGGCTTTTGGTTATTAAGATATTACGAGGCTTATTGATTTCAAGATGTTTATGGAAATCAATGCCGGTGTTATTGACCCCGGTCTCGGGGCGTGACATTTTAGTGGTATCAGAGCTAGCCAGGTTCCATAATCCCGCTGGGAAAAGATCGATTCACGATAATTACGATAATCGGAAGTTCAATCTGATTGATCACGTGAATACGAAATTTGTTAAAATTTTAAAAAAAATTAGTTTCTGATTTTTTTTAAGTATTTCGAAAATTTTAAAGTTTTTTTTTTTTCTCGGAAATCGCATTTAGGAAAATTCGAAACCCTAGGCTCCTCGCCGCCGCCGCCGATTGCCACCGCGATAACTGTCAACCAGTGTATCACTGGAATCGTCTCCTCCAGTCGATCTCACTGTCCAACTTTCAGATCGATCGGACATCGTTTGCCCGATCAATTTCGCATTTCAAATCTAAGAACCCTAACCCCCAAATTATGTTCGTTCCCCGATTTTCTGATCATATCTTGATCGTTTTGAAAATTAAAAATTCCATTCTGATCGTCTGGACACATCGATCAAAAGCCCTCTGTCAATTTCAGAATTCGATTACGGGAAGATTTTCAGAATTTCAGATCGATTTTGAGTCCTAGAACCCTAACAAGCCACGAAATCTTTTTCCTCGATTTCTTAAGTTCCAGAACATGTTTGTTCGAATTAAAGTTGAAATTGCAATCCTTATTCTATGTCGATCCTTAGCCCTCTGCCAATTTTAAATTGTGACGTCGATTTCGGGCGAATTTTGGAACCCTAATTTCGGGTTATGAACCCTAATTTTTGATTTTAAAATAAAAAAAAAAAAAAATTTTTTTTTTTTCCAGAATGCCAAAATTCGAAATCTTTGCTTCATGCTATTAATTCTTGTTTTTAAAATGATTTTTGTCAAGTATTTAATTGGACCTTAGACCATTATGTATTGTAGTAGATGGCTGGTCGTCCTGTGCGTAACGACCGTAACCCCAACTACGCTGCCCCTCCTAACACTAATGAGGGAAGATCGAATGGGAACCAAAATCCTCCAGAACCCCCGAGGATGGGTCTAAGTCGTGAAGATTTGACAGCTATAGCCACCATTGTGGCCACGACACTGCAAGGTCTGGCTAACCCCGCTATTAATCAGCAACAGCAGCAGCCAGCACCACATCCGCAAGGAGTGAAGTATCATTATGAATCACTGCGGAAGAACAGAGTTCCAACCTTTGACGGCAACTCAGACCCAGAGATGGCCCAAAATTGGCTTAAGCAGGTGGAAAATCACCACAGGCTACTGGAAGTG
This sequence comes from Haberlea rhodopensis, assembly GCA_907163345.1. Taxonomy (NCBI): domain Eukaryota; kingdom Viridiplantae; phylum Streptophyta; class Magnoliopsida; order Lamiales; family Gesneriaceae; genus Haberlea; species Haberlea rhodopensis. Next base: position 2,614,363 of record CAJQUN010000060.1, read on the forward strand.
CCGGAGCACATCAAGGTGTAGGTCACAACATCTTTCCTTGTTGATCAGGCAGGTATATGGTGGGAGAATGTGTCACCACTGATGTTAGAAGCAGGACCTATCACATGGCAAATGTTCCGAAGTACATTTCTGAAGCAGTACTTCCCGACAGCAGTGCAAAACCAGAAGCTGAGAGAATTTGAGAATTTGACTCAAACTTCCGACATGTCAGTGGTAGATTATACCGCGAAGTTCAACGCACTGGGAATGTATGCACCTAGTATAATGGCAGATGAGACCTTGAAGCTCCATTGCTTCAGGATTGGACTGAACAGTCGTATCCAGTCTGCCCTTGCGATTTTTGAAGGCTGTTATTGCTACAGACGCACCTGCTGCACCAATTGTTGAAGCCATTGCTTTAATGACCACTGCTGTTCTTGAGGGTCCTCCCGGAGTTCTCACTACTAATGCAGAGACTCAAACAGATGATCTGGATCAATCTCTGGCCCAAGATCCTCCTGAAGATTTCTTTGACTTTTCAACGCATCTTCCTCTGTACGGGCCACCGAACATTGCTGATCAACTGGTGCATCTGTCCAACGCCATTTCTGCATTAGCCAGTGACGTCACCAAGCTGAAACAGGAAGAGCGTACTGCGCATCAGGGCTGAAGCTGATATAAAGCGTCGCGAAGAGGAATTCAAGCGCAAGCGACCTTCCCCTAATCAGCATGCTACTATTGGTCACAATTCCAAGCGGCCTAATCAGTTCAACAATCAGCGAAAAGGACCAATACTCAGCCCAAACCAACAGAGGTTTCCAAAATGTTCAAACTGTGGCTATCATCATCCCGGAGAATGCCTTAAAGGAAAGGGAGCATGTTTCCGATGTGGAAAGTTAGGACACAGGATAGCTGAATGCCCTGAACCTGATGTAAAGGGGACAACTGCAAGAAATGGCGGTCCTCCGATCAAACCCAGGGAGAACAAACCGAATGCCCGTGTCTTTGCCATATCAAATGAGGAGGCAGAGGACGCAAATGACGTCGTGGCAGGTACCATTTTATTAAACGAATTATCTGCTTATGCATTGTTTGACTGTGGTGCCACGCATTCGTTTATATCTAAGAGGTTTGCTAAGAAACTAGCTCTTAAACCGGAATTGCTTAGTAAGCCATACAATGTAGCAACACCTGCCAACAAAACCTTATTAGCACACAGTATACACCGAGATTGTAATCTCAGTATTAACGAAACGGTGTTTAGTGCTGAGTTAATTCAACTCAACATGGTAGATTTCGATATTATACTCGGAATGGATTGGTTATCCAAACACCATGGGGTAGTCGACTGTCGTAACAAGAATGTTAAACTACGAACCCCAGACGATGGAGAGATCGTGTATCACGGTAAAAGCAAGGAACGAAAATTCCTTCTATCGGCAGCACAAGCTTGGAAAGCCGTGAAGAACGGTGAAGAAGTATACCTAGCAACAATAAGCGAGGTAAAAGAAGAAGACGAACTCAGTGTAGAGGACATAGCGATAGTACAAGAATTTCCGGATGTCTTCCCTGAAGAGCTGCCAGGTTCTGTCCCAAACCGTGAATTGGAGTTTGAAATCAATTTGGTACCAGGGGCTACACCAATTTCAAAGGCACCATACCGTATGGCGCCAGCCGAATTGAAAGAACTCAAGGAGCAATTGCAGGAGCTCTTAGACAAGAGACAAATTAGACCAAGTGTATCCCCATGGGGAGCTCCAGTATTGTTTGTGAAGAAGAAAGACGGGAGCATGAGATTGTGCATCGACTATCGAGAACTGAATAAGATCACAATCAAGAACAAGTACCCTCTTCCAAGAATTGATGATCTGTTCGATCAACTCAAAGGAGCTAAAGTCTTTTCTAAGCTCGATCTAAGGTCAGGCTATCATCAACTCAAGATAAAAGCAGAGGATGTACCGAAAACCGCATTCAGAACGAGGTATGGGCATTACGAGTTCATGGTGATGCCTTTTGGCTTGACAAACGCCCCAGCAGTGTTCATGGATTTGATGAATCGAATATTCAAGCCATTCTTGGATAACTTTGTAGTAGTGTTCATCGATGACATCCTAATCTATTCGTCGAGCAAGGAAGAACACGAACAACATCTTCGCCTCACTCTCAAGACACTAAGAGAGAAAGAGCTTTATGCCAAATTTAATAAATGTGAATTTTGGCTAGAGAGCGTATCTTTCTTAGGACACATCATATCAAAAGCAGGCGTGTCCGTAGATCCTAAGAAGGTAGAAGCAGTTTTGGACTGGCAAAGGCCAACGACCGTAACAGAAATTCGAAGCTTCTTGGGACTAGCTGGTTATTACCGGAAGTTTGTTGAAGGATTTTCCTCAATAGCAGTACCTCTTACAAAGCTCACACAGAAGAACTCAAAATTCATATGGAGTGAAGAGTGCGAGAAAAGTTTTGAGATCTTGAAGGAAAAGCTTTCATCTGCACCAGTACTGGTACTACCGACTGAAGGCATGGGTTTCACTATTTATAGTGACGCATCGAAAGAAGGACTGGGATGTGTACTCATGCAAGAGGGAAGAGTAATTGCGTACGCTTCAAGGCAGCTCAAACCTCACGAGCAAAACTACCCTACGCATGACCTCGAGCTAGCCGCAGTGGTTTTCGCCTTAAAAATTTGGAGGCACTACCTTTATGGCGCCAAGTGTGAAATTTTCACGGACCATCAAAGCCTTAAGTACTTGTTCACTCAAAAAGAACTAAACATGAGGCAGAGACGATGGATTGAACTCTTGAAGGACTACGATCTCACCATTAATTATCATCCCGGCAAGGCAAACAAAGTAGCAGACGCATTGAGCCGAAAAGGCAAAGGGAAAATGATCTTAGCATCGGTCTCAGCTCAACCTTGTCTTCGAGAGACCATCAAATTGAGGCAAGATCAGGATCCTAGTCTGACAAAGTTAAAAGAGCAAGTCAAAGATGGAAAAATCACTGACTTCGAGACTGATAGTAATGGAATTCTGTGGATGAAAGGACGATTGTGCGTACCAAATGTGGACAACATAAGACAAGAGGTAATGTCTGAAGCGCATAAGTCCAAATTTTCAGTCCACCCTGGGAGTACAAAGATGTACAAAGATTTGAAGGAAAGTTTCTGGTGGAATGCCATGAAGAAGGACGTAGCAGAATTCGTCGCCCGATGCTTAGTATGTCAGCAAGTTAAAGCTGAGCATCAAAGACCCGGAGGACTTCTTCAACCTCTGAAAATCCCTGAATGGAAATGGGAGCACATCTCCATGGATTTCGTCGTAGGACTACCAAAGTCAAGACAGAGCCATGACGGAATATGGGTAATTGTGGATAGACTAACTAAATCAGCACATTTTCTACCTGTCCGTATGAACTATAACTTGGACAAGTTGGCAACACTATATATGGACAATATAGTGAGACTGCATGGAGTCCCAGTGAGCATCCTATCTGACAGAGATCCTAGATTCGTATCACGGTTCTGGAAAAGTTTTCAGCAGGCTATGGGAAGTAAAGTAACTCTTAGTACGGCCTATCACCCACAGACCGATGGCCAGACAGAGAGGACTATCCAAACCCTCGAAGATATGCTAAGAGCTTGTGTATTGGAGTTTACTGCAAATTGGAGCGAGCTCTTGCCTCTAGTCGAGTTTGCTTACAATAACAGCTATCATAGTAGCATTGGGATGGCGCCATACGAAGCACTCTATGGGCGCAAATGCCGATCACCGTTATACTGGGATGAAGTAGGAGAAAGAGCTATCACAGGACCCGAGTTAGTGCAAGCTACTACTGACAAGATAGCTATCATCAGGGATAGGCTTAAGACAGCCCAGGACCGACAGAAAAGTTGGGCCGATTTGAAAAGGAGACCAGTAGATATTGAGATTGGTGAAAAAGTATATGTAAAGATTTCACCAATGAAAGGAGTAATTCGATTTGACAAAAGGGGAAAATTGAATCCGAGATATGTTGGACCATTTGAAGTGCTAGAGAAGGTGGGAACGCTAGCATATAGAGTAGCACTACCACCGCACCTGTCAAGAATTCACAATGTCTTCCACGTATCACAACTAAGGAAATACATTGCTGACCCGAGCCATGTGCTTGAAGCAGAACCCCTAGTAGCTCAAGGGAACTTGAACGAAACTCTAAAATACGAAGAAGTTCCGATTCGGATCGTGGATTCAAAGGACCATGTTTTGCGACGAAGGACAATTTCATATGTCAAAGTCCAATGGTCAAACCATACGGAAAGAGAAGCTACATGGGAAGTAGAAGAATTGATGCGGGAAAAATACCCCTACCTTTTTCATGATCAAGTTGACTCGAGTTTCGAGGACGAAACTTCCAATAAGGAGGGAGGGATGTAAAGACCCGGATATTTGAGGTATTAATTAAATTAATATTTTGGGCTCAAGTTAAAACTTTAATTAGTACACTATTATTAATGGTATAGAATGAATTAAACTCTATTATTATCTTTCCTTGTAGAATTAAATATTCCTAGGTTCTATAATTACCACCAATCCATGCAAGTATTGATATCATTAATTCAAAGATTTCCATCCTATTTTACTAGCATCTAAAGATTGATAGTTTCATTATTTAATCAAGAGTTTTTGGGAAAGATTTTTATACCATAAAATCAAGAATCTCAACCTTTCTTTTTTCGAAAATTCTGCATGTTTATTTCGAAAATTATATACCATATTAGCATCAATTATGCACCAATTTTTATACCATATGCTCACCAAAAAATCTGCTCATATTTTATACCATAAATTCAAGAATTTGCATCCTTATTTTCGAAAATCTGCACCATTCTTTTATCAACAAAATCAGCATGTTTTTAACACAAAAATCTGCACAGATTTTGTGGCCTAAATTTCGAAAATATTCATCTTTAATCTTCAGATTTTGTACCAACATTATATAGTTAAGTTGAACCATCAAATAGTGTATCTAGCACCAACCTTTCCTCTCCATTATTTTGCTACAATCTGTTCGAAATTTTACTCTATTAAATCATAAGTTTCTGCCCAAACCTAGCCACTATTCTTGTTCGAATTATTCATCATAAGAGCCGAAAACTTTAGCCTCAAATTATACCATTAATTCGACCACTTCTAAGCTTAGGAAGGAAGGATTTCGTGTCGTTTTCGCAACCCTAAACCGTTCAATCATCTATAATCGCTGTAAGTGGGTTTTTGCTAAATTATTCGTTTCGTTTTCTAAAAATTGTATGTATGCTTTTAAATCTCAATCGATATGAATTTATTTTGAAATTATGCAAGTAATAATTTTTAAGCACTTTAAACTTTGAAATCTGATTGGAAGTGGATTCCTTTATGACCCTGATGCGGTGGGATATAACCGTTTACATGACCTTATACGGTGGTTAACCGTTGTTTCTGGAATGTCCAGACCCTTTATTCGTGGGTAAGCCGATGCATGACCTCTTCTCTAGGAGGGATAATTCTAGAGACTGATATCAGTACCAAGAGGAAACTAGATGATTTAAATGTGCTTAAGTATATGAAAATTATGAACGATTGATATGCTATGTTTATGGCTCGATGGAGCAATTATGATAAGATGCATTCATATCAATATATGTTTGATTAAGATTTATGTTTTGGAAAATTATGAAAATATATTATTGTCATATCGATTGGCCCCCGCTTGCTGAGTGTTTATCCAAACACTCACCCCTTACTCTACATCCCCAGATAAAGCTGAGGAAGAAGTTGAAGCTGAAGAAGAACACCAATTCTGGGGTTGGTGATTTGTCCGCTGCGTTATCTTAAGTTTTAGATCCAAGACTTTAATTTAAGTACGATTTTACTATTTAAGTTGTTAAGTTTTTAATTCCGCGTTTTATTCAGTTGTAAAGACAATTGTTATTTCGTTTATGGAAAATAGACTGGCTTTTGGTTATTAAGATATTACGAGGCTTATTGATTTCAAGATGTTTATGGAAATCAATGCCGGTGTTATTGACCCCGGTCTCGGGGCGTGACAAAGCTTGTTAAAGTTGGAAACTTACTCTTATCTTCTATTATCAATAATATGGCAATTTTTAATTGAATATAGTTTACGAAGAAAGGAGTTAACAAGTGTATGGGAAACGCAAATGGATTTGGATGTTAATTAGCTATGAAGAAATCGTATTACTATTTGGGACTTAATTTTTCAAAAGTATGTTACAATTATTTTCTTTTTAGAGGACTATGAGCGGAAATCGGTTGGGTTCTCGGGGCTGAGGGTGGACTAGAGAAGTAGCAACGATAGCGGCGGCGTTGGTGGTGCTTGTAAGATTTGAGGCGCGTGGATTCATTCATTCTACCGTGAGAGCTTCAGTTCCAACTCAAAAGGATTTTATAGGTGTTGGTGTTGTGATTAGAGATGGACATAGAATTATTTTGATGGTATATGCTAACGGAATTTCAGGATTTTTCTCACCTCATGTTGCTGAACTATTGGCCATCTATGAAGGTATTAGACTAGTACGACAACATCATTGGACACAAGTTGTGATTGAGTTCGATGCAGAACTGATGGTGAATAATATTAACAATCAATCTCCTTTCCACTCTAAGACTTCCATTATTGAATCAATTAGGATGCTTACTGGTATCAATAATGATTTTGTTGTTAACCACTGTAGGAGATTGTCGATTGTCATTGCACACAATTTAGCCACTAAAGCAGTGTGTCCCATGTGCCTATCTCTGCTTCTTTGGAATATCGTCCTTTTATTTTTAAATTCCTTTGTAAAATTTGACATGTCCACAATTGATTAATATATTTCAGTTTTTCGTTAAAAATAATAATAATTAGATTTCGTTGGAGAAATATGACATTAAGTAGGAGTATTTTTTAATAGTTAAAAAAATATGATGATAATGACAATGTTTTATATTATTGTCAAAGTAATTTTCATATAAATTGTTCTGACAGCAATATAGAATGGTCTGGTAAGATGTTGAAGCTATAGAACTTAAAGAATATTTCTATAGATATTTTTAGTATAAATGAAGTTTTGATTTTTTATTTGAAATAAAAATTATATAGTTAGAATTTCCAAAAGAATTTTGAATATCTATAATTCATCATATATTGCATATTTCAAACTAACTTTTGTGGGCGTGCGTATATATCATGTATTAAATTTCATCAAATAATATAATTAAAATTTCGTACGATTATTTTCAAACTAATAGAGGTAATATGAAATAAAGGTAACATATTTCAACCAGGTAGTTTTTTTAATGGAAATTTTATTTTTTCTATATATATTTTAAGCCTATTTTATAGGAATCTACAAGCCAGAAGAATATCAAATTATATTCCTTTTTGAACATTGCTTAATATACAAACCGGAAAACTCCAAAAAATAATTAGAATACAAGGAAGCTTTGAAGCCCATAGCAAATGGGACTCACATTTCCATTTCCTACATGAATTAAAAATACTCAATTTAAACTTTATTTGCAGTTATTGAAAAAATTGCTGTTCATTGTATTTAATTGTATACATTTTGTCTCGGCCTCATTGAGTTTTTTGGGTTCATTCTAGCTTATGAACTATAATGTTCACTGTATAATTCTTTCTAGTTAATAGTCGTGAAATAAAGATACAATAAAACAAGTAAGTTCTTGCAACCATACCTCTTTTGATGCGTTGAAATAATTTTTGATCCATCCAATAGTATCTGTTAAAATAGGAAATACTTTCTTCGATACAACACAGATTAATCGTACCAATGGTTGGCAGGATATTCTTTAATATGAATTGGAACCAGATGGGTTCGCTATTCAATACAAATGTGTTGTTCAAACAAATGACAACTAACAGATGTTAAGAATCTTAAATCTTATATTTCATTTGTTGAGTATTAGAGTACAGTGATCTGTATCCCTTCTAAAGATTATAGAAATGACACTTCGTACATTCATGTTGCAGACAAATATTACAACAGCAATGAAAAAATGAAGTGGGAAAGACAAAAATTGATAAGTTATCCTCTCTTTTTTTTTTTTGGGGTTTCTGGTACAAAAGAATGGGAAAATAAAGAACCAAACTAACTTCTTTGACAAGATATTCTATGATTTAACTTGTGTTTAGTAATACACGTGTTCCAACTTTGCTCACTAACTTAGCAAACTACAAAGTTCTTGTAGTGGTCGATCTTGGTTAACAAGGAATTAAGGACTGATGAATCGTATGTTACCCACAGTTCTGAAGCTGGAAATAAAGAAATACAAGCTCACTGATAACAGCTTCAGTTATAGATATCATCAGTACAGCAAAGAAACTAGGACTATTTCCATGAGCTCAAACAAATTGCATTAAAAAAGGCTTGTTTCACGAATAGAATCAAGGTTTAATCTTGTTTTTCTTGTTCTCCAACAAGTAGTATACACCTACAGAAGACCATGTGTGACTTATGGAATTAAGTGCAATTGATGCAGCAAATAGACTAAGGATCAATCTTCTTTTTTTTTTAATTCGAAAACAGAAACTGGTATATAGTGTATAGGACCATGTGTGACCTACACGATAGAAATGTAATCAATGCACCAACGAGTGATCTACCTTATCAAACGTTAATCAATGCATCCAATAGCATAAGTTCCATAAATCTGGGAGAGGAAGGCAACACGGATAGCAAAATGTATTTTGAGGGGGCACTATTTATAAGTTTTAAAAAATAAAGTACTCATAAAATTTCAATTGTTTCCCCTAAAGGTTATCGCCTCCCTCACCCTTTTTTATCAGTTGTCGTATAAATTGATTACTAAACTTCGTATGGTGGTTAGTCTGTTTGGTCATTAAGCAGTCAAGCACGAAACAGCATAACAGAAAGATATTACTCCAAATTTCTGTAAAAGTGGCAACAAGGCCATGAACTTACCAAGTTCTTGCACTCAAAATCTTGTTCAAAGCTACCGTGCAAATAGGAAAGGAGTATCTCGTTCCACATATCAGGTACTCCAGGTAGACACCAGTGGCTACAGTCAGATAAAGAAGGCATGTCTCCCCAATTGCCAACATGTGCATCGCTTCGAAAAGCTGACATTGGAGTTACGTGAATAACAGTAACAGGAACAGCCATATCTTTCACCACTTCGAGTACCATGTTTGAAAATGGATTCACACCCTTCTCCATAACTTCTAAGAGTGGCAACTCAGTCATGTTGCATTGCCGCAATGTCAAATTCCTGAAGCAGAAACATACTGCCATTCGATAAGATAAGATGGCCTTACATGGAAAACCAATATGAGAATCGTTTAGCAAGAGGTACCTCCAATGAGATGGCTCAAATGTTCGAAAGAAAACTCGGGTTTGTTTTGGATTAATCATTTTATCAACCCAAGATGCCCAAGTTTGTAAGGCAGTTTTATAAGCACTAACAATTGGCATTCCAAGCTTCAAAGTCTTACCAACCTGGAAATAGCATCCCCTATCAAATACAGAATTCACAACTTAATATACATCAAGAGAACCAATAACGATGGTTCTTGCTTACATGATTAGTTAATTGATCAAAATCATACTTGACATTGAAGATACTAAATATAAATCATCAAATAGCGGGAAATGATTGCCTACTTGCACTCAGATTGTGCACATTAGTTCAATCACAACGAAGCTCATATATCTTATAAAGGCATATTGAAATGAATAGACAAGTAAATCTAAAAACTTATTCTTGATCGAGGAGGTAACTTACGTCCCAAAGAGCTTTCCCGGGACCCACCACTGACCCGAATTGGAAATCAGAACATCTGAATCAATCCATTCCTTACTGATTCATCCAACTTGTCCAACTTAAGGGTTGATCTAACTCTCTTTGGTGCATGTTTAGGCGCCCAGTTATGTTGTACAAGGAAAACCGATCTGTAAAACTCAACGGTGAAATTAAAGGAACTGAACCTTACACCCAAGAATCTAATTTGCTTTGTTATTTGCTCCCATTAACTTCATAAGCACTCTCCTTATCTTCCAAACCGGTCATTAGTAAACATATCAAAGATTCCCACTGTGTTCTACTCATTGAATCGCCAACAAAAACAACTCTTTTATTTCTTAGCTTTTCCAAAACAACCCGCACATCAACTCTTGGAATATCACAATTCTTTGGCTTCCACCTCCATTTCAGATAATCTTCATCCATCCGACCATTGGCTAGACAATTGAATCCTTGCTCTACAAAAGGGCATTCTGAAGCATTGTACAAAGGGTAAATATGATCCAAAACCCACTTTCCATCAAATACATCACACATACTATTGGAACCACTGAAATTCGTAAATCTATCCTCCTGAACATGAAAAGGATGCGTAAGATTCGGCAGAACATACATGCATCCACAGAGAACAGCCAAGAAAAAGGAAATCAACCATCCAGTTATAATTAGAGTACGAAATAGAGGTGACAGCCAACTCTTTCTACTAAATCTCGGACTTCCAATATTAGCAGCCCTTTGTTTAAAGGAAATACTTCTACTAGAACTACTCATTTTTTCCATAGATAACAACTGTATCTCCGCACCACAAAAACAGGATCTTCCAAAACAGGAAACCAAAAGAACAAAAATAATTTCTTCAAACAAAAAAAACAATTAAAGTTCCTGTTGGGATATGCCCTAAGACAAATCATTAGATGATTGTTTTGACATACAATGTTTATGATTTCTTGAATGGCAATTCATTATTATATATTATTCTTTTAACTGTGCAATGTGAATTAATATATATGTTAATGTCCTTAGAATAATATTGTATTATTCTTAAAGATGTCCATAGTCAAGTATTATCATGAATAGGGATAATAATAATACGTAGAGACTAGTATGTGTTGATTGATGAATTGTTCATTGATATGAGATATCAAATCAACACATGGGTACATGTTAGAGAACGATGTACTGGACAGACCCACCATTAGAATGCAACATGGATAGTTATATGATCGTCATATGCAATTCTCATAGTGATAATAATGTATGTAATCCTTACGACTTGTGATCATCAGAGATCCCAACATAAGGAGTTATGTATCTTGATATCGTCAAACGTTACCCGTAACAGGGTAATCTATAAAGGCGACTATTGGATACACTACGAATTATGTAGAGGGATGTTGACTGATCGAGATAGGATTTGTCCCTCCTATATAACAGGAGATGTGTTTGGCCCTTGATCAAGTGAGAACTAAAATGCATGGCCATGCTCGAATGAGTCGATATGAGATATCGAGATTATTCGTTTATTCTAGTTCTACTTGGGGATCAAGAAATAGAGATTGAATATATGAGTATGACTATTCCATGACTCGTGTTCAATCTAAACACAAAGGACAAAGGGATTAAGTTACATGGTTAATATTATCACAAGTTCTAAAGGTTATGTCGAGTCATTGACATTCTTGTAATTTGGGTAGCCTCGATGTGTTGCTAGACACCGCTCTTAGCTTGTAACGTAAAATGAGATTTTATGTCACTGCCAACATTACAAGATCCTATCGGGTCGCATAAAAGATTAAATCGATAAGGGAAATTAAATTCATTGGATGAATTAATTAATTAAGAAGAGTCTTAATTAAGTGATTAAAATGTTTTAATTAAATCATGGGTTTGGGCCCATAAGACTTTAAGAAAGTCTTGAACCTTAATTAAAAGCCTTATAATATAAATACAAGGTTTTGATTAATTGTTAATCATACTTTCATATCACACTTTGATATCAAAACCTAAACCTAGACAAAGCAAGCTCTCGGCCGCCTCCTCCAAGCCGTGATCATCACCGCCGCCGCCGTGTGGTTTCTTGGTGATTTAAAGGCGGTGGTCGATTGGTTTTGAGCCGAGCTTTTGGTTTTGATTCAAGAATAAGTTCTAGCAACTTATTCTTGAATATCCCTTTTCGATTCGATCGTGTGGATACCGTAGAGGCAAGACCTTGGAGGTGTTGCTTGTGACTCGGAGTTCGTTGGACGTGCTGCTCCGTGGAATCTGCTCAAACACGCTACAAGGGTGAGAATTTTGTAAACCTTTATCCGATATGAATCCCTATGTATAGATCCATTGTTCTAGTAATCCAAAATATTTTATTCCGCTGCGTTGTATGCTCTTAGGATTACTAACAGTGGCTCGGCCATCGTCGCCTCTTATGCTAAGGTTTTGAGACGTGGATGAGTTTTGAACTCTTTGGCTCGATAATGGTTCACGCATGCATGGATTATTAGCTTTACCACATGAGAGCAAGGTTTTTCGAACCCTTAGCTCGAGATGGTTGAGCCAACCCCGTGCATGGCCTGACCGTGACTCGAGGCTAACAAATTCCGGCGTTTCGAACAAGATGGCTCAATGAAAACCCAAGGTGGTGCGTGGCGGCTAGGGTTTGGAACCCTAGCGCCGCCGCTCGAGCTTGGCTCGGCCATGGGCTAGGGTTTCGAACCCTAGGCCCATTATTGGTCCAGCCGTGTGCTTTTGTGGTTCGAACCATGGTGGTTCGTGTCTTAGTCGCTTAAGTTCGTGGCATGTGATGTCCCGAGCGTACGATAATTTTTCAAAAATTATTTTACAGTTTTAATTAGAATTAAATTTAAAATGTTTAGAATTTAATTAATTAAATATTAATGCATGCTTTATGTGTTGTTTGAGCATGGTGCGTGGTTATAGCCCTTTGACCTATTAGATAGGATTTGTGGATGTTTGTAATATATAATACGACCTGCGTGTCGTGCCTTCTCTATTTCATTCTAAATGTAATCCCTCCCCTATGTTCCCCTCGAATGTGAGTCGAGGAATTCTATATCTTGTAAATAGTGTAGTTTATTTTATTGATGGTGATCAATGAAGATGGAGCATCGTGCCGGGATGAGGAGGCCATTCACAAATTGGGGCCAAAGGAAGGTGCTTGTGAAGTTACCTTAGGTTGACTCTTAGGGTTTTCTCATTGGCTTGAGAGAATCGTTAGTAGGGGCTATAACCATGTCACGTTTAATTATGTATGTTGATGCATGATTTATCTTATGTTTTAGATTGATAATTGTATTACACATATATGTAGATATGTATACAACTATATGTAGTGGACATATTTTAAATTATCAAACTAATCATGAGATCAATAAATCCCTCTAAAATATTAAGTTTTAGATGCCTTCCAAATTTAAAAGTACTCGTCAATAACTTCGATTGTACATGTGTGGGTTTACCAAAGCAAAGCACCGTGGCAATCTTAGTAAGGCGCGAAAGGATAAAAGTGATATCCGTTATACTTTAAATTGGGTACGACTTAACTAAGTTATCTCAATAGGATTGGGAACTTAGAGGCATGGGTTGGATTATAATTCATTTGATGAATTGAACAAAGTGTTGTTCGTCCAACTATCCAAGAATTATATGTGATATAACTGACAAAGTGTTGTCTACCTAAATAACCGAGTCTTGGGCGATTAGCCAAAGCTAACTCAAGATTAGGCGAAATATGGATCTTGGCCCACTAAAGGTTTTGAGGGTTGATATTTTTTAAAACAAAATAGTGGGAGTATCATTTAATGTAAGATCGTGTTAAATGATTAAATCATAAACTTATTTTGCATATTTATATTGTAGATATCCATGGCAACTAACAACGTATCAAACACATTATCACTGCGATCGGTCCTTGAGAAGGACAAATTAAATGGGACAAATTTCCTAGACTGGCATAGGAACTTGAGGATAGTCCTCAAACAAGAAAAGAAACAATATGTCCTAGAGGAACCCTTGCCCGCTGAGGAACCTCCCCTAACAGCTACAAGAGCTGATAAAGATGCTTACAAGAAGCATCAGAGTGACGCACTTGATGTTGGGTGCCTTATGCTTGCCACCATGAACTCTGAGCTTCAGAAGCAACATGAGGAAATGGAGGCGTTCGATATGGTCGAACACTTAAAGCAATTGTACCAACAGCAAGCAAGACAAGAGAGGTATGACGTCTCTAAGGTGTTATTTCAGTGCAGGATGGTAGAAGGAAGCCTAGTTGGAACTCATGTGCTCAAGATGATTGGGTACATTGAGAATCTGGACAAGCTGGGTTTTCCATTGGACCAAGAGTTGGCCACCGATGTGATCTTGCAATCGTTGCCTGAGAGCTTCAGTCAATTTGTAGTAAATTACAATATGACTGACATGGAAAAGACTCTACCACAATTGCTTGGTATGTTGAGAACATATGAAGCAAATACAAAGAAGACTAAGGCCACAAATGTTCTTATTGTGAATAAGGGCAAAGGAAAGGCCAAAGCTAAAGGCAATAAGAAAGCAAAGAAGGTCTTTGTTAAATCTAAGCCAAAGTCTTATGCACTGAAACCAAAAGGAGGGATAGCAAAGGAAGGGAACTGTTTCCATTGCGGTGAGACCGGCCATTGGAAAAGAAACTGCAAAGTATATCTGGAGGATCTAAAGAAAGGAAGTATGACTTCCGCTTCAGGTATTTTTGTTATAGAAGTCAATTTATCTACTTCTTCATCATGGGTATTAGATACTGGATGTGGATCTCACATTTGTGTAAATGTGCAGGACCTCAAAAAGAGTAGATTATTGGCGAAAGTGGAAGTTGATCTCCGAGTTGGAAATTGAGCAAGCGTTGCTGCATTAGCTATAGGAGATTATAGTTTAGCTTTACCTTCTGGTTTATCATTGATTTTAAAAGACTGTTATTTTGTGCCATCTATTACTAAAAACATAATTTCTATTTCTTGTTTAGACAAGTATGGTTTTTCATTTATAATAAAGGACAACTGTTGTTCTATTTATTTAAATGATATGTTTTATACTAGTGCACAAATGGTGAATGGTCTTTATGTATTAAATCTTGATATGCCTATCTATAACATAAATACTAAAAGGATTAAAAATAATGATTGTAATCCGACTTATCTCTGGCACTGTCGCTTGGGCCACATAAACGAGAACCGTATATCTAAACTTCATAAGGATGGAGTATTAGATTCATTTGATTTTGAATCATATGAAACATGCGAATCTTGTTTAATGGGCAAGATGACTAAAGCCCATTTCAAGGGACATGTTGAAAGGGCAAATGTTTTATTGGGACTAATACATAGTGATGTATGTGGACCAATAAGTACACAAGCTAGAGGTGGTTTTCAATACTTCGTTACATTTACTGATGACCTCAGTAGATATGGGTATGTGTACCTAATGAAGCATAAGCATGAAACCTTTGAAAAGTTCAAAGATTTCAAGAATGAAGTACAAAACCAACTTGGCAAAAGTATCAAAATCCTTCAGATCGAGGAGGTGAATACTTAAGCCAAGAGTTTCATGACTATCTAAAGGAATGTGGGATAGTCCCACAACTCACTCCTCCGTATACTCCACAATGGAATGGTGTATCCGAGAGGAGAAATCGAACCTTGTTGGACATGGTTAGATCAATGATGAGTCATGCAGATCTTCCGATATCGTTTTGGGGACACGCTCTAGAAACATCGATTTTCTTACTGAACCGTGTTCCATCTAAATCAGTGGAAAAGACACCATATGAGATATGGACTGGGAAGCGTCCTAGTATGTCTTTTATGAAGATTTGGGGTTGTGAGGCTTTCGTTAGACGTCACGCCACTAACAAACTTGGACCCAAATCTGATAAGTGTTTATTTGTGGGGTATCCTAAGGAAACGAAAGGATACTATTTCTATTATCCCACCGAGAACAAAGTAGTTGTTGCTCGGACTGGTGTATTTCTTGAAAGAGAATTTATTTATAGAAAAACCAGTGTGAGAAAAATAGAACTTAGTGAAGTTCAACCACAAGAAAACACTGAACCTGAGATTGAGATGGAAACAGAGCAGGCACCGCAAGCTGTTGTGGAAGAAGCACCTGCTCAAGAGACACAAGCCCAACGTAGGTCTGTAAGAGAACACCGGGAGCCACAGAGATATGAATTTCTTGTGACTCAACAAGGTGACTTACTACTTATTGATGAGGATGAGCCGTCATCTTATCAACAAGCTATAATGGGCAATGATTCTGAGAAATGGCAAGAGGCCATGAAATCTGAGATGGAATCCATGTATGCAAACCAAGTATGGACTTTGGTTGATCCACCTGAAGGGGTACGACCCATAGGGTGCAAATGGATTTTCAAGAAAAAGACCGATATGGATGGTAATGTACAAACCTATAAAGGTCGCCTGGTTGCAAAAGGATTCAAACAAATTCATGGTATTGACTATGATGAAACCTTTTCACCAGTGGCCATGGTTAAATCCATAAGGATCTTGCTTGCAATAGCTGCATTTCATGATTATGAAATCTGACAGATGGATGTCAAAACAGCTTTCCTTAATGGAAATCTGCTCGAGGATGTGTACATGACACAACATAAGGGTTTTGTCGATCCAAAGGATGCTGGAAAGATATGCAAGCTACAACGATCCATTTATGGATTGAATCAAGCTTCTCGGAGTTGGAATCTTCGATTTGATGATGCAATCAAAGAGTTTGGTTTTATCAAAAACGAAGATGAACCTTGTGTCTACAAGAAGGTCAGTGGGAGCGTAATCATTTTCTTAGTGTTGTATGTAGATGACATACTTCTCATTGGAAATGATATCCCTGCCTTACAATCTGTAAAGATTTGGCTAGAGAACTGCTTTTCGATGAAAGACTTGGGAGAAGCCACCTATGTATTAGGAATCAAGATCTATAGAGATAGATCGAGAAGGCTTCTTGGCCTAAGTCAAAGTACATACATAGACAAAGTGCTTAAAAGGTTTAGCATGCAAGAATCAAAGAAAGGATTCGTGCCTATGACGCATGGCATTTATCTCTCGAAGGAACAGTGTCCTTCAACACCAGATGAGAGACAACGCATGAGTAAGATTCCATATGCGTCAGCTATTGGATCTATCATGTATGCCATGATATGTAATCGTATGCTTTGAGCATGACGAGCAGATATCAATTTGATCCAGGTGCTGTCAAGAATATCCTGAAGTACTTGAGAAGAACTAAGGATACATTCTTGATTTATGGAGGTGAGGAAGAGCTCAATGTAATGGGTTACACTGATGCAAGCTTCCAAACTGACAAAGATGATTTTCGATCGCAATCTGGATATGTGTATTGCCTAAATGGAGGTGCTGTGAGCTGGAAGAGTTCAAAGCAAGAAACAGTAGCCGATTCTACAACGGAAGCTGAGTATATTGCTGCCTCGGATGCAGCAAAGGAAGCAGTTTGGATGAGGAAGTTCATTTCTGAACTTGGAGTGGTGCCTAGCATTAAATATCCGATAGAACTCTATTGTGACAACAATGGAGCGATCGCATTGGCTAAGGAACCAAGATCTCACCAAAGATCCAAGCACATACTTAGGCGTTTCCATTTCATTCGAGAAATCGTTGAAAGGGGAGATGTTAAAATATGCAAAGTACCAACAGATGATAATGTATCTGACCCATTGACGAAGCCACTGTCACAGCAGAAGCATGATCGTCATACTTGATCTCTAGGCATTAGGTATATGTCTGAGTGGTCTTAGTGCAAGTGGGAGATTTGTTGGGATATGCCCTAAGACAAATCATTAGATGATTGTTTTGACATACAATGTTTATGATTTCTTGAATGGCAATTCATTATTATATATTATTCTTTTAACTGTGCAATGTGAATTAATATATATGTTAATGTCCTTAGAATAATATTGTATTATTCTTAAAGATGTCCATAGTCAAGTATTATCATGAATAGGGATAATAATAATACGTAGAGACTAGTATGTGTTGATTGATGAATTGTTCATTGATATGAGATATCAAATCAACACATGGGTACATGTTAGAGAACGATGTACTGGACAGACCCACCATGAGAATGCAACATGGATAGTTATATGATCGTCATATGCAATTCTCATAGTGATAATAATGTATGTAATCCTTACGACTTGTGATCATCAGAGATCCCAACATAAGGAGTTATGTATCTTGATATCGTCAAACGTTACCCGTAACAGGGTAATCTATAAAGGCGACTATTGGATACACTACGAATTATGTAGAGGGATGTTGACTGATCGAGATAGGATTTGTCCCTCCTATATAACAGGAGATGTGTTTGGCCCTTGATCAAGTGAGAACTAAAATGCATGGCCATGCTCGAATGAGTCGATATGAGATATCGAGATTATTCGTTTATTCTAGTTCTACTTGGGGATCAAGAAATAGAGATTGAATATATGAGTATGACTATTCCATGACTCGTGTTCAATCTAAACACAAAGGACAAAGGGATTAAGTTACATGGTTAATATTATCACAAGTTCTAAAGGTTATGTCGAGTCATTGACATTCTTGTAATTTGGGTAGCATCGATGTGTTGCTAGACACCGCTCTTAGCTTGTAACGTAAAATGAGATTTTATGTCACTGCCAACATTACAAGATCCTATCGGGTCGCACAAAAGATTAAATCGATAAGGGAAATTAAATTCATTGGATGAATTAATTAATTAAGAAGAATCTTAATTAAGTGATTAAAAGGTTTTAATTAAATCATGGGTTTGGGCCCATAAGACTTTAAGAAAGTCTTGAACCTTAATTAAAAGCCTTATAATATAAATACAAGTTTTTGATTAATTGTTAATCATACTTTCATATCACACTTTGATATCAAAACCTAAACCTAGACAAAGCAAGCTCTAGGCCGCCTCCTCCAAGCCGTGATCATCACCGCCGCCGCCGTATGGTTTCTTGGTGATTTAAAGGCGGTGGTCGATTGGTTTTGAGCCGAGCTTTTGGTTTTGATTCAAGAATAAGTCTAGCAACTTATTCTTGAATATCCCTTTTCGATTCGATCGTGTGGATATCGTAGAGGCAAGACCTTGGAGGTGTTGCTTGTGACTCAGAGTTCGTTGGACGTGCTGCTCCGTGGAATCTGCTCAAACATGCTACAAAGGTGAGAATTTTGTAAACCTTTATCCGATATGAATCCCTATGTATAGATCCATTGTTCTAGTAATCCAAAATATTTTATTCTGCTGCGTTGTATGCTCTTAGGATTACTAACAGTTCCCTCATAAAGCACCCAAACCAGAAAAAAAGAACAAGACAACTAATCAATACACCTACCATCCAGTCATAATCACACCTAATTTAGCTGTACACAATGTCACCAAACTAAAATGATCAAAAATCATTACATTTCATCAACTTTATCCGTAAAAGTCCCTATAAATCAAAACCTGAACCTCACCGGATGACATTCCTATATGGAAGTAAGTAAAAAAATCAAATGAACATCCAACAAATCTATAAAAATATTAAGCTTTTTACACGAATCTCGACTCAATCCGGAAAAAAAGAGGATCGAATCTTATGCCAAAAAATGATGTATAAGAAGTAATGCTATTCAGAGTAGTAAATCGAAGGCGATATGTAACAGTTGAGATCGTGGGAGTTGGAAGCGATGTTTGAACAGAGGACAATGGATGCAGAGCATTACGTAGAATCCGGCATTTACCCTACTTTCTGCTTTAATTACACTTTGCCCCTTGAACTATTGAGAATTGCTTCTTACCTCTTATTTTACTCGTTAAACTTCTCACACCACCAAAGTCGTACATTAGCTACTCCAGCAGTCCAGCTTTATATTATTATTATTAATTAAAGATCTCATTTTATCAATTTAACCCTTTATATTATTAAATAATAATAATATAGTAATAATAATACGCTAATTTTTTATAGAGGTGTTTCCGATTGCTTTTCAAAACTGTTTTCTATTTTTCAGACAAAAAATTCAGATTTTGAACGTTCTATTTCATTATTTTTACTATTGCTTATAAAATAAAAGCAAAGAAGAATGTTACGTGATGATTTTCACTCTTTTT
This sequence comes from Haberlea rhodopensis, assembly GCA_907163345.1. NCBI lineage: Eukaryota > Viridiplantae > Streptophyta > Magnoliopsida > Lamiales > Gesneriaceae > Haberlea > Haberlea rhodopensis. Next base: position 2,634,297 of record CAJQUN010000060.1, read on the forward strand.
ATTTGTGTAATGACAATTTTGTAATAATTTGTAGTTTATTAAACTGTTTTTTTTTATTTTAATAACAAATATTCAATATTTTTACTAAAAAACAACTTTTTAACATAAGTTTAGAAAATTCATGAAAAAGGGTTTTAAATTAACTTTCAACAAAAATTATCCAATTAAATATCATTTTTCAAAAAAAAAATTATTGGGATTAAACATTATAGTTAATATTTAATATAATATTAATTTGCTTCAAAGACTAAATATTTTTAGTTGAGTAAAATAATTTAGGTGAGTAAAGGACTAATGTTTGATCAAATTCACCTTTTGGTTATGTCAGCATAATATTTGGACAATTATTTTATTGTCTCAAACGAACATAAACATAAACATCACATAAAAGTTAAAAGGGTGAAAACATACATCTTTAGCCTTTTAAAAACAAAATTATTTTAAAACTAAATATTTTTTAAAATTTAAATGAAAAAAGAGAGTATAAATTTTTGAAAATTCGTGATTTAGCTATTGGAGTGTAATAATTATCACAGCTCAGTCGACCGCGACGGTTCAGCTGCTATACAATTTAAAGATTAGAGTTGCATCGTTAGCTTTTGGTAAAGCGATAAGGTTTTTGGTCATACAATTAGTATAAGAGTCAATGCCACATGTTCGATTCCCATGAGTTCAATTATTTGGAGGGTAATTGTTGGAGTGCAATAATTGTCTCTGCTTGGAGAGCGATCGAAGCGTAGTGCTTGGGCTGCTATATAATTTAAGTATTAGAGTTGCATCTTTACCACCAGCTATAGCTTTTGGTAAAACAGCAAGCGATTATCTACAATAGCTATTCTACAAGATCGATAACCATAATTCCCATTTATTTAAAATGATTATTAGTTGGTCATAAAAATGACACAATTCATTTCCTAAAAAATGGATACCTCAAAATAAAATTAAGGCTAAAGATGTATATTTTATCCAATGATGTTTTTTGCATAAAATTTTAAAGAAATAAGTTTTTTCAACAATTCATTTTCTAACTACCCGAAAATAAAATTAAGGCTTAATATGTATGTTTTATGTTTTTCATCCTTTTAACTTTTGTTTTATGTTTTTCACCCATTGAACTTTTCTGAGTTTTATTTCTTCTCTCTCTTGGAGATGATAAAACAAGTTCGAATACTGTGCTGACATAACAAAAAGGTAGATTCAAACATAACATCAATTTATTGTTATGCTGACATGTATGCGTTTTTTGCGTCAATTTTTTTTTATAAAATATTCTCGAGAAACGCAGATACCGAACCTGTTTCACGTTAGTTTGTTAACACAATAAATTTAACATTAGTTTTGTAATTTTTTTTAAAATTTATAATATTTATTTAAATTAGCCCCTAATGGAAGTGATGATTTATTGTATTTATTTACATTTTTAGTTATACCCATATATAAATCATAAATTCAGCGAGGAATAAAGTTTACTGAAGCTGCATACTGTATATTGCAATTCCCGCGCAGTCTCACCCCTTCAAACCTACTCTCCGTCGGAGCTGGGTGGCGGGAATGGAGGATGGCAGCAGGGGTGCTAAAAAGTTTACAAGAAATTCATAGATGTTTGAGTGGTTTTTTCTATGTTTGTTTCTGCTATCAGGTCAGCTCTTATTCACAAAAAAAGCTTTGCAAGCCTCCAATTTATGCGACTCCAGTCTGTTCCATCGCTTGCACATTTCACTCCTTGCGTTTCAGACTCTGGTTCAGAGGACCTGAATTCCAGCTTAACGAACAGTGCTGTTGTAATCAGTGACAGCATCGGCAGTGATAACGATTCAGCGAAGTTGAATCTGTTTAAGGTCGTTGAAATTCTTAAAGGTATGCGAAGGGAACCCGTTTATGCTTTATCTTTTCTTAAGCAACTCAAGGAACAGGGGTTTCAACACAGTGTTGAAACGTACTTGGCAGTTATTGATATACTCTGTTTTTGGGGCTTGTATAGGAAGTTGAATTCTTTGATGTTAGAAGTAATAAAATTGGAAAAGAAGCATGGTGATTTCAAGGTGTTGGAGTTGATGGAGGCAATAGTGGGGGAGATTCAGGCCGAGGGTCCATGTTCACTTGTTCAAGCTTTCGATGCTTTAATTAAGGGTTACGTTAATTCGACGAGGCCATTGATACTATTTTTGAAATGAAAAGCAATGGTGTGGGGCCTCGTTTGTATTTGTGTAATTTTTTGATGAATGGGTTGATAAAGCATGGGAAGGTGGATATGGCCATTGCTATGTATAAGCAGTTGAAGACACTTGAGCTGAGGCCGAATGTATATACATATGGGATTGTTATCAAGGCATATTGTCGAAAGGGTGGTCTTGAAGAAGTTGTTGATATATTTGAGGAGATGGAGGAAGCTGGGGTAGCACCGGATGCTTTTATCTATTCAACTTATATTGAAGGGCTTTGTATGCATGGGAGGTCTGAGTTGGGCTATGCGATCTTTCCATCTTGGAAAGCTGAAAATTTCCAAATTGATGAATACGCCTATATATCTGTGATTCGGGGGTTTGTTAAAGAAAAGAAGCGCAGAGATTGTCTTACTTGACATGGAAGAGCAGGGCCTAGTTCCTAAAGAGTTTAGCTATTTTCCCTTGATTCAGTGGTATTGTGGTTCAGGTGACATAATTACAGCTTTAGCTTTACACAATGAGATGGTGACAAAGGGTGTCAAAACTAATTGTTCCATAGTCGCTTCGATTCTTCAGTGTTTGTGCCTAAAGGGTATGCCACATCAAGTGGTAAACCAGTTCTTTGACTTTATGAAATCGGGTATATTTCTTGATGAGGTCACATATAATGTTGTTATTGACGCACTGTGCAAGATGGGTAAATTAGAGGCGGCAATGGAATTGTTTGATGAGATGAAGAGAAATAAGTTACTTCCAGATCTAGTGCATTACACCACTTTGATAAATGGCTTGTTGGGACTGTTTATTTAAATCGAAAGATTGAATCAGTCTAAACAATTGTTACTGTAAGTTCTACTGTTTTTTTCTTTATTTCAATGTAACTTATATCAACGATTATTTAGATTGATCGAATCTTTCGATTTAAATAAACAATACCAACACTATTTCCTCTTCTTAGAGCACAAAACAAGTCTTCTAATGGCCACATAGATAAGATGAGATTTTAACCTTAATTCAGTCACATAGATAAGATGGATGGAATTTATTTTTCTCCCAAAAAACAAGCATTCAAATTAAATTATTTTTTCATTTATTCACCAGTTAGTTTCTGTAACTTATGTATTATAACTCCGTACATCAATCTTCTTTTCAGCAAAATTAATTATTAATTATTGTTGTCAAATCCTTCTCAACATCGGTGTTTCCTCAACAACCGATAGTTGATATTGATGATGCTTCAGTTTCAGAAATAGTCCCTCTTGAGCATTCTGCCACTACTTTACAACAACCAAGAAGGTCTACGAGAACTATACCATTGTCCTACACTTTCACAAAGCAATCTTAGCAATTGTGCTTATCCTTTGTCAAAATTCATTTCATATTTCAAATTTTCATTTCCCTATCGTAGTTTCTTATCAAATTTGTCAATTGAAAAGGAACCATCTTACTACCATGAAGCGAACATTAACCTGTATGGCAATTCGCTACGAATCAGGAACTTGAAGCACTAGAATCCAATCATACTTGGAACATAGTAGACCTTCCTGTCAATATCAAAACCATAGGCTGCAAATGGATATATAAAATCACAAGAAACTCAGGTACAATAGATAAATTCAAAAACTAGGCTTGTTACCAAGGGATATGCACAGAAGCTAGGCATTGATTACCATGACACTTTTTCATCTACAACCAAGATCGTTTCTATATTTTGCTTGTTTAGCTTGCAGCTTCTCAGAATTGGCCCCTTAATCAATTGGATGTTAGTAATGCTTTTCTTCAAGGTGGCTTAGATGAAGAAGTTTATCTGCAACTTCTATTGGGATATCACATTAAGGGGGACTCCAAAGTATGTAGGCTACGTAAGTCTAATAAATTTTCTGAGGAATGAGAGAAGAAATGGGGCAAAGTCCAATGCAAAGCCTCGAATCTATGCTCACTCTCATCACTAATTTCTTCATGGCATCCATTTTGATCGAACCAAATCACGTTCTTGTTAGACTACAACAGGGATTATTATATCAAAATTTTCCAATAAATTCAAACTTCTTAGATCATATATGCATTTATCCTCAAATTCAATTAGCTTTTGTTCTCTTATCATTTTTCATGACCTATGAGTTATCTAATACAGAAACAATGAATTAAAATTGAATAATTCAATTTTTTTTTTGTATTTTGCTTCTTGAATTATTGGAGTACAAATCTTGGTGTATCTCACAAACTAACTGTCAAATTTGCAACTTTCATATAACTGAAATACATACCGAGAAGCTTGAATTGTTAAAATATGTTCTACTTTTAAAAATTGTGCCCTTTTCCTTGACTTTTTGGAGCCCAAACAGTAGCTGTGAGAAAAGCCCTAGATTTCCAGCACAAAGTCAACCTTCTCTTCTCATTTTGCACCCAATATCCTCCTTTATACAAACTGACCAAAAACTTAGCTTGAGTCACGTTGCAAGAACTCATCGGAATTGGCCTAAACCCTTTTGAACAAGGCCACTCATTTCCCCAATTTTCCATTTCCCTTTTCAGACTAGGAAACTCTTTTAAACTTTCCAAGATCCTCATTCTCATGAACTCTTTTTCCACTATTTTTACTGCTGATTTGTACCCTCTCCCAAATCCCGTGATCAGAGAATCTGAAATCGAGCCGTAATGTTGGAGGGCTTCATTGAAAAACTCCGCAAATGACATTGATGGAACTGTTTTTAAGTTAAAAAGTTCATTTTCAACCAAGATGACAATTTTAGGGGATAAATGTTGTTTGATACCATTCAAGAAAATCTTCACCAGTGACATGTCCTTATGTGGCATGTGGAGTTGGTGCAACATTACATTAGCTACTAGAGTGTCTGACGAAACTTCAAGATCTTCAAAATCTTTCTCCTTTCTCATGAAAATTTGATCAAACATGAAGTTCAGATTAATTGAATTCGCAAATTCTTGTAATCTGATCCCCGTTTGTCGAATATAATCAGCATTTTTCTCATCTGTGACAACAGCTGTGATTCTCAACGAGACGTCCGCGTACTCGTGTCTGGATGAAAGATCCGACATCAGGGGAGGCCATTGAGCACCTTCCACAACATCAAAATCTACAATATGCAATTCTTGATGATATCGAATGGCCTCCACGATCGCTTGGTTAGCTGTAAAATGCGCGAATTTCAGGTAAGGGGACAATTCTTGGAGCATTTGGAACACAGGGAATGCGTCGGATTGTGGTAAAATTGAGTCCTCCAACAACTCGGGGGAGCCAAGGCTCTTGTAAATCAACCCTTCAGTGAAATATAAGGCTAATCTCACCAGGGGGTTGTCTCCATTTTCTTGATGAGACAGAAGATTATTGAGTTTCGTTACGATATTTGAAGCATGAAACCAGTTTTCTGCTTCAACTGCTTCGGCACCTTTAAGCAGAAGATCAAGTAAACCGCAGCTTGCCATGAATCCATCATGGATTTCTTCCGAATTCGGGTTTCCACCTTCTGACAAAAGATCAAGATTATCCAATATTTCTTGATACTGAAATATTGCATTTTCTTGAACATTTTCAAGGCCCAAAGCCGCATCTGGATCGACCAGATTATCAAAGTATGTGTTATCTGAATCAAATTGCAGAAATTTTTCAATGTCATTTCCGAAATTGTTTGACGTTAGCATGTCTTGAATGGGGGAAACACTGAGGGGATCAATGTTGTAAGATTCGAAATTGATAATTTCATGCTCCATTTGTATTATTTTACTGGGATGAAGAAACTGAATAGTTCTACCTCTATTTATAGAGATGTAAGATTACATCACCATTATTATAATTTGTATAAAGTGGCAATATATTTCGATTATTTAAATTATTTTTATGGACCTTTATTGGAGCTCTGAGCATTAAAATATAAATTTAGATCCCAGATTCCATAAGGCCAAAATTAAGGGGCAGAATATTTGCCTATTGTTCAGATAAATTTATGATATTTTATTCTCATCATTCAAAAAATATCATTCATTTATGGTAGATATCTGTTTAGTTTATGGAACAGAACATTTCACTCACTGTTAAACACATATCCGGCTGATGTGAGAATTAAAATAGTACTTTGCCCAGACAGCGCAAAGGGAGGTGGTTTATTTAAGATTCTTTTTTCTAATGGTCGCCCATGGGGCTAACCCGACCCGGATCTCAAACTCTCGTGTTAACTCTTAAATAACATCCCATTATTTGTATGGGAGATAACCAACATTACAAAAGAAAGAAAAACTATCTTTCTCATGGAGAAATATTGGTGAATTTTCGAGTAAAAAAGTTGAGCCAAAAATTGGAAAGGCTACTATACTGTTATCATTCCAAAAATCAATATTGCAAGTTCTTTGAGGCTTTTGGTTTTTGCAATCATAATACAAGTCATCGTGATTATATTTGATGTTGTGTGTAACGTAAACAATTAAAAAAGACGTGAATTCAACACAACTACCGAATCCAATAAACAAGTTACTGTCGTTTATTTCCGCATATAATGTTTATTGAATTCAACAACAAAAAAAAAGATTTTTTTTTATAACTTAAATAGAACGGCCAAATCCAATCGACTCTTCCCAACAAGGTCGATCCACCCAACTTCGTCATACTTCTATTGTTCCCCCCAAAAAAAAGAGCATCAATATTGTTCCCATACAAAGTGGCATCAATAATTATGACAAGTTAATGTTGGTTTTGATAAAGTTAAAGATTCCAATTTAACTCTATATAAACATGTAGTTAATGATGTGAGCCAATAGATAACATAATTCTTTTATAAGCCAAAAAAGACTGAGTTTGATTCTTTTTAATTTCAATGCACGGTCGCATAGAATAGGAGTCTTTGCAATACTCGTCATAAATTTTTAGGATCAATCAAATATAATCCCATGAAAATTGTGTTAATAAAAAAAATAGTCATAAACTTTTATTTTTAATCAAACTAGTCTCAAACTTTTGTTTTTAATCAAAAAAACTGATATCAAAGCTCTTATTCCATTATGATACCACTTTTGTTAAAAAAAATTAATTTATGCGGGAATTAAAAACATTTATAGAGGACTATTTTTAATTAAAAATAATTTCTATATGATTATATTTGATTAGTCCTAAAAAGTAAGATTAATATTGAAAAAAGTCCATATTCCATAAGACCATTATAGACAATAAATCCCCAAGTGCCTCGATAAAAATTGTTCTGTCAATAACATTTACCATATCGATTTATACGTATTCAAATTTCTCCCAATAATCAAATCTATTTATTTAAATCACCTGGTTGATGCCCGACGAAAGCATTAACTCCAAATTTCGTCTTGTTACTTGTTATATAGAAGAGCGTGATTATATTAAATTTATTAAGACGTATGATCATACATTATATAATTATTATTAAGTGCTAAGCTCGTAAAGGAATATACCGAATGTAAGCGTGACATGCTGGATGAAATAAAGTTACATAATTTTGTACATAATAATATAATAATAACTAGCGCTTGCGCAGACGTCATAAATATGCACAAGATGTAAATATATTATTTTAAAAAACAAGTTTATAATATTCGTTGTATAACTAATTATAGTAGTCATATAAAAATGAAAATAATTTAAATGATAACTTCTATGAAAATTCAGTATAATACAATCGTGATAGATACGAACAAACGGAAATTAATCACTATCTCGCTTATCTAATTCTTTTATTTAGCAAGGGTTACAAAATAAGGTTGTGCTTTGATGAATTTGATTTGAAAAATAGATTTCAAATGACACACATTTTTGGCGTATTCAAAATCCATCACAATTCATCATAAATACTATTGGAAATGCTTAACTCGAAATATAATGGATTTGAAATTCATTTGATTTTTATTTATCCAAATTGTGATACTCTTGTCCAATATAGATAAAATTGAAAGTTTATAAAGGATTAGAATGGAATATTATAGCAACTGCGGTTAATTATTTTCATAAAATGGTGTCAAATATGAAGTAGTTGCTACAAGAGCCCACTGTACAGTTGTGTTTGCACGGGGTGTGGGGCCCATGGCATGACAGAATGCTATTATACGGGGCAAAGTGTTACATGATTGGGGTCACCTCTTGAACCTGGGACAAAGTGACACGTGCGTGGGAGTCACCTCTTGAACATGCGGGTCAAAGTGCTACATATACGTGAGCCACGTCTTGAACCCGTATAAGCCACCTCTAGATCCTCGACGATGGTGGATCGATGGATTAGGCAACGATGAGGATGTTGTGTTCTGAATGAGGGGTGATAATACCATTGTCACACATGGATAAAAATTGAAAAATTGTTTATTTTTATAAAGTGATGACGGATACGAAATAGCTGCTACAGGAGCCTATGACATAGTTGCGCTTTGTACGGACATGAAGAAGGTCATTAATCAATGGCGCAACATTTACACCAAGGCTTTAGATAACAGAAGCATTTGTTTGGTTGAACCGCCGTACCAATTAAATATATTAACTCGTTTCCAGCATTTTTAATTAATTTTATTTATAAAATTTGAGAAAAAGCTAAAGTTGAATTCTATTTTGTATCTTAGCTAACTTTATAGTGATTGTGACATTAGTATTGAAGCAAAAGCCAACATGTCACGTCGAGTTACGTGGTTATCAGTGGACAACTGCCTACTACAACAAAAACCAAAGCATCTTTAATTAATCATTGGTCTTAATATTATTATTTTTGAATGATAGATTTGACTTTCATTTTTAATTAATCGAAAACAGTTAGATATATTTAATTTATGTATTTTTATTTAAAAAATATTATATTTTAATATTAAGTTAATATATAAATAGGATTCAAATTGGATACATATATAAATATTTCCCGAATAATTACATGATTAGGTTTAGGTGGTACAAGACTATTGACATCTTTCATGGTTAAAAATAAATATAGAGAATAGTATGCCAGGAATTACTCAATTTATACTTCTATAGTCATAATTCGTGCATTTATATTTGTAGTTTTCAACTTACTATTAAAATATTAAGGTAAAACTATGTAACATATGAGCAACAAATATATGGTATTGATTTGATTTTAGGGAACAATGGATGTTTTATATATACTAGTGATGCATCACACACAGCGGCGGACACAGGATTTTAAGGAGGGGGCAAAAAAATTTTAAAATAAAAATTTTAGGTCAAAAAAAATTTTAGGGGTCAATATTATTAAAGGGAGCCAAAATATAATTTTTAAAACTTAATTGGTGATGTGTATTGTTTAGATTAATTTCAGCCACAAACGTGCTCTCAAATTTGGAGTAAACCAATCACTAACTAAACATCAATGTAGGTGTATATGGGTTGAGTTTATGTCCCAATATGCATCCATTGGGTTGAGCTTGTGGCCCAAAGCCCAATAGACATTTATATTTGACTCTGAGTCAAAAATTTAAGCTCATATGGGCATCTAGGGTTGGGCTTGTGGCCCAAGATTCATGACACACCTAAGGTTAGGGTATGGTATCTATATATAGGTGACTCCCTCTCATTAACTATGACACCAAAAAAAAATACAAGATACACTCTCGTCATTATATCACGATAAGTCTCTATTGGAGAATCACCAATGGCTCCAATGGTTTAAAGTGTGTATCGACGTATTTTACTCTAGTGATAATCTACCGAATACCAACGAGATTTTAGATCTAGAAGGCTTGTAGAAAGGCTCAATGATCTGGGAAAACCAACTTCCGCTACAAACATCTTTTTTTTACTGTAGACTGTTGTTGCTACTGTGCAGCGAAATTAGTTATGTTTCTGTAAATTGTGTATGAATCTTTGTTCGTTTTTCTAATTTTTTTTCGGTGAACTGTTGATCTTTCCCTGGAAAGGTACAGTCAATCCAATTTTTTTAACTAAATTTCTGATTTTCGACATGAAGAAGAAAGAGAATTGAAATTCAAAAGGAATAAGTAAATGCTCGGTCTGCTAGTTTGATGTGTCATGATGATAGTTTTTCGGGGTCACATAAATGCCTCGCTAAGAAGTCCTTGTAGTGCGCATGCTTCTTTTGTGATGATTTAATATTTAGCCTGTTGTTTACTAATCCGTTGTTCATTTGAAGATGGATGAGAGTTCCACAGCTGGTGTTACTTTTATTTCTTGTGAAAGATCTCATACCATTCACGAGTTAATATTGGTCTAAAATTTGACAGAAAAAATGGCTGACGCTGATGATATTCAGCCCCTTGTGTGCGATAATGGAACCGGAATGGTGAAGGTTAGTGTAAGTTTTAAAAAGCTTTTAAAATTTTGTAGCCTTATAGTAAATTAGTTTGAAAATGCTGTTTTTATTTTTTGCATTCAGGCTGGATTTGCTGGTGATGATGCTCCAAGGGCGGTCTTCCCTAGTATCGTCGGTGGCCCCGGCACACTGGTGTCATGGTAGGGATGGGTCAGAAAGATGCTTATGTGGGTGATGAAGCTCAATCTAAAAGAGGTATCTTGACTTTGAAGTATCCCATTGAGCATGGGATAGTCAGCAATTGGGACGATATGGAGAAAATTTGGCATCACACATTCTACAATGAGCTTCGTGTTGCTCCACAGGAGTATCCTGTGCTTCTAACTGAGGCGCCACTCAACCCAAAAGCCAACCGAGAGAAAATGACCCAGATCATGTTTGAGACTTTCAGTGTTCCAGCAATGTATGTCGCCATTCAGGCTGTTCTGTCCCTTTATGCCAGTGGATTGGAACCTGAATTTTGTATGCGTCTAATATGTTTTGACGTTTTTGGCAATATCTTATCATTTTGTTTTGGTTCACAGGTATTGTACCTAGATTCTGGTGATGGTGTGAGTCACACGGTGCCGATTTATGAGGGATATGCTTTGCCTCATGCCATTCTTCGTTTAGATCTTGTTGGCCGTGACCTCACAGATTACCTCATGAAGATCCTCACAGACGAGGTTGCATGTTCACCACCTCCGCAGAACGGGAAAATGTCCGTGACATGAAAGAGAAGCTTGCTTATGTGGCACTTGACTACGAGCAAGAGCACGATACTGCCAAAAGCAGCTCTTCTGTTGAGAAAAACTATGAATTACCAGATGAACAAGTTCACAATAGGGGCTGAGAGATTCCGTTGCCCTGAAGCTCTCTTCCAGCCCTCCTTGATCGGAATGGAATCTGCTGGAATTTACGATACCACTTACAACTCTATCATGAAGTGTGATGTCGATATCAGAAAGGATCTTTATGGTAACATCGTTCGCAGTGGAGGTTCGACCATGTTCCCTGGTATTGCTGACCGTATGAGCAAGGAAATTACCGCATTGGCTCCGAATAGCATGAAGATTAAGGTTGTTGCACCACCGGAGAGAAAAAACAGGGTTTGGATCGGAGGATCCATCCTTGCATCCTTCAGCACCTTCCAGCAGGTCAATTCCTCTTCTCATCAGTCTGCTGCGTGTATATCTATTGCGAATCAATCTTTTATTCTTATTTTACTTGCATCGAGAGCATTTAGATTATTAACATTATATTATTACAAGCATTACTCAGACGGCCACTCAAATAACGTATGCAGCGATTCCTGTTTCTTTACACCAAATATTTTTCAGAGAATTTACATAGTATGGAGATCTGAGTAGACCGGAGTGACGTTGTGTTTTGTGTTGTCAAAAAATGGGCTTAGAATTTGAAATCTTGACTTAATATGGTCCAAATTCAATTTGAATAATGGCTCAAAGAGCATTTGCAGGTTATTATTTATTTTTTCAGGTTTTTTCCCTCCTCCAGTAAGTACTTAATCCCAAATATTTTGAAAATATAATTTTAAAATAAGATGCAAACTTATATGTTTATTAAATTTAAAATGTTTAAGAGTATTTTAGGCAAACATATTTAAGATAGATTTTTAATCAATTCCACAAGCCTATTTATCGCCAGCCAACAGCGGCTCGCTCTATCTTGAGCGTGGAAAAAACATTTTCACCAATAAAAAATAATAATGGTGAGTGTAATTTTCACCCATGAAAATGCATATTTCTTGTTCAATAATTCTGAAATATATGGGGAAAACAAAATATTTTGAAACATCGATTGTGGTCCAAACATTTGGAAATAAATAAAGTGGCATTATGATCCCCCTTCACAATCTATCATCTTCACCAAAAATGCATGATACCATACTTGGGATCTTTGTTTTTAGTCAAATGTAGGTTATTTTTTTTACAGGAGGGGTGGGTTGGGACATATATTGAAATGAAAATTCCAAAAAGAAAAAATATTCAAAAATTGCTCTTCCAAATATTGTCTTTTTTGAAATTACCAAAACACCACTGTTATATTTGAATTTCTATTCTACACACATAAAATATGTGTCGGATGACTCCTGTATTACAAATGTTCACGCATAATATTAAGCAATTCTGAATGTCCGCATCCGGCAGTTAATTAGATGAGTTACAGTGCAATAATTTTAAACTATGAACAACTATTTAGACAAAATGTTAAAGTATGAACAATAATTTAAAACGTAGATTTTACAATTTCACTGATTTTATGTAATACCTTTATTAAAGAAAGATGTTTATCATAGGCAGGAAATATTTTGGGGTTTAAGCAGCATGCAAAACATATAAATGTAACAAAGCATACAATAGAAACAGATCCAACAAAGCAGTGGAACAAACTCCAATAAATAAACTGCATTACAGCATTCCCAAATCTTCCAGCATGCAATACAAAATATTTTGCTTAGTTTTTTAGAAACACCAGATTATACGATCTTCAACAGCTGCATTCATTTTACCAATGAATAAAAAGACTTACTGACTACATAGTAACTCCCAATGTACGGCTGCAAGCAGTCGTAGTAGATGATGGGTTGCTTGTAACTTCGAGATCTGATGTTCAGAAGGGTGGTAAGGGTTTGGGTTGTGAATCAACCCGTTCGCATTATGATATGAACTCCACTGTCAGTGTCCACAATCTCACTTACCTCACCAATTTTTAGAGCAAATGTTGTTTCTTCAAAAGGCTTCTGCATTTGGCCCCTTCCAAAAGGTCCTGCGATTTACATATTTCAAGAAATCAGTTAAAAAAACACCAATTATGCTTCTTCCACCTGTTAAAGTTATTGGTTTAGTCCATGTATGATTCGTAAAAATACTAAACAGAACAAACAATAACGCGGCAATTTCAATTTCAATTTTGTTGGACTGCCTTCGGATTTGACAAGGGATTTATAATGAAGGGATTTCAAATGATAACTTTTTATAGGAAGTCCAAATGCTCCACAAGTTGGCTGAGGAATGTCTTGGATTACAAAAATAAATTTCAACTTCTCAATGTTCTTCCGTATAGCCAAGCATATATGTTGAATTTGAATGATGGATTTTAAATTAATGAAGCTCAGATCCATCAATCCAAACGCAGCTCTTGGGTTTCGTAAGAATTCATGGGTTTCATCATGTAATGGGACTTTGGTCTTATCATGGACAAAAGCAGTATATACACAGAGGAGACTGCATGAGCAGAACCCACTATTTAAAAAATTGCCCACTGAACATGCCATGTCATCTATACAATAGAATGCTTCAACTTCAAATGGGCGGTATGGTTTAAATTATTTTTATCATCAATATCTCTCCTCTCAACCTCCCCCCCAACCACCAATTTAGGGTTGAAAAATATTTTACATCCTCGAACTCTAAATTTCCGTCCAGAATTATAACTACCAAAAATCACTCTGTAAATATTGTTGTTAGTCAGCTGAGGCTTCAGAGTATATCTCATTGTGCTTACTTGACTATGTTTGCGTGTTCACATGAGGGGGCATGCTCCTTGTACTCTAAGCTAGCATTTATTAGAGGATTTGATTGGAATCATGGTTTTGGAGAAGTTGGTTTCAAATTATGTTTCAATCAAGGGTTTCATATCCATGGATTAGAACTTATCCAAACAAGTTGAGTTGATTTCTATCAATGTTTTGAAATCCTCCACTCCCAAATCCATCCTTAACAACAAGCCAATGGGTTGAATAAAATTCAAAATAAATACTATTCCAAATTACTCCCAACATGTGAAAATGACTTATGTTGTGAACATGAGATTCTAAGTTTCTAACAAAGACAAGTGATATGAATATAGTGTGTTAAACCATGACAGATGAACATGCTGACACTAAGTGATGATGTACTGCCAATTGTTTGGAAGCTCATGGCCATTGTATTCAAAGCGGTGGTGTATTGGGTAAAATTCAAGATTCTAAGAAGGGTAATTGGGACTCATTAGTTACTAGTGGAGGTCCAATCACAAGTGGGAGGTTCACAAGATATAAAGAGGATGTTAATGGGGGATTCAAGAGCTGGAGAGCCAGCAAGCAAGTTGGGTTAATTTAAGGAGTAAGAGTTGAAGTAGCAACTTGATTAAAACCCAAGAATAGAACATTTAACTGTAGACTTGATTCACAAAATTTATTAATTAACGCCTAAAATGTTAGTGAGCCTTAAGCTTGGCTTTTTGTTTATTATTTAAAATTTTTTGATTTGATAATTTTTCTTGGCTTATACATATTGTTTTACCATATTGTATTATTTATGTTTTAACTTATGTTATACACATAGCGGTTGATATGATTATTGAATAAATTTCAAGTTTTTATATGTATTTTTGTGATTAAATTCTTTAATATTTGTAAATGAAATTTTTTTATCAAAATCTAGATCTTGTAGCATCGAAATCAAACATATCATCCTCGACTCGCTGGAGAAGTGTCGTTCAATTTAATTTCAAATCTTGGTACAATTAATATATTATCATTGGGATGATTTTACATGACAAGCTGAGATATTACTTCCACATTCTGAGTTTGGCATCGTGGTGTTTGTATATTGCTTGAGAATTGTCAGTGTTCTCATCACTACGTGCCCCAAAAACTAGGTAGCGATGCTAGAGGAATATATAGCATAAAGATTCATACTAAGTCACATAAAATCCAATTTGGTATCATAGTGTTTGTATATCGATTGAAGACATCCTGAGAAAATAGTTAAGAATGTCGACACAAGGTCCCTTTACTATATTGCCGGACGCCCGTGTTCTCATCACTGCGGTGCTCAATAAACTAGGTCATGATGCTGGAATGCAATAGATTGCAAAACACTATCAACGAAACTGATTCTATATTTAAAAAGTGAAGAAAACAATGGAAACTAAACATAAGTTGGAAGTGTTCCAACAATAGCATGTCACCAACTGAATGCAAGTGGGGCACCAATCCTGGAAGAACATGTGACCAGGTTCACACAATTGTAGTATCTTAAAAAATTTAAATATATAAAAATCACAATATAATGAATGTAGAAATAATTCTCAAAGAATTTCTAAACATTCAAAAGAAGGTAACAAGTTTTTGTGTTCCTTCAGCTTACTGGATCAGCAACCAACGTTGTGGGCAGGCCAACATGATCTGAAGCAAGCAGTATTGACTTCTAACAATCATTGAACTACAAAAAACGCACACTTTGATCCTCTTGTCTAACTTAATAAGACTTCTATAATCATTTTCCAGCAAGAACTTGGAACATGTGGTGAGAAACTGAGAATTGACACGAACATAAAAGAATTGGTTTCAAACTGAATCTGCAGGAAAGTAGAAAGTTTTGATTGGAGTGGACAAATGTATATCGACTAGTTTTGAGGTGCAGGATTCAAATAGAAGCGATATTGATTGACGTACCAGCAAAGGCACCAAATCCTTCCCCAACCATTCACTTATATCTTATCATTTTCAGTTTCCAGCGATTACTTCTATTACTTTCACGGAAACCCATCACTTTTCTGTTCATAATCACATTGATTGAATGAAATTTGAGCTCTAAAGTTACGAGGCCACAATTTAGGTACAAAGAGTTTCATATCAAGTACGATCTCTGGATACACAAAATTTCAAACAGCAGTCTATCATATCATATTTCTACAGCTAAATTTCCTCCTTCAGCAGTAGAACTAAATTAATCAAAATCATGAATTCGGTATAAATTAAAGTTGTACGGACAGGGTTAGTATAAGAGACAGCAGATAGAGATGATTGGGGACGGACCGAGATCTCCTCCGCGCTTGGCGGAGCTGCAGTGGGAGTGACGGGAAGCGAGGTCCCGGAAGGAGGCATCGCCGGAAAGGATGTCTCGGCGGAGGTCCTGTAGCTGCGAAACGGCGTCGTCTCGGGTGGTGGCAGAGATGAGAGTTCCATCGGGGTCCTTCCAGGAAGCCTTGCGGCGAGAACCCTGGTGCTTTATGAGTATGTGAGATGCCTTCACTTTCTCCGATGAGGGGGGTTTGGTCTTTTTACTGCTATTTGCGCCGTGCTTGTGGTGGCGGTGGTCGGTTCGATCTGCCGGTTTCTTCCTCTTCCGAGGATCCGATTCTGTTGCAGAAGATTGATTCATTCCACTGTTTTGTTGAGTTGAGTTTGTGCTTGTATTTATTATTATTAGTATCCATTAGGTGCGTGTTTTTATTAATCTAAAAAATATTTTGGTGAATATAATTAAATATGGCATAATTTTTATATCTCCAACGTGATTATTTACTTTCAGTTCAACCTTTTTTTCTCTTTAACTAAAATATTTAATTATTATTAAACCAAAATATATTATTCGACATCTAGTATAGCAACTCTATTTACTCAATATACTTTATCTCTCGTAATATTTTTTTATTTTGTTTTCTTTTGGGTCGTCATTTTAGTTTATGAGTAATTAACAATATCCGTTTAGGCCTTAACTATGAGGCAAATAAATACTTCATCTAGGATATTTTTTTTTTTTATACCTCGAAAGGAAAGCAAGCAACTGAAGCCAAACATTCCTTAACGTTGTATTTGGATTAAAGATTTGATTTAGAAAAAAATTATTTGAAATCTAATCATTTGAAATTCATTTTTGAAATGACATATAATTTGTTATTTCAAATCCATTTAAAATGTAAAAAAAAATGCATTGAAAAAAGAATAAGGAATCTGAAATATCTACATCAACATTTTACCCAAACATAAAACCCAAACATAAAAGAGTATTTGAGTGGGGAATTTGAAATGCACTCATTTCAAATCTTTCAATCCAAACATAACCTAAGAGTCAGTTAAACAACTAATTTATCAAAGGATATTTATATCTCTGTCTTTCTAGAACTGTCAAAAGTCTCTTAAAGTTGTAATATTTAACAACAAACTGATGTATCTATTTATTTATCAAGTGTTATGATATTACAAAATCTTTTTAACAACAAACTGATGTATCTATTTATTTATCAAGTGTTATGATATTGCAAAATCTAACATGGAAATTGTTCTGACATCAACAATAACTGCTATGTACAAACATTTTCCATTTATGAACGGAGACATCCAGAGTTAGGCCTAAGCCAGCAACTAATCCAATTTCATAAATTACAAAATAAATTATCAACGGTAAAGCAAAAAAAGATCTTCCAATTGCGAGTAAAGAGTACCTCTTGTCCATTCCAGTCTCAGTACCCAAGAAGCAAATGGGTGATACTATCAAGAAAACGTGGTATAAATATGTGTTGTTTCCAATCACAGAGCTCTAAAAAATCGATCATTCTCACCAATGTCAGCTTCTCAAGATACGCCGAATAAGTTCCCAAATATCCTCCCAGCAGTATCTTGTGTCAAAAGAACACAGAATTTAAACTAAATTTCCATAAGAAAGGGCCACCCTTTTCCAACAATTTCGTTGATCTTTGAATCTATCTGCTTTTGTATCCTGGTTGGGCAAAGCTCTGCTGCATATCCATTAAGCTTCGTCGCCAGGACAGACATCTCAAGCTCTTCTTCCGGTAAGTTCCCAATCAACTGAAGAAGAAATGGATTTTGTTTGAGCTCGAATTTCTGCAGATAGGAATGTTAAAAGCTAGTCATTAGCCCATGATCTAAGAGAACGCTGATGAGAACTAACCTCTGATTAAATAAGAAAGTCAATATGAAGCCAATTTCTATTCACTGATGATCTCATTTGCTTGTTAGGGAGGAACCAAACATGCACCACAACTTGAAAAACAGTGTCATGAGCCCAACGAGCCTCGGTTCATTCTTACTTTGAATAATAATTAGAATATTATGTTTTCTTACGATAAGCTATGGTATTATCTTTCAAAATTTGAGGGATTTTCCTTTCCTTAGAATAGCAGATTTCGATTTCTATCCTTAGCATGAATGGGGGACGAGCCGTGTATTTATTGAAGGAGTTATTTTATAAAATGGCAGTTATGAATTCTTGCAAAAAAAAGTATTGATTACGGGATCACTAGGTTCTCTCCAACGAGCCTCGGTTCATTCTATCACAATAGGTCGTAAAGGCCGAAAATCAAATAAGCAAAAAGGAATTTGCGATATCGTGGTTCAGCATCCATTACAAAGTCACAAAACCATAACAGAGAATGTAGCAAGTGCGAGCAGCAGCAGGAACTTCAGATTTGTACAGAATCCCTTTTACCATACAAAGTGCACCAGTATTTCTTTTCATGGTTATGAGAATATGAATGACCGCTGAGGTTATCATCAAGAATTGCTTCAAACTTATATATTAAACATAAATAAACAATAACAAACCTGATGTTCAGCTTCTGCACGATAAAATGTTCCTAGTTGCTGAATTTGGGTGGTAACAACACTATTTATCGACCTTGTTTGCTCCCTTTCTTTGCTGAAAGCAGCAAGCCTGGATTCTTCAGTTCCATTTGCAAAGATTATAGACCTGCTTAGGTAACATGCTTGGCCATGTAAGGGCGCGCACGCCTTCTTCGTGACAAGTTTTGAGTCGAGCATTATACACGATGAAGGCTAAAGGGAAGAAAACTAATACCTGTATTGATTTCCAACATCAGGACCTTGGCCAAATACTTGCCTAGAATCATGACTAGTCCAGAATACCTCTAGTAATTGTCTGAAAGTTATAACTCCTGGATCGTATTCTATCTGCACGGTATGGATGGGAAAGAAACTATTACAGGAACTAAGCTTAGTTCACTGCCATTGAAAAAGCCAATTTTTGGTGTATTCTTGGAAACATTCAAAATCTGACCCACTCAAAAATCCCTTGACATCAACAATTTATATCATGTCCCTCTCAATGAGAGAGCCATCTCAAATCATTAGAAAAATACATGGCGAACTCTTCATCTATCTCTCAGTATTCTATCTATCAATTTCCACATAATAAACTAGTAAAACATATCTATTCTAATCAGCGAGCAAATATACACATTCATTTAAACGATTCCAGCAAACGATAAAGCTCGCAGGCAATGTTTGAAAATGGATCGAGGAAAATTAACCTGCACACACTCGGCGTGATCTCCCAAACTTCGGTATCCCGGGTTGGATTTGGATCCGCCGCAGTAACCAGCGGCGGTGTGTACGACGCCGTGCAAGCATCCTAACGACGCCTCGGACCTCCAGAAGCTTCCGAGTCCGAAAACCGCAGTTCTGAGGGGCTGATCTGATCCTTCATTCGGTTTTTCAGAGACCTGATCAGGAAACCTTATGCTCAGAACTGAATTTATCGACAATAGAAGTACGGTTGCGAGGTCAACGGACACAACATTCATTCTTGCACCAATGAAATGGGAAATTGGGCACTGAAATAAACAAGAAAAAAAAAACTGTTGAATGAAATTTCGCGCAAATTATTAATATTTGCGGAGATACCCTCAAACCACTGTATATTTTTACCAAGTAGGATAGGGATGCCCAAACAACCCAAACAATTATAAATTAGGAAACAAGAACATGGATAAACACATTATTTTAAATAATTGTTCGATAGGATTTTAATTTTTCACCATATTTATATTCCACAAATGTTGGAGGTAATATATAAGAATATATAAATCAGTGTTTCACCCATTAATCCTCGTGTATCGTCCCCTTTAATGGTCTCGAATCGATTCCCTATTTCTATACCAAGTTCGCCTCGATAGGTTTTTGTATACAACATTGATATTGTTAGATGATTCCCGATTCCGAACAGTTGAATTCCAAACGGTAGATACCGAAGTGGTTGTGTTTATGGCACCCTAATAGAATATGACAAGCAGAGTAAGCTTGAAAACCAAAAAAGATTATATGGGCGCCCAGGATGTCCCCGTTGTTGCCACTCCGATGATCAAGTCAGTGCTCGAAAGAACAAATTGTTGGAACCGAAGAGTGGGGTGAATGAGGTTCTTAGGCTACTTTAGCGTTTTAAAATGAATTTGCAAAAAATCGAGTTTGCCATGCGGAAGACTTGATGCCAATCGACAAATAAACAATATGAATAAATAAATAAATGCGTAATATAAATAAAGCAATAAAGAACAAGAGAATTTGTTATAGAAGTTCGGCGATGAATCGCCTATGTCTCCTCTTCCCTGCTAGATAACTTCCAACTGAGGTTCCACTAGAATAACTTTGATCTTGGCCTTAAGGGCTCCAAGTTAGCCACAACACACTATTCCCGAGTAAACAACTTTTCACGAGCAACACACTCTTCACGAGTCTTCTTGGCCTTAAGAGCTCCAAGGATAGCCACACAAAGCTCTTCCCGAGTTACCCACACTCTTCACGAGTCTTATTGGCCTTAAGGGCTCCAAGGATAGCCACACACTTGCACCAACTTCACTTATTGATGACTTATACAATTTTCAATTTGCGTTGGTGTTGGAGGACCTTACAATAAATCAAATAACACCTTCACGGTGTAACAACACGAAGAACACAAGCTCTTCACACAAGAAATAAATTACAAACTCAATACAACACAAATATATGAAGTTTGCAATGCTAGAATAAATTTGAATGAGCAAAGCTTTCTTGTAGTTTATAGACTTGTTTCTTGTCTTCAAAATACTCCAAAACATCCATATTTATAATGTAGAAGGCCATCAAGGCTCCTACTAGCCGTTGCTACACATAAGGCTTGAATCACTCGTCAATCGCCTCAGCCATCGCCTCGGGCGATCTCCATCGCCACGCACCAACGGTCAAAATCTTCATTGATCACCTCAGGCGATGTACCGATCGCCTCAGGCGATTGATACCAAAAATCAAGCTTCGTTGCTCAGAAATATTCATCGCCTCAAGCGATTACTTCATCGCCTCAAGTGAACTATGCATCACCTCATGCGATCTTGCCATGCGTGCGTTCCTCGGCGTCGCTTCAGTCGACGTGCGTGGCGATCTCCCTCTTGGCTGCCATCGCCTGGGCGATGATCACCATCGCCTGGGGCGATCTGCCCGATTCCTTGCATAATTGATTTCCTTCAACCAATCCACTTTTCAACCATCCTAATCTTGTTTCTCGAACTTGTGGTAACCATCAAAGTTGTAGCTTATCCTCTTAGCTACGCATGGACACCGAAATCATCGAATATTGTTACCATCTCATCATGTACACTAAGTAGACATATTAGTATAACAAACACAAGTTTTGTTGATCATCAAAACTTATAAATAATTCAGAGATAAATTAAGCATTAAACTCAACAATGCGTTTAAGGCTCAACAATCTCCCCCTTTTTGATGATCACAAAACTTGATAAACTTGAAGATGTAATATGCATGAAATGTGAGTAAACAAGACTCCCCCTTAACAATTGCATAGCACATACAAGTTAAACCAAGTTAAGCATAATACAAAAAACTCTCCCCCTCAAACCATGCATACAAAACTCTCCCACTCAAACCATGCATACAAAACTCTCCCCCTCAAACCATGCATGTATTAAGTTTCAAGTTTATCACAAAATTCTCCCCCTTTTTGTGATAATCAAAAAGCACAAAGTTCAAATAAGCATAGCACAAATATATGTTGACATATATCCATAGTCTAATAATATACACATGTTCCTCGTCAAGCATGTAATAGCCATGACAAGCATAAGATTAAATCATTTAGATGAAGACAAACATGCGTTTAAGGCAATCAACAATGAATTCTAAATTTTACAAAGTGTGCATATGTTCCATAACAATTCAAGCATTCATGCTCAATAAACATTAAAATTCACAATGCATCATTATAAACAATTGATAAGATAATGAGAATAGAATCATTGAGGCCATAGAAACAATACATGAAATTCTTAGGCCATATTTCTATGATCCAAGATAGAGCATCTAAACACTTAAAGCATGCATAATCATATTTTATTGATTTTCACATTGCATATTCAAATGGCACATCAAGATATTTACCATAAAGAGATAAGCATAAATCATGCATCAAAACAATTTATATGTGCATAAGCTAAGGGAAATGCATTTTACTATCAATGAATATTGAGCTTCATTATTTATTGGTTACAATTAATTTGTGCCAAAGAAAATTGCTCTTTTTAAATGCACAAATTTACCTTGGATGATAAGAACGAATTCATATCATCGGTCATTTACCTCGCGCTTCTTCTATTGTAGTGCATAAGATGATTCCCTCCCTTGAGGTGCTAGTGCCTTCATCCTCCATCCCTTTGGTGTTCCTACAAACAAATTTTTGATTTGGGATTCTTTGGTACCCATTTGATTTTTGGGTCCTTGCGGGCTAGCTTTCATCGATGCCTTTGGAATCAATTTCCACCTCTTGTTAGGTTGGTATTGGTTTTTAACAAATCTACATTTATTCTTTGTATGACCAT
Source organism: Haberlea rhodopensis (assembly GCA_907163345.1). Taxonomy (NCBI): domain Eukaryota; kingdom Viridiplantae; phylum Streptophyta; class Magnoliopsida; order Lamiales; family Gesneriaceae; genus Haberlea; species Haberlea rhodopensis. The sequence goes on from CAJQUN010000060.1 coordinate 2,657,161, forward strand.
CTTTACAACAATAAGTGCAAGTAAGAGAATTATGCTTAGTTTTAGCCAACAAGCTTGAAAATGTTTTAGATTTGCTTGAAAAGCCTAGTCCGGCTTTATCGAAACTATAACGTTGCAAGCCAAGCAATTCATTCATCTATATACTACTATCACTAAACTTGCAAAAAGATTTCTTCAAAGAACTTAATTCATTTTTCAATGAATTGTTTTCTTCATCTCTCTTGGCTACCTCAAGTTTGAGTAATTTTTTACTCATCTTGGTTTTGCCAAGAACATCAATAAGCTCATGATAGGAATCTAATAATTCATCAAACGATGGTACCTCATCATCGCTCTCCTCTTCCTCGTCATTTGCATCATCTTTGGCCATAAGACAAATGTTTGTTGCTTCTTCTTCATCGGAGTTACTATCACTCCATGTGGCCATAAGAGCTTTCTTCTTCCCTTTATCCTCATTATTCTTCCTAGGACATTCATTAGCATAATGACCTTTATATTGACAATTATAACACGTTACCTCTTGTTTTGAATCATGTTTGGTGGCACCGGAGGTCTTTGGCTTGTTGTATTTGTTGCAGAATTTCTTGAACTTTCTAGTGAATAAGATCATCTCTTCATCATTGGCTACTTTAGCGTTTTAAAATGAATTTGCAAAAAGTAGAGTTTGCGCTGCGGAAGACTTGATGTCAATCGACAAATAAACAATATGAATAAATAAATAAATAAATGTGTAATATAAATAAAGCAATAAAGAACAAGATAATTTGTTATAGAAGTTCGGCGATGAATCGTCTACGTCTCCTCTTCCCAACTAGATAACTTCCAAACGAGGTTCCACTAGAATAACTTTGATCTTGGCCTTAAGGGCGCCAAGTTAGCCACAACACACTATTCCCGAGTAAACAACTCTTCACGAGCAACACACTCTTCACGAGTCTTCTTGGCCTTAAGGGCTCCAAGGATAGCCACACAAAACTCTTCCCGAGTTACCCACACTCTTCACGAGTCTTCTTGGCCTTAAGGGCTCCAAGGATAGCCACACACTTGCACCAACTTCAACAAATTATACAATTTTCAACTTGCGTCGGTGTTGGAGGACCTTACAATAAATCAAATAACACCTTAACGGTGTAACGACACGAAGAACACAAGCTCTTCACACAAGAAATAAATTACTCCAATACAACATAAATGTATGAAGTTTGCAATGCTAGAAAAAATTTCAATGAGCAAAGCTTTCTTGTAGTTTATAGACTTGTTTCTTGTCTTCAAAATGCCCCAAAACATCCATATTTATAGTGTAGAAGGCCCTCAAGGCTCCTACTAGTCGTTGCTACGCATAAGGCTTGAAGCACTCGTCAATCGCCTTAGCCATTGCCTCGGGCGATCTCCATTGCCGCGCACCAACAGTCAAAATCTTCACTGATCGCCTCAGGCGATCGATACCAAAAATCAATGTCGTAGCTTCGGTTGCTCAGAAATATTCATCGCCTCAAGCGATCACTTCATCGCCTCAAGCAAACTCTGCATCGCCTCAGGCGTTCTCCCCATCACCTCAGGCGATCTTGCCATGCGTGCGTTCCTCGGCGTCGCTTCAGTTGACATGTGTGGCTATGTCCCTCTTGGCTGCCATCGCCTGGGCGATCTGCCCAATGTGGACAACATAAGACAAGAGGTGATGTATGAAGCGCATAAATCCAAATTTCCAGTCCACCCTGGGAGTACAAAGATGTACAAAGATTTGAAGGAAAGTTTCTGGTGGAATGCCATGAAGAAAGACGTAGCAGAATTCGTCGCCCGATGCTTAGTATGTCAACAAGTTAAAGCTGAGCATCAAAGACCTGGAGGACTTCTTCAACCTCTGAAAATCCCTGAATGGAAATGGGAACACATCTCCATGGATTTCGTCGTAGGACTACCAAAATCAAGACAGAGCCATGATGGAATATGGGTAATCGTGGATCGACTAACTAAATCAGCACATTTTCTACTTGTCTGTATGAACTATAACTTGGACAAGTTGGCAACTCTATATATGGACAATATAGTGAGACTGCATGGAGTCCCAGTGAGCATCCTATCTGACAGAGATCCTAGATTCGTATCACATTTCTGGAAAGGTTTTCAGCAGGCTATGGGAAGTAAAGTAACTCTTAGTACGACCTATCACCCACAGACCGATGGCCAGATAGAGAGGACTATCCAAACCCTCGAGGATATGCTAAGAGATTGTACCTTGGATTTTACTGCAAATTGGAGCGAGCTTTTGCCTCTAGTCGAGTTCGCTTATAACAACAGCTATCAGAGTAGTATTGGGATGGCGCCATATGAAGCACTCTATGGGCGCAAATGTCGATCGCCGTTATACTGGGATGAAGTAGGAGAAAGAGCTATCATAGGACCTGGGTTAGTGCAAGCCACTACTGACAAGATATCTATCATCAGAGACCGACTTAAGACAACTCAGGATCGACAGAAAAGCTGGGCTAACATGAAGAGGAGACCAGTAGATATTGAGATTGGTGAAAAAGTCTATATAAAGATTTCACCAATGAAAGGAGTTATTCGATTTGACAAAAGGGGAAAGTTCAAACCGAAATATGTGGGACCATTTGAAGTTCTAGAAAAAGTGGGAACGCTAGCATATAAAATAGCACTACCACCGCACCTGTCAAGAATTCACAATGTCTTCCACGTATCACAACTAAGGAAATACATTGCTGACCCAAGCCATGTGCTTGATGCTGAACCATTAGTCACTCAAGGAAACTTGGACGAAACCCTAAAATACGAAGAAGTTCCGGATCGTAGACACAAGACCATGTATTGAGACGAAGGACCATTTCTTATGTCAAAGTCCAATGATCAAACCATACGGAAAGAGAGGCTACATGGGAAATAGAAGAATTGATGCGGGAAAAATACCCCTACCTTTTCCATGATCAAGTTGACTCGAGTTTCGAGGACGAAACTTTCAATAAGGAGGGAGGGATGTAAAGACCCGGAAATTTGAGATATTCATCAAATTAAAATATTTTGGCTCAAGTTAAAACTTTATTTATTATATTATTATTAAATGATATAGCATGACTAAAACTCTATTATTATGTTTCCTTGTGGAATTAAACCACTAAATACTTCTAGGATCTCTACATTTCAAACTCAAATTTCTCAATCTTGTTATCCATAAATATCATGATCTAAGCCATCAAATTTCGAAAATTTCCATCCTAAGTTAGCAATGCAAAAATCGAAAATTCCATTATGGAATCATGAGTTTTGGTAAGATTTTTGACTCCAAACAACTCAAAAGATTTGGGTAGGAAATTTGGAAAATTCTACACCATATTTACATCAAAATCTACACCACCTTAGCAATAAAATCTGCACATATATTATTCCATAAATTTGAAGGTTTCCACCTTTATTTTGCTAAGTTTGATCCAAGTTATTTATAGGATTATACCTTTAAAGTGGATCTAGCTCAAACCCTTCCTCTCCACCATAATTTTGTTTCGAAAATTCTTCATCAAGAGCCGAAAACTTTAGCCCAAATCATACAAAACATTCGACCACTTCAAGGCTTAGGAAGGAAGGATTTCGTATTATTTTGCACCCTAAATCGTTCAAACATCTATATCGCGGTAAGTGGATTCTTGCTATTATTTCCTTTCGTTTTTGAAAACCATTTTATGTTTTGAAATCTCAATCGATATGAATTATGTTGAAATTATGCAAGTATTAATTTGTAAGCACTTTAAGTTTTCGAAATCTAATTGGAAAAGGATTTCCTTCATGGCCCTGATGTGGTGGGATTAAAACCGTTTACACGACCTTATACGGTGGTTATCCGTTGTTTCTGGAGTTTCCAGACCCTTTATTCGTGGGTAAGCCGATGTCATGACCTCATCTCTATGAGGGATAAGTCTAGAGACTGATATCAGTACCAAGAGGAAACTAGATGATTTATTGTGCTTAACGTATATGAAAATTATGAATGATATGATATGTTATGTTATGGCTCGATGGAGCAATTATGTTAAGATGCATTCATATCAATATATCTTTGATTAAGATATATGTTTTGGAAAATTATGAAAACTATATTATTGTCATATCGATTGGCCCCCGCTTGCTGAATGTTTTCCAAAACACTCACCCCTTACTCTACCTCCCAAATAAAGACGAGGAAGATATTGAAGCCGAAGAAGAACACCAATTTTGGGGTTGGTGATCCGCTGCGAACTAAAGACTTTAGAAATTTTCATTAAGTATGATTCCGTTATTTCGTTTTAAGATGTTTAAGTTTTATTTCCGCAATTTAAATTCAGTTGTAAAGACAATGATTCATTTTATGGAATAATAGACTGGTTTTTGTTGAGTATGATATTACGAGGCTTATTGTTTTCAATTTGTTATTGAAAATCAATGCCGTTGTTATTGGCCCCTGTCTCGGGGCGTGACATTTTAGTGCTATCAGAGCTAGCCAGGTTCCATAATCCTGCTGGGAAAAGATCGATTCACGATAATTACGATAATCGAAAGTTCAATCTGATTGATCACGTGAATAACGATTATTCTATTCCCAAAATTTTATTATTTAAAAAAAATAATAGAATTTTTGGCAAAAGTCGAAACCCTAGGCTCCTCGCCGCCGCCGCCTGCCGCCACGATTACCTTTGACCAGTATAGCAATGGAATCGTCTCTTCCAGTCGATCAATCTGCTGAAATTCCAGAAAAATCGGACTAAGTTTGCCCGATCAAATTCTCGTTCGAAATTCCAGAACCCTAATGGCCGAAAATTCATTCTTCGATTTCGGAACCATATCTGCTTCGTTTTACGATTAAAATTGAGATATTGATCGTCTGAACATGTCGATCAAAAGCCCTCTGTCAATTTTAAATTTCAGACGTCGATTTAGGGCTAATTTCGAAACCCTAATTCTAGCCATATGAACCCTAATTTAAAAAAAAATCCAGATTGCAAATTTCAAAAATTTATGCCTCATGCTACTGATTTTTTATATTTAAATGATTTTCAAGTATTTAATTGGACTAAACTAGTTCCGTAATTGGGTTTAGGTGATGTCGACCCGAGTCCAAACCGTCATGATCCGTAGCTTAAAGCAAGAAGTGGAGGAACTCAAAGGATCTAAATCCGAACTGCTAGAGCTAATAGACCACTTGTGTGGTGATGTTCAAAGGCTCGGCTACTACCACCACCAAGCCGACGAACAGCTCAAAGAGGCAACCAAAGAAGTCGCTCGATTGGATAAACTCCAGAAGACTACAGCTGAAAATTACTTAGTCCAACAGCAACAGTCAGAGCGAATGGCGGATAGAGTTCTCACCCTTCAGACTACGAATAATCGCTTGGCAGTGAGAAACAATGGATTGTGGGCTTCCCTCAACCACCTCCAGGGTGTCAATAATAACCTGCAAGGCATCATTGACAACATGCAGGCAGAGGAAGAACCAGAGGAGGACCCCGAGGAGGAACCAATGGAAGAAGAAGGCATAGAAAATTTAGGAAGTGGAGAAGTAGAAGATCCGTAGTTACTAAAATGCAATGTCTTTTAAGAGATTTTGTTTTATGAGATATTTTGATACTTAGTAATTTTCATTTTGATTTAATTATGGATATTTTCAAGTTATTAATAAAAATCGTTAATTTTCTTTTTATCATGTCTTCGATTTATTCTTTATCGTTTATTCAACTGCGCATGGACCTTAGATTTATATGTATTGTAGGATATGGCCGGTCGTCCTGTTCGTAACAATCGTAATCCCAACTACGCTGCCCCTCCTAACACTAACGAGGAAAGAATGAATGGAAACTAAAATCCTCTACGACCCCCGAGGGTGGGCCTGAGTCATGAGGACTTGACAGCAATAGCCACCATTGTGGCCACGACACTACAAGGCCTGGCTAACCCTGCTAGTAATCAGCCACATCCGCAGCCAGCGCCACATCTGCAAGGAGTCAAGTATCATTACGAATCACTTCGCAAGAACAGAGTTCCAACGTTTGATGGCAACTCAGATCCAGATATGGCCCAGAATTGGCTTAAACAAGTGGAAAATCACCACAGGCTGCTTGAAGTGCGGGAGAACATCAAGATGGAAGTCACAACATCTTTCCTTATTGATCAGGCAGGGAAATGGTGGGAGAATGTGTCACCATTGATGATAGAAATGGGACCAATCACTTGGCAACGGTTCCGAAGCACATTCCTAAAGCAGTACTTCCCAACAGCAGTACAAAATCAGAAACTGAGAGAATTTGAACACTTGACTCAAACTTCCGACATGTCAGTGATAGAATATACCGCAAAGTTCAACGCACTGGGAACGTATGCACCAAGTATTATGGCAGACGAAACCCTGAAACTCCATCGCTTCAGGATTGTGCTGGACAGTCGCATCCAATCTGCTCTCGCAATTTTTGAAACCTCAAATTTTGGAGATTTAATGGGAGCAGCCATCAGGGCTGAAGCTGATATAAGACGTCGCGAAGAGGAATTCAAGCGCAAGCGACCTCCTCCTAACCAGCACGCCACCAATGGACAAAATTTCAAGAGGCCTAATCAGTCCAATAATCAGCGAAAGGGACCAGCAATCGTCCCAAACCAACAGAGGTTTCCAAAATGTGCAAGTTGTGGCTACAATCATCCTAGAGAATGCCTTAGGGGAAAGGGATCATGTTTCCGATGTGGAAAGTTAGGACACAGGATCGCCGAATGCCCTGAACCTGATGTAAAGGGGACAATTGCAAGAAATGGCGGGCCTCCGAACAAACCAAGGGAGAACAAACCGAATGCTCGTGTCTTTGCCATATCACAAGAGGAGGCGGAGGACGCAAATGACGTCGTGGCAGGTACCATTTTATTAAACGAATTACCTGCTTATGCATTGTTTGACTGTGGTGCCACACATTCGTTTATATCCAAAAGGTTTGCTAAGAAACTAGCTCTTAAATCGGAATTACTTAGTAAACCATACAATGTAGCAACACCAGCCAATAAAACCTTAATAGCACACAGTATACACCGAGATTGTAATCTCAGTATTAACAAAACGGTGTTTAATGCTGAGTTAATTCAAATCAACATGGTGGATTTCGATGTTATACTCGGAATAGATTGGTTATCCAAAGACCATGGGGTAGTTGACTGTCGCAACAAGAATGTTAAACTACGAACTCCAGACGAAGGAGAGATCGTGTATCACTGTAAAACCAAGGAACGGAAATTCCTACTATCGGCAGCACAAACTTGGAAAGCCGTGAAGAACGGTGAAGAAGTATACCTAGCAACAATAAGCGAGGTAAAGAAGAAGACGAACCCAGGGTAGAAGACATAGCGATAGTCCAAGAATTTCCGGATGTCTTTCCTGAAGAGCTGCCAGGTTCTTTCCCAAACCGTGAATTGGAGTTTGAAATCAATTTGGTACCAGGCGCTGCACCAATTTCAAAGGCACCATACCGAATGGCTTCAGCCGAATTGAAAGAACTCAAGGAACAACTCCATGAGCTCTTAGACAAGAGACAAATTAGACCAAGTGTATCCCCATGGGGGAGCTCCAGTATTGTTTGTGAAGAAGAAAGACGGGAGCATGAGATTGTGCATCGACTATCGAGAACTGAATAAGATCACAATCAAGAATAAATACCCTCTTCCAAGGATAGATGACTTGTTCGATCAACTCAAAGGAGCTAAAGTCTTTTCTAAGCTCGATCTAAGGTCAGGCTATCACCAACTCAAGATAAAAGCGGATGATGTACCAAAAACCGCATTCAGAACGAGGTATGGGCATTACGAATTCATGGTGATGCCATTTGGCTTGACAAACGCCCCAGCAGTGTTCATGGATTTGATGAATCGAATATTCAAGCCATTCTTGGATAACTTTGTGGTGGTGTTTATCGACGACATCCTCATTTATTCGTTGAGCAGTGAGGAACACGAACAACATCTTCGCCTCACTCTCCAGACACTGAGAGAGAAAGAGCTTTATGCCAAATTTAACAAATGTGAATTTTGGCTAGAGAGCGTATCTTTCTTAGGACACATCATATCAAAAGCAGGCGCGTCCGTAGATCCTAAGAAGTTAGATGCAGTTTTGGACTGGCAAAGGCCAACGACCGTAACAGAAATTCGAAGCTTCTTGGGACTAGCTGGTTATTACCGGAAGTTTGTTGAAGGATTTTCCTCAATAGTAGTACCTATTATAAAGCTCACACAAAAGAACTCAATTCATCTGGAGTGAAGAGTGTGAGAAAAGTTTTGAGACCTTGAAGGAAAAGCTTTCATCTGCACCGGTGCTGGTACTACCGACTGAAGGCATGGGTTTCACTATTTATAGTGATGCATCGAAAGAGGGACTGGATGTGTACTCATGCAAGAGGGAAGAGTAATTGTGTACGCCTCACGGCAGCTCAAGCCTCACGAGCAAAACTACCCTACGCATGACCTCGAATTAGCCGCAGTGGTTTTCGCCTTAAAAATTTGGAGGCACTACCTTTATGGCGCCAAGTGTGAAGTTTTCACGGACCATCAAAGCCTTAAATACTTGTTTACTCAGAAAGAATTGAACATGAGGCAGAGACGATGGATTGAACTCCTGAAGGACTACGGCCTCACAATTAATTATCATCCCGGCAAGGCAAACAAAGTAGCAGACGCTTTGAGCCGGAAAGGCAAAGGGAAAATGATCTTAGCTTCGGTCTCAGCTCGACCTTGCCTTCGAGATACCATCAAATTAAGTCAAGATCAGGATCCTAGTCTAACAAAGTTAAAAGAGCAAGTCAAAGAGGGAAAAATCACTGACTTCGAGACTGATAGTAATGGGATTATGTGGATGAAGGTACGATTGTGCGTACCAAATGTGGACAACATAAGACAAGAGGTGATGTCTGAAGCGTATAAATCCAAATTTTCAGTCCACCCTGGGAGTACAAAGATTTGAAGGAAAGTTTCTGGTGGAATGCCATGAAGAAAGACGTAGCAGAATTCGTCGCCCGATGCTTAGTATGTCAACAAGTTAAAGCTGAGCATCAAAGACCCGGAGGACTTCTTCAACCTCTGAAAATCCCTGAATGGAAATGGGAACACATCTCCATGGATTTCGTCGTAGGACTACCAAAATCAAGACAGAGCCATGATGGAATATGGGTAATCGTGGATCGACTAACTAAATCAGCACATTTTCTACTTGTCCGTGTGAACTATAACTTGGACAAGTTGGCAACTCTATATATGGACAATATAGTGAGACTGCATGGAGTCCCAGTGAGCATCCTATCTGACAGAGATCCTAGATTCGTATCACATTTCTGGAAAGTTTTCAGCAGGCTATGGGAAGTAAAGTAACTCTTAGTACGGCCTATCACCCACAGACCGATGGCCAGACAAAGAGGACTATCCAAACCCTCGAGGAAATGCTAAGAGCTTGTACCTTGGATTTTACTGCAAATTGGAGCGAGCTTTTGCCTCTAGTCGAGTTCGCTTATAACAACAGCTATCAGAGTAGTATTGGGATGGCGCCATATGAAGCACTCTATGGGCGCAAATGTCGATCGCCGTTATACTGGGATGAAGTAGGAGAAAGAGCTATCACAGGACTTGAGTTAGTGCAAGCCACTACTGACAAGATATCTATCATCAGAGACCGACTTAAGACAACTCAGGATCGACAGAAAAGCTGGGCTGACATGAAGAGGAGACCAGTAGATATTGAGATTGGTGAAAAAGTCTATATAAAGATTTCACCAATGAAAGGAGTTATTCGATTTGACAAAAGGGGAAAGTTGAATCCGAGATATGTGGGGCCATTTTGAAGTTCTAGAAAAAGTGGGAAAGCTAGCATATAAAATAGCACTACCACCGCACCTGTCAAGAATTCACAATGTCTTCCACGTATCACAACTAAGGAAATACATTGCTGACCCAAGCCATGTGCTTGAGGCTGAACCATTAGTCACTCAAGGAAACTTGGACGAAACCCTAAAATACGAAGAAGTTCCGATTCGGATCGTAGACACAAAAGACCATGTATTGAGACGAAGGACCATTTCTTATGTCAAAGTCCAATGATCAAACCATACGGAAAGAGAGGCTACATGGGAAATAGAAGAATTGATGCGGGAAAAATACCCCTACCTTTTCCATGATCAAGTTGACTCGAGTTTCGAGGACGAAACTTCCAATAAGGAGTGAGAGATGTAAAGACCCGGAAATTTGAGGTATTCATCAAATTAAAATATTTTGGCTCAAGTTAAAACTTTATTTATTATATTATTATTAATGATACAGCATGACTAAAACTCTATTATTATGTTTCCTTGTGGAATTAAACCACTAAATACTCCTACGATCTCTACATTTCAAACTCAAATTTCTCAATCTTGTTATCCATAAATATCATGATCTAAGCCATCAAATTTCGAAAATTTCCATCCTAAGTTAGCAATGCAAAAATCAAAAATTCCATTATGGAATCATGAGTTTTGGTAAGATTTTTGACTCCAAACAACTCAAAAGATTTGGGTAGGAAATTTGGAAAATTCTACACCATATTTACATCAAAATCTACACCACCTTAGCAATAAAATCTGCACATATATTATTCCATAAATTTGAAGGTTTCCACCTTTATTTTGCTAAGTTTGATCCAAGTTATTTATAGGATTATACCTTTAAAGTGGATCTAGCTCAAACCCTTCCTCTCCACCATAATTTTGTTTCGAAAATTCTTCATCAAGAGCCGAAAACTTTAGCCCAAATCATACCAAAAATTCGACCACTTCAAGGCTTAGGAAGGAAGGATTTCGTATTATTTTGCACCCTAAATCGTTCAAACATCTATAATCGCGGTAAGTGGGTTCTTGCTATTATTTCCTTTCGTTTTTGAAAACCATTTTATGTTTTGAAATCTCAATCGATATGAATTATGTTGAAATTATGCAAGTATTAATTTGTAAGCACTTTAAGTTTTCGAAATCTAATTGGAAAAGGATTTCCTTCATGGCCCTGATGCGGTGGGATTAAAACCGTTTACACGACCTTATACGGTGGTTATCCGTTGTTTCTGGAGTTTCCAGACCCTTTATTCGTGGGTAAGCCGATGTCATGACCTCATCTCTATGAGGGATAAGTCTAGAGACTGATATCAGTACCAAGAGGAAACTAGATGATTTATTGTGCTTAACGTATATGAAAATTATGAATGATATGATATGTTATGTTATGGCTCGATGGAGCAATTATGTTAAGATGCATTCATATCAATATATGTTCGATTAAGATATATGTTTTGGAAAATTATGAAAACTATATTATATTGTCATATTGATTGGCCCCCGCTTGCTGAGTGTTTTTCAAAACACTCACCCCTTACTCTACCTCCCAGAAAAAGACGAGGAAGATATTGAAGCCGAAGAAGAACACCAATTTTGGGTGCGAACTAAAGACTTCAGAAATTTTCATTAAGTATGATTCCGTTATTTCGTTTTAAGATGTTTAAGTTTTATTTCCGCAATTTAAATTCAGTTGTAAAGACAATAATTCTTTTTATGGAATAATAGACTGGTTTTGTTGAGTATGATATTACGAGGCTTATTGTTTTCAATTTGTTATTGAAAATCAATGCCGATGTTATTGACCCCGGTCTCGGGGCGTGACAAAAAACATAAATAGCAATAATATTAATAAAACTATTGGTACAATCAAGAATCGACCGAATCCCACAATACACGATGTAATAACCGAGAAATCAATAAAAAATACAGGTGTCAAACATGGATAAAGACTGAAATTCGCTTTATGGTAAAATGATTTATATTTTATATTAAAATTTAATCAACTTGCACGTATAGTGTGATAAAAAAATTATATATGTTAAAATATTTAAAAGCACTCTTCAGGGAAAAAAGATAAATTAAAATATATTTATGTTTTATTCAACGATATTTTTTATTTAGCTAAAAGTTATTTCAAATTTTAATATTTCTACCAATTCATTGTTTGTTTTCAATAGTTTACTATCTAGGGTGTGTTTATAAATGCTTATTCAAAGTAAAAATATATGATTTTGTTTAAAGTTGAAAAAATGTACTTTTAAACAAAAGCATTGCGTGTTTATTATTAAAATAAAAAAGCACCTTACTAAATTTTAATTAATTATAAAATTATCAACAAACAACGTAAAGCATTCAAAAGTATGTCTTTTTCTACTTATTTTTAAAGAAATAATAGGATAAACAATGAAATAAAATTCACAAAATCTGCGTTTTTAATCTGAAATTATCCGTAGATTAAGCTTGTACCCGTCTCTAGTCTATCCAGAGACGAGCTTGCACAAAATTTCTACAGAGATCTGTTGTGTGTGTATATTGTTGCGCCTTAAAACGCTACAACTCTCATTCCTCTATTTTAAATAAAATTATCGTTTTTGTTTTGATGATTACAAAACCTATACATTTTGTACTAATGGTTTTTATTGAGTATGCAGCATAAAATATGATCAAATTTGAAGATTGTAATAGTATTGAAATGCCAAAGAAAAATTGTCTTTTGGAAGACACGGATCGCCCCAGGCGATGAGTGCCATCGCCCCAGGCGATGGGTGCCAGGCGAGGATCGCCACGCACATCGACAGAGGCGATGGCTAGGCGAGCATGCGGGGCAGATCGCCCCAGGCGATGGTGACCATCGCCTGAGGCGATGGCAGCCAAAGGGACTTCGCCCCCGCACATCGACTGAAGCGACGCCGAGGCAATGCGCGGGCATGCGCGCGGGGAGTTCGCCCGAGGCGATGTCACGAACGCCTGAGGCGATGGTCTGGAACACCTGAGGCGATGTGGAGTTCGTTTGAGGCGATGCAAAATTTGGTCATGCTGAAGCTACGGCCTTAATTTTTTCTCTTGATCGCCTGAGGCGATCCACCGATCGCCTGAGGCGATCTGAGGATTTTTTGACCGTTGGAACGCGGCGATAGGTGATCGCCCGAGGCGATGTCCGAGGCGATCGAGGAGTGATTTCAGCCTTATGAGTAGCAACGGCTAGTAGGAGCCTTGGAGGCCTTCTACACTATAAATATGGGTGTTTTGGATCATTTTGAAGTTAAGAAACAAGAGTATAAACTACAAGAAAGTTGTGTGCAATCAAAATCATTCTAGCATTGCAAACTTCATACATTTATATTGTATTGGAGTTTGTAATTTACTTCTTGTGTGTGATCTTTTGATTCTTGTTGTTGGTACACCGTGAAGGTGTGATTTGATTATTGTAAAGGTCCTCCAACACCGACGCAAGTTGGAAAATTGTATAAGTCGCCAATAAGTGAAGTTGGTGCAAGATTGTGGCTATCCTTGGAGCCCTTAAGGCCAAGAAGAAGTTGTTCTAGTGGATCCTCGGTTGGACGTTTTCTAGCCGGGAAGAGGAGACGTAGGCGATTCATCGCCGAACTTCTTTAACAAATTCTTGTCTCATTTTATTACTTTATTTCCATTAAGCATTTATTTATTTTGTTCTTTCTATTTATCGATTGACTAAAGGCTTCCGCAAGCGCAAAATTATTTTATTTTTACAAACTCATTTTAAAAGGCTAAAGTAGCCAAGGAACCTCATTCACCCCCCCTCTTAGGTTCCAACAAGTGGTATCAGAGCCATTTGATTTTTGTTTTAAATCAAAATTTTTATATGGCTAATCTAGCAAATGAGTTTGCTCAAGGTCAATCGACAAATCGCCCTCCGCTTTTCACGGGTGATAACTACGGTTATTGGAAGAATAGAATTTCTCTATACATCCAATCCGTAGATTATGATCTATGGAAAATCATAGTGAAAGGTCCACATATTCCTTTAAAGGAAGTTGGGGGAATTAGTGTTCCCAAAGAAATGGACGATTTCACTAGAGCGGATATGATATTAATTTCACAAAATGCTAAAGCGATTAATATTTTGCATTGTGCCTTAGATATGAAGGAGTACAACCGGATCTCGATGTGCTCAACCGCAAAGGAAATTTGGGACAAATTGCAAATTTGTCATGAGGGCACTAATCAAGTGAAGGAGACCAAGATTGATCTATTGCAACTCAAGTATGAAACTTTTGAGATGGAGTCCGGAGAAAACATTGATTCAATGTTTAGAAGGCTCACTCAAATCATCAATGAGCTTGCCCAACTTGGAGAGAAGTATCCTCCAAAACAAATATGGAGAAGAGCACTTAGAGCCCTACCACAAGAATGGGATGCCAAGAGGACGGCCATCATTGAATCTAACAAAGGAGATAGTGCATCATATGATATTGATGAACTTCATGGTACCTTGGTTACCCATGAGCTTGAGATGTCAACCCGGAAGGAAATGAAGAAGGATGAAGAAAAAGCAAAAGGCAAGGGGATTGCCTTGGTTGGAAAGAAAGCACAATCCGATGACGAAGATGATGAGGAAATGGCATTGTTCACAAGGAAGTTCAAGAAGTTCTACCGGAAATACAACAAGCCAAAGACCTCCGAATCCAACAAGAATTCTACTAAACGAGAGGTAACTTGTTATAATTGTCAACAAAATGGTCATTATGCTAATGAATGTCCAAGTAGAAAGAAGGCGGATAAGGGAAAGAAGAAAGCTTTAATGGCCACATGGAGTGATAGTGACTCCGATGAAGAAGTAGCAAACCTTTGTCTAATGGCTCTTGAAGATGAAGATGAAGATGATGAGGTACCATCTTATGATGAATTATTAGATGCTTATAATGAAATTATTGATGTTCTTTGTAAATCTAAAAAGAGTAATAAATTGTTAAAGTTGGACTTGGCTAAAAAGGAAGAAGAAAATGTTACTTTGAAAAATGAACTACTTGATTTAAAGAAATCTTTTGGGAAGTTTAATGATAGTGGTGTAATGCTTCATGAATTGCTTGGCTTGCAAAGATGTAGCTTTGATAAAGCCGGATTAGGCTTCTCAAGCAAGTCAAAAACATTTTCAAGCTTGTTAGCCAAAGCCAAGCATAATCCCCCTACTTGCACCTATTGTTGTAAGGTTGGTCATGTTAGAAATAAATGTAGATTTTTCAAAAATCAATACCAACCAAACAAGAGGTGGAAGTGGATTCCTAAATCCCCCATTGTTACTAACCAACATGGACCCAAAGAACAATTGGGTACCAAAGGTCCAAATATTAAAAATTTGTTTTGTAGGGAGGAACAAGTAAGAGGTCCAATTCTTGGTATCTCGATAGTGGATGCTCAAGACATATGACGGGTGACAAGAACTTGTTCTTGTCACTAAAAGCTAAAAGTGGAGGAAGTGTCACATTTGGAGACAATAGCAAAGGAATCATTGAAGGCATTGGCTCAATTGGTAACTCTAACTCTACTATTATTGATGATGTACTTTATGTCAAAGGACTTAAGCATAACCTTCTTAGCATAAGTCAATTATGTGATAAAGGTTATGAAGTCTCATTTGCATCACTTCATTGCACCGTATCATACACTCATGACAAATCCATTAAATTCATTGGTTATAGAAGTGAGAATGTGTACAAGGTTGATTTGGATAATCTTTCTTCTCAAAATGTAAAAGGCCTTGTAACATTGAATGATAACAAAAATGTGTTATGGCATAGACGACTTGGTCATGTTGGATTGAGCACCATTGGTAAGATTCAAAAACTTGATCCTGTTGTTGGATTGCCTAACCTTGATTTACAAGTTGATTCTATTTGTGATGCTTGTCAACTAGGAAAGCATACTAGAGAATCTTTCAAAAATAAAAATGTTATCTCCACTTCTATGCCACTTGAATTGCTTCATTTAGACTTGTGTGGTCCTTCAAGAACAACTAGTCTAGGTGGAAAATCTTATGCATTTGTCATTGTGGATGATTTCTCTAGATTCACTTGGACATTGTTCTTAGCCCATAAAAGTGATGCCTTTGAGAATTTCAAAATATTTGCAAAAAGAGTTGAGAATGAGAAAACTCTTTCAATAAAAAGTATCCGTAGTGACCACGGAACCGAATTTGAGAATGAAAATTTTATAAACTTTTGTGATGACATAGGCATTGGTCACAACTTTTCTTGTCCTAGGACACCTCAAC
This sequence comes from Haberlea rhodopensis, assembly GCA_907163345.1. NCBI lineage: Eukaryota > Viridiplantae > Streptophyta > Magnoliopsida > Lamiales > Gesneriaceae > Haberlea > Haberlea rhodopensis. The sequence continues at coordinate 2,673,271 of CAJQUN010000060.1, forward strand.
AAAATGGTGTTGTTGAAAGGAAGAATAGGACATTAGTGGAAATTGCACGTACTATGCTATGTGAATATTCACTTCCAAAATATTTTTGGGCCGAGGCAATGAGCACCGCATGTTATATCATTAATCGTTCATCAATAAGGCCAATTCTCAAGAAAACTCCATATGAATTATGGAGGGGGAGAAAGCCTAACATTTCTTACTTCAAGGCTTTTGGTTCAAAGTGCTTCATTCACAACAATGGTAAGGATAACCTTGGTAAGTTTGATGCTAAATCGGATGAAGGTATATTTCTTGGTTATTCTAATACTAGTAAAGCATATAGAGTATTTAATAAACGTAATCTTATTGTTGAGGAATCTATTCATGTTATATTTGATGAGACTAACACTCGAATATCAAGAATTTCCATGGATGGTGATGATGAAGAATTACTTGAGCAAAGGAGAGAGTCAACCACCCTTGAGAACTTTAGTGGTGATAAAGAAGAACAAAGAGTGGAGTCAAGTAATTCCAAAGATGATGGAGAACTTCCAAAGGATTGGAAAACCACCAAGGATCATCCCATGGATCTCATAATCGGTAGTCCATCAAAAGGGGTAAAAACTCGATCCTCATATATCAATATTTGTAATCATCTTGCTTTCATTTCTCACATAGAGCCTAAGGACATTAATGATGCATTGCTTGATGATTCTTGGATCTTGGCTATGCAAGAGGAACTAAATCAATTCACAAGAAATAAAGTTTGGAATCTTGTACCTAGGCCTTCGAACAACACCATAATTGGAACAAAATGGGTATTTAGAAATAAAATGGATGAACATGGGACGATTATTCGAAACAAGGCTAGGTTGGTAGCTAAAGGATATTGCCAAGAAGAGGGCATAGATTTTGATGAAACATATGCACCCGTTGCTCGCTTAGAATCCATTCGCATGTTTCTTGCTTTTGCTTGCTTTAAAGATTTTAAGCTCTTTCAAATGGATGTCAAGAGTGCCTTCTTGAATGGTGATTTGAAAGAAGAGGTGTATGTTGATCAACCACCCGGCTTTGAGGATCCACATTTTCCCGACCATGTTTTTAAACTTGATAAAGCTTTGTATGGTTTGAAACAAGCTCCTAGAGCTTGGTATGAAAAACTATCTTCATTCTTAACCAAGAATGGCTTTACAAGAGGAAAAGTGGATATCACTTTGTTTACCTTAATTAAGGGAAATGATTTACTTATTGATCAAATATATGTTGATGATATCATATTTGGTGCTACTAATGAATCTTTGTGCAAGGAGTTTTCTAAATTGATGCAAGATAATTTTGAAATGAGCATGATGGGAGAACTCAACTACTTTCTTGGATTGCAAATCAAACAATGCAAAGATGGAATCTTTATAAGCCAAGGAAAGTATGTCAAAGATATGCTAAAGAAATTTGGAATGGATAATACTAAAAGTGCATCAACACCAATTAGCTCATCAACCAAGCTTGACAAGGATGAACAAGGTAAACCAATTTGTCAAAAGCTTTATAGGAGTATGATTGGCTCTTTGCTTTATTTAACGGCTAGTAGGCCGGATATTATGTTTAGTGTTTGTTTATGTGCTAGATTTCAATCATCCCCAAAAGAATCACACTTGTTCGCCTTAAAACGCATTTTTAAATATCTTACAAAAACTCCAAATCTCGGCTTGTGGTATTCTAGAAACTCTTTCTTTGATTTGAAAGCTTACTCCGATGCCGATTTTGGAGGATATAAGGTGGATAGGAAAAGCACTAGTGGTACTTGTTTCTTTCTCGGTAATAGCTTGGTATCTTGGTTTTCCAAAAAGCAAAATTGTGTTGCACTCTCAACAATCGAAGCCGAATATATGGCCGCCGGAAATTGTTGTGCACAAATCTTGTGGATGAAAAGCCAATTACTTGACTATGGGCTAGATGTTTCAAAAGTTCCAATTTTTTGTGATAACACTAGCACCATATGTTTATCTAAAAATCCAATTCAACATTCTCGGACTAAGCATATCGATATAAGGCATCATTTCATTCGTGACCATATCGAGCAAAATGATGTTGAATTATTTTATGTTAATACCAAGGATCAAATTGCCGATATTTTCACAAAACCACTAGACGAAAACACTTTTATTTTTCTTCGTGGTGAATTGGGTATGATTGAACTTTGAGCATGTTTGCATACCTTAACAAATGATATCATATTTAGGGGGAGCTCTCTACTTCATCATTTGCATAGAGCAATTGTGAAATTCATTTACATAAATTAATTATGTTAAATGAATTTTATAGCTCAAAATTTAATTTCAAAAGTGCATCTTGAAATCGCCTTTCAAAGTCTCAAATTGTGAATTATTGTGTTTTTGAGATTATGTGATTATTTTTTTGTTGTTAGATGGTTTAATGTTAGTTAGAATTATCAAAAATCTTTTTTTGGTCCAAAAATTAGCTCAAAATGTTGCCAAACCATCGCCTCAGCATTCTGTGCGAAGTGCTCGTCCGTGGCTCGCATCGCCTCAAACGATCGCAAGCATCGCCTCGGGCGTGGCTCGCATCGCCTCAAGCGATCGCAAGCATCGCCTCGGGCGTTCTCGATCGCCTCAGGTGTTCTCCAGATCGCCTCAGGCGATCTCGGTTTTTAAAGACAAAAGGCTACGGCTTTTGCTCATTTTTTCAGCAACTTTTCTTGTTTTTCACCCATAATTCGAGATTTCTTCATCATTGTTATAATCGATCATCCTAAGCCTTTCCAAACCATCAATTTCACTTTCCAAACAACAAATCTTCCAATTGGATTTTTGCAAACCCTAACCCCTTTTTCATAAAAATCGAAACTTTACCTCAATTCTCTCAAATTTCTTGCAAAATGTCTCGAAGCAACCGAGAAGAAGGAGAATCAAGCCGGAGGAGACGCTCTAATCGATCCAATAGGAATTATACGGGTCCTCCACTTGATGGTAAGCCTATTCCGGAAGATTATCTTACTCGCAAATTAATTCCGGGTTATGTCTTTGATTTCGATTTCCTTAGGACTTCCCAGCTCCCAATTCTTGATTGGATTCAATTCCAACAATGGGAAAATTTTTTCAAACCCCCTAGAAAGAACGATTTTTTGTATCCATCCATGATTCATTCTTTCTATGCCAATCTTGAACTGTTTGAGGGTGATGGTGAGTTAACTATCAAAACCATCGTTTGCAATCGTCCAATTGAATTCAATAGCACTGAATTAGGACATATTCTTCGCATTCCTTCGGAGGGTCCAGCTAAATTTGCTCTAGCTACTTGGCCCAATGATGGGGTATGTGATCCTGCCCAAGCCTTGTATCTCATATTTGGCGGAACCCCTCAATGTCCAAACCAATCCTTTCTTGTGAATTCCATTCCTACAAACTACCAAATCCTTCACAAGATTGTGATCACCTCGATGATCCCTCGGGATGGTGATCGTCTTAGGTTGAAATTCTCTGATGTATACTTGATGTATTACATCATTACCATGACCCCATTCAACCTACCTAGATTCATTGTCCAAATCTTTAGGAACACCGCCCATAATCCTAAAAAGGTTATTCTCCCATTCGGCCGTGTCCTAACAAAGATTTTTCTTCATTTCAACCTTCCTTTCGATGACAATGAGAAACTCCCTATCAAGTCCAAGGACACCTTCAATCTAAGGTGTTTTTTGTTTAACAAAATATCTTGGAATCCTTTCACTTCCTGTTGGGTTAATGATCCGGGGAACCTACTTTCTGCCTTCAATCCTAAAGATCACCCCTCATTACCCATCGATAGGATGACTAGTGCCCAAAGGGTTCATTTTCCTTTCTTGATTGAACCAAATCTCGATGAGCCACCCATTCAGCATCAATCTCCATCTACCTTTGATGACATGATGAATATTGGGGCGGATATTCCAGCTCCTGATAGTCATCAACCTTCTTCTTCTTTTGAGTTCAATCAAGACGCTTTTGCTTTCTTTACTTCGCAATTCCAAAGCCTTCGTGAGGATATGAACTCTCAATTTCAATCCTTGAGAGTCGACATGAATTCTCAATTCCATTCCCTTCGAGATGATGTTGCGTCTCTTCGAGCTTACCAAGACTCCTCGAGAGAAGATTTGTCGTATTTACGACATGAAGTGGACGCTCTTCGTTCTCAGTTTTCCAGTGCTCACATGGACGAGGATCCTACTCACGGGAATGATAGTGATGGTGATGGTGGCATGGATTGAGTTGTCTTTGTTTTAGTGTTTTTTTTTTAGATTTTATCCTTTTGTAATTGTTTGTAAGGATTGTAAATGTTCAATTGATGTTGGAATTAGTTTATTGTGTATGTTAATGAATTTTAAGTTATTGATTGGATTTTGAGTTGATTGTGTATTCGTTGAATGGATTTATGGTTTATTCATTTTTTAAAGGAAACTATGTCCAATTTTTTTAAAAACTCCTTCACCTTCTTTATTCTCACAAAAAGGGGGAGAATGTATATGTAAACTTGTTATGTAAACTTGTTGTAAATTTGATTGTTGAAGTGCTATTTGCAACCTAATTGTTTTTACAACTTGTGACACATTTTGTAAAGGTGATAAAAATGCACATTGAAACATTGTTTATCATTGCATTCATTAAGGGGGAGTTTAAACTCTCTATGCATTGCATTGTTATAAGTTTTATTTTCTTTCAAGTTTACCGGGTTTTGTGATCATCAAAAAGGGGGAGATTGTTGCGCCTTAAAACGCTACAACTCTCATTCCTCTATTTTAAATAAAATTATCGTTTTTGTTTTGATGATTACAAAACCTATACATTTTGTACTAATGGTTTTTATTGAGTATGCAGCATAAAATATGATCAAATTTGAAGATTGTAATAGTATTGAAATGCCAAAGAAAAATTGTCTTTTGGAAGACACGGATCGCCCCAGGCGATGAGTGCCATCGCCCCAGGCGATGGGTGCCAGGCGAGGATCGCCACGCACATCGACAGAGGCGATGGCTAGGCGAGCATGCGGGGCAGATCGCCCCAGGCGATGGTGACCATCGCCTGAGGCGATGGCAGCCAAAGGGACTTCGCCCCCGCACATCGACTGAAGCGACGCCGAGGCAATGCGCGGGCATGCGCGCGGGGAGTTCGCCCGAGGCGATGTCACGAACGCCTGAGGCGATGGTCTGGAACACCTGAGGCGATGTGGAGTTCGTTTGAGGCGATGCAAAATTTGGTCATGCTGAAGCTACGGCCTTAATTTTTGCTCTTGATCGCCTGAGGCGATCCACCGATCGCCTGAGGCGATCTGAGGATTTTTTGACCGTTGGAACGCGGCGATAGGTGATCGCCCGAGGCGATGTCCGAGGCGATCGAGGAGTGATTTCAGCCTTATGAGTAGCAACGGCTAGTAGGAGCCTTGGAGGCCTTCTACACTATAAATATGGGTGTTTTGGATCATTTTGAAGTTAAGAAACAAGAGTATAAACTACAAGAAAGTTGTGTGCAATCAAAATCATTCTAGCATTGCAAACTTCATACATTTATATTGTAACGGAGTTTGTAATTTACTTCTTGTGTGTGATCTTTTGATTCTTGTTGTTGGTACACCGTGAAGGTGTGATTTGATTATTGTAAAGGTCCTCCAACACCGACGCAAGTTGGAAAATTGTATAAGTCGCCAATAAGTGAAGTTGGTGCAAGATTGTGGCTATCCTTGGAGCCCTTAAGGCCAAGAAGAAGTTGTTCTAGTGGATCCTCGGTTGGACGTTTTTTAGCCGGGAAGAGGAGACGTAGGCGATTCATCGCCGAACTTCTATAACAAATTCTTGTCTCATTTTATTACTTTATTTCCATTAAGCATTTATTTATTTTGTTCTTTCTATTTATCGATTGACTAAAGGCTTCCGCAAGCGCAAAATTATTTTATTTTTACAAACTCATTTTAAAAGGCTAAAGTAGCCAAGGAACCTCATTCACCCCCCCTCTTAGGTTCCAACATATATATATATAGTTGACCAAAATCAATGTTATAAATTCTATATATATTGAATCTGCTACTCATACTCTCTCAGAATCCAAAATCAATTTTATAAATTCTATATATATTCTTCTTATCGCTTCCAACTTCACTATATTATGTCCTCTACCGCGAGAAAGCCAAACATAGAATTCTTCTCCCATGCTTATCAATTTATGAAAGACGTTGTTGGAGCAACGAGCTTACACTGTTCACATCTTGCCAAGCTTGAGGGCATACAAAATCAAGACCCATATATAGTGTCATATGATACTTACTATAGGCGGAAGCCGCTATTTGATGGTTGCTTCTAATGGTCAAGCCGAAGCGCTTCTTGGGAGCAACCCGGGTCTTATATCCTTTTTAGTTTACTTCAGTTTTTAATTTCAGTATTTTAATTTTTAGTAGCATGTCTTAATTAGAGCTGCTTGATCATTATTTGTCTCTATTGCAGGTCTATGCTGATGCGGATGTCCCTATCATCATCTTCCCACCATATTCATGAGCATGATATGGACAACGATTACTGACGATCGTCGAACATGTAGGTGTGTTGTCTCTTGTTTTATACATTGTATGGTCCATTGAGGACAATGCACGATTTAATGTTTTGGGGGTCTTTAAACATTGAAGATGTTTTGTATTCTAGATTCCTATGCGTGTTGTGTTTTGTGTTTATTTTAGTCGTTTTTTTCTTTTTGTGTCGCAAGTCGTGATTTGAAAATTGTGAAGGCCAATGATGAAGAATTGAGTTTACTTGTGAAAATTTCAATATCATGGCCATTTGATTAATCAATGTTGGTTTGAACGAACACAAATATGATATAGGCGATTCTTAATAGTATTTTGGGCATTTATTCATTGATAAAAATGTCAGCCCCATTGAGCCTAAATGTAAAAAAATGATAATTGCTTGCAATATGTTTTAGAATCTCATTCAAATTCTTTGATATTACCTTGGTTTTGAGACACAATTTGAGCACATTTGTCAAACCCTATGAATTACTTATGAATTGAGAGTAGTCTAGAACATGCTTTAGTACCCTTTGAGGCAAAATACAGACGGTATGTGGCTTAGGAATGATTTAGGCAATTTTTGATCTGTTTGGGCCTTTGAAGCCACCAAAAGACATCATTTTATCCCTAATTACCCCTTTGAGATTATTGAAAATCGAATGATATGTGCAAAATCACATAATAACCCCAATTCGTTATCATTTCCAAATCTCATATCAACCACCTTGTTGAAAGCCTATACACTATTTCCTACCATCAAGTGAGTGAACCCCTATGTGCTTTAAAAGTTCAAATTTCTCACATGTTCATAATTGAAAAAAAATTAGAAGGGAAGAAACAATTGAAAGAATAAGAGAATGATTTCTCACATGTTCATAATTGAAAAAAAATTAGAATTGAAGAAACAATTGAAAGAATAAGAGAATGAATGCATAGAAAAATATTGAAGAGGTGAAGAAAATAGTGATTGAAAGAATGAGAAAAATAATGAGGTGAATTATGAGGCGGATGAGAAAGGATGGTGGATTCAAAATATGAAGGAAAAAAAATAATGAATTGCCAATAGAATGAAAAATTGAGATGAGAGTGCGCAACAATATTGTATTTAACTTACTCACTTGATTTGAATATACTGTCCTTTTATAGTAGTCATGAGTCAATTCCTTACGTTATAAGCCAATTAAGACCTATTGACCGAGTCACGTTCGTCTAATATACTAGTGGAGAATGTTACGAAAGTTAAGCCTATGGACACTCGAGAAACACTTGTAATGAATATGATTTTGATATTCACCAACACACGTCTCATTGCCTTGATATGATGCGTTGTTTATTGTTTATCAAAGTTATACTCCTTTTATGAACAATGCATCTTTGTCTGGTTATGCCAACGTTTTCTCGTGAGTGGTCCATTATTTTGTCTCAGTGCGTTGAACAGTTACCGCACTAATTTTTAATGGCCCACACATTTTCCTTTGTCGGGGAATATTTACATTATTGGTTTTAATGGTCCCCGAGCTTTAGGAAAACGGGCTCTCTTGTCAGCAGGTCTGTTGTCTCTTCATGCCTCTGATATGTCGGGTTTGGATCAGACTCCTTTCCCGAACTATGCTTCTTTCTGCTCCAGGCATGCTTGGAAAATATGGTCTATCTATAGCCAATGTGTGCTATATTGCAGAATTTCCGGTAGGTTTCTTTTCCCGTCGGAATCATATTTTCCCAAGGAATCATTCCTTTTGTTTCAAAGAGTTTTTCAGCAAATCTTGTGGAGGTTCCTGTCATGGAATTCAGCATGAACGTTCCGTTGGCTGAATTCTGAAAGAACTTGAATTAGTATTTGACTTTGTCCATTTCCGTTAGACAAACCCAAAGACCACATGCACGTCTGGTTGAAACTTCATCTTCCGTGATAGTACCAGCCAAAATTGGTATACATTCTGGTAGCGCCATTTTTATATTTTTTAAGGCGTTTCCGTCTGGTCTTCTGAGCTTTATAAAATGAAAAGCTTCAATGAAGCCTTTCTTCGCTGGTTCTGGAGCAGCACTGAAGAAATACAACTCCAAGATATCTCATCTGGCCAAATGTGGATTATTGGCTCATGTCTCGTGAACAGCTTCTCTGATCCATTTTGCTAATTTTGAAATTTTTGAGAATGATGGTGCAACAGTATAAACCGAAGCAAGAGCTCCGAAATTATACCATTCTTGAACTTCGTTTGGATGGCTTCATGTCTTCATCCAAACCCCCGGATATTTTCCGGAGATATCAACAATAGTTTTGTCTGGGTTGATACCCCGTTTGGTCATTAATTTCTCCCAAGTGCGTTGGTAATCCTGCATAGGTGAAGAAATTAAATTATCATTAGTTTGAACCTTAGAAGTGTCAGTCATTGGCCTAAGGTTCAACTCTCCCTCTTTTACCCCAGAAGTGCTGGGTTGATTTGAAGGTTCGGATTGTGATAACACCTGACCCTCAACCTTCGCTACAGCTTGTACATCCTCAAGGACTGCATCATCTGCAGCACTCGTGACAGGGGTACTTGAATCCCTTGCCTCCGGGTTAGATGAGCCACGTTCTCTAAACACTTCTTTCCGCACCGTTGGTGGTGCGGCCTGAAGGATGAGCCCTTTCAAGACTTCAAACAAATTCATGGTCCCGAAAGCATGCTCGTATGTGATCAGTAACAAGTTCATGATCTGCTCGTTGAAGCCGTCCCACGACCTCAGCATTGAGACAAAGTGTCCCAAAGTCTCGTTCCATGATCTCCAGGTTTCCCTTAGATCCTTACTCGTTTGAGGGTATCGCTAGCAATGTGTCCCTCTATCTCGTGTTAAGAAATCTGCAAGAACATTTTTATCATATTTCACTATGACAATATCATAATCATAATATTGGCATTCAGCTTGCCATCTTAAAAGTCTAGTCTTTTCTGGTTTTGATTCAATTTTATTTTTCAGTGTCGATATCAGGTTTTGATATATATCTATTGAGCAGACTACCGATGGAGTGTAGTCTACCGACCGCGATGAGTAATGGGTTAAGTCTTCTGATGAGTTGAACAAAAGTCTACCATAGTCTACCGACTACATAAACACTCAACAGTCGAGTTAATCTATCGACTATCTGGTAGACATTCAATCTACTGAAGTCTACCGATGAAGTGTACTCTGCTGACTACTATTACCGACTAAAGAAGAAATGTTTGGTGGAACAAAACATTACCGATGAAGAAGCATCAGTAGAGTATTTCAAATGTTCTCTGTACTGATCAACTAGCCGTTATAAGTTACAAGAGGAAAGTTGCATATTTGCAGGAGCACATTAAATGATCAAGTATTATTTTGGGCTAAAGACGAAAATGCATTTAATGCTGATCAGTATTGACTCTGGTATCTACATATATCATTGTTGCATCCTTCAAGTATAAAAGACACAGATCCAAGAACATTTGAAATGATGCAAGGGATGCAAATGATGCACAAGATGCAGAGATGCACGATGATGCACAAGAGAGGAACTGTGAATGTTATACTCTTCAATGAACATTCATTAAGCATCTCAGAATCTGTGGCAACCATTTGAAAGAGCTTAAGGAAGATGAAGCCCGTATTCGAACCGCTTTCATGCCATATCAATTTCATAAAAAAAAAAAACAGTTCCAAGCACCGCGTCAATGACAGATCAGATCTTCAAAGAGATCATCAGTGCCGTGATTTTGCAACTTTGCAAAACCGTTTCTCTCCCTCTTTACATTATTTAATGTGCTTTAAGTGTCTAAATAGAGTGAAGTTGGGTTAAGCTTTATTGTAACAGTTGTGACTGTGTGTCAAACAGATTTGTGTAGATCCAAGCTGTAAAAGTGACATCAGCTGTGGAGTTTCTACGAGTTTCAGTATGGTACTGTGTGTGTAAATCCATGACTGAATCGGGGTTGTACAACGAGATTATATTACTCAAAGTCTTCTAGTGGATCCTTCATGCAAAGGGAGAAGGGGAGATGTAGAAACGTTGTGCTTCGAACTTTCAGAAACAAACCTTGCATCGTTTATTTTTAGCATTTATTTACTGCACATATTAACTGTTGGTGTCTACTCAGCAGACTATAGACATATTCCTTTCCAGTAGACATCGAGTTCTTCTTAGCCCAGTAGACTTTGTCTATTGTATTCAGTTCAACAGATCTCGTATAATGTGATCATTTCAGTAGTCTACTGTATTTTTCATTAGTCGGATAGACCTTGTTTAACGTTGTTAGTTGTTTAGTAGACTATCGCCATCAGCTCAACTTATTCGATGTTCCAGTCGAGTTCTTTCCGCACTTACTCAGTTACTCGACTGAGCAGTCTTTAAACAAGAAATCAACTTTTGGTTGCTAACACAACCAAATCATATTTTATAAATATAGCCGGTGCAGATATTTAATCGCCCTTCTATCTGCACACTCGGTCCTAACATTCAGAAAAGAATTAACACTAGTGTTACCTATTTTTAAGATAAACTTTTTTGCAAGTAAGAATAATGGCCATTTTTTGAAAGCCTTTCGAACTGCAAAGAATTCTTTCTTTTTGATGTGCCATTTGATAACTTCGCCGTTGTCAGATAGATCGCTGCAATATCTGCATGTCACTTCTCCATCTGGTGTGGCCTTCATAAGTACTGCAGCCCACCAATGATCATTGGCATCTGTGTATAATACCAGTTCATCCTCGTCGTTTGGAATTGCAAGCTTTGGTAGTTCCCTAAACCTCTTTAAGTTGTTTGACAGCTTGTCTGTGCTCTTCAGTCCACTCAAACTTAACATCTTTCTTGAGTAGTGGACTGAACATCTTCATGTGGTTTGCTTGATTGTTGATGAACATTCCAGCAAAATTAACAACTCCTAAAAAACTGTGAAGTTGCTTTAAATCCTTGAGGTCATCCGGATATCCTTGTACTTTTTCAACAATATGATTCTACAGGATGATTCCAGATTCATCGATCTCGATTCCAAGGAACTCGATCTGTCTTGTAGCAATCACTGCTTTCTTTTCGGAAAGCAATGATCCTTCCTTGTAAGAAACATCTGAAAAGATTTCCAAATGTTTAAGATGCTCTTTCATGTTTTTTGACGCTATGAGGATGTCGTCAATATAAACGAACATGAAGCTGAAGTAATCCTTGAAAGATTATCCATCTTTCTTTGATATATCTGGGGAACATTTGCCAATCCCATTGGCATAACATTCCAGATATAATGTCCTTGTGGTGTGGAGAATGCTTTAAACTTTCTGCTTGCTTCCTCCATTTTAATCTGGTAGAATCCAGACTTGCAAGTGATCGAGTAAGGCCTGTTCCATTCTTTCATCAAATTACTTCTTTTAAAATCTTGATGAAGAGTTAGAACCTTGTTGAAATCTCGATCTCCCAAATTGTCTGCAATTCTAGGATAGATGTTGCAAGCCATCTTTCCCGCATACAAATTCCCTGCAACTGCTCCCAAACAAGAATCTTTGAGGTTCGTGATTCTCTTGTCGAAGATTGCTAGATTGAGTGGCGAATCAATTCCTTTCTTGAAAGTTGCCTTGATGATTACTCTAATGGCTCCAATATGAATCCATGAGAGTGTGGTAGCAACTTCTTTTTTAACCTTGTTTTAATCTCCTGGATTTCTCTGTAGAGGATTAACTGCATTTCAATTTTGTTCCCGTGAATTCCATTGGATCGCAAATTCACCTGTTGTTACCCTATGGATAATCTGATGCTTCCTGCTTCGAAGACCAATCATATCCATGTCTTTTTTCATTGCTCCAATTGTAAATCCATCATACATTTGAAGCTTTGGTGCTTCCTTCATGATCATCATAAGGGTTTTATGAGAAACAGTCGTATGAGAGGAGAATCATGACGGGTCTTCTCTGATCATGTGCTGAAGGAACTCTCATTCACTCTGATTCTGGGCTTGATTCACCTCCATCAGAATAGATCTCTTCTTCGTAGATGATTTCATCTGATGGAATATCCTAAAATTGATACACCTGTACCAAATCCTGGATATATACAGCATCTTGAAACTCCTTGGTATGCTCGAACTGTCTTACTCCTCGGCTTTGGTTTTCTGGACAATCTGTAGAGATATGTTCTTTTGCTCTGCATGTCCAGCAGTTACAATCTTTGAAACTTTCATTTGCACGAGTATGAGTGCGTCTGAAAGTTCTTTTCACCGGTGTTCTGCTAGAACTCACTTGATTAGAACATGTTGCTAATGTTCTACTCCTTGTTGGTCCTGATCTCTGCCCAGATCTGTAACTTCGGGCTTTCGGCTTTGACCAGAACTTTCTAAGTCTCCATGAAGACCTACCTCTTCTTGGACTACTTCCTTGGGCATAGGGATGAGCTCTGTGTTTTTTCATCTTTCACCTCTAGGGGTAATTTCCAATGATTGTAGGGATATCATTCCCTGTACAGCAAAGATGAGCTATTTTGTTGATTCCTCTGAGCTTCTTGAAATTCTTTTGGAGTTTTGCTTGGTAGCACCACTCCGCAAGTTTTACCTTAAGAAATGACATTCTCCTGGACACCGTCTCGATTGCATGAGGTGTATATTCCTGGATAAGCATTTCTCTCCATGGGTTCGGAATTTTGGCAAAGAACAGTTCTGCTGCATCTTTTTCTTCTATATTTGCCTTCCATCGATACTCTGTAAAGCGTTTGATGTACTCGTCTACATAACAGATATCATGTAGTTCTAAGCTAATTAGAGCTTGTCTATATTTTTTAGCATTCTCTTCCTCCATTCATTCGAAGTAACTTACTCCAATGAAACAGATTTTAAAGAATTTTGCCATCTTATCCATGATTTCTTTTAGGGACTCTCCGGCTAAAACTTCTTCCTTGGTACCTGGGTCTCCCATATCTCAGGCAATCTTGACTGATCCTTCCAGACTCATTTTGAGAAGTAAAATGAATCCTTCTTTGCTTAGATCGAGCGTTCATGCTGCTATTCTCATCGTCGAAGCCCATTCATCAATATAACTTCTCTGTTTTTGAAATCCAAGATATCCATGTTGAGCATAAGTCCATATGGATGGATTTGATCTAGCTGAGATTTCCCGTAAGGTGTTTGATGTATATCTGGCCTGCGGGAACGGTTCCTTGTTCCAACTGCGGGATCCAAAGTGGCTGAAGTGAAATCTTCCATGTGTGGCATACTTTGACCACCTTCGAGTAGATTGTGTGACCCAAAACTCTCTTGTGGTGGAGGACTTGGTACAAGCTCTCCCGTCTTCAATTCTACGAGATTTAATCCCGCAAATGAATCAGCAAGATCTTCCAGGTTGATTCTTTCCATTACTTTGTGGGAAGTATGGACTCTCCTCGTAGGACTGCAATCATTTTTTTCAGTCTCCGTCAAAGGTCTTCGGGCATCCTCTGCTTTCTGTTTTTTGTGTAAATGGGTTTCGTTCCGTAGGGGGGTGGTAACCATCCTCCGTTCCTTCTTCCTATCGGACTTGGTCTTGACTTCAACTCCTTAACTCGGGTTTGAACATCTCGAAGGTTTTCAAGAATCTCCTCCTGATATTTAATCATAATTTCCATCTGACTCTGAATCTGATGGATCTGTGCAGGGACATGGTATTGAATGTAGCCATAACGTTGCACTGTCTTCTGAATCTCTCTAAGATCTTGAGATATCTTAGAAGAATCTGCTCGATTTCTCGAAAGGTTGGTTCTTCCATCCCAATCATCTGTTCCGGACCCTGTTGGATCATTGGGGTCTGGAACAACGTCCTCGTGTTCAGGATGATCGTCTTCCTGAAGTTTGGCTAACTGGAACTGTAATTTGAGGTTCACTTGATGAAGCCTATTAGCTATCCTTTCCAGTTTCTTGTAATGATTTATGTCTTGTGTGCATAAACCTGTTCCTCGTAATAGTTTCTGCTTATGGTTGAAGCGTTGAGCTTCTGCCATATGTTTCTGATTTAGCGCTTCCAATTTCTGGAACTACCACCTGTATGAATGACACTTTGAACATTCATTCGGGTCCATATTATCTTGAATCATCTCATCCGTATAGGTTACAAGTTAATATTCAAGATATTATTATAGTATTTCCAGAATAAACCTAGGCTCTGATACCAATTTCTCAAAGTCGGATCGTAAATGACAAGTTTATTAGAAACATGGTAAAACTTTGGGGTAATTTTAAAAGGTGAATATAACTTCAGGGGGTATAATGCAGTTAATCCCTTACCATTTGTAAGGGTAATTTGGTAAAGTGTTGTGGGGTAGAGAGTTAGGATGAAGATGAAAGTATGATTGGAGAGTTAGAATATAAAATAATGGATAAGGGGAGTTATGTTAAAAAAAGATTTGGTTTGATGATTTATTTGTAGTTTAAAAATAATAATTTATTTTTCTTGAGCAGCCGGGGTTGCCCTAAACAAAACATAGGAATACAAAAGAAAATGCTTTTTCACTTCAAAAAAAAAAAGAAAATGCTTTTAGGAGATCCGAAAATATGAGCTATTATATGTAGGCTAATTTAAAAAAAATTGTACATTTTAAAAAAAAATTCAAAAATAACGTTAAATTTTTTTAAAAAAAAACTATGGTGAAACACATACATAGTATGCGTTTCTTTGATTTTTAATTTTTTTTTTTAATAAAAATAAGAAACGCATACGAAGTATGCGTTTCTTATTTTTAATTTTTAATTTTTTTACACATTATGCGTTTGTTTGTTTTTTAATTTTTTTTTTTTTTTTTAAAATTAGGTATGTGTTTCTCATTTTTTAAATTTTTTTTTTGTTTTTTTAACTATTGAAATGTTATTATTAGTCATATTTTTGTTGTGTATATCTACTCAATTTTATATAATAGCAATTCACAAAATAATTATACTGAAATAACCAAAATAATCTTACTAAAAATTATTACAAAAAATCTTATAGAAAATCATCCAGAAAATTCTTAATATTAACATATAAGTTTTCAATAATTTATATATTAATGCATTTAATTTATTTATGAGCTAAAATTTTATAATTGGATTACTCCCACTCTCCACAAATTTATATTAAACTAAAAAAATAATTAACAGCAAAAATAGTTACAACCCTTCATTTAGCTGCTAAAATCAATCAAATTGTCATGCTTAGCAATGATTTTGTCCGAAGTAACGCAACAACTTTGACCATCCGGGGGCGAGCAGAATATCATCTTGCATGAGGTAACCTGTTCGGAACGGAATACCGAGTCCATTTGACATATATAGCACTCAGGTTCCAAATTACCAATACTTCCACAACTACATCACGATTCATTAAAAATCATCTGTTTTCATAATTATCTCTCCAACTCTAATTCCATTACCAGCCCCAGTAAAACGTACTCCGGAACCCAGATTCTACCAAAAACCAAATTCCAAGGTTATCACCACGATGAGAATACAATCTCATCCCTTGGATCTAACGACTCCAAAAACCGAATTCAAAACCACCGGGAGTCCCAAAACCGCAATTAATTCATAATCGCCACAAATAATAATAATAATTATTATTATTATTTTATTTTTATTATGAATATATGATTATTATTATTGTTATTATTACTATTATTTGATGTGGGGAGAATGATGTGTCATATCGGAAAAAATCATTGTCGAGCAGGACAATCCATTCCGAACAGGTTACCTCATGCAGGATGATACTCTGCTCGCCCCCGCATGGTCAAAGTTGTTGCGTCACTTCGGACAAAATCATTGCTAAACATGACAATTTGATTGATTTTAGCAGCTAAATGAAGGGCTGTAACTATTTTTGCTGTTAATTATTTTTTTAGTTTAATATAAATTTGTGGAGAGTGTGAGCAATCCAATTATAAAATTTTAGCTCATAAATAAATTAAATGCATTAATATATAAATTATTGAAAACTTATATGTTAATATTAAGAATTTTCTGGATGATTTTCTATAAGATTTTTTGTAATAATTTTTAGTAAGATTATTTTGGTTATTTCAGTATAATTATTTTGTGAATTGCTATTATATAAAATTGAGTAGATATACACAACAAAAATATGACTAATAATAACATTTCAATAGTTAAAAAAAACAAAAAAAAAAATTAAAAAAATGAGAAACACATACCTAATTTTTATAAATAAAAAAAAAATTAAAAAACAAACAAACGCATAATGTGTAAAAAAAAAAAAAAATTAAAAATAAGAAACGCATACTTGGTATGCGTTTCTTATTTTTATTAAAAAAAAAAATTAAAAATCAAAGAAACGCATACTGTGTATGCGTTTCACCATAGTTTTTTTTTTAAAAAAAATTTAACGTTATTTTTGAATTTTTTTTTAAAATGTACAATTTTTTTTAAAATTAGCCATTATATGTATATGTAGCCGTCGAGAGTCCCACCTCCTCGATCCTCGTTCACGCTTCAAAGCACACAACAACACAGTGGTTAAAACTAGAGCAGAGCTCACTATGAAACCCTAGCTAACATTAACAACATCATCAGGAAACGATGGACAGAGAGAATGCCGAGACACACGAGGTTTCAAGCTATGAGCATTTCAGAGAAGAAAGAATCAAAGAAAACCTAGAGAGAATGCAGAAGCTTGGGATTAAAGACCTTTCTCTCAACCTGAAGTCCCTCAACAAGCCCATTAAAAATCGTCCCATCAATCTGAAAATCCCTCAGAGATCCTCTGCCCCAGTCCGCCGCTCTTCTAGGTGTTATTCTGTACTTGTTTTCTATTTCGGTGTTCGATTAATGGATATTTTTTGGAAAAGCTTAAACCCCAAAAATCCTGGACCAACTGTGCCAACACGACAAGTTTTAAAAATTTCAATTTCATTTGCAATATTTCTAAAAGTGCGAAGTTTTTATCGACATTATAGCTCCAAATTTCAGCGTGATTTCGATGCCTGTTCGGATTATCATCTTCTGTTAGGCTTGTTGAATGAACTTTTTTTTCCCGTTAGGTATGCTTTTGTTTAAAGAAACTTTTGTTTAGCTTACCTAATACTCCGCAGCTGAGTGGTAGTATTGAGAACATGGGATTCTTGAGACATTTCACGAGTATAAAATAGATTATCATTCCATTCTTGTTTGGAAAATGTTGCTATTTAAAAATCTTAATTGGCATTTGAAGGTACGCTGATCTTCGGCTTGTTTTCTTCGCAGAAGAGACATGAAAGTAGGCGAATCGAAAACCGAGTCCAAAAAGGCTGATCCCAAGTGAGTATTTTTTTGTATCCTTTTAGATCTGTGATTTTTTGTTCTTATCTTCTGAATTTTGATTGATTTCGACGTTTTTGGAAGGCTGTCGGTAAATAAAGGAGCAGCAGCATCTGGAAATAACTCAGCGAAGAAGGGAAATGCAGCTAAGTATTCAAACAAGCCTAAGAGGCCTGCCTGTATTTTCTTTATTTTCATGTAAATCTCAGTCTTCTGTTATCGATCCGAGTTTTTTGCTGGTTATGCAATTATTGGTGATATTGATCTCATGCGTGCTAAATAACATAGGGAGGATTTCAGAAAACAGTTCAAAGAAAAGCATCCCCATAACAAATCTGTTTCCAATGTAAGTGATTACTGCGTATTCTTATATAGTAGTAATCACAGATTGTTTTCCAAGCTTTAAGTAATTATGCAAATTCAATGTTCTGATTAGGTTGGGAAGGCTGGTGGTGACAAGTGGAAATCTATGACAGAAGCGGTAGGATTTTACTTGGAAAGTAGATTATTCAATTCTCTGTGTAGACACAGATCTAATTACCTGTGGTATCTTTATATTCTAAAATGCTTCAAAATTGTTCCAGGAGAAAGCTCCCTTCGTTGTCGAGGCAGAAAAACGGAAGGCTGAGTACGAGAAGACTCTCCAGGCATACAACAAAAGAAAGGTGATTATGGACAAACTATTTTACATGAATTGCCAATATGAATTTGAATAAAAACCAAATTCATTGAAAATCCCCCAACAGATTGAAGGAGCTGGGGCGGAAGAAGAAGGGAGTGATAAATCTAGATCTGAAGTTGATGAAAATGATGATGACGATGATGGGAGCGATGAGGTATGCGTGTTCCCCCTGACACCCCCCCCCCCCCCCCCCCCCACCCACCTCTCTCTCTCTCTCTCTCACTCTCACTCTCAATGTAATCAGAAGAATCTATCTCGAAGCTGGACTATATTTACCAATAAATCATGATTAATTAGGCTAACGTATTATATAACATAATGCAGGGGAGTATGTATGTATGAGTGTAGGTGTGCAATAAATGATTTCATTTATTTTTAAATCTCAGGATGATGATGACGATGATGAGTGACAGATGAGGAAATTGGTTTTGGAAGACGTTTGTATTCCCTCATAAACAGTTCATTATGAACTAAACTGGCCTGGATAGATAGTTCTGTGTTTTATCTGTATCTTTCATTGGAAGCAAATGAAAATATTTTCTGTAATCGTAATGTTAGTTGTGATTGATTATCTGTTATCAGAAATATTTTGTGTTCACAGCCTTCTATTTTATTTCCTTCTATTTTATTTGATAATCACTTGAAGTCTTGCTTCGATCCGTCTTCTTGAAATCAATATTATTGGTTGGGTATTGAGTACAATTTGGGAGTGTGGGCGATTCAAAATTGAATTTGAACCCATGACTCTTCCTAACTTTTTGATAGAAATTTTTACTTTGATCCGATCGAAATTTCTTTTCTAATTTTCAGTAGTTGCCAAGTGATAATTGTTTTTTGGGATTTCTTTCTTTTTTCCTTTGTGTCCAGATTTAATTTTTTTGTTCTACAATAGAATCATCTGAAGGTGGTGATGTTTGGTGGTCGTGGTGGGAAATATGGTATTTAAAGTTAATCTTGATGGTGATATTTTGTTGACTTAACTCTCTCTTACACGGCATCAATGTTGTTATTATAATTTATATAATTCTTTATAGCAGAAAATTTGTATTGGAAATGGGATTTTGATTCTTCGCAAGTGTAATTCTTTATAGCAGAAAAATTGTATTGGAAACTAGATTTTGATTCTTCGCAAGTGTAGTTCTTTATAGCAGAAAAATTGGAAATGGAATTTTGATTCTTCGCAAGTGTAATTCTTTGAAGCATAAAAATTGTAGTCGAAATGAGATTTGGATTCTTCGGAAGTGTAAGCTAGCTGGAATCCTTTGGTTCTTTCAAAAATTTCCTTTATTGGTAAAGTTTGAATGATTATCCATATATATAAGAACAAGTGTTAGCTAGCTGGAATCCTTTGGCTCGTTCAAAATTTTCCTTTATCGGTAAAGTTCGAATTATCATCCCTATATATTATTTTACTACTATATAATAAGCAAACAAGCATCACTATTCAGAGAAACAGTATAACAGTATATTTTCGTTTGGGTTTTTTGTTTCTGGGCTTTTTTTAGCTTTCCAAATTTTTTTAAGGGCCTCTTGGTTTGAGGTTCAGGGCCTGCTCTTAAAATTATTGATGTTGCCCATTTCGTTTTTTGTTGTCCAGCCTAGTATGTTATAATTTTTTTAAAAATTTAAGTTGTTTGATTTTTGTTCCAGAGTGTTCGGTCAACCTTGAGCAGTGTGCACGTCTCACTCATTCCATTTCACCGACTCTTTTTCACTCTCATTTGATTGGTTTGGTGTTTGGTGGAAACGAAGGGTGTTCGTTCCTTCTTGTACCGACGAGGACTGTTTCGTACGAGAACATTAACTCGTTCAACTGTTCTCATTGTCCTCATTATCTGACTGAGGGATGGTGCAGGTGAGGAATGGATTGTTAGTGAGTATTTTATTTTATGATTGCGTATTTTTTTGGTTGCTATGTAGGAAATCAGATTGACGGGTGGTTTACCATGCGTATGGTCGTGGTTTCAAGCCTCTGTGGTTTGGTTTGCTTTATAATGTTTGCTTGTTTCTTTTTTCATATATCTGTCAAACCACTCTTTAGTTTCACGACGGGATTTTCTTTTGGCCTTCATTTCCGGTGATGCTTCTGTCTTTTAGGTGGGTTTGTTTTTAGTTTTTGGATTTAATGCATGTTAATTTGAATGTTGAACTCCAGGTGGAAGGGGTGGTTTACCATGGCTTGGTCCGTGTTTTCGAGTCCTTGTGGTTTGGTTTGCTTTGTGTGCTGTTTTTTTCATATATTTACCATTCCTTTCACTACGTCGTTTGTTTTTAACCTTCGTTTTCCTGTGTTACTTCTTCAGTTTTAGTTAGGTTTGCTTTTCGTATGTGTTGGCTGAAAGTATGACTTAGTCTATTGTTGTAATTTTCATTACTACTACTATCGTTTGTGATATTACAAATTTTAGCACGGTTTACAGATGTAGGGGTTGTCTGTTCAGTCTAAACATTGACTAAGATTTAATGCGCTGATATTTTTAGTTTGAAGTTACTGTGTTTCCCTGTTAATATTTATTTAGAAAAATATATTTTTCCCTCTAAAATTAGGCTTAGTGTAGGGCAAAAACAGCTTGGAATTACTTTACCTCTGACTTTTTTTTTGCTTGGGTATACCATCTTCCTGAAATACAATTGTTATATTACTTTTGCTTCCTTTATGAGTCTTTTGTCTACACTTGTACAACTTCGTGGAGAATGCTTTTATGGACAATCTTTAGCTTGTTGATGAGATGTGAAAAGTGTTAGGATGGCTTCTTTTGACTTCTATTCTTACTTCTTGCATGATATGTGTTTTGTGTTTACACACATTCAGTTCAAAAGTTAAATAGTTGACATAATTTTTTTTTTTTATTTTTACATGTTGGAAATAATTCACTCTGTTCTCAACAACAAAAGTAAAATTTGTGCAAAGTTTTTTGAACAAAGATTTGTGTTGATTCTTTAATATTTCTGTGGATTAGCTCTTCGGGATGACAAGCAGTTCTTCATGGACCATCCAGGTGTTGTACCAATCACTACGGCACAAGTGAGCCCATAAAGCCTGACTCCATCGCTTTTGTTAGGATCAAAATTCTCAACACACAGCAACAGAAAACAAAGAACAAGAAGAGGTAACTTTTCTGGAAATGTATATTATAATACTGAATGGAAAGGTATTACAATGCAGAAGAAACACACAACTCACACACACTCAAAGGAGGAACTCTCCCTTGCCCCAAGCATTAGCTTGTTCTCAATTCTAAATATCAAATCTGAATATCCCTCTACCCCTAACCTCCCCTTTTTATTTTGTTCATTTCCCCCTCAATCTAACCGCCTAACCTCCCACGTGACATTCTAGAACTGTCTTTTCCTTGGGCTTCTTTATTGGGCCTGTTAATTGGGTTGGGCAATGTTTGTTCCGTAACAATACCACCCCCTTAAAAACAGCATTGTTCTCAAGGCTGAGATTAGAACTTGTCAACAATCCATCCCACATCAAAAACAATAATCTCAAAACCAATGTCCCATTCCTCCTGAAGCTTGAACCCAACATTGATCATTTTATGTAAACCTTCTGCTCCTGCGCTATTTCCAGACCCCTTTTTCACCAATTCATACATTATCACTACCGCTGCTAATAGTCCAAATGGTACAACCTTTATGATTGCAATTGGGCCATGAATTGTCTTGCAATCCCAATATTCACCTTGGCCCAAAACAAATACAAATAACCCATGTACTGGGCTTCATCGTCATCCCACAAAATATCTTTCATCCATCCATCGACAAGCTTAAAGGGATTTGTTGGCTTTCCTACTGGTTTACACTTCAACTCATTGTAAATCACAGGAATGACACCTATAGAAACGATAATTCGATGGGGTCCTAGCAACGCCGAGCCCAATTCATAAATTTCCACTTGGCCCAACAATTTCTCCCACTTCTCATCGCAATCAATACTTTCTCCCCCACTGAGAGCTGGTTTCAGGTTTGTGCTGTCACACCCGTCTTCGGCTGGCGTCGCCGACCGATGGGACCACTGTTGGCGGACGATTTCATGACCCTGGCCTCCCTCACGTTTTCCCTCTCGGCTCCAGATTAGGTGCAAATATTCTTGCTCCAAAAAATTGTTTTGGACCTTTAACATGCAGCCACTCCTTAGTTTGTTGTGGGCTAGCCCACTCAAATCCAAGCCCATCCAACTATAGCAATTAATGTAAAATCCAAGCCCTAACATAGTCTCGTCAGTCTCACCACCAATACCAATTGATATAAAACTTACACTTAAACAACTTAATTCTACATCCCAAATAATTATAATCGGGCCAAAGATTTCCTCAATTACCGAATTCATGTTCCTGGGCCTACGACAAAGAGATGCCATGTATGGAGTACTAACTCCAGCCCACTCCAGACTTTCATTATGCACGATTTCAATTCCTATCAGCAGCGGTTTCTTAATCCTTGTCTCCTCATGCCGCCGCTCTTCCTTCACCTCCCTCGATATCAACACAGAGACAAAATCCTCTTGTATCACCACCTTTCGGCCCGCATATCTCCATATTAATTCTGTCGCTGCCACCTCCCCATCTCTTGATTGAATATTGTCGTCACTTTTCTGGATACACAAGTTTTTTGGATTCTTAAAACCAAATGATTCGGGCTTCAGTCGGAAATCCATCATGTCGTCTATATACTGTGCAGTTTCTTTGGTCGTGTCCACACCATCCTTCTGTAGTTTTTCTCGGCGCTGTGGTGCAACTTCGAAGATACGAGAGTGTCTTTTCACCTCATTAACAACACTCAGAATGTCTGAGATGGGCTCTTCTTGACTGGCATGCTTCAATGCTCCTCCGTTAGATTCCTTATATTTTAGTCCATCTTGTTTTTCTCTTTGGGCAATGGACAGTGCATCCTTGGAATCTATAATATTTTTGTATGCTTCAGTTATGTCTTTGTCAATGATTGTGGAAACAGCCTCCAGTGACTTCTGCCCATGAAATTTCAGTTGCAACTCCTTGTTGAAACGATCCCAAGTGAGATCGGGAATGCTTATCGTGAGCCCATAGAACCACATATCAGCCTCACCCTCCATGCTTATGAAAGCGAGCTGGAGTCGGTCCTCGAACGATGTACCATTGGCCTCAAAGTATTCATCTGCTTGTAAAAGCCACTGCCCGGAATTCGTTCCAGCAAACCTTGGCATATCCCATCCGTACAATGTCGTATCCATCCTTAGTGTCGATCGGCAGGGTCGGACCAATTGTTAGGATCAAAATTCTCAACACACAGCAACAGAAAACAAAGAACAAGAAGAGGTAACTTTTCTGGAAATGTATATTATAATACTGAATGGAAAGGTATTACAATGCAGAAGAAACACACAACTCACACACACTCAAAGGAGGAACTCTCCCTTGCCCCAAACATTAGCTTGTTCTCAATTCTAAATATCAAATCTGAATATCCCTCTACCCCTAACCTCCCCTTTTTATTTTGTTCATTTCCCCCTCAATCTAACCGCCTAACCTCCCACGTGACATTCTAGAACTGTCTTTTCCTTGGGCTTCTTTATTGGGCCTGTTAATTGGGTTGGGCAATGTTTGTTCCGTAACAGCTTTCCTTTTGTTCTCTTCTTTATTCAGACCCTGATTTGTGCGAAAACACAGAAAACTTTTTTTTGTTCCTTTTCTGAACGTTGTATTATCCTCTTTCAAACTTGAAGGGGGAGGGGCTGAGTAAGTTGATTGGAGCTCCTGCTTACATTGAATGTAGTTCGAAAATACAACAGGTTATGCCCCTTTTTCCCTAAATGTTTTCGGCGGTATTATGTAGATCATAAGTTGTAAACCATTTGATTTGTTGAATTTTTTTTTTCTACTTAGAAAATGAGGTTAGACCAAGAAATTAATGCTTTCATGTTAACATTAACTTAGATATTGATATTGTAATCATCTGCCACCTGTGTTTACTGTCTGCAGAGGCAGAAAAGATTATACCTATCCACGTTAAAGTCCAATGCTTGGATGAAGCCACCATTATAATGGCATCTTTAGGGTTTGAGCACTTGATTGTTGTTATAGATCTGAAATATGCATCTGGAAGCACATTTCTCAGATCTGAAATATATATCTGGAAGCACATTTCTCAGATCTGAAATATGTATCTGGAAGCACATTTCTATGCTGGTACTTGAGTATTTGAATTTCATTAACTTCACAATGTTGTGTATTGCTCTCATTGCTCAATTTATTTTTTAAATCACTTCATCTAATCTGTTTTCCAGATGAAAGTGAGGCCTTCAGTTGGGGTGGTGGAGAGTCGGGGAGACTTGGTCATGTACATGAATTTAAGCATTTTACGATGTTGGTATGATTTAATCAGTCTATCAATTGCAAGCTTTCAAATTTTTAAAGGTACTACAATCATGAAACATTGTTAATTTTATAATGGAAATACAATTTCACAAACTTCTGAACCTTATTGTTATGGTTCTGTGAGCTTGCTCTATATATAACATAATGTGAGACCATTACCTCTTTCTGTGATCTATCATATACATGTGTTTTACTACCAAAGTATGGGTAATTTATCCTCTACTATTCCATTTAATTGAAAAGAGAGAACGTATGCTTGTGTTTGTCCTGGAAATTCAGCTTATGGGAAGTTGGTGATCTTACAAATTAGGGGGCATGCTGCATTCTTTTGTTTATTTTGGTGCGAATGGATGTTGTCATTTTGATAAGAATGAGTATGCCAGAAAGAGGAGAACCATTTTGTGAGTTAGTTATGTCATCATTTTCTTTTGAGTGAAGGTAATGTTTTTTTTGTACAGAGATATTTCTTTGGGAACAATTTAATACTGCTATTTCGTCAATATCGAACTTACATTTACTTCATATTGAGTTTGCTTCGTGTTCTTGCTTATATTTCCTACTGTGTTTAGTGGCCGTCAGAACCAGCTTGCTCTCATAGTTTTTCTATTTTATAATATCATTTATAACATGATCTCATATTGCAGTGTTTGCTGGTTGTGTGTTTAAGCCATCTAAAGATCTGTGTTGTAGTTTGTGATTCGATTCTACTTTTTTACAACATGCTTTTGTTTTTCCTTTTGGCAATTGCACTGTCCATCCGATTTTTTTTTTTCGGAATTTTGTTTTGTACTTATGTGCCTTTTGGATTTATCATCTTCTTCATCTTTTATTTGTTTCAGGAGCTTACATTTTATTTCATCGGGTTTAATGACGAAAATTTTGTGGTGTCCTATGGATTGAGAGAAAAAATGAACTTTCATTCTACTTGATTATCACTTGGCTTGTTCTACTTGTGTGTATGTGTTTGTGTTTCAATTTCCCATTTATGTTGATTGAATTGATTTGTTTTGAAAAATAAGAAGTTAAAGTGCGATTACAGATGCTCTATAGCTGCGATTTGTGTGGCTATTGTTGATGCATATGTTTTTTTTGCTCCGTGTTGATGCACTGATTAGAGGAGTTAATGATGCAATAAGTGACACTTTCAAATGCCTGGAAGAAAACCAAGAATTCATTATTATTTTGTCTGTTCAGAATGACACATTACCTTCTTGTATTCGCTTGACATGCTACGTTTACTTCTCTATTATATTAGATTACAATGATTCCAAAAGTTTATGTGCTGATTCTCTATTGAATTATGCAGCTGATATATCGCATCTTTGGGCTTCATTCTTCAACACTTCAACACATATCAGGCAAGAATCCTTTCTATTAAATTTAATAGCACGATTTCATCTTCAGGCGTGTGAACCAACCTACGCATACCCTTCCCCATTGGAGAATATTGTTTTACGTCTGATATTTTTCATTTTTTTAGTTTGGACTTTTACAATCATGCATTTTAGCTTGACAATTGTCTGAACAGAAAAAAGCTCTTTGCATTTCTTTGGTGAAAGGCAGTTGGAAAATGGGTAAGGTCCGAATTCATTGATGTTAACAATCTTACAGGCATCTCTATTTTAAATAAATGATTCTTGATATTCGTTTAATCTAATTCTTTTATCTAATTAGTCCACCTTTTTTGCCTATAGTTGTAGGGCTTTGGCAAGAAAATGCAACATAGGCTAGCCACATTATATGTTCACTGGCACCGCGCCTTGCGCGGTGCCTACCAAACTAGTATATATATATGTGTGTGTGTGTCAGTAACAAAAAATACAAATACAATTATAATTAATATTAATTAATAGTTGTATAGATTACCTCATCTCCAAGTTAGATTTAACAAACAAATATGTTCCATCAGTTTCAATCTTTAGCTGACTTGTTGTTTCAAAAAATACCTAGGCACGTGATATGTTTTGGGGATCCAGTATGTCTTGCTGAAAATCATTGGTTAGATCTATTCCATATAACTCATTCAAAACATTAATTGTAGCATTTGTCAAATCAATAAAAGTTATTGGATGACTACGAGTTGGAAATTTGGTAAGTATCACATATAACATGGCGTTCACTTTTGCCGTTGTAGCTAACCAACCGCTATGATTTATGTGAGTTTTTCGTTGAATGCTTAGCTCCCAAAGCTTTTTCTGGATTGTTGATTTAACTCTTTGAATGTCATTCCTAAGAAATAAATAATAATTAGATAAATCCAACAGACATAATTTTAACTGAAAAATAAATGACTACCAAAATTTCTTCATTCGTTCCAAATCAATATCAGTCAAAGTCGAAGTCGCAATGGAAGGAACTATTGGAGGCTCTACATTCATATCAGCATGTGCTTCATGAAATGTCGGAGGCTCTACATGCTCAACCTCAGCTAGGATATGTGATCCATCATGTTCAACCTCAATAGGGATATGTGATGCATGAACTATTGGGGACCTTTCATCTTCAACCTCAACTCCTCCTCCCCTATTATAACAAGGTTCTAATGGCTGATGCTCATAAGAAGGTTGAGCATTTCTTTCTTCATTATTAATGTGTTCCATTTCAACCTCGTCTTCATTCTCCACGGGCTCAACTACATTTGACGCCCCCCGTGCCCTTGCCCTTGCTCTTGTGGGAGGACGTGCCCTCACAAGTATGAATGTCCCATCTTGTGAGGACACGTCCTCCCACAAGGGCAAGGGCACGGGGAGCGTCAAATGTAGTTGAGCCCGTGGAGAATGAAGACGATGTTGAAATGGAACACATTAATAATGAAGAAAGAAATGCTCAACCTTCTTATGAGCATCAGCCAGTAGAACCTTGTTATAATGGAGGAGGAGGAGTTGAGGTTGAAGATGAAGGGTCCCCAATAGTTCATGCATCACATATCCCTATTGAGGTTGAACATGATGGAGCACATATCCCAGCAGAGGTTGAACATGTAGAGCCACCGACATTTCATGAAGCACATGCTGATATGAATGTAGAGCCTCCAATAGATCCTTCCATGCCGACTTCGACTGATATTGATTTGGAGCGAATGAAGAAATTAAGGTAGTCATTTTATTTTTTAGTTAAAATTATGTTTGTTTTGGATTTATCTAATTATTATTTATTTCTTAGGAATGACATTCAAAGAGTTAAATCAACAATCCAGAAAAAGCTTCGGGAGCTAAGCATTCAACGAAAAACTCACATAAATCATAGCGATTGGTTAGCTACAACGGCAAAAGTGAACGACATGTTATATGTGATACTTACCAAATTTCCAACTCGTAGTCATCCGATAAGTTCTATTGATTTGACAAATGCTACGAAAATTGTTTTGAATAAGTTATATGGAATAGATCTAAACAATGATTTTCAGCAAGACGTACTGGATCCCCAAAACATATCATGTGCCCAAGTATTTCTCGAATCAACAAGTCAGCTAGAGATTAAAACTGATGGAACATATTTGTTTGTTAAATCTAACTTGTACATGAGGTAATCTATACAACTATTAATTAATATTAATTGTATTTGTCTTTTTTGTTACTGACACACACACATATATATGTATATATATGACAGAGAACAACAAATATTCTCAACGGTTGACAACTTAGCGGACAAATTGATTGGACTCAACAAAAGAAAGGAATATCTGGTATTATTTTTTCTATTATGTTGTTATATTATTGTGTCAGTATCATTTTGTTGTAATATTTTGTCTAATTTTACCTCACCAGGAGGATGCAATGCGTGGTCCGGGCTTGTAGACTTAATTTCAAATTAAACCATTTTTTTTATAGATTGTGTATGTTCAAATGCTGTAAATGAGTATTATTCAAGTCAAGTTTCACAGTTACTGAAAATAACAACCTTTTAAATAGATTGAATTGTTTTTAATTTGGGTATGTAAAGATTATATTATTTTATGTTTATAATAAAGAATGAGATAAGATAATTAATTATTATTAAAATCATATAATATAACCTTTCAAATCAACTTCACTGCGAGTAATAGCACGTTCTGACTTAACCCTATCCACTTCGGATTCAGATAGATAGGACATCATGTATGTCACCAGTTATAAAATCCAATTCAGAGATATGACTAGGTAAATGACCGTGAACCCGTCTGAACAAGGTAAATGACCGTGAACCCTTTTGAACAAATACATTTGTTAAATATGTTGACATACAATGTAAAAGCAAATCCAAGAAAGCACCAAATATGGCACAACACACCTTATACAATATTTTGGAGAATCTAATCCCTAGAATCTCAACTATTACGCACCAAACAGCCCACCGAAAGGTATTATGACTGCAAAAAAGAAAATGGAGCCGATTAACCAAAACTATTGCTCCGTTAGGGTACAACGCGTAATTAATGGTGTCCTACCGCGTCACTGGTCACCGCAACTTCGCAAGCAAGATCAGACGGAAGCGTGAAAAGGACGATGACAACCGATCGAAGGTCATGATATCTGCCCCCCATCCATGCCTTTCTGCAGACAACTGTTTACAAATTATCATACTAACTTTTTTATAGAAATTATCAAATATTTTAGAATTAAAAGAAGAAAACTCAACAGAACCTTAGTTTCTTTGGAATTTACAAAAATGTTCGTGCATTAGTATAAGTTCAAAAGTTAGTGGATCGATATACTGGTGCACTAACATTTGAACTTATATTGTTGTTGAAACTTATATCGATGCACTAACTTTTGAAATTATACTGATGCACGATCATTTTTGTACTGGTGCGCTAACATTTGAACTTATATTGTGGTTGAAACTTATATCGATGCACTAACTTTTGAACTTATACTGATGCACGAACATTTCTGTACTGGTGCACGAACATTTTTATTCTGGTGCACGAACATTTGAAGTTTTATCTTGCTGCATGTATAATAACACATTAATTTACTGCAAAAGTAACATGATGCACGAACATTTTTATACTGGTGCACTAACATTTGAACTTATATTGTTGTTGAAACTTATATCGATGCACTAACTTTTGAAATTATACTGATGCACGAACATTTTTGTACTGGTGCGCTAACATTTGAACTTATATTGTTGTTGAAACTTATATCGATGCACTAACTTCTGAAATTATACTGATGCACGAACAATTTTATACTGATGCACGAACTTTTTTATTCTGGTACACGAACATTTGAAGTTATCTTTTTGCATGTATAATAATAACACATTAATTTACTGTAAAAGTAAAATGATGCACGAACATTATTATACTGGTGCACGAACATTTGAACTTATATTGTGGTTGAAATTTATATCGATCCACTATTTTTTGAACTTATACTATTGCACGAACATTTTTGTAAATTCCAAAAAAACTAAGGTTCTGTTGAGTTTTCTTCTTTTAATTCTAAAATATTTGAAAATTTCTATAAAAAAGTTAGTATGATAATTTGTAAACAGTTGTATGCAGAAAGGCATGGATGGGGGGCAGATATCATGACCTTCGGTCGGTTGTCATCGTCCTTTTCACGCTTCCGTCTGATCTTGCTTGCGAAGTTGCGGTGACCAGTGACGCGGTAGGACACCATTAATTACGCGTTGTACCCTAACGGAGCAATAGTTTTGGTGAATCGGCTCCATTTCCTTTTTTGCAGTCATAATACCTTTCGGTGGGCTGTTTGGTGCGTAATAGTTGAGATTCTAGGGATTAGATTCTCCAAAATATTGTATAAGGTATGTTGTGGCATATTTGGTGCTTTCTTGGATTTGCTTTTACATTGTATATTTGTATGTCAACAAATAATCTTGCACATAGGAAGTTAAGTTCCTAGAATTTTAGAATGAAAACAAATCAACACCTAAACACATATCTATGTAGAATTTGCCAATGGACGCCCCTTAAATCAAATTATATTCGAGACAAAAACAGTTGGTATAGTCGTGAAATCATCGTCTGACGGTAATAAAAAAATTATATTCAGAGATATCTTCTAGTGTTACCAGCTACGATAGTACGAAGTGCATAACCAATTATAATTTTTCCTACTAAATCTTGGATAGATAGATATATGAATTCCTTGTTTGAAAGCTAAGGATAGTTTAATTATTGACACCATTAAGCTAGAAAATTATGTAATCATATCTCTGAATTGGATTTTATAACTGGTGACATACATGATGTCCTATCTATGTGAATCCGAAGTGGATAGGGTTAAGTCAGAACGCGCTATTACTCGCAGTGAAGTTGATTTTGAAAGGTTATATTATATGGTTTTAATAATAATTAATTATCTTATTTCATTCTTTATTATAAACATAAAATAATATAATCTTTACATACCCAAATTAAAAACAAATCATCCTAGTCTAGGTAAAAAACATGCAATCATTTAAGTACACTTTTATTTTGAAAAGACAAAAACACCCTTTAATCCCACATTTTCCATCGTGGCTTTCCATCTTCTTTCCGACTTCATTCAAGCTCATGTAAACTCCCAATCTTATTTCGATTCTTCCAGAATTCATTCCAGCGCTTCCTTTCACCTGTAATTTCGTTCCAATCTTCTCGTAAACTCCATTCCATTTCTTCGTATTTTGGGGGAACATTCTGTGACTACTATTTACATGGCTCCAAAATCAATCAAGAGTATTTGGGCAAAATCTCCAAGGAAGACGATAACACAAAGAAAAACCTTGAGGAAATCTGGTATGTAATGGTGGATTTCTGTTTCCTAATGAATGTTTTTTGATATTATTATGGTTTTAATGTTGTTTATTTACCGATTATTGTTGTTTAAATTGTATTGTTGACTATTTAGGGTTTGAATTTTTCTCTATTAAGATTACGGTATGAAAGGTTTTTCTGATTAAAGTTCTTTTCATTTTTCCGATTACTGTTTCTGATGCACGAAATATTCATGTAAATGTATTTTTTGATGCACGAAAAATTATTTGTTTAGTGGGATTTCATTTTAGATCGTTCTGTCAAGATATTCTGATGCACGAAATCTCCATGTAAATGTATTTTTTATGCACGAAAATTATTTGTTTAGTGGATTTCATTTTAGCTCGTTTGAATGGTTTAGTGTAAAGGTATTTTTGATGCACGAAAAATACATGTAAATGTATTTTTGGTGCACGAAAAATGTGGGAATTACAGAATGGCAATCAATATCTTTTTTTTATTTCGTTATTGTCAAAGTGTAGTATATATCCACTAACGTATCCTTAATTGTTGTTTTCATCTCAGATCGCCTCCGCTCTCGCCAAGCGACCAAGATATAACCAAAAAATGGAACAGATCTGCATTTACAGAGCAAACATGCAGGCTGTGGTTTCAGACCTAAAGAAACTTAATCTTCGAGAAGACCATTTGGTAGTGTTGCAGCAAACACCATTTTGGCTCATTGTGAATGGAATTCAAAGTGATCGAGTGGTCCTTGATCATTGCAAAAAGCGTGATCTCGCAATTATGAAAATTATTTCTTGCTTCAACAAAGATTACTCTGAATTCACATTTGGGGATTACAGAATGACGATCAATATCAATGATGTCCGTTTAATTTTTGGAATAAGGGATGGCATTGAAGACATTGATATGCAGTTGGTAGATTATCCACGCACATCATTCTTAAATAGGTGCTTCCCTGAGAAAGAGTCAAAAAGTGATTGTAGAATGAGCAAGAGCTCGATTTACAAGAAATTGACATTGAAAGTAGCAAGGCGGGATTCAACTACGGTACATGATGTTGCCAGATTGGTGACACTGTACTTGCTGGCAACATTCTTCATATCTACTAAATCATCAAACCTGTCATGGGCGTACACAGCCTTGGTGGATGACATTGATAAAATTTGCACGCACAACTGGTCGGAACACGTATTAAAGACTTTGTTATTCAGTTTAGTTCAATCAAACACTAAAAAACACTCTGGATGTGTTCCTCTAATACCTGTAAGTCGTATTGTAAGTTAATGTGCTCAATTTTATATTAGATGTTAGATTTTTAAAACGATTGTATGGGTCTATATCTATAAACAATTATAATAAATATTTTTCTAAAACAAAAGATATTTATAACGATATAAATTATCATGTTTAATTTAAAAAGTATGTTTTAAGAATTTTTATAGTAGTCAACTATCATCAAAAATATTTTAAGTTTATAAAATGTTATTTAATAGAAAACTTTTGTTTTATTACACAAAATTATAGATTACAATTATATAGCAACATTAACTGAATCTGCAAGGTCGTCATCTTGAAGATGCAAAAAAATTGTTCAATTTGTCATGCAAAAGAATTGAATGGGTATTTTTCACATTTTTTACTGTTAAATAAGTAAAATGTTTTTACATTAATAGTAAAAAAAAATTATATGTTGTAGAAGTCATTTATGTTCAATTGTTAGTTCAAATAAATCAATTATAAGTTATAAAATCTATAGAGTATATAAATTATTTTGATAATTCCGTGTAATTCTATAAAAGTTATTAGAAATCTATTATTTTCATAAAAATTCATCATTTGAAAAAGTCATTAAAAGTCGATAAAGTCCATAGAAATCAATTGAAAAAGTCTACGAGACTCTATACAAATCAACATAGTGGCTACAACAAGCTCACTACTTCACTGCAACAACAAAACACCATACCTGGCTAGCAAATCGTTGTCTCCTTAGGTTTATACAAAACATGCTAACGTGTCTTACATTCAACCCCGGCATACAATATCGTACTATCCTCAACCATTAGAGATAGTAGATCGCAATCTAACATCTCTAATACCGATACACAAGGGACCCTCCAATGTCCTCACTCAATCACATTTCAATCCTGTCTCATTAGAATTTATTTACATATTCTCATGTGTATATGTGTTCATATGCATTATACACAACATCGTTATACGTATGTAGGTTCCTCGACCACTACATATACCACAAGTTGCTTGGCCATAGCCAACTCAACGAGTATACCCAAAGGTACCACACTCGTAACATATTTACCACAAGACATGATGCAGTACACTTATTTGTACAGCACAACCATTTATCCATCGAGCAAACCTGATCGGCATAGTGGTCTCATGCTAACCTGTGACACACACACCATCTTGCGCCAACCAGTGGCACTCAAATCATATAACTCAATACATAATATATATATATGTATTATTCATCACGACGACGACATAAGTCAATCCTCGCCAGCCATGCCGGATTATCATATAATACCTCTTCAATCCGTGACTGTACATGTCAACCCCTGACATTATAACATCCTCGTCAACTCGTGACGGTACATGTCAACACATGACATTCACAATATCAACTCCTGACGGTACACGTCAACTCATGGCATTCACAATATCCTCGTCAACTCGTGACGGTACATGTCAACACATGACATTCACAATTTCATTCTCAACTTTTATACATGTATAAATGATTCTCACGATCAATATAAACAACAAAATAATTCGAATCAACATATATCAATATGTTAAACCAACTGAAATGGTTTACCTCGATACTTCGTCCTTGTGGACCAGTCCAATATCCTCTTGGGCCTACAGCTCATGTATCCAAGAAACAATAATATGAATTGTATAACACAACGTTCACTGCTACCTGCAATCAATATATCACTGATATATCACTAATATCCATTGCTAACACAATAGCGGCACAACAATATCTATCGATAACACAATAACAGTATAACAATAATCATCACCAAATGGCGTACACGATACTCATCGCCCAACGACGGTACACAATCAATACCATATTCTATCACATAATATCCCTCGCCTTCGTGTAACGACGACAATTATTAAATCACATAATGCCCCTCGCTTCGTGTAACATCGGCAAGTATTCTATCACATAATGCCCTCGCTTCGTGTAACAGTGGCAAGTATTCTATCACATAATACCCCTCGCTTCGTGTAACAGCGGCAAGTATTCTATCACATAATACCCTTCGCTTCGTGTAACAGCGGCAAGTATTCCAATCCATCACTTCGATGTCACTGTAGCATCACAATAATCTCATTAGACTTATATGCACAATGACATTATCAAATATATTATTTCTATATATCATTATAACAATTCAATCGATGCATGTGTATAAATCAATATATATATGCATTCTCATATGCTCAACATACCCGAACATCACATCGTTCATCGTCTCATATCAACAGTACAATACTGTCCACCATTTTCTGTCCTCAGACATTACATCTTGTTTCTCATTTTCTAATTTCCCTACCAAATCAGATTCTTAGCACTTGTCACATAAGGCGCAATCATTTCAATCAGTATCATTTACATCATATTCCATACGATCCTGCGACCACAATGGTTAGCAATAATACATTTCATTTATGATCTCATATCGTAGATGCACATAAGTGTTTACTACTACATTCATTGGCCCTCAAACAGCCCCAAAGAGCAAACCACTGCTCCGATACCATTAATGTAAGACCTCGCTACTTTTAACCCGCTATTAGTGCACTATCACAACTCGTACATGCTTCAATAACATTAACGTGCCATCTATAATTTTTTTGACATTAATCATCTTTATGCTAAATTCCCAATATAACTCATTTTTATTCTGGTGCACGAACATTTGAAGTTTTATCTTGGTGCATGTATAATAACACATTAATTTACTGCAAAAGTAAAGTGATGCACGATCACATTTTTCTACTGAGCCTGAACTTTTTTATTGTGGTGCACGAACATTTGAAGTTTTATCTTGCTGCATGTATAATAACACATTAACTTACTACAAAAGTAACATGATGCACGAACATTTTTATACTGGTGCACTAACATTTGAACTTATATTGTTGTTGAAACTTATATCGATGCACTAACTTTTGAAATTATACTGATGCACGAACATTTTTGTACTGGTGCGCTAACATTTGAACTTATATTGTTGTTGAAACTTATATCGATGCACTAACTTTTGAAATTATACTGATGCACGAAAATTTTTATACTGATGCACAAACTTTTTTATTCTGGTGCACGAACATTTGAAGTTATCTTTGTGCATGTATAATAACACATTAATTTACTGCAAAAGTAAAATGATGCACGATCATTTTTATACTGGTGCACTAACATTTGAACTTATATTGTTGTTGAAACTTATATCGATGCACTAACTTTTGAAATTATACTGATGCATGAACATTTTTGTACTTGTGCGCTAACATTTGAACTTATATTGTTGTTGAAACTTATAATCAGTAACTGATGCAAGAATTTAAAATCAGCTACTGATGCACGAAAATTTACACAAAGTTAGTGCACCAGTGTTGTATTTTCGTGCATCAGTGTTATATTTTAGTGCACCAGTGTTATATTTTCGTGCACCAGTGTTAATTTTCGTGCATCAGTGTAATATTTTAGTGCACCAAGGTTGTATGTTCGTGCATCAGTGTTATATTTTCGTGCACCAGTGTTAATTTTCGTGCATCAGTGTTATATTTTAGTGCACCAAGGTTATATTTTCGTGCACCAATGTTGTATTTTCGTGCATCAGTGTTATATTTTAGTGCACCAAGGTTATATTTTCGTGCACCAGTTACTTTTTATCATTTTTGTGCACCAGTTATTTTTTGATAAGAAGTTTTTTTTTGCAGATTTATTTGTAATAAGTTTCTGTAAACAACACCTATTTGCAATTTCCCCTTTATTTTTTAATAACCCTTTCCCTTTCCCTTTTATCGGGTCAGATCCAAAAGCCATCCCAGCAGTAGTAAGAATAAGGGGGACTGACCTGTAGCTTCAGCCCTAGATAGAGACAAGCAAAAAAAAATGTCAATTATTAATTTATATATAAATGGGTAACATTCCATCAGCAGCCATCCGCCAGCGCCGCCGCCGACGCCGCCACCGTCCCGTCACTGCCACAATAAAGGCTCGCTGATGGTCGGAGCGAACGGAGAAGAACAGAACTCAGAGGTACCCTTTTTCATATAAAATTACTCGTAAAATGAGCTTACCTATATTTCCTGCGGTATTTTTGATATTAAGGTGTTTGGTTTTTCCGCTTTGCTCCCAAATTTGACAAAAATGTTGTATAGATACACGTGTGTGTTCACATGCATAAATATTTGATTCACAAGTAATATAACGAAGTTTGATTTTTTTCAACATCAAACAATTGTCAAACATTACTAGTTTTTTTTCGAAGTTCTTCTACATTATGATTGAATAATTGGTGTACTTTCTTCATCAGGTTGAAATTCATCAATTTCAACATCATAATTTACATTATAAAATGAATCGATCATTATGCAGAATTATCTAAACAACAAATGTAAATGTTACCAAATATTTTTGCTAGAACGAGCCGAGACGATGATAATATTGGCCTTCTTGCCTGTCCTTGTATTGCCGAAATTGAGACGTGCTTATTTCTTCTTGTTTAAAAATTAAGAATATAGAGCTTGAAGAATATAGATGATAGAGATTGAGAGATTAAATGTGAGGAAAAATGTTTCATCAACACATATATATAACATATGATAATAGTTATATAAATTTTTATTTTTTGTAATATTTTAAAAATTTCGCCCATGCAACAATCTATGCTCCGTTAATAGTTGATTGACTCATGTTATGTTTTCATTGATTATTTATTTAATTAACTGCAGTTAGTAATTTCCTAATTATTCTCAAACTAGTATATTATACCTATTATATAAGTGACTAAGAGTCACTATTCATATGAATAGTGTAACAGTAACTTTTTTTATTTTTTTATATTTTAAATTTTAAATTATTTTTTATTTTTTAACAGTGACTTTTTTTAATTTCTTAATAAATAAAATATTTTTTTATTTTAAATTTCTAATTATTTTTTATTTTTTATTTTTTACCTATTATTATAATTTCTTAATAAATA
This sequence comes from Haberlea rhodopensis, assembly GCA_907163345.1. Lineage (NCBI taxonomy): Eukaryota > Viridiplantae > Streptophyta > Magnoliopsida > Lamiales > Gesneriaceae > Haberlea > Haberlea rhodopensis. The sequence goes on from CAJQUN010000060.1 coordinate 2,711,037, forward strand.
AAATATTTTTTTATTTTAAATTTTTAATTATTTTTTATTTTTTTACCTATTATAAGTGTCTAAGAGTTCACTATTCCCATAAATAGTGTAACAGTGACTTTTTGTAATTACTTAATAAATATTTTTTTATTTTTGATTTTTTTTTATTTTTTTATTTATTAATATTATTTTTAATATTTATTTACAACCTATTATATAAGCGTGTAAGAGTTCACTAAGTGTGCAAGGTTTGTAATAGTACTATTGCAAGGAATAGTAATGAATAGTAATTCACTATTTATTACAATTTTTTTTCTTAAAAATGTTTTTTTTCAAAAAATTATTTTTTGTTGATGCTCGGGTTTAACCTGAACCGACTAGAAAAAAAATATATTAATCGATTGTTGATGCGCGCAACTTCAATTTATAGTAAGATGAACATCATGTTTTTTTAAAAAAAGTTAGAGTCGGTCCTTTGGTTATTTTGTTTCCATTCAATTACAGTAGCATGCTCGCTTTAATTTTTTTTGTTGCTGATCGGGTTTGGCCTAAACCGACTAGGAGAAAATATATCTTGATTAGTTAATCATGCTCACAAATGTTATTTTTTTTTCCAGTTTTTAGTGAGATGAGCATCATTTCTTTTTAAAAAAAGTTAGAGCAAGTCCTTTGTTATTTTTCCAATTCAATTACATTAGCATTGTCGTTTTTTTAAAAAATGTTTGTTAAAATAAGTTATTTGAAATGTTATTTTTGATCAACTTAAGAAAAAATTGACCAACATGCTGGTACCGGGCACCGCACCTTAAGAAAAAATTGATCAACATGCTGGTACCTGGCACCGCACCTTGTGCGGTGCCAATAAACTAGTATATATATATAAGAACAAGGGTGACATTTAGAGTTGCACCACCTATCGTGTTATAAAACTCATATGTCACACAATGAAGCTTTGAGAGAAGATAATTGAATGTCGTTTAAGGATGAATGTTAAGATATCGAAGAACCAATTTGGGTTCATGCCAGGACGGTCAACTACTGAAGCTATTCATTTACTTCGTCAACTTGTCGAGCGCTATCGTGATATGAGTAAAGATCTGCATATGATCTTTATAGACTTGGAGAAGGCATGCGATAAAATATCAAGGGAGATATTATGGTGGGCTTTGATGAAAAAAAGTCTACATCAAGTATTCAATATAGTCAAGGACATGTACGACGAAGTAGCATCCAATGTGAGAACGTGCAGTGAAGTGACAAGTGAGTTCTCGATCACTATTGGATTGTATCAAGGATATGCGTTGAGTCCTTTCCTGATCGCCCTAGTGATGGATAACAAAAGACATACATATTGAATTACCTTGGAACGAACATGACCCACGTTTAAAGCTTGGGAAATAATTTTTCAGGAACAAATAAAGATCAAGCTCAAAATATTTGGATTTTGAGTGAAGCACGGAAGTAGCACTATTGGAAATGGTGCTAATATTATCACACCAAATGATATGCGAACCAACCATGGGAATATGAAGCTCAGTCAAAAGAGATTGAAGCCAAATTAATTTTGAGGTGGCATTAGCAAGGCTGCGAAATTATGTTTCGGTGCTTGAGTGAGAAACAATAGGTTGTTTCTTGGAGCTCCATGAGATTGGTGACCCACCAAGAAACCAACAAAAAAACCTGAGGTGGAACGTCTATCATCGGGATCATTCGCCCAATCTGCATCACTAAATCCACAAAGTGATAACTGGTGAACAACCTTGAAGTTGAGTCCGAAATTAATAGTTTCATTGAGGTACTGAAAAATTCTCTTAACGGCTTTCCAGTGAGTATGAAGTGGAGTGTGCATAAATTGACATACTTTGTTGACACTATAAGAGATATATGGCCTTGTAATTGTAAGATATTGAAGGGCACCCACAGTGCTATGATATAACGTGACACCCTCAAAAGGATCACAATCCTTGGAAGAGAGTTTCAGACCTGCAACCATCGGAGTGGGCAGAGGTTTGGCACTTTCCATCTTAGTACAATGGAGAAGATCACAGATGTACTTAGCTCGTGACAATAAACTGTCTGAAGTGGGTTGATAAACTTCTACGCCAAGGAAATAAGAGAGGTTTCCCAGACGCTAGAAAACTGAGAGTGTAGCTGAGATATAATCTTTTCAATCTGATCCGTGTTGTTACATGTGCTAAGAATATCATCTACATACACAAGAACATAAATCACTGAATTTGAAGTAAAGAGGATAAATAATGAATTATCGGCTTTTGATGGAATAAACCCCATGTTTTGAAGTGCGATCCCCAGCTTATCAAACCAAGCAAGTGTTGCTTGTTTAAGTCGTAAAGAGCCTTATGAAGATGACAAACAAGAGATGCTGAACTGTGGTGTTCAAAACCTGGTGGTTGCTGCATGCATATAACTTTAGCGAGTGGGCCATTCAAGAATGCATTGTTAACATCTTGTTGTATCGGCCAGCCTTTGGATAAAGCGACTGTGAGTACCAATCGACTGGTGGTTGGTTTGACAAGAGGGGTAGATTGAGATGAAACACTGGTAGATGATGATAAGTGTGGATGAAGAATTGGAGCAAAGTAAGGTTGGGACAATGGAGTAGGAGTAGTAGTATTTGAAGGAGGAATTGACTTTGAAATAGGGAAACGAAAACTCATCAAACTTGACATGTCGGGAAATATAAATACGTTCGTCAATCCCCAAGCACTTGTATCCTTTGTATTTTGAGCTATAACCAATGAAACTGCAAGGTTTGGATCGAAAGTCAAGTGTATGAGAGTTACATGGACGGAGAGAAGGGAAGCATAAACAACCAAATACACAGAGGGATGTATAATCAGGGACAATGTTTGACAACTTTGTAAGGGGGACATCACCGTTGGAAGCTGAGATAGGAAGACGATGATGAGGAAAACGGCTGTTGAAAAAGCATCATCCCAGAGCTCAAGTGGCATGTGAGTGTGTGCTAGAAGTGAAAGACACATGTCCACAATGTGACAGTGTTTATGTTCAGCAACACCGTTTTGTTCTGAGGTGCAAGGACATGTGATCCGGTGAAGAATGCCACACTTTTGAAAGAAAGGCTCACCTCCCCAATCAGTTTGAATGGCCTTTATTTTAGTGTTATATTGAAGTTCAACATGAGTTTTGAAGGTGTGAAAGACCTTAAAAACTTCAGATTTTGCTTTGAGGAAAAATCATGTGTATTTGTTATGTGCATCGATGAAGCTTACATAGTATCTAAAACCATTTGTGGAGATGGTTTTAGCCGGCCCCAGACATCCGAGTGTATTAGTTGTAAAGGGGTAGAGTATCGTGTAAGAGAGATAGGAAATGGAAGACGATGGCTCTTGCCAAGTTCACAAGATCAACAAAAAGATAGTTTATCATTTCTTGAAATATGAACACTAAACTGGTGTATAACTTGCTTTACAGTAGCAAACATAGAGTGAGCTAGTGCCATTTTGTGAGTGTTGATGTTGCCACTTCAGGACTTGATGAAGAGGTAGGCACTTGATTGAACTGAGGAAGGGCAAAGGACTTGTGAGCAGTAAGTCATGAGGCAGACACTAGTGGAGATCGACCAGAGGAAGCAAGAGAACTTATAGATCCCATTATGTAAATTGCCTCGGAGGAGGATTGTGCTTGTTGCAAGGTCCTTCAAAACACATAAAAGAGGGTGAAATTCGACGAATACATTATTGTCTTGGGCAAATTTATCGACACTAAGTACATTTTTGGTCATAAGAGGGACATGAAGCAAGTGGCTTAAATAAAGCATGCGAGATGAGAAATTTGAAAGAAAACGAGAGGAGCCAACATGAGATATCTCCAAACATGTTCCATTACCCAGTTGAACTGTACCTCTGCCAGAGTATTCAGATCCAAGAGAAAGGTTGGCCAAGTCATTGGTGACGTGATGAGACGTGCCAGAGTCCGGGAACCACCATTCATCACTGTGGGCATCGGGTTTAGTCATGGCAACAACTGCGCATGGTTGAGTTTGTGTCATATGAGGATGTTGTTGAAGGGAAAGCGAGGGGGGCTGTTGAGGAATGAAATCTTTATCAAACCGATATTAGCATTTTTTGGCAACGTGCCCGGAGTACCCACATATTTGACATATATGGCGAGTGGAACTAGTGTTCCATGACTTGCGGCCACTACTATTGCGACCACAACCACAACCTCGATATGAAGAGTTTGAAGTCTGAAACTGATGCATTTTTTGGACTGGCATGGTGGTGAGATGGGTAATAGGTGTAGTGTCATCCATGGGTGAGGAATACGAACCAATCCTCCCTTCATGGGATAAAAGCAAGGCACTAACATCAGAGAGGGATATGACCTCCATACGGGAAGTCACATGAACCACCACAGAGTCATATTTAGCTCCGACTCTGGCAAGAATATAAAGCACTCGATCTTCATTGGGTAGAGGATGACCACAAGCAGCAAGAAAATCAATGTATGACTTCAGTTTGTTGAGATAATCATTCATACTCAAGCTCCCTTTCTTAAGGGTTTGCAATTGTAACTTGTCTTGCATAACACAAGCTTTGGAATGAGTGGTAAATAACGTAGAGAACCGAGTCCAAATTTGAGCAGAAGTTTGACAACCAATCATTTGCCCTTGAACTCCTTCGACCATTGAGGAGAGCAGGAATGAAAATAATAAGTGGTCCCGGCGACACCATGTTACATAGTGAGGGTTGATAACTTCAGTGGCTATCGGCAACAGTCATGCTGGGTGGGATGGGAGAATTGATATCATTGAGTGATTCAAGACGCAATCCCTTAAAACCAGCAGAACTCGAAGATTCCACAAGAGGTAGTTATCGTCATCCCTTAATACCAGGAAGAAGCTAGGATTTGGATTAACGATGGTCTGGGGACCAGATTTAGCATTTGAGGTGGCTTCCGCCATCGCTGTAGATACCAAGTTAGGAAAATTTAATAGGAGAGAAAACAAGGATTGTGCTGAGAAGAAATATTTTCCATTTAATCAATCTAATTTCAATACACGATCCATCAATATATATTACATTACACACTAATGAAATTGAAATATAAATCAAATCTGTTATATTTGTTACAACCGTGGAGTATTCTACAGCCTTGACGAAGCTGATGACGCCACCTAACTTTGATAAATGATATTCCATCTAAGTAGTTACGCTAACATACTCTGTTTTCATCAAAAAACTATTGCTGCATGTGGGTGGGAGTTCTTGGCCTCAAGGTTGTGGGGTTGAAAATCTTATGGTTCTTTTAGATTGAGGGATTTGAAGGTATGGATTTCAAATCCATGATTTCAAGTTTATTTAATTGTTTGGATGAATTTATGTTGGGTGTCTTTCAAACCCACCAATTTTCTAATTTATGTAGATGTAATGTTAATTATGATGAATTTGAAATACACTCATTTCTTCATCCAAATCAAATCCTATCAATCCAAACACAACCTTAGACAATCATATTTGACCATGGATGAGGTTGTTTATTTGCTAGTTTTACTCGGTTAGATTTCATATTATGAGCTCGATGAATCTTTTGATTATGATTCGCTCGGTTGAATTCTATGGCTCGTGTGACCAATGTAGATTGATTCGATGCTCCATGATAACTCATATGTTTATATTTTATGTTTATATTATATGTGTATATTGTGTTTAGGTTGATTTTGGATTAATGAATTTGATTTGGGGAATAATTTAAGAAATGGAATTCAATGTCATGATATCCGTTTTGGGTCAAATATCATGGTGCTCATGGACCGGATTTGACTGATTTCGGATCTGATCCAATCGATCCAAGGCAGATCAATTTGGAACCGGATCAATCCGGTTCTGGTTCCATGGCCCAAGCCATGGAACCGATCGATCCGTTATCCGGATCGGATACCCGGATTGGACAAGTTCCAATCCGGAACCCGTCCCTTTTTAAATTTTTTTTTTAAAATTTTAACAATGTTTTTACAAATTTCTAAAATTGTAAAATAATACAAGAATTGTGATAAAAATACATATTTTATTGAATATGAAAAGTTTGAGGTAAAATTTACAACATTTGAAATTAATAAAAAGAATTATATTATTCATCATAATTTATTAATATAGTCTTTACAAATCCATCTTCATCTTCAGAACTTTAGTTGCCAAACTCGTCGACTCCTCCTTTTTTTTTATATATTCGTTCAGCATCGAACCAATCTTTGACCAATGTAAGCATGCACAAAGATTCTGCTTTAAGTGAACTTCTATGGTCTACAACGATTCGGCTACAAATTGAGAACGCCAACTCCGATGCAACACTGGATGTTTGATCGCATAAGCGTCTCTAGCCATTTTGGCTAAGGTATGATATTGACTAACGTTTTTTCCACAACTCCAGTACATCAAAATTTTCATATGTTATGAACAGTTGACCCAAGAACAATTGTAACTCGTTGAACGTGGTAGATGCCACTCCGCTTCCTCTCAGCTTCTTTCTGCCAAGACTCCTAAATTAATCCTCCCACTTTTTGACTGGGTATTGTCTTCTTCGTCCTCTCATCTATGTGATGATGATCCTTGTACCTGTTCAGAATTATACAAATCAAACATATGTTGGAGATAATGTCTTATTGACGTCTTTTGATCGTCAATGTCATTCTTCAAAAATTTAGAATAATATTAAAAAAAAAGTACCAAAGGAATGCCTTGACAAGGATCTAAAAGTGATATGCAGTGCACATGCGGTATATTTTCCCAATATTTTTTAAATTTAGCATTAATAAGATGAACAAATTGTGCCAAACCATTATTATTTCTTAATTTAATAAATTTACAAACATATTAAATACAAGAGAAGAAAATAATGAGAAGTAGATTGAGAAACATCGGAAAAACGATAAGTTGTTTCTTTAAAAGTGGATAACAAAGCAATACATTGAGTAACAAAAGACCAATCATAAGGACACAATAAATATTTATCATCACTCTATGGCATTTTATATTATTGTAGACAACAATTAAAGCATCCCGATAAGGTAATATAGATTTTAACATGCGATGCAAAGAATTCCAGTCGAGTTTCTATGGGTGGTGAGAAAAGAGTATACCTAATACCTCGACTTGCACAAGTATATTTCCAATCAAGCTTAATTCGTGATTGGTATATCCAATGACATATTTTTTTAAGTTTTGTAGTGCTACTACATTCGGAATCTTCATAACCAACATTTACAGCTAAGTTAATTTGCATGTATCTAACATGGATAAAAACACCATCAAGTATTGGTTTTAATTGTACTTTAGATCACGTATTGCCATCGTATTATTTGGTGCATTGTCAAGTGTAAAATGAATTTTTTTTTTATCTGTAATTCCATAGAACCTACAAACATTAACAATATATCTAGCAATTAAAGCACCAGTATGTGAAGAATGTACTTCAAACACCAATTATCATCAATCCAATGACAATTAGCAACAAGAAATGAAAGTTGTTAATATTCGTCCAAATATCATTAGTTAAACTAACTCTGTAGTTTATAGACGAAAGAGTCAATTAAAGATTTACGATATGCAACAAAAACATCCATACAATTTCTTCGCATAGTATGTTTAGAAATGTGTCTAAAATCAGGTTGGATAGTAGAAGCAAATGCAACAAACCGTCTTGTTCTGATAAAAATAAACAAGTTCACATCTAATAATAAAACGAACTAGTGAATTACAGTTTATTGCCATTGTTAAAATAAAATTAATGCCAGTTTGATGATTAATTTGAAGTTGTGTTGGTTCCCTACCTATAGATTGTAGAGTAACCTCATCAAAATTATGTTTCTTAACTGAATGTTTCTTAAAAGTCGGTACTTCCGGCGGAACCACCAATTTTATAATTATAAGTCATTTTACATATTTTACAAACAACAGCAGATTCGTTCATACCTGGTTTTATAACCACGTCGAAATGACCCCAAACCTTGCTTCTTTTGGGATGGTTACTCAGGTGATTCGTAGCGGTAGTAGTTGCGGATAACCCACCTTTCGCCGGATTTTGGGGCGCGTCATATTCTACAACATGTTCCGTTTTTTCAACATCGTAAGCATCATCGAACTCGGTAAAATAATCACAATTCTCTTGTACTACAGGTGGAATTGAAGGAGCGCGACCACCACGATCACAAGTAGAAGAAGATACCATCATAATATTGAAAATAATTTAATATTAACAAAACTAGTAATAATATGATCATAAGCAACTGATAATAAAATTACGAGAAAATAATTTTATGAAATTGGATGATAGAGTGTGAATGTTTGGAAGTTAGATGAAATTGGATGATAAAATGAGAGAGTATGAATGCTTGGAAGTTGTATGAAATTGGTTAGAAATGATGGAGCATTTACAAGAGAATTTTTTTTTTATATATATTTTTTAAATAAAAAATTTAGCCGTTGGGTGGCCAACGGCTCTAAAAATTACAGCGGTTGCCCAACGACTTTAAAAATTATCGGTTTCGGAACCAGAACTTGTATGAACCGATTCCGATCCAACAGAACCAATCCGATCCGGTTTTCTCCGGATCGAATAACGGTTTGGAATCGGATTAACTGGTTCCGATTTCGAACCGGTTCCAACCAGTTCGGTTCTGTTCCAGATCCGATTAATCTCGTCCGATAAGCACATTGAGTCAAAAACCACAAATACTATGAAAACGTTTAAATTGATATAGATGGATTTGAAATTCTAGTTGGGGATTTCATAATAAAATAAATATTAACATATATTTTTGTTCTTTTTTCCCACTAAAATTTTCCTTGTTCAATATCATTATTAAAATATTAATAATTTTCAAAGCATATTATTTAAACAAGTTAACAAATAACATGGATTAATGCTAATGTTTAATTCTCTTAAATAAAACAAAAAATATATGTTATGTTATAAAAAAAAACGCTTAAAAATACTTATGCAAAACTGTAGGATCGAGCGCTTACCGCTTTACCAATAACTATAGTTAAGGGTAATGGCGCAGCATCAATCTTTTCAACCATACACTCGCACAAGCGCCACGTGTTCGACCGATCACAAAGTAGAGGCAATATTGAACCCCAATAATCCCTCCCCCAATAATTGCACTCTCTGCAACTCATGGGAATCGAACACACGACCTTGACTCTGATACCAATTGTAGGATCGAGCGCTTACCTCTTTACCAATAACTATAGTTAAGGGTAATGGCGCAACATCAATCTTTTCAACCATACACTCGCACAAGCGCCACGTGTTCGACCGATCACAAAGCAGGGGCAATTGTTGAACCCCAACAAAAACTCTTAAATAAAACAAATATGAAGGGTCCTTTTGAATATATTTACTTATTTGGATGTATTTAATTATAAAATTAATTTGAAATCCACCTTCTATATATTTAGCTAAATGTATTATAAAAATGATATATTTTAAAGAGGATCCAAAACGGGTGTTATTTGAAATTTAAATTTGCAATCTATTTTAAGTCAAACTTTTCATATAAATTTAATCTAATCGTAAAGGCAAGTTAAAATTATTTACGGCTACATTATTTCAAATTTCCATACAATGGAACATTTATTTTTAGAGGGGGAGATGCTAAATATTTTTCCGCATACTGCGTGACTCAAACTCGAGTCTCTCCAAAGTGAATGTACACTCTTACTAACTGGACTAGGCCCATGAGTTCCATCCATTTCTTAGTAAAGATAGGTAGATAAATTTAAAATATATAAAATAGGTTAAATATAAAAAAATTCAAAATATTGTTTGGGCAAAAACTTTCAAACATCCTGAAAAATTTAACACTGGAACATGTTGCATCAAAACGCTTCTGTTTTTGCACATCCAACACACACATCCCCGTACATTATATATTTGTAAAGTTCCAAGAACAATGACAAAAAAGTTCATGTGCGTGGGTGTGCGTCTCTTTTTCTTATTACGAAACTTTCTTTGATCAATATTATTGTGATACAGAGAGTTCAAAAGCTGTAGCATTGGAGATGTGCAAAGCAGAAGAAGAGAGTAGTTTTCGAAGCAGTAAAGGAAGAATTGGAAATCTTAGAAACTCAATACCCAAAAAAGTTTCACTACCTCAAAATGACCTCATAGCTTTAATCTCAAATTTTGAGTCTCAATCTATGCTCCTTAATTTAAAGGATCCCATTCCGCTGGTTCAGTGGTTCGCTCTCCTCAACACCACTGTAATTTCTCTTTTTCTCCTTCTCCACCTTCAAAGTATCCGATGATATGAATTGATTTTCTTCGTTTTTCTATTTGCATACATAGAGTCGTCATTGAGGAGCTGCAGAAAGAAGAACAAGAGATCATCAGATAATGATGATGGGATTAACAAATATGTCTGCAAAAAAAGGAGAAGCAAGGCTGATGGAGCTCTTATGAGAGCACAAGAATGTCTCAAGAAGATCCCAAATTTCAAAATCAGTTTATGATTCGAACAAAAGATAAGATGGTTTGCATAAGATCTTGGTAACAAATATCCAACAAGTGGTGCTCAAGGAATCCAGTGTCCTAAACTGGGTGAGTCACCAACTTTAAGCTACTCAAATATTGAAGGGTTGAAACATCAAAAGGGTGCATGGTGATATACCGATATGTGATCACACATTACAATCAAATCAAGTAAAGAGATCTCTCTTTACTTCTCATGATCAGTGAAGTTGGTTTTTTTATTTTGGAATCTCAACAATGAGATCAACTAGTTGAAAATATGGCTACTGCTATTTGGGATATGCTGACAAAGCCTAGTCAAATTAAATTTGGTTCCTCCAGAATTGGCCTCCTATCATCCTTTCTTTGTTACAAAGAAAACATAAATAATACAACCATTAAAGTGCACCAAGTAACACAATTTATTAATTTGAGTTCAGAACTAATTTATCAGTTCATTCTCAAGGTCCTCCATCACCGAGATATAGCTCTAACATGAATCACCCATAGACTTTTATTCCTTACTTAAAAGACTAGCCATTTCAGTTGTATTAATAATGACCAGGAAAGGGAAATGAGTAGAGACATAGTTACCTCTTGCTTCAACTCCATATAAATGTTTAAGCTACTGCTGAAATCATAACCAGCAAGAACACAAGACATGTTATCTCAAATTGATATCTCGGTGCATTCCCACCTTCTTGCTAAAAATTCAGCACACAGTTTTGCTCTGTGGATAATGTTTCGCACACAATTCAGCTGTATATATAAGACAATCAATTTTCCTGCTAAGTTTTACTCCATTTTATCACCGTGAATCATTTTTCATTTCTTCCACTCCATCCCCTTCTCCAAATTCCACACTGTTAATCTCGTGATCATCTTCATTCCATCCACGGCGCCCCTTTGCAACAAGATCAAGAAGTTTCCTTCGAATATCATAAACGGGGTTTGGCTCAATCAGGCATCCCCTCTCATACGCCTCCCTCAAGAACGCCGTGTGCCTTTTACCTTTGGTCGATAGATAGAACATCCCGGGATGATCAAGGAACAAATCCCTGATATTCAAATCAATTCCAAACCACTTCCTAAAATGGCTAATCTTCTCCACTTCCACCATCTTCTCCAACGTCAAGCTCAAGAATTCATGCACAATCCCCACGGCCCTCTTTTCCATTTTCACACTCTTCTGCATTTCTTTGAACCCCATTTCCTCATAAGGACCGATATAAGGCAATCTCTGCCATTCCTTAACTTTGGCCTTAAAATCCTTCTTCAATCGCATCCCGGACGGAAACCCATGCTTGAAACTGTACCTCAACTCAGCCCTATCCACATGACAGTCCTCTTTACAACACTCCACAATCCTCCAATTCTCAACAGCAGGAACTAGACATTCATCAATCATCTTATGCGCATTAAGTACCAAGACATGGGTACTCGGCTCGTTACCATCTTTAAGCGAAAAAAGGTCAGAATTCCTCGAAATGATGGAGTCCTCAAAGTCATCTGGGAGACCCAGCTCTCTCCAGACCCTAAAAATCGCTCGAAGCGGCAGCGTTTTGGTCAATGACATGGAGAGAAGCTTCACCAACCGGGTGACAGCAAGCGGCATTGATCTCTCAATAGAATCGGATTCTAGACGAACGAGGTGGAATGCAGCAGGCGTGATAGTGCAGAAAGGTTGGAGCTTTGTAGGGTGGTTGAAAATGCGAAAGATGCGGGGATATTTTCGGAGGAAAGCTGCAGGACCACGGTTGAGATGGAGGGTTTGGGAGAGACGGTGGAGAAAGTCAAGGGAGACGGAGGGCGGGGTAGAGGTTGAGGAGAGAATGAGGTCTTGTATGGAGACTATTTTGAGTAGGTTCTTGTAATTGTCCATGAGCTTCTCGAAGGTGGGGTCTCGGTGCCTCGAGGCTACATACTGCGCTGAGGTGGTTTTGGTGCGGTAAAGGAGGAGAAAATTGGCGGCGGCGGCCGCGATGGTTTTATGGCGGAGCGTTCTGATGATTTGAGTGGCCATATTTTTGGCTGATTGGGACAAGAATCTATGCTTCTAGCAAGGTTCTACCTTCCTTTAAAATCATATATTTTTACAATAATAATTTCTAATAAAATGAAAAATAAAATATTAAAGTTACAAATCATGTTACTAAACTTGTTATTATTTCATTATATCAACATTTTGCACGTAGTCAGACTCAAACCCGAGCAACCAAACGGCGCATCTTCTCTATTACTTCCGACCAGACGCGGTTGCATAGCTTTTTCCAACGTTGATTAGGTCGTGGAGGTGTCATGGTTTGGGGCCTCTTTCCCGTCGACCCACTGCCAGGTATTATCCCACATACCATTAACTCATATGGTTTTGCTTGAGGAATTTTGTCGAACAATTCGCCTTCGTTGCGTAAATAGCTAAGTTTGGTCCACAGTTACTACATCAAGCATCTCTTCTGGAAAGGAAGAAAATAAATAATCGCAAATAAATGCTCTATGCAGAATGATTTATAATATTTGTAAATATTATAATGTTTGCGTAAGGTAACTAAAAAATATATGTACTTTTTATTTTGTAAAGAGTAGTCGAAGTTGTTATGTTTATAGCTTCGTAGTTTGTATTGTGTTAATTAAATGTTTTTAAAGGGAATTTCTGTTCTTGTGATAAAAATAAAACCAGATACCTTTTTTTAAAAACCAAGTGTTTTTTTTTTTTAATTTGAGAAAAATATTAAATAACTTTTCTTTCTTTCTCATAATATAGTTTTTTTTGTCGAAGGGCAGAATTCTAATTATGCTTCAACTTTACGGAATGTGGCAGGTGAAAATCAGTATCATATTTTCAGCAAAGGAACATACAAAGTGGGTCGAAAAGGTACCTGGCATTATGATTTTGGAAAGATTATATTTTGTTAGGCCCTTGAATGGGTTAATTTGATTTTCCAATTCAGAATCTGGATTACTCATAGTTCAAAATGACACCAATCAAACATTAAGTTTTAGTTATGATAATGATTCTGCGGCCAAGAACACCATCATGTTTTTTGAGTTCATCTACTGGGTTATGTAGGAAGATGTTTAGGTTTTAGTGAAGTTATTCAAGAATTGTGGATTATGTGCAAGTCAAAGGGAAATTAGAGGGCAAAAACAGCTAAAAAGAGATTCAGCTTGAAGAATATTTTATTAGTTTCAATTTTATAAAAAAGAAACATCACAAGCAAGTCATTTTCTTTCTGGATCTAGACTCTAGATTTTATGCAATGCATCAGAGTGTTGGAAAGCTCATTAATCTTGGAGCACCTGGTGGTTCAATTCAAATAGAAAATGTTGTGAAGTCAAAATCTTCTTTATTGATCTTTTGTTAGGGTTCTACGTTGAGCTTTATGTTTGGATTTTTCGACTAATTCATATACTTAGTTTAAAATATTTTAGATTTAGAAGAACTGGTGTCATTTTAGGCCCAGTTATGAGAGCGCGTTCTTGTGTGATAGAAACTACTCTTTTTCTTTTTTCTGAGAGAATAGTGTATCTGCCGAGACAAATTTTAGAGATTGTTCTCATTTGAGATGTGGATTTACTTAGTTTTAGTTGCTCATACATTGCTATTGCTCGGCTAGTTGTCATGTATTTTCTTTTTGGGATTAAACTGGAGCTCCCTATAAGGATTGTCTGCTTTTCAGTTTAATTTTTTGTCAACAAATTAAGTTCTCTCATGAGCATTTGCAATTGTACTTGTAAAACTATTTTTTAGGATGTGATATAATCATTGACAAAGATAAAGGAGTTTCAAGGATCCATGCAGAAATTATTGTTGATGAAATGATCTGCATGGATCGTTTAGAGAAGAAAGCTTCAAAGATTTCCTCCAAAGTGCGGATAAGAGATTGCTCCAAGTATGGGACCTTTATTAACAAGAATCTGGATTTGAAGGAAAGTGTTCATGAATTTCCCAATAAAGAAGTATTGCTGAAGGATGGGGACCTGGTTTCATTTGGAACTGGCAATGCAACCTATAGGTCCCAAGTTTTCCCAGCATTTTCCCCTTGATCTATTGTATTTGATTATTTATTCTCTTCATCTTACCATCATTGCTGCTTGGTCTAAATTTTATAAAAGTAAAACATCGTTCGTTGTTGGTCATATGGCAGGTTTTCTTTTGTTCCCCTCGTATTTTTCAAGTGGTCATCTAAGCCTTCAGAGATGAAACAGTTGGAAGAGAAGATATCATTGATTGGTCAGTGATTTTTTGAATCACGTTATGTTTACTGAGAATATTGCCTTGAGTTGCATATAAATATTGTGAACGTGAATCATTATAATATCGTATGGTAATATTCGTTTATGGTTTGTGTTTTTCGTCTCTATTGATCCCAGTAAAGGTTCACAAAACCTGTTATACATGTTTTCAAAAAGGTTTGAAAATATCACTGATTCACAAAAATCAGTGAAGTAATCTCGCATCCTACTGTTAACTGAGAAGGCCATATGCTTCACCTAACTCAGCATTCATATAGCTGTCTGCAGTTATATTTGGATATTAAATTTCATGGATGGTTAAATGTGATTATATGAGGATTCATGGATAGACAATGAGTATTTCTATTCCAGGAAAGGAACAAATGTTTGATAAGGAACTAGAAAAGAATTCTATCACAAGGGGAGGTGTGTGGTCGGAGAACTTATCGACTTTTCAGTTTTGCTTCACACATTGGGACAGAACATCAATAATCACCGACTAAACCGAACATTTTTTGCTTACTGATTTTGCTAGTTTCTTTTTGTCCTTAAATAATTTTCTTTTTAAAAAGTGACTAGTTTTTGCAACGTTACCATTATAAACCACCACATTAGGGCTGCCTTTGGATGGAAAGATTTTATTTCATAAAGGATTTGGAAGAATTGATTTAAAATGAAAACAATAATTGGGATTGAAATGTCTAGTTAATGGTAATTCAGAATTAAATTAAGGGATTTAAAATCCGTGGATTTTAAAATTATCTTAACAATTTGTGTGGATTTCTAAATCCTTCCATCCGAGTGCAACCTAAGAGAATTATGTAATCATATCCAATTGTTTCAGTCTTAATCATCATCTTCACCATCTGCTAACCCAAACAAGTATCGAGGTATTCTGCATAAGTTATCTCTTCACTCTCTGTCTCTTCTATGGTGTTAATGTTTTGAAATTTATTATTAATAAATTCTTCATTCAGGCGCGCGTATCAGTCAAAATTGGACTTTTCAATGCACCCATGTGGTAGTCGATGACTCTACCCCTATCACACATCAGATTATTGATGCTGTAATGGCTAAAAAAAACATTGTCCAATGTAGTTGGATAGAGGTACGATCACATCCTTCCTAGAGTTGATGTGTGCCATTTGCATTTCAAAATTAATATCTTAAAATTGATGAGCTTTTGGATTCAGTTAATTGCAGGAAAAACTATTTGCTCCGAAATACCCAGCTCCCTCTCGTAAGCATTGCATTGAGTTTCATTCCTTGTGCACTACTGACAATAAGCATAATGTGGTTGAAGATACATTTTAAGCAACCTAACACATCCATGGCCTAAATTTATTAGTTACTCTCCAAGTTTAATGTTGGAAGGGATACACGTCAAAGTTACAGACCCTCGATCTCGAGAACAATGTCTGAGAGGATACACTTTTCTGCTGGAATCTTCACAGAAGGTGACAGCTCTGGACACTTCACAGTAGTTTTTTCCAAGTAGCAGTTGGTTTCCATTTTCTTTTATGTACCATCTAATGAAACAAAACCAGTAATACGTTCATATCATTGGATGAAGAAGTGTGCATTTTAGTAAGTGCATTAGGAGTTACCGAGTGAAAGGCAGTACATAGACATATTGACATTTATATGCATAGTGGTAAGTTATATTCTAGTACATCCCTCCACATGATGAATTAGTGGTAAGTTATATTCTAGTACATCCCTCCACATGATGAATCCAAAATTTGTTTTATATTGATATGTGTTGTTATTTGACTCAATACAAGGGCCGAGGGGCCTTTTCTCAAAACTTGTTTTATGTTTTGAATGTGAGATTCATTTTAAAATACTGCGCCAATATGTTTGCCGAGGCGCAAGTTCATATCATCTTATTTTTCAATTTTAGAATTTTTCTCATAATTCTCATGGAAGGACAAACCCTACGGGCTTTTTTCGTTTACATGACCACCGTCACATATATAGCAGCGTGACAGCTGTTATTAAAAATTCAGTAAAGGTCTTTGATTTCTTTTTTACCTATCTCAGCCTCTACCATTTATGCTAATTTTGTGCTTAACACTTCATTTCCTTTTTGTATTTTCTGTATTCTTTGAAGTATAAATTCAAGGAAAAGCTGCAGTTGTTATTGGACATGGGTGGTGCAGAAGTAGTCCTCATCGAAACTTTAGATGATCTCAAGGTATACATCAATGTTTTCTCGTTCTTCTTTATTGCTCGTCAGTAAACCATGTTAAGTAGGAGTAATTCAGAATTGAATTACGTTCCTCTCGCAGATCCCATGACACTGCTGATTTAAGAAAGTGATCAAATATTCTACAACATTACCTTCTGTTTTTCGAAATCTTGCTCTCTTGCTTTGCATCATTTAGTTTACAGTGGAACGTGCAGTAGTCGCCTAAAACCTCCATTTTGTTTATGGAAACTCCATTATTTTCTTTAAGAACCATAAGTACTAGTTTAGAGAGGCATTCTTTGTCTGTAAGTGGGTGTATCGTTCTATAAAAGTTAGTTGAATTTCCTTTTCATTACTTAAGTGGATGTGTTCTTTGCAGAGTTTAGGAGAAAAGACAGGCCACATGGTGTGCGTAATTCCAACTGGATCAACAAACACAAGGAGTTTTCATAACTTAAGTTCTGTGCCTAGTGTGAAAGAGTTAGAACTGGTTTCAGCTGTTTTTTCTGGGCATCTCGATCCTTCAATGATTATATCAGCGCCTGGTAAGTATTTTGCTCTATTAGAATGCTAATATTTCTTTATTAGTAGAATGAAACTGGTTTGTTGTTTTGGAGCTTTGTTGTGCAACAGTTTAGAGCTTTGTTGTGCAACAGTTTACAAAGGGGCTGTGCATTTAAATTAGGTTGTTTGTGCAACCATGTCTAATGAATGGCTATCAAGGATTGGAGAACTGCAATTTTAAAATAATGTAGGATGTTATTAGAGTCTCAAGAGTATTGCAACCATACCCTTGGACCAAAAGATACATCTACATTTAAGCCTGTTTTGAGTTCAACTAGGCATGTTGGGCTGTTTCAGCTTCAATGCTTCATTATTTTCTCAAGAATGTCTTAGCTTTGTGCAACTTGACTTTACTCGACTACTAGCTGCTTTGAGTTCACCAAGTCACACCTTTAGATAGTATGCTGGACTTTTATTGTGGTCCCTGATCTTTCTTTTGTCGGTGATGAGGACTTGAGCCTCTCTTCTAAAGAAGCTAGGAAATTTTTAGATTCACAAACCTATCGAGAATATATCAATATATCTATCAGTAAGAGTCTCATCTTTTGGTTTAGGGTCAAGCATCCTTGTCCTGATTTTTTATTGTGAGACAAAGTGTTGAAATAAGCTGAAAAACACATGATTTTCGCATTTTGAAAGAGCTACTTGGATGCTCATAAGGTGGAGAAAGTTAATTCTCATATTGTATTTATGCAGTGCTGGTCACATCTTCATGCTCCACAGATGAGACAGTTGTGGCAGATTCTGACGTAGACTTGGAAACTGCCACATCTATCCGCAAATCCGCTGTAGTTGATTTGATAGAGTCTGCTGATAATTCAAGCGAAGAAAAGATAGCAATCCACAATGTGGAATTAGCTGAAAGTGATAGCCAAGCAGGACATGCCATTCATACTGTAGAATCTTTTGGGCATAACAGTGGTCAGAATACAGCCGTGGTCAAATTCATTGACCATGAAAGCCAAGGATTTGTACCTTCTACTCGTGATACTGTTCATCCTGATAATTCGTACTCTAGTGCTGCCAAGTTCAATACCGTTGGTGCCACCTTTTCAAGGGATGGAAATGATGGTGATGCTTCGAGACTGACCAAGAGTGAGAATCTTGATATTATATATAGCCAAGATCTAATTGTTAGAGAGTATACACCACTATCTCGTCATTCTTCAACTGATGGTTTAGCAATAAACTTCAAACGCTTCAGGAAGGTATTGGATACAAGTCTTAGATTGATGTTCGATCTTTGTTGTTTCTGTTAATCCAAATTTGTTTCTGTTAATCCAAATTTGTTTGGCAGTTCCCAAACCATAACACATTTATCTTTTATTTTCTTCTTTTCTCCTTTGCCACATTATTTTTAGGAACACTTCCACACGTAGGTGCACACAAAAACTTAATAGTACTTGATCTCTTGAACTGCAATTCAATGTATGTCGAAAAACTTTGGTTTCTCTCTCATATATGGTTGTTTGAATTCAACATGTTTTGGCTAATGTTTCCTCGTATATATTTTAAATTCTTGGTTTCTTATTTTATATCCTTATGGTCTGAACTTTAGACGGATGTCCCATCGGGGAACAGCTTCAACAACCTCGTTCCATTTGCAAAGTATCCATATCAGTATGCTTCATTTCCATGCTTCCGTTCTGCTTCTCTAGTCCTTTCTAAAGTTAAATCATGAATACTAAGAAGTTCAATTTTTTTAGCGAGGCTGACTATGGGAATGAGGATGTGGCAGAATCTATAAAATCGGAGAAAAAGCGCAAACAGATGGAAGCTATTGCGGAGGACTTATTTAACTATGAAAAGGTATGTGGACGACATAAAACATCATAAAAATTTACATGTGGAAAATATTTACCATCCTTGATATGTTCAGGGTAGAAAACGCGGCGGCGCAGCTGCTGCACTTCGTGGAGTTTTTACGCATAATTAATTGAGGTATTATATCAAGACCTTGAATGTGCAAATGTGGTAGATATTTTTTCATGTGTGCTTGAGTTAAAAAAAGTCTTTACTCATCTCTAAATGTTTAAAATCTGGTTAAATATTATGCTTGTTTTGAAGCTAGTCAATGAGGAATTGAGGAGTATCTCTTGTGAAGAGAAAAATGATGCCAATACGAACATCTTGTCCTTGTGGTACTTTTATTGGGCAATCTGCTTACGCCGTGAACTCTCAGTTGATCTTGCTTATTTTATGTAAGCTTGCAGCATGCTCTTTGTATGATATGTTTAGTGCAAGTTAATTTTTTGAAGAATTTTTTATGACTCATTGTATTAAACAAGAAATTTTGAGAGGAAACGATCATATGATTCTTCTCCTGTCGGAAAACCTGCATGGAAATAGATGCAGAGCCAATGGTTGTACAATATAATTAAGTTGTGTGTATTGATCTGATATGTAACATTTATCCTTGCTCATATTTTAGAATTTAGTGATATATGAAATATTTTAAAATTTTAAGATATATGATACTAAAATATAATACAGAGATATAGTATTTTTGTGGATATTAACGATTCTGGTGGAAGATATAAAAATAATTTTTTTTACAAAAACCAAAATAAAAATAATATAACAATATAATTTTAATTTAAAAATAATAATTATTTTCTGCAAGTAAAACAAACTGCCACTTTCATTTTGCATACTTTATATAAATCTTTCATCTTTGCTTGCTCTCCCCTCTCAAATACAATGGCCGATCGTCAAAGAATCCCATCCACTCCAAGATTCCAACGCGGTTGCGCGCACAGTCCCATAAAGCCACCACCCCCCGCTGGTGTCCAGAGGTTCTTTCCGGTCCGAGTGGTGATCCCGAGAGGCAATCTCCGCCACACAATCACTTATTATTCGACCCTCCACTTAAATCTGCCCCGAGTAACAATTTAGTCAACCCTTCAACCCATTGTTCTTTTCTATCAATTACGAATTGATCAATTGTAGGACTGACAATTATAAGTGAGAAAATAAAAGATAAGGCTAAGCTCTACACAATATTTAGCTAGCAAGAACATTTAACAATCTGTGCAAATGATACAATCAATGCAAATTGTTTGAACTAGGCATTATGCAAAGAAACAATTAGTTGAAAATGATAATTTTTAACTAGAAAACAAATGGTGAAACTAAGCATATAGAGCATCAAGTTGCGAGTTTGCAACCATTAAAACTACGCAATAGGCCATAAATATCCCACGTTTAGGTTGCAGCAGCAGCTGCCTTTTGAGCTCCTCTTGATCCAATCCTACCACGGCCAATCCCAGACCGTTGATTATCAAACTCCCTCTTCTTCGAGCTTGTTCCTTTACCAGAATCATTAAAACCTCGGCCCAAATCAGACACGACATGCCTCACTTCATGCTGTCTCTTAACCGACCTTGAAGTTGCACAACAATCAGTAGAGTCAACCGAATTAGGCTCCCAACTAGAAGGAGATATCCAGTTTTGCTGACCGCCCACAAAGCTGTTGCTACCCGAGGATTCTTGCTCTTCAAATTCGTCTACACCTACTGTTCCTCTCCCTACTGTCACATACTTATGAAAGGTAGGATCCATCAAATCATTATTAACTACAACCTCAGATTCCATGAGAGGGCTCCCTCTTGAAATTGGCTTGTTGGTTTCATTGCTTTTACTGAATTGCTCAGTCACAGGATTTCTTTGTCGATCCTCGGAGAAGGTATTGGAGAGATTGGAACTGGTGGTGGAGTTGAGATCAGCGACTGCTTCAAGAATAGAGCAGGCTTTAGTCACACAAAGAGGTAGTGAAAAGCCCACTGGAGGGGCGTTCTTTTGGTGGAAATTTTGGATGTCTTCTAGCAATAGTGAGGTGTAGGATGATGCAACAGGATTTGATAATATTTCGGGGTTGACGTCTAGTTCTCTGGATAAACGAGACGACCTACTTCTAATCACCGAATGGACAGGTTGAAGACCCTCGGTTGCGGAAGTAATCACATTCACCTGTGTTTCGTTTTTGGTTTTGCAGTTTGAATTCGTCGGGTTGCCGCATCTCAACTTGTTCTCGGCTGCCCCTTGCACAATTTGGTTGGTTTCAGCATTTTGCTTCCGTAGAGGAGTCTGCGAGATGGAGTTACAGAAATACATCACAACATATTTCCCAAGATTTGTTATGTTAATTGCTTTGTTTATCAACTTCAACGTTCTCATATAGTTGTAAAAGTCTTGTCTAGCCTAAGTCCGTTTCAAGAAACACGTTCAACAGACACAGGTACATAATTAGAGTGAGCTAAATGCAAAACAGTTTCAAATGATAAAACAAAGCTCACCTGCAAGATAATGTTTGTGTCAATCTCACCAAGGGGATTTCTCCTGTAAGGGGAAATTTCCGCCTTCCTTGAATTGCTTCGGCTAAGTGGCAAGGGCTGCTGAACTTGTCCGGGATTCACATTCTGATTCTCGTTTGAAGCCTTTACTCTTGCAGGGGATTGGGTACGGGGAGATGATGCGGTTCTTGAAGCCACTGCCCCATCCCCACCAGCATTTCTCTTCACTTGAATCCTTTTGACGGCCATACCTAAATCAAGCTCAGCACATCCAGTAGCACTCTTATCAATGGCAGGTATGGAGACCATCTTAGCCGGCTTGGAACCAGAAATGGCAGGGCATGAATTAGTCCCCACGGCAGGAGCAGGAGATTCAGATCTCCGACCAGGAGATCTGCTCACCCGCCTTTCTCTCTCTCTACTTGGTGTCCTCCGCCGGCCACTAGGCTGACGGTTCCGGTGTCGGTGGCGACGGTTCTCACTCCCCGGACCTGCCACACCATCACGCTCATCTCCATCAACAGCAGTCTCAGTGTCGAAATCAAAACTTCTCTTCGATCCAGAGTACTTCTTGCCACAGCTTTCCTTCCCCGTGGAGGAGCTCCGGCTTAGCCTTCCGCAATGTATCAAAATGGCGTCCAACTCTTCCTTTGTACAACTGGAAGTCCTCACCCCTCCTCCTCCCATAATCTCGACACCATTACCCACACCAGAATTACCGCTCCCACTACGACACTTTTCACCCGATTCTTCACCCTTCTCTACATCTCGCTTCCCTGCTTCATCCCTCTGTAAAGATCCATCATGGCTTTTCCTATGTTTGATGATGAAAATTTCTTTCTTCACCGTTTCTTCTTCTGCCTTGTTCTTCTCCAATTGGGTATTAGATTTGAGCCTTTCAGGTTGGTTTGGATGCGCGGTAGAGGACGAAGAAGACGAGGAAACACAAGCGCTCTTCTTGCTTAAACAACTTCCCATTTTTTCACAGATGTGTGGGGTGAAGAACGACAATATTATTCACCAAAAACAGAGTAGGCAACAGTCGGGAACGGGAGATTAAACGTTTGGGAAAGAATGGAAAAGGGAGAAAAGGGGGTACCTTGTTCAAGAAATCGATTAAATCCAACTTATCGTGGAGAGAGAGCGAATTCAAATTTTGACAGAGGGGAGAGCGAGCGGGTGACAATATAACCGTTATATTTAAATTATGTCTTTTTTCTGTCCAAAACATATTTAATTTAGGACCACATCATTCCTACCCTTCTGTACACCACGTGACTCAGATTTCTTTTACCACAATGTTTTCTTTCCTCTTTCAAATTTTGTTTCAAACTATATGATTTTGTATTTAAAAATTCATAAATTATTATTAATTACTACATGATCTTCATTAGACCTGATCATGGTTCAGAACCACAGATAGACGGTTCAAAACCACTGGTTTGACTGTTCCAAAACCTCGACTTTTAACATTAACATGCATTGATGGTTCCAGTTTCGTTCCGGTTAACAACAGTTACGGTTACAGTTTGACCATTATTTTTAAAAAAAATGTAAAAATATTATTACAATTTGAAAAGAAATGTAAATAATATTTGGATGTGTTTTCTTGATGGATTAATCATAAAATAACGTAAAATAAGTTCAAGATCTAATAATCAAAATGTGTAAATATATTTGTTTCATTAATATATATAAATACACTTTATTTAGATCAACAATGTTCTTATACCTTAGTGGTTGAAGTTAATATTCAAGTTGGAGGTCATGAGTTCAAATCTACATCATAACATAATTTAAAAATGAAAAAAAATTAAAATAAACCATTGAACCACCGACGGTTCATGGGTTAGAAAATTATGACCCGATTAACCGACCCGTTTACCATTGACCCTTGCTCGGGTCTGTCCCTCATCGCGTCAACTATTTATCATTCAAATTCTGAAATTCGATAAACAAGAAACATTGCTCCACAAATTTTATTAGCAAAAGAAATTAAATCTTTTTTGGATTCTATGTAACGAACTAGGTATGCTTTTGCTATAACTGGAGCTGTCAAAATGGATAAGGCTCGTTTTTGCTATAATTATAGCTGTCAAAATGGGTCAAATCGGCGCCAACCCGCCAATAAGCGGGTTGGGCTAGAATATTTTGGGCCCGTCTGGCCCAAACGGGCCGCGGGTTGGCCCCATTTATTATTTTTTTTTAAAAAAAAAAATTGTCATTTCTTTTTTTAGGCTAAATTCATAAATAGGAACTCAATATCACACTGAAGCATCCAATCTACTATATAATCACTTGGTCTTGCTTGAATGTTACAACATGTATTTCAAAATTGAATCAAATACTGATTCTCTAGTCAAGTATTTTTAGTAATATGGTTAAAATCTAGATAAAACCTGAAGCAAGTTCCAGTATTCTTCTAGCACAAGTTCCAAGTTCGGCAAGTTCAAAATGGGTCAGCCTGTTGCGGGTTGGGTTGGGGTTTACCCAACCAACCTAGACCCGTTTGGGCTCATGGGTTGGACGAGCCAGCTTATTTGGGTCGGGCTAACCTGTTTTGACAGGTCTAGCTATAACCAACAATTATTATCTTCATCATTTATAATAACTTTTCACTAAATCTCGAATATTAGAATTCCATAATTTTCCCATCTTATTTTATTCGACGGTTTACCTATCTGGCACTAAAATTTGAATTCTATATTTAGTACACGTGGATAGCTTTTTGAATTAAGTTTCATATTGAATGTTACTCATCCTTTATATCATATTGAATGTGATACTATATCTATACAATTAATACCGAATCTATTTGGCATCGTGTTTTGAAATAGTTAGCAAAGCAATAAATATATTAAAGGTGTTGAGTATATTTGAACTCAATTCGAGTTTGATAATTTTGGATATGAACCAATTAATGATCAAGTCAAAAAAAATTGCGAGTCAGTTCAAGTGATTTATATGCCTAAAAAGAGGGTTGTACACGACATGAAATAAGTCCTTAGATGCATCAAAATATGTGTGAATCATGGGATACACTAGAAAATATCGACATAATAGCCACCAAAGTAGATATATATTGACTTTGTTAAGGGATGGAAATGGACATGCATACATAATCTAGTTTCTTTTATTTTGAGTAAATGATACTACCACTGAACTACTTGGTCACACAAGCAAAAGAGTTTCAACTACACTTGAGCACAAAATGACATACATGCAAACAGTAGTATCATCTTCCTCAAGCAGATCCTTGATTATTGAGTGAATAAATGCAAGCCGAACACGAAACTGTGCAAATCATAAGCCCCAGGACAGCCACACGGAGAAATTATCACTTGTCATCATGGAAAAAATGAGAGAGATGCTTATACAAACATGTATGAATGATATAACGAAGTGTAACTTATAATTGGCATCATAGTTCTTAATGACGCACGCCACACTAAGGCACACAAGTGCCTTGGAGCCTATAGAGGCACACACTGATCCACTTCGCTAAAGGATAGTGCCCAGACGAGGACTGCGCCTCTCTGCAAGCCATAATGAACGGCCTTTGTGAACTTTTCATGATTAAGATTGACCTGTATGTATATATAAAACTTGAGGACAAAGTTTGGTATACAACCAACAAGGACTTGTGGTCTAGTTCAAATAATATAAACTACGAAATCGATGTCGACGTAAAGTATCACCCAGTAACCACTTAGCTTAAGCTCCACCTTGTTACAAAACAAACACAGTCAGTTTATTGTGATTCCTACTAAAACATCAACAAGAAGTCTATTTCTATCAATAGTAAAGAAAGGACTGGTCTTATTAATTGATCATCAGATTCTAACAAATTGACTTATATCAACCACAAGTCTATTTCTATCAAACTATTAAAGAAAGGACTGGTCTTATTAATTGATCATCAAATTGATTTATTGTATTACATGAACATCACGCACCAACGTTTTTTACGAGTACAAATAATAAGAATCCTAAACAAGAATGTCAAAATAAGAAGAAAAAACCCATTCAAACCTCAATGATGCCTAGCGAGTGGTCGCACCTAATATTCTTTCTCATTTACCACTCTGACCTCGACCTATTTTCTCCTCAAAACAACCAATCTCTTACCAGTTTCTTGCATCAATCACAATATTTTTTTTTGTAATAATATTTGAACTCTGTATATTGATTTTCTTCAAATCCCTTTTAAGATTACAGATTGAATTATATAATTAGTTTGCTATTCTTTTATTCGACTCTAATCCCCTTAGTAATTGACTTATTATATGAATAACCCAAATCCAATTGAGATAAGCTAGCTGGTTGAAAAAAGAGAGACCAAGATTCATGTTCTTTTTTTACTCACAATATGCATATTAAACATAATTGATGTGAAGCATGAAAGAATTTCCAACAAAGATCCGATATGTATTCATAAATAAAGAAAAGATACATCTTCATATTTGAAGCACGACACCAAGTTCTGAAAACTAATGAAGGGATATGAACGAAAGATCGAACCCAATTGAAAGACTTTTTGTGGATCACCGGTGGAATAGCCTTTGAAATAGTAAAAGCGTGAAACACGTAAGCAACAAAAGGAATAAAATATTTGCCCTTACTAATGAGGGAAATGAACAAGCATTCATAATCTAGCTTCGTTTATTTTGAATAAATGACACTACCACTGAACTATTTGGTCACAGAAGCAAAAAGGTTTCAACTACAGTTGAAAGAAAACAATAGCACAAAATGTCAAACATGTGAGAGTAGTATCATCTTCCTCAAGCAGATCCTTGATCATGCAGTGAGCAAATGCACACCACACGAAATTGTGCAAATCATAAGCCCCAGCACAGCCAAGAATCCGTACTTCCTGCACACGGAAAAATTATCAATTGTCATCATGGTAAAAATGAGAGAAATGCTTATACGAACACATATGAATGATATAGTGAAGGTAATTATAACTGGCATCATAGTTCTTAAAGATGCTTGCTGAACTAATGCACACAAATTCCTTAGAGCCTTTAGAGGCGCACATCAATGATCAATCCCGCTTCCCTAAAGGATTGTGCCTATACGAGAACTGCACTTCTCTGCAAGGCGTAATATGTGCAATTTTCATGATCAAGATTGACATGCATAACGTAGTAACAAAGTGCGGTGCACAATCAACAAGGACCTGTGGTCTAGCTCAAATAATATAAACTAACGAAATTGATGTCCAACACCGTAAGGTATCAACTAGAGTCACTACTTAGCATTAGGTTCCACCCTGTTCCAAAACAAAATTGGTCAGTTTATTGTGATTCCTACAAACTCATCAACCACAAGTCTATTTCTATCAATACTAAAGAAAGGATTAGTCTTATTAATTGATCAGATTGTAACACATTGATTTATTGTATTACATGAATATCATGCACCATGCAATCATCATCATGGAAAAGGGAAAGAACCCGACATTTTTGACATATAAGAATCCTAACAACAAAGAATAATAAGAAGAAAAATCTGTTCAAACCTCAATGATACTCAGTGAGTCTCCCACGATGTGGTCTCACCAAATATTCTGCCTCATTTACCACTCTTAACCTCGACTTATTTTCTCCTTAAAACAAGCAACCTCTTTAGCAGTTGCTGGCGTCGACCACACTAGTTTTTTAGAGTACATGTCTCAATGAACACTGTATATTGATTTTCTTCAAATCCCTTTTAAGATTATTGATCGAATTAAAATTCATTTTGCAATTCTTCCATTCAACCCTAATCCCATTAAAAATTAACTTGTTAAATGAATAACCCAGTGCCAACAGTGATAATTAGCTAGTTAAACATAATTGAAGTAAAGCATGACAAAACTTCCAACAAAGATCCAATAGTTATACGTATCATAAACAAAGAAAAGATATATCTTCGTATTTGGAGCACAATACCATCAATCGTAAGTTCTGAAAACTGATCAAAGGGATATGAAATAAAGAAACGAACCCAACTGAAAGCCGTTTTTGTGGATCACCGGTGGAATAGCCTTTGAAATAGTAAAACCGTGAAACACTGTAAGCAACCCCTAGTGATGCACAAATCACAGGATGCCTGATCCCTCCCAATATCATCAACATGAAAAACATTGGCATCATTTCCAAGGAATTCTGGTGCCCCCTCTGCACCCAACAAATTTCAATCCACATTATTTATCAAACCAACAATTAATCATCACATAAATGACAACACTTGCACTTATTGTCGAGTTTGAATACAGATGCACCTTGTTCAAAAAAGTTCTTTTACTTAAAAAAAGCTCAGTTAGATTAACCAAAGGAAATGCTTGATATGTTTTTTAGGAATGTATTCATTTCCAAAAAACATAAACAAACATATTATATTATTTGAACTGTAAGCAAAAGAACATTTCAATTTGCTTTCACATTTCCTTAAACGATTATTATCTTATTTCAGCTTGACATCATTCACAAGAATAATTTCATTATTATTATAATATTCTAGTATCTACTACAAAGTATTATGTTTAAAATTTAAATCACATGAGATCTAGGGCAAAAAAACATGAACTTCAATATATAACAAAAAAAACTCGCACTAGAAATATGATAAGTGTGATTTTTACACTTAATTTGATATATGATTAGGGGTGTTTTTGTAGTGATTCCTAGAAAATATTACACGTTTTGGTATATATTTGTATATGTCAGGAATCTAGGTGGGACCAAATCGCAAGATTGGAGATTTGAGGTCCGCGATCGATCGGCAAATGACGAAGATCGATCGCGGATTTGTTTAATTTGGGTATCACGTCCAGTAGAGATTGAAGATCGATCGCGGAATAACGAAGATCGATCGCCGCGAAGAGTTTTTGGAAAAATAAAGACTTTCCATGTTTGGTTCAAGAGGGATTCCTTCCCAATTATTATGGCCCTATATATCAGACCTAGGGACGATTTTTAAAGGACTTTTGCCAACTTTTACACAGACCTAGCAGCCTCTCCTCCATCCAAAGCACCACCACTAATCATTGAAGAGCAAGAGCAACGCAAGGAACGAAAGAACGGAGCGACGCACGGAGCGACATCCTCGTTATCTTAGTATTTCTGAACTTGATTATTTTTATTTCAGATTGTGATGTTAAATTTGTTTAAAGACATGTTTTTGCATTATAATTTGATTATGGTTGTTGGCTAAGATATTTGTCAAGACATAGTGTTGGAGATAATTAGATAATTATCATATTAGATACTATTTTATCTTTATTATTTATTAGAGATATTAGATTAGGAGATAATGATAAGTTTAGATTTAAAGAGATTGTTTAAACTAGGTTTCTTGGTTGTTTTTCTTTGTATAAATACTTCATTATTTTCTTCAGATTAATGATGAATTTATAATAGAGATTTTTTCCACTATCTCATATTTTGTAACATGGTATCAGAGCCAGAACCCTAAATCAATTTTTCTGGGTACTGTTCACGTATTTTGAGTACTGTTCACGTGAATTTGGGTACTGTTCACGCTATTCTGGGCACTGTTCATCGCGCAATTACTGTTCACGTGATTTTTTGAGTACTGTTTACGTGCTTTTTGGGTACTGTTCACGCGATTTTTGGGCACTGTTCACGTTACTGTAGCGCGGTTACTGCGCGGCTCCTGTAGCGATTACCATTCCCGATCGCTTTTCCCAAACGGGTTTTCTGGAATTCCGCATATACGCAATCGTGCGTCTTTTCCTTTTTTTTTGGGTTGTTTCCTCATATTTTTTTCTGCTTCAAACAACCAACAAAACATAAACCAAATAATGACGTCTGAGGACTCCTCAAAGACGACCCCTCCGGTTCCTCCACCTCAACACAATACAAATTTTGATTATTCATCATTACAGATCACCAACCATAAATTAAATTCCAGAAATTTCTTACAGTGGTCTCAATCCGTCCTTATTGTTATTCGTGGACGAGGAAAGATGGGCTATATTTCTGGGGAAAAGACACGGCCGGCAAACGGCGATTCCGGGAGTTCTACATGGGAACTCGAAAATTCTATTGTTATGGCTTGGTTGATAAATTCGATGGAGCCTCGT
The DNA here is from genome assembly GCA_907163345.1 of Haberlea rhodopensis. Taxonomy (NCBI): domain Eukaryota; kingdom Viridiplantae; phylum Streptophyta; class Magnoliopsida; order Lamiales; family Gesneriaceae; genus Haberlea; species Haberlea rhodopensis. The sequence goes on from CAJQUN010000060.1 coordinate 2,740,888, forward strand.
ATCAGCCAGAATTTCTTGTTCCTCCGAACTGCGAAATCGATTTGGGATGCTGTAACAGAAACCTATTCTGATCTAGGCAATTGTTCGCAAGTTTTTGAGTTAAAAACTAAACTTCGTGAATCTAAACAGGGTACCCTTGATGTAACCGATTATTTCACGCTGGTGAACAACCTTTGGCAGGAATTGGATCAATTCTATATAGGTGATTGGGGTGAACCAGAGGCGAATGTCAAGTTCTGGAAATTTGTTGAAAAGGAGAGGATTTACGACTTTCTAACAGGCCTTAACAAAGATTTGGATGAAGTACGGGGTCGGATTCTTGGTCGTGGCAGCCTACCCACTATTCGTGAGGTCTTCTCCGAGGTGCGCCGCGAGGAAAATAGACGCCGAGTTATGCTCGGGAATGCTCCCTCTTCGGCTACCTCTCCCGAACTATCTGCTTTGGCTTCAAAGGGTCCCACCACTTGGCCACCAAAACTGAATGGTTCGACAAAATTCAATCAAACGGATGAACCTGTTAATTGTGAATTTTGCCATCGTCCCTACCACACTAAAGCCAATTGCTGGAAACTACATGGCAAACCTGCCAATTGGAAGCCACGTAACAAAGGAAAGGAGGGAAAAGGTTACCAAACAGCTGTGGCACCCACTGAATCTCTACCTACCGTTTCATCTGACAATGTGAATGTCTCCCTCAGTCGAGAACAATTGGAACAGTTGCAACGACTGCTAAATTTATCTGTTTCCACGCCTCCTACTGCTGCTTGCTCTTTGGCTGATTCAGGTACTAATCATACTGCTCTTCGTGCTTCGACGGAGGCTGCGAGTTCCTGGATCCTTGATTCAGGCGCATCTGACCATATGACAGGTAGCCCAACATTATTTTGTTCCTATACACCTTGTCCTGGCAATCTCAAGGTACGCATAGCGGATGGTTCATTATCCACTGTGGCTGGGAAAGGTTCCATAAAAATTTCTGCGTCCTTAACACTTCACGCAGTGCTTCATGTACCCAAATTAACATGCAATCTGTTATCGATTAGTATGTTAACCAAAACTCACAATTGTATTGCTAAATTCTCTGAATCTTGTTGTATATTTCAGGAGCTGGGTTCGGGGAAGACGATTGGCAATGCTAGAGCTGAGGGCGGTCTTTATCACTTTAATGTTGTTCCTGTTGCGGATCCACAAGTTTATCAAGTCACTGCTGATTCTTTTTCCTCCTCGAATCATGCTTTGATTATGTTATGGCACCGTAGATTAGGGCATTTGAATTTTCAGTATTTGAGACATTTATTTCCATCTTTGTTTCGTAATAAAAATCCAAGTTTTTTCTCTTGTGAAGTATGTCAATTAGCTAAACACACACGTTCTATCTTCCCGTCTAAACCATATAAATCTAGCCGCCCATTCTCACTAATTCATAGTGACATATGGGGGCCTTCTCGTGTCCACACCAATTCAGGGTCACGTTGGTTCATTACATTCATTGATGATCATACACGAGTGTGTTGGGTGTATTTGCTTAAAGAAAAATCGGAAGCAACTCATACCTTTCAAAAATTTAATTCGATGATCAAAAATCAATTTCATACCACTATTCAAACATTACGAACCGACAATGGCCGTGAATTCTTTCATTCCACCCTTGGGGAATACCTTGCAAACCAAGGTATTCTTCACCATACAACTTGTCCATATACCCCACAGCAGAACGGTGTTGCTGAACGAAAGAATCGTCATCTCTTGGAAATAGCACGTGCATTAATGTTCACTATGCATGTTCCTAAATTTCATTGGGGAGACGCTGTCCTCACTGCAACATATTTAACAAATAGAATGCCCAATCGTGTTCTTGATCTTCACACTCCCTTATCCACTCTTAAAGCTGTATATCCTCATTTTCAGCTTGTCTTCCTTAGTTCCCCGTACTTTCGGTTGCACATCGTTTGTCCACAATCATAATCCAAGTAAATCCAAGCTTGACCCACGTGCCATTAAGTGTATTTTCCTTGGTTATTCACCATGTCAGCTTGGTTATAAGTGTTATTCCCCCTCCTTAAACAAAGTTTTTGTGTCAATGGATGCTACTTTTTTCGAAAACCAACCTTTTTTTCCAAACACTTCGCTTCAGGGGGAAAACACGGTTGAAGCTCAGTTCCAGTCAGGTACACCAGATCCATTTGACCAGTCTTCTAATCAGCCTTCCAGTATTCAATTACAGCCTCAAAATATGCTGCCACAGCCTTCCAATATTGACTTCCAGCCTCAAAATACGCTGCCCATAACCACTATCAACGAATTTGAGGCAGGGGGAGATGAAACTCGACCTGATTTCATTGTTTATTCACGACGGAACAAGATTCAAGGTATAGAACCGACCGATGCTCAACAAAACCATGAAGTCGAACCAAATCCTGCTCAACAAACCACTGAATCAGAGGTAATTCCCTCAGACCTTGATATTCCTATTGCACTTCGTAAAGGAGTAAGACAATGCACAGCTCACCCTATAGCAAAATTCATTTCCTACAATACTTTGTCTCCCAAATTTCGAGATTTTACATGTCATCTGTCGAGCATTGAGATTCCTAGGGATATCCATGAGGCAGTTGTTATTCCAGAATGGAGAAAGGCTGTGGTTGAGGAGATAAATGCGTTAAATAAAAATGATACTTGGGAGATTACATCTTTACCTAAAGACAAGAAAACAGTAGGGTGCAAATGGGTTTTCACTATTAAATACAAAGCAGATGGGAGTATTGAAAGGTATAAAGCTAGATTGGTAGCCAGAGGATTCACTCAAACAGCAGGCATTGATTATCAGGAGACTTTTGCTCCAGTAGCAAAATTAAATACAGTAAGGGTGCTACTATCTTTAGCTACTAATCTTGATTGGCCATTACAACAGCTAGATATTAAGAATGCCTTCTTGAATGGGGATCTAAATGAAGAGGTATACATGGAACTTCCACCTGGATTTGGAGATAGATATGAAGCTGATCAAGTATGCAAACTGAAAAAGGCTCTTTACGGTCTGAAACAATCTCCCAGGGCTTGGTTTGAGAAGTTCAGTAAAGCAATCAAAGGAAATGGATACTCTCAATCACAGACTGACCATACTTTATTCTACAAACACTTGGATGATGGAAAGATATCTATCTTGATAGTATATGTGGATGATATTATCTTAACAGGTGATAATATAGAAGAAGCTCGAAAACTGAAGGAATTTCTAGCTACTGAATTCGAAGTTAAGGATCTGGGAAACATGCGATATTTCTTGGGAATGGAAGTAGCACGGAGCAAGGTAGGAATCACGATATCCCAAAGGAAATATACACTGGACTTACTAAAGGAAACAGGTATGCTAGGCTGCAAACCAGCCGAGACACCTATGGAACAGATCCTGAAACTCGGGTTAAATGATGACACTAATAAAGTGGATCGAGAAAGTTACCAACGTATGGTAGGAAAATTAATCTATCTTTCTCACACGAGACCAGATATTGCGTTTGCTGTGAGTGTTGTAAGTCAGTTCATGCATTCCCCATGCAACCAACATCTTGAGGCAGTACGACGGATTCTGAGGTATCTCAAAGGAAATCCTGGTAAAGGCATGTTTTTCGAAAAAAATAAAAAACGTGGTATTGAGGTATACACTGATGCTGACTGGGCTGGATCAGTAATGGATAGACGATCAACTACAGGTTATTGTACTTATGTATGGGGTAACCTTGTTACTTGGAGAAGTAAGAAACAATCAGTTGTGTCTAGAAGCAGTGCAGAAGCAGAATTTCGAGCTGTTGCTCAAGGACTCTGTGAAGGTATTTGGCTATCTAGATTAATGGAGGAATTGAAGTTTTTTAACAAAGAGCCTATGAAACTCTACTGTGACAACAAGGCAGCAGTAAACATTGCTCATAACCCAGTCCATCATGATAGAACAAAGCATGTTGAGATCGACAGGCACTTTATCAAAGAAAAAATTGAGGATAAAAGTGTATGTATGATTTATGTTCCTTCAGGACATCAAGTTGCAGATATTCTAACGAAGAGTTTATCAAAGGCAGCATTCAATCAATTGACAAGCAAGCTAGGAATGATAAATATCTATTCTCTAGCTTGAGGGGGAGTGTTGGAGATAATTAGATAATTATCATATTAGATACTATTTTATCTTTATTATTTATTAGAGATATTAGATTAGGAGATAATGATAAGTTTAGATTTAAAGAGATTGTTTAAACTAGGTTTCTTGGTTGTTTTTCTTTGTATAAATACTTCATTATTTTCTTCAGATTAATGATGAATTTATAATAGAGATTTTTTACACTATCTCATATTTTGTAACACATAGGGGATCCCATGTTTGAACCCTTGAGTTAATTAACGGTTTTGATTTAATTTCTATGATCTTTGCGCATAATTTATGTTTTTAATGCTTGTAAAAGATTAGCTACCTTTTGCATGATATTGGTAATCGTAATTGAATTGACCATAGGAGATTACGATACGACGTAGTAAATTAGGCCGTGGGTTTTAGGTTGAGACGGACCAAGTAAAATCTAGCACACGTGTGATAGCAATAGATTTACCAAAATCGAAGGCTAGTAGTTTTCACAAAGCGTTTTTCGGTATTAATCATTCAATAAAGACACGGGAGTGATTTATTGTAGATTAATGCTAGACTTGTTATAACCGGACCAAGGTATAACGAATGAAATAGGAAAACTCGTCACCCTAGAACATAGAACATTGAATCTTAATTAAAAGACAACTTTTGGGGGATTACATGGGTGAACCGACGTCTTGATAATTCGTTTATAAATTCTCTTCAATTATCCATCACTGCTGGGTAGGTTAACTGTTGTGCTTAAGTCAATTTAGTTTGATAATCATTCCATAATCGTAGGTTAAATATAGAAATTCTAATCGATCGTGGTAATTGCTACTAGTCCCTGTGGGTACGACACTCTTTACTCTTAAACCATTATATTAAAACTTGACACCGTGCACTTGCGGTAGAGAATCGCTACATTGAAATAACTGTTTAAAATAAAAGCGGCCAAGTTTTTGGCGCCGTTGCCGGGGATTAGTTTAAGTAATATCATAGGAGATTAGTTGACTATAATTTAGCCATAATTTTTTATTTTTACTTTTATTACGGTTTATACCATTTCACCACTGTTGTTCCTTCGTTGTGTTGAATTTTTGCAGGGAGTTGTCTTTGTAGTGCATGCTACGAAGTGACAGACCTATATTAGAGCCACTTGACTTAGAGATTGAGCGAACTTGTAGAAGACTTCGGAAAGAAACTAGAGAGATGGCTGAGAATAATCGAGGGAATGGTGAACAACACAATGAAGAAGTGCCAATTATAAGATCTATGATGGACTATGCACAACCATCTTTTCAAGGCACCATGTCTAGCATAACTAGACCAAGGATTCAGGCTAATAACTTCGAGATCAAGCCTGCCATAATTCAGATGATTCAACATTCTGTGCAATTTGGAGGATCGCCTACTGATGATCCTAATGCGCATATCTCCAACTTTTTGGAGATATGCGACACATTCAAGCACAATGGCGTCAGCGACGACGCCATCAGGTTACGACTCTTTCCCTTTTCTTTAAATGATAAAGCTAAGAGTTGGTTAAATTCATTGCCTGCAGGATCGATCACTACTTGGGAGGGGATGGCTCAAGCATTCCTATCAAAATACTTTCCCCCTTCAAAGACAGCTAAGATGCGCAATGATATCACAACATTCATGCAACATGATCCGGAGACACTGTATGAAGCTTGGGACCGCTTCAAGGATCTACTTCGAAGATGCCCACATCATGGGCTTCCGATTTGGCTTCAGGTACAAACATTTTACAATGGTTTATTTTCTGCTAATAGATCTATGATTGATGCAGCAGCAGGAGGTACCATTATGAGAAAGTCACCTGAGGAAGCTTACACACTCTTGGAAGAGATGGCATCCAACAGTTACTAGTGGCAGTCCGAAAGGAATGTGCCCAAAAGACCAATTGAGATGCATCAAGTGGATGAAGTGACATCAATACAAGCTCAATTGGAGGCTTTGAACAAGAAGATGGACAGTTTGAGCATGACAGCCATGCAAGCTCAAGTGATCACGTGCGATTTATGTGGAGGCAACCATCCAAGCACGGAATGTCAGGCAGGTAACCCTTTTATGCTATCTAATGAACAAGCAAATTCTGTAGGAAATAGACCACCCTAACTCATACTCCAACAACTATAACCAACCGTGGAGGAATCATCCGAACTTCTCTTGGTCCAACCAAAAGAATGTCTTGAATCCACAACCTCCACCGGGTTATCCACCAAAGCCGAGTATAGAAGAGTTGCTAACTAAGTTCATGACGATGACGGAGAATATGATGCAAAATCAAGATGCATCAATTAAGAACTTGGAAACTCAAATGGAGCAAATGGCAAATATGTTAGCGGGAAGAGCACCAGGAACTCTGCCGAGTGACACCGAGAAGAATCCAAGGGAGCAAGCCAATGCCGTGACCTTGAGGAGTGGAAAGGAACTTGGTGCCGAGAAGGAAACGGAAAAGATTTCAATGAAGCAAGAGGAGGAGCAACCGTGCAACAAGGGTAAGTCCATTGGAGCCACTATACCGATCTCACCACAAGAAAAGGTACACATTCCTCTCCCATTCCCTGCAGCAATTAATAGGGCGAAGGTTGATTCAAACTTTGCCAAATTTTTAGACATGCTTAAGAATTTGCATATCGATATACCTTTTATTGATGCTTTACGAGAAATGCCTAATTATGCCAAATTCTTAAAGAAAATGTTGTCTAAGAAGCAGAAATTGGGAGAGCACGAGACTGTCTTTTTGACTGAGGAATGTAGTGCTATGGTGCAAAAGAAATCGGCCACGAAGTTAAAAGATCCAGGGAGTTTCTCTATTCCTTGCACTGTTGGGCCTATTTCTTATATTAAATCATTATGTGATTTGGGTGCTAGTGTGAATTTGATGCCTTTGTCTGTTTTTCAGAGACTTGGATTAGGAGAGCCGAAGCCCACGAGGGTAGTGTTGCAAATGGCAGACAAGTCTATCACCTACCCACTAGGAATCATTGAAGATGTACCAGTAAAGATAGATCAATTCACCTTCCCGGTGGATTTCCTAGTGCTGGATATGGAGGAGGATGTGAGAATGCCATTGATCTTGGGACGTCCATTCTTGGCTACTGGAAGAGCCATCATTGATGTTGAAGAAGGGAAGTTGATCCTCCGTGTAGGAGATGATCAAGTTACATTCAATATGTTCAAATCTTCAACACACGCACACAACGAGCATGATTATCTGAAAGTTAACATGATTGACACTTTGCTTGTTGATGTGATGCAAGGTACTAATGAGGTAAAAGTGGAGTCCGAGCTAGAGCCTAAGGAAGGCAAGAGCCATGACATGGTCAAGTCAAAAAAGGCTAAGAAGCATCAAGGAGAAAAGTACATTCATGAAGGGAGAGACAGTGCAATTGCATAAAGCGCCACCACCTCGCATTCTCCAAAGCAAGCGAAAGGCTTCATGGGTTGGACCATTCACTGTTACCAAGATATACCCGCATGGAGCCATTAAGGTAAGTGATCCTATTCTAGGCACTTATGTCGTTAATGATGAGAGGTTGAGGCATTACCCAGTTGATTACGGAGATTCATGCTCCACACACCATCCCAACCTTTGAGAAAATGTGGTGATAAGTCCAGCTTGGGAGCATAAATCAAGAACTCTTTCTTAACCCTTTGCTTTGTTTTTGTTTATTTTGGTTTGGTTTGTTTTGTTTTTGTTTTTTTATTTTGGCGAGACTCCATGCGTGCTGTGACGTGTTCCAACACTATGCCCCATGAGCTGATGAGGAATTGGACAACGATCACTGACGATCGTTGTCAACGGTAAATGTTTTGTCCTATTTTCCGTGCCTAGTACATTGAGGACAATGCATGAATTAAGTTTGGGGGAGTGCATTACTGTGTCATGCTTCTTATTTAGAAATTGATCGTTTATTGAGCACCAACAAATTTTTTTTCTTGAAAATGAGTTCAATTAGTAAGATAATAATAAATCATAGTAGTGGTCTCTATTCCATGATGATATTAATCTCACTATGCATGTCAACTTGAGTTTTGATGATTTTAAGACTTGTTTGTGAATATCTTGTTTTGAGTAGCATGTCAAAGATGATGAATATTTTGAGCACATTTGAGTAACAATCTTGTGAATTGCACTTGTAGTAGTGAAAATTTTTGTGAACTTAATGAATTGTTTTTGAGCATCTTAGAGTACCTTAGAAACTATTTGATGACGACACTTCAAGGCGAAATTTTATAGTCATGAACTTGATTAAGAGATGATCTAGGCGATCTTTGGACCGTTTGAACCTTTCAAGCTTACCATGTTTACATTAATCCCTAGTATCCAATTTTGAGCATAATTGAAAAAGAATGGAGTGTGTTTAACATACTATTAGCCCCCATTCAACATTTTTTTTTGGCAACTCATTATACCCACCTTTATGAGCCTAAATTGAAAGAATTCATCCTTACCTAAAGGGAGTATAATGATTCTCATTATATGCACATGAATTGCTACATTTGGATGAGCTTATTATTGAAAAAAAATTGATGATGAGAAAAGAAAAAGATAGATAAAGCCTTGAAAAAATATATATATATATATATATAAATATATATCTAATTAAGACCCAAAGTGGCCAAGGCTACAAGAAAAAGAAGAGAAGCTCAAGTTGTGCTAAAAAATTGAAATTTACATGATTATACTCTCTTCTTTGTGCTATCCTATCCTTTCTTTGAAGCCAAACACCTAGGCCTAACGTTACAAGCTTAAAAAGACCTAGTGATCCAAGTCTAGGGAGTGACTACATTAGTGGAGAAGTGTTTGAAAATAGGATTTTGGGGTGCTCAGTGATAATCTTACTTTTCATTGACTAGCATGATTTGATCTATGAAAATTGCATGAAACTTGAAAGTGACAATAGCACACACGCACGTTCTCATTTGGCGACGTGTTGCTTGATCTAGGAGAAAACAAAACTTGTTAAACTTTCTGATTTATTCTGGTTCGTCTGTAAGTGAGATGTCTGAGCTACATGATTGACTACAAATTGGTTTATTTGAATCTTCAAATATTGAACTCTACGTTTTGATTTTATTTCTTGCTCGAGACGATCAAGCTTAAGTTTGGGGGAGTTGATAAGTGTGATTTTTACACTTAATTTGATATATGATTAGGGGTGTTTTGTAGTGATTCCTAGAAAATATTACACGTTTTGGTATATATTTGTATATGTCAGGAATCTAGGTCCAAATGCATAAAACTGGATGAAATGGGCTTAAAAATGCTGAAAAAGGACCAAACTGAGCAAATCTGGAAAAGGAGGGACCAAATCGCAAGATTGGAGATTTGAGGTCCGCGATCGATCGGCAAATGACGAAGATCGATCGCGGATTTGTTTAATTTGGGTATCACGTCCAGTAGAGATTGAAGATCGATCGCGGAATAACGAAGATCGATCGCCGCGAAGAGTTTTTGGAAAAATAAAGACTTTCCATGTTTGGTTCAAGAGGGATTCCTTGCCAATTATTATGGCCCTATATATCAGACCTAGGGACGATTTTTAAAGGACTTTTGCCAACTTTTACACAGACCTAGCAGCCTCTCCTCCATCCAAAGCACCACCACTAATCATCGAAGAGCAAGAGCAACGCAAGGAACGAAAGAACGGAGCGACGCACGGAGCGACATCCTCGTTATCTTAGTATTTCTGAACTTGATTATTTTTATTTCAGATTGTGATGTTAAATTTGTTTAAAGACATGTTTTTGCATTATAATTTGATTATGGTTGTTGGCTAAGATATTTGTCAAGACATAGGGGATCCCATGTTTGAACCATTGAGTTAATTAACGGTTTTGATTTAATTTCTATGATCTTTGCGCATAATTTATGTTTTTAATGCTTGTAAAAGATTAGCTACCTTTTGCATGATATTGGTAATCGTAATTGAATTGACCATAGGAGATTACGATACGACGTAGTAAATTAGGCCGTGGGTTTTAGGTTGAGACGGACCAAGTAAAATCTAGCACACGTGTGATAGCAATAGATTTACCAAAATCGAAGGCTAGTAGTTTTCACAAAGCGTTTTTCGGTATTAATCATTCAATAAAGACACGGGAGTGATTTATTGTAGATTAATGCTAGACTTGTTATAACCGGACCAAGGTATAACGAATGAAATAGGAAAACTCGTCACCCTAGAACATAGAACATTGAATCTTAATTAAAAGACAACTTTTGGGGGATTACATGGGTGAACCGACGTCTTGATAATTCGTTTATAAATTCTCTTCAATTATCCATCACTGCTGGGTAGGTTAACTGTTGTGCTTAAGTCAATTTAGTTTGATAATCATTCCATAATCGTAGGTTAAATATAGAAATTCTAATCGATCGTGGTAATTGCTACTAGTCCCTGTGGGTACGACACTCTTTACTCTTAAACCATTATATTAAAACTTGACACCGTGCACTTGCGGTAGAGAATCGCTACATTGAAATAACTGTTGAAAATAAAAGCGGCCAAAATACCTGAACATAACCACATATTCCTGAGCTTTAAGTTCATTTCTTTCTATCCAAACTTTTATATTATTTATATCCATAAAAAATTTAATGTTTTTTAAAGGCTTTAAAAGGTCAAACTTCAGCAAACCATAGGGATTTTTCTTAAAAGTAAAGCACTCGGGTTTTTTTTTTTTAATTCACTAGTTCATCAACCGAACTCAAAAAATGGAAATGGTGATTCTAGGACGCACAAATGTATTGGAGAGAGGACTGGGATGCTTATTAAAAATTCTTTTAAAAAATTATACACAAACTCCGAAACCTTTGTCATGAATTTGCTCCAAGATGTTTTGAATCAGAGGGGTGATTCTTTCCATCGCCCCTCCGCTATTGGCCTGCCTCTTGATGGCATACATTCTAATTTTTATTGTCAAGTTACGCTGGATGATGAAATCTAGATATAATCCATGGAAATAGTCGAGCAATAAATTAGGCCATTGATGAAACAAATAATGCGATGCACTTAATTGACCAAAAGAAAAAAGAAAAAACCTGAACACAATTAAAGATCATAGAATCTTTGTTTTCAGCTTCTGTGACATACATCGTCGGATAGAACACTTTATACCTGCAATCAAATTAACATAACTGTACAAAATATAACCCAAAATTTCTGAAATTCAAGAAAAGGGGTTTCAATTAAATGCCTAAAACATCGAAATTCAATCCCAGAAAAACGAGAGAAACAGTACTTTTTTCGGGCTCTGCCAACTTGAGAGGCCATCCAAAAATTGAGAAAACAGTAGAGAACAAGAACAATAACCACATATCCGTATTCTTTTGGCAGTAATTCAACTCCAGCCATGCTTTCTTTCACAAAAGAAATCTTTCTAGAAAATGTTTTTTTTTTGGTGTGTTTAGAGGCAAGTGGCGTGGGTTTTATGAAAGGTGTTTCCAGAGAATTAGCTTTTTTCCCCAAGGCAGTTTGCAATCTGGGTTTGACTTGGTTTCCATTTTTTTGATAGCTTTTAACACATTTACCGGTATTTATCTATACAATATATAATATGTGAGTACTTTAGTGATCCGATCATTTTAAATCAATATCTAATTACACTTATATCACTGCCAATCTAAAATATTACCATCATACATACAATATATGTATCAATTAATTTACGTTATGCTCTTCCCAATCTTACAAATTGACATCGTACCTGCCACACAATTTACCATATTACCCTAAAAAATTTATTAAAATTCAAAAAAATAAAAATATTGTATAATCATTTCATAATTTAAATTAAAAAGAAACTAAAACCAAAATAATAAACGGACGTTATCACATTATTTTACAAAACAATATATATGCATACAACGTGTGCAGAATGAGACTAGTTAGAAATAATGTTTAGGCACGGATAAAGCTAGACCTTGTTTTCCAACTTCCCAAGTGGATTTGGCTCTTATTCTTTCATAGATGCAAACAACGAAAGGAAGATTTTGATAGACACAGTCGGAAAAATATAGACGCTAACTCTCACCGCCTTTACCCCTATTGTCAGAGAATCTATTGCATCACAGAAAAAAGTTGGTGTGGGTTGCTTATCACCGTACAAGGCTCAAGTTGTTGCAAATAAAAAGAGAGCAGGAAACAGTTACAGTATGGATGCAAATGATGACTTTTTGGTAAATGTTCATTTGATAATAATCTCCACTGTTCGATGCAATGAGAATGGATCATTGGGATTTCTATCTAATTGCCATAGTGTCAACATAGCATTGACTTGAGCCAAGTAATATATACACAATTATGTGAATTCTTGGATTCAATATTGGAATCTTACACATACGTTTTGATCAAATGATACGATGTTTATTACACTTCTTTTTTATAGGTTCTACATTTGGATATTAGACAATAAGACCAGTTTATTAAACAGTGGCTCTGTTTGGAAAAGCTAGTCCTTGATGCCAAACATCGTGGTTGTTTATTCAATGCTTATGCTTATTATAATAAGAGGTTGGCTCTTGCAATGAGCTAAATTCACTATTAAACATGAACTATGTTCTCTTCAAAAAGTCCAAGTGGAAGGTAAATGTTTACAAATCATGAACTTGATTAACGTTTTGTTGGTCCCATATGTTCGCTTCAAAGCCGAAATCCAAGATTCCATGACGACGACGCCAATGAAGATGAGTTGCCACTGTAGGAACTTGAGGCAATCGGAGTTGTTGGTGCGGCTGCTCAGCCATATCCCGCCACCGAGGATGAGGATTGAAATTAAGAAAGTGAAAAAAGTTGAGGCAGCGTGTTAGGTGGGTTGTGATGAGGAATGACGAATGAGCGGGGTGTCTATTTTGATCATTTTAATTGAAAATAAACTTGAACAATTTAAAGTTTTTTTTCGTGGATTGATTCGTCTATCTACCTGAAATTTGCCAAATCATTGAATGTAGGCCCAAAAACTCAAGAAATGAAGCCATCGTCGGCCCATTAATACACGCTTCTCATCCTCAACGAATTTGACTTGGTGAGTCCAAAAGCACCAAATAAATATCAAATAGTTGCGTCATAGCACATTTCTTTATTATTATTTCTAAATAATTTTTATATATTATTTTTTTGAAACAATATATTATTATATTTTTAATCAATAATAAAAAAATAAAAATTAATATACTATTTCAGAAGAAAAGCACGGTCAACAAGAACCGCCACCTAAAAGAATATCCAAGAAACAATTCAAATCGCTTTAGACTTCCTAACGAGTACGACAAAAATAGGGAATATATCATTTGCCCCCTTAACTCTACGTCGAGTTTTCTTTCGCCCACAATTATCAGCAAATGATCAATCATGCCAGAAAAAAAAATAATATGCTTATATATAAATTGATTACAACATAATCAGATTAGTCACATAAATTAATGTATATAATTGAAAATTAATTTTAATTCGAATAATGAGATCAAAGATTGTCTGATAATTTCTTTTCCATCTTAGAGTGATAAACATATACCATCTATTAGGTGTAGAATACATATCCATATCATATAATAAATCTATTTTAAATTTATTATAAATTTGGTCTCCCCTGTTAAATGCATAAAAAAATTTAGACTAGTTAATCAATATAAAAGATTTAAGTATCATTCTAAAGTTTGTTTGAGGATAAAGATAGGATAATTTTTGGGTTACTTTTTATTTGATTTTAAGAAAAAAAATATCTCATCAAATTTATCCATTTTAATCTCACTTTCTAATAAAATGACTAATTTTATAACTTTTTTTACTATTTCAAAATTTGAAACTCCCGCAAAAATTTGAAATTCAAATTTTCGATGGTCTTTAAGTCATTATGCCATAAAATTATTGGGATAAAACAAACAATTTTTCTGGGATAAAACAAACAATTTTTCCCGTTGACAGTGATTACAATTTAGCATGGGTATTGGATTCTGAACAAAATTATAGTTGTTTGGAGATGTATATACAAACAGAACGAAGAGCTTATGATTTTATTACAGAAATGCCAACAAGTGGTTGTCCATTTGTATTAGATACAGAAAGACCAACTACCTCTAGGATTCATGATGTTACTCCTATAGTTGCTGACAATATTGTTCCCGAGCCACTAGCAGACAGTTTTGTGGATTTTGGAGATGATATTCAGACTGAACCGGAGGGAATTTCATCTGATGATGAGTCTGATGGCGATGAGGTTGCTATTGAAGAAGTGCCAGATAATATACCAGACACAACCACGACAAATACTCATGTCCTTTATCCAACAATTCAATTCTTCTCAATGACACATCCCGAAGTATTTGGAGACTCATTAGGCATTCCAACAGGTACATGGGGGAGTTATTACGACTACTCCAAAGGGGATATCCATCTAGATATGGTCTTCAAAAATAAAGCTCATTTGCAGGCAGCTGTAAAGGATTACTCTGTACGTGTTGCGAAACGAGAGTACCGCTTGTCAAGAGTACAAAAATATTGTGGAAAGTGGTGTGCAAACACAGTACAGAAGATATGCCTTGTAGATAGTACCTGCGGGCCTCGTTGAAGAAAAAAGTTGGATTATTCAAAATCAACAAGTATGGAGGTTCTCACACTTGCCTTTTGAGTGAGCTGTCGGTCGATCATGCAAATTTGGACAAAAACATGATTGCTAGCTTGTTAGTGGGAATTGTTCGGCGTGATCCAGCTTACGAAATAAAGTATGTAATTCAAACAGTGAAAGATAAATATGGATTTGAGATCCCCTATGCAAAAGAATGGTTTAGTTTGCGACGTGCTGTTGAGAATATCTACCGAACATGGGAGAGCTGCGTGAAGAAATTGCCTTATTATATGGGAGCTTTGCAAAAATGGAATCCCGGCACAGTCGTTGAGTGGGTTCACCTTGAAAATGCCAGACCAATAGAAAAAACTTTGAATTACGTGTTCTGGGCCTTCCATCCATGTGTACAAGGATTTCAACATTGCCGCCGGGTAATAGGTGTGGATGGCACACATCTGTATACGAAATATCAACATAAGATGTTGATTGCCGTGGTAATGGACGCGAATAATCAAATCTTACCTTTGGCATTTGCAATTGTCGACGAAGAAATCTTTGTGTCATGGAGATGGTTTTTGGAGATGATTAGCAAGCATATTGTGAGAAGATCTGAGGGTGGTGTATGTTTGATTTCTAACCGTCATCCAGGCCTCATTGCTGCAGCCGATTGTATTCCTGACTTTAAATCACCCGTGGAGTACATCGATCTTGTTTGAGACATGTTTGTTCAAACTTTAATAGTCGCTTCAAATCCGTTCATTTGAAAGACTTATGTTGGAGAGCGGGATCAGAAAATCAGGTCAGAAAATTTGATCGCACAATGGAAGAGATTAAACTTATAGAACCAAGGGCTTTTGATTACTTGAGTCGTATTGATAAGTGTCAATGGTCGCTTGCTCATGACGGAGGCTGGCGTTGTGGTATCATGACCACAAATATGTCAGAATGCATAAATGGAGTTATGAAAGGTGCTCGTCGACTTCCAATCACCGCCATTGTGCAATTAACTTTTGATCGTTGTGTGCTATATTTTTTCGAACGGCTTAAGAAGACGGAGCGATTGATTCAAAATAATCAAGAATGACCAGATTATGTGCTCGAAAGATATGGTCGTGATGACTATCATTCCATCCATCATGATGTCCAGATGTTCGATCGTAGACGTCTAACTGCTTCTGTTATCACAAGAGTACAACCAGGACGTGGGGGTAATACGCATGTTGTGTATTTAAAATCCGGGGAATGCTCTTGTAGAAAATGGAAAGAGTTCGGAATACCTTGCTCGCACGTGATCCAAGTGTGTCGAAAGTATGGCTTAAACGCTAAAACTTTTGTGAAGCCATATTACAATATGAATGAATATTGGAGCACATATCAAGGATAATTCGAACCAATGTGGGGGGAGGAGCATTGGGAACCCCATGTTTTGAGTTGTATCACAACTCCACTCTGCGAAAAAGCAGAAGAGTAGGTCGAGATCGAACAACGTGCATTCAGAATGAGATGGACTGACCAGAAGCCCGTGCAAGACGACAAAGTGCTTCAACTTCTCGAAATCAATAAAATTTTTAACGTGTAATTGATTGTATGTTTATTGTGTCAATGATTTTACGTATTGTGACATTATTGTATGTTTACGTTACGTTATTGTGACATTATTGTACGTTTAATTACGAAATTATTGTATGTTGATTGTATGCTGAAAGAACAAACATTTTTTCAAATTTAATCTATAAGAATCGGTTACTATTTACAACATAATGATGACTTCAACGACGACGACGAGCTAAATTTCCTCCAGTACCACAAGGAGGAGGATATGTCTGTCTTCTAACTCTTCGTTGTTGAACGACTTCTTCGCCCCTTTCCCTTGCCACAGGTGTGTTGGCAGACTGCTGAATTGGAGTCAATTGAGGGAATAGAACTGGCGAGACATCGAAAGGTGAAGTCATAGATGCATATGTCGCAAACCCAAGATTGACATCTGTATCCATGCTGCTGAACTGGGGTTGAGTGGACATGGGGGAATATGGCGTGAAGGGAGATAAATCATATGCTGGTACAGGTACAGGAATATAATAGTCTGTACACATATCTGGCTCCGTCCACGTAGATGGACCAGCAATATCTGTCTGCGTATGTGCAGATGGACCTGCAATATCTGTCCACGTAGATGGACCTGCAATATCTGTCTGCATATGTGTAGATGAAGTGCCTGCATGGAACCGACGTGTATCAACAGACTGGACTTCATTGTATGGCTGGAAGTTTCTGTCTCGTCGTTCACGAGTCACTCGCACCACATTGTCGAACATAGTCCTGTGTTGCCTCATCGACTCTGTCGTAATAGGCACTCCATCAGCCAGATGGCGGTCATAGCTTGTAGTTAACTGCTCCATCTGCTCAATCAGCAAAGTCCAAAAGTCCATATAAAATTTATACATCTAAACACAAATATAAAAATAAAATTTCATTTAATTAACGTACCACATGCTGCCATGCCGGGCCATCACCATGTTGATATCCTGTCTGTACAAAATATTCTTGCCGTCCAATGTATCTACGTGTGACTTGTTCATACCACTCACTGTATCCGCCAACAACGTAGTAACCACCGTCAGTAAATCGTGGTCTGTCTACACGTAGATCATTTGTCCTCTCCCAGCAAAGTATGTATACTCTATGCCTAGTGCTTCAGTTTTTGTTGACATTTCCCCTTCGACCAACATTATGCAATGCCTCATCCCCCGATGGTGGATCTCCTGGGATATCTTGTAGCATCCCAAATTGTCGCAGTACTCTATCAGACCGTTGCATTTCAACTATGTCGAAGAAAATCTACGGTCCCTCATATGTCCCTAACTCAGTGATTCCTTCAGTGTACTCATCAGGGTATGGCTGCCAATTAAACTGCAAAACAACATTGCTTTACATACTATGAAAATAGTGTATTTTTGTACAAACTAATTTAACAGAATGTTTACTTGAGTTACTGGCTGCTCATCGAGGATGTCCCTTATGATGCGTATGGAATGACTCCCAGTTTCTGTAAAGTATAAATGACATGACCACCTGTATATATTCAAATAAATGATTAAATGCATTAACACATAAAAATCAATTATAAAACAATGCATATTCGTATTACCTTACACCATATGGAGCAGAAGGTAACACATTGTCTGGGCCGACCATTATTGGCCCAATATCAGATCTTTCGCTACCCAATTGCGGAGTCAAACTTGGGATTCGTGACCATGCCCAAATCTCATTTATTGTAGTGACATCAATAATACAAGTTAGATTGACCAGAAACATGTTTTAATTATTAAAACAAACAAACATATTATTTACATGTAAGAGTTGCAATGCACCACCTATAACTTTTTTCCCTCTCTCTGATGACGTGCATAACTCACGATATAAGTATGCCAAAACAGCACTGCCCCAACTATATGTACGGGCTGAGTCGATATCCTCCAACTTCTGTAAATACAATAATCTAACAAAATTGCCTGATGAATCAGGGCACATAATTCCCCCTAAGACCAATAACGCACAAACCTGTGTAAACTTAGTAACATCATCTGGCGTACTATGTACCCCTAAGAGATTTTGCAGCAAATGATTTTTCAAAACAACTGATCTCAACCTTGCACCTTTAAAATCTTTGATATCTGGTATGAATCCTAAATATGTATGGCAATATTCTTGTCATTCGGGTAGAGTCCTATCAAAATCTATCACAGACACTACGATGCCATCTTATGGCAACGCCCATATTACTGCAATGTCTTGCAGTGTGATTGACGCTTCTCCCGATCTAAGATGAAATGTGTGTGTTTCACGGCGCCATCTCTCAACTAAAGCCGTGATCAGGTGCATGTCAAGTTCAATCTTACCACACCTATATGTACCATAAAATCCGATAACGTGCAACAAATTAACAACACGTATATCTAATGGACACATATCCCAAAAATAGCTATCTGGGTTTCTAACACGAAGTATACTATCCATATCACCTCCCCATACATCCTCAGATCGATGTGAAAACTGCAACGACAAAAGATGTGTGTCGGGCCTGGTTGTCTCATTTGATCCATCCTGAAATATAATACAAAAATTAACAACATTAATCTCAACATTACAAAAACTACCCGCTGACAGTCTACGACCGCCGCCAACCCACGCCGCCGCCGCCATCCCTGGGCCGCCGCCGGCCACCCCGCCCACAATGCAACCAGGCCTTCTTCCGGAGCCAACTTAAATTTTAATCATTCACATCACAAAAATATACTCCAACAAGTAATATACTCCCACTAAATATATCAAAATCATAATTTATCTACAATACACAAATAACAAAAATAAAAACCATTACCTTAAATATTTTGGAAAGAAATGCCTTGATTTTTGCAAGAGATGTTCGATTTTCGTAGCTTTTTCACCGAAGAAAAAAATTGAGAATGAGAGCTGCGGACGGAAGAAAAACAAATGAGAGCGGCGGACGAAATAAAATGAGATTCAGAATGAGATTGCGAGTGCGGCGGCTAGGGTTATAACCCTGATGTCGCCATCTGAGATGGCGACATCAATAAATTAAATTGATGTCGCTATCTGTGACATCCCCGAAATGGTTAATTGCTATTTGGCCTTAATTGTGTTTACATGATTAATTATATGGTAATTGATTATGTGTTGGGATTTATTTACCTTATGGAAATGCATGGTCATGTTGTAAGGGGTGATCCGGGATTGCATTTTAGGGTGCATGTGGTGCATGTTGGGTAAATATTATTGGAAGCATGATTTATTTGCCTTTGGTAGCAATTGATTAGAAATCATGTGTTTAATTGATATTTGGTGCATTATGAGTAAATGCTTTGAAAAATATCATGTTGGGGTGTTTATACACCATGGAATTCTTTTGGGAATCATTTTAATAAACTCACATTTTAATATCCAACCCCACTCTTTCAACCTCACTTTCACTTTACCAAATCAAAACCCACAAACCCTTCCCCTCCAAATTTTCGAGCTCAAGCCTAGGGTTGAGGAGAAACCCTTCAAAAATCTTGATTTGTGGAGCATATTGGGTGATTTGAGATCCCCAAGAGGTATGGGTACCTCAAACTTTAATTTTGTAAGATTTTGTTTGAGTTTGGTTTGATTTTGAATGGTTTTGAAATGGGTTTGTGTGGGTTGTTGTGGTTTTGTTTAAATGTTGGATTTATACTTGTTTTGAAGTATGTTTTGGTGGTTCATGTTGGTATTTATGTTGTTGGTTGGTTAGTATAAATGTTGGAATGGTTTGGAAGGATTTTGGGTGCAAAAATGGCAGAAAAACGCATGTCTGTGCGAGGCGATCGATCGCCTGAAAAGAGGCGACCGATCGCCGAGAGGCAGTAGGTTTTTCAAAGGAATGGCGATCGATCGCCATGTTTGGGGCGACCGATCGCCGCTGTGTAAATTTTGAGGCGATCGATCGCCTATGGGAAGCGATCGATCGCCGCCTGTGGAATTTTGGAAAATGGTTTATTTTGTCAAATTTTTGGTATTTGACTATTATTTGGCTTCTAATATGGGGTTGTGTGATTGTGTAGAACCATCCCAGGTAGCAACACAACCGAGGAATTGAAGCCGGACCAATTCCACTTTTGGAAAGGTACGTAGTGGACGTACGGGCACCCAACGGTAACATGTATTTTATATACTCATTGATTATGCATTGTGGATGCGGGTATATATGTGGTATTGCATTGTGGATGCATATACATGTTGATTTATGCCATATGTGGTATTGCATAGTGGATGCATATACATGGTATTTATGCATATTGGTGTTAGATGCATATTATGAGTATTGGATGCACATCCCATGAGTCGTGGTCATCCTTTGATGATTTTAATGCTTGCCGCTTTTTGTTTTGGTTCCGCTAAATGTGAAGCGAGGGGTGGGAGCGCCGCATGTCACATTTGAGCGTGGTTGTTGGGGCGAGGAAAGGGTATTTGCCGCTCTCTGTGAAGCGAGGGGTGGGAGCGCCGCATGTCCATTGTAGCGAGGTTATCCTATGCCGCCCATATGAATATAAGCGAGGGGCATTAAAATACACTGTGATGGACAGACTAGGGAATGGTGACCACTATGTGGTACAGTTGAGATGGTATATGATGTCATGACATGTTTTGGCCATTGAAAAATAATCTATTGATTATACTCATGAGTTCTGGTACAGGGACAACCAAACGGGAAGCGTTTGAAATGCACGGGAAACAGGAAGTGTTTCATAATGATTATGCATTTACGCTTTATCTTCATATTGTGTTGAATATGAATGATTATTATTGCTCATGTTTGGGGGTTGTCCTTGTAGGTACCTTTTTGGCATGATAACAAGCTTGAACGGGTTGAGGTGGTGAGCTTGTGAAGCATTCTTTTGAGGATTAACGGACAGGATTATTTTGGATAGTATCTACTCTAGGAGTAGTATAAAACTATAGATGAACATTCATTGATTGGAATGTAATTAATCCTTTTTGTAGTCCTTTATTTTGGCATGTAAATGCTTAAGCTCATAGACTCAACTTGTTTACTCTACTCTGATCATTGTTATTAGCTCTATTATGCCTTAATTCCGCACTTAAGGATTAGGGTCCTTACATTAGTGGTATCAGAGCAGTGGTTAGAGAACCCGGGAACGAGTGAAGGGTAGCCTTAGCATGTTTGGCTAGGTGCTTACATTTGAAGCATGTTTATGCATGTGGTGCATATTGGTGTATATTTGGTTATACTAACATGCTTATATCACTCCTGTTATCTAACGACATGATATATATATTGCTTTGGATTGTTGTTAACATTTGTGTTACAGCATGGCTGCTAATGAGGAAGTCGGAGATGTTGGGAGTGTAAATGCGAGTATTGGACAGGCTAATCCTCTACCTCCACCGGCTGTCGGGATGGAATCAATAGTTCAGTTATTGCTACCGGGTGAGATTAGCTTGACGCAGTTTCTGTCTTATCATCCGCCCCGGTTTGAGGGGACAGAGTCCGGAGAAGAGGCTGAAGAGTGGTTAGAAAGACTTGAGCAGATCTTCGTATCGGCTCCTTGTGCTGTGACGGCTTGGCTGAGGCTAGCAGAGTTTCAATTAGCCAAGAAACCTCTGATGTGGTGGAGGAGCACAGTAATGGAAATGAGAGCACTGGGTGCTGTGATTGACTGGACTCTCTTCAGGACTAGGTTTCTGAACCGGTACTTCTCCGCGGCAGCAAGACAGACAAAAGAGGATGAATTTGCAAGTCTGAGGCAGGGGAACATGACAGTGGCAGACTATGCGACACAGTACTCATCACTACTGAGGTATGTCCCCCATATTGCCTCTGATGGACGTGCCAAGATGAGAAATTTCATGAAAGGGTAGCGACCGGAGCTCTATGACCGGGTTATCATCAATAACCCAACTTCTTTTGATGATGCTCTCACAAGAGCGGAGCTTGCTGAGCTAGGAGTGGGAGCTTATGCCATGCCACCACCGGTACCGCAACAGAGGCAGACTAGTGACAGTTTGAGGCCTCGGGGTGAGCCATTTAAGCCCCGTGGTGCCTCTTCATCTTCGCGGTATGGTGGAAAGAAATACTTTGGTCAGAAACAGGATGGCAAGAAGGGAAATTGGTCCGCCAGTCGAGGATCTTCACAAGGGGATAGGCCGGGAGAGCCGAGGTGCAACAATTGTGGAGGACCACATTCTTCAAACAAGTGTCCTGCATGTTATGTTTGTGGCAAGATGGGCCACATTGCTCGGTATTGTCCCACCAGGGGAGGCCAGTCAGAGTATCAGGGCAACAGGCCAAGGTTTGAGGACAGGACAGTGCAGCAGAGGCAGCAGTTTGGGCCTCGTCCGTCGGGAGGTCAGACAGTGGGACCGCCCCAGGGACAGGTATATGCACTGACCAGAGAGCAGGCTCAGGCAGCCCCGGAGGAGGTGATTGCCGGTACGTGCCATTTATTT
Source organism: Haberlea rhodopensis (assembly GCA_907163345.1). Taxonomy (NCBI): domain Eukaryota; kingdom Viridiplantae; phylum Streptophyta; class Magnoliopsida; order Lamiales; family Gesneriaceae; genus Haberlea; species Haberlea rhodopensis. Next base: position 2,763,614 of record CAJQUN010000060.1, read on the forward strand.
ACGTACCCTGCTTTTGTTTTGATAGATACAGGTGCCTCCCATTCTTTTGTGTCTGTGGGATTCGTGGAGAGACACCATATGCGCACGTCTTCTTTACCCACGCCTCTCCTTGTCTCGACACCCACTGGAAGAAATGTCGTTGCTGATCAGTTTATGGCAGACTGCCTCATTTATTTTGAGGGCAACGAGTTGAGATCAGACTTGATTGTGCTGGGTATGTCAGACTTCGACTGCATCTTGGGTATTGATGTTCTGAACAGATATCAGGCAGTGGTAGATTGCCGGCAGAGAACAGTGAAGTTCAGACCTGAGTTGGGCAGTCAGTGGACTTTCTTTGGCAACGGGTCTCGTGCGAAGATTCCGTTGATTTCAGCGATCAAGATGTCTCAGTTGTTGGAACGTGGGCACACGGGCTATCTTATTTATGTCGTGGACACGTCTGGAAAGAGTAAAGAACTGAGGGTTGAGGATGTACCAGTTGTGGCAGAATTTGCTGATGTATTTCCAGAAGAGATCCCAGGATTTCCACCGGCCAGGGAAGTTGAATTTGGGATCGAGTTGCTGCCAGGGACATCCGCTATCTCTCGTGCACCTTATAGGATGGCACCGGCAGAGTTGAGGGAGTTGAAAGAACAGTTGCAGGATCTCTTGGACAAGGGATATATACGCCCGAGCGTGTCGCCATGGGGCGCACCAGTTCTCTTTGTGAAGAAGAAGGACGGTTCGATGCGGTTGTGCATCGATTACCGGCAGCTGAATAAGGCTACAGTGAAGAATAAGTATCCTCTTCCAAGGATCGATGACTTGTTTGATCAGTTGCAAGGTACCAGGGTGTATAGCAAGATTGACTTGAGGTCCGGGTATCATCAGATTCGGGTCAGAGAGGAAGATGTGCAGAAGACAGCACGGGCATTATGAGTTCTTAGTGATGCCGTTCGGTGTGACGAACGCCCCGGCCGTCTTTATGAGTCTGATGAACAGAGTGTTTCAATCATATCTTGATCAGTTCGTCATCGTGTTTATTGACGACATTCTTATCTACTCTCGGAGTGAGGAAGATCATGTGAAACACTTGAGGACAGTGCTTCAGATTCTCAGAGAGCATCAGTTGTATGCTAAGCTCAGTAAGTGCGAGTTTTGGCTGAGCAGTGTAGTGTTTCTGGGGCATGTCATTTCTAGCAGCGGGATATCAGTGGACCCCAAGAAGATTGAGGCTGTGATGGAGTGGGCTGCCCCCACTTCTGTGCCTGAGATCCGGAGTTTTCTTGGGTTGGCCGGGTATTATCGGCGCTTTGTTGAGGGCTTTTCGAAGATTGCCAAGCCGCTGACTCAGTTGACTCAGAAGGGTGTACCTTTCTTTTGGTCAGAAGCTTGTGAGGAGAGCTTCCAGGAGTTGAAGCACCGGTTGACGACGGCGCCAGTGTTAGTGATCCCGACGGAGAACTCCAGATTTGTTCTGTATACGGATGCATCACTGCAGGGCCTTGGATGTGTTCTGATGCAAGATAAGCATGTGGTAGCTTATGCATCGAGGCAGTTGAAGCCGCATGAGACCAGATATCCAGTTCATGACTTGGAATTAGCGGCTATCATCTTCGCCCTGAAGATCTGGAGGCATTACTTATATGGCACTTCATTCACCATATACACGGATCACAAGAGCCTCAAGTTTCTATTCACTCAGGCGGAGCTGAACATGAGGCAGAGGAGATGGATGGACCTACTCAAGGACTATGATTGCGAGACTGAGTACCATCCCGGGAAAGCCAATTTGACAGCAGACGCTTTGAGCCGGAAAGTAAGGAGTTCTGCTGAGGACGTCATCCATTTGTCGGCTATGATGACCTCCTATTGCCATATGGGCTATGACTTTGACATTGATGCATCACCTGTGTATGTATCGACTTTGCTAGCTGAGCCAGATATTTATGAGAATATCAGGAGAGCTCAGAGGTCAGATGCTGAGGTTCAGAGATGGTTATCTATAGTGCATCTTGGTCAGCCGACGAAGTTCAGAGTGGCCGACGACGGATCTTTGAGATTGGGTAACCGCTGGGTAGTTCCGAGTACGCCGGAGTTGCGTAAGGAAATCTTGGAGCGAGCTCACAGTAGCAGACTTAGCATCCACCCAGGCGGGAAGAAGATGTACAGAGATCTGCGTGGTCAGTTTTGGTGGAAGCGAATGAAGTCTGATGTCGTCACTTTTGTGAAGAGGTGTCTGATCTGCCAACAGGTTAAGGCAGAGAGGCAGAGACCTGGCGGCGAATTGAGGAGCTTGGAGATACCGAAGTGGAAGTGGGAGCACATTTCCATGGACTTCGTGACTCATTTGCCGAGGAGTGCTTCAGGCTTCGATGCTATTTGGGTGATTGTGGACAGATTGACTAAGGTAGCCCACTTTATCCCCTATAGCATGACTTTCACATTTTTGAGGATGGCGCAGTTGTATATTAGAGATGTGGTGAGATTGCATGGGATCCCCGTTTCTATTGTGTCAGATCGAGATCCGCGATTCACATCTCATTTCTGGGAAGGCCTTCAGTCAGCTTTGGGAACTGATGTCAGATTGAGCACTGCTTATCATCCTCAGACGGATGGCCAGACCGAGCGCACTATTCAGACGCTCGAGGACATGTTAAGAGCTTGTGTTTTGGAGTTCGATGCCTCTTGGCAGGATTCAGTGCCTTTGGTAGAGTTTTCGTATAACAATAGCTACCAGGCAAGTATTCAGATGGCTCCGTTTGAAGCTCTTTATGGCAGACGATGTAGATCGCCCTTGTGTTGGGATGATTTGGACAGTAGATCAGTCGGAGGGCCTGAGTTGATCCGGGAAATGGAAGAGAAGATAAAGATTATAAGGCAGAAAATGAAAGCGGCCCAAGACAGACAGGCAGCTTATGCGAATAAACGGCGGAGACCGTTAGAGTTTCAGTTGGGAGATAAGGTCTTTTTGAAGATCTCGCCTTTCAGAGGCGTTGTGCGGTTTGGAATGCGCGGGAAACTGTCTCCGAGGTATGTTGGACCGTACGAGATCTTACAGCGCATTGGCACCTTAGCTTACCGACTGGCTTTGCCGCCTTCTTTATCTGGGATACATGATGTGTTTCATGTATCGATGCTGCGAAAGTATGAGCCGGATCCGTCTCACGTGTTACAGCCTTCCGAAGTTCAGTTAGAGTCAGATGTATCTTATGTGGAACGGCCTGTTAGAATTCTGGACAGAGCAGACCGTAGACTTCGGAACAAAGTGATACCGATGATCAAAGTTCAGTGGGATCGCAGGGGTGTCGAGGAGGCTACGTGGGAGACGGAGCAGCATATGGTGCAGCACTACCCGGAACTATTCTCTGGTATGAGTTTATGTTTAGTTTCTGTTGGGGTAAGTGCATGTGATTTCGAGGACGAAATCTTATAAGTAGGGGAGTATTGTGACATCCCCGAAATGGTTAATTTCTATTTGGCCTTAATTGTGTTTACATGATTAATTATGTGGTAATTGATTATGTGTTGGGATTTATTTACCTTATGGAAATGCATGGTCATGTTGTAAGGGGTGACCCGGGATTGCATTTTAGGGTGCATGTGGTGCATGTTGGGTAAATATTATTGGAAGCATGATTTATTTGCCTTTGGTAGCAATTGATTAGAAATCATGTGTTTAATTGATATTTGGTGCATTATGAGTAAATGCTTTGAAAAATATCATGTTGGGGTGTTTTATACACCATGGAATTCTTTTGGGAATCATTTTAATAAACTCACATTTTAATATGCAACCCCACTCTTTCAACCTCACTTTCACTTTACCAAATCAAAACCCACAAACCCTTCCCCTCCAAATTTTCGAGCTCAAGCCTAGGGTTGAGGAGAAACCCTTCAAAAATCTTGATTTGTGGAGCATATTGGGTGATTTGAGATCCCCAAGAGGTATGGGTACCTCAAGCTTTAATTTTGTAAGATTTGTTTGAGTTTGGTTTGATTTTGAATGGTTTTGAAATGGGTTTGTGTGGGTTGTTGTGGTTTTGTTTAAAGGTTGGATTTATACTTGTTTTGAAGTATGTTTTGGTGGTTCATGTTGGTATTTATGTTGTTGGTTGGTTAGTATAAATGTTGGAATGGTTTGGAAGGATTTTGGGTGCAAAAATGGCAGAAAAACGCATGTCTGTGCGAGGCGATCGATCGCCTGAAAAGAGGCGACCGATCGCCGAGAGGCAGTAGGTTTTTCAAAGGAATGGCGATCGATCGCCATGTTTGGGGCGACCGATCGCCGCTGTGTAAATTTTGAGGCGATCGATCGCCTATGGGAAGCGATCGATCGCCGCCTGTGGAATTTTGGAAAATGGTTTATTTTGTCAAATTTTTGGTATTTGACTATTATTTGGCTTCTAATATGGGGTTGTGTGATTGTGTAGAACCATCCCAGGTAGCAACATAACCGAGGAATTGAAGCCGGACCAATTCCACTTTTGGAAAGGTACGTAGTGGACGTACGGGCACCCAACGGTAACATGTATTTTATATACTCATTGATTATGCATTGTGGATGCGGGTATATATGTGGTATTGCATTGTGGATGCATATACATGTTGATTTATGCCATATGTGGTATTGCATAGTGGATGCATATACATGGTATTTATGCATATTGGTGTTAGATGCATATTATGAGTATTGGATGCACATCCCATGAGTCGTGGTCATCCTTTGATGATTTTAATGCTTGCCGCTTTTTGTTTTGGTTCCGCTAAATGTGAAGCGAGGGGTGGGAGCGCCGCATGTCACATTTGAGCGTGGTTGTCATATGGGGCGAGGAAAGGGTATTTGCCGCTCTCTGTGAAGCGAGGGGTGGGAGCGCCGCATGTCCATTGTAGCGAGGTTATCCTATGCCGCCCATATGAATATAAGCGAGGGGCATTAAAATACACTGTGATGGACAGACTAGGGAATGGTGACCAATATGTGGTACAGTTGAGATGGTATATGATGTCATGACATGTTTTGGCCATTGAAAAATAATCTATTGATTATACTCATGAGTTCTGGTACAGGGACAACCAAACGGGAAGCGTTTGAAATGCACGGGAAACAGGAAGTGTTTCATAATGATTATGCATTTACGCTTTATCTTCATATTGTGTTGAATATGAATGATTATTATTGCTCATGTTTGGGGGTTGTCCTTGTAGGTACCTTTTTGGCATGATAGCAAGCTTGAACGGGTTGAGGTGGTGAGCTTGTGAAGCATTCTTTTGAGGATTAACGGACAGGATTATTTTGGATAGTATCTACTCTAGGAGTAGTATAAAACTATAGATGAACATTCATTGATTGGAATGTAATTAATCCTTTTTGTAGTCCTTTATTTTGGCATGTAAATGCTTAAGCTCATAGACTCAACTTGTTTACTCTACTCTGATCATTGTTATTAGCTCTATTATGCCTTAATTCCGCACTTAAGGATTAGGGTCCTTACACTATCTCAGATGGCGACATCAATAAATTAAATTGATGTCGCCAACTGAGATGTCGACACCAATAAATTAATTTGATTCGCCATCAGAGATGGCGACACCAATTAAAAAAATTTGGTGTCGCCTTCTCAAATGACAACATCAAAAAAATAATATAATTTTTATACAAGTCGCCATGTCAGATGGCGACTTCAAATGAAATCGCCATCTGACATGGTGACTTAGGTTACTTTCATAATAAAAAAAACGATTAATTTGTTAAATTATTTTTGAAAATCGAATATTTTATTAAAAAACCCTAAAATTATTCCACCATTTTAAAATTTTATCAAACATCATATAATTTATCACACTATATTATTTATAATCTTTATATCAATTATCATATCATTCACCCCAAACGCTACATAAACATAATTTATAAAGGCGCATTTTTAAAAGGATGAAAAAATAGGGGGACTTAGAGAAAAATCCATAAACCATAACTCCTCTTCAAGTTCAGTTCCTAGTTGAGTTATCTAAACTCTTCAGTCCCCGTTTGAAAAATGAGTTATTTTTAAGTCCCTAATATAGCTAATTAACTCAAATACCCTTAAAACAATATTTACTTCATTTCATTTTTTTTACGTTTCAAACTTTCTCCAAAGTTTGTCCATATTTCTTCCTCCAACTCCCACAATTTTCTTCTCGACGATCCCTTCCTCCTCTGTGTAAACGTTCCTCCCAGTTTCTTCACCGATTTTCTTTGCGGCATTACAACACTAACCTGTCATTGTGAAGTTTTACTCCGTGAGGAACATCAACTCCAGCGTCCGCCATCTTCCCGAAATAAAGCAACCCAACCGTCGAAAGCAACCCAATCGGCTTAGCAGAGGTGTTGTTTCACCATTTTGTGTGGAAACCCTTTTTATTTGTGTATCTTTTTGGAGATTTTTTTGCGAATTTGAGGAATTTTATCAGTGGCTCAGGTAGTCCTTTCTCTTAGCTTTCCACGGAATCAAGAATCGCTTGATTTCAAGCTCGTATGAGAGAGTTATACTCGAAATACAAGGCGATGGTCCTGCTGTATGTTTGCTGGATGCAGCAGCACATGATGTGACTTGCAGAAGCTTTTTGGCCATCTCAACGTCCGATTCAGTCTTTGAATTTCAACGATGACTTGTAGATATTTGTCTTAGCTTTCCAACCTATACTGAATCGTCTCGTTACGATAAGCGAGCTAAGAGTTATACCCAACAGACTGACAGTTGCTTTCTGTAATAGCTTGCTGTTTCTTCGCGGTACAGCTCGATCTTGCAGGCGTCTTTTCTCCTTCATAACATTCGAACTAGCCAATCTGTTGTGAAATATGACATTTTGTATTTTGAGTTGGCTGTTCAACCTCTTTGGAAGCACGCTATTTCGATATCCGAGCTATGAGATATGATCGAAACAATCCGCTCTGCCAGGATTTCAGTCTTGGTCCAGCTTGATATTTTCAAGCTACTTCTTTGTAATTCCTCAAGCTCTTAATTATGATCTATGAACTACACACTTGATGAAAGATGTTAGCAACACAATAACAAGTTTTGTTAACATCAAAACCAAGATTATTCGGGTTTCCAAAACCCAACAGTTTCATTCAAACCAAGTACTAAATTATCATTCGAGTATTTTTTGAACGCAAACTGAGTATGTTTGAAATGTCCAATATGTACTATCTAATTACGAACTAAGTACTTTTGAATTATCATTTCTTGTTTTGGCCTCAATTGAGATAATTGTTTTTCAAGACACACAACGTGTAATTTTTGAACGCAAACTGAGTATCTTTGAAATGTGTAATAGGCACGTTTTGAATACAATCAAGTACTTTTGTGTTGTACTATATGTTGACATCCTATCTCTCAATTATAGTCGTAGTTGCGGGCCTCATTTTTATCACCCATAAAGCGCAGAAACACCATGTAAACAGAGGCCATGCCAAGCTGAAATGGAATGAAATGAAGGCAAAATATTCTCCGAAATAATTGAATACTATAGAGATATTAAATTCCAGAAAGGTTAACCAAATCAATAGCATAATTTCTTTTTTTGCAACAAATCGACAACGCACTTCTAAAACTAAAAGTTTACAAATAAAAATCTGATATCCAATTCAAAAAACTCGATAGTTCATAGATACTAGAGATGCTAAATTCCACAAACCCCAATAATTCGCTGATTCTAAAACTCATTAAATCTATTTTCTCTTTTTTCCGCCTCACCTTCTTTGAATTTTGTATTTTGAAGAATGGTGAATCCCGAGGGAAGAAATCTGAAGTATCATAAAGAAAATGGTCGAGAATGATGTATCAATTTAAAAGGAGCGATCAATTTACTGAAAATAAAGATCTCATCTTTCTATCTCTACATGTTTGTGAGAGGAAAGAGAAATGAGGTGTTCTAGGCAGTAATAAGGGGTATTATAGTATTTTGATGGGATTGTGGAGTTAAAATATATTAAAATTAGAAATTAGGGTGTTGAAACAAATATAATCTGACAAAGGGACTGATGGACAAGTTAAAATTATATTTAGGCATATAATGCCAATTTGCCGTAAAAAAAATGATTTTGAAATTTTGATAAAAACTCAAGGACCAAAATGAATTTTACCACCACAACTTGTTGGACAGAATCCCCAATTTGCCTAACTACTAAAATTATGGATTCATGCATATTCTACTGACGCACGTCTCTGCGTAACGTTCTTTTGCAACAAATTTATTATTCATCAGTCTATATATAAACTGAATTGAATCCCAGAAGAAGCAGAGGAAGAGAGAGAGAGAGATATTATTAGGGTTTGAGACCGGGGATATATCTATGCAACCGAGGGAAATTGGATCGCTTGGATTGACGGGGACACGATACACACAACGGACAATCATCGTCGCATCGGATCGAAGTTATTGTGAATGTTGTTATTATGATCTGTTTTGAGGATAAGCTGCTTTGTTCTTCCAACCTCAGCCGCTTCGTTGCCGGCCTTATGCTTTTCCTTCTCTATCATTCCTTCCCATTGATATCCAATTTTCCTAATCCTATACACCCGTAATTTTTTATTTACTTTTCTCGAAGATCGGTATAGATTTTGAGCCTCCCTCTTTTTTGTTTTGCGTTCGATTGGAATTATTGAGTTTGGGAGGACTAGTGGTGATAAAATTTTGTTGATTGCTGGATAATGGAGTTCGGGCATGGTGATGATTTGTTCACAGATGAGTTTTACGACGGTTAGTATCGAATCTCTTTTTAATTTAGTTTGTTTGGGCTACTAATGAATTTTTATGTACAAATTGTTGTTTTGAATTGGTGCCGATGAATGGGAATTGATTGCTTTGGTAAAAGGTCAATCTAAACGATCCACTGTTAGATTCCGCTATCATTGATATTTTCATTTTTTTTATCGCTAATGTTCTCCTGAAGGATTTTATTAGATAAATATTGTTCTGAAGTCGTCTCTTTTGTTGCGATTTTGGCCTTACCCTTACTGGTCCTTCCTTCATTTGATCGGGACCACATTGTTGCTTTATAGCTCTCCTGCCATGTTATGACTATTCGGATGGATATTCTGCATGTTGTATTATTAAATGAGTTTGGTGGGTAGAATGAAATAATGCTGATGATTCTTTTTTCATGTACCTTAATGATGGCTTGCTCAAGAAAGAATTTCACCCTGATGGTGAATAAGCCTCTTACTCCCGGCTTTTTGCGCACTGTAAAGTGAAAATGATGGGTGTTAGGCATTATTTTAGGGGGATTTTTTTTTCTTCTTGTTATAGATGTATACTTGCTTTCAAAATTATTCAAAAGTTGTTAACTAAAAAATTGTTTTGATAAATTTAAAACGCACAATTGAGGGATAGAATTTCTTCCAACCGATCTTACACAAAAGTCTAATTGACAACCCAATTTGGATGTCTTATCTCGGCATGAACATTTTACATATATATTGGTTTTCGCTACATAGACTGTCAACTTATTAATAAAGCAATTTTCCAAAGGTGCTGTCCGTATAATGAAATTATTTAAAAACCTTTCAATTATAATGTTTTGGGATTATAATATAATATAGCTATAATTGAGTATTTTTAGGAATTAATGAAAAGTTGAATTAAAAGATTTATATTGAAAATGTAAAAATGAGGTGAAAATATGGTTTGGAAAAATATGACAATGAGATATTAATTTTATGTTTTACTTTCAAGGATTGAAAATACTTTTGGGGAAATAAATCAGAAAAGGCCTAGAACTTTTTGTTACATCTTTCAGTTCAATTAATTTCTCACCGATCCTTGGTTCATGCGTTGTCTGTGCTTCAGGTGGCGTTCTTGTAGGTTTTGCATTTATTATGTGCAGATGGCCAGTTTTTGTATGCATGTTTTTTTTATTTTTCTGATTTTAGTGGTGAACATACCTTGCTGACAACCCTCTCTGTGACAGAGTGGTAGCCCGGGGTATGGGTTGTCAGTAAGAGCTGACTGCCATGCAACTGTTTGACTGTGATATTTTCCTTCAAAAATTAATGCTATGAGGTTAGCAGAGAGGACTTAATGTAGTCCCAGTATCAAGAAGTGTAACCTTTTCCTCTGGTACTAATTTCTTCTTACTAGCTGTTCGATCCATTTTTGTCTTCTGATTAGGTACATATGCTGCTTATATTGAGACGCAGCAAAGTCCACTGCCTTCAGTCATTGTTATTGGTGGGGGTATATCAGGGATTGCTGCAGCGCGCATGCTTCACAATGCATGTATTAAGGTATAATATCCAAGTTATGAGTAAAGATATAACAGTGGAACAGACCATTTTTTTCATAGCTTTCTCTATTCACGTGGAACCAATCTTTATTCTAGGTGACTTTGTTGGAGTCACAAGATAGAGTTGGCGGGCGCATTCGCACTGATTACTCATTTGGTTGCCCTGTTGACATGGGTGCTTCCTGGCAAGTGAAAGTTTTATTTTCTTTAGATTTTTTTCGAAATGGCAACATATTCGTTGATTCCCTTGCCTATATGCTTGTCTCTTTAACATTCACGCTGAGGCCCTATCTGTTTGAAAGCAAAATAATAGGAAAAGGTGAAAAAGAAATAAAGGTTGTGCTTTCTAATGCATGTTAAATTCCAAAGTAAAATCCTTCATTGATTGTCTAGAATTCCCTTCAGTAAAATCCTTTCTAAATTCTAATGCATGTCTTAAGGATAACTTTCATAGTTATCGAGTATGTTTCGTTTCTATAATGCCAACAGTTGTATATATTATTAAAATATGCCAATAGCCATTCAGGTATGTTATGCCTGAGGACATGACCTTAGCTTGTGCTGAATTTATTTTTAAAAATTTTGAAACTTCAGAAACTATGCACTTATATGGTTTTTTAGGGTACAAAATTACCGGTTAGTAAAGTCAATCCTCTTGCTAGTGTATCCAGAATAAAAGATCAATGGGATCTCAAACTTGCAAAATGTATTCCTAGCAAGGCCAAATATAATATAATTTTACCTGGTTTTTAAGTGTGTAAGGACTTGCATTTTGCTAATTGTGATATTTTTTAAGTTGTGTCTACTTTTGCTCAAACTATACTTAGGTTACATGGAGTCTGCAATGAGAATCCTCTCTCCCCTATTATACGTCGTTTGGGCCTTCAATTGTATCGGACAAGTGGTGAGGACTCAATTCTTTATGACCACGATTTGGAAAGGTATGAAGATGCTTTACATTTTTACAAGTAAATATACTCTGCTTATTCAGGTAGAATATTTATAACTCTGTCCAAAAGATGGAAATGAGTCTTTTCTTGTCAAACATATTTGATTAATAATTTAACTTGAGATCGCTGTTGAGTTGGCAAAGGTATTTAATTATTCCAATTATTGTGTCTGTGAACATTATTGGTTTTTTTTCATTTGACAGTGGTAAATTGATTCTACATTCTTCTTTTAATATTTGCACTTGTACTATGTTGTTATTGATAATTTTTCATCATTTCCGTGTAACAATTTCCTACTAATGACCTTGATTTGCTTCCTTTAGTTATGCACTCTTTGACGGGAATGGTCATCAAGTTCCCCAAAATATAGTTATTGAAGTTGGAGACACATTTAAGAAAATCCTTGAGGAGGTAGATTCTTTACGTTTGAAATTCTATGCACTTCTTGATTTCCGTACGGAACAAGCATATCCAATATGTATATTTTTTGTATTCTAGACCGATAAAGTGAGGAAAGAACAAAACCATGACATGTCTGTTAGGCAAGCAATATCGATCGTGTTGGATAGGCATCCGGAGTTGAGGTATATGTATTAATTAGATAAAATATATCAGATAAGACTATTATTTACTTAAGATTAATCTTCAAGACATGGAATGAGTTCTCAACACTGTAACTTGTGTGCCATTTAGATTAGAAGACCTTGCACATGAAGTATTGCAATGGTACTTATGTAGAATGGAGGCTTGGTTTGCTGCAGATGCAGATATGATATCTTTGAAAGCCTGGGATCAGGTAAGTTTATATTCTTCTTTCATTTCAATTTTATTATGGCTTTTAATTTGGTCCATTTGATTTGTTCAAAGTGATTTTGTTTCTGCAGAACAGCAGAAATGATATGTACTGTTTGTTTTGTGACTGTCAAGTGTGAAGGTTAAAAATATTTGTCAATATCTATGTTATCCTTGACAGACCTTTTTTCGAAGATGTTGACCTACACTTTTCACCAAATTCCTGTATTTTAGACGCATTTATTTTGTGGCTAATTTCATCTTAATTTTGCTACTAGATCTTTTTATGATTTTGAGTACTTTTTACGAAACTCTAATTCAGAAGGTAATATATATGTTTCTGTTTAAAGTATGCTCAGAAGTCAGAAACCTCGATACATATCTTTATTACGTAGGAGTACTGATTTGTTAGGTTGAATGGGCTTGTCCAGGCCAAGAGCAATTACTATCTGTATCACTGCAGTTTGCTTATGCAGATGTTACTATTCTGCTTTTCAGGAGGAAGTACTTTCTGGTGGTCATGGGCTTATGGTTCAAGGATACGACCCAGTGGTAAAGGCCCTGTCGAGAGATATTGACATACGCCTAAATCACCGGTATGATTGCTCATAAACTGAATGGTGTAGAGTCACTCAGACAAAGCACCTATTTGTCTATCATTATCACTATCTAAAACTGTTTGATCGAGCATGAAATACGTTTGTATTCAGATAGTAAGGGGCTAAATTATTATGGAAGGGGCTAAATTATTATGGTCCAACTAAGTAGATAGAAATGCAAAGTAATGTCTGTTTACATAAAAGGAAACTCTTGTGTTGCCTGTATATTCTTTTGTGTTCCTTTTTTGTATGAAACTGAAATGGAAGATGCATGATAACAATATACAGCACATCGGGTCAATCTTTTCTAGTTAGATTGTTTGTGTAACTAAGAAGGTGGTGCTGCATGGTGAAGGATAGCATGGTTTGGGATCACTCATCACTCAACGTTTCTTTTGCATATGTGAACTTTCAGAAAGTTTTGCTTAACCCAATTGTGTCAGGAAATATTTCTTGATGCCATTTTCTGCTTACTCTGGTTGGGTTAAAAATGTAATTTAAGTTATATCCATATTCTGGCCGTACTTTACCTAAAGTTCACCTCAAGTCTAATTCATCCATTTGCTGTTTTCTTTTCTTGTTTCTTTTGGTCTTTTTATTCATATGTTTAATCATGAAATACAGGGTTAAAAGGATTATCAATGGGTATAATAAGGTTGTGGTTACCGTCGAAGATGGAAGGAACTTTGTTGCGGATGCTGCAATAATCACTGTGCCTCTTGGGATTCTAAAATCCAACTTAATTGAGTTTGAGCCTAAGCTGCCCGAGTGGAAACTCTCTGCGATAGCAGATCTGGGAATAGGAAATGAGAATAAGATTGCATTAAGTTTTGACCATGTGTTTTGGCCGAATGTGGAATTCTTGGGCATTGTTGCACCAACTTCTTATTCCTGTGGTTATTTTCTCAATCTTCACAAGGCAACCGGTCACCCTGTCCTTGTCTTTATGGCAGCTGGAGCCCTCGCATTTGACCTGGAGAAATTGTCAGACGAGGCTGCAGCAGATTTCGTAATGTTGCAGCTGAAGCGCATGTTTCCCGATGCAACTGAACCTGTAAGATTATCTATTTACTAATTTTCTGGGTATATTATTTAGCGCATACTTCATAGCTAAGGTTTCTTTGCTGTATTGTAATTGTAATCCATATAATATGTTTCACTCATAAATAAAAGCGGTTCCAGCTGAAGATGTCATAACTATGACCTTCACCTTTCTAAAGCTGCCTATGACCATTACCTCTGGTAGGCCCCTCTCCTTGTTCCTCATGAGGCCCTAGAGGAACATGTTTTGTTGATCGGTGGCCTCATTCCATTACATTTAAGCTATAGATATGATATTTTGATGATTCAATATGAGCTGTAGAAGACTTTGATACAGATTTTCTTTTTATCAAAAGAGTGGACAAAAGCCATCAAGATAGGCACAAGATACTATTATATTGAATTCTCGTACCTATTTAAAAAAGTAAGACAGGAAGAAGAGGCTCAGGTAATTCGAGATGGTGGCAGTGGCTTTTTAGGAGACTTAGTATATACAATACCCTCTTTAAAATTAACCAGTTGGGTTCTTCAAAGTTTTATGTTATGCTTGCAAGACGGGAGGACCTGAAATTTGTTGTTTCCATTTGAATACATTGCATTGAATATGGTATATAACTTTTCTACTTCTTTTACCTATTATTGAGAGTGATTACTCCGTTCACAGGTCCAATATCTTGTATCACACTGGGGAACAGATCCCAATACTCTAGGATGTTACTCTTATGATGCAGTTGGGAATACGGAAGATATATATGATCGTCTTCGTGCAACAGTTGGCAATCTTTTCTTTGGAGGCGAAGCGGCGAGTATTGATCATCAAGGTTCAGTACATGGGGCATATTCTGCCGGTATTATGGCTGCTGAAAATTGTCAAAGGCGTCTAATGGAGAGGCTTGGAGGTATAGAAAGGATTCCCCTTGTTGCCTTCTCGGAGGAGGAAAGTGTCGAAGCCACTAGTCCGCTCCTCATCTCAAGATTATGAGCTTTTATCTGAAGTAATTCGTAATAAACATGTAATGGGTTGCTGGGATGAATGTGTTTAAACTTAGCCGCGTTTAAATGGTTGTTTTCTGGACATAAACTGGGAAAAACGTACATGTTTTTTACTATTCAACTCCAAAAATAAAAATAATTTTATTTATAGATTGAAGTGAAAGTGCAAAAAGTTAAAGTTTAAATAATTAGTATATTTGGAGATGTTAAAACTAGTTGAAATAAATTTTGGGGAAAAGAAACGTCAAAATATTTTTCAGAGAAGGAAAGTAAAATACATTACAGATTTAGTTTCTAATTTTGGGAATAAATGAAAAATAAACAAATCCTAAATTTTTCTTTTGGGTCCAGTTATCTATTATTCAAGTGTAGTACGATACGATTCACTGAAACGGACTCTTTACCAAACTCGATCCAATTCCGTTGTAAAAGCCAGCAATAAGCAAATCTTGGGTGGTTTCACTTCACTATCATGTTTGTTTAAGACATCATTTTGTTTTCTTTGAGAGATGTCAGCCACGAAATTATATTTTTTGTTAAGATCTTGAATTGAAATCCATCTTATAAACGATAGATAAATAATAGGAAGACTTTCCAATAACGAATTCAATCCGACTGAACTTTTCAATAATTAAAATCTAAATATAATTTTGAAAATCGAGAGCTTAGATAAAAAAAAAAAAAAAAAAAGAGGTGAGCAAACTATACCTCACTACTCACCCTTGCCTTAAAAAATCCTATTATATTATTTTAAGCGATGTGTGATTTGATTAGAATTTTGATTTTCCTAGATTTAGAAGTAGAAAATGGCGTCCCGGTCTAATTGATGATGACCTGTGTAGAAGAAGATTCTATAGAACACCTTAGCATATCAAAGTCCAACAACCATTCAACCAAACAAGACGACAGTCGGGAGGAAGGATAAGAGGACTTTATCCGATCCTATCTGCTAGCATTTGTATTTTGAATTAATTCTTAACAGATTAGATTAGATAGCATTAGATCTTGACCTTATCAGTTTAGGTTGTATATAAAGATCATGTAGAGAATTGATTGTGATTATCGAAATTCATTGAGGAGAAATACAAAAGTTTATTTATTGTATCCGCTATCATTGTAACTATTTACATGGTATCAGTTTAAGCCTTCAAAAGACTTGCGTCTAATCATGTCTTCGTCTTCTTCCTCCAATACGAGCCTTGATACTCTTCTTTCCCCCACCACTACAATCACTCCACTCTGCAATTTTGTTTCAATCAAACTGAGCCCTACCAATTACCCACTCTGGCGTGCACAATTGCTGCATTATTTTCGTGGCCAGGACTTATATCATTATCTTGATGGTACTACTTCTCTACCACCACCTACCATCGATGCCACACATGCTGTTACTGTTGTGGTTAGTCAGATTCCAAATCCCGCGCATTACAAATGGCTACGTCAAGATAGTCTCATCCTTAGCACTCTCATGTCTTCCATGACTGAGGGAGTGCTTGCTCAGATTGTCTCATATACCACGTCTCATGACGTTTGGCGTGCACTTGAGACAAACTTCTCATCTCAATCTCGTGCCCGCTCCATTCAAGCTCGCACTCAACTTGCCAATGCAAAGAAAGGCAGTCAATCTGCCCATGAATATTTCATCTCAATCAAACAGTTAGCTGATGAACTTGCCATGGCTGGCCAACCCATTACATCTGATGATATTATCTCATATGTTCTTGCTGGCTTAGGGCATGATTATGATAGCTTCGTCTCATCTATCTACGCTCGGAATGACACAGTCACACTTGAAGAGGTTTACTCTCTTCTCGTTATCACTGAGTCTCGTCTCAAACAACATCATCTATCCTCTCCTACACATTTACCTGAGGCACATTTTGCTCAGAAACCAACCAACAATAATAGAGGTCGTGGGGCTATCGTGGCAGAGGCCACAATAACAACTCCCGGGGGTGGGGTCCATCCATTCACTTTCGCAGTGACACCCAATCATCTACTCTTGTTGTGTGCCAACTGTATGGTAGAAATGGACATTCTGCTCAAAAATGTCGGTTTGATATCACTTCCAATGACTCTACTCCAACACCACACAAACAAGCCTTTGCTGCCACCAATTATGGTACTTGGGATGCTGATTGGCATGCTGACACAGGTGCTACTCACCATATCACCCATGACATGTCTAATCTTAACCTCAAGAATGATGAGTACACTGGTCCAGATCACGTACATGTTGGTAATGGACAAGGTTTGCATATCACTAACACTGACAGTTCTTCTCTTTCTTCTCATTCTCGTTCATTTCTCTTAAACCAAGTCCTTTTAGTTCCTCAATAAAGAAAAATCTACTTTCTGTCCATAAATTCTGCATAGATAATGATGTTTATTTTGAGTTTCATAATAACTATTTTCTTGTGAAGGATTACTCGGGAACTGTCCTACACCAAGGCCAAGTCCATAATGGACTATATTGTTTCACTCCTGCGGCTACTCCTCAAGCCTACTCAAGTGTTCGTATATCATTTGACCAGTGGCATCGACGTCTTGGTCATGCTGCTTTTTCAATTATTCATCGTATTTTGTCTTCCAATAAATTTTTAGTTGATAAAATAAAGAGACACTCTGTGTGCCCTGATTGTCATTTAGCAAAGAGTCATGCTTTGCCTTTTGCAAATTCTAATCTTGTTTCTCATTCTCCTTTAGATTTAATTTTTACGGATGTATGGGGTCCTGCCGCTGTAGCTTCAACTACAGGTGCACGATATTATGTGAGCTTCCTTGATAATTATTCAAAATTCTTGTGGTTATTTCCCATTAAATTAAAGTCTGATGTTCGTTTTCAGTGCTATGTGGAAAAACAGTTTGAACGAAAAAATAAGGCCATCCAATCTGATTGGGGTGGCGAATATCGTCACAACTATTTTCAAACAACTGGCATTGATCATCGACTTGCATGTCCTCATACTCACCAACAAATTGGTTCTATTGAACGTCGACATCGACAAATTGTTGAAGTTGGTCTCAGTCTCCTTGCCCATTCACACTTACCTTTAATTTATTGGGAAGATGCCTTCTTAACAACAACCTACTTAATTAATCGTTTACCAACACCTATTCTCAATAATTTGTCACCCTTTGAAAAACTATACAATCGTACACCTACTTACTCATTTATCCGTGTTTTTGGCTGTGCGTGTTGGCCCAATCTTCGACCATATAACAAACATAAATTGGATTTCAGAAGCAAAACATGTGTGTTCATTGGTTATAGTGTCAATCACCATGGGTACAAGTGTCTTGATTTATCAACTGGGCGGATTTATGTGTCTCGTAACGTTATCTTTGATGAAAATTTGTTCACGTACACTCCACGTCCTTCTGTTCCATCCAAGTCTAATTCCTCTACACTTGTTACATTACCTACAAATCTCAATATCACATCTACCGCCATACAACATGATATGCCTCCTAACATTGACCGATGTGTTCCCTTAGTGTCTCATTCTGCAGGTACCATTGATGGATATAATACCACATATGCCTCGTCATCATCAGACACACCAGGCACAATACTTCCGCAGGTTATAGTTCCTTTTGTCACGAAAGACCCTCTATGCACTCACAACATGATTACCAGATCGCAGCACAACATATTTAAGCCCAAAACTCCATCCGATAACTTTGTCCGGTATCCTCTCTCTCATGCATTAATCAGCACTCTTTCCCCTGTTGATGCTGAACCATCATGTTACAGTGATGCCATCAAATCCTCACATTGGAATACCACGATGAATACTGAGTTTGATGCTCTTTTACACAATGGTACTTGGTCTTTAGTTTCCCCACCTCCAAATGCAAATTTTGTTGGTTGTCGATGGATTTACAAAGTCAAGAGATATGCTGATGGTTCAATCGAACGTTACAAAGCAAGATTGGTGGCCAATGGTTTTCATCAACAAGAAGGTGTTGATTTTACTGATACGTTTAGTCCTGTGGTCAAGTCGTCAACAATCCGACTTATCTTATCCTTAGCAGTTACATATAAATGGCATATCAAACAAATTGATATTGAAAATGCATTCCTACATGGACCCTTGACTGAGGAAGTATTTATCGACCTCAAGGCTACATTCATCCACAGTTCCGTCATCACATTTGCAGATTGCACAAGTCAATATATGGCCTCAAACAAGCTCCACGAGCCTGGTTCTCTCGCCTTTTTGATAAACTCCGATTGCTTGGCTTCATTACCAGCAAATCTGATAATTCTCTCTTTATATAGCGCAAGGCTGGTACTTGTATTATGGTCCTTGTTTATGTTGATGACATTATCCTCACAGGTAATTCCGGACCTGCCATTCAACATGTCATAACATCATTGCATTCAGATTTTCCAGTTAAAGAACTTGGTGATATAGCTTACTTTTTGGGAATTGAGGTCTTGCGATCCGACGAAGGATTGTATCTTACTCAACGCAAGTATATTGTTGATCTCTTAACACGTACTCACATGACTACAACCAAACCATGCACAAGTCCTATGGCCACTACATGCCGCCTATCTACGACTGACAGACGTAAGTTCTCTGATCCATCACTCTATCGCCAAGTTGTTGGCAGTATACAATATTTGGCTTTTACGAGACCTGACCTTGCATGTGCTATTCATAAAGTTAGTAAATTTATGCACAATCCTCTGGACTCACATTGGCAGGCGGTGAAATGAATTCTATGTTATCTCAAACACAATCTCTATGGGATTATTCTTTGGTCCATCCACTAGCCTTACAATTCAAGCATTTTCGGATTCTGATTGGGCAACTGATCGTGATGATCGTCGATCTGTCGGTGCCTATTGTATCTTATTGGGTGGTAATCTCATTTCATGGCGCTGTAAACAATAACTCACTGTTTCCCGTAATAGCACTGAGGCTGAATACAAATCCCTTGCAGACACTGCTGCTGAACTTCGATGGCTTCAATCTCTTGTTTCTGAATTTGGATTACAGATTACTAAACCACCTACCTTGTAGTGTGATAATATTGAAGCTACGTACTTGTTTGCTAATCCTATATCTCATGCGCGTACCAAACACATGGAGATTGATTTTCACTTTGCGCGTGATCAAGTTCGACACAAACAACTCGTGATTCAATTCATTTCTCAAAGACCAACTTGCTGATTCTCTTACCAAACCTCTATCTTCAAGCAAGTTTTCATCTATTTTGGCTAGTCTGAATGTCCGACAACTACCCTTCAGATTGAAGGGGTGTGTAGAAGATTCTATAGAACACCTCAGCATATCAAAGTCCAACAACCATACAACCAAACAAGACGACATTCGGGAGGAAGGATAAGAGGACTTTATCCGATCTGCTAGCATTTGTATTTTGAATTAATTCTTAACAGATTAGATTAGATAGCATTAGATCTTGGCCTTATCGGTTTAGGTTGTATATAAATATCATGTAGAGAATTGATTGTGATTATCGAAATTCATTGAGGAGAAATACAAAAGTTTATTTCTTGTATCTGCTATCATTGTAACTATTTTACAACCTGGATCTGGCATGTCACTGGCCAACATGGGCAGAGGGTTAAAACAAAATTGTGAGTGTGGGGCGGGCCAAAAGTTTTTTTAAAAAACAATAAGTGTACACATCATTTTGGGGGGTGTGGTCGCCCCCCCCCCCCCCCCCCCCCCCACCACACCCCATACCCCACAGGTCCACCCCTTGCTTGCCAAGAGTAACATGAAGCTATTGTGGTTTGGTGATCCTAATATATGATTATAAGTGATGTCTGATATGAGCAGAATTTTGATTTTATAGATCCATAATGAGAAACTCTCATCCCAGTTTAATTGAGGACAAGGGCGTAGCTATGAATTTTGTATAGGGGGCTGGAGCCGAAGGTGATGTGGGGGATCGGAGGCAGAGCCACCGAAAATTTTTTTTGGGGTTCCGGGGCATAACATTAGA
The DNA here is from genome assembly GCA_907163345.1 of Haberlea rhodopensis. Taxonomy (NCBI): domain Eukaryota; kingdom Viridiplantae; phylum Streptophyta; class Magnoliopsida; order Lamiales; family Gesneriaceae; genus Haberlea; species Haberlea rhodopensis. The sequence goes on from CAJQUN010000060.1 coordinate 2,784,223, forward strand.
TTGCATCAAAAATTATTAGATGATCAATCTAATATCAAACACACAAGTATAATCAAGAAAACTAATTAAACATTCAATGTTCGAACAAATCAAACGATAAAAGACTTGGGTAAATCTCACGATAAAATAGAATTCCAATGTAACGTGATGCTCAACCAATATTTAAAACTTAACCATTCAAACCATAAAACTTCTATAAAAAAAAACCATGAAACTAAATAATAAAATTTTCGTTTTTTCTGAAAAAAAATTCGTGAAAGCATAAATAAATAAAAATATAAAAGTCACCAGCCACCCAACAAGAGTAATGAGCAGGGTCATTTTTTTAAGTTAAAAAAAAGTCCTCAAGATAAAAATAAAATATTCTCAATTTGTTTCCTTCTCAAATGCATCACATTAAATGCATCACATTACTCTTCAAAAAAATAAAAAATTTGCAATCACAGTAGAAACTTCGAACAAACTATTCACCTATTGCTTTTCTTATTCTTTTCTTGGTAATTTCTTTTTCATTGTGTATTTTCACGTTTCATATTTTCAAAATCATTTTCCAAAATAATCTCTTATTTTTCAAGTTCTAAAACCGAAAAAGAACAAGAAAAGGTATTTAACCTTAATTTTTGGGCTACAAAAAAATATATATAAAAAAATTGGGATTGGGTGGGGGGTCTTCAGCCCCCCAAGCCCATACGCCTCTGATTGAGGATGCCCTGAATATGTCATGTCACTTACCACGAGTAATATGAAGCTATTGTGGACTTGTGTATGATTTTCATTTAAATGAAATTTCCCAGTAGATAATAATGTTGGTCTACGTTTGGACAATAAAAGAGTAATATAATTACATTTCTCATGGCTCATGCGTTTCAAAATGGGAAGTTTGTTGGAAAGTTTGGGTAAATTAATAGGATAATCATGCAGAACTAGTCTTTAAATGAATTTCCTGGAAGTTTTTTTTATTTTCTCTATAACTGGACCTTTTTTTATTTTTTTTCTTGAACAAAAGCGTATACTTTAATTAATTATTAGTATATATTATATTTAAAAAAAAAAGAAGAAAAGAAAACTGTAGCAAGTGTGCGGTGTAGTGCATTGTCAGGCATGTAACATTTGGTGGGAGACAGTTTGTATGATCAAAATTAATTCTCTCGTTTCTTATTAATTTCCTCCACGAAACACTCCAAAAAAATCTCGTTGTAGGAAACAGTACCTCTCATCTATTCATCCAAATCATCACTATAATAATTAACATAATATATAAATAAAATCATATTTTAAATAAATCGTGTTGCATATAATATAATAAGGATTGAATTAAACAAAATGACTATATTTTAAGAGAGACGTGAAATAAGCTCGTGTAAATGAGATTATGTCTATGAAAAATTAATTTTTGAGAATGAAAACATACACATCCGTAACTTTTGATGCTAAATTTAATTGTGGATTTCATTAGCCCTTTGAAAAAGTATTCGTTCCGAGTTTGAATTAATACGTGCATGATGACATCAGTAGTGTAGTCTAGTGATCGTCACTTCCTCACTATTGTAAATGGCTCGAGAAAGTCAACATCCCCTAGTTTAATAATTGTTAACAAAAAAAAAAAAACACATGCATGATAGCGTGTGAACACATGCATACAAATATATGTGTGTGTGTGTTTTCAAATATAATTTATTGAAGACTGAAATATAAACGGACTATATTAATTAAAGTGAAAATTACAATTTCATTATTTTATGCTTCTGATTCTCTATATTGTTAGAATGAGTATTAGTCATGTTTCTTTAAATTTGGCTAATTTTAGTCTTTGTTATCCGGAGTACTGATATGGCAGTGCACTGCAATTAGCATAATATCGTAGTAATGTCAATATAATGTGGAAAAAGAAATAAAATTATAAAATGAATAAAGATAGCATAAGATTAAAATTTGATAACATCTATAAACAAAATCACAAAAAATATAAATATACCAAACGAAAATTACAAAACATATTTAAATTTTGCATGTCCCGGACTCGGATGCCATTCATGTAGACAAACTTTAGAAACTAATTTCATACCACGTGTAAACTGTAAAATGTTTATGAAATTTCATAAACAATGTTTTTGAGAAACATTTTAATGGGAACATTTATTTGCGCTGGTAAGTTCTATCAATTTGCGTGCAAATTCCAAAATTTCATTGTTTAGTGATTCACATTGGAGGAAGGTTCATTTAATATATAATGTAAGAAGATTTGATGATGTCATATTATATCATTTTTTGTAAAACTTTTTCAAAAACCTAAAAATACTATCTCCCACACTTTTACTGAAACCATTTTTTTTTATTGCTACACATGGTATCGTTTATTCTGAATATTGTTTTCGTATTTCTTAACTTCTCAACTCCACTTTCTTTCCTAACTAATCCCGCTTTGGTTGAAAATCGTCAACGAAAATTTTATGTTCTACACTATCACGTTTATTTCATCTCATTATTTTTACGTTTGTTTCATCTCCATCATTTTTAATTTCAAATCTGAAATTCTTTTGAGTTTTGATGAATCGTTGGAGGATACACACGTAACACACGTGCGTGGGCGAGATGATACAAACGATCGTGTCAAGTTTCATAAAATGTTTCATTCAATAATACTTTCTATCAAATCATGAAAACTATTTATCTTTTAAAAAGAAACAAATTTATAAATCCGAAAAACCAATATAGGTTTAGGTAAAAAACTTAGAACACAAAAACTATTTGCATAAATTAAATAAAAAAACAAATAATATATATTTATTTTACATAATAATTTATTATATAAGTAAAAAAATAGTAGCTTGTATATATTAGTGGTTAGAGGCTTAGAGCATATATGACATGTGTATAGTGTTCTTCATATTTAAAATTTAATATTCTATGAATGGGTAAATTAGATAGTAATTAATTAGGAAAATATAAAAATATTTCAAGACCAAATATTTTACTATATTTCTCTTATCTGATACGATATATAATATAGAAATTGTAAGGAAATTTGTGGTGGTGGTTACTTCACAATGTAAACCCTGCAGTTCTTTTAACTAATGGTTGAAGAGTTTGCAGTTTTAAAAATAAAATAATTGGTGGTTTGGTGTGGACGTGAGGCGATCTGCAAGTGCTTTAATTATTAATTTAATTAAACCGAACGGGTCATCTTACTTTAGTTAATTGCCATTTGGTTATTTATTAGATTTTGGAAGTTAAACGTGAACAATATGAGGTGAATTTACTTTTTAGAAAGAGTGTGAGCTTTATTTTATTGTTGTTTGTTCATAGATAGAACATTCATGTAAGTACTACACTCAAAATGTTTGATGAAACAAATGGTATAAAGTTGGAGACAAATATTGATAGATGATGTACGAACATTCTTAAAAATTTCTCAGTGTAATATCGGACATTTCAAGGACATCGACACTCATCACACACTTGTCGGACAAGCCCGTGGTGTGTGCTTAATTTTAAAAAGAAACCTAAATCGGACACCGGTGTCGAAAGCTTCTCTCAAAGTTGGACACCCGTGTCGGACACAACCGAAGGGCATGTCCGACACAAAAAAATGACACTTTTTGGGGTACTTATACAATTTAAAAAGTTTTTGGTTAAAATGAAATTTGGACATTGTAAGGCCCCAATGTCCCATTACGACACCAGTGCAATTATGAAGTCATATGTGGATAAAAGAATCTAATTCCTTAATACTCTGATTATATTTATGTCATTTATGGTATAACTTGCTATGAAATTTTTTGGCAGAGCTTCCCTGTGATTGAGGTAATAAAAATATAAAAAATCATTGCAAAAAGCATAACTCTTTTTCTCCCAACTCCTAAAGCTCATTCTCTTCCAAAAATAAAAACACAATTTAACCACACAAAAAGTGAAACTTTAAAACATTTATACAGACCATAGACATGCCCACAAAGGCCCACAAATTGAGCCATGAATAAATGAATGCATATCGAATTTCTTAACATTATCTACCGTCATCAATTCTCATACAATGCATCTATAGTAATTATGTTGCATGTACCTTCAGCTTACTTCCTGAAATAACCTCGTACCTGCTTACATGTTTCAATAGAAACAGCCCACCATAACGGGTGAACAAACTCTAACACAATAATCAAGATCATATTAATATATTAATCATAAGCAGTAAATTAAGATTATTGATTATCTATAAGATGTACTCCCTGTATACCTTCCAAACCAGTATAGCTTTCACTTGTTGTTCATGTATCAATCTTACACAATTCTATATTATCAAGTTCAATATCTTTAATTCCAAACGTAATGTTTATCAATGCAATAAATTCGACATTATTCATTCAAAATATAGTCATTAACCGCGGTACTATGTCCCCGCTTTATAACATTAATGTCACTCTACCAATAGCGGTACTTTGTCCCCGCTTTAAACTATAACAGATGCACTTTGATCCCACTGTAATTATAATAGTGACACTTTGTCACTAGTACAACGGTACTTTGACCCCGTTTTATTATAACAACTATACTAGATCAATGGCGGCACTTTGTTCCCGCTCTATATTTCAACAGTGACACTTTGTTCCCACTGCCAACAACACTTTGACCCCGCTTCCAAATTACAACAGTGACAATTTATCCCCACTGCGATTATACTACAATAGCGACACTTTGACCTCATTTCTAAATTACAACTATGGCACTTTGTCCCACTGTGATTATACTACAAAAGTGGCCCTTTGACCCCACTGTCAGCGGCACTTTGACCCCGCTTCTAAATTACAACAGTGACACTTTGTCCCCACTGTGATTATACTACAATAGTGGCCCTTTGACCCCGCTTTTAAATTATAACAGTGACACTTTGTCCTTACTGTGATTATATTATTAACTTGAACAACTATATAATTTATCATTATTAATTCAACATAATACTCGAATTATGTACAGTTAGATATCCAACATATCACTACCATTTAGATAGAACACATATTTCAATTCAGTATATGTACATCTCTTCATTCATAGACTGACATCTCATAAATGCATAATCATCAATTTATCTCATAGCATACTTGTTCGTACATCACTACGTACCTGATTTGCCAAAATCCAGATGAAGCTATCTTCCTCTATTCCCGACGCCCCTGAAGGCTTGGACATTTTTTTGGATTGAATATCAATTCAATATCATCATTTAAAACATTGATTTGTTATGAATTTGGAAGGAAGAAAAGTTGAGAGGGAGGGAGGAGTGAAAATCGATTTTTGTAGTGTGTGTGTAAAATGTGAAATGTGTGTAGTAAAAGATGATATTATTGGTTTCATTTTTGTACAATTTAGTCCCTAGATTTAAATCCACATTATAATTTAACCCCCAAACTCACTAATTATAATTCAATTTCGATAATTATTCTACTACTTCAAACTCATAATTACCTTACTAATTCGCATTATTCATCTCAACCATTTATCCATTAAATAGTTATGACTCGATCATATTATTCAACCATACTCGATTTATCTCAAATCGAGTCCAAAATGTAAAATGACACGCATTCATGATCAATCCTTAACCATCACTTTAACTCAATGAATTTAAGATAATTAAATTTCAGGCATCACAGACGTGTTGGTTAAACTTTATGTTAATTGAATAACATACATTTTTATGTTAGTATGAGTGATACTATGATGATTTCAGTTCCATGCATTGATTTATTTGCTTTTTGAATTTAGTAAGAATATTTTGGGTGCTATCTTTTATTTGGACGTGTTTGTTAAACTTTATGTTAAACAATTATGTATTTGATATTAATATGGGTGATATTATGATGATTCCATTAACATAATTTATATGCTTCTTGAATTTGGTAAGAATATTTTTGTTGCTTTTACATGGTTTTAGAATTTAAAAAATGTGAATTTTAGTATTTTGACATAAGTACACATATAATATATAATATATATATATATATATATATAATATAGGAATGTTCCAGTCGTGTTGTATCCTGAAAATTTTGAAAATCCATGTCGTCGTGTCCTTGCCGTCGTGTAATTGTCTGTGCATCATAGGATGTGATTCGAGATAACTACTTTTAACTTATAATAGTAACAATGAAAAAAGACATGACTCGAAGTTATATAAAAAAAATTAGAGTCCAAAGGGGATCATCGATGATATTTTGACCAAAGAAGCTCTTAGAGAAGACTGTATGTGTATGACCCGACTTGATTTCTTATATGATTTATGTACCCTAACCCAATCTATCTTGGCTATCACAAGATAGTATAATTTTACAAGTTATAAATTTTGTAAAAAGAAATTCTTGGAGGGTGAGAAGAAAAAGGAGAGAAAAGAGGACAAAGAAGTGGTGAGGTCAAGCAGCCCACCAAAATGTGAATGCCCATGTATTTTAATCCCTTAATTCTTCCGGTCAAAAGTCTTGTTTTTCAATTCCAAATTTAAAGTTTATCGAAGCTAGTGTGTAAAATCAGAGCAATTTCCCAACAAAATCTATGGACTACTATTTTATTTTCCTTAGACATGTGTTAAACTATATTCTTATTATAATTGTAAGAAATTGTACTCAGAACTTCAAATCTTGTCTTCTTGATCTTACATCTTTGATTATAGTTATTATATATAAAATTAAATATATATTTCATTGAAGGATATGATAAATATCTAGTCAAAATATACAATAGAAAATGCAATTAATGTATTATTATATGTGGAGTATAATGAGAGGTACAACACAAACTCAGATTAGAGCCCAACTGCCTATAAATATTGCTACCTGCGGTCATACTATACATATAACCAACTTCTTTACTCCCTCCACCACCTTGTGTTAGTATCTCAACCAAAGAGCTAAAATTCCTTTTGATCAGAATGGATAGACTACCTAAATGTGATGCCAATTATGTTCCTCTTACTCCCTTAACTTTCTTGAAGAGGGCTGCCATGGTTTATTCGAGTCGAACATCGATAATATACTACGGTGTCACTTTTACATGGCTTCAAACTTACAGGAGGTGTTGCCGCCTTGCTTCCGCGCTCCAGTCGTTTAACATTGTCAGAAATGATGTTGTAAGTGAATAATAACTTGTTTGTTTACGCAGCATATAGCAAAAACGAATATGTAAGAACACTTTAGATTGTTGTCCAGCCGCCTACCCAATAGATTGCTTGCTATACATAAATTTTCTAAAGGCTCAAGTTTTTCTTTACTCACCATCTCTTTCAAAATCTTGGTTTCCCCCCCCATACCGTTACCACTTTTACAGGAGAAGTTCGTGAGCCCGACAAAATGTAATATGTATGGGTCAACCTGTTACATAAATGATTATGTTCCGACATTTATTCATTGTTTTTGCTGCAGGTTTCGGTTCTGGCACCAAACATCCCGGCAACGTATGAAATGCACTTCGCCGTGCCAATGGCGGGTGCAGTTCTCAACACCATCAACACAAGGCTTGATGCCAAAAACATCGCTACGATCCTTCGGCATTCCGAAGCAAAGATTCTCTTCGTCGACTACGAGTACGTGCCTCTAGCACGCGATGCATTACGTCTTCTAATGGGCAATATGCAAAACAATAATATGCCATTGGTCGTGGTCATAGACGACTTAGCCACTCCAACCGGGATTCGTTTAGGTGAGCTCGAATACGAGCAGCTCATGTCTCAGGGCAATCCAGGGCACGTGCCTGAGGAAATCATGGACGAGTGGGATCCAATTGCTTTGAATTACACATCCGGCACAACGTCGGAGCCGAAAGGCGTGGTGTACAGCCACAGGGGAGCTTATTTGAGCACACTGAGCCTGATTTTAGGATGGGAAATGAAGACTGAACCTGTTTACTTATGGTCCCTGCCGATGTTCCACTGCAATGGCTGGACTTTCACGTGGGGTGTGGCCGCCCGAGGCGGTACCAATGTGTGTATTCGCAACACAACAGCTCGAGAAATGTATGAAAGCATCCATCTTTACCATGTTACGCACATGTGCTGTGCGCCGATAGTGTTCAACATCCTGTTAGATGCCGAGCTACACGAGAAGCGACCAATAACCAAGAAAGTAGAGATTTTAACAGGTGGCGCACCCCCACCGGCGCCGCTCCTGGAAAGGATCGAAGGACTCGGGTTCCACGTAACGCACGCCTACGGCCTGACGGAGGCGACAGGGCCTGCGCTGGTTTGCGAGTGGCAGAAAGAGTGGAACAAATTTCCTGGTGAGGAGCAGGCGAATCTCAAAGCAAGACAGGGAATCTGCACGCTGACCCTGGCGGATGTGGACGTAAAAGACTGTAATACCATGGCGAGCGTTCCCAAGGACGGGAAAACGATGGGGGAAATCACGCTGAGAGGAAGCAGCATAATGAAAGGGTATTTGAAAGACGAAATTGCTACGAAAAAATCTTTTAAAAATGGATGGTTTTGGACTGGTGATGTGGGGGTCGTACACCCCGACGGCTATGTAGAAATCAAGGACAGGTCGAAGGATGTAATAATCTCCGGCGGAGAGAATATAAGTAGTGTGGAGGTGGAGAAGGCTCTTTACAAGCACGCCGCCGTGGTGGAGGCAGCTGTGGTGGCGATGCCGCATCCCAAGTGGGGTGAAAGCCCATGTGCATTCGTCGTCATGAGAAGAAACGCAAGCTCTACAGCTTCTGATGTTACTGAAATGGACATTATTCAGCACTGTTACAAAAATCTGCCGCGTTACATGGTGCCAAAGAAGGTGTATTTCATGGCGGAAATGCCGAAAACTTCGACGGGGAAAGTTCAGAAATTTCAGCTGAGGGCCTTGGCCAAGACTTTTGTAGTCACCGACACTGGCAAAAGAACCACTGATTCTGCAAAGAACAAGAGGGAAAGCCCCATATATTATGATCATCAAACTCAACATCAGCAGATTCTTGCTGTTTCTCGTCTCTGATTTGCAATTTCTTTGATTCCGAGTAGCAGTTGATGGGTAAATTTAAGGTTTAAAAAATGATACATGTTTTTAATATTTAACGAGTAAGATTAGCTGTCAAATGTTGTTTATTTTATAGATTAAAGTGTTACTTTTGATCAAGTGGTGTTTATATTTTAGTTACGTTATAGGAAAGAAAATGGAAGTTGTAGCATACATACTTTGTGGTGGATTACAGTTACAGTTATATATGATGTCAAGTTTCTTCTAATCAACCCTCTGTCTTAACTCATTCCTTTTAGCAGTCAAACTGATCACCCAGCCCTTTACCAATTATGACAGTTGAAGAAGGAGAATGGATACTTTGATTGCGTTGTGATTTAATAACCAATATAAAGATTGGTATATAGTTTATTTGCATTTGGTTCTTCAAAAAAAAAAAAATCTGATCACCTCTCAGTTGTAAAATACACAGGGAAGCGTGTTAAATTTGAAGCAGACGATCCATTGGTGGAAATGGAGAGGGAAATTTAATGCATCTCATATTGCGGATTTATTATGTAGTTTAGTTTCCCTAATTTCTGGTCAAGAACTGTGCGGATAAGTTTATCCAATATATGATATAGTAGCCTTTAATTTGTGTAGTCGACGTAACCAGAAATTTTTAATTTTATGAGTTAAAATTTGTTCCGAAATACAAAAATAAACATAGAAAAGTAATATACAATATATTACATTAACTTAATATAAAAAATAAAAAAGAAGTATACAATACAAATATATTGAAATACTATTTTGTCCTATTTCAAACGCACAAATTTTTCATTTCTTTCAAATCAATGAATTTGAATAAATCATACGAAAAATCAAATAACTATACCAGTCAATTGCACAAATTGGTTTGGTGATCCTAATATATGATTATAAGTGATGTCTGATATGAGCAGAATTTTGATTTTATAGATCCATAATGAGAAACTGTCATCCCAATTTAATTGAGGACATGGGCATAGCTATGAATTTTGCATAGGGGGGCTGGAGTTGAAGGTGATGTGGGGGATCGGGGGCAGAGCCACCGAAAAATTGTTTTGGGGTTCCGGGACATAACATTAGATTGCATCAAAAATTATTAGATGATCAATCTAATATCAAACACACAAGTATAATCAAGAAAAATAATTAAACATTCAATATTCGAACAAAGCAAACGATAAAAGACTTGGGTAAATCTCACGATAAAATAGAATTCCAATGTAACGTGATCCTCAACCAATATTTAAAACTTAACCATTCAAACCATAAAACTTCTATAAAAAAAACCATGAAACTAAATAATAAAATTTTCGTTTTTTCTGAAAAAAAATTCGTGAAAGCATAAATAAATAAAAATATAAAAGTCACCAGCCACCCAACAAGAGTAACGAGCAGGGTCATTTTTTTAAGTTAAAAAAAAGTCTTCAAGATAAAAATAAAATATTCTCAATTTGTTTCCTTCTCAAATGCATCACATTAAATGCATCACATTACTCTTCAAAAAAAATAAAAAATTTGCAATCACAGTAGAAACTTCGAACAAACTATTCACCTATTGTTTTTCTTATTCTTTTCTTGGTATTTTCTTTTTCTTTGTGTATTTTCACGTTTCATATTTTCAAAATCATTTTCCAAAATAATCTCTTATTTTTCAAGTTCTAAAACCAAAAAAGAACAAGAAAAGTTATTTAACCTTAATTTTTGGGCTACAAAAAATTATATAAAAAAAATTGGGATTGGGTGGGGGGGTCTTCAGCCCCCCAAGCCCACACATAGGGTACGCCGCTGGTTGATGATGCCCTGAATATGTCATGTCACTTACCAAGAGTAATATGAAGCTATTGTGGACTTGTGTATGATTTTCATTTAAATGAAATTTCCCAGTAGATAATAATGTTGGTCTACGTTTGGAAAATAAAAGAGTTATATAATTACATTTCTCATGGCTCATGCGTTTCAAAATGGGAAGTTTGTTGGAAAGTTTGGGTAAAGTAATAGGATAATCATGCAAAACTAGTCTTTAAATGAATTTCCTGGAAGTTTTTTTATTTTCTCTATAACTGGACCTTTTTTATTTTTTTTTTTTGAACAAAAACGTATACTTTAATTAATTATTAGTATATATTATATTCAAAAAAAAAAAAAAACTGTAGCAAGTGTGCGGTTTACGGCTATTTGGAGAAAGGAAAATGGGTGTAGTGCATTGTCAGGCATGTAACATTTGGTGGGAGACAGTTTGTATGATCAAAATTAATTCTCTCGTTTCTTTATTAATATCCTCCACGAAACACTCCAAAAAAATCTCGTTGTAGGAAACAGTACCTCTCATCTATTCATCCAAATCATCACTATAATAATTAACATAATATATAAATAAAAACATATTTTAAATAAATCGTGTTGAATATAATATAATAAGGATTGAATTAAACAAAATGACTATATTTTAAGAGAGACGTGAAAATAAGCTCGTGTAAATGAGATTATGTCTATGAAAAATTAATTTTTGAGAATGAAAACATACACATCCGTAACTTTTGATGCTAAATTTAATTGTGGATTTCATTAGCCCTTTGAAAAAGTATTCGTTCCGAGATTGAATTAATACGTGCATGATGACATCAGTAGTGTAGTCTAGTGGTCGTCACTTCCTCACTATTGTAAATGGCTCGAGAAAGTCAACATCCCCTAGTTTAATAATTGTTAACAAAAAAAAAAAAACACATGCATGATAGCGTGTGAACACATGCATACAAATATATGTGTGTGTGTGTTTTCAAATATAATTTATTGAAGACTGAAATATAAACGGACTATATTAATTAAAGTGAAAATTACAATTTCATTATTTTATGCTTCTGATTCTCTATATTGTTAGAATGAGTATTAGTCATGTTTCTTTAAATTTGGCTAATTTTAGTCTTTGTTATCCGGAGTACTGATATGGCAGTGCACTGCAATTAGCATAATATCGTAGTAATGTCAATATAATGTGGAAAAAGAAATAAAATTATAAAATGAATAAAGATAGCATAAGATTAAAATTTGATAACATCTATAAACAAAATCACAAAAAATATAAATATACCAAACGAAAATTACAAAACATATTTAAATTTTGCATGTCCCGGACTCGGATGCCATTCATGTAGACAAACTTTAGAAACTAATTTCATACCACGTGTAAACTGTAAAATGTTTATGAAATTTCATAAACAATGTTTTTGAGAAACATTTTAATGGGAACATTTATTTGCGCTGGTAAGTTCTATCAATTTGCGTGCAAATTCCAAAATTTCATTGTTTAGTGATTCACATTGGAGGAAGGTTCATTTAATATATAATGTAAGAAGATTTGATGATGTCATATTATATCATTTTTTGTAAAACTTTTTCAAAAACCTAAAAATACTATCTCCCACACTTTTACTGAAACCATTTTTTTTTTTATTGCTACACATGGTATCGTTTATTCTGAATATTGTTTTCGTATTTCTTAACTTCTCAACTCCACTTTCTTTCCTAACTAATCCCGCTTTGGTTGAAAATCGTCAACGAAAATTTTATGTTCTACACTATCACGTTTATTTCATCTCATTAGTTTTACGTTTGTTTCATCTCCATCATTTTTAATTTCAAATCTGAAATTCTTTTGAGTTTTGATGAATCGTTGGAGGATACACACGTAACACACGTGCGTGGGCGAGATGATACAAACGATCGTGTCAAGTTTCATAAAATGTTTCATTCAATAATACTTTCTATCAAATCATGAAAACTATTTATCTTTTAAAAAGAAACAAATTTATAAATCCGAAAAACCAATATAGGTTTAGGTAAAAAACTTAGAACACAAAAACTATTTGCATAAATTAAATAAAAAAACAAATAATATATATTTATTTTACATAATAATTTATTATATAAGTAAAAAAATAGTAGCTTGTATATATTAGTGGTTAGAGGCTTAGAGCATATATGACATGTGTATAGTGTTCTTCATATTTAAAATTTAATATTCTATGAATGGGTAAATTAGATAGTAATTAATTAGGAAAATATAAAAATATTTCAAGACCAAATATTTTACTATATTTCTCTTATCTGATACGATATATAATATAGAAATTGTAAGGAAATTTGTGGTGGTGGTTACTTCACAATGTAAACCCTGCAGTTCTTTTAACTAATGGTTGAAGAGTTTGCAGTTTTAAAAATAAAATAATTGGTGGTTTGGTGTGGACGTGAGGCGATCTGCAAGTGCTTTAATTATTAATTTAATTAAACCGAACGGGTCATCTTACTTTAGTTAATTGCCATTTGGTTATTTATTAGATTTTGGAAGTTAAACGTGAACAATATGAGGTGAATTTACTTTTTAGAAAGAGTGTGAGCTTTATTTTATTGTTGTTTGTTCATAGATAGAACATTCATGTAAGTACTACACTCAAAATGTTTGATGAAACAAATGGTATAAAGTTGGAGACAAATATTGATAGATGATGTACGAACATTCTTAAAAATTTCTCAGTGTAATATCGGACATTTCAAGGACATCGACACTCATCACACACTTGTCGGACAAGCCCGTGGTGTGTGCTTAATTTTAAAAAGAAACCTAAATCGGACACCGGTGTCGAAAGCTTCTCTCAAAGTTGGACACCCGTGTCGGACACAACCGAAGGGCATGTCCGACACAAAAAAATGACACTTTTTGGGGGTACTTATACAATTTAAAAAGTTTTTGGTTAAAATGAAATTTGGACATTGTAAGGCCCCAATGTCCCATTACGACACCAGTGCAATTATGAAGTCATATGTGGATAAAAGAATCTAATTCCTTAATACTCTGATTATATTTATGTCATTTATGGTATAACTTGCTATGAAATTTTTTGGCAGAGCTTCCCTGTGATTGAGGTAATAAAAATATAAAAAATCATTGCAAAAAGCATAACTCTTTTTCTCCCAACTCCTAAAGCTCATTCTCTTCCAAAAATAAAAACACAATTTAACCACACAAAAAGTGAAACTTTAAAACATTTATACAGACCATAGACATGCCCACAAAGGCCCACAAATTGAGCCATGAATAAATGAATGCATATCGAATTTCTTAACATTATCTACCGTCATCAATTCTCATACAATGCATCTATAGTAATTATGTTGCATGTACCTTCAGCTTACTTCCTGAAATAACCTCGTACCTGCTTACATGTTTCAATAGAAACAGCCCACCATAACGGGTGAACAAACTCTAACACAATAATCAAGATCATATTAATATATTAATCATAAGCAGTAAATTAAGATTATTGATTATCTATAAGATGTACTCCCTGTATACCTTCCAAACCAGTATAGCTTTCACTTGTTGTTCATGTATCAATCTTACACAATTCTATATTATCAAGTTCAATATCTTTAATTCCAAACGTAATGTTTATCAATGCAATAAATTCGACATTATTCATTCAAAATATAGTCATTAACCGCGGTACTATGTCCCCGCTTTATAACATTAATGTCACTCTACCAATAGCGGTACTTTGTCCCCGCTTTAAACTATAACAGATGCACTTTGATCCCACTGTAATTATAATAGTGACACTTTGTCACTAGTACAACGGTACTTTGACCCCGTTTTATTATAACAACTATACTAGATCAATGGCGGCACTTTGTTCCCGCTCTATATTTCAACAGTGACACTTTGTTCCCACTGCCAACAACACTTTGACCCCGCTTCCAAATTACAACAGTGACAATTTATCCCCACTGCGATTATACTACAATAGCGACACTTTGACCTCATTTCTAAATTACAACTATGGCACTTTGTCCCACTGTGATTATACTACAAAAGTGGCCCTTTGACCCCACTGTCAGCGGCACTTTGACCCCGCTTCTAAATTACAACAGTGACACTTTGTCCCCACTGTGATTATACTACAATAGTGGCCCTTTGACCCCGCTTTTAAATTATAACAGTGACACTTTGTCCTTACTGTGATTATATTATTAACTTGAACAACTATATAATTTATCATTATTAATTCAACATAATACTCGAATTATGTACAGTTAGATATCCAACATATCACTACCATTTAGATAGAACACATATTTCAATTCAGTATATGTACATCTCTTCATTCATAGACTGACATCTCATAAATGCATAATCATCAATTTATCTCATAGCATACTTGTTCGTACATCACTACGTACCTGATTTGCCAAAATCCAGATGAAGCTATCTTCCTCTATTCCCGACGCCCCTGAAGGCTTGGACATTTTTTTGGATTGAATATCAATTCAATATCATCATTTAAAACATTGATTTGTTATGAATTTGGAAGGAAGAAAAGTTGAGAGGGAGGGAGGAGTGAAAATCGATTTTTGTAGTGTGTGTGTAAAATGTGAAATGTGTGTAGTAAAAGATGATATTATTGGTTTCATTTTTGTACAATTTAGTCCCTAGATTTAAATCCACATTATAATTTAACCCCCAAACTCACTAATTATAATTCAATTTCGATAATTATTCTACTACTTCAAACTCATAATTACCTTACTAATTCGCATTATTCATCTCAACCATTTATCCATTAAATAGTTATGACTCGATCATATTATTCAACCATACTCGATTTATCTCAAATCGAGTCCAAAATGTAAAATGACACGCATTCATGATCAATCCTTAACCATCACTTTAACTCAATGAATTTAAGATAATTAAATTTCAGGCATCACAGACGTGTTGGTTAAACTTTATGTTAATTGAATAACATACATTTTTATGTTAGTATGAGTGATACTATGATGATTTCAGTTCCATGCATTGATTTATTTGCTTTTTGAATTTAGTAAGAATATTTTGGGTGCTATCTTTTATTTGGACGTGTTTGTTAAACTTTATGTTAAACAATTATGTATTTGATATTAATATGGGTGATATTATGATGATTCCATTAACATAATTTATATGCTTCTTGAATTTGGTAAGAATATTTTTGTTGCTTTTACATGGTTTTAGAATTTAAAAAATGTGAATTTTAGTATTTTGACATAAGTACACATATAATATATAATATATATATATATATATATATAATATAGGAATGTTCCAGTCGTGTTGTATCCTGAAAATTTTGAAAATCCATGTCGTCGTGTCCTTGCCGTCGTGTAATTGTCTGTGCATCATAGGATGTGATTCGAGATAACTACTTTTAACTTATAATAGTAACAATGAAAAAAGACATGACTCGAAGTTATATAAAAAAAATTAGAGTCCAAAGGGGATCATCGATGATATTTTGACCAAAGAAGCTCTTAGAGAAGACTGTATGTGTATGACCCGACTTGATTTCTTATATGATTTATGTACCCTAACCCAATCTATCTTGGCTATCACAAGATAGTATAATTTTACAAGTTATAAATTTTGTAAAAAGAAATTCTTGGAGGGTGAGAAGAAAAAGGAGAGAAAAGAGGACAAAGAAGTGGTGAGGTCAAGCAGCCCACCAAAATGTGAATGCCCATGTATTTTAATCCCTTAATTCTTCCGGTCAAAAGTCTTGTTTTTCAATTCCAAATTTAAAGTTTATCGAAGCTAGTGTGTAAAATCAGAGCAATTTCCCAACAAAATCTATGGACTACTATTTTATTTTCCTTAGACATGTGTTAAACTATATTCTTATTATAATTGTAAGAAATTGTACTCAGAACTTCAAATCTTGTCTTCTTGATCTTACATCTTTGATTATAGTTATTATATATAAAATTAAATATATATTTCATTGAAGGATATGATAAATATCTAGTCAAAATATACAATAGAAAATGCAATTAATGTATTATTATATGTGGAGTATAATGAGAGGTACAACACAAACTCAGATTAGAGCCCAACTGCCTATAAATATTGCTACCTGCGGTCATACTATACATATAACCAACTTCTTTACTCCCTCCACCACCTTGTGTTAGTATCTCAACCAAAGAGCTAAAATTCCTTTTGATCAGAATGGATAGACTACCTAAATGTGATGCCAATTATGTTCCTCTTACTCCCTTAACTTTCTTGAAGAGGGCTGCCATGGTTTATTCGAGTCGAACATCGATAATATACTACGGTGTCACTTTTACATGGCTTCAAACTTACAGGAGGTGTTGCCGCCTTGCTTCCGCGCTCCAGTCGTTTAACATTGTCAGAAATGATGTTGTAAGTGAATAATAACTTGTTTGTTTACGCAGCATATAGCAAAAACGAATATGTAAGAACACTTTAGATTGTTGTCCAGCCGCCTACCCAATAGATTGCTTGCTATACATAAATTTTCTAAAGGCTCAAGTTTTTCTTTACTCACCATCTCTTTCAAAATCTTGGTTTCCCCCCCCATACCGTTACCACTTTTACAGGAGAAGTTCGTGAGCCCGACAAAATGTAATATGTATGGGTCAACCTGTTACATAAATGATTATGTTCCGACATTTATTCATTGTTTTTGCTGCAGGTTTCGGTTCTGGCACCAAACATCCCGGCAACGTATGAAATGCACTTCGCCGTGCCAATGGCGGGTGCAGTTCTCAACACCATCAACACAAGGCTTGATGCCAAAAACATCGCTACGATCCTTCGGCATTCCGAAGCAAAGATTCTCTTCGTCGACTACGAGTACGTGCCTCTAGCACGCGATGCATTACGTCTTCTAATGGGCAATATGCAAAACAATCATATGCCATTGGTCGTGGTCATAGACGACTTAGCCACTCCAACCGGGATTCGTTTAGGTGAGCTCGAATACGAGCAGCTCATGTCTCAGGGCAATCCAGGGTACGTGCCTGAGGAAATCATGGACGAGTGGGATCCAATTGCTTTGAATTACACATCCGGCACAACGTCGGAGCCGAAAGGCGTGGTGTACAGCCACAGGGGAGCTTATTTGAGCACACTGAGCCTGATTTTAGGATGGGAAATGAAGACTGAACCTGTTTACTTATGGTCCCTGCCGATGTTCCACTGCAATGGCTGGACTTTTACGTGGGGTGTGGCCGCCCGAGGCGGTACCAATGTGTGTATTCGCAACACAACAGCTCGAGAAATGTATGAAAGCATCCATCTTTACCATGTTACGCACATGTGCTGTGCGCCGATAGTGTTCAACATCCTGTTAGATGCCGAGCTACACGAGAAGCGACCAATAACCAAGAAAGTAGAGATTTTAACAGGTGGCGCACCCCCACCGGCGCCGCTCCTGGAAAGGATCGAAGGACTCGGGTTCCACGTAACGCACGCCTATGGCCTGACGGAGGCGACAGGGCCTGCGCTGGTTTGCGAGTGGCAGAAAGAGTGGAACAAATTTCCTGGTGAGGAGCAGGCGAATCTCAAAGCAAGACAGGGAATCTGCACGCTGACCCTGGCGGATGTGGACGTAAAAGACTGTAATACCATGGCGAGCGTTCCCAAGGACGGGAAAACGATGGGGGAAATCACGCTGAGAGGAAGCAGCATAATGAAAGGGTATTTGAAAGACGAAATTGCTACGAAAAAATCTTTTAAAAATGGATGGTTTTGGACTGGTGATGTGGGGGTCGTACACCCCGACGGCTATATAGAAATCAAGGACAGGTCGAAGGATGTAATAATCTCCGGCGGAGAGAATATAAGTAGTGTGGAGGTGGAGAAGGCTCTTTACAAGCACGCCGCCGTGGTGGAGGCAGCTGTGGTGGCGATGCCGCATCCCAAGTGGGGTGAAAGCCCATGTGCATTCGTCGTCATGAGAAGAAACGCAAGCTCTACAGCTTCTGATGTTACTGAAATGGACATTATTCAGCACTGTTACAAAAATCTGCCGCGTTACATGGTGCCAAAGAAGGTGTATTTCATGGCGGAAATGCCGAAAACTTCGACGGGGAAAGTTCAGAAATTTCAGCTGAGGGCCTTGGCCAAGACTTTTGTAGTCACCGACACTGGCAAAAGAACCACTGATTCTGCAAAGAACAAGAGGGAAAGCCCCATATATTATGATCATCAAACTCAACATCAGCAGATTCTTGCTGTTTCTCGTCTCTGATTTGCAATTTCTTTGATTCCGAGTAGCAGTTGATGGGTAAATTTAAGGTTTAAACAATGATACATGTTTTTAATATTTAACGAGTAAGATTAGCTGTCAAATGTTGTTTATTTTATAGATTAAAGTGTTACTTTTGATCAAGTGGTGTTTATATTTTAGTTACGTTATAGGAAAGAAAATGGAAGTTGTAGCATACATACTTTGTGGTGGATTACAGTTACAGTTATATATGATGTCAAGTTTCTTCTCATAAACCCTCTGTCTTAACTCATTCCTTTTAGCAGTCAAACTGATCACCCAGCCCTTTACCAATTATGACAGTTGAAGAAGGAGAATGGATACTTTGATTGCGTTGTGATTTAATAACCAATATAAAGATTGGTATATAGTTTATTTGCATTTGGTTCTTTAAAAAAAAAAAAATTCTGATCACCTCTCAGTTGTAAAATACACAGAGAAGCGTGTTAAATTTGAAGCAGACGATCCATTGGTGGAAATAGAGAGGGAAATTTAATGCATATCATATTGAGGATTTATTATGTAGTTTAGTTTCCCTAATTTCTGGTCAAGAACTGTGCGGATCAGTTTATCCAATATATGATATAGTAGCCTTTAATTTGTGTAGTCGACGTAACCAGAAATTTTTAATCTTGTGAGTTAAAATTTGTTCCGAAATACAAAATTAACATAGAAAAGTAATATACAATATATTACATTAACTTAATATAAAAAATAAAAAATAAGTATACAATACAAATATATTGAAATACTATTTTGTCCTATTTCAAATGCACCAATTTTTCATTTCTTTCAAATCAATGAATTTGAATAAATCATACGAAAAATCAAATAACTATACCAGTCAATTGAACAAATTGGTGCGGACCCTGCTTTTGCTCAAAATTGTATTTTGTGAATTTTGCAAAGTTGATGTAATATCGATCATTAGTGCTTTTCATTTTTGAAGCGACCACACTTCGCACTCACGTAGGTGATCTCCTAGAAGAGTATCTCGCTATACTCCAACATATTCTTATATAACTTAGGAATCATTAAAGGCTTTTTGCCAATCCTCGTACCCTTTTTGCAGGCTACACCCATTATCATAGGAATGGGTCGGAGATTAATTCTCCAAGGTGTTTATACAATCTCATAATTTAGTTGTCCCTTTTGAACCTAGATCTTGGGATCTCCAGTCAACAAGGTTTGGTATCCACTATGAGATTTTGATTATAGGGTTTTAACCACATTCCCCTCGATAAACTTACACATGATATCTCGGTAACCAATTTATATGCGGATCTGCGGTTTCACATAATCACTCATGATTATGCCACTAGAGATCATTTTATCATATAGCATTATCGCAACACATTTTAGTTGCATGCACAGGATTTTTCTCTAACGACTTATAAAGCAACTAAGCCGAAGAAGCTTTATATGTTTTCCATAGAGAATTTTCCACAACAGTTTTGGTAATCATATTACCTCTTTTGCATCATTTTATCCTTTTAGGATATTTTCATCATCGAATTTTAAGCGTTCTCAACGCGTTATCCGAGGCCAAAGAAATACTAAATTTTAATTCACAATTCATATTTAAGCGCATAGATTCTTAAAATTTACAAAGTTCAAGATTCTATTTCTTGTAAACTTGAATTTTAAGAGCAAAGCTTAAAATTTGAAACTCGAATTAATCCTAGATTTCATTCTTCAAGTGTCTTGGAAACTTCATTCCAAACATTATTGTAAAGACCCGGAAATTAAGGTATTAAAACTCTAATTATTAAATAACTATTAATTGATATAGCATGACTAAAACTTTATTATTTAGTTCCTTGTAGAATTAAATATTCCTATGTTCTATAGCTATCATCACAATCTATGCAAGTATTGATATCATTAATTCAAAGATTTCCATCCTATTCTAGCACCTAAAAATCAAAAAAATTCCATTGTTGAATCATGAGTTTTGGTAAGATTTTTAATGTCTGAACAACTCAATAGTTGGGAAGGTAATTTCGATAGTGTGCACCTAGTTTACATGGAAACCGATATCTTATATTCATCAAAATCTTCACCTTATATGCCCTCAAAAATCAATACCATATTAGCATCAATTATGCACCGATTTTTATACCTTATTATGACTCACCGAAAATCTGCATATTGTAACACAAAAATCTGCACAGATTTTGTGGCCTTAATTTCGAAAATTCTCATCTTTAATTTTCAGATTTTGTACCAAAATTATATATCTTAGTTTAACCATTAAAAAGTGTATCTAGCATCAACCTTTCCCCTCCATTATTCTGCTCTATTATATTTGTTCGAAACTCATCCTATAAGTTGAAAGATTCTGCACAAATCTAGCCATTATCTTGTTACGAAAATTCAACCACAAAAACCAAAGCTGCTGCATTATTTGGTTCGAAAATCTAGCAGCATAAATTTTCTATAATTCTCAGAAATTGGTTTCGAAAACTTGCAAAACCTTTCGAAACTTAGCAATCAGAATACAAAGTTTCCGCACCGTACCCGCTCAAATAATCACGGTAAGTGGGTTTTTGCTATTATTTCCTTTCGTTTTTGAAAACCATAGTATGTTTTGAAATCTCAATCGATATGAATTATGTTGAAATTATGCAAGTACTAATTTGTAAGCACTTTAAGTTTTCGAAATCTAATTGGAAAAGGATTTCCTTCATGGCCCTGATGCGGTGGGATTATAACCGTTTACACGACCTTATACGGTGGTTAACTGTTGTTTCTGGAGTTTTCAGACCCTTTATTCGTGGGTAAGCCGATGCATGACCTCATCTCTAGGAGGGATAAGTCTAGAGACTGATATCAGTACCAAGAGGAAACTAGATGATTTATTGTGCTTAACGTATATGAAAATTATGAATGATATGATATGTTATGTTATGGCTCGATGGAGCAATCATGTTAAGATGCATTCATATCAATATATGTTTGATTAAGATATATGTTTTGGAAAATTATGAAAACTATATTATTGTCATATCGATTGGCCCCCGCTTGCTGAGTGTTTTCCAAAACACTCACCCCTTACTCTACCTCCCCAGATAAAGACGAGGAAGATATTGAAGCCGAAGAAGAGTACCAATTTTGGGGTTGGTGATCCGCTGCGAACTAAAGACTTTAGAAATTTTCATTAAGTATGATTCCGTTATTTCGTTTTAAGATGTTTAAGTTTTATTTCCACAATTTAAATTCAGTTGTAAAGAGAATGAGTCTTTTTATGGAATATTAGACTGGTTTTTGTTGAGTATGATATTACGAGGCTTCTTGTTTTCAATTTGTTATTGAAAATCAATGCCGGTGTTATTGACCCCGGTCTCGGGGCGTGACAATTATTCTTGATGCACACATGTCAAAATGTTTCGTCAACATTTTTCCTTTGTTACTTGATGATTTCTAAATTGCTTCTCCAATGAGCATATCATCAATACACAAGCATACCTATGCTTTAGATGTGTACACATTTGTCACACTGTCACACTCGTTAATCTATTTGACAACATGATTTGTCAAACTCTTCATGTCTTTTATTTGATTTTTGTTATGACTTTACTTTGGCCTTCATTTCTAGTTAAGCCAAGTACCCACACATTTAAAATATTGTGGGAAACTCTTTTTTCCTTCAATCACAAGGTTTTTCGTCCTTGCCTAAATGTGGTAAGTGATTGAATCCTAGAATTGCAACCCCCACAACTTCGGGTAGTAACGAAGTGCATTGGCGTTCAAACATTAGTGTTACAAGTTCTAAGCGTTATAGTCTTACAAATCCAAATTCAAGTTTTTATTTCTTGAAAATTTCGGATTTAAGCGTACTTGCTTACAAAAGTTGAAACTTTATATTCTCAAACTCGGTTCACACTTAGCAATTTAAGCGCACTAACTTAGAAAACTTGAATTCAAGATTTTAAATCTTGCAAATTCATGTTATAAGCGTACTAGCTTAGAAATTCAAAACGAACCAATTTGAGATATTACAACGCCTAATCAAAATTTGTGGCTTCGATTTATCACTTGTGTTTTAAGCGTACAAAGCTTAGAAACTCGAATTCAAGATTTTATAGTCTTGCAGATTCAAGCTTAAGCGTCAAATTCTTAGACAACACAAGTATAATCTACTCACAATTTCCCATAACAAACTCATTTGCTAAATTTTATTGCAATCTCATTTTTGAAGTGTTTAAACACCTCACTGGCCTCGTTTTTGCTTCATAGCAAAAAAGCCACAACGATATCATGTGCAAATATTGATAAAGTCACAAATTACTTTTCTCACATTTCTAGTTTGCACAATATTTTCATCACAAACATCATTGTGAGTAACATTGATATTTTGTTGTCCTTTTCGATTCTCAAGCGAATCACAAGGCCTTCAAGATTCATCTCTTTTCGTTTATGCTTGAGATAAGTCTTGAAGTCCTTCCATGACGGAGGCAATTTTTCAATCATGGCGGACACTTGGAATGAGTCACTCAGAACATTCCCTCGGCATGAATTTCGTGCATGATTACTTGCAAATCTTGCACTTGTGATATCTTAGGCTTTGTATCAATCATTTTGAAATCCAGGAATCGCCCAACGATGAATTTCTTCATGCCGGCATCCTCGGATCTATACTTTTCTCCAAGGATTGCCACAATTCCTTGACCGTCTTCACTAGACAATACACATTGTATAATGTGTTGTCCAGTCCGTTGAGAATATAATTCTTGTACAGGAAATCGCTTTGATTCCACGCATCAACCGCAACCCTCTTTTGGTTGTCGGTTTCACTCTCCATAATAGTAGGAGCATCCTCATTGAGGAACCTTGTCAACCCCAATGTTGTCAAATAAAACAACATTTTTTGTTGTCATCGCTTGAAATCGTTCCCATTGAACTTTTCACGCCTTTCACCATGATGAACGAGAGTCGTTGTTGCACTCGACGAAGCCATTTGTTGCTTATATTGTCTTAAGATTGTAGTTATATTTAATGGTGTGTATCTTAGGAAAGTAGCAAGCAAAAACAACAAATGGCTTTGTATTAGAAATGTCGAGGCGAGATTTGGAATCTCTGTCCTTAAGACAATATTGCCCCGCTACGGTGCTAACGGTTTACTTTGGCAATTTGTCTCCCAAGATACAACGACTATGATTTGTGATAGGAGCACTCCAAATCACAAATTCTTTAAACCACAATGGTCTAAAAACGCTCAACCATAACAATGATGAAGACTCACAAAATTACTCAAATTTTGATCTTCAAATATGATGTGAATTTCTAAAATTCCATATCTAATTATTCAATGGTTGTTTCTTATATACTATACCAAGTGGTGTCATCAAGAGACACAATTTGGAAGCATCCATCATGAAAAATTGCACCCCAACATGAACGGACACACCATTTAATTTGAAAGCATCCAATCATGAAAAAATACACCCCAACATGAATGGATACACCATTTAATTTGATTCAAATTTTCAATAAAATCGAGTATAAAAAAGCAGATTTAATTTTTAGATTTCTGATCAAGACTTTTAACTGTCCCCTTGTTTTTATTTCTGATATTATTTATAAGTTAGTTGCTGTTGTTTTACTTTTTGTGGCCGATCGCATGCAATTTTGGTTTACAGCTGCCGTTGCTGTTTAAGTTACCTTAATCAGCTTGTATCTCTGTAAATGTTTCAATTTATTGACGTAAGTATACATATCAGAAAATATATGGAAATGAATTTTACGAGTATACACACGGTAAAATTTCATGCAGAAAATATATGGAAAGATGCGAAACACATGTGATGGAATTTGCAACCATAATTTCGTGAAAATTGTCAACGTTTATTGTTTAGGTGATTAAGTGCGCTACTTTAAATTGTTCAGGAGGTTAATGCACGTCTTGAAAAGTTAGGGGGTCAAGTGGTAAAGTAAGTGAACGTTGGGGTATCCTCTATTTACCCTTTAATTAATAAAATAGTCTGATTTATTATATATCTGAATTTTTTAAGTTTAGCATTCTTCAAATTTTATTTTCTGAATTTTCGTGAACATTGTCAATTTCAATTTTGGATCATATATATTCAATATATAAACTTAAAGTGATCGTGGAGGGGAAATGGGTTCGGAAGGAGTAAGCTCCACTCAAATTCCAAACATCATGATCACTTATCTTTCTCGATTGGTGTCATTAGCTTTTACAGTTATCCACAATCGGTGAGGTCTAAAGGATTTTTTTAGATTGAATAATTGCCATAGCGACAGCATTATAGTTATATATATTTTTATACATATAGATTGGAGATTTAGTTGTTAGAAATAAAAATATTATTTTGGTGTTATGGATTTTTTTATAAAGGATTTTTTTAACTTGAATAATTGCCATAGCGACAGCATGTTAGTTATATATATTTTTATACATATAGATTGGAGATATTAGTTGTTTAGAAATTAAAATATTATATTGGTTTTATGGATTTTTTTTATAAAAAAAATCGAAGGAGAATCTTTTTGTCATTTCTCGTGTCTAAATCTACAAGCGCGACTGCACAATGAGCTTTTGTAGCAATTATTTAGTATATATCATTATTTTACAAAAGTTATAACTTATTACAAGACATTTAAAACTATAAGTTTAATTTAATGTGGGGACAAGTGTATCACAATCACCCATCATTCAGAATATGACGTTCTCATCACGAACTAACTCATTGATCCACAAGCCGGGAGTCTAAATGTGACTCATATAGCTTCAAGATGTGGCTCCCGTGCATATAACACTTTGCCCACATTTAATTTTATTTTTTGTAACACTTCTTATATTTAATACTTAATTCTCAATTCTAAGTTTAAATTCAATTGATTGTTTTGTATTAAGTTCAAACATACAAAATAATTAATATTATTATATTTTGTGATAGTACTACTTCGGTCTTCTTTTCTTTTCATTTCCATATTCATATATATATTTGTTTTATATTGATTTAATTTGTTGAAAACTTGAAATATTGATGGATTTTAAATTCCCGATTAATGTTTATGCGTCAAATATCGAGTATATGAATTATCAGCGGGGAGTAATTTCTGAATTTTCTTTTATACTCCAATAAAAATTGAATTATGAAGCATATTTCATTAGATTTATTATGCATCTTGATTTATTAATTAAATTTCCATATTAAAAATGTATAGTTATATTTAGTTGGTTTTCGCACCTTACTCAGGTACCTATATCAAGGCCTGTTTGGATTCGATGAATGAATAATCATAGACAAAAAACCATGCGTGCAAGTTTAAAACTGAAATTGTAATGGACATTGGAGCAGCTAGCTCACTCTTTCCAAAAACCACAAGTTTTTTAATGAGAAATGATTATGCACTACATCATGGGCCATTTTGGCAATGCTAATCAACCACAAAAAAACATATCTTCCTTCAATTTTGTGGATGAAAATCAATTAGTAGAAGATATTGGCTTCTGATAGATACTTATATCTGCCAGGTTCTTTCTGTCTAATTTGTTTATTAACTTTGGAAGTTTGGAACTAAATGAATGCACGTGTCAACACGTAAATTATGAATCTTTTGTAAGATAGACATACATTTCTTCCGAGCACAAAAATAATAATAAGATGCAAAAACAAGTGAGACACCAAAATTTTTACGTGAAAAACCCCGAGGAGAAAAACCACGGGACTTAGTCCAGTATGAATTTTTTACTATAAACAAACGATTACAGAGTTTCTGTACAAGCATTAAGCGAATAAATATACATGAAAGGAAAATGAGAGAACATGAGCAAATAGTGAGACGGCTCTCTTGAAGAGGAAGAAAACTCCTGCTCTAAAAAATGACAGTGTCACGCCCCGATACCGGGGTCAATAACATCGGCATTAATATCAACTTGAAATCAATAAGCCTCGTAATATCGTATTCAACGAAAAACCAATCTATTATTCCATAAAAATAAATAATTATTTTTACAACTGAAATTAAATTGCATAACCAATTCGTAAAAGTCATAAAACGAAATAAAATAATGAAGTCATAATTGAACAAAATTTAAAGTCTTTAATTCGTAGAACACAGCGGATCACCAACCACAAAATTGGTGTTCTTTTTCATCTTCAATTTCTTCATTGTCTTTATATCGGGAGGGTGAGTAAGTGGTGAGTGTTTTGGAAAACCACCAGCAAGCGGGGGGCTAATCGATGTGACAATATAATACATATTCATAATTTTTCCAAAACATATTTCATAATCGAATCATAAACTGATATGAATGCATCTTAACATAATTGTTCCCATCGAGCCATAACTTTTCAAAATTGCTCACATCGAGTCATAATATAATATATCATATTAGCAATATTTTTCATATACGTTAAGCACAATAAATCCTATAATTTCCTATTGGTACTGATATCATTCTCTAGACTTAACCCTCATAGAGATAATGTCATAACATCGGATCACCCACGAATAAAGGGTCTGGACTTCCCAGAACAATGGTTAACCACCGTATCAGGTCATATAAACGGTTATAATCCCACCGCATCAAGGCCATAAATAATTCTTTCCAATCAGATTTCAAAATTTAGAGTGCTTAAAAATAATAATTTTCATCAGAACATCATAGTTTCAACATAAGTCACATAATCGATTGTAGTTTTAAAACATACATATGACTCTTAAAAAATGAAAGGAATTCATAACAAAATCCCACTTACAGAGATTATAGACGTGTTTGAACGATTTAGGGTGCGAAAACGACGAATTCTTTCTATCCTCGGCTTGAATATTGTTTGACACCTTCAGTGTGTGCACTGTCTGAAATTTTTGAACATATGGGTTGTAGATCTTTCAAAATCTAGGTTGCACAATGGATTAAAATATTGCAAATCTATGCACCGACTTTCGAAACTTCTTGTTGTGGCTTTGGACTTTTATGGATTTTTGTGGCTCCTTTATTGGCTAGAGTTCTTGGCAATTCAATGGTCAATTTTCGAAATTAGATGCTGGTTGGAGGCTGGATTTTTTGGCTCTAATATGCTGAAAAGGTGAGTGGTTTGGTCTTATTTATTCAGTGTAGGTTATACAAGATAATGATGTCATGATTCAATTATATCCCTATTAGAATTCTTAATTATCTATCTTATTATTTAGAGTTTTAATCCTATTAGAATTTATCACAAATAGGTGTTTGACTTGCACAAGGTACCTTAAGTTGTTGGAGGACAACAAATTCTTGGGTCTTTATATTCTTCCCTCATTATTGGAAGTTTCATCATCGGAACTCGAATCAGCTTGGTCTTGGAAAAATTAGGGGTATTTCTCTTGCATCATTTCTTCCACTTCACATGTAACTTCTCTTTCCATATCGTTTGACCATCGGACTTCGAAGTATGGAATAGTCCTTTTCAATACTTAGTTTTTGGAATCCATAATAAGGATGGGAATTTCTTCGTACTTCAAAGTCTCATCCAAGCTCCCTTGAGCCACTAGGGGTTCTGCTTCAAGCACATGAGTTGGGTCAGCAATGTATTTCCTTACTTGTGATATGTGGAAGACATTGTGAATTCTTGGCAGACTTGGTGGTAGTGTTATTTTGTACGCTAGCGTTCCCACCTTTTCTAGAACTTCGAATGGTCCCACATATCTCGGACTCAACTTTCTCCCTTTGTCGAATCGAATAACTCATTTCATTGGTGAGATTTTCACATAGACTTTTTCATCACTCTCAATATCCACTGGTCTCCTCTTCATATCAGCCCAACTTTTCTGTCGATCATGGGATGCTTTGAGTCTGTCTCTGATGATAGAGATCTTGTCAGTAGTAGCTTGCACTAACTCAGGTCATGTGATAGCTCTTTCTGCTACCTCATCCTAGTATAATGGTGATCGACATTTGCGCCCATAGAGTGATTTGTACGGCGCCATCCCAATACTAATATGGTAGCTGTTGTTATAAGCGAACTCAACCAGAGAAAAAAGTTCACTCCAATTTGCAGTGAAATTCAAGGTACAAGCTCTTAGCATATCCTCCAGAGTTTGAATAGTTCTCTCTGTCTGGCCATCGGTCTGTGGGTGATAGGCTGTGATATCCCTGAAATTTAGCCTGTGTTAATGGCTTTTAATAATAATTATGGTGTGATTATTATTATGGTTGGGAAATGTATTGTTATGCGGTGGGCATGAACTGGTAATACATTTCAGGATGCATGTGATGCATGTTGGAAAAATTGGAGATTTTTCATGATTTATTTGATATTAGTTCTCATTAATCTGGAAAGCATGTAAATTGTGGTTATGGTGCATTTTATGAGTAAATATTTTTAAAATATCATGTTGGGATATTTTACTACACCATGCTAATTAGTTGGGCACCATTTTAAATTAAGCCCCACATTCCTTTACCTCAACCCCCTAACCCTTATTTCCCCATCATTCTACCACTCAAAAACTCTCCCCCCTTTCCCTCCCATCTTATCGCTTAGCACCCAAAAAGAACGAAGATGAACTTTGGAAAAAGCTTGGGTGGCTTGTTTTGTGCTAGGATTTGGGGTCCAAGTGGTAATAAAGTTTTAGTTGTATTTTGTTGAGTTTTGAGTTTATTGTTTTGGGGGAAAAGAAATAGGTTTGTTTTGAATATGTTGTTTGTTGTTGGGATGTGGTTATTGATGTGTTTTATGTTGGTTTTGATGTATATTGTTGAGTTGGATGTTTGGGGTTTGAGGTTGTTTGAGTTATATGAGTTGGAAGGGATGAAATGTATGAAAATGGCGAAAATCGCACTTACAGGTATCCGCGATCGATCGGCGTGTTTTACCGATCGATCGCGAGCATCATGGTGCGCGGGCAGAGACTTTCCACGATCGATCGTGAGTTTGCGCGATCGATCGGCGAAGTCCGCGATCGATCGCGGAGTGACGAATTTTGAGCATTGAGGCTGGGGAGTCTCGCGATCGATCGGCGCAATTTGGCGATCGATCGCGAGACCCGAAATATGGAATTTTTGAGTATTTTGTTGGATTTTTGGTATTGGACTATTATTTGGCTTCTAATATTGAGTTGTACACTTGTGTAGAGCCTTCCCAGATGGCAACACAATGAAGGGAATAAAGTCCTACACACATCCCATATTTTGGAAATGTACGTAGAGAGACGTACGGGAACCAAATGGTAAAATATATTTGTACATTTTGGATTATGCATTGTGGTTGCATATATATATATATATATATATATTGGATGCTTGGTGCATATTATTGATAGCCGTTGTTATACTCGAGTGATGATTTTAATGCTTTGCCGCTGTCATTTGAAGCGATGAGAGAATACTTGCCACTGTCATATCATAGCGAGGAAAGAATATTTGCCGCTAATATGTTGAAGCGATGGTAAATGCCGCTGTGACATTAAAGCGAGGTTTTTCGATGCCGCTGATATGTCGAAGCGAGGGGTATTAGTGCCGCGGTCATGACAAAGCGATGTGCATTAAAATACACTGTTATAAAAAGACTATGATGGGTGATTAGTGTGGGTGGGTTGAATATATGTCAGGACATTTGTGGAACCGTATTATAATCCATTGATTATGATTATGAGTTATGGTACAGGGACAACCAAAGGGAGCGTTTTAAATGCATTGGAATACAGGAAGTGCTTTGTATTTACGGTTTATGTATTTACACATTATAATCATATTGTTGTGAATATGGATTATTATATGCTCATGGTTTGGGTTTGTTCCTGTAGGAGCTTTTGGCATGGAGGGCTAAGGACAGGGTTGATGCAGTGAGCTGTGTGAGGAGTGCTACTGGTATAGAAGGACGGGAACTCTTTTGTATAGTTTCTACATAGAGTAGAGTAAATCTATAGCCTTTACATTTATTTTGTGGGAATGTAACTAATTTCTTTTGGAAGTTTTATTTTGGCACTGTAATCCTTAAGCTCAAAGCATCAACATGAACCCTTATACTCTGATGAATGCATGTTTAGCTCTCTTAATGCACTTAATCTACACTTAAGATAGCGATGCCTTACATAGGCCGTACAAAGAGTTACTTTACTTCTATAGCATGCTGAAAACTTTTCCAGAAACGTGATACTAACCTAGGATCTCTGTCAGATAGGATGCTTACTGGGACTCCATGCAGTCTCACTATATTGTCCATGTATAAAGTTGCCAACTTGTCCAAGTTATAGTTCATACAGACAGGTAGAAAATGCGCTGATTTAGTTAGTCTATCCACGATTACCCATATTCCATCATGGCTCTGTCGTGATTTTAGTAGACCCACGACGAAATCCATGCAAACGTGTTCCCATTTCCAATCAGGAATTTCCAGAGGTTGAAGAAGTCCTCAGGGTCTTTGGTGCTCAGCCTTAACTTGTTGACATACTAAGCATCGGACGACAAATTCTGCAACATATTTCTTCATTGCATTCCACCAGAAGCTTTCCTTCAAATCCTTGTACATTTTGTACTTCTAGGGTGTTCTGAAAATTTTGATTTATGCACTTCGAACATCACCTCTTGTCTAATATTGTCCACCTTTGGCACGCACAATCTTCCCTTCATCCATAGATTCTGTCACTATCAGTTTCGAAGTCAATGATTTTCCTCCTTTGACTTTTTCTTTTAACTTTGCCAGACTAGGGTCTCGATCTTGACTTAATTTGATGGTCTCTCGGAGCCAAGGTTGGGCTGAGAGCAAAGCTATGATCATATTTCCTTTGCCTTTCCGGCTCAATGCATCTGCCACTTTGTTTGCCTTGTCGGGATGGTAGTTAATTGTGAGATTGTACTCTTTCTGGAGTTCAATCCATCGTCTCTGCCTCATGTTCAATTATTTCTTAGTGAATAAATATTGAGGTTTTGATGGTCCGTGAAAACTTCACGCTTTGCGCCATAAATGTAGTGCCTCCAAATTTTTAAGGCGAAAACCACAGCGGCTAATTCGAGGTCATGCGTAGGGTAGTTTTGCTCGTGTGGCTTGAGTTGCCTTGAGGCATAAGCAATTACTATTCCTTCTTACATGAGTACACATCTCAGTCCTTCTTTAATGCATCACTATAAATAGTGAAACTCATGCCTTCAGTGGGTAGCAACAATATAGGTGCAGATGAAAGCTTTTTCTTTAAAGTCTCAACACTTTTCTCACACTCTTAACTCCAGATCAATAGCAGTAAGAGGTACTGCTATTGAGGAAAATCCTTCAACAAACTTCCGGTAATAACCATCTAGCCCCCAAAAAGCTTCGAATTTCTGTCACGGTCATTGGCCTTTGTCACTCCAAAATTGCCTCTACCTTCTTAGGATCTACGGACACACATGCCTTTTATATAATATGTCCTAAGAAAGAGACACTCTCTAGCCAGAATTCACATTTCTTAAATTTAGCATAGAGCTCTTTCTCTCTTAATGTCTGGAGAGTGAGGCGAAGATGTCTTCGTGTTCTTCCTTGCTCAACGAATAAACGAGAATGTCATCGATGAACACCGCCACAAAGTTATCTTGGAATGGTTTGAATATTCAATTCATCAAATCCATGAATACTGCTGGAGCATTTGTCAAGCCAAATGGCATTACCATGAACTCGTAATGTCCATACCTCGTTCTGAAGGCTGTTTTTGGTACATCATCTGCTTGTATCTTGAGTTGATGATAGCCTGACGTCAGATCGAGCTTAGAAAAGACTTAGCTCATTTGAGTTGATCGAACAGGTCATCTATCCTTGGAAGAGGGTATTTATTCTTGATTGTGATCTTATTCAGTTCTCGGTAGTCTATACACAATCTTATGCTCCAGTCTTTCTTCTTTACAAACAATACTGGAGCTCCTCATGGGGATACACTTGGCCTGATTTGTTTCTTGTCTAAGAGCTCCTGAAGCTCCTTGGGCTCTTTCAATTCAGCTGGAGCCATTCGGTACAGTGCCTTTGATACTAGTGCAGCGCCTGTCATCAAATTGATTTTGAACTCCAGTTCACGGTTTGGAACTGAACCTGACAGCTCTTCAGGAAAGACATCCGAAAACTTTTGTACTACCACAATGTCTTTTATCATGAGCTCGACTTCTTCTTTTACTTCGCTTATTGTTGATAGGTAAACTTCTTCACCGTTCTTCATAGATTTTCAAGTTTGTGCTGCAGATAGTAGGAATTTTTGTTACTTGGCATTACCTTGGTTTGATTTCTTTCGGCATCAGCTATATGGAGTTCAGTAAGCCTCATGATCTCATCTTTAACTTTGTTGAGCTCTTCTTTAGCCCGGCTATGATAATAGGCAAACCGTTGGACATTTTCATGCAAGTGATCTCGGATTTCTAGCATCTCAATCTTGTCCTCCTTTTCCTTCATTAGAGCCTCTCTAAGCTCTTCTATTTAATAATCCTGAGCAGTCCGTGCATGGGTCGCCATCGCTAGTATAGAAGAATTATGTGTGAAAGGTATTGTTGGAATTTTCTTTGGCTTGAATTGAACGATGTGACAGTTGCGATCGAAAAATCCAGCGTCCTTTTTTGCAAATTGAACAAAAAATCGAATTGCCGATGGAGTGTATTATTTAGGACAAAAAGTAATTGAATTTCGATGTGCCGATGGCTGAGAATTTGAGCTTTAAATTTCAAAAATTTAGGGTTTGCATATGATAAAATTTTAGGCTTCGAAATTCGTCATCATTCGTTGGCTGAAAATTGAAATTACGAGAGGGTTTTTAATGCATACTTTGAGAAGATTTATAATTCCGGTTTGATTGAAAAACTACGTAACAAATTTGGGATGGAATTTTCAGTCTAGGGTTCATATGTAAGGCGTGAGATAAATGCAAATTGGTGACCTTCCGCTAGCTATGAGTCAAGATTGATAAGGGACTGTTGATTGTAATCTCTTATAGATCAATATCCCAAGTGGGAATGAAAAATCATGTTCTGATTATCGAGAAATCAAATGATGGCTTTTTATGGGTTTTAGTGTTCTTAGGTGCATTAAATTCTATCAGAAATCGGTCAAAACTGTTAACTATAAGACTATATTGAGGACTTTTATTCCAATGGTGATTTTCGTCATACTGCTATACCGAATTGGTCGAACGGCGTTCGGCTGTGGCGGGATCGGAATAGGGACATGGACATGAAGAGTTTTTGGAATTTCGAACAAGAAATTGCTCGGCCAAACGTAGTCCGATCGATCTGAAATTTTGGCCGTGTCTTCGTCTTGGAAAGGCGATTCCGATGGTATGTTGTCCGACGAGTATGGTGGCGGCAGGCGGCGGTTGAGGCAACATGTTAGGGTATAATTTTTGAATCTTTATCTTTTTATTTAATTTTTTTAAATTAATTTTTTTGGGAATTAAAGAATAATCGTTACTCACTTGATTAATCAGATTTGTACTCTTCTGATTATCGTAATTAGCGAGGTTTGACTATTTTCAACTGATTTTATTTCCTTTAGTTGGTCTGTTCTACTGAGTTTTATAATCTAGTGTTATATCTCAATTAGAAGTCTTTTCCATGCTGAATTATGGAAATTGATTCGCTTTGATACCACTACAATGTCACTTCCCAAGATCGGGGTCAATAACACCGGCATTGATTCTCAATATCAACTTGAAATCAATAAGCCTCGCAATATCGTATTCAACGTAAAACCAGTCTATTATTCCATAAAAATAAATAATTATCTTTACAACTGAAATTAAATTGCATAACCAATTCCTAAAAGTCTTAAAACAAAATAAAATAACAAAATCATAATTAAACAAAAAATTAAAGTCTTTAATTCGTAGAAACACAGCGGATCACAAACCCCAAAATTGGTGTTGTTCTCCATCTTCAGTTTCTTCCTTGTCTTTATCCGGGGAGGGAGAGTAAGGGGTGAGTGTTCTGGAAAACACATAGCAAGCGGGGGCTAATCGATGTGACAATATAATATATATTCATAATTTTTTCAAAACATATATCATAATCGATCATAAACTAATATGAATGCATCTTAACATAATTGCTCACATCCAACCATAACTTATCATAATTGATCCCATCATGCCATAACATAACATATCATACCAGCGATATTTTTCATATACGTTAAGTACAATAAATCCTCTAATTTTCTCTTGGTACTGGTATCATTCTCTAGACTTAACCCTCATAGGGATAATGTCATAACATCGGATCACCCACGAATAAAAGGTCTGGACTTCCCACAACAACGGTTAACCATCGTACACCGCATCAGGGCCATAAAAAATTCTTTCCAATCAGATTTCAAAATTTAGAGTGCTTAAAAAATAGTAATTTTCATCAGAACATCATAGTTTCAAGATAATTCACATAATCGATTGTTGTTTTAAAACACATATGATTTTTAGAAAACAAAAGGAATTCATAACAAAAGCTCACTTACAGAGATTATAGACGTGTTTGAACGATTTAGGGTGCGAAAATGACGAATTCTTTCTATCCTCGGCTTGAATATTGACACCTACGCTGTGTGTGCACTGTGTGAAATTTTTGAACATATGGACTGTAGATCTTTCAAAATCTAGGCTGGACAATGGATTAAAATATTGAAAATCTATGCACTGACTTTCGAAACTTGTTGTGGCTTTGGACTTTTATGGATTTTATGGCTTCTTATTGGCTAGAGTTCTTGGCAATTCAATGGTCAATTTTCGGAATCAAATGTTGGTTGGAAGCTGGATTTTTCGGCTCTAAGATGCTGAAAAGGGTGAAGGGTTTGGTCTTAATTAAGTGTATGTTATACAAAATAATGATCTCATGATTTAATTATATCCCTACTAGAATTCTTAATTATCTATCTTATTATTTAGAGTTTTAATCATACTAAAATTTATTATTAATAGGTCGCACAAGGTATCTTAAGTTGTTGGGTGACAACAAATTCTTGGGTCTTTACAGACAGCTTCTCCTTTTATTTAAGGGAAATAAGCCCTAGTAAATGAGTCATGATAAATGGGCCTTATAACACTAGCATGAGGGACTATGCTGGGTGTCATGGGGCTGCCCGAGAGTGTGCCCCATTTCATCTCTTTATCTTCTGGAGCCAAGGGTGAGACTCCCGTTGGAGCCCAGCTTGGGTTCAATACAAAAAGGTTGAGCTAGAGAAGGCAAGCTAGAGGTCTACCTGGAGGAGTGACCTTAGGTGGCTGCCGAGGAGGTCGTCCTCGAGGCCGACCTGGGGTGGTCGAGGTAGAGGCATTGTCCAAGTCAGGTTTTACAGAGTCCATACTTTTAACAATGTAATAATATACATACTTGTGATATTTCGGCATACGACCCATTTTATTTGGCCGCTAATTAGATGTTAAATACTATTGGATGTGTTACTTTTTATGGGCATTGGAAGCAGGGGCGAATCCAGGAATTTTATCGAGGGGGGCAAAAGTTAAGTACATAAAAATTAAACCAAAAGTTCATGATAAACATCCGAGTTTTAAAACTGTAGCAAAAAAAACATTAATTACACAATGCGGTTATTTCACGAAAGAGACTTGTTTGATTTTTAAAAAATAATGTACTTACCGAATTTAATTGTAATAACTCATTGATATTCAAGGAAGAGACTTGCTCGATTTCAAGAAATGCTAGAGTATGTTCTTTAGATATAAGATCTATTCTTTTCTCGGAGATAGTTATAAGAGAACGGGTGGACGTGAGTGTTTTGTGGACGTGAGTATTTTCTGGTAAAATATTTTGTTAATTTATTGATATTTTATATTTGCTCGTTACTGCTAAGTGCTATTTCAGATTTTTCATATTGAGAAATCATATGCATAAAGAATGTCTATTTTTTTTATATTGAAAAATCATTTGATTTACAGAATATTTATATTTTTAGAAAGAGCAAAAATAAAGTAATGGACTAAAGTATCTATGTTTTTTTATATTAAAAATAATATCTATATTTAGAATGAGGAAAAGGAAAGTAATTGAATAAAATATCTAAGTTTTTATATTGAAAAATCATTTGTTTATTTAGAAATACGAAAAACAAAGTAATGGAATTAAAAGGAAATATGTTGCTACACGGATTCAAAATCAGGATGCCACTGGATTTATATTACAAGGACCTTACCACCAGTCCATCGGACTCCTATGAATTTGCTTGGTAAAATATTTTATAATAACGTTTTCTGAGGGGGGGAGCTGCCCCCCTCAAGCATACATACATTCGCCCCTGATTGGAAGCACATCTTGCTCCGAAAGTTACTCCATTTATTGCTTGACGTAAAACATTATGTAGTGTGTGTGTGTGATTAATGCTGTAGCAACAACATGGATGGACTGGAATGCATGATAAAAGAAGCGGTGATATCTAAGTCTACAAACATAAAATCAATTATATAAATTAAAATAGAGGTTTTAGTTAAAGTTAACTTTGACAAAATGAAGGAGGCAAATTTAAAGTTACATGACCAATTTTTTCCCCTAATATGCTAAGTCAGCTGAAATTCAACGACCTTATTAAATAGTTTATTATTGCTAAACATAGAAACGTTTTATATGTGCTTCATATGAGATTTATGTTTGTGAAATGTTATTGACAGAGTAATCACTATTGTTGTCTGATCAATTTTCATGTTAAATTCATGAAAGCTGCTCTGACAATAACAATAATTACTCTAACAATATGATAACAATTTATGTTTACTGTGAATAATTCATTATGTGCCACATTCTTGACTTGAATTAATAACACGTTTTTGACTTGCTTTTAATGTGTTAGAGCTTAGATGCACAAAGAATCTCTAAAATTTGTTGAGAATTCGACAACAAACACAATAAAGCCTTTTCTTTCCTTTATTTTTACAATTTTTTTCTTACAAATACATTCTCCGTGTAAACTTGAATATATGAACATAATTTTGGGATACTAACCATCTCATTAGTGGACTACTTATATTGTTAATTAGGATAAAAAGGAAGTTTTATGGTCACTATAATATAAATACAACATAATCTAACATTTAAACCGAAAAATGTATTAACATTTTTAAGAACTATATCTATATATATATTATTTAGTAAGCACGTGTAGCTCTTAAAGATTTCACCAATAATTTTGGGATAACGAGTCGATCAAATTAATAATGCGAGAAACTATATTAAAAAATATATATTTTATATAAATATTTCTATTTAGGAATAATATACTTATTTCACGTCAAGTCGTCAAGGATACTAATCACAGTTAAATTTAAAAAGTTGAATTGCCCATTTACCGTTTAAAATAGATGTAAGTCAAATAGTGAGATTACGTATAGGATCATACTTAACAAGCCAAGCACAGTATAATTGGTAGTTCTCCACAATGATATCCACCAATATCCACGGTTCAATCTCCTGTCATCTCTTCAATCCGTAGCTTCCACTAACCTGATCAATAAAATGTCCTTTGCTGAATTCAGATCTCGATCAGGCATACATACTTCACGAAAAATGAAAATGTATTTTGGGAACCATTGGATCTGTCCTGATGCTGAAAAGCTAACTATTGCTTTTGTCGTCGGAGAAATTCTTTCATTTCTGTGAAGATATCTGCTTTTACCACTAGACGCATCTTCTTCGAGTTTTCCCAAAGCAAACCACCATATTCCCGAGCAAAGTCACAAGCAACCTCATATACATCCTTGAATCAAGATGATAAATAATGATAGTGAGACCATTTAAAGCTAAAGTATGATATCATGATGGGTATCAGTTCGGTGCTCGTTCATACCCTGGATGGAAATTCATCGTAAAGATGTGCAGATGTCATCTCCACTCTGTTCAAATCTGATTCCCACAGCCTAATCTGGTTAAGCAAAGGTGTGGTAGGCGGGGGAGCGGAGAGAAGGAAAACATTATCGGTTACTCTTTCAAGAAGCATCGACGACAATTATCAATAAAATCGTTAGACATAGCAAAATAGAAATCAAATTGTAGGGTCAATCATATCTCGCTGACCAAAATCTATAATTAATGTTAATGAAACAACTAAAGTTTTTAAACCATATAATTGGCCCATACATCATCTTGCTACAAGGTGCAGCAAAGATATTGGTTAATTTGCAAAAAAATAATTGGCATAGCAATTGAAAATGAGGGGGCAGCTATACAGTTAAAAGGTTTGAGCTACTCCATTATAACACGCAATCACACATCAATTGTTACCTGCCCAACACACTTTTAAGTATGTTGTCTTAGAACAAGGCATGGAAATATTAAATTTTTTTATTAAAAAAAGAAAGAACAATAAAGAGAGAGCACAAAACAAAAGATAATTGAAATCTTGGCAGACGAGAAAAGCAAAAACCTGATCGGTAACATTTTCTGGAACAGAAGGGATCCTCTCAGCAACTCGAGGATGAGCATTCTGTTGAAGAAAAGATACTATCTGCATTCCACATATTAAGAAAGAGTGAGACAATAAATCATTCTCAATAAGGAAGAAAACAATAGCAAGATAACCTAAGCAGATGCACAACTTAAAAGTTAAGCTTAAAATTACGTTGAACCAACCATCTGTTATCATCTGGAAACCCTTTGGGCGTGTGCTTCGATCAAGAGAACAAGTGGATAATAAACAAATGAAAACATCAAGACAGAGCTCAAATGATTACTCATACACACGCTATACAAAACCACAGCTACTTTAGAAAGTGATTCTTGCCTGCTCTGCAGTAATACCATGTTGAAATGCTTTATACAAGCTTTCTTTGGTAATTGCACAAACGATGAGGTTTGGGAGCTGGTACTCAACCCTGTAATCCCAGTAGAAGTTGTCATTCTTTGACTGTCAGATAGCACATTCCAGAATAAATACAATGGAGGCCAATATCATGCAAATACCACATCTTTTGGTTTTAATTTTAGGGAAAAATAGAATTCATATTAGCAATAAGATCATGTAAAGTTGTAAACTATCTAGTATTTTAATGATATGCTGAGCATTTAAAATTTTAAATATATTGCATTATATAAGATAAGATAGCATTATTAGGGGGAGAAAGTGCAAAAAGTTGAAGTAAAAGTAATAGTTACATTTGACAGATCTGAATATAAGATTTTACAAAAGAAAATAACAAAAATAAAAAAATAAAAAGAAACATAGCCTATATTTTCAACACCTTTAAAACATCTCAAGTGACTCAAAGTTCTGACACTGTTCAAACAGTGTGTCAACCACTTCACTTTCTCTAGTAAAATATTTTGATTAAGAATACGTGCAAGTCCCCATCAATAGACAAACCAAGTTCAAGGAAGCAAAGTGATGAAACACCTTGAGAAGAGGCGCAAGATCTCACAATGCAATTTGGATGACGAATATGCATACATCCGAAAATTTGTTTCCACCACCACAAATCCCTGATGAAAGGAAGCCCATTAAAAATTATCAGAAAACTTCGCATTTTCTCGAAACATTTTCTACATACAGCCTAACAAAATAAAATAATATAACACCGATAAAAACGGAGTCAACTGGCTTGAAAAGTTTGCCAACAGAATCAAGATTACTTGTCGTGTAGAGATGAGCAGTAGGCTCATCATTACCTGTTTTCTTGAAGTTGAATCTGCTAAGCTAATGGAGAGATTGGTAGCTAATTTAGTTGGAATAAACCAACTATCTTTCCTCCCCTGAACATGAACTAGCAGTATCGTTTAGTCAGAGTGAAGGCATAAGTATCAACAAAACAAGTAGAAAAAACATATTTGACCTGTTGGAGCTTGACCAGTCCCAAATCCACAAGATCCTTTGTTATGTTCTGTTGCATATCCGTCAATGTGTTTAAGTTGTATGCCTACAAAAAGATAGTTTTTGATGTCATAATAAGGATTCATCTATTTCATGTTAATTTTCATTTATTTTCTGAGCAGTGGATGGGATAATCCTTGATCATTCTAAAAATAAAAGTCGAAGAAAATTACAGTAAGGATCAAAAGAACACCATAACAGGTTTCCGTGCATGACAAGCTCATAAAAAATGAAAACATTCATGAAGTCCATTTGGTAAGCAATTATTTGGACAATTTGGCTTCATCGCAACCATTTGATTTTCAGCGGATCGGAGGAAAGGGAGGAAGATTTGTTAGAATTGATTATTTTTCGGTCGTGGTTTTGGATTAGCACTAGAGGACATAGTAAATTGGACTACTCTTTTGTTGATTGGAGGCAGGAGTCAATCATTTGTTTGTTAGCTGTCTAGTTGTCTTAATTATGGAAGGAATCTTTAGACACAGTCATTTTTATTTCGTCTCTTTGTAACTTTTTAAAGTACCCCTGGTACTTTTCTTTTAATATATTATTATTTGCCTGATAAAAAAAAAAATTCATGAAGTCCATTTTATTCCACCTATTATTCTAGCATATACAAGAATTTAATACCTCTCCAGTACTGTGAAAGCTGAGCTCCAGGAGGAACGATATGAGATCTGATGTATCCACGCCTCGCTCCTACAAAAAATAAAATTCAGATCGATTTGTATTGAAAGTTAGACAACCACTGAATACACCATATACCACAGAAACTTCATCTGATGAAATATAGGCAAAGTAAAAGGTCATATATAGTACAGTTTTTTTGGTAAAGAAACAGAAACGTAATCTTAATGCAAAACTGCAAAAAAGTACACACACAACCATGATGACCGGAAACAAGCAGGATAAAGAGATTAAATCAAGCTGCAATCTAATATTTGTGCCAGTACAAATTATACTAGTTTATATACAATTTAAGGTGCAGTTGAAGTTGTCCTAGGTTTGAGAGCTCCACAGAAAACAGTTTCAAGTACCAATCAACAACAATTAAAAGGAGAAGCAGACCAAGAGATAAAATAAAACAAAGGATAGAGAGTCTAAGCATATGATACCTCCGAGTTACTGATATATTCTCTGACAATGTACCAAAGTTGTGCATTTGTATCCATCAGCTGATCAAGGTAAGTGTTAGTATTTTAACCTTCACTCCGAAGTGAACAGTTACTTTATTACACTAGTACCAGAAACTGAAAGCCACTCTCTGTCAATTTGAGTGGATCCTTGTCATCTCTGAAAGTAGAAGTCTCATGTAACTATCACGCCTTCATAAAAAATAGTGTGTATCAGGTGCAGAAAGTACTTTTGAGTCAGAAGACCACGCTGGAACACTTTCATCATGGAAGAGCTAATGTTTGTTGATTTTTCAGCTTCATTTGAGTTCATAAGGTGCAGCAAGAAACACTGATTTGTCACAGTTTGTAAGTCATAAGAAGAGTGGCCAACTATAGAACGTAAAATAGCATAGTAACCAACACTGAAACCAAATAACTTTGACTTATTTTGTACATGGGTTGCCTTCCCTTGGTGCTTGGTTGATAAAAGTTTTTTGAAATACTGAAATAGCACCAACAAAATAAAATGGTGGTGTTGACAATATTGATCAAAATTTGAGGTAGATTTCCTTGTACCGTGGTATTTTAGTTGAAAACTTATACATGACAGCCGAGACAACCATAGAAGCATAAATAAAGATCACACCTCCCATTGTCGAAGAGCATATGCATCTAAATCCTCTAAGCTAGGGAGCCTCACTGCGATGTTTGAAGGCATTGGTTCTCTAGGTAAAACTCCACTGCAGTATACAAAATATTGGTTTTAGACAAATAGTTCGGGTAATATATGGCATTTACTAGATAAGAAAACAAGTGTAGGTCATATGTGAATAATAAAACGTACCCATGAACAATGTGCTTCTGGAGGTTAAGCTGAAATGTTGGATTGAATCTATAAGATGCTTCTTTTTTCCTGCCGCAGTCCCACAAGAAGAACTTAACAAAGGTTGTTTGTTAACTAAGATTTTGCTGTTTTTCTTTGGAAAAGGGGCAATTTCATATATCATGGATTTTCAAGTATGACCTACTGACCTCCAGCTCTGAGCCCACCAAAGGAATAGATATAGATTAGATGCGTTTGCTTTTTTATTTCATAATATTATATTTTTTCGATTTGATTGTCTAGCTTTGTTAGGGACAAGCAAGTTTCCTCGTTGAGAGCTTTGTTGACTAGAGAAGACATTTTCCTTTTATCTATCCCATAATTCCAGATTAAATTTTGTTAAGATTTCACCTTCCACCCATCTTTTTGCCATGTGTTCTTGTGCTAAGTTAGGGGTGGTCATAGCAATTGGTCCGCCTTTCCGGATCAAACACTCCGACGATCTTGACAGTCACAACTCACATGTTTAGAGGCGCAGGGAGAACTCTTTGAAAAAATGGTGATGAACAGGAGTATTGTAAGCAACATTGTCCTGCTAGTGTAAATATTTTATATGGGTGGCTTTTGTAGTTTGGACCTCTTAAGTTTCATATCAAAACTAGAGGCCTAAATAATGAATGGGAAATAACTCAAGTATTTTAAATTGCACAACAAGTTCTATTTTGCCTGAATGGAACCGAGAAGTATTCTATGATAACAATTCCTATCTACTTGTAGACACTTGTCTCAATTAAACTAAGATATCAAAAAATGAGGGAAATTATGCGGCACATTTATTCACACGATAAAATGTGAATATGTGAGAAAAAGAGTTCAAAATATCAGAAAAACGTGGATCATTATGTAGACTCTTTGTGTGATTCTAAATTCACTTCGAGCGCTCTCCAAACAGGGACAATTATTGCACTTCAACGCAATGTCACGCTTAGCTTATAACAAAAGATCATCCTTATCGTGAGGTGTCATGGTGTACAAAACTAAACCAATTTAAACATGAACAATCACAACTAGTGAACTAATTTCTCACTTCTAAAAACAAAATTAGGAACTTTAAAGGGAGGAAGAGGGCACATCAGCAGGAGATATTCAACTCATTTAGCATTTCTGATAAACAAGCTATCATTCGTCAGTTGCTCGGAAGGCATCACAACAATCTTTCTCACTTGTATTAATAATCTTGAAAATAAGTTTGTCCATAACCCAAGACATAGGTGAGCAAACAACAGTTGATTTCTCAAAGATAAAGAAGCAATCACAAGATTATGAAAACGACTTGAAACAGGAATTTCTCCCAACCAGGTTCCACTCGTCAATATCACAAAGTGAACCAGTGAATAGCGAAACAAAATCACATTTTACAGAAATAGAACCAAGTGAACCAGCGGAGGCATAAAGTATGAGACAAGTAATTAGATGAAACATAAAATGAAGACAGAAATAAGTGTGCAACCTGTCGAGAGTTTCAGTCAAGACTCTCAGCTGAATCAATCTATCTATGGCTACTTTGTGCTTTGATGCCCCATCAGCACGCACCCATTCTTCTAACAACTTGGCTGACACTGCTGCGTCTATGTACAGCAGCTGCAGCACATATTTCTTCGCCAATGGAGGCAAAGATCTGAGCACAACACAAGATCAATCTCGACGATGTAAATACATAAAAGAAACCTAAAAATATCGATTTTTCGGTCGCAGCCATTTTTAACG
This sequence comes from Haberlea rhodopensis, assembly GCA_907163345.1. NCBI lineage: Eukaryota > Viridiplantae > Streptophyta > Magnoliopsida > Lamiales > Gesneriaceae > Haberlea > Haberlea rhodopensis. The sequence goes on from CAJQUN010000060.1 coordinate 2,828,776, forward strand.
TAGTGCACAAGATCGACTTAAGTACAGAACAAATAGCAGAGCATTCGACACACCAAAAGGGAAACGAATTTACACCAGAAAGTTGATTAAAGGTATTACCTGAGAATGGCTTCGCAAATGAAGGAATTTTCATAAAGCCTGTCGAGTTTCATTGCTGGCAGTGATGCCACCATGTCCATAAAATTTCTAGCCACAATTTTCACTTGCGGCATCTTAGTCTTACCTTCGGAGTACTTCTACTGAGATATAGAGAGAGAATGATTTCAAGGTCAATGAAAAATACAATCCGAGCCAAAATATGTAAATTGCCCTTTCCAATCCAAGTGGATAAATGTGTGAATTTTAAAGAGAGAAAAGGAAGCTCGATTTTTTAACCCGTAAGTCTTTAATTTTTTCCAATCTCGAGATTCCTGAACCAACATAAAACGATTCAGCGATGGGATTTTATTCACGCAGGCAGCTTCCTCGGATAATTGGGTTTACAGCAGAAATCTCCGCACTTTTCTCGGGGAAATGCTTAGCTATAGACTGTTAGAAATGAGCGAAAGGGAACAAAATCTGAATTAACAAAGTTGCTGCAAATTGCAATCTTGTAGAGAGGGGAGAGGGACAATATAAAGACAGATGTTTCAATAACTTTGATTACAATAAACCCTATCATGGTTCGTAACCATGAAAACAATCTCTTCAAACCTAAAACCAAAATTATTTTTTAATATATAATTCGGTTAAGATTTCTAAAATAAGAAACCTTAATGAAACGGTAAAATAATCTTAAATTTTAATATATGAACACCTTAAATGTGTAATCAAACTATTCGATGTATGTAAATTAAATTTGATCCCTTATTTTCTTTTCAATGAGAACAAAATATTAATAAAATTTTATGGTGTAACTGTTGTAAATTGGTTTAATTGCCCCATGTACTCTATTGTTATTCTTTTTACTATTAAATTTTGTGATAATCGGTTCATAACCACGATCGTTTAAGATCGGAATCATATCCAAAGGGTTCAATTCCAGTTCCATCTTTCATTCGAATCGAAACATCTGGATTTTACCATCGATGTTAGAACCAAGGTCATGCCTACAATAATAAAATGAACAGCATAACTTTTAGTCGGAACGATGGATCTCCGGTTCTCTACCTCACATTAATTTTCCCAATTTTTTAAACAAAAAAATGATAACTGCATTACCATAAATCTGAGATGTACAAACTATACTTGGTTTCTTTAAGTATATAACTTAAACTCAGTATTCAAGAAAGTTAATATGTTAGAAATCATGCTTTTATAAGAGGAGATGAGGATCTTGATGATGGAGGAACAAGAGACTTTGCATATGCGATTGGCAAAGCTATAATCTTCTTTGGTTTGCTAACATAGGCCCTCCTTGTGAAATTGTTGTAGTCATTTGCTTCTATCTCGTCCAATATTTGTCGGTATAACAGTAACGATGCCCACACCTGCAACGAACAAAACCAATATGTAAGAGAACTGTAGATAAATTTATATGGCATACGAATATTTTATAGCTAAAAGGGAGCTTGTTTCAAGTTAAAAGTTTAGTTTTGAAAAGGCAACTAATGCTTACAGGCCATCTGCTCGCTGAGCTGAGCTCTGTGACTCCTTTTTCTGCATCATCGAAGAATTTTCTTGCCCTCGCAATTTGCTTTTTCATAAAAGTTCGCCATTTGTCCGTTACCTCCCCGACGAATATATCTTCATCTGAAAGCCCGGCCTGGGCTAATTCATCCTGAGGTAAATAGACCCTTCCTCTTCTTGCACTTGAAGCAATCAAGAAGATAACAACAATGTTAGTATTCATCATAAACGTGTTTCATTACATCCCAATTACTATATTTTGATCGATGTGCAAAATAGAACAACAGGGACAGTTATTGCTCCAGGATGCATTTGCCAAATATGAACATTCAAATTCAAATAATCCCTCATTCTGCTAGCATACCAATTTCTTTTAAAGGAAGAAACACATGGCAATGAGCAAAAAAACCCAACTATTTCCAGCAAATGCTTCAAAAAAAATGTTTATATTTTTCAAAGTTTTAATCAATAAACTTACTCTTCTCCAACATCCCGAAGTATATTGGTTAATTGATTTGCAAGTCCAAGAGCCAAAGCCGCATTGTAGACACTTTCTGTGGTTGCCTGTGATTCAGGGGCGATTCCCATAACCGGCACACTCATCAATCCAACGGTACCAGCTACATAATAACAGTATAGATATAACTCATCAAAGTTTTCATATCTTGACTTCCAGAGGTCCATCCTCATTCCTTCAATCATGTCTCTAAACGGCTGAAAAATACATATGACAAGTCAGATATAGTAAGGGTTTTTTTAAAAAATAATTTTTAAAAATATAAATTTTAAAAATACATTATTTTTAAAAACGTTGCAAAAATACTATAAAACGTAGCCCGATAGGACGGCTCATGTTTATTGAGTGGCCGCCTGTGGTATAGGCGCCCTCAATTTATATTATATAATAATATAATATAATATAATATATTAATTATTTTATTATTATAAAAATATATAGATTAATAAAAATTTTATTTACAAATTATTTAATATTATTTTAAATATAACAACATTTATTATTTTAGTAATGTTATCAACTTTTTTTATGTTCAATGATCAAGTTCTTTGTAATGTTGTTTCATATTTCTTCGAAATTTTATATTAGCTACTGTATTTAATGATCATCTTTTGGTCTTTTTATCTAATCTCATTGATATCGGTATAAATTATTAAATTTAAAACTTAGTCATTATTTGTATAAGATCAAGCATCAAATCATTGCGTAAACCTAAAAATATTCAAATTTTAAGAACGATGAATTATATTTAGGGAAAATTATAAGAAGATACCAGCTATAAAGATATTGTTCAACCAGTTATAACACAGGTAACTCTCTACTTTTTTATCTTTTCTATTTTTTAATTTAATTTTTTGGATGATTTTTATGTCTAAAAGAATCATTGGCATACTTGTACGATCATTATATACTTCTAGCTCAATTTAATTTACAATTTCGAAAAAATGTGAAACAACAATACAAAGAACTTGGTCACTAAATATAAAAAAAGTCCATAATATTGCTAAAATAATAATTTTTATTATATTTAAAATAATATAAATGTTTCGAACCAATACGCTGAAACCAAAAATATGATCATTATATACGTTAGCTAATATATAATTTCGAAGAAATATGAAACAACACTACAAAAAACTTGATCAAACAGAACATAAAATAAATTGATAACATTGCAAAAATAATAAATTTTATTATATTTAAAATAATATTAAATAATTTATAAATAAAAAAATTATTAATCTATATATTTTTATAGTAATTATAATAATAATATAATAATTAATATATTATAATATTTTAACCTGAATGTCGACAGGAAACTTGGTAACGGTGTCGGATAAAGAAGCATCAAGCATGTCAAATGGACACCCTCTAAAGATATCTTCCAACCTCGACTCCCACCTATCTAAGGCTGTAGGAGTTATATGTGATGCATTTGGCCCGTCAACAAGTTCATCTGTTCTCCTACACCAAACTGTTCAAAGGACATTTGATAAAACAATCGAATCGTGATTCTTACATCATTAAGTATTATCACTCTTGATTATGATTTCGGGACTTCTTTAAGCAATCTGTTTTCAGGTTAAAAACAAAATACTTCTATTACATGCCAGGAAATCAAATTGAGGTTGTACTCATATAACGTTTATACTTTCAAATTATTCTTCAGAAATCGTATTCATTTTTGTTTAATTTAAAAGAAGAACATGCATCCTAAGTTGGCTTTTACTCTTAAAATTAACCATGTAGGACTGTCCATTATCACACCAATCACAAGAAGCTTACACGAAAAACTTGCAAAAAAATGCATCCAACGGGATAACACACTTGTAAATTTTAGAACACTAGCCCATATATCCAAAGAACTCAACTGTTGACCTTAATATAATAACAAAATCTCAGCAGATCAAGCTCAATATCTGTTTTAAAAAAAATAAGGATTTGAAGACATCAGAAATTAAAATCATACTATCATTTTATCCCAGACGACTTGAAGACTTGTTGATACGGACAATACAATTTAAAACCTAGTTTAGCATTAACACAATAACGAGAGGCATTCTTTGAAAGCTTATTTTGGTTGGCGAGCTGAGAATAAATATTTAAAACAGAAAATAATTTCATACAAGGTGAAAGTATCGACTAATGGGTTTCTTGCACTTAAAACATGATTTAATTGCAAAATTTCTTTATTAATGAAGTTCAAGAAAATCGAGATATCAAATGCTGTTAAAATGTAGCACTTTGCAAACTAAGATCGGATTCATCTTTCAATACTTTCTTATAGAAAATAAGATTTATGCACAATAAAGCCTTACCATATATTGCCCAGATTGCTTTTCTCCTCTCAGGAGTCATGAGCAAGGTTCCTGAAAAAAATCCCAAATAAGGATCAGAATATCTTTTATTTTTCCAAGTAATACATAAATATACTTAATTACAAGTACTAACCCAAATAAAACGTCTTGGCATACTCGGCACACACTTCACCACATCGATCATAAGCTTCACTCAATACGCTGAGAGATCCCGGAAGAATAATATCTGGTTTCACCTCCATGTTCTCAGTCGACTTCAGCCGTCTCTTAACCAATGCCGCCTGTTTCAAAACAACATCATAAACCTTTTGCTCGGATGATAAGGTGATACCTCCAGCTGGGCTAGCCACCATACTCGATGTCACAGAGAGTCTATTTCCATTCCCTAAACCGGAATTCCCCAGGCATGAATACCTAAAACCGGTATTTGTAAAGCTAAAGCTCCGCCTACTCTTTTGTCCCTTATCGAGCCTGATATTCCCGATCAAATTTCTACACAGGGAGAAGGACCTAAATGAATCAATAATTCGATTTCCTTGACGAACAGGCTCCAAGAATCCAGTGCCATTTGAGATATCAGAAGCGGGAGAAACCACCCATAACAAAACAACAGACATTATGTACCTATGATTCTTGGTGGACTAAACAATTCTAAGACGATTTCCTTCAGTCCTTAAGTAATAAAACTGGCGAATAACCACAAACCTTCAACTTTTAAACAATTCTCACTTCACTTTTGAATGCAAAGAATATAAAATCCAACTAAAGATTCAAGTATGGCCTTAGTTCTTGCACATCAACAGAACCACTCTAGAGGGCTTCTGCAAAATTAGAAAACCACAAAATGACTCAAGATTAACGGTGCAAACACATTGCTATTGCACAAAACCCACTAAATAACCAAAAGCACAAAGACAGAACCTTCAAGAAACTGTTCAACTTAAATAACTCAGTGTAACTTTTCACCATTATTGTTTGAATAATGGGTTCAACCCAACAAGACTGAAATAACCTCAACCTTTTTGCTGCCACCAAAGTTGAGGCTATCTTGAATCTTCAGAGAAAATATCCAAACTTTTTTATAATGCCAACGGCCAAGTGGCCAACCCAATAAGCAGATAGATGGAAAGCAACATATTTGTTAAAGAAAATAAACATTTAACAAAGAAAACCAACCTTAGCTGAATTCTGAGGAATCAACGTCAGCAGAAAGCAAAAAAACAATGGCCAACCAAATACATCATACTCTAGCACCACACACAGATGCTCTATACTCTTCCGGAAATTCAACGAAGCAGCAACTTGTAATTCAGTTCTCTTTTTATTGCTTAGCTGTATTTATTTTCATCTTTTTTTCCTAGAAGTTTTTCACAGTTTATTTATTTAAATGCGTTAATGGTCATTTTTTCCATTATGTGGCTGTGATTGGAGTCATCGGAATTCTTAAACAGAAATATTTGGTAAATTTGGCAAGTCAAAATCATTTCAAGCAGGTTAAAGTGAAGGAACTTTATTAAATGGGGCCCGCCGTTTGGTCGGATTCCAAGATTCCGGTGTTCATCTTTTTAATCTTTTTCAATGATAATAATTAGTTCCTTCATCTCAATTTTAGTTATTAAACGATTAAATTTTGAAGCGTAATTTCAATAAATCAGTTGATTTATCTTGAATTTCTTTGATAACATTAAATTATTTATTAGAAATAAGATTTGAAATTTAGCTTTAGTCAAATTTTCAAATAATCAATAGATTAAAGTAGTTAATTAATTAAAAATTATGACGGTTACACTTAGCAAATGTGACACTAAATATCATATATATTGTATTATATCATATGTCAACTCAATGTAGGACATATTTTCTTAACATTAATATAGCATTTTTTTGATGAAATATATTCAAAATGCCATATATCTTTATTTCCAATCAAATAACTAAATATCTTCTTATGGAAACACCATACTTAACTTAAAAAAATTTAATAATATATCACAATTTTGAAAGTATTTCGAAAAATATAAAATGTAAGCTCTTCGAACTTGTGAGATTGATAAAAACTCATGTTTATTTTGGCAAATTCAAATTCGAGTACAAAAAATTGATTTAATCACGTTTTTTTAAAAATAAAAAAATAAAATAAAAATATAGGATTGTATTACCAAATGGAGGACGAATCCCCGAACATGTGGGTTACACGTGCAATCTAATCACCCAATGGGTGAAAGATAACCTTATCATCCAACACGTAGAATGAAATTCTTGTGGTGGTGTTGTACACGTGTCAATTCTTAATTGGTATAGTTGCAAATACCAATTTATTGGATGTGATGGTGGTGGTGGGTCCCGCCGTCCGGCTGTTTGGACAATATCATCAGTCATCACAAGTCACAACATGGCAATTTACCATATTACCAAGGTTTAAATTTTACCTTTGTTAAAAAAAATTTATCAACCCCGGATGAAAATATTAATATTATAATATAATATATAATTGTAATATAATTCTGTTTTAAATAATTGATTAGTTATAATTTTTAAGAATAAGCATTTGTAAATTTAAATAAATTTCAAAGTAACTTATCTTATGTGGAGAAGTTAGCTAAAAAAATATAGAAAATAGTGAGAAATATTGAAATTATTAATAAATTAATGGAATAAAACCTATATACCAAATTTACAGCAAGGGTTTCTAGAACCTAGGGTTACAGTAGCCACCTTTATTTCCACCCAATGGCACGTATTCTCCACTGCTATACCAATCTATAGTGAAAATCCAATGCCGAAGTTCTTCCACATGACCATCGATCCATGAGAAGGGAACTTGAAGCACAAAGAACATAGGTGTACGTCACAACCACCTTTCCTTTTTCGATGCACATTTCTAAACATTTACCAGTGCTCGTTTATAAAACATTTTTGACCTGTGCACATAAAAACTTGTGTGCACCACCTACCGGTCCACGTGGGATATTGCGTGCACCGCTTACCTACACATAGGCTCTCCTTTTCCGGTGCACGATCTCATCAAATACAGAATTGCGATGCACTTCCTCATAAAAAAAGCACTTGTGCAACAAACCTTTGGCACGATCCTTTGAAGTTTGAAGGCATGGAATACAGATCCTTTGAAGTGGTGCACATAAGCAAACCTTTGAACTTTGAAGGCATGGAATCCTTTGAGCGGTATACATAAGCAATCTTCTTCTACGCTGATGTGCACATAGGTTTTGCTTCTTCATATAGAGGAACAAGAAGAGTGAGACGAGGTGTGAGGGAAATTCGATTGATGCGTAGGGATCGGGTTGTAGGATTTGGATACGAAGTGATGCAACATCATGGACACATGATTTTTGAAATGGTTACATGGCCAATCCTTGTGTGTGGCCGTGCTGATGTGGTGGAAAGGAGGCATAAGAGGTGGAGGAGATGGTTGAAATGGCTTTGGGAGGGGAAGGGAACCATAAGAACCACCAGAAAGCATTGAGAACAAACACTTGAACCCACAACAAGCATCATTGCCAGACCACAAGCATAGCTTCTATGAATATCATATTCTGATAAAACACTTATGAAAAAAGGGATATTTTGATAAGAAAAAAATACATGATAGATTATATGTGCTGTGGTTCCACGGAAACCGGTATCGACATGCAGCAGAATTTAAAAATTTTTCTATCCGTCACTCCTGGGGACAATCGTGGATGGATCACCGGTCTTGTCCAAAATCAGACCGTAATGGTAGATTTATTTGCCTCGAACGATTAATCATGAACCTCCAAAATCCGTTCCACCACCGAAAAGATCAACCTCAATTAATTGGCACTAGGCAAATAATTGACTTGAACAAACAAGCTTAAAACCAGAACACTTCTATAACAAATTGACAATTTTGAAAAACTAGAGAATGGCTAAAAATATTCTTCGGATTGCATGAAGTTTTTTTTCGCTCCTTTATCAAATCCTTTTGGAAATGCCGATCCTGTTTTTTGAACTCACTAACAAATGCCTTTGTTAATTGGCATTTAAATTCTGTATTTTTTACAATCAGATCCACAAAAAATGGATCCTATTAATTGTGTCAATTGGACATAATTTGGCTGACTGATACAAAAACTTAATGTGTCATTCGGCAACATAATGTGGCCAATTGACACATTAGTTTCATTTTGTTAATTTTTTTTTTTTAATAAATTTTGAATTAATGAGCCCACATAAGCAATATGTAAGGACCCCGTGCCCTTAACCCGAAATTAGTGCATAAATCCCATGATTGTGTACATGTAACCATCTATGTTGGAAAATAACCATATGCTAGATTAGCATAATATACCGATAATAAGATTTTTCCGTTTAATCCAATACATACCATTTCTAGTTTCCCAACTAAACCATTTAGCATGTCATGTACTCCCGAGATACACTAATTACTTCTCAATTCATCTAGCAGTTCCCAATTAATTGCATATCACAATATAGATGAAAAGAAAAGACATTTGCCTTTTATACAACCCATGCACACATATACATCGCTCACAAACGAGCGCCAAATAATCGTATGTGTACGAAATGTATAAAATACCATACTCCCAGATACCATTACCGGTGCCTCAATCCTGGAAGCACCTCCCAAGCGCAACTCGATCTCAACTCTGGATCTGAGCGTCTATCCAGCCAGCTCTAGTACCTCGATCCTGGAAGTACCTCTAATCAACAGCCCGAGCTAAACTCCAAAGCCGCTGCTACACCTGTAACGCCTGCCCCAACAGAGACAGCCCCCACACGGGGTGAGCATACCAATACCACCAATCCAATAATCATAACATTGCAATTCATAAATTTACAGAATGTAAATGCCATAATTTAAATGATACTCCCTGGATGGTAACACCCTCCTCCGGGATCCCATGTATTGTCCATGTTCTCAAAATAACCAAACTCATCAAATTTCCAAAGCCAGTTAATCGCCATATAGATTAACTAATAGAGTTCTATCATGCCAGTTCCATAATCAATATGGTAAAATCATTATATATAGGCCATAGATTTCACATATATTTAACCAATTCCATGTTCCCATAACATTGCTCGCTCCACAATAGCGGCATTCTAAACCCCGCGCACGCTCAACAATAGCGGCGTCATAACCGATGGTCGCTCAACGGCGATAACACCCAATCGTTGCTCGCTCGAAAGCGGCACCATATGATTTCCAATGTATGTCTATTTATCACAGTTACCATATACCATGCATTTCACTATCCAATTATTACAAGTACCATAAACCGTGCACTTCAATACCCATCTATTTCCAATACCAAATACCATGCATTTCAATACTCATTTATTGTAAATACCACAAACCATGCATTTCAATGCCCATTTATTGTAAATACCACAAACCATGCATTTCAATGCCCATTTATTACAATTACCATATACCATGCATTTCACAGTTGCAACATTATAAAAGGCTATGCTCGTACGTTATACGTACCTTAAGTCTCCGTAGTCCAAGCCAAACATTGCTTGAGTTCCATGCCTCGAGAAATATGTGCTAAAACACATAAACAACTCACAATCAAGAATAAGCATGCGACCACGTGCCTAAACACGTTCAAAACTCCCCAAACATATCGTCTATCCACGACGATTACCAAAATAAAAGCCATGCGGCTAAGCATGCATAACACCCAAAGCAAACCATTTTACAAGTTTAAAAGGTAGCCAAAAACTCAACCGAGAGTTCCGTTTAATTTAACTTGGCTCCAACCAAACCATTTTAAAAGTCTAACATTCACATTGGAATGTGAACATTGCCCCGGAAGCCGACCATTTAAGTCGCGAATCCAAAATCCCAAGAAAAAGCCAAGAACCAACAAAACTACGCTGGCGATCGATCGCTAGCCCCTCGGCGATCGATCGCTCGATATAGCGATCGATCGCCAGACCTTACTAGCGCGAGGCGATCGATCGCCCAAAAGTAGCGATCGATCGCCACCCTGCTGAAAAGCCCACTGCTTGCGCGCGATCGATCGCCAAAAACGGGCGATCGATCGCCGCGACCTGCAACTCGAAAAAACACCATTTTTGAAAGCTTGAAACCTCCACAAATCATACCCCAACTCCTCCCAACTCAAAACCACAATAAATCCACACACAAGGACCTCCAACAAGGGTGCTCAACCCAAAATAAAACGAACCCAATAGATTTATAATTTTTTACCAAAATCACCCAAATTAAACTAAACCCAAATCTTAACCAAAACCAACAAAATCACGATCCAAGCGAAGATAAAAGCGAGGGGAAGGAGATTACCAACTTATCTTCGAAGAATCCGGCTCCTAAATCGAGCCTCCGGCCATTTTTCTCCAAAGAGAAAAGATGAGGGTTGGGGAAGGGGTTACACGATAAGGGGGGAGAGGAGAGGGAGAGAAGTGATTCCGTGCCAAATGACGGAAATCTCGAGTCCAACGGGTATATATAGCAAAAATACCCCAACACACCAATACTTCCACAAATACACCATGATTCATTAAAAATCATCTGTTTTCAAAAATCACCTCTCCAACTCAAATTCCATTGCCAGCCCCAGTACAAAGTACTCCGGACCCCAAATCACACCAAAGACCAAAATCCAAGGTCATCGCCACGATGGGAATACAATCTCATCTCTTGGACCCAACGACTCCAAAAACCGGATTTAAAATCCCCGGGAGTCCCAAACCGCAATTAATTCCTAATTGCCACAATTAAAAATCCATCAAGAATTATTACCATAACGGGATTAACACCATACCGGGATTAACACCATTAATCCCCGGACATCACAATTATCCCCCACTAATAAAATTTCGTCCTCGAAATTGCACCGGTGTACTCCACGTAACACCGGGACTACACCAACAAAACAAAGCCACAACCCCGATTCTGGACCATATTTGAATCGAATAACAACCGCGAGAACACCCATCTCGCACCATGCTCTAAAATAGAGCAAACGCTAAAACCAACACAAACCCGAAAGATAACAACATACCTCGACGTGAAACGTCCCAGAAGTCACAACACGACTGCAAACCAACCAAATCTCCATTGGTTCTGACATAGATATCATCCCGTGATATTCACCACCTGCCCACGATGCTTGACACGCATCGTTATGATGGGGACCACTAGTATACAACAGTATACTCACAGAAAATCTGGTTTCGCTTCCTAGCCCATCTCCTCCAAAGGAGTAGTTGCACCACTTGCAACCCGGACCGGGTTACCCACGGTCACTGATCCACGCAAAACACATCACCGAGGATGTTTACACCGGTGTGTTCCAAGAAATCATATCTTGGTCCCGACACACCATCAAGACTCCACAAAGTCTCAAATTCCACAGAGGACACGCAAGACAACCAAATGCATTCCTACACACATGTCAACCATGACACTAAACAAATCCGAATCCTGGCCATTCCTCATTTATCCTTGGATCCAACAATCCTAAAATAGGAAGGCTATCGAATTATCCAACAAGAATTACCATGGTCTCAAAACACGACAATTCCTCTTCAGAGGGAGTCAACCGTATCTCACGATCATTCCTCAGAATACATCGTGCCATCGATATTACCGATCTCGAGGTTCCACAATCTCACACTTGAGATTTACCAAACCAAGCATACAAACTCGACGCTCAACAAGGAACAAAATAAAGTTGTCATTCGTATACTCACACGGCATACATGACCATACACCAACACAACATCCATACTCAAAGCAATAGACTCGGGTATCTCCAATCATACCCAAATCCCAAAACCGATTGTCAAACCTCGATCATTCTCACCCCACGGAGAATGATGGTTGACAAACCAAAACCAAAGGGTGCGATCTCATCATCAGCACCACACGAATTAAAACAACGAATCTCCCCAAAAGATTCAACCGGTAGGTATAATAATACCACTTTCCTCTCAAGGAAAATGTCATGAATCCATGATCCTCAAATCATCGAACCACCGTTCGGAAACCCGGATATATCTACCAGAATATATCGTGGAACTAAAAGTACGCAATTGGTTAAATAGTGCATCAAAGCAACTATTGCCAAAACGAAACCCGTATACGCCATGTATACCCAACCTGGTAATGCTCTGTACTAATACCATAGTACTACACGACCTCGAGCATTACCCCAGAGACGTCTCCTCAAACGTCTCACCGAGGTAAGAAATCCAATACTCGGTCCAACACCAGTAATGCTTACCATGGTTGATTTACAATCAAACCACGACCGATGCAAGCTGTCTCCAAGACAGTACAATCCAAATCTCTCCAAGAGATAAGGTCAAAATAGCAGTGACACCTCACTAACTATATCTCACAAACCATTGTGACTCCCGTTGCATTCCACATGCAAAGATGCTCAACCAGAGCTAACCACGACTTGACGACACTCACGTTGGCATTCCCAACAGAATTGAGCTGCCCCAAAACAAGTCTCTCAAAACATTTGACGTATAAACGTCTCCGTGAGGTATTCCCTACCTCAAATACCATGCCACATAGAGACTACAAGAGTCTACCATAACCCTCCTCGTATCACCATACGACTCACCAAACTCGAATCCAACGAGCATTATAATGGCTAACACAAGCACGCTAAAGCACTGCAACAATATCTGGCTAGCGATTCGCTGGCCCCATAGGCTCATACCAACCTATCAATGCGACACACGTTCCAATCCGGTATACCATACCGTACAAACCATTAGAGTTGTGGGTCATCGCCCAACATATCTCTAAAACACCAAAGCACAATGGACAACCCGGCGTCCATGTTTAATTACCATGCAATCCAAATCCATTAGGATTTATTCCACACTCTCAGGGTGGGTGTGCCCATGCCTAACACATATCACAACAACAAGCGAGTAGTTTCCTCAATGACTACTCTTACCACCAATCACTTGGCCTTAGCCATCCCAACGAGCATACTCAAGGGTATCATTGCTCGACAAATATTTACTCCTATAACATGATGCGGTACACTCACCGGTACAATGCATCCAATGCTCCATCGAGCAAACCTGCTCGGAAAAGGTCTCGTCAACTAGTGACTCAGACGCTACCATGTGCTTACCATCGGCACTCAAACCATACAACCAAATACAAAAACATGAATGCATTAATCACCAAAACGATGCCACGCGTCCACATAGACGTCCCAAATAACATCGTCAAACATATGACGGTACCTGTCGATACACGACACTCATAATCTCATCGTCAAACACATGACGGTATAAACAACACATAGTATTCACAATAATGATAACAAAAGTAATATGCCATACCTCATCGCTATCAAGATAGCGGAATACCTGTATCCATCGTCCACCAGCGGTACACAAGCAGCACCCATCGCTCGTAGGCGGAATAATCCAGTACTACGCACATAGCGGTATAACCCATCGCTATAGAATCAGCGACATGATCCCTCGACATAGAGTCAGCGGCATAAAACATCGCTATAGATATCCGGCGGTATGAACCATCGCCATAGATATAGCGGAATGTACCATCGCTATATGATACCTGGCGGCATGAACCATCGCCAATAGAATACCCGGCGGCATGAACCATCGCCAATAAAATACCCGGCGGCATGAACCATCGCCAATAAAATACCCGGCGGCATGAACCATCGCCAATATATGTAGCGGAATAATCGTGCACTCAAGAGGTACTCACACTCATGTAGTACTTTGTTCCCGATCGCATCGCTACGTCATGACAGCGGCATCATCGCTTCGACGTGACAGCGGCATGTATCATCGCTTCGACACGACAGCGGCATCATCGCTTCGACATGACGGTGGTACCATCGCTTCGACGTGACAACGTCATTTACCATCGTTCCGGCATGACAGCGGAAATACCCCTCGCTTCGACATATTAGCGGCATAATATCCCTCGCAATAGTAATATGACAGCGGCATTATCCTTCGCTTCGACATATTTGCGGCAAATATTCTTCATCGCTATAATATGACAGCGGCAAGTATTCACATCGCTACGCCATGCATGCAACCGTAATGCATAATCCGTATTCCAATAATTGTTTCGGCACGACAGCGGCATCATCGCTTTGACGTGACAGCGGCATTTACCATCGCTTCGACACGACAGCGGCATCATCGCTTCGACGTGCATGCAACCGTAATGCATAACCCGTATTCCCATAAACATGGCCATGAGTGTATTTTAATGCACCTCGCTCCAACATTTAGCGGCAAGCATTAGAATCATCGCTCCGATGTATATCTATGCAACCGTAATGCATAGTACATGTCTCATAAGACCCTGCAACCACCATGGTTAGCAATAACATATTCCAATTATGAACACATATCATAAACGCACATAAGCAATATAGTTGTGCCACGCAACACTAACTACCATCATGCATAAGTATGTGCTTCTCATTCCCATTATCATTTTCCTAGGCCCTCAACAGCCCCAAAGAGCTAACCACTGCTCTGATACCACTAATGTAAGGACCCCCGTGCCCTTAACCCGAAATTAGTGCATAAATCCCATGATTGTGTACATGTAACCATCTATGTTGGAAAATAACCATATGCTAGATTAGCATAATATACCGATAATAAGATTTTTTCCGTTTAATCCAATACATACCATTTCCAGTTTCCCAACTAAACCATTTAGCATGTCATGTACTCCCGAGATACACTAATTACTTCTCAATTCATCTAGCAGTTCCCAATTAATTGCATATCACAATATAGATGAAAAGAAAAGACATTTGCCTTTTATACAACCCATGCACACATATACATCGCTCACAAACGAGCGCCAAATAATCGTATGTGTACGAAATGTATAAAATACCATACTCCCAGATACCATTACCGGTGCCCCAATCCTGGAAGCACCTCCCAAGCGCAACTCGATCTCAACTCTGGATCTGAGCGTCTATCCAGCCAGCTCTAGTACCTCGATCCTGGAAGTACCTCTAATCAACAGCCCGAGCTAAACTCCAAAGCCGCTGCTACACCTGTAACGCCTGCCCCAACAGAGACAGCCCCCACACGGGGTGAGCATACCAATACCACCAATCCAATAATCATAACATTGCAATTCAAAAATTTACAGAATGTAAATGCCATAATTTAAATGATACTCCCTGGATGGTACCACCCTCCTCCGGGATCCCATGTATTGTCCATGTTCTCAAAATAACCAAACTCATCAAATTCCCAAAGCCAGTTAATCGCCATATAGATTAACTAATACAGTTCTATCATGCCAGTTCCATAATCAATATGGTAAAATCATTATATATAGGCCATAGATTTCACATATATTTAACCAAGGATTCCATGTTCCCATAACATTGCTCGCTCCACAATAGCGGCATTCTAAACCCCGCGCACGCTCAACAATAGCGGCGTCATAACCGATGGTCGCTCAACGGCGACAACACCCAATCGTTGCTCGCTCGAAAGCGGCACCATATGATTTCCAATGTATGTCTATTTATCACAGTTACCATATACCATGCATTTCACTATCCAATTATTGCAAGTACCATAAACCGTGCACTTCAATACCCATCTATTTCCAATACCAAATACCATGCATTTCAATACTCATTTATTGTAAATACCAGAAACCATGCATTTCAATGCCCATTTATTGTAAATACCACAAACCATGCATTTCAATGCCCATTTATTACAATTACCATATTGTGACATCCCCGAAATGGTTAATTACTATTTGGCTTTAATTGTGTTTACATGATTAATTATGTGGTAATTGATTATGTTTTGGGATTTATTTACCTTATGTGAAAATGCATGGTCATGTGGATAGGGGTGACCCGGGATTGCATTTTAGGGTGCATGTGGTGCATGTTGGGTAAATATTATGGGAAGCATGATTTATTTGCCTTGGTTAGCAATTTATGAGGAATCATGTGTTTAATTGATATTTGGTGCATTTTGAGTAAATGCTTTGAAAAATATCATGTTGGGGTGTTTTATACACCATGGAATTGTTTAGTATGCATTTTAAATAACCAACACCTTTTCTTTATCACCCAAACCCCACTTTACATTCCTCACTCTTACTTTACCAAAATATCACACCAAACCCTTCCCTTCTCTTTATTTTCGAGCTCAAGCCTAGGTTGAGGAGAAACCTTTCAAAAATCTTGTTTTGTGGAGCTTGTTGGGTGATTTGAGATCCCCAAGAGGTATGGGTACCTCATGTTTTAATTTTGTAAGGTTTTGTTTGAGTTTGGTTGGGTTTTGAAGGGTTTAAAATGGGTTTGTGTTGGGTGTTGTGATTTTGGTAGTGTTTTGGTTGGATGTTGTTTAATTGAGTTTATGTTGATGTTTAGTGTTGGTTTTGAGTTATTGGTATTGGTTGATATTGGTGTATGTGGGTGTTTTTGAGTGGGGGTTGAAGATGGGTGAATAGTGCCCAAACCCCGCTTGACCACAGCTCGGCGATCGATCGGCGTTTTTCTCGCGATCGATCGCGAGCATCAGGACTGAGGCAGTAAGCCTCAGCGATCGATCGCGAGCTTAGCGCGATCGATCGGCGAGGCCGCGATCGATCGGCGCTAGCTCCGCGATCGATCGCGGATTGTGTATTTTTGTTGGCTGAGACAGTGTGGTCTCGCGATCGATCGTGGCTTGTTGGCGATCGATCGCGAGACACCAAAAATGGTGTTTTTGGGTGTTTTTGTGGGATTTTTGGTATTGGACTATTATTGGATTCTAATATTGGTATTTGTGAATATGTAGAACCAACCCAGGTGGCAACACAGCCAAGGCATTAAAGTCCTACCATATCCTACATTTTGGAAAGGTACGTAGTGGACGTACGGGCACCCAACGGTAACATGTATTTTATATACTCATTGATTATGCATTGTGGATGCGGGTATATATGTGGTATTGCATTGTGGATGCATATACATGTTGATTTATGCCATATGTGGTATTGCATTGTGGATGCATATACATGGTAATTGATGCATATTGATGATAGATGCATATTATGATTATTGGATGCACATCCCATGAGTCGTGGTCATCCTTTGATGATTTTAATGCTTGCCGCTTTTTGTATTGGTTCCGCTAAATGTGAAGCGAGGGGTGGGAGCGCCGCATGTCACATTTGAGCGTGGTTGTCATATGGGGCGAGGAAAGGGTATTTGTCGCTCTCTGTGAAGCGAGGGGTGGGAGCGCCGCATGTCCATTGTAGCGAGGTTATCCTATGCCGCTCATATGAAAGCGAGGGGCATTAAAATACACTGTGATGGACAGACTAGGGAATGGTGACCAATATTTGGTACTGTTGAGATGGTATATGATGTCATGACATGTTTTGGCCATTGAAAAATAATCTATTGATTATACTCATGAGTTCTGGTACAGGGACAACCAAACGGGAAGCGTTTGAAATGCACGGGAAACAGGAAGTGTTTCATATTGATTATGCATTTACGCTTTATCTTCATATTTTGTTGAATATGAACGATTATTATTGCTCATGTTTGGGGGTTGTCCTTGTACGTACCTTTTTGGCATGATAGCAAGCTTGAACGGGTTGAGGTGGTGAGCTTGTGAAGCATTCTTTTGAGGATTAAAGGACAGGATTATTTTGGATATTATCTACTCTAGGAGTAGTATAAAACTATAGATGAACATTCATTGATTGGAATGTAATTAATCCTTTTTGTAGTCCTTATTTTTGGCATGTAATGCTTAAGCTCATAGACTCAACATGTTCTTTATGCTCTGATTGGTTTATTTTAGCTCTATTATGCCTTGATTCCGCACTTAAGGATTAGGGTCCTTACATTAGTGGTATCGGAGCAGTGGTTAGAGAACCCGGGAACGAGTGAAGGGTAGCCTTAGCATGTTTGGCTAGGTGCTTACATTTGAAGCATGTTTATGCATGTGGTGCATATTTTGTATATCTTGTTATACTAACATGCTTATATCACTCCTGTTATCTAACGATATGATGTATATTGCTTTGGATTGTTGTTAACATTTGTGTTACAGCATGGCTGCTAATGAGGAAGTCGGAGATGTTGGGAGTGTGAATGCGAGTATTGGACAGGCTAATCCTCTACCTCCACCGGCTGTAGGGATGGAACCAGTAGTTCAGTTATTGCTACCGGGTGAGATTAGCTTGACGCAGTTTCTGTCTTATCATCCGCCCCGGTTTGAGGGGACAGAGTCCGGAGAAGAGGCTGAAGAGTGGTTAGAAAGACTTGAGCAGATCTTCGTATCGGCTCCTTGTGCTGTGACGGCTTGGCTGAGGCTAGCGGAGTTTCAATTAGCCAAGAAACCTCTGATGTGGTGGAGGAGCACAGTAATGGAAATGAGAGCACTGGGTGCTGTGATTGACTGGACTCTCTTCAGGACTAGGTTTCTGAATCGGTACTTCTCCGCGGCAGCAAGACAGACAAAGGAGGATGAGTTTACAAGTCTGAGGCAGGGGAACATGACAGTGGCAGACTATGCCACACGGTACTCTTCGTTGTTGAGGTACGTCCCCCACATTGCCACCAGTGGACACGCTAAGATGAGGAATTTCATGAAGGGATTGCGACCGGAGCTCTATGACCGGGTTATCACAAATAACCCAACTTCTTTTGATGATGCTCTCACAAGAGCGGAGCTTGCTGAGCTAGGAGTGGGAGCTTACGCTATGCCACCACCGGTACCGCAACAGAGGCAGACTAGTGACAGTTTGAGGCCTCGGGGTGAGCCATTTAAGCCCCGTGGTGCCTCTTCATCTTCACGGTATGGTGGAAAGAAACACTTTGGACAGAAGCAGGATAACAAGAAGGGCAATTGGTCGGCCAATAGAGGATCTTCACAAGGGGATAGGCCGGGAGAGCCGAGGTGCAATAATTGTGGAGGGCCACATTCTTCAAACAAGTGTCCTGCATGTTATGTCTGTGGCAAGATGGGCCACATTGCTCGGTATTGCCCCACGCGGGGAGGACAGTCAGAGTATCAGGGCAACAGGCCGAGATTTGATGATCGGACAGTGCAGCAGAGGCAACAGTTTGGGCCTCGACCATCGGGAGGTCAGACAGTAGGACCGCCCCAGGGACAGGTATATGCACTGACCCGAGAGCAGGCTCAGGCAGCCCCGGAGGAGGTGATTGCCGGTACGTGCCATTTATTTACGTACCCTGCTTTTATTTTGATCGATACAGGTGCCTCCCATTCTTTTGTATCGGTGGGTTTTGTGGAAAGACACCATATGCGCACGTCTCCTTTACCCACGCCTCTCCTTGTCTCGACACCCACTGGAAGAAATGTTGTTGCTGATCAGTTTATGGCAGACTGCCTCATTTATTTTGAGGGCAACGAGTTGAGATCAGACTTGATTGTGCTGGGTATGTTAGACTTCGACTGCATCTTGGGTATTGATGTTCTGAACAGATATCAGGCAGTGGTAGATTGCCGACAGAGAACAGTGAAGTTCAGACCTGAGTTGGGCAGTCAGTGGACTTTCTTTGGCAACGGTTCTCGTGCGAAGATTCCGTTGATTTCAGCGATCAAGATGACTCAGTTGTTGGGACGTGGACACACGGGCTATCTTATTTATGCCGTGGACACGTCTGGGAAGAGTAAGGAACTAAGAGTTGAGGATGTGCCAGTAGTGGCAGAGTTCGCTAATGTATTCCCAGAAGAGATCCCAGGATTTCCACCGGCTAGGGAAGTCGAGTTTGGGATCGAGCTGTTGCCAGGGACATCCGCTATCTCTCGTGCACCTTATAGGATGGCACCGGCTGAGCTAAGAGAGTTGAAAGATCAGTTGCAGGATCTCCTGGACATACGCCCGAGCGTGTCGCCATGGGGCGCACCAGTTCTTTTTGTGAAGAAGAAGGACGGTTCGATGCGGCTGTGCATCGATTACCGGCAGCTGAATAAGGCTACAGTGAAGAACAAGTATCCTCTCCCAAGGATTGACGACTTGTTTGATCAGTTGCAAGGTACCAGGATGTATAGTAAGATTGATTTGAGATCCGGGTATCATCAGATTCGGGTCAGAGAGGAAGATGTGCAGAAGACAGCATTCCGGACACGATATGGGCATTATGAGTTCCTAGTGATGCCGTTCGGCGTGACGAATGCTCCTGCAGTCTTCATGAGTCTGATGAACAGAGTGTTTCAGCAGTATCTTGATCAGTTCGTCATCGTGTTTATTGACGACATTCTTATCTTCTCCCGGAGCGAGGAAGATCATGTGAAACACTTGAGGACAGTGCTTCAGATTCTCAGAGAGCATCAGTTGTATGCTAAGCTCAATAAGTGCGAGTTTTGGCTGAGCAGTGTAGTGTTTCTGGGGCATGTCATTTCGAGCAGCGGGATATCAGTGGACCCCAAGAAGATTGAGGCTGTGATGGAGTGGGCTGCCCCCACTTCTGTGCCTGAGATCCGGAGTTTTCTTGGTTTGGCCGGGTATTATCGGCGCTTTGTTGAGGGCTTTTCGAAGATTGCCAAGCCGCTAACTCAGTTGACTCAGAAAGGAGTGCCTTTCTTTTGGTCAGAAGCTTGTGAGGAGAGCTTCCAGGAGTTAAAACATCGGTTGACGACGGCGCCAGTGTTAGTAATCCCGACGGAGAACTCCAGATTTGTTCTGTATACTGATGCATCACTGCAGGGCCTTGGGTGTGTTCTGATGCAAGATAAGCATGTGGTAGCTTATGCATCGAGACAGTTGAAGCCGCATGAGACCAGATATCCAGTTCATGACTTGGAATTGGCGGTTATCATCTTCGCCCTGAAGATCTGGAGACATTACTTATATGGCACTTCATTCACCATATACACGGATCACAAGAGCCTCAAGTTTCTATTCACTCAGGCGGAGCTGAACATGAGGCAGAGGAGATGGATGGACCTACTCAAGGACTATGACTGTGAGATAGAGTACCATCCCGGGAAAGCCAATTTGACAGCAGATGCTCTGAGCCGGAAAGTGAGGAGTTCTGCTGAGGACGTCATCCATTTGTCGGCTATGATGACCTCCTATTGCCATCTCGGCTATGATTTTGATATAGATGCATCACCAGTGTATGTCTCTACCTTATTAGCTGAGCCAGATATTTATGAGAACATCAGGAGAGCTCAGAGATCAGATGCTGAGGTTCAGAGATGGTTGTCTATAGTGCATCTTGGTCAGCCGACGAAGTTCAGAGTGGCCGACGACGGATCTTTGAGATTGGGTAACCGCTGGGTAGTTCCGAGTACGCCGGAGTTGCGTAAGGGGATCTTGGAACGAGCTCACAGTAGCAGACTTAGCATCCACCCAGGCGGGAAGAAGATGTACAGAGATCTGCGTGGTCAGTTTTGGTGGAAGAGAATGAAGTCTGATGTCGTCGCTTTTGTGAAGAGGTGTTTGATCTGCCAGCAGGTTAAGGCAGAGAGACAGAGACCTGGCGGCGAATTGAGGAGCTTGGAGATACCGAAGTGGAAGTGGGAGCACATTTCCATGGACTTCGTGACTCATTTGCCGAGGAGTGCTTCAGGCTTCGATGCTATTTGGGTGATTGTGGACAGATTGAACAAGGTAGCCCACTTTATCCCCTATAGCATGACCTTTACATTCTTAAGGATGGCGCAGATATATATTAGAGATGTGGTGAGATTGCATGGGATCCCCGTTTCTATTGTGTCAGATCGAGATCCGCGATTCACATCTCATTTTTGGGAAGGCCTTCAGTCAGCTTTGGGAACTGAGGTCAGATTGAGCACTGCTTATCATCCTCAGACGGATGGCCAGACCGAGCGCACGATTCAGACGCTCGAGGACATGTTGAGAGCTTGCGTTTTGGAGTTCGATGCCTCTTGGCAGGATTCAGTGCCTTTGGTAGAGTTTTCGTATAACAATAGCTACCAGGCAAGTATTCAGATGGCTCCGTTTGAAGCTCTTTATGGCAGACGATGTAGATCACCCTTATGTTGGGATGATTTGGACAGTAGACCAGTCGGAGGGCCTGAGTTAATCCGGGAAATGGAAGAGAAGATAAAGATTATAAGGCAGAAAATGAAAGCAGCCCAAGACAGACAGACAGCTTATGCAAATAAACGGCGGAGACCGTTGGAATTTCAGTTGGGAGATAAGGTCTTTTTGAAGATCCCGCCTTTCAGAGGCGTTGTGCGATTTGGGATGCGCGGGAAACTGTCTCCGAGGTATGTTGGACCGTACGAGATTTTGCAGCGCATTGGCACCTTAGCTTACCGACTGGCTTTGCCGCCTTCTTTATCTGGGATACATGATGTGTTTCATGTATCGATGCTGCGGAAGTATGAGCCGGATCCGTCTCATGTGTTACAGCCTTCCGAAGTTCAGTTAGAGTCCGATGTGTCTTATGTGGAACGGCCTGTCAGAATTCTGGATCGAGCAGACCGTAGACTTCGGAACAAAGTGATACCGATGATCAAAGTTCAGTGGGATCGCAGGGGTGTCGAGGAGGCTACGTGGGAGACGGAGCAGCATATGGTGCAGCACTACCCGGAACTATTCTCTGGTATGTGTTTATGTTTAGTTTCCTGTTGGGGTAAGTGCATGTGATTTCGAGGATGAAATCTTATAAGTAGGGGAGTATTGTGACATCCCCGAAATGGTTAATTACGATTTGGCTTTAATTGTGTTTACATGATTAATTATGTGGTAATTGATTATGTTTTGGGATTTATTTACCTTATGTGAAAATGCATGGTCATGTGGATAGGGGTGACCCGGGATTGCATTTTAGGGTGCATGTGGTGCATGTTGGGTAAATATTATGGGAAGCATGATTTATTTGCCTTGGTTAGCAATTTATGAGGAATCATGTGTTTAATTGATATTTGGTGCATTTTGAGTAAATGCTTTGAAAAATATCATGTTGGGGTGTTTTATACACCATGGAATTGTTTAGTATGCATTTTAAATAACCAACACCTTTTCTTTATCACCCAAACCCCACTTTACATCCCTCACTCTTACTTTACCAAAATATCACACCAAACCCTTCCCTTCTCTTTATTTTCGAGCTCAAGCCTAGGGTTGAGGAGAAACCTTTCAAAAATCTTGTTTTGTGGAGCTTGTTGGGTGATTTGAGATCCCCAAGAGGTATGGGTACCTCATGTTTTAATTTTGTAAGGTTTTGTTTGAGTTTGGTTGGGTTTTGAAGGGTTTAAAATGGGTTTGTGTTGGGTGTTGTGATTTTGGTAGTGTTTTGGTTGGATGTTGTTTAATTGAGTTTATGTTGATGTTTAGTGTTGGTTTTGAGTTATTGGTATTGGTTGATATTGGTGTATGTGGGTGTTTTTGAGTGGGGGTTGAAGATGGGTGAATAGTGCCCAAACCCCGCTTGACCACAGCTCGGCGATCGATCGGCGTTTTTCTCGCGATCGATCGCGAGCATCAGGACTGAGGCAGTAAGCCTCAGCGATCGATCGCGAGCTTAGCGCGATCGATCGGCGAGGCCGCGATAGATCGGCGCTAGCTCCGCGATCGATCGCGGATTGTGTATTTTTGTTGACTGAGACAGTGTGGTCTCGCGATCGATCGTGGCTTGTTGGCGATCGATCGCGAGACACCGAAAATGGTGTTTTTGGGTGTTTTTGTGGGATTTTTGGTATTGGACTATTATTGGATTCTAATATTGGTATTTGTGAATATGTAGAACCAACCCAGGTGGCAACACAGCCAAGGCATTAAAGTCCTACCATATCCTACATTTTGGAAAGGTACGTAGTGGACGTACGGGCACCCAACGGTAACATGTATTTTATATACTCATTGATTATGCATTGTGGATGCGGGTATATATGTGGTATTGCATTGTGGATGCATATACATGTTGATTTATGCCATATGTGGTATTGCATTGTGGATGCATATACATGGTAATTGATGCATATTGATGATAGATGCATATTATGATTATTGGATGCACATCCCATGAGTCGTGGTCATCCTTTGATGATTTTAATGCTTGCCGCTTTTTGTATTGGTTCCGCTAAATGTGAAGCGAGGGGTGGGAGCGCCGCATGTCACATTTGAGCGTGGTTGTCATATGGGGCGAGGAAATGGTATTTGTCGCTCTCTGTGAAGCGAGGGGTGGGAGCGCCGCATGTCCATTGTAGCGAGGTTATCCTATGCCGCTCATATGAAAATAAGCGAGGGGCATTAAAATACACTGTGATGGACAGACTAGGGAATGGTGACCAATATTTGGTACTGTTGAGATGGTATATGATGTCATGACATGTTTTGGCCATTGAAAAATAATCTATTGATTATACTCATGAGTTCTGGTACAGGGACAACCAAACGGGAAGCGTTTGAAATGCACGGGAAACAGGAAGTGTTTCATATTGATTATGCATTTACGCTTTATCTTCATATTTTGTTGAATATGAACGATTATTATTGCTCATGTTTGGGGGTTGTCCTTGTAGGTACCTTTTTGGCATGATAGCAAGCTTGAACGGGTTGAGGTGGTGAGCTTGTGAAGCATTCTTTTGAGGATTAAAGGACAGGATTATTTTGGATATTATCTACTCTAGGAGTAGTATAAAACTATAGATGAACATTCATTGATTGGAATGTAATTAATCCTTTTTGTAGTCCTTATTTTTGGCATGTAATGCTTAAGCTCATAGACTCAACATGTTCTTTATGCTCTGATTGGTTTATTTTAGCTCTATTATGCCTTGATTCCGCACTTAAGGATTAGGGTCCTTACACATATACCATGCATTTCACAGTTGCAACATTATAAAAGGCTATGCTCGTACGTTATACGTACCTTAAGTCTCCGTAGTCCAAGCCAAACATTGCTTGAGTTCCATGCCTCGAGAAATATGTGCTAAAACACATAAACAACTCACAATCAAGAATAAGCATGAGACCACGTGCCTAAACACGTTCAAAACTCCCCAAACATATCGTCTATCAATGACGATTACCAAAATAAAAGCCACCCGGCTAAGCATGCATAACACCCAAAGCAAACCATTTTACAAGTTTAAAAGGTAGCCAAAAACTCAACCGAGAGTTCCGTTTAATTTAACTTGGCTTCAACCAAACCATTTTAAAAGTCTAACATTCCCATTGGAATGTGAACATTGCCCCGAAAGCCGACCATTTAAGTCGCGAATCCAAAATCCCACGAAAAAGCCAAGAAACCAACAAAACTATGCCGGCGATCGATCGCTATGCCGGGCGATCGATCGCTATGCCGGGCGATCGATCGCTATGCCGGGCGATCGATCGCTAGCCCCTCGGTGATCGATCGCTCGATATAGCGATCGATCGCCAGACCTTACTGGCGCGAGGCGATCGATCGCCCAAAAGTAGCGATCGATCGCTACCCTGCTGAAAAGCCCACTGCTTGCGCGCGATCGATCGCCAAAAACGGGCGATCGATCGCCGCGACCTGCAACTCGAAAAAACACCATTTTTGAAAGCTTGAAACCTCCACAAATCATACCCCAACTCCTCCCAACTCAAAACCACAATAAATCCACACACAAGGACCTCCAACAAGGGTGCTCAACCCAAAATAAAACGAACCCAATAGATTTATAATTTTTTACCAAAATCACCCAAATTAAACTAAACCCAAATCTTAACCAAAACCAACAAAATCACGAACCAAGCGAAGATAAAAGCGAGGGGAATGAGATTACCAACTTATCTTCGAAGAATCCGGCTCCTAAATCGAGCCTCCGCCCATTTTTCTCCAAAGAGAAAAGATGAGGGTTGGGGAAGGGGTTACACAATAAGGGGGGAGAGGAGAGGGAGAGAAGTGATTCCGTGCCAAATGACGGAAATCTCGAGTCCAACGGGTATATATAGCAAAAATACCCCAACACACCAATACTTCCACAAATACATCATGATTCATTAAAAATCATCTGTTTTCAAAAATCACCTCTCCAACTCAAATTCCATTGCCAGCCCCAGTACAAAGTACTCCGGACCCCAAATCACACCAAAGACCAAAATCCAAGGTCATCGCCACGATGGGAATACAATCTCATCTCTTGGACCCAACGACTCCGAAAACCGGATTTAAAATCCCCGGGAGTCCCAAACCGCAATTAATTCCTAATTGCCACAATTAAAAATCCATCAAGGATTATTACCATACCGGGATTAACACCATTAATCCCTGGACATCACACCATATTTTTAAATTTGTATATAAACTATATACAGAAATTAGCTTCGAGCTTGTTATGATTACGATAATATAATATATTACAATTTTCGTGACAAGTTAAAATAAGCTCATATCCATTATAAACTTGGATACTTAATCGTATTAAGTTCAAATTCATTAAATTCAACTCCTTGAATTTAACTTGCCTGTTTGGGTAGATCACAGTCAATATTTGTATGACCCTCAATGGTTCAGGTGTATGCTAGACATGAGATCACAACTCATTGTGATTTTAAAAAAACAAACTCATTTACTCTTTTACGGGCGTACCCTTAAGTGCCCCTTATCGATCAATTAAACTTATTTAATTATCGATAGCCAAAATCATATTTTGGTTTAACCCAATCAATCGGGATTAGTGCTTAGCAACAACGCGTCACGATTCCTAGATACAAACTGATAGTGCCTGCAATAACATTCAGTTACAGTTAGCATAGAGTACGATCCTCTCAACTTATATGTCCCGACCCAATCTTGGGGTATTGGTCTATCAAGACCCCAATATGTATCCAATAACTATGTGCACATTCCAAAATATTATGATCAATTCGTATGCTAACCAGAGAAACTTTTTTCCCTAAAAACATACTCACTACTCAGGCCAGAGATTCATTGGGTTATGTGATGGAACACATAAGACATCCACACACGTATGCGAGTGGTCAAATCCCCAACTACAATGCACAAGCTCTTACAACAACGCCGAACATTGACACCTTTTAGATCCTCTTGGGATTGGAAAACAAGTCACATTGCAGTCACATTGCAGCGCTTATCGAATAGAGCTACAATGGTGTTTTGGGTCATGGTGATTAATGGTGTACAACTGCAATTATAAATTCTCTACTCGATCAGTGGAACCACTTAGAGAATTAGGGTGATGGTTGTTCAGTGAACTCATCCTAGTAGATGTCTTTACATCAATGCTGATGAAGCGCAACATCGACACATCATAAATATTGGTTTCGAGCGAACAAGTTCTGTATCTTTCTTGTGACATTGTTCATCGTCCATTAACATGTTTAGAGATTAAAGTCACTGGTGAATATATTTCATGATTGTCAACACTTGTACAACCACATTCCCTCGTACTAAAGTAATCTCAAGGTCTTTATCTATGCATCTTGCATGAGTATATAGATAAAAGGGTGCCATAAAAATATATCATTAATGAATAAAGTATGTTTTATAGAAAGTTGTAACAATCCCTCAGCCCAACAATTGTCTTGTAGGGCACCTATTCTAATAATATGTTTAGAAAATAGACCTATTTGAATATAGTTTTGTTTGAAAATTGGATTTATATGGAAATGTGTTTTTGCCAGTTAAACAATGTTTCTTGTGAAATTGTGGTAATATGAATAGTGCTAGAAAGCTTATACTAGTTCAACGGATTCATGGAGTATTCTTTATACATTTTCAATAACTTTGTTTTGTTATATTGCGACTTTACATATTGACATGATTGTGATTATTATGTTAGTACTTGCTCACCCTGTGTGTGTGTTATTCTACTAAAACAGGTATGACGTTATCAAGAAGTAGGTTCTAGCCCATCGGATAAAAACTCTTAAAAGCATTGCATTAGTAATTGGTATATGTGAAATGTGATTTATGCAAGTAGATTTAAATTCATTTGTTCATTGCTCGTCTGTGAGCATCGTAATGCCTGTATATGGTCTTTATAAAGATGTGGGAATACCTCTTTCTATTTAGTTGATTTATGTGAATTTTATTTCGAATGAAAACGTGCCTTATGAATTGCGTATTTGGGGAGTTAATTATGTTGTTAACTATTGATAAGAAAGATATGTTTCATGAATTGAGAATAGCTAGATCCATTTATTTTGGTGAACAATCGGATGATGGACTATTTTGTTATTGACTGAGGAGTTGAATATGATATGTGATTTGTTTTCCCGGTTTGCCCAATTAACGGGGATACTCCGTCGAAATTTTATAAAAGTCCCACTGTAAATGTGAAATATGAAATGAAAGTTTTAAAAAAGAAATTTTCACATATACATATGACGTCATAAATGTACTAATGTCGTGATGAGATGTCGAGGCCTTACATTAGTAATCTTTCTACAATTTCCCCATTATTTCACTTTCTACATTAAGGTAATTTAACTATCCTTACATCTACAATACATAATATATATTTTATAATATTTCACATATTAAAAAGTGAAATCCCACACTTTATACTACATAAGTGAAATCACAAAGAAATCTAAGAATCTTCAAAAGATTAACTTACAAAAGTTTGTGCTGAGAGCAATTTCTTTTGACTGAAAATTGGCCAACTAAGTATCCCTGAAAATTTAGACAACCCATCCAAAGGCAAAGAAAATCCAATGAGGCTCAAATACAAATTTTGATTTGAACTAAATTTAGGTTCTGCACTAAATCGAGTTGGACTCGAGTAGTGCTATTTAAAACATGAATTTTTTTCAGGCTCTCTAAATTTATCGATCGCCGAGTTTGCGCCGATCGATCGCGACCTCGCCGATCGATCGCGCCAAACTCGCGATCGATCGCTGAAGGCTACTGCCTTATCCCCTGCAGCTCGCGATCGATCGGTGGGAAGTGCCGATCGATCGCCGAGTCCTGTACACCCGATTTTGGGCACTATTCATCCTTCTCCTTCCTCAACTCAAACAAACTCAAATATTAAAACATCAACCATACCAAATCACTAAAAACCTTCAATATACATCCTCATACAACCATAAATCTAACACTCACCCAAGAATAACACCAACTCAAACAAACCCATTTCAAAACCCTTCAAAACCACCACAAATCCAAACCAAACACAACAAAAACAATAAGGAGGTATCCATACCTCTTGGGGACTCCAAATCTCCCAATAAACTTCACAAATCAGATTTTTGGAAGGATTTCTCTCCACCTTTTTGCACAAAAAACGAAAATGAAGAGAAGGAAGGGTTTGGGAGGTGAAATTTGGGGAAGTTAAAAAGTGAAGGTATGGTGGGGTTGGGGTTTAAGATAATCGACGTTATGTAATAATTTCTTCAGTTTAGTTTAGATTGTAAAAATTATAAATATTGAATTAAAGTATATGAATTTAGTGCCAAAATATTAGTATATTATGTATAAACTCCCCTAGTTTTCATAATTAATAAATTCATTTCTTTAGTTTGAACAATTACATATACCTCTCATGTAGTGTATTTTTATGTTAAATCATAGAGGATATGTTTATAATTTTTCTTATATATTTTGCACACTAGAAGGATGTTACTGTAATACAACTATTTTATAAAGGATACATATGTAATTGTTCAAATTAGATGAGAAAATTTGTAGTACAATATTCTATAAACATATGCAATTATTCTAATATTAGATACAGTGAAACCCCTCTAAAGTGATATCGTTGGGACCAGAGAAAAATATCACTTTAGATAAATTATCACGTAAGAGATGTTTATGTTTATTTAGCTTCGAAATGACTAAAATTGGATTTTTGGCCACTAAATACATATGCACCAACAAATTGCTTTGTCTATATTCAAGTCACCAAAAAATATCAATAAATAATCACACTTAGTATCTCATAGAAAATTTCAATAGTTTCTTGGCTTTCGAAAAGATTTACTAATATTTATTTAGGATGAAACTTTCACACCAAAAAATTACTTATAAATTATACTAGCATTCTCTAAATTTATCAACACTTTCCATATATATGACTCCTAAACAATCTCCCCATGTTACCATGACCGACAAGATTCATAAAGAACTATGTCAATACAAAAATGACAATCCTAGTGTTACTCAAAAAAGTCTTGACAATAGCTAGAGGAGAAGCATTATCTCAAGGTCACCCAATCTCTCATATCCAATACTCTTCGTCGCAGTGCAAAATTACTAAATGTTGACCACTTAAACGAGAGTTCAAAACGCCAAAAATCAGTCACCTTCCCGCTCATGGAAACCTCGCTGCTAGAGTGGGTTAACACCTACCAAACTAAGATAAATTTTAATGGTGATATCGTGAAAGAAAAAAGTGTGTTCTTCTTAAATCAGTTGTATCCATATGCAAAATTTTTTGATTTCTTGAATGGAAGGTTAGAGAGATTCAAGCAGCGTCATGTAATTAAATCTTTTTGCCGTTTTGGGAAAGGCGGAACAGTAGATATGCAAGCAGTTGAAGATGCGATTCACAGTTTGAGAAATGTGCTTGATCAATATGAATGGAAAGACATTTACAATATGGATGAAACATGACTCTTTTATAGACAGGTAAAATTTATTTGTTAATTTTTAATTCATTTGCATGAATTTTCATGGTTGTATTTAATTAAACACTGTTTAACTAGGCTGATAGCTCTTTGGCAACAAAACAACTGGAAGGTCGCAAGCAAAATAAAGAAAGAATGACTGTGGTCGTAAGCACGAATGGAGATGATAGTGACAAATTCCCCTTGTGGGCACTTGTAAAATACTTGAATCTGTGTTGTTTTAAGCATATCAATCGAGACAATCTTGGTGTCAATATCGAGCAAACCAAAAGCTTGGATGACACAAATCCTCTTTCTGCAATGGCTTCAACATTTGACCAACATGTAGAAAATCGAAAGGTGTTGCTTATCCTTGACAATTGCAGTGCACACGTACAAGTTGGAGAGCTTCATAATCAAATCAACCTCAGGAACACTACATTACAGTATATGCCACCAAATATGACATCAAAATTAAAACTATGTGATGCTAGAATAATTCGTAACTTTAAGGCCTATTTTCGCCGTCGCTTTCGCAAGCTCCTTGAACGTTTGGAGTTCAACACACCCGATCCTAAAAATATTGATGTCTTAGAAGCAATTCGCATGGCTGTGGCATTTGGACATTGGATGTCAAACCCC
Organism: Haberlea rhodopensis; assembly: GCA_907163345.1. Lineage (NCBI taxonomy): Eukaryota > Viridiplantae > Streptophyta > Magnoliopsida > Lamiales > Gesneriaceae > Haberlea > Haberlea rhodopensis. The sequence goes on from CAJQUN010000060.1 coordinate 2,860,403, forward strand.
AAAGCATAACAAATTGCTTCCTTCATGCCAAATTCGTACAGTCCAATAAAACCCGAGGTCATTGAGGAAGACACTGAAATGCATGTTGTTGTGCAAGAAATGAACGAACTAATTCGGAGCTTGCACTATAGAAATCCAATGGATCCTAATCACTTACTTGATTTTTCAGCCGAGCAAGGGATCTGCTACACTCCAACGGAACAAGATATTGTCGATACAATTCTGAATCAATCAAATGAAAATGTAACTGAGGTGGATGATGATGATAGTAACGAGATACCTAAAATCTCGGCATCTAACATTATTCAAATGCTACACTCGATTGAGATATTTTTGTTACAATAAGACGGCGATCACAAGGACCATTTGAAGACGATTCAGAAGACGAAGGATGATGTAAAAATTATCAAACAAGCAAGCCTATCACAAACTAGTATCTGGAAATATTTTTCAAATTCGTAAAGCAATGTAAAAATATATGTATTTATTCGAAATATCACTTAATGTGAAAGTTGGGACCAAGATTTAGCTCAAGATTTTCTGCAAAAATATTAGTTACTATAATAGAGGGGTTAATAAATTTTAGTTACGTGCATCCCACATGCCACGGTCGAGTGTATGTATGCCTTTTCATAAATTTTAAGCAGGAATTTAACGTCTATACCCATAAAAAAATACATGAAAATGAATTTTATGAGTATCACGTGAGGGAATTGTTCCCGAATATTGTTCGGGGTTAAGTCCACCAAATATAGTTGTTCAGGGGGTTAAATACATATTTTGAAAAGTTAAGAGGTAAAATGCTAAATGCGTAGAAGGTTAGGAGGTTGAACGCTTTTTACCCTAAATATTAATAGGTTTTTGGCAGATTACCCCTATGATTTCCCAAATAGACGAATTACTCCCACGTGGTTTGAAAATAGACATTTTACCCTCGTGATTTACAAAATAGGCAGTTTACCCCTGTGGTTTGAAAATAGTCATTTTACACTCTTGTGATTCGTAAAAATAGGCATTTTACCCCCTTATAGTTTGTGAATATGTGTGAAATACATCCTACACATCGGGGGTAAACTGTCTATTTTGTAAACCACAAGGGGGTAAAATGCCTATTTTCACAAACCACAAAAGGTAAAAAATATCTATTTTCAAATCATATAGCTAAACTGTTTATTTATAAACCACGTAACATAAAATGCTCATTTTCAAATCAAGGTCATTTGGCTATTTGACAAACTTGTACTGTATTTAAAGAAATAAAATTTTGAGCACCAACTTTCGCCATTCAATTATTCCGAGGTTACACAGGAAGCAGAAACCTCGTGAGACATGGATGAAGCGAACGAAGCAAATCTCAGGAGCTTTTTGGAGTGGGCTGCATCGCTAGGGATCTCTGATTCACCCGATCCCCATTCCGCTTCTCCCTCTTGTCTCGACCATTATCTCTCCATTTCCCACTTCCCACAAGCCGGCGGGTAGCAAACTCTACTTAGCCATGATTTCTATATCCATAGTTCAATCCTGAATCATACATTAATATTCATGTAATTTGATGTAAAGTTAGAGTAATACTGTGATTGTGCAGGAGGGGTTTTGCTGCAGTGCGTGATATGAAGAAAGGCGAGTTGATTCTGAGAGTTCCGAAGGCTGCGTTGTTGACTACTGATGCTTTAATTAGCAGAGATTACAAATTGTCTGCTGCCCTGGAAAAATACCCATTACTTTCTACTACTCAGGTTAATGTCCCATTCTTAAATGTATGTGTATTTTATTTCTTTTGGTGGAAGCCTTTTATAGTTTTATGTATTTACTGGGGGGATCGAGTTTCTAGGGGCTTGATATTATGAATATTCATGAATTACTCCGTTTGTGAAATTTTTCTCTTCAATATGCGATTTTTACTTGGATGGTGTTAGTGTTATTCGAGTATAAATTGAGATGATGAAAGATATCACTTTTAGATTATTTGAATCTTGCTGAGTGCGATTTTATATAAAAGCATTTGGGACAAAAGTGTTGTTTTTTTAAAAATTAAACCCCCTCTGCTGAAGAAATAATGGTAGATTTGGATCGAGGGATTTGAAGTCATCCAAGTTTCAAATCCATTATCAGATCAAATACTTTTGGTTAAATAAAATACATCCATCCAAACACAACCTAAAGGTAAGATGTTAAATAAGCACTTAAAAAATGTGGTGTGTGGTCTTGTGCATCAACTTCTCTTTTAAAAGCTTCTAATGCCTACTCTATCTAAACACAAGATGTATTTGTTTTTCAGAAAGAAGATAAAAATACCCTGCATAATAAGGCCTTTTCTACGCCAAGTGCTTTTGTGTCCAAAATGCCTATGCTCGGTTGAAACAATGAACTATAACTTCAAGTTTATACACTTGGCATAGGTATTGGTTTATTTCTGATTTACTATTTTATGGAGTTTTGAGTGAAGCATACGTCACTTATCAGAAAAGGAGCATATATTTTCAAGATTACTGAGTCCAAAAGAACTAGAATTATTCTTTGACTCGAGAATGGCGTTTTACGTGAACGATTGGATCATTAAAGAGAGAAAGGGAAAGAACAGTGATCAAATTAAGAAAACGCTTTACGGCTTAAAACGAAGAGTCTATACTAGCCTACTCGAATTGGTGCTGTCCATTACTTTACTTGTCATGGTCTGTTCACATTATTTTCCCTGTAAAAAATTCCTTGAACAGAGAAATTGAGCTATTTTAATTTATGAATTCATTCTTAATATTCACAACTTCCATTAATTGATCAACATTGACGAATGATTGGATGCTGCTTATATTTTTACATGGTTCAGCTGCTGTCAATTGCTCTATTGCATGAAGTGAGCAAGGGAAGGAGTTCTTGGTGGTACCCTTACATAACGCAGCTACCTCAAAGTTATGACTTATTATATAACTTTAACCAGTTTGAGATAGAAGCTTTGCAGGTCAGTTTGCTCGTTAAGGTTTTTGTCAGTATCAACACATACTTTATTCATGAATCAGTTTAAATATGGTGATTACACATTGGATAAAATATTTTTATGCAAAGATTGTTTAATGAACTCTAGATAGATGATGCCATCTGGACTGCTGAAAAGGCCGTTCACAAATGTAAAATGGATTGGGAAGAAGCTAGTCCCCTTATGAGTAATTTGCATCTCAAGCCTCAACTCCTGACCTTTAAGGCATGGCTATGGGCTTCTGCAACTGTAAGTTTTCCATGAATTGGTTTGCGTAGACTTTTTCATGCGTTTCTGCACTTGCATAGAGAATTTAAGGACCCTTATCATCTTCGTTGAATATTTTCAGCAAATATATGGTAGATTGGTGTCTGTACTTTCATATGCTTGTGACAAGTGTGACCTTATTCGTCAGAAAGAATCCTAATTTGAATTTCCATCATCCATATTTTGAAGATATCATCTCGCACTATGCATATACCTTGGAATACTGCGGGGTGTTTATGCCCTGTGGGAGATTTTTTTAATTACGCTCCCCCTGGAGAAGAATCCGATGATTCAGGAAATTCAAGTACTTCTGGGAGTGGTTCTTTTTCGAGCATTATCTTTTCCGGTGAAGGAGACACAACTGGCTTTTCAACTCAAGAGCTGATTGAAGAAAACCAGGATAGATTGATAGATGCTGGTTACAGTGAAGCAGCTTCTAGTTATTGCTTTTATGCTAGAATGAACTATAGGAGAGGAGATCAGGTATTGCTCGTATCGAAGTTGAGTTTAGAGCGAGTTGCAAAATTACAACTCAATCACACATTTCATAAAAACTATGTTTTGACATGTAGATATTTCATTTTTGTAATAATCTCGCATTTATTTTTCATCATCTTTAGTTTCAGTATTTGTTTGTGTGCGTTAAGAAACTGTGTGGGGGTGCATCTATTAAAGAAGTGGAGCGAGACATAACTTTTCATGAAATCTTAATCAACACTTTACTTAAAGAATGCTATTGTTATAAAAGTTTCGAGTTTGCAAGATGAAAATCTTGGAGTAATGACGATTAGCTATCATGTCATTAATTCATTAACATTTTTATTTATGGGATGTGCATAAATTTAATTTATAACATCGTTTTCTTACCTACAGGTTCTTCTAAGCTATGGCACATTCACAAATTTGGAGCTTCTTGAACACTATGGATTCCTCCTGCACGAAAACCCAAACGACAAAGCTTTTATCCCCTTAGAACCTGAAATGTACTCCTTCTATAAATGGCCAAAAGAATCACTCTACATTTCTCAAGATGGGAAACTGTCCTTTGCTCTACTCTTGACTACTCGTTTGTGGGCAACCCCTCATAGTAAACGCAGATCAATTAAACACATCGTTTGTTCAGGTTTTCAAATTTCAGCGGAAAATGAGGTCGCTGTAGCAAAATGGATAGCAGAGAAATGTCGCTTACTGTTATGTAGTTATGCGACTTCAATTGAAGAGGACGAGTTATTTCTCCGTATTATTGAGGAAATTCAAAATTATAATAAGCTGACCGAGAATGGAGGGGTATCAGCTGCTTTAAATGATGAAATCTGTCGTATCTTGGAAAGCAATAATGTGAAGAGAGATGAACTTTGTGGCAAGTTGAATATTTCTGTAAAGACAAGAAGGTCCATTGATAGGTGGAAATTGGCCGTTCTGTGGAGATGTAGCTACAAGAAAATTTTATGTAATTGCATTTTACATTGTAATAAGATGCTGGACAATTTTTGTTAACTATTATATAAGTTGTGAACGTAAAATGTATGGATGTACAAACATATGGAATACGAGTCTAATGAAATTGACATAATATATAGTTTATTTTCCCTGTGTTTAATCAAATTCTGTCACCGTAACGGGTGTAACAACAAATTTGCTTTGTTGTATTGCATGATTTTATTTATTATTAGAAAGTAATATAGAGATGTTATATAATTTTATTCATTGTTATAAGGTAGTACAAAGATGGCTATTGGAAAATTCTTGGACCCAAACACCAATACACAACACAATATATTTATATATGAGTATATTGTTGGTCTTTGATGCAGCGATGCATAAACAAATTTCCGGTTATTGAAGAAGCTAAAAAAAATGGGATAAAATAAGAAATAATATTTTGTCATTATATAATAAAATCAATTGTGGCAATACGGAAATCACATTATACGTGAACTGTTAAATTCTCCCCCACTACACCATGTTTTTTCTTTTGGTACAGACATCAGAATCAGAATCAGAAACATAGTAACAGATTGCTACTGGCAAATCGATATAATAGGAGTGTAAGGTACATGCCACCGTCGCCTTGCCATAATCCAATCTTTGAGTACTTGAAACTTCTGACGGACAGAGCACAACCAGATCGAACCCAAGATCTCTTTCCCTTCAAAAAGAAAAATATCACCATTCCTGCCATCATCATAAAGTTACAGCACAACTTACTTATAGCCAACATTCAATTGGTTTAGCGACAATAATAAGAAAAAGAGTTTTCCGTACCCAAATTGACAATTGCTCCCCTCAATTTTACCAAAAATACCATGCAAATAGTAAGAATGCGACTAGAAAAAAATAATTCAATAGACAGATTTTAATCAATCTTTCTACACAAAGTTCAAGAATTAAGATACTAAATCCTATTGCAAGATGGATCAGAAAATCTGGCTTGGATTTTCCCCCAAAAGGAAGAAAAAACATAAGAGCGCTCAGTAATTTCAGCTTCGAGTCATCTGGGGAAATATTCATCACTTCCATCTGAAACACTGGACTTATTTTTAAACATATAATATAATATACATAAAGATGGATACTAATCTTTTTATTCATAATCTAATACTGAATCGAGTCATATAATAACTTATCTGACGTCTCAAAAGCATAAGCACATATTAGCCTTACCCATGATGTATATAATATAAGATCAAATCTCTTTACTTGAAAAAAATTATGGTAAATAAATTTATTTAGTGAAGAGACTACATAATACAATACCATACTTTTCGAAAGTTCATTCCCCCAGAAATTTCAAGTCAACACTCCATGGTTTAATTGTTAAAGCGAAACTTTAATTAATTTCTACAAGGATTAAGATTTAAGACACAACCCTCAAACAGTATTAAACAATATTTACCTTTACGTAGCTAAATCCTTTTCAAAATAACTACAAAAGAAGCGGGTGTAATTTTATGGAGGGTTTTAAACAATTACGAAGAAATCCAAAGGCAATGCATCAAATTCTGTCCAGAAGGAGACTATGAATAGCACGGTATGACTTCGATAATCTGAGGAAATAATCGTCACATCGGCAATTATTTTCAATAAAAACTTAATTTTAAACCGAAGAGCTTCACAACAATTTTCAATCAATTCAAACAGCGCACGAAAAAATGCAATGCTGAATAAAAAATCAGAGATGGATCAGAAATCTGGCTTGGATTTTCTCCCAAAAGGAAGAAAAAAACGAAATAGCGCTCAGTAATTTCAGCGTCGAATCATCTGGGGAAATATTCATCACTTCCATCTCTATGTCAAAGCATCAAATAACCTAAAATAGCCTCAAAAAATTAAAATTTCACCGCTTTTGACACAGTAAATCTCCTCTAGAATTTAAAAAAAAAACAGGGATTTGTTGGAAAACCAGAGACGGTGGAGGAGAACTTAGCATCGGCTTGGAAGCGTCCGTAATCAGTAATCGACACAAAACAATTCTTTCAAAAGAGAACCTCAGAGAATATTTGGACCACAGGGTTGTGTGCGGTCGATCATATGTATATATAGGAGGGGCGGAGGGTGGCGGGCACAGCTAGGGCTTTTCTGAAAACCCTAATTTGGGAATGAGGAATGCCGCTTAACGATTTATAATTTAGCGACTCTTATACTATCTTTCTACACGATTTTTTTAAAATTAGATTTTTCACCTATCTACATTTTCATCTTCTACTTAATTGCTATGAGACACTTTTGGGAGGTCTGATGTTCAGCTATATAAGCTGTAGATAGGGATGGCAATGGGACGGGTTCAAACCCGGACCCACGATAAACCCGCCCCGGACCCGCCCCGCTATAAATTTTTAATTTTTTTTAAAAAATATGATATTGATTATACATTTTACTTCTTTGATTGAACAATAAAGTGTCATTATTTAATTTTATATCAAAATTCATGTGTTCATGTTAAAAAAGTTGGACATTTTGAAGGAAATAAGAGTAAATTAATAAATATTTAGTAGTTTAAAGATAGTTTTATAATGTTTATTATAAATATTTACCAGAGAAAACATGAAATTTAATCACAAAACTCAACTTTTGTGTTTCAAAATTGATTTCTAGCTAATTTTTTTTTTTTTAAAAAAAAATGGAACCGGGGCGGGACGGGTAAACCCACCGGGTTCGCGGGTCTAAACGGGGCGGGGCGGGACCGGGTTTTATGTGTAGCGGGGCGGATCGTGGGATTGGCCAAACCCGTCCTATACCCGATGTCACGCCCCGAGACCTGGGTCAATAACACCGGCATTGATTTCCATAAACAACTTGAAATCAATAAGCCTCGTAATATCGTAATAAACAAAACCAGTCTATATTCCATAAATAAAGAAATCATTGTCTTTACAACTGAATTAAAAACGCGAAATTAAAACTTAACATCTTAAAAAGTAAAATCGTACTTAAATAAAGTCTTGGGATCTTAATTCTTAGAAATACGCAGCGGATATATCACCAACCCCAAAATTGGTGATCTTATTCGGCTTCAACTTCTTCCTCAGCTTTATCTGGGGATGTAGAGTAAGGGGTTGAGTGCTTTGGAAAACACTCAGCAAGTGGGGGACAATCGATATGATAATATAATACTTTCATAATTTTCCTAAACATATTTCAAACGTAATCTTGATATGAATGCATCTTAACATGATTGCTCCATCGAGCCATAACATAACATATCATATCATTCATAATTTTCTTATACGTTAAGCACAATAAAGCATCTAATCTCCTATTGGTACTGATATCAGTCTCTAGTCTTATCCCTCCTAGAGATGAGGTCATGACATCGGCTTACCCATGAATAAAGGGTCTGGATACTCCAGAAACAACGGATTACCACCGTATAAGGTTCTTTTAGCGGTTACACCCCACCGCATCAGGGTCATGGGGAATTCCATTCCAATTGGATTTCGAGTTTAAGGTGCTTACAAAATATACTTTTCATAGTTTCACATAATCCATATCGATTGATTCTTAAAAACAAACATAAACATTTTTCAAAAACGAAAACAAAAGCCCACTTACAGTGCTTTGGTATCGTGCTTGATTGATCGAGGTATAAAACGAACGGATTCAAATCTTCCAAGATGAAACAAAATCCGCTGACAACTTTTCGAACCAAGTTTCTCCAAAACAATCTAACATAATGCGGTAACCTTCGTTTCAGATTGGAGGAATAAATCAATGGCTCGTTGCTTAACGTTCCTCACACAATGTGATAGAACTTTCGAACAGTATAATGCTGGAAAGGTTGGGATATTGCAACTGGACAGTGATCAACTCTTGGAAGATTTGGTTGGTAAATTTTCGAAAGGTTTTTCGCTCACAAGTTCGAACAGAATTGCTGCTTGACACGATGGCTTCACTGCTGGAAAATTCGAACAAAACTTGCCAAGCTTTTTCGAAGGTTATGTGACTTGAAAAGTCGATTATAAGTTGCTGCAACTTTGAAGTATAAAGGTGCAGAATTCTCGGCTAAGTTTGCTGGAAAAATTTCGGAATCCTTGATGAACTTTTCTGGACGAAAATGTGCAGAAAGCTATTGGCTTTGGCTACTGATTTCGAAGGGAATTGGTGAATGAAAGTGATGCTGAAACCTTGCTTTTATAGGTGCATAAACTCGATACCCAAAGATGGAAGGACTCTCGGATAGATAGGTGCAGATTTGGTGACTCTCAAATGGTATAGGACTCTCGGATTGAGCAGCTTTGGACGAATAGGCAATGAGACTTTTCGAAGACAAAAATATCATCAGATTTCCGAGTCGTATGGCTTGCAACCTCTTGTAACAATTTGTTCAATCTCTTGCCACATATATATCGGTTTTATGATGCTTAAAGGATAGACTTTGAAAGAGTTAGAGATGGTATGGAACTCCTTGGTAGTCGCCAAAACATCTTGGTATACTTAGGCTAGAGTTTAGAAAATGTGGGACAACATCTAACAAGAATTTGACACCCACTAGGACACTTAATTAAACCATCTTGATTTAATTAGAGTTCTAGTTCAAATACTAACACATAATTAACTTGTAACAATTAACTCAATTGTTGGATAGCCTCAAATCCGGGTCTTTACACCCGACCCGTTGCCATTCCTAGCTGCAGATGCATTGAATACGGTTTGAGAGTACTGTATACTATTATTGTTTGAAAGAGTTTGCTAAGATTTCTGTTTCGATCCGAACAGAGGTGGTTGGACGTTGATCTTGAAACTCACTTGTCCAGAAGACCAAAAGCTTATATGCGAGCAAATTTAAGTTTTCGAACGCACAACTTGCTGTGCCTCATCGAATATTATTTTCCCTCTCTACCTTAAGGATATCTTAACAATTTAGACACTGTTGCTGCTATAAATCTGCTATTAGTGTATTTCTATCTTCTTTATTTAATATCAAAGTATATTTCCATTTGCTTCATTCAGCATCAAAAGTTTGTTTAAACTTATACAATCCATCTATTTACTTATACAGTACCAACAATGAGACCGTCAGCGGAGTCTCAAAGCTCCAGAGAGCGGTAATCGTTGGTGAATCGGCCCTCGTCTCGCTACCCAAAGACAAACCTTATCAGAGCTTTGAGATGAGGTGGAATTATCAAATCATCCCAGCATTCTTCTTATTTTCCCCCTTTTATCCCAAACTTGATTTGAAAACAAACATATAATTATTATATAATTGCTAATTAAATGCAGGTTTAAAGAATGGGGATTTGAGAAAGGATGGGGGGACACTGCCGAAAGAGTTCATGAAGCAATGCACTCACTTTCAGAAATTATGCAAGCTCCTGATCCATTTAACATGTAGAAATTTTTTGGCAGGCTTCCGATTATCTTCAACGTTGTTGTTTTCTGTTCATGGATACTTTGGCCAATTCGATGTTCTCGGCTTGCCAGATACAGGTGGACAGGTTAGTAAAATTTGAAATTCATGTCTAAAGTTTCAAAACAAAAGTATCCCGCGACGTTCTCGAGTTTAATGATGGAAATAATTGTTTTCAAATGAATAAAATTTACACTAATGCTCAAGTTCCTATATCTTGTCTGGACAGGTAGTTTATGTTTTGGGTCAAATAGTGGCTTTGGAAGAGGAATTGCTGCTAAGGATTAAGCAGCAAGGTCTTAATGTGAAGCCTCAGATTATTGTGGTGAGTAGGTGTTCTTGGTGGAAAAAAAAAGTGAATGAAAGACCCACTGAATTGAATTGGGTCCATGAATCTAATAAATAGTTATTAAGAAATTATTGTAATGCATTTATTTACTTACGTAATATAATATAAATCAAATCCCACTAAAAGTGGATCACGGCTTTCATGCCTTAGATATAGGAGTGATTGTATACTGTACAAAGATGTATATATTCAGCTCTTTGTTTATGAAATAAACACTGAAAATCATTCTCACATCTTCTTGTTTTGACAGTCTTGCTACATCATTATTCACTTGTTTATTTTTGCAATTATCATTATTTAAGATGGTATCAGAGCAACATCCTGGTGCTTGAGTACTATATATATATATTTTTTCTCATCAATTCAACCATGGATTCATCCAATCCATATTTCGTTCACCACGCAGATCAACCCGGTCACATGCTTGTTCCAACAAAATTGAATGGTTCCAACTATCCATCATGGAGTAAATCCATGATTCATGCTCTCACAGCCAAAAACAAAATTGGCTTTGTCAATGGAACCATCAAGCCACCTTCAGAAACAGAGAAACCCACTGAATATTCCCTGTGGAATCAATGCAACAGTATGATTTTATCATGGCTCACTCACTCAGTAGAACACAATCTAGTGGAAGGAGTCATCCATGCCAAGACAGCACGTCAAGTGTGGGAGGATTTCAAAGATCAATTCTCACAGAAAAATGCACCAGCAATCTATCAAATTCAAAAATCCTTAGCATCTCTTTCACAAGGCACCATGACAGTCTCAACATATTACACAAAACTCAAAGGCCTTTGGGATGAATTAGAAACATATCGACCTCTTCCCATCTGCAGCGAAATGAAAGCGCATAATGAACAGAGAGAAGAAGATCGAATGATACAATTTCTCATGGGCCTCAATGACACATACAATGTTGTTCGTACCAATATCCTCATGATGTCACCATTGCCTAATGTACGTCAAACTTATTCTCTTGTCATTCAAGATGAAACACAACGACAAATGACATCAGAATCAACAGAGAATTTTTCCATTGCTGCTGCAATTCAGGCCAAACCATACAACTCCTCAAATAATTCCAAGCACAAGCATTGTGAGCACTGTAATAGAGAAGGACATACGATTGATAATTGTCGTACTCTAAAATTCTATTGTAAATATTGCGATAGAAACGGTCATACAGAAGAGAGATGCAAGTTTAAAAATGGCACATGGACTCCCAACAACACAGGAACCCAAGGCAATCGACAAACTCGAAGGAACACAAGAAGCTCTTTTCCTGTTGCCAATGCAGCAGATTCATCACAATCTCCACATGGGAACTATCCACAAGACGTCACTACTCAAGCACAATTCTCCAAACCTCCAGAATCTTCACATGAATTCCCACAGACCAATCACAACAACTTCAATTCTTCTCATGGGTTTTCTCCATATCAACTTCAACAACTTGCTCATGCAGTATCGACGATGACTCAAAACCACGCTTCCGGTAATAGTAATGCGTATGCAAATGCTGCAGGTATGCGTCCCTTTGCCTCAATTAATTCTGTATTCAGTAAGCCTTGGATTTTGGATAGTGGGGCTACTGACCACATCATTTCCGATTCCACTCTTTTCACTCAAACGAAATCCTCAACAATACCTATTGTTAAATTACCCACTGGGTCTTCGGCACCAATCACTTCCACTGGCACTGTACCATTCAATTCTGATATCACCTTAGACGATGTTTTATGTGTTCCCTCATTTGGCTTAAATTTGATATCTGCAAGCAAAGTCACTACTGCTCTAAACTGCTGTGCTATTTTGTTTCCCACCTTTTGTGTCTTGCAGGACTTGGTTACGGGGAAGATGATTGGCTCGGGTAAACAACATGGTGGTCTCTATTACATGTCTCCGTTGCAAAGGACACCTGCCTCTCATCAAGTTTCTCACCCCTCAAATTTATGGCATATGCGTCTTGGACATCCGTCACCATATCGTCTTAAATTAGTTTCTTCATTATTATCTTCGAATAATATATCCTATGATGATCATTGTAATGTTTGTCCCATGGCAAAACAAACTAGATTCCCATTTCCTTCAAGTTCCATCTCAACTCATGCTCCATTTGATTTGTTACATTGTGATATTTGGGGACCTCACAAAATTCCAACACATTCAGAGGCACGCTTCTTTCTTACCATTGTGGATGATTTTACACGGTGCACATGGATATTTCTCATGCAACATAAATCTGAAACACAAAACATTTTACGATCTTTTATTTCTTTTGCCTATACCCAATTTCACGCTTCCATTAAAGCTATCAGGGTCGACAATGGCTCAGAATTCCTGTCAATGAGGAATTTTTTTCGTCTTCATGGCATTGAATATCAACGTACTTGTGTTTACACTCCACAACAAAATGGAGTTGTTGAACGTAAGCATCGACATATTATCACCGTAGCACGTGCATTACTTTTTCAATCTCACTTACCTCTTACTTTCTGGGGTGAATGTGTATTGACCGCCGTGTACCTTATTAATCGACTACCATCACCATTGTTATCCAGTAAGTCACCTTTTGAATTGTTATATAGACGTTCACCACCACTTGATCACTTGAGAGTTTTTGGTTGTCTGTGTTATGCAACTATTGTTCATCCTACTCATAAATTTGATCCTCGTGCAAAAACATGCATATTTGTTGGATACCCTACTGGTCAAAAAGGTTACAAACTTTATGATTTGGAAACCAAGATTTTTTTTGTGAGTCGTGATGTCAAATTTCACGAAACCATTTTCCCTTTCTCTCCTACCTCGACTCCACCAAATTCGGATTTTGCATTACTTCAATTTTCTCCAAACATCACAAACAGTTGGCATATACAACCACCATCTCCACAACTTCCGCAATTCAACCCTCTTAACACGACGGATCTAGCGTCCACCATCCACGCACCTGAAAATTCCACTCCACCCTACCTTGCCTCACCTCAAACTGAACCCACCGCAACTTCGGACCCCTCAATTCCACCCACGCGACAATCCACTCGACCTAAGCAACCACCGACCTGGCATAACGACTACATAATGCCAACACAAGCCAATCACTCTACCTCAACACTAAGTTCTGCATCAGGTACACGATATCCTCTTTCTCGTTTTCTCTCATACTCTCGTCTCTCCACTGCCCATTGTGCTTTTTTAGCTAACATTACAGGTCACACTGAACCTAAATCCTATGCTCAAGCTATCCTTGATCCACATTGGCAACAAGCCATGAATGTGGAATTAGAAGCTTTACAGCAAAATAATACATGGACTCTAGTTCCTTTGCCGGCTGATCAAAAACCAATCGGATGCAGATGGGTATACAAAATCAAATACAGGTCTGACAGTACCATTGAGCGCTATAAAGCTCGTCTTGTTGCTAAGGGATACACTCAAGTTGAGGGCATTGACTATCAGGAAACATTTTCTCCTACCGCCAAACTCACTACACTCCGTTGTCTTCTTACTGTTGCTGCTGCTAGGAATTGGTTCATTCATCAATTAGATGTCCAGAATGCTTTTCTTCATGGAGACTTGCATGAGGTAGTATATATGGAACCTCCTCCTGGTCTTCGCCAACAGGGGGAGAACATTGTGTGTCGGCTCAACAAGTCCCTCTACGGACTCAAACAAGCGTCAAGAAACTGGTTCTCCACTTTTTCTGATACAATACAGAAGGCTGGTTACCAACAATCAAAGGCCGATTATTCACTTTTCACCAAGGCTCAAGGTACATCATTTACTGCAGTCCTTATATACGTTGATGACATACTTCTCACAGGAAATGACCTTCAAGAAATGGAAGAACTAAAAATATTTCTTCTCAAACACTTTCGTATCAAGGATCTTGGAGACTTGAAATATTTTTTAGGTATTGAATTCTCACGTTCCAAGAAAGGTATTTTCATGTCACAAAGAAAGTATGCATTAGACATTTTGCAAGACTCGGGGCTTCTAGGTGCTCGTCCAGATAAGTTTCCAATGGAGCAAAATTTAAAACTCACTCCCATGGATGGAAAATTATTGAATGATCCAACTAAATATAGAAGACTGGTTGGGAGATTGATTTACCTTACTGTAACAAGGCCCGATATAGTCTATCCAGTTCGAACACTGAGTCAATTCATGCATGAACCTCGACAACCTCATTGGGATGCTGCAATACGAGTTCTTAAATACGTCAAAGGTACTCCTGGTCAAGGACTTCTTTTTTCTTCCACCAATAGTCTTACCTTGAAAGCCTTCTGCGATTCAGATTGGGGTGGATGTCGTGCCACAAGGAGATCGGTTACAGGATACTGTGTTTTCCTTGGACATTCTCTCGTCTCATGGAAATCCAAGAAACAAGCAATTGTTTCTAGATCATCAGCAGAAGCCGAATATCGTGCTATGGCTAACACATGTCTGGAGCTAACTTGGCTACGCTATATATTACAGGATTTAAAAGTCTTACAGGTGGCTCCTACACCATTATTATGCGACAATCAATCCGCTTTGTACATTGCAGCAAATCCGGTTTTTCACGAACGTACAAAGCACATTGAAATAGATTGTCACATAGTTCGAGAGAAATTGCAAGCTGGAATGATTAGGCCTTCATATGTTCCTACGCATTTCCAGTTGGCAGATCTCTTTACGAAAGCATTGGGAAAGGATCAGTTTGTGGCACTACGCAACAAGTTAGGACTTCATGATATTCACTCTCCAACTTGAGGGGGAGTATTAAGAAATTATTGTAATGCATTTATTTACTTACGTAATATAATATAAATCAAATCCCACTAAAAGTGGATCACGGCTTTCATGCCTTAGATATAGGAGTGATTGTATACTGTACAAAGATGTATATATTCAGCTCTTTGTTTATGAAATAAACACTGAAAATCATTCTCACATCTTCTTGTTTTGACAGTCTTGCTACATCATTATTCACTTGTTTATTTTTGCAATTATCATTATTTAAGAATAGTGAGAATTTTTGATCTCTTTCAATATCTCTCTCAATTAAAAAATCCAGCATGGGCGAACCCAAAAATTTAATCGACCGTCTAAACTTACTGTATTTTGGGGGCAACCTTTTCCTGCTCACTTGAGAAAAAATATTTTGCATAAATATTTAAGGTTGGATCAGAAAATATGGACATGATCATAACCTGTGATGCAGGTGACCCGACTCATTCCCGATGCCAAGGGGACGACATGCAACCAGGAACCATAACCAGTTTTTTAACACCAAGCATTCCCACATTCTTAGAATGCCATTTAGGGTAGAAGATGGAATCCTTTCGACAATGGATTTCTCGGTTCGATATCTTTCCATACCTGGAGAGGTTTACTCAGGTTTGAGAGACCACTTCTTACTGCATTGCTGAATCCGCCCTTGTTATGTGTTTTTTCTGCGAGTCATTTTGCAACTTGTTTTTCTGTCTTTTGGTGTTATTCATTATTTTACAGGATGCTACCAACAAAATCATTGAAGTCATGGAAGGAAAACCAAATTTAATAATTGGAAATTACACTGATGGAAACTTGGTGGTATCTCTTTTGGCTAAAAAACTTGACATTTGTACCTAAAGTTGATCCCTTTTATATTGTCTGAATTATAAATATTTATTTACCTAAACACACACCACTATGACTTGAACCGAGTATGGAAACCTCATGTTGGAACAGGGAACAATTGCACATGCTTTAGAGAAGACAAAGTACGAAGTTTCGGACATGAAATGGAAGGAACACAACCCTAAGTACCACTTCTCGTGCTAGTTTACAGCCGGTTTAGTCACCCTGAATACTGCAGATTTCATCATTACAAGCACATATCAAGAAATCGCGGGAAGGTATATTTTTTCATTTTAAACGAAATCTTAACTTTGGTACTATTTAAAATCAGAAGATTACATTTGATTAATAGATAAAGAACAAGGCTTATGTTAGTGAAACCTTTTCCATTTTTCAGCAAAGATAGGCCGGGTCAGTACGAAATCCACACTGCATTTACACTTCCAGGGCTGTATAGAGTTGTATCCGGCATCAATGGTTTCGATTCAAAATTCAAAATTTCTTCTCCGGGGGCCTATCAATCAGTGTATTTTCCTCACACGGACAAACAAAAATGGTTTATCAACTACAATGCTGCTATTGAAGAGCTTCTCTTTAGTAAAGCTGATACTGATGAGCACATGCGAGTTTTGAGTTTCTTGAATACCCACACACAAATATGGATCGTTTGGTTGTACTTGCTCTCGTTTTTTCTTTCAAAAACAGTGGATACAAAAGGCTTAGAAACTTGGTAAATCTTGTTATTGGTGGTGGTTTCTTGACCCTTCGAAGTCGAAAGACATAGAAGAAGCAGAAAAAATAAAGAAGATGCATCTTTTAATAGAAACTTAAAAGCTTAAGGGACAGATAAGATGGATAGCAGCTCAAACTGACAGACGAAGAAATGGTGAGCTCTATCGTGCCATTTCGGATAAAAAGGGAGCCTTTGTCCAACCGGCTCTGTATGAAGCGTTTGGCCTGACTGTGATAGAAGCCATGAACTGTGGATTACCAACTTTTGCAACTAATCAAGGTGGCCCGGCTGAGATAAGAGTCAATGGCATTTTGTGATTCCACATCGATCACAACAATGGAGATGAGAAGAGCAACAAGATTGCCGATTTTTTTCAGAAGTCAAATGAGGATTCTTCCTACTGGAACAAAATCTCGGTCCAGGGGATGCTGCGTATAAATGAATGGTAATTTTTTGTGCTCAACATGCCGACTACAATGCTTGGTTAGTGAGTAGAAATGTAATTTTCATGAGATTAACAGTGGATTGCGAATGAATAGTGACTTTTTTTTTTGGGTTTGTTTGAAGCTATACATGGAAGATATATGCAAATAAAGTTCTGAATATGATCTGCATCTATAGCTTCTGGAGAAAGTTGCACAAAGCTGAGAAACAGAACAAAGGGAGATACATACAGACATTTTACAATCTTCAATTCAGGAGCTTGGTATATGATTCCATTTTTCCTTTTTTATTTTTCGAATAGTTGATCGAATTATCTCGAGTAAGCAAGTTGTTAGTAACATGTAACGAAAACCTATAACTAGGTGAAGAATGTATTGATTAAGAAGGATGATGAAACTTCTCAACAAGTGGCAAAGGAAAAGCTGAAACAACAGATTGCAATAAGTCGCTCCCAGTCTACTTTGCAGAAGTAAGATTTGAAATACCAGTGCTACAATTTCTTGATTAATCTGAATTTTACTATGCACTTTATGTTTATATATAATGTGGATTTATAGGTTGTTTCGATCTTGATCAAGGTGTCTGAGAAGATGCTGGTTAAGATAATCACGCTCAATATTCTGAACCGACGGACTCTTGGATTCCCAGACATTTATGCATTATTTAAAAAAAAGTGATATGTAAAAATAATAAAAATAACGTCTAGAGTAATGAAGATTACTTTACATCTCTTTTTTCCTCTTCTGTTATTTAAAGTCTTCATCAGTTGATAAATAAATCCACATTCATAAAAATCAAAATCATACATTATAGAGCTTAGACAATTCAACCTCTTTGGTTACATTAAAAAACCTAAGTACATGTAACCATTGATCCCACCTCTTTAATCTATGAACAGCTATTGTATCTGGTATAAGATCATGTGAGCATCTTCCATTAATTCCAGGATAATCATACATAGCTGGTTTGTTTGAAAACCGGTTCTTCGCCTTCTTTCCACTATTCAGCCACTTCCCGACAAGTTTATCCTCCGGTCCAAATGTATCGTTTTTAGGAATCGAAGAGCGCCCTATCCATTCAACAAGATCCCAAGATAGCACAAATCCCATACCCGACATGTAATTTACGAACGGGTTCATACTAGGACAAGGGATCACAAAACCATAGTATGTGTCATTTCTTGGCAATGGATAGAGCGAAAGGGCGAGAGGTTTTAGCCGTAGATACACATCGTCATCGGCTTTCATGACATAGTCATATCGGGTGGAGAGGACTCTTGGAAGCGTGGATAAGTATGTGTAAGTCTTTCCCTGGTTCATGTTTTCAAGACAATTGAGGATGATTATGTCGTTGAAACGCATAATCTCTAGTGATACAAGGATTCTTTGTTCGGGTTTTGTGAGGTTGCAAAAAACAAACTTGATGTCGATTTTGGCGGTGGGGATGGACTGGGTTTGAGTTCCGTATATGAGGCGAAGGAAGTGCCGTCGATCATAAATGTCGGGACGGGTGAGGATTCCTATCAAGAGGGTGAGTTGAGTGGATGTTTTGTTGAGGGTAAGTGTGGTGATTGTGGAATTTGTGAGAGAGAACTTGTATTGGTTGTTGAAGATAATGAAGAAGATTAAGAGGAGAATTACTATGGATGCTAATGTGGGTTGTATTACTCTTCGGAGCATCCTACGTAGTTTAATTCTTGTAAGGAATGTAGTTCGAATGAGTTTATGTGAAATGTGCATGGTAGGATAAGTAATGAAATTTCTTGCTTTTGAAAATTAGTTGGTGTTTTTGTCTTGCAAATTACTCGTGAAAGAACCCACTTGAAGATTGATGAAAATGTGAGTTACTTGGGAAGTTATGGTACAGAAACATGGTAGTAGTGTTACTGGGGCCTTTTCAAAAAATGTAAAAATACGCTTAAACATACCACTGCAACACAGAAGTGTAAAAGTTGCATTTAGCTTAACTAGTTATCTTAGAATATAGGATATCTAGACATATAAAACACTCCTATACAGAAGTGTAAGTTTGAGGTTATTTTGGTTAAAAAATACAAATTAGTAGTGAAGGTATAATCATAACGTTAAAAAGTAAACATAGAGATTACAAATTAGAAAAAGACGTCAGAAAAACTGTTGTAGATATAAGGACTACACAATGATATTTTTCATATATAAGGATTTTTTCGGATGAATGGAAGTGTAATTATCTATATCATAAATATGATAGAGAAGGGGTCCCCAATTGATAAATTAGAATATACGAAATCAGAAATTGTATCTGTTCAGGATCGCAAAAATCGTCGAAACGCATCGATAATTTTATGCCACCGACAAGGAGCTTACGTTAGAACCTTATTGAGGCGCATGACTATAATTTCTTTTATGGTCAAGTTAGACCTTTAAACCCATACTTGTACCCTTGGGTAGTACACTATCAAAGAGATAAACTTATTACTCGGGAATCAGAAAAAAGAGGAAGTAAACTACTCGATTCTTCTACTTCTATGGGAAAGTCCTTTCTTTCTCTTGCACCTGACTTAAGTAGATGCTACTCAAGAGTGTCTGTTTCGTACTTTTAGTCTTAAACTAGGATATGTCATACTTGAAGAACAATGGCTCCATATCAGAACTAGTTTCCTGCAACATGTCATACTCTAATCAGTAACTGCTCCTAAACTATAGGATCAATTACTTTACTGATGGATACTTTAGAGCTCGTTATTAACTATTATTTAAAATATTAACTCAGTTTTTCGTGCTTCTTAGGTATTCTCAGTCGGCGAAACCTCACATCCAATTCGTTATTGTCGTTCCGATATTAAAGATAGAATTCAAGCTCATATAGTAGAGGAAAGGAGTATGAGAAGTTTTGTGCCATTTTCTGGCGTGGAACGGACTTGACTGAAGGTTGGTTCTGCCTTAACAGTAAGAAGAAGAAGTAGTGGGCAAACAAGCCATAGTTGATCTCATAATCTGCCTATGCGAGAATTAGAATTATGAGTGAGTCATCATAGTTGAAATGTTCGGTTCGCTTTCTTAAGTACTTTTAGTAACGAATAGTGTTACCTCCTTTTTTGGTTCGATTTGGTAACAAATGAATTTGTATGCTAAAAATAAATAGACATCGAGATTTTTACGTGGAAACCCCGAAGGGAAAAAACCACGGGACCTAGTCCAGTTTCAATCTTCACTATAAACAACAACCGTTTACAATATTTGTTCTCCAACCATGGAAAGGAAGCAAGAAGGGAATAAAGAATATGGGGAAGAACTCTGGCCAGCCGAGAGCCAGCCCCCCTCTTGGTCATGAAAAAAATCCCTCCTAACCCTACTGTTTTATTCATCTTTTTTATTGCTAATGGGCTCCCATAATGGGCTTATTTAAAGGCTTTAATTGGTAAGGGGAAATGGGGTTAAGGGTAATTAGCAAATGGGCCCAAATATTTTACAAGATTGGGTCGAGCCCATAGAATTCGGGTCCAAACCGCACCGGGACAATTATCGGGGTATCATCAGTATCCCCCTCTAGTCGAGCTAGAGTAGCGCTGTATCGACTCCAGCTGGTTAGGTGAGGACCCGGATCGATAGTCCTTTAAATAACCCTAATGTGACCTTGCGCCATGCCGAGTTCCCGAGTCATGCTGTCGGCAGAGCCATGACAATTCGAATGCCGATCCTTGATAAAGTAGGTGGCTCGTAGAACTCATACGAGGAACCGGTGTAACCACGGTACTGAGCTTTTGTCAATAATAGTAGGTCGGACTGGGCAGTAGGAATCCGAACTGAAGCTACAATAATCAAGAGTTCCGAGCTGTCAAAGGTGATCGAGAGATCCTAGGTGATAAAATGCTTATTTTTGTTGGGCCGGACTGAGCAAATAAAGCTCGCCCGACCTGATCTCCTGATATGATGTATGAGAAGATAATACCCGTCCGACCTGATCTGAGAATATGTACGAGCAAAGTACGCTCCTCCGACCCGATCTAAGCTCCGAAGATGAAATACATGAGCTAATAATACTGGCCCGAGCTGAGCTGAATTCCACATGATAAAATATAAGCGAATGATCCTCGGCCGACCTGATCTGAGCTCCGAAATAAGCAAGAGCCAATAATCAATAAAGCATAGCTCAGTTCCATAGCAAATAAAAAACCCGTCAAACTTCGGAGCTAATAAACATCTGGACGCCCAGAGCTTAATGAATATCTCGTGCCGGGCAAATAAAATACAGCTGAGCTCCAAAAAATAATCCATACAGCGAATAAATCCGGGCTGATATGAGCTCCATAATAATGCCGAGCCGAGGAGTAAATAAGTTGACGCGAGCTCTAGAGACGAGATATATCGAGTTGAACTCACGAAAGAATAAAGTCATGCTCTGAGTAAATAGATACAGTCGAGCTCCAAACAATAATCATTGAGCCAATCAGACTCAGTGTTGAAAACGGAGCTGGCATATCGTAAGGATGACATGTTTCTCGACCGGGATGACCCGTTATAACTCAAAATAACTCTAAGTATATGATTAAAAATCTTAAGCAGGGCTGACCTGTTACATTTGCAGGGCTGACCTGCAATGACAACTCGAAGTAATTCTAAACACAGAATAGAATCTAAACATGGCTGACCTGTTATATGCGCAAGGCTGACCTGCAATAACAACTAGAAATAATTCTAAGTACAGAATTAAATCTTAACAAGGGCTGACCTGTTATCTGTGCAGGGCTGACCTGCAATAACAACTAGAGATAATTCTAAGAATTAAATCTTAACAGGGCTGACCTGTTATTTGTGCAGGGCTGACCTGCAATAATAACTAGAAATAATTCTAAGAATTAAAATCTTAACAGGGCTGACCTGTTATTTGTGCAGGGCTGACCTGCAATGACAACTAGAAATAATTCGAAGTACAGAATTAAATCTTAACAGGGCTGACCTGTTAATCTGTGCAGGGCTGACCTGCAAGAACAACTAGAGATAATTCTAAGAATTAAATCTTAACAGGGCTGACCTGTTATTTGTGCAGGGCTGACCTGCAATAATAACTAGAAATAATTCTAAGAATTAAATCTTAACAGGGCTGACCTGTTATTTGTGCAGGGCTGACCTGCAATGACAACTAGAAAATAATTCGAAGTACAGAATTAAATCTTAACAGGGCTGACCTGTTAATCTGTGCAGGGCTGACCTGCAAGAACAACTAGAGATAATTCTAAGAATTAAATCTTAACAGGGCTGACCTGTTATTTGTGCAGGGCTGACCAGCAATAATAACTAGAAATAATTCTAAGAATTAAATCTTAACAGGGCTGACCTGTTATTTGTGCAGGGCTGACCTGCAATGACAACTAGAAATAATTCGAAGTACAGAATTAAATCTTAACAGGGCTGACCTGTTAATCTGTGCAGGGCTGACCTGCATAATAACTAGAAATAATTCTAAGAATTAAATCTTAACAGGGCTGACCTGTTATCTATGCAGGGCTGACCTGCAATAACAACTAGAAATAATTCTAAGTACAGAATTAAATCTTAACAGGGCTGACCTGTTAAACTGTGCAGGGCTTACCTGCATTAAGAACTAGAAATAATTCTAAGAATTAAATCTTAACAGGGCTGACCTGTTATCTATGCAGGGCTGACCTGCAATAACAACTAGAAATAATTCTAAGTACAGAATTAAATCTTAACAGGGCTGACCTGTTAAACTGTGCAGGGCTGACCTGCATTAAGAACTAGAAATAATTCTAAGTACGGAATTAAATCTTAAACAGGGCTGACCTGTTAATCTGTGCAGGGCTGACCTGTATGAACGCCAGCATAAACCGAGCAAATAAGTCTTGCCTGACCTGAGCTAATGAAATAATAAACCGAACAAATACAGCTCGTACGTCCTGAACTCCAGAGCTAATAGAATACTGAGCAAATAAAGCTCGTCTCATTTGATCCCGGAGAATAAATATAAGTAGACAAGACTTGTCCGGTCTGGGCTCCAGATAATAAATATGAGCGGTTAAGACCTGTGGTAATATTTGCCAGGGCCTCATACACCTGGGCTTAAGCAAACAGGGCGGACCTGTGCTGATATTTGCCAGGGCCTCATGCACCTGGGCTTAAGCAATCAGGGCGGACCTGTGCTAATGTTTGCCAGGGCCTCATACACCTGGGCTTAAGCAATCAGGGCGGACCTGTGCTAATGTTGCCAGGGCCTCATACACCTGGGCTTAAGCAAACAGGGCGGACCTGTGCTAATGTTTGCCAGGGCCTCATACACCTGGGCTTAAGCAATCAGGGCGGACCTGTGCTAATGTTTGCCAGGGCCTCATACACCTGGGCTTAAGCAAACAGGGCGGACCTGTGCTAATGTTTGCCAGGGCCTCATACACCTGGGCTTAAGCAAACAGGGCGGACCTGTGCTGATATTTGCCAGGGCCTCATACACCTGGGCTTAAGCAAACAGGGCGGACCTGTGCTAATGTTTGCCAGGGCCTCATACACCTGGGCTTAAGCAAACAGGACGGACCTGTGCTAATGTTTGCCAGGGCCTCATACACCTGGGCTTAAGCAAACAGGGTGGACCTGTGCTGATATTTGCCAGGGCCTCATACACCTGGGCTTATGCAATCAGGCGGACCTGTGCTAATGTTTGCCAGGGCCTCATACACCTGGGCTTAAGCAAACAGGGCGGACCTGTGCTAAATATTTGCCAGGGCCTCATACACCTGGGCTTAAGCAATCAGGGCGGACCTGTGCTAAATATTGGCCACGGCCTCATACACGTGGGCTTAAGCAATCAGGGCGGACCTGTGCTAAATATTTGCCAGGGCCTCATACACCTGGGCTTAAGCAAACAGGGCGGACCTGTGCTAATGTTTGCCAGGGTCTCATACACCTGGGCTTAAGCAATCAGGGCGGACCTGTGCTAATGTTTGCCAGGGCCTCATACACCTGGGCTTAAGCAATCAGGCGAACCTGTGCTAATGTTTGCCAGGGCCTCATACACCTGGGCTTAAGCAAACAGGGCGGACCTGTGCTAAATATTTGCCAGGGCCTCATACACCTGGGCTTAAGCAATCAGGGCGGACCTGTGCTAAATATTGGCCACGGCCTCATACACGTGGGCTTAAGCAATCAGGGCGGACCTGTGCTAAATATTGGCCACGGCCTCATACACGTGGGCTTAAGCAATCAGGGCGGACCTGTGCTAATGTTTGCCAGGGCCTCATACACCTGGGCTTAAGCAAACAGGGCGGACCTGTGCTAAATATTTGCCAGGGCCTCATACACCTGGGCTTAAGCAATCAGGGCGGACCTGTGCTAAATATTGGCCACGGCCTCATACACGTGGGCTTAAGCAATCAGGGCGGACCTGTGCTAAATATTTGCCAGGGCCTCATACACCTGGGCTTACTCCGAATATCCCATCCGAACTCCCCATCATCACCTAATCCAGAACAAATAAAGTTCATGAGCTGATGAATAAGGGCTTACTGCGAGATTACATGCCTGAACTGGTACTCCTGAATATGGGGCTTACTGCGAGATTGCATGCCCGAACTGGTACTCCTGAATATGGGGCTTACTGCAAGATTGCATGCCCGAGCTGATATAACCGGGGCTTACAGCTAGATTGCATGCCCGAGCTGATGTAATAGGGGCTTACTGCAAGATTGCATGCCCGAGCTGGCCGATAGGGGCTTACTGCGAGATTGCATGCCCGAGCTGTAGTGCACTAAGTCGACCTGAAATAGTGAAATACTGCAACACAACATATATATGAACTTTGAAGTTGTAGCTTAAAAAGAAATAACCGTAAGTAATGGCATGTAGACCGAGCACCGAAGTCGAGGTTAACTGTTAGGTTGAATATGTCCTGAGCTCGGCAACCATAAGCTAGAGGCCGAAGACCCGATGTTTTGAGTAATGCGTGCTTTGGCGACATGGATCGAGCATAGGCGAGATGCCTATGGTCCATTATAACACGTCTAAAGCTGGTATAGAGTATATACAAAATACAAGACAAAAACCATCCAACAATGATAATGTTTTGTATTGACGTAGCATAAATAACTCAAAATAACCACACTTCTCCGATGATAGACTCCTGAGCTCCTCATGTTCAGGATGAGGTGTGAAGTATGGCTAGTAAAATATCCACTGCCACATAAGTTACGAGAAACACAAATAGATTCTCGATCTATTTAGCAACATAACTTTTGTCCCACTCTCTCCTCAAAAGTAAGGAAATGATAGGCAATCCCAAATTTTAAACAAGGAAATGGTTTAGTGAAATATAAAGAGAGCGCGTACCAGCAGATAATATTGAAGAAATATCAAGTCCAACCTTGTAATGATAAGCTCTCACTAACTCACAAAAATAAATCATTTTCTCGTAAGAAGCACAACAGATTTCAGAAATCAACTTTTACACAAGTTCATGAGAACATATTTATTTATACGAGCCCCCAGTTCTGGTTTGCACAAATAAGGCATAAGTGAAAAATGTAGAATATGCATTTGGGATTATATTGTAACAACTTTTTGTCCCATATATATAATATACAAATAGATCACCCGTGAAATAAAAATTGGGAATACTAAGATGTAATCCCTGGTATATTTTCAAAGCAATGCAATTTAGAAAGTGCATAAGTTGAACGTCATGGATCATCTTACTGACATTATTCATATAACAATATCCTTTATCTTTAATGAGAAAGGATTTTAGGTGGTGGCGGTCAATAAAACTTTTGCTTTTGAATTGAATTTCCCCTTCCTGAAAGAGATCCACGTAGTGCACACAAGTAAAAACAAGTTTAAGCAAGAGATTATAATTATATCACCATATATGTCGGGGCAAGGGTGATGACGTGCTTCGTGGTCGGGTGACTGCGGCGGCATGACCGAGAGAGGGAGTGGTTTGAACAAACTGGAAGTCCATTTTCTTGGGTATAATTCAACTTCAATTGATATTGAAGCACGTAGTGTCAATTAGGCTTTGTTGCTTATCTTCCACATGAAAGTTCCCGAGCTGTGAGAAGCTCGTCCGCAAGAGGGAGAGAAGCTGTTGGACAGTGGTGCAACCAAGTTCACGGATGCTAGTACAGGCTCGCCTAAATCCTGTTACTCGGGCCTCGACAACGCCTCCTTCAGCTTCATCGCTATGTGCGCCTCGGCCATTATCAGCGTGTAGATGCAAACCAATCGAGAAGATCTCAAAATTAGCGAAGGAGACCTCGTCTTCCTTACACTCATCAGATGAGATGAAGATTAGCATATCATGCATCGACGCCAAAAATCACACTGCTATAGTTGTGCCCAGCCCCGACGCCGGCCCACGTTGGGCAACACCATGAACAGAAGAAACACAAAATATGAGAAAACAAATTATCCCTATCAAAGCAACCTCCTGGATTTCAACTTATACGTCTATAAATAAACAAGAAAATAAGGTCACTGTGCCTCAACCATACTGAAAGTGTTGGATCAGGGACCCGCAGGCCGCATGAACTTTGGGAAAAGAATCCCATACATGAAGATAACCCAAACAACGACCCAATCCATCAAGCCACTATATTCTTTACACTAATTTTTTTAGTAAGTAGAACTTGTAATTCCAGCATTTAGGTAAGCTTGCCAATTCACATTTGATTTCTCAAATCATAGTGACTACCCCATTCAGCATAGAGGGTAGGACAAAAAAGATCGAATCCCTTTATCCTGAGACTATTCAAATGGAATAATGGCTTAATCATAATTCCACATTTGAAGTTGTTGTTGAGCAAGTATATTATAGTAATTAGGAGCAAATAAAATAAATAACAAAGTTAAGAACTTCCCTGGCCTTGTAGACCTTCTTCAACTTTGAATGAAATACAAGTGGCCTTAAGATTCCTCTCTTGACTATATGCAGTAGTCAAGTTAGTACATTGGGGAAGGCTGCCCGAGCACCTGATGCATCGATACATTGGGGAAGAAAGAGTGGAAGCTCTGCTGTTTCGGAAGGACATCTTCTCCTCGGTGGCTGGGGCAGTCGCGATGGGGACACCACCACCAGCGCCTACAGTCGTAGCAGCCATAGAAACAGCGATGATGCCATCATCGTAAAGAACCCAGACGGCACAAGGACATGGGAGCTCTGCAACCGACATGCCTTGCGAACAAAAGAGATGCCTCTGATTTTTGGATGCACACAAATGATCTATGCTTTTGGCCGCCTCAAGATTTTCTCTACAGCATTGCTAAGGTTCCAACCTTAAATATCCATCGCAGAATGATAGGAAAGATCACAGGATGAAGAACAACAGTACTCTCATAAAATGGGTACATTTTCCACCATGAGACGAACGAACCTCCTAACCGCGGTGGATTACAGCTTCATACTTCGGCGTTTCCAAAATGGATTTGAGAGCTTTGGACGCTGATAAGAGGGTGGATGTATCTAAAATGAAGAGAAGCCCTGCACCACCATCCAAAAATCGCCCAACCATAGCCGCTGCCCTGCGACGAGCTATACAGCCTAACTAAAACCAGCCCCACCGCACAGCTCACAAAAACGCGCCATTGCCGAGGAGAAGAGCACAGCGGCGGTAGATTTGGAAAATCGGGAGCTTCTCACAATGTACAGAAGTTCTTGAATCTCTCTCCTTTTTCGGAAACCTATAAGCCTTCACCCCAAACACTGACCAGTGAACTCTGCCCCATATTGCTCAAGTATATGGTAAAATATTTTCTTCACCCTTTCTGTATCTTTCTCTCCCTTTTACCAGCCGATGCAGCCCCCTCCCAGCACATCTGATAAACCCATAAGCTTTTCTTCTTCCCGAGTTTTTCCACGGAGTGCTCCTCGCCTTTCACCCGAGCTCGTTCCCCGTGCCTCTCGACTGGCACGAGCACAAACCACAGTCCCGAGCCCCTCGCTCAGCTTGTCGCCTCCCCTTCTCCTTCACCATCCAAGCCGCTGTCTGAAGAGGCCGGAAGAGAGCTCGGAAGTCCCTTACTCAAAGCTGTGGTCCGAACCTCTTTTCTTTATTTTTTTTTTTTTTCAATCTCTACGCCTTAGCTCGATTTCCCACAGACGGCGCCAATTTGTTACCTCCTTTTTTGGTTCGATTTGGTAACAAATGAATTTGTATGCTAAAAATAAATAGACATCGAGATTTTTACGTGGAAACCCCGAAGGGAAAAACCACGGGACCTAGTCCAGTTTCAATCTTCACTATAAACAACAACCGTTTACAATATTTGTTCTCCAACCATGGAAAAGGAAGCAAGAAGGGAATAAAGAATATGGGGAAGAACTCTGGCCAGCCGAGAGCCAGCCCCCCTCTTGGTCATGAAAAAAAATCCCTCCTAACCCTACTGTTTTATTCATCTTTTTATTGCTAATGGGCTCCCATAATGGGCTTATTTAAAGGCTTTAATTGGTAAGGGGAAATGGGTTAAGGGTAATTAGCAAATGGGCCCAAATATTTTACAAGATTGGGTCGAGCCCATAGAATTCGGGTCCAAACCGCACCGGGACAATTATCGGGGTATCAAATAGCTACTATGGGCAGAAGCTCGACCGACAGGTTTTTATTCCTTAAAAAGATTTCATCGGTGTATTCGGCTCCCTCTTACAGTTGCTTGGGAGGTCTCATCCCGTGTATTCATCCAAATCACATCTTAGTCGTGGCAGCCTTACTCAGACACATGCACAATAATTCTGCTTAATTTGCAAATTATTAACACCAAAAAAATCTTATACATAATTACTTAAATATATCTTCACATAAATTTATTACGTAAATATGGATGTTGGATTCTTACATGCACTTACTGGGTCATAGACTTGCTTTGCTCGTCTCCATGCTTGCAAACACTCCCAAATATTTTATCCATTCAGCCCTCTTAGAACTAACACAATACTTATTAGTCGTTGACTATGATGCACGAGCACTCCTAAAACTTACTTGGTGCAGTGTCAGACACTTCTACGACGTCGATACTCCTCGGACATGTGTTGGACACGCCACCATGTCGGACACTCCCCTCAAAATCAGACATCCGTGTCGTACACGATCGATTGACATGTCCGACATAGAAATGACATTTTGGGGGTTAATTGTACAATTTTAGATTTTTTTTGGCTAAAACTAAATTTGAACGTGTTAGCTAAACTTTATGTTAATTGAAGTAATATACATTTAGTGTTAATATGTTTGATACTATAATGATTTCAGTGATATGCATTTATTTATATTTTTTTGAATTTGGTAAAAATATTTTTGGTGTTATCTTTTATTTGGACGTGTTTGTTAAACCTTATGTTAATTGAAGTAATATGTATCTGGTGTTAAATGAGTGGTACTATGATGATTCAAGTGACATGCATTTATTTATATGCTTCTTGAATTTGGTAAGAATATTTTTGTTGCTTTCATATGGTTTTAGAATTAAAAAAAAAATTGTGACTTTTAGTGTTTGTAATATATTACATGCATAATATATATAAAAATATACATGCGTGCACCAACTGTGTAGTATCCTAAAAATATGAAAAATCAGTGTCGCCGTGTCCTTCTATCGTATCAGTATCTTCGTGTCGGCACCCGTGCAGCATAGGTCGTTGACGTTCTATTTTTAACTATGTTCTTGCGGCACATGGAATTATATAAAAACTGAATATAAGTTTTAATACATTTTTTCTAAAAGATACTTTAAAAATGTAAAGCTTGGTTATTCAAGAAATAAATGTTTAATTTGAGCTTAAAATGGAAGTTTAAATATTTAATAGTTACCTTGAAACTGGCTTCAGTATCTATTGAAAAATCATTTATGTTTTTGGTTTCGTCAGTTTAACATGAATTATTTATTAAAGATTATGGGTAACCCATAATCTTTATAAAAAGAACATATATAAATTTCAAATCGGGACAACAACTCTCAACATGCCCCCTCATATAGTCATATGTGGCATTATGTAAGTCAGACACGTGGATTGATAACGTGGGAGACGATGAGCATGTGAGCAGCATAGTCAATCATATGAAAAGCCTGCTCTGATATAATGTTAAGAATTCATGGGGTTCCTAATTGATTATGAGGAGAATAACCCTAATATATATAGTTTTCAAGTTCTCAACGTGAGATAAAAACTCTCAACGAAAACTTCCTGAGTAGTAAATTTGATAATTACTGAACATATGCTAGATACACAAATCTACAATCACTTAAATCGCAATAGATAATCAAGTATCAACTAACGCGGAAATTTGAAATGGAAAAATCACACCGAGAGGTAGATGCTTCTGAATTTTACAAGTAATATAATTTACTGAAAGGAAGTATGTCAATAATATACAATGAAATTACAGCATACAGATTTCGAGCCAATTCAATTTATCTGACCCCATCGTTTCTATACCCAGAAATAAACCAATAGAAGAAAAAAAGAATCCCCCTTTCATGTTACATTAAAAATGATTACAAGTAAATTACATTTGAACATTGTGTGAAAATTTAAACATGAAAACTCCAGGCAAGAATAAACAATTGGCTAAACCCCACAAGTGATTTTCGTAATGCAACTTATAACACTCAATTCAAGGAGGCTTTAAGCTTACATTTTAAAATCAAAATGAGTAATCCTTAGCCAGTTGTTTCCTTACTTAGAATTTTCAGCTTGGTTGAATTTAATCACTGCTCAAAATGCAATTAACCCTGCAGGTTCTACAAATTATGTGAGAAAGGTGTTACAAATAGTGCCAAAGCAAGGGTTAGATAAGGCCTTATACTGCTCACAATCTCATCACAAAAGCTCCATCCCTTAAAACCAATATTTGTACTTTTGTTTTCTTGATGACCCCTTCCGCAACTTTGAATCATCAAATTCTTCAAACTCCAAGGTATCACAGCTCTCAAAAACCCTAATACCGCGCTTCTTGAGAACAATACGAACTTATCACATAAACCCCTGTTCTGGGATTTTGTTATTGGAAATTGATGGAATGCCACAAGGTTATGGTGGACTCGAACCGTCTTTGATGGAACCACTTTATGGTAAAATGTTTTGGGTGCTTGCCGGGTCGAAATCAGCAAGCCATGATTGATTTGTATCTTCTCGTACATGTCAAAGTTTGGCATACTTGAAAAATCATCCATGTCTCCATCATCATCAACCAAGAAATGGTCACTTGCATTGTCATTCACTAGTCCCTCAAATATGTGATTATTTTCGAAGTCCTGGTTACTTGTTTCTCCTACAATCATGCATACTCGGCCGAATAAGCGATTTAAAATATTTTAGGAAATGAGATTTCAACTTCAATAAGTTTATATGAAAATTATTTATTTGAAGAAAATTTGAGCAGGTGGTATATGTCTCATACTAGTACTCGACCTGATCTACCCCACGTATGGAATTTTTAGTTTACTTTTCTATAAGATGATTTTGAGTTTAATAAAATTTTCACATAATAGGGTATATGGGAACAGCCAAAAATGACTAACCTTGGAACTCATAATCTTCTCTTTGAATACTTGAAATATTTTCTACAGGAACACTCTTAAATTCATCCGAAAAGTTCTGTCAAAGGACAAGGTATCGATGTTTAAGTTTACGAAATCATTCTGAAAATTTAAAACTTGAAAAGTTTAGATATTGTGCATACCTTATCAAATTCTTTGTTTGACATGCCCACCCATCTCAAGTTCTCTACCATTCTTTCCGAATTAAAAGCTTCATCCTTTTCCTCGATTTCAATGGGCCGATGAATCTGTTCTCTTAAGTTGTCCGTATATCTCGAAGAACTAATGTCAGGAATCGTTGGGTTATTACTATGAATAAAAAATGAAAAATCATCAATAGGTGCGTAAGGTCCCCCAGTCCAAGCATCATGATTTTGAAGATTATGCGAAGCTTGAGCGACCGACAAGATTTCCTCCAAAACGTCAGTTTGATTTGTATTTTGATCATCGAACATACAACTCGGATGTTGCGAGTACGTAGGATCTCTAGAAAAGTCTGCGTGGGATAAGTGCTGTACTTCTAATGGAGGAAGTGAAAATCTGTGCTGTAACCTTCCACATTCTAAAGCTCTGTCAACCTGAAATTAGAAAAATAAATTTTGTAACATAATTAAATATTAGAAATAGGATTAATTTATACAAAAATAATAATTTGCTAAATAATGTCTTTTGACCCGTATACTTTGCTGACCTACTAATCAGCTCAAACAATGAAGCGTTTAGTTTCACATAACTTTAGTCTCAAGTGTTAAAATTATGCATCGTTTTTGCTTATTTTCTGGTAAGAGTTACTCGGGAAATTCTTGTACGGACCGGACCTATATATATATATATATATATATATATATATATATATATATATATATATATATGTCTAAATATGTATTGATGTATGCAGAACCCGGTGCATACAATAATTTCTCGAGTCATTTTATGATATGATAGCCAATTCAGGCTCCCTTACAAATGAATATAACTGAAATCTAGAGTAATGGCCTGAGTGCATAAATTTGATATTTTGTTGCTTAATGAGTATCACGTGTATGTTTGGTCTAGTTAATGTTGGAAATTTTGAATGAAATAAAAAAAAAGACTCGCGATCGATCGCAGCCCCTGCAGCGATCGATCGAGCGAGGCGAATCGTGCCCCTCGTCTGTTTGGCAGATTGGTGTGTCATTTCATGTTTGGGTGCGGTTTTTCGCGATATGGTACCTCCAAATGGTGTCTTTTTGGGCATAACTATTGACATACTATAAATAGAACATCCCTAACTTGAATTGAATATTGAATTCGAAATTCACTCCATATTTGAAGATCAAAATTTGAGTAATTTTGTGGGTCTTCATCCTTGTTATGGTTGAACGTTTTTAAACCTTTGTGGTTTAAATGATTTATGATTTATAGTGCTCCTATCAGAAATCATAGTCGTTGTATCTTGAGAGACAAATTGTCAATTGAACCGTTAGCACCGTAGCAGGGCAATATTGTCTGAAGGACGGAGATTTCAAATCTCTCATTGACATTCCTACTACAAAGCCATTATTGTTATTGCTTGCTACTTTCCTAAGCTACACACCCATAAAATTTTGTATAACATTTAATTATTCCTATCCACCAGCCAACCTACCATCTTCTTCTCCAAAAACATTTATGTAATCCGTATACAATTACAGGACTACAGAAAAATAAAATTCTTGACAAGAGTACCTTTGAAGGTGGATACGGTATATGGTTGCGATCGGGGTATGGATTCGGGAAGTTGAAGGCCTCTTCGGATAAATATTGCATCCATCTTGCATCACTTGATGGTCCAGCTATAATATTATCAGCATCCTCCCCAGAACTATAAAGATGATGATGATGATCATTTATATTGCATGACCGATCGCTTGCTGATGTTGCGTACTCGTTTCCCATTGTTTTTGGCCCAATATTCAAACTCTTCTTAAATATTCGGCATAGAGCATAAGCATCCTGAAAACATTTCCCAAAACTTAAGCTAGTGAAGACAAGTTTGATGTAATAAAATTGTCAACTGATCTTAATATATGTACTAAGTTAATGAAACTAGGGCTCGAGTTTCCACCTGGAGGCCTGAATTTGTCTCGCACTCCCTTTCATCAAGACGATATTCGTGCATGACCCAACCTGTTCGGGATCCATGAGGTGCCCTCCCTCTATAGTAAACTAGGGTTTTCTTCATGCCTACAGCCCTCATCTGTGAATTTACCATTCTATCCTTTCCTGTGGCCTTCCAGTATCCTGCCTTTGTAGCTCGATTAGTCCTCGAACCGTTGGGATATTTACGATCTCGAGGGCTAAAAAAGTACCATTCAAGATCTTTGCTTGGCAATAATGATTTTCCTGCGTATCATATAATTTTTTAAGTCTCTCATTGTAAATTTTGTGTTCCAAAACTATATTCAGATGACGACGTGCATGTTATCTTCATGTATATAGCCATCAATTTGATGAAAATCTCTTGGCGAATTGAATATAAATTTCATTTATTTTTTGGCTTTTCTTACAGTTATTACAATAAAACTAAAGTAGGGATAAAAAAAGGCGTAGGTTTTGTAAGATATTCATTCAATCGAAGTACATTCTTTTTGTTTTGCATATGGACTTATTACAGTTTAAAAAAAGTTGTAGGGACCATGATTACGCAATCTCACATTTCTCCAAGGGCTAACAATATTGAAGAAATAAAGTTAATTCTTGTTGAACAGTAAATTGGAAGTTCTTAAGGGCTACCTTAAAAGTACTCTAACATAATGATGTATTAACTAACACAAGTTCATCATTATTAAGACAAGTAATAAATATTGAGTCAGTCTACAAAATCAAATGTATTAGCATTTTTTTTTTTTTGATTATTAATTGGCACTCACCGTTTGATATATTTTTAAGGAGATGATGAGCCATAATTTTTAACCATTAATATCGAATTCGTTTTTGTGATTTATATCGTTTTACGGAAAAAATTATGTTTTCAAAAATTGGTCGTGAATTTTTTATTATTTAAAGATCATAACTGTGTCAGGTCATAAATTAAATTTGTGGCAGATTCCATCAGAAAATATTGTTTATGATTATATATTATGATAAAAAATATATAAATATTGTTAAATAAATAAAGAAGTTATACCTTTCTTCATCTTTTCACTAAAACTATTTTTGACAAACTTCTCCGATTCTTAGCCTTCAATCGTAATCAAAGTATAATGTTTTTGTCTTTCGTAACACAAAAAAACACACAGAAAATTACATAAAATATTTGCCATTAATACAACATTTTCTATGTAATTAACGTGGTTTTTGGTATATATATATATATATATATATATACACACACGCAAAAAAAATTTAGAAAATTTTTCATTTAAAAAATGGACTTTTCATATTTTCTCTCCTGATTAGTAATGAATGTGGTATGTACCTGGCAGGTCCCATGGCTCACATTTGTAGAGATCAACTTCAGGAATGACTTCAAGCTCGATTTTTCGACCATTGATCTTTCTCTTCAGATAATATGCAACAAGCTCCTCATCGGTCGGATGAAACCGGAAACCGGGTGGCAATGAAACCGGGGCCATTGTGTATAATGCTCTGATGAAGATGAAGAGAACTTTCTGGCTATCCAAAAACAATAGAGAACAGCCTCCTATATGTTCGACAACTATGAATTGAACTGCCAAAAAGCCCACAAATTAAAATAAATCAAGTGAACCAACACAAATCATAGGCTGAATACAAAAAAAAATAAAATGTAAATGCGTATATAAACATATGTCAAAGAGGTGGACCCGAGAATTTATTTGAAATTATGATTTCAAAAAAAAAAAAATCTCTAAAAAAGAATATATTTTTTTATTTTTGAAGTCAAGAGAAGGACTGCTATTTGCTTTTGGAGAAGAGAGAACCTTGGTTAGAGAAGTTCCCAATGAACTGAGAGAAATGATGATACACAAAAATTTGTGGAGGGGGGGAGGAGTTTGAGAACTTGGGGGGTTTTGATAAGAGAACAAAAAGAGAAAATAACGAATAAAAAATTAAAAAGCTGCCATCCCCTACAACCATTTTACTTTACCTTTAAGAAAAAATATACCATATTTTATTTATTTTTTAATTAAATTTTTTGCTTTACTATTAGTCTTTCTTCTCAAGCTCGCTATCCTTTTTCCTTGATCCCTTTCTTAGAATTATGTGTGATATAATAAACTCAATGTGTACATTACATAAATATGTGTGAATACATTTTTTTCAGGCAAATACATATGGCTACTATATGACCAATTTTGTCATAATATTTATAATTTACTCAAAATTATTAAATTATTTTATCTCGTAAAGAATATTTATTTATTTATAATAGTATTATGATCCTATTCTTGGGACATGTCCTTACTTGGAATCTGAGGTTGCTTGTTCCACGTGGTAACATGTCATTTGATGCATTGCCCACATGAATTAAACTGGTTTGCTTAAGGATCTTTAATTTCCTCCAAACTCAAACCAACAATGTATTCATTTGGCGGCTTTCTTAACTGTAACATCTCAACAAGAATATGTTCTTTGTTTTTTTTTTATGCCCCAAAGGGTGTTCGAGTTGGTAAAATAGGGTCAGCTCGGCAGCGTAAGGTCATAAGTTCGATTTTTCATGCCAACACTTTCTCGGTCTGAGCCTGTCGCATTGTGCTTGCTTTGTACGGTTTACGTAGTTGACGTGATTTACAAGCTACTGTATTAGCCCGAGGATTTACCCAGTGCACGTCCTAAGGACAACGGCTGCGGACTCCACCGTTAGAAACAAAAAGAATATGTTCTGTTTTGCATCTCAATATATGTGTGTGTGAGAGATATGGAACAATGAGTTTAATCCTCAATTTAATTTGTACAATATCCATTTTTAGATTGTATATTTTATCTTATCTTATATTTTTCTGTTGAAAATTGTAGTTTTGATAGACTAAGATTGTTACTCCAAGTGTATATATTTTGATACCTTAACTGATCAACTAAAGCAAGATTAACTAAAGATATAACCATGCATAAGAGGAAAAAGATTAAAGATTAATTTCCCATTTAGAATAATTAATTGTGGAAGAGAAGAAACAATCATAATTTTGATAGAAAAAAAAAAAAACTCATAATGCATCAACTCTTAACAACTCATAAAATAACCTTCAAAAATAAAATATATAATATACCGTAGTTCAACCTTGGAGAAGGCATGAGAAAAACAAACTAGACTTTTGAGACTTTTCATTTGACGTCCCGAAAAAAAACGCATTAGCCGCAACCGGAGATCTGTTCTTTATCAAGTCCCGTCTTCTTACTGGCTTCCCCTTTGAAAACCCAGTGATTCTGATGAGAATCAGCACGGTGGTGCTCGAAAAGATCAAGGTGGCCAACCCCATCGTTGAAATGGACGGTCAGATTCAGGATTCTCTTGTTTCTTTACGATCTATGTTACGATGTTTAGGATTAGAAGTCAGCCTCTGGGCTTTTGTTAAATTGTGGGATTTATAAATTTATAAATGGTCTTACTAGTAATGAGCTTGTTTATTTTGTAGTAGGCTTTCTTTATTAGTGTAATGGTCCAACAGTCCAAATAGTTACTTTGTGTGTTAGTGGGTATTGTAGACATGGGTAGTGGAGTCATTGACAGTTAAATTAGATATGACTAAGTCAATGTAAAGTAGCTATAGCTATTTATTTGAGATTGAAGGGAATGAAAGTATCGATCATTTTCTAAAAGAAATATAGTACATACTTCAATCTTGGAGGCTAGGCCCCTCGAAGAGCCTACATAAAAATTACTTCAATAAATTAAGGTAACCATAACAGTGACATCAGAGCCGACGTTCCTGCAACATGGCTGAAGGAACTCGTAATGCCCTCCTATCAGAAGCGGTAACAAAACTCAAAAGAAGATTCAGTATGCTTGCGAGAGGAGCAAAACAGACAAAAACACTTGCTCGAGGTTGTGTTACAGCAGCTGGGCAATCTAGCGACAAGTTACGAGCAGTTAGCAAATCAAAACAATAGCAAAAACGGGGAGGGATCTTCCAATAATCGAGGTCAGTTTTTAATTAATCCAATGTTTGAAGGGAATGGGGGAATACGTGCTAGAACACTTAGACTTGATTTCCCTAAGTTTGATGGCTTGGAACCCATGGAGTGGATCCTTAAGGCCGAACAATTCTTTGAGTATTTCCATACACCTGATAATCAAAAACTCGATATAGCTTTCTTCCACATGGAAGGAAGGGAGTTATCTTGGTTTGTATGGCTAAGATAATCGGGACCCATTGGGAGTTGGAATGAATTACCAAAGTCCTCTTGATAAGATTTGGACCTTCTACCTTTGAGGATCCAATAGGGGCTTTCACTAAATTAAGACAGTTAACAACAGTGGAGTACTATCAAACACAATTTGAGACCCTATCAAATAAAATTAAAGGGTTGACTGAGGAATTCAGGATTTCAACTTTAATTAGTGGACTAAAGGATGAGTTAAAAACCATGGTCACCATGTTCCAGCCTAATACCTTATCTGCTGCTTTTGGATTAGCCAAATTACAAGAAGAGGAAGTAACAAGTAGAAATAAGGGAACCATGGGAAGAACCTACTTCTCCACTTCACAGAACACCACTTATAACACCAAGCTTGCCTCACCGATGTCTTCTCATCCTTCAAAACTGCTTCCTCTACCTTTCAGAACAGAAAATCGAATTCTTCCAAATACAAACCGAAATACTTTTCCCATAAAAAGACTAACCCCCTCCCAAATGCAAGAGATAAGAGAAAAATGATTATGCTTCAATTGTGATGAGAGATTTCATGTGGGGCATAAATGTAAAAACTCAAGAATATATCTCCTTGAAGGAATATCCGAAAATGAGGAAGAAGAAGTGGATTTGGGGGAAGGTAATCTGTCTATAATTAAATTGGATGACAATAAGGATGAAGGAGAGGAAGTAGGGGAACACCTTGGCATATCTTTACATGCCATGTCGGGCTCCCCCTTTCCAAAGACTATGAGAATAGGAGGTCTCATTAACCAACACAAAGTCTTGATATTAATCGACACAGGCAGCACACATAGTTTTGTGGATCCCCATGTAGCAAGGAGGTCAAAATTGACAGTGGGGAATAGCCAGCTGACAGTTAAGGTGGCCAATGGATATAGCCTTCCTTGCCAAGGTTATTGTAGGACAATTTCAATTCAGATGCAAAAGTTAAAGATTACTACTGATCTTTATCTCTTAACACTGGGAGGGTGTGATGTGGTGTTAGGTGTGGACTGGCTAAGGAAACTGGGATCAATACTATGGGATTTTAATGAAATAACCATGCTATTTAAATTTTTGGGAACTGAGTACTTACTGCAGGGAATAAAACCATCTCCAGAAACTTTCGACGATAAGGAGTATAAGCCAAAGTTGAAAATGGGAGCAGCTAAAGGTCTTTGGCTGCAATTCATGGGGATTGTTGATACTGTCCAGGAAGCGAAAGTGCCCGCCAGAAGTGCAGGAAATCTTACAGGAATTTAAGGCGGTATTTTCAGAACCCAGGGGATTACCTCCAAACCGAAGCCATGATCATAAAATTGAGCTTAAGGAAGAATCCAAACCGAACAGCATTCAACCTTATAGATATCCCTATTATCAAAAGACGGAGATAGAAAAGCTGGTTACAGAAATGCTAGCAAGTGGTATCATAAGAGGGAGCCAAAGTCCCCACTCATCTCCAATGTTACTAGTTCAAAAGGCGGATGGGAGTTGGATAATGTGTGTGGATTATCGTGCCCTCAACAACGACACAATAAAAAATAAGTATCCAATTCCTAATATCGATGAATTATTGGATGAACTCTATACGGCAAAAATATTTTCCAAGTTAGACTCGCGTTCTGGTTATCACCAAATCAGAATGCAGGATAGAGACATTCCCAAAACAGCTTTTAGGACCCATGAAGGTCGCTATGAGTTCTTGATAATGCCCTTTGGGCTTACCTATGCCCCATCTACATTTCAAGGTTTGATGAATGAAGTCTTTAAACAGTATTTGAGAAAATTTGTGTTGGTATTCTTTGATGACATTTTGGTTTACAACAAATCAATTAAAGATCACTTAGCTCATTTACGGATTGTTTTGGAAACTCTACAATCTCACAAACTGTTTGCTAAATTATCTAAGTGTGTATTCGGAAGTGAAGAGGTGGAGTATCTTGGCCATCTGATCTCACAGGAAGGAGTAAAGGCCGATCACAAGAAATTAGAAGCTATGCAAAGTTGGCCGTTGCCGAAGAATTTGAAAGCCTTAAGAGGCTTTTTAGGCCTTACATGATGAGTACAGGAAATTTATACAATGTTATGGATTCATTGCAGCACCCTTAACAACCTTACTCAAAAAGAATTCTTTCCAGTGGACTGAAAGGGCTGAAAAAGCTTTTGATTTTTTGAAGCAGACAATGGTAAGCCCCTTGTTTTAAAGCTGCCTGATTTTACCAAAAGATTTGTTGTAGAATGTGATGCCTCAGGGGAAGGATTGGGAGCAGTTTTGATGCAAGAAGGAAGACATATCGCATATCTTAGCCAAGCTCTAAAAGGGAAAAGTCTAGCTCTCTACCTATGAAAAAGAATTATTGGCATTGGTGTTGGCTATAAGGAAGTGGAGGCATTATCTGGTAGGCCAACCCTTCACAATTCGAACTGATCAACAGGCCTTTTGGAGCAAAGAGTAGGAACTGCAGCTCAGCAAAAGTGGGTCTCTAAGTTAATGGGGTATGATTTTTTCATCGAGTACAAAAGTGGCAGAACAAACAAGACTGCTGATGCACTGTCCCGCATACCCCTGTTATGATTTGATCCGAATATGCAACCCAAGATTCTGATGTAATTTTACAGCAGAGCTTTCACTTCTCTTACTGTCATGGATTACCCTTTGTTTCAAGATTCTGTCGTTGCAAGAACTTGTTTCTTGAACCAATTCTTCAGTATAATTTTCAGCGATTCGATACAGTCAAAAAACCAATGCAAAACTAGTTTAAATCATGCACAACAATACTGAAACTCAACTAGTATTGGGGACAACAGAAAACGTTCCAACATGCGCATGAACACACCAATCAATCTCTGAAAAAACTAATGTCACAGCAGATAAATGAATTGTAGTAACAAAGAACACAAGAGATTTACTTGGTTCGGTCAAAATCGACCTACATCCAAGGGAGACACCAATCCTTTATTGATTACACAACCTGATACAAAGCAATACAAGTCTGATTGAATTCTTCATCATTCACTCCTATGTATTACAATGAATGTGCTCTAGAATTCTATCACTCCCTTTGCTCTCCTGTATCTCTCCCTTTCAAGCCTTTTCTTGATGGATCTTTTAAGCTTTCTTGAGGAAATTATTTCTGATGTGTTACCCTTCAGCCTTCTTTTTCTTTCCCTTTTATAGATGGTAACCGAGAGCTCTAATGCAGCAAATTAACCAAGTCAATAACTAACTCTCAACTGCCACATTTTAAATCCCATCCATTTCTTGAAAAATACATGTAATCAATTGTGGATTGAATATTAGACAATATATTAACAATTCTCCACCTTGTCTTTTATTCAATCCTGCCGAGTGGTGTCTTCTTTTGCCTTTGCTTAAGGCTGTAAGATACTGGTTGCACCAACCACTCTCACTCCTTTTCTAGTTTTACCAAAGGTCAGTAATTTGGTGATCAACCTCTTGAGTTTACGTTTAGTGCTCATTCCCCCCGAATGGATCACTACTGATTTCAGCTCTGCATTGAGTTGTTCCGGTTCACCACCATTATCAGCTGAGCTGTCAATTAAGTCATTATCATCAGGTTTAACAAGCTCCTGTTTCAATGGCTGTTCATTGACTCTCCTCCAAACTTTCTTTTGGATTACTTTAACTGGTTTCCTGTACTTCATGGCCAATGCATCTGTAGTTGTTGAGCCCTGCTTTCCAAAAGCAATTTCCTGCTCAACTCTAGCCCTACATCCACTTGATGCACCCTCCACAGACTCCACCTTGACTTTGGTACTCCCATCAAGAATATATAATCCACTTTGCTTAACTCCTCTAAATAAGGTTCTTGGACCTCTTGAAACTGTAATCACTCCATCCTTGGCTTTGAATGAAAAGCCATATTTATCGAGCAGCCCCAAAGAAATTAGATTTCTCCTAAGTTCAGGTACATAGCGTACACCGTACAAAACATTCTCCACCCCACCAGATAGTATTAGTCTCACGGTTCCTATGCCTTGTACTTTGCAAGTTCTGTTGTTTCCAAGCACAACCTGTTCTTCCTTTATCAGTTTAAAGGATTCAAACCATGACCTATTTGGTGTCATGTGAAATGTACAACCGCTGTCCAAAACCCAGAATCGATCATTTTCTTTCTTGGTCACACATAGCACCTCTGCATAATCTGATTCATCCACAATGGCCCCTGCTTCAGCATGCCCTCCTGAATATTCAAGGTCTTTCTTACGCTCAGGGCATTGTTTCTTGTAGTGTCCCTCCTTGTGACAATAAAAACACTTATTGTCCTTTGTTTTCATCTTTGCCTTGCCTTTGTTTTTACCACACACATCACATTTATCAGCCCTTTCCTTCGTGAACAGATTATCACCTACATCCTTCGTCCCTATCTCATTTAGGCTCTCTGTTTCTTTAGATTTAAGGGCAGATTGAACATCACTAAATGATAGAGATTCTCGAGCATACTTCATCGTGTCAACAAAAGTACCATAGGATTTGGGAAGAGAATTTAACACAATAATAGCTTTATCCTCATCCACAACTTCAATCCCTATATTCTGTAGATCAAGAATGAGTCTATTAAATTCATCGAAATTCTGACTAATTGGCTGAGAATCATTCATCTTGTAACCAAACAACTTTCCCTTTAGATATATCCTATCTTGAAGAGATTTTGTCATATACAATTGTTCTAATTTAAGCCATATTCCAGCAGCGGTTTTTTCCGATGATACCTCACGAAGAACCTTGTCATCTAAATGTAAAGTGAGTGTGCTGAATGCAATGTCCAGCATATCTTGCTTCTGATCATCCGAAAGAGAATCTAATAATTTTCCTTCACCATCAAGTGCTCTTGCCACCTTCTGCTGTATCAATATTGCGTGCATTCGCCTACGCCACAACCCAAAATCTCCCTTGCCATCAAATCGTGCAACTTCAATCTTCGTAGTCATGATTTCGGATCAAGATTCAGCCAAGAACTCTTGTCGTAGTTTCGTTCCCACGGACGGCGCCAATTGTTATGATTTGATCCGAATATGCAACCCAAGATTCTGATGTAATTTTACAGCAGAGCTTTCACTTCTCTTACTGTCATGGATTACCCTTTGTTTCAAGATTCTGTCGTTGCAAGAACTTGTTTCTTGAACCAATTCTTCAGTATAATTTTCAGCGATTCGATACAGTCAAAAAACCAATGCAAAACTAGTTTAAATCATGCACAACAATACTGAAACTCAACTAGTATTGGGGACAACAGAAAACGTTCCAACATGCGCATGAACACACCAATCAATCTCTGAAAAAACTAATGTCACAGCAGATAAATGAATTGTAGTAACAAAGAACACAAGAGATTTACTTGGTTCGGTCAAAATCGACCTACATCCAAGGGAGACACCAATCCTTTATTGATTACACAACCTGATACAAAGCAATACAAGTCTGATTGAATTCTTCATCATTCACTCCTATGTATTACAATGAATGTGCTCTAGAATTCTATCACTCCCTTTGCTCTCCTGTATCTCTCCCTTTCAAGCCTTTTCTTGATGGATCTTTTAAGCTTTCTTGAGGAAATTATTTCTGATGTGTTACCCTTCAGCCTTCTTTTTCTTTCCCTTTTATAGATGGTAACCGAGAGCTCTAATGCAGCAAATTAACCAAGTCAATAACTAACTCTCAACTGCCACATTTTAAATCCCATCCATT
Organism: Haberlea rhodopensis; assembly: GCA_907163345.1. NCBI lineage: Eukaryota > Viridiplantae > Streptophyta > Magnoliopsida > Lamiales > Gesneriaceae > Haberlea > Haberlea rhodopensis. The sequence continues at coordinate 2,904,141 of CAJQUN010000060.1, forward strand.
TCTTGAAAAATACATGTAATCAATTGTGGATTGAATATTAGACAATATATTAACAATTCTCCACCTTGTCTTTTATTCAATCCTGCCGAGTGGTGTCTTCTTTTGCCTTTGCTTAAGGCTGTAAGATACTGGTTGCACCAACCACTCTCACTCCTTTTCTAGTTTTACCAAAGGTCAGTAATTTGGTGATCAACCTCTTGAGTTTACGTTTAGTGCTCATTCCCCCCGAATGGATCACTACTGATTTCAGCTCTGCATTGAGTTGTTCCGGTTCACCACCATTATCAGCTGAGCTGTCAATTAAGTCATTATCATCAGGTTTAACAAGCTCCTGTTTCAATGGCTGTTCATTGACTCTCCTCCAAACTTTCTTTTGGATTACTTTAACTGGTTTCCTGTACTTCATGGCCAATGCATCTGTAGTTGTTGAGCCCTGCTTTCCAAAAGCAATTTCCTGCTCAACTCTAGCCCTACATCCACTTGATGCACCCTCCACAGACTCCACCTTGACTTTGGTACTCCCATCAAGAATATATAATCCACTTTGCTTAACTCCTCTAAATAAGGTTCTTGGACCTCTTGAAACTGTAATCACTCCATCCTTGGCTTTGAATGAAAAGCCATATTTATCGAGCAGCCCCAAAGAAATTAGATTTCTCCTAAGTTCAGGTACATAGCGTACACCGTACAAAACATTCTCCACCCCACCAGATAGTATTAGTCTCACGGTTCCTATGCCTTGTACTTTGCAAGTTCTGTTGTTTCCAAGCACAACCTGTTCTTCCTTTATCAGTTTAAAGGATTCAAACCATGACCTATTTGGTGTCATGTGAAATGTACAACCGCTGTCCAAAACCCAGAATCGATCATTTTCTTTCTTGGTCACACATAGCACCTCTGCATAATCTGATTCATCCACAATGGCCCCTGCTTCAGCATGCCCTCCTGAATATTCAAGGTCTTTCTTACGCTCAGGGCATTGTTTCTTGTAGTGTCCCTCCTTGTGACAATAAAAACACTTATTGTCCTTTGTTTTCATCTTTGCCTTGCCTTTGTTTTTACCACACACATCACATTTATCAGCCCTTTCCTTCGTGAACAGATTATCACCTACATCCTTCGTCCCTATCTCATTTAGGCTCTCTGTTTCTTTAGATTTAAGGGCAGATTGAACATCACTAAATGATAGAGATTCTCGAGCATACTTCATCGTGTCAACAAAAGTACCATAGGATTTGGGAAGAGAATTTAACACAATAATAGCTTTATCCTCATCCACAACTTCAATCCCTATATTCTGTAGATCAAGAATGAGTCTATTAAATTCATCGAAATTCTGACTAATTGGCTGAGAATCATTCATCTTGTAACCAAACAACTTTCCCTTTAGATATATCCTATCTTGAAGAGATTTTGTCATATACAATTGTTCTAATTTAAGCCATATTCCAGCAGCGGTTTTTTCCGATGATACCTCACGAAGAACCTTGTCATCTAAATGTAAAGTGAGTGTGCTGAATGCAATGTCCAGCATATCTTGCTTCTGATCATCCGAAAGAGAATCTAATAATTTTCCTTCACCATCAAGTGCTCTTGCCACCTTCTGCTGTATCAATATTGCGTGCATTCGCCTACGCCACAACCCAAAATCTCCCTTGCCATCAAATCGTGCAACTTCAATCTTCGTAGTCATGATTTCGGATCAAGATTCAGCCAAGAACTCTTGTCGTAGTTTCGTTCCCACGGACGGCGCCAATTGTTATGATTTGATCCGAATATGCAACCCAAGATTCTGATGTAATTTTACAGCAGAGCTTTCACTTCTCTTACTGTCATGGATTACCCTTTGTTTCAAGATTCTGTCGTTGCAAGAACTTGTTTCTTGAACCAATTCTTCAGTATAATTTTCAGCGATTCGATACAGTCAAAAAACCAATGCAAAACTAGTTTAAATCATGCACAACAATACTGAAACTCAACTAGTATTGGGGACAACAGAAAACGTTCCAACATGCGCATGAACACACCAATCAATCTCTGAAAAAACTAATGTCACAGCAGATAAATGAATTGTAGTAACAAAGAACACAAGAGATTTACTTGGTTCGGTCAAAATCGACCTACATCCAAGGGAGACACCAATCCTTTATTGATTACACAACCTGATACAAAGCAATACAAGTCTGATTGAATTCTTCATCATTCACTCCTATGTATTACAATGAATGTGCTCTAGAATTCTATCACTCCCTTTGCTCTCCTGTATCTCTCCCTTTCAAGCCTTTTCTTGATGGATCTTTTAAGCTTTCTTGAGGAAATTATTTCTGATGTGTTACCCTTCAGCCTTCTTTTTCTTTCCCTTTTATAGATGGTAACCGAGAGCTCTAATGCAGCAAATTAACCAAGTCAATAACTAACTCTCAACTGCCACATTTTAAATCCCATCCATTTCTTGAAAAATACATGTAATCAATTGTGGATTGAATATTAGACAATATATTAACAATTCTCCACCTTGTCTTTTATTCAATCCTGCCGAGTGGTGTCTTCTTTTGCCTTTGCTTAAGGCTGTAAGATACTGGTTGCACCAACCACTCTCACTCCTTTTCTAGTTTTACCAAAGGTCAGTAATTTGGTGATCAACCTCTTGAGTTTACGTTTAGTGCTCATTCCCCCCGAATGGATCACTACTGATTTCAGCTCTGCATTGAGTTGTTCCGGTTCACCACCATTATCAGCTGAGCTGTCAATTAAGTCATTATCATCAGGTTTAACAAGCTCCTGTTTCAATGGCTGTTCATTGACTCTCCTCCAAACTTTCTTTTGGATTACTTTAACTGGTTTCCTGTACTTCATGGCCAATGCATCTGTAGTTGTTGAGCCCTGCTTTCCAAAAGCAATTTCCTGCTCAACTCTAGCCCTACATCCACTTGATGCACCCTCCACAGACTCCACCTTGACTTTGGTACTCCCATCAAGAATATATAATCCACTTTGCTTAACTCCTCTAAATAAGGTTCTTGGACCTCTTGAAACTGTAATCACTCCATCCTTGGCTTTGAATGAAAAACCATATTTATCGAGCAGCCCCAAAGAAATTAGATTTCTCCTAAGTTCAGGTACATAGCGTACACCGTACAAAACATTCTCCGAACCTAAGACTCCGACCTTACCGTCAAATGTCGGTTGAAGGATGCACAAGCCAGGATGAAACGGTGTGCAGACCAAAAAAGAAGTGACAGAAATTTTAAGGAAGGGGATCGAGTATACCTAAGACTCCGACCTTACCGTCAAATGTCGGTTGCTCTGAGACGGAATCTCAAGCTGTCACCCAGATATTATGGGCCTTACACAGTGTTACAGAAGATTGGGGAGTTAGCCTATAAATTAGAGCTACCTCAAAACTCCCAGATCTATCATGTATTTCATGTCTCAAGAGGATGCTGGGAACTCACACAACACCCCTAACTGAGCTTCCAAGAATAAACAATGAAGGAACCCTAGAACCCGAACCTCAACTCATACTGAACCGCAGGTTGGTCAAGAAAGGAAACAGAGCAGGAGTCGAGCTATTAGTCCAGTGGAAAGGGATGAACGAAGAAGATGCAACCTGGATTGATTATGAGGAGATGCAACGGCGAATGCCCAACCTTGAGGACAAGGTTTTCTGAAACAAGGGGCAATTGTTACGGCTAATGTTTAGGATTAGAAGTCAGCCTTTGGGCTTTTGTTAAATTGTGGGCTTTATAAATTTATAGATGGTCTTACTAGTAATGGGCTTGTTTATTTTGTAGTAGGCTTTCTTTATTAGTGTAATGGTCCAACAGTCTAAGTAGTTACTTTGTATGTTAATGGGTATTGTAGACATGGGTAGTGGAGTCATTGTCAGTTAAATTAGATATGACTAAGTCAATGTAAAGTAGCTATAGCTATTTATTTGAGATTGAAGGGAATGAAAGTATCGATCATTTTCTAAAAGAAATATAGTACAGACTTCAATCTTGGAGGCCAGGCCCCTCGAAGAGCCTACATAAAATTACTTCAATAAATTAAGGTAACCATAACAATCTATCTATTTGTCTTCACGATGAATTTTTTTCTTGATTCTGTCTATTTTGGTATATTTTGATGGTATTCGTTTGCTGTTTGGAAAGATCTATGCTTTTGAACTCTGCTTTTGGAGTATCTTCGCTTCTTTTTTATTTTTTTTTATTTTTTATTTTCACAGGGTAAGCTTGCGGGTTCAAGTTGTTTCAGTATATATTCAATAATGACTTTTGGTGATTTTTAATAACTTTTTTTAAACGATAGATTTTCATAGATTCATTCTATACTTTTAATGACTGTTAGTGACTTTTTTACATGATAAACGTTTATGAAAATAGATTTATATTGACTTTTAGTATTACACATAGTTATAAAAAGATTTTTATAAATGCTTGTAGTTTTTTTTTATAAATTCTATTACAAGATTTTAAACTTTCAAAGAATCTTGTAGATTTTGTAACTTATAATTGGAAAAAAGTACTAATCAATTAAATATTAATATTTCACTAAAAACTCAATACGTCGTAAATATTTTAATATAATATTTTAAAATATATTTCACATAATTAATTTAATTATGTAAGTAAAATATATATTTTTTATACTTATTATAAAAGAAATATTTTGTGTGTTAGAATATAACATTAAATTAATATATATCTTTAATAAATTTATTTTAAATATTTAGATACATTAAGATCCTTAATCATGATTTTTGTTAGAAATTCTGTGTTGCTCATCGGTCTACTTGCTTTCAAAAATAAAATTACCAAGAATGTAAAAAATTACGATTCAAATATTGATCCCACCAAAATTGTTATAAAAAGATTATAATATTCAAGGTAAAATAAAAATTACATAGGTTTTTTATATCAATCTATCTATATGGCTTACCTGTGTATTTTTCAATTAAAAGTACATTCAAATCTGAATGTATGAGAATTTTTTACTTTTTTAGAGTTGTACCTAGAGTTTCAAGGCTTGTATTTAAAAGAATTCCATAGAGTCATTAAAAGTCTATTGACATTTGGATATCTCTAGACTTTTATAGACTATTTAAAAGTCATGTTTGAATACCACGTGACTTTTAAAAACTCTATAAAAGTCTATTTTGAATATCTACAGACTTATATAGAGTACATAAAAGTATAGATTGAATATATAGACTTTTATGAATAGTCTAGATTGACTTTTAAAATCAAAAAAAAAATCATTAAAAGTTTACTGTGAAATATCTTGAGTGTGACTAATCGATCGGTGGTTCTGCACTTTTTAATTGTCTTTGTGTTTGCTTAATTGTTGGCTCGTATTTAACTGAATTCGTTTTCTGGGGTTTGTTTGATGATACCCTTAAGGGCAGTGCCTTTAGGGTATCATCACCGTTAATTTGGAATCTTTTTTTTTTAAAGAAAAAAAAAGATTCTATATGAATGGTGGATGATGCCCCTAAGACAGTGCCTTCAGGGCAATAACAAACAAACCGTTTTCTGGATACATGACTGAAACTGAGCTTGAAATTATCTGATTTTCTTTTTAGGTCCCTAGTCTGACACGTTTTTTTTATTACTTAAAGTCTATATTATTGTGCAGGAGATGAAATGACAAGGGTGATTTGGAAATTAATCAAGGACAAGGTACTATATCAGATTATCAGCTCAATCTTTTTTACCAATTTTCTCTCTATCTTTATTCAATAACCAGTGTACATGAATGCTTAATAGTTGATCTTGCCGTTCTTGGAGTTGGACATAAAGTACTTCGACCTTGGCCTTCTTCACCGTGATGCCACAGATTATAAAGTTACGGTCGAAAGTGCAGAAGCTACTCTCAAGTAAGTGATCTGTGTGTATTTCTAGGCGTGTAAACGAATAAAGCACGGATCAAGTGTTTACAAATTTTCCGGCTTATATTTTGGCCCATGAAATTTAGGGTTGAGCTTGAGTCGCTCATTTAACTAGTTTAGAGTTGATTGGATTCAAATTTGAATACATAAAAAGGAATCATATATTGTGTTAAGAAGAGAAAATTGGCGTCATTTTTTAACGGTAAAATATTGGTTTATTATAGTAGTTAATCCTATGTTTTATGTTGATATATGTTCAAGATAGAGGTCAACAATTATTGAGAATGATTAAAAGCTAACGACCAGCTCATTAGCTTTCGAGCAATCATTTAAAACCTCAAGATCTGGAACAATCGAGCTCGGGCCAAACAGTTAACAAAAGCCAGCTTGGCTAATCCTACACCATGATCTAAATGAAAATTCAACCATCAGAGAAGTAGACTGTGATATACTTCTATGCCCCGTTTTTGTATCTCCATACTAGCTGATTGTAGGAACGTATAATATGGAGAATCTTTATGAATTGATTCTAGGCAAGTGTAATCCTACTAATTTCCAGCAGTTGGCATGCTTCTTTGATAATGCTATGGTTTTTGGTTGGATATTTGATCTTTAATGATCTTTCATGCTGTGTATATTCAATTTGCAGGTACAATGTAGCTATTAAGTGCGTAACCATTACTTCAGGTTTGTAAGCTTGAAAGTTATTGATTGCTCATCTCTCTATTTTAGATATCTACCACCTTGCACTGTTCTTAATAAAGTAGATTATGATAACATAAAATGTTCAAAACTTGCAGATGAAACTCGTGTGAAGAAGTTTGAATTGAAGTACATGTGGAAGAAACCAAATGGTACAATTAGGAACATTTTGAATGGTCAGTGAATCAACTTTCATTTTACTTGTGAACAGTTGCTTTGTGAGATCTTGATGGCCCCAATTCAACTCAATTCTCGCAGGCACAGTCTTTAGTGAATCAATCCTGGGAAAAATGTCCCTCGTGTTGTCCCAGGTAAGAGCCGCGCCTTTTGTAGATTTTCTTCATTGGTTTTATTCATAGAACTGTGCTAAACATTTTGATGCAACCTCAGGATGGACAAAGCGATTTGCATTGGAAGACCTGCTTTTGGAGATCATTACTGAGCTACTGATGCAGTTATTAACGGAGCTGGATTGGTTTTATTCATAGAACTGTGCTAAACATTTTGATGCAACCTCAGGATGGACAAAGCCAATTTGCATTGGAAGACATGCTTTTGGAGATCAATACCGAGCTACTGATGCAGTTATTAACGGAGCTGGAAAGCTCAAATTGGTTTTTGGTAACGGTTCGTAATAAACATTTTGCTTATAAATAATAAAGGCTCCTTAAGCTGTTTTGAAACTTTAGTTATATATCTTGGGTGCGTCTCTGAGTTTGTTACTAAACTATCAACTCGAATACAGTGCCACATGGGAAGGATGAGAAGACAGAATTGGAGGTCTTCAACTTTACCCATGCCGGTGGAGTTGCTCTGTCAATGTACAACACTGACGAGGTTTTTCTTTACCGAATGTTTTGGTGAAGCTTTTGGATAAAACTGATAAGATACTGGCAGCTGACTTATTTTGGGGATGCAGTCAATTCGTGCGTTTGCTGAAGCTTCTGTGAACACCGCATACCAGAAAACATGGCCACTTTATCTTAGTACTAAGTATACAATTCTCAAGAAATATGATGGAAGGTATACAATAAGTTTCTTACAACTTTATTCATATTTTTCATTTTTACTCTTGAGTATTTGAATGCTCTTTTTTTGTTCGCATGGAACACTGAAATATTATTTCTTCCTCACCCCATATATCACCTCAGAGTCTTCATTCTTTTCAATACAAGTGGTGCCCAATGCCACTTCCATGTTAGTTATAGAATATATTTATGTATTTGATTTGGAGGAATGTATTTGATTTGGGAATGATTTGAAAAATGAATATCAAATGACATCCATTTGGGTGTATTTGAAAACTATCTCAATTACTGTTGAAAATACTTAACTTGACATCCAAACAAGTCAAGAAATTTGAAATTATGGATTGCAATTGTTAAAGATATATATGATTCCCTGGATCATCCTCACACTCTTATTTTTTTCACATTGAAATTGAGATACACATTTGGATTGCCATCTAAAGAGTAAAAGTAGCTTCTCTTAGTATTTATGAAGAGTATTGATCAAATTCAAGCGTATTGGGTGCAGATTCAAGGACATCTTTCAAGAAGTTTACGAATCTTCATGGAAATCAAAGTTCGAGGAAGCAGGAATCTGGTGATCGCTCTACCTATAATTTCAGCATCTGGTTTTCTCCATCACCCTGTTAACCTCCCATGATTTTTGCAAATGCAATATAACTCAGGTATCAGCACAGTCTCATTGATGATATGGTTGTGTATGCTCTGAAGAGCGAAGGAGGTTATATATGGGCTTGCAGGAACTACGATGGGATGTTTAGAGTGATTTCTTAGCACAAGGTAGGCATTATTATCGAAATCCAGACACTTCATAAATCATAATTGTGCTTCTGATACTAGTGAACAAGAATCTAAGTGGGCAATAATTATTCTTACCTAGAAAGGGTATATCAGTATTGATGACTTTTGATTTTTATTGTCTCATCACCCATTTCTACACTATTTGAACTTCGTATGTTCTTCCATTTATATTTGTTCTTTGACTTGTCCTTTCAATTCGACATTTTCAAATATTTTGCAGGGTTTGGATCTCTTGGGCTGATGACATCAGTCCTAGTATGCATATACAATTCTCTTCTAATATAGTCTACCCACATTTTGTTGTCTTACATCCTTTTTGCATTTGTTTGCTTAAATAAATTCCTATTTTTTCGAGCCTTTCTCCTTCATAGTACTGATCTTCTATTTTATGGTTTTGCTCATGACTTCAATTGTATTTTTGTCACTAAATGTTATGAACTCCCTTATATACGTTCATTTTCACTCGAGATTCTAACAGATTACTGACTTACCGTGCTTGATTTAGGTATGCCCCCGATGGTAAGACAATCGAGGCAGAAGCAGCCGATGGAACTGTTACACGTCACTACAGGGTTCATCAAAAAGGAAGTGAAACCAGTACTAATAGCATTGCCTCATTCTTTGCTTGCACTTGTGGCCTTGCACACCGGTAACTATTAATATTTTCTATATAACAAAAAAGAGAAAAAAAAAATGTAACAAAAAAAACCAAAATATTATAGAGCAAAACTAGACGACAACGCAAAACTCTTGGGGTTCGTGGAGAAACTAGAGGCATCTTGTGTCTGTGTCGTGGAATCTGGAAAGATGACCAAAGATCTTACCCTTATAATCCATGGATGTAATGGGAGTTCTCAAATGTCTTTTTTTTTAAGTACGTTATAACTCGAAGTTTAGATTTATGTAAAGATTATCACATTTTTATAAAATGTAGACTTGGAAGAAATCAGTATCTGAACACCGAAGAGTTCATTGATGCGGTTGCTGATGAGCTTAAAGTCGAGCTTTCTAGCTGAGCATCATATAATGGAATAGAATCCGAAATTTATCCTAAATTATTCATAGTTGACTTGGGCCTTGGTATTATGAGATATGACCACGGGAAGCCTCAAACCATTTTGTGACATTCTACTATTTCAACGGTATGAATTTGAATACTTGATATTGTTAAAAAATATCTTAAAATTGAAGATTACGGATTTGAAATCCATGGATTTAAAATCCATGGATTTAAAATTAGACAAACTAATGATTTGAAATCTAAATTCATCAAATTCTTCAATCTAAATGGAACCTAAACTTTGATTTGAAACAATACTATATTAGTTGTATTTTAATTTCATCACGATTGTCGTTATATTTAGATAAATTAATAAATAGATGAATTTGAAATAGACTTGTATAATTCACCCAAACAATTTTTTGAATTTAAAATTAGTAATTTGAAATTCATGATTTAAAACCACTCTATCCTAATTCAAAGACTTTGAATAACATCATCGATTATCATATTACTAGTTAATTTGGCACCGCGCAAGGCGCGGTGTCAGCGAGCTTGTAACCTGGTATATATATCCAACAAAGCGTCCGACACAAGTTCAACAGACAATTCTAGAGAATGAAAAGATGGTTCATACACACTGAACATACATAATCGTACGTTATAAAATCAAATAGGTTGGAGTAAACAGAAGTTTTCACCAACAGTACATCATAGCAAGAGTTGGCATATGATATCCTTGTAGGGCCCAATAGACTCTCTAAACAAAAGTCATCTGCGAAAGTGCAGTAGTAGATGACATCAATCACGATAAAAGTAAATCTCAACGAGCTCCAAAAAACCAATCAAAAGTTGTTCGCAAGAGTTTTCAAAATGACGATGGCTCATTTCATAATGCAGATATGTGTTCGGTTTCTCTTAGCAGTAGCGAGCATCGCATAAGAGGTATTATAGTTTATATTTATTGTTGTAGTTGAATTGTTATTTTAGGATATTGCTCTTATATTACTTGCTATGGCCTCATGATTAATGACTCATCTTACTTTTATAATTATTTATATACTTTCTGACAAATAATGACTGTAAATGTGACGTCCTAAATTATTATCAAACAAGTAATATATAATTATCATAATTTAAGTTTTCTAATTTTTTTGATATAATCTCCTTATATCCTTATACATGAAGGGAAATTTTGATGTCAAACATCATAACAAAGGTAATCAAGAACAATCACATATTAGCAAAGGGTCGTAGGTAAGCCAAAACTAAAAATGTATACAAACAAGCAAAACTGACGACCTATAATCTACAAAAAATTCATCATGCCGAATATTTTATAAAAAATTATTATTAAAGTTTGCCACAACGAAAAACTTATTTTTAACTCTTTTTTTTTAAATAAGTATATAAAAAAATTTATTATTAAAGTTTGCCACGAAAAAAATCTATTTTGAACTATCTGTTTTTTAATTCATACTTGACAAAATCAACAAGTTTTTTTTCTAAAAAAAAAAAGGTAACATTTTAAATTTTAAAAATTGAGATAAGATGGATGCACTGTTGGGTCAAGGGTTTTGATATAATCTCCTTATACATTAAGGGAATATTTGATGCCAAACATCAGAACAAATGTAATATCACGTATTAGCAATGGATCGTAGGTAAACAAAAAATCAAAATGTACATAAACAAGCAAAATCGACATGTAATCTACCAAATATTCATCATACCGAATATTTTATAAAAAATACAAATACAAAAATAAAAGAAAAACTAAAAGAAAAAGAAAACAAATTTTTTTTAAAAAAATAAAAAAAGTGACGTGAGGTTACTGTTCATTGAAACATTAACCTCACGCCACCTATATTATACCATATAATATAAGTGAGCAACGGTTACTATTGTCATGAATAGTAGTACAGTACCATTATTGATTTCACTGGTTTTTTTATTTTTATTTTTCTGATGGACCGAATTTAGTTGCATATTTTTTTGGGTTGTGTTGGGCCTCTTCATTTCCGATTTAGGTTGGCTTGATTTTGACATTTTTGGCCCAAATTTACGTGGCATTTTGTTCTGGTTGTGTTAGGGTTTCCTCATTTCTCTACTCACGCGCCTCACTCGTGCTTCAGCCGCCCAAAAGCTGAGATCGTGCCCTTGCATATAATGAAATTACTGTTGATACGTTGCCATGGTGTGGAGACCAAAAGTTGTTGGGTCATTTGGCGGTATGGTCATGTTTTTTTTGCCGTGTGGTCTGCAAGGAATCCCGTGAATCTTGGTGTAATCATGCCTTCTCCTCTTCGTGGGTGGCTGTGCGTCTGTACCTTCCATCTTTCCTATATTTTATAATTTTGCATGCTATATTAGCGTCGTGTTTGGGATTTTGGGGTATACCCTTTTCATTTGTGCATTGTCCCGTTGAGGAAAAAAAAATTATTCTTGTCGCCTGTTCTTACGCGGCTTCGCTGGTACGGATGGACCTTTTTTTAAAGCTGGTTCTTACTTCATCCTCTGATTTATGTTCTTGGCTCCTGCTGTTATGTTAGGCTATGCATTTTAAGGGGTTTTCTTTTTTCTGTTTTCAGTATTTATGATGTTTTGATTCTCGTTTTCTGGTTGCTATTGATGCGCTAGGTTTTCCGGCCCATCGATATTTAATCCCTCTTATTTCTGACTCTTGCCATGCTGGCCACAGGAGATGCTGCCTCTGGAATGATCGATCCTAGCTTGCCGCAGTTGATTTCGATTGCTGCAATTTCTTCACTTGCCATTGGAGCAACTTTTAGTGGTTTGGTTCTTCCAAGGCAAGCCTATCAGCCAATAGCAAGTTGGAGTATCATCTATTAGGAACTTTTTTTATCTTATTATGATTTTGATAGTAAACAAGAGTTCTCTTTGGTCTGATCATCATTATTGTGGAGCAACTATCACACCATACTGATGAGGAAACTAACAATTTATAGTCGTAACACATTCCATGAGAAATCTTTTCCTGCTAAAATCAAAAAATGGCTGGAGGCACATGCTTTCAAAAGGAATGCCCTTCTTATAGTAGTACTTGTTGGCGCATGCATGGTGATTGGTGATGGAATTCTCACTCCTGCTATATCTGGTAATCTATCTTACATCCCCATTTTGTTTTACTCCTATGGTGTTGTCCAATTTTTTTTTTAGAATCACCAATTCTGATTTATTAACATTTAACAGACGAATTATGCCTTTTACACTTTACATTTTGAGGAAATATGCATATATGTCATGGTAGAATCTAGATGCAATAATTAGTATCATTATAATTGTTCAAAAGAAAAACAGGAACCGGAAAGGAGAGAGTGTATGCATGGATGAACTATTTAGTTTTTCTATTTCGGATCATGGAGAATGGTTCTTCATTTACCCCATGAATCACAGTTGTTAGAAGCAGTAGGAGAGTAATGTTTTGTGAACACATAGGGAAGCCGTGCATATTTATTTCACTTCAACATGAGAGGATGATAACACCCAACATGGATTAGAGTAATCCACCCACCGATTTTCTAGCACTTCGAATTGGTTCAATACTTGATCATAATTGGTAGGTCATCATAGTCATCACGCTACCTATTTCATATGTTGATCAATAATATAATTCATGTTATTTACTCTGGTAGTTGTGAATGAATTATATAACTTGTACTATGAAGCTTGGATAAACGTGTTTTATGTATCTTTTTGCTTTCGAGTACACGAGCCTGTCACCTTAACATATGAATCTAGAATGACATACTTCCAGACAGTTTTTAAGATACTTGCGGCATAATTGTTTCTTTTTGTTTGAGATAATATTTATAATGAACTATATATCTTGTCTTCAAAATATAGTAAATGAGATTGAATAATTAGTTACAAAGAACATCCTTTTCATTTCTTAAAATCAATATAATTTTTGTAAGATTACAAGAGACATTATTTTCAATGCATAGTTAATGTAATGGGAAGATATCTATTGTTAGTCATAAATGATTACAGTCTTTTCATCTTCTATCACTTAAGGCTATATATTTGCTTCATATGATTCTAAGTGATGAGATACATATTAGTTTGGTCCTCAGTTTCAATTTATCCTCGACTGGTGTTCATGAAGGCTCAAGATATTCTGTTTGACCAGCAGTGGCTTTACTTTGACTGGGCATCATGGATTATCACCTCATTATGTTCATGGTAATAGGTTCACCGAAAAGTTGAAAATCCTATCATCTTACGAGGATTATTCATCTACCTACTGGTTTATTAATTTTCAAGAATTATGCTCTTATTTTTTTAGTTAACTTGTGAATCAGGTTGAGTTTTTTTTTAGTTTGTTACTTTTGCTCCTTACCATTAATTAATTGATGTTTATGTATTTCAGTTGCTAGAAAGATCAAGGAAAGAACTTAAATGATCTGTGGAGATATATATTAATATTGTAGAGAATATTGTTATGCATTCGAATCAAAGGGTGATTTAGTTGCATTGTACTTTGTGTTGTAAACATCTTGTAGTCTATGATTAAGTTATCTTATATCAAAGGATTTCGAGAAGCCACCTGACCTGAAGAGAGCCATTTGTGCTTGACAGACTGTTTTTTGAGGGCCTAAGGATTTTGAGACTTTGTGATTGTTTCATGCTTTTAACAGGTTAACTAAATGAATGCTAGCATAATGGTCTCCATTTGAAGTTGCAGCATTCATGATTGCTTCAGGTACTGTTTGAGGTTTATGTGTTTTGTCTTTATTTTATTTTATGTATATACCAATAAGGTGATCTCTGGCACCGCGCGGTGCCAAGGAAACTAGTATATAGTATATAATTAAAAAGAGAAATAGTAGTTGTGAATTCGTTTATGAGATCCCATTTATTTATTTATTCTGAACTTTGTAACAGTCTAAAGTCAACTTTATAAAGTTTTGAATTGACCCTATTAGTCGGCATATGTAATTTTTGAATTGGTCAAGAAGAAAAATCTAACCTAAATTGACGTTTTATTTCCTTTTTCTCTTAATAATAAATACGCCATTCTTATGAACTTATAAATGTAGAATTTTTTTGGGATATAATTTTCACCGAGAAAAGAAATTGATCACCTCGATTTCGAAGAAATGCAAATTTAATATAGTATTCTATATTTCGTATTTGTCATAGTTTATAATACGATATTACTATTTGTAAATTTAATATATATTTTTATTAAATTAATTTCCCTCAATACTTTCATACCCGATTGGGAATGAGTATACAAATATAGGATTTGAGCATTTTCAGCCTAAGACTTAGGGTATGCAATTTACTATTATGAAAACCTTTTGGACCAAAAGCTAACAATTTTTTTCCAAATGTGAAAAGGAAAAAAACCTTGCTCAGCTATTGATTGATTTTTTTTTTTCAACTCTAAAATTAATTTCTATCAGATTTGCTTTTAAATAATGGAATATAAACTAATTTTAAGAAATTTATAGAAATAAAGTTATTTCACAAACTTTGAAAATGGGCTGGATGGGTCAAATACCAACTGAAAAAGAATTCTTTCACATGGCTTTGGATCAGGGCTGCTTACCGGTTGGAACCGGTCCGGTCCGGATCGGAACCGGCCGGTTCTGGACCCGTTATGGGCGGAACCGGTCCGGTCCGTTAAGGATCCGGATCGAACCGGTTCCGGTTTGGTTCGGATCCTTATCGATTTTTCGTTTTTTTTTTAAATGTTGTAAATATTTCTTCAATGATGTTCATCACAAATTCAATATATTTCTTCTTCATTTCATAATATAGATGCATACAAATAATTGTAAAGACATGACAATTGAAAATCTAAATAAAAAAATATTACAATTTAGTACTTAGCAGTCTTCATAATTGATAAGTATTGTTTTGGCGTTCTCTTCTTCTTGCTCGTCATAATGATTTACGAATTCGTCAACCGTCCCATCTCTTCTATTTTTGCATTCTGCTTCAAACCAATCTTTAAGTAACGTGAGCATGCATAACGAATCAGCTGATATACTACTTCTGTAATCTCCAATAATACGGTCGCATGTTGAGAATGCCGATTCAGAAGCGACGCTTGAAGCTTGTACAGCATACACGTCTCTAGCCATTTTGGCTAAGATAGGGAATTGTGCTGCATTGGACTTCCACCATTGTAAGACGTCGAAGTTGTCTTCGGTTAGAAATTGATAATTCAGATAAATTTGCAACTCAGTCGACGTGCTAGCAGAAGGTCCTTTTCCCTTTATTTCCTGCCCAGCATTCTAAGCAAATTGATGCCCCCACCTTTAGATTGAGCTTGGGGTTGTTCTTCAACAGGCCTTTGTTGCGATGATTCACTTGCCTGTTGATTATAATACAATTGAAACATATTTTGGAGAGATTGCATTGTAGACGTCTTTTGATCGTCAACAACCTTCCCCAAAAATTTAGAATAATATTCAAAAAATATATCAAATGAAGATAAACATTGACTAGGATCTAGCAATGTTGCGTTGCAGTGCACGTGTGGGATTTGTTCCCAATACTTTATAAATTTAGTTTCCATTGCATTAACAAAAGCATACAAGTCATAGTCATCTCTAAATTCTATAAATTTATCAAACATGTTAAATACTAAAGGAATAAAATAAACGGAAGTTGGATAAGTAACACCAGAGAAACGTTCCGTCGCTTCTTTGAAAGTACCTAACAATGATACACAATTTTCAACAAATTCCCAATCCTCATTAGTCAAATAAATACTTTCATCGCTATCAGACATTTGATATGAATTATAAAATGGAGTTAAAATATCTTTGTAAGGTAACATAGCATTCAACAAATTGTACAACGAATTCCACCTAGTTTCTATTGGTGATGGAAAAAGAAGATGCTTTAAACCATTAGATAAACATAATTGTTTCCAATCACGCTTAACACGGCTCGTGCGTAACCATTTAGCGCAGTATTTCATTTTGTCAATACATGCTGAGTGATTGTCCTCATAACCAACTTTAACAGCCAAATTAATCACATGACATGCACATCTAACATGAAAAAAAATACCATCAAGCATTGGTTTAAGATAGGTCTTTAAATCACGCATCTCAGCATTGTTATTCGCAGCATTGTCTAATGTGATTGAAAATACCTTATCCTGAATTCCATAATGTCTACAAGTGTTGAATACATATTTAGCAATTACATAACCAGTATGTGCACAATCTAACTCATCTAGAGACAAAATCCTTTTTTGCATACACCAATTATCATCAATCCAATGACAAGTGACAACAAGATATGAATCAGAATTTACATTTGTCCAAATATCAGTTGTTAAACTAACCCTACAAGGCAAACTAGAAAGATGTTGAAACAATGTATTTCTATATTCAACAAATACGTCCATACAATTTCTTTTTAGTGTGTGCCTGGAAATATGTTTAAACAGGGGTTGTATAGACGAAACAAATTCAATAAAACCAGCACGTTCAGCTTGTATAAAAGGTAGTTCACATCTGATCACATATCTAACAAGTGACCTACGATTAATTTCAGCAGTTAAAATAAAATTCGTGTCAGTACGAACATTAATTTGTGCTTGTGTTGCTTCTCGACTTAATGGTTGTAATGTTGTCTCATCAAAATTATGTTTTTTTACTAAGTGTTTTTTAAATGTTCCGGTGCCTCCACTGGAACCACCAGCTTTATATGAATACTGGATCTTACATAATTTACATATTGCAACAGATTCATTCGTACCTTCTTTTTGAGCGAGTTCAAAGTGATCACATATCTTACTTCTTTTGGCACGAGTAGGTTGTCTACTCGCTGCTGTAGTGGCTCCGGATGACTCCACATGTTGTCTTTCTTGGGCTTGGGCAGCAACAGGTTCGGCAGGTTGTTGGGATTGTTGTGGTTCGACATTCATAGAAGAACCACCAACATTGAGGTCAGCAAAAAAATCATAACTTTCATTTAACTCAGGAATTGGCACAGGTAAATTCATTGCAGAAGATGAACTCAGTGATAGACGACCCGGAACGAGACCCCGACTACGACCAGCACACTGCTAGATGAAGATGCCATTATGATATAAGACTATAAGTAAATTGTAGATAGCACAATTGAGAGAAAAATATGAGAGTGAAGTAATTTTCGTTACAAGAATTGTTATGAAACAATACACAACACAACATCCCCTATTTATAGTTTTTTTTTTATTAAAAAAATTTTAAAAAATAAAAAATAAAAAGTTAACGTTGGCAACGGCTAAGAGCCGTTGCCAACGTTAACAAATGTTAACGTTGAAGGCAACGTTAACATTTGTTAACGTTGCCTTCTTTTTTTTTAATTTTTTTTTTAAATCTACTGGTTCCGGTTCCGACGGTGCTACCGGTTTGGTTCTTCGGGACCGCCCCGGATCGGTTTCTAACCGGTTCCGGGGCGAACCGGAACCGTTAAGTCCGGTTCCTGTTTCGGACCGGACTTAACGGTCCGAATCCGGGCCGGGTCCGGTTTGACCCGGCCCGGTAAACACCCCTACTTTGGATCATTCATGGTTTTCTTTTCACGCGTCGAATCATATTCCTCTCCGAGGTTATTTATCCTCTAAAAAAAATGTTGGGAAAATTGTATGTATTATTTACATAAACTTATTATAATTAAATCTGTAAAAAAAATTTCTTACCAAAAAATACACTTATGAGAAAATTATATTCGTATAAGTCCAATTTTTAACTATTGATTTTAAAAAAGGTATTTTTTAGTTACCAAAATAGCCTTCAGTTAAAAACACTATAAACATAATTTCTGATCTTTCTTTTCTTCCTCATCCCGTCGCTCCACACCTTAAATTTTTTTCTAAAATTTTCCGGCTATTCTCAGATCATTATTTTCTTCATCATTTCTTGGCCTCATCCCTAAAAATTATTCGCTAAAATGTTCTGTACATGAAATATGTTTGAATCGAAGCATCTTAATTGTTCGTAGCATTTGAAATATTTTTGAATCGAAGAAGACATCGGACTACTCTGCACATATAATTTTTGGATATACTATGCACATTCCATCTTGTGTGTGTGCATAATGTGTGTGTATGTGAATTATAAATTTGAATATCGATGCTAAATTATAGACAACGAATGTCTGTTGGTATGTCTTTTTTATAAAAAAAAAAAGAACTCTCATGGTTTGACTGATGCATAAAATGAAGAAATAATGTATGTGTTGGTGTCCGTGCTTATTTGCTAATTTCCAAAATTTACAGTCTGACAATAAGATATTGCAACGAAGAATATGACACAGAGAAAAATTAATCGGTTCACGAAAATTATAAAAATTAATTGGTGCATGAAAATTATATAAATTAATTGGTGCACAAAAATTATAAAAAAGTAACTGATGCACGAAAGTTTTAAGAAGTAACTCGTGCACGAAAATATAACATTGGTGCACGAAATCATAAAAAGTAACTGATGCACAGTAACCATAAAAAGTAACTGGTGCACCAAAATTATAAAAAATAACTGGTGCACGAAAATATAACCTTGGTGCACAAAATATAATACGTGGCATAAAAATACAACACGGGTGCACGAACTTTGTGTTAACAATGGTGCACGAAATATAATAACTGATGCACGAAATTAAATGGTTCGTGCATCAGTAACTTAATTGTATGGTTCGTGCATCACCCACTTGCGATTATAGTTCGTGCATCACATACTTTCTCTATGTTTCATGCATCAATTATTGATTTTAATTTTTGTGCATCAATTACTGATTTTCAATTTTCGTGTATCAGTTACTGATTTTATTTTTCGTGCATAAGATACTGATTTTCAATTTTCGTGCATCAATTACTGATGCACAAAAGTTTTTTTAAAAAAAATTGGTGCACGAAAATATAACCTTGGTGGACGAAAATCATAGAAAGTAACTGATGCACGAAAATATAACTTTGGTGGACGAAAATCATAAAAAATAACTGATGCACGAAAATATAACCTTGATGCACGAAAATATAACCTTGATGCATGAAAATACAACACTGGTGCACGAACTTTATGTTAATTAACTGATGCACAAAATTTGCAAAAAAAAAAAAAAAACAACTGGTGCACGAAATACTATAACTGGTGCACGAAATTAAATGGTTCGTGCATCACTTACTTAATTGTATTGTTCGTGCATCACCCACTCGCGATTATGGTTCGTGCATCACTTACTTAATTTTCAGTCTCTTCCTTTTCTATGTTTAGTGCATCAGTTACTGATTTTAATTTTCGTGCATCAACTACTGATTTTCAATTTTCGTGCACTAGTTACTTTTAATAAATTTCGTGCATCACTTATTTTTTATAATTTTAGTACATCAATTACTTTTTATAATTTTCGTGCACCATTTAATTTTCTTTGGGTCATCTTCTTCGTTGCAAGTTTCAGGTTGTAAATTTTGGAAATAAGCAAACAAGCATAGACATCAATGAATCATATTATAAAACCTCAAATGGCAGCAAATAATATATATATATATACACAGACACACACATACACACAAACACACATACCAGATTTGAAACAAAATCTGGAACGAAGTGATGTAATGGAAAATCGAAGATATGAAGAGAAAAACCAACTGTAAAAAACCATAACTTGCTAGAGAGATTTACGAGGAGATTTGAATCATAGTCGTGAAAGGAAGAGATTGAAATTTCTGAGATTGCCGCATTTTTTTATTAAGGACACTTTTGTCATTTCAACCTAAAGTTGACTTAAATGATTGTAAGTTTTTTTCCCGGACTAGAATGAATAAAGTTTCAGCATATGGTATCGGCCTGAACTTTGCCCAAAAATATTTTTTAGCTTCTAAAGAACACTTCATCATCCTATATTCTACTCAAGGATAATTTTTTAGGATAACCTGATGGGCGCGCATGAGGCCTGCACTGTACATATTACTTATACATAATTTGATTGATAATTTGTCCCTCCTACTTGGTATGATGAAGAGTGATAGTTGTATTTTATTACCATTATATCCCACAATCATATTAACTTTTTATTATTCTTATTTCTATTTTTTAATTTATTATTCTTATTTCTAATAATTTATTTTATATTATGAAATTATTATTAAAATAAGTAGTTTATAATTTCTATTTAAATTTTATTTAATGATTAAAATAATATTTTTGAATTTATTTTGAATTTATTAATTTATTTATCTAAATTATATTATATCATAAAGTAAATATTCAATTATTTATCCAATTAATTTAAAAAAGCTATTAATTTGGGCTTTATAGTGCCTTAGTAATTGTTAATTTACTTATATTCAAATTATATTATTTTTGTGTCTTTTTCAAAAAGAGAAAAGCTTAAATAACTAATTTTTTATTTTACATAAATTCATAATAATATATAAAAAAATTCTCATTTCCACATTAGATTGTAGTTTATTGAAATTTTGAAATATATATATTTAGTTGTAATCATGAATATTTGTAAAATTATAATTTTTAGGAAAATAATTATTATTAATGTTATTTTAAAAATAATCATCTGCTTGGAAAATAAATACAATTCATAAATGCATATTTGTAAAATTTATCACACTAAATTATTATCATTATTTATCATCTATTTATCGTTCTTGTTACTCATCAATCACTTATCATATCCATTTACCAAATACACGTTTGAATCACAAAAAATACAAAATAAGTATTATAATTAAATGTAAACAAAAGCGTTTCTACATTTATTGCCCACTAGGATTGGTCGATGGCTGTCGACCTCCCACGTAAATTAAAGAAACAATCCCCTCGACCGTAGTTTGGACGATTGGACATCCTATTAAACATA
The DNA here is from genome assembly GCA_907163345.1 of Haberlea rhodopensis. Lineage (NCBI taxonomy): Eukaryota > Viridiplantae > Streptophyta > Magnoliopsida > Lamiales > Gesneriaceae > Haberlea > Haberlea rhodopensis. The sequence continues at coordinate 2,925,418 of CAJQUN010000060.1, forward strand.
TAGTTGTTAGCAAAATAATACTTACCATACTCTTTAATTTGAAGTATCATCAAGGAAAAGTGATGTCCTTGATAATATTCAATACTATATCTCACATTGATTTAAATTATATATTTGAAATAATTTATGTGTGCCATAATGGTCTCGTATAGTAATTTTTTGACAAATTATTTATATACAGCAATGGCCTTGATGAAGTAGATATACATAAACTCATTGTGTAGTCATACTTGCATACATGTGGGCAGGGATATATGATTAGATTTTATGTGAGAGGCAGTCTCCGACAGAAACATTGGGAGTTAGTGATATGCCCATGTCTCTGTATTCCAAACATCGGTTGATCGATAGGACAATCTAGAACGATGATGTCTCATTCTCAAAGAGGACGGATTGTGATACCCTAATTTGAAATCCAAATAATTTTTAGTCGATCAATGAAGTGCGATTAAATTAGGTAATTGATTTTGAATATTTTCATTTCTGACCCATTAATGTAAACTCTGAAACTGTTGGAAATTTGAATCAAATTAAATGGTGTGTCCATTCATGTTGGGGTACATTTTTTCATGATTAGTTGCTTCCAAATTAAATGGTGTGTCCATTCATGTTAGGATGTAATTTTTCATGATGGATGCTTCCAAATTGTGTCTCTTGATGACACCACTTGGTATACTATATAAGAAACAACCCTTGAATGAATTAGACATGGAATTTTGAAAATTCACATCATATTTTGAAGATCAAAATTTGAGTAATTTTGTGAGTCTTCATCATTGTTATGGTTGAGCGTTTTTAGACCTTTGTGGTTTAAAGGATTTGTGATTTGTAGTGCTCTTATCACAAATCATAGTCGTTGTATCTTGGGAGACAAATTGCCAAAGTAAACCTATAGTACCGTAGCGGGGCAATATTGTCTTAAGGACAGAGATTACAAATCTCGCCTCGACATTTCTAATACAAAGCAATTTGTTGTTTTTAGCTTGCTACTTTCCTAAGATACACACCTATAAATTTTATACAACAGAAACATAGGCTGAAATAATTGAAATAGACATGAAAATCACTCAAACAATTAGGGTAAATTTGGATTAAGAATTAAAAGCAAAAATCACTCAATTCTTCCAGCAGAACGTAGCCTTACATCGAATCAAGAATCAATTGACACAGTTTGTTTATAGCAAGGACTTATTATAATTGACAAAACTATTTGAAAGGAAATAAACCCGTTTTAGATCACACAAACTTAATATTGAAATACACCATACAAACATTTTCCTTGTTTGAATGAGTGATTGTAATTGACCGATTACTCTAATTGAGAAATAATTTGGTGGATTAGGCGGCGTGATCTGGTCGATTGTAATTGAATAATTCCATTTATTTTTTTGGATTTAATTGACCAATCTCGCGAGAACATTGTTTTGAACATATACATAACCCCCTACGCAACTTTCCTCTAATTTATTCGTTTTTCAATTTCTATCTGTCTATGAAAATTACTACATTCCAAGTCTCAATCACGCATTTCAATGTTGCCACATCCTTCATAATAATGCACATAATATAGTAATAAATAACGAAATGCATAACTTATATTCTTTTATAAAATGTCTTTTATTAATAACCTCCAAGTATATGAAATTAAATTGTACATATTTTTAGCTGTAAAATAATTCAATACCGTGTTGTAAGAGGGCAGTTCACATGAGCCAAGTCCTACGATTGAAAGTAAACTCAAAATATTCATAATTAATTAATGGTAACATGGCCACCACCATCACCTGCTTCTCACTATATATACACAGACCTCCGCCTCCCACGGTTTAATTAGTTTTACTTTCAAGTACCATTACTTCTTTCAGCTAATCTGCAAGATGGTTCTCTCCAAGACAGCCTCGCAATCCGATGTGTCCATACACTCGACGTTCGCTTCTCGATACGTACGAGACAGTCTTCCCAGGTAAACTACTGTCGCGAAAGTTTTAATTTTTTTAAAAAAAATTCATGTGAGGGGCAATCCTCATGACCACTCTGGCCTCTGCTGAATCTGTTTGTTTATCTGTGGATGGTCAGGTTTAAATTGGCTGAGAATTCGATCCCGAAAGAAGCAGCATACCAGATCATAAACGATGAACTGATGCTGGACGGGAATCCAAGGTTGAATTTGGCATCCTTTGTCACGACATGGATGGAACCTGAGTGCGACAAGCTCATCATGGCCTCCATTAACAAAAACTACGTCGACATGGATGAGTATCCTGTCACCACTGAGCTACAGGCAAGTCATATATCAATCATTATGTTCATATATATCTTGCTTGAATTATGTAAAATATACTAATCCCCACTATCTAACACCTCGAGTCAAGTCCTAAATACAGCAAATCACCTAGATTGGCCACCGGATCTTGGTCAGGGATAAATTTTCATGTTTGTGTGAGAGAGAGTCGCTATGGGATTCTTTAATAAAGTAGAAGGATTAATTATGCATTAAATTTAGAACGCCATTAATTAATTAGATCAACCCTTTTTTCAGGTTCAATGAACATCAAGTTGCCTTTCCCCTCCTTGAAAATGATTCTCTTGACATGTTAACCAAAGTCTCTACTTTAATGTATAATGCGAATTCACATAGTTTGGGTGAGATCGTAGAAAAATGGGTATTTTTTAACATGCTCAAGCAATATAGGATTCTACTTTAAGAAAAAATATAAGAAGAGAATAAAAAGAAAAAAAGTCGCCTCTTACAATAATTTGGGTTAGGTATGCCTCACAAACGTTGCATTTGTTTTAAGTTAAAGCTATGCCCAACAAGCACGTATTACAACTCATAGAGATTGGAAAGATGTTTACTTCTACTGGAAGTCACTCAATTACATTACCATGTCAATTTCAAAATTTAGTAAATTTGTTAGCGTGTCTTTTTTTTCTTTTCCAAAAAAAGGGGATCAAAGGGTTTAACGGCCTGTTTCTACGAAAGAGATTGCTTGACATGACCCATTTCAATTTTTTTACTTTTTTAATATTTTGGCATTACTAAATCAATTGATAAAGCCCAATATTTAAATACAATAAATATATTGTTTTGAATGTGTTGCCGATCGATCATTAACATTAAAAATATATTAAAAAAAAAAAGTTTCGTGCCCACATACGGACATCTTTAGCCCAACACGGCCCATTCTACGGGCTATGCCTCCCCGTCACCGTAGCAGCCCCGTGGGGTGCCGTGCGAAAATTAAAAGCAGCACGCCTTAATGGAAATTCTTGTTAGCTAGGATATTTATTTTGCATTATAACATAGCAAAACAGTGGTTGCTTAATTTCTTTTTTTGTATTATAGTAGAATATAATGTCACAATTGTGTGTTTGAAAGTTTCGCCTAAAAAATTAATTCTTATGGGGTTTAGTGGTCCTTCCCTAATTTTAGTGGCGGTGCATTTAACTAGATACAACCTTCCTCATTTATAGTAAAGCTTATGTATCAAAAGTGCATAATAATATTTACAATTGCAGTTCAAATGAATTGTAGTTTGCTATGCGTCAATCGCGGGACCATTTTTCTACGCTATCCAACTTTAATACTTGTGTTTTTAACTTTTGACTTTTATTTAACTATTTTTCGATTGATTGGTTCGATGATTTATTTTTATTTTTTAAATTTTGACTTCAAAGAAAATTTATATTTTCTATGTCTCTTAAAACTGTATATATCCTAAAATGAGGTTACATCATCGTTTGAACCCAATCGATTTCTGTAAATGAGACTTAAAATATTTTCCAGTAATTAATTTCTTTGTAAAACGAATTTAGGGACACAGAACATGGCGCTATATCATATTTAGGCTGACTAATCTTTAATCAATTGAGAATTCTAGGAAAAAATGGTTAAGGATTCCATGCTTAAGAAAGTAAAGAATTGCTTACCTAATTTTAGGAGTAAAACTGAAAATTGTAGGCTTGTCCTGAATATCAGTATTTCAATAAACATGCAAGATGATTCAAATTTGCTCTTAAATTGTTTGACTCGAACTTGGTATTGCCGGATTTGAATATTAACATAAAGCCCGGTAATCGACTTTATTTCTTACTAATACTGTTGTTATTATTATTTTTTAGCAGACCCTTTTGATTTTAGATACGGGTATTCTATCAGTGAAGCACTGATATGCATATCATAGTATATTAATCAGTTTTTTGTCAAAAACCTTTCTCCTTGGATGCAGAATCGATGTGTCAACATCATTGCACATCTATTTAACGCACCACTCGAAGACGGCCAGGCGGCCGTAGGCGTTGGGACTGTGGGTTCATCGGAGGCCATAATGCTGGCAGGGCTAGCATTCAAGAGAAAATGGCAGAACAAGATGAAAGAACTGGGCAAACCATATGACAAGCCCAACATTGTAACTGGTGCAAACGTTCAGGTCTGTTGGGAGAAATTCGCACGTTACTTCGAAGTGGAGCTTAAGGAAGTTAAATTGAGAGATGGGTACTATGTTATGGACCCCGAAAAGGCTGTGGAAATGGTGGACGAGAACACCATCTGCGTTGCCGCAATCCTCGGTTCGACCCTGAATGGCGAGTTCGAAGATGTTAAACTATTGAACGATCTCTTGATCAAGAAGAACAAAGAAACCGGGTATGTGTACATGGATGATAACACGAACATTCACTAGGTGTAAGAAATATGTGGAGAACGTTTAACACTTGATGCATTATCTTCTGCGTATCTAGAAATGAATATTATAATTGATGGTGCAGATGGGATACACCAATCCACGTGGATGCAGCAAGTGGGGGGTTCATTGCACCATTCCTGTATCCAGAATTGGAGTGGGATTTTAGGTTGCCATTGGTAAAAAGTATAAATGTGAGTGGGCACAAGTATGGGCTAGTGTACGCTGGAATTGGTTGGGTCGTGTGGAGGACAAAAGCCGACTTGCCTGAGGAACTCATTTTTCACATCAACTATCTCGGAGCTGATCAACCCACTTTTACTCTCAACTTCTCTAAAGGTAATATTACATATTTACTCTTCACTCTTCCACGTAACAGTTAATATCACTCCATTGTAGTTTTAGCACTTGGCATCGTGTATTTGATAAAATGTAATCGATTTCTTGCAGGTTCTAGCCAGGTCATTGCTCAGTACTATCAACTTATACGCTTGGGTTACGAGGTATGTATATCTTCACAACAACTTTAGTAGAGTTATTCATCACAAGAATATGCAATAATAGTTTTCAATAAATATTAGTAATACACATTGCTACAGCCTTCACATTATCAGTTGACCACTGTTATGCTTTGAATATTTGCCGCATACTTCATAGTGATCTATACGAAGCAGATAAAAGATTGCAATTTTTACATGTAAACATTAAATTACGATATACATATGCAGGGTTACCAAAACATAATGGAAAACTGTCAGGATAACGCCATGGTACTCAAACAAGGTCTAGAGCGCACAGGACGCTTCAACATTGTGTCCAAAGACCATGGAGTACCGCTTGTGGCATTCTCCCTCAAGGACAGCACCCGCCACAACGAGTTCGAAATCTCCGAAACGCTCCGCCGCTTCGGCTGGATCGTCCCCGCCTACACCATGCCTCCGGACGCCCAGCACGTAACAGTACTTCGTGTTGTAATTCGAGAGGATTTTTCGAGGACGCTGGCCGAGAGGCTTGTTTTGGACATACAGAAGGTCATCCACGAGCTCGATTTGCTCCCGGCTAGGGTCACAGAGAAACTCGCTGCCACGGCTGTGGTGAAGGAACACCCGCCGGCCGTAGTGAAGAAGACGACGATACAGGTGCAGAGGGAGATCACGGCGGCTTGGAGGAAGCTGGTTGCTGACAAGAAGAAAACTAGTGGAGTTTGCTAGGGTGACTGTCTTTTTTTTTTATATCGTGTGTTAGTGTGGCGAATCGAGTAACAGATTGAGAGGATACTATCGACGCTGGTTTCTGTGTTATTTTTAAAGTTTTGACTGGATTTATTACTAGTTTTTTCATTCACCTAAAGTACTTAATTTATTGAAGAAATGGTGTGTTTCACTGTTGAAATAGATGCAAGACTCAATTTCATTTTTCGAAACACATATTTTACATATCGAACATTATCTTGAATCACAAATTACAAGATAATTCTCTCAAAACATTTTTTTTAAAAATACATTAGCAACTTCATGTGTATCCAAGGGCGTATCCACGTTGTGGCTCACCTGGGCTGCAGCCCGGGGCAAATTTTTTTTCTTACCTATTTAAGCTGGCTGCGGCCCAACCCCAGCCCCAGCCCATCCTCCAATTTCCTTCATCCTCCTCCTCCTTGACCATTGCCTCATTCGCCCGCTGAGTTGCCGGAACCTTCAATTCGCTAGGTTTGACCTCCACAGTATCCAGCATTCTCCTACTGATCTCTTTGATGTATAATGGTGTAATCCGATATGAAAATCTGTATAAACCTGCCTTCATTCACATTGCACCTCAACTGTTTGGTAAAATGCTGCTATAGAAATGTATTTGCAACAAGATGTTGTTCACGTATATTAATACTAATTGCTGACCGCCCTCACATGCTAGGTGTCGTAATGCAAGTGAACTGAAAAAGGTGCAATTTTATCAAGAACAGGTACAAATACGTCGGGTGATTTTCACTCTTTTTTCGGGAGGCTTTGAATAATGTTATAGAATAGAAAATAAAAAACTATTTTAAGAAATATAGAGGATTTAAATGATAAATTTAAATAAGTCAGAGCAAAATATTAAATAATGAATAAATTTGTATATTAAAATAAATTGTGCAAGGAATCTTGAGGTTCGGTTATAGGATAGATTCGTAGAGTAAATTATGTAAAATTAGGTTTTTCTGATGCTACCTCCGGGTAGTTCCCGTGGAGTCAAATCTCACAATCAACCACCTGGGTTAAGGTCAGCATTAATATAACCCTAAAATTATATCCATATGGATTATTGTACCAGATACCAACAACTTTAAACATCTGTAGATGAAGCGGTATTCAGTTTTTGTTTTTGTTTAGTTTTATTTTTTTCGGGTAACAGGACAAATATCGAAATTTTAGTTTACTGATTTCCTACATTAGCAACTTCATCATGTGTATCTAATACTAAAAGTCTAAACTAAAAGTTCAAAGCACCGATGCAACAGAGACGCGCCTTTGTAACAGTTGACGCTAATTCATTGTGTTGCTGACTTAACATCATCTGAAGTTCTTTTACGAACACTTCCATGGCGTAACCTGGTAAGCAAATTGGAACGACGATTCCATTCTCTCCCTTGTTATTTCTAAATGGTATGTAAAAGCTCGACACCCCAGGAACTGTCCCGACTCCGCCCTTAGCAGGCCCTCCGTAAACCGGCTTGCCCCACCCAAAATCCACATCTCTGAAACCCGCCCGCGTCACGTCGCAGAGCATATAAGTACGCACTAGAGTTTATTATCACTTAGTGATATTATTTGATATTATCATTTACTTGATTTTATTTTATTTAATTTGTACAACCGCTTTTATCTTGTAATCTGTTAGCTAGAAATTAGCCTTTCATTTTGTCTGTCCAATAGTTTAGCCTTTCCATTAGCAGATTTATTTGTATATAAGATTGATGTACACTCATTTTAATTAATTGAGTTTTATCTTCCACTCAATTTTTTCTTTTATTCCTTTACGTAATATGGCATCATAGCAACAATAAGAGTTCTTCACACACTCTTTCTGTTCTTCACACTACCATTGTTTTCATCAATGGCAATGACCACCATAGATGATCCTATAAGTCCATGCTTCTTGCACCATTCTGATCATCCTAGATTGTCATTGGTTCCTCAGCCTTGACAGGAGAAAATTATGCATCCTGGAGCAGAGCAATGCTAATAGCATTGTTAGTGAAGAGTAAAATAAGATTTGTTAATGATTCTATTCAAAAACCAGATGGCAAAGATGCCAACCTCTCCACTTCATGGCTTAGAAATAACAACATTGTTATCTCATGGATTCTCAACACCGTCTTCAAAGAGATATCAGCCAGTATAATGTTCTCAGAGAATGCTAATGATATTGGAAAGACTTGAAAGAATGATTTCAACAAACCAACGGGCCACACATTTTTCAATTGCGTCGTGAGTTGATGACCATCAATAAAGGATCGGACCCTGTCAGTGTTTATTTCACAAAATTGAAGACACTATGGGATGAGTTGAGCAATTTTCATCCATCTTGCTCATGTGGCAAATGCACTTGTGAAGGTGTCACAGCCATTACAAATTTTCATCACAATGAATATGTGATGAATTTTATGTTGGGTCTCAGTGATTCTTTCTCCCAAATAAGAAGCCAGTTTTGGATCTCATTCCTTCCATCAACAAAGTATTCTCCTTAGTTTCTCAATAAGAAAGCCAAAGATCTGTTGGAGCACAATCTTTTTCACTCAATGGTCCCACATCAAACGCCGCATTTGCTGTAAAATCTACTCCCACCAGACCGGTGACTCGCGCACAAGATTCCAATGGACGTGGAAAATTTCAAAGGAAAGAGATGCCATTCTGTACGGAATCCATGGCCACACTCTGCATGCTACAAATTACATGGTTATAATCCAGGGTATAAAACCAAGCACAAATCTAGGACAGAAAATCCACCTGTGACTTATGTCAACATGATATCAAAACCAACAGACAATGTGAATTCATCCAAACTTTGAGTCCAGATGAGTATCAGCAACTCATGCATATGTTTTCCACTCATATGTCTCCACCTACGTCAACCACAGACATTCCGGACACGGCTACTGTCACGCCCCGAGACCGAGGTCCGTAACACCGGCATTGATTTCCATTACAACTAGAAAACCAATAAGCCTCGTAATATCGTAACAAACGAAAACCAGTCTATTTTCCATAAATGAATAACCATTGTCTTTACATTGAAATAAAAACGTGAAAATTAAAACTTAAACATCTTAAACGAATTAAAATCGTACTTAATGATAAACTTAGAGTCTTAAGAAATACGCAGCGGACAAATCACCAACCCCAGAATTGGTGTTCTTCTTCAGCTTCAACCTCTTCTTCAGCTTTATCTGGGGATGTAGAGTAAGGGGTTGAGTACTTTGGAAAACACTCAGCAAGTGGGGGACAATCGATATGATATCATAATAAATACTTCATAATTTTCATAACATGAATCAAAACTTGACATAAACCGATATGAATGTATCTTGACATAATTGCTCCAACGAGCCATAACATGACATTTCATATCGTTCATAATTTTTCATATACTTAAGCACAGTAAAGCATCTAATCTCCTCTTGGTACTGATATCAGTCTCTAGACTTATCCCTCCTAGAGATGAGGTCATGACATCGGCTTACCCACGAATAAAGGGTCTGGATACTCCAGAAACAACGGATAACCACCGTATAAGGTTCTTTTAGCGGTTACACCCCACCGCATCAGGGTCATGGGGAATTCCAATCCAATTAGATTTCGAGTTTAAGGTGCTTACAAAATATACTTTCATAATTTCAACATAGTCCATATCGATCGGGATTTCAAAACAAACTATATGATTTTTAGAAAACGAAACGAATGTATAACAAAAGCCCACTTACCGTGCTTTGGTATCGTGCTTGATTGATCAAAGGTATGAACACAACGGATTCTAATCTTCCAAGATAAACAGAATTGGATGTCTACTTTTCGAACCAGATTCTTCAAAAATCTCCCGAACAATTCTGGAAACTCTCGATCCAGATTCTTCAAAACCAATCAAATTCGAGACAGAACTTTGATAGCTTTTGGTTCAGAATTTTGGACAGGAACTTGCTTAGTTTGAGGGAAGAGCTTCGAATATAATGCTTAAAGGTCTCTGGAAACACATACTACAAGCCACAACTTGATCTCACTTGGTTTAGATTGCTGAAAATCGAAAGGATTGTCAACAGAATGCTAAGCAACGTTTGAACAGCTTCTGGGAACAAGTCACGACTTTGGTTGTGATTTTCGAAGGAATTTAGCTACTCGATTTGTTGGACAGAAACCGTGCGTTCTCGGCTTTTGGTGGAAGGATTATGATGGCTTATTCTTTATCTTTTGAATCCAGAATATTGAAGAGTGTTTCTGGAACAGAAGGTGCAGAGCTTCGGTTTAAAGGATGGGGGATTTCTTCTCGCTTTAGATGGCTGGAAGAAGATGGTTTTAGAATGAATAATCACCATCCCGAAGCTGGCTCTATTTATAGGCAAAAGTGGAGGCCAAGTTGAGGTGTTGGAGTAGGATTCAACTCGAGATTATAGGGATCCGAAATCTGTAAACTCTGAGGTGGAAATCTGATTCTGTTTCGATCTTCAATGTTGTGTTTCGGATGGAGTCTTTCGAAGACTTTGGTGAGTAAAAATCTGCGCAGATTGAGAAGAGGTGGAGCTGGATTCTGGTTGATTAATTGGAGGTGTTTTAATATGGCTTGGAGTCTTCGAAATCTAGGAACAAAACCGATAGATATTGATTCCGAAGCCAAGCAAATTAATGCGCTGAAAATCGAGAATTAAAGGATGAGTTGTATAGCTTAAGGACTCCTTGATGTATTGAAACTCTAGGCTAGAGTTTAGGAAATTTCAAACTCTTTTAATCATGTTTTAGTTAACCCATAACTAAAAATCCGGGTCTTTACATCCATCCCTCCTTATTGGAAGTTTCGTCCTCGAAACTCGAGTCGACTTGATCTTGGAAAAGGTAGGGGTATTTCTCCCGCATCGATTATTCTACTTCCCATGTAGCTTCTCTTTCGGTGTGGTTTGACCATTGGACTTTGACGTATGGAATGGTCCTTCGTCTCAGAACTTGGTTCTTGTTATCCAGGATACGGATAGGGATTTCTTCGTATTTCAAAGTTTCGTCCAAGCTCCCTTGAGTTACTAGGGGTTCTGCTTCCAGTACATGGCTTGGGTCAGTAATGTATTTCCTTAGTTGTGATACGTGGAAGACATTGTGAATTCTCGACAGACTTGGTGATAGTGCTACTTTATATGCTAGTGTTCCCACTTTTTCTAGAACTTCAAATGGTCCCACATATCTTGGATTCAACTTTCCCATTTTGTCGAATCTAATTACTCCTTTCATTGGTGAAATCTTTACGTATACTTTTTCACCAATCTCAATATCCACTGGTCTCCTTTTTAAATCAGCCCAACTTTTCTGTCGGTCCTGGGCTGTCTTAAGCCTATCTCTGATGATGGCTATATTGTCAGTAGTGGCTTGTACTAACTCTGGTCCTGTGACAGCTCTTTATCCTACCTCATCCCAGTATAAGGGTGATCGGCATTTGCACCCATAGAGTGCTTCGTATGGCGCCATCACAATGCTACTATGATAGCTGTTATTGTAAGCAAACTCGACTAGCGGTAAAAGCTCGCTCCAATTTGCAGTAAAATCCAATACACAAGCTCTTAGCATATCTTCGAGGGTTTGGATAGTCCTCTCTGCCTGGCCATCGGTTTACGGGTGATAGGCCGTGTAAGAGTCACTTTACTTCCAATGGCTTGCTGAAAGCTTTTCCAGAAACGCGACACGAATCTGGGATCTCTGTCGGATAGGATGCTCACTGGGACTCCATGCAATCTCACTATATTGTCCATATATAGAGTTGCCAATTTATCCAAGTTGTAGTTCATACGGACAGGTAGAAAGTGTGCTGACTTGGTTAGTCTGTCAACAATTACCCATATTCCGTCATGGCTCTGTTTTGATTTTGGTAGACCTACGACGAAATCCATGGAGATGTGATCCCATTTCCATTCAGGGATTTCCAGAGGTTGAAGAAGTCATCCGGGTCTTTGATGCTCAGCTTTAACTTGTTGACATACCAAGCATCGGGCGACGAATTCTGCTACGTCCTTTTTCATGGCGTTCCACCAGAAACTTTCCTTCAAATCCTTGTACATTTTTGTACTCCCAGGGTGGACTGAAAATTTTGATTTGTGCGCTTCAGACATCACTTCTTGTCTTATGTTGTTCACATTTGGCACGCACAATCTTCCTTTCATCCACGGGGTTCCATTGCTATCGATCTCAAAGTCAGTAATTTTCTTCTCTTTGACTTGTTCCTTTAACTTTATTAGGCTCAGATCTTGGTCTTGGCTTAGTTTGATGGTCTCTCGAAGACAAGGTTGAGCTGAGACCGAAGCTAAGATCATTTTTCCCTTGCCTTTCCGGCTTAATGCGTCGGCAACTTTGTTTGCCTTGCCGGGATGGTAACTAATTGTGAGATCGTAGTCCTTCAAAAGTTCGATCAATCGTCTCTGTCTCATGTTCAGTTCCTTTTGAGTAAACAAGTACTTGAGGCTTTGATGGTCCGTGAAGACTTCACACTTGGCGCCATACAGATAGTGTCTCCAAATTTTTAAGGCGAACACTACTGCGGCTAATTCGAGGTCATGTGTAGGGTAGTTTTGCTCGTGAGGCTTGAGCTGTCTTGAAGCATACGCAATTACTCTTCCTTCTTGTATGAGTACACATCCTAGTCCTTCTTTCGATGCATCACTATAAATAGTGAAACCCATGCCTTCCGTTGGTAGTACCAGTACCGGTGCAGATGAGAGCTTTTTCTTCAAAGTCTCAAAGCTTTTCTCACATTCTTCACTCCAGATGAATTTTGCGTTCTTTTGTGTGAGCCTTGTAAGAGGTACTGCTATTGACAAAAATCCTTCGACAAACTTCCGATAGTAACCAGCTAGTCCCAAGAAACTTCGGATTTCGGTCACTGTCGTTGGCCTATGCCAATCCAAAACTGCCTCTACCTTTTTAGGATCCACTGACACGCCTTCTTTTGATATAATGTGTCCTAAGAAAGATACGCTTTCTAGCCAAAATTCACATTTATTAAATTTGGCATAGAGTTCTTTCTCTCTCAATGTCTGGAGAGTGAGGCGAAGATGTTGTTCGTGTTCCTCATTGCTCGACGAATAAATGAGGATATCGTCGATGAACACCACAACAAAGTCATCCAAGAATGTCTTGAATACTCAATTCATCAAGTCCATGAATACTGCTGGCGCGTTTGTCAAACCAAATGGCATCACCGTAAATTCGTAATGCCCATACCTCGTTCTGAATGTTGTTTTCGGTATGTCATGAGCTTTTATCTTTAGTTGGTGATAGCCTGACCTTAGATCGAGCTTAGAAAAGACTTTAGCTCCTTTGAGTTGATCGAACAGGTCATCTATCCTTGGAAGAGGGTACTTGTTCTTGATTGTGATCTTATTCAGCTCTCTGTAGTCGATGCACAATCTCATGCTCCCGTCTTTCTTCTTTACAAACAACACTGGAGCTCCCCACGGGGATACACTTGGTCTGATTTGTTTCTTGTCTAAGAGATCCTGAAGTTGTTCCTTGAGTTCTTTCAATTCGGCTGGAGCCATTCGGTATGGTGCCTTTGAGACTGGTGCAGCGCCTGGCACCAAGTTGATTTCAAACTCCAATTCTCGGTTTGGAACAGGACCGGGCAATTCTTCAGGAAAGACATCCGGAAACTCTTGCACTACCGCTATGTCTTCTATCATGGGTTCATCTTCCTCTTTTACCCCGCTTATTGTTGCTAGGTATACTTCTTCACCGTTCTTCACGACTTTCCACGTTTGTGCTGCTGACAGAAGGAATTTTTGTTCCTTAGTTTTGCCGTGGTATATGATCTCTCCCTCGTCTGGAGTTCGTAGTTTAACATTCTTGTTGCGGCAGTCCACTACTCCATGGTGTTTAGATAGCCAATCCATTCCCAGTATAACATCGAAATCCACCATGTTGAGTTGAATTAGCTCAGCATTAAACCTTATTTCATTAATACTGAGATTACAATCTCGGTGTATACTATGTGCTATAAGGGTCTTATTGGCTGGTGTTGCTGCATTGTATGGTTCACTAAGTAATTCAGGTTTAAGAGCTAGTTTCTTAGCAAACCTCTTAGATATAAACGAATGTGTGTCACCACAATCAAACAATGTATAAGCAGGTAATTCGTTTAATAAAATGGTACCTGCCACGACGTCGTTTGCGTCCTCTGCCTCCCCATGTGATATGGCAAAGACACGGGCATTCGGATTATTCTCCCTTGGTTTGTTCGGAGGCCCGCCATTCCTTGCAATTGTCCCCTTTACATCAGGTTCGGGACATTCGACAATCCGGTGTCCTAACTTCCCACATCGGAAACATGCTCCTTTTCCCTTAAGGCATTCTCCCGGATGGTTGTAGCCACAGTTTGAGCATTTTGGGTACCTCTGTTGGGTTGGCCCTATCGTTGGTCCTTTTTGCTGATTGCTGGACGGATTAGGCCTCTTGAAGTTTTGACCACTAGGGGTATGCTGACTAATGGAGGGTCGCTTGCGCTTAAATTCTTCCTCGCGACGCTTTATGTCTGCTTCAGCTCGGATGGCTGCTCCCATTAGATCTCCAAAATTTGCAGTTTTGAAAATCGCAAGGGCGGATTGGATACGACTGTTCAGTCCAATCCTGAAGCGATGTAGCTTTAGAGATTCGTCTGCCATTATGCTTGGCGCATACGTTCCGAGCGAGTTGAACTTCGCGGTGTACTCTACCACTGTCATGTCTAGCGTCTGCGTCAGGTGTTCAAATTCTCGCAGTTTCTGGTTTTGTACCGCGGTTGGAAAGTACTGCTTTAGAAACGTACTTCGGAACCTTTGCCATGTGATTGGTCCCGCTTCTAACATAAGTGGTGACACATTTTCCCACCATTTTCCAGCTTGATCAACGAGAAACGATGTTGTGACTTCCACTTTAATGTTTTCAGGCACTTCAAGTAGTCGGTGGTGGTTTTCCACTTGCTTAAGTCAGTTTTGGGCCATCTCCGGGTCCGAGTTTCCATCAAAGGTTGGAACTCTGTTCTTTCACAGTGATTCATAGTGATACTTCACTCCCTGTGGATGTGGCGTTGGCTGCGGATGTGGCTGATTAGCAGTACGATTAGTTAAGCCTTGAAGTGTCGTGGCCACAATGGTGGCTATTGCTGCCAAGTCCTCACGACTCAGCCCCACCCTCGAGGGTTGTGGCGGTGTAGGTGGAGGATTCTGATTCCCATCCGTTCTCTCCTCATTAGAGTTGGGAGGAACAGCATAGTTGGGATTACGATTGCTGCGAGTAGGACGTCCGGCCATTTCCTACAATACATACAGATCTAAAATCTTTGCGCAGAGAATATAACGATAGCGGAAAGATAAAGAAGACATGATAAACGGAAATGACGATTTTATTAATCATTGAAAATGTTTATCAAAACAAACGGAAAGGAAATGCTGAACATCAAAATAATTCTTAAAAACAAAACTCCTAAACAAAGCTTTCTAGAAAACTACGGATCTATAACGTCTCCACCTAACTCCTCTACGATATCCTCCTCCATTGGTTCTTCATCTGGGTCTTCGTCCGAGTCTACCACGTCCAGGAGGTCTCGCATGTGATCATTGGCTTCCCGTAGATCACTATTGACGTTCTGGAGGTGAGTGATGATACTCCAGTATCCATTGCTTCTTACTGCCAAGCGATGGTTCGTAGCTTGGAGTGAGAGAACTCGCTCTGCCATTTGCTCCAGCTGTTGCCTTTGCACTACGCATTTCTTGGCAACAGTCCGATGGAGTTCATCTAATCGAGCAACTTCTTTGTTAGCTTCCTTACTCTGCTCGTCGGCTTGATGGTGATAGTAGCCGAGTCTATGAACATCGCCATGCAGGTGGTCTACTACCTCAAGTAGTTCAGAATTAGCTTCCTTGAGCTTTTCAACTTCTTGTTCCAGGCTAAGGATCTTGACAGTCTGGGCTCGGGTTGTCATCACCTAAACCCAAATACGGAACTAATTTAGTCAAATGAAATACTTGACAAAATAATAGAAATCAAGTATCAAAAGTAAGAGATCGAAATTTTGAATTCTTGAAATTTTTTTTTTTTTTAAAAAAAATCAAAAATTAGGGTTCATAGTTCGAAAATTAGGGTTTTGAAATTCTCCCTAATCGATGTTTGAAATCAGAAATTGACAGAGGGCTATCGATCGACTTGCGTGGAAGATCATACAAAAATTTTTAATTTCAAAAACGATCAAGATACGATCTGAAAATCGGGAAACGAGATAATTTGGGGATTAGGGTTCTTAGATTTCAAATGCGAAATTGATCTGGCAAACGGAATCCGATCGATCTGAAACTTGGACAGTAAGATCGACTGGGAGAGGCGGTTCCAATGGTATACCCGTCGACAGTTATCGTGGCGGCAGGCAGCGGCGGCTCTAAGGCAGCTAGGGTTTCGATTTTCGAATTTTCGAAATATTTTATATAATTTTTTTTTTTAAAAAAAATTCTTAGGAACAGAAAAATCGTTATTCACGTGATCAATCAGATTGAACTTCCGATTATCGTAATTATCGTGAATCGATCTTTTCCCTGCGGGATTATGGAATCTGGCTAGCTCTGATATCACTAAAATGTCACGCCCCGAGACCGAGGTCCGTAACACCGACATTGATTTCCATTACAACTAGAAAACCAATAAGCCTCGTAATATCGTAACAAACGAAAACCAATCTATTTTCCATAAATGAATAACCATTGTCTTTACATTGGAATAAAAACGTGAAAATTAAAACTTAAACATCTTAAACGAATTAAAATCGTACTTAATGATAAACTTAGAGTCTTAAGAAATACGCAGCGGACAAATCACCAACCCCAGAATTGGTGTTCTTCTTCAGCTTCAACCTCTTCTTCAGCTTTATCTGGGGATGTAGAGTAAGGGGTTGAGTGCTTTGGAAAACACTCAGCAAGTGGGGGACAATCGATATGAGATCATAATAAATACTTCATAATTTTCATAAATGAATCAAAACTTGACATAAACCGATATGAATGTATCTTGACATAATTGCTCCAACGAGCCATAACATGACATTTCATATCGTTCATAATTTTTCATATACTTAAGCACAGTGAATCATCTAATCTCCTCTTGGTACTGATATCAGTCTCTAGACTTATCCCTCCTAGAGATGAGGTCATGACATCGGCTTACCCACGAATAAAGGGTCTGGATACTCCAGAAACAACGGATAACCACCGTATAAGGTTCTTTTAGCGGTTACACCCCACCGCATCAGGGTCATGGGGAATTCCAATCCAATTAGATTTCGAGTTTAAGGTGCTTACAAAATATACTTTCATAATTTCAACATAGTCCATATCGATCGGGATTTCAAAACAAACTATATGATTTTTAGAAAACGAAACGAATGTATAACAAAAGCCCACTTACCGTGCTTTGGTATCGTGCTTGATTGATCAAAGGTATGAACACAACGGATTCTAATCTTCCAAGATAAACAGAATTGGATGTCTACTTTTCGAACCAGATTCTTCAAAAATCTCCCGAACAATTCTGGAAACTCTCGATCCAGATTCTTCAAAACCAATCAAATTCGAGACAGAACTTTGATAGCTTTTGGTTCAGAATTTTGGACAGGAACTTGCTTAGTTTGAGGGAAGAGCTTCGAATATAATGCTTAAAGGTCTCTGGAAACACATACTACAAGCCACAACTTGATCTCACTTGGTTTAGATTGCTGAAAATCGAAAGGATTGTCAACAGAATGCTAAGCAACGTTTGAACAGCTTCTGGGAACAAGTCACGACTTTGGTTGTGATTTTCGAAGGAATTTAGCTACTCGATTTGTTGGACAGAAACCGTGCGTTCTCGGCTTTTGGTGGAAGTATTATGATGGCTTATTCTTTATCTTTTGAATCCAGAATATTGAAGAGTGTTTCTGGAACAGAAGGTGCAGAGCTTCGGTTTAAAGGATGGGGGATTTCTTCTCGCTTTAGATGGCTGGAAGAAGATGGTTTTGGAATGAATAATCACCATCCCGAAGCTGGCTCTATTTATAGGCAAAAGTGGAGGCCAAGTTGAGGTGTTGGAGTAGGATTCAACTCGAGATTGTAGGGATCCGAAATCTGTAAACTCTGAGGTGGAAATCTGATTCTGTTTCGATCTTCAATGTTGTGTTTCGGATGGAGTCTTTCGAAGACTTTGGTGAGTAAAAATCTGCGCAGATTGAGAAGAGGTGGAGCTGGATTCTGGTTGATTAATTGGAGGTGTTTTAATATGGCTTGGAGTCTTTGAAATCTAGGAACAAAACCGATAGATATTGATTCCGAAGCCAAGCGAATTAATGCGCTGAAAATCGAGAATTAAAGGATGAGTTGTATAGTTTAAGGACTCCTTGATGTATTGAAACTCTAGGCTAGAGTTTAGGAAATTTCAAACTCTTTTAATCATGTTTTAGTTAACTCATAACTAAAAAACCGGGTCTTTACTCCTTTCACCCAGGTACTTGTTTATCTGTCCTCAACAATCGAAATTTGTCTTCTAGGAATGTTTGGATCATGGATTCAAGCGCATCTTCACATATGTGTTCTGAATCATCTTTATTTTCATCCTTCAATCATTGAAAGAATTCCATCGTCACTCTTCCTGATTCTACAATATCTCAGTCCGCTCCAATGGAAATATTGGCATAAATTCTCATATTTCATTACACAATACTCTCTTTGTTCCATAATTTAAATTCAACATTATCTCTGTTAGTACACTCCTTACTAATTGAAAACTTATGGTCATATTCTATCCTATCAGGAAATACACACATTGAGGACGGTTGGCACGGGTAAAAGGATAGGAGATTTATGTGTCCTCCGGACCGACACATTGCCACCCTCCACTATCTCAGCCTTTGCCAATAATATTCCTGCCCACCTTTCGCATACTAGATTGGATCATCCATCTTTCAAGACCTTAAAGCCAATAAAGTCCCTGTTGCGGTGTGATTTTTCAAGCATTCATTCCAATAAACCTTGTTACATTTGCCCCATTGCAAAACAAAAGCGTTTTACCTTTTGTTTCCCATCAAAATATGTCTTCTTTACCATTTGATTTTATACACTGTGACATTTGGGGACCATGTAACGACACTTCTTTTTCGGGTTCACATGTGGTTATTGATGTCATTTCAACCAAGAATGGACTTAGATGAATTGTTGTTTTTCCAGCGAACTAAGATGAATTATTGTTCACCAAGAGGTATCTGTCCGTAATTACCCCATTAGAAAAACATGGATAATAAAAACAGAACCAAATACCGATCATTAAAAAGGAAATTACATAAATATACAATTTTCCAAAACATCTTTCAACTAAATTTCCCAAGAAAATCTTCTTTCGACTAACATTTTTTAGAAAACTTATTTCAAATAAGTCCATATATCAAACCCTAATCAAATTAGTCCATATATCAAACCCTAATCAAATTAGTCCAATAACTATGTCTCAAATACCCCTTGATCTCCAACTTCACCCCCTCAAACTACTTTGCAATGGCGAACGCCTCACCCTCACTCTTCCGCCTTTGCAATCAAACACGCCAATGATCGAGCATTATCTTCTTTCCTCTTCTTCTTTTTCGGAGAGATTGCGAAAGGCTTACATGTGTTTCTTTTGTTCTTGCACTGTAAATCTCGTGAAAATGGGATGGTCGTGTTTGTATCTTATGTTGCCCAATATGTGAACTCATTTTTTTTAAGTTGGAAATTTATAAATATATGTAGCTGAATATAATAATCTATAATAAATAGTTCAATATCTTCAATTATCGAACCTTGTAAATTTTAATAGTCGAACAATTAATAATCTATTCAACACTAGTGAAATTATGTACTATATACCAATCTATTTTTTTCCCATGAAATTTAAAAAATTAAGTAGAAATATTGGGGAAAAAAGTAGATGAATTTAAAAGTATATGTTAAAATAAAATTGTTGGGTTTTGGAAACCCGAATAATCTTGGTTTTGATGTTAACAAAACTTGTTATTGCGTTGCTAACATATTTCATCAAGTGTGCAGTTCATATATCATATTTAAGAGCTTGATGAACTACAAAGAAGTAGCTTGAAAATATCAAGCTGGACCAAGACTGAAATCCTGGCAGAGCAGATTGTTTCGATCATATCTCATAGCTCAGATATCGAAATGGCGTGATTCCAAAGAGGTTGAACAGCCAACTCAAAATACTAAAAGTCACATTTCACAATAGATCGGCTAGTTCAAATGTTACCAAGGAGAAAAGACGCCTACAAGATCGAGCTGTACCGCGAAGAAACAGCAAGCTGTTTCAGCAAGCAACTGTCAGTCTGTTGGGCATAACTCTTGGCTCGCTTATCATAACGGAACGATTCAGTATGGGTTGGAACGCTAAGACAAATATCTACAAGTCATATTTGGAAGTCAAAGACTGAATCAGACGTTAAGATGGCCAAAAAGCTTCTGCAAGTCACGCCATGTGCTGCTGCATCCAGCAAACAGACAGCAGGAGCATCGCCTCGTATTTTGTGCATAACTCTCTCATACAAACTCGAAATCGAGCGATTCTTGATTCCGTGGAAAGCTAAGAGAAATGGCTATAACTTTCATGTAGATCACTTTGCCAGAAATCAAAGAATCAAGAGTTACAAGTAACAGATCAGAAGAGCAAATTCATCAATCTGTTTTGTATCAAGCTGATTGCCCAGATTGATCCGGACCAGACTGAGCTGCCCAAGCTGATCCGGCCAGACTGATCTATACAAGACTGATCCGGCCAGTCCGGTCTGAAATACAACGAGCCCAGAAACCAGAATATGACCGTTGCAAGCTCGGAAATGGTGCAGAACCTTTTCCAACATGCATATTCTTGTGTCTAACGTATATATCATTACTTGGGGCTATATATACATGATTTAGAAGCTCAATAGCAACTGATTGGAGATCAATCCAAGCCTTCCAAAGTAAACCCACTTGGGATTCAATTGAGAAACTTAAAAGACAAAAGCTGCTAAATGAAGAGCACTCCTCAAACCTTTGGCACCTCTTACCTTGCTGTATCAGATTCATTATGGAATCATTTGTGCCTTTGTATTTACTCTATTCATTGTATTTGTGAGCTAAAATAGAAGAGTGAATACCATTGTAACGGTTGATGATTTATCACAACCGATGAGAGGTCTTTGTATGTGAGACATTAAAGAACATACATAGTTGAGTTGCTAGGAGTTCTAGTTGGATGGGAAATTCCCAACTGGATCGGGTTTGTACAACGAGATTGTATAAATCAAAGTCTTCTAGTGGAATCCTTCCATGAGGTGGAAGAAGGGGAGACGTAGAAGGATTACACCACCTTCGAACTTCCATAAACAAATGTTTGTTTATTTATTTTACTTGCATATCTTTAAAATGTCTTTCAAATGAGTAATCGGTTTAGAGCGGGTTATGTCGAGTGTCTTCCGCTCGGTTTTGTAACCGAACTTGATATAATCTCTCGGTGCAATTATTTCAAGAACACGAGCTATTGAAGCTCAAGTTGGTTGAACTCGGGTGTAGAATGACAACCCACCCCCGGAATCGATCCTGACAAGTTGTATCAGAGCGGGTTGTTCTTGGAAAGTATTTGAACCGATTTTTGTAGCGGATATCCTTTAAAATCATTTTCAAAATTTTCTCATGAGCATGAAATATTTTCATAGCATATTTTTTCAAAATTTGGTGTATGAAAATTTTTAGCATAAAAATCAATTTCATTCCATTCATTTTGCACGAAAATAATTTTAAAATCTATTTTAAATGTTCAAATTCTCGTTCTAACTGTTCTAAACTCATTTTAAGTTTAAAATTTTTATTTTGAGATTTTATCTAACAATTTTCGAAGCATTTTTAGTTTTCTGGCAGCTTTCAGCGACTTTGGAAAAATTGGCATAACTTCTTGCTCGGATGTCCAAATGACGAACCGTTTTTTGCGTTGCAAACTAGACTCATAGAGGTTCGCAACGGTATAGGTCTTGCAGCCTAATTATTCACGAGGAGATACAGTTTATTATGTAAAGTTGGACTAAGTGTGCTGTCACCGCTAAAAGATGAAATTGACATTGTTGAGTTTTGTCAAGAAATACAAATTTGTTGCCAAGTATGCTACATGCATCATCAAAAGAGGTTATTTTTGTTCAAAAATTAATGTGCATTGCATTTTTTTTATTTGTTTTAGCCTACCCCATTTGTCCATCACTTGCTCGAATTTTCAAACATTTTAAAATTAAGGGGGAGAGTTTAATCTCAATCCTTGAGGGAGAGTAAATTTTATTTGTCTTCCTTTTTGATTCACACAAAAAGGGGGAGAAATATGTTGTTTAAAAATATGGTTTTTTCTTGTTATGCAACATTGTGCTTTAATGTTCATATTTTTATTCAAGTTCTGTGATCATCAAAAAGGGGGAGATTGTTGGGTTTTGGAAACCCGAATAATCTTGTTTTGTTGTTAACCAAACTTGTTATTGTGTTGCTAACATATTTTATCAAGTGTGCAGTTCATAGATCATATTTAAGAGCTTGATGAACTACAAAGAAGTAGCTTGAAAATATCAAGCTGGACCAAGACTGAAATCCTGACAGAGCGGATTGTTTCGATCATATCTCATAGCTCAGATATCGACAACAGATCGGCTAGTTCAAATGTTATCAAGGAGAAAAGACGCCTGCAAGATCGACCTGTACCGCGAAGAAACAGCAAGTTGTTTCAGCAAGAAACTGTCAGTCTGTTGGGCATAACTCTTAGCTCGCTTATCGGAACGGAACGATTCAGTATGGGTTGGAAAGCTAAGACAAAGATCTACAAGTCATATTTGGAAGTTGTCAGGATCGATTCCGGGGGTGGGTTGCCATTCCACACCCGAGTTCAACCAACTTGAGCTTCAATAGCTCATGTTCTTGAAATAATTGCACCGAAAGATTATATCGAGTTTGGTTACAAAACCGAGCGGAAGACACTCGACATAACCCGCTCTAAACCGATTAGTCATTTGAAAGACATTTTAAAGATATGCAAATAAATAAACAAACATTTGTTTATGGAAGTTCGAAGGTGGTGTAATCCTTCTATGTCTCCCCTTCTTCCACCTCATGGAAGGATTCCACTAGAAGACTTTGATTTATACAATCTCGTTGTACAAACCCGATCCAGTTGGGAATTCCCCATCCAACTAGAACTCCTAGCAACTCAACTATGTATGTTCTTTAATGTCTCACATACAAAGACCTCTCATCGGTTGTGATAAATCATCAACTGTTACAATGGTATTCACTCTTCTATTTTTAGCTCACAAATACAATGAATAGAGTGAATACAAAGGCACAAATGATTCCATAATGAATCTGATACAGCAAGGTAAGAGGTGCCAAAGGTTTGATGAGTGCTCTTCATTTAGCAGCTTTTGTCTTTTAAGTTCCTCAATTGAATCCCAAGTGGGTTTGCTTTGGAAGGCTTGGATTGATCTTCAATTAGCTGTTATTGAGCTTTCAAATCATGTATATATAGCCCCAAGTAATGATATATACGTTAGACACAAGAATATGCCCGTTGGAAAAGGTTCTGCACCATTCCCGAGCTTGCAACGGTCATATTCTGGTTTCTGGGCTATTTGTATTTCGGACCGGATTGGCCGGATTAGCTTGGGCAGATCAGTCTGGCCGGATCAGCATGGTAGATTAGTCTGGAAGATCAGCACGGGCATATCAGTCTGGTCCGGATCAGCACGGGCAGATCAGTCTGGTCCGGATCAGTCTGGACAATCAGCTTGATATAAAAACAGATTGATAAACTTGCTCTTCGATCTGTTGCTTGTAACTCTTGATTCTTTGATTTCTGGGCAAAGTGATCCACATGAAAGTTGTAGCCCTTTATCTTAGCTTTCCACGGAATCAAGAATCGCTCGATTGCAAGTTTGTATGAGAGAGTTATGCTCGAAATACGAGGCGATGCTCCTGCTGTCTGTTTGCTGGATGCAGCAGCACATGGCGTTACTTGCAGAAGCTTTTTGGCCATCGTAACGTCCGATTCAGTCTTTCACTTCCAAAGATGACTTGTAGATCTTTGTCTTATATTTCCAACCCATACTGAATCGTTCCGTTCCGATAAGCGTGCTAAGAGTTATGCCCACCAGACTGACAGGGACTTTGCTGTAACAGCTCGATCTTATAGGCGTCACATGGCGTGACTTGCAGAAGCTCTTTGGCCATCTTAACGTCCGATTCAGTCTTTCACTTCCAACGATGACTTGTATATCTTTGTCTTATCTTTCCAACCCATACTGAATCGTTCCGTTCCGATAAGCGAGCTGAGAGTTATGGCCACCAGACTGACAGTTGCTTGCTGAAACGGCTTGCTGTTTCTTCGCGGTTCAGCTCGATCTTGCAGGCGTCTTTTCTCCTTGATAACATTTGAACTAGCCGATCTGTTGTGAAATATGACTTTTCGTATTTTAAGTTGGCTGTTCAATCTCTTTGAAAGCACGCCATTTCGATATCCGAGCTATTAGATATGATCGAAACAATCCGCTCTGCCAGGATTTCAGTCTTGGTCCAGCTTGATATTTTCAAGCTACTTCTTTGTAATTCATCAAGCTTCTAAGTTATGATCTATGAACTGCACACTTGATGAAATATGTTAGCAACACAATAACAAGTTTTGTTAATATCAAAATTAAGATTATTCAGGTTTCCAAAACCCAACAGAAGTCAAAGACTGAATCAGACGTTAAGATGGCCAAAAAGCTTATGCAAGTCACGCCATGTGCTGCTGCATCCAGCAAACAGACAGCAGGAGCATCGCCTCGTATTTCGAGCATAACTCTCTCATACGAACTCAAAATTGAGCGATTCTTGATTCCGTGGAAAGCTAAGAGAAATGGCTACAACTTTCATGTAGATCACTTTGCCCAGAAATCAAAGAATCAAGAGCTACAAGCAACAGATCAGAAGAGCAAGTTCATCAATCTGTTTTGTATCAAGCTGATTGCCCATATTGATCCGGACCAGACGGAGCTGCCCAAGCTGATCCGGCCAGACTTATACAAGACTGATCCGGCCAATCCGGTCAAAAATACAACGAGCCCAGAAACCAGAATATGACCGTTGCAAGCTCGGGAATGGTGCAGAACCTTTTCCAACGGGCATATTCTTGTGTCTAACGTATATATCATTACTTGGGGCTATATATACATGATTTGGAAGCTCAATAACAGCTGATTGGAGATCAATCCAAACCTTCCAAAGCAAACCCACTTGGGATTCAATTGAGAAACTTAAAAGACAAAAGCTGCTAAATGAAGAACACTCCTCAAACCTTTGGTACCTCTTACCTTGATGTATCAGATTCATTATGGAATCTTTTGTACCTTTGTATTTACTCTATTCATTGTATTTGTGAGCTAAAATAGAAGAGTGAATACCATTGTAACGGTTGATGATTTATCACAACCGATGAGAGGTCTTTGTATGTGAGACATTAAAGAACATACATAGTTGAGTTGCTAGGAGTTCTAGTTGGATGGGGAATTCCCAACTGGATCGGGTTTGTACAACGGGATTGTATAAATCAAAGTCTTCTAGTGGAATCCTTCCATGAGGTGGAAGAATGAGAGACGTGGAAGGATTACACCACCTTCGAACTTCCATAAACAAATGTTTGTTTATTTATTTTACTTGCATATCTTTAAAATATCTTTCAAATGAGTAATCGGTTTAGAGCGGGTTATGTCGAGTGTCTTCCGCTCGGTTTTGTAACCGAACTCGATAAAATCTCTCGGTGCAATTATTTCAAGAACACGAGCTATTGAAGCTCAAGTTGGTTGAACTCGGGTGTGGAACGGCAACCCACACCCGGAATCGATCCTGACAAAAATAATTTGCATGCACCATCTGACTCAATCGGTGCATGTAATTACATGCATCATAGACCCATGTTGTCTTTTCACCAAAAACATTTTCGCCGATGCATGTAAATTACATGCACCGTCTGAGTTTATTGGTGCATATGAATTACATGCACCAATAGACTCATGTATTGTCTTTAGCCAAAAATATAGTCTATTGGTGCATGTAAATTACATGCATCGTCTGAATATCGGTGTATATAAAATACATGCACCTATAAAAATGTATTTGGTGATAAGAGTGGTTTGCCATTTGGATGACTAAAGAATATTGTCATATATGATCGAGAAGAGGGATAATACAACTTGAAAAAAATGGCGGCATTCATGATTAAAATGAGTTGTTTGTGCCAACAAAGATATTCATCATGTATGATACAAATACAGACTAGAGTATGTTACAGTAACTTTTAACTTATAGTATTCTATCACTTTGCACAACAAAAATAGTCTAACGATGCATATAAATTACATGCATCGATATACTCTTTAACCAAAAATATTGTCTAACAGTGTATGTAAATTACATGTACTGCTGAGTCTATCGGTGCATGTAAATTACGTGCACCGATAGACTATTTAACCAAAAACATAGTTTAACGGTGTATGTAAATTACATTCACAACTGAGTCTACCGGTGCATGTAAATTACATGCACCGATAGACTCGTGTATTTTCTTTAACCAAAACATAGTCTCTCGATGCATGTAAATTACATGCACCAGCTGGTGCATGTGATGCATGTAAATGTAATATACACGCATGTGGTGAATCCTTTGCAAGTTGGAGAGTGAATGTAACCCATTTTGAGTAGAAGAATCGTGCAAATGGAAAATATATGTACCAGAATTGTGTGTATACTACTTTGTTACACACTCTAAAAAGATATTATTTCCACCATTACGGTTAACTATAAGTTTTATTAAGGAAAAATTCTCGGGTCCAACCTTATCAGTTCAAAACCACAGCGTTGTAAATTTCTCAAAGGACACAACATCATTACAAAGTTCCATGGGGAAATGGTGGTTGATACATCCATTGATTAATCCAGTAAGAACGCAAACGACATAATTTAGACCTAGAATTTACAGTAGATGGTAGACTAAGCTGCCTCATCTTGAACGAAGAGACCTCAGACGTGCTGGCAACGGAGAAGCCAAAGTCATTGCATTCATTGGTGAATGGTATTTCAATGGTGAGACAGCAACAAACTCGAAAGAAGCTCGATTCTCTGAATCTGAATATCTTGTGTTTCTTGGAGCTTGAATGTAGGACCCTCAAATGCTCACCCATAATTAGCAGTTAAATATGCACATAATCTTAGTTATGTTGGGGGATTTATAAAATTTGGGCAGAGTTTTCCTGTAAATTGAAATGCCGGTAAATTTTTTTATAAACATTATTATATCAATAATACCTTTCCTCAACCAACAAAATTCACTTAAACAATTTTCACAATAAATCACCAAAATACAGCATCTAGCTAATATTTGTACCAAACACACATCATATCTATATATTAAATTCATTACGCATAATATCCTCAGAATAGAACGCACATATAGCAACTAAGTAAAAAAGGGGAGCTTTGCTGCATTAAAACAGGCATATACATGCATAAGGATGCTCACAAATAACCAACGAATAAATGAGTATAAATCTACTAGCATATATCGTATTCCCTCATTTACGTTACTGGTACGATACTCCCAACCACGACGCTATCCAGTGGAGTTCGGCTTACTTACTCCAAGCAACACAGTACATGTTTTACCTATTTCAATAGAAACAATTAACAGATGGTGAGCACGCCAACAATATAGCACAAATATATATATATACTAACACACAATTCATAATTCACAAGATAACAAATACAGTATCATAAAGGAAGACCTGTGTATTTCCGAAATAATAATAGATCTCTCCAATTGCTCATGTTCCTAAAATCTCACCATTGATAGTCATTCAGTTAATATCTTTATTTAAAATATAATATTCATCACCAAGAATATTCGGTAACTAGACAAGAGGTGTGTATAAATAAATACTCATTGTTTACTTTTGTAGTAATAGTAGGTTCCTCGAGCTGTTCTTGTTTTCACAATTCCACAACTACATAAAATCATCATGATAATTATAAATACATACTACTATCATAATGATCCGATGTACCCAAAATATGTCACCCCTCGTTCCTTTGTGCCTAACAACATATTAGTGACCGATATGTCTATCAATCACGATCATCCTCAATCATTTCTCATGTCAGCCATTCATAGGCAATAAACTCAACTCACAATTACTCCTATTTTCAGGTTCACCATACCATAGACATTAACTTAATTCACTTTACACATCATACTAAACATCTGTATGCATAAATATATGATTTATTAATAATATACCTGCTCGTACGTTATTACGTACCTTAAAGTCGACAACTTGACAAGTTTCCTTCGACGTCGGAATCTCTTGAAGTATCTATATCGAATATCAATTCAATATTAGCTCATTTATAATACAACTGATATCATTATATACTTTTCAACTCCAATTCAATATATTAACCAAGAACTCAATAAGAAATTAACATTGTTACTTAATCGAGCCAATCGATACTACTCTGAGCAAATATACATCTAGATTATACAATTGTCATTTAATCACCCAATCTTTCAATGAGTTGATTTTTATCATTTTAAATCAATAAAACCATACTTCGTTCTCATGTCACCATACATCTAGTTCGTACAATTTAGCCAACATTATCCACATCTAGAAGCAACATCCACTCATACTTTGAAATCATGCACTAACACAAGTAGCAAGATCTACATAAATCGAACTAGCTTTGATACTTTAGCAGTAACCCATCAACCATAAGCTACACAACAAAAATAAAAGCTAGAGCACACACATGTATATACTCCACCTATACACATTTAAATACACAAATCCTTGCATATACAGCCCATATATACATTCAAATGCACATATTCTTGCATATACAACACATATACACACTTCAATGCACATATCCATGTATATACAACCTATACACTCACCAATGTATGTTGGGATGTATACGACACATATTTCACCAATACATGCTAAAATATTCGTTACATATGCGTATATATCACAAACACATGCCTACACACACTAAAACACACACAAAAACATGTATTCTGCACATACCTACACACACTAACACACGCACAACACAGACTCACGCACACAGTAGCACACACACGCACACACCACCTCCAATTTCACACACAACTCCAACAATTGTTTAAATCCAACCAGAACACAGCCCATAAGGTAGGAATCACTTAAACAAGGCCAAAAATCCCACTAGCCAAGGGCTTAATCCAAACGCCCCTTTTCTTTCCCCAAACCATAAGAGATGAATAATGCTCCAAAATATTCAAGGAAGTCTACATAAGGTGCAATGTAATAATATACACACACAAACCTGAATAAAATTGAGCTTGAAAGGAGGAAGAAATCATTCCTTGAAGCTAGAGAGGAAGATGGTGTGAAGCCAAGGATGGAGAGAGAGCAAGACCGATACATTTAGGGGGGCGTAATGGTTATAGACTTTTATTGACTTTTAATGACTTTTATGGAGTTTAAAAGTCTAGAGGTATTCAATCCAGACTTTTATATACTCTACAAAAGTCTAATGGTATTCAAGACAGACTTTCGTAGAGTTTTAAAAAGTCAGGTGGTATTCAAACTTGAATTTTTAAAACTCCATAAAAGTCTATAGGTATCCAAAATCTCATAGACTTTTAATGACTTCTGTTGAAATCTTTAGGTACAAACTTTGATGCCCCATGTACATCCCCAAAAAGTTAAAAATTCTCCACCACTCCTAGTAAAGATTTGGAATGACTTTTAATTCCTAATTACCATCATCTCTCTTTACTCTTTGCTATTTTCATTTCCGAGACGACCACCTCCCCATTGGCTTTTCCTCCCATGTTTTCTACATGTACCATTTCTTTAATTCCTAATGTGCGGCTCTTTCTTCAATTATTATTTTTTTCACATCTTATTTTTTATCCAATATAATACTAATATTTACACAAGTATTTTGATAAAATAGCAAGTTAATGTGCTCAATTTTATATTAGATGATAGATTTTTAAAACGATTGTATGGGTCTATATCTATAGACAATTATAATAAATATTTTTCTAAAACAAAAGATATTTATAACGATATAAATTATCATGTTTAATTAAAAAAGATGTTTTAAGAATTTTTATAGTAGTCAACTATCATCAAAAAATATTTTAAGTTTATAAAATGTTATTTAATAAAAAACTTTTGTTTTATTACACAAAATTATAGATTACAACTATATAGCAACATTAACTGAATCTTCAAAGTCGTCATCTTGAAGATGCAAAAAAGTTGTACAATATTTGCCATGCAAAAGAATTGAATAGGTATTTTTCACATTTTTTACTGTTAAAAAAGTAAAATATGTTTACATTAATAGTAAATAAAATTATATGTTGAAGAAGTTATTTATGTTCAATTGTTAGTTCAAAGAAATCAATTATAAGTTATAAAATCTATAGAGTCTATAAAATTCTTTTGATAATTCCGTTTAATTCTATAAAAATTATTAGAAATCTGTCAATTTCATAAAAGTCCATCATTTAAAAAAGTCATTAAAAGTCGATAAAGTCCATAGAAATCTATTGAAAAAGTCTACGAGACTCTATACAAATCTTTTTTATAACTCTATGAAATTCTATAAAAGTCAATAGAAATCTATCAACTCCATAAAAGTCAATCATTTAAAAAAGTCATTAAAGTCAATAAAAGTAAAGATTGAATACACCCCTTTAGTGTGTGTAGGATGAGTTAGCGTGTGTTTTGTTGTCCTCCCTAACTTTAATCCACTCATTAAATCTCATTACCATCATTAATCAAATAATTTAATTAAATCAAAAACTCAAAAGAACGACCTTATTATTTATAAGAATTATTGATAAAAGTTCACCACAAGTTCACTCCCACTAGCTTAGTTCCAAATCCGGGTCCGACTACAACTCCCAATAATTTGATTTCCAAAATTAATTCAAGTTTACCCCAATTAATTTAGATAATTAAATGTAGATAATTTCGGGCATAATCCTTCAATTTAATTTACACTATAAACTCAACCCGAAATTTATTCTAACTTCGGTCCAAATACAATGCCCAATAATTTAATTCTCTAAATTATGAGATTTACCTCAATTAAGTCAATTAATTAAATATGATTAATTTCAGGCATTACATTGAAGCTATTCAAGAGAGGCAAAAATGAAGTTCACGCGATGAAGATGAAGGAGGCGCGATGAAGATACTGTAGTTTAGATATATTTTGGTCATTTGACCTGAAATAGACCTAGTTCGAATCAAAATATTTTGGTGGATTTGACCTAAATTTTTTTTACATTTTTGTACTGATCCAAAATAGTCCCATCATTCACACGATGAAGATGAAGAAGGCGCGATGAAGTTACTGTAGTTAAGATATATTTTGGTCATTTTGACCTAAAATAGACCTAGTTCAAATCAAAATATTGTGGTGGATTGGACCTAAATTATTTTTACATTTTGGTACTGATCCAACATTGTCCCATCATTCAATGTGACCGGCCCAACAAATCAAAACCATCCAAAATACAATAAATTATCAAACATAAACTTCAAGAAAAACGGTCTTCATAATTGGCCCATTTAAAAAAATTAATCAAACGCCCAGGTTTGAAATTATAGTCCTCTTCCTTGCAGCAACCACCTGTACATCCCCGTCGAACGTCACCAAAGAATCTTGTTCTAAGCAGCGGCGCTTAATCTCGTGAGAGCCGAGACCACGGGGAAGGTATGCTACTATGAGGTATAGTTCGCGACCCTTCTGTTGCTGCTCTGCAAGGTTCCTATTTTTTTAAAAAAATTAAATGCTTTCCAGATCCGACGAACACCCATGGTGTCATCGCGGCGTAGGAGAGTCTTATCGCCATCTCCTCTAAGCCTATACCTGCGGCTTTGGCTGCTAATTTGTTGCAAAGCAATTAACGTGAAAAAGCTATTTCTTTCCTGTTTGCTTTGGTTCTTTTCCGTTTTTATTTTTTCTTACTTTACGGCGAAGCAATTTATTGTTGTTGCTGGGATAATGTATTCCTTTTTATTTTTTGACGGTTCTCCTCGTCAGGTTTCGTAATTGTAAGCTTCCTCTTCTCATTTGGTTTCGTTTCCTTTTCTTTTCCTAAGGTGCAGCAGTTTTCTTGCTGCTATGATTCCTTCCCATAAAATTTTTTTGGTTAAAGATTTATCAAAAAATATACTGAAGTTAATATCCATTTCCGGCGAGATCGAGCCATAAATATCTCTGATACCACAGTTGGATAAAGTATAATAAAGGCGAATGGATCACTTTTTCAATATATCTATTGCATATATTTTTTGCTATCTAGTCAAAGTGATATTATAACTCTGAAATTTTTTTAGAAACTAAAAATTGATTGGTTTTTTTTTGGCGTCCTGCAGATGCTGTTAAATTTATTCTGATATATACCAAGGAACATTCAAATCTTGCCCAGCATGTCCTTTTTTCGCCTTTCAAGAGCAACCCGTTTATTTTCTGAAGTTAACTATCCTATTCATCAAGCCAGCTTTTTATCCAGGTATTTAACGTGCCACAAGGTGTTATATTATTTAGAACTGAGAAAGTGTTTATATTTCCCCATGTTTTGGTGATCATTTAGATGAATAATTTGCATGATTAGCTCATGTTTTGGGGATCATTTAATGAATAATGTAAACGATTAGCTCTTATTGTTATCCCTATTATCTTCTTCCAACAAGGCACCTACATGAAGCTGTTGGTTCAAGACGCAGTTCCATTGGATCTGGTAATAACAATATATGTGGTCAAAGATTTGGTTATGAATTTCGTGGTTTTATGTCAAATTGTGGATGTAAACTGAGGAGTTATAACTTGGAAAAGTTCCATTCTATTTTTGGTCGACATTATGCTACGTATGCCACCACAGAAAAGAAATCCAAGAAGATGCTAGTGTACTTGACGGGGCTGGTCTTCGTTATGCTGGGGTGTACTTATGCTGCAGTTCCACTATATAGGAGGTTTTGTCAAGCTACTGGTTATGGAGGTACTGTTCAGCGTCGAGAGGTGAATGATCTTACTTGATTTATCTTTAATGCAACCTCTTGTTTATGATTATTTGGTTGACTCCGAGAATTACGTGTTCCTTTTTTCATCTTTTTTCATCAGAGCGTTGAAGAAAAGATTGCTCGTCATGCCAAAGATGGAACCATAACGTCTAGGTGTGTCTTTTATTGCTTTAAGTTAACTGTTTTTCATTTGTGAAATGGTTGAATAGAATAGCCTTCGTTAACGAGAGGCAGCAAGTTAGGAGGGAATAGGGATGTGAAAGGTAGAAAACAGGTTGTTGCTTTTGTTATTTAATCATCAAGTAGATTCCTAAAAGATTACAAAATTGCCTAAACCACGGTGACACTCATGTTGAATTTTGGATTGATATGCATCCACTTAGAACACTACAAAAAGAGTACGAGCAATATTGAGAAGAATTTTGATTGTGGAAAAAGTGAGTTCTTTTGTCTTTCTTTCTAATTTTTGGTATATATACAAAATGTCTAGCAAGTTGCTGAATGTTTCCACATTATCTTTGGATGAACTCTAGTTCTTTTGCTTATAGGGAGATTGTTGTGCAGTTCAATGCTGATGTGGCTGATGGAATGCCCTGGAAGTTTGTTCCAACACAGAGAGAGGTGCCTATGTTATAGACATGTTTATTAATATATTCTTGGGAGACTAGCTGTTTATTTTTGCTAGTTTGAGTAGTGTTTTCAGTAGAAATTTGCTTCATTTTACATACTTTGCATCTGTATCATAAACCTTTGCGATTGGATTACAGGTAAGGGTTAGGCCAGGAGAGAGTGCCCTTGCATTTTATACTGCTGAAAATAAAAGTTCGACTCCTGTTACTGGTGTATCCACATATAATGTCACTCCGATGAAGGTAAAGTTATTTGAGGCTTGAGGTCTTTAACGGAAATTGTTGTCATTTTTCAATGCATATACATTTATTTATCTGTCGTAGTTGCTAATCTCTCAATGACCTTGTTTATCCATCTTGTTATTACCAGTTTTGGACTTAGGATTAGAAATTCTTTTCATTGAGTCTAGTAAGCTGACTTATTGTCCACGAGCTCCATCTTTTCGTTCAAGATCTGAATCATTTTTTATGCTCACACACACACACACACATCTATTGTTAGCATGTGACTTTTATTTTGTTTCAGCGCGGTAAGTTTTTATTTATGGCGATGAATCCAAATATTTAGGAATAATAATAATATGTTGAAGTATTTTTCGACTGCTCTGTCATGTCACAAAAGATATAAGCACGTGTAAACACAGTATTTCCGTAAGACGGCCTAACCTTCCCTGCGAAAGCTCCTCCTTGATTCTGAGCTTGTGGTCTTGTCATAATAAATGGTTCGATGGATTATTTTTTCAGGCTGCAATTTACTTCAATAAAATACAATGCTTCTGCTTTGAAGAACAACGTCTTCTTCCTGGAGAACAGATTGACATGCCAGTAAGTACCATATTTTTCTCTGCCCGTGTCAATTGTTTTGGCAACCGTGTTAACTAGTATCTATGGTTTCGTAGGTGTTCTTTTACATTGATCCGGAGTTTGAAACAGATCCTAAAATGGATGGAATCAACAACTTGATTCTGTCCTACACATTTTTTAAGGTTTCCGAGGAATAATTTTGAGGTCTCTTGTTTTGATCTTTGCATTTTGTGTTTATAAGAAGGATGATTTATATACCAAATGATTTGGTTACTTGCAATTGTACAATTTCTCTGGCAGTACATTCGTTGTGTTATAGATGTTGCATAAAACCTTCAGCTCATTCTATGTCTGGTGTATTTGCCAAGTATCTTCCAATTTTGTTTTCTTTCTTTTACCTTATATTAATATTTGATAATAAAGCTTATAATTAACTTCAATCACAAGCATTTCAGTTAGGTTATTTGAATCGTGACCTAACTACTTGACAGCACACTAATGTATATTCTATCATTTGATCAGTAGCCATTAACAACCCATTTCCAAAAGTTTTTTCCACGGCTTTGACAGCAATACACAATCAAATGGCACCATCTGAAATTTTTGTCGGAGTACCTTGTTGGCACAACGGAATACTAAAGAGAGCTTTGGCTCTTAATTTTATTGATTGATATTTTCATCTCTTTTGTTGATTGGATTTCAGATTACATTAGCCCTATTAACACAAATACTATCATCAATTTTCTAGGCACATTAAATCTAGACTTTGACTTCAAAATGCTTGTTCAAACTTCCTAAATGACCTTCAAAGTTCCCATGAATATTCTAGAGAATAACTCTTAAGAAAATACAAATTATTCCAACAGCCCCCTTAATTTGTAATTTTCAACTGCTGAAATTTTTGGAGTTGTTGACTTCATTCGAGACATTGATCCAAATGTTTCATTGTCACCAACTCCACTTTGTTGAGCATATATCTTTACACCTCGTCGACCTTTCTTTCTTTTGCTTGACACATCTTCATGTTTTGCCTTGTAATTTTTCTTCAAAGGAAATTTACTATTCACATTCTTCTTTTCAACAATGAGCTTTTCTTTCCTTGTTTGAACCAAAGTAGCAACAGTTTTGACTTCATAAAATGGAGGCTCACAAGAAAATAAGACAACATTGTTATTGTCATAATTCTTTTTCAATGATTGAAACTTTTGTACATGAGATTTTGAATCAACTGCTTCATTGATTGACTCGTCTTCTTTCGGACATGGTTGTGAGTCAAGGCTATGAGTGGATGATGATTCCAAAATATCACTTGAATTTTCAGATTTTGGAATATCATTTTTTTCAACCGGCATAATGAGACGAAAATTTTTATTCGTCCATTTGAATTTTCGCCATAGTCAAATTTCTTTTCTTGTCAACAATTGTGCAGACGTTCTCGTTAAAGTGAACTGAATATCCTTTTCAAAGAAGCTGCCCGACACTTAAAAAGATTTTGCGCAAGATTAGGCACATAAAAAACATCGGGGATAAGCTTTTTGATACCTTGTTTGGTGTAAACTTTGACTGTGCCTTTTCCTTGAATTTTTTGAATTGATCCATCTCCGAGTTTGATATCGGTGGAGAAATTTTTGTCAATATCCACAAAATTGCCAATGTTCACAAAATTGCCAATGTTGCTAGTCATGTGGTTACTACAACCAATATCGACAAACCATACATCATTGGATCCGTTTCTGTCTTCATGCATGTGTAGAACATCAAATTTTCAGTTTCCTCCTTCGAGATATTTGCTTGCTCTCATTGTCTTGTTTCTTTTGAAACCAGCAATCTCTTTGAGAATGATTTGGACTGCGACACCTTGTACACTTGAAACGACAATCCCTTGAATTTTGATTGGTTTTGTCGCATATGATGTAATAAGTGCCATCACTAAAATTTTGTTGTTACTCCCTTTTTTCTGGATCTTTTCTTTCCCAACTACGTTGATCATTTTGATTTCTGTTTTGCCATGAATTTTTCGAAGGTGCAACTTTTCGGATTCTTTTCATAAAATCCAACTTTGGATTGAAATGATTGCTCCAAAGGTTGGCTTGAAGATCGGTTGATTCTTTCTTCATGCGCTTGAAGATAGCTCATCAATTCGTACATTGACAAAATTGAAAGATCTTTTGATTCTTCGATTGTAGCAGTGATCAAAATTTTGTGGTAGACTCCACAATATTTTTTCTACCACTCTCTTGGCTTGGATATTGTCACCAAGGCTTTGGATATTATTTACGATCTTTGCAACTTTGGAGAATAAATTTCTGATATATTCATTGTCTTTCATCGACAGATTATCAAATCTCTCCATAATGATTGAAGCTTGTTGGAGATAACTTTATCATTCCCTCGAAATTCTTGTTGCAAAACTTCACGTGCTTCCTTTGCTTTTCTTTTGTTGAATATTCTAGGGTGGATAGATTTGATAACTCTCTGTTTCAAATACCGAAGTGCAGTAGCATCTTTCTATTGATTTGTTTATATTTCTTTTGTTGATCATCAGTCCATTCTGCTTCATTTTCATCAGGGGGTTCGGATACTCATTTTCAATGATTTCCCATAAATCTTCAGAGATGAAGAAATCCATCATTTCAGTACTCCAATAATCATAATGTTCTCCTTCGAATATTGTACTTCATTTGAAGAATATTTAAACATAGTGAGACTTGAATTTACAGCCATATTTATGTTCTGATCTTTTAGACATCAAGATAATTGAACGATTAGGAAAAGGAGGCTATGGTATTTTGTTTTCACAAAACGAAGCAGGTAGGAAACAAGTTGTATATTGGAGTTGGTTTATGTAGGCTTGATGTGGGGCCAAACAAACTTTTTTTTTACCGTGAAAATGGATGCTTAAACTTGAAGGTGTACTTGAAGAGGGATGCTTTATGTGAGCACGACACTTTTGATCGATTTTCCAGTGGCTCTGATACCGAATTTGTTGGCACATCGGGAGACTAAAGAGAGTTTTGGCTCTTAATTTTATTGATTGATATTTTCTTCTCTTTTCTTGATTGAATTTCAGATTCATTGGCCTATTAATACAAATACTATCATCAATTTTCTAAGCACGTTAAATCTAGATTTTGACTTTAAAATGCTTGTTCAAACTTCCTAAATGACTTTTAAAGTTCCCATGAATATTCTAGAGAATGACTCTCGAGAAAATACTAATTATTCCAACACCCCTGAGGTAAGATTCAAACATAAGTTTACTCAAAAAGCAACTTCATATATATATATATATATTCAAATCTTTTTTAAGCAGAGGTGACATGCATCAAGAAACTTGTTAGCCAGTGTCGTGTCCTTTCTCGTATCTCCTTATGTATAAACATATGTATGCGTTGTAGTTATTTTCAATCAGAATATACATTTTGAGAATGAAATTCAATCAGAAAGTTTGGTAAACATGGCATGAAAAAGAAAAAAAAAATGAACATGGTGGTGATGGAGCAACAGAATTGGATTAATTCACTATGAAAACATACAAATCTCCAAACTCTTTCAAATGTATATAGTGTTCATTTTAATTAAAGGCAGGTGACACATATTGTTACTCCATTAAACCTACTCATTATGGAAAATCACAATAGGAAATCTGCTCAGCAGGTGGTGAGTCTTCTACTTATCTTATAAACAATGTTTACGTAAGCTTATGATATGGATTTTTTTACTTGCAAAATCGTTTATTTTGTTTTTTACAATATATATATATATAATATATATATATATATATATATATATATATATATATATATATATA
Organism: Haberlea rhodopensis; assembly: GCA_907163345.1. Classification (NCBI taxonomy): domain Eukaryota; kingdom Viridiplantae; phylum Streptophyta; class Magnoliopsida; order Lamiales; family Gesneriaceae; genus Haberlea; species Haberlea rhodopensis. Next base: position 2,963,730 of record CAJQUN010000060.1, read on the forward strand.
TATTTCCAATTTGTAAAGCATGCTGGCTTGTATCTGAAAAGATTACCAAAAATTTCAGATAAAAGTAAGTACAAAAACAATGGAATTCAGACTCCACACTCAGCAAAGAGCAGTCCAACGATCAATTTTTAATTCTTCTGTAAGTGTGTGTTTGTATGTATATATTTTATGTACCAAACATTGCTTAAAAGTATAATCATTGAAGTAATATTTGAAGTGAGCATTATTAATATTATAGGTTGAAATCAAGCTGTGTATCATGGAGCGACAGAAGAAACAAGTAGAGAAGCTGCTAAAGGTAGATTATTATTAATCTTATGTTAATATTTATTATTTTCATCGTCTGTAAATATAGATCAAATTAAGGGGAAAAAATGTAATGTTGGAATGAGAGCAGACAATAGAAGAGGAAGAGGTTCAAATGATGAGAAAGAACATGATACCCAGAGCTCAACTCATGCCTGTTTTTGATAAACCTTTTTTACCACAAAGGTACGCCCGAGTTCTCATGTTTCACAAAGCTCAAGCAATTTATGACTTTTGACTTAAAAACTATATATAAAATATGAATATCACCAATTTATTTACATGGATTTTAAATAAAGTCTCATATAGAATATAAAAATGGGTTTAGCATCAAAGAAAGATGTATATACCCAAAGGGTAGCGGCTGCGGTTCTTAACAAAATGTAATATATCTAAATATGCCAAAATCGTATATTTCCTCAACTAAAACCATGCTCTCTGTTAATCCATTTGCAGATCAACAAGGCCTCTGACGATTCCCCGGGATCCAAGTTTTATCAAAAGTTACAGCCACAATATCTACCTATGATTAAACATCATGGTCAATCGATCTTAATTTTGAACGTGGGTTCAATTGTAGTCTCTTTTGTATCCATGAATTTTGCTGTGAGAGTATTTCACAGTGAGATAGCATGTAAAATAATATATGATTTACAAGAAATTTTACAAGGCCCAGCTAATACCTTTAGCCTTTGATAGTCGCGTCGCTCTAACGGCTAGCTGTTGGAGATAATATATCGTTAACGCCTTCTATTTTTAACGACATGATATATTTTTAGCTACTTCATTAATCGTCAATAATTATTAAAAGTATATATATTATAGGAAAATATCTCAAATAATTAGAATACCGACTAATTTTGCCACCAGCATTTGTGATGCATTAAGAACTAGATTCGCGTTAATTTTAGCCTATTAGCGGTGGCGGACAGAGAAAAAATATGTAGGAGAACAAAAATATTAACATAAAAAATGGAGAGTAAAAAAGTTTAGGGGGTAAAAATATATTTTAGAAAGTATATATAATTTTTGAGGGGTAAAATTAATTTTTAGGGTGTAATTTTAATTTTTTAGGGTAATAAAATATTTTTTTTGGGCAAAAGGAGGGTGTCATTCCTTGCTTCAATGTGGCTCCGGCCCGGCTATAGGGATCACATGTTTAAAAAATGAATTTTTATTCACTTTTTAATGGACATTATTACTATATTTTTTGATAATAAATTAAAATAATTATACATTTCGATATAATGATGAAAAAAATATTTTTTGTTAATTTTAAAAAAGGGAAATTTAGGTTTAGGTACACTTATAGATCTCCATTTTAAAAAAGTGTGCAAATAAATGCATGGTGGAAAAATATCTTCTCATTTAAGTCCACTTTTCAAATTTATGATTTTAAAAGGTTTATTTTCATACCAAAAATACCCTTTTAGGAGTAAACCCTAAAATCTAATGGAACAGTGTGAAATTTTATTTGGCTGCGCATTGGCTGCGCATTGAGTTCATGTTCGATCATTTCTCCAAGTAAAAACATCGATTATAATTTCAATCGAATCGTTTTAGCGAGGCATTTACGATTTCTGTCTGGTTTTCGTTCCTGGTAATCGATTTAGAGAAGTCACAGAAGGTATTTTATACTTTTGTGAATTTTTTTTGCTTTCGTATATGTTACGATGGATCTTGGATTTATGATTCTATTGAATGTAGAGATGAAACGCAAGTTTTGAATGTGAATCCCACATTTTCATACAGTGAGTTAAAATCTATTGCAATTGGTAAATGGTTTGATTACAACTCTGATGCAATGACTTAAAATATTCTGTACCTGGACATCCTAAATGTTGTTTGAGTAATGATGATAATATGAGAAATATGTTTATTCTGTGTAAGATTATAGATGTTCAATTGGTGACAATTGATGTTTATGATGAAAAAAATGCATATCATGGAGTTTCTTCGGGAAGTATGAATTGGCAGACTGTCGATGGTGGTGGCACTGTGCCGATTCAATGTGGTGGTGCATGCGAGACAGATGTGCTCGGAGATACTAGGCAAAATAATGATGTAAGTGAATTACGTGCACAGGGATGTAACTCATCTGCAGGATATGATTCTGACCTTCAAATGTGTAATTCTAAAGGCAAAGAGAAGTTGTTGTTGTGTTCTAGTTGGGCATCGAATATTAGTAGGGTTGGGCAACAGTTTAGTGGTGGTGTAGAAGAGTTTCGATGTGAATTAAGTAAATATTCGGTTGAGGTTGGGTTTGATTTCAACTATGTAAAAAACAATAAAGATAGGGTAATTGCCGAGTGTGCTACAAAACATGATGAGGGCTGTGGTTGGTTTGTGAATGCTAGTGTATCAAGAATAGATAGGTCTTTCTACATAAGAAAATTGCAAAACATGCACACATGTGGGCTGAGAGTGATGAAGAACAAATCAAAAAGGATGAGTTCAGTTCTGATATCTGAAATTATTGCGGAACGAGTGTTTTCAAATCCAACCTTCTCTACAATCGATGTATGTGAGTTAATGAAGAGAGATTACGGCTTGGATATAACGTACAATAAAGCATGGAGAAGTGTTGAGAAAGCTAGATCTATTGCTTTTGGAAATTATGATGAGTCGTTCCAAGAACTGAATTCATATGTTCACTCGGTGAGAACGATAAATGTTGGAAGTTTTGTAAAGCTTGAAGTTGACGACAACAACCGATTTTCCCGTTTGTTTGTTTCGTTCCGTGCTAGTATTGACGGTTTTAAATATTGTCGTCAAATGTTATTCCTTGATGGAACGTTTCTGAAATCCAGATTCAAGGGCACCCTTCTGTCTGCTACGGCTAAGGATGGGAATCAAGGTAAATTGACTGTTTTAAATTGCACCAGTTGTGGTTTACATGCACCAGTTATTATTTACATGCACCAGTTGTGATTTACATGCACCAGTTATAATAACATGCACCAGTTATGATTTACATGCACCAGTTATAATTACATGCACCAGTTATGATTTACATGCACCAGTTATGATTTTGAACCAGTTATGATTTACATGCACCAGTTATGATTTACATGCACCAGTTATCATTTACATGCACCAGTTATCATTTACATGCACCAGTTATGATTTACATGCACCAGTAATGATTTACATGCACCAGTAATGATTTACATGCACCAGTTAAGATTTACATGCACCAGTTATCATTTACATGCATCAGTTATGATTTACATGCACCAGTTATGATTTACATGCACCAGTTATCATTTACATGCACCAGTTATGATTTTGCACCAGTTATCACTTACATACACCAGTTATCATTTACATGCACCAGTTATCATTTACATGCATAGTTATGATTTACATGCACAGGTATATAATTTACATGCACCAGTTATAATTTAGATGCACCAATTACCGTTACAAAATTACATGCACCAGTTATGATTTACATGTACCATTTATGATTTACATGCACCAGTTATGATTTACATGCACCAGTTATGATTTACATGCACAGGTATATAATTTACATGCACCAGTTATAATTTAGATGCACCAATTACAGTTACATAATTACATGCACCAGTTATCATTTCCATGCACCAGTTATGATTTACATGCACCAGTGATAATTACATGCACCAGTTATAATTACATGCACCAGTTATAATTTACATGCACCAGTCATATAATTTACATGCATCAGTTATGATTTTGCACCAGTTATCACTTACATGCACCAGTTATCATTTACATGCACCAGTCATCATTTACATGCACAGTTATGATTTACATGCACAGGTATATAATTTACATGCACCAGTTATAATTTAGATGCACCAATTACCGTTACAAAATTACATGCACCAGTTATGATTTACATGTACCAGTTATGATTTACATGCACCAGTAATGATTTACATGCACCAGTAATGATTTACATGCACTAGTTATGATTTACATGCAACAATTATGATTTACATGCACCAGTTATGACTTTGCACCAGTTATGATTTACATGCACAGGTATATAATTTACATGCACCAGTTATAATTTAGATGCACCAATTACAGTTACATAATTACATGCACCAGTTATCATTTCCATGCACCAGTTATGATTTACATGCACCAGTGATAATTACATGCACCAGTTATAATTACATGCACCAGTTATAATTACATGCACCAGTTATAATTTACATGCACCAGTCATATAATTTACATGCACCAGTTATATAATTTACATGCATCAGTTATAAATTAAACGCACCGGGTATGATTACATGCACCAGTTATAATTTACATGCACCAGTTAACAGTTACATGCACCAACTATCTGTAAATAAATTTACATGCATCAGTTAAAATGCATCAGTTATAATTTACATGCACCCGTTATAATTTAAATGCACCAGCTATGATTATGATGCATCATTTATAATTACATGCATCAGATACCAATGTCATGTACCAGTTATAACTTATGGTTTTATCTCGTAGGTTTGTTCCCGTTGGCTTTTGCTATAGTTGACTCTGAGAACTATGATAATTGGCGTTGGTTTTTATCTTGTTTGACTAATATTTTAGATAACGGGGAAGATGTTGTATATATATCTGATCGTAATGTCGGTTTGATGGAGGCGCTGCCAGTTGTTTTTGGAGCTTCTCTGAAACACTTTTTTTGTTTATACCATTTAAAGTGCAACTTGCGTGACAGATTTTCTGGCAAACACTTTTCAAACAATTTTCGTGAGAGGTTATGTTTCCTGCTAGACGAATGTGCATATTCCCTGACGGTGGCAATTTTTAATGAGAAACTCACTATTTTAAAACGAGAAGGCGGACAAAATATGGAATATTTTTTGCAGGGACTTTCATTGGATAAGTGGACAAATGCATATTCTACTGGGATGAGATATGGAGAGATGTACTCAAATGCAGCGGAGTCCTTCAATTCATGGATCTTAGATGCAAGGGGTCTTCCTATTACCCATATGGTTGACTGTATTAGAGTTAAGTTGATGTGTTTGTTTTCTGATAGAAGATTACTGGCATGCAAATGGAGTGGGGTGTTGTGTGCTCGGATGGGAAAGAAATGGACATCTTATGTAAATGAAGGTCGTGCTTGGAATGTGAAGATGTCTTCGCATTGCTACTTTGAAGTGTTTTCCCGCCCTGCAGTTACTGTTCGCCTTGACAATCAAACATGTTCATGCTACAAGTGGCAGTTGGATGGATTCTCATGTCCTCATGCTATTGCTGTATTCATGAGGAATAAAGTGCAAATAGATGAAGTAGTTGACAAATATTTCCATGTTAGTACGTACAGGCTATGCTATGAAGGAGTCATTTTACCCGTTCCAAGACATACCAAAGGTAATGTTCCTTTGATGGGTATGGAAACAATGTTTTACCACCGCAAACAAAAAGCAACCAGGTCGTCCAAAGAAGAGAAGAATTCGATCTAAAGGGGAAAACATTAGACAGTTCCGTTGTAGTCGTTGTAACAAACATGGGCACAATAAAAAAACTTGTAAAGAGCCTATTTGCTGATTTTCGAAAAAAAAGAAAAAAATTACGCAAATGTAATTTTTAACAAATGATTGTGTATCAGTTATAAATGTAAATTTTTTAGTGCAGCGATTAATTTTCATGTACCAGTTATAATACACACGCACCAGGCGTATTATAAATACAATATGATTTACATGCAAAAGTTATAATTTAAGGAAATAGTTATAATTTACATTCACCAGTTATGATTTACATGCACCAGTTATGATTTACATGCACCAGTTATGATTTACATGCACCAACTATCATTTACATACACCAGTTATGATTTACATGCACCAGCTATGATTTACATGCACCAGCTATGATTTACATGCACCAGTTATGATTTACATGCACCAGTTATGATTTACATGCACCAGCTATCATTTACTGCACCAGTTATGATTTATATGCACCAGTTATGATTTACATGCACCAGTTATGATTTAAATGCACCAGTTATGATTTAAATGCACCAGTTATAATTTACATGCACCAGTTATTATTTACATGCACAGTTATAAATACATGCAAAAGTTATTATTTACATGCACCAGTTATGATTTACATGCACCAGTTTTCATTTACATGCACCAGTTATAATTTACATGCACCAGTTATGTTTTACATGTACCAGTTATATTTTAATGCACAAGTTATAACTACATGCACCAATTATAATTGACATGCACCTGTTATGATTTTTAGGCAACATCATATTTTCATGCACCAGTTATAACTAACATGCACAAGTTATGATTTACATGCACCAGTTATATTTTACATGCACCAGTTATCATTTTCATGCACGAGTTATAATTTACATGCACCAGTTATAATTTACATGCACCATTTATGATTTACATGCACCATTTATGATTTACATGCACCAGTTGTAATTACATGAAACAATTAAAATTAGATGCACCAGTTATCATTTATATGCACCAGTTATTATTTACATGCACCAGTTATATTTTACATGCAGCAGTTATCATTTTCATGCACCAGTTATCTTTTACATCCAGCAGTTATGATTTACATGCACCAGTTGTAATTACATGCAATAATTAAAATTAGATGCACCAGTTATCATTTATATGCACCAGTTATTATTTACATGCACCAGTTATAACTAACATGCACCAGTTATGATTTACATGCACCAGTTATATTTTAATGCACCAGTTATCATTTACATGCACCAGTTATAATTTACATGCACCAGTTATTATGTACATGCACCAGTTATAACTACATGCAAAAGTTATGATGTACATGCACCAGTTATAACTACATGCACCAGTTAAAATTTGATGCATCAGTTATGATTTACATGCACCAATAATAATTACATGCACCAGTTACAATTTACATGCACCAGTTACAATTTACATGCACCAGTTATAATTTACATGCACCAGTTATGATTTACACGGACCAGTCGAAATTTACAAGCACCAGTAATAATTTACATGCACCATTGAAAATTAGATGCACCAGTTTTATTTTACACATGCTAAAGATTCTGTTTATCATTTTTGTAACAATTTTGAATCATGAATAATCATCTTCGCCATCTTTACCCTGTAATCTGTATTGTAGTCCACACTACGATGCTTTGGCACCGGCTGTCCTCTCATAATCTTTTCCATGTTCATGCAAACGAAGACACCACAGTCGACGTACCCAGATTTCTGTTGTGCAGCTTCTATATATGACTCAATTTGAAATATTTTTTCACTAGGAGTATATTGTATACCCTTTGATATAGGGTCATCCTCAATCACTCTATGCATAGCTTCTTCGACATATTCTTTCTGTAAATTGGGTACGAGTTCAAATTCTTTTGTCAGCATACTTATAATAATTTAGAAAATAACTTTTAAAATGTAACGTAAATTACCAGTATTTTGGCCTTCTCGAAGTAGTGATCAGTTTCATCTTCCCTGCGTGGCCTTATTGAGTTGTAGTGTGTCCACTTCGATTCTTGCAAGTCAAATACGAGCAATGTCCAATGGTAGCCAGTAGTCACCGATGGATCCTCACGGCCACATGTGTTTATAGGAAAAATAAGGAATCTATATTCCATGGCTTGGGCAATCTTTCCATTTATTTGGTGTTTTGCTGCCTCTTCGCAATATATCTCTCGTGATCTCCTTGCAACGTAATGCTGTCAAGCAGCACGTAGAAATTTAATAAACATGATTTTTATAAGAAATTAAAATTAATAAATTGTGTTTTATTACCCAAGACAAGCAATCAAAAACGTAGTAAGTCTTCCTTTGCCCTAATTTCTCAAGCTGCCTATCAATAAGGATGCTCCAGCAGTCAACAATCTGAAAGGTGTGATCAGACATTTTGCAATGAGTTAATTGAATATCAAGAAAATAGACAAGTGAACAACTCTTTTGATAAACCATTTACATCGTTAGGAATTGAAAGTCCGTTAAGTATGGCTCCAATATATTTAACAGGTATTTGTTTTGCTGCCATATTGTCTCGCCAAATCACTCCCCTGCACACAATGATAAATTGCAACATTTATTGGTTTCATCTAGTTGAATTAATTTACTTTTTAAAAGAATAAAACAAGTCATACCATTGTCCATGATCCTTGTTGAATTTCAGTAATCAATCTTTTTCTTCTTTGGTCAACCGTTTGAAGATGACATTTCGTGGTTTGAACTTGAAAGGCTCGTCATCCTTATTGTCTTTAACGCGTGTTGCAACCTCAAAATTTTCATCATCTTGCAATGCTATTTTATCTTTACTGGCTTTTTTGGGTTGATCTTTTTCTTTTACAGTAGAGCTTTTTTGTGTTGACCTCCTAGCCCTTTTCAAGGAGGGGTACGTATGGTCACGATCTTTATGGGCCATTCGGTCCAATCTGTTCTTAATTCTTTTCACCATTGATGTATGTGCCTCGTTTAATTTCACGAGTTCTACATTTTCCTCGCTCAACATCATTGCAGCTGTTTTTGTGCTGCTCAAGTCGTTGTCAACTGCTTCCTTATCCTTTTTTAAACTTTCGATTCGAGCATGTAGCTGTGCAACGATGTTGTCGAGTTCCTCCTTTTGTTTCAGAACTTCGTTATTTCTGGCATGCAATTCTTTCAGGTCTTCTTCTTTCAGCATGATCATTGTTCTTGCTTCTTCCAGCTGTGTTCTTAATTCTGCATTGTTGAGCCACTGGACATCGTGCTCAGAAACAAATGAGTCAAATTTCACCTTCAACTCTTTTAACTCATTTTCCCTTCTCATAAGTTCCTGCTTTGTTTCTTGGAGTTGGGTGGCCAATTCCGCGGATTGAATAAAATCTGGATTTTGAGTTGAATCCAATGGTTCTTCACTTGCCATATTCACATCTTCATGAAATTCATCTCCTTCTCCATCAGTAGCAAACAAAGATTCCTCACCATAACTTTTGTCAGCAACATTAAAGAGTTGCGTCTCGATCTCGTTATGAACAAACACTTCAACCAACATATCCTCATTGGACATGTCAACATCATCATATAAATTTTCGCCACGTGAATGTTCAGAAAGATCAAGCAGTACCTCAGCTTGTTGCATCAGGGAAATATGCAACTTCTTCTTCTTCATATTCTCTTAAGTCAAATTCGGGTTCTTCATTAAGACTTACAGCTCGATGTTCTTGTCGTTCTGCAACAGATGGTTCTTTATTTTCAATATCTTGTTGCAGGAGTTCAGCTTCCTCAGTTGTCAGTTGTAAAAAGCTTTCCAATATCTGGTGCACCAGTTATATTTCAAGCACCAATTATAAATTTCATGCACAAGCTATATATCATGCAACAGTTATCTTTTATGCACCAGTTATGATTATGATGCACCAGTTATAATTGTATGCACCATTTATAATTGTATGCACCAGTTATGATTTACATGCACCAGTTATGATTTTGAACCAGTTATGATTTACATGCACCAGTTATGATTTACATGCACCAGTTATGATTTGCACCAGTTATGATTTACATGCACCAGTTATGATTTAAATGCACCAATTATGAATTACATGCACCAGTTATGATTTTAATGCACCAGTTATAATTACATGCACCAGTTATGATTTACATGCACCAGTTATCATTTACATGCATCAGTTATGATTTACATGCACCAGTTATGATTTACATGCACCAGTTATTATTTTGCACCAATTATGATTTACATGCACCAGTGATGATTTACATGCACAAGTTAACATTTACATGCACCAGTTATCACTTACATGCACCAGTTATGATTTACATGCACTAGTTATGAATTTGAACCAGTTATCACTTACAGGCACCAGTTATCATTTACATGCACCATTTATGAATTACATGCACCAGTTATCATTTACATGCACCAGTTATAATTTACATGCACCAGTTATCATTACATGCACCAGTAATGATTTACAAACACCAGTTATGATTTAAATGCACCAATTAATTTACATGCACCAGTTATGATTTTAATGCACCAGTTATGATTTACATGCAACAGTTATGATTTACATGCATAGATATATGATTTACATGCACCAGTAATGATTTACATGAACCAGATATGATTTTACACCAGTTATAATTTACATGCACCAGTAATGATTTACATGCACCAGTTATGATTTACATGCACCAGTTATGATTTAAATGCACCAATTATGAATTACATGCACCAGTTATGATTTACATGCACCAGTTATCATTTACATGCATCCGTTATGATTTACATGCACCAGTTATGATTTACATGCACCAGTTATGATTTTGCACCAATTATGATTTACATGCACCAGTGATGATTTACATGCACCAGTTATGATTTACATGCACCAGTTATCACTTACATGCACCAGTTATGATTTACATGCACCAGTTATGAATTTGAACCAGTTATCACTTACAGGCACCAGTTATCATTTACATGCACCATTTATGAATTACATGCACCAGTTATCATTTACATGCACCAGTTATAATTTACATGCACCAGTTATCATTACATGCACCAGTTATGATTTACATACACCAGTTATGATTTAAATGCACCAATTATGATTTACATGCACCAGTTATCATTACATGCACCAGTTATGATTTACATACACCAGTTATGATTTAAATGCACCAATTATGATTTACATACACCAGTTATGATTTTAATGCACCAGTTATAATTTACATGCATCAGTTATAATTTACATTTATGATTTACATGCACCAGTAATGATTTACATGCACCAGTAATGATTTACATGAACCAGTTATGATTTTGCACCAGTTATGATTTACATGCACCAGTTATGATTTACATGCACCAGTTATGATTTTGAACCAGTTATGATTTACATGCACCAGTAATGATTTACATGAACCAGTTATGATTTTGCACCAGTTATCATTTACATGCACCAATTATATAATTTACATGCACCAGTTATATAATTTACATGCACCAGTTATATAATTTAGATGCACCAACTACAATTACATAATTACATGTAACAGTTATGATTTAAATTCCCCATTATGATTTAATGCACCACTTACAATTTCACGGTTTAGATCCTTCAATTCAATTGAGCTTAGCTTTTTGTACAAATCTACGAGATTCCATTTCATGAATCTGGGGAACAAATTCGCATCCACTGGATCAATTATCTTCATTTTCTCGCATAGACAATACTATAAAAAAATGTTAGTCAATGTTATTAACAAACCAGGGATATTAATTGCAAAAAAAAATTTGTACGCAACGTACCGGTATCAACGGAACACAACCAGAATGTTTTTCATTGTTGAATTCTATCAGGCTGCTCAATAAATTGTTTAAAATGTGTTCCGACCAATTGATGGTGCATATTCTCTCCATATCATCCACAAGTGCAGCATAACCCCAATTCAGGTTTGAAGATTTTGTAGCAATGAAGAACGTTGCAAGTATGTACAAAACAACCAAACGAGCAACATCATTGACATCTGTAATATCCTGGCTTTCCACCTTAGAAATCAATATCTTGTAAATTGAGCTCTTGCTCATTCTGTAATCCCGTAATTTCTCTTTCTCAGGGAAGCATCTAGTTAGGAATGTTGTACATGGGTAGTCTACCATATGCGTGTCAATGTCCTTGTTGCCATCTCTTATTCCAAAAATTACTCGAACATCACTCGTAGTTATGGTCATTCTATGCTCCCCAAGATGGAATTCTTTAGATTCCTTGTGGAAACAATCTATTATTTACTTGATTGCCACATCCCATTGTTGTATAAAATTCATTGGTGTGTATCTTAGGAAAGTAGCAAGCAAAAACAACAAATGGCTTTGTATTATAAATGTCGAGGCGAGATTTGGAATCTCTGTCCTTAAGACAATATTGCCCCGCTACGGTGCTAACGGTTTACTTTGGCAATTTGTCTCCCAAGATACAACGACTATGATTTGTGATAGGAGCACTCCAAATCACAAATCCTTTAAACCACAAAGGTCTAAAAACGCTCAACCATAACAATCATGAAGACTCACAAAATTACTCAAATTTTGATCTTCAAATATGATGTGAATTTCCAAAATTCCATCTTCAAACGTGATGTGAATTACTCAAATTCCATCTTCAAATATGATGTGAATTACTCAAATTCCATGTCTAATTCATTCAAAGGTTGTTTCTTATATAGTATACCAAGTGGTGTCATCAAGAGACACAATTTGGAAGCATCCATCATGAAAAATTGCACCCCAACATGAATGGACACACCATTTAATTTGGAAGCATCTAATCATGAAACATTGCACCCCAACATGAATGGACACACCATTTAATTTGGAAGCATCTAATCATGAAACATTGCACCCCAACATGAATGGACACACCATTTAATTTGGAAGCATCTAATCATGAAACAATGCACCCCAACATGAATGGACACACCATTTAATTTGATTCAAATTTCCAACAATCCCCCACATGAATTAAATTAATGCATATATGTAATTGACGAACTATTATGGCATCGGGAGAGATAGCTTGTGGCTTTGAATCTTCCGTAGTAGTATTCAATCGGATTTACTTGACTTAATAGTGAACTTATAGTCTTGAACTATTTAGTCGTTGGTGTAAACCAAGACAATTGAACCCACACCATAATAATTCTAACCTTCTTATTGGTTTCTTACGGTTGTGTCCGTTTCGGCCATGGACCACGCTTGGTTTCATAAGTGCTTTTCATCTTTGAAGCGGCCACACTTCGCACTTACGTAGGTGATCTCCTAGAACAGTATCCCGCTATACTCCAACATATTCTTATATGTCTTAGGAATCATTAAAGGCCTTTTGCCTATCCTCGTACCCTTTTTGCAGGCTACACCCCTTATCATAGGAATGGGTCGGAGATTAATTCTCCAAGGTGTTTATACAATCTCATAATTTAGTTGTCCCTTTTGAACCTAGATCTTGGGATCTCCAGTCAACAAGGTTGGGCATCCACTATGAGATTTTGATTATAGGGTTTTAACCCCATTCCCCTCGATAAACTTTCCACATGATCTCTCGGTTAACCAATTTATATGCGGATTCGCGGTTTCACATAATCACTCATGATTATGCCACTAGAGATCATTTTATCATATAGCATTATCGCAACACATTTTAGTTGCATGCATAGGATTTTTCTCTAACAACTTATAAAGCAACTCGGCCGAAGAAGCTTTATATGTTTTCCATAGAGACTTTTCCACAATAATATATATTCATTTTTGATAATCACATTACCTCTTTTGCATCATTTTATCCTTTTAGGATATTTCCATCATCGAATTTTAAGCGTTGTTAACGCGTTATTTCAAAATTCGAGACCAGATCAAAATACTCAACTTTAATTCACAATTCAAAATTTTTAAGCACATAAAAATTACAAGTTCAAGATTACATTTCTTGCAAACTTGAAATTTAAACACAAAGCTTAAAATTTGAAACTCGAATTAATCCTTGAGATTTCGTTCTTCAAGTGTCTTGGAAACTTCATTCCAAACATTATTCTTGATGCACACATGTCAAAATGTTTTGTCAACATTTTTTCTTTTGTTACTTGATGATTTCTAAATTGCTTCTCCAATGAGCATATCATCAATACACAAGCATACCTATGCTTAGGTGTGTACACATTTGTCACACTCATTAATATATTTGACAACATGTCAAACTCTTCATGTCTTTTATTTGGTTTTTAGTATGACTTTACTTTGGCCTTCATTTCTAGTTTAGCCAAGTACCCCCACATTTCAAATATTGTAGGAAACTCTATTTTCCTTCAATCACAAGGTTTTCGTCCTTGCCTAAATGTGGTAAGTGATTGAATCCTAGAATTGCAACCCCCACAACTTCGGGTAGTAACGAAGTGCACTGGCGTTCAAACTTCCGTGTTTCAAGTTCTAAGCGTTATAGTCTTACAAATAAAAATTCAAGTTTTTATTTCTTGAAAATTTCGGATTTAAGCGTACTTGCTTACAAAAGTTGAAACTTGGATAATATTCTCAAACTCGGTTCACATTTTGCAATTTAAGCGCACTAACTTAGAAAACTTGAATTCAAGTTTTTTTTTAAAACTTGCAAATTCATGTTATAAGCCTACTAGCTTAGAAATTCAAAATGAACCAATTTGAGATATTGCAACGCCTAATCAAAATTTGTGGCTTCGATTTATCACTTGTGTTTTAAGCGTACAAAGCTTAGAAACTCGAATTCAAGATTTTATAGTCTTGCAGATTCAAGCTTAAGCGTCAAATTCTTAGACAACACAAGTATAATCTACTCACAATTTCCCATAGCAAAACTCATTTGCTAAATTTTATTGCAATCTCATTCTTGAAGTGTTTAAACACATCACTGGCCTCGTTTTTGCTTCATAGCAAAAAAGTCACAACAATATCATGTGCAAATATTGATAAAGTAACAAATTACTTTTCTCACATCTCTAGTTTGCACAATCTTTCCATCACAAACATCATTGTGAGTAACATTTCAGAAATTTTGTTGTCCTCTTCGATTCTCAAGCGAATCACAAGGTCTTCAAGATTCATCTATTTTCGCTTATGCTTGAGATAATTCTTGAAGTCCTTCCATGACGGAGGCAACTTTTCAATCATGGCGGCCACTTGGAATGAGTCACTTAGAATCATTCCCTCCGCATGAATTTCGTGCATGATTACTTTCAAATCTTGCACTTGTGCTATCACAGGCTTTGTATCAACCATTTTGAAATCCAGGAATCGCCCAACGATGAATTTCTTCATGCCGGCATCCTCGGATCTATACTTTTTCTCCAAGGATTGCCACAATTCCTTGGCCGTCTTCACTAGACAATACACATTGTATAATGTGTTGTCCAGTCCATTTAGAATATAATTCTTGCACAGGAAATCGCTTTGATTCCACGCATCAACCGCAACTCTCTTTTGGTTGTCGGTTTCACTCCCCATAATAGTAGGAGCATCCTCATTGAGGAACCTTGTCAACCCCAAGGTTATCAAATAAAACATCATCTTTGGTTGTCATCGCTTGAAATCGTTCACATTGAACTTTTCAGGCCTTTCACCATGATGAACGAGAGTCGTTGTTGCACTCGACGAAACCATTTGTTGCTTATATTGTCTTAAGATTGTTGTATAAAATTCATTGGTGTGTATCTTAGGAAAGTAGCAAGCAAAAACAACAAATGGCTTTGTATTATAAATGTCGAGGCGAGATTTGGAATCTCTGTCCTTAAGACAATATTGCCCCGCTACGGTGCTAACGGTTTACTTTGGCAATTTGTCTCCCAAGATACAACGACTATGATTTGTGATAGGAGCACTCCAAATCACAAATCCTTTAAACCACAAAGGTCTAAAAACGCTCAACCATAACAATCATGAAGACTCACAAAATTACTCAAATTTTGATCTTCAAATATGATGTGAATTTCCAAAATTCCATCTTCAAACGTGATGTGAATTACTCAAATTCCATCTTCAAATATGATGTGAATTACTCAAATTCCATGTCTAATTCATTCAAAGGTTGTTTCTTATATAGTATACCAAGTGGTGTCATCAAGAGACACAATTTGGAAGCATCCATCATGAAAAATTGCACCCCAACATGAATGGACACACCATTTAATTTGGAAGCATCTAATCATGAAACATTGTACCCCAACATGAATGGACACACCATTTAATTTGGAAGCATCTAATCATGAAACATTGCACCCCAACATGAATGGACACACCATTTAATTTGGAAGCATCTAATCATGAAACAATGCACCCCAACATGAATGGACACACCATTTAATTTGATTCAAATTTCCAACAATCCCCCACATGAATTAAATTAATGCATATATGTAATTGAGCGCTTTTAACGAACTATTATGGCATCGGGAGAGATAGCTTGTGGCTTTGAATCTTCCGTAGTAGTATTCAATCGGATTTACTTGACTTAATAGTGAACTTATAGTCTTGAACTATTTAGTCGTTGGTGTAAACCAAGACAATTGAACCCACACCATAATAATTCTAACCTTCGTATTGGTTTCTTACGGTTGTGTCCGTTTCGGCCATGGACCACGCTTGGTTTCATAAGTGCTTTTCATCTTTGAAGCGGCCACACTTCGCACTTACGTAGGTGATCTCCTAGAAGAGTATTCCGCTATACTCCAACATATTCTTATATGTCTTAGGAATCATTAAAGGCCTTTTGCCTATCCTCGTACCCTTTTTGCAGGCTACACCCCTTATCATAGGAATGGGTCGGAGATTAATTCTCCAAGGTATTTATACAATCTCATAATTTAGTTGTCCCTTTTGAACCTAGATCTTGGGATCTCCAGTCAACAAGGTTGGGTATCCACTATGAGATTTTGATTATAGGGTTTTAACCCCATTCCCCTCGATAAACTTTCCACATGATCTCTCGGTTAACCAATTTATATGCGGATTCGCGGTTTCACATAATCACTCATGATTATGCCACTAGAGATCATTTTATCATATAGCATTATCGCAACACATTTTAGTTGCATGCATAGGATTTTTCTCTAACAACTTATAAAGCAACTCGGCCGAAGAAGCTTTATATGTTTTCCATAGAGAATTTTCCACAATAATATATATTCATTTTTGATAATCACATTACCTCTTTTGCATCATTTTATCCTTTTAGGATATTTCCATCATCGAATTTTAAGCGTTGTTAACGCGTTATTTCAAAATTCGAGACCAGATCAAAATACTCAACTTTAATTCACAATTCAAAATTTTTAAGCACATAAAAATTACAAGTTCAAGATTACATTTCTTGCAAACTTGAAATTTAAACACAAAGCTTAAAATTTGAAACTCGAATTAATCCTTGAGATTTCGTTCTTCAAGTGTCTTGGAAACTTCATTCCAAACATTATTCTTGATGCACACATGTCAAAATGTTTTGTCAACATTTTTTCTTTTGTTACTTGATGATTTCTAAATTGCTTCTCCAATGAGCATATCATCAATACACAAGCATATCTATGCTTAGGTGTGTACACATTTGTCACACTCATTAATATATTTGACAACATGACTTGTCAAACTCTTCATGTCTTTTATTTGGTTTTTAGTATGACTTTACTTTGGCCTTCATTTCTAGTTTAGCCAAGTACCCCCACATTTCAAATATTGTAGGAAACTCTATTTTCCTTCAATCACAAGGTTTTCGTCCTTGCCTAAATGTGGTAAGTGATTGAATCCTAGAATTGCAACCCCCACAACTTCGGGTAGTAACGAAGTGCACTGGCGTTCAAACTTCCGTGTTTCAAGTTCTAAGCGTTATAGTCTTACAAATCCAAATTCAAGTTTTTATTTCTTGAAAATTTCGGATTTAAGCGTACTTGCTTACAAAAGTTGAAACTTGGATAATATTCTCAAACTCGGTTCACATTTTGCAATTTAAGCGCACTAACTTAGAAAACTTGAATTCAAGTTTTTTTTAAAACTTGCAAATTCATGTTATAAGCCTACTAGCTTAGAAATTCAAAATGAACCAATTTGAGATATTGCAACGCCTAATCAAAATTTGTGGCTTCGATTTATCACTTGTGTTTTAAGCGTACAAAGCTTAGAAACTCGAATTCAAGATTTTATAGTCTTGCAGATTCAAGCTTAAGCGTCAAATTCTTAGACAACACAAGTATAATCTACTCACAATTTCCCATAGCAAAACTCATTTGCTAAATTTTATTGCAATCTCATTCTTGAAGTGTTTAAACACATCACTGGCCTCGTTTTTGCTTCATAGCAAAAAAGTCACAACAATATCATGTGCAAATATTGATAAAGTAACAAATTACTTTTCTCACATCTCTAGTTTGCACAATCTTTCCATCACAAACATCATTGTGAGTAACATTTCAGAAATTTTGTTGTCCTCTTCGATTCTCAAGCGAATCACAAGGTCTTCAAGATTCATCTATTTTCGCTTATGCTTGAGATAATTCTTGAAGTCCTTCCATGACGGAGGCAACTTTTCAATCATGGCGGCCACTTGGAATGAGTCACTTAGAATCATTCCCTCCGCATGAATTTCGTGCATGATTACTTTCAAATCTTGCACTTGTGCTATCACAGGCTTTGTATCAACCATTTTGAAATCCAGGAATCGCCCAACGATGAATTTCTTCATGCCGGCATCCTCGGATCTATACTTTTTCTCCAAGGATTGCCACAATTCCTTGGCCGTCTTCACTAGACAATACACATTGTATAATGTGTTGTCCAGTCCATTTAGAATATAATTCTTGCACAGGAAATCGCTTTGATTCCACGCATCAACCGCAACTCTCTTTTGGTTGTCGGTTTCACTCCCCATAATAGTAGGAGCATCCTCATTGAGGAACCTTGTCAACCCCAAGGTTATCAAATAAAACATCATCTTTGGTTGTCATCGCTTGAAATCGTTCACATTGAACTTTTCAGGCCTTTCACCATGATGAACGAGAGTCGTTGTTGCACTCGACGAAACCATTTGTTGCTTATATTGTCTTAAGATTGTTGTATAAAATTCATTGGTGTGTATCTTAGGAAAGTAGCAAGCAAAAACAACAAATGGCTTTGTATTATAAATGTCGAGGCGAGATTTGGAATCTCTGTCCTTAAGACAATATTGCCCCGCTACGGTGCTAACGGTTTACTTTGGCAATTTGTCTCCCAAGATACAACGACTATGATTTGTGATAGGAGTACTCCAAATCACAAATCCTTTAAACCACAAAGGTCTAAAAACGCTCAACCATAACAATCATGAAGACTCACAAAATTACTCAAATTTTGATCTTCAAATATGATGTGAATTTCCAAAATTCCATCTTCAAACGTGATGTGAATTACTCAAATTCCATCTTCAAATATGATGTGAATTACTCAAATTCCATGTCTAATTCATTCAAAGGTTGTTTCTTATATAGTATACCAAGTGGTGTCATCAAGAGACACAATTTGGAAGCATCCATCATGAAAAATTGCACCCCAACATGAATGGACACACCATTTAATTTGGAAGCATCTAATCATGAAACATTGCACCCCAACATGAATGGACACACCATTTAATTTGGAAGCATCTAATCATGAAACATTGCACCCCAACATGAATGGACACACCATTTAATTTGGAAGCATCTAATCATGAAACAATGCACCCCAACATGAATGGACACACCATTTAATTTGATTCAAATTTCCAACAATTTCTTGCAATGATTCAATTCCACCCTGTTGGCTTGCATAGCATTAACCATATGCCAAAAGGGCGTACGCTGCAACACTTGTAAATGTTCATCTCTGAGTTCAATTTTTTTCAGATCACTCACTACTGTTTGCAGGTTTGATCTGTATAATGATGTCTTATGCGATATTTTGCTAATTTCTTCCTCTGTTGGCGAGGATTCAATTGGTGCTGTAATGAAACAAATACGAGTGACATTAAATTAAACATTTCACACAATAACAATTTAGTTCATCATTACAAGCCCTAGTTGGGGGAAAAATCCGAATCAATACAGAAATCTCATTACAAACCTGAATATTTCAAGAATATACATAACATGTTTACAGAACTCAGTAAGAAATTACAAGAATTCGAAAAACGTTATACATACCATGTTTTGTTACACGCGTGCGTCGATTCGTCTTCCTCTTCTCAGCCATTTTCTGCAAATTTTTGAGCGACTTTGGAGCCATGTCTTATCGTCTTACAGATTACGATTTTGGAATCTTAAAGGAAGTATAGTTGGATTGCGTTGGATGGAAGAGACTTTGGTATTAAAATCGAAAAGTTTTAGAAACGAATTCAAAATCGATGTAAAATGAAGTGAGAGAATTAGAATTGTGTCAGAGTGAATGTAATGTACCGGATGTTGCAAATCGGAAGAGAAGGGTTTGCCGCCTTTGGTTTAACAGTAGTAAGGGTATATATGTATTTTTGGCCCAAAGTGGACCTAAATAGTTTAATGTTTTTTTCTTAGACTAGCTTCAACAAATTTTAATCATAATGTACCGGCCTGATTTTTTCCTTTTAAAAAAACTGTGAGTTGTAAACGATAGTTCGTCCTTGGAAATGCTTTGCACAATTCGACACTGGGCTTCATTGTTTTCAACAGAAAGGCCCAGCCCAACCCTGACTTTCACATATATATATATATATATATATAGATATATATATATCGATGACCCAACCTGTTCGAAAAAAATCAAATTTCACACCTAGGGTTCCTATTTTCGCAATCGCTCTCCTGTACATTTCTTCGAGGTAAGAAAATCTTTAATATTCCTTTCTCCAAAGAATATTTTTTCGAATCGAGCATGATTTCTGGAAGGAATTAAACAGTAAGCTCTTAACTTGTTATATTAATTTTCCTTTCTCCAAAGAATATTTTTTTCGAATCGGGCATGATTTCTTGAAGGAATAAAAAACAGTAAGATCTTAAGTTATTATGTTTACACTTTTGAAGTTGTGTTGTATCGTGAAATTAATTTCTTTTGAACGTCATTCTTCTATGTGTAGTCTCGAGTACGGTAACCGGAACACAATTTATGACTTGTTATATTTGTTTTCACATTCTGATTGTAATTATGTGAGCTTTACATGGGTTTGGATTTAAACACAGATGCATTTGGTCGCGGAACTCTATTTTCACACTCCTGATATATTCGAACATTTGAAGAAGAAAATTCAATTTCGATAACTGCCGAGTTTTGTAAATTTAAACGCGCTATTGACATTCTTTGATCATATTTCTGTTATATTTATGTTTTTGGCGAAATTATAGCGTTTTAGATGTCAATAGCGACATTTTTTTGTGTTTTTCAGGTTAAGTTCTAAGACATACTTTTTTAGGTTGTCTGTTTCCTTGTTTGATCGTGGTTTACTTTTATTGAGTGTATTATTTTGTTCTGTTTCCCCAATCTGATTAAGTAGTTGAAGGTCATGTTTAAACTCTGATTTTATTGTGAATGAGCAGGCAACTGAATGATTTACGATGTCTGAGATAAAATCAGCTGGGAGACCAATTGATCTACTATTGGAAAAGGTCTTGTGCATGAATATACTTTCTTCTGATTACTTTCGAGACCTTTTGAGATTGAAAACGTATCATGAAGTCATTGATGAGATTTATACAACGGTTACACATGTGGAACCATGGATGACTGGCAACTGTCGGGGGCCTTCAACTGCATTCTGCCTTCTCTACAAATTCTTTACGATGAAACTCACTGTTAAACAAATGCATGGCCTGTTGAAGCACCCCGATTCTCCTTACATAAGAGCAGTAAGTAGATTTTTGGCATGATATAATTTTTTTCGGAATTCCATTTTTCTATAAATACTGAATTATGCAAGAGATGAACTTAACTTCTAATTGAAAACTGTCAACAGAAATCTAAATTTTTATTTAAGTCGATCTCTGGAAATGTCTGGTGCTTTGCCAAATGGTGTATACGTGGAATGGTGTCGGGGTAGATTACAGTTTCAACAAACCTGCCTCAAACCCCATTTGTTATTAAAGGAGACTGCTGAGGCAGGTTTAGAAAATTAAAGCTGATGGAAAATATTATTCGGAATGGTTGACTTATTATAGGGCCTAGAGGAATGTTTGGTATTTCCAAAGTGCCGAAGCAGTTAGCAGGTACTTTGTTTTGTGTTTTTGGAAGGTTTTAGGAAAAATAAACCTGAAAAATAGTGGAGGAATTTAGACGAATACTAAGTAATTATTTATAATTACATACTGAGATTTTTCTTTGGAAAATTCTACTCGGATTTCAAAAATAGTGCAACTTGTATCATGTGGTTGCACAAAAATATAGCTTCTGAGACCATAACTGAGGAAATTCAACTGTCATAAGGGTGTATATATGGCTCCAACTTGTAACCCTATTTTCATAATCCACTGATACCCGTCCCTGGACCCAACCTCATCACAGATGAATTACAGATATGGAGCTGCTAAATTGGCTCCATTATCATTTACTAAAGCTATGCATGTTTGCATGTTTAGATCAACACCCAAGCATGGTAAATAACGACGAAGCAATTATGTAATTTGAACATGAATTATTATGAGTTAATCAGTTTTGATATCCGAACTCATGCTTGAGATTCGAGGTTCTTTTAGCTCCAAAGTGTTCAAAGTGACTAGAATTGCCTTTTTATCATTAATCTAGTTGACGTTTGACCTGTTAATTTATGTTTCATATTACTTTTTATCTTGCATAGTTTTGCTTGAAGCTAGATTCTCAACTACTTTGTTGCTCGCTAGGCACAAATTATGCATCAACTGCACCAAATTTAGCACCATGCTTTACACTCACTTAATTTTGTTGCATCACAAAGCATTTAATGAGATGACTGAGGTACGCATTTGCTTTTGCAGGTTGGCTTTCTATATTTAAGATATGTTGCAGATACAAAGACCTTATGGAGTTGGTACGAACCATACCTAAAAGATGACGAGGTTTGAAAATGGCGTCTTTTCTCGCTTATTATTTGTTTACTCTTGTTTACATGGTTCATTGTATGTATTATTGTGATTTTGAGTTTTGAAGCCATTTTTGAGGTAATAAGTGCGCATATTTACTGTGGCATTTCCTAAAGTATAACGTGTCTGAAAAATTATAGTGATGAATTCAATTAATATAGATAATATGCGCTGTTGTGGTTGTTTACATATCTAGTCGGCACTCGTCGATATTAATATGAAATTGAGATCTAGGAGGATTGTTTGGCAAATGTAGCAGGTGTTACTACCTATGAAATGTATAAAAAAGTCTCACTTTATTAACACATTCAATTCAGGAAATTTGTCTTTCATGCTTCTGCCATGGTACTTTTATTTGATGTTGATTTTACACCTCTCAGTTAACATGATACTGAGCACAACTTACTAGTAAGTTGTTCTCTTTCTCTGTGGGTTTGTGTGGATAGAGCGTTTCTTTTATTTGGGATATTCTGTTCTTGTTTCTTATACCCTGTGGCTCAGGATGGAAGGATTTCTCAATCCCGCCGTGGTGCATCAGCGTGATTCTTGTGCAGGTGAACTGTCCTTGTGTGATAACCATGATTTAAAGAAAAGCTCGTTATTTTTGGGATACAGTGGTGAAAATTCATGTCTGTCAACAGTTTCTAGTTCTCTGTAAAGTTTTGTAAGGTGTTGCATGTGTAGGTTAAGGGGTTGGGGTGGGGGCTGACTTCAGGGATTTTGAAGAATTGACATCTTTTTTCCGGATGAAAATTTCTTTGAAACCGTCATTTGGTTGTACAGTGGCATCTTCCTATTTTATCTAGTTGAGTGTCGCCATATGATAAAGCTGATTTCTCTGCACATTCTTTATTCAACATCAGGAATTCTCTCCGGGTTCAAATGGCCAAATGACAACGATGGGCGTGTATGTGCGTGATTTGCTTCTTGGACAGGTTACGTGCAAAATATTGTGTTTGATTTTGTGACCTCAAAATTTTCTCCATCCTCTTCTAAAAACTTCCACTTCTCACTATTTGTTTCTGAATGCAGTATTACTTCGACACTCTTTTCCCCCGGATCCCTGTTCCAGTTTTGCGAACCATTGCGACAAATCTTGAAAATATGAAACTGCCCACAAAACATTGCGGAACTACTGGTGAGTCCACTCGTGGATCCGAGGAGACTGCCAGGAGGCCACCTTCTGTCAAAGCTTCCCTTTCAGTCTCTTTTGGTCAGCGTGCTCCACACCGTGCATCAACTAGGGATTCATCTCCAGTTCGCCGTACAATAACCCCATCTTATGATAGAGACACCAATGCTAGACGGTCTCCCAATCGCCATCGGAGCCAGAGCCGTGATTTGTCATATCGAGAATATTCAGACAGGGATCGGGACAGGGACAAAGATCGCGAGCTGGAGAGGGACAGGGAGAAGGATAGTTCCCGTGATCGTGACAGGGACCATGAGAAAGGTAGGGACAGAAATAGAGACCGGTACAAAGAGCGGGAAAGAGAGAGAGATAGAAGGCATGATTATGATAGAAGATCCAGAGATAGATATGGAAGGGATTATGAGAAGAGCGAACATGAAGGGAACCGTCGTGGAGAAGGTAGTTCTCACCATAGTCGGAGCCGTAGCAGAAGCAGGAGCAGAAGTCAAAGCATTCATGAAAGGAGTGGACATGATCAAAATCGTGAAAAGGCATCTGCATCTAGTAATTTAGCCAAACTTAAGGATCTATATGGTGACCTAAACAACCAAAAGGAGGATGCAGGCAAAGACAAGGGTCCTAGCCGACCTAGTGGTACTGAGGAGGTTATCAGACTCGGTGGTTCAACTTGGAGGTAATGGGCATAATTTTTTTTTAGAACCACCCGAAATTGGTTCGAGTTCGGATTATGATCCTGTCAACTGTACTTTACGGTGCTTTTCGAATTTCTTTAGTACTTTTGTATTTTGATCTATGCTGTCAAACATGAAATATTATTCGGACTTGAAGGGGGATAGCGAACAGCTGGCTGGCACGGCGATGATGTGTAATAAATGAAGGAATTCATCTGTAATATACGCTTAGTATGTTATTTTGATGAGATTGATAGCATATTCTCGAGAACATTGGCATGTAACAAGATGGTACTTGAGCTTACATACAAACCTATTTTCTGACATTCTTTTTGGGTTTTTCCTTTTCCCTAGTTTCTCCCCGGTTTTCTTTTTAAGATAAATTTTTGATTCAATTTATGAGGTAATGTGCTTTGGATGAAATGCCTAAATTAGCTGATCCCCTTCGTGTGGTTTAACTCTTATCGATTGGCGGTGAAGTTTTGGTGGACCGATGGAATTAAATATGATAATCATCTTATTTTTATTATCAAAGGATAATTATTTCAAAATTTTATGCTACTATGCTAGATTTTGCTCGTGTTCATAATGTTGTTTCATTCGTTAAAGAAATAGTACAGATTTGATGGCTAACCAAACTAGTGATTGCCTTCAAGATCAATTAACAAATAAATCAAGACATTAAATATGCTTAAATCTTAAAGAAAACGTATGTTCCAAGAATGGCGATATAAAAGATAATATAATCTCAATCAGAGAAAGTCCTATTGCCCTTAGTTTTCCTCTCACTGCAAAATGCTTGACCTAAGGTATAAAACGTGTAGGAGTACAATAAAGTCCAGTAGCTCGGCTTATCGAACCATAAATTTGTCGGACAAAAACGAGTACTGCACGGAATCCGACAGTCCCAAGCATGAGAATGAATCCATAGCAAATGCATGCCTTGTATCCGAAGAAAAACAGAAGTTTGCCTTAAGCCGGACATATCAGAATGAGTAAAAGTAAAACAAGCAGTATCCATATATAACCAGTTAAATAAAAATAGAAAACACCTCAGACAAATTAAAAATCCCAATTCACAAGTCAATTTGAACACGATGAAGGGAAAACACCAAATTAATTGCAGAAAAAATTGACCGTCCCTACTTGGTTTAAAAATAATAATACTAATTTTAAATAATAATGACAATAATTTTAAATAATAATCATAATAATTTTAAAAAAACATAATTAGTAGGGGTGCATTAGTTTTAAAAAATATACCTAATTATTAATACAATAAATAGTTTTAAAATAATACTACCAATTTTTAATATATTTATGAAATTAAAAATTATAAACTTAAAAAATGTTAAAAACAAAAAAAGTAGGGAAAAAAATAAGGAGGGGGGCCCGTCATATTTGCTGGCGACCCCTCAACAAACAGGGCCGCCACCTCCGTTGTCGTTTCGAGGTTTTTGTGCAATGATTTCAAAAACGATATATTTTTGAATTACTTTTTAAAAAAACCCTATTTCTTCTCATGTCTTTAGCAACAGCAGGAGGTTACTGGCTCTATTCTTCCCTTTGTTGCAGCCATCTACTTTGGGGCATTGTCAATTTTATTCGTCATTTCCACGGCAGCAATTTCTTCGGTTATAGCTGTTCTTACTGCTACATGTACTGATATTGATATTTTCTTTTTGTTACGAATCACGATATACGTTTTTTGAACTTTGGTTAATTATATGAACGCTGCACGAATTCGTCAACTGATTATATTTCTCCGCGTCCAACTTTTTCATTCCCAAATTTCTAGGCTTCAATATACTTCAACACCAACCAAAGAAGTATCTTAATTTATTCCTTCCCTTTGGCTTCTTCATTTCAATTCTTTATCAACTTGAGAAATGTATTGCTAAACTTGATAAAACTATGTTTAATAAGTCATAATATGTCTAATCCTAGAAATATGTAATTATATAGAAAGCTGGCACAAAATCATATGTTCAAGATCAAACCTTTTATTAGATCTCATAACTTGGTGTAGCATCATTGGCAGGCGGCAGCAGTTTTCGAACTGGTAGATAATTTTATCGTGAGTATGCAATATGTGGGCATATGATAGTTCGAGACAATCTTCCTGGCATTTACATTAATTCTCATTATTTATGGCAATTAAGGTAGACATTTGAGAATGTTTACTAAAAGTAGTAAATTATTCCCAGTTATAATTACTTGTTGTTGAGTTACCAAATTATTTGGAAAACTGAGTTGCTAATTTAATAAGACGAGGAACATCCCTTGAAAGTTTCTCAATATGAACCATTCGAAATGCGAATCTGTAACAAAAATTGAAAAAAACTTAACATATAGCACAACCTAACAATAATAAAAAATTGGTTCATATGTTAATCAACCATAGGAAGGCCACTTAACGAGTTTTTCGAAAGGGATATGCCATCTCTCTCCAAGTTCAAAAGGCTATTTAAATGTGTAGGAAACCTTCAATTTCTTGAAAGCCATTCTGAAAGCTATGTCAAAAACACAATTAATTTTCCAAGAAGCACATGCTTTTGAGAAATCAGGCTGAAACAAAAAACAATTCAAGCTAACAGTACAATACCATACCTGATCACCACAGAGGATGATATCACAACCAAGGGTTCATTGAACCTAACACTTCCTCAAATCATATTTTCACAACAAACCTCAAAACTTGCAGCAGTTGGTAGGCAGCAACTAACAAATTATGAAGAAAGAATGTTTGCTGCAGAAGAAAGAAGCAGATGTTGATAGAGAATCAAAGAAAGAAAACAAAAATCAAAACTTAAAATATTTGAAATAACCAATCCAACTCCACATACAGCAACTACCTCAATTACCAAAAGCAAGGCCAAAATTTACAAAATCAAATATCCATACTGATTGAACAAGGAGGAAGGCTCAAAATACCAAGTGCACATGAACATAAACTAAGTACATGTTTTAAAATATCCAACCAATTTCTAAGCACAAACATAAGAAGTAGATCTAGAAAATGGAAAAATCTTTTGTAACTATTAAACACACATACTCATACACATTAAAGGGAACAGTTTCGGACCAAAAAGAAGGTCTTGACATCAGTGCATCATACACTGCTTTAATCAACTCCTTGCAACTATTATACGACACTGTGGCTGCCTAAATGAAAAGTAAATACAACAATCGCAAACTGCAAGAGTAATTTTTAATTAAACCAATGTTTTCTAGATCCACAGTCTCCACTAACTCCAGCCGGCCCACTGACAGTTTCCTACAACTGTTCATAGAAAAGTAAAATGTAATACAAATTTCACAAGACAAAGTACTATCATTTGGGCAAGGTAGCAACTTAGCAACAAAGAATTTAATTGGTAATTTAATTGTTTTTAGTGCACTTACTATCTCATCGACTTCAAAATGCTAAGATAAAGGTGTATATTGTCAAGTCCCTCTTTCTGTAAAGAGACAATAATGGACACAAACGAACTTTGTTTATTTGTTTATTCCATAGAAGAAATATTTTATGATCTCCAGAAGAAGATAAAAAACCGTCCCACCCATCACATTTGAGAGAGAGAGAGCGCTACAAAGAATGCAGGGAATAAAAAATCAAGATCAATTCTCATTAATAAAAAAAATACGAATAGACAATGGAACTCTCCAAAGAGATAAGATTTTCAAAAAAGTGTAAACCCCACCTTTGAAAATGTGATTGAAAGATCATCAATGTTAGACAAGTGAACCAAACGCATCACCCTGCAAAAACAAGGAGTCGAGACGTGTCCATATATTACAGAAGCATAGTGTGAAGCCAAGGCACCGATGCACCAAACATTGAGTGCCATCGTACGGGTAGAATGGGTCATCGGAACCGCCACTCATTCATCCACCGCTCACATACGGCCGTCTCTTCGTACGAGAAAGAACATGGCGAACAATCCATGCATTTAATTGGCTCATCGGGAAAAGAAGGAAACTGTGTGGGCCTAAAAAAGGGAACAGACCCAAAAACAAAGGCCCGGAAAAAATAAATAAAAGGAAAACAAAAATTGTGAGAGGCACTATTCCCCCAACAGTAACTCTGTAGAATGTCTTCGGCTCTTGTATTACTGAGATGATAATGATTACTGATGAGATATAATATAATTAATATTGATGTTTTATAAAACCGATATTCTTTTCATGTATCTTGTATAATACACCTCATTTTTGCTCGAAATCAGTTTGGCTTGAATTCTTTTTAATGTTGTGACTGGTTGCAAAGATAGCATCAGTGTGGCTAAGTATTCCTTGGTTATGACTGGTTTTGCCGTTTCAGCTTTTTCCACAGCTGCTTGGCATCTCCGGAACCAAAATGTTTGTATGGTGAAATTTAAACAGAAAAATACATATTTTAAATTTCTTTTGGGGATTAGACCATCTTAGTTTTTAGAGTTGTATTGAATCCAAACCAATCCATAATCAAATTAGATAGAGTAAATTCTTTGTGTTGGTATATGAGGAGGTAATTACGTGGTTCACCCCAACTTAGGTTACATCCACTCAAGAATCCTCAAAAAAATTATTTCTTTATTGACAACAAAGAAGACAAGAGAATTAAGAATATAAATTATTTCACTCGGAACACTATATTTTTGAAGCTCACTTTTTCTCCACTAATCCTATTCATTCCAAGAATAAAACTCTCCTTAAGAATCTCACACACACAATCATCCTTGCACCTTTACAATTATGCTTATAAAAGAGAGGATTTGTGTTTTTCGGATGATTTTAGAATGAATAATGAGTAAGTATTTATAGGTGGAGATTAGGGAATAAAACAAAAACTAATACCTCATTGCTTACATAATCAAACCCATCAAATTTGACTAACGCAAAATATGTGCTAATTGTTTGTCAAATGTTGTGTGCTAGAATCAAAACTTGATTATCAACAATTCTCCTCCTCATGTTCATTTTGTAATTCCATCAAAACTGCAACTGCTCTATAGTATTTCAAGTTCCATTTCGGCAATGTCTTGGTCATCATATAAGATCAACTTTTATTTGTGTTACTCTTCTCGAGTTTTATCAATTTCTTCTCCAATACATCCTGTATCCAATGATAACGAACATCATTATGCTTTGATCTTGAATGCGTTGAAGGACTCTTCCTAAGATGGTGTAAGACCCCAGTGCTAATTAATTCGGATTACCGATTAAGCAAACCAGTGTGACTAAAACCTGAGTTTTTGAATTAAGGTATTCCGGAGCACAACACCTTATTTTTAATCAAGATAAAATACATCAAAATTATATAAATTGGCATCAATTTCGGCCAAGCCATGCCTAAAACACCATCTTGGACACTTGGTGGATCCTTGACTCAAAAATCATTAAAAAAATTCCACCAACCCACCTAGTGTGCATCGCCCATCACCTTTAAAATTGTTGGAGTGTTGTCTTATTTTATTTAAACATCACAATCTGATTTCCCCCCTCACCTTCTCTCCTCAAACCTCCTCCCTTCTCTGCCCCAAAGTTTCGAAACTATCTCTCCCTTTTCCTCCATCAAAGCTTGCTCCAATCTTGCATGCAAGCATATAATTGGGTAGGAATCAAGAGAAGCTTCAAGGTGTTGGGAGTGTTTGGAATCTTGGAAGGTATATCATCATCTCTATGTATTTAGCTTAGAAGTTATAGTTGTTGGGTCGATTTTTAAGTGCTTTGGTCTGAAATTAGAAGTGAAACTCATGATGTCTTAAGTTTTAGCAGGAAATGTTGTTGCATGTAGTAGGTAGTTTCGAATTTTCGACTTACATAGCATACAAATCTGACTTTGAGTCCCAAACAAATGTTATAGATAATTAAGTCTTCTTTCTGTGGTTAACATGTGAGGCAATTTGGACTTAAAATGAGTGAGATATGCTCACTTTACCAAAGAGTGCAAGTTCTGGCTCTGCATGTGCTGAAAATACACATGCAGTGTTGAATTCCGACTTTTGACAAATTTCCTTTCGCATTTGTTGTCGATCTTCAAATGAACATTGTAGATCTTTTAATTTTATTGTTTTAAAAAAAAAGAACTTAATTCTGACTCATTTTCTACTAGTTATGAATTTTATACTTTAAGTGCTCAATCTGTGTCCTTAATGTGGGCGAAAACCTCCATGCAGCGTGGTCTTTGGATTCCTGAGCATTTTTGGCTATGAATTTTGGAAAATGTCTAGAAATAAGAATTGTAGTGCTTTGAGTTGGCTGTTATTTGACACTGGAATCACCCAATTTTAATTTAAAATGGGAAAGTTATGACAATTTTACTAAAATCGCTCAAGATTGAAAACATAATTTCAAAGGCTACGTTTTTAGTGTTTAAACTACTTTTAAATGTAGAAACCAACTTGACATCATCAAATAAGAAATGAAGTCCTTCGAGGTTTTGAACTTTGGGCACTGGAATCGAGTCATTTGGACATCATATATTTTTTATGAATTTTGTAAAAAGATGGGTCAGTCTGAAATTTTTGAAGGAAAGCATTAGGAATCATCTTTAAAACTTGAGTTAGATATTGTGCCTACTTAAACACTTGGTAATAATTTTGTAGTATACATGACCATGTTTAATAATTACGGGGTTGTTTATGAGCACTCGGTAAAGTTAGTTCTGATCCGAGGTACGTAGAAATGATGTTTTATCATGACGTCTGACGAAGACGTGTAATGATATTATTATATGATTTTACATGTCATTAATTGATTTATATGATCTAATTGTCACTATATGATTCTTATGTGACTATATGACATGTTGAGATACATTGTTGTACATGATATGTGAATTACATGATATGTATTGATTTTCACATGAGATTGCATGACATAATGAGTTGCATATGTCATATGATGCATACATGATTCATGGGCATATCATATTGATCTATCCACTTCTTTGATATCCATGATGATGACTGAGTTGATTTACTCTGAGTGTCGGGGACGATGAGCACGACGATGACATGCAGTATAGGTAGCGACTGTAGTCACGCGCGTTGCTACCGGACCTAGACACGAGGGATGACGAGCATAGCACAAGATGATTCTCCTAGCGCAAAGTGTGTGTGTTGTCACCCTCTGCTCGAGCTGATATTGATTGATGATAACTTCCCTTAGACTCCGATATTGGTATCTTGAGATCTGATTCTTGATACACATTCATACATCGCATTCATACATGGTATGCATTGCATGATACTTTATCATTCTTGACATGATCTATTTATTTCTCGTATTGGGTTCTTACCCCCGTAGTGGGGGCTGTCATGTCTTTTGTTGTTCGGGCATGACATGTGTTACATTTAGACATATGTTGGATGCTCGTGAGGAAGCATCTTAGAATACCTGAGTTCAGCTTTAGTATGTCGAGCCTGGGTCCCAGTAATTTTTAGAGTATTTTTTAATTACATTTTAAATTATCGGGGTATACCCCGAGTATCTGTGTTTTAAGTATTACTGGTTGGTTATATACTTGCTTATGTGATGAGCAACATGTTGAATTGGAAAATTTGAATTACATATTTTCAGTATCATTATATATATCATCTAAAAACGAATTTTTTTTAGGACCATTTGATAAGACATTCAAAATAAATCTTCCGCTGTTTACGTAAATTAATCATTATGTGATAATTAAACACCACATTATGATCGGGCCCTCACAGATGGATTGCACACTGACTGTCACAGAACAACTTGTATTGATCTTTCTCAAAATTTATTTCCTTTAAAAACCATTTCATCCATAGCAACTTTTAACGTGCCTCAGTTGCTGTAATAAACTCTGCTTCAGTGGTTGGCAACGTTACACACTTTTGCAATTTTGACTGCCACGACACAGCTCCCCCTGCAAATGTAATTAGTTACCCAGATGTTGACTTTTGAGAATCAACATCTTCGGCTATGTCTGCATCTGTGTAGCCCACCAGCCCAAGTATGTATCCTCCAAAACACATTCTATGTTCAGAGATGCCCCGTAGATATCCTCATATCCATTTTACTACAGCCCAATGTTCCTTTCCTGGTTTCGAAAGGAATCTACTCACTACACCTACGGAGTGAGCTAAATCTCACATAGTACCTACCATCGCATACATCAGACTTCCAACTGCTGATGTATGGAACACTTTCCATATCTTTTTCCTCATCCTCCGTAGAAAGACTCTGTTGTGAATTTGACTTGAAATGATTGGCAAGAGGACATCCAATCGCTTTTGCCTGGACCATGTTGAATCTCTGAAGTACATTCTCAATATAGTTCTCATGCGACAACCAGATCTTCTTGGCATACTGTCTGGCTGGATTTGCATGACAGTAATTCTTTTTGTTGGCATCAAAGTCCTTCATTGCAAATGTCTTGCTTAGTTGCTTCTTTAGGCCTTTGATTTCAGAAGTATCTTTGCCTACAATCAACATATCATCTATATAGAGCAGAAGCACTATCTAATCATAATCAGAGGTTTTTTCTGACAAACACACAATGATCTGCAGTAGTCTTCATATATCTGTTGAGTTATTACAGATTCAAACTTCTCGTACCACTTACAACTTTGACATCTTTAATCCCTTCGCCACCATAAGTGACCCTTTGAGAATCTTGCATACTCCTTTATAGAAGGTAATGCAGAAACCTTCATCATCCAGTCTTTCAATAGAAATCAGATTGAGGCGCATGCCTGGTACGTGCCTGACATTTTTAAAGCTATCGTCGAGCCTTCAGAGTGTTTGTTAGTGATATCTTCAGAGTCCCCCAGGACTCTGGTAATGAAGCTAGCACAATCAGGGCAATAATCTCATCATCAAACTTTATGCCTATACTTGATAACTGCTGCACGACTCCTTGAATCTTGTTCAAGTGATATGCTTTCCTTCTTTGTACCGAACCTGAACTAGCTTGCGCAGGTAGAAGAGTTTGATGTTGCCACTTTTGGAGGCATAGTGTCTCCAACTTCATCCAAAGTGTACGAGCATGAGTTTCGTTACAAATGTATTATGTACGTTGTCATCGACAAATTGCCGGATGTACCCACATACCTACTCATGCTCAAAGGTCCATTCAGCATCTGATTTCTCTTATTGTTTAGTCCCAGTGAACACTGGCAGGTGCATCTTGGTAACAAATAGGAGACTTTTCATCTTGTTTAATCAAAGTTGATAATTAGAACCATTAAGGTTAATCATCTTGCTTGTACGTGCCTCCATCTTTTGTGTCTATTACCAATGAGTTAATAGCTAAATTCTGAACACAAAAGAAATTACTTCCCTGATACTGTCTATAAAGCTTTTTATGATGTGGAAGTTCAGGCTAAACTGCAACCACATAGCAAACGAGGACTTCCTATAGTATTTGAGAATCTAGCTCTGATACCAGTTGTTGGGGCATCAGGGAAATCAACATATATTTGAGGTAATTGCGCAGCATATATCACAAGCACATAACAATAATTGAACAAGATGAACACCAATATTTATAGTGGTTTACCCCAAATTAGGCTACGTCCACTCAAGAACCCTCAAGGAGTTTACTTCTTTATTTATCACAAAGAAGACAAGAGAATTGCGAATACAAAGTATTTCACCGAGAACACTCTATTTTTTAAGCTCACTTTTTCTCTACTAATCCTATTTCTTCCAAGGATTAAACCCTTCTTAAAAAACTCTCACAATCAATCCTCCTTGCACCTCTACACTTATGCTTATACAAGAAGAGTTTGTGTTTTTGGGATGATTTTGGAATGAAGAATGAGTGAGTATTTATAGGCGGAGATTAGGAAAGAAAACAAAAACTGTTACAGTATTGCTTACATAATCAAACCCATCAAAACTAACACAAAACATGTGCTAATTTGCTAATTGTTTGTCAAATGGTGTGTGCTTGAATAAAATGTAGGCTTGATTTTCAACCCTTTGGTCATCCATATTTCGATCTGTAAGATTCGCAACAGATATTTTATTCAAGCGAAAAATCGAGTTTATTGTTATTCATATTCAAGGGAACATGAGTTTTATGTTAATGATTGCTAAACTTGGAGATGATTATTTTTGGGGTTATTGGTATGGAATCCCCGTGGTTTTGAAATATGTATTTTACCATATGTTGTTTGAAACTAGACAGTT
This sequence comes from Haberlea rhodopensis, assembly GCA_907163345.1. Classification (NCBI taxonomy): domain Eukaryota; kingdom Viridiplantae; phylum Streptophyta; class Magnoliopsida; order Lamiales; family Gesneriaceae; genus Haberlea; species Haberlea rhodopensis. The sequence continues at coordinate 2,998,646 of CAJQUN010000060.1, forward strand.
TACCCCAATATGGTATGAAAATAGCTGCAAAACACCATATCCATGTATGATATGTGTTACAAGCGTCATATCTTACGTTTGTGATTTGAAATTACATGTTAAAATGTAAGTGTACCATTGAGGGGTAAATACACCAAAATAATAACATAAGGGTTAAAATACACATAAATAATAACATAGTGATTAATCTACACATAAAGATTAATATATGGGGTAATTTGCACCTAATATTTTTAAAAAATGATCGAATTTTATCATATGTCAATTTACCCCCTTGGGGTTTTGGTCAGATATAATTTATCATCCTGTGGTTTTGGATTAGGTGCAATTTAACTCCATGTACTTTGAAAATATGCATCACGTCACCCTTTGGTTTGTGAGTATGTGCAAAACAATTCCTCCTAAAGTATTTTCGTTATTACAAGCTAAAAAAATCTGTAAATTGTGGAGGGAGCTGTAAATTGTTTGCAAACTACAAAATGGTAAAATATATAATTTCAAATCACATGGAGTAAAATGGTATTAGCGGTAAATTGAAACTACCTCTTTAATTTGAAATCAAGTCTGAGAATCTTATACCATCGAAAGCTGAGTGATAATAATACTAACGAGGAATTTGGTAGCTGTCACACCAACTTTCTACCGTTTAAAGTATCTTTCCATCCTTGAAGAAAAGGGTTTTATAATAAAATATTAAAAAAAAATTATATTAACAAAATAACCTATTTTGGGTTACTTTTATAAAATAATCTATCCAATTGCGATTTCATTTGTAGTCGTCATTTCTGATGGCGTATTTAATTTTTTTTTTTGAAAAAATATGATTGAAATTTGAAGGCGTCATATGCTTCTATATAAAAAAATATTATATTGAATGCGTTATCTCTTGAATATAATTTTACATGTATATAGAAGGCGTCATCTTAGATGACACCTTCTATATAACTTTTTTTATTTATAGAAGGCGTTATTTTAGCCATTTAAGATGTCATCTTCTATATAAATCGTAGCCATCAAGTCAATTTTACTTATGAATAATGCGATTGATTTATACAAATTGTGATTCCGTAAAATTAAACCTACTATGATTAATCAAAATATGAAATTTCATATTTTGATTAATCTAAGATAGCGCCTTACATATAATTATTATTTTTTTTATATAGAAGACGTTATCTCAAATGTCATCTTCAATATAATTTTTTTATACGTAGCGTGATCTCATATTATATATTATATATATTTATATATATGTGTATGTATTAATTATGGGCTAATTAATTATCTGATAAAATATAAAGTAACAATTATGGATTAAGAACGTGTACGGTCTGAGGGCATCAGAATTGTGAATACAATTTTGTTCAAAATATAAATAAATGAAAATTAAAATGTATTTTTTAATAACAATACGGAAAATAAATTGAAAAATGAGAAGGATGTTGTTTGTAAATATGCATAAATGCACTATAACAAATAGATTAAAAAATGATTATTTTTTAAATTCACATTAATATATCTAAAAAAAAAATTATAAGTTATGAGTAACCGATGCAATATTTAACAAACACCATTCGAATTTCAAACAGCTAATTTCAAGAGATACAAGGAATAATTTTATATTAAGTATAATATATAAATAAAAACATTTTTATATTCTCACATTCGTATTCTCCATACTATTCTTATTTTTCTGAGAATATAAAAATATTAAAATATTAGCATAAATACATTTTATAAAAATTATTGTACATATAATGATACTTAAATTTAACATGTTAGGACATGTTGCAACTTAAAAGATAATTGGTATGCACCCAACCACTAAACAATTTGAAACATTAAAATTGGTATTTTATAACACATTAATTATATGTATCTTTTCCTGCATATAAATTTTTTTTATATGGAAGGCGCAATCTCAAAAACAATTTAATTGAAGGTAGACGCTATCTCAGATGGCGCCTTCAATCATATTTTTTTAAAAAAATTAAAGACGTCATCGGAGATCTCCGATGACGACTTGGGTTACTTTAAAATCGATTATTTAAAATCGATTATTTGGTTAGTGTATTTTTTTTTTCCAAAATAAGCCATGTCGTAACATGCAATGTTTCAATAAGTCTTGCTTATTTTCTTGTGGAATAAAATATAGTCGATAAATTTTAGTTTGGCATCAAATTGTAAAACCAACATGTTAGTTTTATGTAACTTTGAATGAGTTTTATTTTTATTTTTCGGTCTAATACTATGTTAGGATCGGTCCGGAGTGTTTAGGGGGGGTGAATGAACACTCCTTTAAAATAAATCCTTTTTTGATTTCTTTCGGGTTAGTGAAAGAAATCTATTTCTTAATCAACTTTTCTGCAGAACAGACCACTGAATATTTTAGTGCGGAACGGTCTGTTCTTAGACTAGTAAAACCGGCTCGATGGCTTGAAGAGTATAACGAGTGCAGAATGATAAAAGACAGAATATGTTTCTGAAAGTTCGAAGGGTGTAATCCTTCTACGTCTCCCCTTCTTCCAATTAAGGAAGGATTCCACTAGAAGACTTTGATTTATACAATCCTGTTGTACAAACCGATTCAGCTGGATTTACCTCACTACCAGACTGAAACTCCTAGTCTCTCGATCTGTTCAGACACACACTGTCTGACAGTTACAATAGATACTTTCCCCTGAAGATAGGTGATAGTGGCCTGAGGAATGTGGCCAAACTCAGTCAGTCCGGTGTTGGGAAGACCAAAGGTCTTTGACAGCGTCGACTGAGAAATGTCAAAAGATTTACCCTTGACGGAAGTGGGGATGAACGTCTTCTGAGACACAGCATTGTCGAACAACTCTCGAATCTCCGACTCGTAAACCACCGTCCCGCATTCCAGAAAGTTCCTTAATCCAGAAGATTCCAAGGATTTGAACATGGAGATCATTTCTGGATCTTCAGCCCTGTAGATTTCATTGAACTCAACAGATAGAGAGTTGTGAGTGATAATGGCCATTTGAGTATGTAAAGAAGATTGCGAAGAAATAGGAAATATCTAAAAGTTAGAAACAAATAGCAGTAATTCAAAAAAAGTGAAATGAAAGTGAGATGTTCAGCCAGCTAAATAGGAGAGAGAAGACACGTGTCTGTATCTCGATGACTGATATTTAAGTAATTCAAAATAAGCGGTCAGGATGAAAGAGAGATAAGGCGGTTAAAATTCAATCAGTCCGAGCTGTTTTAAACAATTACTTTATTAAAGACTGGTTGACCAGACAGATCATGGGATAATATCAGATTTGACATAGATTGGTCTGAAAGTTCGGATCGGTCTGTGTCTTTATGATCGTTGTATTATCGATCTGTACCAGTATACAATCTTTAAAGCAAAAAGAATACCTCTAAGATATCAAGATAAGTCTATTAAACCAAGAATTTGACGAAAATAATTAAACTTAGCCTCAGGAAGTGGTTTGGTGAAGATATCTGCTGCTTGCTGGTCTGTTGAAATATGCTCGATCCGAATTTCCTTTTTGCCAACGTGATCTCGAATAAAATGATGCCTGATATCAATATGCTTTGTTCGAGAGTGCAAAACTGGATTATACGTTATAGCAATTGCACTAGTGTTGTCACAAAATATCGGAGATTCAACAACTTGAATGCCATAGTCTTTGAGTTGATGTTGAATCCAGAGCATTTGAGCACAACAGCTTCCAGCAGCAAGATATTCTGCCTCAGCTGTAGATGTGGCAATGGATGTTTGCTTCTTGCTAAACCATGAGATCAATCTTTCACCTAGAAATTGACATGTTCCACTGGTACTTTTGCGATCAATCTTACACCCAACATAGTCAGCGTCTCAATATCCAACTAAACCGAAATTTGAATCTTTGGAGTATCAAAGACCAACGTTCTGAGATCCTTTTAAGTATTTAAGAATGCGCTTAGCAGCAATAAAGTGTGATTGCTTTGGATCTAACTGAAATCTAGCGCACATGCAAACTGAGAACATAAAATCAGGCCGGCTCGCTGTAAGATACAAGAGCGATCCGATCAGTCCTCGATACATCGTTACTTCCACTGTTGTTCCCCCTTCGTCTTTATCTAGCTTAATTGAAGGACTCGTTGGAGTTGATGCAGTTGAACAAGTCTCCATTCCGAATCTTTTGAGAAGCACTTTGGTATACTTGGTCTGATTGATAAAGATACCATTGCTGAGCTGTTTGACTTGGAGACCCAGAAAGAATGAAAGTTCTCACATCATGCTCATCTCAAACTGTCCCTGCATTAACTTAGAGAATTTCTCGTAGAGTTTGGAGTTAGTTGACCCAAAAATAATATCGTCAACATAAATTTGAACTAATAAGGTATGTTCCCCCTTAATAAATTTAAATAAAGTTTTATCCACTGAGCCGATCTGAAAATCGTGGTTTAGAAGAAATTGAGACAGAGTATCATACCATGCTCTTGGAGCTTGTTTTAGTCCATATACTGCTTTATTCAGTAGATATACATGATCTGGAAATGAGTGGTTCTGAAATCCAGGAGGTTGCTCAATGTAGACTTCCTCCTGAAGCTTACCATTAAGAAAAGCACTCTTAACGTCCATTTGATATACTTTGAAGTCTTTAAAAACAACATAAGCAAGAAATATTCGGATTGCTTCAAGTCTGGCGACTGGTGCAAAAGATTCATCGAAGTCAATTCCTTCTTCTTGTCGGAAACCTTGAGCCACCAGTCTGGCCTTGTTTCTAACCACCACTCCATCTGCGTCTAGCTTGTTTCTGAAAACCCATCTGGTTCCAATAACAGACAGACCACTTGGCCTGGGGGTTAGACTCCAGACTTGATTTTGTTCAAATTGATTAACCTCTTCTTGCATGGCTTTAATCCAGTTGTAATCAGTCAAAGCTTCATCAATCTTTTTGGGTTCCAGATTAGATATAAAAGCGGCATGAGTGAATTCATCCATCATCTGCCCTCTGGTTCTTATGGGTGCATAAGGACTTCCAATTACCAGATCAGGTGGATGCCTATTTGTCCATCGATAGCTTGATTCTGGATTATCTGGTCCAGACGGATTAATAGTATCAACATTATCAGCATCTGTTTTAACATTAGAGTTTAGAACCTCCGGATCGGCTCGATCTTGAAGAGCTTCAGTGCCTTGATCCGGTCTATCTGGTACTTCAAGTTCCGGTGGTGTGATGACCTGAGATTAGGGATGTTAATCCCGGAGTGTTAATAACCCCTAAAGTGGTTTTACGTGGCAATTGGAGTTTAATCGAGGTGTTGGGCCCTCCGGGCTCGTCTATTTGAGTAATTGGGATCGTTGGATCCCGAGGTTGAGATCGTATTCTCATTTCGGTGAAAACCTGTGAGTTGGGTTTTTAGTATGACTCGGAATCTCGGGTGCTTGGTGTGGGCACCGGTAGGGGGTTTTGAGTTAGAGAGAGAATTTTTGAAAACAGATGATTTTTAATGAATCATGATGTATTTGTGGGGATATTAGTATTTCGGGGTATTTTTGCTATAAATACCAGTTGAACCCGAGATTTTAATTATCGGAACCATTTTCCTCTTCTCCTTTCCTCTTCCCGTCCGCGCGATTTCCCGATCTACTCGACCCACGCCGCTTCCAGGCGTGCGCCCGCCGCCGTCCGGCCGCCGTTCGGCGCGTCCGACCCGTCGCAGTCATCGTCTCGACCAGGCGCTTCTTCCCGTACCATCAATTTGAGGTTTGGTCGCGATTTGAGCTCGGATTTCTGCTGGAAGCGCTAGGGTTCGAAACTGGAAATTTGTCCGAATTGGGGCTCGATTTTTGGTACGATTTTGGGGCTTTCTTTCAGGTGTTTTTGGGGCGTTTTTATGGTGTTGTTGAGTCGATGATTTCATACTTTTGGTGGTTCGAAATAATTGTTGCTTTTAGTTCGAATTTCAGCTCGATTTTTTGTGAGTTAGGGTTCGAAAATTTGGATTTTTGGCATGAGGATGATGATTCTTGTTGATATTCGATTAATTCATGTTTAAATGAATTATGATGCTTAATTGGGATTGAATTGAGATGTTATGTTCGAATTTTGCCCTAATTTGGTGAGGGTTGATTTCGATTTTGGGGGTTTTGATTATGGGTTGATGATTCATGTTAGAGATCGTTTATTACATGTTTTAAATGATTTATGATGGTTGGTTGGGTTCGAATCGTGATGCTAGGGTTCGAATTATTGAAGGTGTTCTTAGGCAAGTTTTCGATATGCCGCATTCGTTTTCCCTCCCTGCATGTACCCTGCCCCGGGTCTTTTAGATGTTTAATTGTCGTGTGTCGACAATATTTTGAGGGTTATGGATGTGCTTGAGCATGGGTTGCATGTTCGTAAATAATTGTGAATTATTTATCGTGTTAGCACATCGTTCCTCAGGGCTTGGAACTCGAGCAAGGTTTGGCTCGGACTTCGAGGATTTAAGGTACGTTTAGCGTACGAGCATAGTTTAAATGATGTTTTACAAGTATGATGCATGATCTAAAATACATGAAATGCTTTACTATGATGGTACCGGGACTTGATTACGTTATGATGATTCACATGGTGAAATGCTTAGTGCCGCTATGAAGCGAGCAAATGATGGGTGTGGTTGCTACGGAGCAAACACCGATAGTATGATGCTACTTGAAGTAAGAAATGAAAAAGATGGTATTTGATTAGATATCTAGGATATCTGTATTTTATTCCCTATTGGTAATGAATAAGAACAGAGACGTAGTTAATCAGAGAAGTGATTAACTAGTATCGGAAGTTAAGGAAATCTCATTATAATATCTAGAATTGTGATAATTGCTAGATAAAGAAAGATGTTACGAAATGTTGTTAAATTGAAACTGGCTAGGGTTAACCAATATGATGATTAACTGCATATTCAGGATTTGATGATTTATCTGTTTTGAGAACAGGATTATTACAGGGGTACACTATGATGAGGATGATACCATCCAGGAAGTATCACATATGTCCCACAATATTTACATTTTCGTAAATTATGTATTATGTCATTATGATTATGAAATTGTGGAATTGGTATGCTCACCCCGTTGGGGGCTGTCTCTGTTGGGGCAGGTGAACAGGTACATCGATGGCTTTGGAGATGAGCTCGAGCTGTTGATTGGATGTACTCCCAGGATCGTGGTACCAGGGCTTGATGGAGCACGGTATCGTATAGAGTACATATATATACACCTGAGGATTATATACATATTCATGATGCTCGCCTGTGAGCACGATTATACTTGTATATGGATTGTATATAAAGGCATGAGCCTTCCTCTCTTTCATTATATGTTGCATGCAATTGTGGTAGAATTGCTAATGATATGAGAGTCGTTAGTGTGTTATGTGGGGGTTGAAACCCACTTTTGTCGTCTTATGTGTGGTGTCTTCCCTGGCTGGGAATTTACTTTGTGTTCAGTATTCTGTTGAGTATTGTGTATTCCCTGGCCGGGAATTATATTATGTGATGTGCTTTTATTTTTGGGATAGCTCAATTTATGGGGAGACTCTGCCCAAATTTTTATAAAAACCCACAATGCAAAAGTGATGTAATGGGGATGGTATTGGGCGAACTCGATTAGTCTATATGCTGTTAGGATGATGATCTTATAACATTGAGTATTAAAGAAATTTTGTAGTTACCATTCAATGGTAAAGTATCATCTGAGCTTCCCGATTGACTTTTTATTGAAAGCATGTGCCACACATAGTGGTTAATACACTAATTAAGGGTTAAGGGCATGGGGTCCTTACATTAGTGGTATCAGAGCAGTGGTTGCTCATTGGGGCTGTTGAGGGCCTAGGAAGTTATTGATAGCACATATTTATGCATGATGGCATTAATGTTATACGATGACTAATTGTTTATGTGCTTTTATGTTATGAAAAGTGGTATTGCTAACCATTGTGGTTGCAGGAATCGTGTGGAACACGATAGGATGGCATTAATAGTGATGTCTAACACTCTATATGCTACGTGCCAAGGAATCTGATTTTGGAAGAAAATCAGGGAAAAGAAAGATATGACGTATTGTCTGAGGACAGACTGGGTAGACAACCGACAGTGGAATACTTCGGTATGGTCTCAATTATTATTGAATATACTAATGCGTTTGTTCATGTAATGTTCAAGCAAGGAAAGTACGTAAGAAGCGTACGGGCATGGGACGGTAACACCCTCCTAACTATGACTATATATTAATTGCATAAGTTTATGATGATGATGTTTATGATGATGATGCTTACGATGATATTTATGATAAGTAAGTTTATAATGATGACGTCATGATAATGATGATTTTGATAAGTAAGTTTATGATGATGTGATACGATGTTATGATGTGGTAAGATGCCACGGGGTAAGATGCCCATATGGTAAGAGGCCATACTCCTATATTATGATCATACTATGATTGCATAAGAATTTACGATGCCATGATGATGTGTATAATGAATAAAAAATGATAAGATGTTTAAGATGATGTTATGATAAGTAAGTTCACGATGAAGATGATTTTATAATTAATAAAGATGACAAGATACTTACGATGATGTTATGATAAATGAAGATGATATGACGTTTACGATGACGACTATGATAAGTAATGATGATGTTAATATGATGTTTATAGAATGATATGATGTTTATAAGGTGGTAAGATGCCATAGGGTAAGATGCCCATATGCATGAATATGAACCAGGGAAAAAGAAAAGAAGTTAATGAATAACTAGCAAGCTTACTCAACTATGATTTCGTACAATTACTGTTTTATCTCTAAGATAATGATGCTATAAGATGATGATGTTTATATGATGATAATGTATGTTTAACTATGTTACTTAGAATGGTAGAATGTCCGGTGGTCATTATGGGCAAGCGAGGAAGGTCTTGCCGCTCACATAGCTGATGAGCGATGGGGTACATCCGCTATCAAGGTGTAGCGATGGGTATCATCCGCTGATGAGCGATGGGGTACATCCGCTATCAAGGTGTAGCGACGGGTATCATCCGCTGAGCGATGGGGTACATCCGCTATCAAGGCGTAGCGATGGGTATCATCCGCTGAATAAGAGATACATCCGCTATCAAGGCGTAGCGATGGGTATCATACGATGTGTTATGTCGAGCGAGGGGGCCAATTGTGCCGCTGTCATAATGGAACCCGGACAGTCCCATTTCTAATTAACATAGTTTGTCGTGAGTATATATGTGAATATGATGTGTATGATGATGTTTATGATGAGTAAAGATGATATGATGATTATGATGATGTTTATGATGATAGGATGCCTCATTCCGCTATTTTACGATGACTCATTCTTTTATGAGGATTGACGATGATTGATGCTGCCGGATATGATGATAGCGATGCCTCATTCCGCTATTTTACGATGACTCGTTCTTATATGAGGATTGGCGATGGTTTATGCCGCCGGATATGTTAATAGCGATGCCCCATTCCGCTATTATGTGGATTTACGATGACTTATTCTTCTATGAGGATTGGCGATGATTAGTGCCACCAGATATGTTGATAGCGATGCCTCTTTCCGCTGTTATGTAGACCATGATTCAGGCTCAGGTGTATAGCGAGGTTTCATGCCACTTATTATATGACGAGGTATCATGCCGTCGATTCTATAGCTATGTACTCAGCACGGGAATATGCCGCCTTCGAGCGATGAGTGCTGATTTTGCACTATTGTCGAGCGACGGAGACAGGTATGCCGCTATCTTGTTAGCGATGAGGTATGAGATATTGCTATTCTATTAGCTTAATTATAGCTGGCATGCGTTGTTATACATGTTTTATTATGACTATTTTACTAGCATGATGATGGATGACATATGTTGATGTACATGGACCGTCACGAGTTGACTGGGTTGTTTAGATGTCATTGTTGACATGTATCGTCACTAGTTGACGATACCTTAGATGCCATGAGTGGGCATGTGTCGTCACGGGATGGCGATGACGATGGTTTAGGAGATGTCTTATTAGACATGCATCATCGTTACGATGAACAATGCGTTGAGTATACGTTTTCAGTTGTATGCCTTGGGTGCCAGTGTCGGGTACAAGGTGGTGTGTGCGTCACCGATTAACGTGGCCCTTATACCGAGCGGGTTGCTCGAGGAATGGATGGACGCTCTGTACATGTGATTGTACCGCAGAAATTGTTTGAGGGATCATATCACGAGTGGTGATACCGTTGGAATGGCTTTTTGGCCATGTAATTTGACGACAGGAGTGATCGTGGAGGAATTGCTCGCTTTCTATTGATATGACGTATGGTAGACATGACCACACCACCCATGAGGGTGTAGGATGGGTCCTAAGGGAGTAGGATCAGGTTATGTTAAGTACATGGGGACATTGGAGTGTCCAGGGTATATCAGCATTGGAGGAATGTTGGGTAAAGACCCACTACTCTATTGATTTTTCTTCCCATGGTATGGTATGCCGTGCGGAAACGTCCATCTGATTGGTAGGTTTGAGGTGAACCTAGTGAGGCAGCGACTAGTTTGTCTGCCGCGTGTGTGCAGCACCATGATGGGCTTGCTAGAGCCGTTATACTGCTCATTGGAACCAAGTTTGGCAAATCATAAGGTGATACGAGGTGGATTGTGGTGGACTCTGGTAGTCACCACGTCATTTGAAGTTGAAGTTGAGTATGCCTCACTGAACGTATATATGTTTATGTTTAAATCTTGGTGAGACTTGTCTGGGACAGCTCATGATGTTGAAGTACCAACAAGAGAGTCATCAAGTCGTCGTTGTTTTGGCCTGGGAATCCATGTATTTGGGATGCATTGGGTTTATTGCACGTCCTTTCAAATTCGAAACTCTGAGGAGTCTCGATTGCTTATTTATGATCAGGATGTGATTCTTAGGATATCCGGAGGTGGACATCTTGCGAGATGTCTTTTGTGTGAATCTGTGGCCGTGAGTTGCCCAAATTGAGTTGCAATGATGCGACTGCTCATTTGAAAGAGGAGGTTTGAAAGTGGAAACCAGGTTTGGTATGTGTACACCGTGGTATGCTAATGTTTCCCTCGTAACGATGTATGTTAGACATTGTGAGTCATGATAGAGATGTCTTTGAATGATATCTACGATGGAATCGGAAGCAATTCGAATCCTTGCAGTTTCAGTTGACTAACTGCTTTTGGACCGTTAGCGTTGAGTTGTACTGACGCTCTTCGACGTTATGATGGATTTGGAAGTCTATTCCACTCCAGAGTTTGACACGAAGTCACGTTCTCAAGGTTGAGGTGTCATTCATGATGCGTTCTTACTAGTGGTATTAGAACGAAGGATGACTGTCCGATCTACAGTCGTAAATATCGGTTGTTTTGCAGTCATGAGGGACTGACCTTTGGGATGACCCACATCGAGGTACGTTTTGCCTCTTGAGTGATATGTTGGTTTTGTTATGTCGCTCTGTTTCAGAGTTTGAAGTGAGGTAAGTATTCTCGAGGTTTTTAAGACGATTTTGTTATGGTCAAGAATCGAGGTTCTGGCTTCATGTTGTTGTGTAGCCTGGGTGTTATGTGATACACCGGTGCTAATTTCGAGGACGAAATTCTTTTAGTGGGGGATATTGTGATGACCTGAGATTAGGGATGTTAATCCCGGAGTGTTAATAACCCCTAAAGTGGTTTTACGTGGCAATTGGAGTTTAATCGAGGTGTTGGGCCCTCCGGGCTCGTCTATTTGAGTAATTGGGATCGTTGGATCCCGAGGTTGAGATCGTATTCTCATTTCGGTGAAAACCTGTGAGTTGGGTTTTTAGTATGACTCGGAATCTCGGGTGCTTGGTGTGGGCACCGGTAGGGGGTTTTTGAGTTAGAGAGAGAATTTTTGAAAACAGATGATTTTTAATGAATCATGATGTATTTGTGGGGATATTAGTATTTCGGGGTATTTTTGCTATAAATACCAGTTGAACCCGAGATTTTAATTATCGGAACCATTTTCCTCTTCTCCTTTCCTCTTCCCGTCCGCGCGATTTCCCGATCTGCTCGACCCACGCCGCTTCCAGGCGTGCGCCCGCCGCCGTCCGGCCGCCGTTCGGCGCGTCCGACCCGTCGCAGTCATCGTCTCGACCAGGCGCTTCTTCCCGTACCATCAATTTGAGGTTTGGTCGCGATTTGAGCTCGGATTTCTGCTGGAAGCGCTAGGGTTCGAAACTGGAAATTTGTCCGAATTGGGGCTCGATTTTTGGTACGATTTTGGGGCTTTCTTTCAGGTGTTTTTGGGGCGTTTTTATGGTGTTGTTGAGTCGATGATTTCATACTTTTGGTGGTTCGAAATAATTGTTGCTTTTAGTTCGACGTTCAGCTCGATTTTTTGTGAGTTAGGGTTCGAAAATTTGGATTTTTGGCATGAGGATGATGATTCTTGTTGATATTCGATTAATTCATGTTTAAATGAATTATGATGCTTAATTGGGATTGAATTGAGATGTTATGTTCGAATTTTGCCCTAATTTGGTGAGGGTTGATTTCGATTTTGGGGGTTTTGATTATGGGTTGATGATTCATGTTAGAGATCGTTTATTACATGTTTTAAATGATTTATGATGGTTGGTTGGGTTCGAATCGTGATGCTAGGGTTCGAATTATTGAAGGTGTTCTTAGGCAAGTTTTCGATATGCCGCATTCGTTTTCCCTCCCTGCATGTACCCTGCCCCGGGTCTTTTAGATGTTTAATTGTCGTGTGTCGACAATATTTTGAGGGTTATGGATGTGCTTGAGCATGGGTTGCATGTTCGTACGAGCATAGTTTAAATGATGTTTTACAAGTATGATGCATGATCTAAAATACATGAAATGCTTTACTATGATGGTACCGGGACTTGATTACGTTATGATGATTCACATGGTGAAATGCTTAGTGCCGCTATGAAGCGAGCAAATGATGGGTGTGGTTGCTACGGAGCAAACACCGATAGTATGATGCTACTTGAAGTAAGAAATGAAAAAGATGGTATTTGATTAGATATCTAGGATATCTGTATTTTATTCCCTATTGGTAATGAATAAGAACAGAGACGTAGTTAATCAGAGAAGTGATTAACTAGTATCGGAAGTTAAGGAAATCTCATTATAATATCTAGAATTGTGATAATTGCTAGATAAAGAAAGATGTTACGAAATGTTGTTAAATTGAAACTGGCTAGGGTTAACCAATATGATGATTAACTGCATATTCAGGATTTGATGATTTATCTGTTTTGAGAACAGGATTATTACAGGGGTACGCTATGATGAGGATGATACCATCCAGGAAGTATCACATATGTCCCACAATATTTACATTTTCGTAAATTATGTATTATGTCATTATGATTATGAAATTGTGGAATTGGTATGCTCACCCCGTTGGGGGCTGTCTCTGTTGGGGCAGGTGAACAGGTACATCGATGGCTTTGGAGATGAGCTCGAGCTGTTGATTGGATGTACTCCCAGGATCGTGGTACCAGGGCTTGATGGAGCACGGTATCGTATAGAGTACATATATATACACCTGAGGATTATATACATATTCATGATGCTCGCCTGTGAGCACGATTATACTTGTATATGGATTGTATATAAAGGCATGAGCCTTCCTCTCTTTCATTATATGTTGCATGCAATTGTGGTAGAATTGCTAATGATATGAGAGTCGTTAGTGTGTTATGTGGGGGTTGAAACCCACTTTTGTCGTCTTATGTGTGGTGTCTTCCCTGGCTGGGAATTTACTTTGTGTTCAGTATTCTGTTGAGTATTGTGTATTCCCTGGCCGGGAATTATATTATGTGATGTGCTTTTATTTTTGGGATAGCTCAATTTATGGGGAGACTCTGCCCAAATTTTTATAAAAACCCACAATGCAAAAGTGATGTAATGGGGATGGTATTGGGCGAACTCGATTAGTCTATATGCTGTTAGGATGATGATCTTATAACATTGAGTATTAAAGAAATTTTGTAGTTACCATTCAATGGTAAAGTATCATCTGAGCTTCCCGATTGACTTTTTATTGAAACCATGTGCCACACATAGTGGTTAATACACTAATTAAGGGTTAAGGGCATGGGGTCCTTACATGTGGATTGTCTCTTGACCTGTCCATACTTCATATGGAATAAGATTCAACTTTTTGTTAATCATAGATCGATTTTGAGTGTAGCATGCAGTATTTACAGCTTCTGCCCAGAACTTTTGGGAAATTCCAGAATCTGCAAGCATTGTCCTTGCTGCCTCCTTAAGCGTTCTGTTCCTTCGTTCTGCAACTCCATTTTGTTGAGGAGTTCGAGCGGCTGAGAATTCATGCTTAATTCCTTGATCTTCTAGAAAGGATTCAAGATTCTGATTTGAGAATTCAGTGCCTTTGTCACTTCGAATCCTATCTATGCTTGATGATTTCTCATTCTGAGTGCGTTTCAGCAGCTTGATCAACTTCGGACCGGTCTGATCTTTACTGCTCAAAAATATAGTCCATGTAAAGCGTGAGTAATCATCAATAACAACAAGAGTATACCGCATCCCCCCTAAACTTGTTATTGGTATAGGACCAAACAAGTCCATATGTAATAGTTCTAAGCAACGTGAGGAGGATTTTGCATTCTTTTTTTTGAAGGATGATCTGATCTGTTTGCCCATTTGACAAGCTTCACAGATCTTATCCTTAGCAAAGTCGATCTTGGGCAGACCGACAACTAAATCATGTTTACACAGGCTAGAGATAGTCTTAAAGTTGAGATGATTCAAGCGTTTTTGACATAGCCAGTGTTTATTATCATTATTCGCGATGAAGCAAGTAGGATTATCAGGTTGAGCAAAATTCCAGTTAATCTTATATGTGTTTCCATTTCTGATTCCTACAAGCATGGTCATACCGTCTGACGTTTTAACAGTGCAAGTGTGTTTGTGAAATTCTACAGCATAACCATTATCACATAGTTGACTTATACTAATCAGATTGTAGCATAGATTTTCAACTAACAACACATCATTGATAGTGATATTACCATGGACAATCTTACCCTTGCCCACAGTCTTACCCTTTGAGTTATCCCCGAAGATGATCTTGGGTCCAGTACATTCTGTGACTTCAGACAGCAGCTCGACGTTTCCTGTCATGTGACGAGAACACCCACTGTCTAAGTACCAGTCTGATACTAGTTTCATCGGTACCTGTCATCAAACATAATTACTGTTGGTACCCAATCCTACTTGGGTCCAGAACGGATTAGCCCTTTGGGAACCCACACCTGAATCAGCTTTAATGGCTTGTGTGTGTCTGGTGTGATGTGAGATGATCTGTTTCGATATTGTGTGTGATGATGTGTGCGATATTGAGGCATTTGATTCTTATAAGGTAATCTATATCTTCGTTGAACTGGTTGTGAGTTATAGTAGTTGGATGGTCTTCTTTGCCTTAGATCTTGCACCTTTAGGTTTGGTCTGATAGACACAAATCTTGCTGGTGCATTTTCTTTAGCTTGGAACGTACCCAATTCCTTTTCTCAAACCTTGATCCCCGAAGGAGACTCCCGTTTGAATTGTAGGCACTTCGGTTTCATATACCGTGCTGGATCTAACAAATGTCATCTGTTTGATTTTGTTCTTTACCAGCAACGATTCAGATTCATCTTTGGTGCAATCATTGATATCAAAGCCTATGCCGGTGATGTCACCGATATTTCTTTGTACCTCTTGCAATTCTTCCAGTGATGCTCTTGATTTTGTCCATGTTTTGAAAATATGAGAAAGCTTAGCATTTTGTGTGCTAATTCTCTTGTTTTCTTCATGGAGCTGATCGTAAGAGATTTTCAGCTTGTTCAGCTCGATCTGTAGATTATTACACTCACTTAGCTCAGAGCAGCTTAGTTTGATGTGCTCATCTATTTGATCATTGACTTTAGCTTTAGTTTTCTCAAATGATTCAGCTAAAATTCTATAATCATTAGCCATGTCTTGCAGTGCGGACATAAGCTCTTCACGTGTGAATTCATTTGAGTCAAGATCGAATACCTCGTCTGTTTGACTCATTTCTTCGTCTGCCATTAGACATTGAATATCCTCTTCGCTTTCGCTGGATGAATATTCGGAGCTTTCTGAATCTGAGTCAGTCTGAGCCCACTTGCTGTTACATTCCTCTGCTACTAGGACCTTTTGAGACTTCCCATTATGATTTTTATGATCTTTGTAGTGCTTCTTTTTCTTGTCATCACGATGCTTTTCTTTTCGTTCATCTTTCTTCGGTCTGGTGCAATCTGTAATAAAGTGTCCGGTCTTACCACAATTGTAGCAAGCCTGATCATTAACAACATCGTCTTTTCTAGATTTATAGTGATGAGAAGATTTGAGATTCCGTTTATTTTTAGACATGAATTTACCAAATTTCTTGATAAATAATGACATATCATCATTACTTATCTGTTCGATAGATCGATCTGTTGAGGGGTGGTCTGGTCTGGAATGGCTGCAAGTGCTTTATTTGGTTGAGAGATGAATAACTCTGCTTCACCTCTGGTGATCAGTTCGAACTCATACGCCTTAAGATCTGCGAACAGATCTTAAAGTTCAACTTTGTTCAGATCTTTAGACTCCCTCATTGCAATGGTTTTGACATCCATTCTTTTGGCAATGCTCTCATTACTTTCAGAGCAATCTCTCTGTTAGAGTATTCCTTTCCCAGACCATTTAGTTCATTGATAATGCCAGTGACTCTTTCATCAAACTCGTTTAGAGTTTCTCCAATCTTCATTTTTATGCTCTCAAATTTTTGTAGAGCAACAGTTAGCTTGTTTTCCTTAGTCTGGCCGTTCCCTTCACATAGCTGTGCTATCTTCTCCCAGATTTCTTTAGCAGTTGAGCACATTTTAATTTTACTAAACATATTCTTGTCCAACGTCTTGAACAAGATGTCTTTGGCAACGTTATCTAGATTTGCTTTCTTTCTTTATTCATTCGTCCAGAGGGATCTGTCCTTCTCGACCATTTGGGGTTCACCACCAGTAATGGAGGCTGCTGTATTGACTTTCAGAATTTCCATTGGTCCATCAGTGATGACGAACCACATGTCGTCATCCTGTGCTGCCAGATGAGCTTGCATTCTGATTCTCCAATCATCATAGTCTTCTTTTGAGAACATGGGAATCTTGTTGAATGATGTCATCAGTCCAAGTATCTTTGATGATTAAGACGACCTGCTCTGATACCACTTGTTATGATCGGTCCGGAGTGTTTAGAGTGGGGGGTGAATGAACACTCCTTTAAAATAAATCCTTTTGATTTCTTTCGGGTTAGTGAAAGAAATCTATTTCTTAATCAACTTTTTCTGCAGAACGACCACTGAATATTTTAGTGCGGAACGGTCTGTTCTTAGACTAGTAAGAACGGCTCGATGGCTTGAAGAGTATAACGAGTGCAGAATGATAAAAGACAGAATATGTTTCTGGAAGTTCGAAGGTGGTGTAATCCTTCTACGTCTCCCATTCTTCCAATTAAGGAATGATTCCACTAGAAGACTTTGATTTATACAATCATGTTGTACAAACCCGATTCAGCTGGATTTACCTCACTACCAGACTGAAACTCCTAGTCTCTCGATCTATTCAGACACATACTGTCTGACAGTTACAATTGATTCTCACTTCTCTATCTTAGTAAGGAATACAAAAGATAGACTAATTTTGTCTATGCACACAATGATCCTGATGATCAAATATTACAATATGCTTGTGCTTATGAAAACTTTTGGCTCAAGAATATCTGGACTTATAAGCTTGTGCTGTTTTGCTTTCTTTTCGTTTCTTGATTGATCAGTCCTTCTTGAGCTCTTTATTTGCATCCTTATATAGTTGATTGTACCAACGACATTATTTCCTTTCTGTGCAACTCTTGACTCTTCTTAAACTCTGAATATGCTACAGTCTTATTCTTTAAGCACTTGCCATTCTGGTTCATGCTTTCGGCGACTGTCAGGTAAGCTCTTCTTTGTCTTCTTACCTTTTACGATAATCTTCAGTCCTTGGTCTTTTTCAGCATTAATTGCAACATTAAATGCTTCAATAAATAGCCGTTAATGATTCGGACTGAAGAGCAAAGCTTATTTAACCTTGTCTGCTTTGATCTGATTAGTGTTGAGATCGATCTGAAGCTTCGATCTGGTCAGGCTGATCCGTTCTGATTTTTGCGATAGACCATATCAGCTTGATCTGCTTTGAGCATCGATCTGCTCAGACTGAATTCCATCGATCCGTTCTGATTCGTTTTGTCATCTTTAAATCCGGAACTAACATACTAATAAATAATAAGATGAACTTCAATTATTTATGTAGAAATATATCATTAAAAAACCTCAGAAAATTTAATGAAAAGCAAAAAAAATACTTTGTTTTAAATGGAATTTTTTATTATTATAACAATTAGTGTTATTATGATATTAATATTATAATTTTTTAGGACAGTAGTTTAATTTGGCAATGGAAACATGTGAGATATATTTGACTAAAATTAATGTGAAGACGTGGCATAGTCTAGTACTCTCACAAACTTACGTGTAGAAAAATTTGTCATGCTATCCCACAAATAATGTCGGTGCCTCATATTCATATATATGCATGTGTATGTGTGTATATATATATATATACCCGAGATGTTAGGTCAAAGTCTATTCCGTAACAACATTGTGAGGTGTCAAAGTTCATCGTGAATATATATATATATATATATATATATATATATATATACTTGTTTTTGTTGGTAATGGACAAAATGTGGTGTCAAATATCAGTATGTTGGTCAATTTTTTTCTAATTTGATCAAAGATAACATTTCAAATGATTGCTACTGTAAACTCATAGGAAAAAAATAACCAAATGACTGCCTCAATAATTTTTTTTAAAATGTTGTGCATCTTACTATAAACTGAAAAATTAACTTCTGAAGTTGTATGCATCAACAACCGATTAAGATATATTTTTTCCTAGTTTGTTCAGGTCAAATCCGCGCAACAACAAAAAAAATTATTTAACAAAAAAATTTAAAAAAAAATGTAAACTTTTTTTTAATGAAATAGTAATTTACTATTCAGTAGAATAGTAATCTCTCTCTCTTATTATATTTCAGCCACATGTTATTAATGAGTGAAAAGGAATACTTGTAATATTGGAAATACAAAATATTGTAATGATATTTGGACTTTGTCATGATTTTTTTGCTGAAAACAAGCCTCTTAATTATAATGGTGTACAGTATAAATTTTAAAAATATATTGAATTGACCTCTAATAATGTTTAATAAAATGAAATCATATGAAACAAATAGAACAACACATTTGAGTGCCTTACTTTGATAAGAAACACAACCTTTAATCGCCTCTTGATCTTGCCATAAAAGGAAACATTGTCCAGCAGAATTGGTGTTTACAAAAATCATGAACAGACATATGGTCTAATAAGCTGTTCGGGTGTACGGATTTAATTTGAAAAAACTGATTTATATATTAAATTTTTAATGATATTAAAATTGGGAGATTTTTTAAATCCATTATAATAATTATTAATAAGAGTAAAGGTTTTGATAAGTTAAAATAGTCTGACTAAAATAGATTTGTTATCTCATTTAGCATGATCTATCTATGTCCTTAAGCGAGAGATAGACTAGTTTGATTTCGCTTCCTATAATTGTATAATTAGCTAATAACTAATTGTGGAGTATAATCGAAGTAATGAAAGGCTTGACGCAGTCCACCATTGAAATAATAACTTGACAAATTAAATTTACTTTCATTATTCTCCAACTTGGACTATTCAAACCTCACAAATCATACGTCAAAAAAGCCAATCTTTGTGAAACTCACTTGAAATATCATGGAAATACCACATGCAACTTCATATGAACCATCCCCACCCCCACCCCCGACCTCTTTTCTCTCTAATATGCCCACAAGCATATATACCATACCGCATATGAAAAATTAAACCACATACAAATCCAATATGGATTCTTTGAAACCAAATGTCACAAATTTCAATGATAAAAAACCAGGGAACTTCAAGGCCAATGCACCCTGCAAGAAGCACCCATAACACAGGCAATCACCTGGGGTTTGCTCCATATGTCTAAGGGAAAGACTCTCTCAATTACCTAATATTGCTACAACTAGTAGTAGTTCGAAAGTTGGGGTATTTTCATCACTTTCTTCTTCTTGTTCAGATCTATCTTCTTCGAATGCTTCTTCGTGTTCGTCTCCAGTCATGAATTATACGTGCCGTGTGGAATATTTGGAAGCTGGGAAATCCATGGAAGTGTTCAAAAATGTTGGCCAAAATGTCCTCAAGAAGAGTAGATCAATGGCTTATGTTTTGCAGAGAAGAAAAGAGGAGGGTACCATGGATGATAATAATGGTAAAAAGATCGATGTCAAACGAGGGTTTTGGTCGAAGTTGTTGTCTAGAAGAGGTAAGGGTTTGAGCTACTCTAGAACTATGAGAGAAAGAGTGATTGCGAAAGTCCATTAGCAGAATACTTAGCTCCTTGGTGGTGGAAGTGGTTTACCGCGCGTGATTTATGTAGCCGGTTCAAGTTATATATTGATTGTGTGCGTATGTGAAAATATATACAAGTGGAAATTTATTTGTCGAATTATTATTTGTGATCTCCAACATTTTTTTGTTTCATTATCGACATCGAAAAGATGGTCAGATAACTGAAAGGGGATATATGTAAAGGAAAAGCTTTATAGTGTGTGGGGAAATTTGTATTGGATACGTAATGAAGGGATTGAAGTAAAGGTTTCATTATATTTTGGCCTCTTGTAACTTTGGATTCGTTTCTTCCTCATTGCATCTTTCATGAATTAACTTAAAAAAGTTGGGATATCTGGATGTGTTGTGAATGATTTTTGGGATATCTGGATGCGTTATGAGATGATTTTGCATTTCGATTCATTGAAAAATTGTCAAAAAGAGTGTGATTGTGATACGATCGAAATTACCTACCAATATTTCCAAGAATTGTAAAAGAATTAGGGAAGATGAGTGGAAAGAATGACCACGAAGAACGATGGAAAGATCAAAGAAAACAAGAGAGAGACGAGTAGGAGTATAGGACAAAGCCCGATAATTTGAACATATGAATCATGCATGTTAGAAAATCTCGAAATGAAGAGAGAAACAATGGCTATTCGGGTAGCTATGATATGGGAAAAGCAATGAAATGGGAAGAATTAACACAACCGCTCTCTTTGGATCAATATTACAAGAGTCATATTTTCATATATAAAATTAATTTTTATTTAAGTTTGAGCCACAGAACAGATACCATCTCAAACAGAATACAAATTACGTAAATGATTGATTGTTGCTATAACTATTTGAACTTTAAAGATGAATTGTATTTTAAAACACCAAGAAGTCTTAAGTTATCGCCATCTGCATATTTGCTCAAATTACTCTACAATTTGAAGTTGCAATATTCATCATAACCGCCTAAAAGACAGCCTTTCAAGTAACTTCGCTCATCAATTATTTCAGAAAGATTCCAACTTCCTTCCTGAACATGGTGTAAGACTTCACAAAATAGTCATATTCTTGATCAGTCATTTAGCTGATCCGGAAGCCTCAGTCGACTTAACCTCTCTTGCACACTGAGACACATATGGTTTTAGCTGCAAAAAAAAAAAGGCAGTACCATATCGACTCAAGCATCAGAAGTAAGAACAAATCAAATATATTTGATAGCTTTCTTGGTGGTAATTGAAAATCAAGTATTTATCCATCTTAAAACTTATTCATTGTTTCACCAGTATTATTTCAATATTCAAAGGAGAGGGGCACCTGATCTCAACTAAATGTGTTTGACCATGTCAGGTTCATTGAGTAAGGAAAACTTGAGTAAACAGAACTAAACAATTTGGAAGCTGAGTTCGAGTCTAAAAAGGCTCGACTAAAATGGCGAAAATGTTGGTAGGACATTTTTTCATAAAGATTATAAAAGCTAAATTTCACAGAGCTACTAAACCTTGCAAAGTAGATATATATGTGCAACCAATTTCAGGTGGGACTAGTTCTTTTCTTAAAGTCTGAAGGCTTCCTAAATACGAAGCTGAAAGGGCAACGAATGACATCAAGAATTCTGATGTGAGAATTAAACAAACATCATTATCAGCACTCATATAACACTGATAGATCAGCTGAATATCCAGAACCAAAAAAAGAAAAAAACACAGAGGGTGGGAGGACTAAAGGCACAACCAGTTCCTACTGTTGTTCCACTACAGTCTACAAAGAAAGGATTTGTTGAAAACTAAGACAAATTACAGGAAATCAATTTATATTCTATTTGTAATCGAGATATAAATGAAATCATAAGCAGCCGCTAGCCATCAAGAACACTAAGCTATCTTATACTTCTCTCATATGGGCCAAAATAATCAAGCCCAAGATCCAATATGTTTATTATAGAAGAGAAAAAAAAAGGGAATAGAGGTGGAAATACAATAGGGTGAGGACAGAGAGGAATATTCATTCTGTTATGATATCATTTTGTTACTAGCATTGGCCAGGGAGTGTCGAGAAAATTTGTACAGAGGCAACTCTGGGAACTCTTTTACAGTCTTCAATTCATAGACTTGTGCTATTAAATTGTTCGAAGCTCAGGTGAATCTATCATTCTCCACAAAGAGTAAAGTGCTTACACTCACCCTTATTGTTGCTAGACCTGACCACGGTTCAGAACCGCCGGTTCGACGGTTCAAAAGACATTGACCCTTAACCTTAACCTTTCTTGACGGTTCCGGTTACAGTTTATGAACCGCCGGTTACGGTTACGGTTTGACCCTTATTTTTAAAAATAAAATAAATAAAAATTTGAAATAAAGTGTAAAAATATTTGAATGTGTTTTCATCCATGGATTAAACATAAAATAATTTGAAATAAATTCAAGCTCAGATAATCAAAATGTTTAAATTTAAAAATGTAAAAAAAATTAAAATAAACCATTGAACCGCCGGTTAACCGACGGTTCACGTGTTAGCAAAGTTATGACCCTGAACCGGCCCGCCTATAGACGGGACGGTTACGGGTCGACCCTTCGAACCGTTGAACCGGCCCGTTGACCACGGGCGGCTCAGGGTCGTTTATGAGCCTTGGTTGGTTCTACTTATTGCTACTACAATTTTGTGATATGCATATATTTTGAATACAGATTTTCTTTGCTGACATACCCATTGTTATTAAAAAGCCTCGCCTGGCTCGCCTAAGCCCTAGGCGGAGCCAGGCGACCATTTGTCGCCTCCGGTGCCCCCGAGGCGGCGCATGTGCATGAGGCGGCGCTTAAGCCTCGCTTAGGAGATGAGGCTTAGGCCGTAAGGCGTTGGCCTGGAAGAAGCTGAGATTAATTTGGTTTTGTAACTTTTGTTCAAAGAAATATGTTTGGCCTGGTTGTGGGTTCTGAAATAATATGCTAAAGCCCAGTCTAAAAAGCCCAAAACTTATTTATTTATATTTATTATTAGGGTTTATTAGGGTTTAAGGGTTTATAAAAAGATATTGCTTAGCCTAATTCTCACTGCCTCACTGCTGCCGCCCGAACGCCGCCGCCGCCGCCCGACCGCCGCCGCCCGACCGCCGCCGCCGCCGCCCGACCGCCGCCGCCGCCGCTACTGACCAGGTGCTGGGGTTATTTTTTTTATTTGAATGCTAGTTACAATCAGGTACATAATGCATCTTTTTTTGTTATTTTGTATTATGTATAATATATTATACAACAAGGTTAATATATGTGTTTTTTTTAAATTATGCTTGTTTCATGTGCCTTTAACTTTATACAGTATACACTATGCAAAAGTTTAGTATATTTTGATTTTTTAGATGTCGACTTCAATGAACCGGAAAGATCCTGCTTGGGAATTTGCAACACTTCCTGATCCTAAGAATGTCAATGCACTGAAGTGCAATTTTTGCGGAAAAATAACCAACGGTGGTATTTACCGACATAAAAAACATTTAATTGGAGGTTGTAAAAATGTGAAAGAGTGTAGTAAATGCCCTGAACATGTTAAAGAGGCTATAAGGAATTTTATGAATGGGAAAAACAAGTTGAAAAGCCAAATTGATGAGATTCTGCGTGATGATATCGATGGATCTGTTCCTCATTTTGAGGACATCGAGCAGGGAAAGCGACATGTTTCATCTTCTTCGCATCAACAAATCCAATGTAAAAGATCAAAACAAAGTGGGCCTATTAATTTGTTTTTTATGAAAAATGTTGAAGATGCTATGAAGAAAGGGAAAGGAAGCGGTAAGGAGTCCGGACAATATGACGACAACAAAGACATGTTTTGCAACTGCATTTTTGACTCTGAAAAGATTTCAAGTACAACAAGCAAGTCTAAGAAAAATGTTCACATCAGAAAAATGGTGTGCAAGTAAGCATTCTAAGGAGGCAACTGGTAAAAGAGCAGCAGAAGTCATTTTGATGCCTTCTTTTTGGAGAAATTTAGTTTATGCTTTAAAGATTGGTGGCCCGTTATTGAAGGTGTTGAGACTGGTAGATGGTGAAAGCAGATCTCCGATGGGTTATATTTATGAAGCTATGGATAGAGCCAAAGAAACTATTGCTGCGTCATTTAATAATGAAGAATCAAAATACGAGGATATCTTTGAGATTATTGATGCGAGGTGGAGAAATCAACTTCATCAACCTTTGCATGCAGCAGGCCATTACTTGAATCCGGAGTTTTACTTTTCAAATCCAAAAATTGAAGATGATCGAGAAATCATGCAAGGTTTGATGAAGTGTATACTAAGAATAGTAGATGGGGAGAAGCTGCAAGATGACATAATCAATCAGTTAGAGAGTTACAAAAATGCTGTTGGAATGTTCTCATATCCATCAGCTATAAGACAAAGAACCACAAAACCTGCCGGTAAAAGAAATTAAAATTTTGCATCAATCACTATTATAATGTTTTTGTAATATACTATATGCTAACTCATTTTATTTTATAGCTTGGTGGTCTTGTTATGGGGCCGAAACTCCAGAGTTGCGTAATTTTGCATTGAGAGCTTTGAATCTTACATGTAGTGCTTCTGGATGTGAACGGAATTGGAGTACATTTGAACATGTAAGTTATTTTGCAAATTTTACAATTTTAATCTTAAGATTAAGATTTTCATCTAATAATTTTTATGTTTCTTGCAGCTTCATTAAAAAAAAAAGAAATAGATTGTCGCAAAAAAAATTGAATGATTTGGTGTTTGTCAAATATAATCGGGCATTGAGGCGTAGATATGATATGCGACATAAGATTGATCCCATTACTTTATCAGAAATTGACGATAATAATGAATGGTTGATGGGAAAGTTGGATAGCAACAATGATGAAGATAATGATGATGATGATTTTGTACATCCAGGAGATGATTTACGTTGGGCTGATGTGGCACGTGCATCTGGAGTTGGTGAAACATTTTATAATTTTAGGTCTCATATTGGTTCTAGTAGCAAGGGCAAACATACCGCCAGTTCTTCTAGAGGGCTTGTAGATGAAGATGATGAGGAAATTGATTTTGATTTCGAGAACGATGAAGACAACCTAGATGATTCTAAATCAAATGAAGGAGATGATGGTTCTTTCGATTTAGGAGATGATGATATTTGACTATTGTAGTTTTTAATTGATATCAAACAAAGGATTTATGTTTATTGTTTATGATGTTAACTGATATTATTTTACATCCAAATATTTGAGCTTTAGTTTATCTTGGTGTCTAACATCTAATCTTGGTGTCTAATATCTGTTAAGCCACGCTTCGCCTGGCGCCTAACGCTTTAAGCCAGGCCACGGCGTATCGCTTTTTGTCGCCTAGCGCCTTTAATAACTATGGACATACCTTGAAGTCGGTCAAATCTGGTACTACATAGTGCGGCAACTTTTCAGGCATTACCACATAACCACCTGCATAAACACCAAGTTCCTCTGTTATTAAGAAACTTTTTTGGTAAGGGCTTTGCATTCATTAAACTCATAAATCATTCAGAGTATCAGTACGCAGTGCAGTGCACCTCTGAAAAGAAGTGGGAATATTAACATGAACAGAACAAATCACTTGTAATAATTAATAGAAACGAGAACATTGTATCCGATGGCTTCATTGATTCCAAACGGACAAACTTTCTTAATAGTTCCTTTTTCCCACGAGAAAAAAATAAGGCAAAAAATAACAATTGTAACTTGTAAACAAAAACCATGTCGGAATTTTTCTTTGATTATTTAAGAAATCTTTTTAGCAGTATATGAAAAAATAATGTAAGAATTTACTTAACTTCTGCTGCACTTGGAAACATCCTATACGCTCGTGAAAAACATGAGTTCAAAACCTCATGAGCGCATTCTTGAGTTCTAGTTACATTTCTTTGCTTTAAGCTTTGACCTCAAGTATGAATATTTTAAGTTTGTCGGGCTCATTCGATGAGCTCGAACTTGTGAAATTCTACAGCTTATGAAATTTTACCACCAAATCATTAGAGATATACCTTTGCGAGTGTGAAAGCCTGTGGGTTTACAATTCTTTCCCTTGTAAAAACCTCGAGGACACTTCTTGGTCGTTAAAATATCAAGTGATGAGGTTCGTTTCCTT
Source organism: Haberlea rhodopensis (assembly GCA_907163345.1). Classification (NCBI taxonomy): domain Eukaryota; kingdom Viridiplantae; phylum Streptophyta; class Magnoliopsida; order Lamiales; family Gesneriaceae; genus Haberlea; species Haberlea rhodopensis. Next base: position 3,025,326 of record CAJQUN010000060.1, read on the forward strand.
CTAAACGCCCTCCCTATTCCCAATATCAGCCCCAGCGCCATTTAAGATGTTTTTCTACTTTCCCTCCTGAAATCCGAAACAAAAGTTTTTTTTACTGCATAAACAAACTACAACTATCTTGTCATCATCATACCATATTACTCAGTAAAATTAATACTAATACCGCAGTTAATTAAAGGTCAGAATTATAAGCAAACAACAAATAGATTCACGACCTAAAACAAAAAATGAAAATCATCAATCAGAAATTAACAGCCAAGCCGCAAAAAGTATGTCAATTTTGGCATCACTCATGTCCAATTTCACCAAAATCATCAAACCGCAAAGAAAACTGATTTAAATTTACAATCAATTCAAAAAAATGAGAAGTCTATTCGATTAAAAACAATATTCGAAGGAGAAAGGACTCACCTTGAACTTTTAAGCGATGACTAAGAGCTAACGAGCCCTAGAAGTTTTGATCTTAAGTGGCCCTTCAGTTGAAACCCCAGGCCCCGGCCCTGAACCGACACTTCCAAATATAGATTAATCAGGGAAAGCAGAAAAATAAAATAAAAAATTTAATAGTCAATTAGTCATAAATATAAATCAAAGATAATTTTGTATTTTATAAGTACTAAAAAATAAGATTATTTAATATTTTTTTGGACAGAAAAGTAGATTATATTAAAAGCACAACTAGTTATAATTAAAGTATAGTTAATATATGACGTGACAACCTGAAGACACCGGGAAATATAGACGCCAATCATAAATACTGACAAATACACATTGACAAACGAGACACGGAAAAAACACACGATAGTGACCAATAAAGTGTAGAGACCCCTGAGCCAATACAGGTCTCCTCAAACCATGCAGACCAAAGTATGAGTGAGTAAATGAACTGCCTTCCAACAATTCTGAAGGAACAAAGAAGGAAAAAAACGAGAAGCATAAACTGATAAAGGACATCAAGCTCTCATTTTCAGAGTCCGCATTGAAACTAATAACTCAAAATCAACAATGTATGGCGCACGAACCCAAAAAACCCAGTAATCATAGCAAAGTGAGTTTGCAGCAGTCAAACACAACGAAAGAACCAAACAAAAGGAACCAAAATCACACACCACAAGGCAGCATTGTAAAACATCATATTTAACAGATAACACAGCAATTAGCCACCACTACTTCCAAAACCACCACCGTGACCAAGTCCTCCACCCAAACCACTTCCACCACCTAACCCACCGCTAGTATCACCAACTAGACAACCTTCGGAGCCACCACCCTCCCCCCACCATGACCAAGTCCACCTCCGCTAGTTCTTAGGCCGCCTCTAAGGCCCAACCCACCGCCCTCAACCAACCCTCTTCCACCACCCCCATCAAGACCACCAACCAGCTTGCGACCACCACCCAATTCAACAAGAAAACCCCCATCAAGACCACCAACCACAACGCAAACAGAAGCCAAATTCATCAAACAAGAACCAAAGTGTGACATCTTTCTGAAGAGTCCAAATGGCAGGTAAGAAAAAAACACCACCAAGGGAGAAAATGAGCTCCAAATGAATTACTTTTTTTTGCTTATTATATAAATTGATTGGTATTTAAATCTATAATATAAAATGGACAAATATTCAGATAATTTGAACAATTTATCAATTCTTTATTTTTATAATATAAACTGATATTAATATAAAGTAAATTTTTAAAAACAGATATACCCTATATTAAGAAAATATTTATGAATAAGCAACTTGTCAAATTATTTGAGAAAATAAATTAGTTATTCACTCAATCTAATTTTCAAACAATTTTTTTTATTTAAAAAATATCTGATGTTTAAATTAGTATAATAAAATTCAAATTTTTGTGTGTGAAGCTGAAACAATAGCCCCCTAAGTTTCTTATCTGAATGGCCACGACGAAGACAGGTGCGGCGGTGCTCCATTCACCGGCGTACACATTTCCTATATTTTTATTATTAATTAAAAAGAACAAAGAAAAAAGAAATGAAGACTCTACCACTACCAAACTCCTTCCTTAATCTACGCCACCTCCCCCCTTTTTCCAATGTTAACAACATTAATAATTCACTCCTTTGTCCCCATTCATCACCTCTTATCCTCCGCCGCCGCCACAAGACTCTTATAATTCAATCCATGGCCGCCTCCAGCAGTTCTAACCTTAATCAGGTATTGCTAATCGTTATTAATTCGTCTTCATTTTTCTTTGCTTAGTTATCAAGTCGTGTACTGGAATTCCGCGAAGAGGACTTTTATCTTATTGTTATCATTATTATTTGGGAGCAAAACTTATATGATTAAGAAATACATATATTTTTCACTGGAGTAAACTCCCGCTCCTTTCTTTCATCATGTTTATTTATTTATGGCTTTTGAATTCTGTGGTGCGTATTTTGATGGTGGTGGATTAGGCAACCTAATATATTTTGATGGCTGAACATATATTTTAAATAGACACTGCAAAAATTTGAATATTAATTTTTTTTTTCCCCATTTCGAGTGCCCTTGTCTTATGGCTAATATGCATTTTGAGTTTGTAAATAAATAAACAAATGTAAAAAAATTAAAATCATAAAAAGATACTCAAAAAGCCATTAGAAATGTTATCGAAGAACAGGGGAACTTTAGCCAAAATTTTGCGTTTTGCGCCTATTTTTTAGGGGATCTTTGCCACTTATGCATTTTGCAGGGGCCAAATTCTTTCACCATGTAGTTTACTCATTTCTCACAATATGCTTATTGATAATTTTGGCATTGAAACGAGTCTGTGCACTGCCGTGGATGGTAATTGGTGATGTATTTTGGTATTCTAATATTTTGAAGCCAAATCCACAGTTTTGAAGTAATAATCGAGTATAAAAATCTAAGCAATTCTGCCACTGATTTTCTTGTCTATTTCATTTGGTTTATTCATGATTTTCTCACAGAACGATTTGGCATCAACTGTTGCTGATGTTGATAACGATTTCGACTCATTCAAGCTCACCAGAATAGAGCTTCAAGGTTAACTCCCATACAGGAAATTAAGACATTTCTGTGCCACAGCTTACGTGGAGTACTCTCAACTTTCTCCATGGTAATTTTGAAACCGTATACAAATTAATCTTTCACCGAAATTTATGTCATGTATTAGTGTTTTGTTAACCCGGATGCTACAGATGCACGAGGGTTATCCATCTGGATCGATGGTTGACTTTGCTTGTGATGCATTATGGAGCTCCGATATTGGCTGCAAGTGATTTGGCAGTTCATACAAAGGTATTCACGACAATCTTGAATTTACTGTAAAAGAGATTTGGATCTTGTAGTTTTTATATTTTATCTCAAATTTGAAACTCAATTTCTTACCGTAAGTCAGAACCTTATGGCTAATACAAAATGCTCATTGCTTGTGGCAAAAGATCCCCAAGATCGAACTGAGTTAGTAGTCACTGTGCATGGTGATGCCGCTCCAGTAAGCATTATTACTTCAATCGTTTTTCCATTCTTGTTTATCGTTTCTTTCAATGGTGAACTCAAAGAGAGCCTATGTAGCTCTTGTTGGGGATTAAGAATTAACAATTGACCCTAATGTTCTAAGTGTGCTGTTTATGTAGCAATGGCGGCTGAAGTGTGGTGTTTGAATTACATTATGATTTAAGTGAATTGGGTTGGACTTGGTTTTTCAATTGTTAATAGAGGCAATGGCATACATTTGATTCTTATGAATCCGAAGTTGGTGTAATGATTGGAAAGGGGATTATTGGGGACCTATATTTACGTTGCTATTTTGTGCGGCTTCCTATGTGGTGTTGTTATTGATGGCCTTGGGTTGCTTTGCGATTTAAAACATTCGATTACATCTTGACCACTATCTACAGTTTCTGATTCAGCAACAAACATTCTGCCTAACAGTTTCTTACCGCAAGCTTTTTTTGTTTTAAACTTCCATCTAATATAGGTCCCTGAAAATCAAAGGGAAGAAATTCGAGCAATGTATTTGGGCCAGCATCCAAATGCATTTTGGGTAATCTTTGGAGATGCTTAATTCTTGTTTTCTCAAATTTCTGACCAATGCATGGTATTATTTGATAGATAACCCCTTTTGAAGGTTGACTGTGGCGACTTCCAATTTCTTCGCATTGAACCGAAGGTCATTCAATATGTGTCAGGAGTTGCAGCAGCTTTATTAGGTTCAGGAGGTTCGATTTTCCGAACTTGCCTGTTTTTTAGTAACTTGTTTCCCGTATTTTTTATTTCCGTTTCATGCTTTGTAGCTTCTTTAATTTCTGGAAGATTTATGATAATTTCATTGGTATCCATTTTACTTTTCTTTCAGAATTTAGCAGGGAGGATTTTAGAACAGCTGTAGTGGATCCTATATATCAATTCTCAAAGCCCATTACAGTATGCCGAGTGGTAATTGTGATGTGGTGAACTCTCCTTGCTAGTTTCGCTACTTAAAAAGTTTAATTTATGCTGATTATTGTTATATACGTTAATTGTTCTCAGTCCCATATGAATAAAGATCATACTGAAGATACAAAACTTATTGTACAGCACTCTACATCCCTCCCGGTAACATTTAAGTTACATTTCCTTTTCATCCATAATGTAAGTGATTTTAATATATGCCAAAATAATTCTTTCAGGTTGATTTTACCCAAATGTTGGATGTAGACAGTCTGGGCTTCAATGTGAAGGTTATATTTGACTATCATCTATATCCCTATTTACGTGTTTTATGTTCTCTTTATTTCCTCTGATAGTAGCTCATATCCTCGACATGTCACATTTTGTGGCATAAATGTCATAAATTGTCAAAAAAGCATCTTTCAGGCTGATTGTGAAGGTAACTCTTTTAAGCTTCGAATTCCTTTTCCCAAGGCGTGCGGCCAACAGAAAGTGAGTCATTCCGCACCAATGTGTTCAATATGGTTTGGAGATTAATGAAATAAAAATGTTCATCAAGGCATGATCTTTGTGTACTACGCTCATTATTCCTCATCAAATTTTACACACAGGGATGTGAAGACACTCATAGTTGAAATGCTTCAAGCGGCCAAGGCCTCCAAAGCTACTTGATTAGGCTCATGAAGGTTCGATTTTGGGACTTATGTGTGCTCGTTTTCTGTGCAATTTTCCGGTTGTCTGTACTGTTCTGCCTTTTTAAACATGATATTGCACAGAAGTGTTCGCAGATTATGCCAAGAACGATATTTAAGGGACACAAATGGACACGAAACTTCTTGCAAAGTTTATAATGAATAATGTGTCATCAATTCTTAACTGTTGTAGAGATGTAGCTGAAATATTTTGATTTTTGCTCAGCAATAAGATGTTTATGGAGGAATCATGATCAAAAAAATATGTACAGCGTGGGCATGTCAAGGTAGATATATTGAATATATATTATTTATAACATGTCCTTTTTCGCCATGCTAAAACATTCTGAACTTTGCTCTGCTAGCATAGTACTCGTGTAAATATTAAGAATCGTTGAATTATGTCAGAACACACTTTGATTTTAGATTATGTTTCAAATCATCCACTAGAGATGGATCGTCAAAGGATAAAATCATGTTTTATTTGTTGTTAATAACATAAGTAGAATACATATATGCATGAAAAGATTTTAAAAAATGGGAACTCAGATCGTCGCTTCACACCACAATCTAAGCTATACTAATCCAATATTCATGTGTGTGACACTAACCCATTTTCATGCAGATTGATTGAAGGCAATTAACCCCTCTAATTTCTCAACCAAAATAAATTTAAGCCACTGCACCACGCCGACTTTGCTAATGGCCTTCGAGGCTAAAAAAAAAATGGAAAAAGAAAAAGAAAAAATATTTGTAAATGATCCCGTTCCATTATCATCTACCAAAATGAGATAAATTTGAAAAGGGAAAAATAAATGAAAGATATAGAAATCAAGAAATAGGTTAATTACTTAAGTTGCTTCTTCTTCTTAACTCATAATACTTTCTTATACGTTCACGCCTTCTTTTCTTGAGAGAACCATAGAGTTTAACGGGAGTCGACTTCGAGAAAAAGAGCAATGGAAAACCCTAAAGAGGGGCCAATAGTCGAGGCTACACGAGAGGACTATTGTCGTTGGAACTTTTCATTGTTGAGCCCAAGTGTGAACTCCAAACTTGGGTTTTTGTAATTTTGTCCATTCGGAATTGCGGCATAGCTATTTGCCCTTGAAGATTCGCATTCCTGCATGCATTTACAATGTTAAAATAAGCAACACACATGCATATTAAGTTTTTATAAGGTAAACCAACGATATAAGCTTCATTATGTGCATAGGAACCTGAAAAACAACATAAAATACATCAAATAATCATTTACTATGGTACTTAGTTAATAACATTCTTTCACTTTATTATACATTTAGTTCACGATTACAAAAATTTGCAGACCATTGTGATTTCTTTTTGGATATTCATTTCATAAAACTTTTGCTCTCATAAATTTATCTACATTGCATGTTATAAAGGAGCTACTGTGGTAATTGTACATTCAATATTTATATAATTAAATCAGAATAACAAATTATACCTGCCACTGCAATTAAAAACTTCCAAAAATTATCACTTGAAGTAAATCTTAATTACCTCCATTAAATGAGTCGACGACGGTCTGATGAAGCTGTCCGACTCACCAGCATTCACTTGTAACCATCCCTCTCTACTACTGAAAATATTGAAATTTAATTTACTTTGTTAGACTAATTAAACTAAATGACTATGATTTCAATATTTCGAGATAGATCATGTATAAACGTTATTCACTCGCTCGATATCAGAAAAGGGGATGATACGAGCCAAGTAGATTTTTTTTTTTTATCAGAAAAAAAAAGAGATTATATTACTTCAGTAACAGTGTTACTCTACTTAAAAGTGCACACGAAATTACAATCAACAATACAAGCCAACCAAAAGACAAGCAAATAAACCCACTCCATATTCCCTTGAGTATTTCATTCTTGTTCTCATTGCAGTAGCTTAAACACACCAATGGATTAAAGTGGCAATCGGATAGAAAGCATATAGCTTGTGGACAGAAAGCTCTCAACCAATGACAAGTAGATGATTCAATGTATTTTTGAAAGGAAGTGAAACTTTAATAGAAGACATGAAATTCTTTTACAAAAATTTAAGTTAGGGAGGAGGAGGTGAATTGTCTCCCTCTACTGGATTTCCCACTTCTTCCAGACTTTCCACTCCTAATACATTTTGGATCATGAACTTGATGTATTAGACTAAGGTAGAGGAACTTTAAATTGGTCCTCTCATATCTCATCTGAAACACAACGAATAGTTATCAAAAAGAAAAAAAAAAAAGAAGAAGAGATAAATCAATGTATAAATCTAAATAAGTAGAAATAGTACCATATATGTAGCATTTTTAACAATCCATGGATAAAGTGTTGGGTAATATCAAATAAAAGCAACATTTAAACAATGCCGGCATAGATTTTTTTAGAGAATATAGCATAGATTTTTGGAAAAGTTAAATAGAAAGTCAAACATTGGAGTCGGCATCAGCTTAAAATCAATTGTAGTTTAAAACTTTTATCGGGGTGAAAAATTATTCACCAAATTCAGACAATAGTGTTGTTGAAAATTCAAAAGCCTAAAAATGGAAACAATATCTCAAAGAAGAAAAGGATGAAGTAAAAAGGAACCCTCCTGCTGAAACCAAAAGTACAAAACTTAAGCAGAAAACATCATCGTTTTGGAGTTGGGAACCTGTTTGTTTGAACATTTTGGACAATGCATAAATTAACCTATTTGATTTGTAGGGAAAAAAGAGGAATTATTCAAACAAAATAATTGACAAATAAAGCTGTTATCAGCCAGTGGTCTTATCTCATCTATGCTACCTTTTTCTTTTGTTTGAGTATACGGGAAGGTGAGGACTCGAACGCTTGCCAAAAGTTGGGGGAGTCCGGCGACAACCAGCAAGCTAAAGCCTGCGTGTCTATGCTACTATTTTAGTATGCAAGGGATTTATGAAAAAGATGTACATTGATGAATACGAAAGAGATGGATCATGTGTAAATTTTATTTATTTATCCCAAACTCCTTTTGGAAAACAATCCCATTGACGTTGTATTTGGATCAATGGGTTTAAGCTGTAAGGGTTAAAATTTGTCATCCAAATTCATCGTATATGTTTGGCAATGAGAACAAAAATAAAAATAAATGTAAGAATAGGCCAGTGAACACACACAAATATATGTATAAGAACAGGTCTAAACTCTACATATATAGTAGTTTAAGAAAAAAGAGAACTCCTAAGTCAATACAATAGTTCTATCTTGGTCCTATACGTAATGTCTCCTTGTGAAGGGAATAAAACACGGATTTAATAATTAAATGTATTTTATTACGTGGTTTCTTTTACTTTGTCTTAATTATTTTTCCCTTTTAATATTACTTGTGTTTTTCTTACTTTTTCTGTGAACTCCAATGAAATGTTTTTCAAAATTATTTTCTGCTCCATTTGATATCACATTTTCTATTATATATACTAATAGTTCATTACATATCACAAAATTTGGTCTGAGTGAAAGAATGATGAGTCAAGAACCCTTTTAATCTTCGAAAATAGTGGACGTGATGTGAGTTTTCAGGTACCATGCAAAAGAAAAGAAAAGGAATTCATTATTATTCCATGATATACTTGTCCCAAATCAACTTTGTAAGATAATCTATGGAAATATCAATCTGAGTCCAAAATACATTTAATCACATTATTTTGTTGTGATATAAAAGTTAGCAATCGTGTTTATTATCTTTTTTGTTACTTTCAAGACTCTTTTTCATCTATTTTTTTTCCTTTTTAGAAGAACTTGCTAACTACTTACCTAGAGGAGTTGCTCCACAATGTACCCGCAATGGAAGGGTAATCAACATCTTGCTGCAAAGATCCATCAATTCCTCCTCCTCTTTGATCCATGAATCGGCCCGGATCACTGCTGCTTCCACCATTACCATTCGTGGAGACGTCATCTTCACCGGACCCATCGGAATGCCCTTCAAGAAATTATATATAAAAAAAAACGAGATGTCAAGATATACAATGATCAACTCATCATATGCATGCACATGATGTCTAGTCAACAAGAACAAGTAAGAATAGTCCTTTCCCCGATTGATTTTTTGGGCTGCCCGTTTGAAGAAAAGCATCATATGTTTGTAGGGAGTACTAAAATCATATAATTAATTACATAAACTTATTCGAATTAAGTTAAACGATTGATGAAAGCAACTCAGAGTGATTCATGTGAAGTAAATATGATCTGCAGCTAACGTACCTGAAGAAGCTGCAGGCTTGTCAGTTGTTTTGACAGTTCGATACATCTGTAATTTAAAACCATTAAACAGAATGAAAACTAAAAATCATTGGAATCAAAATAAAATTTTAAAAAAATGAATGAAAGAAAAGACACTGGACTATGCACAAAGTATAGTGTTACTCCTACTCCAAAGTACTGTAAGAATTCTGGGCTTCTGAATCATGTCTTGTTTTCACCATTAATCAAAGAAAATTAAATCATGTATTATCATTGAGAAATGATGACTTTTGTCCCATCGTGTAGTCTCTCTCTCTCTCTCTCCTCATATTCATTCATCATCGTTTTTTGTGCAAGAGAAGTCGACATCATAAACCCACAGAGCTTAGAGCGAATGTAAGGTTGGACTGAATTTATTTCCTTGGTTTTTTTTCCTTTTTTAACATTTTTCTTTCGAAATAATGCAATAAGATATACCTGTAAATGGCTCTTGACATGAGCTAAAGTTAGATCCTTCACATCCATCAGCTCAAGTACAGATTTTGGAGTCGCCCCTGAAAATTAAAACCAGTCAAATTTAAAATAATAATAATAAACCAAAAATTATTTCATCTGCAAAATATGAAAAGAAGGAAAAAGAAAGCGTGAAGATGGGGGGGTGGGGGGGATGTGGGTGGGAAGACAGAAAATAGTATATCAAACTTACTTTCATGGCCGCCAAGAAGCTCAACTGCATGCACAAACCGCGCGTGAAGTGTACTCGTCCACCTCATTCTCGGTGCCCTCATGCTTCTTTTAGCCGGAAGCTTAGGTAGAAATCTTGATCTCAAAACGCCATTATGTGAACCGTCGTGCGAAGGACCCAACCCATACTGGTAAGAAGCTGCGAGCCCATTAAACCTGGAGCTGCCGCCCGCCGGGAAACGATGACCACCGGGCGGAAAAGATGCATTAGGCCCCGGATTCAACATCGGCATGTGAGTTTGATTCAAACCACCTCCGAAATACGGAGAACAGGGGTGATGCGAAATCGGAAACGAGGAGCAAGAAGAAGAAGATGCTGATGACCAAGAAGGATAAGGCATTTGGTAGTAGTACATCTTTGGATCTTTCTCTCTGGTGTGATTGCCCAGAGGGAGGAATGGGAATGGACGGTTGGGATAAACCGGAATCCCCTTTATCGGTCTCAGACCGTCGGGTATATCGAGCAAAGAAACCTCTTTATTGAATTGATTCAGCTGGGGATTGGATTGGTGGTAGCTCAAATGTTGATAAGGGTTTGGGGGCTGTTCTTGATGCGACGCTTCTGATGTGAAGAAGTTCTTTTGCACAGGACGGATTATTTCGTCGTTTGAGGGATGAGCTAGGGATAGCTCAATAAAAGAACTGCTGCAATTCTTTGGGTTTTTGTTGCTCCTCAAAAGATCGAAACTCGAAACTACTTCGCTTCCACCGTTGCAGATTCTTGAGGAATTAGTGTTGGGAGGGCTGATGTTAAGAGAAAGATCGGGAGCTTGCTTTGAAGAGGCCTCAATAAAAATCCCTTCCAAGGGCATTTTTTACCCTCTCACAAGATTATTCTTCTTCAATTTGGAACAAAAATGGTGGCTTTTTTGACCCCTTGAAGTATTTTTTTCTTCAAACAAAATCGAAATATTTTGCAGAGAGCTAAAGTGGACAAAGATTTGATCAATCTTCAAAGTATTATGTAAGCATACAAGAACCGGAACTTAAAGAGCTCAAAACTGCAAAGTCTTGAAAAGAAATTAAAACATGGGTAATTGATAAAAGATGATGAAATCTCAGAAGAGCTAAAGCTAAAGCAAGAATATTGCAGACTCTTTAATTTATCTTCAAACCAAATCCAAGTACTTCTTGACGAGCAAAAGTGGAATAAGGGAGAATCAAGAAAAAAATTTAAAGGAGTGAAGAAGATGGATATATGTGAAAACTAACAATTTGAGTTGATTCTTGCAAGATTTGAAGGGGGAACTAATTCCCATTTGAGATTGTAAAGTTGTGAAAAGATAGAGCTTGTCTGGTATGTTGAAAAAGCCAATTAAAGGAGGAGAACTCAAAGGAAGAGTGATGAAGAAAACTCTATTAATTACCCTTTCTGATCAAGTGGAGATGGAGGAGAGAGATTATAAAAAAAAAATATGGAAAGAAATTAAAGAAGAGAGAAATTCAGAAAAAGATTGGTATTTGGTGTAATTCCATTCCTCGAGAGTATATCTCTGAAAACGACACTTGAACAAGGCCCCTCTCACTCACTAGTCAAAACATACAATATTACATACTGAATAGTATCCATTAATGATTTATTTCATGTACCCAAATAACAAAAAGGGTTACTTCAAAAGTATTTGTTATAATTGGCCCAATTGATACCGTTCGTTTATGCAATCTCCCTAACCAAATGATACATCAAAAAAATTAAAAAGTTTTCTTCGTCCCTAACCAAATGATACTACATTGCTACAATCAACTTTATGAATTTTGGAAATATAATTTAAATAACTATTTTTATTTGTATTAAAATTTAGTATTCTGAGATTTGAATTTTGATTTTGGAAACATTTTAAAATAGTTAAACTATTTACAAAAGTATATTTATATAGATATATTATCAGCTTTCGATTTCCTTCCCCGTAGACGACGGGTTAAAAATTGTTGACAGAAAGTAAGTATCAAGTGTGATACCTTTTCCCCCACCCTCTTCGCTTCATAAGCTCTCACATCCACACACACACACACACACGCAAACAGAGATACACACACGTACACATTATTATATTTTATTACTTTTATTTTGGCTGGACTTTACCAAAAATAATTCTATTATCATGTCGGGCCATAATAAATATATTGTCTCGTGATTGTTACGTCATATTAATCTCTCTCTTTTTTTTTTTTAAAATGTCACCAGCACAATAAATATAAATATATGTTATTTTGAGCTGTGACGATACTTGGACTGGAGTGAAAATTTCAAAGTTATTGTTGTGTGTATGCTGTACAATGTAATACTATTTATTTATTTATTTTAGTTAGTGTATGATTTTGTAGTACCAGATTGCTTAATTGCCCCATTTTTAGTTAATTTGATGGTTTTATTATTGTATTGATGGATAATTACATTAAAATAATCATTGTATACTTAAAAAAACTATTGTTACAAAAAATTATTGATGTTTTACAGATTTAGAAATCTAAAGATCTCATAGAACATATAAGTCTATAGTCAAAACTTTATAAGTTTGACTGAACATATTTTTTTTTTATAAGAAAAATTTATTTATGAGTATAAGAAATACTCAACAAAGTAGCACAACAATAAAACCATAAAAAAAAATGACACAACCGGTAGAAATACAACGAAAAACAAAAACTGAGTTCACAAGCCAATCTATTAAAGAAAAGAAAAACGAAAACAGTCGTAACCAAAATTTAACCTTCTAACTCCTCCAAAATTTTATCAGCAAACAGGATCCATTCACATTTGAAAAGAAATGCGTCAATGTCTAGGGGCCTTACATTTAGGTCAAAAAAATAAGTTACATATATATTTATTATATTATACACGTACACACTTATTTATGCATATAGAGGACAAGTAGACCCTTTGACTTGAGTGAGAGATCCCACAAAGGCGTGTTTATTTGCTACTTAAGCATGTGACTAAACCAAATTATACTTTCTAATTCCCTTTCGTACTCCCAATTATTCCCTTCTAACATTTCAATTATTTTTTTTATGACATGTTGGGGTCTTATTATGTCTTCTTCTACATATAAACAACTTGAATATTTTCGTCAAAACTTAATACAGCTAATATATGTAACTAAAATTTGAAATAAAATATAATGATTTTTTTCTTCTGGGATCTTTAGCCAAAGTTTATTAGTTAGTCAATTTTTTTTTTCATATTTGATATGGAATACACATTAATACGTAATGTTCCACGCGAATCTTGGAGAAATACATGTACTCTATTGTTTACTTTACTGCCATAGATATTACATTTTATGCTGATTAATTATTTGATTGATTAGATCATCATCATGTCCCTTGATTTTATTAAAAAACCATTGACTATAATTTGATCTGTTATGATTAATCGCTTACCACTAATCTAAAAGATATAACTGATAGCATATGCGTAATTTTTTTTCTTATAATGGCAGCGCAAAACCCTATACTAAGCAACATGTGGACATGTGAGCTGCACCCTATAGGTGCCAATGGGCCATGCTATTAAGTGAATAGACGACATATATCTGCATATTCTTCCATGAGGGCACATAAAGACTTGCTGAACATGCACAGCCCCAACATGGTCATCAATAATATAACACATAACGAGCATGTAATCAGGTATTATATAAAATAGGTAATGTTGAAAATAGAAGATAACTTTTAATCATCGACTCATCTCCCGGTACAATTTAGAAACTGACCTCCTCACAAATTGTTTTTTTAGAAAATGACCTCCTCATTTTCTTAAAAAAAAAAAAAATATTCTTTTAAAGTCATCTCCCAAAATATTCCGTCATTCACCCCCCACCACCGCCTCAAATTATTAGGGTTTGATTTCCAAAACCCTAGGTTGGGTAAAGGGTTAAAACTATGTTTATGTACTTATTAGAGGGATCCTTGAGTATGCACAAATGGGGAAGTTACTTTTTTCTTTTTTATTTAAAAAAATCAGTGCAAATATGTGGATATACACTTCGACACATTATACGATATAACACTAATAACACAAGTTTGTTATACGCATTTAATGCAATACACACTCGTGTGTGCAAATATGTGGATATACATGTATTATGTATATGATTACATTTAAATGTATGTTAGAGAAAATACAATTATACAATTGAACGAGAAATTATTTCTAAATACCTTAGATTGCCCTCTTCAACTCCCCTCAATTACGTTAGTGAAACGTTCACGTTTCTATTTAAATTTAACAAATCTAAAGTAGATATAACAAATTTCATAAAATCAGGTAGCAAATAAATATATTCCTGATTTTCTTTCGGTTAATTGGTCTAAAATCCCAAAACTCACTTAAAACATTATGTTCGGTACCCATGTAAGTAGGTGTTTGCAATTGCTTATAAAAACTGCTTGTCTGCTTTTCAGATAAAAAAAGCAGCTTTTGGGTGTTTTATTTGTTTGCTTCTGCTATTGCTTCTCTAAAAATAAGCAGAAAAAAGCAGAAGCAGAGAAGCAGGTCATGACATGCTTTTGACTGATTTAAGTTGTTTTGTGACAATTTTGTAATTAATTTTAGTTTATTAAGCTGCTTTTTAATTTAAATAACAAACACTCAATGCTTTTGCTTAAAATCAACTTTTTCCAACTTTAAGCAAAAGTAACATAGAAGTGCTTTGAATAAGCAATCGCAAACACACCCTAAGAAAAAGATTATTTCAATTTTTTTTGTTTGGATTCACTCCATATGATCTTAAAATGACAAAAAAAAATCCTAATTCCTTTATAGAAATCTCAACTTTTGTCTCATTTTTCACTTTCTTCCCTTCTCCTCCCATCGTTTAACATTTTATCTCTCCTCCATTAATAACATTATTCCATATTTACATCTCAAGTTGAAATAAAAATTTGATTTACAAATTAGTAAACATTTGCTACAGCTTTCTCTCAAAATCACCTAGTTGAAGCCTCAAAATTCCGATTTTTCAGCTAGTTGCTGATATGAATCTATAAATGGGTTCTTTTATTGCTCATTAGTTGCCAATATAATTGAGAGCTTTTATGTTTGTGAAGTTATTTTGTTGATAAACATGATAGTTATAATATGTACACAGTTCAAAAAAACTGAGAGTCTGGATGGTACTGGATGTGGTGGTCATCGTGAACGTGGATATGGTGGAGGTCGCCCGAGGGCGATACATTAGGGGATGCAGTGACTCCACTGCATTGTCTTCCTAATTAATCTGGAGATGGAGTGTTTCGTTGGTTTATCGTTTTCTTTGGCATTGCTTTGTGCTATAGTTTTTCTTAGGTGTATCATTGGTCTTGTTTAGTGTTGGGTGTGTAGTTAATGTAGTATAAATCAAAATGTTTACGAATTTCACTAAAGTAAATCAAAATATAGTATCACAAATTATCTTATTTAGTATCACATTTGCATATTATTTGTATCACAAATTAGCGTATGTAGTACCACAAAATAGATTATATATTACCATATCCACATTTAATTGTACAACAAATAAGCTTATGTAATATCACAAATTTGCATATTAATTATTGAATCACAATTTTATACAAGCCGACCAACCGTAAAACAATAGACCAACACAGTGTCTGTATATCAGAATACTTCCAAGTAAAATGCACTATAACAAAACCAATAATATGTCAAAACAACCAAGGTTAACCAACAATAGATTTCTCCATAATTTCTTTATTTAGAAGTTCTTCTTTACAAGCTTTGCATCCCTCTCCGGGTATTCTTCATGACCCACAATAGATTCCTCCATGTTTTTCCCCCTCTAGATCTAGTGATGCCATTTGCAGGGAGTCGAACCTCCTGGACATAGGCAAAAAATAGTAGCAAATATTATATCAAACTTCTAAATGCAAGTGAAGACATAACATATGCCTTAGCTAACAACTTGGAAAAAAAATTCTAAGGGAATTATAAATGTCTCTATCAATCTGCCATTAACCACATTTGCTTCTTGATTCCCCTTCTTTATCATCCTCACATTCTTCAATACAACATTATACCAAACACAATTATCAATTCCAAAATAAACAGAGTAATCTCTAGCATGTACGTCAACTTGCATACCAATGATGCATAACGTTGGCAAGAATACAACAATTGCTCTCTCAATCAAATGAATGAGTGTATTTCAATAGAAATAGCATAAAGTGAAAATATGTATCATATTTATCAGTATGGTGAAAAATAGTGACAAGATTTCACATATTCTAATTTACCTAACATTGTCCTAAATCATGACAAAATCAGCTAGAAAATAAGGATAGAATCAAAATTCACTCAGATTTGTTTGTGCCAAAAAACCAAATTCCACTCAAATACATTCCCCAATATGGCACCATCCTCACCCAGAATAAGTTTAATCTAAAGCAATGTAGAAAGAATCGAACACATCCAACGACAACTTACTATATTAAACAGAAAACCATGATTTTAAGGCAGAGACCTTCAACTATCGGCACCGATGGTCAGACACAAGTGCAACCCATGTTCAACATAGTTGTAGATATAATATATAACAAAATAATTATTTGAGGAGTTGCGTTCGCACCAGCCCGTAACACTGACCGATTTAGTGAGTATAATTTCGTCCGAAATCAACTCACGAACTTACCAAGATTTTGATTGCAAGTTTTTTGTTTCACAATGAGACATGTTAGTGAAGTAATCGGGCAAAGAAATATGAAGCAAAAGGAAGAATTTGCTTCAAATCAATGAAAAAATCTTTCAGAAGAAAAAATGGAGAACAATTGTTACGTAAAAAAGTGGAGGAATGAAAGATGAAGAGTGGGAAGAAAATTGGTTAAAACAATTTTTACGTAAAATTGGTGAGGAATGAAGTGGGAGGTGAATGAATAGATGAGAAGGGTATTTTTGTCAATTATTTATTGCAAATAATTTATTTTACAACTAGGGAGTGCAGACTTTAAACTTCTTTAAAGGGACTGAACTTTAACATTAGTTTGGGTTTAGGAATTTTTTGATAAGTCTCCCATTTTCTTTAGATTTGCTCGGTTGATTTGTTCCAAATGAAAGTGCACTTGAAGTGGATTTTGTGCATTCTTTCAGACTTGATAAACTTGATGAAAACCAATTATTCTTGAACTATATAGCTGGAGATTCCAAATCTATTAGACTCCCATATTGGCTTGAATTTGTTAACATTTGAACTACATTATCAAAGCTCGTTTGAATCCCAAGCTTTGTGCGGTAAGGGGAATCATTGTCATCATAAAACGTGATAAGATTTTTGGTTTGTATGACTTATAATAAATGAATTCACTATTCTTTCACAAGCATCTGTTGTACTATTCTATAAGAAGTTGAGAGTAACTTGATGTAGGTAAAGCCTGAAACTCGAGGACGAAAATGGCAACTTTTTTCAATTGTTTTGTGAGACTTGTTTTGAATGGTACATATCGGCACATGTCTTTTATTGAATTTGACAAGAATGTAACCTGAGGGATACAGTGTAGCATGCATATTACAAACCAAATCTCCAACAAAAAATTACATTGGATATGGGCCCCACATGCTTGATATAAAATAAAACGTACTGTGAGCTAGCTACTCTTCTATTTATGAGTATAAATAAATAGTCTTTAGAGTGTCAATTACTTGCCTAGATGTCACACCGAAATTGGAGTCGATGACGCTTTGTTTTCAAATATAAATTCTAAAATAACAAACTTTATAGGATTGAATTTAACAAAATCAGTACATTACGTCAAGAAATCGAAATGTTCTTACAGCTTTAAATTCATAAACTGAAAAAATAAACAATAACTGGAATATAAATACATAAGCATAAGTCTAAATTTAATAACAACAACAACAACAACAACAATAACAACGGGAACATAGTAGCAACAACAGAAATTGGTGAAGTAGATCTTGACATTGGATTACGGCGAAAAACCTAGGCATGGTTTCGTGAGTCGTCTATTTGTTTAAGATTATGAGCGACATTTTGGTATGCACTGTTGTTTTTGGTTTTTTTAAAGAGAGGATTCTTTGCTTTCTATTGTGTAATTGTATACTTAATTGGGTTGAACACCCCTAGTGCTCCTTTAATGAATTTGCCTACAAAAAAAAAATGTAACTTTCGAAACAGTAAAATCAACTTACCATTTAAAATACCTCAAAACTGAAACTGAAAAGTTAAACATAAACAAAGTTGAAACACCGATTTCTTAGCATATTAAATCAACATCGAAATAATCTAATATGATAATTGAAATCCTAATTTTCTCCTGACTAACCGATATAAGTCCTCTAAAATTAACATTTTTAGAGGTAATGTCAGAACATAGTTCTCCTACTAAATAATAGTATGAATTCTCATAATATTATAGAGTAGTAGTTATCACCCCACCACATCAACGTCAAAATAGAGTTTGAAATTCTTACAGTTTGGATTTTGTAAATGTGTAGTTTAAAAGTATTCAACACATTTGATCGATTAAAAATTTATAATATAATTTTAAAGCAGTAAGTCCGGTCAATAGTTAATATCATACTTCATCCCACTTTATGTTTATATTTTTTGCCTCGCTAATTCGATTTGTCAATGTATAAGGTGATACAATACAATACTAACTTGTGTTATTTGAAATAATGTATAGATATTAGGTGATGTGTGTATAGTTTTATTTTGCTGAGAATATTTTATGGAAAAGAACTATTTAATTTGATAAGAACAAGAGAGTTCATTCGTTCTGTATGGCCAACTGGACCTTGGCTGTGATATTTATTCCATGCTGGGTCCACCAATTAAATTAGCATTTTCAGAAAATGTATTACACCAGCATTTTTTGTCGGAATTAAGCTTACTTAGTTGTTTTTTTGGTACAAGTAGCTACGGGAAATTACTCGAATAAAGAATCCTTAAACTAGAATTACTATTGGCATAAAGGTATCCAACCACGATAATTTTCAAAAGAAAACCCCAATAATTCAAAGCTCCGTGAACGGAATAAAATGCTTTAGAATTTATTCAGTCCTGCTTTAAATTAATTAGTTGTATAACAATTATTAAAGATTAAATATTCTATTGAGATCTATATATAGAACCTAAAGAATACAAGTTAGTAAAGCATTATTTTTCCCCAAATTCCATGTGATACCTATACGGGTCAAGCCCATTAAAAAGCTCACGGGTCGAACCCAATCCATTGGTCAAAATCGTCGGAGTACAAGGTGCGGGGAGTGCGAAGCTAGCCCCTCGTGCGGGCGAGCGTCCCGCACGGAGCTCACCCCCCGTGAGGGTGGAGCACCGCAGCTCGCCCACGCGATGCCTCATGTTTGCGAAGTATGGGATCGGAGCTCGTTCGTGTTGGGCGAGCTAAGCTTTGTAGCACGGCCTCGCAAATTAGATTCGACGTATAACCCATATCTCCAAGTACAAATCGGATCGTAAAAGCTGCAAGCATATCATACTAGGAAAGTGACATTCTCTGGTCCCCGGTACAATCGGATCGTAAAAGCTGCAAGCATATCATACCATGAAAGTGACATTCTATGGTCCGGTACAAATCGGATCGCAAAAGCTGCAAGCATATCGTACGAGGAGAGTGACACCTACTCGTCATCAGCTCTAGGACCCTGGTCCCCACCCTTAGCTTCAGAAGATGTCCCCTAGGCCCTGACACACGGTTAAAGGCTGTCTCCTCTCCGTTTCCTATAAATATCAGGTTTGTTGACGGGAATAAGGTATTCACTCTACTCACAACTTAAAGTTCATCTCGTTACTCTTCCTTTCTTTTCCGATTTCTGACTTGAGCGTCGGAGGGGCTCCGCCGGGACATCCTTCCGGCACCCTTCTCACCCTTGCACAGATCACCTCAGGAGATGTATAGATCGCCTCAGCCGATCGTCACCAAAAATCAATGTCGTAGCTTTAAATGGTCATAAACTTTCATCGCCTCAAACGAACTCTCCATCGCCTCAAACGAACCATGCATCGCTTTAGGCGATCTAGCCATGGCCTCAGGCGATCTTGCCATGCATCTGGTCCTCGGCGTCGCTTCAGTCGATGAGCGGGGCGATGTCTCCCTTGGCTCCCATCGCTTGGGCCGATGATCACCATCGCCTGGGGCGACTGCCAATTCCTTGCAGATTTGATTTCCTTCAAACAATCCACTTTTCAACCATCTAAACATGTACACTAAGTAGACACATTAGTATAACAAATGCAAGTTTTGTTGATCATCAAAACTCATAAATAATTCGGAGATAAATTAAGCATTAAACTCATCAATGCGTTTAAGGCTCAACAATATTTTTTTGTCCCTCTCCCGAAAATCCTATGGCTGCCCAAGTAATGATATAAACGTTAGATACAAGAATATAGCCATTGGGATAGTTTTTGTAAGCTTTCAAACATTACAACGATCATATTCTGCTTTCTGGGCTATTTTTGGAAGTCCGCTTGTTGGGTCCGCTGGTCGAATCCACTGCCCGAGTCCAGTGGTCGAGTCCACTGCTCGAGTCCTCTGGCATCTACTGATTCAAAGTCCGCTGGCCTCTACTTGTAGTGTCTACTGCTAATATCTACTTGTAGTCCGATATACAATCTGGTAGACCTTTCAGCTTTGCACCAGCAAGCTCTTGCATACATGTTTTCGTCATGTAAACCTTCGAATTTGGTCTGCTGGCCTGAATACATCTTGTAGAGAATTGAGTTGGCTATCCAACCCCTTTAGAAGCAAGTCGTTTCAATGTCCGAGCTATGAGATATGATCAGTTTAGTCAGTAGCGCTCGAGGTCTACTAGTTATTGAATTCTCATTTCAGCAACCAAACTCAAAATCATTTCTTAGCACATCATCAAGATGTAAGATATTATCTATGAACTGCACACTTGATGAAATATGTTAGCAACATAATAACAAGTTTTGTTAACATCAAAACCAAGATTATTCGGGTTTCCAAAAACCCAACAATCTCCCACTTTTTAATGATCACAAAAATTTGAATAAAAATATGGACATTAAAGTACATTGTTGCATAACAAGAAACCATATCTTTTAAAAACAACATATTTCTCCCCCTTTTTGTGTGAATCAAAAAGGAAGACAAATAAAATTTACTCCCCCTCAAGGATTGAGATTAAACTCTCCCCCTTAATTTTGAAAGGCTTGAAATTTTGAGCAAGTGATGGGCAAATGTGGTAGGCTAAAACAAACAAAAAAAATACAATGCACATTAAATTTTTCAACAAAAATAACCTCTTTTGATGATGGATAAAGCATACTTGGCAACAAAATTGAATTTCCGACAAAACTCAACAATGTTCATTTCATCTTTTCAGCGGCAGCACACTTGGTCCAATTTTGCAGAATAAACTGTTTTTCATTGTGAAGAATCAGGCTGCATGACCTATACCAACTATTAAATACTGATTGGACAGTTAATTAAAACAGTTATATATTTAGTTATATCTGTTATGCATTAGTTAATTATTTTAATCAAATATAAAATATAAATAGTCAGAATAGTAATTTAATTTATTCATATTGTAAAGATTGAAAGGAGAAGTTCTACGGTGAAATTCTCTTCTGTATATTCAAGATTTAATTGATTCCTTTATCAATGAAGATGTATTGTTCTTTTTCAATGTTGAATTAGATAATTTCACAAGGACTAGATAAATCAATCTAAAATGACAACCTAGAGAGTGAGATTAATATTGGTCCATACCTTGGCCTAATTACGGGTGCTTAGGTGAATTAATGTTAATTGTGGTCTTAACATCCACTAATATTTTTCACCTGAAATACATATCAGAGATACACGAGTATTTCCACAAGATATAAATTTGTTAGATTTTATTTTATATTTTTTACAAAAAAGAGAGATGGCACAACAATTAATCTTTTTGTAGAGAAAAAAAAACGGTGATATCATTAATTAAAGCAACATTTCAGTCATTACAATGTGATGAATGAAGTTTGGATAAGTTGACGGTTGAAACTAATGCATCCTTAGCTAAACGATGTGTTGCAGTATTCCCACTACGACGAACCAATTGTACATTTGGCTAATGTAAAGTCCAGCATAATTCTTTGAATATCAGATATGACATGGCCGATCAAGGACAAGTTCACTGATATAGAATCAGCTAATATGATGTACACTTTTTTATTAAGAAAAACATTAGTTAATGTACCGACCAAATGAATTGAATTTAAATTGGTTCATGTAAAGAGAATTAAATTAAATATCAAACCAAGCGATTATAACAATTGGGTTGGGATCATAAACCAAATAGAGAAGTATTATTGCCTCACCGTATTTATTACTAGTACATACATTAATTAAAGGTAAAAGAATATATTGGGCATTGAAAGTCTCCGATGATTCTGCCATCTTTTGCACTCTTAATTAATATTCTGCGCTCTTCCCTATTTTTTTAAGAGTGGATCAAATAAATTCATTATCTAAAGTCTCATTACATCTTGCTCTCTAATTGACCTTGACAATGTTTGGACGTGTCGACCTCATTTGTACATACCCATGGAGATGTCAAGAGTAAAATATGCTTTTTTTATACGAAAAATCCAAGATTGACATTATAAAAGGAAATAAAAAATAAAAAATTCCAAGATACGAGGAAATTTAATTATAGCTATAATTTTTTTTCCTTACGAATTATCGTATTGCAAGATGAATTACCAAAGATATATAATCGAGATATGAAACGATCTATACATAGTAGAGATATTAGACTCGGGTTGTTGACATCTATACAATGAACGATCATGTAACTAATTGAAAATTTTGATAATTCAAAGAATTTTAGCAATCAAAATATACAAAGTTTAAAAATTGCAACTCTGAATGGTCTGAATATGGATAAAGGTGACAGCAAAAAAATGAAAAGCAAAGCTAATCACTTTATGTAAAGATATTTTAATGACTGAATGTCCCATCGCTTTCCTTGCATGTAGGAATTTCTTTTGTTTATGTCTTTTCTCATGCAATATATCAATCGGTCTTATTTAATTTTGTACAATTAATTTGACCCACGCGTTTTGGATATTGATGCTACGGCAGAAAGTGTATAACACCACATAATACGCATAATTAAAAAAAAAATAAAAAATACTTAAGATTTTGGAAAGATTTATTCATGAAATCTTGGTAAGAGAAAACTATTATTATCAAGATTCCATAGAAGAGGAGTTCCATTCATTTAGAAGATTGCCGAGTGTGGCCATGCGTGGTCAAAGGAGGCCAAGTGCGGTTTAATGTCAAATCTTTCATAGTGAATATCTTGTTTTTATGCAATACATATTTCGGAAGAAGAAGATGAGTTCTCGAGAGAAAGTCATCTCTCTTGCATGAAGCATGGAGTTCTTTGATTTATTTCTCGGGAGAGGAAGGTGCTCGTTCTTGGGAGAGAATAGTCTGTGCATCAAAGAATTTCGAGTAGGTGGATTCAGAGGCGGAGGCACGTATTATAGCCCCACCCACATTTAAAAAAAATTTGTTAAAATTCAGAAATTGTGTGCTTTAGTCCAACCCTCTAAATCGATATAGTCCGTTAATACTACGCCTAACTTAACCAGGTAAATTTGCATCCTGGCTCCGCCCATGGGTGGATTTGAAGATAAGTGGTGCTCATCATCGAACAGAAGATCTACTGAGTGTGTTCACCTATAAGGCATCAAAGATTGAGAGAAAATCTCTAATTGTACATCTTCAATGATAATTGTGTTGTATAAAATTACTCTCAAAGTGTATCTCAGGAAAAAATAACAATGGCTTCAAAAATAATTTTTATGTCGAGGCGAGATTTGTAATCTCCGTCCTTAAGACAATATTGCACTGCTATAGTGATAACGGTTTGCTATGGACAATTTGTCTCCCAAGATACAACGACTATGACTTGTGATAGGAGCACTCCAAATCACAAGTCCTCAAACCACAAAGGTTCAAAGCACTCAATTTGATGAACAACAAATGCTCTCAAATTTCACTAACAATTTGATAATGATTTCGAAAATCCTTTATAAAACAAGTGGGGTTATGTTGTTTATATAGTAGTCCAAAAGTCAAGTCCAAATGACACCCTTTGGAGGCAATATTTGGCCAAAAATCACACCCCAAACATCAATGTACAAACCATTTCACAAATCTGAAACAGGGCTCGATTGATCGAGCTCCTGTAGCAACACACCAGAAAAAATTCTGGTCCGCTCGATCGATCGAGCATATTGCTCGATCGATCGAGCATAACAAAAAGAAAATTTAATTCATTTTGAAAGTGCACGTTTTCCAACAATTCTCCACATGAATTAAATTAATGCATGTATGCAATTGAGTGCTTTGACGAACTATTATGGCATCTGGATAGATAGCTTGCGGCTTTGAATCTTCCGTAGTAGTATTCAATCGGATTTACTTGACTTAATAGTGAACTTATAGTCTTGAACTATTTAGTCGTTGGTGTAAACCAAGACAATTGAACCCACACCATAACAATTCTAACCTCCGTATTGGTTTCTTACGGATGTGTCCGTTTCGGCCATGGACCACGCTTGGTTTCATAAGTGCTTTCCATTCTTTGAAGCGGCAACACTTCGCACTTACGTAGGTGATCTCCTAGAAGAGTGTCCCGCTATACTCCAACATATTCTAATATGTCTTAGGAATCATTAAAGGCCTTTTGCCTATCATCGTAACCTTTTTGCAGGCTACACCCATTATCATAGGAATGGGTCGGAGATTAATTCTCCAAGGTGTTTATACAATCTTGTAGTTTGGTTGTCCCTTTTAAACCTAGATCTTGGGATCTCCAGTCACATAGGTTGGGTATCCACCGCAAGATTTTGATTATAGGGTTTTAATATCATTCCCCTCGATAAACTATATACTTGATCTCTAAGCAAGCCTTTCGTGAGCGGATCCGTAATATTTTCCTTTGACTTCACGTAGTCAATTGACATAATGCCATTTGACATCATTTGTTTAATAGTATTGTGTCTACGACGTATATGTCTAGACTTACCATTATACATGCTACTCTGTGCCCTTCTTATAGCAGATTGGCTATCACAATGAATTTTAATTGCAGGCACGATTTTTTCCCAACAATGAATTTCTTCCAAGAAACTTCTAAGCCATTCGGCTTCTTCTCCCGCTTTATCCAAAGCTATGAATTCAGATTACATAGTGGATCTAGCAATACAAGTTTGCTTGGTAGATTTCCACGACACTGCAGCCCCTCCAATGGTAAACACATAACCACTTGTCGACTTGGAGTCTTGAGTGTGCGATATCCAATTTGCATCAATGTATCCTTCCAATACCGCAGGATATCTTGTATAGTACAATCTATAGTTCAGGGTGTATCTTAAATATTTAAGTACCCTCGTCAATGCCTTCCAATGGTTTGTTTGGATTGCTCGTGAATCTACTTAGTTTGCCAACCTGCATATGCAATATCAGGACGTGTACAGTTCATGAGATACATAAGACTGCCAATTATCCTTGAGTATTCTAATTGCATGACAGGGTCCCCTTTGTTTTTAACCAAATGTAGATTCGGTTCATAGGGTGTTTTTACAGACGACGTATCATTTGTGAGAAATTTCTCGAGTATTTTCTCAACATAATGAGACTGCGACAATACTCGTCCTTCGGATATCTTGGAGATTTTAATTCCAAGTATCACATCAGCTTCACCCATTTCTTTCATTTCAAAATGTTTCATTAACATTTTCTTTGTCCCGTTGATGATTTATAAGTTACTTCCCACTATGAGCATATCATCAATGTACAAGCATACTATTACATATGCTTTAGGCATGTTTTTCATATATACGCATTTGTCACACTCATTAATTTTGAAACCATTTGACAACATAGTTTTGTCAAATTTTTCATGCCATTTTTTTGGCGCTTGCTTAAGTTCATACAATGACTTAAAGAGTCTACACACATTTTTCTCTTGTCCGGGAACAACAAACCCCTCGGGTTGTTTCATATAAATTTCCTCCTCAAGTTCCCCATTGAGGAATGCCGTTTTTACATCCATTTGATGTATCTCTAAATTTTTTAGAGCAGCGATATCAATGGTCACTATATTGGACGTAATTCTCGTGACTGGTGAATATGTATCAAAGTAATCAAGGCCTTCTTTTTGTCTATATCCCTTTGCCACGAGTCGCGTCTTGTAATTATCAATTGAACTATCAGACTTATATTTTCTTTTAAGAATCCATTTGCATTCTAATGGTTTACTTCAAGTTGGAAGGTCTACCAATTCTCACGTGTGGTTTTGCATTATGGATTCTATCTCGTCATTAATAGCCTCTTTCCACATAGGAGCATCAGGGCTAGATAAGGATCACTAACCGATCTTGGTTCAATGTCCAATATATATGTCATGAAGTCAGGACCATAAGTCTTAGCCTACTTTGGTTCTCTTGCTACGTCGCGGTTCTACTTCCTCAATAGAGTCACGGTTAGCGTCTTCGGACACCCTTTTCTTAGGGCTCATTTCCTTGTTAGTTTTGTAAGGAAATACTTCTTCAAAAAATACCACATTTCTTGATTCCATGATTGTACCTTCATGCACATCACTTATTTCAGATTTATGTACTAAAAATCGATATGCACCACTATTATTAGCATAACCAATAAATACACAATCTATTGTTTTAGTCCAGATTTTCACTTGCTTTGATTTTGGTACTTCTACCTTAGCCAAGCACCCCCACACTTTCATTATTTGTAGGAAGGCTTGTGACCTTTCCATAACTCACAAGGAGTTTCATCCTTACTTTTGTGTGGTATTTTGTTTAGAGTGTAGTTGGCCGACAGGATTGCTTCCCCCACAAGTTTTGTGGTAATCCAGAACTTATCAACATAGCATTCATCATCTCTTTTAGAGTATGATTTTTACGTTCGGCAATACCATTTGATTGAGGTGAATAGAGGGGCAGTGGTGGTTTGGTGAATAATGTCATACTCAGTGCAAAATTCTTCAAACGGTGCTCCATATTCTCCTCCCCTATCGCTTCGAACATTCTTTATATTTTTGCTAAGTTGATTTTCAACTTCATTCTTATATTGTTTAAATACTCCCAATGCCTCGTCTTTGCTTCTCAACAAATAGACATAACAATATCTCGTATAATCATCAATGAAAGTAATGAAGTACTTTTTCCTACCTCTAGTTTCCACAAACTTTAGATCACATAAATCTGTATGAATTAATTCAAGAGGTGTCTTAGTTCTTTCAATTGAATGGAATGGCGGTTTCGTTAACTTGGCCTCGACATAAGTCTCACACTTATGTTTCAAGTTAACATTCATTTGAGGCAATAAGTTTAACTTCACTTAATTTGTTAAGTGGACCATAATTTACGTGACCTAGACGATCATGCCATAAATTACATGACTCAATCAAATAAGTAGAATCATTCACTTTATTGCTTTCAAATTGACGTTTAACCGTCATTACATTCATTTGAATAGGCTTTTCTCCATATAGCCTTTTCCTACAAAAGTCTCCATTTTTGGAGCGTACAATTTTTCTAGATTCTAAAACTAGTCTAAAACCCGCCTTGACTAGAGCCGATCCGGATATCAGGTTCTTTCGGATGTCGGGAACATGTAGGACATCAATCAAAGTCAATTCCTTTCCCGAAGTCATCTTTAGAACCACCTTCCCCAATCCAATTACCGGAGATTTGGAGTTTCCCATGTAGAGTTGGCGCGCACCCACTTATTGGAGTGTATAGTGGAGAACATGGCCTTGTCCGAACACACATGTCGGGTTGCACCGGAATCGAAGAACCATTCCATAGGATTATCCACCAAATTCGTTTCAAAGATCACATCGGTTAACATTAGATCATTCAAGTCTTCCGAGATCCGATCATCTTCGATCATGTTGACTTGATCTTTTGCTTTTCCACGAGTGTCTTTGTTACGACAATCCTTTGCCATGTGATTTGGCTTTTCACACTTATAGCATTTTTCTTTGAACCTTTTCGCCTTGCCATTGTTGGAGGCCGTACCGTCAAACTTACGCTTTGATCTGGTTCTTTGTTCAACTAGGTTAGCCCGTGGTTCCATTTGAAACCTACCCGTCTTCCTCTCAAAAACTTTGTTGTCCTCCTCGATTCGTAATCGAACCACAAGGTCTTCAAGACTCATCTTCTTTCGTTTGTGTTTCAGATAGTTCTTGAAGTCCTTCCACATAGGAGGCAATTTCTCAATCATAGCGGTGACTTGGAATGAATCCTTTAGACTCATT
Source organism: Haberlea rhodopensis (assembly GCA_907163345.1). NCBI lineage: Eukaryota > Viridiplantae > Streptophyta > Magnoliopsida > Lamiales > Gesneriaceae > Haberlea > Haberlea rhodopensis. The sequence continues at coordinate 3,053,664 of CAJQUN010000060.1, forward strand.
CCATCCGCATGAATGTCATGCAAGATCACTTGTAGATCTTGATCTTGAAATTCAGGAACTGTCCAATTATGAATTTCTTCATGCCGGCATCCTAGGATTTGTACTTCTTTTCCAGCGATGCCCAGAGATCCTTTGCTGTTTTCACAAGACAATAAACATTATATAATTTATTGTCTAACCCGTTTAGGATGCAGTTCTTGCATAGGAAGTCGCTTTGATTCCATGTATCCAGTACCGCCCTCTTTTGGGTGTCAGTCTCTCCTTCTTCAACCGTATGAGGCTCCTTGGTTAAGAACCTTGCCAAACTCAGTGTGGTCAAGTAAAATACCATATTTTGTTGCCACCACTTGAAATCTTTCCCTTTGAACTTTTCAGGCCTTTCACCATGATGAACATGAGTCGTTGTTGCACTCGATGAAGCCATTGAATTGCTCGAATATTGTCTTAAGATTGTTGTATAAAATTTCTCTCAAAGTGATCTCAGGAAAAAATAACAATGGCTTCAAAAATAATTTTTATGTAGAGGCGAGATTTGTAATCTCCGTCATTAAGGCAATATTGCCCCGCTATGGTGCTAACGGTTTGCTATGACAATTTGTCTCCCAAGATACAACGACTATGACTTGTGATAGGAGCATTCCAAATCACAAGTCCTCAAACCACAAAGGTTCAAAGTACTCAATTTGATGAACAACAAATGCTCTCAAATTTCATTAAAATTTGATAATGATTTCGAAAAATCCTTTTTAGAACAAGTGGGGTTATGTTGTTTATATATTAGTCAAAAAGTCAAGTCCAAAGGACACCATTTGGAGGACAATATTTGGCCAAAAATCGCACCCCAAACATCAATGGACAAACTATTTCACAAATCTGAAACAGGGTTCGATCGATCGAGCTCCCCGCTCGATCGATCGAGCTCCTGTAGCAACACACCAGAAAAAATTATGGTCCGCTCGATCGATCGAGCATAACAAAAAAATTAATTCATTTTGAAAGTGCACGTTTTCCAACAAATTGTGATATCGTGTGCTTAATATATTTAGTTCATTAGAAATTTTCAGACACTCATGATGTAATATTTAGATTTTAAAACTTTCGACAACATCTCCCCGTAATCAGATCATCCATTGATAAAATAAAAGTTTAACAAAAACATTTTATCACACAAGCTTCATCTAATTTCTCCACATGCATCATCCTCACATAAAATACACGTTGTCAGATCGTACAAGACTCACAGACGATTCTTTTTATCATTTAAATATTCTAATTTAGTATCGGTGTTTGCTCCGTTTTGGTTGACCCTATAAACCATCCTATTGAAATTCGGTGGGTACCAAATTGAACCAGTCAAATCGGTCAACCGATGAACATGTCACCCTTCAAACCGACCGGTTCCTTCATTTTTTAAAAAAAATTGTAATCTTTTTTAACTATTAAGCCAAAATTCAAGAAGAAAAATATATTATATGTAATTTATTGTTATTAATTATAAAATAATATTTTATATTTGTCTTGTAAAGAATACCATATAATTCCACAATGTGTGTGTGTATATTATATATAAATATGTTTAGTTTCTCATAAATATAAAATATGTGAATCATTTCATATTTTTTAATATTTTCTTATGATTTGAGACATTGTTCTCTTTGGACATTGATTGTTATTTTTTAAATGTTTTATTGTTATCTTTTATGTTGAACATTTGGTTTGATGTGATTGTTTGAAGTTGAACATGTTATATTGTTATTATGATACTTCTTTTATCGTTAAAAACTTGAAACTAGTAAGAACACGGCTTTTATGTCCATTTCAATTTTAAAAACACTACATGGAACTGTTCACCTACTTTCTAATCTTTCCTTAGTCCTACATTGTTACCTGCTTCAATTGAAACAGCCTCAAGGGTGAGCGAAATTACATAATAACAACGAAATCTCTAAATAATGAAACAACAACGATTTAATAGAGATCACAAATCATCATCCAATTGTTATCTAATATAATCAGACAAAATGGACGTTATAACGTCATCAATTGTTTTTGTCCCAGTCATAACTCAATACAATCCAAGAACAATCATATCTACGTCATTTGCACGAAATAAAATATGTAGCATAGCTACCTCGTGGTATGACCACCTCAACATATACACACGTAACAAAAGCATGTGTGCAATATTATCATAAATAAATTGGCTTAATTAAAAAAAAATAAGGATATAAAAAGTATAAAAAGAAAGCAGTAGCTCTATGTATGTGTGTTGTCAGAGAGCGGTGACACACTTATGATAGCAAATGGCCTAATGAAAGGAATTAACGCTGCGCTAGGTAGGTCATAGGTGTGATATGATAGATGTATAGATAATTTGGTGGATAAAGTAATGATTATTAAAGTAACGAAAAAATAATATTGTGTTTGGTATCTATAATTATTATCAAAGGCTACATATTTCATTCAATACCCTATACATTCATCGACCCCTCAAATAAATAAATGCATTATTAGTTTCAACAAATTGCCCACATTAATTTGAACTAAAACCTAAACAAACTGGGTGACAGGAATTATAATTAATAAAAATTATAAGTCTTAGAAGAAATTGGAAATATATATTCAAGAGCACATGTGTCCAAACATTATGTCGTAATGGCATGATCTCTCATCTTGCATCGACAATGTATATATCAAATCAAAAGATAATATAACTGTCACCCCCTTACACTAGTAGTTGACTTATGGCCAGTATCTCCTTTCTTCAATCAAATACTATATAGCCCTCTCAATTGCTAATGCCACCTCCACTTATGTATATGCCTTCATTATTATTAGAAATTAATTACATACCTACTTCCAATATATACTTTAAGAATCGTGTTTGGTTATAAGCTGAAAGCTAGAATATATTGGCACTTCTAATATCACGTCGAAATAATATCTTTTTTACCTAGATGAATAAATAAAACATGCAAAGCATAATTATCGACGTGGAATATTATATAATAAATAAAGAATTGATCCGAGAGAACACATCAAATTAAATGGAAGAAAGGCGTGGGCATAAGAAGTTGACAAGAGAGACGAGAAGTGGGACAGAGGTTGTCTGAAACCCCAGCAGCTACCTATTTCCTCGAAAAGTGAGTAATAAATGTTTACAGAAAACAGAAGATTTTTATTTTAATGTGAGTGGTGAATGATTTTGTAATCGATTGCTTTATGATTGAGGTACATAACATGACATGACATAACATGACAGATAATATATATATAATAATAATAAGATAGAAAAAAAAATAATGATAAAGAGAAAATAGTAATAACCTTTTAACTATATAACCCTTTTTTTCTTTCCTTTACTTTCTTTGTTCTTTCTAGGACAAAAGTTGACATCCCTTTTGGGGAACTCGTTATTCTTTTTTACCTCTGAAATATTTTTTGTTAGATTTCTATTATCTTGAATATATTTTTGAGTAATAAACTGGGGAGTATGATACGTATCTACTTATATATTTGTAAGGGATTATACATCTATACCCCTCAAATTTAGCCTATTTACATAAAGCTCTCATCGACTTTGAAAAATTACAGAGACCTCTCATACATACATAACACCGTCAAAAATAATTAACAGAATGCGCAAAATGATATTTTTTGCCCTCTTGTATATTTATAAAATTATCAAAACATTATAGATACACCGCTCATACTATATGTAATATAAAATTATCAAGATATTACATATGCACCCCTACCCCCTATTGTGTCATATTATTTTTATTTATTTTTTTTATATTTATTTTTTTGTTTCTTTTTTATTTATTTCAAAGAATTATTTATTAAATATTTTTAAACTATAAACTAGCTTCATATTAATGATAATATTTTAAACTTCTTATATATATAAAATACATTCAATATTATCTAATTGTATTATTATCATAGTAATTTTTTTTTTTGTAATTATAATGATAAAATGATCTTGTTTTATGCCATGATCTTTAATGACAATTATATGTTTAGACGTTGATTTTAATGATATGTCTTAGTCCATGATCTTTAATGTCACTCGATGTTTTATCAATCGGTTTATTCGATTTAATATAAAAATCAGTCACTTCGGTTGGCTGAAAAACAAAGTTGGTCGGTTCAATTTAAAATTCGGTTCTGAAGTTCACCCATAGTTGAACTCGTATATGGTAGTTTGTTTTCAAATTTAGATTTTTATCCCGTTCCTCAAACTATTAATCATATATCATTTATATTTTAAATCATTTATTGAAAAGTACGATGTCAAGTTTGGTATTTTGGCTGACCAATATTTATTGACGTCAATTTCGAAAATGGCAATCGAACATATTATTTTTTAATTTGACTTTCAATTCGATTTAATTTAAAATATTACACAATGTCGTTATTTTAACAAAAGTTTTTAAATGACATATATATTGCTTTTTTATGGTATATATGATATTTTACAAGATTGAATAAAAATGATAAATATTAAAATTACTAGGAAAATAAAAAATATTTGAGTAAGTAATAATTATATTTGAAATAAACAATTCAAAAAATAAAATAATAGTTTTATTACGATCACACCCCTATATTATATCATAATTACAAATACACCCCTTTAAAAATTTAGGTCAAAATAGTGGTCAAAGTTGACCATGAGCAATTTGGGGTTTCCAATAAAAATTAGGGGAGATTTTTGTAACGACCGTTAATTTTACTAACGGCATGGGAGGTCTCTGTAATTTTTCAAAGTCGAAGGGAGCGCTTTCTGTAAATAGGCCAAAGTCGATGGGTGTAGATGTAATTATCCCCGTTTGTAATGAGATATTGATATCTATTTATCCAATAAAGTAATGTATTGATTTTTTTAAGAAATTGTGTTATTATTTTTAAAATTTAAAAACATGATATATTGTGTTATAACACGATATGATAATATAATTATTTTTTTGAAGTTGTGAAAAAGTGAATATATAAAAATATTGTACGGGAGATTGTAAAATGGGCTGAAAATATATATTTTTGGGAACAAATTGTAAAATAATGTGCATATGTTTGTAAAATAGCAAAAGCTTGGAAAAAATAAGAAATGTGTAGCGATGATAACTTCTGTTGAGTTCATATTATGTCAGGCTATACATTTTTTTACAGCTATGACAAATTAATCTTAACCATATTGTGCCGGAAAATACATATATGGACCAGATGTTTGTAAAGATCAAGATGCATAAATATGTATGTATATGTTTGTATGTGTGTTGCTGTTTGTAAAATCGGGTGTATAAAAGTGAGACCATATTATATCTATGTATGCATGTGTGTGAGCAAGCAATCAGAAGGGCAAGATGACAATATGATTATGAGAGAATAGAATTGTATTTAATTCTCTCCCACTGCCCTATGTAAATGAAGATAGGGATTGCAATTTCCACAACCCCCCAACACATACATTTAATTATTATAAAAAGTTTTTTTTTTTTTTTAAAGTAAAGTTCATTTGGATTTGATATGTGTATATAGAGAATTGTGGGGGTTGTTTAGAGACTGGCATTGTCCTTCACGAAAGTCGATGACCGTATTGTCTACCCCGCATTTAAAGCGCGCCATTCTGCTCTAGTAATGTCATTGCCACTATTGGACCCCACACTATAATTAAAAGGGATAATTACATCTGCATCACTCGGCTTTGGCTTATTTACATAAAGTTTCTCTCGACTTTGAAAAATTACAAAGACCTCCCCTTCAGACATAAGACCGTAAAAAACAATTAACGGAATGTATAAAATGACGTTTTTGCCCTATTGTGTATTTAATATAAAATTATCAAAACATTACAGATACACCCCTTATATTATATATAATATACAATTATCAAAACGTTACATATACACCCTCTATAGTATACTATATATTATGATTACACCAACTATTGTGTCATATTATTTTTATTTAGTTTTTTATATTTCTTTTTGTTTCTTTTTTATTTATTTTAAAGAATTATTTATTAAATATTTTTAAATTATAAACTAACTTTTATATTAATGATAATATTTTATAACTATTTATATGTAAAATACATTCAATATTATATTATTATATTATTATCAGAGTATTTAATTTTTTTGTAATTATAATAATAAAATGATCTTGTTTTAGATCATGATCTTTAATGACAATTATATGTTTATACGTTGACATTAAATAATATGTCTTAATCCATGATCTTTAATGGCACTCGATGTTTTATCGAATCGGTTTATTCGATTTAATATAAAAATCTGCAACTTCGGTTGGCTGAAAAATAAATTTGGTCGATTCATTAAAATTCGATTCTGAACTTCACCCATAGTTGAACTCGTATATGGGTAGTTTGTTTCAAAATTTAGATTTTTATCCCATTCCTCAAATTATTAATCATATATGATTTATATTTTAAATCATTTATTGAAAAGTACGATGAATATATATTATCAAGTTCGGTATTATTTGGCTGACCAATATTTATTGACGTCAATATAAAAAATGGCAATCGAACATATTATTTTTTTCAATTTGACTTTCAATTCGATTTAATTCAAAATATTACAATTCGATTTAATTCAAAATATTACACAATGTCGTTATTTCTAACAAAAGTTTATATATATAGGTATATATATATATATATATATATATATATATATATATATATATATATATATATTCAATTTTTATGCTATATATTGATATTTTACAAGATTGAATAAAAATGATAAATATTAAAATTATTAGGAAAATAAAAAAGATTTGAGTAAGTAGTAATTATATTTGAAATAAACAATTTGAAAAATAAAATAATAGTTTTATTACGATCACACCCCCTATAAAATATCATAATTACAAAGACATCCCCTCTAAATATTTAGGTCAAATAAATGGTCAAAGTTGACCAGGGGCAATTTGGGGTTTAGGGGAGATTTTTGTAACGGCCGTACGACATGGGAGGTCTCTGTAATTTTTCAAAGTCGATGAGAGCTTTCTGTAAATCGGCCAAAGTCTAGGGGATGTAGATGTAATTATCCCTAATTTATATATATATATTGTTTATTTTTATTTTTGGAAAGGGATATATATTGTTATTCAATAGAGGGGTTGTGACTTGTGAGATGACTTTTGAACATGTCAATTAACATTTAAATCAATTTAAGAGATTTAGATAATATTTAGGTGAAATAAAAAAGTGCTTATAAATATTGTCAAAGTGTTATCATCATAGTATTGCTTGGCCATTAAATACGTATATTTTTTTTAAAAAAAATATCATATGAATACGAATCGAAATTATATGGGGAATAGCATGTTGATGAGATGTGGGTTGATTAATAAATAGGGATAATTACCAAAATGTACCAGTTGCAAAACAATTATTCAAATAACTCTGAGCAAAAAACTGCTTTGAATATAAATCCAATTTTTAAGAAAGTTTATTCAAATAAGTCCAATTTCTAAACATGTAATCTAATAGCTATTTTATTTTGACTAAAATACCCCTTATTTAAATAAAATTAATCATCTCTCACTGTCTTTCATCGACACATAACTCTTTCTTCCCTCCATTTATCCCGTTCATGGAAACCACGCCCTTGGTGGTGCGCGGTGGCCGGAGGGAGTTTAGACGACTGGGGCGCCGTCTTTGCCTTCTCTTCGGTGCCCTCGGCCATGGTAGTGCTTACGGTAAGCATGAAAATCTCGCGGATCTTGGCGTGTGCGGTGGGAGGCGAGATGAAGAGGGTTTTGGTCAGAATAAGAAGATGGGGGTGCACAAATAAATGGAGAGGTGTAAAAGATTGGAGATGAGGATGAGAGGTGTGAGGCCGAGGGATTTTGGCCTAGGTATAGTAATGATGATTGAAGAGTGCTCATAAAGTTATTGTGCAAATTGAATTTTAAAATATTTATGGTTAAAAATTGATTATGTTCATCATACTTGATTTCTAAATATATATTTTTAAGGTTGTGGTGCTTCAAATGCTTTTGAAATTTCATGGTTTATAGAGGGTTTTAGTCGGAGGAAGAAGATGGAAGGGCATATAATGGAGAGGCGTGAGAGATTGAAGATGATGATGAGAGTGGTGTCGTTTTGTTGTAGATAAATAGAGAATGTGGCGGGGAGTAATTTGCAATGGAGAAGTGCAGTGTGAGAGAATGTACAGTGGTTTGGGGTGGAGAAGACGATGCAAAATTGTGCACCGCCATTACAATAATCCTGCACCCCCTATTACAAAAATTAAGTGGCCCACCTTTACAAAATCGTGCATCCAATTACAAAAAGCGTCCAACAACATGTAAAAAATCAAGCACTACAATATTTAAAATTATACACCCCAAAACAAAAATCAAGTGCACAAACATGTTAAAAATCGTGCACCCTCTTACAAAATCATGCACCCACATTACAAAAAACTTGCACCCCCAATACAGAAATCAAGTGCACCACCTTTACAAAAATCGTGCACTACAACGTTAAAAACCGTGCACCAAAGTTAAAAATCGAGTGCACCACGAGCTTAAAAATCGTGCCCCTCCTTACAAATAAAATTAAGTGCACTACAAGGTTCAAAAACGTTCACCACCATTGGCGCACTAAAATTGGATGCACGGTTATGTAAAAGCATGATGCATGATTATGTAAAAAATACAAACTTCATTTGAAATTTCCAAATATTCAAAAGTATGATGTACGATTATGTAAATTTGGCTTGTTGTGCACCATTTTTTTGCCTGTGGTGCATGATTTTTTTGGCCTGTAGTTGCACGATATTTTTTTTCCTAGGGTGCACAATTTTTTTGTCCTGCGAGTGCACGATTTTTTTTTTGGCCCAGGGTTGCACGTGCTACAGTAACCGCGCGATGGTTATTAATGTCATTCAAACAGGAAATTGACCTAACTGAATTGATGTTTTTTTGATAGACTATGTTGAATTGTTGTTCATCAAATGATACCGGCTTGTAAGTGCTCCTAAATTGTAATGTGAAAGTGGGTCTTCAATGGCCCTAGACATCACATATCCCATCTGGGAGTTGGTCATAGGTTCTAAACCCAATATTATAAAAAAAAACCCCTCACCCCATATTAAAAAAAAAAAAAAGAAGTGAATCTTCAATGGACATCACCACACCAAATACAAGTCGTGCGTGTTTAGACCTCTATTTATTGATCTAAATTGTATGTTTTAAAAGTACTTTTAATTTCAAACTTATTTCAAACTTTCGACCCAAAATTAAAATTGTAAAGATAAGATTAAATGGCACTCAAAGTGGGCTAACTGGTCCCTTTCATTTATATGTAACACATTGTATGGGATGTTTGGAAATGAGGGAATTTAATTAGATGTTGAATTTTAAGTGGGGTTTATGGTCTTTATCTATTTTGTGTTGGTGCAATTTTGTTTGTTATATTGATTGTACATTCGTCAAGTATTTTATTTACTTTGGGCCAAATGCTTGACGAATATTCGATAAATAAATATGATGCCTTATGCAACGCCGAATACGAAAAAGAATGGGAACTTTGTTGCCCCCAGGGCCATAGCCTAGTTGGTAAGGTCTGTGGTGACGTATGGATAACTCCCTCGACGCCAAGTTCGATTCCCGTGTGGAGCGTATTCTCTGCTGAAATATTGTGTTGGTGAGCTCTGGAGTCGTGGCTTGTAGGTCCTCTCCCACAGATGTCTGTTAGCTCGGGCACATCCCTCGATTTACCTGATGGTGGCGTTGAGGGGCCGGTTTCGTTACCCAAGGACTAGTCAGGCGAAAGCCTGGATACCTTGTAAATAAAAAAAAAAGAACGGGAACTTTGTTACATTAATAATATTGTTTGGGCTCACTCATCTATTTGGGCTGGTTCTAAAAGGCCCAATTATTGTTTGGGTTTTATATGTAATCATATTCGCTTGTGCCCCATGATGGGGAGTTTGGCAATAGGCTCATTAATCTTTTTGGGATGGGTCCTTAAGGCATAAGCTGACACCATTATTACCTAGGCACCATTATTTCTACCAAAAGAATATCAGGAAAAAGTACGAAAAGGCATATTCTACAAAATTTTAAATCAAACAAACTGATCAAAGAAATATGTCATTTCACTAGTAATTAATTGAATCAAAATCTGTTATTACCTTAAAAAATTGCCCTTTATTAATATGCATGAAAAAATATGTAATTTCCAAGTCAAAATATTTTAACTTGACTGCAAAAATCTTTTAAATTATTTATTGTCGTAAAACGTTGCAATAATTATTATTTTAAAATAAATTAATAAACATAATTGCAATAAAAAATGTAATCTGAATGTTAATATATCAAAATAAAAATAATTAGCTTCTTAACTTTATTTATTTTTCCAGTGGGATACCCAATGAGTATGGATGTGCAATCGATCAACACCAAACAGACCGAACAGAAATTTGAATAATCGAACTGACCGAATTGTTTCCGACCAATGAACGGACCAAAATTTACTATTAAAACTGAACAAAACGAATCTATATGAAATCGGGTATTTCGGTTGGAAATCGAATAAACCGATATTTTTTAGAAAAATAAAAAAATTAGATAATTTGATTTTAACAATTAGAAAAATAAAAAATAAATAAAAGAATGAAATAAAATTGATTTTTTAAAAAATTAGTTTTTTAAAAAATATATAAAAAATTAAAAAAATCGGTTTATTCCGTTAACCGGTATTTTTAAAAGGAAACCAAACCGAACCGAATTAAATGATTTTTTAAATGACCGAAACCGAATTTCCGAAAGAAGCAAACTTCCAAATTAATTCTGTTCGGTCGGTTAATTTGATTTAATCAAAATTTTGTTCGTCCCCAATGAGTTGATTTTTTTTAATTAAGATTAAAAAATTATGTAAGAGTAAATAGTTTTAGATCGGAAACAAATATTTCACACATATATAGAATTTTTCCATGAATTCTAAATAATAGTAAAATTTAGAAACAATTTTTCACAAAATTTTATATTGTAATGCGACAGGATAAGATATTCTTTTCTTAGAATTACACTTGGCTCTCTTCTGAACCACAATCAGGCACCTTGTAGCTTGACTTTCAACATCCTCACCGCTCCAATTCCACTGTAGAAGACGAAGCAAGCAACAAGATCGACGCAGCGCAAGCAATACCTGATGGCCAAAGATGAAAGCCCAGTTCGATTCGGGGTCATGGGATGCGCTGAGATTGCCAGAAAAGTGTCTCGAGCCATACATTTATCTCCCAACTCCACCCTCTATGCAGTTGCGAGTCGTTCTTTAGAAAAAGCGAAGGATTTCTCCGTTCATAACAATTTACCGGATGATGTCAAGCTTTATGGTGATTACAGTGAGTTACTGGACGACCCATTTGTGGATGCTGTTTACATGCCATTGCCCACCAGCCTTCACCTGAAATGGGCAGTCATGACTGCTCAGAAGCGTAAGCATTTGCTGCTTGAGAAACCCACTGCTCTCGACGTTAAGGGGTTTGATGAAATGCTTGAAGCTTGTGAGGCTAATGGGGTGCAGTTCATGGATGCTAGCATGTGGTATCATCACCCTAGGACTGAGACAATGAAGGGTTTGATCTCAAATTCGGAACATTTTGGGCTTGTTAGATCTGTAAGTGGAAATTAGATTTTTCTTCTGTGGGATTGAAACCTTAAATTGCCATTTACCCAATGTTTGGTTTCTTCTCATGCTTGGCAATCAATTTGCAATCTATGAGCATGTGTTGAAAAATAATGAATTTTGTTTGTTGGTTCGTATCTTATGATCTTCAATCGTCTTATAAATCAAAATAAGAAAAATATATTTAGTTCATGGTTTTGAATGGGCTGCTCATTATGTGTTGCAAAACATTTTGTATTGTTGAGAGTTGTGTTAGGTAGTTTTGAATTTACAAGCTGTTAGCTCTTTAAGACATATGTGTTACTCAACTCATCACCAGTTGGGTTTTGAGTTGGAACCTCATGTATTATTAACATTGTGTCATAGCTAGTTTTTTCATGTAATTGATTGTTCTGGTTACATGCTCACTGTCACCTGCATTTTCAATCTATGTATTTGACTTATCTAACGTTACACGTGAGGGGTCGTGTTGAGGGTTACCCATATTGAGAATTTAGAAGTTATGTTAGCTATTTATAAGATACATGGATTACTCCACTCATCACCAATTAGTTTTAAGTTGGAATCTAATGTATTATTAACATGTATTTTATTTTCTTGAGTTCGTGGAAATTTTTTGGTGATTGAACTTATGGTCCAAGAACCAGCTTAGGCTCCTCGTTTGCTGCTGGCGGTGGGTTACCATTTTGTGCTGAGGATGATTCATCACTTTACAGGGGAACTGCTTTAGTTTACTTATTCAGTAGTCTGGACAAATTTGTGTCATTGAATGTGAAAAGTTGTCAAATTTTTTTTCTGCTAGTGATAGAAGGATTCTCCATTAATTCTACATGAGTTTAGATGCAGATCTTTGTGGATTGCACATAACTTTGTTAAAGTGTGTTTGTTCCCCCGCCTTCTTTCTTACCCCGGCAAGTTTCACAACTTATCTCAAACAAGAGAGAAACAAGTATCAATTTTTTATAGATATATGATATGTTAACAGTATACTTCCCGTATTTCTTGGGGTGTCATTATTTGATTTCCATCGCTTATAGCTTATATTCTTAAGATGATCTAATAAGCTTTTCTTTCTATGCCCTCAAGATTCACAGTTCATCATCATTTTTCGGAACACCCCAGTTTCTTGAAAGTAACATCCGAGTAAAACCAGACCTAGATGCCCTTGGTGTGCTGGGAGACGCTGGATGGTACTGCATCGGCGCCATTTTATGGGCTATGGACCAAAAACTGCCAACAACAGTAACCGCTCTTCCCACTATCACAAGGAACTCGGCTGGTGTCATTTTAGCATGCAGTGCGTCTCTCCATTGGGACAATGATCAAACCGTTGCTACTTTCTTCTGCTCCTTCATCTCTCATGAAACCATGGACTTAATGGTGTGTGGCTCCAATGGGACACTTTGGGTTGAAGACTTCATCATTCCCCACGGAGAAAATTCTGCAGCATTCAGCTTCACAACTGGGGCAAGATTCTTGGATTTGCATATAGGGTGGAATGTAAAACCTCAAGAAATTCGAGTGGATACTCAATTACCACAAGAGAGTATGATGATTCAAGAATTTTCGAGACTCGTTAAGGACATAAAAGATCATGGATTTTCACCTGATAGCCGCTGGTCTCGTACCAGTAGAGTCACTCAGCTTGTGCTGGATGCCGTGAGGAAATCAATAGATAATGGTTTTGAACCTGTTTACTTGTAAGACATGTTTGAACTATTGTGTGATTGGATTACATTGAGTTAACCAGCTGATTCTGCTTCTACTATCTAATTATATAGGAACTATATATGTTTTGTCCTATCCACATGAAATTAAAAAAATGTTGTCCTTACCGAATTTTTAAATCCATCTCTAACCATAACTGTTGAGAAATTAGAAAATGAAGAGTTTTTTGTTAGAATTGAACCATCTTTTAGCATTGCAAATGAGGAGTCTCGAAGAACGACACCTTTGCTTTCTTGAAGAAGGCCAACTTTTGCCTTTCTTGCACAAATTAATGTCTCATTCGAACATAGACGGATTCAAACTGAGGGCAAGGCAAGCAAAATAGTCGTCTCCTGCATTTAAATAAAAAAAATTCGAATTAAATATAACATTTTTCCAGAAAATACGATTGTTGTCTGTTCAAATAGACCAACGAGCTAGTTGCAAATTTATCTTAATAGACATTTTATCATCTGTGATTTGTAAATAAAAGTTTTACCCCATATAGTATCTCTAATAGACAATTTATCCCCATGTAATTTGTAAATGTGCAGTTTATCTTTCAGTGGTTTTCAAAATAGACAATTTACCCCTCTTTGATTTACAAAACATAGCATACATGGAGGAGAAGTTTTGCACTATTCATAAACTACGTAGTTCAAACCACATGGTGATAAACTGCCTATTTTTCAAACAACATACCACAGAGGGGTAAACTGCATATTTGAAAAATCACAGGGAGTTCGTCGCCAATAATTGCTTGAGGAAAAAAAAATAACTCGAAGATAGAATAGATATACTACATTATAATATTTAAAGTATATATGTGTGCACACGCACTATTTGAAAGTGAGTTTTGCGAAGCTTGAGGCTATGTACTAGACCCGATCAAGGGTCATCATCGACCCTGAATCGGCCCGGAACCAGACCATGGTCAACGGGTCGGTTAACCGAGTCAACGGTTCGAAGGGTCGGACCCGTAACCGGCCCATCTATAGAAGGGCCGGTTAAGGATCATAATTTTGCTAACCCGTGAACCATCGGTTCACGGGTTATTTTAATTTTTTTTACATTTTTAAATTTAAAATATATGTTATGGTGTAGATTTGAACTCATGCCCTCAAAATTGAATAATTAGCTTCAATCACTAAGCTATAAGAGCCTTGTTGATCTAAATATATTGTTATAATTTATATATATTAACCAAACAAATATATCTTACACATTTTAATTATCTGGACTTGAATTTATTTCACGTTATTTTATATGTAATCCATGGATGAAAACACTTTCAAACACATTTTACACTTTATTTCAAATTTTAATAATATTTTAAGTTTGTTTAAAAAGGGTCAAACCGTAACCGTAACCGTACCGTAACCGGGATATTCATGAACCGTAACCGGAACCGTCAAGGGAGGTTAAGGTTAAGGGTCGATGTTTTTTGAACCGTCGAACCGACGGTTCTGAACCGTTTAACCGGCGGTTCTGAATCGTGGTCGAGTCTGCTATATACTCTGATGCAAAAGCTCTTATGGTTATTATTATCACCATTCTATTCATATATATATATATATATATATATATATATATATATATATATATATATTGAGTTTGTACCATTAGTTCTTTTTCTCTATATTAAGTGGGATGATAAATAATGTTAGTTTTACAACATCAGATATCAGATATATCTAAATAACTTCAATTTAGTTATAAGGGAATGACTATTAAGTGGAATATTGTCATTATATTAATTATTTTCTGGGATGCCAAAAGTACACTACAAAAAATAAATTTACCTTAACCTCAACTTAGCAAAGGATATGAAGGCTGATTTCAAAAAAAAAATAAAAAATCATTTATCGTATCTTTTTATATTAATGAAGATAAAAACTCCTTAAAAACAATTTAGATTCTAAATATAGTAAACTTTCAAATATAGCTAAGTTCAAAAATTCAGAACTTATTAATATGAAAAACTTATTAAACAAACAATAATAATTTATTCACTAATAGCTGTTAATAAAAGAATTTTTTTATTTAAAAAAAACACATTTTTTACGCTTATTTTAAATAAAAAAATTTTGCCCACCAAATTTTTTTGACCCCTTGAGTTTTTCAAAAAAAAATCTCCCCTCCAAAATTTTTTTTCTGGCCAGCTCTGCAATCATCTGAAAGTATTAATCTTTGTCTTTACATTACTAAAAAATTGATTAAATTTCTCTTTACGGGAGTTAAATGCTGTTATTTGATTTGAATATTTTTTATCATATCAATGACAAATTAGTAAAATGTACCAGTTCGAGTTCAAAATTTTTATTAGTCAGTGTAGCTTGATGCATGCCCTGGAATCACCTATATAGTTAATGTCTAGGAAACTGCACCCCTATTCCTGTATTTTTGGTATAATACAATTAATCATATCAAATCAACAAAATATATTGATTTTAATAATTTGGGTCCGTTGAAGGTCCCAGGGTGGCTTCCGCCTACCGAAGAAGACGAAACAGGGCCAAAGTCCTCACTTCTCAGCTCCTAATGTTGTGTCTTCCACAGGGGTGACGTTTGGATTAATTATTATTACATATATAATATAAAACTCATGCATGAGTACGCACTAAAGCCTCTCTTTTATATGTTATACTTCTAAGATACTATTGTTTAAGACAACCCATGGGTGGTTTGTTACCCGATTCCCCTAATGACGAAAAATCCCCCAAATACTGTAGTTAAAAAAAACAATACTCTTGTTTAGTGTGTATAATTGATATATCATACAAAACAATAATACATTTAGATATAATATAAAAAGGGGCCAGAGAAAATGTTGGTCGTATACACCACTAACAGAGACCATTCTTATCTAACTCTCAAATGGACTACTGTGAATAAGCATTTCGAAGCTTGTCAACCAAGAAACTTTCAAACGCGAAAGTCTCTATTTATTCAACATTTTCTAGTCTAAAAGCTTCACAACTTTACTCAATATTAGTCCACGTTCAATTTCCCTTGTCATACTTAATCTCATATTCCGGTAAATATATATCTATCATCACGATAAAACCTTTTTCTTCCCAATTTTTCCAGTACCGTCGGGCAACACATCTACTCAAGGCATGGATAGGAAGGAAAAAATGTTTCGAATTTCTTCGATTCCCCTGTTAGGTTGTGTTTTGGAAGCTATTTTGGTTATAATTTACAGAGGAAATGATCAAATTGTGTTGGAGGATTATAAGGAAGAAGATGCTCCAACAGCTTGGAATGTGGCAGCTCAAAAGCATTTTAGGCAAAGTCAACATGTCTGCCGTGGTTGATAAGTTTATGTTCTTGTATTTGAATAGCTTGGTGCCAAAAAATATGCGTTATGTTCGGCGCAAAATAAATTATTTGAGCTGTGGGATGATCAATAAAATTGGAATATATAGATGATCAATAAAATGTGATAAAAATATGTTATGTTTTTTATGATGTATTTATGAATTATTAAAATTGAGTTAATTACATAAAATTGTTCCCTCTTTTCTCAAAAGTTTTTGTACTATGTATTACTCAAAATGATGGCCTCCCTTCATCGAATCTCTTAAAGTGATGGTAAAATTTCATTCAATTCCTCAATTTTGAATCTGATTGTTGAATCCATACCTTGTTTTTTTCAAATAATTTCAATCTCATCTATCGATATGCACGCAGAGAAGTGATCCTGGTTCAACAACGGACAATTTTAATTCCAATAAAAGATGTCATGGTTCGGTTTTAATTCTTATGGATTTCGATATAGTCTAAGTTGAATTTTGTAGATTTAACATTCAATGAAAAGTTAATGATGTGTTAGGTCATCTCTAACCCAAAAATTCATTTTAGCGCAGATTTTGCTCCAAAATAGTGCAATTTCTGCACCAAACACAAAATTCATCTCTAACCCATCTACTCCAAACTTTACTTCAAAAGAAATATTCCTTATAATATTCCTTTTAATTTACTTTATAATAATTATTTTTTTCAATCAATTATATATTACAAATATATTTATATATTTAGTAACATAATTAAATCGTTAAAATTTAATTAATAATTTAATTAATTAATTAAATATAATTAATCATTTTTATTTACTTAGTAATAACAAAATAATAACATAAATTAAATATTATACATAAATAACTTAAAAATTTAACGACAAATATTACAAAATACACTTGATAATAAAACATAACATAAACACAAATTTAATTATTCGAATTACTATATTCATCCCATAATGATCAATCAATGCATCATGTAACGCGATATGAGCTTCTTTATTCTTCATCCGTCTATGCCGATAGAGAAATTGTTGAAATATTAAATTTTCATCTCCAGCCATTTTCTATGTCCGGAGCTGGTGCTTCCATTGCAGATTGGATTGGTGCATCGAGGTTACGTTCATCCTCGATAATCATATTGTGCATTATGATGCACGCAATCATTATATCATGCAAATGATTTTTCCGCCAAGAACGTGCAGGGGATGCTACTATAGCAAATCGAGATTGAAGAACTCCAAATGCGCGTTCTACTTCTTTTCTACAAGACTATTGTTTCATTGCAAAATATTTCTTTTTCAGACCACGTGGATCATTGATAGTTTGCACAATTTCAAAGAAGTGGCAAACTTGAACTCACCATTTCAAAAGACTCCAAATGCTACTATAACATTCAACACTAACACTCTTCCACTTGAACTCACCATTTCAAATGCATTTATATATCTTTTATACTATTGTCTGTGAAATTGCTTCAATGGCTTCAAATTCACGAAGTGCTTCTTATAATAATGAAGAAGACAAACATCTTTGTCATGTCTATCTTGATGTATCTCAAAATCCTATTATAGGTATATACCAATTCAAAATTCAATTATGGATTCGTATCGAGGAACAATAAGACAACCATCATGCAACAATGCAATAAAAGATCACTACAATGTCGAATGCAGACTATACTCACGACGTTGCCAAATTAAGGGGTGTATCTGATAAATTGAAAACCTTCATCCAAGTGGTGCATCAGATCAAGATATTGTGAGTGTTTTAATTAAATATGTAAATTATTATATATTTATCGTCTCTAATATTAGCATTATTTCATTGCACAGCTAGTTCGAGCAAAAGAATTATTGATGCAAGATAAAACATGTAAGAAAGGATTTAAATTTGATCATGTATGGCCGCTTCTTAAAGATATGGAGAAATTTGCTGACAACGTCAATCCAACTACCACAAATTATCAAAGAAGTGGCAATAATTTGGATTCTTCACAATCAGATACACAAACACAGTCCCCCACTGCTGCATCACCTGGATTGTCTGCATTTTCAATAAATTT
The DNA here is from genome assembly GCA_907163345.1 of Haberlea rhodopensis. Classification (NCBI taxonomy): domain Eukaryota; kingdom Viridiplantae; phylum Streptophyta; class Magnoliopsida; order Lamiales; family Gesneriaceae; genus Haberlea; species Haberlea rhodopensis. Next base: position 3,072,412 of record CAJQUN010000060.1, read on the forward strand.
AAGTGATGAAAATATTGGTGCTACCTCATCAGAAAGACCACTTGGAGTGAAGAAATCAAAATTAAAAAAGAAGAAAGATGAAACTTACTTGGAGAGGACTGCCACAATTAAAGAAGAACAAAAAGAACTTATGGACATATTAAAGCAAGGATCTGTAGATCGTCAACAAAACTACGAGCTCCAAGTTTTACGATTACAGCATGAGGAAAAGCGATTTGCATTGATTGAACTTCGCGAGGAGAATAAAATCTTGCTACTAGACTTGAACACTATTAAAGATCCGATTTTGCGTGAGCATTATCAAAATGAACAGTCAAGAATTTTACGAAAAAGAGCAGAAAAGGAACACAAAGGAGATGATGCCGATTTTGCAACATATTATGGAAATATAGGAGGATCTGGATCCGGATCTGATCTACCAGATTATTAATGATTTGATGTATGCTATTTTATAATTTGATGTATTTCGATTTATTTTGCGTGTATTATTAAGTTAAGAATGATGCTCCCCCGTTCTGATTCTGAAGCACGGAAAGCATGCTTAAGGTATTTAAGGCAAACAAAAAGACTTATTAGATTATGGTTTCAAAAATTGTACTTATTTGAATAAAGTTTTCTGGAAGGTGGATTTAGTTGTAAAAATGATTTTGTCCAGGATTTAGTTGAAGAATGTTTTATAAAGATGCACTTATTTGCAATTTTCTTTTTTATTATTATTATCTAAACAACTTGATTATAAAATAAGATAACTAGCTTGAAAACTACATTATTAAAATATCTTATTGACTCTAAAGTTTGCAAGATATTATTAGTAAATGAGATATTGGGCTTATTATGTACTTACATGCATATTAGTTGTGTTATGTTAATGCTTCTCATTTTAATTATGGGACAGCTTCATATCGGTAACAATTGAAAAAAAAATTTAGTCTAATCCACCAAAAAACATGCTTTTATTTTAGTTAATTTTCTTTTACAATGACAAAAATAATCCACATAACTACATGCATATCTATCGGTGCACATAGCGTTTACATGCACCACCCATTTACAACATGCACCGCGTTTTTACAAGGGAAAATATGTTGAAAACGTGCACCACCATTTTTACAATGTGCACCTCCAATCTTCCTTTTACAACTGAAAATGCATAATAGAAAAATGTGTAATGATCAAAAGCCTCAATCTATACGACATATAGTTTTATGTATCAGAAATTAAATACCAAAGTTAAACCGTTAAGCAAAGTTGATACACCAAAGATTTTATCAGAAATGCCTTCTTCACCATCCTCATCTGAATAACCATCATAATCATCTGAATAACCATTGGCACCACATTTGAAGCTTCGGTGCACGCTCAAATACATCTGAATTTCCTTACCTGTGCATGAGATTCCTTTACCCGGTGCACGCCATTCGGCCAACTTACAACGCAGCAACAGGAAGCATCGAAATGCATTGAGTTATGGCCGAAAATTTTTTGTCAATTGTTTTCATTCATCACTAATAAATTTTTTGTTGAAGTCAAGAGTTATGGCCGAAAATTAATTTTATATATTTTTCATGGGAGAGCTTAAAAATCAGTCCATCAACAATGACTCGCATATACTATATTGTAAGGCCAACCTAAAGTTTTAAGATAAATCAAATTTATAAAAAAAAAAAAAATCGATTATGACCCGATTCTTGTACGAAAATGAAATGGAGTGGGCTACAATATGGAAGTCCATACTGCATACGTATGTCATCATTGAGATTATAATTGATGCGATTAGATTTAACAGCATGATCACAAGCTCAGTAGACAGATTAAATTAAGTTAATAAAGATTATAATATTAGATTAAGATGGACATTTGTATAAGTTGAATGCACTCAATCGAGAGGGAGATATACATAAAGATTACGTAGATTTTGATAGTGTAATTAGGACTAACTGATTTATTCAAAAACTTTTTTTATAAAAAAATAAATAAATTATGATTACGAGGATCATTCTCGCCTTCCTCGAAACCTCTTTTGCTGCACAAGGTCCCATGCTACCAACTAAAAGTAAAAGGTTGTTTGAACAGAATAAAACTTGAAGTAAAGAGATTTCTACATTTTAGACAAGTGTGTGCGTTCTTGAAAGCCACCAAAAAAAGATGATGCTGATTTTTACACCAGCACGACCTAATTAAATTAATTTAATGTTTGGTTGTGATTTGTAATTAAATGTTGGTGCACCCACTAGCTGCTGTCAAGGAAGAACCCAAGAGATGGGGTCCGGGCTATTCCCTGATTTGTTGTCGTTTCCCAATGCATTTTTTTTCTTCTATTGTTTTACCTTTTTTTTTAATAAAAAAAGATAAGGATTTATAGGCACTATATAATTGGGAAGCAGAGCATTGAGTGCAGTGTAGTAGAAGGTAATTAAACTGGTGTGTTTTGCGAATTGGTCTTTGCTATCCCATGGGGTAGTGCCCCATGGGGTAGATCCACCATTGGATGGGTATATTCCTATCCAATGTTGATGAAAATATACCCATCTAATGGATGAGACTATCCCATAGGACACCACCCCATGAGATAGCCAAGAATAAATCGTGTTTTGCATCCCATAAAATCATTATAATGATGCAACCACTCGAGCTGTAAAACCGCGTTCTTCCCCTTTCATTTGTTTTTTTTTTTTGGAAATTTGTACAATATTTTTTATGTCCTACTCTCACTACTAATTAGGTACATATCAACTCCCATATATCACATTATCCAGCTCTTATATTTTTCAAATAAATATCAACTCTTTCAAGTCCTTATTGCTACTACCACAGAAAGATGCATGATTTATATTTAATGTAAGTTAGAATACAAAAAGTTAAAAATCTTTTTTAAAAATTAATTTTTAAATTAAAAAAAAATTTATTTTCTCTGAAAATTTGATAGGAAAACAAATAAGAAATATATATCTTTTTAACTTCTCTTCATTTGATTTATTAAAGAATTCTATAATAAAAAAATTTAATCAAATCTCAACCAAATATATTTTTTTCAAGAAAAATAAATGTACGTGGTACATTGGATCGCATGAACCTGGAGATCTAACATGTATCCAATCCCCAGTATAAATATCAAACAAAATCTATCACCCTTTGTACTCCCACAGAGTGTTCACAAACTTCAATCTCTTCAAATTTAAACTCTCTGCAACTCTTCAACACAAGAAAATGGCTTCCCACAACTTCATCTTCTTTCTTCTCTTCATCTCTTTCAATTTCTTCCATCTCACTCTACAAAAAAGGATGATTTCTGTGTCTTTCCCTTTAACTTCAGCTCCCTTGTCCAGAAACTCCGCTTCAAAAGCTAAATATTTATCTTCTTTAATCTATTCATCTTCCTTATCTAATGAATCCGGCATCCAGAACAAGGGCGTGGCTTCATCGCCACCCTTTAATTACGACTACACGTCATCATTCAAGTATTCAATGGCTCTGATCATTTCTCTCCCGATTGGGACCCCACCCCAAGCTCAGCAAATGGTTATCGACACTGGCAGCCAGCTTTCTTGGATTCAATGTCACAAGAAGTCCCCCAAAGCGGCGCCGCCGCGGCCTCCGTCGAAGTCTTTCGACCCCTCTCTTTCTTCTACTTTCTCTGTTCTCCCTTGCACACACCCTCTCTGCAAACCTCGAATTCCCGACTTCACCCTCCCAACTTCGTGCGACCAGAACCTTTTGTGCCACTACTCTTACTTCTACGCGGACGGGACTCTGGCGGAGGGCAATCTCGTCAGGGAGAAGTTCACATTTTCTCGCTCCCGGACCACCCCTCCTTTGATCCTTGGGTGCGCCACGGACTCGGCTGAGGCCGACGGCATCTTGGGGATGAATCTTGGGAGATTATCATTCGCTTCTCAAGCCAAGGTCCCAAGATTTTCTTATTGCTTACCCTCGCGACAAGGAAACACTAAAATAAATCCAACAGGCACGTTTTATTTAGGCCGAAACCCGAATTCTCTTAAATTTCGATATATTAATCTCTTGACCTTTCCAAGAAGTCGAGAAATGCCCAATTTCGACCCCTTAGCCTACACTATCCCAATGGTGGGTATTAAAATAGGCGGGACAAAACTGAACATCTCGACTGCCGCTTTCCGGCCAGATGCAGGAGGTTCGGGCCAAACGATGATCGATTCCGGCACCCAATACACCTTTTTAGTGGAAGCTGCGTATTCCAAAGTGAGGGAACAAGTTGTGAGGTTAGCGGGTCCAAAATTGAAGAAGGGTTACGTGTACGGAGGTTCACTGGACATGTGCTTTGAAGGCAATCCGATCGAGATCGGACGGCTCATAGGTGACATCAGTTTTGAATTTGACGATGGTCTGGAGATTTTGACCAATAACAAGAGGATATTGGATGACGTTGGAGGTGGCATTCACTGCGTGGGGATCGGACGATCAGAATCGCTGGGTGTTGCTAGTAATATTATTGGTAATTTTCATCAGCAAAATCATTGGGTGGAGTTTGATCTGATCAGAAGACGAGTTGGGTTTGGTGTAGCTGATTGCAGCCGATCTGTAGTTTGATAATCTTTTGTTTCCTTATTTAATTAGAGCACTTTTTTTATTGTTCATAGTGTCAATAGTAAATATTATGGATGTACACAATATTAGATGTGATTTAAGCAATGTTTAAATTTTGAGGAAATATAACGACGTTGAATTGATTGATGATTTGGTGAACCAAATTTGTTTCTGTTTTTTTTTTAAAAAAAAATGATAAGTTTGATTTGTTTTGACCAATTTATATAAATATTAAAAAAGAAAAAGAAAACGGGTAAACATTAAACTTCATCGACAATTTAATTAGTAGATGCAGCTGTTGCTCTGTTTGTCTTGATATGTCTGGTGATTTTGTTCTTGATTAAGATAGCATTAACCTCTACATGCATTTTATTATTTATGCATATAATGTTATTATAAAAGAGAGAAAAGAAAAAGTCCACGCGTCCAATAGGCTGAAATGGGGTGAAAGAAGGGCTTGTTTGCGCCGAATCATCGCAGGATTCAAAGAGAGAGAATATTTTTATTAGTAGCCCATTGATGCACGCCGAGGAAGGCACCACAGGTTGACCTATGGCTACCTCTATTTCGCTATTTTCCCCTTTGGCTATGGTTGAGTGGCAACCACACCGTGCTGAATGATTCTCGTCCGTCGATATGTGCGAAAATTGGGAAAATTTCGTGCATTATTTTGCGTGCGACTGACTAGTCGTGCGAGTTCTTGCATTTTTATACCTTTTTTCTAATTATCTACTGTATGATTATCTTGTTTATGTTGTGTATGGAACATATGATCGTGTACGAAGTTGAATTGGGTGTCTGCTTTTGTTTATGTACGTGTTTCTATTTTGTTCATTTTGTTGTGGTTTTTTTGTTCTGGTTCACTGCTAAGGCATCACTCGGCTAAGGTTATTGGCATTTCGATTTCGTGTTCCATTCAATGATGTTCTTGGATCATCGGATTTTCATTGAGGATTTGGAAATGAGAGTTTGATCGGTTGTTTGTTCCTTGTCAGTTAATGCTTCTTGTCTTTCTTTCTTTGTACCTAAAATATGTTGGTAGACAGTTCTCTTGCTCGACTATACCCTGGACTAGGGGTATAAACGAATAGAATATGTTCACGAACTTTTCGAGCCGCCTCGAAATATATTTGATTCGTATTCGAAATTATCGAATTCGTGTCGAACTCAAACATATTCGAACTTTTTTTCGAGCCGAACTCGAGCCCAAATAACTTTGTTCTATAGTTCGCGAGCCGCTCGGAAACTTTAATATTTTATTAATATAATATAATTATATATTTAATTAATATATTTCGAACATTTCGGGTACTAATTTTCGAACAATAGTTCGAATAGCTCACGAACATGTTCGAATCTTTTCGAACCGAACTCGCAATATAAATACATCCTCTACCAAAACGTTGACGTGGTCGGTCGACAACTAAATATCACTTTTCAGTGGAGTCTCCATTCAACGTATAAGAGTGGCATCAATATATATATATATATATATATATATATATATATAATAAATGTAGGGACAGAATAGAATAAGGTTGGGAAAGTATATTTTATTCCCACCCTATTTCAATTTACTAAGCAAATGCCCTAAGAATTAATTAAGACCTTGTCTTTGTGACAATGCTTGATGATCAGAGGGAGATTTGAGTTTGAACCAAAAAAAAACTTGTATTTAAAATAAAAGCGATAGGTTCTATTAAGTGCAGTATTTGTAGTTAAACTTGTGTTTTTTAAAATAGAGTTAGGAGGGTAATGTGATATTAATGGTAACATCCCACCTCAACTCAACTCTTTGTTTAAAAAAATAATTTGTTAACGTTGGCAACGGCTAAGAGCCGTTGCCAACGTTAACATTTAACGTTGAAGGCAACGGCCTTCTTCCTTTTTTTTTTTTATTATTATTATTTATTTTAAAAAAAACTACCGGTTTCGGTTCCAGAATCTGAACCAAATCGGTAGCATCGAAACCTGTTTGGTTCTTAGGAACCGTCCCGAACCGGTTTTTAATCGGTTCCGGGGTGGACCGGAACCGTTAAGTCCGGTTCCGGTTTTGGATCGGACTTAACGATCCGAATTCGGGCCGGGTCCGGTTTGAGTCGGCCCGATAAGCACGCCTAGTGAATAATGTTAATTGGACCGCTGCAATGGTTAATAAACATAATAAATAAGAATTGACTGAATTGAAGTCCAATATTATTTAGTGTCAGAAATGTACAAATTAAAAAACTAGTTGCTTCCTATTTTGAAGACAATCATTCGTACCATAATTTACATATTCCAACAACCCCACCAATTACGGATGATTAATTAACTTCTAGTATGCCACGTAAAATTAAAATATTCATGGGTAGATTCAATCTCTGTAAAAGGCCGAAATTGTCTTTAAACAAATCTTTTATATTAATTATAATTTAATAATAAAGACGAGTTAGAGATGACATGACACCATACGATAAATGCCAAATATTGACCATTCCCATTCTTCATAGTGAAATGCTTTTATCAAGGAGTTGATGGTGACAAGTGCATCCATAGTTGGGTTACATGCCAGCCTTTAAATTAAAAACAAAAAAAAAAAACAGTTGGATTTTAACAAACATATTAGCTATCGTTAAATATATAATAGGAAACTTTACTTATCTATGTAGTCTTCTGAACATGAACATGGGTAAAAGTTCATACTCATTTTGGTCATATTTAAATTCAAGTTACGTTTGGTACAAAATATTGATTTAATCTTCCCTAAAAAAATGATAAAATATTTTTTTGGATAGACAGCTCTTCCCATATTATAACACAACGTGGAAAAAAATTATAGATGAGATCTAATTAGATTTTAATAAATTCAAGTGACCGTAGATCATTATCTCACAGTCGATCTAATTAGTTTTTGTTTTTAACAGAAATGGTAAATTATAATATATAATATATTATTAAAGTTGATGTTGCTTTTGTTTATTTAAATCGAAAGAGTTGAATTTAAACAATTGTAATAAAAAGAGAAACTATATTGTGAACATGAACAGTATACTTATAACATCAAACAATCAAACTATAAAAGCATTAGACTTACAGTAGTAGTTATAAATCGAAGACTTAATCAACAATAATTTGGAAACAATTCTGGACGAGGCCACAGCAAGCCGTGTGCCCGTAAACTCAAATTTGTCCGCCTTAGCTTCTGGCCTCTGGACACGTGAGTTTCAAGGTACAACGTACAATCATCTCTGTTCGGATTGAAACAAAACTCCGAGCAGACTCCTTCAAACACTAACAGTGCACAGTACTCTCAAAGCAGAATGCTATATGTATGTATGTAGATTTTCGGAATGAATGAAAACATATGGCTGAAGCAGCTTATATAGCTGAGCAGCAGACCACTCCAAAGGTCTCAGACATTAAGTGTAAAGTACAATGGGGTAGATGAAATGTCTCAACATTTAACATCAGATTGATATTGATTTAAGTCTCACACTTAAATCTGACATCAATTATGCAGGTAGGTGAAAAGTTTCAAACTTAATACTCAACAGAATATGAAAAGTCAGGTAGATGAAAAATCATTTCAGAAATCCGAGTAGTAAAAAGATAGGGCTGCCTTCGCGGCAGCGACACGCGAGACGAGACAAGGCGAGGCGAGTCGAGACGAGTGGAGCGGACGGACGAACGGTGCGCGAGGGGCACCCATCTTTTTTACTTAACTACACTATATTGATTTGTATCTCATTATAAACAAACCATAAGTGTCTCATTTTCTCAATATGAGATTTCTTTAGCCTAATTGACTATTCATAATTAGCTTACCATAATTTTGTTCTCATTAACAAAATTAATAATAATTATTGAGCTTTTATCCATTAAACCCAATTTTATTATTATTAATCCCAACAAGTTGATACCTACCAAATATAGCCTTATATTGTTTTAGCATTTGGTATTGGCACAAAACTATTTCAATCGTATCTAAATCTTTATCAAAGTTCAAATGACCATGTTTTCAATCTTAACTAAACACTGTCAATGCTCAAGTGACTATATCATCTCTTACCTAAAAATTATTAAAACAAAGTCATAAAAACTTATGTACTTTTTAATCTTAATGTATCCTCTTAACATAGAAATTTTGGAAAGGGAGCAAAAAATAATAAAATAAATATCAAGGGCAAATAAATTTTAAGAAATCAAAATATAATTTTAGCCAGGGACAAAATATAATTTTTTAGGGGCAAACTGTAATTTTTGGAGGTAAAATACAATTTTTTCTTAAAAAGAAATTGAGGTTAAAAAAATAAATTTTGTAAATGCCCCTTACCTAAGGGTGCCTCCGCTCCTGACTACCGAAAGACACAATATATATTAAACAACAACAACTAAGTTTTTAATATCAATGAATTGTGATAGACTACACGAATAATAAAGAGAATTAAGGTGGGTCGGACAAATCCATCAGTCTTCTCCAAACTCTCTATCGGTCAAATTAAAAGCAAACATAATTTTTTTCCGAAACAATTAAATTACCTTTTTATTATAGGTTGGATATATAAAAAAGATTATGATTTTTTTTTAAAAAAATTATGTGATTTATATATAAAAAAAATATTTGTCGTTGTGGTCCTATGCATGAGTGGTCATTGGCCGAAAGCAAGTGATAAATAAATTAGTGTTTAGGGATTTGAGATCATTACATTCCAAAAAAAAAGAGAATTCGAGTTTTGAAAATTAAACAGCTGTCTGTGTGGTTGCTTTCGACGCGTTGAGTTTTAATAATTTTTTCCCCGTATTATCTTTAAAAAAGTATGTGCAAATTGAGAACCAACAATTAAAAAAAAGAAAAAAACCACAAAGATTTGTATATATCTACGATTTTATTTAAAGTATAATCACATCATCTACGGAAATAAATTAGAAAATTAGGGTTTGTATCAAAATCTGAAAATTTTGTACTAAAAATAATGATGAATGGCAAGTTGAGTCAGCAGGCACGCCTGGTAAACAATTATTAGTGGCCTCTTTAAAAAATTACCTAACATCTTCTTTTATACCTCATATTATCATTGATGACGTTATAATTTTATATAGAATCAAGCTTTGTCATTGATTCTACTCGGTGCTTTCAAGAATCGAACAACAGTGGCCTTCTCCTCGCCAAACTGCACCAGAAGAAAGAAGCATTTGAACAAAAATAATAAATCAGATAACATAATACAGTTGCATATCAATAAACAACTCTAGAGCACAAGTCCATCTTGATACAACCACATTAGGCACATAATTAATAATTTTAAAGAGGACCCACCAGATTGTTTACAAGCAGAGGCAACATGTGGATCGCTTTCTCCAAAACCTTCTTCTTGTAATGCTGATAGAAAAAAATCTCAGCTTTCCCTAGATTAAATGACAATCAGACTACTTGAATGCTATATTATAAAAAGAAACTCACAGATAATAACTTACTTCGGAGAACACACAGAAATGTAATCAGGAACATTCACCCAACGAAAGCTGTGATGAAAAATATAGCTGATCAAGTGTTATAATCATAGGAATACGTACTTGTTCAGCACTTATTATTACCTTATAGGAACAGTTCCATTCAATCACCAACCAGATAAGTCATGTATCCTCCTAACATACCTGAACCCTTGTGAAAAGCTCGAGCAAGTATTATATTTGTATTTTTGTATTGCCTTGCCTGTTCTGGCAATGATCTATCATCTCTTTATTAGGGTTAGGAAGCTCAAAATTGTTTGATGATCATCAAACACTAACACTAGTGCTCTCATTGAGAATCGACACCAAGGAAGGAACGACATAGGAAGATGCTATCCTCAAGTTAGTATTGACAAAATGGTTCACTGTTCATGTTACATTATAAGTTGGATTTTACCACATGCACTGAATACAGATAAATGAGTAAATGCTAGCCATAGTGGACAGTTTTGAATGTCTACATCTCAAAGGGTTGACAAAGTAATGATCCAATTTTGTCTCACAAAAAATCATGGAGTGACTTGTAAGTTGAGAGCCCATCTTTGTAGGTTTGGGTTCTATTCTTGCCCTGTGCCCTGACGTCAATACTTCCCCGATCTTGTTAATTGTTGGTACATAGAGATGTAGTCAAAACATAAATATGTTTCCATTGTAACCCAAGACATCAAGCATACCAGCGGACCCCGATTAAAAAAAAAAAAAAAAAAACCCCATCGAAATGCTTCCCTGTGATGCCTCCAATTATAAAGAGGCTAATCATGTTCCACAGAAGTTTTCGGCTTTCCTTAAACATGGCAGTCTAATCGAAAATGAAAAACAAAAATGCTACATCAGGATGGCATGTGGGTGACTGAATGGCGCTAACTTCTTTTGTGACAGGAGAATACAATCTATAATTACAATATCAAGATGATAGTGGTATAAAAATATTGAATACTTTTAGAACCCCCAGCATCAATCTAAAAGCTAGCAAGCATGAAGCATCTGATGCGATTGTTAATTGTATAAGCAGATTGAGTCTTGGACTACCATGGATGATTGACCAATGTAGCATGAGAAAGATGATAACATCGGCACTCACACAGAGAATACGAAGAACCAATAGTGATGTATTTTTACTGAATGGATAAATGGCGCCAGTCATTTTCATATATACTGCGTGCAACTAACTCCCAACTGATCTAGCATTCTAACTTAATAACTGATTCCAAAATAACCATTCTCTGTGATTGCACTTTAATTTTGCAACTGCTTTCTAATAGAATTCAACAAGTCTCAACTTTTGATGGCACGCTTTAAAAACGCCAACTTCCACTTTTTCTGCATTACTTGATTAAAAGATATTGACTATTGCTAGTTCAGCCATAAATCGATTTTTTTGGTAAGAAGTTACCTGTCTTTTGGAGATAATTACTGGGTTTTGCCGGCAATGAATGAGAATTTCGGATCCTTCTACATAATTTGGCAACAGCTTGCCAATAATACAATTCTTCTTGTTTTACAATCTGTTCAAAATTTAAAACCGAGTGAATTACAAAATCTCCAGTAATGGATTATTAAATTTTATACTCACCTTCATTTTGGCTTTTCCCATCAGATATTAAAGTTAAGAGACCTGAAAAGTAAAACTTGGATGTCGACCTAACTTGACTGGATCCGTACGAAATTACGGGAAATATTGACTATTCAGGAGAACCCGACCAGTTAACAGCTATGTTGGACCGGATCTGTTAGCAACTTAGCACAAGATATGATAGAATCAATTGCCACTAGCTCCTGGAATCCATTTGTAAAACAATCACTTCCATAAAAATAAAAACAAAAACTAATATCATATTTGTATAAAGATTTCCAAAAAAAAAATAAAAATAAAAACTATAGTAATAATAAAATAAGATAATTAAATTTGTGGAATGATTCTACATTTGTTTAATAAAAAAAAAACATTGTGATAATTGAACTTTTTCTGTGAAAATACATTTTGTAGTTTGCAAGAGAGGGAGAGACAATATACAATATGTAAAAAACTCCAATAATTATTAAGGTGTGTGAATGAATATACCATTATCTTCATCAAATGTGAGTACTTTGAATGAGAATATTGTAAAATTTTATTCAAAAAATGTATCTAAAATAAATAAATAAAATGTATAAAAATTATCATATAATAATTTAAAGTGCGTCACCCAGTATACTTTCTCAAATGACTTGCAATTGAAAAAGAGAAGCACATATCAAGGTAATAACGTAAATAAAATATAAAATAAGACAGTTACGAACGAACGAAGACAGTAAACATCATCCGGTTCCAAACAAGCACCATTACAAACAGAGCCAAAACCAAATCCAGCAGAACATAAAACTTCAAATTTGTACAGCTAAAGATCTAACCAATACATAGTTTTAATGCCACGTTCAGGAAAAGAAGATTCAAGTAATCCATCAACTCTGCATCGCTTCAGCGTGATAGTGCTCCAGCTCCTTGTCAAGTTCATCGGCAGATTTCTCCACAATCTTTCTCCCATGAGCTACACCACGTCCTCTACCTCTACCGCGACCACGACCTCTACCGCGACCACGTCCTGGACCACCACCACCACGACCCCTTAGCCTGTCAACATAATGAAAACAAGTTAGCAATCCAACTAGTAACACAAATCACTAGGATATTCCAAAAAGATGGTTCAGGGGCAACTTACATGGGACCACGGTTATCCACCCTAGAGCCAATGCCGGAACGACCAGTTCCAGACCTGTGTATTAGTGAAGATGCAGTTGAAATGATTATCGATCACAAAATATGATGTAAACAACAGCTACTGACACAACTATATACACAACACAGTTGACACAGCTTAATTGGGCTGTTGCAGCATAAACATTAACAAATGGATTACTAACAACGAAGGCATAGCAAACAAGCCAATATAAGTCCTTCAAAGAACCATCCGGGTGAAATAAGGCTACTAAAAAATATGCACGTAAAGCAAGGGAAGTATGCTATCATCCGACGTCTATATATAGATCAAAATTATTAGCTAACCAAGCAAGACAAGGACTTAAAAATACCTTTCGATATGTTATTAACTTTATATTCAAATAACCATAGAACCAAACAGCACCCCACAAAGGAAAAATACACATTAAAAAGCACACAAATTAAACCACATACCCCATTACAACTGTCCTTTTTCCATTAGCTCCTCCAAAAACGTTCACACGAGCAGATACAGGGATCTCAGCATCAGCACCAATTATCTCAACCTTCATAGGCTTCCCATCCAATAGGACATTGTTATATCGCTTAAGCGCTTGAAATGCATCACTTCTCCGGAGAAAAATCACTTCAGCCGAACCCTGTTAATAGACAAGGAAATTAATTAAGACATAAAAGCTAACTTAAAGCAATCAAGTATGTAAAAAAACAACATAAAAGAGCATGCTTTTAGTTGCATTCCTTTCCACTCATCAAAGTAAGAAATATCAATGCTACACAGGGCAACAACATACAAACAAAAAAATTACATTTCCATTTATTATTTCAAAGACAAGTACTCGATGAGTTGAAGAAATATTATTTTTTATCAATCGTCATATAAAGCTCCAACTTACACTTGGGCGTCCATTTTTGTCATAGTGAATTGCATAACGCATCAGCTCTCCAATCTCAGAAAATAGATCCTGTCACCCATGTCCATCTTCAGAAAATATAGAAAAATATTGCGAAGACATATAATAAAATGACGGCTCAAAATTGGTACCTTTATATCTTCCGTAGTAACTCCGGTGTCCAAGTTGGAAATATACAACTTTGTACCATTTGCTAATCCAGACAACCCAGCAGCTTTAAGACTATCCTCAAGAAGACCATTCTGCCACAGCAAATTCTTGTTTCTGCGGAAGGTCTGATGCAAGCAAACATATCGAGATTGCGAAAAGCAAATGTCAGAATTAGACCAGAAAAAAACAGTTTGTGATTCTTTTATTGAAACATCAGGAAATTTCCGCAATAAAGTCGCATTGAAATCGCTCAAACAAGAGAATCCAATCCATTGAAAAGTAAGAAATTCAATTTAGTACACGGTAGTTGAGATAAAATCCACAGCATGCCAACTAGTGCCATGCAAGAGGTGGAGCTCCAGTTCTGAAGTTCAGCGAAGGAAGCCACCTTTGTAACTGAGATATGACTGAAAGTCTCTCTCCCCAAGTAATTCCAGCATGTACGGATGATATAGATCATAATATCATTCTTCATACATCAAAACAATCCATCATTAACTCCCCCAAAACGACAATCGGTAATGACAAACTAGAAAGGCCCTGGTTAATAATTATTTTCAATAAATATGGAAAAGCAGTTTCATGCTTTCAGTTCTTCATGGATGTTAATGGCAACAGCTCTTAGCATGAAGATAATGAAGCTCCTGTATTTAAAGTGCAAAGTGTCATTCTTCCCTAAATGACTACCAAATCTTCGAATTTCGATAAATAGCTCCATCGCAATTTGCTTGTCAGAAACCAACATTTATAGAAAATGCTCCTCAAGAATTGAAAAAACTGTCAGAAAACTCAGGAACTTTTGCTACAACATAACATTTTTCCTGGCTCAAAACAGTGTCTTCCCCCAAATGACGAAAATAATGCCGCAAATCTTTCAGTTTCTAAAGAAAAACAAGAAATCTTCATGTAAGGTACTAAGTGTGTAGCTGGTTTGTCTATGTAATGCATAAGACATCCACAATTTAATCTTGCCTTGGCAATAATTTGAGCTGACGGTCGAGCATTAAGTCCAAGTGGACCTCTGCGAGGGGCCCCATATGCTCTCCCACCTCTGAATGATGTTCCTCCTGGCCCTCGTCCCCGTCGTGGGCCTCGAGACCTGCCTTGGCCTCTGTTATGCTCACTATTTTTAGTGCTTTTTATCATATTATCCCATGACATATCCAAGGAGGCCATTGACATCCAACACTGCAAAATTTCTGTAACAAGAGCAGCATACACTAGTAATAAGTGACACTTACAAGAGGCAGAAAAGTGGGGATTGCAACTTGACAGATTAGTGCAGATGTCAAAAAAAGAAATTCACATAAAATCACAAGCATGATCAGAAAGAAAATAAAAATCAGCTATTTCTTACCAAATAGAAAATGCAAATCAATTCACAAATACATATGTGTTAAGGCCATATCTAAAAGTATCTAACCCTGTCACAAAAGAAACAATTTCAAATAAGGCCCATTATTAGAACATGGAATTGCCAGGTAACTACGACAGCTGGATGTAGGTTCATATGCAGTAAAGCTCCACTGTGTTCCGCAAGAAATTACAATTCTCCATCTCAATCCTAACCTAATTTATTTTTTTCTTTCGAAAACCAAGGTCGTGACACCAAATAGAACCATAAATCCGCAGCCGTTGTAAAAACGTTTCACATTTTGTCGGGGTAAGTGATGAGATAAACCAGGCAAAAAACAAAAAACTTTCTATTTACACATCTAACATGAACAACGAAGATATAAAGAAGTAGATGAAAATTTAATTGACACCCACCAACGCATAGAACAAGATACGGAAAATCAGATCAACGAGCAATCATCATTCAACAATAAAAAACGGATCTTGATTCTTGATTTATTCAAACGAAATCGCAAAATTGCCTAACATAAAAGCATTCCCACAATTATCACAAATTTCAACCCCAAATTGATACTTCAAAATCGCATCATCATGTTCCCAAAAATAAAAAGAGAACTCTAGCATATACATCGAAATACGTGCAGTTAATATTGAAAAAAAACATACCAGAATCAATTCCCGAACAGTGAAGACGGCGACCAAATGATTTTTCGCGGATCGAAGATAAATGGATATAATAATAATGAAATATTAGTTGGAAACTGAAAAGAAGGAGAGGATTCGGCAGCTGCGGTTTGGGGAGAGTTGCAACAGAAAGGGCTAGGGTTTCTTAATGGACAAGAGAAAAGGAGGCTACCCACCCATATATTGGTTTTTGGATCGAATTATTCAAATATTGGCTTACCCGACCCGACATCCTGGCTTTGATTTTTTAATAGATGGATAACTCAAATAAACAAAAAGTGAAACACAAATTAAGATGAAAATTTTTGAAATGACAATAATGTACTTGATTTTTTTTTTTTATAAAAAATAGCCAACTTGGCAAGTACATCAAAATGCAAAAAGATCAGCAACCATAAATATCACATATAGCTAAAATATAAAACCACATACACAAGACAAACACCTCCACCGAGTGAAAATGGGTCTTTCAGGTGGATATAGAAAGTGAAGCACTGCAAGATCAAATTTCTTTGAGCAGAATAGGGCATGAACCACCGAAGCCAAACCCGATCCCCTCAAACCATTAGTTTCAGAGTACGGACAAGTAATGAAACTATCTTCCTAGTCTTCATTATACATTTGATTTCTATTCAATTTCCAATTATACTTCTCACTATATTTAAATATTTAATAAGATTTTGATTTAGAAATATTTTTATGTTTATATTGTTGGAAATATGAATTAAACCGTTAAATGGTGTGTCCATTCATGTTGGGGTGCATTTTTTCATGATTAGTTGCTTCCAAATTAAATGGTGTGTCCATTCATGTTGGGATGCAATTTTTCATAATTGATACTTCCAAATTGTGTCTCTTAATGACACCACTTGGTATACTATATAAGAAACAACCCTTGAATGAATTAGACATGAAATTTTGGAAATTCACATCATATTTGAAGATCAAAATTTGAGTAATTTTGTGAGTCTTCATCATTGTTATGGTTGAGCGTTTTTAGACCTTTGTGGTTTAAAGGATTTGTGATTTGGAGTGCTCCTATCATAATCATAGTCGTTGTATCTTGGGAGACAAATAGCCAAAGTAAACCGTTAGCACCGTAGCTGGGCAATATTATCTTAAGGACATAGATTATAAATCTCGCCTCGGCATTTCTATTAAAAAGCCATTTGTTGTGCTTGCTACTTTCCTAAGATACACACCCAATAAATTTTATACAACAATATTAGCAACAAATGGCTTCGTCGAGTGCAACAACGACTCCAGTTCATCATGGTAAAAGGCCTGAAAAGTTCAATGGGAACGATTTCAAGCGATGGCAATAAAAGATGTTTTATTTGACAACCTTGGGGTTGGCAAGGTTCCTCAATGAGGATGCTCCTACTATTATGGATAGTGAAACCGACAACCAAAAGAGAGTTGCGGTTGATGCGTGGAATCAAAGCGATTTTCTATGCAAGAATTTTATGCTAAATGGACTGGACAACATATTATACAATGTGTATTGTCTAGTGAAGACGGCCAAGGAATTATGGCAATCCTTGGAGAAAAAGTATAGATCCGAGGATGCCGGCATGAAGAAATTCATCGTTGGGTGACTCCTGGATTTCAAAATGGTTGATACAAAGCATGTGATAGCACAAGTGCAAGATTTGCAAGTAATCATACACGAATTCATGCGGAGGGAATGGTTCTAAGTGACTCATTCCAATTGGCCGCCATGATTGAAAAGTTGCCTCCGTCATGGAAGGACTTCAAGAATTATCTCAAGCATAAGCAAAAAGAGATGAATCTTGAAGACCTTGTGTAAGGACCCTAGTTCCTTAAGTGCGGATTAAAGGCATAATTAGAGCTAACATAATTTATCAGAGTAAAATAATCGTGTTGAGACTATGAGCCTTAAGAATTACATGCCAAAAATAAGGACTATCAATGGATTAGTTACAGTCCCAAATCAAATGAATGTTATCAATTATAGCTTTACACTACTCCTAGAGTAGATACTATACAAAATTAATCATGTCCTTCCTTTCTCAAAAGAATTCTTCGCAAGCTCACCACCTCAACCCGCTTAGCCCTTCTTATCATGCCAAAAGTGTACCTACAAGGACAACCCCCAAACATGAGCAATAATATCATTCATATTCAACACAATATGAATATAAAGCGTAAATGCATAAATCACAATAAAACACTTCCTGTTTTCCCATGCATTTCAAACGCTTCCAGTTTGGTTGTCCCTGTACCATAACTCATGAGTATAATCAATAGATTATTTAATGGTCTACACATGTCATGACATAACCCCAGCTCATCAATACCAAAAACCATTCACCAATCCCTAGTCGGTCCATCACAATGTATTTTAATGCCCCTCGCTTATTTACATATAGGCGGCATAGAATAACCTCGCTTCAATGGACATGCGGCGCTCCCACCCCTCGCTTCACATTGAGCGGCAAATATTCTTTCCTCGCCCTATATGATAACCACGCTCAAATGTGACATGCGGCGCTCCCACCCCTCGCTTCACATTGCGGAAACAAACCAAATAGCGGCAAGCATTAAAATCATCAAGGGATGACCACGACTCATGGGATGTGCACCAATAACCATCATATGCATATACAATCATCATGCATAATTCAACATGTATTTGCATCCACAATGCATAATCACATATATACTCGCATCCACAATGCATAAACAATGAGTATATTAGATACATGTACCGTTGGGTGCCCGTACGTCCTCTACCTACCTTTCCAAAAGTGGAATTGATATGGCTTCACTTCCTTGGTTGCGTTGCTACCTGGGATGGTTCTACACAATCACACAACCCCATATTAGAAGCCAAATAATAGTCGAATACCAAAAATTCGTCAAAAGAAATCATTTTTCAAAATTCCACGGCTGGCGATCGATCGCTTCGCTGAGGCGATCGATCGCCTCAATTTTTGCTTCTCGGCGATCGATCGCCTACCTCATATTTGGCTACTGCCCCTCGGCGATCGGTTGCCCCATTTCAGGCGATCGATCGCCTGCCATACGATTTTGGTACTGCCCATCGGCGATCGGTCGCCTCATTTCAGGCGGTCGATCGCCTCGCACAGACTCGCGATTTTTCCACCATTAATGCACCCAAAACCTTTCCAAACCATACTAAAACTTAAACCATCAAACCCACAACAAAATAACATCATAATACCCACAACAAACCCATTTCAAAATCATTCAAACCCATTTCAAAACTAAACCAAACACAACAAAAAATGACATGGAGGCATCCATACCTCTTGGGGACCTCAAATCTCCCAATAAACTTCACAAACAAGCTTTTTGCAAGAATTTCTCTTCACCCCTATGCTCAAACTCGAAAATGAAGAGAAAAGGAAGGGTTTGGGTGGTGGATTGGGAAAGTAAAGTGAAGGTGAGGTGGGGGTTGGGGTATAAGGGGTTGGGTTAAATTAAAAATGCATTCCACAAACCCATGGTGTATAAAACACCCCAACATGATATTTTTAAAAGCATTAATCCAAAATGCACCAAAATACCGATTAAACTCATGATTTCCAATTAATTGCTAACCATGGCAAATAAATCATGCTAATAACAATTTTCCCAACATGCACAACATGCACCCTGAAATGCTCTCCCCGGTCACTCTATCATGTGACTAAGCATTTCAATACATTAAATAAATCCAGCACATAATCAATTAATTACCACCATAATTAATCATATAAACACAATTAATGCCCAAATTGCAATTAATTATTTCGGGGATATCACACCTTGTGATTCGCTTGAGAATCGAAGAGGACAACAAAATTTCCGAAAGGTTACTCACAATTATGTTTGTGATGGAAAGATTGTGCAAACTAGAGATGCGAGAAAAATAATTTGTTACTTTATCAATATTTGCACATGATATTGTTGTGACTTTTTTGCTATGAAGCAAAAACGAGGCCAGTGAGGTGTTTAAACACTTCAAGAATGAGATTGCAATAAAATTTAGCAAATGAGTTTTGCTATGGGAAATTGTGAGTAGATTATACTTGTGTTGTCTAAGAATTTGACGCTTAAACTTGAATCTGCAAGACTGTAAAATCTTGAATTCGAGTTTCTAAGCTTTGTACGCTTAAAACACAAGTGATAAATTGAAGCCACAAATTTTGATTAGGCGTTGTGATATCTCAAATTGGTTCATTTTGAATTTCTAAGCTAGTACGCTTATAACATGAATTTGCAAGTTTTAAAAAACTTGAATTCAAGTTTTCTAAGTTAGTGCGCTTAAATTGCAAAATGTGAACCGAGTTTGAGAATATTATCCAAGTTTCAACTTTTGTAAGCAAGTACTCTTAAATCCGAAATTTTCAAGAAATAAAAACTTGAATTTGGATTTGTAAGACTATAACACTTAGAACTTGAAACACGGAAGTTTGAACGCCAGTGCACTTCGTTACTACCCGAAGTTGTGGGGGTTGCAATTCTAGGATTCAATCACTTACCACATTTAAGCAAGGACAAAAACCTTGTGATTGAAGGAAAAGAGAGTTTCCTACAATATTTGAAATGTGGGGGTACTTGGCTAAACTAGAAATGAAGGCCAAAGTAAAGTCATAATAAAAACCAAATAAAAGACATGAAGAGTTTGACAAATCATGTTGTCAAATATATTAATGAGTGTGACAAATGTGTACACACCTAAGCATAGGTATGCTTGTGTATTGATGATATGCTCATGGAGAAGCAATTTAGAAATCATCAAGTAACAAAGGAAAAATGTTGAAGAAACATTTTGACATGTGTGCATCAAAAATAATGTTTGGAATGAAGTTTCCAAGACACTTGAAGAATGAAATCTTAAAGATTAATTCGAGTTTCAAATTTTAAGCTTTGCTCTTAAAATTCAAGTTTACAAGAAATATAATCTTGAACTTTGTAATTTTTAAGAATCTATGCGCTTAAATATGAATTGTGAATTAAAATTGAGTTTATCTTTGGTCTCGAATAACGCGTTAAGAACGCTTAAAATTCGATGATGGAAATATCCTAAAAGGATAAAATGATGCAAAAGAGGTAATGTGATTACCAAAACTGAAGATATATTATTGTGAAAAATTCTCTATGGAAAACATATAAAGCTTCTTCGGCCGAGTTGCTTTATAAGTTGTTAGAGAAACATCCTGTGCATGCAACTAAAATGTGTTGCGATAATGTTATATGATAAAATGATCTCTAGTGGCATAATCATGAGTGATTATGTGAAACCTCGGATCCGCATATAAATTGGTTAACCGAGAGATCATGTGGAAGTTTATCGAGGGGAATGAGGTTAAAACCCTATAATCAAAATCTCATAGTGGATACCCAACCTTGTTGACTGGAGATCCCAAGATCTAGGTTCAAAAGGGACAACTAAATTATGAGATTGTATAAACACCTTGGAGAATTAATCTCCGACCCATTCCTATGATAAGGGGTGTAGCCTGCAAAAAGGGTACGAAGATAGGCAAAATGCCTTTAATGATTCCTAAGACATATAAGAATATGTTGGAGTATACTCTTCTAGGAGATCACCTACGTAAGTGCGAAGTGTGGCCGCTTCAAAGATGAAAAGCACTTATGAAACCAAGCGTGGTCCATGGCCGAAAACACAACCGTAAGAAACAAATACGAATGTTAGAATTATTATGGCGTGGGTTCAATTGTCTTGGTTTACACCAACGACTAAATAGTTCAAGACTACAAGTTCACTATTAAGTCAAGTAAATCCGATTGAATACTACTACGGAAGATTCAAAGCCACAAGCTATCTCTCCCGATGCCATAATAGTTCGTTAAAAGCACTCAATTACATATATGCATTAATTTAATTCATGTGGGGGATTGTTGGAAATTTGAATTAAACCGTTAAATGGTGTGTCCATTCATGTTGGGGTGCATTTTTTCATTATTAGTTGCTTCCAAATTAAATGGTGTGTCCATTCATGTTGGGGTGCAATTTTTCATGATGGATGCTTCCAAATTGTGTCTCTTGATGACACCACTGGGTATACTATATAAGAAACAACCCTTGAATGAATTACACATGGAATTTTGGAAATTCACATCATATTTGAAGATCAAAATTTGAGTAATTTTGTGAGTCTTCATCATTGTTATGGTTGAGTGTTTTTAGACCTTTGTGGTTTAAAGGATTTGTGATTTGGAGTGCTCCTCATAAATCATAGTCGTTGTATCTTGGGAGACAAATTGCCAAAGTAAACTGTTAGCACCGTAGCGGGGCAATATTGTCTTAAGGACAGAGATTATAAATCTCGCCTCGGCATTTCTATTGAAAAGCCATTTGTTGTGCTTTCTACTTTCCTAAGATACACCCCCAATAAATTTTATACAACATATATCCCTCTATGTACAAACACACATATATAGGGGTGTTTTCTCTTATCTAAAACATATTCTGCAATAACGTAATTTGGTCCCTTTTACGTTATAATAAAATACAACTGCTCCATCATCAACTTTGTAAAACAAAGCTGAGAATTTGATAATTGTTTCATCCTTGGATCTACTTATCTCCTTTATTTGCCTCTGCGTAAATTTTAAGGTTATGTTTCTTGATTGATAAATCCTGTTTTCTTGTCGCTGTTTGCTTGAAATATTTTGTGCACGGTTTCAAATTACATTACGCACTAGGCACGGAACCAGCGATCAAGTGTTGGCCACTCAAAAAAATTTAAAATTTTGCGAATAAACAAATAGTGTAATAAATAAAGATTTTAAATGGTGAAATTGAATATTTAAGATTTATTTAGATATAGTTTTCAAACAATTGTTTCTGTATAAGGAACTTATAATATGAATTTTTTATTTACAGATAATTGTTTAATTTTATGAAGGCAAGAATGGAGCTTCGAACTCTAATTCGCTTAGTGTTAGTATGGATTGGAACTAGTTTTCATATAATGTTGCTTGTTAACTGTGCCAAGATCAGGGACGGTTACGTTATTTACCATTTTCATAACTCTTCATTTTGTTTCTCATTTATTTATTATTCTATTCTATTACCTATGCATGCATGACTAAAAGTTTCATTAAATTCTATTAATTAAAAGATTACGTTATACTATTCTTTTTTTTTCTTTTTTTAATCATCAATTTGTTCCTTGGCTTTTAATATTAGAATATTACTGATTTTATTATTTGATTTTTGTTGTGTTGCTATCTATGTTGCACGGATACGGATACGTGGATACGTGGATACGCGGATACGGGTACTGCTGCACGGGATTTTCAAAATTTGTAGGATACGATACGTCCGGATACGGCAAATTTTATTTATTTATTTATATATATATAAATATATAATTAATAATATTTGTAATAAATCAAGTTTCAAGCATATAATCAACATTAAACACATTAGAAATCAGAATAAAGTTGCAAACTCACCAACTTCACGACAAATGGTAAAATATTAATCCAGGACATCTAAAAATTTCAAGCATATAATCGACATAAACACATTAAAGTGGTTAGGAAATAGGGATTTAGTTAAATAATTTAATTTTAATTACAGTTTCAACACTATTTTTTTTAAAAAATTCAAATTTGCCGTATCCTACCCGTATCGGATACGGTCAACGGCGTATCTTGACCGTATCCGAAACGTATCCGAAATAAAAATTTATTTTTTATCCTCGGATACGCCACGTGGCGTATCCGATACGTATCGGTGTCGTATCCTACCGTATCCGTATCCCAGAAGTATCCGATACTTGACCGCAAAATTTTTTGGAGTATCGGTGCAACATAGGTTGCTATTGTAGATGGACGGCAGACGGTAGTCACGATGTTAGTCAAAAACATATGGTCCCCACAGAAGAAAATAAAGAAAAACAAAAGTTTGACAAAAAGAAAAGCAAACGAAGAAAATTTTGCTGCCGGTCAAATTTGAATTGTGCGTGAAGAATTTTAGCCAGTCAAATACACGTGAAGAATTTAACGCGTAATCACATGAAGAATCTCTATAAATAGAGGTGTAATTCATTCAGCAAAATACACTCAAATATTGTATCGAGAAAAATACAACAGATAGTGCAATCAGAGAAAAAATATTAGTGAGAGAAAATTGATGTATAATTTTCTGAGTGTTTTCAGATTAAGTGTTGTCAGTGTTTGTAAACACTTGTATAATTTTTCTTCAATAAAAGATCTGCATCAACCCCGTGGACGTATGGTTATTTTTGCCGAACCACGTAAACTTGTGTTTTCATTCCGTAGTTATTTTTGCTCCCCACATATCTGACAAGAGAAAATATGACGTTATTTTCCAACAACTGGTATCAGAGCCAGGTCGTTAATTTTGTCAAATTTTTTTGTGAGTTAATATTCACATGAATAGTGAATTTTGTGAATAATAGAATTTGGTCAGCAATACCAAATTAGTCCACAACGGTGTTTTTCAATAACACGGTGATTTTCAAAAATTGTCAAAACAGCAATCCGGTGGGAGTCAGGTCCAAGTGGGGGTAATGACGGCAGATGAAGGAAAAATGAATATTAAAAAATTCAATGGTTCGGGCTTTGGCTTTTGGAAAATGCAAATAGAAGACTATATGTACCAAAAAGGCATTTATCAACCTCTCTCGAGTGTGAAGCCAGAAGGCATGAAAGATGAAGAATGAGCTCTTCTAGATAGAAAAGCAGTTGGAGTTATCCGATTGACGTTGTCACGCAAAGTTACTTTCAAAATAGCAAAAGAAAAGACCACGACGGGTCTTATGGCGGCTCTTTCAAGCATGTACGAGAAGCCATCAACCTCAAACAAAGTCCATTTGATGAGGCGGTTGTTCAATATGCGGATGGTAGAAGGCGGATCGGTAGCTCAACACCTCAATGAACTCAACACAGTGACAACCCAATTGAGTTTAGTTAAAATTGATTTTGATGATGAAGTACGAGCATTAATACTTTTGTCTTCCCTACCGGAAAGCTGGAATGCTACTGTCACAGCTGTGAGTAGCTCATCTAGAAGTAATAAGTTGAAATTTGACGATGTTCGTGATCTGGTTATCAGTGAAGAGATCAGACAGAGAGATTCAAATGAATCATCAACCTCTTCAGTATTACATACAGAGTCAAGAGGTAGAATGTTAGTTCCGGATTTTAAAGATGACAAAATAGACCAGACCGATCGAGCCTATGACAAAACAGATCAGACCAACAAAGTCTATATCAAAACAGACCAGATCGTTGTAAACCAGACTGACCAGATCGACGTAGATCCAGATCGATCAACAAGATCAGACCAGACCGGCTCGATGCAGATCAGATCAGAACAAACGAAGTTAGTAAGCTTCGTTCTTCAGTCTGAATAATCAACGGCTATTTATTGAAGCATTTAATGGTGCATTTAATGTTGAACAAGACCAATGATTGAAGATTACCTTAAATGGTAAATAGACAAAGGAGAGTCTATCTGACAAGCGCCGAAACATACTAGAAGAGAAAGTACCTAAAGAAGAAGACATCAGCTTGTTCAGATACAGACCAGAGTATAGAGTTGCACACAAAAGGAATTATTGTCGTTGGCAGAAACGAGTATATATAGGTGCAACTTCAAAAGCTCAAAAGGGCATCAGCGAGACACAAGAGATTCAAAAACTCATAAAAGATCAATCAACTTATCAAGCATTCAGTTGAGCAGAACGCTATCATCGAAAGACTTCAACTTGTCGATCTGCTCGAAATTAGAAGCACAACTCATTGTTTCATTTGATCACTTAAAGATCATTAGTGCTTAGATAAAATCACTCTTTCAATTGTATTCTGTTCTAGAATAGAAGAGTGATCTATTTGTAACTGTCAGACAGATTGTGTCTGAACAGATTGAGAGACTAGGAGTTTCAGTCTGGTAGTGGGGTAAATCCAGCTGAATTGGGGTTGTACAAAAAGTTGTATTACTCAAAATCTTCTAGTGAATCATTCCTTGATTGGAAGAAGGGGAGACGTAGAAGGATTTACCTTCGAACTTCCAGAAACATATCTCGTCTACTTACATTTCGCACTGTCTAGCATTTCATAGCCATCAACCGTTCTTACTAGCTAAGAACAGACAGTTTCCGTACTTTCATTTCAGTGTCCTGTTCTGCTTAAGTACTGTTAAGAAACAGATTTCATTGACTAACCTGAGTGAAATCACTAGGAATTAATTTTTGGAGGAGTGTTCATCCCCCCCCCCCTCTAAACACTCCCGTCCGATCCTAACAAATGGTATCAGAGCAGGCATTCTTAATCAATAGAATACCTGGACTGATGGCATCCTTCAACAAGATCCCCATGTTCTCAAAAGAAGATTATGATGATTGGAGAATCAGAATGCAAGCCCACCTGGCAGCTCAGGATGATGATATGTGGTACGTTATTACAGACAGACCAATGAAAATTTTAAAAGTAAATCCTGCACTAGGAGGGTCAAGTGGCGAAACTCAAATGATCGAGAAAGAAAGGGCTATCTGGACAAATGAAGAAAGAAAGAAAGCCAATCTAGACAATGTAGCCAATGACATTTTGTTCAAAACTTTGGACAAGAACATGTTCAACAAGATTAATATGTGCTCCACTGCCAAAGAAATTTGGGAGAAGATTGCACAGCTCTGTGAAGGGAATGACCAGACAAAGGAAAACAAACTGACCGTAGCTCTACAAAAATTTGAGAGCGTAAAGATGAAGCTTGGAGAAACTATAAACGAGTTTGATGAAAAAGTTACTGGCATCATCAATGAACTAAACGGTATGGGCAAGGACTATTCCAACAGAGAGATTGCTCTGAAGGTGATGTGAGCATTGCCAAAGGAATGGGATGTCAAGACGATTGCCATGAGGGAGTCTAAAGATCTGAACAAGGTCGAACTCCATGATTTGTTCGCTGATCTTAAGGCGTACGAGTTTGAGCTGATCACTAGAGGTGAAGCAGAGCCATCCACCTCTCAGCCAAACAAGGCACTTGCAGCCATTCCAGACCAGCCCACCCCCTCCACAGACCGATCTATCGAACATATAAGTAATGATGCTACGTCATTATTCATCAAAAAATTTGGTAAATTCATATCAAAGAATAAAATGAATTTTAAACCTTCTCATCAGTATAAATCAATAAACGATGATACTGTTAACGATCAGGCTTGCTACAATTGTGGTAAAACCGGACATTTTATTGCAGATTGCACCAGACCAAAGAAAGATGAAAGAAAAGAAAGGCATCGTGATGACAAGAAAAAGAAGCATTACAAAGATCGAAAAAGTCATCATCGTAAGGCTCAAAAGGTTCTGGTAGCAGAGGAAGGTAAGAGCAAGTGGGCTCAGACTGACAGAGAGCTCAGAATGTTCATCAAGTGAAAGCGAGGAAGAGATCCAATGCCTAATGGCAGACGAGGAGACGGGTCAGAAAGACGAGGTACTCAACTTTGACTCAAATGAATTCACACGAGAAGAGCTTGTGTCTGCACTACAAGACATGGCTAATGACTACAGAATATTAGCTGAATCTTTTGAGAAAATTAAAGCTGAAGCCAAAGATCAAACAGACAAGCATATCAAACCAAGCTGTTCCAAGATAGGTGAATGCAACAGTCTGAAGATCGAGCTGGATAAGCTGAAAATCTCTCATGAGCAGCTCCATGAAGAAAATCAGAGTTAGCACACAAAATGCTAAACTTTCTCACATTTTCAAAACATGGACAAAATCAAGAGCCTCTTTGGAAGAATTGCAAGAGGTACAAAGAAGTGTCGGTGACATCACCGGCATAGGCTTTGGCACCAATGAAAGCACCAAAGGTGAATCTGAGTTGTTGCTGGAAAGAAACAAAATCAAGCAAATGACATTTGTTAGATCCAGCACTTTATATGAATCCGAAGTGCCTACAATTCAAACTGGAATCTCCTTCAAGGATAAAGGTTTGAGAAAAGGTATTGGGTTTGTTGACCAAGCCAAGGAAAAGGCACCGGCGAGCTTTGTGTCTATCAGACAAAACCCAAAGGTGCAGAATCTAAGGCAAGGAAGACCACCAAACTACCATAACTCACAACCGGTCCAACGAAGATATAGGTTGCCTAATAGGAACCAAAGGCCTCAATTTCACACACATTATCACATACAACACCGAAACAGATCAGCACACACCACACCAGACACACACAAGCCAATAAAGCTGATTCAGGTGTGGGTTCCCAAAGGGCTAATCCGTTCCGAACCCAAGTAGGATTGGGTACCAACAGTAATTTTGTTTGATAACAGGTACTGCAGAAGCAAGTGTCCGACTGGTACTTAGACAGTGGATGTTCTCGACACATAACGGGAAACATCGAGCTGTTGTCTGAAATCACATAATTCACTGGTCCTAAGATTACTTTCGGGGATAACTCAAAGGGTAAGACCGTGGGCAAGGGTAAGATTGTCCATGGTAATATTATTAACAATGATGTGCTCTTAGTTGAAAATTTATGCTATAATCTGATTAGCATAAGTCAATTATGTGATAATGGTGCTGTAGAATTTCACAAACACACTTGCACTGTAAAATCATCAGATGATAGAACCATGCTTGTAGGAATCAGGATTGGGAATACTTATAAGATTAATTGGAATTTTGCCCAACCCAATAATCCTACTTGCTCTATCGCTAATAATGATAATAAATATTGACTATGGCATAAACGCTTAAATCATCTTAACTTCAAGACTATTTCTAGCATGTGTAAATATGATTTAGTTATCGGTCTGCCCACGATCGACTTTGCTAAGGATAAGGTCTGTGAAGCTTGTCAAATTGGCAAACAGATCAGATCATCCTTGAGGAACAAGAATGTCAAATCCTCCTCACGATGTTTAGAATTATTGCATATGGACTTGTTTGGTCCCATACCAATAACAAGTTTAGGGGGAATGCGGTATACTCTTGTTATTATTGATGATTACTCACGTTTTACATGGACTATATTTTTTAGCAGTAAAGATCAAACCGGCCCGAAATTAATCAAGCTGCCGAAGCGCGTGCAGAACAAAAAATCATCTGGTATAGACAGGATTCGAAGTGACAAGGGCACTGAATTTTCAAACCAGAAACTTGAATCCTTTCTAGAAGACCAATGGATTAAGCATGAATTCTCAGCAGCTCGAACTCCTCAACAAAATGGAGTTGCAGAACGACGCAACAGAACGCTTAAAGAAGCAGCAAGGACAATGATTGCTGACTCTGGTATTTTTCAAAAGTTCTGGGCAGAGGCTATCAACAATGCATGCTATACACAAAATCGGTCTATGATTAACAAGAAGTTAAACTTAACTCCATATAAAGTATGGATAGTTAACATACCGACTATCTCTTACTTTCATGTGTTCGGCTGCAAATGTTACGTCCATAACAATGGTAAGAATTATCTTACTGCATTCGAAGCTAAGTCAGATAATGGAATATTTTTAGGACATTCATCTGTTAGTAAAGCATATCGTATCTTCAATAATCGAACCTTGACTGTTGGAGAGTCAGTTCATGTAGTCTTTGATGAATCACAGTGTATTAAGAACAACAAGGAATTAATTCAAAATCAGATGGAAAATATCCATCTCGAAGCTAACAGTGATGATGAGATTGTAGTTAACAGGTCAAGAGACAATCCACCGGAACCGAAAGTATCAGATAGACCGGATCAAGGCACTGAAGTTATTCAAGATCGAGCTGTCCGGAAGTCATGAACTCTAATGTTAAGGCAGATGCTGACAATGTCAATACTGCTTCTCCATCAGGACCAGATGTTCCAGAATCAAACTACTGCTGGACAAAGAGGCATCCACCTGATCTGGTGATTGGAAGTCCATCTGCACCCATAAGAACCAGAGGACAGATGATGGATGAATTCACTCACGCTGCATTCATATCTAATCTGGAACCAAAGCAGACTGAAGCTCTAGCTGACTATAACTGGATAGAAGATGTGCAAGAAGAGCTCAACCAATTTGAACAGAATCAGGTGTGGAGTTTAACTCCTAGACCAAGTGATCAGCCTGTTATTGGAACCAGATGGGTCTTCAGGAACAAAGTAGATGCAAATGGCATAGTAGTCAGAAACAAGGCCATACTGGTTGCACAAGGTTTCAGACAAGAAGAAGGAATCAACTTTGATGAATCCTTTGCACAAGTTGCCAGACTATAAGCCATTCGAATCTTTCTTGCATATGCTGCTTTTAAAGATTTTAAGGTTTATCAAATGGACGTGAAGGGTGCATTTCTAAATGGCAAACTTCAGGAAGAAGTCTACATCGAACAATCTCCTGGATTTCACAATCACTCGTTTTCAGATCACGTATACTTACTAAATAAGGCAGTGTATGGACTTAAACAATCTCCAAGAACCTGGTATGACACTCTGTCTCAATTTCTTCTGGATCATGATTTTCAGATCAGTTCAGTAGATAAAACTTTATTTAAATTTATTAAGGGGGAACATACTTTGTTAGTTCAAATATATGTTGATGATATTATTTTTGGGTCAACTAACCCTAAGCTTTGCGAGAATTTCTCTAAGTTAATGCAGTGACAGTTTGAGATGAGTATGATGGGAGAATTGTCTTTCTTTCTGGGTCTACAAGTCAATCATCTCAGCAATGGAATCTTCATTGATCAAACCAAGTACACTAAGGAGCTACTTGTACGGTTTGGTATGGAGACTTTCTCAACTGCTTCAACCCCAATGAGTCCATCAATCAAGCTAGATAAAGACGAAGGGGGAACGACAGTTGAGGTAACAATGTATCGAGGTCTGATCGGATCGCTGTTATATCTTACAGCGAGCCTGCCTGATATTATGTTTTTTGTTTGTATGTTTGCTATATTTCAATCCGACCCAAACAATCCCATTTCATTGCTGCTAAACATATTCTAAAATATTTAAAAGGGTCTCAGAATGTTGATCTCTGGTATCCCAAAGATTCTAACTTCAATTTGACTGGATATTCAGATGCTGACTATGCAGGGTGTGAGATCGATCGCAAGAGCACCAGTGGAACTTGTCAATTTCTAGGTGAAAGATTAATCTCATGGTTTAGCAAGAAGCAAACATCAAGTGCCACATCCACAGCTGAGACAGAATATCTCGCCGCTGGAAGCTGTTGCGCTCAATTGCTCTGGGTTCAACATCAGCTCAGAGACCATGGCATTCAATCTGCTGAGTCACCAATCTTCTGCGACAATACAAGTGCAATTGCTATCACATATAATCCAGTCTTGCACTCTCGAACTAAACAGAGCTTAGCTGGAGATGTACATTCTCACTCTTCATATGGCTGTTCGCATGCATCGCCAGAGGCTCAACATTTCAACTCCGGCTCCCAGTCTGGATCACACAACAGCTAGCAAGACTGTGGCAGAGCAAAGCTCTAAGCCACCAATTATTGAGTCAGTGGAGCAGCCACTGCCTAATGCTTCGTCTGCTGCAGAGATTGGGGCAATGGATGTACTGCTAGAATCCCCTACCACTTCCATTCCTTTTGTGTCCTCAGTCTCAGAAATTCAGACCGGCACACAAGATGTACATCAGACAGGTGTTCCACCAGACGTTGTCGATGCTGATCTAGTCATGTCCAATATCGTTGCAGCTATACAGATTGAGGAGCCCACTGGACCGATCACTCCTCCAGATCAGTCTGATGAAGATTTGGCATTCCTACATCAATTCTCTTCGGATCTAGTGGATTTAATCCGGTCCAACTTGCGTCAATCTGCTGACTCCTCAGTTGTGCCACCTGACAACGGAAAAGAGTTGATTGTGCTACACGCTGAAGAAATCCCAGACTCCGTTGATGATGCTCCATCAGTAGTCAAGTCCCTTCAAGAATTATCTGATAACTTTCACTTTCTCTCTCAACGAGTAAGAGAAGTTCATCAAAGCCAGCGGACTACGTCTATGAATTTTGATTCTTTCAAAGACAAGATGATGGCAAGCATCAACGGTATTCAGCGTGGTCTAAATGATATGTTCTCTCAACAAGCTTCGTTTAAGAATATTCTGAGAGAAGAACAGATCGAGATGGCTTCCGAAGTAAAAACTACAGTTGTCAAATCCCTCATTGCTCAAGATACTCGTATGGATGCTATTTGCGCTCAGCTTACGCAGATCGTAGATTTCCTTTAGGAGATTGCAGCTGACAAAAAAGGGGGAAAAAAGAAGTCAGCACAGCCGAGGAAATAAATAAGAGCTCAGCCGAGAAAATTTACTTGTAATGAATATCAGTTAATGTATCCACCAAAGTATTTATAAAAGTCTCATTTTCTCGGTCTGTTCATTTATTTTGAACTAGGAGACTCAATCGATCTTAACTCCTTAAAACACTAAAGTGTTCAGTTAGTTCATTTATTTTGAACTTAACTCCCACAAGAATAAGGAAAATAAAAATAAATGATCTAGGTTTTGTCATCATCAAAAAGGGGAAATTTGTTAGTTCCGGATTTTAAAGATGACAAAACAGACCAGACCGATCGAGCCTATGACAAAACAGATCAGACCAACAAAGTCTATATCAAAACAGACCAGATCGTTGTAAACCAGACTGACCAGATCGACGTAGATCCAGATCGATCAACAAGATCAGACCAGACCAGCTAGATGCAGATCAGATCAGAACAAACGAAGTTAGTAAGCTTCGTTCTTCAGTCCGAATAATCATCGGCTATTTATTGAAGCATTTAATGGTGCATTTAATGTTGAACAAGACCAATGACTGAAGATTACCTTAAATGATAAATAGACAAAAGGAGAGTCTATCTGACAAGCGCCGAAAGAACATACCAGAAGGGAAAGTACCTAAGAAGAAGAGTGCAGCTTGTTCAGATACTGACCAGAGTATAGAGTTGCACACAAAAGGAATTATTGTCGTTGGCAGAAACGAGTATATATAGGTGCAACTTCAAAAGCTCAAAAGGGCATCAGCGAGACACAAGAGATTCAAAAACGCATAAAAGATCATTCAACTTATCAAGCATTCAGTTGAGCAGAACGCTATCATCGAAAGACTTCAACTTGTCGATTTGCTCAAAATTAGAAGTACATCTCATTGTTTCATTTGATCACTTAAGGATCATTAGTGCTTAGATAAAACAACTCTTTCAATTGTATTCTGTTCTAGAATAGAAGAGTGATCTATTTGTAACTGTCAGACAGATTGCATCTGAACAGATTGAGAGACTAGGAGTTTCAGTGTGGTAGTGGGGTAAATCCAGCTGAATTTGGTTTGTACAAAAAGTTATATTACTCAAAGTTTTCTAGTGAATCCTTCCTTGATTGGAAGAAGGGGAGACGTAGAAGGATTTACCTTCGAACTTCCAGAAACATATATCGTCTACTTACATTTCGCACTGTTTTGCATTTCATAGCCATCAACCGTTCTTACTAGCTAAGAACAGACCGTTTTTGCACTTTCATTTCAGTGGTCTGTTCTGCTTAAGTACTGGTTAAGAAACAGATTTCATTCACTAACATGAGAGAAATCACTAAGAATTAATTTTTGGAGGAGTGTTCATTCACCCCCTCTAAACACTCATGTCCGATCCTAACATAGAAAATCAAATAAAGGAGGTGGACGTGACAAACAAAAGGACAGGATGTCCAAATCTAGGAATCCCCCCAATTCTCCAAACTAAAAGACTATCGAGTGATGGAAATACGGGCAGCCTGAGCATTATAAAAATCAGTGCAAAAATGCACCGAAGAATCAGGAGGCGAAGAAGCAAACGTTGCTTCCAGAGATGATGCATTACTATGCTCTTTAGAGTGCAAGGAAGAGTCTTGGGTGTTAGACCCCAGAGCATCATTTCATGCTACTTCGCAAAGAGAACTCTTCGATAAATATGTCCCCGAAAACCTTGGTAAAGTCTACCTTGGTAATGAACAATCTTGAGGATTCTTGGCAAAGGTATCATAAAGATTAACTTGAACGGGTCTGTATGGGAACTGAAGGATGTCAGGTATATTCCCTATATGAGAAAGAACTTAATCTCAGTTGGCCAGTGAATGTTATACCACAGTCTTTCACGGTGATACTTGGAAGATCTCAAAATGTGCAATGATAATTGCTCGAGGCAATAAGAGTGGTACACTTTACATGACAGCAGAAGCAGGCTGTTCAATTGCAGTTGCAGCAGACACATAAGTCCTACTCTGTGGCACCAGAGACTTGGCCACATGAGTGAAAAAGGAATGAAGATTATGCACTCAAAGGGGAAACTACCGAGTCTTCAATCAACTGATATTGACACGTGTGAAGGATGTATTTTTGGAAAGCAGAAAAGGGTTAGCTTTCAGACAAGTATCAGAACCCAAAGAAGGAGAAACTTGAACTAGTTCACTCTGATGTTTGGGGACCAACAACTGCCTCATACATTAGTGGAAAACACTACTTTCATTGATGATCACTCCAGAAAAGTACGGGTTTACTTTCTGAAATATAAGTCAGAAGTATTTAAGGCTTTCAAGATTTGGAAAGTGATGGTTGAAAATGAGACAGGGTTGAAGATAAAGAAGCTCAGAACCGACAATGGTGGTGAATATGAAGACACCAGATTCAGAAGTTCTACTATGAGCATGGGATCAGAATGGAGCAAATCATGCCTGGTACGCCTCAACACAATGGTGTAGCTGAGCATATGAACCGGACGTTGACACAACGAGCTAGAAGTATGCGGGTACAATCAAGCCTGCCAAAGCAATCCTGGGCAGAAGCAGCCAACACATCATCTTACTTGATTAACCGAGGTCCATCGGTACCATTGGAGCACGGAATACCAGAAGAGGTATGGAGTGGAAAATAGGTAAAACTCTCACATCTTAAAGTTTTCGGCTATCTGACATATGTGCATATCAGTGACGCAAACAGAAATAAACTTGACCCCAAAAAAAAAAATGCACTTTCATTGGTTATGGTGAATGTGAGTTTGGCTACCGCTTTTGGGATCATGAAAACAAGAAGATGATCCGCAGTAGAGATGTAATCTTCAAAGAACGAGTGATGTATAAGGACAGCCATAACACATTTGTCAGTGACTCAGAACAGAGTGAGCCAGTGTATGCAGAGGTGAGCCAGTGTATGCAGAGGTGGACGATGTCCCAGAAAGTCATGTGGAGCAGATAATTGAGATTCCTCATTGAGAGGAATCAATTGAGCAAGACAACGAGCAGCAGTCTGATCCATCACAGTCCCCTGCTCCAGTTCTTGATTTGAGAAGGAGTTCTCGGCCTCATGTACCTAACATAACGTATATGAACTATCTGTTGCTAACTGATGCAGGTGAGCCTGAATGCTACGAGGAATCATGTCAGACCAAAGATGCCGGCAAGTGGGAGCTTGCCATAAAAGATGATATGAAGTCTTTGATGTCTAATCAGACATGGGAAATTGTTGAGTTGCCTATGGACAAATAGACACTTCACAACAAATGGGTGTATCGGGTGAAGGAAGAGCATGATGGTTCCAAGAGATACAAAGCCCGATTAGTCGTCAAAGGGTTCCAACATTCCACTCTAGAAGAAAACACATTGGTCTCCGTTATCACTTCATCAGGTCTCTGCTTGAGGATGATGTGTTAACATTAGAAAAGATCAAAGGAAGTAAAAATCCAGCAGATATGCTAACAAAGGTGGTGACCATTGATAAACTGAAGTTGTGCTCAACTTCAATTGGCTTGCTAGACTAACAGACCAGAAGAGGTTGCTGCATTGATCAAGGTGTGAAGATAGATTGAGATCGGTCTTCAAGTGAGAGATTGTTAGTTAAAAGCATATGGCCCCCACGGAAAAAATAACGAAAAGCTAAAGTTTGACAAAAGGAAAAGCAAACGAAGAAAATTTTGTTGCCGGCCAAATTTGAATTGTGCGTGAGGATTTTAGCTAGTCAAATAACCATGAAGAATTTTAGCGCATAATCACGTGAAGAACCTCTAGAAATAGGTGTATTTCATTCAGCAAAATACATCCAAATATTGTAGAGGAAAAAATAAAACACAGAGTGCAATCAGAGAAAAAATACTAGTGAGAGAAAATTGCTGTATAATTTTCTGAGTGTTTTTCAGATTGAGTGTTGTCAGTGTTTGTAAACACTTGGATACTTTTTCTTCAATAAAAGATCTGCAGCAGCCCCGTGGACATAGACTTATTTTTGCCGAACCACGTAAACCTTGTGTTTTTATTCCGCATTTATTTCTGCTCCCACATATCCGACAAGAGAAAATATGGCTTTATTTTCCCAATACAAGATTCGTCTCTTCCACTTATGCTGCATATATCTGAGCATCACGTAAGAATAAGTGAATTAATGTTTTCAATTTTCTTAAAAAAATAAATGAGTAATAAATTAGTAATACGTATAATATGGAGTATTTATTACCTTTAACTGAAAAATAAGCCATATATGTTTCGCGGAGATGGACAACGGCATCGTTAAGCTGCAGCTATCAAATCCGCCAGGCCTGATAACTGTGGTGGGATATGAAGGAATTGACAATGTACTCGAATATCGGTATAAAGAAACATGGAGAGGGTGAGTATGTGATTTGTATTTAGCTATATAATTTCATAAATTTTATTTATTTTTGGTAACTTTGTAAATGTAAGTACTGGGATATCGTATAGAGTAATCCAAAGACAGGCAAAGGTTTTTTCTCTATGTAAGATTTCCAATTTCCCACCTATTAGACAAATTTGATTTAGCATTCAAAGGTTGGTGTTGCATGTGGATTCCAGACTCTATGTAAATTTCTGAACAATGTGTACGTGTAGCTTTGGGACACTATAAGGGTGTAAAACAAAAAGGCTTTATGTGAGGCAAGAGTTTAATTATGTGTCCTCCTAAAATGATATTGTCCCGTTACGGTGCTCAAGGTTTCGATGGCAACTCGTTCTCCAAGATACAACGATTATAATTCATGATAATAACACTACAAATCACGAATCCTGTAAACCACAAAGGTTTACAACACTCAACCTTGAAGAAGGAAGATGATATGCAACAAAATGTACAAATTCTCTCTTGATCTGTGTTCGTAATCCATAAAAAATTGTGTATAGAATTCAATGGACGCCAAGAGACACACCATTTGGATATATTTCTTCATGAAAAAGTGCACATATAGATGAAGGGATGCAATGTTTTCATGAAGAGATCCTGGCCAAAGGACACCAATTCAAAGCAATTTTTTCAACAAGGTTGCATCTATATGTGAAAGGGTCCTTTCCTCCTTGCAATTTTCAAAATTTCAGTGTGTGTAGTGCGTGTAACTTTTGAAATATGGCTGAATGAGAGAGCAATTGTTTTGTGTGGTGTTTATGAGTTGGTGTGTTGGTAAGATTTAAGGTGAAATACATGACACTGTTTCCATAATTATGGTTGGTCTAAGATGCAACCTTTGATCTTGTATCCATAGCTAAAAGTCATCTTCCCTTTGATAGAAGATTTGACCTAATTGGTGCACTTTCCATATGATGAGATTTTGGCTCAATTGATGCACGATTTGGGTCTTCACAAATATAATTGTATTTACAAATGGAAATCAACTTGAATATATTGTACGTAAAGCACCTTAGATCTACACAGAATGTGCAAGTGTAATTCAATGAATAAAAATCTTGGAGTCTCTTGGTGTATCGCCACCATAAAAGTGTTATTATCCTCATTCATTGATCTCTTCCATGTTCTTATCTGGGAGGGGAGGTAAGGGGTGAGTGTTTGGGACAACACTCAGCAAATAAAGGTCAATCGAACATGGTAAAACGTATACATATACACATATAAAGCTTTTAAACAGCTCTTTATCAACATATGTAAAAACTGACACATATGCTGACATTTATCAATACTTGAGACTTATCGGAAACATATCACATATCACATGGTGACTTCTATGGATTCAAGAGGAGGCTCCGATGTGCATATCACTTTGCTCTTAAGATACAAGATGTGGCTCCCGTATACGTGGCACTTTTCCTCGCAGGTTCAAGTTGTGGCTCCTACACACGTAGCTCTTTGCTCAACAAAGTCCGTTAGTTCATATTCTTGTCACATACTTGTCAGATCTAAAACTTTCTTCATATTTCATGTTCATTCAAATCTTTAATCTGTACTTGTAATTTCAAAACGAATGAATAACTTTGTATATCAAAACCTACTTACTTTCATCTTCACATCTCGTAAACTTCTTGGATTTCAAATCATACACGTACTTCAATGTTCAATCGAATCTTTAACACATATGTAGGATTTCAAAAACGAAATGGTATTTGTAGCAAACACTCACTTACCGTCGTTGGAGATTCGAAGCGCGATTAATCAACAAATTCCGGGTTGTGAAAAAGGTGCAAATTTCCTCATTCCTTACTTGGAATTTTCAAAAATTAGTGTGTGCAAGTATGTATAGGTTTCAAAATCTAGAGGTCTTATGTGCAGGGACGAAACTTCTAGTGGGCGAGCCTGAACTTCAGCTCAGGCTGACCCACTAAATTTTTGTTAATAGTACCAGGCCAAACCAACTAATTCTAGCCCATTAAATTTTTATTAATAGTACCAGGCCAACTCCACTAAAATCTAGCCCAATAATTTTTATTAGTAATATCATACCAAGTCCACTAAAATTTTATTAGTAGTATTAGTCCATAATCCAACACAAGAAAATGTTAGTTTAAGCCTTGGGGATTGAACTTGATTAACATTAAATTAACATGAATACAGTAATATGTGAAACATGATTTACATTAAATTGAAATATAATAATATATGAAACGAGATCTATAGATGTATTATTAAGTTTGTATTTTATAGTTTTTAATTATTATGATGATAAGATAAAATAAAAAACAATGGAAATCGAAAGTCAAGATCCACACATTAATTATGAATTAACTTTACGTTAAGAGCATGAATTTTATTAGATATTAGGATTGTTTTAATTAATTTTATTTTTTGTCACGAATTTTTTATTTGGAGCCATTACATTTATTAATATTGCATTTACTAATTTGTTATACATGTTGAGAGCGATTGTATGATAATTTTGATTTAATATTATATACCTTCGAATACTGAACGACTTAGTTCTCAAGACGATATTTTTATACAAAAATAATGAACAATAATAAACATTCATAGTTATAAATACTAATCTTTATTCTTGTTTTATTGTTTTTACAATGTTTTATATGTTTGTTATTTTTTGACATTTTCATTTGTGTATTTGATTGCTGGATTATCAATTATGATATATTACATTTAAATGTAACTTGATAAATTAATTTTCATTTCAAATTATTTTTTCAATTTTTTTTTCTTATTTGGATTTAATTTTAGCCCGCCCTACTATGAAATCCTGGTTTCGTCCCTGCTTGTGTGAAAGGGTTTGTGACGTTGTTTTTAAATGTAGGAGCATGATGTAGGGACATTTAAGTTGATAATAAATCTTGGCCATTTAGTATCATGATTTGGCAAGACAATGAATGTAAATATGCCTCTTGGTTGGATAAGTTTTCCTTTGGTATGTTATAATATGTTTATAATGTAGGAGTAG
This sequence comes from Haberlea rhodopensis, assembly GCA_907163345.1. NCBI lineage: Eukaryota > Viridiplantae > Streptophyta > Magnoliopsida > Lamiales > Gesneriaceae > Haberlea > Haberlea rhodopensis. The sequence continues at coordinate 3,111,897 of CAJQUN010000060.1, forward strand.
TTCATTAACAAATTCCAAAACTTTGTCATATAATGAAATAATAGGGTTTTGGTAGATTACCCCCCATGGTTACCCAAATAGGCGGATTACCCCCGGTGGTTTGAAAATCGATATTTTACCCTCTATGGTTTACAAAATAGCCAGTTAACCCCTATGGTTTGAAAATATGCATTTTACCCCCTTGTGATTCGTAAAAATAGACATTTTACCCCCTGTGGTTTGCAAAATAGGTAGTTTACCCCTATGTGTATGGTGTATTTTGTACCTATTCACAAACTGTAAGGGGGTAAAATGCATATTTTCACAAACCAGAGGAGTGTAAAATGCCTATTTCGAACCATAGGGGGGTAAACCGCCTATTTTATAAAAAACATGGGGGTAAAATGCTTATTTTCAAACAACAGGGGGGTAATTTGCCTATTTGACAAACCACATGGGGTTATGCCACTAGCTCTGAAATAATATGAGCAAGCAATGAATATAGTCACCAATTGGTGATGTAGGAGAATTAATTGACAGTTACAAAACTTTGGCCATCTAATGACATGATTTTAACAACTCATTAATTGTCATTAAATTGGATTGAATGTTTATTGAATGGATTGAATGGTGACAAGAATATGGGTCATAACAAAAAATTATCACATTATTTCCCATAATGTCCTCCATGCACCTTACATTTCATAATTAAATAATTTTTGCATTGATAGTTGAGGATGAACAACCCTTATTCAAGACGCCCACAATTTACAACAAGAAGAATAGGGGAGGGATAATGCAATCGCAAGACATGGAATTCATGGATTATACTCTTTGTATAGTGTGAAATTTTCAGGGTTTCAACTGGTGAATGGAAGGAACACGATATATCTAAAGCAATCAAGAGATGCAGGTCCATTCAATGGGGTTATGTCTGACTACATTCGTTTGGATGGGCCGTCTCAAGATTAGCATTAGATCCTTCCTTTCTATCTGTTGAAGATGCAAGGCAAGGTGCTTACCAGAAAACAAATCTGTGGCATCACACTTTTTTATTTTTTGTTCTTTCTTTTGGTTTTATCATAGGAATTATAGGAAGAGAAGCTTGCAATTTTCTTATCGATTTCGTTGTTCAGTTGTCTGAATGCAAATTGTCACATGGGAATTGCAATGCAATTTCATGGTTAAAAAGAGAACCTTGCAATTTTCTTATCGAATTCGTTGTTCAGTTGTCTGAGTATTCTATTCTCAAGTCTGCCTTTAAAATCTGCCAACTTTAACAATTTGCTAGTGTATCATACAGTATACGAAATTATTCGACTAGCTTGTGACGACTTAATATATAGTGAATTGAAAATATTTTTATTTAAAAACTAGAGAAACAAAATATTGGAAGGAGTAATGGCAACTAGATATATATCGTGCAATTAATGAATGTTGTAACGTAACGAAGGTTAAATGAAAGTGGGCAGTTTTGTCAAAGGAATGAAAGCAAGAAGGAACCGAGTAACAGAGAATAAATGTAGCAGATTGAAGATTGATGAAAATATTCCTTCTGTGCATGTGCGAATGAAAGAGAAAATCAGTTGAGCTTGGTCATACATTGAGTGACTAATTATATATTTTTATAAGATTAATTTTATGTAATTCTTATTCTTTGATCGGTAATCAAGAGTCATAATCAAGAGAAAACAGCAGATCTCGAAGCTTCAACCAGTAGGGTACCAGTAGACCTTGAGTAGTAGACTCAACCAGCGGACTTTAGCAGCGGAATTAGAGCAGCTAACTTCCAAAAATAACCCAGAAAGTAGAATATGACCGTTGCAATGTTTGAAAGAAAACTTACCAAAACTGTCACAACGACTATATTCTTGTATCTAACGAATATATGATTACTTAGGGCTATATATACATGATTTGGAAGCTCAATAACAGCTGATTGCAGATCAATCCAAGCCTTCCAAAGCAAACCCACTTGTGATTCAATTGGGGGACTTCAAAGAACAAATCTGCTAAATGAAGAGCAACTCCCCAAATCTTTTGGCACATCTTTCAAGCTTTTATTAGATCTGGAACAAGATCATTTGTGCATTTGTAGTCACTCTATTCATTGTATATGTGAGCTAAAATAGAAGAGTGAATACCATTATAACAGTTGGTGATTCATCACAACTGGATGAGGTCTTTCCGTGTGAGACGCTAAATAACATGCTCTTTGTGATTCTGTGTGGGCAAGGGGTTTATGCTATCTGTGTGGTATTAGCCTAAGTAGGTTGTATACTGAAAAGTGTAAACCAAATCTTCTAGTGTATAATTCCATAAGATGGAAGAAGGGGAGACGTAGAAGCGTTTGTGCTTCGAACTTCCAGAAACAAATTCTTGTGTTATCTACCTAACTATTTACATATTTTATTGCATACATTTAAAATGTCTTTCAAATGGTTAATCGGTTATAGATCGAGTTATGTCGAATGTCTAACGCTCGATTTTGAAACCGAACTCGATATAATCTTTCGGTACAATTATTTCAAAAACTCGAGTTATTGAAGCTCAAATTGGTTGAACTCGGGTGTGGAATGACAACCCACCGCCGAAATCAATCCTAACATATTTGAAAAAAAATTCATCACTCAGATACAGTAGCATAATTATAAGCTATACTTCTAATTTTTTACTTATTTAGAGTGAAATTTTTTGCTCCTATGTCCCCTCCTCTGTACTGTTTCCTTTTTTCCTATTTATATTCAGGTGGGTTTTGTACTCTGTACACACGTCTCCATCAATTCAACGCATTTTCCTTGTACAAATAGATATTTGAATAGTTGTATATAATAAATGAATAAATAAATAATGATAATACTAATATACGGACTAAGAATTTATTTATTTTTTCTTTTAATAGAAATTAATATTGAATTTAAAGAAAGAACGTATCTGCAGGAAGTGACCCATATTTTTGTTTGGGTCACCAATGGATCTGGTCGCCCCACTAGGTGTCCGGCACCTGAACATGGAAAAGAAGAGACGAAGGCATAGTGGTGCAGTATCCTGTCGACTCGAGTCTATCACTGAGCTTGGTAACACCACTTCCCCAACTAACCTATCTGCTGCTGTCTCCTTTCTTACATTTACTTTTCCCTCAACTATTTTTTACCTTGCATGCATTATCACTGCCCCTAGTCCTAGTTTCCAATTCATTTGAATTTCAACGTACATACAGGAAATTTAATTCATTTTGAATTATTGTTTTTAATAAATTGCTAAGATAAAAGTGTATTTACGTGTTTGTTTATATATCATTGGAATTCGAGATCTAGTGTAATAATCTAACTCCAGATAACCAGAGTATTTATGTTAGATAATCATAGAAATTTCGAATTAGAGAAGAGAGTATTGAAAAGACAAAAAGTTTTGTGTTGCCAAAATATGCTACTATTCTTAAATCCTTTCTATTTAATTTATTGAGTATTTTTTTTAGAAAAGAGTTTCTAAATAATGGCGCGATAAATGATTACTCAATGGATTAATTCAATCATTAAAAGACAAAAAGTTACCCCTTTATATCTGTTTGATCTTCCGTGCCTTAGTTCGGATGAATTTTTGAATGGAACGTCTTACATAGTTTTGGAAAAAAATTAGGTAAAATTGAAAATCTCAAATTTGAATAACCAATTTAATAATATTGGCTAAATTAGATGAGTTTCATAATATAGTAATGAATTTATGAGCCAATCTTCAGATTCAACAGACCCACAAGTTTTTTTGGCATGATAAATGATATCAAAGCAGGTTTATAAGCTATTATCGACGGAAAACTTTGGTCCAATTTGTATTAACAAGAATCTCAGATATACAATCTCGTAAAATTTCAGTTGGGTGCGTATTTACAATGGTCTTGTTATACATATCATGCATCCATGAGAACATTGCATTCTATAAAGATGATTCCATACCATATTCTTCATCCCACAGTAAATAAATACTTATAAAATATTGTTTGATCAATGTAGCTTACAATAACATGATAAAGGGATTTTTTTTCCCTTTTAAAATGGATATCATACATAATATAGCCATTGCATCCAGAAGAAAGTGTAGAAAAAACTCTTGGGGCGTAATCACATGCACATTAAATTCTAGCCAATGTTTCCATGGTTCTCATAGATGGGTACACGCAAGATCGAAAGAAAGTTGCCACTAGACCCGACCAAGGGTCATCATCGACCCTGAACCGGCCCGGAACCGGCCCGTGGTCAACGGGCCGGTTAACCGGGTCAACGGTTCGAAGGGTCGGAACCGTAACCGGCCCTCCGGTTAGGGGTCATGATTTTGCTAACCCGTGAACCGTCGGTTAACCGGCGGTTCAAGGGTTTATTTTATTTTTTTTACATTTTTAAATTTAAAATATATGTTATGGTGTATATTTGAACTAATGACCTCCAACTTTAATAATTAACTTCAACCACTAAGATATAAGAACGTTGTTGATCTAAATATAGTATAAATCAACCAAACAAATATATCTACACATTTTGATTATCTTGGCTTGAATTTATTTCACGTTATTTTATGTTTAATCCATGGATGAAAACACATTCATACACTTTTTACACTTTATTTCAAATTTTAATAATATTTTTAATTTTTTTTAAAAAAATAAGGGTCAAACCGTAACCGTAACCGTTGGTTAACCGTAACCGTAATCGGAACCGTAACCGTAACCGGCGGTTCATGAACCGTAACCGTAACCGTCAAGGAAGGTTAAGGTTAAGGGTCGATGTTTTTTGAACCGTCGAACCGGCGGTTCTGAACCGTCTAACCGGCGGTTCTGAACCATGGTCAGGTCTAGTTGCCACCCAATTATTTTCATAGCATCGTGGTCCTAATTTTTTAGTGTTGCACTCATTTATTCTTCTAAAACAAACATTGTGGAACGATCTCTCCATTCTACCTGACCCCATTAGATCATCTGCTGTACTTTTTTCTTTTTTAATAAAACACCACCATCCCTTATACCTCTTATTTCTCTGTATATGGCTTGCAATTCAGTGGTGTGGTAAGTGGGGCAAAAAAAAATGGAGCACAAAAAAAATTTTAGCGAGGTCAAAATATAATTTTTGGGACAAACCCAATTTTTTGGGGTAAAATGCAAGTGTGGATCTGCCCATGCTCGTATGTAACCTTCTGGTAAGATATGTTCTCACACTTTCACATATACGCTGCGCACACTTGAAATCAACTTTATTTCATTCCAAGACCAGATCTAACCTCCATAAACACATCTGGTATTGTTCTTGTTGATTCTTGATGAAGATCACAAGAACCATGAATATTTTTTCCTTATCTTTCAACTCCATGCATGAAATCAATTATGAAATCATCAGTATCTTTCCCTCATAATCAGGAAACTGTACAAAACCAAGCATTTGGAATCATGAATTCACAACAAAGTTTCTCTGTTTCTTCACATGTTTGTTTAGTATAAGTTCATATTATTCTATACACCTTCCGTTCTGCATAGCGTTTAGTTCCTAAGAGTCTTTTTTGCATGATGTCACCCGATAACAAATCACAAGCTGCCGGAAAAGATGAGTGCCTGGGCTCCACAGGCCGAAGAAACACTGCAGTACGGTCTCAAGAACCGTCCCTCAAGTGCCCGAGATGCGATTCAACAAACACTAAATTTTGCTACTACAACAACTACAACCTGACACAGCCTAGGCATTTCTGTAAGACATGTAGACGGTACTGGACTAAAGGAGGGGCCCTGCGCAACGTGCCGATCGGAGGTGGCTGCCGGAAAAGTAAGAAAATGAAGTCTTCTCAAAGGGTTCCGGGGGATTCAAATGGACCATCCGACATTGGTGGGTTGAAATTCTTTCGGAACATTTCACCAGCCATGGATTTTCAGCTCGGAGGGTTGAATTTCCCTAGGATCCACTCTGCAAATGCCAGTCATTGCAACCAGTTCTCATCTTTTGAACACATATCAAGCACTTCTGATGCAATTTCTTCTAGCCATTTTCTTAATCTAAACCCTTCAGCAAGTTCTAGTTCTCCTGTACTTGGATTCAGCGGCGCTGCTCAAGGGTTTCAAGAATTAGGGTCTTGGAACATTAGCAGCAATCTTGCATTTTCAATTGAATCATTGCGTTGTATAAACCAAGACCTTCACTGGAAGTTGCAGCAACAGAGATTGAACATGATGTTTACTGAAGATAATCAGAAAGAAAACCGCACAGTACTCCAATTGGCTTCAAATATTGAAGTGCCTATGAGTGTTAAGAGACCACAGCCCATTTTGTTCGAAAACCTTGATAGTTCAAAGCAAGAATCTTATGGAATTGGAACTTCAAGAAAAGAAGGCGACTTATCAACTGAATGGTTCTTTGATAATTCTTTTGCAACAGTTGCTCCAACTCCAGCGACAGGTAGAAGCCATGGAAATCATGAGAGCACAAGCCATTCTTGGAGTGGAATTCAAGCATGGAGTTCTGACTTGACTCAGTACAGTGCGTTGCCCTAATTAATCAATATTATGATCTATTTATGGAAAAATGGGAAAATATTTGCAAGAAAAGGGAATAATAGATCTTGTGAGGTTTACTGCTTGTTAAATAGTTAGCTTCATCTCTGTGGGAAATGATAATATTTGATTGATGTTCCATTCCATAATCAAGAACGTTCTTTCTTAATGTAATCAAATTTTAGTTCTTTTGTATTTCGATCTGTATTCCTATAGAATCTCAGGTGGGTTTGCTGGATACTATCGGCATGAGAGTTCCATAGAATGTGTACTTGGTGCCTCCTAAAATGGGGCTTGATGAGGACATTTCGTGTCCAACAAGAGTTACATTTATATAATAAATTTGAATAGGTTATAAGATAACAGATAAAAAAATAATTACTGATAAATCAAATATAAATTTCGCAGCAATAATTACTGATAAATCAAATGTAAATTTCGCAAATTTCGCAGCAGTCTACGAGTAAAATTATAAAAATGGTTCTATAGAATATGAGAATTTGTAATAGTAGTCTCGTAAAATTATAAAAATGGTTCTATAGAATATGAGAATTTGCAATAGTAGTCTCAAACTTTTAGACCTAATCAAATATATTCCCAAAAAAATTATTTTTTAACAAAAGTAGTCCAAAATAAATATTTATCGAATGTAGTCCACAAAAATTATTAAATAAAAGTTTGAGCTCATGAGATACCACCAATTAAAGGATGAAAAGAGCAAATGATGGTGAGAACTTCAAAGAAGGGTATTTTTAAAACTAAAAAATACCATGTATCCTCAAAATACTAAGAATTTTTGTTAATATTTTGAGGATCTCTCAAATATCAACTTTTAATTAAATGTATTAACTAAGTAGACAAAGATAGAGCAACAAATCATACATGGTATCGTAAAAGTATCACGTTTTAAGCTTTAGAGCAATTGTTTGCAGGGACGGAGCTAGGATTCAAAAAATAGTTGGTTGGGCTAGACAGAACTAAAGTGCTATCATGATGTAGAGGGTTGGGCTAAAAAATAAAATTTCAAAACTTAAAACTAATAAAACTTTTTTTAAAAAAAATTTACATGGGGTTGGAGCTCACCCTATCCCAAGGTGGCTCCTGTTGTTGAACAGTGAGTTAGCGACTTCTCCCATCCTTCACTGCCCTTTGAACATGCACCAAAAATCTAATAATAATTCAACATTAAATGTAATAGTCTAGATTTAAGTAATCTTTTGGTCGAATAATTAATTTTGGGATGAGTAATTTTTATAATGATATCAGAGCACGACACACATCAGTCAAGCCTAGTTTAGATGAGCGCACACTAAACTAAAGTAATTACTTAATAAGTAGCTTGATTTTATACTGACAAAAATGTCTTTTAATTTTTGCCAAATTATATGTTCAATATGTAATTTACGATACAAATAAAGGTAATTAATTGATAATTTAAATAATATATAAAAAATAAAAAAATTGAAGTGGTTTTGTTTGTCGTGTATGTGGGGTGAAGGAGACAGAGATGTGTTGCATGATTAACGTGATAGACTAATTGGGACTGTGATCAACACTGCTCACTGCAAGAATTTCATGACTCTGCATCCCAACTGCATATATTATACGTATAGACAATATACCGTGGGGGCGTTGCCCCACACCCCCAAACCTAATCAGCGTCCCCGCGTTAAATCTTTGTATTATTGTTCTTTTCTATTTTTCGTATAAATTATCATAACTTGTTCCACGTTTCACAACAAATGTCATGTATGACTCATGCATATTACAAAACCAATTATCGTAAACAATATATAATATGTTATGCTCGGAGTTATCATAAATTTAGCCTGACATTGGAGGATTCATAGCAGAGATAATTTCTCAGAAAGTTCTTTTTTTGAGTGGACTGTCGGCAATTAGGAAGTGGAAAAAGTAAAAAAAAAAAATCATTTAATTCACTCGTTTTGTACAAGTGGGATGTGAGCAGCTGACAGATGCTTAAACATTTAATGTTTACACGTCTTTCTCTTCGGGGAACTCCTATAAATAGTCTCCCCTGGTTTCATTCCACGTAACCCATTTTCAGAGTGTTCTCTCGTATCTCTATATTTGAATGTGTATTCTATAATATTAGTGAGGTAGTTTTTTTCCTATATTGAGAGTGTTGTTCTCTTGAAAGATAGTGAGAGGTTGTAACCCACAAAATATTATAGTGGAATCTTTTCATCTTGCCCGTGGTTTTTACCTTAAAATTTTTTAGGGGTTTTCCACGTAAATTCTGGTGTCTATTTTATTCTTTATTTTAGCTATTTTCTATCTCATGATGTCGCACCTGGGGCCAGCAAGTGGTATTAGAGCCTGGTTGTCAAAAAATCTTTAAAAATTCTAAATATGCTCTGTGATTGCAGCCTTGACTGATCTTCCACGTCAGAAAAGATTTTTTGAGATATTTTTTTTATTGAGGCAATTTTATTGTTGTCAAAATGGCGGCACAGTTCGAGATTGAAAAATTGAACGAAAGCAATTCCATGTTGTGGAAAATGAAGATGGAAGTAGTTTTACGAAAAGATCGTTGCTTGGCGGCTATTGGAGATAGGCCGAAAGAGGGCATGGACGATGAAAAGTGGAATGAGATGAACGGTAATGCTATTGCCAATCTGCATTTGGCTCTAGCAGATTAAGTTTTGTCAAGTATTGCTGAAAAGAAAAATGCCAAAGATATTTGGGATACTCTGACAACCCTGTGCAAGGCCAAGTCACTTCACAACAAGATTTTCTTAAAGAGAAGGCTTTATACTTTCGGATGTCGGAATCCTCATCGGTGACCGACCATATCAATACACTGAATACTCTATTTACCCAACTCACTACTTTGGGGTATAAAATAGAGGAAGTTGAACGTGCAGAGCTTCTACTACAAAGTACCGGATTCATACGATCAACTCATCATCAATCTTACCAACAATATCACTAATGATATGTTAGTCTTCAATAATGTTGCAGCCGCGGTTCTTGAAGAAGAAAGTAGGCGCAAGTACAAGGAAGACATGTTGGCAAGTTCGAAGCACATAGAGGCTTTGCCGATGATGAGAGGAAGATCGACGGAGCGTTACTCCAGTGTGAGCCACAAGTATGGTAGATCTAAATCCAGAAGTAAGAAGAAGAATTTATATTGCTATAATTGTGGCGGTAAAGGGCACTTCAAGAAAGATTGTACAAGTAAGAAGATTACTGAAAAAGATTCTCAAGGAAATGTTGCCAGTACCTCAGATGGTGGAGAAATTCTATTCAGCGAAGTAGCAACTGTTGCGGAAGGTAGACAAATATTTTATGGCACATGGATAATGGATTCAGGAGCGACGTGGCACATGACGTCTCGGAGAGAATGGTTCGACCAGTATGAACCAGTCTCAGGAGGATATGTATGTTAGGAATCCGACGAGCATGAACGCAGCGAAAATAAATAAAATTTTGGATTCCAAGCATGGACCTATACGAAGTAATCATATTGGGTGATTAGAGATATACCTTTGAAGCGTGTTTGATGCAGAAGAACGTCCACGAGCTCCATGAGTCGTAAAGCAAAGCTTCAAAGTTTTGCCTCTACGGTATCCACACTGTCGAATCGACAAAGAATGTTGAATTTATCAAGTTGCTAGACTTGATAAATCAACCAAGGAAAGGACGAAGGGTGACGGCTGCTTGTTCTAAACAAGACACGTCTGTCGCTTGCTTTTCAATGTTTGGGTTTTCGCGTTAATCACTATTAACGTCTGATTCTCTCTTAAACCTAAACCATCAAATATATATATATATATATATATATATATATATATATATATATATATATATATATATATCATAGGCGGTTATTATGAAGATTATGGGCTTTCTAAAAACCCTTAATCCATAAATCTTTATATGTATATATAGATTTATACATATATAAACTGCCCATTAGTTTATGATTAGGACTCTTCCTAATCAACTTAATTCATCCAATGAATTTAATTCCCTTTATCGATTTAATCTTTTGTGCGACCTGCTACGCTCTTGCAACGTTGTCAGTGACATAAAATCTAATTTTATGTCACAAGCAATGAGCGGTATCTAGCAACACATCAAGGCAACCCAAGTTACAAGAATGTCATCGACTCGACATTACCTATGGCCCGTGATAATATTCACCATGTAACTTAATCCCTTTTGTCCTATGGGCTTAGATTAAACACGAGTCATGGAATAAGTCATACTCGTATAGTTCAATCATATATTTCTTGATCCCCGAGTATACTAGAATAAACGAATAAGCTCGATATCACATTACGACTCATTCGAGCATGGCCATGCAGTTTAGTCTCACTTGATCAAGGGCCCAAACACTTCTCATGTTAAATATGAGGGACACATCATATCTTGATCACTCAACATCCCTCTACATAATTTGTAGTGTATCCAATGATTATCTTTATAGTGTACACTGTTACAGGTAACGTTTGACAATATCAAGAGACACAACTCCTTATGTTGAGATCTCTGCTGATCTCAAGTCATAATGATTACATACACTATTATCACTATGAGAATTGCTTATGACATTCATATAACAATCCATGTAGCATTCTGATGGTGGGTCTATCAAGTACATAGTTCTCTAGCATGTACTTATGTGTTGATTTGATATCTCATATCCATGAACAAGTTCATCAATCAATACATACTAGTCTCAGTGCATTATCATTATCCTAATTCATGATAATACTTGACCATGAACAATCTTTAAGAATAATACAATTTTATTCTAAAGACATTAATATATATATATATATAAATATACATATATATATATATATAAATATATATATATATTCATATTACACAGATATAGAATAATATATAATAATGAATTGCCACTAATAAAATCATATTACATTGTATGCCAAAATCAATCATCTAATGAGTTGTCTTATGGCATATCCCAACAAATCTCCCACTTGCACTAAGACCAATCAGACATATACTTAATGCCTAAAGATCTAGAATGGCGATCATGTTTCTGCTGTGATAGCGGTTTCGTCAGCAGGTCGGATACATTATCATCAGTTGGTACTTTGCATATTTTTACACCACATCTTTCAACGATTTCTCGAATGAAATGAAACGCCGAAGTATGTGTTTGGATCGCTGGTGAGATCTGGGTTCCTTAGCCAATGCGATGGCTCTATTGTTGTCACAATAGAGTTCAATCGGATCTAGAATGCTAGGCATAACCCAAAACTCAGAAATGAACTTCTTGATCCCAACGATTTCCTTTGCTGCATCTGAGGCAGTAATATACTCAGCTTCAGTTGTAGAATCGGCTACTGTCTCTTGCTTTGAACTCTTCCAGCTCACAACACCGCCATTTCACATATCCTGATTGCGATCGTAAATCAACCTTGTCGGTTTGGAAGCTTGCATCAGTGTAACCTATTACATTGAGTTCTTCCTCTCCATAAATCAAGAATGTATCATTAGTTCTTCTCAAGTACTTCAGGATATTCTTGATAGCAATCCAGTGGCATTCACCTGGATCAACTTGATATCTGCTCGTCATGCTTAAAGCATACCAAACATCGGAACGAGTACATATCATGGCATACATGATAATCCAATGGCTGACGCGTATGGAATCTTACTCATGTGTTGCCTTTCATATTGTGTTGAAGGACACTGATTCTTCTAGAGATATATCTCATGTGTCATAGGCACGAATCCTTTTCTTTGATTATTGCATACTAAATCGTTTTAGCACTATATCTATGTATATACTTTGACTTAGGCCAAGTAATTTTCTTGATCTATCTCTATAGATCTTGATACCTAACACAGAGGTGGCTTCACCCAAGTCTTTCATAGAAAAACAATTCCCTAGCCAAAGATTTACAGATTGCAAGGCAGGGATATCATTCACAATGAGAAGTATGTCATCTACATACAACACTATGAAGATAATTATGCTCCCACTGACCTTCTTGTAGACACAAGGTTCATCTACGTTCTTGATGAAACCAAACTCTTTGATCGCATCATCGAAATGAAGATTCCAACTCCAAGAAGCTTGCTTCAATCCATAAATGGATCGTTGTAGCTTGCATATATTTCCAGCATCCTTTGGATCAACAAAACCCTCGGGTTGTGTCATGTACACATCCTCAAGTAAGTTTCCATTAAGGAAAGCAGTTTTGACATCCACCTGCCAGATTTCATAATCATGAAATGCAGCAATTGCAAGTAAGATCCTAATGGATTTAACCATGGCAACTGGCAAAAAAGTTTCATCATAGTCAATACCATGAATTTGTTTGAAACCTTTAACAACCAATCGTCCTTTAAATGTTTGTATGTTACCATCCATGTCAGTCTTCTTCTTGAAAATCCATTTGCACCCTATGGGTCTTACCCCTTCAGGTGGGTCAACCAAAGTCCATACTTGGTTTACATACATGGATTTCATCTCTGAATTCATGGCCTCTAGCCATTTTCCATAATCAAGGCCCATTATAGCTTCTTGATAGGATGAAGGCTCATCCTCATCAATAGGTAGTAAGTCACCTTGTTGAGTCACAAGAAATCCATTCCTCAGGCAGAGTCACCGTCTCAATGTCATCCAGCTTTCTCTTCCTTGCCATCACATCCTTCATGAATTTTGCATAATTGGGCAGTTGTTGCAAAGCATCGGCAAAAAGGAATGTTTATATGAATTTTCTTGAAAATTTCCAAGAACTTGGCAAACTGGTCGTTTATTGCCTTCTTCTTGAAGCGTTGAGGATACAGAAGAGTAGGCTTAAACATTGGAGGTTTCACGGGTTGAGTGTCATGATGCTCTGGAATTGATTCCTTAGGTTGCTCAACCAAAATGTGTGTCTCCTCCATGGGTGTTTCATCAATGTGCACTGGTTTAGTTTCTCTAATCTCACTTCCACTTTTCAAGGTAATGGCATGACTCTGTTCTTTTGGATTCACCTCAGTATTACTCGGAAAATTCCCCCTCTGCTGCTGATGTACATCTGTTGCAATCTGACCAATATGTACTTCTAAAGATCTCATCGTGGCATACAAATTGTTCATATGAGTCTCAATCATATCAAGCCTTGACTCGTTCTTATCAAGCCTCAATGATGAGGTTTGAACAAAGTTACCTACCAAATCTCCAAATGATGGTTTACCTTCATTCTTTTGTTGAGCATATCCAGGTGGCAGGTCAAGGCGTTATTATTGTTGGCATAGGAAAATTTATCATTGTTACAACCTTTGTTGGTACTGATTGCCTCGGTAGTTGTTATTGTTGTTGGGATACTGATTGTTTATGAACTGAGCTTGTTCTTGGTTTGCTTCCTTATACAGCTCGACTCCAGCTGCAGCTGATTCAAAAGTGGGTTGTGCTCCTTGCTTACTCAGAGCTGCTACTTGCGTGGTTAGTGCAAATAATTGTGCAGAAAGTGTATTGAAATGATCAACCTCATACATACCTATGAGTTTCCTCACCATGGCTCGCTCATTGGGCTGACTTAGCTGGCGGAAAGAACTTTGAGAGAAATTTCGATGCCATGTCTGCACATGTGAAAATACCACCATCTGGAAGATATTGTAACCAGCTCTTGCGTGGTCCCTAAGAGAGAAAGGGAGCAAGCACATTCTTACAGTGTCTTCGAGAACACCATTCATTTTCACAGTATCAGCTATCTCCAAAAATATCCTCGGATGTAGCGGAACCACCAAACTGATTCTGCTGCACCATACTTATCAATGCAGGCTTAAGTTCGAAGTTGTTGGCATTGATAGTCTGACGAACGATTCTAGAGTAATTGTTGTTGACCGTTGGTTTGAAATGGTCTCTTGTGGAGGTGGTTCGTTGTTGTCTCTGTTCTCAGCCATTATTAATAACTCTTCCTTTCTCGTTTTTCTCAATCTTCTTGTAGTTCTCTCGATCTCAGGATCAAACAACAGTGATTCGGGAGTTGTATATTTTCGCATGCCCTGCAAAAGCCCAGAGAAAACAACAATCAATTTAAAGTAAAAAAAAAATGCTAAATTAAAACCAATTGGTACAGTATCAGATTGTACTAAATAAATCAATCCCCGGAAATGGCACCAAAAACTTGTCGTGAAAATTTCTTACCGCAAGCGCACGGTTGTCAAGTTTTAGTATAAAAGATGTCAAACCCACAAAGATTGATTATAAAGTGATATCTAAGTACCGAATTAAAATAATCTTCTTTTTATCTAGAGAATCGAATGGTTGAGTTTTATGCAAATAATAAAATCAATTAAACTACCAATGATCAAATCTTTAGTTGGAAATATCAATTAGAGACGAATGTAGGAGTTCGATTTCACTTGTTCATCCACTACACTTATCATTCATTGATTTCAATATTATGTATTTTCCTAGTTTACTAGCCGAGAATTCTTATTTATTTTCTACCCCCTATCTCGAGTGTTAAGCATAAGTAATCATCTAACATCAATCTTGATATATCTATCTAAGATCAAATATCAAACAATTGAAATTGCACAGTAATTTTAATGACTTCTATGGAGTTATAGGCCTCTCGAACACTATAAACTTCCACGATATGAATCCCTTCTTTCCTATTCACAACCCCCTCTCTGGAGTGATAGATTACAAATATATCATCATTCAATATATGGCCAGTAGATCCAAAGCATTAAGAACAGGGAAACACAAATAAACCATATGGAAATCCAAATAAATCAATCAATTCATAATAAGCGTAGTTTCAAAATAAGCTACATCGTTCTCCTAGAAAAATAGAGTTAGTTCATGATAGAATGAATTAAACACATAGACATGTTTAAACAATCCATAAAACTAAATAAAAGTTAGAAATACAAAACGATTTAGAAGTTATTCTTCTTTCCCAGATGAACGCCTCGGTCTCGTGATAAAATCTCTACTTTTTGCTCCGAGCCGTCGTCTTCTCTTTTTCTCCTCCTCAAAACCTAGTTCTTTTTCTGAGTCTGTATCCCTTCTCTCCTCCAAAAACGACCCCCTTAGCCCCAAGGCCGAGTGGATCAGATAAGGAAGGTGGGAATTCCAAAATTCTGGTGGCGTATTTACGCCGATGATACTGGCGTAAGGACGCCGATGATGTGTTAAGAATTTGGCTTCCCGTGTGACAGGCGTATTTACGCCACGGATCTGGAGTAATTATGCCTCCACTGGCTTAACTACACCTCAAAATGGCATAGTTACGCCTACCTTAACAATTCATAAAGTTGCAACTGTCGTAGCTCTGGTGTATTTAAGTCTCAAAATGGCGTAAATACGCCTGATTCAATTTTTCACAAATTGTATTTGTCGTTGCTCTGGCGTATTTACACCTCATAATGGCATATTAAAGCTTGTTTGTAGGATGGAAAACTTGAAGCCTTGACATCAATACATCATTTTCATCAGTTTTTTGCACCCTTTTAGTCCGCAAACCACGTAGTTACCTGGATTCCTACAAGACGTGACAAAACAATACCAAAAACGTAATTCTGATCCAAAACCAGCAATAAACCATGTAAAATATGAAGGAATATGTGTGTATAAAATACACTTATCATCTATCCCGCACTCCTTTAGATAGTCATGAAACTCTTAGCTTAACTATTCACCTCCTCGATCTAATCGGAGGATTTTGATACTTTTGTCAAGCTAGTTTTGTACTTCATTCTTTGAATCCTTGAACCTTTCAAAAGTTTCATATTTATGTTTCATTAGGTACACATAGTTATAACTACTGAATCATCGGTAAATGTAACGAAGTATTGAAAACCACATCTGGCTTGTGTACTTATTGGGCCACATACATCACTATGTATGAGACCCAATAAATCATTTGCCCTTTCAACATGTCCCTTGAAAGGGGCTTTAGTCATCTTACCCATTAAACAAGATTCACATGTTTCATATGATTCAAAATCAAATGAATCTAAAACTTTATCCTTATGAAGTTTGAAATGTGATTCTCATTTATATGGCCCAAGCGACAATGCCAGAGATAAGTTGGATTAGAATCATTAGTCTTAATCATCTTAGTATTTATGTTATAGACATGCATATCAAGATTTAGAACATAGAGACCATTAATCAATTGTGCACTAGCATAAAACATCTTATTCATATAAATGGAGCAACATTTGTCCTTTATCATAAATGAAAAACCCATCCTGTCCAAACAAGAAGTTGAAATAATGTTTCTCCTAATCGACGGCACAAAATAACAGTTTGTAAATCTAAAAATTAAACCAGAAGGCAAAGTCAATGAATAATCTCTTATAGCTAATGCAGCAACTCTTGCTCCATTTCCCACTCGTTGGTCAATTTCGTCTTTCGCCAACACTCTACTCCTTTTGAGTTCCTGCATATTAACACAAATGTGAGAACCACATCTAGTATCTAATACCCATGATGAAGAAGTAGATAGATTGACTTCTATAACAAAAATACCTAAAGTAGAAGTCAAACTTCCCTTCGTCTTCTTAAGATCTTCCAGGTATAACTTGCAGTTTCTCTTCCAATGTCCGGTCTCGCCACAATTGAAGCAATTTCCCTCCTTAGCCACTCCTCTCTTTGGCTTAAGTGTAGTAGCATGAGGCTTAGATTTGACAGAGACTTTATTGTCTTTTCTAAAGCCCTTTGCTTTAGCCTTTCCCTTGCCCTTATTCACAATAAGGACATTTGTGGGCTTAAACTTCTTCGTGTTTGCATCGTAAGTTCTCAACATACCAAGCAACTGTGGTAGAGTCTTCTCAATTTCATTCATTGTAATTCAGAACAATTGACTATAGCTATCAGGAAACAATTGCAAGATCATGTCAATGGCCAACTCTTGGTCCAACGAAAAACCCAGTTTCTCAAGATTCTCTATATATCCAATCATTTTGAGTACATGAGTTCCAACAATGATTGATTCTATCATTCTACACTGAAATAACAATTTAGAGACGTCATACATCTCTTGTCTAGCTTGTTGTTAGTAAAGTTGCTTCAAATGTTCAATTATATTGATCACATCATTTCCTCATGTTGCTTTTGAAGATCAGAGTTCACGGTTGCAAGCATTATGCAGCCAACATCAAGAGCGTCATTTTGATGCTTCTTGTAAGCATCCCAATCAGCCCTTACGCCCGTAGCAGGAGATTCCTCAGCAGGTAAGGATTCCTCTAGAACATATTGTTTTTTCTCTTGTTTGAGGACAATCCTCAGATTCCTATACCAATCTAGGAAATTTGTCATATTCAATTTGTCATTCCCAAGGACCGATCGCAATGATAGTGTACTAGTAATGTTATGTGATGCCATGGATATCTACAATATAAATATGCAAAATAAGTTTTATGATTTTAATCATTTAATAAGGTCTTATATTAAATGAAACACCATTATTTAGTTAAAATTATCAACCATCAAAAATATAGTGGGCCAAGATCCATATTTTACCTAACCTTGAGTTAGATTTGGCTATTCACCCAAGACTCAGTTATTTAGGTAGACAACACTTTGTCAATTACATCATATGCAACTCTTGGATGGTTGGGTGAACAACACTTTGTTCTAATTCATCTAATGGATTATTACCCAACCTCATGCATCTAGGTTCCCAATCCTATTGAGATAACGCTAGTTAAGTCGAACCCAATTTATAGTCACACGGATATCATTTTTATCCTATCGCGCCTTACTAAGATTGTCACGATACTTTGCTTTAGCAAACCTACACATGTTTAATCGAAGTCTTGACGAGTACTATTAATTGGAAGGCATCTAACTTGACTTAATATTATTAGAGGGATTTAAAGATCTCACGATTTTATTAATATTGATTATGAAAATATCATATATATATATATATATATATATATATCATCCATCAATATTAGATATCAAATGATAAGCATGCATCACATACATTAACATAAAATAAATGTGGCATGGTTATAGTCCGAACTACTGATTTTCTCAAGCCAATGAGAAAATCTAAAGGGTCAACCTAAGGGTAACTTCTCCAAGCACCTCTTCGGTCTTTTTGTGAATGGCCTCCTCGTCTCGGTACCATGGTCCAAGTTCATTGATCTCCATCAACAAAAGCTAAAACTATACTATATAACAGTTACATGATATAGAGAAGACCTCGAGTTACATTCGAGAGGATCATAGGGGATGGAATACATTCAGAAAAATAGAGAAGGCACGACTCGCAGGCCGTATTAAAATTACAATCATTCACAAAATTCCAATCTAATTGGTCATAGGATTATAACCATGCACCATGCTGAAACAACACATAAAACATGCTAGGACATAACATCTAATGAATTATATTCTAAACACTTTTAAATTTAATTCTAAGGTTCGTAAACTGTAAATAAAAACCAATAGGTCTAAATTGGAAAATTATTGCATGCAACGGGGTCGCCAACCATGGGGCTCGGTCGCCCCTTGGAATGAGCATGGTCGCCCCCTTTTACAAGAGCACTGGTCGCCCCTCAAGCATGATCATCGATCGCCCCTCAGGCAAGAGCACCAGTCGCCCCTCAAGCTCGAGCCAATCGCAAGCCTTGGTAAGGGATCAGTCGCCCGCCCTTGTAGTGGCTCGGTCACCCACTCTTGCATGTCACGTGTTTGATCATCTTCTTTCTTGATGCCCGCCTCGTTTTTTAACTCAACGTGTGCATCCTTCTTCTCAGCGACCTCCTTTCCGCTCCTCAGCTTGATTGCATGGACTTGCTCCCTAGGGTTCGTCTCATTGTCTCCAGATGGTGATCCATATGCTCGTCCGGTTAAGATTTTTGCTAACTGTCTTACTTGGACTTCCAAGTTCTTTATCGACGCCTCATGATTTTGGAATCTAGTCTCCTTCGCCGTGATGAACTTGGTCAACAACTCCTCCATGCTTGGCTTTGGTACATACCCCGGTGGTGGTTGGGGATAGTTCATCGGCCCTGTATTGTACGTGTGTTGATAGGGATAGGTCGGTGGTGGTTGGTTCCTTACAAAATTAGCAGCTTCATTAGTTGTAATGAAAAGGTTACCTACTTGGCATTCAGTGCTCGGATGTCCTCCTTGGCAAAGCTCGCATGTAACAGTTTGAACTTGTATCGCATGCATGTTCAAACTATCCATCTTCTTGTTCAGCGCTTCCAACTGGGCAGCGAGGGTAGTGACTTCACTCACTTGATACAATATGGCTTGCTTCTTTGGAACATTCCTCTCGTACTGCCATTGACAGCTATTAGCTGACATCTCTTCCAACAGCGTTTAAGCCTCCTCGGGCGTTTTTCTCATCACAATACCTCCTGATGCTACATCAACCATAGAAAGCTTATCAGAAAATAACCCGTTATAAAACGTTTGTACATGCAGCCAGATAGGGAGGCCATGATGTGGGCATCTCCGCAGTAGATCCTTGACACACTCTCAAGCTTCGTACAATGTCTCTGGATTGTATTGGGCAAAAATCGTGATATCATTGCGCATCTTGGCTGTCGTGGAAAGAACTTTGACAAGAATAATTGTGCCATCCCATCCCACGTAGTAATAGAACCTGCAGGCAACGATTGTAACCAAGATTTAGCTTTATCACGCAAAGAGAAAGGAAACAAACATAACCTGGCGTCGTCAGTAACGTCATTATGTTTAAATGTATCACAAATCTCCAAGAAGTTGGAGATGTGGGCATTTGGAACATCAGTAGCTGCTCCCCCAAACTGAATTGAATGTTGGATCATCTGTATGATAACAGGCTTGATCTCGAAATTGTTAGCCTGGATTGTTGGTCTCATGATACTAGACAGTGATCCATGGAATGAAGGGTGGGCGTAGTCCATGAGTGATCTTGCAACTTGTGGTACTGGAATCTCCTCGTTACTAGCCATATGTGCTCTTGCTTGCCTTAGCCTCCTTTGACAATTGTGTTCAATCTCGGGGTCAAAAGGCTCGAGTGTAGGCTTGATACTCCTTAGCATGCACCAAGAGATAACAACCTACAAAAAAAAATCACACAAGAACAAGAACATAGAAAATCAAGAAAATCAAAAATAACAAATGACAAAAAAAACAAATGACTAAATTAAAGTCAAATAATCTCATTTGATATTATTAAAACTAGTCCCCGGCAACCGCGCAAAAAACTTGATCGCTATTATTTTAAACAGTATTTTTCAGTGTAGCGATTGCGTACCGCAAGTGCACGGTGTCAAGTTTTAGTATAATGATTTTAAAAGTATGAGTGTCGAACCCACGAGGACTAAGAAATAATTACCAAATTCAATTAATTTAACTATATTTAGCCTACGAAAATTGGCTGTGATTATTAAATTAACGTGACAAATTAACTCAATAATTAACCCAAACAAACAGTAGTGAATAAGATTAATAATCAAAAGAAACAATTATCAAGACTTTCGGTTCACCTATGTAATCCCCCATAGTTCACCTATTAGTTAATAATTGAATTCAAACATTCTAAGGTGACGAGTTTTCCTAAAGCACTTATTATACCTTGGCCCGGCTATAACAAATCTAATACTAACGTTGCAATAAGCTACTATCGTATCCTTATTAAACAATTAATATTGTAAGTTGATCTATGAAAACTTCTAGCTTTCGATTACTAGATATCTATAACTATTACACCTGTATTTGACTTCATCTCTAGTCTGAAATCCACGGCATAAATTATTATATCAAATCACAATTTTATCTCTCGATCTCAATTGTAATTTACTATCATTCAAGGATGGCCAAGCCCTTAAAAGCATGAAAAACAATGATCTATGCACTTAAATATATAAGAATCAATCAAAACATTCAATTTAAATCATGGGTTCATACAAAGGATCCCCTAAGTCTTGATAACAAACCTAGCCAACAATCTCCATTAAATAACAATGCATAAACATGTTTTGCAACATTCTAAACATTAAAATTTAATGAAAATATAGAACTAGAGTTAGAAATACGGAAATAACGAGAGGCGTTGACTCCTTGCGTTGCTCTGTCGTCTCGTCTCTTCCAATGCGTCTTCTCTTCAAAGGAATTATGGTGTATGGATGGTTGGGGATGAATGGGAGTGATGTAGGATGCTTGTTGTAGGGTTTATTATGAGGCAAAAGTCCCAAAAACGCCCATGGTAATCCATATTTATGGTAGGAGGAGTTTCACCAAGTTTGGACACCAAATAACCAAGATGGAAATAAAATCCTGAATTTTTCGAGTCCTGGCGATCGATCGGCAATAATTGGCGATCGATTGCCATAACATCCTGCCTCAATGCGACCTATCGCCTCATTTGAAGCGATCGAGCGCTTCCTCTGATTTTCAGCAAATTACGACTTCGTCCTTCCTTTTCCATGTTTGCTCGGTTTGGTCATTTTTCATCATTTTAAGCCTATTTCCTCCACTTTTATGCATTTGGACCTAAATTCCTGAAATATACAAATATATATCAAAACGCGTTTTCCAGGAATCACTACAAAAACTCCCCTAATCTTATATCAATTTAAGTGTAAAAATCACACTTATCAGTATTGATTCGATATCTCATATCTATGAACAAATTCATCAATCAATACATACTAGTCTCAATGCATTATCATTATCCTAATTCATTATAATACTTGACCAAGGACAATCTTTAAGAATAATACAATTTTATTCTAAGGACATTAATATATATATATATATATATATATATTCATATTACACAGATACTGGATTAATATATAATAAGGAATCGCCATTAATAAAATCATATTACATTGTATGCCAAAATCAATCATCTAATGAGTTGTCTTAGGGCATATCCCAACACTGTATTCATGGGAAATGATCATGCCTTGGAATCGTTGGGGTGGGAACCATCAAAATTAAAATGTTTGATGGTACTATTCACACCATACAGGAGGTACGACACGTGAAGGGTCTGACAAAGAATCTTTAGTCTTTGGGACAATTGGACGATATCGGATGCAAGACCCGTATCAAAAATGGGATCATGAAGGTTGTGAAAGGCGCGCTTGTGGTATTGAAGGCGGAAAAGGCTTACAAGATTATAATTGTACTTCTGGGAGAAACACACAAAGAGGCAGAATTTGCTGTTGCATCGACTATTTTGGGAAAAGAATTAACAGTGTTATGGCATAGGAAGCTCGGGCATATGTCAGAAAGAGGGTTGGAGGTTCTCTCGGAACAGAAGCTGCTGCCAGGGCTTACAAAAGTGTCTCTACCCTTTTGTGAGCATCCAGTAAACAACATTGGCTAAAGTTTGGCACATCTACTGCCAAAAGCAGCGGTATATTGGAGCTGATTCATCCTGATGTTTGGCAAGCACCGGTTGTATCCTTAGGAGGAGCAAGATACTTTGTCTCGTTCATTGACTATTTCTCTAGAAGATGCTATGTGTATCCAATCAAGAAAAAATCAGATATTTTTCCAGTCTTCAAAGTGTCCAAAGCGCGGTTGAACTTGACTCAGAGAAGAAGATCAAGTGTCTAATGACGGACAATGGAGAGAATACACCAGTGATGAATTTGATGCATATTGTCAACAAGAGGACATCAAATTTACTACGGCTTACACACCTCAGCAAAATGGAGTGGCGGAGCGGATGAACAGAACCTTGTTGGATAGAACAAGAGTCATGCTGAAGACTGCTGGTCTAGCCAAGTCCTTTTGGGCAGAAGCAGTCAAAACCGCCAGTTATATTATCAATCGTTCTCCATCAGTAGCAATTGATTTGAAGACTCCTATGGAGGTGTGGACTGGCAAGCCGGTTGATTACTCTTGGTTGCACACATTTATAAGTCCGGTGTACGTTCTGTACAACGAACAAGAAAGATCAAAGTTGGATTCAAAATCCAGAAAGTGCATCTTCTTGGGCTATGCTGATGGTGTTAAGGGGTATCATTTGTGGGATGCCACTGCCCATAAACTAATTGTTGGAATCGAAGAGGGGGGGTGAATGAGATTCCTTGGCTACTTTAGCTTTTTAAAATGCGTTTGCAAAATAAAAGAGTTTGCGCTTGAGGAAGGCTTAAGTCAATCGATAAATAAAATAAAAGAAGAAGTAAAGAAATAAATCAATGCGTAAAGAAATAAAGCGGTAAATGACAAGGATATTTGTTATAGAAGTTCGGCGATGAATTGCCTAAGTCTCCTCTTCCCGGTTAGATAACCTCCAACCGAGGTTCCACTAGAACAAATGATCTTGGCCTTGAGGGCTCCAAGTTAGCTACAATATAACTCTTCCCGAGTACACAAAGCTCTTCACGAGCACAACACTCTTCACGAGTCTTCTTGGCCTTAAGGGCTCCAAGAATAGCCACACACAACTCTTCCCGAGTTACCAACACTCTTCACGGGTCTTCTTGGCCTTAAGGGCTCCAAGAATAGCCACAACACATGCACCAACTTTACTTGTTGATGACTTTACAATTTCCAACTTGCTTTGGTGTTGGTGGACCTTTACAACAACTCAACAAACACCTTCACGGTGTACCAACACGAATAAAACAAGACTCTATCAAAAGAAGAGAATTACAAACTCCAATACAACAACAATGTATGGAGATTGCAATGCTATTTGAAATTTGAATTAGCAAAGCTTTGTAGAAGTTTGTAGGCTTGTTTCTTGTCTTCAAAATGCTCCAAAGCATCAATATTTATAGTGTAGGAGGCCCCCTAGGCTCCTACTAGACGTTGCTACACATAAGGTTGAAATCACTCCTCGATCGCCTCGGACATCGCCGCGCCCCAACGGTCGCCAATTTCCACAGATCGCCTCAGGCGATGTATGGATCGCCTCAGGCGATCTAAGCCAAAATTCAATGCCGTAGCCTCAGCTCCTTAAAAACTTTCATCGCCTCAAACGAAGCAGCCATCGCCTCAGGCGATCAGCGCATCGCCTCAGGCGAACTCCCCCTGCGCGCGAGCCTCGGCGTCGCTCCAGTCGATGTGCGTGGCGATGATGCTCCTGGCTGCCATCGCCTGGGGCGATGGTCACCATCGCCTGGGGCGATCCAGTCCACATTTTGCACATTCGATTTTCTTCATTTAATACTCTTTTTAATCAATTAATCTGCACAATAAGTACACACATTAGTATAACAAACACAAGTTTTATTGATCATCAAAACTCAAAATAATCTGGAGATAAATTAAAGCATTAAACACAACCATGCGTTTACGGCTCAACACTAATTATCCGCAGAGATGTTATCTTCGAGAAAGATAAAGTGAAGGGAGACAAAGGCACACTGAATTCAGATACTACTACAATTCAGGTGGAAAGTAAACAGACGAAGATCAAATTTCTCCTGAGATCTTACCATAGCACGAGGAACAAGAACCAATTGAGTCAGAGGTTTCCAAAGTTCGGCAGTCTACTCGCGAGAGAAGACCACTGGGTTGGCTTTCAGATTATGTTACTGAAAGTAATATTGCATACTACTTATTAACAAAGGATGGTGTGCCATCGAGTTTCCAGGAGGCTACTCAAAGTTTGGATGTATCCCTGTGGATGCAAGCTATGCAAGAAGCATTGGAAGCATCAGACAGAAATAAAACTTGGGATCTTGTTACACTGCCACGAGGGAGGAAAGACATTGGTAACAGATGAGTCTACAAGATCAAACGTGATGGTAATAACCAAGTGGAACGATACCATGCAATATTGGTGGTGAAAGGATATGCTCCATAAAGAAGGTACCGACTTCAATGAGATTTTTTCTCCTGTGGTCCGGCTTACAACAGTCAGAGTAGCATTGGCGTTATGTACGGTGTTTAACCTACATCTAGAATAGCTAGATGTGAAAACAACATTTCTCCATGGAGATCTTGAAGAAGAAATCTATATGCTCCAACCAGAAGATTTTGCTGAAATAGGCAAAGAGAACTTGGTTTGCAGGTTGAACAAATCTCTGTACGGTGTCAAACAGGCGCTGAGGTGTTGGTACAAGAGGTTTGATTCCTATATCACGAGCATTGGGTACAACAGACTTAATGCAGATCCTTGTGCATATTACAATAGATCTGAGGACGATGATAACATCATTTTGCTGTTGTACGTGGACGACATGTTGGTAGCAGGCCCCAACAAAGACCGAGTCCAAGAATTGAAGGCACAGTTGGCTAGGGAATTTGATATGAAGGATTGGGACCGGCAAACAAGATTGTAGGGATGCAAGTTCACTGAGACAGAAGTAGAAGGAAGATTTGGCTTTCCCAGAGAAATTATTTGAAGAAAATCTTGCAACAATTCAACATGCAAGATTGTAAGGCAATTTCTACCCATCTTCCTGTTAATTTCAAGTTATCCTCTGAAATGTGTTCTAGCAGTGAAGAAGAGAGGATGTAGATGTCTCGAATACCGTATGCATCAACGTTGTAAAGTTTAATGTTCGATATGATCTGTACAAGACCAGACATTGCACAAACAATGGGAGCAGTCAGTCGGTACATGGCGAATCCTGGACGAGAGCATTAGAGCACGATTAAGAGGATCCTTAGATATATTAAGGATACCTCGAATGCTACATTATCTTATGGAGGGTCAGATTTTACACTCAGTTGCTATGTGGATTCATATTATGCTGGTGATCTGGATAAAACAAAATCTACTACCGGTTATGTGTTTACACTTGCAGGGGGTGCAGTAAGCTGGGTTTCAAAACTGCAAACAGTTGTGGTATTATCAATAACAGAAGCAGAATATATGGCAGCTACTCAAGCTTGCAATGAGGCAATATGGAATAAAAGGTTATTGGAGGAGCTCGGGTGCAAATAGGAGAAGATTCCTCTATTTGTGATAGTCAGAGTGTCTTGCACATTGCAAGGAATCCAGCCTTTCATTCCAGGACTAAGCACATTGGCGTTCAATTTCACTTTATTCGTGAAGTAGTGGAGGATTGAAATGTAGATATGCAGAAGATCCATATGAAGGATAACCTTGCTTTGGCAAAGCCAGTTAACACTGATAAGTTTGAGTGGTGCAGATCCTCAAGTGGCCTAGCAAAAATGTAAGCAGCGGGGTGTGGCAAGGCTGAAAGGATGTATGGAGAAGTGCTTTACTCTCAATCAAATCTCCAAGTGGGAGAAATGTCGGCAATCAGAAAGTGGAAAAAGTAAAAAAAAAAAACCATTTAATTCACTCGTTTTGTACAGGTGGGATGTTAGCAGTTGACATTGCGTAAATATTTTAATGTTTACGTGTCTTTCTCTTCGGGGAGCTCCTATAAATAGGGCTCCCCTGGTTTCATTCCATGTATCCCATTTTCATTGTGTTATCTCATATCTCTATACTTGAGTGTGTATTCTATAAAATTTGTGAGTAGTTTTTCTCATATATTGATAGTGTTGTTCTCTTTGAAAGATAGTGAGAGGTTGTAACCAACAAAATATTATAGTGGAATCTTTTTATCATGCCCGTGGTTTATACCCTAAAATTTTTTGGGGGTTTTACACGTAAATTCTGGTGTCGATTTTATTCTTTATTTTCGTTATTTTCTATCTCATGATGCCGCACCTGAGGCTAACATGGACTGTCTGAATCACCATATATCCTTAATTCTCTCTTCTTCTTCTTCTTTTTTATCATCTCTTACAACTACAATTGGGGGAGGGGAATTGTTTCTACATGGCTTTAAACCCATGTTTCTCTCCAAATGGGAGAGGTTTATGCCGTTAGACCAAGTGGTCCTGGGACATACATCCTTAATTCTTACATTTGCTCAAATGTTTAAAGTGCATGGATTATGTCACCTTAACTTAGCGTTTCATGTTCCATTTACATTCATAACAAAACAAAAATATTTGGTTTGTAACCTCTTAGTTTTTGGAATTTTCTCAACTGCAATTGGAGTTTTCTTCCGCCGGGATTAGGGGTTGGAGTCCTTTGGACTCACTCAAGGGATTCGTGTATGATTTTCTCATTCATAACGCCTTTAAAATTTTATATATAACTTTTCAAAAAAAAAAAACTAATTTCACTCTCCAGAATATATTGAATGTTGACTCAATTCTTGAGTTGTGATTTACACCTTTTTCTATTTTATGGAAATTATTCTCCCAAAAATTTGTATTCAGATTACAGATATTCATAATCTTCTCTCACATACCAACAATAAGTTAGGCAGATTCTATATTTCTTTGTTTCAACAGTAATTTTACTTCCCTACAAAAATGACATTTATTTTCTTTATCAACAAAAAAGCTACAGCAGATAAGCATCCACTTCTAGTAATTATGTATAAGTAGATTAATGATATGCTAGCACACGTCAACGATTTTAATATGGTCATGAACAAAATAGTAAAAAATGTCAAAAGTAAATTAGAAACACATGCTATATGGCCCAAATAAGAAACAACCCAACTCTTGAATTGGGCCATTTATTATGTATAAATAGATTAATGATATGCTGGCACCCGACAACAATTACAATCCACCTCTTCAAACATGTAATAAATCCTACTTGTAAAGAGTTGGACTACTGCGAACTATCGCAACAAGACAAGGGTGGATCAATATTGGGGCTGACCTGGCTACGGTCGGGGCAGTTCCAATTTTTTTCTTTTCCTATATACCCAGCTGTGAGGCCCTATTTTTTGCCCCACTCAATTGTAACGATGATGACCATTCATTACCTCATTTAATTGCCTTAATAATATCTCAATTATCATAAAACCATCCAATTATTATTTAGCTCCAATCATGTCATTAGAAGGACAAAGAAAATGGATATACAATTAATATCATCCAATTAAAATATTACCTTATGACCTACCTTGAATCTTCCCATTTTGTGCCAACCACATTAAAACCCATTATATATCATGCCATAAGAGAGAAAATCCCGCCCTATACCTAGCTGTTTTCAAGAATTACACACATTACAAACACACTTTCTAAACTGCAACGAAGAGAGGAAGCGATTTTCATCATTTCGTCAACCCGGATCACATCTCAACACGCTTCGATTATTCAACAATGTAAGTGGATTTTTGCTACAAATGTCATTTCGTTTTTGAAACTCTACATATTTGTTAAAATTCAGTTGAACATGAAAATGTATTTTAAGATATTATGAAAGTTTATGAGAAATGCGCATCGAAAGTCGAAGGCTCTGTGGGGGCAAAAGTGTTACGTGTGTAGGAGTCACCACTTGATTCAGCGGGGCAAAGTGCTACATGATGGGGGTTTGCCACATGAATGGGAGCCACTTCTTGATCCTTAAGAGCAAAGTATTATACACACGGGAGCCACATCTTGATCCCAAAAAGTGATTATGTGATTATATGTTTATGTGTTAAGGCTCTAGTGTGAGCAATTATGAGTAAGTGTGTCGATTTACTATGTGTTTGATAAATAGTTATTTGAAAAGCTTTATATGTATGTTTTATCATTTTCAACTGGCACCTACTTGCTGAGTATTTTCCCAAATACTCACCACTTACCGTCCCTCCCTAGATAATGATGAAGAATAGGTTGAGGACGAAGAATAAGACCAATTTTGGGTGGTGATCTACCGAGGAGATTTCAAGATTTTATTTTGTTACGCTTCCGCAAACTCTGTTTAGATCTAAGGTTTTACGAATAATTTATTCGATTTGTTTTTCATTTGTAAAGACAATTAATGTTATGGAATAAATATACTGGTTTAATTCTAGATCTGTACTACGAGGCTTGCTATTCAATTCTCTTATTTGGATTCAACGCCGGTGTTACGCGCTCGATCTCAGGGCATGACATTTTGGTGGTGTCATAGCAAAACCAGGTTCCATGATCTCATTGGGAAAAGATTTCCGATTGATATATATCATATTATTAATCCGGATTAAAATAGACCAACTGAGTAAATCGAAATTCAGTTGGGAATCGTTTCTAACAATTTGAATTTTTTTACTAAAATTAAAAAAATAAAATAAAATTATATGAAATATTAGCCCTTTCCAATCCAGCCGCTGCCGCCTCACCACCATCGGAAAGTCGACGACCGACCAACTGCCGTGATTGCCAACCCAGCCCAAATCTCAGACTGGTCGGCGTTCGTATGCGCAATCGATTTCACGATCAAAAACTCGAGCAGCAACTCGTCTGTCACCCTCCCGATTTTGCAACGTTCGAAAATATGCCGACCAATCAGACATACCCAAGTGAACCACAGACAAAGGCGACCAGAAGCCTTCTTTCAATTTCAGATTCCAATCACCGAACGATGTCAGCTACAGATCGAATAGTTGTGGCTAAGACTCTACAAACGACGAATTTTCAGCCTTCGATTTATCCATCTTCGTAATTCCAAATTAAAATTAATTTTGGGCTATTGATTTCTATGATATGGACATAAAAAGCCTAAGTTGTTATCGAATCCTAAGAAAAGGAAGATGTCCAATTTCGAGTCTAAATTCGCGTCCTACAACCCTAGCTATGCACAACAAATTCGATCGTTGATTCCCAATCATCCGAACATCATTCCAAAATTAAATCAGAATTTTTAATCCTTTAAACACGTTGAGCCAACGCCCCCTATCCATCTTAATTCACAACAAATGAACAATGATTAATTGCCGATAAAATCTACACTCAAGAACCCTAAATTCCGAAACTTCAGTCCCCGATTTCGCGCTCATCATAACGTAAATTTTCAATTCCATCGTGGGTAATAATTCACCTCATTAAAATCCCTTTATTGAATCTGATTCACAAATAAGGGAAGCTGGCCAATTTCAAGACGAAAATCAGGCCTTCTATGAACCCTAAGTAAACAAAATTCGGCTTTCAAATCCTCAATAATTCGAACACAATTTTCAAATTAATTCTGAGTTATAAATTCTCATAACATTTATATTAAAACCCCTCTAACAAATCAGAATAAAAAATTAAGAAAATAAATTAATTTAGGATCTAAAATATGCACCTACAAACCCTAATTTGGCCAAAAAACGTGGCCATCAATTTCTTCCAAATTTTAACACCAATTTCGAATTTATCTTGATTTTATGATCCACATATCATGCTCATCAAACCTCTCTATCAAATCCATATCACAAAAAAGAAAACATTTCCAATTTCTGTCCGCAATACACGCCACTTAGAACTCTAGGTCACAGAAATTTTAGATTCGATTTTTCTCATCAATCCGAACACCAATTTAAAATTAATTTCCGAACACTAATTTAAAATTAATTTCGGTTTTATGATCCTTATTACATGGCTAACAAAACCCTTTATCCAATCGAAATCACAAACAAGAGAAGATGCTCAATTTCGGATCGTGTTTCTCGCCCCTATAACCCTAAATTGCGAAAATTGCGGTTCGATTTCTCACAACTAGGAACACCATTTCCAAATTAAACTTGGGTTATGAATCCACCTAAAATATACTTCAAAAGACCTCTAAGAAGTATAATTCACAATCAACGTAATTAGGTGAATTTTTCAATAAAAAACCATGCCCTTATCGCGCAAATTTGGGCGAAAAATATAACATTCGATTTCATCTCTTTGAGGCAATTTTTCTTCTCAATTCAATCAATGGTTTCCTTACCCACAAGAATAGGTAAAAAAATGCATAATTAATTTATGATTTACATCATCGATTGCCTTAAATTTGAAGTTTTACTCATCATCATAAACCCTACATTCCCAAAGTTGATACCCTTCGAAAATTTAACTCCAAAGCAGATTTTGATTTTCAATCCAAAATTTTGTTAGTGATCCTCACATCATATCAATGAAACCCTTTGTCAAGATTTAAATATTTCATCACCAAAAGATTTTTGAATAGCCACGCCTAAGAACTCTAACCCACGAAATCTCATCATTTGATTCCACATCCATCATAACATATTTTCAATCCAACATTGATTACGATAAATCAAACTCAAACCAGTTTGATCCAAAAGATGGGACATGATATAACCAAACATAAAGTGTTCCAAGACAAAGAGTTGCGAGACACGACCGAGTTGTTCGAGATAATCAATCACTTTCGATACAAGGCCCAAAGGATGACCTACCACCATCATCGTGCCAAAGATCGACTTACAAAAGCAATCAAGGACAACAAAACACTTGTGAAAATCCATGATAACAAGTGTCGACGGTTGGAACGCTTCGAGTAGGATTTCAGTGAAAATCGTGAGAACACGTGGACCCGAATCCAAGCTCTCACAAATGAGAAGAATGAATTGGCACATGAAGTCGCCTACAATCAATATGTGATCAATTTCTTAATGGAAGATGAAAATCCCAAGGAAGCTCGCTCCTATGGAAGTGGAAAATGTTGAAGAGGATTTAGGAGACGGAAAAACGATAGACTAGTTTTTTGTATGTGATGCGATAAAAATAATAAGGACTATTTCCTTTGGTATTCTAGTGATGATTTTCTTTGTTTAGGATTTCATTGTGAACCTCTTAGTTTAATGAATAAAATTTTAATTTACTCTCCGGGTGTATCTCGACTTGTGTTATTCCTCGGTTACGCTCCTACGCAACAACTTTAACCCTTGCTACTAATGTTTTGTAAGTCACGATGAACTGAATTCACCTATTTTCAACATATTAAGCCCAATTCCTTGAATTTTCATATCCTTGAGCTAACTTCGAGAATTTTAATTCACAAACCACTCAATAACTTGAATTCATATTCTATCAGATTCAGCAATGGAAATTGTTTTGAAATTTTTCGCCTAATTCTAAGAAACTTCAGTTCAAGTGAAAACTCGGGCTAACTCGAATAGTTGAGTATATGTATTCCTTTCTTCCTCCTAATGAGATCCTTTGAATTTAAGTAAATTTCATTGAGACACATAATTTAAGATATATCTCCATAACTTGGATATATATTACAACACTTTTGGGTTCAAATTGATATAATCATTTGCTTGAAAGAAGATATGATGGATTAGTCTCTCAAAATTAACAATACATTCCTCAAGTTGGATATAAGTTATGGAAATCATACACAGACTCATAATGCTTTGGGTTCAAATGAGAACTAATCACTTGGAATTTATTAAGAAAATTAGAAATCCACTTCGTGCATTCCAATAAATCTTTTGAAATTCGATAAACTTATTTCGATCAATAAATTCATTTGTCTTCCTTCAATTTGTTATTGATATCCTTTGAACTCATTTTTCATTAGAATGAACGGTTTGCATATCATCACACCCTATTTAACATTTCCCCGCTTGATTTATTTCATCTATATATATATCATTTATATCTTTTGTACTCCACTTGTTCCTTTTGATATAATTTATATTCAATTTGAAAGCTCACTTTCATTTCTTGAATCTTACTATTGTATCACAAGAATTATTCTCTCTATTCGTTGTATTATAGCATTTCTTGCGTCAATGTAGAGATAGTCTCATTTTTTCAAATACTTACCCAACTATTGATTCACTCCGAAATTATTCGTGTATCCTCATATACTTTAAGTAGTTCGGATTCATTTGAAACATATCTTACTTGTGAAACAATCCTTCAATCATTATTTTTTCTTATTAAACTAATAATTTTGTTATTCATAGTAAGCATTTACTTCAAATAACACATTATATTCTTTGGTTAATGTGGTTATTATTCTTCATCAAGGTCTAATATCTTAATTGTTTAATTATTTAATTATTTTTGAAACATCATGTTTCCTTGAGCTTGATATGATCTTGATTTTCTTCACATCAAGAATTTCAATTTTTCATCTATCACCTTGCAAAACTTGTTCTTAAATGGTGAACAAAACCAAAGACATAGTCCTTTCCCTTCCATGTTCTTGGAACTAGCATTTTTCTCTCCACATGTGATAGAATCCTATAATGATGTATGTCATCCTTACAAATTCTTTTGGCATACAATTTCTATCTTTTTAATCGGTTCAGCTCACAAAAAGTTCATCATTTAACATCACCTTGACAAACTTTTGAATTATACTGAAACAACAATTATATGATGTATTACTCTTACCATTGATCAGTTTGAAAAAAGATAATCCATTCAAACTCGAAATTCTACTCACTTGTTTTCCTTAAAGTTAAGATAATTTTATTGATTCGACTAGGTCAGAGCTAGGTCGAGACTATAAATCAATGAATGTGGAAACCACTCTCAACAACTTCTAATATAGACCAACGATTTGTATCACGACTTTGAGATAATTTCAATAAGTGTAAGTACTTAGGTGACTATTAGTACCCGTATATTACCCCCAAACCGATGGTCAGACCGAAAGGGCAACTCAAACCCTCAAGGATATGCTACGAGTGTGAGCCTCATACTTCAATACAATATTTGGAACAAACCTTTTGCACTAAGCGAGTTGCTTTCAACACCAATGATCACAACAGAATCAGAAATGGCACTGAATGAACCACTTTTAACAAAAAAAAATATCATTAACCCTATATTGAGACGAAGTAGGAGAAATGGCTATTACCAAAACTAAAACATTTGCTCAAACCATAACCCTAGCAGTCCAAGGAAACTTGAATGAAACTCTGAAGCATGAAGGAATCCTAATCCGAATCGTGAACTCAAAGATCAAGTGCAGAGACAAAGAATCATTCCATACGTCAAAGACCACTGGTCAAAGCATACAAAGAGAGAAACCACTATAGAACCGGAAGAAAAGATGTTACAGAAATACCCTTATCTCTTCCAACAATGAACTGACTCAAGTTTCGAGGATGACAAGTCAAATAAGGAGGGAGGGATGTGAGAACCCTGATTTTTGCCTCACTCAATTGTAACAATGATGACCATTCATTACCCCCATTTAATTGCCTTAATAATATCCCAATTATCATAAAACCATCCAATTATTATTTAGCTTCAATCATGTCATTAGAAGGCTAAAGAAATGGATATACAATTAATATCATCCAATTAAAATATTGCATTATGACCTACCTTGAATCTTGTCATTTTGTGCCAAAAAGGTGGATCTAAACTAAATCATCCCACCATATTAAAACTCATTATATATCAATCCCACCATATTAAAACTCATTATATATCATGCCATAAGAGAGAAAACCCCGCCCTACATCTAGCTATTTTCAAGAATTACACACATTACAAACACACTTTTCGAAATTGCAAGAAGAGAGGAAGGGATTTTCATCATTTTCTCAGCCCGATCTCATCTCAACACGCTTCGATTATTCAACATTGTAAGTGTGTTTTTGCTACAAATGTCATTTCATTTTTGAAACTCTATATATGTGTTAAAATTTCATTTGAACGTGAAAATGTATTTTAAGATCATATTATGAAAGTTTATGAGAAATGTGCATCGAAAATCGAAGGCTCTGGGAGGCAAAGTGCTACACGTGCGTAGGAGCCACCACTTGATTTGGCGGGGTAAAGTGCTACATTATGGGGGTTTGCCACATGCATGGGAGCCACATCTTGATCCTTAAGATCAAAATGTTATACACATAGGAGCCACCTATTGGTCCCAAAAGCGATTATGTGATTATGTGTTAATGTGATAAGGCTCTAGTGTGAGCGATTATGAGTAAGTGTATCGATTTTTACTGTGTTTGATGAAGAGTTATTTGAAAAGCTTTATATGTATGTTTTATCATGTTCAAATTGCCCTACTTGCTGAGTATTTCTCCAAATGTGCACCCCTTATCGTCCCTCCCCAGATAAGGATGAAGAATAGGTTGAGGACGAAGAACAAGATCAATTTTGGGACTCGCGATCTACCGAGGAAATTTCAAGATTTTATTTCGTTACGCTTCCGCAAACTCTGTTTAGATATAAAGTTTTACGAATAATTTATTCGATTTGTTT
The DNA here is from genome assembly GCA_907163345.1 of Haberlea rhodopensis. Taxonomy (NCBI): domain Eukaryota; kingdom Viridiplantae; phylum Streptophyta; class Magnoliopsida; order Lamiales; family Gesneriaceae; genus Haberlea; species Haberlea rhodopensis. Next base: position 3,147,242 of record CAJQUN010000060.1, read on the forward strand.
TTCATTTGTAAAGACAATTATTGTTATGGAATAAATAGACCGGTTTAATTCTAGATCTGTACTGCGAGGCTACTTGTATTCAAATCTCTTATTTGGATTCAACGCCGGTGTTACGCGCTCGGTTTCGGGCTGTGACACCAGCCCAGGTCAAAACATAGGAGCTAGAGCTACCCTAGAGGAAATAATCGGAAAGGAATGGTCGTGTTCTCACTGTAAATTGTGTGTGTGTGTGTGTTTTGAAGTCGAAAGACGTGTTGGATTTGTTTGATGGAGGGTGATAAATTATTAATGGGCCCATCATTTTAAATTAATTAACATGAATATTGTTATTTAAATTTTACTTTAAAAAACAATTGATGTAAAATAATTGAGTTTTGCATTAATATTGAAAAATAATTTCTTCGTAGTATTATAAAATAATTATTTATTTATTTAATTTATAATGAATTTATGCAGTTTATAGTTTATACGTTAATTATTTGGATCACATTTAAAGGATGTAATTTGTAATTATTTATGTATAATTAAATCTTCTATATAAAAAATTTTATTATGCTAAATATAATTAATTATGATATTATGTCTATTTATTTTCTAATTTACCCAACAAAATTAACAATAGAGTATAATTCAATGGATATATCATTAAATTATACGAATCTAATTATTTGAATTAAAAATTTAGTTTATTATCATGATTTATATATTTTTCAATATTTTTTAGAATTTTATAATTTTTTATTGTACTTTGAAAAAATCCGTGACAATAACTCGATCGTTCCGCGAAATGCCATTGGAACTGGAACAGTGGCCTCCGCGACTGCGATGGCGAACCATGTTCTTGTACTATGTGTTATTTAACTAAAATTTGGATGCTAAATAGATGTGCTGGAGAAGACTTTCTTGATTATTTCAGTTTAGTTTAATGAATCATCAATCTGGTAGGTGCTGCCTTGGTTGCAAAAGTTTTTCGGTTTATTCGACATTGATTGATCAATCCAAAAAAGAGTTAGCTTTTAGACAAGTATCAGAACCCCAAAGAAGGAGAAACTTGAACTAGTTCACTCTGATGTTTGGGAACCAACGACTGTATCATCCATTAGTGAGAAACACTACTTTGTGACTTACATTGATGATCAATCCAAAAAAGTATGGGTTTACTTTTTGAAACATAAGTCAGAAGTATATAAGGCTTTCATCATTTGGAAAGAGATGGTTGAAAATGAGACGGGGTAGAAGATAAAGAAGCTCAGAACCGACAATGGTGGTGAATATGAAGACACCAGATTCAAGAAGTTCTGCTATGAGCATGGGATCAGAATGAAGAGAACCGTGCCTGGAACGCCTCAACATAATGGTGTAGCTGGGTGTATGAACCGAACATTGACAGAACAAGCCAGAAGTATGCGGGTACAATCAGGCATGTCAAAGCAGTTCTGGACAGAAGCAGTCAATATAATAGCTTACTTGATTAACTTAGGTCTATCGGTACCATTTGAGCACAGAATACCAGAAGAGTATGGAGCGGAAAACAAGTAAATCTCTCATATCTTAAAGTTTTTGGTTGTGTAGCATATGTGCATATCAGTGATGCACATAGAAATAAACTTAATCCCAAATCAAAGAAGTGCACTTTCATTGGTTATGGTGAAGATCAGTTTGGCTACCGCACTTGGATAATGAAAACAAGAAGATGGTCTGCATCAGATATGTAATATTCAACGAACAAGTGATGTATAAGGACATGCATAACACAGTTGTCAGCGACTCAGAACAGAGTGAGCCAGTGTATGCAGAGGTGGACGATGTCCCAGAAAGTCATGTGGAGCAGATATTTGAGATTCCTCAGTTGGGGGAATCAATTGTTCAAGACAGCGAGCAGTAGTTTGATGGATCACAGTCTCCTGCTCCAGTTCTTGAATTGAGAAGGAGTTCTCGGCCTCATGTACCTAACAGAAGGTATATGAACTATTTGTTGCTAACTGATGCAGGTGAGCCTAAATGCTACAATGAAGCATGTCAGACCAAAGATGTCGGCAAGTGGGAGCTTGCCATGAAAGACGAGATGAAGTCTTTGATGTCCAATTAAACATGGGAACTTGTTGTGTTACCAATGGACAAAAAGGCACTTCACAACAAATGAGTGTATCGGGTGAAGGAAAAGCATGATGGTTCCAAGAGATACAAAGCTCGACTGGTCGTCAAAGGATTCCAGCAAAAAGAAGGAGTTGGCTACTCAGAAAATTTTGCTCCAGTTGTGAAGCTCAATACTGTTAGGACTGTATTGAGTATTATTGCTAGTAAAAACCTCCATCTTGAGCAATTGGACGTGAAGACTGTGTTTCTTCACGAAGATATTGATAAAGAGATCTATATGTTTCAACCAGAAGGTTTCACAGATAAGGGATGGAGAATAAGGTGTGCAAATTAAAAAAGAGCTTGTATGGCCTGAAACAAGCTCCAATGATGTGGTACTTGAATTTTGACGGTTTTATGCACAAGGAAGATTTCCAGAAGTGCAATGCCTATCATTTTTGCTATTTCAAGAAATATAAGTCCAGTTATATCATTTTGCTACTTTATGTAGATGATATGTTAGTAGTTGGTTATGATATGAATGAGTTCAGAAACTTGAAACATCAGTTGTCAAAAGAATTTGGCATGAAGGACTTGGGTCCAACAAGAAATATACTTGGAATGCAAATCACAAAAGATAAGCAACAGGGAAGTTTGCAATTATCTCAGGCGGAGTACATCAATCGTATTTTGCAGAATTCAACATGGGCGACGCCAAGACAGTTAGCACACCTATGGCTAGTCATTTTCGCCTATCCAAGGACCACTATCCTCAGACGGAGGAAGAAAAAGAATCCATGTCTAAAGTTCCTTACGCTTCAGCCATTGTGATTTTGATGTACACGATGGTCTGTACAAGGCCAGACATTGGCCATGCAGTGGGAGTTCTCAGCAGGTTAATGTCAAATCCAGGAAAGGCTCATTGGGAAGCACTTAAGTGGATTTGAGGTATCTACGAGGCACTGCAAAGAAGTGTTTGTACTTTGGAAAATGAGAACTAAAATTACAAGGTTACGTAGATGCAGACTATGGAGGTGATGTCGATCACCGAAGAAGCACCACATGTTATATATTCACTGTTGGAACTACAGCTGTTAGTTGGATGTCGCAGATACAAGGACTGCCGATTTTTCCACTACAGATGCTGAGTATGTTGCGGTGACCGGAGCCAGTAAAGAGTTGATATGGCTTTAAGGGTTTGTTAACAGAGCTGGGATTCAACCAGAAGAAGAATGTTTTGTATAGTGATAGTCAGAGTGCGATACATCTGACAAAGAATTCTGCATTCCATTCTAGAACAAAACAAATTGGTCTCCGTTATCACTTCATCAGGTCTCTTCTTGATGTGATAACATTAGAGAAGATCCAATGAAGTAAAAATCCAACATAAATGTTAACGAAGATGGTGACCATTGGTTCACTGAAGTTGAGGCTGTTGAATTGATAGAGGTGTGAAGACAGATTGAGATCAGTCTTCAAGTGGGAGATTGTTAGTCTAAAAGCTGAAAAAGTGGGCAGCCCACGATTTTTGAAAAGAAAAAAAGTAAAAGAAGAAAATTGAAAAAAGAGCCAAAATGCGTGAAGACTTTGAGCACCGAAGAAAATTGAAAAAATTTAGTTAGAAATGCATAAAGAATATTTTGGCAAACGACGCTTGAAGAACCTCTATAAATAGAGGTGTGATTCATTTCAGCAATATACACACCTAAAAATTGTAGAGAGAAAAATACAACACATAGTGCAATTGTATAATTTTCTTCAATAAAAGATCTGCAGCAGCCCTTGGGCGTAGGCTTAATTTTGCCGAACCACGTAAATCTTGTGTGTTTTTTATTCCGCGTTTTTTTTTATGCTCCCACGTATCTGACCAAAGAAAATATGACGTTATTTTCCGAACATAAATTTAGAGATAAACCCAAAGAAGCAAGCGTAGTTTTTTATGATCGATGACTCATGATCATCATGCTGACAAATTCATCGAGTATCTCGTGTGAAGAAATTGAAATACTTTGTTTGCTCTTAATATTTGAAATCAAAGATATAAATGGTATGCTCTAAACGTTGATGTAATGCAAGTAATCAATTGATTTTGTATGATTTTAATATATTGATCCATAAAATGCAAGAGCAAATCCAGTAATGGAAAACAGGTTGAAAATTAATCCATAGCCAGAGTGCTCCTGCTCATCTTTCGGCATACATATAAGCAAAGCTAATGAAAATAAGCTTACTTTACAGCATTCCTGCTCCCCCTCTAAAGCCTTTTATCCTTCTTTATCATCAGAGTGAAAAACTTATCCTAGCTCTTACCAGGTTAGATATAAGGTCAATTTACGACAAATCCCACAAATAAAAACTACGGTTAAACATCGGTAGATCAGTATTGTTAGTAGGACGGGTGAGGCCAAATGAAGAACTCGGGTTGGGATGACATAAAAGGCATTGGATTTGCCATGGATGAGTTTGTGGCAGAAGAGTCGGTCCCGACCGAACTGCTTGGTTGGAGGTGTTGAAAGATATTTTGGTGATAAAAGGGCACTGAAGTGTCGAATGGGATGCCACAAGGGATGTTGGAAACAGTTGGGGTTGAAGAGAAACTGATGCTGCTGCAGGATGGAGGTTGAAGGATGTTGCTTATAGGTTGTGTTTCTTCGGATTCAAGAGAGAGTTTCAGCCGTTTTGCTGCTCCTCCGATGGGGAGAGAGCTCTTGGAGATGGCTTCCACGTCGTATCGGCTCATCTCGAAATTAGTCACTGCATTCACTCCTCTGAACTTTATTGCAGCTATGTCATATGCTTCGGCTGCTTCCTCCTCAGTTGCTGCCAATGATAATGAAAATTAGTGAATTATGATAGTGCAAGCACATTTTGAATATTCTCTTCAATATAGTAGAGAATGTAGCATGAAATGTGTAGACTCTAATATTCGAAATGGTGCAAGAATGTCCCCTATTCTTTAATTCATTTTGAAGCAAATATATGTGGTTTTGCCATGGACTCAATCAGAAAGCGTCATTGGAGTAAAAGTTATCTATACGTACTGAATGTACCGAGGTATAGATCTTTATTCCCTGCAACTCGACCAATCCTCGCTTGCCATCGGCCTTGTTGATGATGCCTAAACAAGTTCAACACACTGTTAACAATGAAGACGACAAAAAGACAACGGAATATATCACACAATAAGTCATCAAACCTTGTAACACCCCTGTAGATAGATGCTCCCCTCGAAAACCCGCTGCTTTTCCTAGCGATAGTCAAGAAGTGTTTCGTGAGAAATCTTCACATATCCGATTTAACTTCAATCACCAATCAAAAAATTCAAGAATAGTTATAGGAATATGCAAACCTTCGAAGAGAGGCAATGAATTCTTGTTTTGTGTCATTCTTCATATCCTCTATTTCTTTAGTATAATTGGAGACCTAAAATGGAAAAATTTCCATTACACTTAGTTTATGCCTCAAGTTCAATAACAAATCATTAAAGTTAGAAGAATAAATAAAGTTACCGGGAAGTTGGTAGTGGCAGTAGAACCCCAATATTTCAAAGCTGCCAAATCATACGCTCGTGCCGCCTTCTCTTCTTTGTCATAACCACCTGCATTCCAAGAAATTCCATGGTAAATAATGGCGGCATAATTATATATATATAGCATAAAAAGAGTTGCAAACAAGGTATACTTACCCAAGTAAACTGCAGAATATCGTCCAGGATTAAGCAGCATCCAGATTAAAATATGATTCCCATCCATACAAAGAGTAAAGCTCATTAAAACATCGCTCTAAACTTAGATGGAATAAACAAAATAGCATGGCGAAATAAAGAGTCAAATTACACTTTTTTGACTATGAATCATATGCAAACTACATTGCCATGTAAAAATTAACACATGCTGTACTTTAGGCTCACCAGTCACCCCTAAGTCCAAGCTAATGTACTTTTTCACCTCTAAATTCTCTAATCAACATAACTAGGCAATCCCTTGGTATGTGATACTCAAACCAGTTTTCTGACCATTTAGATTTTCTTTAAAGAAAATGTTGTTCTACGTCATTGAATTATACATAATTGAACGAGAAATAGAGGCCAGAAGCGTGAATAACCATCTTATATTTTACCCTAACCAAACCTCAAGAGCAAGTGTTTTTATTTGTTTAGGCCTTACAGTCCAAACGTTTCCATATAGTCTCTAACAATTTTCTAATTATTGTAATAAATAAAACATTAATAAAATTCAGACACTAATATCTAACAAACATAGCCATCACAGATAGCCAAAAATGAGAGTCGTCGTATTCATGGTCAGTTCATCTACATTTCATATTGGGGGCTGGAAACTTTGGTCAAACCAATCAAGGTTCTTTGACAGAAGAAAGGAAAAAGAAAAAGTAGAAAGTAATCTGAAGTTATTAAGAATTTCATTCATTATTGTTCAGAAAAATAAGTTAGCTGCGGTGTAGAGTGTAGTTTGGGCACCAAAAAGCAAAAGGGTCCAGTGGGGACCAAAAAAATGTTCAGACTTCACTCAATTTCTTGATATATTCCAGTATGTTAAAGCATCAAATAAATAATTGCGCTATTTTTCCACGAGCTTGGATTTCTAATATAAATGATAAATAAATTTAATATTGGTATCAAGCGAAGGTCAAAGCTTCGAGATCCATGTAGCACGACACTCATTTTATTAAATCTTAAATGGTCATTATATTGCTCTCTATTTTTTGACTAATCTGGTGATGTGTATATATTTGAATGACTTTCATTCAAATAATTTGAATAGAAACCAAGACTATGTTCCGAAATATGGTGGCTAAATTTAACTAAGTGGAATTAATTCTATTTTTTTTTTTTTATAGCATGGGACTCGCAGCCACTACTCTTATCATGCACACTTGGTAAACTCCTGGACTGATACAATAGCCTGCAAATCACGTCTGCTAGGTAAACCACATTAGGCAAACCAGGTGCGACAAGCTCAAAGAGAGGCAGATGCAGGAATTGATCTTGTGACTTTTTGACACAATAATACAGCGCTTACCCATCTCAGCTACCCAAGTGGGTTAAGTAGACTTAATTCTTGATTCTATATATGTTAACTCCTGGACAAACCTATAAGGCTATAAACCTAAGGTTGATACAGAATAATAACAAGAATATATTTGTACAAAAGGGCAGCCCAGATCATGAACAAAAATGGCGGCACATCTTATCAAAACAGTGAAAGATTGAAGTACACTTCGTGCCATGTAAATTTCCAGTTGATCAATCATCACATAGAAAGTTTGCTTGAAAGAAAAAAATTGCAAGAGAAACACCCTAATTTTCTCCATATTTCATTTGACACCCAAAATGTTGAAGAATACCTTGACGCCCTTTTCTTGCTTGGCCTTCTCTTCTACAGCTGTTATCCCATAGATGCGCTTCATATCTTCCTGTCCATCTATGTCTGCAAGAACCCATCATCAAAATTAAATAACAGTTTTTAAAATTAATTAAAATCAAGAAACGAGAGATAAATTAAATCAGTACCTAGTAACGCCTCTGTAAATCGAAGTTCTTTGACCAAACGTATCAGAAATTTTCTTGGAACTATCAGAATCAACAGAAACAATGGCTTCGCAACTGTTATTCTCAGTACACAAACCATTACTACTACCAACTCCTAAAGATAAAGCATTAGTTGTGGAGTTAAAAGGGAACTGAGAGTAAGCCGCAAGTTCGTTTCCCAATTCGACAGGCGACTGAATTTGCCCTCCAAACGACGTGTCGTCCACTTCGGAGCCCGAGTTTCCAGAGAATGCCTGAAACTCAGTTACGTTACTGAGTTCTTGCTGCTCTCCATGCCTGAAGAAGTATGCTGCGGCGGATGCTCCTCCTCTAATGTGGTGGCTGTGGTCGTATATGTGAGTCAAACTTGAATCTCGCGTTTCCGTTGAGACGCCGACGAAGAAATCTTCCAGCTTCGGCTGCGGTTGCACTGGCGATGAATCCATGTAGCTTACGAGTTGATGATTTTCAACTTCAGGTAGGAAGGAAAAAGAAAGAAGGGAGAAAAATTAGAGATGTGAATGAACTCAAAAAACAATTTGCAATAAATATAGTGTAAAAATGACAAAAAGTAACCGAACGAAAGCTCAAGATTGTTAAAAGAATGACGATGTTGGGCAAAATGAGTTTAATTTTATTTTTGAAGCAACGGAAAATGGGATATACGGATGCATTTTTCTTGTCCTTTCTGCTTTATTCAAACTTGGTCTGCTCAGCCAACAAACTGAAACATGGAGGTATGTGCAAGATTTCCATAATTTACTCAAACATACGTACATGAAGATCAATACATATATATAATTTATTATAAAATAATATATAATGTAAATTCCGAGTTCAGTTACCATTGGCATAGAAATTATCAGAAAAGGAGTAGAAATGGTGAGAGTCAGCGGACTGGGAAGATGGGTTGAGCATTTGATCAATTGAAGATTGCAGTGAGAAAGACAGCCAGTTGTTTTCTGGTGCCATTTCTTGATTCTACCGAGTACCGAAACCTTCTCAACTATTACCACAAAAGATGCAAGAAATTTACTCAAGAGATACAGCTAGCTAGTATTCCTAGCAGGAGGCATACGCGAGCCAAGAAAGCGAACGATGGTTTCCACTTTCCTGTGCCTTCACTCTCACTCACACATACGGGGACATTTACATGCACGGCGTTTTATAATATAAACTTATTTTATTTTTGCTTTATCATTTATTCATATTTGTATACAATATGAGTTGTGTATGTATGTATTATTATTGTTAAAACAAGCTAAGTAATAAAAGTAAACGAGTGTAGAGAGAAAGAGGGGACAGGTGGAGGAATATAATGGGGAGAAAGAGGCGGTACAATCTGCCATATTAGGCGTAAAACCAGGGGGAGGATGAATTTAATATGATATATATATTTCTATTAAAATTGTACATATTATATATATATATAATATAAAAGGAGGAATTAGAGGAGTGACTTTTGGAGGGGTTGGTTCTGCGAATTGGAAAAATTTGTCTGCTTAGCAAAGGAAGCGAAAGATCCGGGCGGCTGCTCGTTTAGTTGGAGCATGATTTGAATTTTTGTTTATTAATGTGTTAGTGGTGTTTTTTTGTCAACTAGGGTTTTGGATCAGTTCGCCCGTGAAGTAGCTCACACCCTTAATTCAAACGTTAAAAAATGTATGCTTCATATATTCGAAAATGCCAAATTAATTTATTTTTTAAATAAAGTCTCAGAGAAGTATAATTACAATATCTTATGTGATATATAATTTCGACAAGGGTTAACATCAGTGTTGTTTTAAGCTGAATTGTCTTCAATTTTTGTGATGTGAAATATGGGTGAATGGGATTACTAACTATTACGTCATTATTTAACTTGAATAGTTATTTAACCTGTTCACAAATCATATATATGATGATTTGTGGGGGTGTAGGGATGGCAACGGGGCCGGTTTGACCAATCTCAGGACCCGCCCCGCTACACATAAAACTCATACCCGCCCTGCCCCGCTTAGACCCGCCGGATTCGCGGGTTTACCCGCCCCGCCCCGCAAACAATTTTTTTTTTATAAAAAAAAAAATTTGGTAGAAATTAATTTTGAAACACAAAAAATGAGTTTTGAGATTGTATTTAATGTTTTCCTCTAGTAAATATTTATAATAAGCATCGTAGAACTATCTTTAAACTATCAAATATTTATTATTTAGTTTTTATTCCATTCAAAATGTTCAACTTCTTTACCATAAACACATGAATTTTGATATGAAATTAAACAATAACACATTATTGTACAATCAAAGAAGTGAAATGTATATTGAATATTAATTTTAAAAAAAAAAATTAAAAATGCATAGCGGGGCGGGTGCGGCCAATCCCAGGACCCGCCCCGCCCCACTTCCAAACCCGGTTGAAGCCGATTTGGACCCGCCCCGGCGGGTCGGGTTCAATACGGGTCCGGGTTTGGACCCGCCCCATTGCCATCCCTATGGTGGTGTATTCAATATAAACTTTTATTGACTTTTATGGATTTTAAAAGTCTAGAGGTATTCTAGACTTTTATATATTTTATAAAAGTCTAATGATATTCAATGTAAACTTTTATTTACTCTATATAAGTCTATCGGTATTCAATCTAGAGTTTTATAGAGTTTTAAAAAGTCATGTGGTATCTAAACATGACTTTGAAAAACTCTATAAAAGTCTAGATGTATCTAAATGTCAATAGACTTTTAATGACTACGGAATTATTTTAAATACAAACCTTGAAACTCTATGTATAACTCTAAAAACTAAAAAATTATCATGTATGCATCATAGATATTTGAATAGACTTTTAGTTAAAAAATACACAGGTAACCCATATAATTATTTTTTTACTCCAGTAGCAAATGAATTATCTTTACACATTGGCTTATGATTTCCCATAAATTAAGCAATGAATTATCTTTACACATTGGCTTATGATTTCCCATAAATAATATAATTACAAAGTTGATATAAAAAAACTTACATAATTTTTTATTTTATCTACATAGTATAATTTTTTACAATAAATTTGGTGGGAATCGTAAATTTTTACATTCTTAGTAATTTTGTTTTTGAAAGCTAATAGACCGATGAGCTACACAGAATTTCTAACAAAAACCATGATTAAAGATATTAATATATCTATATATTTAAAATAAATTTATTAAAGATATATACAAATGTACTGTTACATTCTAACACACAAAATATTTCTTTTATAATAATAATTTAAAAATAGATATTTTACTTACATAATTAAATTAATTATGTGAAATATATTTCAAAATATTCTATTAAAATATTAACAGCGCATTGAGTTTTAGGAAAATTATTAATATTTAATTGATTAGTATTTTTTTTTAATTATAAGTTACAAAATCTAGAAAATTCTTTAAAAGTTTAAAATATTGTAATAGAATTCTATAAAAAAAATTACAAGAGTTTATAAAACAAAAATTATAACTATGTGTAATACAATAAAAGTCAATATAAATCTATCTCCACAAAAGTCTATAATTTAAAAAAGTCATTAAAAGTTAATAAAAGTGTATAATGACGTTTATGAAAATCTTTTTATAACTCTGTGGAACTCTATAAAGTCAATAGAAATCTATCAAATCCACAAAAATATATCATTTAAAAAAAGTCATTAAAAGTCACTAAAAATCATTATTGAATACATCCCCCTTAATAATCATATGAAACTATATTAAATGTTACTTACACATAACTTGCATAAGTGTTGTATTTATATACTTAATTTATATTTATAGTATGTTTCATACGTATGTTTTTCACAACTATAAGAGTTAATAATTATACCAAACACATCGATACAGATTATAGTAAATGATGATTAATCGATAATGTAATAATGATGATTAATTAATTCAACAACCAAATATAAAATAAATAAAGTCGAATTTAGGAAGGAAAATAATAATAATAATAATATAAATGTGAGGATAGTTGTGGGCAAGAACCTAAAGGTACTGCTATATTTTGGCCATCTTCAATAAAAATCCTAGAGTTCAACCCTCTTAATAACAAACGCTAGATTCGTCTCTCGAGAGACGACAGATAGTTATACACCACAGACCGCAACTTTTGGATGCATGCAGTGTACCATTTATACAACCAACACGTAAACATGGTTGATTTGTTGGGACATCGGTGCAAACCCCGGCCCGTATACTATATTTATATTTATGAATAGAAAAAGTTTAAAAATAGTATATGCTAGATACTTTTATATATGAAGGGATGTAGTCCAAAAGAGTTTTTGGTACATGTATGAAAGGTAAGCGAGAAATAAAATAGATTATTATGAAGAACGTCGATGCGAGATTTGTAATATCCGTCCTTAAGATAATATTGTCCCGCCTTGGTTCTAACAGTTTCAATTGCAATTTGTCTCCCAATATACAACGATTTATGAAAGAAGCACTTCAATTCACAAATCTTTTAAGCCACAAAAGTTTAAAAGTACTCAATAAAATGAATGACGAACAAGATGATTATGCAGAAATTTTACAAGAATTTTGCTTTAATCTTGTGGTTTGATTCTCGAAAATCATGTCTTAATTCGTTCACGGGTTGTTCCTTTTATACTTCATCAAAAGACACCATCTAAAAGCATCACGTCATGAAAAAACGCAACGTGAAAGTTCGCACCCCGTGCAGGGCGCGATCGATCGCGTCTTCTTCCTTCAACTTTCTGCATCGGAGATCGATCGTCCACTGAGGCGCGATCGATCACTCGTTGCAGAAAATCGTTTTTTTCATTTGCACTGTCGCGATTGATCGGGCGACACACGCCGATCTATCGCGGCACTCAGAAATCTAAGATTCTATTTTCTTTGGTTACTTTTTAATATAATTCACACAAAATTTTCACTAACGGGATAAGCAAAATATTCCAAATTAATAAGATAATAAATAAATAAAAATTTAATATATACCGCTTTCAACTTTGTTATCAGTTCACGTCATATTAAAATAAATAAATAGTAAGCATTTAAAGATAAAATACGAAATAGATTGTATTTAATGCCATACAATTTTAATTTCGATTTAATATTAGGAATATGATTAAAGAAATTATGTTAAACTTGAAATTGAATTTAGAAAGGTTTAATTATTCAATTTTCAAATTGTATATCAGTGTTGTAACGAGGTAAAATATATGGATTATATATGTCTCAAATATCTATAGAAAATATATAAGTTCAATAATTGTAAGAGGCAATTTCAGATCTTTTCCAGTGATGATTTTTCCACATGTAATTTATGTGAAATGGGGATCAAATTCAAGTTAATTAATATCGAGTAATATAATCCCGTCCCGAGCCCGAGCCCGAGCCAGTATAAGTGCGATAACACAATGATCTCATATAGTAACTACTTCGTACATATTCTTGCTCTATAAAAATGGTTAACCTAAATTACTTTATGATCCCATTGTAATCCTCTTATAAATCATTTTAAATTTTTATTTTTATCAACGTGGAACAAGGATATAAAAAACTTATTATTGTAATTCAAGTTTAAACAATAGGAGTCTAGTATATGAATCATTGGAAACCTGAAATCATATTAAATTATGGTTTTTATTTATTTTTTGTTGAGTTTTTTTTTGTAATAAATAAAAAACCATATAGTGACACAACACGTGCTCTGCTTTTATGCACACACATTGCGTATATATATTTGTATCACGTACTATTAAGTGTGTGTGCGTGTGTATATAAGTATATGGTAGCAGTACAACGTTGCAGGGAAAAAAAAAGAAATCCTCACAATGTTATTTATATTATGTGGAGCTATTTTATAAAATATTGTACTCTCACATTTTAACAAATTTTACTATATGTTATTATTTTATATTCACCACAAAATTTCAAAAATTGAAGCAGAATTATTGGTTGTTCGTCCAAACCGACCAAACTTCAAACTTTTATTTTCTACATTTTTATATTATATTGATTGTTTATTCAGCAGTAACATGCATGCCACCATTCATTTTTGGTCAATAATATCAACTATAGATTTGTTGAGATTTGATCCTCATCATCGTTCTTGGTCAATATTTTATTTTTCTTTACAAGATTTTTAAAAAAAATTGAATAATATTAATAAAATAAAGAATAGCAGATGTAATTTTTAAACAGTTCCTAGATAGAGTTTCATTATTGCTGCCCTTAAGAGCACTGTCCTCAGGGGCATCATATATCATCCATTTAAAAAAAAATCTTTTTTTTAAAAATATTACAAATGAATTGTGATGATGTCCCTAAGGACACTACCCTTAAAGGCATCATCAAACAAACCACTTAATCGAGTAAAATGTAAACGCAATCACGTCTTTTGACCTCTGACTGGTATTTCACGTGCGTAGCATCTTTTGACTCAAATAATACTGAGCCACGCACGTGCGCTCTCTGTCTCACTCTATTCATTAATTATTATTGTTAGCATAACTTCTTTAAATAATTTTATTATCAATAAACTTCTGTCTAGGATTCTCTCATGTGTCGTTCAAGAGTACTATGATATGGACATTCATAATTAGATTTCTGCCATGTCAGCACCCGTAGCCAGTATTTGTATGCGATTTTTTTTAAAAAAAACTCGTAAGTCCTTCATGTTTTCTTTCTCATAAAGTTAACTCTTCCCCAAATTGTAATTGAGTCCTTCCAATTTCTTCATTTACAATTAAGTCCTCTCAATATAATTACCAATAAAATCCTTTACATTCATAATTCTTTATCTAATGTAGCTTAACTTTCAACAAAAGTAGTCCCCTTAACAAGTTGATTAATTCTTTCGTATGGTATATATATCCGCTTATCATGGGATATCACAGCTCATCTGAGTCATTTTCACATTTTAAGCATAAATTCTCACTTTCATATAATCCGACATTGATTCCTGAAATAGACAAAACAACACAGAAATGCATAATACCGTACATGAATCAACATAAACCATGTTAAAACTCCTAAAAGTATTAGTGTAAAATCACACTTATCAAGGTTCATCCCCCACCCAACTATCATGCCAAAAAGAAGTACTCGCCCCATCACCTACCACTTTTGAAACTCGCCCCGCAAACCACTTCACTCCCTCTACTTCACATGCCTTCAACACCTCCCTCCACAAGCCAAACGTCCTACTATTACGACCTGATCCTCTGTCTACAATCCTGACACCCTGTCCATAGATACCAAAACCCTCACTCACAAATGATTTCTCTCAACTAGAGCTCTCCATTTCCACTTACTGAGTAATGCAAAATTAAAAGACTCCAAATCTCTTACTCCTAAACCTCCCTCCTCCTTACGCTTACAGACCACTTCCCACTTCACACATGCTACCTTCCTATTGTCCCCAAAGGAAATTTTTTTGTAGTTTTGATATAGAATTGAGGATACAATAGGGTAAACGAAAGAAGGATAGGTACTATATAGGTAAGGAACTGAGAACGGCTTTTATCAGGATCATACGGGCTCCCAAAGATAGACGCTTGCTTTCCCAACTTTCCAATCTTTTCCTTACGCTGCCAATCAAAGGTTTCCAAGTAGATGTTTTCCTTGGGTTCGCACCAATGGACAAGCTTAGATATTATATTAAAATGGCAGAACACTTGTTTTACAATTCAAACCATTCGCCATAATATAAAGCCCACTTGATTCCACATTAATCCCCAAAAGCAGACTATTGTGATAATTAACATTAAGCCCAAACACAAGTTCAAAGTTCATTATAATACATTTTATGGCCCAAACATTCTGATTAGTGGCTTCCCCCAACAAAATCAAAATCGTGTCATCTGCAAACTGTAAGATCGAGATAAGTACTCTATCTCTACCCACCGAAACTGGAGTGAACAATCCCACCTCAATCATTTTTGACATAACACCACATAATCCTTCAGCTACCACTAAAAATAGAAAAGGAGATAAAGAATCTCCTTATCTTAGACCTTTATATAGCTTGAATTCCTATTTATGCGATCCATTTACCAAGATAGAAGTTGTAGCAGTCCTGTGACGGCCCGCCCAGACAGGTCGCCCGCCGTGTTTAATTGCTTGAACACAAGGCTTCACTCAATTCCAAAATCTTGTTATCACTTCGAACTTATGTTTAGCGGAAACGTTTTAATTCTTATCGGATGTTTGACTTAGTAATTATTACCGTGACTTTTATCTTAGAAAAATTTGGGCAGAGTCTCCTCTTAAAAATTGTGCCCTGTGATCTACCAGATCACTACAACCACAATAACAAAATCATAAAATCAAATAACTAAACTCAACGGAAGTCTTAATATCCAAAAAAAGAACTAAAATCAAAATAAAATACTCAATGTCCTCAAAATAAAACATAACCTCCAACATAATTAACTTTCATTGCATAACTAAATACCCTCTGCATCATCTAAGTCTTCAACTCCATCTGTAATATGTCACATTACAGGTAAAAGTAAGTTGCAGCATTTTATAGTAAGCATAATAAACATTTGATGAAATATTAAAAACATCATTTTTCATAATGTGACGAAAAATAATACTCTTTTGTATCAAAATAACTTTCACACATATATGATTTAATCTGAGCAATTAACGAAATCAGAATTTCACAAAACGGAATCACAACGGAAATAACTGCACAGATAACCAACGAAACGAAACAGAATCGAATAACAATATCATATAATGTCTTAACATTATAGAAATAATCATTAAACATAGCCATGCTGTAATGAAACAAATGCATACTCAATTACGGATGTGACACAATGATATCATTCCAGACTATACCCGCTGGAAGGGTATCGACAGATATTATACCCCCTCTGTCTTCGGGCAAAACGAAATGCGTTTCTTTATTCTCGTCGCCAACGAGCCGAAAGTATGCGCGTTTTTATCCTCGTCGCAATGCGAGCCACAACGAAACAAAAATATCCACAGTTCACAAACTTCAAAGCGTATTCACCGAATCAAGACAAACATGGCCTTTCAAAATAGTTTTTCACACACAATAAAATATTATTCAAAATTCTATTTTCAACAAAATACATTTCTTATCAAAAATCATATTTCAAAATAATCTTTCATGCTTACTATTCAAAACATTTCAAAATAAACAACAAAATATACTCAAAATAATTTGCGTAAAATTGCAACTTCCTTTACGTACCTCAAAGCTTCTTAACAATATTCAAGCTACAAATCCTTCCCACAATCTCCGATATCAAGGATTTCCTAATATCCATTTCAACATTATCAAAATCATATTCATTTAACTTGGTTCTAAAACAACCTACATAATCCTAACTCTTTGAAATCCAGTAGTATTTTCGAATTAACATTCAAAATTCCAGAATATGTTTCGAACTAGAATTCCATTTCCAGAAAAACATTTCAGTAAATATTCAAACTAAATTCCAGAATATTTTCGACCTTAACTCCAGAATTTTTTTTTGAACTCAATTAATACAAATTCTTTAACAAATCTTCAATATCATTTTCGAACAATACTTCCATCTCCACCATATTTTCCAATTCAAATCCAGTAACCTTCGAATTACAGCCTAAATTTTCGAATTAATTCCTAAAAATTTGTTCTTGACAATTAAACCCCTAAAACTTCAATTTAAATCCAACAAACCTAAACACAATAATTAAAAATCGAAACAGAAATTAAAAATCGAAAACAGAAAATTTCGAAACTGAAGAAAAAAAAAATCGAATTCATACCAATTGATGTCCAAATCCGAATTCCTCTCAGTTGCTTGCTACTACTCGAATTTAGAAGTGATTTCCGAAGCTAAAAATCGAAACCCACGAAATCTGTAAATTTTCTGAGTTGGAAAAATAAATCATACAGAAATGGTTGGGTTGGTCTGACCTTATACAAGCCAGAGTAGATGAAGAGTTGAGAGTTATTGACTTGATGATGGGAGAAGAAGAGGCGAAACGAAAATGAATCGGCCATGAAAGAGACGAAGCAAGTAAAGAAGATGAAGTGAGCGAAGGCTGTTGAATGGAAACTGAAGAGAAAGTGGAAATCGTGCATCTGTGATATCACTCTTTAAAGTAACATTAATTAAATAATATTACTATTATTATTATTATTATTATTATTTATTATAATTATCATATATATTCTTATTATATTATTTATTTATAATTATTAATATTATAATTTATAATTTTGCACAATATTTGGGTCAATAAATTCCTTAAAAATTGAGCTATTACAAGTCCCAATACATTCTCTCATCCAGTTACGTCATTTACCACTGAATCAACTCGAGTATTTCATCAATGAATTCCCAACTTATAGAATCATATGCCTTCTCAAAATCCAACTTGAGTAATATACAAGACTGTCTCTTCACCTTAATGTCATCATTAAGTACTACCACACTATCCAAAATTTGCAATTCCCCACAAAAGCAAATTGATTCTCCGAGATCACATGGTCCATTACTTGACTCAGTCTTAGAAATGACCTTATATACACACCCAATTAAGGAAATAGGTCTGTAATCCTCAACTTTAATCGGGTTACTTCCCTTCGGAACAAAAGTGACAAAAGAATGGTTTTCACCTCTTAACAATTTTCCCCAACTGATGAAATTCCATGCAAAATATGACAAAATCTTCCTTAATCACTTCCCAGCTTTTCTTGATAAAGTTAAAATTCATACCATCAGGACCCGATGCTTTTGAACTCCCACATGACCACACTGCCTGTTTAATTTCCTCTACTGAAAAGCAGCAATCAAGAACTCATTATCAAACTCACTTAACTTCTTGACATTAATACCATATAGAATGGGTCGATTCCATCAATTTTGCTGAAATCTTTTGACAAAGTGGTTTCGCACTTCTCTTTTGACATCATCCACTACATCTGTCCATACTCTATCAATAAGAAGTCCTAGGATGTCATGTCGTTGATCCGACGCTTTTTATTAATACAACAATGGAAGAATCTAGTATTTGAATCCCCTTCTTTAAGCCACTTAGATCTTATTTTCTATGCCAAAAGACTTTCGTTTCTTTTTTACATAAGCCACATTTATTGTTGTACTCTTTCTTCTACTTGCTAAATCGTTATCATTCAAGGCCATTATCTCACTTATAAGATCAATTTCATCAATAATTCCCTTGGCCTCTTCAATCTAATGCCCAATCATTCCAAACACTTCTTTATTCCAAATTTTTTATTTTGCTCGAAGAAGTTTGAGCTTCTCTTTGATTACAATGCTACCCCATCTGTGGATAATCATATTTTTCCAAACACTTTCTACAAACTTCAGAAAACCTGGATGCTGAAACCAAGCATCAATTGGCCAATTAACCTCATGATCTTCGAGTAAAACTGCACAATGATCTGATACAGCTCTTGGAAGACCTACTTGAATTGTATTAGGCCACAGTTGGAGCCAAGCTTCAGATATCATTATTCAGTCCAACTTGCTTGAGCACGATCCATTGGGTCGGTACCAAGTAAATTTCTACCCACCGGTGGCAATTCAATAAGTTCAGAGTCATGTATGAAATTATTAAGGTCTGTCATACCCCTCTGCAAAACCACAAGGCTCCTGCCCTTCCTTTAATCAATACTCCGCACCACATTAAAATCCCCATGCACACAAAGGCAATGATCACTGACATTCTGTAATTTGCTTATCAAACATAGCCATTGTTATCGTCTATCTGTGTTTCCATTGCCCCCGTAGACATTAATGATACAGCATTTGATCTTATCTGGCCCCCATACACCAACCACTGCAAAAACCCCTTTATATCCCAAAAGTAGTTCAAAGAAAATGTATCTTTCTGCCAAGCATTGATTAACCCCCATTCATTCCATCGGAACTCTGTGTGACAAATTTTACATCTGATCCTCCCCAGAAAGCATGACATGTGTTTTTTCCATACTTTGCAGTTTTGATTCCTGTTTACAAACAAAATCAACATTTTCTCGAATAATGATAGCCTGCAACTCCTTTTTCTTCACCTTCCCTCCAATCCCACGAATATTATATGTTAGTAGCTTCATTGATCACCCTGTACAACTCCTTCCACGGAATCATTAACAATTTCCTTAGCTGCCATATTATCTCTCTTTTCCAATTCGATGCACTTCTAGATGACCTCTTATTTATTACCTTTATAAATCACTCCCACTTTACCACCAAATTCAATAATGGCATCAGCTTCCCATTCCAATTTGTTTTTCAGAAAGTTCAAGTTACAGCAGGCAATGTGAACATCTCCAATTGAATTACTGAATGGGGAATCTGAAGTCTCGTCCCCTTTTTGGTCAGCTTCTTTGAATTTACTAATTCTTTTGACAAATTCAGTTTTTCCTCATTTAAATCTGACATAAACCGATCTCAATCCTCCTTCCGCTTCTTCCTCGACATCATTCGACTCATGAGCTCTCTCTTCGACCTCTTCCTTCGATCTTTCTTTTGAAGTTGTTTCGGCTCTTTTTATATTTTATTTTCATGCCCCACCCCTTCATTCGTTTCCTCCTCCATTTCAATCTTAGACCCTTCCTCATTTTCTATTTCTGGTTTCCTCAGCTGAGAACTGTTTTGGTTACATACTAGATACCCCACTACAATCACCCCGTAATTATTCCATGGTAGGTGCTTCTCCTTCACTTTGTACTATTCCTTCTACCTCAAAGCTCTTTTCATCAATAGACTGGATAATGGGGACTAGATTCCTTCATTAACAGCTCAATCTTTGAGGTTAAGTTTTCCGAGTTCTCTAATTCCCCTCCATATTCAGACTCCGGTACAAATTCAAATTCCGAGTCCGACGATGAGTTCTTAAAATCTGATTCACTTTTGATTTGCGAATTCAAGCTTGATAATTCAGTTTCCTTCACCTCATCATTTATGGTAGCTTCCATAAGTTCAGATAAACCACCAGACTCTTCAACACATCTCAAGCTCAAGATTGAATCCTCAAGTTTGATTCTCAGTACTTTGTCCAAATTATTCAAAGATGAAGACTGTTTTGTCATCCAACTTAACAAACTTCCCATGTAAATTAGCAATCCCATTAAAGAATCTAGAATTCCATCAATTCAGTGGAATTCCATAAATTCTGATCCAAGTTTTCTGGACATCCCATACATCCTCGGCCTTGCATTCTCTAATATCAGATAACCAATTTTGTAGCCAATCCACTTCTTTTTCAACTAAATCCGCAAGATCGGATTTATTAACATTGTCAAGGAGAACCATATTACCACGCATAGGCGTAACTGATTTAGCCAGTGTAGCCTCCATTTACTATCTCCAACTCAACCATTCCACAATCAACCTGGTTATGTAATGAAGCAACAAAACTACCTTTGACCCATTCCTCATCTTCCTTAGTGGCATTAAATCGTAAACCTGCCCACTGGTCATCATTCTTGACTACATTTTTTGTTCTTTTTTTACCATTTCAGCATAAGAGACATTAACAACAAGCTTTCCTTTAAACTTGTCCACTCTTGTTTTCAATTGGTGAACTTTTGAAATTACCAGATTTCGTTCCATATTTAGGGATGTTCAGTCGAAGTTTATAGATATTATCAAGCTCAATTGCTAATTTTTTCTGCATTCACAACATCCAGAAATCTAGCAAAGCCAAATCGTTTACCTTCTTTATTCTACTTATCAGGTATGAAAACTTTCCAAATCGAACCATGCCTCCTGAATGGCTTCCACAAATCGGCCGATTGAATCTCCTCCGAAAAGTTAGTGACATATAGGCTCACCGAACGAGACCATAGGTTATTCCACTCCTTGGACGGCTGCATCCTGATTCGACCATTCTCAGCATCCATAGGGTTTCTCTCAGCTGGGGGTTTAATGACTTTTTGGTGTACAGGCTGTCTCACCAGGTGGTTAGGGAGGTGGAAACTAGTGTTAATGGAGTTATTTGGGTGGTGGCTAGGGTTAGGGTTAGGGTTAAGGTGGAAAAGAGGAAGTTGAGGGTGACTCTCCGGGGGGCGAGCCATCATATTATCTTATGAAAAAAAAGTAGAGATACGAAGGAAGAATTTAGGAGTGATTTAGTTGCCACCGGTTGATGTTGGCTTCAGGTGTGTTCAGATAGAAAATAAAAAAAATGAAGAATAAAAATAGATACCATGAGGTGTGTTCAGATAGAAAATAAAAAAAATGAAGAATAAAAATAGATACCATGGACAAGATGAAAATATTTTACTATAATATTTTGTTAGTTACAACCTCTCGCTATATTTCAAAAACAACACTCTCAATATATAAAAAAAATACTTCACAAATATTTTAAAAGTTAACACCAAATATGTGTATATATATATATATATAAGAATACTCGATGTTGAAATACTAGAAATGAAACCAAGAACGCCCTATTCATAGGAGCTCCATGATGATCAAAAGGCGTAAACATTAATGTTTTGTTTCACCAAACAATTCAATGCACGCGTTTTGCTGGAAATGGCCACCTGCAAGAATTAATGCCAAGAGTTGAGGGTTCTAATCCAAGTGGTATATCTGTACTACAGAATGGGCTTTGTATTGTCCAATGGAATAGGTTACTTATTGGCTGCGTTTGGTTGCTGTGATAGGATAAGTAATTGATAGATTAAAAAGTGGATAATGGCTTGATTATGATTGATAAGACAAAACATGGATATTTTATATTGTGTTTGGTTCGTTTGATTAGTAAAATATAATAAATAATAATGTGTTTGGTTTACTTGATAATATGTTGTATAGATTAATTTTATTCATAAAAAGACAAAAATACCCTTGAACTTATTAATATATATACATATTAAATATTTTTTAATTAATCAATAAAAATAAGTAATTGTTTAATTAATTAAATTTAATAAATAAATAATTATTTAATTAAAAAATAAATAGAATTAAACATTAATTAAATTTGAAACAAATTAAGTTAATTTGCTCAAAAATATTTAACTTAAATTTAATTAATTAATTTAATTATTAATAAAATATTAAAATATATTTAATATAATTTGTTTCATGTTTTACTAACCCTAATTAACCGACTTCAAACTCCTCCCCAAACAAACAAACCGAAAACACAAAAAATTAAATTAATAATAAAATATTAAACAAATTGTAAAAATAAATTATAAATATTATATTAAATATTAAAATATTAATTTAAAATAAAAAAATAAAATAGAGTCGAAGGAAGGAAAGAAAAAACCGAGAGGAGCAATTTTGTAATTTTACCTCATTATCATAAATAATATTTGAAGTTGGATTAACAATCCCTTGTGCAAGAAGGGATCTAATTTCCCACTTTTTCCTATCTTTACAGTGTTTAATCCCGGGGCTTTGGGATTAAGCCTTTTTGCTAATCCGCGAGCCAAACATGTGATAAAGAGCTTATCACACCTTTATCCATCAAACCAAACGCAGCCATTGGGTACTAAAAGAGCCCATTGCTTTCGTTGGTTAATTTTCTTATCGCAATGATGTACAACAGCAGGACAAAACTAAAAATGCAAATGGATGAAATAATTTGATTTACTTGGAGTTAGGACTATGCATTTTATCTGTAATCATATATACATATCGTTACCGATAATATCATAGTACACTGCAACATGGAGAATACATATATTAATATGCCTATATGCATGCAGTGACAAAGTCAAAACTAGATTAGAGAATTTATAAACATTAATGGGTTTTGATGTCATATGACATATTGATTTTATCTGGTAAAATCCATTTATGAAGATACAAACTCTAAAAACGCCGAGCAGAAGTTAGATCGAAGAGATGGTTACCGAACACAGGATACTGATCAGCATATTATCGAGCACAGGGGCGAAGCCAGGATTTTATGGCTGGGTGGGCTGAATTACATACAAATCATAGATTTTTTTTGTGAAAAATTATTTTAAAAAAACAACGAGTCGGATAATAGATCTAATATATCATAATAGATTACATTTCAATCAAATTCATAAATAAATAAGAAACATATAAGACGGTACAATCCAACAATTTCAATAATATTATGTTTTTACTTTACGGTATTTATTGTCAAATTTAGCCATTATGCATTAAACATCTACTGATTATAAAAACTATCTATTTTAAATGTAACAAATCAGGTAGTACAACAAAAATTTCGAATCCTAATTCCATGGCCAATTTGAAACAAAGGAGACTATCCACAAATATTAATTATAACTAAACTATCATAAATAAAAATCGAATAAATAAGGATTTTAATTTTTATTTGACTATAAAAAGAAAATCCAGAATTATTCTAAGCTTATAATTCATATACTAGATTTTCCATATAATAAATATCAGTATGGGATTTCATCATTATTTTAAGTTTTCACTATATTAGTTAAATAAGTAAAGTGTAAAAGTTAATTAATAATAATATAAGTATAAAGGTAAGAAAATAACTAATAATATATAAGGGATAATAATAATAATAATTTACAAATTGGAGTGTGTTATTCATAAACTGAAATTAAATTAGAATTAATGAGTAATCATTAAATATAAATAGGGTTAAAACAACAAAAACAAAATTTAAAAGAATAGATAAATAAACAATAAAAAATGGACAAATTGCAAAAGAAACACTAAGATTTGCATCGGATTTGTGTCAATTTTTTTTGTAGTGGATCAAAACCAATAAAGCCCATTTAAAACTATATAAAACATATATATAGTACCTATTTTAATGGGTGGGCTGGACTGGGCTAAAGCCCAGTCTAGCCCACCCCATGATTCGCCCCTGATCGAGCATCATTTACCCTCTTCGGGATTTTGGTCAAAGTGTAGCGGAAGACCCGGTCATAATTAAAACTAATTAACCGGCTGGGATTGAACGTGCATTAATGGGGCGGATTTCTCGGACACGCTTGGCTCCCATCAAGCCACGATCAAAGGATATCATGTTGCTGGTTTTCCGCGAGTTAGTTACTAAGGGCAGTCCTATAAATACCCTTAGATAACCTCATAGCAGGGGAGGGATTTTTCTGGGCAAAAAGACTCCGAAGAGAGCAAACTTATGTCTGTTCGGTTCTTTTTGTTATTTCTCTAAAAATATTCGTGTAAGTCATTAAGCGATTATTTTGTGTGTCTAGAAAATCTTGTAAGTCACCAATATTCATAGTGAAGTTTTATACTGGACTAGGTCCCGTGGTTTTTCTCTCAATTTGAGGGTTTTCCACGTAAAAAATCTTGGTGTGTTTATCGTTATTTTGCATTACCACGTTATTTTACCTTATAATCAAAATCTCGAATCACATCATTGGCGCCGTCTGTGGGAAATTTAGGGCAAAGACGTTGAAGTAGGACGAGTTTTCTAACAAAAAATAAATCAAAAGGCAAGATGGCCAAAGGTAAAGGTAGGGGGCAAGCTTCTAGGGGAAATTGATCCAATTGTCATCCATACTCGTTCGCTGAACCCAGAGAAGGGCCAGAAGATGCGGGATCATCTCAACATGTTCCTCGGTCATTTCCTGCTGGGGGAATGCCCATGGAGCATTTGACAGAAATGATATCTAAAACTGTCGGAGAGATCATGAGGCAATTTATGGCCCCTCCCCAGAAACAAGAAACTGTGCAAGAAGAAGAAGGGGAAGAGTTGGCCTCCGGATAGGAGCCTGAAAAGGAAGTTGGAGTTAGATGGGATTATGGAGTTGAGAGAAAAAGCTTTGGCTAAAGTGGAATTGTATAAAATAAGGGTGACCAATGCTTACAATCGGAGGGTTCGCCCGAGGGCTTTTCAGGTGGGAGATCTAGTGCTGCGAAGAATCAATCCCGCGGGGGAAGTAAAGAAATTAGCACCCAAGTGGGAAGGCCCCTATAAAATAAAAGGGGTGATTGGAAGAGGAGCCTACAGGCTGGAAGATCATGAAGGTCGGGAACTGGTGAGACCTTGGAACATTCATAATTTAAGAAAGTATTTTGTGTAATCTTTCAGTTATCATTGCTGTTCCCATGTATATTTCCTAATTAAATAAATTTTCTTTTATTGAGCAATGTTCGGTTTACTCGTTGGATCGGGATGTTTGGTCAACGTTTAAACTTAAAAACACCATCGTTTATTCGTTGGATCGGGATGTTTGGTCAACGTTTAAACTTAAAAACACCATCGTTTATTCGTTGGATCGGGATGTTTGGTCAACTTTTAAACTTAAAAACACCATCGTTTACTCGTTGGATCGGGATGTTTGGTCAACGTTTAAACTTAAAAATACCATGTTATTGTGCTCGGGGGTAGCGAGCTTATGTTATTATAGTCATTTGTTGACGGGTTAAATACAGGATCGGGAAGTTTGGTCTGTATTTGAACCTAAAATGGGACTAAGTGATTATGTTCGGGGTAGCGAGCCTATGTTATTATAGTCCATTGTTGGCGGGTTAAATACAGGATCAGGAAGTTTGGTCTGTATTTGAACCTAAAATGGGACTAAGTGATTATGCTCGGGGTAGCGAGCAATGTTCAGTTTATTCGTTGGATCGGGATGTTTGGTCAACGTTTAAACTTAAAAACACCATCGTTTACTCGTTGGATCGGGATGTTTGGTCAACGTTTAAACTTAAAAACACGATCGTTTACTCGTTGGATCGGGATGTTTGGTCAACGTTTAAACATAAAAATACCATGTTATTGTGCTCGGGGTAGCGAGCTTATGTTATTATAGTCCATTGTTGGCGGGTTAAATATAGGATCGGGAAGTTTGGTCTGTATTTGAACCTAAAATGGGACTAAGTGATTATGCTCGGGGTAGCGAGCCTATGTTATTATAGTCCATTGTTGGCGGGTTAAATACAGGATCGGGAAGTTTGGTCTGTATTTGAACCTAAAATGGGACTAAGTGATTATGCTCGGGGTAGCGAGCAATGTTCGGTTTACTCGTTGGATCGGGATGTTTGGTCAACGTTTAAACTTAAAAACACCATCGTTTACTCGTTGGATCGGGATGTTTGGTCAACGTTTAAACTTAAAAATACCATGTTATTGTGCTCGGGGTAGCGAGCTTATGTTATATAGTCCATTGTTGGCGGGTTAAATACAGGATCGTGAAGTTTGGTCTGTATTTGAACCTAAAATGGGACTAAGTGATTATGATCGGGGTAGCGAGCCTATGTTATTATAGTCCATTGTTGGCGGGTTAAATACAGGATCGGGAAGTTTGGTCTGTATTTGAACCTAAAATGGGACTAAGTGATTATGCTCGGGGTAGCGAGCAATGTTCGGTTTACTCGTTGGATCGGGATGTTTGGTCAACGTTTAAACTTAAAAACACCATCGTTTATTCGTTGGATCGGGATGTTTGGTCAACGTTTAAACTTAAAAACACCATCGTTTACTCGTTGGATCGGGATGTTTGGTCAACGTTTAAACTTAAAAATACCATGTTATTGTGCTCGGGGTAGCGAGCTTATGTTATTATAGTCCATTGTTGGCGGGTTAAATACAGGATCGGGAAGTTTGGTCTGTATTTGAACCTAAAATGGGACTAAGTGATTATGCTCGGGGTAGCGAGCAATGCTCGGTTTACTCGTTGGATCGGGATGTTTGGTCAACGTTTAAACTTAAAAACACCATCGTTTACTCGTTGGATCGGGATGTTTGGTCAACGTTTAAACTTAAAAACACCATCGTTTACTCGTTTGGATCGAGATGCTTGGTCAACGTTTAAACTTAAGTTGTATCATGTTATTATGCTGGGGATGTTCTCTCTAAAGCCCGACCATATTTATCTGCTCGGGATGTCTTTTCCCCGAGCTCGGTTATATTCATTACTTCGGGATATTTTCCAATCAAGCTTTATTTGCTTAAAATTTTGCTTGGTGGAGAGACTAGCTTGCACAAGATTGTAAGAAGACAAGGAAAGTCATAATATCAATTTTAAAAGTTAAAACAAAAGGGGTACATCCCTAAATCTACAGCTGGAGGAACTCATCGGGAACGGTATTCAGGGCCTCATCAACATTTATAAAGTCTGTTGAAGTTCCTTCAGGAGGATAGCCAGCGGCTTTAAATTGACGAACAGACGCTTCAAAGCCATAGTTAAGGAACTTGGCAGCGCGTTCGCCCAGAATATCACCATACTCCTCAGACTTCATAAACTCTTCTTTCTTGATGAGCCAAGATTCTTCGATCTGAGCAGCCCGAGATAGTTTCTCCTGGTCAAGCTGTTCAGAAAGGGACTTGTTCTCTTCAGCTCGCAATGATTTCTCTTGTGAAAGTTGCCCTAAGAGGGACTTATTCTCTTCAGTCACGGACCTGAACTGCCCGGATAAAGTGGTGTTAGCCTCCTCAAAGTCGGCTAATTTCTTGTGCGCTTCCTCGAGAGCTTCCACTGTCTTATCCCGAGTAGCAACGGCAGCAGAGTATCGTTCCTCCAGTAGCTTTATGGATTTCTTCATCTCCTCGCCGATACCTTCTAGCTGTTTGAGATGTTTCTGATTCTCCCCATCTGAGGATCTCATAGATTGGAAGCGAGTCATAATCTCGCCGGCCATTAGATTGGTCTGCAAGAGAATAATTGAAGTTAATATACCAAAGACAAAAAGTTTATCAGATGGAAATGGATATAAGTTACCTGAGTGAGGGAAGTGGAAAAATCATTTATCAAGTTGCTGAAGGCCAATCTTCCGAGGTATTTACGGTCGGGAGAATTGGCCCAATTGCAAATAATAGAGTGAGAAATTTTGGGGTCCGG
Organism: Haberlea rhodopensis; assembly: GCA_907163345.1. Lineage (NCBI taxonomy): Eukaryota > Viridiplantae > Streptophyta > Magnoliopsida > Lamiales > Gesneriaceae > Haberlea > Haberlea rhodopensis. Next base: position 3,175,639 of record CAJQUN010000060.1, read on the forward strand.
TTTTCTCAGAATGGGGACGTTGGGGGGATAAATCCAGTCGGGTATATGATATCGGGAGGTTGGCCGAGAAGAGCTAGAACCACCAGGAGCAGGTTGAGAAACAGCTCGAGTTTGAAGAGCTGGACTAGCTCGGTGGGTAAGGGAGATTCGAGGAGAATGAGTTTTCTTGGTAGGAGGAAGTTTAGAGGAAGAACCTTGGCCCTCGGGGGCCGCCCTCTTCAATGATCGAGGAATCAAGGCTTCCGCCTCAGGTACTTCAATCACCTCTTCGGGGGGAGCAGGTGTAACAGATGGGGGAGGATTTGTTCCAGTGGTCGGTTTAGTAGCCTTCTCTGGTGCGGTAATTTTCTTCAGGCTAGCAGCAATCTTGGCTTTCAGCATCTTGGTTTCTGCAGGAAAGAAACATCATAGCAATTATTCAAGCATGTTAAAACAAAATAAGCAAACAAAGCAAGATGCTCGGTAAATACTCACCGAGGGGCATTTTTAGGGAAACACCCTTAGGACTAAGCTGGAACAAATACAGCAGTCCGTCGTCAATCAGCTCCCCAAGGTTAAAACACTGATCGCCAAGCTTACGACGAACCGATAGATATGTTTCTCCCTCAAGTAGCCCCTTGATTGACTTGCCCTTCGGTAAGTTTTATTTCCACTCCATGGGACAATCCCAGGGTTGGAGTGGGCGAGCAAAGAAGAAAAATCTTTTCCAATTTTTTATGGAAGATGGGTAATTTTTCAGAAAACCCATCCCTGTTCGAGAAGAAAAGTAAAAAAGCCCGATCTCCTTTCGATTTAATTGAAAGAAACAATGAAAGAGTTCGGGAGTCGGAGAAAAGCCAAAAAAGGATAAGACTATGTAGAAACCCGCCAACAATCGATAACTGTTGGGGAATAACTGACTTAGAGAGATGGCAAAATAGGAAGCAACATCTACAAAAAAAGGAGGGATAGGAAAACGAAGTCCCCCTCGGAGTTGGTCTATGTAGAAGGGAAATTAACCCTCTGGAGGCAGGTGGGGGCGAGATCCGGGAGGGGGAACAATAATAGATGTCCCCTCGGAAATCCCCCATTTAGTTTGGATACTGGATAGGTGCCGTTGTGATTTAATCCCTGATTCAAATATCTCAAACCAGGGAACGCGGGCTTTTATCAGGTCCTGCTCTGTCGCAGCCTGAAGCTCTTCTCTGCGAGCATCAGGGGCTGACGACGAGCTGGAAGTCTCCTCACTATCAGAGGAAGAAGAATGTCGAGGAGAGGGACTCATGATACCCTCCTCCTCGAACATGTCTATAGTTTTCGAATAATCGTCAGAAGAAGACATACTCGATGAATGGAAAGAAAATAAGTAGGAAGGAAAAGTTGGTCGGACGTCTAATGCTATCTCGGAAGCCAATTGCAGAAAAGTAAGTTAAATCAACGAAATGAGCGAGTATTTATAGTGGGGGCCACTTGAACAGTCGTTAAATCGACACCGTTCAAAATAAATCCCATGAACGGTTATAGATGTGCCTCGGGAAACGAAACGTCGCAAGATTTTTGAAATTTTTAGGCGGGAAAATTAGGCGGTTAAAATACCCCGAGCATGTCAGGATTTTACCCGAAGACAATAAACCAATATTTCACTACTCTCATCTTACTTTACTTTGGGGGGGTGAGGTGATGTCATATGACATATTGATTTTCTCGGGTAAAATCCATTTATGAAGATACAAACTCTAAAAACGCCGAGCAGAAGTTAGACCGAAGAGATGGTTATCGAACACAGGATACTGATCAGCATATTATCGAGCATCCTTTACCCTCTTCGGGATTTTGGTCAAAGTGTAGCGGAAGACCCGGTCATAATTAAAACTAATTAACCGGCTGGGATTGAACGTGCATTAATGGGGCGGATTTCTCGGACACGCTTGGCTCCCATCAAGCCACGATCAAAGGATATCATGTTGCTGGTTTTCCGCGAGTTAGTTACTGAGGGCAGTCCTATAAATACCCTTAGATAACCTCATAGCAGGGGAGGGATTTTTCTGGGCAAAAAGACTCCGAAGAGAGCAAACTTATGTCTGTTCGGTTCTTTTTGTTATTTCTCTAAAAATATTCGTGTAAGTCATTGAGCGATTATTTTGTGTGTCTAGAAAATCTTGTAAGTCACCAATATTCATAGTGAAGTTTTATATTGGACTAGGTCCCGTGGTTTTTCTCTCAATTTGAGGGTTTTCCACGTAAAAAATCTTGGTGTGTTTATCGTTATTTTGCATTACCACGTTATTTTACCTTATAATCAAAATCTCGAATCACATCAGGTTTCTTTTCAAATATATTAGGGGACGAAATCCCATTTTATTATATATGTAAACAATTTAAAGTAATTAATATAAAAATAAAACCGTATATTATATACATATATTAATGTTACATAATTATTATGTGATGGAGTGTAAAAATTATAGAAATTTAAGTCAATTGTTGGATCTTTCTGGGAAAGTACATATAAATTTATTATTGGGAACGTGTAGCATTTAAATTGAAGCTAACTAACATGCTTGACCAAGTAAGCTGATATTATAGAAGTCGGTCTGTCAATGGCTGATGCAAATAACCACCTTATATTTTTTGATTAATTCAATTTGTAGTGTCAAATATATGCATGTGTAAATTATAATTATTATATGAAAGGTGATTTTTTTTCTAAATTTAATGTGAATTATATCTTATAAGACTACATAAGTTTTTTTATTAAACGTTTAAATCATGTTCTAAAAATAATCGGCGTCAAAAAGAATTATTTTATCAGTATATTTAAATTTATTATCCCTAAATTATATATTATACATATATATCATCTCACGAGCCAAACAATGTGTTGCACATTATGTATTTTTCCAAAGCATATATCTCAATTATCTCGCTCTCTGAATAATAACGTTGACCTTTGTTTTACCTTCCTTTTGTTTGATTTGTACTTTTTTTTAAATATCAAATCATATTATTTTCCAAAGCATTATAGTTAAGTACAAAATGTTTATCGAACATCCGGTTGTCTATACTCATATATTAATTGAATTAGTGATTCTTTTTCACAGTTATCCATCCTGATTTATGCAAACAGGAACAAGAAATCCAATCCAAAATATCCCATGAAACAGGTAGTATGGATAGCTTTGTTCAGTCATTCGGCATCTTCACAAATATAATTTACACCTTCAATTTTCAGATGTTAGCACTTTATACAAATTCACAATGGTTGTTTATTTACAATAATCAATCATCAATATATGTAGTTGGCATCAGCCTAACTCCAAGAACCCGTAGAACATATTGAACCACCCCCATCGTCTAAAGACGAATCAAGTTTACTCCATGATGCATCTCTTTGCTAGTTCAGCTCACCGTATCCGGGTTAATTTCAACAAGAACTGAATGAATGACAAATGTGGTAGATAAATCAAGTATGGTCAAGTGCTACGGTGGCTCCAATATTTCTCAAGAGATGAAAGCCACTGCTCCATGTACTTGTTGCCTTCTGAAACTGAAAGTTAAAAATCGGTTTTCAGATAATCAAAATGCAGGAAAAGAGTTGATAACACACGAGAAACGAAGAGGTCTTTTGCCCCAAGAATATGGCGGCCAAGTACCATAGATGATATACTATGAAACTAGATTAGCCAGACAAAGAGATTGAAATAAGTAGTAGTTCTCGGTTCATCCCCAGCATATGGCTTCAAAACAGATAACATATAAGGCATACACCAATTGTAATCCTAATAACCAAGCACTCAACAGAACATAAGACCAATGCTTCAGCTCAATGGCTGGGTAATTGTATTCTAACAAGTTTTTTGCTTGGTATTTCTAAAACAAACAAAATGCAAAGCCTAGTTAGACGGCAGGGAAAAAACTAATCATTTAACCTTTGATTCCTGTACTTTGTCCAAGTAATTATGAAGTATTCGATAAATCCAAACATACCCAACAACGATCGATACATTGTACAAAAGATGAAATAAGCAGGGGAATTTAATTATTTCAGCAAAGCAGGCATATAAATGTTTCATTTCCCAAATCCCCAAACCAAGCCCAAATTGTATATAGCAAAGGAAAGACATATAAAGAAATAAAAATTAAAAAAAATAAAATAGAATAAGAGATACATTAAAGCATCCAAAGATATCCGATTTTTCATACAATCCTAAACTCTTACCAGCAGAATAACCATTTGGAACGTTCTTAATGGAACTCAAGAATGGAACACTAGGTTCCTCACTGTTCTCCTTTAAATTCTTGCAATCATGCCGATAGCAAGGAACTAAAACAGCAAAGCTATCATCAGCCTCATCATCACTCTGGAAATCAGGGGCATGTGGCTCAAGCCACCCGATCGACCAATCCGAATCATCCGACTCTGATCCCGACAAACCAACCCCATCAGATGGGACCAACACCACATCATATTCTTTATCAATCATCCTGCTCCTCTCCTCCCTACTCTTCCATTTCCTCTTCACTTTCCTACTCGAACTCGGAGACGGCATTCTTTTGTCGACCCCCCCTCATCGAGTTAAACTTCAAGCTTTCTGGTTCTCCTCTCAATCCTAAACCCCAATCACTTAATGAATTAGCAAGTGACCCATTCGAAACTTGCTCTTTTTCTTTACCACCCAACCATAACCACGACAATCTAGTGAAAGAAACAGCCATGTTTTTTTCTTTTTTGCTCAAAGAAGAAAAACGATATTATACTTGAATACACAAGTAGAATCAATGAAATAGAAAGCTGAAAGGAATCAAAAAATTTGAAGGTTCGTACAAAAGAACAGAAGATATAATTTTCAACCAATCAGATCTAAGCTCTAAAATATGCATCAAACAACAATTTAATTTCTAAATCAAGAAAAAGCCACAAGCCTTTGGTATGAATATTAGTTTCAAACGATTGGGCACTAGTCCTCTCAAATGCATGTGTTACAAAATTTTGAAAAGTTGAAAAATAATTTTCAATGGTAATTTAATGTAAGGCATAGCTTCGTTACCATATTTACAGATAAGATCAAACTCAAATGAGGCAACATATCCAAGAATAACCTCAATTAGAACACAACGGACTTCCTCAACAGTTCAAAGAGTTATCTAATTCCCAAATAATCTAGGAAATCAAAATTCCTCAGCAAAATTCAAGAAAATGATGGCACTGAAAATACCCTTCTGTCCTCTCATCGTCCACCCATAAAGGCTTCAACTTTATATAAAAAAATTCAATTAAAATCAAACACTGTGATCACCGGGGAATCCGAAATAACACCTAGGATTGAACAAAATCAAACAGTAATATAACCGGAAACTGGACTTCCAGAGGAAAATTGGGATGCAAGCTAAAAGATGAGCAAAAAAAAAAAAGCAGAATTACAAAAGGAATAGGAAACTTTCAAGCTATCTTTCAAAAAAATCCATTTGTCACGACACTTTTTTCCAATTTTCTCTCCTTTATCCTTCCCTAAAGTTATCTCACAGGAATTAACGCACGGTTTCTCAGAAATGAGAAATCAAAGAAAAGTCCGGTCGATGCGGCATTATATGCAAAGCAGCAAAGCGATTGTTTTGTCTTATTTATATAATAATAAAATCTAATTTAAATTAGACTTGGCCACTTTTATTTTGATTAATTAATTAAGCCAGTAGACCACACAGATTGACAAAATCACGTTTGGGCCACGTTATTCCCCCTTTATGCAAGAATCCCTCGGTGTGACCTTTGATGTTTTTCTTACTATTTCTTAATTTAAAAGAACTGAAAAATTTTTATTAAATTTTTTTGTGATTTTCGAGCTATGAGGAAATTATCTCTTCATCTAATTGTCACAGAATCAAATCGAAAATATTATTTAAAAAATTATTTTAATAATTGAATTTAAATGTGAATTTATCAAGTTTTTTTAAAAACTGTTGCATTGTGTAGACTACCGAACATGAACTGTAGGCCAAGAAACCTAATTATTGCAAATGTGATATATATTTCTCAAAATCGAATGAAAGTAAAGAAAATGCGTTGAATTGAAAAAAGTTTCTTAGTCTTTTTATGAACAAAAACATGGAATCTGGTTCATGATTATCAAAGCACACGCCTAATAGGGACAAATGCAATTATACTAGAAAGACAAAGTGCACAATGGTGGATGAATTTAATCATCACATACAAACTATCCTCCTAAATTGACAAATCTTGTGAACTTGTATTTTTTTTTTTTTCAAGAATTGGATTTTGATTTTTTTTTTTTAGCAAAAATTGGATTTTTTTAAGTTTCATATGAGTACCATTTGTTGTTGTTGTTGTTGCTTTCATGGATATTTCAGACATATCGTGAAATATATTTTAAATATTTTTTTATATTTCATAAAAAATATGTTAAAAATAGCATCAAAAGTATTAATTCAATATAATAGAAGGAAATTGAGTGTTTAATTTACGGTTGGAACCCTTCGAAACTAATACGATGTTTAAAACTAAAGTGATTTATTTACTATCTAAAAAAACTTACTCGGGATACAAATAATCAAAAGTTTCTGGAACAATACCCACATATATTTATAAGCAATATGCCTCATATATACTACCTCAAGCTACAAGTTGAACATCAACAATGATACAAATACCTAACTCGACAACAAGTGGAAGGGGTAGAATGTGCAAGGGTGGAGTTTTTTCTTGGAAACAATATTCTTCTGAGTGGATGTTAATGTGATGTGCTTTTGATGTATGTCCTTAATTGTTTAACAACTAGTATGTTGTCAAAGTTGGCGAACATTAGACATCTGACGCATCTGTATCATTGTTGGTGTTCAACATATATGTGTCATTGTTCCAGAAACTTTTGATTATTTGTATCCCGAGTAAGCTTTTTTTCCTCATTTGTTCCAAGTTTCTAACACATAATACAGAATAAGGTTATTATTGGCAAATCGTGCCTTATGCGGTGAAAAAGAACTAGTCCTATATATGAATGTTAGTTACAAAGTTTATTCAATATGCTCATTAGTAGTCCTAATTTGTCCCATTGTAAACTCTCACCTCCTTTAATATCACTCACATTTCAATTATAATTGTGAACTCATTCAATCCGATTCAAACAAGAATGAGTCCAACCCAAATTTATTCTTAAGCTATTCTATTCAAATTTCTTTTGAATTCAAAAAGACCCAATCTGAATCCAAAAAACCTAATTTTTTAACATTTTGGAACTACCAGATACATACTTTATTATTATTAGTATCCTCAGCACACGTTGCATGCTTGCACAATATTTTTTCAATTGGTTTTTTAACTTCTTTTTCGGGATTTAATTACAATTATTATGTGATATGATAATATTGTAATCAGCAATATTATTAAAGACATTACTGATATTTTAAGAATAGTATATTATGATAAATTAAAATTATTAAAAGTCTCAGGGTTTCAGTCATTTTACATGTTGGCATATTATTTGTGATTAGTAAAAGATTTAGGGATATTCTGGTAATTGCATGGATATACTAAGCGACCATGTTAGTTTCTATAGCCTCCTATCTATTTATAAAGATATAAAGATTATATACAAAATCTGAACTTAATCAATCATAAAGCCACAATTTTAATTTGAAATGGCCTCAAAATGAAGCCCAATCCTGAATGTCATTGGACACTTGGGCTTGGTCCTCACCACAAAGGCTCGCAGTATAAATTAAAAAAAAACTTCGGGTCAGTACCAGATGGTAAATGTTTTTTGGCATAGTCCACCAAATTATTTTGCTTTCAACTAGGTTCATTTTAAGTCAAAATTACAAAGGCATCACTTTCTTATTCATGCATCTAAAAGAACAGTTCAAAGTCCAGAAAGATGGTGATGTAATATGAGATCCTCCGAAAATGCAAAAAGTGACTTCGACGGATGTTACTCCTCCTTCACGTCATTCCTAGGAGCATATAACTCATGCTAGAAAGTCTCTGTTGTGAAGATTGAAAAATATAATTTTTTTTTTATCATATTGATTGAAGAATGTAAATGTGTGTATGATTGTTGTAAAGATTAAATAATGTCAGTGGATATATGGTTGTCGCAAAAACTTCTTCTTCTACTAGTTCTCTATGGATTTTTGTGTTTTTTATGGATTTATGTTCTACAATTAGCATTGAATTGTTATTTCATTTTTTGTGCATATCATATGTTTGTCAAAATGTCTTAAACATAAACTTACTGTTTAAGTGGATGTTTAAGTGTTGCTTTAAATAAATTTGGAGTATCTAAAATATTATGATTTTAGAGATAAACACATAGATAAAGTTGAACAAGAAAATGCTTTATAATATGAACAAAAAATAAGTGTATTGGGTGGCACATGAATTATGGAGATATATTAATGTATATGAGTCTATGGTGCATGTAATTTACATGCATCGATCATGCACCGATAGACTCATTGATGCATGTAATTCACATGCACCGACTTACTAAAATCTTGGAAATATTTTGATTGGGTTAGTTGGGAGGAGCAGTAGCTCGGAGAATTGAAATTGGAAAAAAATTCTCAATGAGAAATGATTTCCTCTTTATAGATTCTGAATGTAAAACTCAAAATTATAATGTATTTGAGATATTCCATGACTATATTTTTGGTTCAATACAGTATGAGTCTATTGGTGCATGTAATTTACATGCACTGATAGACTCAACGATGCATATAATTCACATGCACCGACTTACTAAAATCTTAGAAATATTCTGCTTGGATTGGTGGGAGGAGCAGTAGCTCGGGGAATTGAAATTGGCAAAAAATTCTTCAATGAGAAATGCTTTTCTTTTTGTAGATTTTGAATGTAAAACTCAAAATTACAGTGTATTTGAGATGTTCCATGACTATATTTTTGGTTCAATACAGTATGAGTCTATCGGTGCATGTAATTTACATGCACCAATGCACCGGCTTACTAAAATCTTGGAAATATTCTGTTTGGGTTGGTTGGGATGAGCAGTAGCTCGGTGAATTGAAATTGACAAAAAATTCTTCAATGAGAAATGATTTCTTTTGTAGATTTTGAATGTGAAACTCAAAATTAAAGTGTATTTGAGATGTCCCAATAATATGTTTTTGGTTAAATACAGTATGAGTCTATCGCTGCATGTAATTTACATGCACCGATAGCTCAGTAGTTCATGTAATTCACATGCACTGGTTACTAAAATCTTGAAAATATTCTACTTGGGTCGATCGGGAGGAGGAGCAGTAGCTCAGTGAATTGAAATTGGCAAAAAATTCTTCAATGAGAAATTAATTTTTTTGTAGATTTTGAATGTGAAACTCAAAATTATAGTGTATTTGAGATATCTCATGACTATGTTTTTGGTTAAATGCAGTATGACTCTACCGGTGCATGTAATTTACATGCACTGATTGACTCAAATGTGCATGTAATTCACATGCACCGACTTACTAAAATATTGGAAATATTCTGCTTGGGTTGGTTGGAACGGTGTATTGAAATTGGCAAAAAATTCTTCAATGAGAAATAATTTCTTTTGTAGATTTTGATTGTAAAACTCAAAAGTAAAGTGTATTTTGAGATGTTTCATGTATATGTTTTGTTAGAAATTTTGAGTTTTAATGAATTAAAATTAAGCAAGATGGGCACAAGTAAAAGTCAAATACTCGATAAAGAACAAAACTACAAAAAATGGACGAGAAAAATGCCCGAGAAAAATCCGGCTAGTCCGGACGACGCCTGAGTGCTGCCCACAGTGGGCTGGGCGCTCGAGCGCTGCATGCGGGCGCTCGAGAGCTCAGCATTCTGCCCAGAAAAGAGTGTTGGTTTTTTTGTGAACTGGGTCCCTTCGCGTTCGGGTGTGACTTTTCAAGACTAAACACCTCCAAATGGTGTCCTTTGGCCAAGTATAAATCTAACATATCCCTACTCATTTTAACATACAATTGTGCATGAATTCAACACAATTATTGAGAGAAAATGCAAGATCATGTTCATTTTGCATCACATTCATATCTTGTTTCTGAAGAAGAGAGTTTGCAACATTTGTGGTTGTGAGACGTGTGATTTGTAGTGCTATTATCACCAGTAAAGAGTTGTTGTATATTGGATGAATCTTCTTGCTTACGTAATTTACTAGTGGTGCATGTAAATTCCATGCATCACATGACTCGCATGCACCGTATGACTCTAGAGGCGCATATACATTACATTCACCTATAGACTCATAAGGTGCATGCAAATTACATGCGCATATGACTCATGCATATTATTTTTATTTTTCTACTGTAAAGTGAGTATTTTGCCTTTGAATTTAGTGAATTTCTTTCTTGTCAATTGAAAGGATATTGCATTTACATGCATCGCATAAGAAAAAGTTGTTTCGGCTCAATCATTTCAGCTAGTGGTGCATGTATATTATATTTACATGCACTTCATGAGTTGTTTAGTCTCATGCGATGAAATTACATGCGCCGTATGACTCTAGAGGTGCATATACATTACATGCACATATAGACTCATAAAGTGCATACAAATTGCATGCACATATAGACTAAATTCAACCTAAAATTTTGAATTTTCATTTGTATCCCACAAAGAGATGATGGCATGCTACCTTTCAAATAAAAAATATTTACAAAAATTGTTGTTAGTTTTATAAAAATATTAAGCTTCCGCTTAATAAAGTCTTAAATGGCACAACATACAAAATTCAGTCATCCATAGTGACGGGACAAAGTAATTTCTTAATGATGAAAGAAAGAAATTTGAAGCCTTGAGGGGTCATTCTATCCCCAATCTAAACATAAAAATAATTGATAAATGGTAACTTTACTAACTTGTATACGTATATTAGCAATTAAAATAGCAAATTTATGTCTTTCATATTGAAATCACATAATTAGCCTTCTATGTGCATCGGTTGCATCTAGCTGTGCATGTAAATAAATGCACCGACAGTACATGACTCTATCGGTACATGTAATTTACATGCACCGCTAGACTCAGCGGTGCATGTAATTTACATACACCGCTAGGTGAAAGCAGGTAATCTGACTCAGGCTACTTTAACCTAAAAAATTTTGTAAGGACCCTAGTTCCTTAAATGCGGATTAAAGGCGTAAATAAAATTTTCATGCATAAACAGAGTGTAAAAGTCGTGTTGATGCCTTGAGCTATCAGTTTACAGTGCCCAAATGAAATTCCAAAAGGGATTAATTACATTCCCAACTAATGAATGTTAATCATATAGCTTTACACTACTCCTAGAGTAAATACTATACAAAAGAATGTGCCTGCTACCAAGAGCACTCCTCACTAGCTCACCGCATCAACCCGCCTTAGCCCGTCCACCCAAAAGTACCTACAGGAACAACCCCAAAACCATGAGCATGCAAATAAATCATATTCACAATAATATGATTGTAATTCAAATGCATAAACCGTAAATGCGACTCACTTCCTGTACTTAACACATTTAAAAGCTCCATTTGGTTGTCCCTGTACCACAATCATAATCAATGGATTATAAAACCAGTAATTTATGTCATGACATGCACTCATTCCATGTATACCAATGGCCAGTTCCAGTCTTATTATATCAGTGGCATAATACCCCTCGCGTTTACATGACAGCGGCATTAATACCCCTCGCTTCGACATATTAGCGGTATAATATCCCTCGCGTCAACATGACAGCGGCATTATCCTTCGCTTCGACATGTTTGCGGCAAATATTCTTCATCGCCATAATATGACAGCGGCAAGTACTCTTCATCGCTTCGACATGAAGGCGGCAAGTATTCTTCGTCACTGTAATATAATCTCGACTCACAATTACATGCAACCATAATGCATATTCCAACCATGTATGCAACCATAATGCATAAATAAGACCATATATGCAACCATAATGCATAACCAATTCAAAGCGTAATAAATACGTTTTACCGTCCGATGCCCGTACGTCTCACTACGTACCTTAGTTCCAAAAGTGGAGATATCGTGGACTTTATCTCCTAAGCTGTGTGGCCACCTGGGATGGTTCTACACATTCACACAAATCAATATTAGGAGCCAATAATAGTCCAATATCAAAAATTCCACAAAAATATCCAAAAATCCCACATTTTGCCTTTCGCGATCGATCGCCTGTGATGGGCGATCGATCGCGAGACCTTACTGCCCGTTTCCTAAATTTTCTGGCTTTGGCGATCGATCGCCACATTTGGCGCGATCGATCGCCAGCCTCGCCGATCGATCGCCCAAGAGTGGCGATCGATCGCCAGACACTCCAAACGCGCACTGCCAGCGCGCGATCGATCGCCTGAAACGGGAAATCGATCGCCAGTGTCTGTAACCCGAAAATTCACCATTTTTGCTCCAAATTTCCTTTCCAATCCACACCAACTCTCCTACCTTCAAACCAACAACATTAAACACATAATAACCTTCAAAATACACTTTCCCAAAAATCCAACATTCAACCAAGATAATACCAACCCAAAATAACCCATTTCAAAACCCTTCAAAACCATAACAAACCCAATCCAAACATAACAAAAACAAAAAGGAGGTATTCATACCTCTTGGGGACTCCAAATCTCCCAAAAAATTCCACAAATCAAGTTTTTGGAAGGATTTATCTTCCTCTTTTGTGCCAAAAACGAAAATGGAAGGGGATGAGGGTTTGGGTGGATGATTTGGGGGAAAAATAGAAAGTGATGTGTATAGTGGGGATTGGGGGGTTATTAAGTGGGTTTGTTTTAAATAATTTGCACTCCACAATTACCATGGTGTATAAAACACCCCAACATGATATTTTAAAAGCATTTACCAAAATGCATCAAAATCCCAATTAAATCATGCTTGACCAAAATAATTATCAATTACCATAATCAAACCATAATAACCCCTAATTTCTCAACATGCATAACATGTACCCCGGGTCACGCATACCATGTGACTAAGCATTTCACCAAGATAGTTAATTTCAACACATATATTAATTATCACCATAAATAATCACATAAACATAATTAATGCCCAAATTGCAATTAATTATTTCGGGGATGCCACAAATTTGGTGTCAAAACGAGTCTGGTACATAGGCATGCAACATAGTGGATCTCATCAAACGCGGTTTTATGTAACTGATTTGCTGAGGTAAGCATCATATATACAATTTGGGTCATACTTACAAGAACCAACAAAAGGTATTCTGGCATCTATAAAATAATATCGCATTCTTGTGCTCTCGTTTGTTGCACCAACATTGAACAGATTCCAGGATTAGTATAATGGTGTGATTTAACTTCGATTTTCTTCTATGTTTTTCAATTAAGATTCTTTCAAGACATTATCAATTCATTAATATTCTCGCAATGATAAAAGCATCCGTCATTTTTGTGAGACAAGTTATCAAACACATAATGTGTAACAAAATTTAAATAAAAAATCAATGTTAATTGAAGCATAAAATCCCATGAAAACAGCCAAAAAAGCGTTCAAAAATCGTTCAATGGAGAAAAAGAGAAACATAATTCAAGCAAATTTCAATTATGGAAAGATCGAGTGCCCATTTACCTCTCGAATATGTGAAATCCACTTATGGCGTGGCGTTAGGCGGTGAAGATGGAAAACGTAATTGTTTGATAAAAGAATACATAATATGGGTAATTATGGAAGGATGAAAGACCTATAAGTAAATGAAATAAAAAGTTGGGCTTATTAGAAAGTGGTACCTTTACGTAATTTTCTAAAAAAAATCCTATAAGATTATATTACAAATACAACGGCATCAAAACGACCAAAGACCTCTTTGTCCACCAAAGAAATTTAAATCCCAACGGCTAATTTTCCGCAACAACCTCGACCATTTCTTGTTCCATCTCACAGAAGCTTCATTAATAAATAAAAAGAAAATATTCATAGGAATCACAGTTCTAACATCTAATGCGAGACCCATTGTTAATTTTGTCTTACAACATATTGTTAATTTTGTCCAACAACAGGTAAATTCTCCAATAAACTCTCAAGTTTTAGCATTAATATCCATCTACAATTTGCTCAGAAAACATTTTTACATTTGCTGCTTCTTTAGTTTAATCTCGTTCTTTCGATTTTTCTGGAATTGGGTTTCTCAAATTCTTGTATTTCTTCACTTTTTTTTTTTGGGGTTTGTAGTGCTGGAAAACGTAATGAATTAAAATAATTTAACATGCTCGATCGATCGAGTAAAATACACAATCGATCGAGCGGGCCAGAAAAATTGTTGCATTCGTGAACAGTAGCTCGATCGATCGAGCATTGTATCTGTTTTGTTAAATGGTATGTTCATTCACGTTTAGGGTACGATTTTTGGTGATATAGTACATCCAAATGGTATCCATTCGGACTTGTTTTTGGTTCACTATATATACAACACATCCCCACTAGTTTCAAAATGTCTTTCAACATAGCATTGAAATTGAAATAATACATTTTCAACATTAGATTTAAACTTAAGAGGAAAAAGCCACAAAAATTTGGAATGATCATCTAAGAAGCTGACATAATAACGAGAACCTGTAGTTGAAGCTATAGATGCTGGTCCACAAACATCGGTGAAAATTAAATCCAAAGGTACGGATGATACATTAGATGAAGAATGAAAAGGTAACGCATGACTTTTATCCTTTGATAGTCAGGACATATGTGATGCGTATTATTCTTGACAGATAAAATAAGACTACGTGAAAGAATACGATTAACTACTGGAGCAGCAGCATAACCAAGACGTCGATGCCAATCTTGAAAAGAGACACGAATACTGGAGAAGGCTTGAGAATTGGCTTTATTTGGAGAAAATTGATATAATCCATTATTGAGCTGGCCGCGGTGGAGGATGTTCCCCGAGTATGCCTTCACAAAGAAATGAGTAGCATGAAATTAAAAACAAAAACATTATTGTCAATGCAAAAATGGTGAACATACAAGAGATTCTTTTTAATTTGAGGGACAAGTAGAATGTCGTTGAGAACAAATGATTGGGAAGGAGTAGAGATTTTTGGAAGATCCTGTTTTAGAGATGTGCAAACATTGACCATTACCAACTTGTAGTTGATCCATGCCATAATAATCTTTTTGAGGTTGAGGTGATTTACGTCATTGGTGATATGATGATTAACATCAGTGTCCGCAGTCCATTCAGTGTCCCAAGTGTTGGACTGGCAGCAACAAACACTTGCTTTTGTTGTGGTTTGGGATCATGAACAGCATTATTAAAACGATAGTAGCAACGGCGTGCTGAGTGCCCTGGTTTGTCACATATTTGACACACGATATCAGAGAAGTGTGGAGTATCTTGCTGAGAGAATGATGAGTGACCACCTCGTGAATGGCTATTACGACCTGATAAGTGTGATTTTACACTTAATTTGATATAAGATTAGGGGCGTTTTTGTAGCGATTCTTGGAAAATATTACTTTTCTTGGTTTATATTGTATATTTCAGGAATCCAGGGCTAAATGCATAAAAGTTGAGGAAATAGGCTTAAAATGATGAAAAGGACCAAACTGAGCAAACCTGGAAAAGGTGGGGTAAAATCGTAATTTGCTGAAAATAGAGGAGGCGACCGATCGCCTCAAATGAGGCAATCGATCGCCTCCAGGCAGTAGCAAGAGGCGACCCATCGCCTCATTTGAGGCAATCGATCGCCTAGACTCGAAAAAGTCGGGATTTTGTTTCCATCTTGGTTATTTGGTGTCCAAACTTGGTGAAACTCCTCATACCATAAATATGGATTATCATGGACGTTTTTAGGACTTTTCGGCTCACTTTTGACCTACAATACACAGCCTCCATCACTCATCATCATCCCGAACCATCCATACACCATAACCATTGAAGAAGATACGCATCGGAAGAGACGGGACGACGGAGCAACGCAAGGAGTCAACGCCTCTCGTTATTTCCGTATTTCTAACTCTAGTTCTGTATTTTCATTAGATTTTAATGTTTAGAATGTTGCAAAACATGTTTATACATTGTTATTTGATGGAGATTGTTGGCTAGGTTTGTTATCAAGACTTAGGGGATCCTTTGTATGAACCCATGATTTTAATTGAATGTTTTTTATTGATTCTTATTATCTAAGTGCATAGATCATTGTTCTTCATGCTTTTAAAGGTTTGGACATCCTTGAATGATATTTAAATTACAATCGAGATCGAGAGATAAAATTGTGATTCGATATAGTGATTTACGCCGATGGATTTCAGACTGATATCGAGAGATGAAGTCAAATACACGTGTGATAGCTATAGATATCTAGTAATCGAAAGCTAGAAGTTTTCACGGATCTTAATACAATATTGTGTTGTTAAATAAGTACACGAGAGTGACTTACTGCAATTTGATATTAGGTTTAATATAACTCGAGAGAGTATATTAGATAAATTTGGAAAACTCGTCACCTTAGATTGTTTGAATTCGATTATTAACTAATAGGCAAATTATGGGGGATTACATAGGTGAACCGAAAGTCTTGATAAATGTTTCTTTTGATTATTAATCTTATTCACCATTGATTGTTTGGGTTACATATTGAGTTAATTTGTCACGTTATAATCATAATCGGTTATTGTAGACTAAATATAGTTAAACTAGTGGAGTTTGGTAATTATTTCCTAGTCCTCGTGGGTTCGACACTCATACTTTTAAAAGCATTATACTAAAACTTGACACCGTGCACTTGCGGTACATAATCGCTACACTGAAAATAATGTTTAAAATAAAAGCGATCAAGTTTTTGGCGCCGTTGCCGGGGACTAGTTTTAATAATATCAAACTAGATTAGTTGACTGTAGTTTAGTCATTTGTTTTTTTATTTTTTGATTTTTTCTCTCTCTTCTCTTCTACTGTTTCTTTTTGTTTTGGTTGATTGTTACAGGGTACTATCTCTTGGTACATGCTAAGGAGTAACAACCATACACTTGAGCCTTTTGATCCCGAGATCGAACGCACTTGTCAAAGGAGGCTAAGGCAAGCAAGAATACTAATGGCCAATAACGAGGAAGTTCCAGTAGCACCAGTGGCAAGGTCACTCATGGATTATGCCCACGCTTCATTCCATGGATCGATGTCGAGTATCACGAGACCCACCATCCAGGCCAACAATTTTGAGATCAAGCCTGCTATCATACAAATGATCCAGCACTCGGTGCAGTTTGGGGGAGCCGCTACAGATGATCCCAACACTCACATAGATTCTTGGAATTTCGACCTTCAAGCATAAGGGCATCACGTACGACGCCATCAAGTTACGATTGTTCCCTTTCTCTTTAAATAATAAAGCTAAATCTTGGTTGCATTCTTTGCTTACAGGATCAATTACCACTTGGGATGGGATGGTGCAAGCTTTCTTGTCCAAATACTTCCCACCATCAAAGACTGCTAAGATGCGAAATGATATCACTACATTTGCGCAACATGATCCTGAAACACTTTATGAAGCATGGGAGCGCTTCAAGGACTTACTGAGGAGATGCCCACACCATGGCCTTCCCATCTGGCTGCAGGTACAAACTTTCTATAACGGTTTATTTTCTGATAACCGTTCTATGATTGATGCAGCATCAGGAGGTACTGTGATGAGAAAGATGTCGGAGGAGGCCTATACACTATTGGAGGAGATGGCTTCTAATAGCTATCAATGGCAGTCGAGAGGAACGTGCCAAAGAAGCAAGCTGGAGTTCATCAAGTGAGCGAAGTTACTGCGTTGGCCGCTCAAATTGAGGCATTAAACAAGAGACTAGATAGCATGAGCATGACAGGGATGAAAGCTCAAGGGATTACTTGTGACCTATGTGGAGGAAATCATCCGAGCGTTGAATGCCAAACAGGTAACCCATTCGTTCAGACTAATGAGGTTGTGCATTATGTAGGAAACCGGCCACAAAACAACCCCTACCCAAATACATACAATACGGGGTTGAGGTATCAACCACAACCACCACCGGGTTATCCACCACAGCCGAGCATGGAGGAACTATTGACCAAGTTCATATCCTCAACGGAAACAAGGATGAATAAGCAAGATTCATCTATCAAAAACTTGGAGATCTAAGTAGGGCAATTGGCAACTATCTTGGCTGGGAGAGCACAAGGAACTCTACCGAGTGACACATAGAAGAATCCAAGGGAGCAAGCCAATGCCGTGACCCTAAGGAGTGGAAAGGAACTTGGTGATGAGAAGGAGACTGAAAAGATTGCTATTAAGCAAGAGGATAAGGAGCAGCCATGCAACAAGGGTAAGTCCACTCGAGACACTACACCTATCACACCACAAGAAAAAGGTACACATTCCTCTCCCATTCCCTGCAGCAGTTAATAGGGCAAAGGTTGATTCAAACTTTGCCAAATTTTTAGACATGCTTAAGAATTTGCATATAGATATATCATTTATTGATGCCTTACGAGAAATGCCAAATTATGCTAAATTCTTAAAGAAGATGTTGTCTAAGAAGCAGAAATTGGGAGAGCAGGAGACTGTCTTTTTGACTGAGGAATGTAGTGCTATTGTGCAAAAGAAATCGGCCACCAAGTTAAAAGATCCAGGGATTTTCTCTATTCCTTGCACTATTGGGCCTATTACTTCCATTAAATCGTTATGTGATTTGGGTGCTAGTGTGAACTTAATGCCTTTGTCTATTTTTAGGCGACTTGGACTGGGAGAGCCGAAGACCACAAGGGTGGTGTTGCAAATGGCGGACAAGTCTATCACCTACCCACTAGGAATCGTCGAGGATGTGCCAGTCAAGATAGATCAATTCACTTTCCCGGTGGATTTTCTAGTGTTGGATATGGAGGAGGACGCGAGTATGCCATTGATCCTGGGGCGCCCATTCCTAGCTACTGGAAGAGCTATTATCGATGTTGAAGAAGGGAAGTTGATCCTCCGTGTAGGAGATGATCATGTTACCTTTACTATGTTTCAAACTTCACCACATGCACACAACACGCACACATGTTTTATTATTGATAAAATTAATATTTTGCCTGATGATGTGGTGCAAGATACTGATAAGGTGAAGGTGAAGACCGAACTAGAGACTGAAGAAGGCAAGAGCCATGACATGGTGAAGCCAAGGAAGGTGAAGAAGCAAAAAGATAAAAGGACGTTTATGAAGGGAGAGACAGTCCAATTGCATAAAGCGCCACCACTTCGCATTTTCCAAAGCAAGCGAAAGGCTTCATGGGTTGGACCATTCACTGTTACCAAGATATACCAGCATGGAGCCATTAAGGTAAGTGATCATATTCTAGGCACTTTATGTCGTTAATGATGAGAGGTTGAGGCATTACCCAGTTGATTACGGAGATTCATGCTCCACACACCATCCCAACCTTTGAGAAAATGTGGTAATAAGTCCAGCTTGGAACTATAAATAAAGAACTCTTTCCTATCCCTTTGCTTTGTTTTTTAGTTTATTTTGGTTTGTTTTGTTTTGTTTTTTGATTTCGGCGAGACTCCATGCGTGTTGTGATCTGTCCAACAATATGCCCCACAAGCTGACGAGGAATTGGACAACGATCACTGACGATCGTTGTCAACGGTAACTGCTTTGTCTTACTTTCCATGCTTATTACATTGAGGACAATGCATGAATTAAGTTTGGGGGAGTGCATTACTGTGTCAAGCTTCTTATTTGGAAATTGATCGTTTCTTGAGCACCAACAAAAAATTTTTTGAAAATGAGTTCAATTAGTAAGATAATTTTTTTGAAAATGAGTTCAATTAGTAAGATAAGAATAAATCATAGTAGTATTCTCTATTCCATGATGATATTAGTCTCACTATGCATGTCAACTTGAGTTTTGATGATTGTAAGACTTGTTTGTGAATATCTTGTTTTGAGTAGCATGTCAAAGATGAGGAATATTTTGAGCACATTTGAGTCATAATCTTGTGAATTGCATTTGTAGTAGTGAAAATTTTTGTGAACTTGATGAATTGTTTTTGAGCATCTTAGAGTACATTAGAAACTATTTGATGATGACACTTTGAGGAGAAATTTATAGTTATGAACTTGACTTGGAAATGATTTAGGCGATCTTTGGACCGTTTGAGCCTTTCAAGTTTACCATGTTTACATCAATCTCTAGTATCCTAATTTGAGCCTAATTGAAAAAGAATGGAGTATGTTTAACATACTATTAGTCCCCATTCAACATTCTTTGGCAAACTCATTATACCCACATAATTGAGCCTAAATTGAATTTTTTATCTTCACCTAAGGGAGTATAATGATTCTCATTAGATGCACATGAATTGCTATATTTTGATGAGCTTATTAGTAAAAAAAGATGATGAATGAGAAAAGAAAAGAATAGAAAAAGCCATGAGGAAAAAAAAAATTTATCCATCTAAGACCCAAAGTGGCCAAGGCTAAAAGAGAAAAAGAAGAGAAGCTCAAGTTGTGCTAACAATATGAACATTACATGCTTATACTCTCTTCTTTGTGCTATCCTATCCTTTCTTTGAAGCCAAACACCTAGGCCTAACGCTATAAGCTTAAAAAGACCTATTGATCCAAGTCTAGGGAGTGACTACATTAGTGGAGAAGTGTTTGAAAATAGAAATATGGGGTACTCAAGGATAATCTTAACTTTCATTACCTAGCATGATTTGATCTACGAAAATTGCATGAAACTTGAGAGTGACAATAGCACTCACGCACGTTCTGATTTGGAGACATGTTGTTTGATCTAGGAGAAAACACAGCTTGTTAAACTTTCTGATTTATTTTTGTTTGTCTATAAGTGAGATGTCTGAGCTACATGATTGACTATGAATTTGTTTATTTGAATCTTCAATGTTGAACTTGATTGTTTGATCTTATTTCTTGCTCGAGACGATCAAGTTTAAGTTTGAGGGAGTTGATAAGTGTGATTTTACACTTAATTTGATATAAGATTATGGGCGTTTTTGTAGCGATTCTTGGAAAATATTACTTTTCTTGGTTTATATTTGTATATTTCAGGAATCCATGGCTAAATGCATAAAATTTGAGGAAATAGGCTTAAAATGATGAAAAAGGACCAAACTGAGCAAACCTGGAAAAGGAGGGGCAAAATCGTAATTTGCTGAAAATAGAGGAGGCGACCGATCGCCTCAAATGAGGCAATCGATCGCCTCCAGGCAGTAGCAAGAGGCGACCCATCGCCTCATTTGAGGCAATCGATCGCCTAGACTCGAAAAATTCGGGATTTTGTTTCCATCTTGGTTATTTGGTGTCCAAACTTGGTGAAACTCCTCCTACCATAAATATGGATTATCATGGACGTTTTTGGGACTTTTTGGCTCACTTTTGACCTACAATACACAGCCTCCATCACTCATCATCATCCCGAACCATCCATACACCATAACCATTGAAGAAGAGACGCATCGGAAGAGACGGGACGACGGAGCAACGCAAGGAGTCAACGCCTCTCGTTATTTCCGTATTTCTAACTCTAGTTCTATATTTTCATTAGATTAATGTTTAGAATGTTGCAAAACATGTTTATACATTGTTATTTGATGGCGATTTTTGGCTAGGTTTGTTATCAAGACTTATGGGATCCTTTGTATGAACCCATGATTTTAATTGAATGTTTTTGATTGATTCTTATTATCTAAGTGCATAGATCATTGTTATTCATGCTTTTAAGGGTTGGACATCCTTGAATGATATTTAAATTACAATCGAGATCGAGAGATAAAATTGTGATTCGATATAGTGATTTACGCCGTGGATTTCAGACTGATATCGAGAGATGAAATCAAATACACGTGTGATAGCTATAGATATCTAGTAATCGAAAGCTATAAGTTTTCACGGATCTTAATACAATATTGTGTTGTTAAATAAGTACACGATAGTGACTTACTGCAATTTGATATTAGGTTTATTATAACTCGAGAGAGTATATTAGATAAATTTGGAAAACTCGTCACCTTAGATTGTTTGAATTCGATTATTAACTAATAGGCAAATTAGGGGGGATTACATAGGTGAACCGAAAGTTTTGATAATTATTTCTTTTGATTATTAATCTTATTCACCATTGATTGTTTGGGTTACATATTGAGTTAATTTGTCACGTTATAATCACAACCGGTTATCGTAGACTAAATATAGTTAAACTAATGGAGTTTGATAATTATTTCCTAGTCCTCGTGGGTTCGACACTTTAAAAGCATTATACTAAAACTTGACACCGTGCACTTGCGGTACATAATCGCTACACTGGAAAATATTGTTTAAAATAAAGCGATCACGACCCATACCACGAAAAACACCACGACCTCTATGATTGTTTGGAGTAAATCGGCGAGCAACATTAGCTTCTGGGTGATGTGTAGAGATGGTGGAATGATGTCGGGCAGTCTTGATTCAGTTGCAATAAGAATGGAGTAGACTTCATCCAGTGAGATTGAATCTGTACGTGCATAAATTGATGAAACAAAGCTATCATATTCATGGCCAAGTCCAGCGAGGACGTATAAGATAACATCGTCGCTTGTCAAATTTTGTCCAGCAATAGAGAATTCATCCTGAAGTTTCTTGATAAACATGAAGTAGTCGCTTGCTGATTGATTGCCTTCTTGGCATTAGCAAGTTGAGTGCGAACCTGCATTGTGCGGGCCCGAGATTTAGATGCAAATTTAATCTCAAGTGCGGACTAGACATCGTGTGATGTAGTATGAGACACAATCTGGGCAAGGACACTATCATAGTCTCATTCATACATGACATAAAGAGTGCTCAAGATGATGTTGTCTTGGCGTGTCCACAGAGTAAAGGCTGGGTTGAGAATATGGGTGATGCTCCCAATTGTAGAATCTGGACATACAATGAATTTGGGTGGTTGTATGGTGGTGCCATCAAGATACCCAAACACTTCTTGGCCTTTAAAATAGGGAACTAATTGAGCCTTCCAGAGAAGATAGTTGTTACTATGTAATTTGATAGTGACAATGTTGGACAAGGTGGTGATAGAGGTTGGTGCAGAGACTAGACTGTCAGTGCCCGTGGAGGAGGAGGTCATTGTGAGACGTTAGTCTTCAATGGCTCGTGATACCATAAAGTAATATGGATGAACACAGAATGTGTATTGATATTTTCTTAATAAAGATTACAAGTACAAGTCTGTGATATATAGCAAGCGTAGTTAGCCAAATCCCTACATATATGTTGGATATATTACAATTTAAGTATAGGATAACGCACTTCGTTATCTCTAAGATTTGTTGTGATGGATATCATCCTTATCAATATCCTTATAACTATCTTGTGAGGATGTATCTGATTCAATGATTTGACTAAATAACATAACACGACAAGTTGGACAATGTTATTTTATAGATGAAGATAATTTTTTTTTTTTTGAAGAATAATAGATATGATCGTGGTTGTTTTTTAAATTATTCCTAAAATGGACTATGTAATGAGTGATAATATGTATGAGTGACTATAATACTTGATATTTATGTAGAGTTTTCTTTTTTATTTTAATAGAATTACTGACCATTGTTAGGACTCTAATAGAATTTAGTTTTTTTTTCCAAGATAGTGCTAGTATATAGTGATTTATTCATGTAGGTGTGAATTTTCTTCTCTTTGATGATATTAGGTTGTACTTATGAATTTAATTTGAAAAAAAAAACGATTTGATTTGAAAAATGATCTAAGAAATAGATTTTTAATGACACACATTTTAGATATATTTGAAAATCATCATAATTATTATTAAAATTGCTTAACTTGTGAATTTGAAATTGATATAAAATTTGTTCATCCAAACAAAGTCAAGAAAATATGAAAGCCAACGTTTTAAATTTATCAATTTAATTCAATTATTCATTTTTTTATTAGATTAATTGATTAACATGTGACCTTATAACAAGCCACACAATAAAATGTAAGGGCATTGTATTCCTTTACGTCCCTGGCATATAAACGCCGCCCGCCACCGCCGCGCACGAAATGTGATGCTGAAATAATTTTTTGGAAAAAAGTCAAAGAGACGAAAAATTACAGTTATAAACAAACTCCATATATATATATCTATATATATATATATCTATATATATATATACACACATACATAATAATTTTTTTTTCCGTCCTTCAAAATGGCTGTGACCGGCTTGATGCAACTATCCCCCGAATTTGGAATTTGGGGAAATCACGGTGCCGGCAAGCGATTACGGGTAAAGTTTAGCCCTAATTTGTTTCGATCTATTTAGGGTTTCATTTGATTCGAATTTGCTCTTATTACTTTCTGTAATCAATCGCTTTTCAAGCAGCAGAATTTGAAAATAAGTGGTCAATTATGCTTGTTGGGCTCTAATCTGTCGCCAGGTACACTGGTATGATTTCCTACTTTTGAAAGCTCTTTCTTTTCTGTTCTACCTAGTTTTGATAATTGTGCCTAAACGGAAAATTTGTTTTCCCCCTGTTTTCTATTGGGTTTATTGTCATGGGTTAAAGTAAACTGCTGTGGAATAGTATAATACCTTTACTCTGTTTCTCTTTCGTCAATCATGTGAAATTGGCCTTTCCTCGCCCTGATTCTTCAAAAAGAAAATGAGTGGCATTTCTGAAGATTGTTCATAAGTTCGAAGACTGTTCATAAATTCTCGTAACCTGCTACTTTTTTTGCAAAAGCATTGAATAAATATTCTGATTATAGTATTTCTTTTTTACATTGTTATCTGCTCATGTAATGCTCCGTTATTGCTTTTGGTGGAACTTGAGTTTCTTTCTTAATGCATTTCAGAGACAGTGTTCCTGGAGCACAAATATTTCTAAGCGAGTACTTAAACAGGTTTACAACTTCCCATGTAAATATCATACGATCAAGTGCCAATGTTCTCTAAATCCAGGCCCATCTTTGGACACCGCCTTTGTGAAGAATGCCTCTCTAAATTTAGCACGGTACCAATTTCTCACTAGTTGTTTTGGATTAAATCGATGGTTTTTATTGGAAAATCAGTTCGAGTCTCCCTAACATGAAATGTGTGGTAATTATGTCATGCTTCAATTTACAGTTCATAGATTTCAACAGTTATTTGTCATAAACATAGAATACATGTTCAAATAACTTAATACCAAACAGGATGCCTGAATGAGCAGTGTGCCCCAGGTCAAGGAACACTCTCATAGGTTAATGATTGTGTGAAAGCTGTGTTTTGTCTCTATATTCTTTTGCTTCTCTTGGAATATGTTGTCGAACTTCGCTTTAGTTGATCAATTTCTTACCACAGATAAAAAATAGTGCATGAAGCAAAAGCTCATAACTTGTCTAGTTAAAAAGAAGATAAACAATAATGCAAGAAACGAATGAAACTGTAGTCCTCTCTATCAGGGATGACATGTGCACTTGCTTTTGTGTTTTTTATTTATTCGGATATGATCATATTCAAAATAGAATCATAAACTAGGTTTCAAAAATATGTATAGGAACCATATGAATATTTTCTATTACATTAGGTATAGTAATTGCAGTTATATAATTGTAGCAGGCATCTCAAAGTTTTATATCCATGTTGTATTGGAGCTATTTCTTATTATTTGTTTCAAGAAACATTTGTTAACTGATTCTCTAGGTTTTCTAGGTCGTTTAAGAGCTGGCAAGGAAGTTCTTTCATGATCAAATTGGCTTCAGCAGTTGGTATTGTTATTTTCACAATTTGGGGACTTCAACCTGCTGTGCGTATCAGTAGGAACATATTTTTGAATGTATGTATTTTTGCATAGTTAGTTTTCCAAACTTTAGTTCCTGATTTTTTTTGTCGCCTCATCTATCATTGAATATAGTTTCTTTCATTTATAATTTAATATTTACATGAACTGTATCCTGCAGAAAAGTGATAGTAGTTGGAAAAAAAGTAGCACATACCATGTTACAACCTCGTATATTCAACCTTTGCTTTTATGGGCAGGAGCAATCTTCATATGCAGGTTAGCTATTCTCTTAAACAAAGCCAAATTTAGATACCATTTAGTATACTGAATGAAAGTGAATATCTTCCAGAATTTTGGATCCAATGGTTCTTCCCATGGAAGCGGGTCAAGTTGTGAAGCAACGTCTCCTAAATTTTGTCAGATCATTATCCACGGTGTTGGCATTCGCCTACTGCTTGTCAAGGTGAATTCCTGCTTGTTGGTTAATAATGTGGTTAATGAGTGTAATGCCTAGCAGTTTCTTTGCACCTAATATTTTTACCCTTAGCAACCGTTGTCGCTTGAGCCAACAAGCCATTCATATGTGTTTTAGGCTTGGAATTTTTGTTTCTCCATTCTTTATTGATGGAGTTAACTATCAGTGCTTTGCGCTCTATTTTGAATTGTGATTTTTGTGCCACTATTTTGCTTGTGCTATCTTATGCATCATCAATTTGGATCATATGTGAAAGTTTTCTTCATTTTACGTATGTTTAACTTTCCATAGAGAACTTATTAGATGAATGGCAGTGCCAGTTGGTTTACCGAGATCAGTAGATAGGTTTCTGCATTCAATCACGTAGGGCTAAGAGATTTTTTGTTTTAATGCAGCGTAATACAGCAAGCACAAAAATTCATGGAGACAAATGATGCTGTTGATACTAGAAATGTATGTTCCAACTATTAGCTACTTGTGAAGGGATTTTGAGTTCCATTTTTATTTTTCAAATCTTGTTACCTCATTTTGACTATCAGCACCAAGATCTAAAGTTATTTATGCCCTCCAAATTTTTTCACTAGTATCACCACTATAAAATCACCCAACAACAACAACTAAGCCTTTATTCCCAATAAATTGGAGTAGGCTACATGAACAATAGAGAGAATCAAGTCGGGCCGGACACATGCATCAGTCTTCTCAAAACGGTTCTATTGATCAAAATATCTTCTGTAATCCCCTTGTACTTCAAGTCTTTACGTATAACTTCGAGCCATGTTTTCTTCGGTCGTCCTCTCGCCCTCGTGAACTGGACGAAATCCATGGACTCCACTCGACGCACAGGTGCACTGCTGGGCCTACGTCGAACATGACCAAACCAACATAAGCGGCTTTCTTGCATCTTCTCTTCTATACAAGCTACACCTACTTTAGCTCGAATATCTTCGTTCCTTATTTTATCTCTTCTGGTCTTACCGCCTATCCAACGAAGCATACATATATATGTCACACTCATATTTTGGACGTGATTCCTCTTGGGTGCCCAACATTTCATCCATACAACATTCCGGGTCTAACGACGGTTTTATAAAACTTTCCCTTCAATTTCTGTGGGATATTACGATCGCATAGAACTCGGGTGACGTTTCTCCATTTTAACCAGCCAGCCTGAATCCTGTGGTTGTCACTGTCAATCTCTCAATCCTTTTGGATATCTGAAACTATGTATCGAAACTTGCTGCTCATCAATACTTCTTGACCACCGAGTTATACAACACTGGAATCCCGAAAGGTACGACCACTAAATCTGCACTCCATATGTTCCGTTTTAGACCTACTTTATCTAAAACCCTTTGATTCCAACGCCTCTCTCCATAACTCCAATTTGGCATTTACCTCTCGTCGATTAACACATCATCATCAGCAAAAACTATGTTCCAAGGTAATTCAGTTTGTATGTCTTTTGTTATCTCATCCATCACTAGGGCGAACAGGAAAAGACTCAACGCAAACCCTTGATGCAATCCAATAGAGATTGAGAACTCACTTGTTATTATTGCTATGACCTAAAAACTTCAGTGGAATAGCAAAGTCTGAGTTTTTGAATCGTCCATACAATTTCCCATAATTCCTTAAAGGTGAACGTGTTAAAGCTTTTGTATTTTTGTTGCGTGCTTTTACAGTGCTAATTGAGTTATATTATCGACATCTTAGTGTGTCAGGGGCTAAGAAATAGTTTCGAAAGTGTCGAACTATCTACTCATGAGACATTATACCTTATTCGCTAATTTGTATGTGTATCTGTAGATCATGCAACGAATGTTCAATCACCTTCTCTTTATTTTAACTTTACAGCTGTTAAAACTAGTTGTTCTAGCTAGTAATTGAGTGATATGGAGAGGAATAATAGATCTCTGAAGAAATAGGATATTAAAGCATTGAGTTGATTTTTGCTTGCAGTTAGACAAAGATGTTAAAAGAAATTCAGTTGGATCATTGGTAAATGGATGACATTTTCTCATGAAATCTAGAGCATTGTGTTATTTATGTTTCATTTACTTGACTACTAATTAGTTTCATCCAAGGTTTTAAAAAACACAAAGCATGACGAAGAGTCACGGTCAAGCTTCAAGTTTTACGAGGTTATCCGGGCTTAGTACGAGTTTAAGCTGAGAAAGCGTTTTTTTTTATTTTTGCTATAATTTTAATTATATCAAGTACATCAATAGGTTAAAAACATATAAACATAATAAATTTAAGAATAGTGAATACATTATTAAGTTCTCAAAACATGAAAGTCTCAAAATCACAAATATTATTAGTTCGGGGCCTCGGGCCTTTGGGTTTTTATTTTTTTGATGAAGGTTAAAGGGATTTAGCTTAAGGTTTTTTGGTCAAAAAATTATATACTATTAAATATTTAGTACTTAAAATTTTATCTGAAAAACTGTCATTTTTTCGTGCTTAATGCACGCTTAATGGGGTCAATCTTATGTTGACCACTTTTTCCCCCACTTTTATCCAAAATGGTAGCTTTTTGTTTACACTTCGCACTTAATCCTCATTTTCACGCTTTTTAGGACACTGATTTCATTATAATTGATGCAACTTTATTGTGATAATTATTTATCTTGTACTTTATGCTTTTTTATTATCATGAATTTCTTTCTAATAAAAATCTCTTTAAATAAATTGCTTGCTCCTCGGCAGATGGGCTTCCAATTTGCTGGCAAAGCTGTGTACACAGCGGTGTGGGTTGCAGCAATATCGTTATTCATGGAGTTGTTAGGTTTCTCAACCCAAAAGTGGCTCACTGCTGGAGGGCTTGGAACGGTTTTGCTGACGCTTGCTGGACGTGAGGTGTGTGTACATTTTTGTTTCTTACTTCATGTTTAAGGTTCCATTTTCCTTTTGCCAACACTTTTTTTTGGAAATATTTAATTGGTAATTGAATAATACTAATTCAATCAACCTTCTTTTTTATTTTTATCTACAGATTTTCACGAATTTTCTTTCAAGTGCAATGATTCATACAACCCGGCCATTTGTTGTGAATGAATGGATTAAAACTAAGATCGAAGGATATGAAGTTTCTGGGACAGTTGAGGTTAGTATTTGGTCTCTAATTCACCCCAATGATGAATATGGATATTGCAAATATTAGCAACATAGTGGCTTTGAATGTAATATATATGTGTTGATTCCGTCTACTTCTCATCATCATTTATATTTCTAATTGTTACAATATTTACACTACACCGTGTAATGAAGATGAGCAATATTTCTTCGCGTACTTTTGAAAATCTCTATGCTTCTTGCCTTAATATTGTCCTCAAGTGTAATACTTTCATATATACTTTTTGCATTATTGATATTTTTGTATTTTCACGTTGTAGCATGTGGGATGGTGGTCGCCAACGATTGTGAGAGGTGAAGACCGTGAGGCTATTCACATTCCAAACCACAAGTTCACTGTCAATGTTGTGAGAAATTTCAGTCAAAAAACTCATTGGCGTATTAAAACCCACCTAGCCCTCAGTCATTTAGATGTCAACAAAATTAGTGTGAGAATCTTTATTATTCTCATCGGTGATAATTCTAGAATGTGTGAAAAATTGAGTTAGTTGTCTTCCACTTGATCCATAACTTATTGTTTTATTCCTCTTTTATACAGAACATTGTAGCTGACATGCGCAAGGTCCTGGCAAAGAATCCTCAAGTCGAACAGCAGAAGCTGCACAGAAGAGTATTCTTGGATAATATTAATCCTGAAACTCAGGCCCTATTGGTGAGTTGTAAATTTTGAATATACGTTAGTTTGGGCGGTACTCTTATTGGGTTCGATTTATTTGTCAAGTTGTACTACTTTTATGATATCATGTCAAAAGAATTTCTCCTGGAAGAAAATCCTCTGGTAAAACAAAGTAATAATGACCCCCTTATCCCACTGAAAACTTGAGGCAATAAAGAAAGAAAATGAGCTCTATTTTCCTGTTAAGAACTCATCAAATTTTCGTTGCCACACTGTCATGCTCTATCTCATTGAATGCTTGTAGGCTTGTGGTGATTGGATCACCAATTCTGATGCTTGGTCATAGTGGTCATTTTAAGCTCCCCTGTTTGAAATATTTACTGTTTTAACATTGTTATTTCTCTCGAATCCTATTTAACTTGAAGGCATGACAATTTTGCATAATAATTCTGTCAAAAAACTTGGTGCTTGTTTATTTTACAATATATGTATCATAAAAATGAATTCCATGGGATTATTAATCTATGTATGCCTTAGTATTTATTATAGTGTTTACTCCTTTAAGTGCTTCATTCTTACGAGGTCAGAAATATTACAGATCTTGGTGTCTTGCTTTGTGAAGACTTCGCATTTTGAAGAATATCTGTGTGTTAAGGTGAGAACATATATTTGCAATTTTAGTCCCCCTAAGACTGTTTATAGGTAAATTCTTTGTATCTGGAAACTTTCTAAATCGATCCTTTTTTTCCAAATTTTTTGTTCCGAGAAATAGGAAGCTATTTTTCTAGATCTTCTCAGAGTCATAAGGCACCATCGAGCTCGACTAGCCACTCCCATCCGCACAGTTCAGAAAGTACACACTGATGCAGACTTGGATAATGTACCATATGCTGATTCTATGTTTAACCAGGGAGCTCCAGCCCACCCATTACTTTTGATTGAACCCTCCTACAAAATCAATGGGGAAGATAAGACCAAACCTCCTCAAGCTCGAACAATGCAGATAAATGGGGAGGAAGACATCAAGGCTACAGGAAGGTCAACACCTGATAGTAAGGTGGATGCTCAAGGGGAATCGACTTTGAATGCCAAGTCTAAGTCACAAGAAACTATGTTGCCCGACTCCAAGGAAAATGAGTCGCTGAAAGAGGATGTGAAACCTGCCATCAAGGTTGGACAAACGGCAAAAACAGATGCCAAGGAGAATCCCAAGTTTTTAGAAAAATCCGTGTCTGATCCAAAGCTCAATATTACCACTGCCTCAAAGCCTACCTCCAAGATTGATATCAAGGCTGCAGAAGTGTCAAGTTCTAATGGCAGCGGTTCACCTGGTTTGACCCAGAACACGTCTAACAACAAGCATCCCCCAAGAGTAGGCCAAGAGGATACATCGGCTTCCACACCAAAGCCATTAGGAGGTAAAAGACTTGATGGTGTATCCTCTGCTTCTCGGTTAAAACAAGACACTAGAAAACAAGTTGCACAACCACCTACAAGCAAACCTTCTATAGAAGATAATATAGTTCTTGGTGTTGCATTAGAGGGATCAAAACGAACCCTCCCCATAGAAGAAATTGTTCCTCGACCAATGCCGGAGGATATGAAGGAATTGGCTGTGTGCCATACTGGAAATGGTCCTGCAGTCGTTGAAAAGGAGAATAATGATATTAAGCGGTCACAAAGACCAGGATCACCAACTAGTGATCAGCTTGACTTGAAAGAGTAATGGTATATGGTTTCTTAAACTTGCACATTCGGAATTTGGATTATCGAAGCTTGTGTTCCGAGTGTTGCTTAAACTACATTAAAAAAAAAAATCTCACCCTAATTGATGGCTGTACATAGGGTCCATGCCGAAGTTTTATGTCGAACGCATCGTACATGTCATTGGAAGAGATTTTTCAATCTCTTTTATAGCATCGTTTCTCGCTCATTGTAGAAACAATTATTAACAACATTTGAACCTATGCCATATATTATGCAAGTTATTTATCTATATAATGGGACTTGGTTTCAAAAATGGAACCGTTTTTTAGCAAACATCGAGCCGGCATCAGTCGTTCATTCTATGTAAACACAGGTGGCGCATTCCCAAGTCCCAACACTTGGAATCGTTGTACTCAAAACTCATCGCATCGTCTCAGTATTGCGTCGGGAGTTCAGCTGTTGATTATATTATTATTTATTTAAATGTTATACAGTATATTATATTCTAATTCATTAATATTATATTATAAAATACTTGACAACCAAAAAAATAAAATACTACATTATAAAATACTCATAAAACCGACTTCAGATATAAGCTATTGGATAGGAATGCCTTCCGCCTTTAAATTTAGACACAATAGGATAAACAAAATAATCACGAGTAACGAACAGTTGAATCCAATAACATATTACACAATAGCCCTAAACGCTATTAAGATATGTATATATTACTCCAAGTGAGATGACTATGGACCCCCCTTATTTAACAAATGTGCACACTCCTTGGATCAATAAGTGGAAAATAAACAACATTTGGTGCTACAACAAATGCTGTAGATTTGAAATGCTGATGAACTACCAGAGCTCTATGGCCAAACAAAAAGGTCATAACTTATTTCAAATAGTACAGGCCATAAATATCTGCCACACACTCATATGCTAATAAAAGATAACTCAAGCTTTGCACATACAGTCGGGAGCGGGATACGTGTATATCGATTGTTCTGATTTCCGTAGTCTAATTTGCCCCTGCCTGGTTTTGTGCCCTTCAATGACAGCCTCCTCGAATTCAAGCCAAGTCAAGCTTTTGTTCAAGAAAAGCTGCCCTAACAATGCCATGTTTGGCCTTATAGTCTTCATATTTTCGTAAGTTCGATGGCCAACCTGGTATTGGAAGAGAAATTTAATCTCATGTAACTCAAAAATTTGATGCCAAAGTCATTCAATGAGAATAAATTCATGAAGAACGTGTTTATTAGTATGATGATGATTTATGATGAATCCCTCAAGGGGAACAAGGAGACGATAATAAATTCATAAATCATAAGATATACTGCAAGAGAGCATAGCATAACGATAAAAGTTTCCCACATCCAGTAAAATAAACCAAATGTTACCAAGGACCAACGGAAACTTCAATTTTGATCCATTTTATCTTCAAGTACTTGTGTTTACACACAGAGAATCAAGAAATAGATAACTCGAAAAACTTACAATTGCATTGTGCATATTTCCTGGAGAAGCGGAAATGAATATATCACTGTGCATACTGACATAGTAATCAACCGCCGCCAATAAAGAAGCTTTTCCTTTACTTTGAGCTCTTTCTTCTGAAGAAGTAAGGCCCTTCTTGTCTTCCATTAGAGGAAACAAACTTCGCAAAGTCGAGATCCTGGCTTCCCCACCATACACCTTTATTCAAGAAAGGCTCGGTTACCAAATATTCCGATATAATCACCAGCGGAAATAAAAGAACTCAGAAAACCTTGTGCGAAGCAAGATACAAACGAGTGGTGTTGTCAAATCCAAGGGCTGACAAAAGCAATCCAATTTCTTCAGG
Source organism: Haberlea rhodopensis (assembly GCA_907163345.1). Classification (NCBI taxonomy): domain Eukaryota; kingdom Viridiplantae; phylum Streptophyta; class Magnoliopsida; order Lamiales; family Gesneriaceae; genus Haberlea; species Haberlea rhodopensis. The sequence continues at coordinate 3,209,147 of CAJQUN010000060.1, forward strand.
AGTCAATGGGCACCTTCCTCGACTCCTCAACTCCTCATCAGTAAACTGAGAATTTAATACCCTTCCTTGCCAAATGACTTGTCGATACTTAGCCAGAGACAATTTTTCAGCCTTACCTCCACCAAAATCACAAGCCGAATGAGCAGCCATATCCTGAGAAGACAACCAAATTTTACACTCACGTAGCATATCACACAATAAGGACGTGTAAACATGAACAATCTTAACTAATTAGCTGCGTTAAATATTGACTAGAACAAGCAAGTATACCTTGTCAAAACGAAGGTGGAGGACAACAAACTTTCCAGCTTCTTGCTTGTACTTGGGATCGATGAGCTCCCTAATGTAGTTGGTGCCAGTAACTTCACTGGGGCCCGGAGGATATCTGAGGCGATTAACAAGTGCATCTCCAAGAGCTCTGACGTGAGGTACAAAAACTAAAGCCTGAAAGTTGACTTTGCAACGTAGTCGTTGAATGTCAGCAGGCATGTTGTCAAAATCCAAACGGTGAGAAAATGGCGCAATTGCAGCAATTCCATAACTGAACCACAAAAACTGGATCTTAGAACTTGACAAGGTTAATGTAGCAAAATACAGTTTGAAGGAAGTAGGAAACGTATTATTTTTGAATGAATATACAAGGTACACTTATATAGAAAATATTTCTCCTACTTCCTCCTATCTCAGAATCTAAAAGATAAGATACAATCATAATCAGATAAAACATTTAAACTCATCAAATCTATCAGATCTTATCAAATAATCTATTATTCAACACTCCCCCTCAAGTTGGGTCATATATATCAATCATGCCCAACTTGGAGCTTAGGTCTTCAAAGTGAGGACGGTGTAGAGCCTTAGTCAAGGTGTCTGCAAGTTGCAAGTTGCAAGTTGTGGAAATATATTTGAGAACAACGATTCTTTTTTCGACCTTTTCAACTTATGAAGTGCCGGTCCACTTCAATGTGCTTCGTCCGATCATGATGTACTGGATTTTTTGCTATGCTTATGGCAGCCTGGTTATCACACATAACCTCAATTGGTTGACAGCCTTCCAGTTTTAATTCATTGAGCAATCTTTTCAGCCATATTCCTTCGCATATACCATGAACTAATGCTCGATACTCAGCCTCAGCGCTACTACGAGCTACCACAGATTGTTTTTTACTTAGCCTGATGTAGACCTTCTATCTGTATGAGAACCAGCCCAGCCAGCATCACAGTATACCTTGACATCTCTCATTTCAGATTTTCTGAGCAATAATCCCCTTCCTGGACTTTTCTTGAGGTATCTCAATATACGGTACAACAGTTCTTTTCCCAGGTGGAAGATTAGTGATTACCCATGTATTGTTTTTTCTCAAGAGCACGAATTTCATCAAGAGCAGTGCTTTTCCAATCAGGATCTTGCAAAGCAACATCAATTGAAGATGGAATATTGACCTGGTCTATCCTGGAAACAAACACTTGATATGCAGGTGATAAATGATCAAAAGAGACAAAATTGGCTATAGGATGTTGAGTACAAGATCGAACTCCTTTCCTTAATGCAATTGGTCTGTCATCTGTATCATTATTTCCACTTTCAAGAGAATCATGAATAAGGTCAGCATTACCTTGAGTGTTTTCAGTGGACTTTTGGCCCTTCGGTGGAAGAGTTATGGCAAGGCTGAACCCCAACAGGTTGCTGATTCCTTCTTGAATACACATGAAGTGGCATGCTGGGAATTAATGGTTCTGGCAGCGGTACGTGCGTGGTCTCATGAGCAGAATTGTCAAGGGGTTGGCGAAAGGCCGAATTGTTCCATTCACTATGGTCATTCTCCCCCTGAATTGAAGAATTGGGGTAAAAGGGCTAATTTTCAAAAAATGTGACATCCATAGAGGTATAGAACTTCTACGTGGCTGGAGCGTAACATTTATATCCCTTTTGATTGGGAGGAATAACCAAGGACAATGCACCTAATTGCGCGTGGGTCCAATTTTCCTCGATATCGTTGATGTATGTGGACAAAGGTTGTGCAACCAAAGATTTTGGGTGATATACACTGGATAAGGTGTGATGTAGGGTAAGATTGAAGAAGCATTTGAATGGGTGTCTGGTAATTTAGGACGTGAAAGGGCAACCTATTGATTAGATATGTAGCAGTGAGCACTGCATCACCCCAATAAAATTGTGGGACATTACGGGAAAAAACAATGAACGGGCAGCTTCTAGTAGGTGGCGATTTCTTACGTTCAGAGACCCCATTCTGTTGAGATGTATCCACACATGAACTTTGGTGGACAATGCCTTGGTTGTGAAGGTAGGACCCTAGGGCAGAGTTGAAATAGCCACGGGCTCGATCGGTTTTTAAGACTTGAATACTAGCAGAGAATTGTGTTTTTATCATGGTGTTAAACTGCTGAAAAATAGTAAATGTTTCAAACTTACCCCGTAGAAGATACACCCATGAAAAACGAGTATGATCATCAACAAATAACAAAAACCATCGTGAACCAGTAATGTTTTTAACCCTTGAGGGACCCCATATATCACTATGGATTAGTGAAAATGGTGTAGATGGCTTATATAAATGTGGTGAATATGAATGTCTTGTATGCTTCGAAATCTGACAAACATTGACAAGAACACGTTTTCTGTCAAAGTGCAGATTTCATTTTCCTCATTTCATATATATATATATATATATATATATATATATATATATATATATATATATTACAAATACATAATTTATACTCCTATTATTTGTCCCTAACTATGGAAGGTGTATATACAGCCTTAATTACAGTACTAACTCAAATTTACACTTAAATGATTCTAATTGTGGCTTGATTGCTTTATTGGTGCAGCCGAGATTGAAAGTCTTGATTGGTGAGTGAATTAGGTGACATGATAAGTGAATGGCACTTGTGTTGTCGCCATGAAGAGGTGTCGGTCCGATTTGAGGAAAACCCAGTTCATCTAATAAACCACGAAGCCACATGATTACAGAGCAAGCAGCAGACATTGCACGATATTCCGATTCGGTAGAGGATTTGGAAACACGGGCTTGTTTCTTGCTTTTCCACGAGATTAAGGATAAGCCAAGAAACATGCACCATCCGGTAACAGAGCGACGAGTATCGGGACAGCCAGCCCAATCAGCATCGCTGTAGGCAACAAGATGAAGAGGAATCGAGGCCGAAAAGAATAACCCTTTAGTAGAGGAGCCATGTAGATAGCGAATTATCCGACGAACTGCGGCAAGATGTATATGTCTTGGAGATTGCATAAACTAACCTGTTGAACGGCATAAGATATGTCTGGAGTGTGATAGTCAAATAATTCAAGCTTCCAACAAGCTGCCGATACAAGGTGGGATCAGGAAGTAGTTCACCCTCCGCACCACGATATTTCACATAAACTTGCAATTTGTTATGTGCATCATCATCAGGACACTTCCATTCATGGCTTTCAAACAGGTCTAGGTGCTGCCAATAACGAGTGAGTCGTGAAATACTGGGTGACATTGGTATCACCTTGCCTTAGATTGTGAAGGATGCTTTCAATCTCAAATAACTCCGCTGTATTTTCCTTGCACGAGAATGTATCACGGACTGCCTCCCAGATGTCTTGGGCCGTAGAATAAAGGAGAAAATTTCCACCAATTTCGGGTGTCATGGAATTGATCAACCAAGACATCACCATGTTATTCTCGGCCTTCCACGTTTTGAACGTGGTATTGTCTTTCCCGGGGCAGCAACTGACGTCGGAGATAAGATCATCCTTGCCCTTTCCACAGACGAGCATCATCACTGATTAGGACCATTGAAGATAATTGTGTCCATTCAATTTATGATTAGCGATAGGAATTGAAGTATTATCAGAAAGCCCATGGACGATGGGGGAAGAGGATGTATTTCCGCCAGTTAAGGTGGAGGAATCATCGGAAATCGACGCCATACTGCCGTATTTTATATTTGTCAAGTATTGCCCCTGGGCTCTGATACCATGTAGCGAAATACAGTTTGAAGGAAGTAGGAAACGTATTATTTCTGAATGAAGAATAATGAATATACAAGGTACACTTATATAGAAAAGATTTATCCTACTTCTTCCTATCTCAGAATCTAAAAGATAAGATACAATCATAATCAGATAAAAGATTTAAACTCATCAAATATCTATCAGATTTTATCAAATAATCTATTATTCAACAGTTAACTTTCTTGAAAGCTCGTAAATTAGTCTTTTTACTGTTAACCTAACATAGTGATGGAACTTTAGTGCAATAAACTCCAGAGTAGTTACACGTTCTTAAACAATATTCCAATAGGTTGTATAAAGTCAGGATGGTTGCTCAAGTTTTCAGGGACAAAATGAACTTTTCTGGTATATTTGAAAATAAACCCACTAAAGCAACATGGAAGATATGGCTAATGAACCAAAAGACAATTTGAATGAAAAGTCTAGATCACAATGCCAAAAACAATGGACCAATAAATTATCGATAGACAAGAGAAAAATTCTCATATAGACCAACCTTTGCATGAGAGGCAAAACATTCTCTAGATACCAGTTTGCTGAAGCACGAACAGGTGCTGTTTTTACTCTTGTAGCTCGAATAGCTATAGCATAATACTCCCTTGTGCTCCAAAAATATTCATCAGGTAACTCTCTGACCATAGATATGTCATCTTTCAATGTATCAATGAAATGATCCACGTCGAAAATATCCATGAAAGTGCTGCAATAGAAAAATGGAGACGGTCTCATTTTATTCAACGAGAAAAATAAGAAAGAACAATGTTCTTTTAAATAAACATTGTACATTATGGACTCCTAAAGTGTACCTTGAATCTTGCCAGACAGGATTTACTTCCAGATAAGGAATTATAAGAGTTGCATTCAAAATTTTGGCAACTGCAACTGCATCACAAATCTATATAAACGAAAGTAAACATATTAGTGGATAACTGATAAGCTTATTGTTATCGTCAATGTATATGCTTAATTATCCTATATATAATAAACTGACGTGCTTACACCCATTCTCTGCTGGTTTAATCCTCCATCAAGAAATACTTGAATATATCCTTGAGATTTCTCAGGCAATTCTGTTGAAACCAAATGGCTAATCAGTAAACGGGGTACAGATCTTGAACTTATAATGCACACTTTAACAAATTTAAATTTCATAATTTGCCACAAATAGTTGAAACTTTATTAAGAGAAAGATCTCATTTTTAACCCACTCCTCAAATTTTAAGTTCCAAATAGAATGGAAAAAAAATGAAAAGCCAGAGCCCCACTTACTGGTGGTGAGGCCATGCTGAGCACAGGTTTTCCATTGCTGGCGAGGCAAAGGCCTCCACAGGTCAGCTTGTTGTTCATCAGACTAAAATAAAAAAAGAACATGAACAAATTATAGACCATTAGTCTGCAAAATAATTATTGTTATTTCAAGTTAGATTACAAATAAAGTAAAATCATACTCACAGTTTCGCGCTGCAGAGCACTCTTGAGTAAGCGAGAATGCATAGATTTTGGAGTATTCCACTCCTGAATATGAGAACAAAAAGCAGTAGTTCAAAAGACATTTCCAACACATAAGAGACAAGTTTTGCAGGCAAGATCGCATAGTCATGCACCAACTTTAGAATATGTTCACAGTTTATACAACTGTCATATGTTAGGTTTACGAGTTTTTAGTACTAGATTTGTTTTAAAAGGTCCTGGCCTTTTTCTTGACAATTGTACACACACCAACCGATTCTGTTACTTTAGAGAAGTTATTGCAAATCCTCTTACACAAATATTGGCACTCGCTTCCCAACAGAATTAAGCAAATCTCACTATCTTCCTTTTTCAATCATTCTTGTCTAATGCCAACATTCACCAAATGCAACAGCTCAACCAGAAGATCAATACTAAAAAGGTACTATCTCATTTGCTGACAGACTCATAATCCCTTGAGAATGGGAGAGTATTTACATTCGGACAATTACCTGATTCTATTGAAGCAAGCCATATATACAACTAACAGTGTTCAAATCACGTTAACCTGGCACTTCCTTACTTAACCAATTCAGAATTGAAGGTGAATTCTCTCCCCGATTCCTTTTCAGTAACTAATTTTATATTTTTACACTCGCACACAGCATCCACATTTGTCTCTCACTCCATGTACTGAAATTCACCCACACTGAATAATTTCTAAGAGATTTCACCAACTTAAAACGGGGAAATCACCACCGACAAAAGCCAACCAGCATATTTTGACCAAGCTTACCAATAACCTAAATCCCCCCCTCCTCAAGATCAATTTTCTTTCAAGCAAACTTTTTCCACCCAAGATGCCTTCACCCCACCCCCTTATGCAGCCATTTGCCATAACTTTAACCGAAAACTCATATCTCAAAAAGGTAAAATGAAACATAAAAATGGCAACAACAAAAAAAAAACACAAGAAAGAAAAACTTCAAACACTACAAAAACCGACGTAACTGCAAAAACAAGACAAAACACCCAAAAACAAAAGGAGGAAATCAAGAACGCACCGACAGAGCAGAGGGCAAGGCATGGCTGAACGGAGTGAAAAGACTTGGGAACAAAAGGGGCAGAAGAAGAACAAAAGCAGCAGCCATGGTTCCTCCTCTGTTGCTATGACTAAGAGAACGAATCTGCTGCCTCATTTTAATAAATACCTTGATTTGTACAATTACTACGGTAATATTTTTTTATTATTAAAAAAAGTGGTTTTAAGGCCTTTCACCATGGGAAAAATCTCAGAAAAGCAACTTACATGCAGAAGAGAGGCTGTAATAAATTAAGTAATTAATCAGGAACCGTTTCTCACTCACACACACACGCGCATAGATTTTAAAAAAGACTCTCGACTCTTGAACAAAATGATCTTTTCTTTTTAAGCACAGCACCTTTAATGGTTTTCTGTGTGAACAATTATCACGCCCAAAAATAGTTCTTTAACCCTATGCAAGGCTAAAAATTAAATCTTGACAACTTTTAGAATGTAAAGTACTAATTATCTCAATAATTAAGAAATGAGTAATTGAACAGTATAGGGATTCAAGGCTAACACATAATAAATACGCAAAGAAACAGATTGACAGCAAGATGTAGCGGTGCGTTGTTTATGCGATTTTGGATGGACAAAATTAATTGATTTGGGAGGGGGGTGTTGACTGTTGAGGTGTCTTTTTCTCCCCCAACGGATAGATATTATGGACGAGAGGCACCCCGCTTGCACGTGTCACCCAACAATGAATTTGCTCCGCTGTTTACAGAGGAAATCTTATCAAGCTACTTCTATGCTGTCTGTGTAAGGGGACTTAATTTTCATAAATACTAGTAGACGACGTACACGCGTTGCGTGTGTAACGTAATATATAATGCATATGAATTGATTCGTGTAATGAATAAATAAGACATATACATTGGTTAATATTACAATTCAAAAGATGCAACAAAAAACCACAACAAACCATTGGAGGGGGTAGTTTGGTAAATTCAAATTTGTCATACCAATGTAGTTATTATAAGGGGCTTATGCATTATAATATAGTAAGATATTAACATATATATACTGTACATGTTTACGTAATAAAATTTAAACAATAATTAAACCCTCTATTACACATCAAACTTGTTTCCATATATGTATATATATATATCCAACTTTAATCAGGCTACTATATATGTATATATTTATCCAATTTTTAATCAGGCTATTATGTGTGTGGCATAAAATGGAAGTCCTTAAGCTGCAATTAAAGTGTTGAGTAAATAAAATCATGTATAAATCGTGTTTTTTTAGAGAGTAATTTCCAAATTATTTGTAATGTAATTTTTAAGATATTTAAAACTACAATTAGAACAGGAATATTTTTTTGAAAAAAAAAAACTTTTGCTAATATTATAAAATCCCATAAATTCCAAATTATTAATGAAATTCAATTCGAATTCATTGAACGGTTGATATTGTTGGAAAAATGCTTAATAAATTAGAAATTAAGCATCGATGACCAAATGATGTATTCTGAAAGCCGCGATCGATCGTCATATGTTAGGCCGATCGATCGCATGTTACGAGAAAAAACTTACCAAAATTGTGCCAGGCACGATCGATCGCCACTCATTCGATTGCTCGCATGCGAGTACTACTATATGTGTATATGGTTTGTATAAATAGGCAATAGTCTTTCTCTTTTCATTCAGGTGTGGCATGCAATTAATTAAGGAATTGCAAAATGAATTGAGAACATGTTAGTGTATCATAAGGGTGCATGCTATGTAAGTGGACTTGGTTGAGGGAAATTGGACATTACATGGAATAATGCAAGAAAGTTTATTGTTGGTATATTATGCTATGGTAGCATGTGGTTTTTCCCCTGATTGCATGCACTAAATACATGGGTTAATACACTAATAGCGGGTTAAGGGCACGGGGTCCTTACATAAGTCGAGTAAATGCGATTGAATACTACTACGGAAGATTCAAAGCCGCAAGCTATCTCTCCAGATGCCATAATAATTCGTTGAAAGCATTCAATTGCACAATGCATTGATTTAACTCATGTGGGGGATTGTTGGAAAAATGCTTAATGAATTAGACATTAAGCATCGAGGACCAAACGATGTATTCTGGAGGCCACGATCGATCGTCATATATTGGCCCGATCGATCACATGTACGAGAAAAAACTTGCCAAAATTCTGCGAGGCGCGGTCGATTGCGCTTGGCAGTAGGCGCAAAGGTAAAGGGTGCGATCGATCGCGCACTGTTCAGTTTTGTTGGTTGGGTGCGTCCCTTCACGAATTGATGTATTTTTTTCCTGAATTGTTGCCTCCAATTGGTGTCCTTATGTGGCATTATTTGGTCTACTATATAATGAGCAACTCCTAGACATTTTAAGAATCAGATTTTTGAAAAATTACTTGATATTCTAGAGCAAAATTTTGTGCATTTTGTACATCATATTCCTTGTTCATTTCGAGTGCTTTCAAACCTTGGTGGTTTGAGGACTTGTGATTTGGAGTGCTCCTATCATAAGTCATAGTCGTTGTATCTTGGGAAACAAATTGTCATAGCAAACTGTTAGCACCAAGACGATGCAATATTATCTTAAGAACGGATATTACAAATCTCGCATCGACATAAACTTTAAAGTCATTGTTATTTTGTTATTACATTCCTAATATACAGATCGAAAGAGAAAAACAAACTACAGGTATAAAAATTAAAACTATGAAACTAAATTCAGGAAAAGCTTTTAGGAAAGAATTAAGATTTACATCCTATTGTACATAATTTTTTTACTAAGATTTACCAACTCATCCAACGAATTACAATTCAATAACAGCAAAAATTATTTTTATATATTAAATCCTATTAAATAAAAATCATGATCCGATCATCTCGACTGCATACAATGCACTGGACACCCAAGGTGGGTGGACCAATCCAAGTATATTACGTCCTTTTTACAGCAAGGAGTTTTCCTTTTCTTTTTTTGTTGTATTTTGAAAAATAAATTTTATTTGATGAATAATGAAATCAAATATTTTTTTTTTTGATTTAACAAAATAAGTGTCTATTTGAGAGGAACAATAAAAAGAATTGATTGTTCTGAATGATATAAAAAAAAACATAATAAAGTAGTATCTTATTTTTGTAAATATTGTTTTTAAAATCATAAAAAACTGATAAATACGGGTAAAAAATTTGAATTATGAAGCATATGAATATAGAAAGTAGTTTGGTTAGAAAATTATTAAAATAATAAATAATAAATAATTAAAACAACGTGAAATAAATAAAATGGATAGAATCATGACAACTCATTTATATTTTTTGGTTGTTTGTCTTCTATAAATTATTATTATTATTATATTTGGAAAAACAAATATACATAAACTTGATTTTAAGCTTCCAAACTACGACCATCACATATTTAACCCTTTGATCGTGTATTTAACGAAACTGCATTTTTTTTAGTAAATTGAGTGTGACAAATCATTCATGTAATAGAGTCTTCAAATGAAATTACTCAGGTTAATTAATGTCTTGTAATTTTACCTTTAATTCATCTCATTCCCTCGATCTTGACATTTTGCTTAATTTTGGAATCTCCAATATTTGATTTGGAGGAAATGATTTGAAAACTAATCATTTAAAATTTATGGATTTGAAATGACATATAGTATATTATCAATGATTTGAAAACTAATCATTTTTTAAGGTATGTCAATTAAAGTTTTGTTGTATTGGGGAGATTTATTTACAAGATTCAGAATCTGTTAGATATGATCGTGGTCCGTCAAAAAGTATAACAATATCTGGCACTATTAATTATTTGCAGTTATTGAACGGCGTATATGATATTACTGGCATCGATCGTAACCAGTTCATTCTGAAAATATATTATAAATATATATTCAATGATTTTTCAGGGATGAAACAAACAATTTTTCCCGTTGGCAGTTATTACAATTTAGCATGACTATTGGATTTTGAACAAAATCATAGTTGTTTGGAGATGTATATGCATACAGAACGAATAGCTTATGATTTTATTACAGAAATGCCAACAAGTGGTAGTGGTCCATTTGTCGTAGTTACAGAAAGACCAATTATCTCTAGGATTCAAGATGGTGCTCCTATAATTGCTGACAATATTGTTCCCTAGCCACTAGCAGACAATTTTGTGGATTTTGGAGATGATATTCAGTCTGAACCGGAGGGGATTCCATCTGAGGATGAGTCTGATGACGATGAGGTTGATATTGAAGAAGCGCTAGTTAATGTAGCAGACACAACCACGACAAATGACCATGACATTTATCCAACAATTCCATTTTTCTCCACGACACATCCAGACTAATTTGGAGATTCGATCGACCTTCCAACTGGTAAGTGGGGGAGTTACTATGATTATTCCAAAGGAAATATTCATCTTAATATGGTATTTAAAGATAAAGGTCATCTTCAGGCAGCTGTGAAGGATTACTCGGTACGGATTGCAAAATGTGAGTATCTTGTTGTCAAAAGTACGAAAACATTATGAAAAGTGGTGTACAAACATAGTACACCAGATATGCCTTGTAGATGGTTTCTGCGCGCCTCATTGAGTAAAAAAATGGACTATTCAAAATAACGAAGTTTGGGGGTTCTCACACTTGTCTTTTGAGTGATTTATCGATCGATCATGCAAATCTGGACAAAAATATGATTTCTAGTTTGTTATTGGGAATCGTTCAGCATGATCCATCCTATGAGATAAAGTATGTTATTCAGACTGTTAAAGATAAGTATGGATTTGAGATCTCATATGCAAAAGACTGGTATAGTTTGACACATGCGGTTGAAAATGTGTATGGAACATGAGAGAACTATGTGAAAAAGTTGCCTTATTACATGAAAGTTTTGCAAAAATGGAACTCAGGCACAGTCGTCGAATGAGATCACTACCGAATGCTAAACCAATAGAGATGACTTTGAATTACGTGTTTTGGGCCTTCCAACCACGTGCATATGGATTCCGACACTTTCGACAAGTTATAAGTGTAGATGGAACACATATGTATACAAAATATCCACATAAGATGTTGATTGTCGTGGCCATGGACGCTAACAATCAAGTCTTACATTTGGCCTTCGCATCGTTGACGAGGAAAGTTTTTCGTCGTGGAAATGGTTTTTGGAGTTGATTACCAAGCACATTGTTAAAGGATCTGCTGGTGTGTGCTTGATATCTGATAGGCATCCGGGCCTTATTGCAACCGCTGAATGTATTACCGACTCCAATTCCTTGCGTGGAGTGTATCGATTTTGTTTGATACATGTGTGCTCAAATTTTAATAGTCGCTTCAAAAGTGTTCATTTGAAAGACTTATGCTGGAAGGCTGGATCAGAAAATCAGCTCAGAAAGTTTGATTCTACAATGGATGAAATAAAAAGTATTGAACCAAGAGCATTTGATTAGTTGAATTGGACTGACAAGTCAAAAATGGACTCTTGCTCATGATGGTGGATGGCGTTGTGGTATTCTTACGATAAATATGTCCGAGTGCATTAACGGAGTTATGAAGGGTACTCGTCGCCTTCCAATCACAGCCATTGTGCAATTAACTTTTGATCGATGTGTGCTATATTTTCTTGAACGACTTAAGAAAGCCGAACGAATGATCCAGAATAATCAAGATTGACCAGATTATGTCTTTGAAAAATATGCTCGTGCTGACCATCATTCCATTCACCATGATGTTAGGATTTCGATCAAGGACAATTAACCGCCTCTGTAATCACTAGGGAGCAAGCAGGATGTGGCGAAAATACTCACGTTGTCAACCTCAAAGCAGGGGAAAGCTCTTGCGGAAAATGGAAACAATTCGGCATACCATGTTCACATGTGATACAAGTGTGTCGATATCACATGCTGCCGTGCCTGGCCATCACCATGTTGATATCATGTATGTACAAATATTCTTGACGTCCAATGTATCTACGTGTGACTTGTTCATACCACTCACTGTATCCGACAACAACGTAGTAACCACCATCAATAAATCGTGGTCTGTCCACACGTAAATCATTTGCCGTCACCCAGCGAAGTATGTATGCGGTATGCTGACTGCTCCAGTCTTTGTTGACGTTCCCCCTTCTACCAACATTATGCAATATATCATCCCCCGATTGTGGATTTTCTGGGATGTCTAGTAGCATATCAAATTGTCAAAGTACCCTATCAGACCGTTACATTTCAACTATATCGAAGAAAATCAACGAACCCTTATATGTCCCTAACTGGGTAATTCATTCGGTATACTCATCAGGGTATTGCTGCCAATTAAACTACAAAATAATATTGCTTTAAAAAATACAAAAAGAACAATTTTTTGTATAAACTAATTTAACAACATGTTTACTTGAGTTACTAGCTGCTCATCGAGGATGTCCCCGATGATGTGTATGAAATGGCTCACAGTTTCTGTAAATTTTAATGACATGACCACCTGTATAATCATAATTTCGAAATCAATAAATATTGTGAATCATATTCAAATAAATGATTAAATGCATTAACACATAAAATCAATTATAAAACAATGCATATTGTATTATCTTACACCATATGGAGGAGAAGATAACACATTCTCTGGGCCGATCATTATTTGCCCAATATCAGATCTTTGGCTACCCAATTGAGGAGTCAAACTTGGGATTCGTGACCATGCCCAAATCTCATTTATTGTAGTGGCATCACTAACACAAATTAGATTGACAAGAAACATATTTTAATTATTCAAACAAACAAACATATTGTTTACCTGTACGAGTTGCAATGCACCACCTATCACTTTTTTTCCTCTCTCTGATGACGTGCACAACTCACGATACAAGCATATCAACACAGCATTACTCCAACTATAAGTATGGGCTGAGTCGATATCCTCCAACTTCTGTAAATACAATAACCTAACAGAATTGTCTGATGAATCAGGGCACATAATTCCCCTAACATCAATAACGCACAAGCTCGTATAAACTTAACAACATCATCTGGCGTACTATGTATATTCAAGGGATTGAGCAGCAAATAATGTTTCAAAGCAACTAATCTCAACATCGCACCTCTAAAGTCTTTGATATCTGGTGTGAATCCTAAATATGCATGGCAATATTCTTGTCATTCGGGTAGACTCCTATCATAATCTATCCCCGACACTACGATGTCATCTACTCGCAATGACCATATTACAGCAATGTCTTATAGTGTGATAGATATCTCTCCCGATCTAAGATGAAATGAGTGTGTTTCACGACGACATCTCTCAACTAAAGCCGTGATCAGGTGCATGTCAATCTCAATCATACAACACCTATATATACCATAAAATCCAATCACGTGCAACAAATTCACAACACGTATATCTGGTTGACACATTTTCCAAAAATAGCTATCTGGGTTTCTTGCATGCAGTATGCTATCCATATCACCTCCCCATGCATCTTCAATCGATGCAAAGACTGCAATGACAAAAGATGTGCGTCAATGGACCTGGTTGTCTCATTTGATCCATCATGAATATAATACAAAAAATTATCAACATTAATCTCAACATTACAACCACTCTCGCCGACTGCCCACCGATCGTCGCCGCTACAAGCCGCCTCACTCCGGCGTCCCCTAGCGGCCGCCGCCCTCCGGCGCCAACCTTTCACCATCCACATCGCCAAAAAACACACCAACAAAAATCTACTCCCAATATATATATCAACATCATAATTTATCTAACACCAAATATAATTTATCTAACATCAAATAATAACAAAATTAAAAAAACTTACCTTAAATAAATAATTTGGCGACATCTGTTAGTTTAAGGGAAAAAAAATTCGGGTTATTTTTATAAATATAGGTTATATAATTAAAAAACCCTTAATCTTTTACTTAAATATAAATGATGGATTTGAGTAAAATCTAGTCATTACAAATCCTTCAATCCAAACGCAACTTAAATTAATTTCGTTCGTTCCACTCATGATTTGTTTCGTATAGTAAATTTTTTTCTTTAAGCTTTTATGATTGACAATTATCATTAATATTAATTATAAAATGGTTTTAAATAATACCATATAGAAATCTTTTTCTTAAATAGAATACAAGAGGGAGTGACTCCATTCCATCCACTTTATTTTCCACAATAAACGATGTTTTTTTTTATATATTGAGATCACCAACCTATTTAATTCTCGCTCCATAAAAAAATAAAAAATAAAAAAACAACCTACTTAATTTCATATATTTCTTCAGAAAATATCTCATTTTTATAATGATTTCTTTTCCCCTCAGCAATAATGAATCATAAATGCTGAGAAGTAAATAAAAAGTTAATACAAAATAAAATATTTTAATTTGATACGTGTATTTTATATGAATGAACAGAAATATATTTTTATTTTATTTGTTGATATCCCAACGGTCGAGACTTGAGATTCATCAGATCTTACAGCATTTCTTTAGGTCTGATGAATTCTATCTTTTAACTGACCACTTTTTTGTGTGAAATGATTGGGCACTTTAGTTTTGGGTGAAATTTGGAAAAGAAAAAAAAAATATTTGAATATATCCTAAGTAATAATAATTATAGGATAAAGAATCCATTCTTAAATTTTTTTACATATACAAGATGTCATTAAAGTAACAAAGCTATAGATATTATATATATTTCAATAAAATAGAAGCATAAGAGGTTTATTCAAATAAGATGTTATAAAGTATAAACATTTAGTAAAAATATGCAAAACATCAAAATATTTTAAGTAGCTAACAAATAAATGAAAATAAGACTAAATTAATTAAAGTTTAGTACATAATCACTATCCATAACGAGACTAGCTATAATACACCAGCATGATTGCATGAGATGCGTAAGCTAAATCATATTCGATATATGAGGATTATTCAAGCAAATGACATTTGTTTGACCATGATTTTGTAATATAATATTTTTTTAATTTTTGACTTTTGTTTTTTTGTATATGTTTGAATATCATTTTGCAAAAATAAAAATTTAAAAAGTGACAAATAAAAAAATATGTGACCAAACTTGTTTTTCAAACTACCACGTTCTTCTTATTATCATATTTAAATAAACACCCTTTTCCAACTCTATCATTTTTAATTTATCATCATTTTTAAATGTAGTTTACAAAATTGATATAATATTGTAACATCTTTTACCATTTGCAAAAAATATCACATTACTTCAATATTTATGAGGTCTGAACATAAACATTTTTTAAGAAATCTCTCCACATAAATACATCAAAAGCTAAATTGCTTGATATTTTCATTAGTAACGCTTCCTCCAATGAACTAATTATAAAATATGGAAATATTTAAGACTATAACAAATTACTTTCAAAATAACAGCAGAAAGTAGGAAGAAACCGTTTATCTCCAAATGCTGACCCGAGCCACTGGGCTCTCGCTTTTTTTTCTCGAAAATAATTTTTTTTAAGGGAAAATTGCAAATAAATGTTGATTACATGGACTTATTACAAATAAATCTGAAAAAATAACATTTCTTACCAAAAAATTTACTTATGAGAAAATTATATTCACATAAGTCCAATTTTTTAACTATTGGTTTGAAATATGTTTTTAGTTACTAAAATACCATTCAGTTGAAAACATCATAAACCTAATTTCAGATCTTTCTTTTTTTCCTCATTCTGTCGCCCAACGCCTTAAATTTTCTGCTAAAATTTTCCGACGATTCTCAGATCATTATTTTCTTCCTCATCTCGTCGCCTCATCCCTAAAAATTATTTGCTAAAATGTTATGTACATGAAATATGTTTGAATCGAAGCATCTAAATTGTTCGTAGCATTTGTAATCTTTTTGAATCGAATATGACCTCTGACTACGCTGCACATATAATTTTCTGATCTACTATGTACATTCCATAGTTTGTATGTGTGTGTGTACTGTGTGTGTATCTGAATTATAAATTTGAATACCGATGCTAAATTATAGACATCAAAAGTTTGTTGGTATTTTTTTTAAAAAAAAAACTCGCATAGCTTTGACTGATGCATATGGATGAATAAATAAGGTATGTGTTGATGTTCGTGCTTGTTTAGACTGACAGTAAGATATTGCAACGAAGAAGATGATTTAGAGAAAATTAATTGGTGCACGAAAATCATAAAAAGTAACTGGTGTACGAAATGATAAAAAGTAACTGCTGCAAGAAAATTTTAAAAAATAACTGGTGCAAGAAAATTTTAAAAAATAACTGGTGCGCGACAATATAACATTGGTGCACGAAAATATAACACTGATGCATGAAAATATAACACTGGTGCACGAACTTTATGTTAATTAACTGATGCACAAAATTTACAAAAAAAAAAAAAACAACTGGTGCACGAAATACAATAATGGTGCACGGAATTAAATGGTTCGTGCATCAGTAACTTAATTGTATGGTTCGGGCACCACCCACTTGCGATTATGGTTCGTGCACTTTTTCTATGTTTCATGCATCAGTTACCGATTTTAATTTTCGTGCATCAATTACTGATTTTCAATTTTCGTGCATCAGTTATTTATTTTCAATTTTTGTGCATCAGTTACTGATTTTCAATTTTCATGCATCACTTAATGATTTTCAATTTTCGTGCATCAATTACTGATGCATGAAAGTTTTAAAAAAAACAGGTGCACGAAAATATAATATTGGTGCATGAAATTAAATGGTTCGTGCATCACTCACTTGTGATTATGGTTCTTGCATCACATATTTTTTCTATGTTTCGTGCATTAGTTACTTTTTATATCTTTCGTGCACCAGTTTATTTTTCAAAATTTCGTACACCAGTTACTTTTAATAGTTTTCGTGGGCCATTGATTTTTCGTGCATCAGTTAGTGATTTTCAATTTTTCGTGCATCAGTTACTGATTTCTAATTTTCGTGCATCACTTAATGATTTCAATTTTCGTGCATCAATTACTGATGCATGAAAGTTTAAAAAAAAAACCTGGTGCACAAAAATATAACATTGGTGCACGAAATTAAATGGTTCGTGCTTCAGTAACTTAATTGTATGGTTCGTGCATCTCCCACTTGCGATTATGGTTCGTGCGTCACATACTTTTTCTATGTTTCGTGCATCAGTTACTTTTTATACATTTCGCGCACCAGTTACTTTTTATAATTTTCGTGCACCAAGTAATTGTTCTCTGAGTCATCTTCTTCGTTGAATGTTTCAGACTGTAAATTCTAGAAATGAGCAAAGAAGCACGGACACCAATGAATCATAACTATAAAACCTCAAATGGCAGCAAACAGTAAATATATATACATACATACAAAAACACACATGCACACACATACCAGATTTGAAAAAAATCAGCACATACCAGATTTGAAAAAAAGTCTGGAATGAAGTGTAACTATAAGAAATCATAACTGGCGAGAGAGATTTACGAGAAGATTTGAATCGCAGTCGTGAAAGGAAGAGCTCGAACGAAGTGCTGAAACTAAGAGATTTAATGTTTTTGAGGTTGCAGCATTTTCTTATTAGGGACACTTTTGTCATTTTAACCTAAAGTAGACTTAAATGATTGCATATTTTTTTCACGGACTATGATGAATAAAGTTTCAGTAATGGGTATCGACCTGAGCTTTGGCCTTTTTTAATTTTCACCCTAAATCTATGTTTTTTATTAATTACAAGTACATTGGCAATTACTAATATCATCACTTTAAAGTACAAACCAATACAAGAGTACAATTAACTACAACTAATACTATCAAAGCACAAAGTACAACAAAGTGCAAGTAACCTATAAATGATTTCTCATACTCGCTCTATAGCTGGACCCAACCCATGTTCATTTTACTCTACTCCACATCTTCATAAGATTGTTGAAAAATGTGCTTAATGAATTGAAATTAAACATGAAAAAATCAAAAAATATGAATGGATGAAAAACGGCGAAGAGGGACAAGAAAAAGCTGCCCAACGCTGCCCAATATTTGGGCAGTAGAGTAGGCGCTAGGGTGCCTACTGGGCGGCACCCTAGCGCTTCACGTTCTGCCCCAATTGTCTTTTTGATTTTTTTTCCGAAGGGTTGTATACCCTTTCACGTATAGTTGTGATTTTTCATGGAAAAACACTTCCAAAATGTGTCATTTGATGATGTCTTATGGTATAGCATAAAAGGAAAAAAGTCATGATTGAATTAAACAAACTTTTGAAAGATAAAATTCAAGTTTGAAAGGAAAAATCTGTGCATTTTTTTCTGCCTACTCATCTTGTTCATCCTCTTTCTTATTTGAATGTCTTTAAACCTTTGTGATTTAAGGATTTGTGATTTGAACTGCTACTATCACAAATCATAGTCATTGTATCTTGGAAAATGATTGCCGCTAACCATAAGCATCATAGCGGGGTAATATCGTTTCAAGGACATCCTACAAATACATCGTTACCTTGTTTGCTATTATTCAAAGATACACATCCATACTAAGATTCCTACAATCTTGAAACAATATTTGTAACAAATGGCTTCATCGAGTGGAACGATGACTTCCATTCCTCATGGAGAAAGACCAGAGAAATTCAATGAGAATGACTTCAAAAGATGGTAACAAAAGATGTTTTACTTGACCACTTTGAGTTTGGTAGGGTTCTTAACCGATGATGCTCATATGGTTGAAGAAGGAGAAGACGACTCCCAAAAGAGGACCGCAGTTAATGCTTGGAACCAAAGCGACTTCCTATGCAAGAACTATATCATAAACGGGTTAGACACCAAATTATATAATGTTTATTGTCTTGTGAAAACAACAAATGAACTATGTGAATCTCCGAAAAAGAAGTATACATCTGATGATGCCGGCATGAACAAATTCATTGTTGAATAGTTCCTGGATTTCAAGATGGTTGACGCCAAGCCGCTGACAAGATTTACAAATAACAAGTGATCTTGCATGATATCCATGCGGAGGGAATGAGTCTAAGTGACCATTTCAAGTGGCCGCAATGATTGAAAAGTTACATCATATGTGGAAGGACTTTAAAAACTATCTCAAACATAAGCGAAAGGTGATGAGTCTTGAAGACCTTGTGGTTCGATTGCGAATCGAGGAGGACAACAAGACATCCGAGAGGAAGGTGGGTAGACACCAAATGGAAGCACATGTGAACTTGATTGAACAACATACCGAATCAAAGCGAAAGTTTGACAGTATGGCCTCCAAAAATGGAAAGACGAAAAAGTTCAAAGGAAAGTGCTACAAGTGTGGAAAGCCCAGTCACATGACTAATGATTGTCGTAACAAAGACGATGTGGGAAGACAAATGATCAAGTCAATATGACCGAAGATGATCAGATCTCAAATGAATTAAACGATCTTATGCTTACCACTTGATTAATATTTCGAACAAACTTGGTGTTTGTGGGAAAAAAATGGTATAGCATCTATCAAAATAATATATAATGACGGTTATTCGTCAATTGTTGAAGCAATAAAATTTATGTTATTATTTTATTTGATTAAGTTTATAGTTTATGGAATGATCGGTTAATCATGTAATTATAATTTACTATGCAAATTTGTAAAGTTATATTTATTGCTTTAAGTGAATGTTTACTTAAAACATAAGTGTGAGACTTATGTGAGGATAAATTAACAAAAATAGTCATTCATTCGGATGAAAGAAAAAGACTCCTCTAGAATCAATTCACATTGATATTTGTTATTTAAAGTTTGTGAAAACTAGAGGCACGGGAAAAGTATACTTACTTTATAGATCATTGCAAAAGGAATTATTATTGCTATTTGCTATGAAGCAAAGACGAAGTCATAGAAGTGTTTGAAACACTATGAGCATGATGTTGAAAACAAATTAAGCAAATGAGTTTTGCTATGAAGAATTGTGAGTTGATTATAGTTGTGTAGTCTAAGCATTTTATGCTTAAAACTTAAAATACAAATCGTGAATCGAATGCCACAATTGTTTTATGGGGCGTTGTTCTCTCATAAAATTGATTCTATTTGAATTTTCTAAGCATGATACATTTAAAGCTCGTACTTGCAAGACATAAAATATTGATTCGAGTTTTATAAGTTTGGATGCTTAAAATGCAAATTGTGAATCTTACTCGAGAGTATTGTCCAAGTTCAAATTTTGTAAGCAAAAGCGCGCTTAAGTCAAAAGTTTGCAAGGAATGAAATCTTGAATTTTTTGATTTGTAAATTAATAACGCTTAGAATTTGAAACTCGGGTTGAATGCCAGTAAAATCTTGATAAGTTCGAGATTACCCAAAATTGTGGGGGAAGCAATTTTATTGGTCAACCATATTCTAAGTATCATACTTAGG
Source organism: Haberlea rhodopensis (assembly GCA_907163345.1). Lineage (NCBI taxonomy): Eukaryota > Viridiplantae > Streptophyta > Magnoliopsida > Lamiales > Gesneriaceae > Haberlea > Haberlea rhodopensis. The sequence continues at coordinate 3,230,058 of CAJQUN010000060.1, forward strand.
TAATGACGAAAATCCTTACGAGTTAAGGAAAAAACTTTCCTACGAATATTGAAAGTGTGGGGGTGTATGACTGAAGTAACCCATAACACGTGTCAAAGTAATGACATGAAAAATTTGACAAAACTGTGTTGTCAAAATAAGTGTGACAAAAGTGACACATATAAAGCATATGTCAGTACGCTTGTAAGTTGGTGATATGCTCATATGTGAAGCAATATAAGAATCATCAAAAACACCGAAGAAAATGTTGATGAAACATTTTGACATGATGAGTGTTGATGCATCAATGTTAAAATTGGAATTGAAATTTCCAAGACGAATTCCCATGTTAAATTCTAGTTTCAGATTTTTAAGCTTGGTGCTTAAAATCAAGTTTGTAAAAAATAAAATCTTGAACTTGGATTTCTAAGAATAATTGCGTTTAAAATTTGAATTGTGAATTAAAATCGAGAATTTATTATAGTTTCAAAATTTGTAAGCTATAATGCTTAGAATTCGAAACTCCAGATATCTTGATATGAATTGGATATCTGACACAAAATGGTTATGTGTTAGCCATTGGTAATGATGTTGTGTCATGAAAAAGGAAACGGAGAAAATTCTTTTAAACAAAAAATGTAGAGCTCAATCCATTATGAATCGGAATTTATTGTGCTGGATAAAACGGAGGGTTTCGATGATTTTGTTATGTGAAAATTTCTTATCGGCAAATTAATAGCAAAATCGTTATAACGAAGGACTCAATATCCATAAATGGTAATGAGTTTACTATTGAAAATGAGTCTTTGTTGTGGAAAGCTTCTAAGCAAACATATATCCATAATGAAATCAAGTTCATTGCATTGGATAAAACCGGAGAAGAGGTCTAATGGCTTCAAGGTTTCTTAGAATTCATTCTGTGCTGGGAAAACCTGTGCCTGCAATTGTACATTGTGACAACCATTATGCTGTAAAAAGGGCACAAGGTAGTAGGTAAGTCTTGATATATAAGTCATATAAATAATACTATTTGACAATGATCTATATAGACATAATCTTAATTGATTTATGAGAAAACCGTGGATCGACTTATGAATTGTTAACCAATAGATCATTTAAAAGTTTATCGAGGTAAATGTGATTAAAACGCCAAAATTAAAATCTTGTAGTTGATACCCAACCTATGCGACTGGAGATCCCAAGATCTAGGTTCAAAATAGACGACTAAATTATAAGGTTGTATAAACGCTTTCGAGATCAATCTCCAACCCATTCCTATGATAAGGGGTGTAGCCTGCAAAAAAGGTACAAGAATATGCAAGAAGGACTTTAATGATTCCTAAGACATATAAGGATATGTTGGAGTATATCGGGATATTTTTTTAGGATATCACCTACGTAAGCGCAAAGTATGGATGCTTCAAAGCTGGAAAGTACTTATGAAATCAAGCATGGTCCATGGCCGAAACTGACACAGCCGTAAAAACCAAAATGAAGGTTATAGTTGTTATGGAGGGTTCAATTGTTTCGGTTTACACAAACGAATAAATAGTTCAAAACTATAAGTTTACTATGAAGGCAAGTAAATCCGATTGACTACTACTACGGAAGGTTTAAAGTCGCAAGCTATCTCTCCAGATGCTATAACGATTCGTTAAAGCGCTCATTGCGTTCACGCATTAATTTTGATTCATGTGATGGATTGTTGGAAAAATGTGCTTAATGAATAAAAATTAAGCATGTAAAAGTCGAAAAATACGAATGATGGAAAAACGGGCGAAGAGGGACAAGAAAAAGCTGTCCGAAATAAACCTGGCACCATGGGCAGCACTGGCGCTGCCTAATATTTTGGGAAGTAGGATAAGTGCTAGGGCGCCTGCTGGGTGGCGCCCTAGCGCTTCATGTTCTGCCCCAATTGTCTTTTCGGTTTTTTTTTAATGGTCGTGTACCCTTTCACATATAGATGCGATTTTTTCATGGAAAAACACTTTTAAAATGTGTCATTTGATGATGTTTTATGGTTTATTATAAAATGAACAACCCATTATTGAATTGAACACACTTTTGAAAGATAAAATTCAAGTTTGAAAGGAAAAATCTGTGCATTTTTTTTCCTGCATACTCAACTTGTTCATCACCTTTCTCATTTGAGTGTCTTTAAATCTTTGTAGTTTAATGATTTGTGATTTGAAGTGCTACTATCACAAATTATAATCGTTGTATTTTGGGAAACGATTGCCGCTAACCGTAAGCACCATATCGTTTCAAAGACAAAGAGTATAAATCTTGCCTCGACATCCTACAAAATCATTTTTATATTGCTTGCTATTATTCCAAGATACACATCTATACTAAGATTCCTACAAAGAATACATATCTCATCTTTCAGACACATGGTTACCAATAACAGAAACAAGTACAGAACTATTTGCTGCCAAGAACACCAAACTCGCAACCCAAAGTTGAATGAACACATTCTTACCCCGAAATTCGAGCAAATAATCCCGAAGCAGCCAGTGTGTTTTGAGCTCCAATCCACAAAAAGATGCAAGCCAGACCTGGATAAAGATCAAGCAAATAATGATTCTCTCATATAATTTATGCATACAAAGTGGTGATTTTTGCAGAATTATAGATATTATATTATATAACTGAAGGTAGATGCGTGCATTAGTGGGGCTTTCGATGTGCTCCAGTAAGAATAAAGAGCACAAATCTAGCATCACTTTCAAGTGAATTTGCTTCAATGATTTAACTTTCGTACAAACGATAAATTACCTAACAAAATTAGTATTTGAAAACAAATAAAAAAAAATTCTTTTCTATGCATATGTTTGCAGGCTATTTTCATCTGGATTAACTAACAAAACTTACATCTACAAATGTTTCCAAGCGTGTAGATTTTTCTACGGATCGTTAGTTCAAGTTCGCATGCAGACGTCTAGACAGAAACAAGTGATAAATTAAAAAGGCATATTTATGAAGAAAATTTATCATTAAGGGATTAAAGTTGTACCAGTCATCATACATAACAAGATTCAAAGAATCATGGCATATACAACGGGATCACAGTTGCCCCGGGTACCAATCGTGAATGTGAATGGATTAAAAAGCCATGCCATATTAGAGTAGCCACATAGTTTGCTAGATACTCCCCGTAACTTCAAAATTTTGCGAATAAAGGATCCCATATATAGGTAGATCAGTTAGTGAGTTTGAGTTATGATACATAATTGAACTGGCATTGGATGCATAACAAACTATCCATTTAGCAACTTAACATATACTTTAGTTACTCGAGGGAAGATAATTCCTTTGATTTCAAAATGTGTTAAAAAACTGACCAGAGAATATAAATTTATTTTTTCGGACACCTATATAGTTGAAATGGCAGTGAAAAGCTGGCGAGCTCACTCGCCTCCTACTCTTAGGGGGTGTATTGGTTCATGATTCGTATGGGCTTTTAAAGATTTTTAATAGTCTAGAGATATTCAATAGACTTTTATATACTCTATAGAAGTCTACTGATATTCAAAATAGACTTTCATAGACTTTTAAAAAGTCAAGTGATATTCAAAATGACTTTTAGAAACTCTATAAAAGTTTAGAGGTATCCGAATTTCAATAAATTTTAATGACTCGTGTGGAATTCTTTAGATACAAACCTTAAAGCTCCAGGGTACAACTATAAAAAATAAAAAATTCTCTCACTCACCCTAGAGACTTGTATGGACTTTAATCATGGCTTCCTCTCTCCCGGGTTCTTTATTGAATTAAGGACTCTCCTTATTCACGTGTTTGCGTGATCTCTCCCTCTCTATCTTAGTGTTTGATGTTTCACAATTTATCGTTTTTATTATTTATTCCTAAATTAGTGGATTATTTAAATAATGTATGATTATTTACTTTTCTTAATCGTTGGGTTTTGAAGATGTGATTGCGTAGTGTATAAAGATCAAATCTTTGCAATATCATCTAACAAAAAGAAGAGTTCCAGTCGTTAATTTATAGATAACAATCGATTGATTTTTTTGCTTAGTATGGTCGATTTTGTGTCTATTAATAACAAAATATACTTATTTTGCGTGTCAGATAAAAAAGATGCAATGCATATTTGACCAATTTGTTATAGCAAATGTGTACGAAACTCCGTTGTGTTAAGAAAATATCACAAAAACCCCTCTATTTTCTTAAGCTCTACACGAACTCCTCTTTGTTAATAAAATAGGCAAAAAAAAACCCCATTTTCTTAAACCTTATATAGAACCCACTGTGTTTATAAATATAGGTAACAAAAAAATATCTGTAGAACGAATGCTCACCCCGAATTTCGTTATAATTAGTATATAGATATTTAAAATGAGAAAAAACGACAGCGTTTTGCCACTAAAAATTTGAAAAGATTATCACTGTAAAATAAAGCTGAAAAAATTAAAGCCACAATTCAGTCCCCTCGCACAAGTAGAGAGGACAGGTACTTTACAATTTACATGTTCATCTTCGCTCTGCTCTCAATCTGCAATTTTCGATTTAAATCTATGTGATTTCATCTGTCCACTTCCGTTACTTCCAGTTTCGTATCGATCGAGGATTATTTTACGAAATGGCGGAGCAGAGAGGAAGCAATAATCGCTGGAACTGGGAGGTGGCGGGATTCCAGCCGAGGAAGCCAGTGGAGCGTGACGAGTATATCAAGGCATCGGTGGCTCCTTCACTCCGCCGTTACTCCGTTTCCGTACCATCTCATTCCGAGCTCTCCCAACTCCAGCGACTCAAAGATAAAGTCAAGGTCTATGTTTTAATCGATGTTTTCTTCTACTAACGTCGTTTAAAGAGGCAATCTTTATTTATATTTGATTTCTTGATGTATTTTACTCTGGGATGCGTCTTAATGTCTTAGCTTTTGCATAATTGTCCTTCATGCTTGTCGGGAGTGTTGTTTTGTCGAGTGGAATGCCGGTAAATTGAAAACGTTCAGCTAATTTAGAAGTTAGGAAATGTGTATTAAAAGATAGTTAGTATAGTATTGACTGTGCGTAAAAATTGAATCTTTTGAAGTTTCTAATGCTATTTTGATATTTGTGGTGACATGGATTGAGCACAAGTCATGTTGTAGACTCTGGAAGGTGGCTTCTGCACCGTTTCTTGCTTGTGGACGCTGGTTTATAATTGATCAGATATAGTGTTCAATTCTCGATGTGGTATGGTGACAGAAGAATTTCAACTGCCTAGTTGTCTGGTTTTCTGAAAAAATAATATAAATGCACAATCATAATGTAATACCATTGTTCATGGAAGTAGTTGCAGGTGTCTTCTCGTCAGTTAATACTAAAAACTTTGATTTAGTTTACTTGTATATCAGTAAACTTTTCCTGCTAGAACTGGTGCAGCTACTGATTCTTCTACATGTAAACATGTCTCTGCCAAGTGCTAGAGAATATGGAGAGTGCTCCAATATATGTCTTAAAAAGTTTGCGAGACTGAAGTTTTATGGGAGAATCAAATTTTTTTGTATCAAACCAATTGTTGATGTGGACGGCTGTTCTAATGATTGTGTTAAAATAGCTCGTGAATTGTCATGGGAATAGAGTAATTACCCTTTGCAGGATGTATGTGATTCATATTTGACAATTAAGATCAGAAAATAAACATTACGTGCCAATAAACTATGGAATATTACTAATCTATGATCGCCAAGCTTTTAGTTCCGTTCAAAAACATCCTACTGCTTCCTCAGGTATTTGTTAGCAACACCCCACCCGCTTTATTTTATTGCTAATTTAGATGACCACCATGCTGCTTGTTTGATAAGCCTTCTAAGACCATCTCCCATTGAGCGCCATCCGTGGTACTAGCTTTGGCGTAACAATGGTATTGCTGAAATTTTTTCAAATTATTTTAGTTATTATAAAAGTAATTGTCATTTAAAAATCAATTTTAAAGAATATATAGTTATGTTAATTTTTCTGTTAATATTATTCATATAGATAACATAACATTATTTATTAAATTTTGTTATCAACTTTATAATTTATTTATTTGTACTTAATTTATTTATTTGTGGTTAATTAAATGTAAATATATTAATAAATCTATGACTTGAAATTTGATGAAACAAAATAATTCTTGTGAATAAAGTGATGACTATTTTAAGAATATATTTTTATAGTGAAGCTTGAAGTAGATGTGTTGGAGATAAGTTTTGTGACCGGTGCAAAAATGTGATATTTTGGTGCAAACATCGTATTAAAATAGAATAATTGTTTGGTGGTTGGAAATGACCTAAAGTAGTCAGAAATTGGTGATTTTGTTGTCAGCTTTATTGCAAACAATCTATTATTCCAATGACCAAAAAAAATGTTACTTCAGAAAAAATGACAATTTCTAATTTGTTTTGGACAGCTTATTAAAGAAGATTACATGCATTTGAGACAGGAAGCTACAGATCTTCAAGACTATTCCAGTGCAAAACTTGATCGAGTTACGCGTTACTTAGGTGTACTTGCTGAGAAAACCCGTAAGCTAGGTAATAAATTACATTTCTCCTAAAACTGAGTGAAACATAGATTTAAACATAGTAAAAAGATGCATAAGCTTCGTAAAAATATTATTTGTGTGGAATGTGAATTCAAACATAATTGGCGGTTCAAACTGGATTTGTTGCAAGTACTGCAGGAAATATTAAGTCAATTATGTCACCTATTTTTATTTTTTAGTCAATCTGTAATTTAGGAATACTAGTAGAATTAGAATTCTCTAGTTATGTGAAGATTTAAGCTTGTAGTCTTAGAGTCATGGTAGAAGTTTAAGAGTCCTAGTAGGAATATAGTTTAAAAGTCTATAAATAGGGACCTAGGTAGGTTATTCTAATTGTACATAAAAGAATGAATAAAATTCAGATTTCCTCATGTCTTGTGTTCCATATTTTCTCCGGTAACCATAAAAGGCTTTTATTTGTTATTTTTCTTCTTAATTTTTCTATTTGTTGGTTATATTTTCTTCAAACCTCCTCTCTTTTACCTTCAGTGGTTGTATGAAACCTGATCCCAAACTCATTCTCTAGTATAGAATGAATTATTTTCTTCGTTGCTTCTAAGTCTACTCATACTACAAACCGGATCATAAGTTTTATGCTAAATATTCAAATATTTTTTCTTTGGGCGTGTGTGTATTCTTGACAAATTTTGTTTGCTGGAGTGCATTCTCATCTACTTTCAGATCAGGCTGCCCTTGAAACAGAAGCTAGGATTTGCCCACTGCTATCTGAGAAGAAAAAGTTATTTAATGACTTATTGACTGCCAAAGGTAATAGTTTCTGAAAGCTGTCTTATGTTTTTCCCGCCTCCAATTCTGTTCTGATGTCTGAAAAGCATAAAGACGCACATTCTACTGACAACACTACTTCAATCCTACATGAGCCTGGATATATATATTGCAGGAAACATAAGGGTGTTTTGTCGTGTTAGGCCAAGTTTCGAAGATGAAGGTCCATCCATTGTTGAATTTCCTGATAGTTCTATGCTTCGTGTAAATACCAGTGATGATAGCCTCTCGAATCCAAAGAAGGATTTTGAGTTTGATTGGGTTTATGGGCCTCATGTTGGACAAGGTGGAACTTATATTGTCAATTAACTCTCATTGTCTCAGTTGGTTATCGCATGCATTAACTGAGTTCATCCATGTGCAGCTGATCTTTTCACTGATGTTCAGCCCTTCATTCAGTCAGCATTTGATGGATATAATGTATCTGTCTTTGCATATGGTCCAACATACTCAGGAAAGACATATACAATGGTATCTCCTCTTTCCCTCTGTCTCTCTCTGTATCATTATTGCTATGTGTTTTGGTATTTATCTTTGCATATTTTCCGGTCCCATTCCCTTGTAAATGTGTACTTTTTTTTGTTGAAGTTTTATGACGAAATAAGGCTGACTGATTTTCGTTCTATACAATATTGAATAACTTGAATGCCATAAAATTATCACTCTCCAGCTCTATCTTTCTAATAACATAGCATTTTCTGCAGGAAGGATCCAGCCATGATCGTGGTTTATATGCTCGTTCTTTTGAGGAGCTTTTTGATTTATCAAACTCAGATTCAACTTCTACATCTCGATATAGTTTCTCTGTTTCAGTCTTTGAGCTTTATAATGATCAGGTTCCTTGCCTTAGACACCACGATTTCGTTTGATATAATATTTTCTTGTACTTTTCTTGGGCATACTTTTGATGTTTAGTGCCTGACATCTTTATTATATCTGATGTTGGACCTTGCATACGCTTTTGCAGATTAGAGATCTGCTGTTGGAATCTGGACATTCTGTTTCAAAGGTCCGTATTGGATCGCTGGACTATTTTGTAGAACTTGTGCAGGAGAAAATTGAGAATCCAATGGAGTTCTCGAAAGTTCTGAAAGCAGCAGTCCGCAATCGAGGAGCCGATGTTTTGAAGTTTAAAGTCTCCCATCTGTATGATTTATAGCAATTATCATGCAGTATTAATAGGCTTCTTCTTTTGTGCCTGTCATTTATGACTGCTATTTGTTGTTTGATGAACCCTGTTTATATTTCTTACATCATTCATATGTTTTTGGAAGGCCTATGAGCTTACAGATAGTGATACTTCGACCAATATATCTCATTTCTTAATCTCTGTGGCAGAATTTTTTATTTTGGAGTTTAAATCATGTGAACCTCCTGTCATAGATCAGACTTATACTCGTTGGAACATTAATTTTTCTTTAAAAATTTCATTATTTAAAATTATCAAGAAATGAGTCTATTCTTGATCTCTATCGGAGTTGAAATTAATAAAACCAATTTTATGTGAAGCTCATCTTGAAACAGTTAAATGTGCAAGAACTACTGATTCTGTTATTTTTCCAGTAAGAATTGACCTTCTATTTGTTACTATGTGTAGATAGCACATTGATGTAGTCAACGCTTAAGTTTTTAGGACCCCTACTCCTAGTATGCACGGACATATATTTTTTTGCCAAAACTGAAGTGATGTCTACTGTGTATAAATAGTGTTAGTTCTTGGAGCTTTTTTTTTGCCTTTGTTAAAAACAATCTGTATCTCTGAATAGAAATTTCAGTATTGAAAGGAAAATCAACCAAACCCATTTTCTGAAATTCATAGAATTTTCTGTCATGATAATGGTTTTGTACACTGCTATTGCTTTTACTTCGCGAAGGACATTATCATACACTTCCTAGGTTGTTTAAACTGGTTTGTTTGTTTCTCTTTGGCTTGCTGTTTTGTAGGATTGTCATGACACATATATATTATAAGAACTTGATAACTGGTGAGAACTTATATAGCAAGCTTTCTCTTGTTGATTTGGCTGGAAGTGAGAGTACAAGTGCTGAAGAAGACACCGGGGAACGTGCCACAGAGTTGCTGCATGTCTGGAAATCACTCTCAGCGTAAGTGAGAGTCTCATGTCTGCAAATAAAATTCTCTCTTTGGGATGGTTGCAATAAAGTTAGCCGTGACGCGATAAAATCATTGATGTAGTAGCCATCGTTGTTTCCTTCGTTGTTATGGTATTCTAAGATATTTCTATCCGCTATAAATCACAGTTGCAAATGGTGCTCGTAGGGAAAATATATGTTAACGTATTCTGTTTCTAGAACACATTAGTATACCCTTTACATAAGTTCTTGTCGTGCAAAGTTTTGACCAGTGTGATAGCTACTTATATAGTTTGTCCACTTGTTCATTTTTTTGTCATTTGTTTACTAGTTCTTGTTGATTGTTTTCAATGTTGTACATGCAGGTTGGGTAATGTTTTGGCATCCTTGACCTCTAAGAAAGACAATGTTCCTTACGAAAATTCGGTGCTTACAAAAGTTCTTGCAGATTCTCTAGGTATTAGTCTCTTTTCATATTATACTTTTCCATGCTGTCATTTGTTTTTTTAACATGTTTGTGAAGATACTAATTTTAGCTGTCTTATTTGATACAAAATTTTATTTGCTAAGACCTGGGCAAATTCTTGCCCTTTTATCTGCGGCTGGCCATTTGCATTTTTATCGTTTGTTCACTTTTGTTGAGTTAACTACTCACAAGTGATTCTTCGTTGTCTGCATTACTTTATTATGAACTAATGCTGAAGACAGTACTTATTCACATACGAAATGCTACTCTGTGCAGTTTAGACAACCCAGTGCATCAAACAAATATGTGAAAATTGCTACCTTTTATTTATTCACCTGAACTGCTGTCCAGTCTTTTCATTTTACATTTTTCAAGCGTATATATTCTTATTTAAAATTTCACTATTTTTTATGGTTCTCATGCCTTTTCAGATAATAGCCCGTATTTTCATCCATCATGCAGGTGGAAGTTCCAAAACATTGATGATAGTCAATGTTAGTCCAAATGCATCAAACATTTCTGAGACATTATCATCCCTTAGTTTTTCTGCAAGAGCTCGAAATGCTGTGTTGAGCCTTGGGAATCGAGATACAATCAAGAAGTGGAGAGATATGGTAAGTTTGCTAAATCTCTTTGTAATCGGCTTCATTATATTTTTCACATGGCAAGTAAATATACTCATTAAGAGGGATAGGGAAAAGACTGTCGTATTGAGCATGCTTTGTCGCCTTTTTCTCCTTTAATCATGTCACAAATTCACAATCAGTGCCAAAAAGTTCCTAACATTAATATAGATGGCTGTAATTGTAATGACCATTTTATCACAAATGGTGCTAATTTCATGATCAGCATGCTTGTTAAAAATCGTCGGGATGAATCTGATGGCAATTTCCTATATACTGAATTTCAACTGCAATGTTCTTGTAGGCAAACAATGCACGAAAAGAATTAGGTGAAAAGGAAAGTGAAATTAGCAACATGAAGTTAGAAGTTACGGAACTAAAACAAGCTCTGAAGCCTGCGAATGACCAGTGTGTTTTGCTATATAATGAAGTTCAGAAAGCTTGGAAAGTTTCTTTTACGTTGCAGTCAGATTTAAAGGTTTGTGAGATCATTCTTTGGCCTAGTTTTTCTGTACTCTTAAGTACTTGTTCTATCACCATGTGTAGCTCTATACAACTACTGGAACCTTTTTATTTCATACTTTTACTTTGCATTCAGTTGGCTATTGTTGTAAATACAAAGGTTTAGGTTTATGCACTAGATCAATCGAATGGTTTCATCATTAATTTGTTATGTGACCCATATCTTACTTGGAGTCAAATTTTATTATTATGTGACCTATGAGATAAAATATTTGGGTGACCAAAAAGCTAAGACAAAAGAAAGCTACTGCTGTAGATTATTGGCATAACTCAACATCAACAATCATGAGTATGTGGCATGTGCTAGTAAGCAAGACCTGGTTTAGCAAATCCTGCTGCTGAAGGCTATATTCTAATTCTTGTGGGCATAAAAATAATCAAATGGCAGCGAGCAGCCCATTACATCCTGGTCATCCTACTCAGAGCTATTTGCAAGGTTTTTTTGAAATAACAATTCAAATATAACTTTTGCCTCATAAATTTGACTCTGTCAACAGAGGTATCTATATTATCATTGGGTAAAATAAATTATAATTCTCTCTCCCGCCAACAAAAACCATAATTTATACTGGTCATGGGATGCTTGTAAGTGATTGGATGCATGAAACTGAACAAAAAAGATGTAATCCTTGATAAGTTACTGACATATTAAAGGCATTTTTTTTTTCATTTTCCGTGTAATGACCATGATGATTTTATGTGGGTTAATCATATGTTCAACACTTTAGATTTGATTATTCATTGTTGAATTTCAATATCGTTGGTCTACAGAATTGACTCTACTTGGTTTTTGAAGTCTTTTCTAGAGAAGATTTGGTCTCACTGGTGAACAACAGTTTGCCTCTTCCTTTTTAATTTGGGTAATGGTAACTAAAAACTCAAAACTGGTCGTGTATGAGTCTCTCTCATGTCTCTTTGGCATTTTACAATTTCATGCCAGAATACTTGTGAGCTTTTTCTCTTCAATATGTTCACTTTCACTGCATTGTTAATGAACTAGGTGACAGTTGAATAATTCTTCTTGAAACATGAAAGCTGTATAGTGATTCAACTTTTACTTAAGTTTCTCTCTTGCTAGTAGCTAAACCTTTTTTGTCATGTTGTGCAGTCAGAAAATATGATGCTTGCAGATAAATATAAAATAGAGAAGGACCAGAATGCACAATATAGGAACCAACTTTCTCAGTTATTACAAGTGGAACAAGAACAAAAGATTCAGATCCAACATCGGGATTCAACAATTCAGATGTTACAGGTTGATACAAAATTCTTATATTATTTTCCTTTGCCATCTTTGCCATTCTTTAATGTAAATTTGGATTTGTGCTGTTCACTTAACTCCTCTCTTAAGTTACTGTAGAATGTTTGTTTGCATCACTTTACTTCAAATTGCTGCATTCTTCTTCTGGAAACAGGGAATACTGAAATGTTTTTGTATTTGTGATAATAGAATAGGCAATGACAAATTATCATTTGCATCTTTGGACGCGTTCTTTGACTGAAGAACTTCTATTAAAATCCTGTCTTTTTCATGCTTTAGTTTATGTTACTCTCTACTGGATTCTAAATGACAAATATGTATAATTGAAAAGAGTTCAGTTTGAATGCCTGTCCCTGCAGCAGTTATCTTCAAATTTCTTGTGGGATGTTGCAGAGAAGCAATATATCATTAGCAAATAAAATCACGTGCATTTTCATCTCACCAGGATTTATAGTAATTTATTAATTATTATTAGTTTTGCAGATATAAATTAATTTTTTTTTTCTGTTTTTGATTCGATATGGGGAAAAGTTGGGTGGGAGTGCCTTTGCCGGCTGAAATATTGACTCCTCTGGGTTGAGCAAAGAATTCAATCATCTAAAAGATAATGTGAGCTACATGTAACAATGTAGGGCGTCTTTATCATGCGATTAAATAAATTGAGACATAAACATACCAAGCTCCTTAGCTTCATTTCAAGGGCCTATTTGGTTTCATCTCATCTTTGAGTAAGTTGCACCTCAATTATCCAGTATCATCTTTATCTATTATACAGAGAACAAGCTAGATATTTTCCTCTCTAATCTCAAGAACCAGGCACTTTATTTTTTAAGTATCTTGTAGTGTTTGTTATCTCTTACGATGTTGGTCAATTGGTTTTGATTCTAAACAGCTAGGCTGTTTGGGTAGCTTGATTGCGATGATTTAGTGATTGATTGTGAAGAGAAAATTAATTTTATTTTGATAGATATATAATATTGTGGGATAACTATCAAAATGCTTGGTTGATTGGATTAATAAAAGGATGGTGTAAATCTTTTAATAAGTTGGACAATGATACCTTTATTCATAATCATTATTTTCGTTTTTAATATAATCATTATCCTCATTAATCTCATCCCATTTTTACTGGACTTTGTGCTTGGTGGGGGTGATAGAATGATGGAGTAATCAACCACTGAATGATGAACAATGTGAGGATTAGGTTATGAGTTATAAATAATTTTTTTGGGATTATGATTGGATAGGGGATAATATTTTAGACTTAGTAAGCGAAGACAATTATACCTTTTTACTTTTCATTTTTAATTGGATTTGTGTGAGAGAATGATATGAGATGCAATACATTAAACGTTCTCATTATCTTACTGAAAAATACAATATTGTTCAATACAAATATATAGGACCATAGTAGAACTAAGAAAGGTAACTATATACTAATTGAATTAATCAACTTTATTCTAATTGTTAGAAATCTTGAATTATCAAAGCGGAAAGATTATCTTTCCGTTTTCCACACTTCCCATCAAGTTGGTGTATAGATGTCAATCATGCCTAACTTGTTGATCAAATGAATTTGTATTCATTTTTAAATTGATAGGTGTCGTGGTCAATATACATGTTAATCACTGGTACCGTGGGTTTTGCATAAAGCATCCACTTTCTTGAATAAATTGTCAAGCAAAAAAGATTGAATTCTGTGAGTAGTGTGAGCCCGAAATGAGTTTAATCGGCCGAAATGATTAAATTACTCAACAAAACGCATGATAAAAGTGTGATTATTTATCACCGTCTCAGATAACTTTTACTTAGCTATCTTGTTAGATGATAATGTCACGAATGGGCCCCAAATGTTCTCTCCTTTCATACTTTCATTTGTAGGCCAAATTGAGGAACGCCGAATCACAATTAAGTGAAGCCCTTCTTTCTAGTGAGACCAAGTCAGAAAATGGCTCTAAATCACAGAGTGAAGACCAAACCAGCAACAAAGCCATAGGGGATAGCATGGATTCTTCCACAGTTACCAGAAGGCTCGAGGAGGAACTCAAGAAACGTGATGCACTTATTGAGGTACTTAATTGTTCTCTTATAGGATAATGTAGGGGATTTTTCTTTTATCATTTCATTGGTGTGCCCCCACTGCAAAGAGATGAGGCCCGAAATTTTGTCTTCATTGTAATAGTTGGCGGCCTCTGTTAAATTTAGAAGACATGGAGACATCATTAATTTTCTTTTCCAGCAGTAGATTGATATTATATGATGGGGGGTTGAACTTTTATTTTGTCCATTTATTTTCCAGAGATTGCATGAAGAAAATGAGAAATTATTTGACAGATTGACTGAAAAAGCTTCTTTAGCTGGATCGCCTCAGGTTCTTTTATCACCCTATGAAATTCTGTTGCATGATATGCCTGCCGTTCAATTTGGTGTGTGATATGTTATTGTTTTTGCCGTCTCATCTAAAAGTCCGACCTTATAGAGATATTTGACAATTTATTATATGTTCTCTAACACTCCCCCTCACTTGTGGGCCGATATATTCCTATTTGTTTTTGGGAGGCCCATCAAGTGGATATTTAATGTGTGTGGAGTTGTTTATAAGTTTTGAACTCATGACATCGGCGTTAGCCAGAGACTGATATCATGTTGTTGTCTCATCTATTGTGAGTGCATGAGGCGATTCCAATCCGCCGATCGGCCTCACCCTGCTGCTTAATCGAAAACCCTCGACCCAAGCTCCGCCGCATGTGCTCTTCGCTGCCCCATCCATAGCCATCCCAGTGCCTTGACGTCCTTGCTGCGCCGTGTCTTATTTTCAGTTTGCCACTACTGGCGTTTGCTTCTTTGCCGCATTTTCTTACCGGTTGTTCGTCCATATCAGCCGCCGCCTCTCGAGTCCTCATATTCATCTGAAATCTGGGTTTTTTGAAGATTTCGAAAGGAGCTAGCATGTCGCGATTCAAGGAATACTCTTTCCCAAACCCTAACCCTAACTTTCGCCAGCCACCCAAACCTAACCCTAACCTTCGCCAGCCTAACCCTAACCCTAACCCTAGCCCTAACCCTAACCTTCGCCAACCACCCAAACCTACCCTAACCTTCGCCAACCACTCAACCTTAACCATCGCCTTTTATTCCACAACCATAACCTTCACCTTCACCAGCCATCCTGAACCCATACAACCATCAACCTAGCTGAGCATGAGTGAGTTTTTCCCGGTTTCAGAGATGATTTGAAGGCGCAACAGAACGGCAAGAGTAATATCGGCGGCACTTCAAGGTTTTGGTCAGAGCAATATCAGGGTCCAAGTTATATGAGTAGATTCAATGAGAACACAGTGTCCTTTTTCTTCACTAGTTTCCCAGAGGGCTGGTTTCAATCAGAAATGCACAAAGTCTTCCAGAAATTGGGCGATGTAAGGGAGATCTTTATACCTCAGAAACGAGATCAAAAGGACAACAAGGTTGGCTTTGTGAGATTCAAAAATACAGGTGACATGAACTTGGTTGAGGAAGGTTTGAATCAGATTAGGCTGGGTGCTTATAAATTATCAGCACATAGACCCAGATTTGAAAGGAACGATAAATTGGGCATGAAAAACTCATTTTCGAATGATAAGGCTCCTAAGGTGAAATCCAAACCGGTAACCCATACTACAAGAGATAAAATGCAAGGATTTTTTCATCCTCCGTCAGATGTTCCGAAACCAGCAAATGTGAGTCTTTCTTTCAAAACAGGAGAGGAAGAAAGAGATTCGGATCGATGGTTGTTTAGTAGGCCACCTGCATAATCCGAATTTAATGTACCAAGCTCAACAGGAATTGATACTCAATGGATTTGAAATCTGAAAATTATTCCTGTTCGTGGATCTATGGCGCTCCTTCATGACAGCAACAAGGAGATGTTATCCGATCTTATCAAGGAGAAAAATGATTGGTTGAGTCTATGGTTTTTGGACATCAGCGTATGGCATGCTTATATCACCCTACCTACTCGCCAGGTTTGGATTAATGTTATGGGTACACCTCTACATGCCTGGAGTTACAGATTCTTTCTCTCTATGGCTAACACCATAGGAGAATTAGTTGAACTAAGTGAAGATACAATCAATAGAGATAATCTATCTATTGGTCGATTTCTTGTTTCCACATCGGATGGGGAGTTCATCAACAAGATTGTGAAAGTGGATATAGATGGTTTTGAACACAGTATCAGACTTTTGGAGGATACAAATCCCAATCTACACTCAGATCAGTTTGGTAGCAAAATCAGTAAACCAGACTTTTCGGTTGAGAACTCTGAAAGACATGTCTTTCCCCGGTCAGACTCAGGATCTTCTATCGACTTCATTCCTGAAACTATATTGGATGATTTTGAACCACAGAGATCGTCGAACCGGGAGGTGGATCAGAACGGACATATTGATGAGGTGTTTGATCAATCAAATCAGGAAATGGATTCTATGGTAAACCCCAAGGAATCATGGACTTCAGATTCGGATTGTGTGTACTCAGCATTAAACTTGGGTCTTCAGGAGTATTTGATCAAGCCTTTGCATTCAAAGCAAATTATACCGAATTCTCAAAATCATGTCGTTGTTGAACATGAGGAAGAATCTAAGCCTACACAAGTGAACCTTAAGTCTAAATCTGAGGTATCAAGAGGCATTAATCTAGAAAGGGTATTGAGGCCGGGCGATCAGCTAAAGGACTCAAGTTTCATGTTCTAGATTCAGAATTGAGAAGATTTGGTATAACATACCAAAAAAGAAATCAAGTCCACCATTCTACCTCTACTTAGATGATGGGGAACGTAGGTTCGAGTGAGCATTTGATCAGTCCACTCGACAGTCAAGGATTTGTGGTGGGAAGCTACAGAATTATGGAACATTGGCTGGAAACTTGGAATTATTGGTCATGGAAATGACAAGGATATTATCAAAAGACTGATGGATTTAGAAACAAGAGATGCCAGGGCTATCAATAAGAACTTTGATGAGAATTCAGTATTTGGGGTTGAACTCGGTCGTCAATGTCCATGAAAATCGTGAGTTATAATGTCAGAGGGTTGGGTGGAAGAATCAAAAAAAGGGAACTCAGATTTTTTGTCATGAAGGAGAGGATAGATTTCATATGCATTCAGGAAACCAAAATGGAATTAGTAACTAAAGATTTTTGCAAATTAATTTGGGGAGATGAAGATTTCAATTTGGTCTTTAAAGGGGCTTTAGGGACATCAGGGGGACTATTATGCATTTGGAAATCTTCTGTTTTCCAAATGAGAAGCTGTTGGGGAGAGGAAGGTTTACTGGGGATCGAAGGAGTTTGAGGTCAAGCAAAAATACCATGTAATTTCATCAATGTTTATTCTCCAGGGGGCTTAATATCGAATAGGATATTATGGGAACACATTCTCAGCAGAATTTCACAATCTGATGAGGTTAGATGGTGTATATGTGGTGATTTTTATGCAGTTCGATCAAGAAGCGAAAGGAGAGGAAGAAATCTCACCCAATCTATTGGAGATATCTGAATTTGATGATTTCATTATCAAATCGAGGCTGGTTGATCTTCCTTTAATCGGAAGAAAATTCACATGGTATAGATCGGATGGTTCGTGTGTAAGTCGACTAGACCGTTTTCTAGTATCGGCTAAATGGCTTCAGGAATGGCCGAACATCACACAATGGGGGATGAATAGATCAATTTCGGATCACTGTGCTATCATGCTAAAGAACCAAGTTTCGGATTGGGGCCCAAAACCATTTAGAATAGTGAACTCGTGGTTCAATCATCATCAATTCAATGACTTTGTTGAGAAGGAATGGCTTTCGTTTCACGTGTTGGGGTGGGGAGGTTTCGTTTTGAAGGAAAAGCTGAAATTAATGAAAAAAAGTCTCAAAATATGGAACAGGGAGGTCTTCGGATCACTGGACTCCAAAATTGAGGAATTAAAAGACAAAATCTCCTCTTGGGACGATAGAGCAGATGCCCGAGAATTAACCTCTCAAGAGTTAACTTCTGAAAAGGCGGATTTCATGGATCTTAAAGCAAATATAATCATGAAAGATTCCCTTTTATTTCAAAAAGCAAGAACCTCATGGATTCAACAGGGAGATGCTAACTCAAGCTTATTTCACAAAGTGATTAAAGTCGCCGAAAGAAGAATGAAATAATGGGTCTTTTCTTGAATGGGGTTTGGGTTGATTCTGTGGATGGCCTTAAACAGGGGATAAGCAACTTCTATGCGGAACATTTCAACCAAGAGGAATGGGACAGACCGAGAATCGCGGAGATGGAATTCGATAAGGTAGCAGAATCTGATAATTGTTTATTAACAGCCGGATTTTCGGAGGATGAGATTAAAATGGCTGTTTGGAATTGTGAGAGTAATAAGAAGCCCAGGGCCGGATGGTTTCAACTTTGGTTTCATCAAAAAATTCTGGAACATACTTAAAGATGATATTCTGAAATTTTTTCGATGAATTTCACAAGAATGGGAAGTTGATAAAAGGTGGAAATCCTTCATTTTTGGTACTCATTCCTAAAAAGGACAACCCAACTCATCTGGGGGATTCAGGCCTATTGCTTTAGTTGGTTGCGTTTATAAAATTTTGGCGAAACTTCTGGCCAGCAGATTGAGTAAAGTTCTGGATAGGGTGATATCCAAAAACCAATCAGCTTTTGTGGGTCATCGTCATATTTTGGATGGTGTCTTGATTATTAATGAACTTATTCATGAGTTCAAAAGAAAGCAAGGTTCAAGCATAATATTGAAAGTGGACTTTGAAAAGGCTTATGATTCTGTGAATTGGAGTTTCCTTGATCACATCATGAAACTTATGAACTTCAGTACAAAATGGAGATGATGGATTATGGAATGCCTATCCACAGCAAAGGCTTCAGTTTTAATTAATGGCTGTCCTTCGCCGGAATTTGAACTTAAGAGAGGACTTCGTCAAGGTGATCCATTAGTTTTTTGTGATTGTAGCAAAAGCTCTGAGTAGGTTGATTAATAAGGCGACACAGAACAATTTTTTGTCAGGATTAAAAGTGGGAAATGATGACTTATAGATATCCCACTTGAAATTTGCGGATGACACATTACTACTAAACGAGGCTAATTTGGAGAATGCACGTTCTTTGAAAGCTATTCTTCGTATCTTTGAACTGATGTTAGGATTGAAGATCAACTTCTGCAAGAGTAGCATTAGTGGATTGAATGTGGATCAAGGAGTTTTAAATCAATTGGCAGATTTCTTGAATTGCAAAGTAGGATCTCTTCCTTTTAAATATTTGGGATTACCGATTGGGGGTAATCCACGGAGGGAAAAGTTATGGGAACCAGTTCTGGAGAATTTTCGAAGAAGGTTAGCAAGATGGGAAGATAAGAGTTTGTCCATTGGAGGCCGCCTGATATTACTTAATGCCGTTCTGTCTGCGTTGCCAATTTATTTCTTCACCTTTTACCTTGCTCCCAAAAGCATCTTACCCAAAATTAAATCATTTCAGATATCATTCTTGTGGGGAGGTGGGGAGAGCATTCGTAAAATAGCTTGGGTCAAATGGGTAGAGATTTGCAAACCAAAATCACATAGGGGTTTGGGGGTCAGGGATATTGAGTCTTTTAACAAAGCTTTGATTGGTAAATGGGGGTGGGATATCATGTGCGGTGTAGATGCACTTTGGTTGAAAATTCTTATATCAAAATACGGTTCAATGTCAAGTGATCGCATTTTTTCGAGAAATGTTGGTATCTCGTTTAATTATTCTATTTGGTGGAGGGACATCAGAAATCTACATTTCGTTGATCCTAATGGTTGGTTCCGGAGGGGTGTGTGTAAAAGAGTGGGAAATGGGGCTCGGACTAGTTTCTGGAAAGATGTTTTGGTGGGGGAAGAGAGTTTACAAAATCGATTTCCTAGATTGGCATCAATGGCTAGGAACAGTAATATTTTAGTGATTAAGATGGGTTTATGGGAGGAAGGTGTTTGGTATTGGACTTGGGATTGGAGGAGAGATTTATTCAATTAGGAAGAGGAATTATTATCACAGTTTTGTTCATATCTTAACAGGGTCAATCTTATAAAGGATTTGGAGGACAGGTGGGAATGACAACATGAGATTTCGAGGCAATTTTCAGTTGCCTCCGCTTATTGCAGTCTGTAGGATGATGGTTCACCAAGATGAGGGTTGCAATCACAACGATTGTATACAGTCTTGGGAAACTATGGCGCCAACTAAAGTATCCATTTTAGTTTGGAGAATTTTCAAATATCGTATACCTTCGAAGGTCAATCTTCAAAGACGAAACATTATTTCAGGGCAACAATATATAAATTGCGATCGCTGTTTATCTTTGGAGGAATCAGCTGTTCATTTGTTCTTCGCGTGCCCGTTCTCATATGACATTTGGATGAAGTGTTACCAATGGCTAGGGTTCAGACGGTTCTCAGGATGGATACTAAAACGCATTTATCTCAACACAAGGCGTTATGGACTCACAAAAGGAATTGGAAAGTATGGGCATCTATTTGTCAAGCTGTCATTTGGACTTTGTGAATGGATAGGAATAGAAGATTTTCAATACAGAATACAGACGTGGATAGAGAGGAAGATTTGTTAGATTCAATCAAGTTTAGAAGCTGGACTTGGATAAAATTTAGGGGTTCTAGATTGTTACATTATGCTTTTGTTGATTGGGCTCGTGAGCCCATAGTTTGTTTTCTAGATTAAATCTTAGGATTTTAACTTTCATGGAAAACTTCGGAGTCCCTTATACTCTTTTATTTTTAATAATATTTATATTTTCCTAATAAAAAAAAATGTTGTCTCATCTAAAAGTCCGAGCTTATAGAGATTGGACAATTTATTATCTATTCACCAAGAGTTTCTTTATTGTCCTAGCTTATTTGCAGAGTATCGTGTTGTTTTTACCTCCATGTATGAGTCACAAAATCTTTTCTCTCAGGTGTCTAGTCCTTCTCTGAAGGTATCACTCAGCCAGCCTCGCGACATAGGAAGGTTCTTTTCTCTTCTGGTTTTTGAATAACTTAAAGTCTGAGTTTTCCATATGCTTCTAAAATTGTTTTGTTTTTACCTATTGATAGAAATTTCTCTCTTTCGTTTTAAACTTTTTTGTAGGAACAATAATAACAATGGCAAAGGACGACCTGGTGTTGATGGTTTTTTGCAGTTGACCCCTGATAAGACTGATGGCACCATTGCGTTGGTTAATTCTGATCTAGATAAGGTTAAAACTACCCCTGCTGGTGAATATCTTACTTCTGCCCTGAATGATTTTGATCCAGAACAGTATGACAGTCTTGCTGCAATCTCAGATGGAGCAAACAAGCTTTTGATGCTGGTATGGATGGTTTTTCCATATATATTCAAATGTTAAATTCTCACAGTAACAATTTGAATTTGTGAATTTCCTGCTGCTAGTTCACTGTCTTTAAGAATATTCATTCACATATGAATCATCATCAAGGACATTTTCTTCGATAATGTTTAATCCCTGGAAGCACTTATTTGTGACAATGTTTTCCATGCACCTTAAGTCCACCGAACTACAGAACTCATTTTATTCCCTTTCGATTTCCTCCAGTAACAAAACCCTTTCAATTCCTCGTGGAAACACTTGAGCTACTTTTCTCAAGTTCTCATTGTAAGAAGAATTGTGTATGCTAGGGTGCTTTAGGTGCTAAAATTTGCTTGTTATATTTTTGTGTTACGCCTGTTTGGTGTACTGGCACCATTCTTAATTTTTTTTTTGTTGAGCTAAATCACGTTTTGACGATGTAAGGTCTTCTGAAATTTTTTGCACTTTGAAATAACTGGACCGAGTAATCACTATCTGCCAAATGGTTTGCGATTGTTATATCACAAATTGTTCATTGTCTGATGCTTGTTTGTAACTTTCCAGGTTCTAGCTGCAGTTATTAAAGCAGGTGCTTCTAGAGAGCATGAAATACTTGCTGAAATTAGGGATGCTGTATTTGCTTTTATTCGTAAAATGGAGCCAAAGAGGGTGATGGATACAATGCTTGTTTCACGTGTTAGGATTTTGTACATTCGATCACTACTTGCTCGGTCACCAGAGTTGCAATCCATCAAGGTACTGACAATTGTTTCCCATTCCATTTGGCAGTTTTCTGAATCTATGTTAGCATAAAATAACGTGACCTTGTAGTGGAATTATTCTTTTGTTATAAATCAGGTTTTACCCATTGAACGCTTTCTGGAGAAACCTAGTAGTGGACGCAGTAGAAGCGCTAGCCGCAGTAACAGTCCTGGAAGATCTCCTGTGAGATATGATTCAAGCATAAAAAATGCATTGATTCATGAACAGCTTCAAGCTTTCAAAGTGAACATAAAACAGGAGAAAAAGTCAAAGTTATCTTCAGTTGTCCTGAAGATACGTGGCATCGATCAGGTGGCTTGGTTGATATTTTTATTGTTGTATGCTATCAGTATGATTTCCAATATTTTTCTGGGTTATGTTTTTCTGTTTCATATTTTTTTCTTGGTGAGATATTGAAATTGAAATTTCCCCCCTCAAAGATATGATCTTCGATGAGGTAGTAAAACTAAAATACAGCCTCTGCTCCAGGTAGTTTATTTCATAAATTTAAATTCTTCATTTCAGTACCGTGTGTAACAATGATAAATAAACTCACTTCAATTTTTTCGCTTTGCTTTCAAGAAAATTAATATATTGCATCGGTTTTTTGACTTTTCCTCTTGAGGTTCTTTTTGTTTTCCCCATAGAAAGATAATACTATGCTTTTCAGTTTCCTGGCATCATGGTGTATCCACTAAGTGGCCCTTTTTTTATATTCATATACTATTTTAGTTCTTCTATGATCATTTTTTGTTCGCAACTCGCAACCCTTTAATTTCTTTGTAATTCGTGACATTTAGATGTTCTATACAGGACATATGGAGACAACATGTAACAGGGGGAAAGCTTAGGGAAATAACCGAAGAAGCCAAAAGCTTTGCAGTTGGAAACAAGGCTCTTGCAGCTCTTTTTGTTCATACCCCGGCGGGTGAGCTACAGCGCCAAATCCGAAATTGGCTTGCAGAAAACTTTGATTTTCTTTCTGTAACTGATGATACGGTAGCGGGAGCAACTGGTCAGCTGGAACTTCTTTCTACGGCAATAATGGATGGTTGGATGGCAGGACTTGGTGCTGCCCAACCTCCTAGTACAGATGCTCTTGGGCAACTTTTATCTGAGTATGCTAGGCGCGTTTATACTTCTCAAATGCAGCACTTGAAGGTATGCTGACTTTTCCATCTTACTGTGCTCTAGCTATTGTCATGCCAAAATTCTTCTCATTGTTGTATGCTTGCATACAGTGGCCTTCTAATGCTCTCTACTCTTTATCTTGTTCAGTGTTGAATTTGAATTTCTTCTACCCGAAGTTTAGATCAATAATATACTTAGGTTACTCATCCTGCATGCGTTGTATTGATAATTGTTTTCATAAATAGTTGATGTTCCTTTTATATATCAGGATATTGCTGGTACTTTGGCAACCGAAATTGCAGATGATCCTGCACAAGTAGCTAAGCTACGCTCAGCTCTGGAGTCTGTGGATCACAAGAGAAGGAAGGTCAGCACTATATCAGCATTTTTTCCTCTTATTTGCACACTCCTCCTCACACTCTGTGAAAATATCTTTTATCCCGACCTTCTATGAATTGGCATTCTCCTCATTTTCTGTTACTGGCGGGGCAAGCCTTCATTCTTTACGTAGATTCTGTTGACATTTCATGCATCTTGTTCGTCGAAGCTATGATACATTTATCATATATGCATGTTCCAGCGATAACTAATTTAACATTTTTTGTCTAGGTGACGACTTTATAATTACTAAAAGTAAAAAATACAGCAGTTTTGATTTTTTCATAGAGACGTGCAAATTACCCAGTGTATCCTATCTTTGAATTATGGATCTTAAGAACTCATCTGAAACCGTGACTGCTTTTTGAGCTATAGTTTCTTAAGAAAGAAAATGTCAAGAAGATATTAATTTTCCCGGGGAACTCTTGGATTAAAATATTTTGTTTGAGGAGTGAATTTAGAGAATGGATTTGAATTGATTCCTATAAATGAGGGTTTGAAATATCTTGTTTTGGTTCAAAAATAAATTAAAATTGAAATAGAATGATTTGAAATCTATGGATTTGAAATCACACATGTGATTAGAGTGGATTTATAATAAGGGTTTGAAAGCAAATCCACAAAATTCTTCCATTCAAATCCATCCTTTGGGAAACTGAAACTTATTGAAGTTTCCAATCCTTTACTGTTAAGGCTTCATGCTGATTGAGTTAAGTTCTATAGTTTAGAATATTATGACATATTTGCAGGTTGAGATGCTGTTATCATTGTGTAATGCTAACTGATTATTCTT
This sequence comes from Haberlea rhodopensis, assembly GCA_907163345.1. Classification (NCBI taxonomy): domain Eukaryota; kingdom Viridiplantae; phylum Streptophyta; class Magnoliopsida; order Lamiales; family Gesneriaceae; genus Haberlea; species Haberlea rhodopensis. The sequence continues at coordinate 3,254,754 of CAJQUN010000060.1, forward strand.
CACGTTAAAATTGCTTCCCATTTGATTTACTGTGATTGTCGATTAGAAATTGGGGAACGAGATCTTGTCATACTTTTTTTTTTTCCAAAAAAGGACCTTATTTATATTTGTCTTGATGCAGTTGAGATGCCCGAATTAATTAGTTATGTCATTTTGCCTGAATAATCAGATTTTGCAACAAATGAAAGTTGACTCGGCAATGTTGACTTTGGAAGATGGTGCTGCGCCTATGCGAAATCCTTCTACTGCTGCTGAGGATGCAAGATTGGCATCTCTAATTTCCCTTGATGGCATGCTGAAGCAAGTCAAGGTTTACCGTTTTTATTTCTTTCTTTTTTTCTAAATTGTGCTATTAGAAGATTATGGACCAGCACAAGAATATTTGACGCTCGTTTTTGTTTTAACAGGATATAACGAGGCAAACATCCGTCAATGTTCTGAGTAAGACTAAGAAGAAATCATTGCTCGCTTTTCTAGATGAACTAGCGGAACAGATGCCTTCTTTACTTGACATTGACCATCCATGTGCTCAGAGTCATATTACAGAAGCTCGACAAGCTGTACTGGTATGCTGTTTTTTCCAACTATTTTAGGATGACATAGTTTTGAATGGGTTTCGTTTTTAGCTTTCCAGTTAGCCAATTTTTTTGACATTTTTTGTTTTTGGCACATGCCATAATATTGGTCTGCTGGCTAATCCTATTGACAAGGTGATAAATGCATATGAGCTTCCAAACGTAGAAGCAGAGAAGTGCAATCATCTCCCTTTGTTTAATAACTGAAACGTTCTCGACACAGTACTTTATTTAAAAACCAATTATATAACGCTGAGGGAGCCAAGAACATGAAATCTAGGAAATTGCTGTTGATAAGGACCAATGTATTACGAGATACCATGTCGGCTTATCATTATGCCCCTTTTATTTCACACATTTATTTTCATGTTAAACAGTAAGAAAGTTGAAGAGCATATCTTACAGATTTGCTAATATTCATGTTCGATTGTCCTGATTGACATATATGATATTCTTGTAGCCAACACGCATAACAGATTTGCTAGTTCTCTTGCTTCGGCTGTCCTCGAAAGACGTATCTGATATTCTTGTTTTATGCAGTCAACTTCTGAACAGGAAGACAAACCCCAGGATAGAGAAAATGCTTCTAAACTTAGTGGAGATGCCACATATGGCACTGAAACCGATGTTGGGCAGTGGAATGTTTTGCAATTCAACACAGGCTCAACAACCCCCTTTATCATCAAGTGTGGAGCCAACTCAACTTCTGAACTGGTCATCAAGGCTGACTCACGGGTTCAAGAACCTAAAGGCGGGGAAATAGTTAGAGTCGTTCCAAGGCCATCTGTGTTGGAAAATATGAACCTTGAAGAGATGAAAGAAGTATTTTCACAACTTCCGGAGGCTCTAAGTTTGCTTGCTCTTGCTAGAACAGTGGATGGAACTCGAGCTCGGTATTCAAGATTGTACAGGACGTTGGCCATGAAGGTTCCTGCACTCAGGGACCTGATTGGTGAACTTGAAAAGGGGGGAGTACTAAGGGATGTTAAATCATGATTATTAAATCATTGAACTGGAAATTAATTCATGTAAATTGTTGTTTCTTGTATTGTCATATGACATGGTTATTGTTCTATCATTTGGGATCTTGTTATTGAAATTCTGACTTGTAGTTTTGTGTATTCCTTTGTTGAGAACCAAAATCTTTTAAATGGGTGTTGCTTGCTTGGTTTATATCATTTAACACTGGCTTCAGAGGCTTTGATAGTTGCTATTTCCACCCGTTTTGATATGGTGTACTGTTAGTCATGGAGAAACTCTTTTTCATCGTTAATTTTGAATCGATAGATTATATTTAATACACGTTGTGGCCCATATGATCAGCTAGGTATTGAAATTTTTTCTTCTAGACGAAGTTTCGAGTTTCTCGCGGAAAAGAGATCGCTTCGAGGTTATTTGAATTTTTTTTTAGTGAAAAAAAAAACATAAAATTTCGAGATAATACAATATTTTTCAAATTGTGGAAAAAAATGTAAATAATAAAAATTTGCGTATCTTTGCTTTTTCCATGGATTATTATCTGTATGATTATAAAGTTACTTCAATAAGTAAAGATACAATCTTTTCATGATTATCCTGAACTAGCCGATAGAGATGGTAGATAACCTTTTTCACTAAGAGTTGCAAAGTCGAATATGTTTTTTGTTGGAATGCCAAAGTCCTCCACTCTTGAAAAGTGATCGTTGAAGTAGGAAAATACTTATATTAATCGAGTGTTTATAAATATTAATATATATATATATATATATATATATATATGTGTGTTTGTATATGTGTTAGTGTTTGTAAGATCGATAGAAGTACCATGCTTTCATTGAAACACCACTATTTAAAGTCATAAAGATAACCAAACAGCGGATCAAAATTAAATAATAACATCAGCACAACTATTTAACTTTATTATTATTATTATATAATCTAGCATCAGTCTAACTCGTAGCCATGTAATTTTATTTGAACATTAATACAACAATTCTATATATACATGGCACTCAGTTTTATTATTATCTAGCTGAACTACAACATTAATTTAGTTCATATTTTCCGCTTCAGCTTCACCACTTTGCATGTACGCATTAGCTTCTTCAGCTGTACGGCAGCACTTGCACCCACCTCTGCCGCCCCATCCTCCGCAGCACCCGTATCTGCATGGTTTACCATATCCACCGCCTCCATAGCCTCCACCTCCGCCGTAACCGCCTCCGTAGTTTGCGGCTGGTTCAGCTTCATTTTCTGAAGGGAAATATAGACTTAATAAACTTGAAAATATTCATCTATAAATATATATATATATATATATACGCACAAACAATGTAGGGATATATCCTTCTGCATAACGTTACCTGCATCTGCATAGCTGCAGCAGTAACGTCTGCATCCATTGTATCCCCAGCCGCCGCAGCACCACTTATTCCGGCAGTACCCACCATGGCCGCCTTGGTTGGTTTGCTTTGGTTCCTCATCTGCGTATTGTAACACCAAAGACATTCGTCTTATTTTCCTATGAAATCTTTGCAAGCAAAATAGAAAAATTTAAATATCTCACGATTCTCACCTGCATCTGCATGGCTGCAGCAGTAACGTCTGCATCCGTTGTGCCCCAAGCCGCCGCAACACCACCTGTTCCGGCAGTAGCCACCCCCGCCGCCACGACCACCTTGGTTGGTTTGTTTTGGTTCATCACCTGCGAAAGGTTGAAATGAAAAGGTTCAATCCAATCAAATACCCTTGCAGAATGAATTCCGGGAATCATACGTGTGAATTTTTCATAAATTGAGGGACTTAAATTCAAAATATCGCTCAGCCGGAGTCTAACCTTTATTTTCAAGCTGTTGGGTCGACGCTGAGGAATCCTCAAGCTTTTGGGTCGACGCTGCTTCCTCAGCGAAAGCTGAGGAAACAAGAAGGACAATGGCAAGCAAAACCGAAGCTTTGATCTTCATTATTTTGATTACATATGATTACTTGAAGGTGAATTATATATATATAAAAGTTGAAATATGTTACATGTATATAACTTTGGGTATGTCACCTATTTATAGGTTTGATGAAATTACTACAAGACATATGGACTTGAAAGAAAGTTAAAGATTGAGGATGATCACGAAATATGAACGCATTTAATGTTCTCATTCCACCGATGAAATGAATCAAGAAGTCATATATGTTGAATGTTCTATTGAACTCATCTGTTAATCTTATCGACTTCATTTAGGTATATTAAATATTAATTTGAATTTCCATTATATATATATATATATATATATATATATATATATATATATATATATATATATATATATATAGGTTTCGTCTACTTCATATTTGTTTAAGGCATTTTGAATATGGAGAAAATTGTCAATTTTTATTTAATTTAATTGATAGATTGATGGCAAGTTTAAATCGTATAACCGATTGTTCAACTTGTGATGTAATATTGTAGATGTTTTAGGTTTGAGCATCCTTAGTGTTCATTTCTTACAAACAAAAAAAACACTTGAGAAGATTATTCCAAAAATATTGTAGAGAAATAGGTGATAAAATAACAAATGTTTAATGAAAAAGAATGTGATTTGATAAGGATAACATATGGAATGTTTCCGATTTGATTATATGTTTATTTTAGGAAAATGAGAATTCTTCTCTAGAAATATTATAAGTCATTTCTAACTATAATCCCCCTGATAAGATATATGCATGGATATACACGAGTATAAGCTTTAATCAATACCTGTGAGGGCAAGTCTGTTGGGTTTCCGTACCCCGGCGCCAGATCCAAACGCAGCGGAAATAATACAATAAACAGATCTGACCCAGGGACGGTCGATCGCGCCTGATTCATATATAAACATGCAAATATCGAATATTAATGCACGAAAAGAGATTACCGTTCACCGATGTGAATCTGCTGGCGGTAGTCCCTCGAGTCCAATCAACCTGACCAGATCTACAAGCCAACACCAGTGCTAGTTTGGTGTTAGCGTTTCTATGAGAGTGAATGGAATTCTTATGATTTAACCCTAGACAAGGTTATATTTATAGTGGTTAGCTAATTGGGCTAGGGTCCATAAAGCCCATCGGGCCAACATTGGCTTGCTGGGCATTTATGCTAACAATCTCCCACTTGCCCAAAAGCCAACACAAAACTACAAACTCATAATCCAAGTAACTCAATCTAATTGAACAACTTGATGTACTACCAATGTACATAATTATGAGACATAAATATATCAAATGATTTAGTTTTAGAACTTTCTATAAATGAAACAATTTCAAATATAGAACTCCACTAAATTGAGGAGCTTTCAAAAATTAAATTCATCTATTCTAAATCACTCAGTTTGAGCACTTAACATTTAAGTCTCAATTCTCATCGATAGATCGGCGGCCGGTTGATTGTGACCCAGTGAGGCTCAAGTGTATCATAGCAGTAGGATCACAACCTTTGTGATTTTAGAAGTCAAACAACTTCTTTGGGCTTACCCTGAATGCCTCATTGTCAATTAAACTCCTTTAATAGACAATGGCTGAAATATAATTCCAGCTACAACCTACCGATCGTGGGTAGCGCCTAGCATCTGCGCTTCACGAAGACCTAGATACAAATGACTAGCAACGTACGAGAACCTGTCAGCCATAGTTAGCGTGCAGTACATTCCTTTCACTCAATATGTCCCGATTGAATCTAGGGCATTGGTCGGTCGAGGCCCCTTATGATTTCAATAACTATGTATTTGTTTCACGTTATATGATTCATTGTGTGCGTATATGAAAAACTCATTTTTCACAAGCACTACCCACTCTGGCCAGAGATTCCTCGAATCATATATAGAAAAACACATAGGACATCCTGGTTCATCAAGACCAGTGGTGAATCCCCAACGACAATCATAGGCCTCTGACAGCATCACCGAATACCCAAAATAATGACTTTATGACCCACATGTGATCAGTCATTAAATCAAAGTACACAGCTATCTATCAAGACCTCAATGACGCCTCGGGTCATGAGGAGTAATGGTGCACAACTATGACTAGAAATTCTATACTCGACAAATGGTAACCACTTATAGAATTGTGAGTAGGGTCGTTCAGTGAACTCATTCCTAATGAGCACCTATTCATGTGTGCTGACTTCTCCAAGCCAACGCCGATGAAACACGGCGCACTACACTAGACACATCATGAATACCAGTCTCTAACGAGCATATATCGATATCCCATTCTCGAAGGCTCATCGACCAGGAACATTTAGAAATCGCAGTCGAGAATGTATTTCATGGTCACCATCATATGCGTAACCACATTCTATGGACTATAGCAACTTCAAGGACTTCATCAATACATCAAGATGCATGGGTAAACAGATGAAGAAGTGTCATATATATTAAAACAAAGATTTGTCATAATAAGATTATAAGTACAATCAATCAACTATTGATTTACTTAATCATGTATGACAACAATATCTTTCACTTTCCCAAAGCCAACTACTCATGTGTCTTAAGACCATCTTCCCAAGATGTCTATCAGACACCAATCATTGTAAATTCTTTGTCAGTGGATTCACTATATTTTTCTGTTGAAGCGATTCTTTCGATAATAATGCCGTGTCTACCATCTCTCTCATTAGATAGTATTTTCTCAATATATGTTTGGATCCTGGTGAGATCTTGGCTATTCATAATAGCTCAAATGTTGTCACAGTACACAGGGACTGTGTCAACTGCACTAGAAATTACACCCAACTCTTGGATGAAATTTCTTATCCAAACTGCCTCTTTGCTGCATCGTATGCTGCAATGTATTCAGCTTCAGTGGTGGAATCGAATGTGGTGTTTTGCTTGGAACGTTTCCAAGAGACATCACCATCATTGAGCTTAAATACAAATCCGAACATCGATATGGTATCATCTACATCCAAATTAAAAACTAACATCAGCTTAGCCTTCAACTTTTATTTCTCCACTTACAGATCCAAAAACCATGAACATATCATAAGTTCTTCATAAGAACTTGAGGATTATTTTCACAGTTTTCCAGTGACCTTCACCGGGATCTGTTTGATGTCTGCCCATTACTCTAAGAACATAGATCAGACCAAGTACATACCATAGCATACAGTATGCTATTAAAAGTAGAAATATGAGGTACCAATGTCATCTTCTCTCTCCTCATCAATCTTAAGACCCATTGACTCAAGAGATGAACACTATGACATATTATGAAGTAACTCATTTTTCGACTATTCTATGCTAAACCCTTTTAGCACAGTGTTTATGTACGTAGATTGAGAGATCTCAAGCATCCTTTAGATCTATCCCTATAGATCCGTATGCTAAGCACGTATGACACTTCTCTCAATCTTACATGGAGAAATTAGTAGATAATCATGCTTTAATCGATTAATCCAATACCATTCACAATGAGCATGATATAATCGACTTAAAGCATCACAAATGTAACCATGCTCCCACTAACCCTTTTGCACACACATGTCACTTCCGGATTTTTAACAAAACCAAACACTTTGATGATGTTATCAAAACAAAAGTTCAAACTTCGGGATGCCTTCTTAGGCCCATAAATGGATATCTAGAGTTTGAAAACATTTTTCTCACTCCAAGAAGTTGTAAACACATTTGGTTGCTACATTTCTACCTCAATGCCACCACTGAGAAATGTTGTGTTCACATCCATTGCTCATATCTTATATTCATAATATAAAGATATAACTAATAAAATCTAAATAGACTATAGCATCATAACCGATGAAAATTTTCTCATAAACAACTCTTTGCCTATGAGAATAACTGTTTCTCACCAGTCAAGCTTTGAAGGTCACTACCTTCCCATCCACTCCAAGCTTTCACTTGTAAATCCATGCAGCCAATGGGAACAATTCCCAAAGATGATCTACTAAGGCCCATACCTTATTGGAGTCCATTTCAGATTTCATGGCATCTTGCCAATGTCCCGAATCAATATCTGACATCGCCTCCTTGAAAGTCCAAGGATCATATCCATGGTCTATTTCTTGACTACTTTCAAGGAGTAGATTCATTCTATCAGGAGCTCTTGAAACATTTTCAAATCTCCTTGGTGTGTATAAATCAAAGGTTGTGATTAACTAAATTAATTTCACCATTTTCACTTTTCTAGTGGTTTGTGGTTCTTGAACCCTTTCAAGTTATATTATATTATCATTCCTTTCTAATAGAAACATTTTCTCTAGAAAGACTGCACTTGCGAAACAAACACTTTGTCTCCAATTGATAATATAAATTTCCACAAAATAACATAAGATGGATCAACTATCCAACTCATCTCCCACTGGCTGCTTCACATAAGCAGAACAATCTCAAATCTATATTTGGATTATTTTTCAGTCCATATCGTATATGGAGTTTTGGTCACTGCATTTGTATGAATTATGTTCAACCAATATGTAACTTTAGAGAGTTACTGGGAGAGAATCACATTCTCTCTAAGATAACTCAACATCATCTTACACTAATATTTAGTGCTCCACATACGTCCATATGAATCAAATTCAATGGACATTCAACACATGCTAAATATATGTTGGATTTAAGTTATCATTCTTTTTATATTCTTTGAATATAATCATACTAATCATTCATAAGTTCACCAGATTCAATAAAACATGCATTCTTAAAAATACTGCAATCACATTTGCATATTTAAAAGAATATCATTCTCTATCAAAATAGGAACAATGTTCATGATTAAATCTAGAGCAAATAAATAATTGCTCAAACCAGTTCCTAACCAGTTCAAGATTTTATATTAAATAAATGTTTCAAACAGCATTTGCAACAACTCTTGCTACAATGCTTAGCCTCAGGTAGGTTTCACCTTCCTATGGCTCTCTACTTCTTCACATCACATGCAACTCTTTGCAAAAATGCGAGCACAACTGGCATCATATACCAAGGAAGTAGAACCAATAGAAACATTTAATTTTAATATATAACATACCATTTCTAGAACGCTTCTAGTATAGGTATTCCTTACAATTTTGCTCCAGTGACCAGCAGTGAAAACATAGATGTCTCTCCTTTCTTAGTTGCTACTATACCCTTTTTCGTCTTTTGAGGTTGGAAATCATTTCCCTTCCTCTTCTTTATCCTTGAACTCTTCCTACCATTGGTAGAAGATTCGACAAGAAGAACACTTTTCTCCTTTTGAATCAAGGACTCATGAGTTTCCAACATTTTGACTATAAGATCAAATATATAGCCAGTTAATGAGGATTTGTCACATTCAGATTTTCCAATTTCTCAACAAGAGATATTTTTCTTACACCATGCTCATAGACCGAAGTCCCATCTCGCATGTGAAATGAAAATAGCTCTTTTGAAATCGCGAGTCTCAGTAATCGCGTCCGTTCACCAAACAACATTTGTAGGTGTTGGAAAATATCAGCAATGTGAACGAATTTCTCATATCATTGTTGAAACTCATTGGTGACATTGATGCTATCATATAGCACCTAGTCTAGAGATCATCGTCCCATCACTTCTCAAGTGTGGCAATCTCTTCATGAGACGAACCGGGAGACACTTCAACAGGAGGCTCCCACCAAGGGTATATAGCCACCTTTTAGAAGCAAGCACTATTTTAAAATTAATAGTCAATCAGAATAATTTGGTGCAGTTACTTTGTTTGTATCGAGAATTGATGCAATCGGATTCACGGCAATCACAATACTGAGAATAAACAGAAAAATATAAGCAAACTGTTTGATTATTAATTAATTCAAAAACTATGGACTTTAGTTATTGAATGCTCCCACTAAATTTTTCGAATTCATCACCCTCAAGACAAATGAACGGAAAATCATATTTTCTTAGTGGGCTTGGAGTCCAACTAGCTCATTAAAACCCCGGACGTGGGCCCACCGGCTTCATGATACTAAAAGTAGATCACAATTGCATCATATGCAACCCCCAAGATATTTGTCTCGCGATTGGCATAACCCTACGTGGGCAGGACAATTATGCCTTCTCACGTCAAACTAACCCATCCCACGGATGGAAATGTCACGCCCAAAAGACCCCACGTGGGTGAGTAATCTAGAAGGTTAACATAACCACACCCTTAATTAAGTGGCAGTTAAACGAACAGCTTTCCCATGCCAGATGCCCCCCACGTGGGTGAGTAAGGCAATATGACACAAGTAGCGTCTCATGGCTTAACTGTTGATGGAAGACAGGAAGCAACAAACCCTTTTGAGCTCCCTTAGCAGTTTGATATTAAAAGTTTTGAATCATATTCAAAAGAGGGATTTAATAATTTTCAAATCTCATCAAGTACTCGTTTGTTTGTTTGCCGGATTCATGCAACTATGTTTTATTCATGCAGTCATATGTACTAATAAAACATACAAACAAACATTTATCATACATCATATGCATAATAAAAATAAATATGGACGATTACGGCCCTTTCCTAATTGATCCACGTGAGCCATACGTGGATCACAAGTCTGTCTAAGGTGATGCAGGTATGTAATGCAATCCTATTACATTTTTGCTTCCATTATACATGTCTTGATTCTTGATGCTCCATCTTCAATCTCGATCTCCCACTAATTCTAATGATTTTACATTTAAATCGTGCAAACAAGAGAATAGGGATACAAATCCGGGGTGGGATACATCAGAAAATAGAGAGAGCAGGCTCGCAGGCCCGATAACCAATAAAACAATTATAATGAAACAATAAAAACCTAAACATTCACCTAAACACATTGGTCAAGGCCCGTAATCATCCATCATGCAATCACAACATATGTAATTAAACATTAAACTAATCAATTACATCACATGTAATTGTACTAATCACATCACATGTAATTAGAGCATAATAATTAATTCATTCTATCGTTTCTCCACTAATCGCATCATTAATTGAAAATGAAATTAACAAATTAAATAAAACCATTTTATTTAATTTCTAATTAATTACTTTTCAATTAATTGGTAAAATCACTATTTTACCTTTTAATCATAATGATAATCGAAAATAAATTAACAATTAAATGAAACACTTTCATTTAATTTTCAGTTAATTAAATTTTCAATTACTTGGTAAAATCACTATTTTACCCCAAATCATAATATTAGCCAAAAATAAAATTAACAAATTAAATGAAACATTTTCATTCAATTTTCAATTAATTAAATTTTCAACTAATTGTAAAATCTCCATTTTACATTTAATAAATTAAAAATCACATTTTTAATAAATTAAGTATTATGATTTATTTCAAAAATAATATCCGAAAAAAATATCTAAAAATGACTCAAAATTAATTTATGGACTCCAAACAATTTGGATCCAAAAATTACAAAATTTCAAAACATTTTTTTTTTTCGAAATTTCTGCACCAATTTTCGAAATGATTTTTTTTTTTTTTTTTTTTTTTTTTTTGAAAAAAAATTTCGGAAATCAGTTTCGAGTCTACTGTTCATCATCCCCACCAATTCAAAAATTAGGGTTTAGGGTTAGGGTTTCATCCTGCGCCGCCACCAACTCCAGGGCATCCCACGCCGCCAGGAATCCCAATCCAGTGCTGCAACACTTGCAGCAACCGCTGGGAGAGCCGACGGAACCTGGGATCTCGTAACCCGCGTGGCTGCGTGCGTTCCAGAAGACCCTGCGCGAGACGGGCGATTTTTGCCACTTTTGTGCGAAACGATTTCAGCGCACGACAAGAAATTCCCCATCTGCCGTAGACACTCCGAGTTCAGTCGCCCGCGCTCCCGCTTCCGCCGTGCTGCTGTGGCCACCGCAGGCGGTGCTTCATGGGTGACGATCGGTTGTCTGTCGGAAACATTTTCCGGCATGGCCAATTATGGGTCTCGATTAAAACATTTTTTTAATCTATTTTCTATATTTTTTCGGATTCCAAAATTTCTGAAACTCCAAAGCGATTAGTTGTTGGGAAACAATCTAATAAAAGTTAATTATTAAATACATGAATCAAAAGCGCAACCTGGCTCTGATACCACTGTTGGGTTTCCGTACCCCGGCGCCAGATCCAAACGCAGCGGAAATAATACAATAAACAGATCTGACCCAGGGACGGTCGATCGCGCCTGATTCATATATAAACATGCAAATATCGAATATTAATGCACGAAAAGAGATTACCGTTCACCGATGTGAATCTGCTGGCGGTAGTCCCTCGAGTCCAATCAACCTGACCAGATCTACAAGCCAACACCAGTGCTAGTTTGGTGTTAGCGTTTCTATGAGAGTGAATGGAATTCTTATGATTTAACCCTAGACAAGGTTATATTTATAGTGGTTAGCTAATTGGGCTAGGGTCCATAAAGCCCATCGGGCCAACATTGGCTTGCTGGGCATTTATGCTAACAAAGTCAAAGTTGGATCCTTGGCTTTTGTAGGATTAATGTGTAGTAGAAGACAAATTTAATTTCAAATTCAAATCTTTCTATGCAAAGATCATCAGAGTCCGATTTAATTTGTTTGAGTCATATTGCATGCTGATGCTGCTGTAAGTACTGTGAATGTGCCATCTGTCTCAATTAATTAATATAATTTCTCCTATCTTTTAACTTTGTTTCAAGTGTTTATCCTGTTCATTTTCATGATATGGGTCTTGTCGCTCTTTTTTAATCAACCTATCTATAAGAAGGAGATTCAAACTTGAGTCTATACATGGAAGAAATAATAACAAAATATTAGGCTTTTGCATGGTTGTCGGGTCTTATCACTATTGATTCATCGTTCGACAGGATACCTTCTTTTTTTTCCATTTGTGGTTTCAGATTTCATAATTCTGTTTTTTGTTTATTAAAGTCGTCAGTGTTGTGACCGGGTCAGACAGATCTTTAAAAAAAGACATGAGTTTAGACGAAATACGCAGATATGGCAATCAAATCCTATCTACTTTAGCAATATCTCTAACATAATTATTAAGCATATTACCCTGTACAACATGATTCCAACGTTCCTCAAAGGTTAGATTAGCCAAAACATCAGCTAGAGAATTAGCTTCACTAAAAAAATGAGTAATGTGGATGGGAAATTCATCATGATTGATTGATGAATTTCATAGCTTGACCAATGACTACAAGTACTCAAATTAATTAAGATATTAAATGGGTAAGTGACCGAATAAAATTCTGTTAAGTGTAAAATTCCATTTTGTGGTTTCAGATTTCATAATTCTGTAAGGTGTAAAATTTACAAGATCTCATATATAAAAGCTATTTTAACTTTAGTATAAGAAATAAAAGTTTTCTCTTCCAATTTTGTAAAGACCATGTATAGTCGTAATAAATTCAATTATATACAAAAATCAGTTTGCCAAATCATAAAATTGAAGGCAAATTATATCATATATATTTTTGTAGTAGAAAAAAGGGATAATAACATTTACACCCCCTCCACTTTGACGTAATTACAGAAACCTTCTCTATGGTTTGAAAAATTACAGAAACCCCCATCAAGTTAGGTTAAACATAGCAGATAACTCATGCCGTTAAAAAAATTGACGGGCGTTACATAAACCACCCTAATTTTCAATGAAAACCCCATATTGCCACTGATCAACTTTGACCTCTATTTTGACATAAATTGTTAGAGGGATGCCTTTGTAATTATGATATTTTTTAGGGGGTATGATCGTAATGAAACCATTATCTTATATTTCGATTGTTGGTTTAAAATATAATTACTACTTACTAAAACCTTTTATTTTCATAATAATTTTATTTTTTTATCATTTTTTATTCAATTTTGTAAAATATCAATACATACCATAAAAAACTCAAAATTTATATATACAACATTTAAAGACTTCTGTAAAAAATAACAACATTTTAGAATATTTGAATTAAATCGAATTTAAAGTCAAATTAAAGAACAACATGTTTGATTTCCATTTTCCGTATTGACGTCAATAAATATTATTTCATCAAAACATACCGTAAAAACTTGATAATATATAATCATCGTACTTTCAATAAATAATTTAAAATATAAAAAATATATGATTAATAATTGAGAAACGAGATAAAAATCTTAACTTTGAAAACAGACTACCAAATACGAGTTCAACTAGGTGAGCTTTCAATCTGAATCGACCGTATTTGTAAAAGTTGAATCGATCGAATTTTTTTTAAGCTAACCGAACTGACTGATTTGTACACTAAATCGAATAAATCGAATCGAGAAAACATCGATTATCATTAAAAATCATGGCCTAAAACATAAGTAATATCATTTAAATTCAAAATCTAAACATATACTTGTCTAAAATATATTTGTTAAACTATTTTAAATAGTTCATAAGCTGTGAAGTCTTATTTTAAGAATGAGATGTTAAAATATTTGGATAAATTTATTTTAAATATGTTTAAAATGTTGATAAGTTTGATAATATAAGATTTTTTTAGGATCATAATTACCAAAAAAATATGATACTATAAGAATAATATAGTTAGTTAATTTTCAAAGAATTTTTATATATAAATTGTTTTAAAAAGATGTCATCAATATGAAAAGTAGTTTATAGTTTAAAAATATTTAATAAATAATTTTTTGAAATAAATAAAAATAATATGACACTGTAGAGGTGTAACTGTCATGTCTAGTATATTATAAGGGATGTTTTGGTAACATTTTCATAATTGTATATTATATATATTATATGGGGTGTATATGTAATGTTTTGAAAATATTATATTAAATATACAAAAGGACAAAAACATAATTTTACGAGTTCTGTTGGATATTTGTGACGACATTATATCATAGGAGGTCCATGTAATTTTCCAAATTCGAGTCGCTAGAAAAAAAATGCTACACAAATTTAGGTGAAGCCTCAATATTTTATTCCATTAAACCAAATGTATGCGAAAAATAATCTTCAATTGGACAACTCCACTGTAACATTTCAATCCGATCCGAATAATCTGGGAAACAGATTGAAATGGTGGGAAAATAGGCATATTTCGATTGGTGATCGCATCATCTTGATCAACTCCGTTTTCTCGTCTAATATTCTTCTTTTCGTTCTTTAAGTTTCTACGAGTGTTTCAAGAGATATCCTAAAAATCCCACAAAAAAAACAAAAAAAATCCTTTGGGGAGGAGTTACTAAAAAACGAAAAATCATAGGTCAAATGGGAAATAGTTTGTCGGGATAAAGGGGATGGGGTTAGGTATTAGGGTTCGGCCTTTAACAAGGCTTTAGTGGGGAAATGGAGATGATGGATGGTAGAGGAAAGTGAGGAACTGTGGGAAAGGGTATTAATTTCAAAGTATGGGAAGGATGTGGGAGTCGGGATCGGGGAGGGAGGTCAGAGTGGGAGATTTTCAATTGGTGGAAAGATGTGAAAAATAGCATAGGGTGCAAATAATGAGTAGTTTGCTTCTTGATAAAGAGAAGACTATGGCAGAGATGGGGGAGTGGGTCGAGAGTGATCGGAGATGGAGGAAAAGCTTATTTTGTTGGGAATCTAATATTTTTTTAACATAAACAAGTATTATACTATTAAAACAAACCAGTACAACAATACTCAACCACATTGTCCAAGACACACCAAACAACCGAAAACATAAGCAAAACCAAGCACATATCATTCACGCTGATAAATTTTGGCGAGAATTCCGAATTGTTTGAGAGGATTTCAATTTTTTGAGATTATATTATAGGAAATAAATTGAACTTTTTGCGAAATTTTAAAATTTTAAAATAGTAAAAAAGATGAGAAATTATATATATATTATTTTGTTACGAAGTAGGATTAAAATGATATAAATATGATAGGATATTTTTTTAAAAAAATAAACATACCAAACATAGGACCAACCATTATCCTAACATAACTAAACTCTATCTCACACTCCGAACGGTGCCTAAAAGACTTACATAATATAAAACTTTTCCACAGCAAATTACAAAAAATTATCTTGTCAATAACAATGACACCCAACAATCAATTTGGCATAATAAAACCAACCATAACTGAAAACCAAAAAATTTGAGGATGCATGCTTTAGTTATTTTGATTCCACTGTGTGTTCAATTACTGGTAACGTCCTTGATAAATCAATCCATTTTTTTTTTATTTTTTTTGGTGTATTTCTTTGTTTTCAAATAGACCACACTATGCATTGTCAAAGCATCATCCTTAATTTCTTTGAAGATTTTTTATTTGCCACACTAATAAATTGAGAGAGAAAAGAGTGTAGCTCTCCATGAACAACGGATAAGATATGCTTGATATCTCTTCCTCCTCTTGACACAAGTCGCAGTTGAGGGAGATAGAATCTCCCAGGACCTCTCTCAATGAAGATTCACTTTTGAGGGAACTCTGCTTTACAGAAGTTTCCATATGAATGCACATATTTCAATGAATACTTGTGCACCATACTCATTTGTAATGCATGGATACAAAATCAACCGGAGTTGAGTTCGAGCATAACACGTTGCAAGAGTGTCATATGAATAAGGTATTTGAGTGTGCGCCCCATCTTTAGATTCAATAAAAATTAAAAAGCCAAGGCTTTCGGTTTGTTCAAATCTTGCAAAGACGTGGAATTATACAAATATAAGATATGTAATCTCCCGACTTCCATACATAATGAAATTCTTTGTGATCTTGATCAATGATTTATTAATTTCATAAATAATATTGGTGCTACACTTTTTACGGTTTGATTCGATCTTCTTCACAGGGAAATTCGAACTTGTCCTCAGGGCATCCGAGAACCCCAGTTGTTTTGGATTGTGGTGTCCACATATGAGTGTGTGGACCATATATCTCCAAATGAATCGAGGCCGTTGATCTGGAGTTAGGACTCCAGGATCGAAGTTCCTCCATACTTGTAGTGTTTCTTCGTGTTTCTCCTTGGAGAGGTATTCTAAGATTTGGAAAGAAAGGAAAGTTCAGTCCACGATATATCGGTCCGTATGAAATACTTGATAAAGTGGAACCATTATCATATCGACTTGCAGTACCACTTGACTTGGCTCGAATTCATAATATGTTCCATGTTAGTATGTTACAAAGATACAGATCTGATCCATCTCATGTTCTTCACGATGAACCGATTGAAATCTCTGAAAATTTAAGTTATGTTGAAAAACCAGTTAAGATACTAGTTTATAAGGATAAACAGTTAAGGAATCGACCAATTCCTATGGTAAAAGTACCATGAAAAAGTCATTCAGAACGTGAAGCTACTCGGGAAACAGTTGAACATATGAGTAAACACTATCCGTGGTTGTTTCCTGATACAGGTACAAATTTGGAGGTCGAAATTTTTAAAGGTGGAAATAGTTGTAACGACCCAAAACTATTACATGATTTACATGATCATGCATAAACATCATGACTCCTAACATTTTATGTACATAAATGTTAGGTTTATGTGAATATGAAATACGTGAAATTTATATATTGATATGTGCTATTGTTTTGGATTCTATTTAATGGATAACTTGAGTGATAATTATGATAAAAATTTAAATCTAATAAGTCGGTTTTAGTATAGCAAGACTATAGTTCAAAATATAATGAATACCAAAGTATAGGACCTTAAGTGTAAGATGGGAGAGACTTAGAGGTCTAAAGTGCAATATGACATAAAATTCGTATTTATCTAGTGATAAATGAAGGAAACTTATCAGATTACCTTTCCATTTTCGTTTCTGCATCTAATCCTTGAGGGAAAACTATCAAAACTTCATAGAAACTCAAGTTTTGTTCCAAAAACTTGTAGAGGAAGGTATACCTATGTTTATACCCTTTGTTTTCTATGTTTTGCAAGTTTAAATAATGTGTTTATTGATGTTGGTTGAGAAGTAACATAGGGTTTGCATGTGTTAGATAAAAATAGATATATTGAAATAGATTTTGATGTTATATATTGAAGGGAAGAGGTTTAAAGAAGGTATAAAATGTTTTGGAAAGAAAGAACATGGGTTTTAGAAATCTGCTAAAAAACAGAACTCTTACGTTCTGGTATTTTGAGTTTTGGGAACTCTTAGACTTTGATTTTGATATTGGTGTTTAAAATGAAAGTTGTAATATGTTGAGTTATCTTTAATTTGATAGCAAATTCGAGTAATTTGGAGTTATATTGCATGAGTTATGTCAGTTTTAGCAAAATGTGTACATGTTGATATTTAAAATTGAATGATTTCTGAAACCCGATGTTCTTGGCTAATTTCGTCTATGAAAATGATTGAATTATGTAATGCCTCGATTTGTTTTATACACGTGTGATATGATTATGGTGTAATTATATCAAATGGCGGTATGATAATGGGGTTCGGGTGGAACCAAGAATGAATTAATACATGTAGCAAATGATATATGACAATGAATGAAATATATGACAATACATGTATAGTAGAATATAACATTGGTGTACATGTAGCATGCATTTGAAGGTGCATTAGAATGTACATGTGAGTTGCATTCCATAAGACATTTGCCATGAGTTTGAAGGGAATTACATGTGCATGTGAGTTTGGAATTAAAAGTGAGTATTTAGATGTAAAATCAGATTGTAAACACACACAACTCACCTAAACTCACCTACAAATCTCTACATGTTCTTTGGAAGCTTTTGAGGGTTTAATTTAGAGTTTCACTTTCAAGATCTTTGTACACTAAGAGGAAGTGGTTTACTTGGTAAGGAGAATACCCTTTCCTTACTTTGTCATGGTAGTTAGAAGTTCTTTGATTATGCTTGATATCTTGAAGCATGAAAGCATATGATTATTAGTTCTTGCTTAAAGTGTATAGAAGCTAAGACACAAGGTGTAAAAGTATGTAAACATGCTTGTTTGATGTTAGAGATGTTATGAACTAAGTTGTGATGGTGAGCAGTGAGGTGTAGGAGAAACACCAAGAAAAGAAGTAGAAATCGCCATGTTTGTTTTTCTGAAACAGAGGAGGCGATCGATCGCTGCGTTTTAGGCAATCGATCGCCTATGGCTAAACATGGGTAAGTCGGTGTTTGAGCGATCGATCGCTTCAAAGTAGGCAATCGATCGCCTTGAGGCAGTATGTTTTCCAAAGGGGAGGCGACCGATCGCGTGAAATTAAGAGATCGATCGCCTAGGACCAAAGCTTTAGGCGATCAATCGCCTAAAATCATGAAATCGATCGCCAGAGTCAGAATGTTGAAAAATGTTATATTTTTGTAGAATTTGATTTTAATGCCTATGATAACATGATATATTGTTGGCATTGTTGTATCATCATCTCAGGGGACGGGACAACGAGGCACTTAGCCAGTGACGCCTAATTTATCTCGTTTGTGTCGCAGTACATGTACGTGTTGACGTACGGAGTAGAGATATGATGTGATGATGATGTTATGGTTTTGATATCATATGATTTATGTTATCTTTGTGTCATATGATTGGTAGTATCATATGCATGTGCATACATGGATTTCATATGATTGGGTTGGATGCCTTGATAGATATGTGTATATGCTTTGGTAAGATCATTGCCTTGATAGATATGCCCGGGTTGGTATATGCTTTGGCTGGGATCGTTGCCACGATAGATATACTACATATGCTTTGGCTTGAGAGATATACGCCTGGATTGGGTATATGCTCTGGCTATTATCACAGATGAGTATGGTACTATGATATGTGCTGCTAATATGAAGATGTGATGTGGTTCCACTGACATATTGAGCTGAATAGGCATATCATATGGGGCTCGTGATAATAGGGTAATTGTTGAGACATGTCATGACATAGTGCATTTGTTGATGCCTGATACAGAACATTCACATTAGATGATTTATTGTGCTTTATCATTGATATTGCTATTGTGTTTTGATATCGCACTGACATAGTTATTATCTATACTCACGTTGTGTGAATGTTTCTGTAGGATTTCATAGACGTGGGAATCGTGAGTCTTATTCCGCTGCGAGGTGAACCACTGCATAGGAGTAGTACTGGATTAGGTTGTTAATTTTACATGTAATATATATGTAAAAAAAGTTATTTGGTTTTTGTACTATTGGTTTTTGGTACATCTGTAATAACCTATTAGTAAGAAACTCTTAAACAGGGTATGAATTACTTAATTCGGACTCACATATGTATGCTTTAATGAAATACATAATGGATTAAGTAAAGAGGACCCCACAAATTAACTTAAGCACTTCCAAGATGAATTGTAGAGCTTTGAGTTATCTTTAATTTGACACCAATTGGGACTCATTTGGAGTTCATATGAATTAGTTATGAATTTTATAGAAACACTGCCATAGCTGAAAAATGCAAAAATTCATGATTTTCCATTAAAAATGATTCTGCTCCTGTAGAGATCGATCGCCTCTCCTATGAGATCGATCTATCAAGCAAATTTTTTGGAAAAAATGGTTTTCTTTGCTGATTTAAAGTATGGGAAACCTAGTATGATGTATGTGGACTATGAAAACATGTTCAATGTAAATGTTTGATGATTTATTAATGTGCTTGAGATAAAAGTATTTATAGGTCATAATCTCGAACAAGCTACAGATAAAGCGAACTAAAAGAGTTCTTCGAGATAGGAATATCATTTTTGAGTATATCTTATAAGTTGGTATTTAACTGTACATAAGTATACGATTTATGTTATGTGAACTGGTTTTATAACGAGTGTAAGTACGTGTTGTATATGGTGAATTTATGTGATGTTTTCATTATATTGACATGTGATTATGAATTGTGCATTCGTATGCATACATAAGAGATTAAAGAACTCTGTTATGGCTGCTAAGGATCTTGAACCATGCACTATTGCATTATGAGTACGGTCAGAATTACAGAATCAAAGAATATCGATCCCGAGTTAATTGAGAACTCAAAAGGGGATCTATAGAGTGCCATGGCGTCTCGTGATCACAAATTGTTCCTGATTCTAGTTGGTCCATAACAGAAGAACAAATAATCATAAATACATGTGTACATGTGAATTACTTGTTTGACAAGTTTTACTACAGATATGATGAGTTGTATACTCATGTGATGGTGAATATCGGTTATTCGTATATACTCAGTGAAGTGTTTTATTTCAGATAATCCAAAGTAAGGTCTAGACGTCTTTTTGATGTATTTTGAAGTATGGATACAAGGTTGGCCGGTTGATCTGTAGTTCTTCCCCCTCTGCTCATCATTGTATATATATGTTTTTAGGTTTTTGGTATGGGTAGTGAGTGATACAACATCGGTCAATTTGTGTCATATATGCCATTTACATATTGTTATGGACATAGTTTTAAATTTACATGTTATAAAGTATAATTTTCGCTACAAAGAATTAAATATTTTACTATAGTAACGTTATAGTCACAGTCATGTGAATGTAAATAAGTGTTATGATGTTCTTACATGATAATTGTTAGGCGACATGCCTCATATATTTACACACGTATAAAAGAGATATGTGTGTCAAGTGTGATGAAAAGTTAGGGTTGTTACAAAACTGTTTACACAAATATAATTATAAAATATAATCATGCAAGCTGGTCGGATATTGGATAATAAAATATATGAAAATTATTCCCCAAGACTCTTGGTTAATGCATAAGACCTCATATTGTAATTAAAACAAATAAAGAATGCATATTTAAGGGATATCGTTTGTTTGGTGCCATAAGCGTGGAACAACATGGACAATTGCGCTTAATAAAACACGGAAAATGTTGCGGACAAAAATATAGTAA
Organism: Haberlea rhodopensis; assembly: GCA_907163345.1. Lineage (NCBI taxonomy): Eukaryota > Viridiplantae > Streptophyta > Magnoliopsida > Lamiales > Gesneriaceae > Haberlea > Haberlea rhodopensis. Next base: position 3,276,082 of record CAJQUN010000060.1, read on the forward strand.
GCATAGCCTAAAAATGAATAGAGGCCCAAGTGAATAAGCCCATCAGCTTTAAGGGTTTGAGAGCAGCAGAGCAGTACACGTGATTTGGGTGAGTTAGTTACAAGGGCAGTTAAGATGGGTATAACAAGTCATTGCTCATTGTAAGGGATAATTAAATCCAGAAATTGAATACCTAAAAGCGGACGAGGTGCGGTGTCTGGATCGTCGCCGATGCTTGGAGGACGACAGCGAATTGCAGGTGTGCGGCGATGACTGTGGACAGCTCCTGAGGCCGATTATAAAATATCTATTGGTTAAAAATGATGAATTGTGGATTGGGGGAAAAAATGGTGAAATCGTCGAGTCAATTGGGGCCTTATGTGTTGGGTCAAGTGAAAATTTGGGTTTCTTCTGGCGATGGTTATGAAGAAAGATGTGGTTTGCCATCTAATTTTGATTCCATGTACGACTATGCTTTGGGTTTGGGTATACAGCTACAACACTCCTTCATGAATATGTGTGAAAATGTATTTGTTATGAACATTTACACTTGCAATTCACTTCTCAATGATCTCTGTAAATCTAAAAATATAGCAGAAGCAGTGAAGTTAATGAAAGATATGGAGGTGGCTGGGATATGCCTTGATACTTTTTCCTATACAACGCGTATGGACGCATATTGCGCATCTCGAGAAATGGGGATGCTAGAAGATTGTCAGAAGTTGAGGGAATATGTGCTTTATAACTTCAATCTTGTTGGATTATCGAACATGGGTATTGGTAGGGATCAAAATTGTGATAAAAGTGTTATGGCTGGGAATATGAGCGTGGACATATATGAGGTGAGGGGAAGGGGACAACTGGACTGGAGGTTGGGATTGGTTTGAATGGTTTGGACTTGGTGAATATCTCTAACAGCTTTATGTTCTTTGAAATATGGTTGTGTCAAATTTGAGCCTTGATTTTTGTGATAGTTGTATTTGATGTTGGGTGGACGAATGATGGTTTCTGGGGTGACTGTGATTCAAGTCTCAGCCTTGAGAACAAGGCTGGTTTTGGCGAGGGAGGTATTGTTATGGACAAAATTGTAGTAAGCATAGCCCAGAAATGAATAGATGCCCAAGTGAATAAGCCCATCAACTTAAAGGGTTTGAGAGCAGCAGCGCAGTACACGTGATTTGGGGGAGTTAGTTTCAAGGGCAGTGAATATAATGAGGGGGAGGAGAAGAGAAAGTTTCATACCCGAATTTAGTAGAGAGTGAGTGAGGCAAGCATTGTGTGCTTGGGCAGGAAGGAGAAATACTTTCCTGAACAATGGCGAGCGTTAAGCTTGGGCCGAAAGGAATCCTTCTTCTAGGAGTAACAGTAGTCTGAGAGAGCATTTCGTTTCCTTTGTAATTTCCTTTCAATTTCCAGAGAGTAATACACTACATTCCAACAATTTGATCGAGTATTCTATCATAATTCTTGCACTGTTATTTCATTCGTAACAAAAAACTTCTCTCTAAATTAATTTACTTTTTGACAATTACAATGAAAACTACATGACAATCTTTTAGGCTTAACTTACGATTTCCTCAGTTTGTTGTTAGGCTGAAACAGTATCTCTAATCACCTTTTTTTATAAGCGAATGTATATTATATGGAGCACTAAAAGTACAAGATTGCAAGTTTGATACAACATTTTGAAGAAAAAATTGAGCCAGCCATCTCATGAGGCTAGGTTTATGAGGATTGGCACCAATAGGAATTCCCAAATGGGTAAAGGGAATCTCGCCTTTTGAGCAATTAAGGATGGTTGTCATTTCTCCATGCCCTTTGGTTGAATGTGAATACCCACCAATTTGCTTTTGAAAAAGTTAATCTTAAGTCTCGAGATCAGTTCAAAATTTCGAGGGATGCTTTTTAGAGCTTTGACTTTTTCCATGGTTGCATCACCAAAGAATATCGTGAAAAAATCTGGACTGCTGCTTCACCACATGAGATGGGCTTGAACAGTCCTAAATTACATGCTTTTCTAGTCATTGCACCTAATCTTCCGCAGCTAGAAGAATATGTAAGGTGAAAGTGGGTCATCTTGCCTTAGGTCTTTTTGTATTCTAATTTCAGGACCTAGACTGTCATTTATATGAGAGAAATATGTCTGAAATCATCGATGGATAGCGGGTTGATAGTCTTTGGGATCAAGGCAATGAAGGATGAGTTGCATCCTTTGACTAGCTTCCCAAGTTGGTGAAATTCTGAAATAAATCTCAAGATATTTTCTTTGAAGGTATCCCAAAAAGTTCTGATAAATTTGAAATTAAAACCATCAGGTCCAGGGCTCTTTGAGCCATCACAATTCCAAATTGCATCCTTGACTTCTGTTTCTGAGAATGGGGCAGAAAGTCTACTGTTATCCCTCATTGTTTAGTTTGCGGCAAGTGACTCCATCGAGCAGCGGCCTATCCCATTGAGATTCAGAGAATAATTTTCGAAAGTGCCCTGTGATAGCAGATTTGCCACTGGCACCGAACCAACCCATCTCCCAGCTATGTGGAGCCCCCTAATTTCAGATTTTTTCCTATCCCGATTGATGCAAGCATGAATTTTATGTTTGCGTCTCCCTCTTTAATCCATTTTTGCCTAGATTTTTGGAATATCAAGCTTTCTTTTAGTCGGATTTTGCTTTTAAGAGTGGCTCAGCATTCGTTTTTCAACTGCAATTCATCCTCTCTTAGGTAATGTAATTCTCCTTTTATGTCTAGCTCGTTCAACACTGCACTTGCCTTTTCGATTTCAGCATTGATATCTCCAAATTCACTTGAGTTCCATTGTTTTAGACAACAATTCAGAACTTTTGTTTAAGGACGAAAGCTCCCCAACCATCAAATTGTAACTTTCCCCATTCAGCTTTGATGATTTTGGAGTAGTCCTTATGTTGGAGTAGTGATCCGAGATGTTTTGTTCCAGTCCAATTTGTTCTATATTATTCAGCCACGAGTCTGAAACCAAGAAACAGCCCAACCTGCTCATGCTCTTGCCATTGCCTCTATACCAAGTGTAATTTCTTTTAAGGAGTGGGAGGTCAACAAGACGAAAGAGTTGAAAGCTTCTATCTCTTTGCTATCTTCATTACGCTTTAGTGTCCTCGATGTGCTTTTCCTTTCCGATGAGTGACATATTGTGTTAAAATCTCTTACCACACACCAGTTGGAGTCCTGTTTAGCTTTGATCTTACTACTGAGGCAATTTCATAATGAGACTTTTTTCTGATAAAGAGTAGATATTTGCTATTATGCATTCGGTCTCTTCCCAACTTCCTTTGACTGCCAAAATGCCACGTCTTCCCACATTCTATCTAACTTAAATACTTTTGAGTATGTTTTTGCCTTATAGTTCGTTACTCAATGCTTAAAAACATACACGTATAGAAAAAAACGTAGAATTTAATTAAAATTGTGCAGAAAATAATGCGACGATTTTTTTGTTTTTGTTTTAATCGAATGGTAGAGGAATCGCGAGAATTATATTTTGTAATGTTCAGTGTTTGAATTCGAGTCGTACTATTAATAGGATATTTGACAAATCCGAATATATGTGACTATTTTCAAAATTATAATTTTTTTAAAAAAGTACATCATCACCGTATCTAAAAGTTTGTACCCATTTTAGTTTCAAGTGGGACATATTATTATATATATATATTAAAAATCTATGTGGAAGGAATCGGTCGATTTATAAATGATGTAAGATTTTGACTAAATTAGGCCTCAATTTGCAGCGTGCAGCTTTAGCTGATACACCGAATCACATTACATTACAAAAAAAATAAAAAAAATACCAGGATTTAATTTATTTATTATCACTGTTGCAGTAGTCTACCCAACCATTCTAATTATTAGATCAGTTTTCAAAATTTATTTTTAAAAAAAAAATTTGTTTGAACAGATTTCCTTTCAGAATTTATACTGTATTTTATATCATTCATTAGACGATTTGATTATCAGCTATATATTTTAGAAAAGATAATTAATTTAAATGCATGAAGCTGGAATCCATTCGGTGGTTAACACGTAAGAATGGATTGGAGCCACCTGTCCACAGAGAACTTAGAAGTAAGACATTTTTATAACTTTTTAATATTACATATTGAAGAAAACCTAAAATCTCAAATACATATCTGATGAAATACGAAAAAAAACTTTGAAAGATAAAACCAAATTAATAAATTCCATAAACAAAAAGTAGCTCAATAAATTATGTTTGACCGCATATTGTACATTATAAATTAATCAACTTCAAGATTCGCAATATATTCTGCATAAAAAATTCTTATATCCTATCATACACAAAACACATATATATAAATATATATTATATTTGTTCGTGTATCCGATCCATACAAAAATTTCTATATTGACCGCACAAATTCTTGCACATCTAATTAATAAAGAATTTCAATAAATATATATATATTTGTGTCGCATTGGTGACCACATGCTTCCTTGGGAATATCATGAAGAGGGACAAACAAATGGGAAGAAATTGAGAAATAAAACGGAAACTTTCCAAACGTTATTTATTATGTATCAACTACCTACTTGAAAGATCAATATTTTTCAACCAAATAACTATCTCCCATATAAGTAATAACTTAACAAATAATAAAATAATTAACGCATGAGATCAAGACAATGATTTACTATAATAAGTAATGTTATATTTGGAAATCTCTTTCTTTCCCTATGTATGTGCACACTCATTTCTATAAACTTCTTCTTCGCTTCAATTTCGTATAAAGCTAAGACTCAATGATTTTAATGTAAAATTTTATCTAAAAATTTAAGAATATAAATGTTTTTTACCTCATGGAATCTCTACAGACAAACTGTTTTTAAACTTTGGACACAAAATTTAAAATAATAATTTATCCAATTATTCGTATTAGTCTATGCCAACGTTTTATATTATATAGGTATATTTAAATAATTAAAGGAAAAGTAATGTATTTGTAGACAGTTTTATAACAGCCAAAATGTAGAAAAAACTTGATGAATATGGAACAAATAACCCTATATTTTGAAATGCTTTAACTGAAACGTACATAGTTATAGTATCTAACAAGCTCCCCCCCTTTGTTTTATCACTTAAGATCATGTTATACTCTAATAAGGAATCCATATACATAATCTTTGAATTTAATTAAAAATTCATTCATTTGATATGAATATGTATATATTTAATTAATTAATGCTATCCTTACGTACAGAAGTAAATGCAACCCCAAGAAAGAGATGCAGGCATTCAGCACCAGAAATATATACACTAGAAGGGTATGTAGAATCATTAATCATGCTTTTACTCACCTTACACTGAATTAGAAATTTTGGAGGTACATTCTTAAAAGATAGTCAGATGGGAGTAAAGATATATAAATATTTCACATGTAATATGTATACTATGACTATGATATTAAAAACAAAAAAAATTATTTTGTAAATATGTCTCATACTAATTATTTCAGTTCACATTCAAATTCTATGAGCATCCCATATATGTATAGTCTACCCTATACATAACAGTGATGTACAATCTCTCTTGTGATGATGTTCCATGAAATTAAAGAGTGAAGAGTAATGCAATTCCTTACTTTTTAATGAATTAAGTAGATTTTTCAACTCCAATAATGATGTAAAAAATGCTAAACAAAGAACCAAACATGGAATTCTAAACATGGGAACAAGACAACATACCCAAAATGGTTCTTTAACTACATCAATCTGAAGAAGTTGAAACTAATAACACAACTTACGAAGAATTGATCTAGATCAAGAGACTTTGTCCATCTTCTGATTAACTAATATCATCATTTAATAACACAACAACATAACATACGATGCAGCTTTTCAATTAAATTCCCCATTCCATATTTTCTAAAAATTATTTGGTATCCCAAACTTTTTAAATTCTCTTACCAAGAGTGCTCTTGTTGTTATGCATCCACACTTTGAACACATGCCTCTTGATTCCAACTTCGTTGCAGATCTGCTGCACCATTTCTTCATCTTGCTTCTGAATCCTCCACCCTAAACGTTCTGCATAATTCAGCATTTTATCCTTCTGTTCTTGTGTAAACTTTGTTCTGAACCTTTTCTTCTCGGAGCCGCCACTAGGGTTTGAATAGTAGTAGTCTTCCATTTCATCTCTTGACCCGCCTCCGCCGCCGCCCGAGCTGGACGGAAGCGCCATCGGATGCACTGTTTGGTGTGGTGGTGCGACATGGAGGTAGCCTGTGGGGGTTTTGTAACTGAAATGGCCGTGTGGTTGGTGGGTTAAGAGTAGTTGTTGATGATGGTGGTGGTGAAGGTGGCTGAAAGTGTCGATTTCTTTACGGTGGAAGTTGCGGTGGCAGTTGCAGGCGGCGCATTTGAGGGCGTCTAGGGTGCCCTCAGACCCGGCCGCCATGAACTCACCGCAGCCGTCCACTGCCTTGCCACCTATACCCACCGCATGGTTTTTCAAACATTCCTTGTATCTGGGCTTCCGGCGTGGCGGCGAAGCGGCGTCCAATGGGCTCGGCGTCAACCCAATCTCTTCTTCGTGTTCGTCTGCTTGATCCTCATATTCCATCCTGTTTTAGACTTTTAGCTATCTCAATCAATACCTTCGTAGATATCATCTATCACCTTATATATAATATATATATATATATATATATTCGTTTTAATTTATAATAATTTTAGATATATACATAAAAAAATGTTTTAAATCATAAAAGATTTTGTTTTTTTTAATTCTCTAATTATGTTTTATTATTATGCTTATAAGTGTGATGCTGAGGTTAAAAATCATCTGTACTGCACAAACCTATCAAGTTCAAGGAGAATGAAGGAAGTGTAACGGCACTAAGTAGAATAATTTTTTTATTTAAATACATTTTTATTTTGTTTTCCAAACAATGGTACTATTCACATAAACAAATTTGCTCGTTTTACACACAAGTATTGGGAAAATTTTATGTTATCTTTCATATTCCAAACATATGGTGGGATGCACTATTAAAAATAATGTCCTTAAAGATAGCTCAAATTATGATAGTGCTGAGGGACTAATGTCAGCTTCGACACATAAAATTTGAGAATGTATAGATGAACTTATCCAAGACAACCAGGTTTTAGCATGTTAGTTGTCATCGGATTTCCCTATATTTGGCGAGGGTTCGAGTCCCCCCTCCTTTTATACTCAAAAAAAAAAAAAGCACTCCACGAAATTTCGTAACAAAGACTTTTTTTTTTCTTAAGGCAATTGGAAAAAATTGATTTTGCAATAATTTTTACATCTTATCCGTATTCAAACACCTTAAAAAATAATTTAGCTGTTGTTTTGAGAATCAAACAAACCAACTGTGGTGGAGTGTTTGATAGTTACAGTACAGTACTGCATACCTGCACTATACACAAGGTGGCGCGTGAAAATGGACCCATTTTCATTTATAAGGAACAAAAAAACAGGAGACAACAATAGTATGTAAATATGTTCTCAATTTTTATGCACTTCTGAACGATACATATTAATTTCCTCGCTTTTACATATTTAATTCTTGTTCAAATGCTTATTTATTTTTGCCATAATTCTTGGTAAATAATGCTTTTATTATTCTCTCTCACGTGAAAAAAAATAAACATATCGAGGTTAGAAACAGTAAACATTTCCATATTTTGGAATTTATTATTAGCTCATGATTTACATTCACGAGAATCTCTGACAAATTGTGGATCCAAACTTCTGTAATGGGCCATGACAAAATAAGGCTCAGGAATTGTGGAGTTGGAGCCCGGCCCAACCCAGTGGTCCGTATAGAGACAAAAGCTGTACGTCACTTCATTCTCTGTCACACGTTACCTAAAGCTCCTTCATGCAAAACTCTCTCTCTCTTTGCCCATTCTGCAACTTCCACCTCTCCTCAACCTCGTTTTGTCATTCTATCTTAAGAAATCAAATTCTAAGCCAATTCAAATATATCAAAAATAATGACGTAAGTAGATTATAAATAATCTAATTAACTCACGTGGTTTTACATGTACACTTTATATGAAAGTTCCACTTTATTAAACCCCGATCATCCGTCCGTCAATCTCCATTTGTAAGAAGTAGAAATTTCGAAGCTATTTGCATGCCTTGTTATATGCACGAACTGTTTTTTTAAAAAAATAAAAATAAAAATTTCAAGTATTTATGAAAAAATATCTCCAAAGTATAGTAAGTAGCCATGATGATAAATGTTTAGATAGATATAGAGGGGAGGTTGAGGGCCCAGAGGGAGTTCCTGTGCTTGGTATAAAAGGGGAGAAAATTACGGGAAAAAGGGAACAAAGATTGTGACAATACGAAGTAAAGGGGAATGGGTACTGGATACCACCCCACCCCGCCCTCATTTTTGCCATTTCTCCCAACCCTATCTGTACAACTATTTTTAATTTTTTTTTTAAGAAAAAATTATTAATGTTGCATTTCACAGAGTAATTGTAATTATTTTGAAAAAAATATATTACTCTACTCCCTCCAAAAGATATATCATCATAATTTTTTTAATTCTAAACTTGTGTCAATTTCATTTGTTGGCACATAAAATGTGTCTCCTAGAGTGTATCTATTTTTCTTATGCTTTCATTTCAACTTCTCATTTCATTACAGCTAAGGAGATGGATAAAATATGAAGCAAACAAAGGATGTGATATACTATTCTCATCATGGGACATAGGGCTTGATATCCTAGCATTAGAGGTGCCAAACGGACAACACGAGCCGTGCTGTATCGGCCCATTTCCATAATAGGCATGGTCCGGCACGACCCGTAGGCATGGTCCCTACGTCCCATGCCATGGGCAGTGCCGGCATGCAATTTATTTTATTTTTTTTAATATTTTTTTGATTTTACAGATCGATCGGCACAATAGTGTCGATCAATCGGTAAAACCAAACATTGAAATATATCGTTTCGAATGCTACCGATTGATCGGTATGTATGCTGTTGATAGCTCGGTAGCATTAAAAATATCTGTGCCCACGGGCCGTGGCATGATGTGCATGTGTCGGGCTTCGTGCCGCCCGACCCGTTTGACACATCTACCTAGCATGATCGATTTAATTACACAATGTAGTGTTGGGTGGTGGCATTGCAAATGATATTATTATTATTATTTAATATTTGCCTAAAACAATTTAGAAGAATAAATGAATACATTTTTTTTTTATAATCAAAAGCCCTGAATTACATCAAGACTCAAGGTTCTGTAGACGTTCGCAAGCTACATTAGATTCCTTCAAGAAGCATGCGCGCCTAAACCTAAATCTTGATGTGGTTTAAGTATTTCTCTCAGGCGATAATGAATTCAAAACAAATCATAAGATAATAACACTTCATTTTCAGTTCTAAATCAATGAAATGTGTTCCCTCTTAAAATTTAAAGGAAATTGATGGAGTTGGAAACAACAAAAAAAGCTGACATACAACTTACAGTTCAATATTCATTGAGTAAAAATTCATAATATATATTATCAAAAAACGAATAATTATTATTTAAAACAGTGACAATAATATTAAAAAATGGCGAAATTTCTGAAGCATGTGAGAGGGTTGCAGAGAATATAATAGTAGATTACGTTTTGAAAAGTAGGGTCCCATTTTGTAGATGATGAAAGCTATAAATAGTAAAAGCTAAAACTTGCTACAAATTGTATGACATGTCTGGGCTGCCAGTCTCAAAATGCTCCTTCCACTAAAATCCAGTCCACAAACAAACACAAACCGCAACTTTATGCCCATCAATTAAAGGATTGAGTTGTGTACTAATACAACAAGGTAAGGTGATTGTTTATGGGTCAAGACAATTAAAACCTCATGAGACACGATATCATGTTCTTGACCTAGAGTTGGCCGCCAACATTTTTGCTTTGAAGATGTTACGTCATTACCTTTATGGGGAGCAATTCAAATCAACCCACGAGATTTAGCATTTCATCAGGTGGTTGGTTGCAAATGGATAAAAGGTTGGTGGTACCAAACCTAGTGGAATTAAAGGAGTCTCTATTCCAAGAAGCTCACTGCAGTCATTTTAGTGTCCATCCAGGAAGCCGAAAAACGTACCATACTTTGAGACCACATTTCTGGTGGAAAGGCATGAAGAAAGATATTGCTGAATTTGTGTCGAGATGTTTGACTTGTCAACAAGTCAAGACAGAGAGAATGAGACATGATGGTTTACTTCAGAGTTTGGAGTTACCCCAATGGAATTGAGAGCATATTGGGATGGATTTCGTGACCCATTTACCCCGATCAAACAGAGGGTGTGATGCAATTTGGGTTATAGTTGACCGATTGTCCAAGTCGGCACACTTTATTCCATTTGATCGTACCTACTCCTATAAGAAAATGGCACGACTATATGTGGATAATGTAGTTCGGATGCATGGAGTTCCGGTTTCTATTGTTTCGGACAGATTCGAGATTTGTATCCAAGTTTTGGAGCAGTTTCCAAAGTGCCATGGTACCAGATTGGCAATGAGTACTGCCTATCATCCACAGATACACAGATAAACTGAAAGAACTATTCAGACATTGGAAGATATGTTGCGTTCTGTAGTGATGGATTTTGGTCGAAATTGGCAAGAATCACTACCGCTAGTGAAGTTCTCCTACAATAACAGTTTTCAAACAACTAACGGTATGGTTCTATTTGAGGCTTTATATGGCAAGAAGTGTCGAACACCGGTATGTGGGTATGAAATAGGAGAAAAACAATTGGCTCAGCCCGAATTTGTTGATGAGATGCAAGGAAAAGTAGAATTGATCCTCAAACGTATGAAGGCATCTCAAGACAGGCAAGCCAGTAATGCCAACAAAAGAAGGAGACCATTAGAGTTCTAAGTTGGGGATAGAGTTTTTCTCAAAGTATCGCCTTTCCGTGGAACAATGCGTTTTGGGCGTCGAGTGAAATTGTCACATCGATACATTGACCCTTAACAGATTCTAGAGATGATTGGTTCATTAGCATACCGTTCAGCATTACCACAGCAGTTATCGTTGGTTCATGATGTGTTTCATGTATCCATGTTAAGGAAGTATGAACCAGATCCATCTCATGTTTTGCAGCTAGAAAAGATTGAAGTGGATAGTTCTTTGTCCTATGTGGAACAACCTGTCAAGATTTTGAACAGGAAGGAGAAAGTACTACGAAATAAAACCATTCCATTGGTTTTGGTGCAATGGAGTCGTCATGGTACGGAAGAGTCGACGTGGGAATTAGAGGCCAAACTGAGACAAGAATGGCCACATCTATTTGAATATATTCTTTTGTATTCCATGCCTTGTACTCACGATTATCCGATGTATCTGTAATCGAACAAAAATAATATAAGTTTGAATTCGTATCTTTCTGATTTTGAGGACGAAATCTTTTAAGAGGGGAAGAAGTGTAAGGCCCTGTTACTAATTAAATATGTTTAACCTCGAGTTGGTAAACCCGGGTGATTAAAAGCTGAAAATTCGAATTGAGATGTTCCGGAGCACAACACCTTATTTTAACCAAGATAAAATACATCAAAATTATGCCAATGGTATATAATTTTCTGCCATCACCTTAAAATAAAGATGATAAAATACCATCTTGGGATACATGGACATGGTGGGATAAAAAAATGTTAAACAATTCCCACATTTTGGCATAGAGGGCCACGCCCCTTACCCATCTTTTCAAGCATAAAAATGTCATATTCCTCCTCAAAATTATCTGACTTTCTCCCCAAATTTTTGAAACCCACACTTCCAAATTAGAGAGAGAAATTGTAGGAAAACCTCCATGCATTTGGAGTTCTAGCAGGCTAGGAAGGAGATAACCTCTTTTCCTTCAAGAATTGGAGGACTAGGAGCTTGAGAAGTTGATGATTGTGAAATTCTTGGGACTACAAGGGTATGAATCTGTTTTAAACTATATTTAGTTGAATTTTGTTGAGTTTAAGTCGAAAATCTAGGGAGACATGAAAATGTTGATGTCATTTTGTTTAACCAGAATCTGCAAATTTTTTATGTTTCTTGCAGTAAATAGATTCATATTTTCGATTCACTTAGAGTCCGAATTTGATGTCAATTTTAAAAAAAAAATGTATATCTTTGAATTTTATGCAATTTTAAAAAAAGAAGCATACAATTTGGATCTACAAAGTAAGAGTTATGTCAATTTTACTTTCAGTGCTCATTTTTGCCCTTGCATGTTCATGCATGTTGCATGCAGACCATATTTCGACTTTCTGGGCAAATGTTGTTCCGAATTTGATGTCGTTATTCAAATAAAAGTTGTAGGTATTTGAATTCTTTTTGATCTAAAAAAAAGAACTTATTTTGGTCTTAATTTGAAGAAGTTATTAATTTTATACTATTAGTGCTCATTCTGAGGCCTGCATGTGGGCGAAAATACACATGCAGTGTGTTCTTCGGATTCCTAAGCATTTTTTGCTAGGAATTCCGGAAAATGTCTAGAAATAGGAATTGTAGTGTTTCGATGTAATTTGCCACTAGAATCACTCAATTTGGTTTTGAAACGAAAACATTATAGTATTTTTACTAACAATGCTCAAGCAGGAAAATAGGTTTTCAAATGCTACGATTTTAGTGTTCAAACTCTATTTAGATGGTTGAACCAGCTTGACATCATAATAGATGAATTGTAATATTTTGAGTTTCTGAACTTTGAGCACTAGAATCGAGTCGTTTTGATGCGGTATGAAATTATAATGATTTTTCTTCGAAAATGGGTCAGGCTGAAAATGTAAGAAAATCGATAAGGGTCATATTTATAAGTTAGGTTTGATTCAATGCACTATTTGAACACTTATTGTCATTTTGGAATTTACATAATAGATTCCGGGGTTGACTCAAGAAGTTCTCGGTAGATTAGCTTTGGTTGAGATACATTGAAATGGGTTTTATCATGACGTCTGGCAAAGACGTGTACTGATGCTAATATATGACCTTACATGTCATTAATTGATTTATATGATTTAATTGTCACTATATGATCCTTATGTGACTACATGATATGTTGAGATACATTGGACTACATGATATGTATTGACTTTCACATGAGATTGCATGACATATTGAGTTGCATATGTCATATGATGCATAGATTATTCATGGGCATATCATATTGATCTATCAATTTCTTTGATATCCATGATGATGACTGAGTTGATTTACTCTGAGTGTCAGGGACGACGGGCACGGCGATGACAGCCAGCTTAGGTAGCGACTGTAGTCACGGGCGTTGCTACCGGACCTAGACACGAGGGATGACGAGCACAACACATGATGATTCTCCTAGCGCAAAGTGTGTGTGTTGTCACCCTCTGCTCGAGCTTGATATTGATTGATGATACCTTCCTTTGGACTCCGATATTTGGTATCTTGAGATTCGATTCCTTGTACCCATTCATACATCGCATTCATACATGATATGCATTGCATGATACTTTGTCACTTGACATGATTTATTTATTTCCTGTACTGGGGTACTGACCCCCTTTGTGGGGGTTGTCATGTCTTTTGTTATTTGGGCATAACATGATTTACATGAGGACATTGTGTTGATGTTTACGGTGACGCGTCGAGGGATAACCGAGCTCCATGATGAGCGAGCTCAGGTTATACATGGTTTTTCATTCCCAGTAATAATATATCACTTTTAAAAGAAAACGATTTACCGGGGTATGCCCCTTTTATATTGTACTTGAGATATTATATTTTCGAGACTTTGTGGTATTGTTGAATAACGATTGTACTGTTAGTTGCAAATGAAAGGCCTAACTGGCATTATATATATTTTTTGATATCAATATATATGTATCACTTAAAGCGAAAAAAATTTAGGGTCATTTAATAAGACATGTGAAATTATTCTTCCGTTGTTTACGTAAATTAATCACTGTGTGATAATTAAACATCCGATTAGGTCCTGCCCTCACAGAATCTGTTTTCATTTCACCTAAACCCTCCTCATTTTCCTATACCGGTATGATTTCTTACATAATTAAGTTGCTTTTAAGAACTAACTATTTAGTAGGTGTTTGCGATTGCTTATGAAAACTACTTATCTGCTTTTCAGATAAAAAAGCAGCTTTTGGGTGTTTTGTTATCTTGCTTTTGCTAATGCTTCTCTAAAAAAAACAGGTAACCGTCAGAAGCTGAGAAACAGGTGATGAGATGCTTTTACCTGCTTTAAGTTAATTGATGTCAATTTTGTAAATAAATTGAAGTTAATTAAAAATGTTATTCCTTTTTTACCCATCTTTTAAAATCATTTATTTCCCTAAAACATAAGCAACAGCCGAACACCCATCTTCATTTTTTAAAAGCCTTCTTTCCTACAATCTCACGCAGCAGTCGACCAAGAGACGAGTTCCATCAAATTTCTTCCGTCGATTGCTTGCTCAAAATTGTTCAGGTTTGTTTTTGAATTCGAAATATGTTTGTTGTTTGCTTCAATTTCCTCTCTTCGCTTCTGTGTTGCAAGACCAATGATTTAATTCATTTGTTAGTGTTGAAATTAAAATCTTTAAAAGAAATTGGGCAGTGTCTCCAAACCTAAATTTAATTCCTTTGTTAATGTTGAACTTGAAGCTTTCGAGAGCAATGTCTGTAACCCAAAGTACTCAGTAGGTTTGTTTGTGTTAAGTGGTCAGTGTAGTGACGACCATGAGCACAAGGTCAGTTTTAAGGATGAAGGAATTGTTATCGTCCAATATTGTTCCGCCGAAGCTTGTTACCCACTCCACTAAAGCTTGTATATATCACAACATATATGCAATGTTAAGAAAAACTTTCCAATGGAAACTACATACAAAACAGGTTTATATCATTCATTCAATCTGCAAGAAATTTGATCAAAGAAAATATATGTTTTCTTTCACAAAATCATTACACCGCATAAACAAAAGAACAGTTCTAATGTTCTATTATCATCAACTGTAAACATAATACCTACTGAAAGTCTATAATCCAAAGCAACCATAGATTTGGGAGCTGAGATTAAGCTCCGACAGCAAAGACACTCAAAAACTATACAACTGCACATTTCAAATCCACATTGAAACGGTAAACATGAACAATATAACCTCTTAGAATCGCGTTAAACTATTGTCTCCAAACCTAAATTTAATTCCTTTGTTAATGTTGAACTTGAAGCTTTCGAGAGCAATGTCTGCAGACCCAATAAATAAATAAATGTCTTTTTGTTAGTGTTGACATTAAAATGTTAGAAAGTTTGAAATTTAACTCTAACAAATATGGCTGAATGTGGCAAAACAAATTAACTTTGGCAATGGGGATATGGTATCTGAGGTAGAGGAAACACCATTGATATTCTGGTCTACAGCTCCAATTCCTAATTGAATTATTTGTGGACCTCATTAAGAGGAGATGGAGGGTGCATAACATTGTTTTTTTGTTGATAATTAATTTCTTAGAAGCCTAGTTGAATCCAAAATCTTAAAATATGTATGGATATTTTAGTCTATATTTGACTATCTATTGTGTGTGTAGCTATGGATTCCTATAACCCTCATTTCCTATCACAACCTATGATGCAAACAAATTTAATCAATCCCACACTTTCATGTCCGATCAATGAAACTACTAGTGGAGGTCAAAAAAGAAAAACATGTGAAGCTATTGTAAAGGCAAACTGGGATGCTAGGACTACCGAGATATTTATAAGACTTTGTGTTCAAGAAGTTACTAATGGAAATCGACCTGGTACCCACTTCAACAAAAACGGTTGGGATAATCTTGTCCAAAAGTTTGCTATTGCCACAAACCGTAAGTACACTAAAGTACAACTGAAGAATAAATGGGACGGAATGAAGAAGGAGTGGGGTCAATGGATATCACTCACTCGTGCCGAATCCGGGCTTGGATGGAACCATGAGAAAAGGCACTATTGATGCTACTCCAGAATGGTGGCAAAGAAAGATACATGTAACTTGTTTTTATGTAGCACCTAGTTTATATGAATATACTCAGGATTAGCAAAGTAACCTTCATAATCAACTTGTATTTTTGTGTAGGCAAATCCAGATGCAGCTAAGTTTCGTGATAAGGTCCTCAATTAATTTCCGAACAAGAGATGCTCCTTTCGGATTTGGTCCCCAATGGGTCAAATTCCTGGACCCTAAGCTCTGGTGTTAGACCTTCCCACATGCACGAAACTCCTGAGAATACACCCGACATTCAGAATCTGGATGATGACACTGACACTGATGACGGTGCTACTGAAAACACCCCGGCAATTGATCCTTCTATATTAACACCCTCTGAACCCAATAATGGTCATAGCTGTCCAACTCGAAGCAAAAGTGCTGAATTTTTGACACGCATGAAGAAAAAGAAGAAAGCAAGAAGTTAACCGCAGCAGACACAATCTCAAGATGCATGGTTTGTATGGTTGATAAGATGGAGAATCCACAGGCTGATGCTTGTGGCCCATTTAGTATACCGGTGTGCCTTGATATATTAGAGAAGCTGCCTGGGCTTGAAGAAAATGGTGATATTTGGTTGTATGCAACACGACTCATTCTAAGGTCGGAGATTAGAGTGTTGTTCATCAGCTTGAGGACAGATGAACAACGATTGAAGTGGCTACAAGATCAGATGGAGAGGGACAAGGACCTACGGGCTACTTCTTATACTTCTACTGACAGAGCACATCGTGGGGAGCCTAGGGGGCTTGACCATGAATCTAATGACTATTGTGTTGCTAGTCGAACATGTTCCCATTTTTTTATTATTATGCTACAATGTTTGATGTTAGGTGTGAATTTATATCCATGGTTTATTTTATTAGAAGTATATTTTATGATTTGGATTGAAACATTTATTTTCTTTTCAACTACTATGCTTAAATATTTAATTTTGTTTTGCATTATGCTATTGTGGATGCAATTAATATTTGAAATGAGTTGTTAAGTGGTTAATTAGTTCTTTTGGGAATGTTTTTGACATTCATTTCTTTTTAAAATAGTAACATTGTTTTTTTGTTCACAGAATGGGAGATATCGACCCATATGGTCCTTTGGACTCCATTTCCAACTTATTAGAGAAAGTCCCGTTAGATGAAGTAAGCACTCAAGGTCAACATGGTAAACAAGATAATCAGGTGCAATGCTTTGTAACTATTGCTGCTGTGCTTTACTTCCAAGCTTATTTACATAAAACCCCATGTTATAATAGATAGTATAGCGGGTGGGCCGCTTTAATGTCTATCCTTAATGGTAACCCGGTACGTTGCAAAAACCTTTTAGGAATGAGAATAGAGACCTTTTTTAGATTTTGCCAACTCTTAGTAGAAGAATATGGACGTAAGCCAAGACGATCGGTCTCAGTTGAAGAACAAGTTGCCACCTTTTTGATGACTATTGGTCCTAGGCTTGGCAATAGGACATTGCAGGAGACATTTCAACGATCAGGTTTTACTATCAGTCGATCATTTCACAGGGTCCTCAAAGTTTGTACAGAAATGTCCATGGACTGGGTTCTGCCATTTGTGACAACTCAGTTACTCATAACTACATCAAGTCAGATAGTAGATATTGGCCCCATTTCAAGGTCTAAACTATTCCCCGTTTCCTTTAACCTACGTCTATACATTGTAGGTATGCTTTGACAAATTTATGTTTATCAGGATTGTATTGGTGCCATAGATGGCACGCATATTAAAGCTGCACTGCCAACACATCTTCAAGTTCCATATATTGGCAGGAAAGGAGTTCCAACTCAGAATATAATGGTTGCATGTGACTTTGACATGTGCTTCACGTTTGTACTTTCTGGTTGGGAAGGTAGTGCACATGATACTCGGATTTTTTTTGATACAATAAGAAATCCAAATAAAGGATTCCCAATGCCGTCTTCAGGTATTGTTTTGTATTTTCATAGTTAATATTGGATGCTTATTCTTTGCACATGTATTTAAAACATTGTTATTTTATTATTGTCAGATAAATATTACTTGGTGGATGCGGGGTACCCTAATATGCTTGGATTCTTTGCTCCCTATAAAGGTCAAAAGTATCATCTTCCTGATTTTCAACGTGCTTCTCTATATAATAATCATTATGAAATGTTTAACCACATGCACTCTTCGTTGAGATGTACTATTGAAAGATCATTTGGTTGCTGGAAAAATAGATTTTACATGCTAAAGGATATACCAGTTAATATACAATGGGAGGATCAAGTTGCACTTGTCCCGGCTTCAATGGCGATCCACAATTTCATTCGAAAGGTGGACGCTTTAGATGAGGACTTCTCGCACTATGATCGTGATTTAAAGTATGTAACGGAGAATTCAAATACAAATCATAATGACCCTAATATGCACGAGCCAGAGATAAATGTAGACAATGGTGGGATGGATAAAATACGGGATGAGATATCTGCATCTATATCATTTTCTAGAGTTGAATTCCAAATTTAGTACTTGGGGATAATAATTATGAATTATTATTCTTCGAACCTTGTAAATCATTTGGATAATTTACCAATTTTTATCTTTATTTTCTCGTTTATGTTCAAGAATATTTTTAAATTTTTTAAGCATGTTTATAGTAGAGAAATATATTATTTTCTCTTTGTTAAACCATTGGATCTTGTTCGTTTATGGAACTCCTTGACAATTCATTTTATATCATGATTTTTCTTATTTCTACAAATTATATTTATTATTAAAAAAGTATTTGTTGTACCAAAAAAACAACATAGTTGAAAAAATAGCAAACAAATGAATGTACAAGAAGAGAAAATGAAAAGAAAATGATACAAGTTGTGATTTAGCTCCAGGGTAAATATGACATTTTTGTTTTTAAATATATCTAGCTAAGTTGCTTCTCCAAAATTTAGCAAACACTAAAATTGATGTTTTTTGGTACTTTAAGCTGCTTTTTGATTTTCATTACAAACACTCTATGCTTTTGCTTAAAAGCAACTTTTTCCAACTTTAAGCAAAAGTAACATAGAAGTGCTTAAATAAGCAATTGCAAACACACCCTCGTATATTACGAGAAACAAAACTAGCATATAGTTGGCCATTTGTTATTGACTTGCCATTTATTTGCACTTAATAGAGTGGAAGTTTAGTTATTTACTCATGGATCTGTTAAAGCATGCCAAGTTAGTATTGTGTTTGGATTCTGGTTGGCCTCAAAGGTCAATCACCAATGATTGAAGTAAGTGTATCTTCATGCTTTATATTGCATATCTATCCTGATTGGCAGTTGTTGTTCTTAGAATTTATTTTCTGTTTTATCCATCTGTAGGGTGATCTGTTTCAGCCAGTCAAGGTTGAGGATTGCTTTTGGATTTTAGGTAGGAATTTTAGCTGTTGTGGGTTTTTTCGTTGACAACGGCGATTGAATTGACGAGAAAATCCAGATCCGGAAAGGCGCAGAGCCGGTGGTGTGGGATTGGGAACATTCGGCAGATCGGAAAAACCAAACATCGTAGCAATTTGAAGAAATTCAGAAAGGAAGAAGAAGAGAAAATCCACAGGCGAATTAATTGCCGGTGAAGGCCACGTCGTTCGTTCCTGGTAACTTGTTTTTTTGTCTGTTCTTCTAATCTGGTTACCTTTTTACGCTTTACTTTCTTTCAGCCGATTTTATTGTTGCGCTGTTTTTATGCATCTAGATGCGTTGTTGTACTGTTTGATTGAATTAATGTACGTGTGTTTTGGCTCGCGCATTCTAATGAATGTGTATTATAATTCTACGTTTCAAACAGAATTATATTGCTCACTTCATCGGACAAAAGGATGGCTCAGTTGCATGGGATTTTTTTGTGTTCTTGTACTTATCTCCTTTTCCATGGTCCTAAAAGAGGTATTTTACAGTATAAATCTGTTCTTTTGTTGAGAATGATAGTTTAGTTTACTTATACATGGTTCTGAATGTGATTTTAAGTAATTTATTTCAATGTGAATTTAAGTTGCATGTATGATATCAATTTCTCACAATTACAAGACAATTATAGTAATGATTAACCTTTTCAACACATAAGTTTATGATACTTTGTGCCCTGACCCCTAATGAATTTGTTTGACGAGGCTATTCGAGTAGGTTTGGCTAGAGACAGAGAGACAATGGTTTCTGGTGGTATGGATGGAAAAATTCTGCGTAACAAATTAAACAAAGTGGTCCTGGCCTATAGTGGTGGTTTAGATACCTCCGTAATAGTACCTTGGATTAGGTATGTTTATTGCTTCATCTTTGAAAGATCACCACACTTGTTAATTAGTATATTAGTTTTTTCTTTTCATGCTTTGGCAATGCAGGGAAAATTATGGCTGCGAAGTTGTTTGCTTCACTGCAGATGTTGGCCAAGTATGTGAAATCAAATATACACAGTTGTTTGCTTTTATTTTGTCTTCTGAAACTGCATTATGATTTCTCCATAAACGTACTATAGCTTTCGATGCATTCGTGTTCTTGTCTACTATATATCTAATATATATTATTGGCTACTTATGTTTGTGTCATAATGAATTGAGGGATGTTGTCTTGTTGGTATTTGCAAATAAGCAAGATCTTTCACAAACGTATTGTTGGAGCTGTTGGAGATGCCCATATGCAACTAAGTAGGAGAAAAAGGTATTATTCTGGACTTCAAAAGTGGTCAAACAGTTGAAATTAGCTTTTTATGCAACTGGAACTGTGGCAGGTCTGGAAAATTGATACTTGTAGCAGGATCTGAGAAAGCGGAGAATACTAGAGTTGGAGGCAAAGTTCTCGATGAAGCGAAGTTTGAAGCTTAGTTTTTTGTAATGATTTTGATAGTATGAAGCTTTTTAATCCAACTTACAAGAATTCCAATTAACATCTGGCAAGGAGCTCGTTGTCGTTGAGCATGTGTGCTTAAAATATGTCAATTATGCAAGTCCAGGCAGTACAACCTCTATATTGTGGTGACACCATCGAATTCAGAGATAAAAGAAAAAAACTCCCTTGATTGGAATAACTTGATAGAACTTGCTACTGAGGAGGAGCCAACGATCGACTGGGCCAAATGGATTCAAACGGTAGCTTTATACGGTAATCTAGGAGCAACGGTATTGCGGTCGTAAGGCCTTGCTCTCGCCGTTACAACAAGGTTGATGGAGGAGTTGAGTATCAAGCTCAGCCCAGCGGGATATGTCGTGAGTTGGTAATGGCGTTAAATGCTTGTGTGATCCAGAGTACTATTAATGAATCGGCCTCGATTTTTCTATCCCCATACTGTAGGTATATGTGGCTGAAGGAGCAGATGTCGGTGCATCTCATACAGCTTTACCACAATCTCATGACTGATTGGAAGACCAAGATCATTTTTCTCAAGCTTGCTTGTTTTGCTGTTACAGTTTCTCGACAGCACTTTTCAGGGGTGATTGAAAAGCTTCTTAATACTAATGAAATGTGCATAGAAGAGTCCATACTTTATCCCAAATTGCAAAGTCTTACATTTAAGCTTCAGCGGGGAGATAAAAAAGAATGCATAAAACTTTTAGATGAGGAAATCTACTCTTGACAGCATGTCTGACATTAATCCATCTGCATATGCCAACTACTATCGGGTTTCCTCGCAACAACAAAAAAATCATCAAGATTTTGCTGAATTTTATAAAAGTGCTCTCATTTTTCTAACTTACAATGCTGTGGATGCTCTATTTGAATCGTTCAAGCTGGATTGTGATCTGTTCCTATCAGCATGGTTGGGGATGAACATCTACAATTTCGGTGAACTTCTTGCCCCTCAATTATAAAAAGGTTTTTTTCTGAGAAGCTCTATCCCGAGTTCCTTGAGGACAATTTGTCGAGCGGGAAGGTAATGATACGGCTATGAAGAAAGGATTGAGGAATTCACAAGGAGTAGCAGCAAGAGTTGAGAACAAGGGAGGAGAGAAGAAGCTGGCAATGTGGAAGTGAATGGCAAAAGGATAAGAAGGACACCAAAGCATTTATCAGGTTATGTTGTAGCTCATGTAAATAAATAAATTAGATGTATAACTGGGTCGGTTGGTAACAGTAGTGGTGGGGAAGTTACTGACAGTTAGCAAGTTAGTAGGAAGAAGTTGTATACAAATAGGGTTAATGAAATCTCAAGTTCCTAATCTCAATTATTTTCTCAATTCTCATCCCCAATTCTTAGGAGACTAGCGATCTCGAATCCGCTCTATCTTTGACACTGTCAAACCCCAAACCCTGCCCCCAAACAAATTTAGTCCTCGAAGAACAAATCTGAGGAAGACATCGATGTTGTGTTCTGACAAAGAAAATATTGGATACAAAATTAGATTAAAAAATAAACACAAAAGCGATCGACCTTGAGCTAATTATACCCCATTTTCTTATGATCGGTAGCACAAAATTCAAACTCATGTGAAAAAATTTTTGTTTAAAAATATTGAAGTCGCCGCGGCAAAATATGTAAGCCCCGACAAACATGTAAAAACTGTTAAAGGTACAATCTACAAACCGCGGCTACAAAGTAGTTGAAATTAAATACCGTTGTGGAAATAGAAATTCCGAAAATTCTTTGCAACAATATTTTCTTAGATACTAGGGAGGTGTTTTTCCTTAAATTCAAGGATGTCAAATTTGGGGCCTCGACCTGGGAGTCATTTTTACTCACACACTGGTAGGATTCAAGGCACTTTTAGTTTAAAATTTATTACATGGGAGAGACCGATCAATACAAATTAAACTAAACACTGATGGTTGTTCGGTCGGGAATCCTGGGCCTAGTGGGGTTGATGGGATATTGAGAGACAATCAAGGATGTCTATTATTTGCTTTTGCTGCTCCTTTAGGTTTTGCAACCAGCATTCAGGCGGAAGTAAGAGCTCTCTTGATTGGGGTACAACTCTGTTTAACACGTGGTTTTTTGAACTTTCAAGTTGAAGCAAACTCAAAGATTTTAATTCAAGTGCTTAGGAAACAGATTGACTGCCCATGGTATATTCGAAGTGAGTTAGAGAAGCTATGGGACTTGTCCATAATTTTTTCTAAATTGGTCGCTAGTATTCACACTTACCCTTTGCTGATGATACAATGATCTTTTGCCACGCAACCAAAATCTCAGCACATCACATTAAGGAACTACTAAGGGTGTATGGATGTGCTTCGGTTCAAGAAATAAACTTCCAAAAATCAAGTGTGGTTTTCAATAAAAATGTGAAGAAGGAGATTAAAGATGGTGTATGTGCTATATTGGGTATTCGTGAAGTACCGAAACATAACAAATATTTGGGATTGCCTATGGTCGTTGGAAAATCTAAGGCGCGGCTTTTTGGAGATTCGGGAAAGAGTATGGTCTGAATACAAGGGTTGGATGAGAAATTTCTGTCAAAAGCGGGCAAAGAATTTCTTACAAAGCAGTACTCCAAGATATTCCGAATTATACGATGGGGTATTCCGTATTTCATAATATCTGACTACATTATTCGCCATATCGAATCGTTGATTGCAACTTTTTGGTGGGGAGATAAAGGTGTCAACAAATTCATTGGACTACATGGGACGCATTACGTGATAGTAAAGATTACGGAGGTCTTGGATTTCGAGAATTAAAAGCGTTTAATTGGCTATGATAGCAAAACAAGGCTGGAGAATCAAATCCAAACCACAGAGTCTTCTCAGCAGGATTCTCAAAGCAAAATATTTTCCTGATCATGATTTCCTAGATACCACAGCTAAACCTACAGCATCTCTGACATGGAAATGCTTAATGAAAGCGAAATATCTTCTATAAGGGGGATTGAGATGAGTGGCAAGTTTGGCTTCCATTCCTGGAAGGGCCTCATCCTCAGACTTTTCAACACCCTTCGATTTCCCTGCAGCTTCCGTTCCTGGAAGAGCCTTTTCATTCTCAGACTTTTCAACACCCTTTGAATCAACATTTACGGCTGATAATATATTATGTTGCTAAAAACAATGACTAGAGAGAGAACGAGAGGTGAGGCATTTCAAATTTCTCCCGCCCAACCCTTCCGCCGCCAACAAAGCTTTCCGGCGCGGCGATATCCAACGGAGCACAGATTACCCAGCTTTCCCCCCACCCATTCCGAGTGTGAGAGAACCCACCCTAGCCTCGCGATCGGTAAGGAAGGACAACACGGCTCGAACAAGGCTCACGGTTCACCATTGGCGCCGGCGATTAGGCACCGACGAAAACCAGAGTTCGTGCGTCGCCTGGAAGGAAACTCCACTGCCTTCTTCTTCACTAACTTCCCGGAAACTTGGTTCCCGTCGGAGATGTGGCGTCTTTTTCAGAAAATAGGCGCCGTTTGTGACATCTTCGTTCCGCCGAAACGTGATAAATATGGCAGAAAATTTGGATTTGTCCGGTTCAAGGGGTGTCTGAATATTCCACAGGTGGAAGCGGAACTCAATAACATCAGGTTGGGGGCGTTCAAACTAAGGGCTAACTTGTCCAGGTTTGCGCGAGATTCTAAGGGCATTTCCGGGGTGCGTCCTCATCTCATCCAAGCTCAGCGGACCATTCCTGGAAAATCTTATGCCCAGGCAGCATCTTCAGAGTATAGACCAAAGGTGGAGAAGGAGATGGTGGATGCTAAGGTCCATCACACGCTGGGCGACGACCGAAACGATTTGGGAGGTGCTGGACTGACTTTCAAAACTAAGAAAGAGGAGCTTCAATGGCTGGAGGGATGTGTAGTGGGGATTCTTCATGAATCTCAGCATTTGGTCGAGGCCCAACAAGCACTTAGCCTTCATGGATTTGTCAATTCAAGGATCATTCCCATGGGAGGACAGTTTGTGTTGATATATGATGAGAACAGACCCAAGTTGCAAGAGTTATTCCATGACGACCAGGAGTGGATGGGACAATGGTTCAGTGAGATCAATTATTGGAACAAAGATTGCTATGCTTCGAAAAGAGAAGTTTGGATTGATTGTTTAGGCATCCCCATTCAAGCGTGGAATGAGAGGTTTTTCCATTTGTTGGCAATTCGCTTGGGCAGCTTAATAAAAATTGATGAGGACACCTTGGGTCGCCGGCGGTTAGATTGTGGTCGCTTTCTTATTGCCACTACCATTAAGACGTTCATTAATTTGGTGACACATGTTGACATCGATGTCACGATTTACTCAATACGAATGATGGAGGAGGTGCCTACTATAACGGAGCTGAAATCTCACAATTCCGTTAGTTTGGACTCGCCGCCGGCATCACCTTTCTCGGACTCTAACTACTCCGATGAATCAGTACCACAGACAATATTGGAGGAAGTCAGGGTTCAACAGGGGGACTACCAGGTCAACCTCACTAATTTAGGGGGTTCGGATCAGCCAACCAAGGGGGTTGTGCACTTTGTCGGGAATGAGGAAACTCTTCATACTTCGGCCACGGAGAAACAGTTCCTCCGAACCTATCAGCGAAGAAGGAGATTTGAAGGCCAAAGGAATGTGATTCACGAAGTTAGCAAAAATTTGCATCACAGTAGACCCACGGAGGAGGATTGCTATGCCAAAGCAATTGAGCTGTGGACGATTGGCCAAAATTTGGGGATTATGGGTCATGGCAATGATGAAGAGATAATTCAATATCTCATGAATATGGAAAGACAAAACGAGATGGCAATCCAAAAGAGGAGGATTGCTAATGAGGATTTGGGGGATGCCAATGTGAACCAATGATTATAGTAAGTTTCAATATCAGAGGTATAGGGGGAAGGGTGAAAAAAGAGAACTACAGGAGTTGGTGCATAAAGAAAAGGTGGATTTCTTATGCTTACAAGAGACTAAAAAGGAATTCATCCATAAGGATTTATGCAAAACAATTTGGGGGGGGGGGGGGGGATAATTTCGATTGGGCGTACAGGAGGACTACTCAGTTTGTGG
Source organism: Haberlea rhodopensis (assembly GCA_907163345.1). Classification (NCBI taxonomy): domain Eukaryota; kingdom Viridiplantae; phylum Streptophyta; class Magnoliopsida; order Lamiales; family Gesneriaceae; genus Haberlea; species Haberlea rhodopensis. The sequence continues at coordinate 3,301,987 of CAJQUN010000060.1, forward strand.
AATACAGACGTTTTTTGCATGGACAATTGTTGGGGAGAGGATGGTATTCTGGGAGTAGAAGGATATTGGGGGACAAAAAGAATCAAGTGCAACATCATCAATGTGTATTCGACAGGAGACTTGGGTTCCAAAACAGAGCTGTGGAATACACTATCAGCAAGACTGGAACAGGATCAGAATGGATATTGGTGTATATGTGGTGATTTTAATGCGGTTCGACTTCCTCACGAGAGGAGGGGTCGATCTTCTGATCAGTACATTAATGAAATGCGAGGTTTCGATTCATTCATAAGGAACTCGAAATTGTTAGACTTACCACTGGTAGGGAGAAAATATACGTGGTATAGACCAGATGGTTCATGTGTCAGTCGATTGGACAGGTTTCTCCTATCTGCTACTTGGATGAACGAATTGCAGAATCTGACGCAATGGGGTTTAACAAGAACTGTATCTGATCACTGTGCAATCATCTTGAAAAATCATCAACCGGACTGGGGACCTAAACCTTTCAGATGTTTAGATCCATGGCTACAACACAGAGAATTCAGCGATTTTGTGGTGAATGAATGGAACCGCTGTAATATCTTAGGCTGGGGGAGCTTTGTGTTAAAGGAAAAATTCAAATGCCTAAAGAATAGCCTCAAAAGATGGAATAAGGAGGTCTTTAGCAGTATTGAAGCAAATATTGGAACATCCAAGGACATGATGCTTGAATGGGATAGATTGACAGAGTCTAGAGAGCTGTCTGAGGATGAGAACCGAGCCAGGCAACTCGAGGCGGTCAATTTGCAGAATCAATTGGGGATGAAAGACACATTGTTATACCAAAAATCTAGACTTAAATGGATACGAGAGGGTGATGTGAATTCAAGCTTCTTTCATAAGGTGATCAATCGTAAGAGGAAGACATCGGAAATCGTGGGTTTGTATTTTGATGGATTATGGATTGATGATGTTCAGGGGATCAAGGACGGGGCCCATCGTTACTTTTATAATCAGTTTCAACAAGATGATTGGATGAGGCCAACGTTGCAAGGTATACAATTTGATCACCTGACAGAATTAGAAAATGAATCATTGATAGCTCGTTTTTCAGAGGCAGAGATTCGTCAAGCGGTTTGGAATTGTGAGAGTTCAAAGAGTCCGGGACCTGATGGATTCAATTTCAGGTTTATTAAGCATTTTTGGGAACAATTAAACCGGACTTCTGCAGATTTTTTGAGGAGTTTCACAGGAATGGAAGAATCATCAAAGGATGCAATCCTTCTTTTATTGTTCTTATCCCTAAGAAGAACAATCCGATTAGAATTGAAGAATTTAGACCGATTGCACTAATTGGGTGTATTTACAAAGTTTTAGCAAAGGTCCTTGCTCACAGATTGAGACAAGTTATTGACAGAATTATTTCTCCATCTCAGACGGCTTTTATTGGCAGTCGACATATTCTTCATGGACCGGTGATCGTTAACGAGTTGATTGATGAATAGAGAACCAATCGGAGAAAAGGTATGATTTTCAAAGTGGACTTCGAAAAAGCATATGATTCAGTCAATTGGAAGTTCTTAGATCATGTCATGGGGTTAATGAATTTTGATACCAATTGGAGAAGGTGGATCATGGAATGTGTTACAAGTGCACATGCATCTGTTTTGATTAACGGCAGCCCAACAAAGGAATTTTCGCTACACAGAGGATTAAGACAAGGAGATCCACTCTCTCCTTTTCTTTTTGTTATTGTGGCGGAGGCTTTAAGCAGAATGATTGATAAGGCTGTTCAGATTGACTTACTTTCGCCATTATGGATAGGGGAGGATGAGGTCAAGATCTCACACTTACAGTTTGCGGATGACACACTGCTGATGGCCGAAGCGACGGTTAAAAATGCTATCTCATTCAAAGCTATATTGGGTAATTTCGAAATGCTGTCGGGGCTGAAAATAAACTTTCATAAGAGCACTCTTTTCGGGCTGAATCTGGAACAATCAAAGGTGGAGGAACTGACAGCTTTGTTGAATTGTAACGTGGGGACCACCCCGTTCACATATTTGGGGCTACCGATTGGTGGTAATCAAAATCGAAAACGTTTGTGGGAACCGGTAATTGAGAAATTTCGGAAAAGACTGGCAGTTTGGGATGATAAGAGTGTGTCATTTGGTGGTCGTTTAATCTTGCTCAATGCCGTGTTGACTTCCTTACCGATTTACTTTTTCTCCTATTACCGTGCTCCAAAAACCGTGGTATCAAAATTGAGATCAATGCAAATTGATTTTCTTTGGGGGGGGTGGGGAGAGTGGCCGGAAAGTAGCTTGGGTTAAATGGGAAGACGTATGCAAAACAAAATCTAATGGAGGGCTGGGGGTTCGCAACTTAGAATCTTTCAACAAAGCGTTATTGGGAAAATGGGGTTGGGAAATGCTGACCAATGGGAATACGCTGTGGGGTAGAGTAATTAGGTCTAAATATGGGATTAGTGGTCAGAACTTATTAAATCTAGGGGATAATCGGGGTAGGAGAAGGTCTTCGATATGGTTGGGAGATGTATTGAAATACTCAGTTCATGACACGTCGGGCTGGTTCACTGGGGGGTTGAGGAAACAATTAGGGAATGGTAGGGGGACTAAATTTTGGAAGGAGGTCTGGGTGGGTCATGAGAGCTTACAAAATAGATTCCCAAGATTGGCATTAATAGCAAGAGATAGGGATGTTTTAGTGGGGGATATGGGTGAGTGGATAGGGGGTTCATGGGTGTGGAAATGGGATTGGCGACGAGATCTTTTTGCTTGGGAGGATACTTTATTGCTTGATCTTTTATCTTGTTTGGACAGGTTGCAGCCACGATCGGAGGGAGATGACTTTTGGACTTGGACAGCGGACGAGACTAAAATTTACACGGTGCGATCGGCTTATGCACGCATTCAACAAGAAGTAGGTGCGGAAGGGAATGCGGCGATGATTTACAAGTCACTTTGGAGGACGTGTGCACCAACAAAAGTGGCGGCGTTCGCGTGGAGGGTGATCAGAGACAGGATCCCGACTAACGAACCTCCGTCGAAGAAATATTTTTGCTGGTTCGGTTTCGGAAGAATGTGTTCTTTGCCATGATACTCAAGAGACCACACAACATGTGTTGTTCATTTGCCCGGAATCTCATAAGTTGTGGATGAAATGCTATCAATGGCTGGGAATTTCAACAGTTCTCTCGGCGGAACCAGTGGACCGGTTATTGCAACACATGGGACTGTGGAAGCATGCCAAGGGACAGAAGGAGTGGATGACTATCTGGGAAGCAATCATTTGGACCATTTGGCTGCTGCGCAATAATCTAATTTTCCGTGGAGCTGATGATATCAAGGGAGATTTGTTAGAATTAATCATTTTTAGATCATGGTTTTGGATTAGTAATAGAGGATCTCATACATTGGGGACCTCGTTTTGGGACTGGAGACATGAGCCTAGAATTTGTTTATTAGCTCTGCGTAGTTCTGGTCAAGGATAGGCTGTGTGGTTATGTATTTAAGTTTCTTGTATGACTCTCTTTAGTACCTCTGGTACTTATTTATATTTTATTATGATTTGTCTGGAAAAAAAAAAGGGGGGGGGGGGGATTGAGATGACAGGTTGGGAATGGCTCGAGTATTTGCATTTGGCAAGACAAATGGCTACCTCGCCCACAGTTGTTCAAAATTTATTCTCCTTGCAAAGAACTTACCGCTAATGCTAAAGTAAATGAATTATTCGATATGTATGATCATGAGTGGAATAAGGATTTAAACAAGCATATCTTTTTTGAAGAGGAAGGATTTAAACAAGCTTATCTTTTTTGAAGAGGAAGCCCAACTTATAATGTCAATACCTTTGGGATGATTAGAATATCCGCATTACACAAGAAACGGTACATTTTCTGTCAAGACTGCATACCACTTAGCCCGACAATTGGGGAAACAACAAGCAAATGCTGATGGTTGTACATCTATGCAGTTGGAGAAAGGAAGCTGGAACTTTATCTGGACAACAAAGGTAAAATGTTTGCATGGAGAGCCTGTCGTGAAATTCTTTTAACACTCTTCCCTAAAGCGACGTCATCTTGGGTGGGAAATTTTTTGTGGTATATGCTTATCTACACCAGAAACACTTAAATATTCTTAAAGACTGTCATTTGGCTCGAATCTGTTGGGCATGTAGTCATATTCTATACCATTTTATTGATTTTCAAGGCACAAAAACAAAGGAATGGTTTGCTAACGTCCATGGCAAATTAACAAGTGGCGAATTTGATATATTCTTGGTTTTTTGTTGGACACTTTGGACTATCAGAAACATACGCAAATCACATTACGATGCGTATGAAGGTGTGAATATCCCAAGCCCCTTATTTGCTTGGGCTTGGGAAGAAGATTCTCTTCTAACTTTTCAGCTTGCATATATCTCTTGCTTTTCTCCTGTCTACTCCACTAAAATTGCATATATCTCTTGCTTTTCTCCTGTTTCAGATCATGCGGAGGTCGACTTCCAGTTAGCATCTGTCTAGAACAAACGCACTCCTTCAAAGGGATCTTTCCTTGCTTGGAAATTATTGCAAAATAGATTAGCTATCAAGATTAATCTGAATAGGAGAGGCACACTTAGTGATGATCTCTCTCTGATGTGTCCACTTTGTAACGATCATGAGGATGATGTTTCTCATCTATATCTGCGAGCTCTCATTCAATATTTGGATGGATTGCTTCAAGCGGCTTGGTATATTTTCGGCTATTCATCAAACTCCAGCTTCTCAAACATTCTGCTTTCGGAAATTGGGTCAGATTTTGGAATTACTTTGTTGAATTGTGTGGTTTGGAGTATTTGGAGTTTATGAACGCAGTGGTTTTCAAGAACGTGTGTCCAGAAGCCGTCAACTTATTTGACAAAATGCGGATTCGTCTTTGGATTTGGCTAGTCGCAAACAAATAAGACTTTGGTTTGAGCAATGTTTCTGATTGGTTTCAATTTCCTTTAATCTGCTTGTGTTTTGTTTTGTGATATTATTTTTAGTTTACAGATGAACATATTGAGCACATATTGTGCTCCATTTATAATATTTTGGCTTATCTACAAATAATAATAATATTGATTAATTCTAAAAAATTGCATTTAAAGAATCAAGCTCCACCAAGAAACAATAAAACTTTACATATGTGGATAACAATGTAAGAAAAAAATAGGTAAAAAAAAAAGTTGATTTGGAATTCACCCGAATACATATTGAATGGCTTTTTATTTTCAAGAATATTGTAGATTGCAATAATTTTGTGTCAGAAATAACCATTCATTTTCTTTCCGAAGAATCCGGGAAAGGAAAGGAAAATTTCATATAATTTACTAAAACAATTAGACTCCCTTATCCATCCAATGAAGGTATTACACTATTGCTCTCATGGATATAAACGGATTGGTAAGAGCTGAGGTGACATAGAAGATTTTTCTAACGTCGTAGATTCGAATTCTGTGTGGGACAAATTCTCCACTGCAATATTGTGGGAGTTTGTTCTTGGTTCGGGTCCTATTGGTCCGCTCCTTCAGAAACCTGTCATCCGTGCACATCCCTCAATTTACCTGATGGTGGCCTGAGGGGTCGGGATCATCACCCAAAAATTAATCAGGCGCAATCCTGGATACTTTATTAAACTAAAAAAAAAAAGGTATTACACTATTTCACAGAAATTTACGTTAACTAATGCCAACAAACCCAAGAGGAAACAGGGGAGATAAACAATTTATCTATTCAGCACAATCATTTGAACTAGGTTAACATAATATATATATATATATATATATATATATATATATATATATATATATATATATATATATTTCAAAAGGAAGAAACAATACCAGTTATTCTTATTTAACTGGAATAATAAAACCTAGTGCAACTGTGCATATATACCAGTTATATGTACCAAAAGAAGTAGGTGAAAACGAAACCTCAAGTTATATAATGAAATCTATTTCAACTAGGTAAAAAAAAAAGTAAGTAATTAGACAAAACACCGCTTTCTCCAGCAATTTATGCATTTGGAAACCCATGGTGCCATTTAAATATATAGTCCAAATATATTATGATTCATTAATTAGTAATTAATACTAATAATAATAATAAACAAGACACTTGATACCCCGATATCCGGTGTGGTTCGTACCCGAACTCTATGGGCTTAACCCGATCTTGTAAGATACTAGAGATCATCCTATCAGGGATACTGGTGTTACCCTGGTGAAAGTATGTACTTTACAAGACCTGACTTGGGAAAGACTTCCAGCTCGGCCCAATCTCATAAGACACTAGAGACTATCATATATTGGCTCGTTTGACTTGATCCATTTTCTTTTTACTAGGCCCGTTATCATACTATTTAATTAGCTCATCAGATGCTCATTTATCCTTAATATAAATAGTGAAGTACAGTAGGGTTAACAAAGATCGCTTCTTTTTCTTCCTTCCCAGCTTCTTTTTCTTCCTTCCCAGCAGCCTTCTAGGCGGTGCTCCCTTCCCTTCCACCATTTTCGTTTCTTAGCTCATTCTTGTAAAGAAAACATGTAAATCACTCATTTGTTTATAGTGGTATTTATACTGGACTAGGTCCCGTGATTTTTTCCTATATTTTGGGGTTTATGTATCTGATCTCATTTATTTTTTATATATTATTTTGTGCTTAGAAGAAATATACGTATACCCTACCAAAATTCCATGCTAGAACAAAGTAAACCAGCGGACATACACTGTGCAAAGGGTACAGTTGTTAACTTTATTAAATAAAAAATAATGTTGGTTGGTTTCCACTGACGGTGGATATGTATTATTCTGATACTAAGTAATTCAATCAGGCCAAATATCTGTCAAATTATGCATAGGATACAGCTAATCCAACCGCCAATCAATATCATTATTTATCCTAATTTTCTAGTGTTTACACTCTCTATATTATTTTAGGTTTTAAACATTTATATATTTTATTGAACGATATATTTTTCTATTTTCTTTAAAGAATAAATTCATTTATATATGTTTTTTTCTATATATATATATACACACATAATTGAATTATATATTATATATATATACAAATATGTGAAAAATCCAACAAACATTCTACTCAAAGTGAAGCACATTCCAGATATTATAAAAATCAATTAATCATAAATAAAATAGAAATCTGGATACCACATTTTAAACAAAATATTTTAGACTCAACGAGAATAAGCGATGTCTTTGTTTGTTTATATATCATAATCATAATAATAAATAAAAGCATGACCTTGTAACATTAATTCAATCATTGCTAAATAAATTCATAATGATTATTAAAATAAATCTAAGTCACGACTCAAAGACCATTGAGCCCATAATAACTTCATTGATTGAGGTTCGATCTAATTTGAGAATTGAACTGAAAATTTCTTTTGTTTCAAATCTATTATAATATATAGATTTAAAAAAGTAATAAAATTGAAATACATCAAATATAAATTCATCCAAAACAATAATTTCTGCACCCAAAATTTATTATAATAGCTATGTTTTTTTCCTGGGAACTGTAATCCTGATTGGAGATATATAATTATTTAAGTATTTTATATAATTATTCTAAAAATATAGATTAATTTCGCAACAGGTGGTCTATTTAAGGCAAAATAAATAATGACATTTTACCAACCGTTGGAAAGTGACAGCTAGGCCAATTTCAAGAGCTAGCTGTCCCATTTTGGGATTTTGTTAAACAACCTACCGAAAATTGTAAGAAGCTTCAAAGAATAAAGACATTATTAGCACCAACTTTAATTTGTTATGGCGGTGTATGTAACAGCTCATTCCTATACTATTTCAATTTATATTTATAAATTTCCTTTCCTTTTTTCTTTTACTACATTCAATAAATCATATATATAAAAGATTCTTAATTACTTGAAAGTTTCTTATTTTCTTATTAATATATATATATATATATATATATATATATGTTTCAACAATTGCAAAAAAGTCAACCTAGCTTAATACATAAAAGCTTAGTCAAGCCCTAATGGTGAGTCCGAATTAATGAAGCAAAGTGAGTTTGAGACCAAAAGGTAATGAGTTCAATTACTCCTGGCAAAAGTTTGTCGATTTGATTCTGTCGCATCAAGATTGTCTTCTGCATTTTTACCTAGTTCACGTGGTTCGTAGATTACTGTGTTAATCTGGATTTATTCAACATACATCCTAAAGATAGCGATGACGGGATCCCTCGTAAAAAAAAAGTTTCAAGGAAAAAATATACTATTTTATCTATTAAAAAAATTGTACACGAACACGAATATTTTTATGCTACATCGTGAAGATAGCAACCCTTAGATATATATCTTTTGCTCAATATTTGAGAAATAGATATCAATTCAAGGATTGTGACACCCCATAGCAAAGAATATTTACTCAAACACATGCATGCCTGATAAAACACCTTTATTTATAAGTCTTTCCCAACGAATCTGATCAAATTAGTATATATATATATATAATATATATATATATATATTAATCTCTCCACTTCCCTCTTTTTATATGCTCACCGCTTAACAGTCTTCTTCCTCCCAGAAAGGCCTCCACCATCTCTCTTCATCTCACACGCTATGGCTTCCTCATTATGCTTCCAAGCCATCCTCCTCTTCTCCCTACTCGCCACCTCATGCACTGCACAAGCTCCAGCAGGCGCACCCAGGGTCTCTCCCACCGCAGCTCCAACACCCGTGCCAATTGTGGCCCCGCCAACCCCGTCTCCTTCTCCATCCCCCGTCACACCACCTACCACCCCGTCGCCTGCTCCTACACCAAAAACTGCTCTTCCTCCGGGTGTACCCACACCGGCACCTGCCGCAGATCAGCCGCCGGCAGATGGATCGAATAATGGGTTTGTGAGCAGGGTCGCCGTTGGTGGAACTGTGGTCATGGCAGCATTTGTTGCGGTGGCTTTGATCTAGGACTTCCACGTGGAGCTCGTCTGGACGTAGGTCGATCTTGTTGCTTTCTTATGGACGGATGAGATTTGTTCAGTTATTTGTTGGGGTTTTTTTTTAATGTAGTAAAGTTATTATATTTCATTTGTTTTGGGATCATATCATATTGTTGTATCTTCATTTTCATATTTAATTTTAGAGTTGCTTCTGTTTTTACATTACTGGATGATTTTTACATTACTGGATGATTCGTTTGCTTTTGCTCTTCGTGGATTCACATGTACATGATAATTAATAAATTCAGTTTTTTTCTATTCTTTTTTAGTTATATACATATGCATTATTAATTATGTATCCATCTACATTTTGAAGCTAAACCATATAATAAAGCTATTAAATTTAATATATTAGAACTTCATATTTTTTTAATGGATGAAATAATGCGCTATATTATTTAGTTTCACCTGTGATACAGTTTTATCCAATCTAATAATAATTATAGTACATGTTCATATTTACATGGTAGCTTATGTTGGGTTTGTTTGATGATGTCCTTAAGGGTATTGCCTTTAGGGGCATCATCATCATTTATTTGGAATCTTTTTTTTTAAAAAAAAGATTCTAAATAGATGGTGGATGATGCCTCTGAGGGCATTACTCTTAAGGACAGCAACAATAAAACCCTCCCTTATGTTGGATGACTACACTTTTTATTATAAAATATCCTCACTTTAAAAAAGATAGATTATTGTACGATTCCAATTGAAAGGCAACGTGCTATGCTTTTGTTGGTTTTAGGGACACGTCATTAAATATTTATCATGGTGACGTAGATTTTTTAATAATATTTTCAAAGAAATTTAATACGAAATTTTGGAGAATGGATGTTGACCATGAAGTATATTTAATTAATCTCATGGCAACCTGGAATCCACCATTGCCAAATATATTTTTGTCTCAAGGAATAGGCAAAAATTGTTGGATTCAATAATTGTTTTTGCTTTGTGATCGATTGAACACGTGATGCTTATGTCAGTGTATGATTAAAAAAATTGATGTTTGTCATTACTCTTAATTATAATATTGATAAAATGGTAAGCACTTGATCCAACAAAAACAATTCATTATATTTTTAGCAAATAATAAGTGGGTTGGTGTGACTTGTGAGAACAGGAGGTCCATTAATTTGCTCGCACATTAAGCACTGCAAAAAGGAAATTATTTTTTCCACTTAAAAAGTAAGAATTAGGTTTTTATTGGCACAACTGGAATTTTTTAATTTCATAAATAATAGTAATAATAATATAAAAAAAGTACTAAAATTATCCAATTATAATTTGGTCTAAATTTCACTTTATATCTATTATTTGAAAAATTATAGTTTACATGTTCAACTTTCATAAATTATAATATTTTGCACCATCTTGACTCGATTTGGTATTTTATCGAAGGTCATCATCGTATTCAATCATCACCTTACATCCTCAAACATTGTGCCTCTTAAGCTAGCTATTGCAAATTTTAAAAAAGTTTAAAATATTTTGGGTATCAAAATTATCTAGTTGCTTGATTTCGAAAAGAAGAGAATTTTGACACCCAAAAATTTAATTTGATTTTTTAAAAAATTTGCAATAACTATTTTAAGAGGCTTTAAAGTTGATGATATATGTTGATAATTGAATGTGGAGATAAATCTTCGATAAAAATACCAACTCGAGTCAAGGGGATGCAAAGTGTTATAGTTTATAAAAGTTGAAGATATAAACTGTAATTTCCAAACAAAATATGATGATTTTTTTATAATTTTCCCTAATAATAATATTAATATATATGATGGCCTTTTGAGATTTTGTAATTTTCATAAAAATCGAGATATAAAAAAATAAATAGTTACACTCGAGGCTTTTCATATTTGGCGAGGGTTCAAGACCCAATTCCTAAAAAAAAAAACAATGAATACGATGTATAAAGTCACTCCCGTGATTCAAGGAGCGTTCAGCGGATGACTGTCCATAATTATAATTATTTGCTTCTGACATCAATTTTTTCCATTCAAGTTATCCTCAATAAACGGGTTTTTGGGGGATTATACCTCTATAATTTTTTAAATATGTGGATTACTTTACTATTTTATTTGAAACTATGTATTTTATTCTCACGTGATTTACAAAATAGGCAGTTTACCCCCTGTAGTTTGAAAATAAGCATTTTACCCTTTGTGATTTGTGAAAATATATATTTTACCTCCATATGATTTACAAAATAAACAGTTTACCCATATGTGTAGGGTGTATTTCACAAAATAAGGGGGTAAAATGCATATTTTCACAAACCACAAGGGGTAAAATGCATACCACATGAGGTAAACTGCCTTTTTTGTAAACAACGTGGGGATAAAATACCTTTTTTTTAAACCACATTGGGTAATTTGCCTATTTGGCATTATCATTGGTATTCTCAAATCTCATATTTAAATCAGTTTACATTAAAAAAAAAAATTGTAAACCACGTTGGGATAAAATACCTATTTTTAAACCACATGGGGTAATTTGCCTATTTGGCATTATCATTGGTATTCTCAAATCTCATATTTAAATCAGTTTACATTAAAAAAAATTTGTCTCGGATTTATTTTAATTTATAGACATTAGAATAGTCAAGTTTAGGATTAAGTCATTTCACAAACTGAAACTGAATCCATAAATAAAATAAAACCAATGTTTTTGGTCTCTTACTTTCAATAAATATGATTTTGGATCAATTTTTCGATTTCTAATTTTATGATGTACCATAGGATATGATTCAGAAAATGTCTTTGTAAAGCAAATCAATTTCTTCTCCAAACGGATTGAGGAAATATTTAAAAAGATGAATTAATTACAAAAATGATTGGGCTTTAAATATTTAAATATATATCTGACCGATCGTATGGAGCTCCATTAACATTCATAGGTTGAATACAAATCCAATTCATGTTAATTAAAAGTAGGACCGGCCCTGATCCATTAACATTAAGAATTTCTATTTATGTCTATCCAACTCCTACAGATAAATAGTGTTTATGTCTATCCAACTCCTACAGATAATGTGTATTTTTTTTTATAAGACAAATATATTACTAATAATAGAAGTAAAAGGGGTACTTCGAACCCGATTACAAGATTTACTAAGTCATTGAATCGCTTACTTCCCAATCCAAGATAAGATTACAAAAGACAACAAAATCAGATCAGAATACAATAACTATCTACTAGATCTTCACTCCCATAGAAGTTCTGCATTGGTCTTATTATCCACATATTAGATGAGAATTAAGCCCATGACTAAAGGGGCCATCATTAACAAATCAAATATGTTACTTATCAGCATAGTAAAAACGCAAGCTCCTAGCTTATCCCACTTGCAAAAAAACCAGATAAAGATCAGAAACCTCTTTTCCATTAGCCGTTGATATTCCGATCTGCTCACTAGCACAAAATGAGATGACATATCAGTAAACTCTGCTCCATAGTCCATACCCACTACGATCTGCTATTTATTAGTAGAAAAAATTCATTTTCCAGATCAATAACCTTTGTTCCATTAGACATTGCCCATCATATCTACCCACTTGCAAAAACTGAGATGAAATATCAGTAAACTCTGTTCCAGAGTGCATTGTCAGCAGAAAAATTCAAGTTCCAAATTTTTGTTCCATCTGCGCAAGATATCAAACAAACTTTCCTCATCCACAAGCCCATAAAACTTCTGCCTGCAATAACTGCCTATCAGCACCTTCCAATGCATCACACAATTTCTGATTCAAAAAAACATATTTGAACCATTGCCCAACCCTTTACTTGTAGTACATTATGGGAACATGATTTCACTCATCAAAACAGACCACATCTCAGTCAAAATATCACAATGAAATGGCTCACAGATATAGATAGCAGAACCGACCCAATAACCCATAGCCATTCCGACAGGTTTAGCCTCGAAACAGCCTCTTAAAACCAAACCATATTATGAATACTATTTTTTTATAATGAACGTAGGAACAGTGTTGGATTAGTATTCCAATCAATAACAGAGTAAGATGCATGCGTTCACTCCAACTCTTGCTTTTAACCAAGACCATAAATTTATTGTGAAGTTATCCCTGACTCTTTGCACACAAAATACTTGTTGTTCAAAAATCGCTTTGTTTCTAGCCAACAATAAATTTCACGCTACATAATGATATCGTGCTTCTCATTCCGCTCTTAGTCCATTTTTCTCTAAAATAGCCGATTGATATAGAAAATGAGGTAGTGGTTTTCCTTGACCAACTGTTAAAAACCTGAATCATTTGCAAAACTCTATCCATACAAGATAAGCACTTTTACGGTTAAAAAATAGATGCTTTGTATCTTCTTCCACCCCATTTCAAAACACACATAATAAAGACTCTTGAGGTCCTAACATCCCCATTTTTCAAGATTATTTTTTGTTGGAATTATATTTTGCAGTAATTTCCATACAAAACCACACACTTTGCTGGGGACCATTTTATTCCATACTACTATCAAGTGATTTCGATCTTGTAATACCTCTTGTTCCAATGTTGTTGCAATTGCCTTATACGCCGATTTTGTCGAATAAATTCCTTCATCGTTCAATTGCCAAGTAACAATATAATCCACCTCTGAAGGCCCATGAAACCTGCAAAAAAGGTTAGTAACTCAACAAATAATTTTTTCTCCCACACAAATAGCTATCTCCTCCAATGCTAGTCCCACACCCAATCCCCCTCAACACAATGATCCTCAAACCAATGATCATTTTATGATATACAACAAGTTTTGTCGAAAATAATCTCTCAAATCATACATTAAGCTTACCTTCCCCTATCCAGACATCTGTTCAAAAATTAGTATTATACCCATTACCCACCCTTTTGACCAAGCCCTTAGCGAACCACTCCGAATGATTATGGAAAACTCCATTTACTAAATTTCCTCACCACCTTGACCAATCTTTATTTAAAGTAACATCAAAACCCAATGAGCTCTGGTACTCCTAGATGCATCATCTCGGGCATCTGCATGACGTCCACCTGTACAACCTATCTTGCACATACAACAAACACATAACAACCTCCACAACGGGGGTTAGACCCCAGTACGAGAAACAGGTAAAATCACAATAGTATGACAGAGTATCATGCCATGCTTGTCGTGCATGAATGCAATGCATAAATGAATGTTATGCATAATGGGTACAATGAATCAAATATCAAGACACCAAATATCGGAGTCCAAAGAAGGTATCATCAACAATATCAAGCTCGAGCAGAGGGTGGCGGCACACACACATTGCGCTAGGAGAATCATCATGTGTTGTGCCCATCATCCCGCGTGACTACAGTTGCTACTTAAACTACCTGTCATTGTCGTGCCTAGCGTCTCCATGACACTACATATATCATCAATATCAAATGGGATCAAAGGAACGGTAGATCAATATGATATGTCCAATGTCCATGCATCAATGTATCATGTCATTTCATGTGATGCAACTCAATGTATCATGCATCAATGTCTCATGTAATCTCATATGATGCAACTCGATATATCATCTCATATCATGCAGTTCAATGTATTATATACCCACATATACTGAAATTCAATATGCCATATAATCACATAGGAATCAAATAATGACAAGTAAATCAAACCCCGTGTACATCACATGTCTTTGTCAGACATCATGATAGAACCGGTTTTCTACGTACCTCCACCGAGTCAAACAAATATCGAGAATTTCCGTACTCCTCAAATTGACCTCGGGCTATAGTCACCTGACCAAATATCATTCAAATAGACCAAGACTATCAATATCATTATTCTAAAGATTATGTTCCAAGCCTACTCTAAATTTCAGCAACAAACATCCAATGATAAACCCATAATTATTTCAAAACTTAATCAAATGACATGGGTCTAATTTAGCTTTAAAGCTAACCAAAATATGACATTTCATATGTTTGACACTTCTCCAAATTCGTTCATTTAACTAAGGCAAATTGGGTCTAAACATTATTTATGCAAAATAGGGGAAATTCTAAATTCCAGATTGACCACTTTTCGTAGAAACTTCATAAATTATTCATAACACTTCCAAATGACCTGATTCCAGTGGGAGAATTTAGATAACTCAAAATCCTATAATCCATCTTTTATGAGCTTTAAGCTAATTCATTCATCTTGAAGTACATTCTTTGCAAAACGCAACAGCCTAAAAACTCGCATGCAATGTCTTTTCCAGATTGAGTACCATGTGGTAAAATTAACATAACTTTTGCATATGAACTCCAAATTGTCAAAATTGAGTGAGGTCAATTCCAAAACTAGAACTCTTATTAGGACGTAAAACTTCGAATTCGTAGCCATTTATTCCAAAAATTTGAAGAACACTTTGCATGTGACATGCATTCACATGCAGACTCGATTTAACAGTATAGTAAAATCATCATAACTTTTTCATCTGAGCTCTAAATTGCATTCTTTTTTTTTAAAAAAAATAAACGCATAAAATTCAATTATCTACAACTTTGATTAGAGGCAACTTCTTCAAATTCGAACAATATGTAATAGTCGAAATAATATACTACATGCGTACTGAAATCAGTAGACTCATTCCACGAACAAACACCAAAATTCGAACATTAATCTTAAATTAAAGTTGATAAAGCTTAAAAATGATGTTATACCTTCCTATATCTTCAAGGTTTTAGCACCAAACAATCACCATAGCTCCTTCCTAGCTCTCCAAGAGATTCCACCTCCACAAACACCTCCGATTCCAAAATTGCTTGAGGGTTCTTGCTCATCTCTTCAATACCTATTCAAATCTATATTTGCATGCAACATGCATCCACAAATTCACAAGAATTTGGGAGCTAAAAAGGGCTGAAATTTCGAATTTTTGCGAAGAAGGAGAATGATTTTTGTTGAGTGGGAAGAGAGAGAAAGAGGTGGGGAAGAATGAGTGATGGCTGAATTTTCAAGTTTTTGTGGGTGCTTTTTTTTATCATTTGATGTATTGTGGAATCCATTTGTCAATATATCACTATCTTGCAAGATTAATGGTCCAAAATCATGTATTAAACATGAGTTAATTAATTAATGGCATGTGTTCTCCAAGTGCAATGTGATCATGCACATGCTCATGCACTAAAATCATGTTCCACTAGTTGCTTGACTCATCGTAGTCCAAAACACCTTAATTCAAAGTCTATACTTTTAAGTATCCAGGTTTGCTTAATCATCGTTGATCCGGATTAGCACTGGGGCCTTACATTTTATCCTAGCTCACCCAATTAATTTTTCTTCTTCCACCACTCCCCATTTTCCCAGAGGAAATTGGGTTGAATAATGGTTAAGGTATGAAGGATTGATTTAGGGGCACGGTAAATATACATGATATGTTTCCTACAATCTAGGGGTGCTTAACGGATCGGATCGGTCCGGTCCGGAACCGGCCGGTTACGGATCCGTTAAGCACGAACCGGTCCGGTCCGTTAAGGAATCGGAACGGACCCGGTTTCGGTTCCAACCGGTTCCGGGTCGATCCGATCTGAACCGTTTTTCTTTTTCTTTTCTTTTTTGAAATTTTTTTATTTATATTTTTTAATTTATTAATTTTTTTATGATGTAAATGTTTCCCCAATATTCATCACAAATTCAATATATTTCTTCTTCATTTCATAATATAGATGCATACAAATAATTGTAAAGAGATAGCCATTGAAAATCTAAATAAAAAAATATTACTATACTATTTAGCACTCTTCATAACAATTGAAGCATATTTTGGAGAGATTGCATTGTAGACGTCTTTTGATTGTTAACAACCTTCCCCAAAAATTTAGCATAATATTCAAAAAATATCTCAAATGAAGATAAACATTGACTAGGATCTAGCAATGTTGCGATGCAGTGCACGTATGGATTTGTTCCCAATACTTTATAAATTTAATTTCCATTGCACTAACAAAAGCATGCAAGTCATAGTCATCTCTAAATTCTATAAACTTATCAAACATATTAAATACTAAAGGAAGAAAATAAACGGAAGTTGGATAACTAACACCGGAGAAGCGTTCCGTCGCTTCTTTCGAAGTACCTAACAATGATACATAATTTTCAACAAATTTCCAATCCTCATTAGTCAAATAAATACTTTCATCGCTATCAGGCATTTGATATGAATTATAAAATGGAGTTAAAATACCTTTGTAAGGTAACATAGCATTCAACATATCGTACAACGAATTCCACCTAGTTTCTATTGATGATGGAAAAAGAAGATGCTTTAAACCATTAGATAAACATAATTGTTTCCAATCGCGCTTAACATGGCTCGTGCGTAATCATTTAGCGCAGTATTTCATTTTTTCAATACACGCTGAGTGATTGTCCTCATAACCAACTTTAACAGCCAAATTAATCACATGACATGCACATCTAACATGAAAAAAACACCATCAAGCATTGATTTCAGATATGTCTTTAAATCATGCATCACAGCATTGTTATTCGCAGCGTTGTCTAATGTGATTGAAAATATCTTATCCTGAATTCCATAATGTCTACAAGTGTTGAATACATATTTAACAATTACATAACCAGTTGCACAATCTAACTCATCTAAAGACAAAATCCATTTTTGCATACACCAATTATCATCAATCCAATGACAAGTGACAACACGATATGAATCCGAATTTACATTTGTCCAAATATCGGTTGTTAAGCTAACCCTACAAGGCAAACTAGAAAGATATTGAAACAGTGTATTTCTATATTCAATGAATACGTCCATACAATTTCTTTTTAGTGCGTGCCTGGAAATATGTTTAAACACGGGTTGTATAGACGAAGCAAATTCAATAAAACCAGCATGTTCAGCTTGTTTAAAAGGAAGTTCACATCTAATCACATATCTGACAAGTGACCTACAGTTAATTTCAGCAGTTAAAATAAAATTTGTGCCAGTGAGAACATTAATTTGTGATTGTGTTGCTTCTCGACCTAATGGTTGTAATGTTGTCTCATCAAAATTATGTTTTTTTACTAAGTATTTTTTAAATGTTCTGGTGCCTCCACTGGAACCACCAACTTTATATGAATATTGCATTTTACATAATTTACATATTGCAACAGATTTATTAGTACCTTCTTTTGCGCGAGTTCAAGTGATCCATATCTTACTTCTTTTGGCACGAGTTGGTTGTCTACTCGCTGCTGTAGTGGCTCCGGATGACTCCACTTGTGATCTCTCCTGGGCTTGGGCAGCAAGAGGTTCGGCAGGTTGTTCGGGTTGTTGCGGTTCGACATTCATAGAGGAACCACCAACATTGAGAACAGTAAAAAGATCATAACTTTCATTTAACTCAAGAATTTGCATAGGCAAATTCATTGCCGAAGATGAGCTCAGTGATAGACGACCCGGGACGTGACCTCGACTTCGACCCCGGCTACGACTAGCGTCGCTGCTAGATGAAGATGCCATTATTATATAAGTAAATTGTAGATAGCACAATTGAGAGGAAAATATGAGATTGAAGTATACAACTTTGCAAGAATGAATTGTGAGGTTATAAAAAAACTCACATATTTATAGATTTTTTAAAAAAATTAAAAAATTTAAAAAAAATAAAAAAAAAGAACGTTTAGCAACATGGCAACGACATAAGAGCCGTTGCCATGCTGCTAACCACTCTTTTTTTATTTTTTTATTTTTTTTCAAAAATCAATCGATTCCGACCGGAACCAAACCGGTAGCATCGGAACCCCGGTAACCGCCTCGGACCGGACTAACCGGTCTGGTTCTGATTTCGGGTCGGATTCGGATTAACCCGACCCGATAAACACCCTTACTACAATCTCCCCAACATAATAAGATCTATTCTTGCCTAGAGAATATAAAATACGACAACGTAGACTATTTTTGATAAGAACATTGCTGAAATAATTATATTAAGATTGCCCTTTATTCGCTCCGAAATTTTGTTGGCATTATGTGGAAAAAACTTGAGTTTTTTTTTCTTCCAATTATTAGAGCTGTCGACGGAACCGATAATCAAAAATAAAAGTTGTGTGATTGAACCTCTATTGTTTATATTGATTAAATTATATATATATATATATATGTGGTACGATGGATTCAACGTAGAATGGTGTGATGCAATGGCGAAAAGAATCCGAATAACTTTTTGCTAATTTCCAAAATCTGTAGCAGCTTTTAAGAATCTTGATCAGATTCACAATTTCAATATATAATGTAACATAAACAGAAAATTTCAAAAATAAATTGTTTTTTAGCATAAGTTTGACATCAAGTGAAAATGGGATGTTATCACTAGGGAATTAATTTTTGAAAAAAATAAAATAAAAAATTTCCACATTTTTTGCTTGCTCTGTGTTATTTAATTTTAAATATTTCTGGGACTTTGAGGATGAGTAATTTGGAGATGAAGATGGAGCAACTAAAGCTCCAAATGCCGCTGATACATATGGGTTTATGATGACAGAAAAACCCATTCTCACTATATTATTATTATTATTAAATTGATCATTGTTTCGTGACTTGGTTTTGTTTTGGTGTGTCTGGTCGTTAGAATTCAGATGAGAAAAACAAAAAATATATATACTATAACTTATAAGCAAAACCCATACAGTTTTAAAACTTTAATTGAACATTTCTCATCCTCCTAATAATATATATGCATTGTAATTGTATTCGTGTGATGCTTTTCACTATTTTGCTCTTCCACGTTAACTCAAACAAATCTCGTTATCCTACTACTTTTTCTTCTTTTTAATTCATTACTAATAAGCATATGTAAGAAACAAAAAAGTTTGACATCTCATTTAGAAATGTGCAAACCGAAAAAATGTAGAATTTGTACTGTGTTTCTCTCTTTGTTTTTGGTCCTCTATATGCTTAAATTTCAGTTTTAATCTCATATCCTTCATTTTTTGGTAATTTCAATCCTTCCCAAAAGAGTGCTGATGACACTGCACATGTCAGTGTCAGGCACGTCATAAAATTACTAAATTTTTTTTTTGAAAAAAAAACAAAGATATCAGATTAATACCAAAATTTAACAATATTTTAATTTAAAATCGTAAAGAAGTAAATATATATGACTAAAGTTGCAATGTTCTCTTATTTTTAATATACACAACACAAAGAAGGTATATTAAAATCATTAGGGTTTTTTATTAAATTAATCGAAAAAAATAAAACATTTAACAAAATATCCGAATTTGAAAATCATTTTTAAAATGACCCAAAACGCCATCTCAGATGGCGCCTTCAGGTGAAGGCGCCATCTGCGATGGCGTCTTCTGTAGCTGATAAAAAAAATAATTGAAGGCGCCATCTTGGATGGCGCCTTCGGATAAAAAATTAATTTTTTTTATGAAGGCGCCATCAAGATGGCGCCTTCTCGGGTATAAATACCCCGCCCGAGCCCTTCATTTTTCCATACCGAAGCGAAAATCACATATCATCATAGTTTCTTATCTTATTTTTATCATCAAAATTGTTCAATCTCCAATCTCAATTAACCACTCTCGAAGTATTTTTCAGGTAAAAATGTTGTTATATTATTGTTTTTATCATATGGATTTTATAAATTTATTAATTATTTGTAATATTTTATAAATTTTTCAGATATGTCGATTCAAATATTATTATATTGTGGAGGTAATATATTACAGGATTTGGATACCATTAGATATGATCGTGGTCCAATAAGAGTTACCACAATATCTCGCACAATTAATTTTATGCAGTTGTTGACCGAAATATATAATATCACGGGCATCGATGGCAACCCGTTTCTTCTGAAAATACATGTAAGACATATGTTTAGAGATTTTGCCGGGGTACGACAGACAATTTTGCCAATCGATAATGATTATAATTTAGCATGGCTATTGGATTCAGAACAAGGTCTTAGTTGCTTGGAACTTTACATAGAAACGGAACAAAGAAACTATGATTATATTCCAGAAAATGTAGATTGTTTGCCTGTAGTTGCAGAACGACCGACTGTCTCCGGTAGACACCACGATGACGATCCAATAGATGCTGATGTTATTGCTCCTGAGCCACTAGCAGACAGTTTCGCTGAATTGGGAAATGATATTCAGTCAGAACCAGATGATATTCCGTCCGAGGATGATGCTGATGACGATGAGGTTGACATTTGTGTCATGTCAGAAACAATTGCAGATGAAGATGAAGGGGTCCCAATCACCCAGGAAGTGTCAGTTAATGTACCGGAGACAACCACTACAACTAGTCATGTCCTTTATCCAACAATTCTATTCTTCTCAATGACACATCCTGAAGTATTTGCAGACTCAGTAGACATTCCAACAGGTAAATGGGGTAGTTATTACGATTACTCCAAAGGGGATCTGCATGTAGATATGGTCTTCAAAAATAAAGCACATCTGCAGGCAGCTGTGAAGGATTACTCTGTACGTGTTGCAAAACGAGAGTACCGCGTTGTGAAAAGTACAAAAACATTGTGGAAAGTTGTGTGCAAACACAGTACAGAAGATGCACCTTGTAGATGGTACATGCGCGCCTCGTTGAAGAAGAAAGTTGGATTATTCAAAATAAACAAATATGGAGGTTCTCACACCTGCCTTTTGAGTGAGCTGTCTATCGATCATGCAAATTTGGACAAAAACATGATTACTAGCTTGTTAGTGGGAATTGTTCGGCGTGATCCAGCTTTCGAGATAAAGTATGTAATTCAAACAGTCAAAGACCAATATGGATTTGAGATCTCTTATGCAAAAGGATGGTTTAGTTTGCGACGTGCTGTTGAGAATGTGTATGGGACATGGGAGAGCTCCGTTCAGAAACTGCCTTACTATACGGGAGCTTTGCAAAAATGGAATCCCGGCACCGTCATTGAGTGGGTTCACCTTGACAATGCCAGACCAAGAGAGAAGACATTGAATTACGTGTTCTGGGCCTTCCGACCATGTGTAGAAGGATTTCAACATTGCCGCCGGGTAATAAGCGTGGATGTAACACATCTGTATACGAAATATCAACATAAGATGTTGATTGCCGTGACAATGGACGCTAATAATCAAGTGTTACCTTTGGCATTTGCAATTGTTGACGAAGAAAAGTTTCTGTCATGGAGATGGTTTTTGGAGATGATAAGCCAGCATATTGTGAGAAGATCTGAGGGTGGTGCATGTTTGATTTCTGACCGTCATCCGGGCCTCATTGCAGCAGCCGATTGTATTCCTGACTTCAAATCACCGCGTGGAGTACATCGATTTTGTTTGAGACATGTTTGCTCAAACTTGAATAGTCGTTTCAAATCCGTTCATTTGAAAGACTTATGTTGGAGAGCGGGATCAGAAAATCAACTCACAAAATTTGATCGCACAATGGAAGAGATAAAACTTATAGAGCCAAGGGCTTTTGATTACTTGAGTCGTATCGATAAGTGTCAATGGTCTCTTGCTCATGACGGAGGCTGGCGTTGTGGTATCATGACCACAAATATGTCAGAATGCATAAATGGAGTTTTGAAAGGTGCTCGTCGGCTTCCAATCACCGCCATTGTGCAATTAACTTTTGATCGTTGTGTACTATATTTTGTCGAACGGATTAAGAAGATGGAGCGAATGATTGAAAATAATCAAGAATGGCCAGATTCTGTGTTGGAAAGATATGGTCGTGCCGACTATCATTCCATCCATCATGATGTCAAGATGTTCGATCGTAGACACCTTACAGCTTCTGTTATCACAAGAGTACGACCAGGACGTGGGGGTAACACCCATGTTGTGCATCTAAAATCAGGAGAATGTTCTTGTGGAAAATGGAAAGAGTTCGGAATACCTTGCTCACATGTGATCCAAGTTTGTCGAAAGTATGGCCTAAATGCAAAAACATTTGTCAAGGCATATTACAATATGAATGAATATTGGAGCACATATCAAGGGCAGTTCGAACCAATATGGGGGGAGGAGTATTGGGACACCCCATCTTTTGAGTTGTACCATAACTCCACTCTGCGAAAAACCAGAAGAGTGGGTCGAGATCGAACAACGCGCATTCAGAATGAGATGGACTGGCCAGAAGCCCGTGCAAGACGACAAATGGCTTCATCTTCTCGAAATCAATAAATAATTTTATGTGTAATTTATTGTAAATTTATTTTGTAAATGATTTTACGTTATTGTGAAAATTGGTTGTTTGTCTATCACACTATTTTAGTATATGTTCAATTGCTCACAAAACAACATTGTTCAATATGTCAAAAAAATATCAAATATCAAATATTTACAAAAGAAAGACAACAAATATCATCCACGACCACGACCACGACCACGACCACGAGGCCTCGTCTGTAAATGACCTCCGGTACCACAATGAGGAGGAATGATCTTTCTTCGAACTCTCTGCCTCCTATCCGCTTGGTCATTCCTCTGTTGTGCCACAGGTACATCAGTAGGTGGTCGATATGGTGTGAGCTGTGGAAATGCAACAGGTGATAGATCAAAATCGAGGCCCGCAGATGTGGTATATGATTGTGCAAATTCATATCCCACATCTGTACCCTGCTGTGTGTACATCGGAGCAGCAGGTAAGATATTCCTCATTGATAATTATTGGGCCAGTGTCGAATCTAGCATCACCCAGTTGAGGAGTTAAACCAGGTAATCTTGACCATGCCCAAATCTAAAATATTATCAGGAATAATATCAGTTATTATGACGACAATAATATTTCAAACATTTGAAAAGTGTTAATGTAAAGTTTACCTGTACGACCTGTAATGCACCACCGATCACTTTTTTCCCTCTCATCGAGGAAGTGCATAACTCACGGTACAAATATGCCAATACGGCACTCCCCCAACTATAATTACCAACTAAATGAATATTCTCTATCATATGTAAATATAATAACTTTACAGTATTGCCGGACGAATCAGGAAACAAAATTCCACCAAACATCAATAACACACAGCCCCGAGTATAACGGACTACATCTTCTTCCGTACTGTGCTCAGTAAGAGCATTATTCACCAAATGATTGTTTATTGCAGATAAAAATAACTTTGCACCTTTAAAGTGTGCAGTATCCGGTACAAATCCCAAAAGCATATGGCAATATGCTTGCCAGTCAGGTATACTCCTATCATAATCAATACCGGATACTACGTTACCATCTACTGGCAATGCCCATATAACTGCAATGTCTTGCAGTGTGATGGTCGCCTCTCCGGATCTAAGATGGAAAGTATGTGTTTCACGGCGCCATCTCTCAGCTAAAGCCGTGATGAGGTGAAAGTCAAGTGTAATTCTACCAGACCTATAAACACCATAAAAACCAAAACTGTCCAACAAACTCGCAACACGAGTATCGAGGGGGCAAAGATCCCAAAAATACTTATCAGGGTTTCTGCCTCGAAGTGTAGAATCAATATCACCTGCCCAAACAGCTTCAGATCGATGACCTGACTGCAATGATAGCAGATGACTGTCAATCGGTCCGGGTCCTCTTTGTAAATCCATCCTGAAATATTACACAATAAATATCAATATAACAAAATATCAACATGGCAACCACCACCCGCCCGTACCGGTGACAACACGGCCGCCGCCGCCGCCGACGCCGTGCCGCCGCCGCCGCCGTGCCGGAGTACAAAATTACGGCAAAAACTAAAAATTTGTAAATCATCCGACGGTTTGACATTATCTCGAAACTATAACTAATTTTTCAATAAAAACTACCAAACAACAAAATTTAAAAACAACCAACAACATATTTCAAATTTTACAACTTTCAAAAATTTAAATTCAAACTTGTAATGTTACCTGAAATTCAAAAATGTTGAACAAGCAAGCTCCAGAAATGATAAATCACGATGATTTTTTAATTTTTGCACAAGAATAAGCAAAGATCTGAGATGAGAATGAGAAGAATTTCAGAGAAAAGCCGATGAGAAATGAGGAAGAAGAAAAGGGTCGGCGATTTATTTTTATACTGAAGGCGCCATCCAAGATGGCGCCTTTTAAAATATTAATTTTTTATATGAAGGCGCCATCCAAGATGGCGCCTTCCATTATTTTTTTTACCAGCTACAGAAGACGCCATCTCAGATGGCGCCTTTACCTGAAAACGCCATCTGAGATGGCGTTTTGAGTCATTTTAAAAATGATTTTCAAATTCGGATATTTTGTTAAATGTTTTATTTTTTTCGATTAATTTAATAAAAAACCCAAATCATTAACCAACGAAAAAAGTTACGAAGATATGTTAAAAAAAATAATAATAATATGTACATTCAATCACAAGATACAAGTAGAGAGGATTCTTATAAAAACTCTCAAACCTATTTTTGTGAGTTGTATATCCCTTGTGCAATCTATATTCTACCCCCATCATCAATATATAGTGTGTGTGTGTGTGTGAAAAATTAAGTGAAATAATATGTGAAGGGGAAAACGTCGAGCGAATTGTATGGGTGTCAAACGGATCAATAATTTTGTGCATTTTATATCTTTTGGAAGACTCGAACCAAATAATTGGAGATATATAGTTAAAAGCTTTTCAAAGTTCCTCCTCTCGTCTTATTGTCATATTATTCATAAATTAACATGCTAGAGAGTTTCTTTCTTTTTTTAATAAAAATTTAGGGACACCTAATTAGTTCCATGCTGGATATTACATGTGCCCATGCATGCTTGGATTGATTTGGATGGATGTTTACGGTTCCAGCTAGGTTTCTTTTGTTTTTCTTAATTTTTTTAGGGAAGAGATTACTCGAACCCGAGACTTGTTACATTAAAAAATTGATGAAAACCACTAGGTTAAGGTCTTGTTGTCTTAAAATAGAGGTTGATGGATTGTTCTAGAAACATATTAATAGATTTACCCTAAAGTAAAGAACTACAAATAATGAAGAATCAAGTAGATTAGATACCAAGCAACATAAATAAACCAAATTTAATAAGTCAGAACTCACCTAGTAGGATTCGAATCTACACCAATGTATAAATAATGAAGAAACAATTAGGTTTAGAGACGAAGCAACTTAAAATAAACCGGATTTGATACCTAAATATTCAATCGTTTTTAAATCTCATAGAACAGAATGAGATAGAAACAAAGCCATCAAACATGCTACATGCTCTTCACAGTCAAAGTGAGCCCATTTATTCTAAATTCGTTAACTCAAAATGAATCAAATCTATATTTTTATTATGGATAATGCACTAATTTTGTGTATGGTAATGGTAACTTCAAATTTGTTGGCTTTGAGACTTTTGTTGATCAGTGCACAAAAAAGGTTATATTTTGTTAATATATTAGTTTGAAGAAATCTATTTTAAACTATACAAAAGAACCTCAAAACTCTTGTTAAAGGTCATGGAACTTTGTTATAGAATTGTTAGATTTATAATCATCGGAAAAAAAAGTAATATATAATTATGCTTGTTTAAAGGCAACTCTTCGTGATAGTTCTTTGACTATATAGATTTTTCGATTCTGTTTATATATATATATATAACATTACTTGATAGAGGCGGAGGATGAGCTTAATAAATGTGAATTAATTAAAGTTAATAAGCAAGAGGTCCAACACATAATAAGTACGACACCACAATATCATGAAATGGTTTATTAGATACATTTAATATCCAATGTGAAATAAGAAAAAACACTTTATCCCACTAATAAGGTTTTAAATATGTAAAGCTGAGCTCGTCAAAATACTTGAAGAGGGACTTAAATTATATAATAAAATTAAATGTTAATCCTCGGAAATTAATATAATAATCACAACACATTCCATCTGATCCCCCTTGCTCGTCGCGTCTAATCTAATGTAATATTTATTGAATCGTTGTTGGGGTTTTTTAATATTATAACCCAAATTTAAAAATAATTTGACAAAATAACCTAAACTCGAAACGTCAATTGGGTTGACGTCTTGTAACAAAGACACCAACCCAGTTGACGTGTTCAGCCTTAAAGCTGAACATGCCACCTTGGTTGGCGTATTCAAACCTTTAAGTTTTAGTTTTTTTTAATAAAATAAAAAATATATAATAAAACGTATATCTCACCTTATCAGCTAAATTGTCAAAACTACGTTCATACTTTTCAAATTTAACTTAAACATTTTTTTTATTATCAAATTTGCAAAAAAATTGAGTAATGCCTCGTTACGAGGATGCTGCTTCCGTTTGTTGTTTGAAATGGAACCATATGCTGTGTTTTCACATCATTAATTATTACGATGAAGATGACGAGGTAATTATATAAATATTATGTTAAAAAAATTTAATATGTTTCGCGATTAGAGATGGCAATGGAACAGGTTTATACCAGGACCTGTATTAAACTGTCCCATCGGAGTGGGTCTGAACCCACTTCAACCGGGTTTTGAAGCGAAGCAGGGCGAAACTCGGGACCCACACAGCTTCAAAACTTGGCGGGGCGGTTTAAAATGGGTCCTGGTATAGACCTGTTCCATTGCCATCTATAATCGCGAAACATATTTAAATTTTTCAACATAAAATTTATATAATTATATAATTACCTCGTCATCTTCCTCGTAATAATTGATGATGTCAAAACACATCATATGGTTCCACTTCAAACCAACAAACGAAAGCAGCATCCGTGTAACGAGGCATTACTCTAATTTTTACAAATTTATTTTTTTTGAATTTGATAATAAAAAAATGTTAAGTAAAATTTGAAAAGTATGGACATGGTTTTGACAATTTAACTGATAAGATGAGATATACGATTTATTATATTTTTTTATTTTAAATTTATTTAAAAAAAACTAAAATTTAAAGGTTTGAACACACCAATCAAGGTGGCATGTTCAGCTTTAAGGCTGAACATGCCAATTGGGTTGATGTCTTTATTAGAAGACGTCGATCAAGCTGGTGTTTCGGGTCAGTTTTTTAATATTTTTTATTTTAGGTTATTTTGTCAAATTATTTTTAAATTTGTGTTATAATATTAAAAAACACATTAATGTTCACCGACAGTCTTCAAACTTGGGCACTTAAATTTTCAAGATAATTATATATTTCTTTTTACAGAAAAGAGTAATATTAAAATATATAATTAGAAAGTCTACTGATTAATAAATTAATAATATATGTTTGTATAATCATGTTTTTCAACTATAGATCGGCAATTTATTTAAATGGAGAAGAAACAAAATATAATCCCACCCCACATGAACTCCGAAATGACAAAAATATCCATGGAACAAGAAATCTGCATTTGCCATGAATTTCGGGTTCATTTCATTTGCGACTAAACTCAAACCCCCAAATTGCAAACTGCACCCAACCATAGTCAGATTTTAACCATGTGTGTGACCCCATCTATATTATTTAAAGACACTGAAATTGCGATAGGCCAGCTGGGTAGTCCCTCTACTACACTAATCCCCCACCCCCAATTTCTCGCGTTGATGAACAGAATTATATTGTGAATATATATCTGTTCATGAATTGATCGATCGATCAATCATCATGTAAGCAAAAAGAAAAAAAATTACTGATAATTTTGGCTTTGGGTTTTATTTGCTTCTCTCTTTTAAAAATGGAGTACCCAAGAAAGAAAAAAAAGGCTGCAAAATTATAATACAAAATTGTGCCTGAATGTTATTGGGATGTGTATGCTTAATGGGAATTTGGCCACCAATTCTTGATGCAAGTGAAGAAACTTGCCTCTGAAAAACACGCACTCACACACCTGCAAAAAACAAGCTCACTATCTTCCAGCTCAGTGTCTTTTAACACCAAATCTCGCTAAAAGTTTGGTTTGAAGAGATCGGAAGGGTTCCCACACAGAATTAGTTCCAAGGTTTAGTCACCAATAATGAAGAGACTTGGTAGCTCTGATTCTTTGAGTGCTTTGATGCCTACAGGTGATTGGATTGGCTTCAAGAAAAAAACATTTTTTTCGATTTCTTTAGAAGTTCGTTTTTAATTGATTATGTTGATATTTACACAGATTCAAACATGTCCTTGTAATGTTTTCCTGACCCTAGCCTATTTCCATGATTTTCATATCTGATAAACGATTTAAATGCCAAGATTCATAATATTTTTTTTACCTCCTTTAGTAACTTTTCATCTACCTACCTCGTTCAGCCTTTATTAGTACTGATTCTCTAGCCGCTGTTTTTGAATTTTTGTAGATGAACTGAATCAAGAAAGTGAGCCCATTTACGGTAGGGAGTTTCGGACCATGTTGGGGGGCTTAGATGAGGAATGTTGCGTCGAAGAATCTGGCCATGTTTCGGAGAAGAAGAGGAGATTAACAGTGGATCAAGTTAAGGCTTTGGAGAAGAGTTTTGAGCTTGAAAATAAGCTTGAGCCTGAGAGGAAAGTTAAGTTGGCGAAAGAAATTGGACTGCAGCCTCGGCAGGTTGCTGTTTGGTTCCAGAATCGGCGCGCGAGGTATAAAACCAAGCAACTTGAAAGAGATTATGGGATTCTTAAAGCCAATTTTGATAATCTCAAGGAAAGCTATGATACTCTTCAGAGCGATAATCAAGCCTTACTTAAACAGGTACGAATTATACACATGTAGCCAATGCTATTACTTGATTGTTATGAATCAAGATTCCGATTTCTCGAGGGAAACAGCTTTTCCGTGATCTTTAAGGTAGAATTAATATATACAATATATGCCGGATTAAGTCCGGAAATTAATGAAATTTGGTGTATGGTTGTCAGTAATGTCAAGTACGTACAAGCTTGATTTTGTGTGGCAGCCGAGCTATATTGATCAAACAATTTTTATTCGAATTTGACTCCTCTGTGGGGAAATCAAAAGGTGGTGATATTTATGAAAAGATGGAAGTTTTTTCATGGATGTTTCTAAAATATTCTTTTGTGCAATATGATTGTAGATTCAGGAGTTGAAATCTAACCTAAATGGAGATGGTAAAACTGAGAGAAGAGTTTGTGTCAAGGAAGAAGCAATGGTACCATCTGATACTGAACCAGAAAACAACCTTGAAACCCCATCAAATTCTCTTCCTAAATGTGAAAAATCTGCTACTGAACATGATTTTCAAGAGAATGTCTCATCGTTTCTTGATTTCAAGGATGGATCTTCGGACAGTACCGATTCAAGTGCAATCTTGAACGAAGAAAACGACTGCCCACATCAATTTTTGGAGATTCAGAATGGATCCAGTGTTCTTGGAGATGAATCTAAGTCAATTAGCGCAAGTTTTATTGGAGATTCCCACAAGAAATTCCAGCCACAGTTTGTGAAAGTCGAGGAGTACAATTTCTTCGGTGAGGATCACGATCAGTCTTGCAGCAGTTTGTTTTCTGATGAACAAGCTCCTACCCTCCATTGGTATTGCCCTGATCAGTGGAATTGAAGATCAAATTTCACAAATCTTAATCGGTAATAAGGCAAAAAAGTCCAAAAAGAAATAATGCAAGAAATTTGTTATAATCTTGGCCAGAGCCAACAATTTTGTATGTTGCTTCATCTAAAATGAAGGCGTCTGATTTCACGTATGAATGTATAAATCAAATGAGGGGGAGACATGGAAAATTTTTGCACCACTGAGCTTAGGTCCCGATATATATATAAAAGGATAATAGTGTCATTCCATCATAATCATCTCAGTTTCAAATCACATAAAACACAGCTCAAACAACAACAATAGAATTATGTCATTGTATATTAACATATGACATCTTTGCAAGATGATGTGTATCTTCGTTTCCTTCTTTTGGGGTCCAATAAAACTTATAAAGAGTTTGTCGGCTAGTATTCTCCTTTTGTCTGCAATAATCGGTTTATACTCTACATTGCTCCCAGACTCACACTTCATAGCTTCGATGACTTCGACATTATTCCCTACAAAAACTACCTCATCCCACCCTAGGTTGTCAACAAGTTTAACTGCCCATTTCGTCGCAAGAGCTTCAACTGAATAAACATTGCGCTAAACACCTAAGCCCACAGGCTGATCCTCTTGAAAAGTGGCACCATCGAAATGAATAACTGTCCACCGTTTGTAGGGGCTATTTGATAACATGTGAAAACTAAGTTAACTCTTATCACTTCCTCCCTTGACGCTAGTTGAAATCTGCGTAAATAATGGCGAACATATTTAATTACCCCATTCGGTGTGGAATTCCAAATAGTCGGTTCTCCACTCACCTGATTCAATGCTAACAGAATCGAATTTCAATAGAGGTGATATCGGTCCCTATGACCACAGTAGGTATAAGAAGCAATGACCAAATTTGTCGGGCCATAGGACACATGATCAAACAATGAGATAATGTCTCCCTACCCTCTCCACAGAAACAACAATAATTCTCCACGCATAGCTTACGAGTCGCTAGATTATCTGATGTAGGAAGAATATTACTACACACCAGCCAAAGAATGATTTTGTTTTTCTCCGGGACCTTCAACTTCCATAAACTCGACCAATCTGGATTCAAAGTCCTGGACCTACCTGAAAAATCTCCTTGTTTATGTAGTTATTGCTCCACAATCAAATGGTATGCACAATTAACACTAAAACATCAATCTCTCGAGTAATGTCATATAATCTTATCCTCATTATTGCGATCACCCAATGGGATCGACAGAATCGCCCAAGCATCATCATGCCAAAATATATCATTAACTAATGTGTATTCTATCCTCCAAACAACATATCAATGAGAATGAGAATATTGACTATAGCATGCACAAAATCCTCAATCGGTGGAGTCCATACCTTAAAGGTATATGGATAGACTGTTGGGTTTCCGTACCCTGCGCAAGATTCAAACGCAGCGAAAATAATACAATAAACAGATCTAACCGGGGGACGGACGATCGCGCCTGATTCATGTATTAGCATGCAAATATCATAATATAATGCAAGAAAAGAGATTATCGATAACAGCTAAATCAACCTGATGTCGGTGACCCTCGAGTCCAATCAACCTGACCAGATCTACAAGCCCAGCACCAGTGCTAGTGTGGTGTCGGCGTTTCTATGAGAAAATAGTCTATTGTTTGGAATGATTGAGAGTTCTATAACCCTTAGAGATTATTGTCTTATTTATAGTTGTAAGGTTAGCTAATTGGCTGGGGTTCATAAAGCCCATCGGGCCAACGTTTGGCTTGCTGGGCATTTATGCTAACAATCTCACACTTGCCCAAAAGCCAACACAAAACTACAAACTCATAATCCAAGTAACTCAATCCAATTGAACAACTTGATGTACTAGCAATGTACATAATTATGAGACATAAATATATCAAACGTTTTAATTTCAGAACTTTATATAAATAAAACATTTTCAAATATAGAAACTCCACTAAAGTGAGGAGCTTTCAGAAATTAAACGCATCTCTTCTAAATCACTCAACTTGAGCACTTAACATTTAAGTCTCAATTCTCATCGATAGATCGGCGGCCGGTTGATTGTGACCCAACGAGACTCAAGTGTATCATAGCAATAGGATCACTACCTTTGTGATTTTAAAAGTCAAACAACTTCTTGGGCTTACCCTGAATGCCCCATTGTCAATTAAACTCATTTAATAGACAATGGCCGAAATATAATTCCAGCATCAACCTACCGATCGTGGGTAGCGCCTAGCATTTGCGCTTCACGAAAACCTAGATACAAATGACTAGCAACGTACGAGAACCTTTCAGCCATAGTTAGCGTGCAATACATTCCTTTAACTCAATATGCCCCGATTGAATCTAGGGCATTGGTTGGTCGAGGCCCCTTATGATTTCAATAACTATGTATTTGTTTCACGTTATATGATTCATTGTGTACGTATATGAAAAACTCTTTTTTCACAAGCACTACCCACTCTGGCCAGAGATTCCTTGAATCATATACAGAAAAACAGCGGAGTGAACCATCGCTATATAATATTTGGCGACATGAACCATCGCTATATAATATCCGGCGGCATGAACCATCGCCATAGAATCAGCGGAATGAACCATCACTATATAATATCCGGCTGCATGAACCATCGCCATAGAATTAGCGGAATGAACCATCGCTTATAATATCCGGCGGCATGAACCATTGCCATAGATGTAGCGGAATGAACCATTGCCATATAATATCTGACGGCATGAACCATGGCCATAGAATCAGCCAATCTCTAGCCTTGTTATAGTAGTGTATTTTAATGCACCTCGCTTGTCTTGACCGCGGCACTAATACCCCTCGCTTCGACATATCAGCGGCATCGAATAACCTCGCTTCAAATGTGACATGCGACATTTACCATCGCTTCAACATTTAGCGGCAAATATTCTTTCCCCGCTACGATATGACAGCGACAAGTATTATATCATCGCTTCTAATGACAGCGGCAAAGCATTTAAAATCATCACTCGCATATAACAGCGGCTCATGGGATATGCACCAAGCATCCAATCTATACCTGCAACCACATTGCATAATCCAATATGTATACAAAGTACATGTTAATCACCAATGATAGTCTTGTTATAACTATGTATTTTAATGCACATCGCTAGTCATGAACGCGGCACTAATACCCCTCGCTTCGACATATCAGCGGCATCGAATAACCTCGCTTCAAATATGACATGCGGCATTTACCATCGCTTCAAGATTTAGCGGCAAATATTTTTTTCTCGCTACGATATGACAGCGGCAAGTATTCTATCATCGCTTCAAATGTCGGTGGCAAAGCATTAAAATCATCACTCGAGTATAACAACGACTATACATACTATGCACCAAACATCCAATACGTATATGCAACCACAATGCATAATCCAAGATGTATATAAAATACATGTTACCATTTGGTCTCGTCAACCCTGGCCTTAGCCCTCCATGCCAAAACGTACCTATAGGAACGACCCAAACCATGAGCATATAATAATACATATTCACCACAATATGATTATTATGAGTAAATGCATAAACCATAAATACAAAGTACTTCCTGTATTCCAATACATTTAAAAATGCTCCCCTTGGTTGTCCCTATACCACAACTCATAATCATAATCAACGGATTATATTACGGTTACATAAATGTTATGACATATATTATTCCATTAACATGTTCCTAGGCCCTCAACAGTCCCAAAGAGCAAACCACTGCTCTGATAGCACTAATGTAAGGGCCTCCGTGCCCTTAACCCATTATTAGTGTATTAACCTATGTATTTAATGCATACAATCATGTAATCACGGGGAAAAGCCACATGCAAGTATAACATAATATACCATCTATAAAATTTCTTGCATTAGAACCACATAATGTTCAAATCCCCCAACCAAGTCCACTTTTATAGCATGCACCCTTATAATACACTAACATGCTCTCAGTTCATTTAGCAATTCTTTATTTAATTGCACGTAACCAATAAATGATTAGAGAAAGGCCCATGCCCTTTATACAAAACCATATACACATATAAACGTGCTCACATGCGAGCACCCAATGAACGAATGTGTATTTAATGTATAAGGTACTTTACTCAATACCGGCATGGGTACTTCGGTCCTGAAAGCACCTCAAATCCATAGCTCGATCTCAACTCTGGAGCTACCGTTGTACCTGTTCCACCTGCCCCAACAGAGACAGCCCCCACACGGGGTGAGCATACTAATACCACCGATCCAATAATCACAATATTACATTGTATAATGTACAGAATGTAAAGCGGTGAATTTAAAAGACACTCCCTGAATAGTGTCATCCTCATACGGGATCCCTTGTGCTGTTCCTGTTCTCAAAATAACCGAAACAAGCCAGTTAATCATTTCATTGATTAACTAATCCATTAATTAATTGCCAATTTCCATAATTAATGAATTCTAATCATTTATAATGATCATAGATAACACACGTATCTAAACAATATATTTTCACATTCCCATTTCATCGCTTGCTCAGTAGCATCGGCATTCATAACCGGTGTTTGCTCCATAGCGACAACATCTCAACCATTGCTCGCTCCATAGCGGCACCATATAGTTCCCAATACATACCCATTCATGGCAATAACAGTATATCATGCATTTCACAGTTGCAATAATATGAAAAGCTATGCTCGTATGTTATACGTACCTTATAATTCCGTAGTACGAATCAAACCTTGCCTTGGTCCCGTGACCCGATGAATTATGAGCTTATTATCTTCGAGAAATCCGGCTCCCAAATCGAGCCTCCATCGATTTTTGCTCAAAGGAGAAAAGGGGAAGGGTTGGGGAAATAGGTTGGCGTGAGAGAGAGGAGAGATGAGAGAAAACCAATCCAAACCTTGAACACCGAGTCCACTTGGTATATATATAGTACCATGGCTCAAAAATCCCAAGTCCTTCACAAATACATCATGACTCATTAAAAATCATCTTTGTTCAATAATTACCTCTCAATACCAATTTTTATTACCAGCCCCAATAAAAAGCACCCCAGACCCAGATCACACCAAAAACCCAATTCCAAGGTTTAACACCACGAGGAGAATACAATCTCAACCTTTGGATCCAACGACCCCAAATACCGGATTTAAAATCCTCTGAAGTCCCAATACCGTAATTAATTCATAATTGCCAAAATTAAAAATCCATTAAGGATCATTACCACACCGGGATTTATACCATTAATTCCTGGGCATCACATAAAATCTTGAATTTGGATTTGTAAGACAATAACGCTTAGAACTTGAAACACGAAAGTTTAAACGTTAGTGCAATTATTGATTATCCTGAAGTTGTGGGGGGTTGCAATTCTATAAGTCAATCACATACTAAGTACCACATTTAGGCCATGATGAAAAACCTTGTGATTGAAGGAAAATAGAGTTTCCTACAATATTTGAAATGTGAGGGTGCTTGGCTAAACTTGAAATATGAAGGCCAAAGTAAAGTCATAACAAACGTCAAATAAAAGACGTGAAGAGTTTGACAAATCATATTGTCAAATAGATTAACGAGTGTGACAAATGTGTACACACATAAAGCATAGATATGTTTGTGTATTGATGATATGCTCATTGGAGAAGCAATTTAAAAATCATCAAGTAAACAAAGAAAAATGTTGACTAGATATTTTGACATATGTGCATCAAGAACAATGCTTGGAATTAAAGTTTCCAAGACATTTGAAGAATGAAATCTCAAGGATTAATTCGAGCTTCAAATTTTAAGCTTTGCTCTTAAATTTCAAGTTTACAAGAAATAAATCTTTGTCAAGCCCCGAAACCCGAGCGCATGACACCGGCGTTGAATCCAAATACAAAATTCGGATACAACAAGCCTCCTGTACAGATCTATGACAAATCAGTCTTTTTATTCCATAATCCATAAAAGTGTCCTTACAATTTCAAATACGAAAAAACAATTGTCTCGTACTAAATAAAAATTGCGGAAGCGTAAATAAAATGATAATTCTTTTTGAAGGCTCCTAGTGGATCACCATCCCCAGAATTGCGCTTAATCTTCTTCCTCGATACCTTCTTCTTCGATTTTGTTTGGGAGGGGAAGTAAGGGGTGAGTGTTTGGGGAAAACACCCAGCAAGTAGGGGACGATTGAACAGACAAAAATATTCATACTTTCATAGTAAAAAATCTTTTAAACATTTCTTTAACAAATCCATAGATCTTGGCATATAATCACATAAACACGTATCTTTCACATATCCACATAGCGACTTATTTGATTCAAGAGGTGGCTCCCGTGTGCATAGCACTTTGCTCTTAAGGATCAAGAGGTGGCTCCCATGCATGTGTCACGCCCACATCATGTAGCACTTTGCCCCGCCGAATCAAGTGGTGACTCATACACACGTAGCACTTTGCTCCACAAAGTCCTTCATTCATGATCATGTCATATACTTGATAGATTCAAAAATATAATCCTCATGTTTGATGTTCAATCGAAAGTTTAAATCAGGAATAATGTTTTGAAAACGAAATGGAATTGTAGCAAAAACCCACTTACTGTTGGATGACGAACGTGAAGAATTAATTCTGGATTGCGAAATAGCACAAGAGTTCTTCCTCCTTGCCTTGAGATTTTTGAAAATCTGAGTGTGTGTTTCGAATTTCTTGATAGCGATAGGATAACACTTTTCTTCTCTTTTTTGGTATGATATATAATGGATTAAAGTGGTGGGGTTTAAATTTGGCTAGTGTAGGAGTTAGGGGATGACAATCCCTTAACTCATGTCCTTCAATCCCATAACTCAAGTTCCACAATTTTGGATGATATAATTTTGGATGATATTAATTTGAATTGAGTGATAAAATATTACTTGGGTGGGTAATAAGTGGGGCACAATTTGGGGTCTTCACAATCTTGAACTTGTAATTTTTTGAGAATCTATGCGCTTAAATATGAATTGTGAATTAAAGTTGAGTATTTCTTCTGGTCTCGAATTTTGTAAGAAATTACCCGTTAACAACGCTTAAAATTCAATGATGAAAATATCCTAAAAGGATGCAAAAGAGGTAATAGGATTACCAAAACTGAAGATATATTGTTGTGGAAAATTCTCCATGCAAAACATATAAAGCTTCTTCGGCCGAGTGGCTTAATAAGCTGTTAGAGAAAAATCCTGTGTATGCAATTAAAATGTGTTGCGATGATGATATATGACAAAATGATCTCTAGTGGCATAATCGTAAGTGATTATGTGAAATCGCGGATCCGCATATGAATGGTTAACCGAGAGATCACGTGGAAATTTATCGAGGGGAATGAGGTTAAAACCCTATAATAAAAATCTCATAGTGGATACCCAACCTTGTTAACTGGAGATCCCAAGATCTAGGTTCAAAAGGGACAACTAAATTATGAGATTGTATAAACACCTGGAGATCAATCTCAAACTCATTCTTATGATAAGGGGTGTAGCCTGCAAAAAGGGTACGAGGTTAGGCAAATTGCATTTAATGATTCCTAAGACATATTAGGATATGCTTGGAGTATAGCCGGATAGTCTTCTAGGAGATCACCTACGTAAGTACGAAATGTGCCGCTTCAAAAGAATGAAAAGCACTTATGAAATCAAGCGTGATCCATGGCCGAAACGGACACAACCGTAAGAAACCAATACGAATGTTAGAATTATTATGGTGTGAGTTCAATTGTTTTGGTTTACACCAACGACTAAATAGTTCAAGACTATAAGTTCACTATTAAATCAAGTAAATTCGATTGAATACTACTACGGAAGATTCAAAGCCGCAAGATATCTCTCCAGATGCCATAATAGTTCGTCAAAGCACTCAATTGCATACATGCATTAATTTAATTCATGTAGGGAGATTGTTAAAAAATGATTTAAATCAAAAGGAAAAAAAAATAATAGTAATATGAGCTCGATCGATCGAGCATAGTGCTCGATCGATCGAGCTCGTCCGAAAATTTGCTACAGGAGCTCGATCGATCGAGCCTTGTTTCATATTGTGAAATTGTTTGTCCGTTCACATCCGGGTGCGATTTTTCGCGATATAATGCCTCCAAAAGGTGTCCATTTGGACTTATTTTTGGATTACTATAAAACCAACATATCCTTAATTTGTTTAATAATGATTTTCGAAATTCATTCAAGGAATAAGTAAAAAAAAATTAAGAGCATTTGTTGCTCATCAAAGTTTTTTCTTATTGCGTATTTTGAACCTTTGTGGTTTGATGACTTGTGATTTAGGAGTGCTCTTATCACAAGTCATAGTCGTTGTATATTGGGAGACAAATTGACATAGCAAACTGTTAGCACCATAGCGGATGTAATATTGTCTTAAGGACGGAGATTACAAATCTCACATCGACATAAAATTTATTTGAAGTCATTGTTATTTTAGTTTTTGAGATATATTTTGAGAGAAAATTATCGACCACAAGTTCATGTTAGGGACTAAATACAAAGTTAAAAAGTACAGATTGATAAAATTAAATACTCACGTTACGATATTTGCTGCATTTGTTAGTGTTTTATAATGATTTAAACAAGTAGCCAGACATAGGGGGCCAGGAGATGGCGCTCAGACTTCAGATTTCACGTGGTTGCGTGTGGGGGAAATGTACAAGGCGACAATTAATACGGCTGGGGATTTAAATTTATGTTTAATTTTTAGGGGAAAAAATATTTTAAAAAATGAAGGTACAAAAGCTTAATATCTAAAAATATATGTTTTCTCACAGATTTATTTCATCGGTTTTTTTTATACTAAATATATATACATATCTTTCATTGTTCTTATATTTTATGATGTCACGTTACTTTTTTTAATAAAGGAAGTGAGATGTATTTTGTAATTTGAACAACCAATGTGGAAAAACTTGTCATTGGAACTTTGAACCGGGAAAAAAAAAAAGATATGTGATTGGGACTTCTCACTTGAATGCATTATAAAAGTTTTAGAAAATTCATCTTAAGCGAGTGAAGAGGAATATTATATGTTACATGTGATTTTTGCCAAACATAATTTCATCTTTAGCCGATTGGATGTATAATTAGTTATATTTTGGGTTATTTTGAGAATTAATTATTTATTTGGGGTTATTTTATTAAAAAACCCCAAGTAGATGTGAGTTTGATGATGATTTTTTTTTTTTGTGACAACCCAAAATCTCTACAACTCATAGCTATGACTGATGAGACTAGATCCAATAACTCGTGGCATGATGGTCCTAATTGTTGATGCATCATGGGATACCTAAAAATTACATTTATTCCTTTATAGTACAATATGGTGAGGCATCAAACCTATAAATTTTAATATGAATTAATATAATATAGAAAAAAAATTATTTAAAAACTAAATTTGTATCTTTTTTCCTCACTATTTTTATTGGATACTTTAATGGTAGGCCAAGAGATTGGAAAGATATTCACTTTTCCCCCTTTTTTTTTTTTTTTTTTCTCTCTTTGCGGAGCGTGTTATACATACAAATTCATATTTGCATATGCACTCAAATAAAATTGTAATAAGATCTATTTTCCATATCTTAAAATTAATACGTTGTGGTTTAAATCGTAAGTGCATCGAAGCAATTAGATTCCGATTCCATCGGTCACTGTTAGAGTTTTGTCCAGTCCACACAAATGCTTCTTCAATCCAATTGTTATCATCAAATGATGTACTATTCTATTCTATTGAATTCAATATTAAAATATACAGACAGAAAATTAAATTATTTACTGAGTTTTGTTTGAAATAGAGATTTATTCATAAGCAGTGGATATTTTATTTCAAAAATCATGACGGATGGCCATTGCTGGTGAACCATCGACAGGTTATATTAATTTTAAAATAATTTAATAAGACGTAACTTGTGATTATGTGCACTACACTTGAATATTGTAATCATTAATGGCTCACATCAATTAATTATTACTTTATGCAACAGACAGAAAAGGTTGATTAAAATATCAAAAACCCCATATTAATTGTAACATCAATCTCCCTATCGATATAAATAATCATGGTATTAGTCAAAAATTCATTTTCAATTCATTCCAGAAAAAAAGCTCGTACTGTGATTGCTATAAAAACTGACAAAGTTAGCACCATGTATTTCAACGGATACTATAATATTGGAAAACATTTTCTACCGGGCAACTACCCATGGGCAGTTACGGCCTTATCCAACACAAAAACTTTCCACGAAACCTCCATATTAAACAAACTATGCAAAAAAAAAAATCCCTCTATTTTCGTAAATTATGCACAAAATCCTCTCGATTGTCTAATTATCGCTTTTATTTTAAACAATATTTTTCAGTGTAGCGATTCTATACCGCAAGTGCACTGTGTCAAGTTTTAGTATAAGGCTTTAAAAGTAAGGAGTGCCGTACCCACAGGGACTAGTAGTAATTACCAAGTTCGATTAGAATTTCTATATTTAACCTATGATTATGAAATGATTATCAAAATAAATTGACTTAAGCACAACAATTAACCTAACCAGCAGTGATGGATAATTGAAGAGAATTTATAAACGAATTATCAAGACGTCGGTTCACCCATGTAATCCCCCAAAAGTTGTCTATTAATTTAGATTCAATGTTCTATGTCTAGGGTGACGAGTTTTCCTATTTCATTCGTTATACCTTGGTCCGGTTATAACAAGTCTAGCATTAATCTACAATAAATCACTCCCGTGAATTTATTGAATGATTAATACCGAAAAATGCTTTGTGGAAACTACTAGCCTTCGATTTTGGTAAATCTATTGCTATCACACGTGTGCTAGATTTTACTTGGTC
This sequence comes from Haberlea rhodopensis, assembly GCA_907163345.1. NCBI lineage: Eukaryota > Viridiplantae > Streptophyta > Magnoliopsida > Lamiales > Gesneriaceae > Haberlea > Haberlea rhodopensis. Next base: position 3,343,283 of record CAJQUN010000060.1, read on the forward strand.
CGTCTCAACCTAAAATCCACGGCCTAATTTACTACGTCGTATCGTAATCTCCTATGGTCAATTCAATTACGATTACCAATATCATGCAAAAGGCAGCTAATCTTTTACAAGCATTAAAAACATAAATTATGCGCAAAGATCATATAAATCAAATCAAAACCATTAATTAACTCAAGGGTTCAAACATGGGATCCCCTATGTCTTGACAAATATCTTAGCCAACAACCATAATCAAATTATAATGCAAAAACATGTCTTTAAACAAATTTAACATCACAATCTGAAATAAAAATATAATCAAGTTCAAAAATACTAAGATAACGAGGATGTCGCTCCGTTCTTTCGTTCCTTGCGTTGCTCTTGCTCTTCAATGATTTGTGGTCTTGCTTTGGATGGAGAAGTGGCTGCTAGGTCTCAGCAAAAATTGGCAAAAGTCCCCCAAAATTCGTCCATAGGTCTGATATATAGGGCAACAATAATTGGGAAGGAGTCCCCCTTGAACCAAACATGGAAAGTCTTTATTTCTTCAAAAATTATTCGAGGCGCGATCGATCGCGAGTCTTCACTGTATATTGGCGATCGATCGCGAGTTTTTGCCGATCGATCGCCAATGTATTCTGTTCAGCGTCCATGTTTATAGCTCGGCGATCGATCGCGATGTTGCTGCCGATCGATCGCGAGCTGTATAAAATTAATACTTCAAGATTTCATTCCATTTTCTCACGTCTTCGCTCGGTTTGGTCCTTTTTTCAACATTATTAGCTTATTTCCTCCACTTTTATCCCCTTAGACCTAGATTCCTGAAATACACAAAAATATACCAAAAAGCGTAAAATCATCCAGGAATCAATACGAAATTCAATACAAAAACATAGCAAAATAAGTGTAAAATTCACACTTATCAACTCCCCCAAACTTAGACTTGATCGTTCTCGGGCAAGCAATGAAATCAAAATGTAGAGTTTATCATCAATACTTTAACATAATTAACTTAACAACTCAGATGTAACAGCTCAGAAATCTCACTAACACTTCAACAAGAGTCAATCCAAAAATCAACAAGAAGTGTTTTCTCCTATGCCAACCAATACTTCGCAAAACTGGAATGTGTGTGTGTGCTATTGTCAATCTTGAGTTTCATATATATTTTTAAGATCGAATTCTGCTAGTAAACTCAAATGCAAGATTACTATCAAGCACTCCATAAGTCTACTTTTCAAGCACTTCTCCACTAATGTAATTATTCCCTAGACTTGGATCAAAAGATCTTTTTAAGCGTATAATGTCAGGCCTTTGGTGTTTGGATTCAAAGAAAAGATAGGATAGCGCAAAGAAGAGAGTATAAGCATTTACAGTTCACATTTGTAGCACAACATTGAGCTTCTCTTCTTTTTCTTTTTAGCCTTGGCTACTTTGGGTCTTATTTAGTCACTTTTCTCAAGACTTTTTATCTATCTTTTTCTTTTCTCATTCATCATTTTTTTCAATAATAAGCTCATCTAAATGTAGCAATTAAAGTGCATCTAATGAGAATCATTATACTCCCTTTAGGTAAGAATAATTTTTTTCATTTAGGCTCATAAAGGTGGGTATAATGGGTTTGCCAAAAAAAATATTGAATGGGGGCTAATTTCCATTCTTATTCATTTAAGCTCAAAGATGGACACTAGTGGTATATATATAGACAAGGTATGCTCGAAAGGCTCAAACGTTTCAAGGATCGCCCAAATCATATCCAAGTCAAGTTCATAATTATAAAATTTCGCCTCAAAGTGCATTCAAATAGATTCTAGAGTGCTCTAAGATGCTCAAGACAAATCATAGTTAACAGAATTTTTCACTTTCCTATATAAATTCCACTCAATCATGACTCAGACGTGCATCAAAATGTTCCTCAATTTTGACATATTAACTCAACCCAAGATATTCACCAACAAGTCAAAATTTTCAAGACTCTAATTGAGATGAAGATTATTTTCATCATGTATTACAGTTGCAAGTTTCATTCATCTATATCTTAATGAATAACTCAATTTTCACCAACAAAATACTTTAATATGCTCAAGAACGACTTCGTACCACTCGCTAAAATATCACGCAATAAAAGTAGTAGCAAGAAAACAGCAGTACTCAGTAAAGACCCCCCCCCCCCCAAACTTAGTATGTGCATTGCCCTCAATGTATAGAATACAATAAGTGCAGTAGCAAAACACATACCTCGACGACGATCGTCAGGTGATCATCATCCTCATCGTCCCGCTCCGGTGGTGGGTCTGGGTAATATGGTTCATGTGGCTGGTGTGGCTGGTGTGGCTGGTATGGCTGGACTGTAGACTGTGGTGGGAATGGAATGTTCGGGAAACCCTGTGCCAAAGCAGAGTTCCATGCAGCTTGATACTGCAAGAACTCCATTTGCTGATATAATTGCTGGTGGCCCCATCGGAGTTCATGTCGTATCTCCTGCAACTCATGATGGAGGGATGCCATCGTAATTGAAGTAGGCACTGGAGCAGCAGATGATGATGGTCCAGGAAGGTGGCTGCTGCTAGATTGTGGTTGTGCCATCCGTCTGACTGTGGCTGGTGCAGGATGATCGACCACGAGCAATGCCTTCGGTTGAATTGCCTCTTCTGCGGAGTCCCAGGCAACTTCCGCATACTTGCACAACGAGGTGATAGTGGAGGGGCATGGCATACCAGAAGTGGGAGGGCCGCTAGTGTAGTTCCGGATGGTTGCCTCGACAAGACGTCCGAGATCGATCGTGAGTCCGGTAACTATGGCATATACAAGTATAACTCTGTCCTTTGTGACTTCCGATGTATGAGTCGATGGCATGACTCGAGCTACTATAAATGAAAACCAAGCCTTGGGCTCCTCATTCAGATCCAATAACAGTACCAGTTGTGGCTTTCCGTCGGCGTTCAGTCACCATTTAGTGCCCTCGACACATATGGTTGACAAAATAGCATCCAAGTCAATGTGATTCCGGCAATATATGGTATAGTCATCCTCCGGAATGTTTGGCATGTTATATGGTGCATTGATAGCCTGTGAATCAAGGAGCACTGGTTGTTGCCGTACAGAGACAACGTTGGCTTCAATTTGGTGTTGTGCCCGGAGGTTGGAGTAAAACTCCCTGACTAAAGAAACCACCTGCATCTCGTGGTTGGCTAACAAAAGTATACCACTCTCGCCGGAGTGCCTCTTGGATCACAGCACAGCCAAGCTTGCTCGTGTCCATTCCCCGTTCCCGTATCAGATTCTTCTTTCGGTATACCGCATAAAATTTTGCAGCTTCCTTATTATGAACTTGTAGGAGTCAAACTCCTCAGGAGAGGGAACTGGCTGATTTTGCTTGCGCTTCGGTGCCATCCCTCAACAAATTTCAAAAATTTGTTATTGAGAGTCCTTAGCTTTCCATAGCTTCAAATTGGAGTGGAGGGTGCTCAAAACTCCTTTTCCCTTGCTAATTCCTGTGAAAGATTGAGGCTTGATGTTAGAATTGAAGATATCTTTTGAAAATCTTGAAGAAAAATGAAGGATTGAAGATGGATTGGGAAATAGTTGAGGAAAATTGGGGAATTTGGGGGAGGGTTTCGAGTTTGAGTGTGTGTAATGTGTGTAAAATGTTGATTCTGATATTAAAAAAAACGAAATTTTGGACCTCGCGATCGATCGCGAGAGTTTTCTGGAATGAGGCGATCGATTGCGAGTTCATGCCGATCGATCGCCAATTTAAAATATTTTTTTTCCTTCTCGGGACTTGGCGATCGATCGCGATGGTATGGCGATCGATCGCCAAAACACAATGCCCGAATTTTTTTTTTTGTTGTTAGATCAACACTTTTTCTCTCGGATTCGCTCTTCTCCACCCACTCTGCAAAATTGACACACGGAGTCAATCCTTGAAACGAAAGTTCAAACAAAACAAATTCTAACTAAAAAATTAAAACAAAGAAAAAGGAGAAAAAAATGGTGTTCTTAATTTATAGTCCCAAGCTGGACTTTTTACCAACATCGAATTAAGAGTCAAAATGGACAACAGTAGGCGGACTGAAATCATGTTCGTGATAGTGCTTCAGCCGCTGTCCATTGACTGTGAATCTGCCTTTTGTTGGATCGTTGATCTCGATCGCGCCGGATGGGAATACCCTTGTGATAGTGAATGGTCCTTGCCATCGAGACTTCAACTTACCTGGAAAGAGTCTCGGTCTGGAGTTAAAAAGTAGGACCAAATCCTCTTCTTTGAAATCACGCTGGCTAAGCTTAGCATCATGCCATTTTTTTGTTTTGTCTTTATAGATCTTGGCATTCTCATAAGCTTGGTTTCTAAACTCATCCATTTCATTTAAGTGTAGGAGACGTTTTTCACCTGTATGGTGATGTACCAATAGGTGTTTTAAATGTCGTCTTATATGCCCATAAAGCATCATCTAACCTCAAGGACCAATCTTTTCTATACGTATTGACCGATTTTTCCAAAAATCCGTTTCACTTCTCTATTAGAAACCTCTACTTGGCCACATGTTTGTGGGTGGTAAGGTGTTGCAACCTTGTGGGTGACACCATATTTGCTCAAAAGTTTTTCAAAGAGTTTATTGCGAAAGTGTGAGCCACCGTCACTAATGATTGCTCGAGGAGTGCCAAATCGAGTAAAAATGTTCTTTTTTCAAAAAATTACCACAACTCTAGCATCATTAGTGCGTGAAGCTTCAGCCTCAACCCATTTTGAAACGTAGTCCACTGTGACAAGTATGTAATAATTAGAACATGAAACTGGAAATGGTCCCATAAAATCTATGCCCCAAACATCAAATAAATCGCATTCAAGCATATTGTTTAAAGGCATTTCATGTCTCCTAGAAATGTTGACCGTTCTTTGGCATTTATCACAAGTGGATACATACCTGTATGCATCTTTAAACAATGTAGGCCAGTAAAACCCGATTCAAGTACCTTGGCAGCAGTTTTTGTTGGACCCATGTGGCCCCCTACCTCTCGGTCATGACAGTGGCTCATAGTAGATGACATCTCCTCCTCTGGTACACACCTCCTGATCATGTTGTCTGCACAAACCTTAAACAACAATGCCTCCCACATGTAGTGTTTAACATCAGATAAGAATTTCTTCTTCTGATAGAAGATCATTTGTGGGAGGATACCACTAACCAGATAATTTGCAAAATCGGCATACCACGGTAATGCAAGAACTTGGAAAAGCTGTTCATCAGGAAATTTTTCATTGATTTATTCCGGTTCATTATCATGTTTCTCCATCATATTATCAATCCTAGATAAATGATCAGCTACTACATTCTCGACACCCCTCTTATCTTTAATTTCTAAATCAAATTCTTGCAATAGGAGAATCCACCGGATTAAACATGGTTTAGCATCTTTTTTAGCAAGAAGATATTTAAGTGCCGAGTGATCAGTGTACACAATTACTTTTGATAGACAGAGATAAGAGTGAAATTTATCAAACGCAAATACTACTGCTAGCAATTCTTTCTCAATGGTGGCATAGTTTTGTTGCGCCTCATTTTAAGTTCGACTAGCATAGTAAATAGTATGAAATACCTTATTCCGTCTTTGTCCCAATACTGCTCCGACAGCTGTGTCACTAGCATCACACATCAACTCAAATGGCATATCCCATTCCGGTGCTACCACCACAGGTGCTGTTATTAACTTCTCCTTCAATGTCTCGAATGCCTGCACACAATCAGGATTAAAATCAAAAGGTGTATCTTTAGTCAATAAATGAGAGAGTGGTTTCGAAATTTTTGAAAAATCTTTAATAAATCTCCTATAAAAGCCTGCATGGCCTAGGAAGCTTCGAACCCCCTTCATTGATACTGGTGGAGGTAGTTCCTGTATCACCTGGATCTTTGCTCGGTCCACCTCCATACCCTTGTGGGATATTTTGTGTCCCAAGACTATTCCCTCTTGTACCATGAAGTGACATTTCTCCCAATTTAGTATCAAATTCGTCTCTTCACACCTTGTTAGTACTAAGTCAAGATTATTTAAGCAAGCATCAAAAGAATCCCCAAAGACAGAAAAGTCATCCATAAAGACCTCTAAGAATTTTTCAACCATATCATGAAAATAGACATCATACATCTTTGAAAAGTTGCAGGCGCATTACACAATCCAAATGGCATTCTCCTAAAAGCAAACGTACCATAAGGACAAGTGAATGTAGTCTTCTCTTGGTCCTCAGGTGCAATAGCTATTTGATTATACCCAGAATAGCCATCTAGAAAACAATAGAAATCATACTCTGCTAGACGCTCTATCATTTGGTCAATGAATGTAAGGGGAAAATGGTCTTTACGGGTGGCGTCATTTAACTTTCTATAATCAATGCAGACGCGCCAACCTGTGACTGTTCTAGTAGGGATCAATTCATTATTCTCATTCTTAACGACAGTCATACCTCCTTTCTTGGGTACACATTGCACAGGACTAACCCATGCACTATCAGAAATGGGATAGATAATACATGCATCAAGCAGTTTGATGACCTCAGCCTTCACCACTTCTTGCATCTTTGGGTTTAACCGGCGTTGTGGTTGAACCACAGGTTTGTAAGCATTCTCCATCAAGATCTTATACATACATTTGATGGGCTTATCCCTCTTATGTCCGCTACTTTCCATACGGGTTTGTAAGCATTCTCCATCAAGATCTTATGCATACATTTGATGGGCTTATCCCTCTTATGTCCGCTACTTTCCATCCGAATGCTTTCTTATACTCCCTCAAAATCCTAAGTAGTTTGTCTTCGTTTATACCTGTTAAAGATGAAGAGACAATTACAGGCACTAACTCATTAAAATCTAAATAAACATACTTGAGATGAGGAGGGAGGGTTTTGAGTTCAAGAGTTGGTGGTTCTTCAATGGAGGGATTTTGTGGCTTCATGTCCCTCTCTCCCAACTCGCCTAAATTGTTCCCCACACGCCTATTATGGGGAATATTGGCATTCAAATAAACGACAGTCTCTTTCAACTCGACGGTCTCGCCCAGCTTTTCAATGTCCTCTACCAAGCATGCTTCCAATTCATCCTTGTGTGTTCCCTTAAACACATTAGCAGATAATACATCAATAATATCAACACTAAAACACATATGCTCATCATGTGGGCGTTTTAAAGCTTTAAAAACGTTGAAAGTGACTTGATCCTCCCCTACGCGGAGGATCAACTTCCCTCGTTGGACATCTATAAGTGCCTTTCCAGTAGCGAGGAATGGTCTTCCCAAGATCAGTGGCGTGTCCGCATCTTCTACCATATCCAACACAAGGAAATCTGCTGGGAAGATGAATTTATCGACTTTCACTAGGACATCCTCTATGATTCCTCGTGGGTATGTCACAGACCTATCTGCCAATTGCAAAGAAACCGTGGTCGGTTTTGGCTCACCAAGCCCCAACTTCCTGAAAATTGACAAAGGCATAAGATTAATACTTGCACCTAAATCACATAAAGATTTTGTAAATGAAATAGACCCAATTGTGCAAGGTATAGAAAAACTCCATGGATCTTTCAACTTAGGAGGCAGTTTGTTTTGTACAACTGCAGAACACTCCTCAGTTAACTTAATCGTCTCATGCTCTCCCAATTTCCTCTTATTCGACAGAATATCTTTCAAAAACTTAGCGTAGCTAGGCATTTGAAGTAAAGCATCAGCAAATGGAATATTTATTTGTAATTTCTTAAAAATTTCTAAGAATTTAGCAAAACTAGCATCTACCTTTGCCCTTTTTAATGCAGCAGGAAATGGGGGAGGGATTTGTACCTTCTTGGGTGGTGCGATAGGTGTAGTGGTAGTAGTAGACTTACCATTTTCACGTGTCTGAATGTCATTCTCACCTTCCAACTCAACTATGTGCTCGTCGTCCCGATCTTCAGTCTGTGATCCAATTTCTTCTCCACTCCTCAATGAGATCGCCTTGGCTTGCTCTCGGGGGTTCTTTTCCGTATCACTTGGTAAGCTTCCTGGTGCTCTTCCCGCTAACATATTTGCCATTTGCCCCATTTGAGTTTCCAAGTTCTTAATCGATGCATCTTGATTTTGCATCCTATTCTCCGTCATCGTCATGAACTTAGTTAGCAACTCTTCCATACTCGGCTTTGGTGGATAACCCGGTGGAGGTTGTGGATTCAAGACATTCTTTTGGTTGGACCAAGAGAAGTTCGGATGATTCCTCCACGGTTGGTTATAGTTGTTGAAGTATGAGTTACCCTGTGGTGGTCTATTTCCTACAAAATTTGCTTGTTCATTAGATTGCATAAAAGGATTACCTGCCTGACATTACGTGCTTGGATGGTTGCCTCCACATAAATCGCACGTGATCACTTGAGCTTGCATGGCTGTCATGCTCAAACTGTCCATCTTCTTGTTCAAAGCCTCCAATTGAGCTCTTTTGGGCACATTCCTTTCGGACTGCCACTGGTAACTGTTGGATGCCATCTCTTCCAAGAGTGTAAAAGCTTCCTCAGGTGACTTTCTCATAATGGTACCTCCTGCTGCTGCATCAATCATGGATCTATTAGCAGAAAATAAACCATTGTAAAATGTTTGTACCTGAAGCCAAATCGGAAGGCCATGATGTGGGCATCTTCGAAGTTGATCCTTGAAGCGCTCCCAAGCTTCGTACAGTGTCTCCGGATCATGTTGCATGAATGTTGTGATATCATTGCGCATCTTAGATGTCTTGGAAGGGGGAAAGTATTTTGATAGGAAGGCTTGAGCCATCCCCTCCCAAGTAGTGATCGATCCTGCAGGCAATGAATTTAACCAACTCTTAGCTTTATCATATAAAGAAAAGGGAAAGTGCCTGTAACCTGATGGCGTCGTCACTGACGCCATGTGCTTGAACGTGTCGCATATCTCCAAAAAGTTGGAGATATGAGCATTAGGGTCATCAATATGCGATCCTCCGAATTGCACAGAATGTTGAATCATCTGAATTATGGCAGGCTTGATCTCGAAGTTATTAGCTTGAATCCTTGGTCTAGTGATGCTAGACATGGTGCCTTGAAAAGATGGTTGTGCATAGTCCATCACGGACCTTGTAATTGGCACTTCATCATTGTGTTGTTCACCATTCCCTCGATTATTCTCAGCCATATCTCTAGTTTCTTTCCGAAGTCTTCTACAAGTTCGCTCAATCTCTAAGTCAAGTGGTTCTAATATAGGTCTGTCACTTCGTAGCATGCACTACAAATACAACTCCCTGCAAAATTTAACACAACGAAGGAACAACAGTTGTGAAATCGTATAAACCGTAACAAAAGTAAAAATAAAAAAATTATGGCTAAATTATAGTCAACTAATCTCCTATGATATTACTTAGACTAGACCCCGGCAACGGCGCCAAAAATTGATCGCTTTTATTTTAAACAATATTTTTCAGTGTAGCGATTCTATACCGCAAGTGCACGGTGTCAAGTTTTAGTATAAGGGTTTAAAAGTAAGGAGTGTCGTACACACAGGGACTAGTAGTAATTACCAAGTTCGATTAGAATTTTTATATTTAACCTACGATTATGAAATGATTATCAAACTAAATTGACTTAAGCACAACAATTAACCTAACCAGCAGTGATGGATAATTGAAGAGAATTTATAAACGAATTATCAAGACGCCGGTTCACCCATGTAATCCCCCAAAAGTTGTCTATTAATTTAGATTCAATGTTCTATGTTCTAGGGTGACGAGTTTTCCTATTTCATTCGTTATACCTTGGTCCGGTCAAAAACTTGATCGCTTTTATTTTAAACAATATTTTTCAGTGTAGCGATTCTATACCGCAAGTGCACGGTGTCAAGTTTTAGTATAAGGGTTTAAAAGTAAGGAGTGTCGTACCCACAGGGACTAGTAGTAATTACCAAGTTCGATTAGAATTTCTATATTTAACCTACGATTATGAAATGATTATCAAACTAAATTGACTTAAGCACAACAATTAACCTAACCAGCAGTGATGGATAATTGAAGAGAATTTATAAACGAATTATCAAGACGTCGGTTCACCCATGTAATCCCCCAAAAGTTGTCTATTAATTTAGATTCAATGTTCTATGTTCTAGGGTGACGAGTTTTCCTATTTCATTCGTTATACCTTGGTCCGGTTATAACAAGTCTAGCATTAATCTACAATAACTCCCGTGTCTTTATTGAATGATTAATACCGAAAAACGCTTTGTGAAAACTACAAGCCTTCGATTTTAGTAAATCTATTGCTATCACACGTGTGCTAGATTTTACTTGGCCCGTCTCAACCTAAATCCCACGGCCTAATTTACTACGTCGTATCGTAATCTCCTACGGTCAATTCAATTACGATTACCAATATCATGCAAAAGGCAGCTAATCTTTTACAAGCATTAAAAACATAAATTATGCGCAAAGATCATAGAAATCAAATCAAAATCATTAATTAACTCAAGGGTTCAAACATGGGATCCCCTATGTCTTGACAAATATCTTAGCCAACAACCATAATCAAATTATAATGCAAAAACATGTCTTTAAACAAATTTAATATCACAATCTGAAATAAAAATATAATCAAGTTCAGAAATACTAAGATAAGGAGGATGTCGCTCCGTGCGTCGCTCCGTTCTTTCGTTCCTTGCGTTGCTCTTGCTCTTCAATGATTTGTGGTCTTGCTTTGGATGGAGAAGTGGCTGCTAGGTCTCAGCAAAAATTGGCAAAAGTCCCCCAAAATTCGTCCATAGGTCTGATATATAGGGCAACAATAATTGGGAAGGAGTCCCCCTTGAACCAAACATGGAAAGTCTTTATTTTTCCAAAAACTCTTCGCGGCGATCGATCTTCGTTCCTCCGCGATCGATCTTCAATCTCTACTAGACGTGATAACCAAAATAAACTTTTTCGCGATCGATCTTCGTTCCATTGTGATCGATCGCAAGTCTTCACTGTATATTGGCGATCGATCGCGAGTTTTTGCCGATCGATCGCCAATGTATTCTGTTCAGCGTCCATGTTTATAGCTCGGCGATCGATCGCGATGTTGCTGCCGATCGATCGCGAGCTGTATAAAATTAATACTTCGAGATTTCATTCCATTTTCTCACGTCTTCGCTCGGTTTGGTCCTTTTTTTCAACATTATTAGCTTATTTCCTCCACTTTTATCCCCTTAGACCTAGATTCCTGAAATACATAAAAATATACCAAAAAGCGTAAAATCATCCAGGAATCAATACGAAAATCAATACAAAACCATAGCAAAATAAGTGTAAAATTCACACTTATCATCTAATATGCTCTCCAATTTTTCTGTATCAACATTATTTTCTTCTTTTTTGTAATGATTTGTTCTTGTAGTTTTAAAACAAACAATATTCAGAATTTTAAAATGAATAATTTTTATGGTGTAATTTTAAATAGATTATGAATAATATTCTGAATTTTTTTTAATATATGCATGCTTATTGACCAATCAAATTATTTTTTTTCAAGTTTTGGATATATTGAATAAACAACAATTGCACGTATAAAAAATATGCATGTTTTTAAAAAATTATAAAATATATTTTCACAATAATAAACATATATATAAACCAAAAATAAGTTATATATAAACCTATATAATATATATATACAAACGTTTATGAACTTGATTTCATAAAACTTGCATATAGTTTTAACACGATTAAATAAAATTTATTTATTTGTAAAATCGATGGGTTTTGTACATGATTTATGAAAATAGACGAGTTTTTTTGCCTATTGTTTAACACTGGGGTTCCTACAAGGTTTCAAAAAAAGAAAGGAGTTTTTTGTTTTTTATAACACATGAGGGTTTCATACAAAGTTTAAGAAAACAGATGGTGTTTTTTTGCCTACTTTTTTAACACAATGGTGTTTCGTGTAATGTTTCAAAAAAAGAAAAGGTTTTTTTTGCTTTTTATAACACATGAGAATTTTATGTCGAGTTTAAAAAAACATAAGGTTTTTTTTATCTTAACATAGTGAGATTTCGTACATATTTACTGTAACACAATAGTTGTTTGCTATTTACCCAAAAAAATACGATCAGTAGTTATTTACAGTAGAACAGTACTATGATAAAGTAATTGATCTGACACGTAGTTCAGATATTTATTTAAATAAAATAAAATTAATAATCGTAAAGGCAAAAGTAAAATCTAGAAATCTAAAAGTCTTAAAATAAGTTTCATAACAATAAACCTGAACAAATTATTATTTTGCTTAAATATTTATCCGGTCGAGTTTTAAGTAAAATATATAATAACCCAAACAAACAAAAACTATTAATTTTCTCATGCTGTTTTTTCATATATATTTGATAGATAATAGAGCCCTTCTTTTACCCATTTTAAAGATAAATTTAATTTTTCAAAATAATTACCCTGAATGTTTTTTTCAGCATTTGTTTAATATATATCAATGAATAAAACTAATTTTGTAAAGAATTTAAGAATATATATTTAAAAATAAAGTGATTTTTCATATAATTAATTAATTTCAATTGTAAATAAATAAAATTCAGATCCGATGCGGCTGATCTACACCATTAATATTATATTATTGTCAGTGCTGTCCTTGTTTTGGTAAGAATTTTTCACAGCTCGATTGCCAATGCCGAGAAAAAAATTTGCAAATTTTGTTTTGTTGATTTTTTTAATAATCACCATATTATATATATGGATTGTAAAAATTCGAGGCTATTCTAATATTCACTATACTTGTTGTTCGATGAACCAAGCGCATGGACGCTACTAATAAATGCTAATGCGATTCTCTTGTTTTAGATTTAGTCAATGAAACAACTACAGGATAATTGATTATTAATTTCTATATGTCCAATTCAAAGACCATAAAAATCGTCCCTATATTTATTTCCCTAGTACATGCTTTGAGTAACCTTAGGGGATGTTTTCATAGTCGAGATCAAATGCTCCTCGTATGATGCCCCCATCTACAATCGAGAATAGCTGTAAAAACACGGGGTAGAGGCCCTTCTTTTGGATCTCTATAAATTTTGTCTTTACAACATTCACCACTATGAAGTGTTATCTATTCCGAGCTGAAACTCTGATATCATGATCATCTTCCTCATCATCACTTGAACGGACATTGTTATCTTCAGCAGGACGTTTCAGTCTCTGAAAAATCTCGTCGAGGGACTCAGATGACGATGCATGAGACAAGAGTTTGGTTTCTTGAACTTGTCGTAATGGTATAAGCTTTTTTGCTTCTATATTGGCTTTAAACGTTTGGAAACCTTGTTTCATTGATGCCCATTTCGAAGCTAAACCAGATGGAACACCAGAGGCGTTGCTAGGACGAGAGCTTGTATCGATAAGCAACGAGACTTTGGCAGAAGCAATTGTCTCAATTGGGTTAGTATTATTGGATGCTGTTTTGCTTTGTTCTCTTATTGCAGCATATTTGCTGCTTATGACTTCTTTGCTTCCCGAGTACCTTCGTGTATCGGCTTTCAAAGGCTTCGATGAACTTCCCTTGGTATCTCCTTCGCTCGATTCTGATGACATCTTCATTTTGAGGGAGTTATCCTACGCAATTTACCTTATCACTATTAAGAATTAAAGAGTACAAACCGGCATGTATATATATATATATATATATATATATATATATATATATATATATATATATATATATATATATACTAGTTAATTTGGCACCGCGCCAGCTTATAACCTGATATATATGTCCAACAAAGCGCCCGACACAAGTTCAATAGACAATTCAAGAGAATAAAAAGATGGTTCATACGCATTGAACATACATAATCGTACATATATAACATCAAATAGGTTAGAGTAAACAAAAGTAACAGTGCACTATAGCAAGAGTTGGCATATGATATCCTAGTATGGCCCAATTAACCCTCTAAACAAAAGTTATCTACGAAAGTGCAGTAGTAGATGACATCAGATATCACAATAAAAGTTATTCTCAACAAACTCCAAAACCAATCAAAAGTTGTTCGCAAGAGTTTTAAAAATGACGATGGTTCATTTCATAATGCAGCTATGTGTTCGGTATCTCATAGGAGGAGCGAGCATCGCATAAGAGGAATTATAGTTTATGTTTATTATTGTAGTTGCATTGTTATTTTAGGATATTGCTTGCTATGGCCTCATGATTAATGAATCATCTTTTATAATTATTTATATACTTTCTCACAAATAATGAATGTAAATGTGAAGTCACAAATCATTAAGTAATATATAATTATCATAATTTAATATTTTCTAAATTTTTTGATATAATCTCCTTATACATGAAGGGAAATTTGATGCCAAACATCATAACAAAGGTAATCGAGAACAAACACATTAGCAATGGGTAGTAGGTAAGCCAAAACTCAAAATATATACAAACAAGCAAAACTGACGACCTGTAATCTACCAAAAAATCATCATGCCGAATATTTTATAAAAAAATATTATTAAAGTTTGCCACAACGAAAACCTATTTTGAACTCTTTTTATTAAAAAATCAGTTCATATAAAAAATTATTGTTAAAGTTTGCCACAACGAAAACCTATTTTGAACCATCTGTTTTTTTTTTTAATCAATTCATACTTGACAAAATCAACAAGTTTTTTTCTAAAAAAAAAAGAAAACATTTTAAATTTTAAAAATTGAGATAAGAGGGATGCACTATTAGGTCAAGGGTTTTGATATAATCTCCTTATATATTAAGGAGAAATTTGATGCCAAACATCAGAACAAAGGTAATCGAGAACAACCACATATTAGCAATGGGTCGTAGGTAAGCCAAAAATCAAAATGTACACAAACAAGCAAAACCGACGACCTGTAATTTACAAGGAATTCATCATGCCAAATATTTTATAAAAAAACATTATTAAAGTTTGCCACAACGAAAATTTTGAACTCTCAGTTTTTTTTAAATCAGTTCAGATAAAAATTATTATTAAAGTTTGCCACGACGAAAATCTATTTTGAACTCTCTGTTTTTTTTTTTATATAAAATCAATTCATACTTGACAAAATCAACAAGTTTTTTTTTTTTAAAAAAAGAACATTTTAAATTTTAAAAATTGAGATAAGAGGGATATACTGTTGAGTCAATAGTCAAATCTTTCCAAATAAATCAGTACTTATGCAAAAAATAAATAAATAAATAAAAGAAAATAGGACGGACGTTTACTGTTAACGGAAACAGTGCCAGAAGCAAAAAATAATAAATAACAAAAATAAAAGAAAAAAACAAAAGAAAAAGGAAAAGGAAATAAAAAATGTAAAAAAAAAATTGACGTAAGGATACTGTTCATTAAAACAGTAACCTTACGCCACTTGTATATATGGTATATATAATAATATAATAATACACGACCACAACAAAGTTTGTGAGTGGTCCGTATAAAGCACTGGGGTATGTTTCTATGATACTTAGGAGCACATTTATAGTTTACCAAAAGAAAATCTGGAAGAGGAAAGATGAAAAGATCACATACATTGTCATTGATGCCAGACTCTAGATCCGTGCTTGCACCATTGAAATTTCGAGCCAGTGGGATAACATGTTCCCCGACTTTCCGCCCTTGTTCCAGCCAGGTCCTTTCTGTCAATTTACAAAACCTAGTTATTATGAGATATCAGTCTTACCAAACATCACCATGAACGTGACAAAAATACTATTCCCCATGCCCGACATAAAAGCTTCATTTTCAGATTTAAATGGCATATGGAAACGTGGGAGTCACTAACAGACCACCAACACTTGAAAGAACTAGAAGGTAAATATGTTGCAAGTAATTTATATTTCAACTCTCATTTACAATTGTGTACACTCACAACAGATCGCTGAAAACGGGAGAAAGGGGGCAGTGAGCAGTATTTTTATATGATTGGAACCTTGTGCAACATGATATTGCTATGGGACAACGCAGATAAATTATTAACCTCTCTGCAGTATAAGCAACCCAGAAGGATCAAAACCATCCATATCATCTGCTTCTGTGTGAAGTTTAAAAATCTTCCAGTTACAAAAGAAACTGATGATCCTGTCGAAAAAGTTGCTTGCCACAAGGATTGTATAGATAACCATGATAAGGGGATAAATTCTGTTAAATCCTTCCCCAAAAAAAGGCACCGCTTCATCGATCTTCCCCATGCGCTGCAACCATATTTCGTCTCAAATCAAATAAACTAAATCTCTGTTAACCAGCATTATTGAGCAGCACCATATTTCCATGTAAGATAAATGAATATGTTAAATGTTATAAAGACGATACAAATATCAATTCCAATATTTGGCGCCATTTCCTATATCATTCCCTACAACATCCATTCTCCCGGTACCATGTTTCCGGTTAATCAAAATTTTAAATTAAATAAAATCCATAATCAAAATTGATTGGACATACAGGCTATAGCAACAAAAGAATGGGCATAGCAAGGGTTGGAGTAGGAAATGGTGCGAAAGATTCAATGCAAACAAACATCACAGCAAATCGCATAGAGAGTTATTTTGAGATGATATGTAGATACAAATTGTTGAATAAAAGATATGTATATAGATTTTATTATTATCCGATAAGGAGTTACAGATAAATCTTTGTATTTTAAATTCTTACTAGTTATCTTATCTTTAGATTAGGAGTTTATTTAAACCTTCCTTGTAACTCATTTCTAATTAATTCAGAACTAAAGAGTTATCATTCTCCTTAAAACTCTTGTTCTTCATGGTATCAGTCCCAGGACGGGAAATTTGATGACCAAATATGGTGGAATGGCTTCGGGTTCAGGCGGCGATTCCTCCGCCAAACAACACCGAAAATAATTCAACCCCAATCCCACTCACTATTTCCGATAATACATCTATACCTATCACATATCATAGGTTAAATGGACACAATTACCTTCAATGGTCCCAATCGGTAAGGATGTTCATCGGGGCAGGGATGATTTCATCTCGGGTGCCAGCCGTTGCCCAGCCAAATCTGATGCAGCGTACAAGTTATGGAATATTGAGAATAGAACTGTCAAAATGGGCCAGGTCCGCGGGCCTGGCCCAACCCAACCCGCCAAATAGGCGGGTTGGGTTAACATTTTTCAGGCCCGCCAGCAGGCGGGCCTATACGGGCTGGCCCAAATGGGCCGTGGATTTTGGCGGGCCAACTCGCGGGTTGGCGGGCTGGCCCGCGGGTTGGCCCCATTTTTTTAAAAAAAAAAAATTGTTATTTCTTTTTTTAGGTTCAATTCATAGATAAAAACTCAATATCACATTGAAGCATTCGATCTACAGTATATTTTTCACTTGGTCTTGCTTGAAAGTTGCAACAAATATTTCAAAATTGAGTAAAATATTGATTCACTAATCAAGTTTTTTTAGTAGTAGTGTTAATATATAGATAAAATCTGAAACAAGTTTCAGTATTCTTCTAGCATCAGTTCCAAGTTCGGCAAGTTTAGATGAAATTTTTTTTTTTGAAGTTTTTTTTTTAAAAAAAAAATTTTAAATTTATTTTTTTAAAAAAAAAAATTAAAATTAAAATAATGTATTTCGGCGGGCCAACCCGCGGCCCGCTTCGGGTCGGGTTGGGTTGGGGTTTTCCCAACCCGCCTGGAGGCGGGCCCAAACGGGTTGGGCCCGTTTGGGCCGCGGGTTGGGCGGGCCAGCCCGTTTGGGTCGGGCTGACCCGTTCTGACAGCTCTAATTGAGAACAACATGGTGATGTCATGGTTAATTATTCAATGACACCCGATATTGGTAAACAATTCTTGTTATGTTCCACGAAGAATGAAGTATGGGACGCTGCTCGAGACACGTTCTCCAACAAGGAAAATATTGCGGAATTGTTCGAGATCGAAAACAATATTCAGGCCTTGAAACAGGGAGATTCAACGGTCACTCAATTATTTACGGCACTTACCCGTTATTGGCAACAATTGGACCTGTTCGAAACTTATGAATGGAAGTGTCCAGATGATGAAGTAATTTATCGATCAACTGTTGAGACTCGACGAGCATTCCAATTTCTGATGGGTCTCGGCGCAAATTTGGATGTTGTCCATGCACGAATTTTGGCGGTGAAACCACTTCCACGTTTGCGTGAAATTTTTTCCGCTGTTCATCACGAGGAAAGCCGTCGGAAATTGATGATGGGGTCATCGATCAATGCTCCATTAATTGCAGGATCTGCGCTGGCCGTGCCTCGATCATCATCTGCTCCGACGCCCCACTTGGAAAATAATTCCATACCCACTGGATTCTTTGGCCAATATCGGATTCTCCAATAATACGCGGAATGAGCGTCCTTGGTGTGAAAAATGCAACAAACCCAACCATACTCTTAAAACTTGTTGGAGGATTCATGGCAAACCCGCCAAGCTGGAAGTCTTTTCATCAGAGGCGTGCAAACTTGGCACAACCCGAGGGTACGGTACCTGATTCCCAGCCCTTTAGCAAGGAACAACTTTATGCTCTTCGTGAATTGTTGAGTAAAGCTTCACCACCAACCAATCCTTCACCTATTGGTACTGCTGGTTCGGCCCATACACGTATGATTTCCGCTGCTTTGATCTCACAACAGGTGCTATCAGATTGTTGGATAGTAGTCTCTGGTGCATCCGAGCACATGACAGGAAATCAGAAAATCTTACACTCCTTTCGGCCGTGCTCCTCGCCATGCTCTGTCCGAATCGCAAATGGTTCTTGCGTACAGGTTCTCAAGTCGGGGACAGTCCGAGTCTCGACCACATTGATTTTGAATTATGTGCTATTTGTTCCTGATCTTGATTGTAAGCTTTTATCTGTTAGTTGCATCAGTATGGATCTCAATTGTGTCACTAAATTCTTGGCCAAATCGTGTATTTTTCATGACTTGGCTTTGGGCGGATGATTGGCAATGCTGAAAACTATGCCGGCCTGTACCTCATCCGACCGACGTCTGTCATCTCATCTCCTTGTGCAAGTTCCTTTAGTTCATTGTTTTCTCGTATTTCGTCTCGCACAGACAATGATCTTTTATTATTGCATTATCGTTTAGGACATCCGAGTTTTATGTATATGGCGAAACTTTTTCCTTCTTTATTCCGTAATAAAAACTTACAAGTTTTTACCTGTGATGTTTGTCAATTTTCTAAACATACTCGTCATAGCTATACATCTCTTCCTTATAAACCGTCTTACAAGTTTTTACCCGTGATGTTTGTCAATTTTCTAAACATACTCGTCATAGCTATACATCTCTTCCTTATAAACCGTCTCACCCATTTTCACTAATTGATAGTGATATTTGGGGACCGTCAAGGGTTAAGAATGTCTCATACTCTCGTTGGTTCTTACAATTCGTTGATGATCACACTAGGCTATCATGGGCACTTTTAATGAAAGACAAATCTGAAACTTGTACTCTTTTTCAACAATTTAACACCATGATTCAAACACAATTTTTTACCAGAATACAGGTGTTAAAAACTGATCGCGCTCGCGAATACTTCAATTCTTCCCTTGGTTCATATCTTCATAGCCAAGGAATTGTGCACCAAAGTTCATGTGTTGATACACCCCAACAGAATGGAGTCTCCGAACGCAAAAATCGCCATTTACTTGAGGTAGCTCATTCCTTACTTTTCTCCCACAACGTCCCTCGTTCATTTGGGGTGATGCGATTCTTACTGCTGCATATCTCATCAATCGGATGTCATCTCGTATACTTAAGTTTGATACCCCCATTCAAAAAATTATACGAGTCTATCCCACTTCCCACCTTCTACCTACCATTCATCTCAAAGTCTTTGGTTGCACTGCCTTTGTCCACAATCATCAGCATAATAGGGGGAAACTTGATCCTCGTGCCACCAAATGCATCTTCATTGGTTACTCTCCAAACCAAAGAGGGTACAAGTGCTATTCCCCGGTTCTTAAAAAATTCTTTAATTCCATGGATGTCACTTTCTTCGAGAATCAGCCTTTTTACTCCAATTCTTCGGTTCATGGGGAGAAACATGATGAACCTCTGAATAGGGAAGCACTTGAACCAGTCTTTCCAAATCTAGAGCCGATTCCAAGTCTAGAGCCGATCACATCCACTCAGGTCCCTATCACACACCCAAGTCCTTCTCCCAGTATCAATGAACCACCATTGCGAGTTTTTAGGAGTCATCATCACCCTGCACAGATTCAGCCTTGCTACAACTCCTCCTTGGAACCAGGATTCCCTGAAAAACCACAAGGTAACTCTGATTCTTCTGTAAACAGTACTAATGATACTAATGAATATGATGATAGACCTATCGCTGTTAGAAAAGGGGTTAGATTATGCACACAACATCCTATATGTAAGTCTGTCTCAGTTGAGCACTTATCTCTTGCATATCGAGCTTTTGTATCCAATTTAGATCAGGTCCAGGTACCTTCCACTATTGAAATTGCTTTGCAAGATCCAAATTGGAAATCTGCCGCCCTCGATGAAATTCAAGCCCTTGAGAAAAACAATACATGGCTTATCACTGATCTACCACAAGGAAAAAAGACGGTTGGATGTATATGGATTTTTTCAGTAAAGCATAAAGCAGATGGAAGCATAGAAAGATATAAAGACAGATTAGTTGGAAAATGGTACACCCAATCTTACGGTATTGATTACCAAGAGACCTTTGCTCCAGTAACCAGACTAAATACTATCCGAGTGTTGTTATCGATTGCTGCAAATGTCGACTGGCCCTTGTATCAGCTTGATGTCAAAAATGTTTTTTAAATGGAGACCTTGAGGAAGAAATTTATATGGATATCCCTCCAGGATTTGGAACTCCGTCTACAGTGAATAAAGTGTGCAAGCTGAAGAAATCTCTTTCTGGCTTAAAGCAATCACCCAGGGCATGGTTTCATCGATTCTCAACCGTTCTAAAAGGGAATGGATACATTCATAATCAGTCTGATCACACCATGTTTGTCAAACACTCAGAAGGAGGGAAAATCGCTATCCTCACAGTCTATGCTGATGATATTGTTCTCACTGGGAACCACAGTGAAGAAATGACTCAAGTGAAAGCTCTACTCTCAAGAGAATTTGAAATGAAAGATTTAGGAAATCTGAAGTATTTCTTGGGAACGGAGGTTGTCAGATCATCCCTTGGTATTTATATCTCTCAAAGAAAAGATTTGTTGGATCCCCTAAAGGAAACTAGAATGCTAGGATGCAAACCCATAGATATACCCATGGATACCAAGGTGAAACTGGAAGCAAGGGATGATTGTCCGTTAGTCGACAAAGGGAGGTATCAACGATTAGTTGGGAAACTAATCTATCTTTCTCAAACTCGCCCTGATACTGGTTTTGTGGTTAGTGTTGTCAGTCAGTTCATGAACAACCCAACGAAGGATCACATGGATGATGTATACCGAATATTACGATATCTCAAAAGGAACCCGGGAAAAGGATTGCTCTTCAAGAAATCATCAAGCAGAGGTATCAAAATATACAGTGAGCAGATTTAGCAGGTTCCACACTGATAGATGATCTACATCTGCTTACTGTGCATTTGTATGGGGAATCTTAGTAACATGGTATGTGAAGGGATGTTGTTGAAAAGATTACTGAATGAATTGAAGTTAGACAACAATCAACCAGTGGAGATGATTTGTGACAATCAAGCTGCCATAAAAGCATAGCTAAGAATCCAGTGCAGCATGATCGAACAAAGCACATTGAGTTAGATTGACATTTCATTAGTGAGAAGATTGAGAATAGGATCATTGACCTCAACTATGTCTCCACTCACACGCAACTTGAAGACATCTTGACTAAGGCTCTTCACCATCCGGTGTTTGAAAACCTAAGTTCCAAGTTGGGCATGTTAGACATATATGACCCAGCTTGATGGGGAGTGTTGAATTAAAGATATGGATATAGATTTTATTATTATCTGATAAGGAGTTAGAGATAAATATTTGTAGTTATCTTATCTTTAGATTAGGAGTTTATTTAAACCTTCCTTGTACCTCATTTCTAATTAATTCAGTAATAAAGAGTTTATCATTCTCCTTAAAACTCTTGTTCTTCACAAATAATAAATCGTCAGCAGAAAATATGTATGAAGCAAAGACTTAACACTTTTAATAAAATTTGTTACCATCGCATGGACGGATTAACTGTTATAAGCACAAAAATTATATAAAGCTCACCTGCTCAAAAATGGTCTTCTTTGATCTTTCAAAACTAATGAGATTAAGAAAATTATATGAAATTGGAGGCGCATAACGAGCAATCATCCTGGCAAGCAAATTAAGAACTTGTTAGCACACATAATATTGCAACTATCCAAATTATGACATTGAAACAACAATAAAAACCTTACGAGCATATCATCAACAAGCTGACAGAGCTTGTTTGTTTTGGTGTCAATGAATAAAACATTAGCATTCCGACTTGGAACAATGAATAGTATGTGCAAACACACATATACATCAGAGGGACAAAAGCACAGACCTGTCACAATAACAAAAGAAGACATTTGACACAAAAATCGATGTGACATCAAAAACTCTCTAAAAATCTGAGACTGATATTTACTGCAAGTCAACAGAAAAGCAGAAACCGAAGCAGCAATTAACAAAGGAAAATAATAGAAAACAAAGCATATTTAGCATGTAAAAAAGACAAATAAACTGAAGCAGCAACAGTTACTTCGCACAATGATGCTACTTCAGAACAAAAGGTCATAAGGTACAATCTAGATGGGTGAAAATAAAAAAAAGGATTACAGAGTGACAAACACATGTTAGCGAGCATAGTAGAAGCTGAAGATCTAGAAAGATGAATCATACCCCGAGAGGAAAATCAGATATCCATAACTATAAAATAAAATAAAAAAAGTCACAAGCTCCTCTAAGGATCAATCTCTGATGAAGTCTGGTTTTATCAACCTTTCCCAGACTGGATTCTAATTCTTGCAAAATCCTTAATTATTACTGCGCTCCGCGAAAAGCTTTGCAGGAAAGGATGTTCCCACATCACATACACCATGTGTCTGTGGCTCTTTTGAAGTATTTTTTTCGCTTTTTTCACTTTGGGTTGAGCCAGCCTCATTCATTCCATATTCCATAGAAAGATAAAAAATTGATCGTCAAATGAACTGTCTGATGCTGGAACAATATAAAAAGGGGAAATGCAGAAAAAAAACTACAAATATTTTTCAAATCATCAAATTTCAGGCTTTCTCAAAATAGTATCCACATGTTCATAGTCTGTATTCAGCAGAAGAGACCAAGACAAAACTGGCAAAAATGAACATTCTAAAATTTCCAACAAAAACTGTTGAGAGACGCTCTTTACAGAGATCACAATTCAATTGTCAAAAAAAATTTGGTGAATATGCCATGACCCATACCTGCACCAAAACCTCTTCATTCCCTACAGATTTTATGAGGAGCGAAAATAAAGATAAATCAACTCCACTAGTCAACATAGTGGCCTCAGCCAGGAGTATAGCAGCTGACATGCAACCAAGAACAATAGCAAAGGCCTTTTTCAGATGCTTCCGCAAGATACACCGCCATACAAACTCTGAGGAGAACACAAACAATCATCAAACTATACGAAGCCTATGATTAGACTGGATAATTCTGGTAGACATGAGTATTCAATGTTCTTTAAATATATTCGATCAGTTAAGAAAAATAAATTGGCAAAAAATTCCAAGAAAGGCATTACATGCTCACTAAGTTGTGTAAAAATATAAGTTTAAATAAAGTACATCTTTAACCTGTAAAAAAGAAGAAACATTTTAATGCTTTCCCAAGTATTCAGATTAAAGCTCTATAGGCAGTGTGCGAGGTCAAAGATTGCACAGTATGAACCACAAATTATTTTTTGTTGCAAAAATGGATGAAACATGTTTTAATTATCAGTATTCTGATCCAAATACATATGGCATATCAGAACAATGTATTACCTGTCATATCGAATGAAGAGCTTAAATTACCACTTCGTTCAGGTCTAAAGCTTGAGACATATTTCCTGTATCATAAAATAAGAGTTCAAATATTCCTCTTAAGTCACCAATAGTGCCTTAAATGCAATTATCTGGCTAATATTATAGAGTGGATATGAGCTTTAAAACTCCATCTCTACGACACTTTGTTATTGTTTTCAACCTTTCACGAATTATTATAGAATTCGATAGTTTAGAATTAAAGCTTCTTTGAAATAACACCCGATAAACTTGGAAACCTTCGGTTCCAGGTATAAAGGAAACATCACACATGCTGTATTGTGATTCAAATGCAAATTGTGGTTGATGAGTTAAATGCTTGTGTGATTCAAGGGTAGGAAGGAAGGCACAAACCATCCAGTCATGATACGTCGATCATAATTCTTAATTGTATCTTCTAATTCAAGTGCCTCAATGACATAAGTCAGGTACTCGCTACAAAACAAAAAAATACAACAGACCCAGAACAAGTTAGCAAGTTATATTTAAACGCTAAAGCCTCAAGAAATATAATCCAGATTATTATAATATTGAAAGAGCCACCATATGCATCACAATGGACCCAGGAGGCATCAATGCAGGAGAAACGAAAGCCATATAAAAAAGCTAAGGTATATAGAGGCTTTGCACATATTAACATTGCTACAAGAAACAGATATCATAATGGAAATTAAAAGGATTGGAGCGTTTGAAGACAGACCGGTGAAACAACATTAGTAGAGAACCACAGAATTATACTATGGACAAATTCACTCATGACCCTACAAATATTTTCACACATAAATGTACCTTTTGCATCGATAATACTCCTCTCGAGCTCCCCGCAGATGACGCCTTAGAGCTGCCATTGATTTCTCATCAGTGTCATAATCCATATCATTTTCTCCCAAACGACCACCTTGTGGCTTGAAGGAAGGATCTTCTTTGAACTGGGTCATGGATAAAAAAAATTTGGAACTTCACACAATATATAATTATAATCACGTGGAATGCCTACACTACAAGAAAAGAAGTACCATTTTCACTAACATGTCGTCAATGACATCCATATGAGGTCTCAACGGATCACGCTTGGACATCTGCTTTGATGTTGCCTGAGCGACCTAAGAAAATCCAATAGAGAACAAGGAAATTGAGAAAGATTGAAGGTTGAGGCAGACTTGGGAACAGCATTTGCACACAGATTCCAAGTACTTTAAGTATGTTGAGGACAGAGCGCAAGAAACACAGCCTTGTTTGCCAACAGACCTTGCATATCAATTAGGAAGCATATGTTTAATGAAATACTAACCACAATGGCATTCGATAAATCTTGATGAGCATCATCAAGTTTCACAGCCATTTTAGCTATCTTGTGCGATAGAATCTTTTGACGAATGGACCAGTCAGCATTTCTCCAAAGACTTTTTGGAATCTCACTCAAACCAAATCCAAGAAGAAATGCACCAGTCACAAGTCCAAATGTATTTGAGCATCCCATTGCAAAACCCAATATACCTTGTTTACGCCTGTCAGAGATACCAGTAAAAATCAAATAGATACTTGCAACTCAAGTTTGAGGGAATCAGTGTATCTACTTCATTGTCATAATAAGTAAACTGCCATCAATCAATACCAAAAAGTTTTCAAGGAATAAATTTAAGTCAGAATCGCATAAGTAAATGACCATGTTAGTTGGTCCAATGTTTGACGACCCATCGTTAAAAGATGTTGAACAAACATGTTAAATGACTCTCACAATCTGTTCTCTGTTTATTTGACAAAAAATTGTATAGAAAGAATTCATTCTCTCTCCCCTCATCAACCTTATCCAACTATCTGTTCTCTGTTTATTTGACAAAAATTTGTATAGAAAGAATTCATTCTCTGTCCCCTCATCAACCTTATCCAACTTTGGAAGTCATTTTTTATCAAACTAGTATAAAAAGAAATTGCAAACAGATAGTATGACTTAGCATCAACACTCCACATCAAAAGCATAGGCCATGATAATCATACACAAAATATAGTGAAACTGGAATGTCTAATTAACGCCATCATCAACCATGCAATTCCATCCCAGTGAACAAGAAAGTATTCAGCTTTAACTACTATAGGGAAAAAAACATGCAGGTTTCGCTGGCTGTAATAAATTCCTTCCAATGACTAACTTATATCAACCATTAGTTCAGTGGAGGCCAAACGTGTTTACTAGCGGTACAATAGTACACACAGACTAACACTACTAAACACTTCACAAATCACATATGTTCCATGACGAAAGTCTTATCTTCCATCAACAATCGAAAACATACTAAGAATACCAAGAGAGCTATTCGTAATAGAAAAAAGCAGACGAGTAATGAAAGAAACTATTTTATGAGACGAAGAAACGAACCATTTTTCGTCCATAGTAATTAGGAGTACAAGTCCCAAAAAACCAAAGGACCCCACAATTAAATAGAAGACTAAGTTTACACGTATGCTAGTCTTTAATCTTTCCATCACCGTAAAGTCTCCAGCATCTTCATAACCCTGTATGAGGGGCACAGCAAGCCTGTTCAGACAGATAAAAACATAATAAATAAACGAGAATATGATGGTTTCATCAAATAAACATAATGAGCATCTGCATGTAATTAAAAAATAATAAAACCCCTAGAATGTCATATTAATGTCACCAACAAAACTGAGTCAGTGCACAGGGAGTAGCAGTGACCATTCCTCCATTTTCCCATCCTATCACCCATCATTTTCTTTTTTTCCGTCCAATATTCCCCAAGGATTCGAAGCTCATAACAGTGCATCAAGTATTCCAAGAAGATATATACAAAAACTAGTGAAATAGCAAAGTTGCACACCAAGGGTTTGAATATTTAATTCCTTTAACAAAAGCAATTGAAAGTACGATGCCGGATACAATGGAAAAAGATATCCCAAAAAGTGTGAACATTTTTTTTTATCTTTGAAGACCATAAATATTAATTTACAGAAATGTGGACTCTCAGCTCAAGCCAGATAACACACACACAATAACATCAAAAACTCAAAAGACCATCAAGGTAGAAAAAGGATGAAAGAAAAGGATAGAGACAACGGGGTTCTGACCATAAGCCCTTTATGCTCACTAAGTATTAATGAACACAAAGTCCTATAAAACAGCATACCATGTGAGCAAAAACGTACTCCAGTATGACCAACTCCAAAAGAAAGAGATGCCGCCATTATCATGACCAATTATTGTCTGCATGACAAGAAAGAAGTTGAGTTATTCAAACTCATTGGATGTATATCGCCAAAAAATTTCCAGCAGAATATAAATCAAAGGAAGCATCGATTTCTTTTTGTATAATATATTAAAAAAGGCTGTGACATGGCCCTGAGAAAAAAGATCAAACGAGGAAATATTGGGCACATATGTATCACAGCTTCATCCTAAAAGCAAGGAAAACTCATGCGAGGACTTGAGTTCACTCTTCACTTGACTCTAACTTGATTAATTTAACGTGGAACAAATACAGACCAGACCCATATTTTTTATTTCCTCACTAATACAGACTAAAACCAAGCAACAAAGCAAAGATAAAAATAAAATCGAATTTTCTCAAGGACCACGGATGTTTCTAAGTACAATCCAGGAACAAAACAAACATGTAGATTGAAATACTGCAGTGAAAATTTCAATAAATGTAATGGGCTAATTTGTTTCAAGTTTTGCTGTTTTGGATACCTCATGTTGAGCACTTTAAGCATCTGGCAAGTAAGAAACTATTTTCCTCTAAAATCTATTCATCTACGCTTCAAATGATATCATATCAGTGATGGAACCCTCCGAGAACTGTTTGCTGGATCATTCCAATGCCGAAAAGTATTGTGGACTATCACCTTAAGGATTAATCATGGAATATCCCTTCTGCCAATCCCAAGTCAATCAATCATTTGATGTGGCCTACAATGAGTATAGTACTAGCATCCTTTCAAGTTTCAAATACTCGATTTTTTTTTGCCTGTTTATAAATATACACACACGTAACAGGTTTCTGATGATTTGGAACATACTTCAATATCGATAGAAATGAGCAATGGTGTAAAGTTTTGAATTCTCTAATGTTTTTCAGTATTTCTTACATAGATCATTATCCCTCGGTACTTGTACTTCCCGAATGCAGGTCAAGAGTCCAAATGAACAGAGTTAACATCTAACCCAACAATTCCAGCAGTTGGCTAGACAAAATTGAGACCTCAAATAAAATCTTGAAAACCAATTAACAAACAAAGTCACACCTTCTTCTAAGTCAATCTTAAAAGCCCGATACATCTAAATCCAATAGTATGAGAAAATGGAAAACGATAAAAAAAATAATAAGAAGAAGAATGAACTAAATAATATTCTCCAAATCGACCAATTGTATAAGGACACCAGTTCTAATTCAACAACCTACTCATTCCAAAAACTCTTCACATATTGCTTTAGCACCCATGTTCGAAGCCAATTATTAGACGAAATTGTTAGTCTAATCCGAAAGGCCAACCCTCTGCTATTTAAATCAATGACTATATCAACAAACTAATATTCAAACAGGAAAAATAGGGAGGATAGTAGGACACAATCAAAATGACTTCAAAAAACGATCAAACAAATTTCGCCGCAGTAAAGTTAGCTGATTACAAATCAGATCATCCGCATCAAAACCAAAACAAAAAAATCGGAGCCTTGAGCAAATCCAACAAATTAAAATTCAAGGAAATTTTGCTCGTGTGTTGTAAATTCAGCTGCAAACATTGAAACCAAAGAAATAAATTACAAATTACCGTCCAAATGTCGGCAGGTACGAGGATAATGATCGAGATCGAGCAAAACCAGGTGTAACCGACAGTTAAATATACATATCGCCGCACCTCTGGACCGGCGAAGTATTTTAAAGTCAAAGTGACCATTCCTAGGGTTAGTGGCAGCGAGATCATATAAAACACCCACATTTTGTGATGCCAATTTTCTAGAAAAATTAAAAGTGCGATTACGGTGAAGAGGAATCGATGGAAAATTGGAAATGCTGCAAATTACAACAGAAATTGTTATGTGGAGTGTCGTTAAAGAAATTGAAAGTATGCTCCAGCCGCCAAGTCGGAGGATTTCGGTCCTTGGTACCTATATGCTGGGGGTGGCGACCAAACGCATTATCTTTTTTAATTAATAAATTTCTTTATTTGATTAATCTATAATATTGATTTTGAAATATTCCATGTATTTTTTTATTTCGTTTTATTTGATTAATCTATAATATTGATTTTGAAATTTTCCATGTATTTTTTTTATAAAAAAAAGTGAGACTATATCCTTAGGACACAATCCAATAATACGCTCTTTTCTTCTCATAACATATTTTCTTTCTTTTTATAGCAATCATATTTAATTTACTCTAATATTATATTTGGATGGATGAATTTCATTTGAATGGAGAGATTTGATTTGAAATGACACATATCTTAGGTGTACTTTAAATCCATTGCAATTACATTTATATAAATTAGTAAAGATATGGATTAAAATAAACCAAAAATAAATATATTCAAACAATTAAATGGATTTGAAATCCAATGTTTCAAATCTATCAATCCAAGTACACTCTATGAGATTATATTATTATTATATTTCAAATATAAATTAAAACTACTTTTTTGGAAATATTGATAAAAAAAATCACATTATGAATTTTTATTAAAAAATAGCAAAATAAAATCCAACATTTGCTATCAGAATTCGATGACTCACTCGATGTGGTAATGGTAGATGATGTGATTCGATTTTTTTTGGGTTTGGTAGATTTAAGTGTTTGCAGAAAATAAAAGAAAAACACCAAGATTTTACGTGGAAAACCCTCGAATTGAGGAAAAAATCACGGGACCCAAGTCCAATATAATTTATACTAACCACTCTTTCTATTTGTTAGGATTTGACACAATATCTAAATGAAAGTCAACGCTTAGAATATCTGGAAAAATAACAAAGGAAGTCCGAACAGATAATATAAAGTTCTCTTCGGAGTCCTCTTTTCCTAAAAAAGTCTAACCCCTGTAATGAGGTTGCTCGCCTCTATTTATAGGCTCGATCCTTGGGATTACTTGGCGGGAAAGCTAGGATCAGATCTTCTTTGATAGTGGCGCTAATGTAGTGAGTGTGTGTGAGAAATCCGCACCCCACTAATGCACGTTTATCTCCGCCTGTTAATCTGTAGTTCATAGCCGGGTTTTTCGCTAATCTTTGACCAAAAATACCGAGCAGGGTTTACCAGCCGTTTAGCTATAGTATGTTCGGTGCACTGTTGTTCGGTTATAATCTGTTCAGTGCACTGTTGCTCGGTTAGAATCTTCTTGTTCGATTTCTTGAAGGAAATTTTACACGAGAAGACCAATACAGTCATATGACATCAGTAGAAAACAATAACTTACTATGATCTATCTTTTCAAGCAAGTAGTTAGTCTAATTGAAGCATAATTTGGACGACGTGGATGAGATCTTCAGCCAAATCTAAGTAGCCCACTTTTAAGTCGGACTTAAAATTCTTTTTTTTTATTTTATCAAGTTTGTACCTCATACTTAAAAATAATAATACGAAACAAGGACGTGCTGACATTTAATTCATAAGTATTAGTATTTCATACGTGAAGGATTTACTCTTTGTTTTGCTGTGAAATGAAAAAGAAAAATTGATAGAGAATCGTTCCACACTTTCGGTCTAAATACTATAGTTGTCATGTGATAACTTTTATGTTATTTATGAACGACTTCAATACCATAATGAAAGATAACAAGGCTAAACCAATACAGGTAGTTGTTTATAGGGGTGAGATCATACACATTTAGGTACAATATTGAATGACTTTTCTCCCCATTGCTCGGCTCCTCTGGTGAACTATCGGAGCTTGATGAAACTGGAACTAAACGCATTTTTATATCACCCCTCCTCACAACTAATCCACCAACTACTCAGAAAAATGTATTTATACTGCACTTCCTATACTTCCATGTCTCCATCTCAGCATCCACGTAAGAGAACTTCCGGTCTAATAGTTATCATGTGATAACTTTTATGCTAGTTTCACTAAAATGTGTCAAATCTGGAAACATTGTACCTTCGAGTTTTTAAGCTGAGATATTTTGATATAAATGTACCCCAAGATGAACGAATTAGCTTAAAGTTCATAAAAGATGAATTCTAGAATGTTGAGTTATCCAAATTCTCTCACTGAAATCAGGTCATTTGGATGTCGTATGAATTAATTATGAAGCTTGTACAAAAAGTGGTCACTTTGGATCTTAGAAATTCCCCTGTTTTGCATAAATAATGTTTAGACCCAATTTGCCTTAGGTAAATAAACGAATTTGGGAAAGTATCAAACATATGAAATGTCATATTTTGAGTTAGCTTTCAAACTAAATTGGACCCATGTAATTTGTTTAAGTATTGAAAAGGTTATGAGCCAATTACTATAATCGTGTAAGCTGAAATTTTAAGAAATTTGCTAAAGGTCAATGTTTGGATTGTAAACTTGATATTGTGAAGTAACACTTTGATGATATAATTGAAATGTAAATGACAGGTTAATATATTTCGAGGTTGATTCGAGGAGTACTCGGTAGATATATCATTGGTCCGGGATACGTAGAAAACCAGTTCTATCACGATGTCTGACAAAGACATGTGATGTTCTCGGGATATGATTTACTTGTCATTATGTGATTCCTATGTGATTATATGACATGTTGAATTGCAGTATATGTGATTATATGATACCTTGATCCGCATGATATGTGATTACATGATATATTGAGATGCATCATATGCGATTATACGTGTAAGGACCCTAATCCTTAAGTGCGGATCAAAGGCATAAATAGAGCTAATATAAATGATCAGAGTGAATTAATCGTGTTGAGTCTATGAGCTTTAAGAATTACATGCCAAAATGAGGACTATCAATGGATTAATTACATTCCCCATCAAAAGAATGTTATCAACTATAGTTTTACACTACTCCTAGAGTAGACACTATACAAAAATTTAATCCTGTCCTTCCTGCTTCAAAAGAATTCTCCACAAGCTCACCACCTCAACCCGCTTAGCCCTTCTATCATGCCAAAAGTGTACCTACAAGGACAACCCCCAAACATGAGCAATAATATCATTCATATTCAACACAATATGAATATAAAGCGTAAATGCATAAAACACAATTAAAACACTTCCTGTTTTCCCATGCATTTCAAAACGCTTCCAGTTTGGTTGTCCCTGTACCATAACTCATGAGTATAATCAATAGATTATTTTTAATGGTCTAGACATGTCATGACACAATACCATCTCATCAATATCAAATACCGGTCACCATTCCCTAGTCTGTCCATCACAATGTATTTTAATGCCCCTCGCTTATTTACATATAGGCGGCATAGAATAACCTCGCTTCAATGGACATGCGGTACTCCCACCCCTCGCCTCACATTGAGCGGCAAATATCCTTTCCTCGCCCTATATGATAACCACGCTCAAATGTGACATGCGTCGCTCCCACCCCTCGCTTCACATTTAGCGGAACCAAAACAAATAGCGGCAAGCATTAAAATCATCAAGGGATGACCACGACTCATGGGATGTGCACCAATAATCATATGCATCTACAATCATTATGCATAATTCAACATGTATTTGCATCCACAATGCATAATCACATATATACTCGCATCCACAATGCATAAACAATGAGTATATTAGATACATGTACCGTTGGGTGCCCGTACGTCCTCTACGTACCTTTCCAAAATGTAGGATATGGTAGGACTTCAGTTCCTTGGCTGTGTTGCCACCTGTGATGGTTCTACACATTCACACAAATCAATATTAGAACCCAATAATAGTCCAATACCAAAAATCCTACAAAAAAATCCAAAAACACCATTTTTGGTGTCTCGCGATCGATCGCCATACAGCCCCGATCGATCGCGAGACCACACTGCCTCGAGCAACAAAAATTTACAATCCGCGATCGATCGCTGAGTTTGCGCCGATCGATCGCGACCTCGCCGATCGATCGCGCCAAACTCGCGATCGATCGCTGAAGGCCACTGCCTCCAGCCCTTGCAGCTCGCGATCGATCGCTGGAGGCGCCGATCGATCGCCGAGTCTTGCACATGCGATTTTCGGGCACTATTCACCCTTCTCCTTCCCAAACTCAAACAACCTCAAATAATCAAACATCCACCATACCAAATCACTACAAATCTCCAATAAACAACATCATACAACCATAAATCTAACACTCACCCAAAAATAACACCAACTCATACAAACCCATTTTAAAACCCTTCAAAATCATACCAAACTTAAACAAAACCTTACAAAATCAACAATGAGGTATCCATACCTCTTGGGGATCTCAAATCTCCCAATAAACTCCACAAATCCACTTTTTGCAAGGATTTCTCTCCACCCTTAAGTTCAAGAACGAAAATGAGAGAAAAAGGAGGGTTTGGGTGGTGATTTGGTAAAGTAAAAGTGAGAGTGTATTGAGTGGGGTTGGGGTAAAAAGGTTGGGTTAGTTAATTAAAAGCATTCCACAACCCATGGTGTATAAAACACCTCAACATGATATTTTTTAAAAGCATTAATCCAAAATGCACCAAAATATCAATTAAGCTCATGATTTCCAATTAATTGCTACCCATGGCAAATAAATCATGCTAAAAGCAATTTTCCCCAACATGTACAACATGCACCCTGAAATGCACTCCCCGGTCACCCTTTCCATGTGACCATGCATTTCCACACATCAATTAAATCCAGCACAAAATTATTTACCACCATAATTAATCATATAAACACAATTAATGCTCAAATTGCAATTAATCATTTCGGGGATATCACAATACTCCCCTACTTATAAGATTTCGTCCTCGAAATCACATGCACTTACCCCCAAACAGAAACTAAACATAATCACATACTAGAGAATAGTTCCGGGTAGTGCTGCACCATATGCCGCTTCGTCTCCCACGTAGCCTCCTCGACACCCCTGCGATCCCACTGAACCTTGATCATAGGTATCACTTTGTTCCGAAGCCTACGGTCTGCTCGATCCAGAATTCTGACAGGTCGTTCCACATAAGACACATCGGACTCTAACTGAACTTCGGAAGGCTGTAACACATGAGATGGATCCGGCTCATACTTCCGCAACATCGATACATGAAACACATCTTGTATACCAGATAAAGAAGGCGGCAGAGCTAGTCGTTAAGCTAAGGTGCCAATGCGCTGCAAAATCTCGTACGGTCCAACATACCTCGGAGACAGTTTCCCGCGCATCCCAAATCGCACAACGCCTCTGAAAGGCGAGATCTTCAAAAAGACCTTATCTCCCAACTGAAATTCCAACGGTCTCCGCCGTTTGTTCGCATAAGCTGCCTGTCTGTCCTGGGCTGCTTTCATTTTCTGACTTATCATCTTTATCTTCTCTTCCATCTCCCGAATCAATTCCGGTCCTCCGGCCGATTTACGGTCCAAATCATCCCAACACAAGGGTGATCTACACCGTCTGCCATAAAGAGCTTCAAAAGGAGCCATCTGAATACTCGCCTGGTAGCTATTATTATAAGAGAACTCTACCAAAGGCACTGAATCTTGCCAAGAAACATCGAACTCCAAGACACAAGCTCTCAACATGTCCTCGAGCGTCTGGATAGTACGCTCGGTCTGGCCATCCGTCTGAGGATGATAAGCAGTGCTCAATCTCACTTCAGTTCCCAAGGCTGACTGAAGACCTTCCCAAAAATGAGATGTGAATTGTGGATCTCGATCCGACACTATGAAAATGGGAATTCCATGCAATCGTACCACATCTCGAATGTACAACTGCGCCATCCTCAAAAAGGTGAAAGTCATGCTATAGGGGATGAAATGAGCTACCTTAGTCAATCGCTCCACAATCACCCAAATAGCATCAAAGCCTGAAGCACTCCTCGGCAGGTGAGTCACGAAGTCCATGGAAATGTGTTCCCATAACACATCTTAACAAAAGCGACGACATCAGATTTCATCCTCTTCCACCAAAACTGACCACGTAGATCTTTATACATCTTCTTCCCGCCTGGGTGGATGCTTAGTCTGCTACTATGAGCTCGTTCCAAGATCCCTCTACGCAACTCCAGCGTACTCGGAACCACCCAACGGTTACCCAACCTCAAAGATCCGTCATCGGCCACTCTGAATTTCGTTGGCTGGCCAAGATGTACTAAAGATAACCACCTCTGAACCTCATCATCTGACCTCTGAGCTCTCCTGATGTTCTCATAGATATCTGGCTCAGCTAACAAGGTCGATACATACACAGGTGATGCATCAATGTCAAAATCATAGCCTAACTGGCAATAGGAGGTCATCATGGCTGACAAATGGATGACGTCTTCAGCAGAACTCCTCACTTTCCGGCTCAAAGCATCTGCTGTCAAATTAGCTTTTCCGGGATGGTACTCAATCTCACAATCATAGTCTTTGAGTAAGTCCATCCACCTCCTCTGCCTCATGTTCAGCTCCGCCTGAGTGAATAAAAACTTGAGGCTCTTGTGATCCGTGTATATGGTAAATGAAGTACCATACAAGTAATGTCTCCAAATCTTCAGGACGAAGATGATAGCCGCCAGTTTCAAGTCATGGACTGGGTATCTCGTCTCATGCGGCTTCAACTGCCTCGATGCATAAGCTACTACATGCCTATCCTGCATCAGTACACCCAAGGCCCTGGAGTGATGCATCGGTATACAAAACAAATCTGGAGTTCTCCGTAGGGATCACTAACACTGGCGCCGTCGTCAAACGATGCTTTAACTCCTGGAAGCTCTCCTCACAAGCTTCTGACCAAAAGAAAGGTACTCCCTTCTGGGTCAACTGTGTCAACGGCTTGGTAATCTTCGAAAAGCCCTCGACGAAGCGTCGATAATAACCGGCCAAACCAAGGAAGCTCCGAATCTCAGGCACAGAAGTGGGGGCAGCCCACTCCATCACAGCTTCGATCTTCCTGGGATCCACTGATATCCCACTGCTAGAAATGACATGCCCCAAAAATACTACACTGCTCAACCAGAACTCACACTTACTGAGCTTGGCATACAACTGGTGATCTCGAAGAATCTGGAGCACTGTCCTCAAGTGTTTCACGTGCTCTTCCTCACTCCGGGAATAGATGAGAATGTCGTCGATGAACACGATGACGAACTGATCAAGATACGACTGAAACACTCTGTTCATCAAGCTCATAAAGACCGCTGGAGCATTCGTCACACCGAAGGGCATTACTAAGAACTCATAATGTCCATATCGAGTCCGGAATGCTGTCTTCTGCACATCTTCCTCCCTGACTCGAATCTGGTGATATCCGGACCTCAAATCAATCTTGCTATATAATCTGGTACCTTGCAACTAATCAAATAAGTCATCAATCCTTGGGAGAGGATGCTTGTTCTTTACCGTGGCTTTATTCAGTTGCCGGTAATCGATGCACAACCTCATCGAGCCATCTTTCTTCTTCACAAAGAGAACCGGTGCGCCCCATGGCGATACGCTCGGGCGTATATATCCTTTGCCAAGGAGATCCTGCAACTGTTCCTTCAATTCTCTCAACTCCGCCGGTGCCATCCTGTAAGGTGCACGAGAGATAGCGGATGTCCCCGGTAATAACTCGATCCCAAACTCAACTTCCCTAGCCAGTGGGAATCCTGGGATCTCTTCTGGGAATACATCAGCAAACTCTGCTACCACTGGTACATCCTCAACTCTCAATTCCTTATTCTTCCCGGACGTGTCCACGACATAGATGAGATAGCCCGTGTGGCCACGTTCCAACAGCTGAGTCATCTTGATCGCTGAAATCAACGGAATCTTCGCACGAGAACCGTTGCCATAGAAAGTCCACTGACTACCCAAATCAGGCCTGAACTTCACTGTCTTCTGCCGGCAATCTACCACTGCCTGATATCTGTTCAGAATATCAATACCCATGATGCAGTCGAAGTCCGACATACCCAACACAATCAAGTCTGTCTTCAACTCGTTGCCCTCAAAATAAATGAGGCAATCTGCCATGAACTGATCAGCAACGACATTTCTTCCAGTGGGTGTCGAGACAAGGAGAGGCGTGGGTAGAGAAGACGTGCGCATATGGTGTCTCTCCACAAAGCCAACAGATACAAAAGAGTGGGAGGCACCTGTATCTATCAAAATAAAAGCAGGGTACGTAAATAAATGACACGTACCGGCGATCACCTCCTCTGGGGCTGCCTGGGCCTGCTCTCTAGTCAGCGCATACACCTGCCCCTGGGACGGTCCCACTGTCTGACCTCCCGATGGTCGAGGCCCAAACTGCTGCCTCTGGTGTACAGTCCTATCATCAAACCTCGACATGTTGCCCTGAAACTCTGACTGTCCTCGCCGGGTGGGGCAATACCGAGAGATGTGGCCCATCTTGCCACAACTATAACAGGTAGGGCACTTACTTGAAGAATGTGGCCCTCCACAGTTGTCGCACCTCGGCTCTCCCGGCCTATTCCCTTGTGAAGACCCTCGATTGGCGGACCAATTGCTCTTCTTGTTCTCCTGTTTCTGACCAAAGTACTTCTTTCCACCAAACCGTGCAGATGAAGAGGCACCACGAGGTTTAAATGGCTCTCCCCGGGGCCTCAAGCTGTCATTAGTCTGCCTCTGTTGTGGTACTGGTGGTGGCATAGCACTAGGATAAGCTCCCACTCCAAGCTCGGCAAGCTCCGCCCTTGTGAGAGCATCATCAAAAGAAGTTGGGTTATTGGTGATAACCCGGTCATAGAGCTCCGGTCGCAACCCCTTCATAAAGTTCCTCATCTTTGCGTGCCCATTGGTGGCAATGTGGGGAACATACCTCAGCAACGAAGAGTACTGCGTGGCATAGTCTGACACTGCCATGTTCCCCTGTTTCAAACTTGTAAACTCGTCCTCCTTCGTCTGTCTCGCCGCTGCGGAGAAGTACCGGTTCAGAAACCGGGTCCTGAAGAGTGTCCAATCAATCACAGTACCCAATGCTCTTAGCTCCATTACTGTGCCCCTCCACCACATTAGAGGTTTCTTTGCTAACTGGAACTCCGCTAGCCTCAGCCACGCTGTAACAGCACAAGGAGCCGACACAAATATCTGCTCAAGTCTTTCCAGCCACTTCTCAGCTTCCTCCCCTGATTCTGTTCCCTCAAACCGGGGCGGGTGGTAAGACAGAAACTGAGTCAAGTTAATCTCACCGGGTAATAATAACTGAGCCACTGGCTCCAAGCCTACTGCTGGTGGAGGTAGAGGGTTCACTTGTCCAACGCTAGCGTTAACACTACCCACATCGCCAACTTCTTCGTTAAGGATCCCCGCATTCATAGCAGCCATGCTGTAACACAAAGGTTAACAACAATTCCAAAACAAATATACATGTTATGCCGTTAGATAACAGGAAGGATAATAAGCATGTTAGTATAACAGAATATACATCAATATGCACCACATGCATAAACATGCTTCAAATGTAAGCACCTAGCCAATCATGCTAAGGCTACCCTTCACTCGTTCCCGGGTTCTCTAACCACTGCTCTGATACCACTAATGTAAGGACCATAATCCTTAAGTGCGGATCAAAGGCATAAATAGAGCTAATATAAATGGTCAGAGTGAATTAATCGTGTTGAGTCTATGAGCTTTAAGAATTACATGCCAAAATGAGGACTATCAATGGATTAATTACATTCCCCATCAAAAGAATGTTATCAACTATAGTTTTACACTACTCCTAGAGTAGACACTATACAAAAATTTAATCCTGTCCTTCCTGCTTCAAAAGAATTCTCCACAAGCTCACCACCTCAACCCGCTTAGCCCTTCTATCATGCCAAAAGTGTACCTACAAGGACAACCCCCAAACATGAGCAATAATATCATTCATATTCAACACAATATGAATATAAAGCGTAAATGCATAAAACACAATTAAAACACTTCCTGTTTTCCCATGCATTTCAAAACGCTTCCAGTTTGGTTGTCCCTGTACCATAACTCATGAGTATAATCAATAGATTATTTTTAATGGTCTAGACATGTCATGACACAATACCATCTCATCAATATCAAATACCGGTCACCATTCCCTAGTCTGTCCATCACAATGTATTTTAATGCCCCTCGCTTATTTACATATAGGCGGCATAGAATAACCTCGCTTCAATGGACATGCGGTACTCCCACCCCTCGCCTCACATTGAGCGGCAAATATCCTTTCCTCGCCCTATATGATAACCACGCTCAAATGTGACATGCGTCGCTCCCACCCCTCGCTTCACATTTAGCGGAACCAAAACAAATAGCGGCAAGCATTAAAATCATCAAGGGATGACCACGACTCATGGGATGTGCACCAATAATCATATGCATCTACAATCATTATGCATAATTCAACATGTATTTGCATCCACAATGCATAATCACATATATACTCGCATCCACAATGCATAAACAATGAGTATATTAGATACATGTACCGTTGGGTGCCCGTACGTCCTCTACGTACCTTTCCAAAATGTAGGATATGGTAGGACTTCAGTTCCTTGGCTGTGTTGCCACCTGGGATGGTTCTACACATTCACACAAATCAATATTAGAACCCAATAATAGTCCAATACCAAAAATCCTACAAAAAAATCCAAAAACACCATTTTTGGTGTCTCGCGATCGATCGTCATACAGCCCCGATCGATCGCGAGACCACACTGCCTCGAGCAACAAAAATTTACAATCCGCGATCGATCGCTGAGTTTGCGCCGAACGATCGCGACCTCGCCGATCGATCGCGCCAAACTCGCGATCGATCGCTGAAGGCCACTGCCTCCAGCCCTTGCAGCTCGCGATCGATCGCTGGAGGCGCCGATCGATCGCCGAGTCTTGCACATGCGATTTTCGGGCACTATTCACCCTTCTCCTTCCCAAACTCAAACAACCTCAAATAATCAAACATCCACCATACCAAATCACTACAAATCTCCAATAAACAACATCATACAACCATAAATCTAACACTCACCCAAAAATAACACCAACTCATACAAACCCATTTTAAAAACCCTTCAAAATCATACCAAACTTAAACAAAACCTTACAAAATCAACAATGAGGTATCCATACCTCTTGGGGATCTCAAATCTCCCAATAAACTCCACAAATCCACTTTTTGCAAGGATTTCTCTCCACCCTTAAGTTCAAGAACGAAAATGAGAGAAAAAGGAGGGTTTGGGTGGTGATTTGGTAAAGTAAAAGTGAGAGTGTATTGAGTGGGGTTGGGGTAAAAAGGTTGGGTTAGTTAATTAAAAGCATTCCACAACCCATGGTGTATAAAACACCTCAACATGATATTTTTTAAAAGCATTAATCCAAAATGCACCAAAATATCAATTAAGCTCATGATTTCCAATTAATTGCTACCCATGGCAAATAAATCATGCTAAAAGCAATTTTCCCCAACATGTACAACATGCACCCTGAAATGCACTCCCGGGTCACCCTTTCCATGTGACCATGCATTTCCACACATCAATTAAATCCAGATTACCACCATAATTAATCATATAAACACAATTAATGCTCAAATTGCAATTAATCATTTCGGGGATATCACAACACGATACATTGAGATGCATGGACATTGGGCATATCATATTGATCTTACTACTCCTTTGATACCATTTGATCCTGATGAGATCTATAGTGTCATGGGGACGCTGATCACGGCAATGACAGACAGTTTAGGTAGAAACTGTAGTCACGTGCATTATCGTCGGACTTAGACACGAGGGATGCTGGGCACAACACAGGGCAGTATCTGTGTCGCCACCCTCTGCTCGAGCTTCATATTGATGATGATCTTTACTTTGATTCCGGACATATCGATATTTTGAAATTTTTATCTCGTACATGCATTGCATTCATGTTCGACAAGTATCATATGATATTTTGTTATACTATTGTGATTTTATCTGTTTTTCGTACTGGGGTTCTGACCCTCGTTGTGGGGGTTGTCATGTCTTTGTTGTGTGGGCATGACAGGGAGTATATGTGGACATTCTATGGATGCTCGAGAGGAAGCATCGAGGAGTACCAAAGCTCCATGAGGAGGAGTTCAGGTTATTTTATCGAGTATTGTGTCCCACTTTATATTTAAAAGATTTTTAATAAGAATTTATGTCCCGGGTATGCCCCGAGTAGATGTATTTTTAAGTATGAAGTGTCTGGGATTTGATTAGTACTTGATTACTGAATTATGTGAACTTAATGTTGGATGAGAAAATGACATTACTTATATTTTCAGTATTGACTCAAAAGTAAATTGATATATGTAATATTATCGGGAAAAAAATTAGGGCCAAGTCTCGATAATTCTAAAACAAATATTCCGTTGTTAACAATATAATCATTATTGTGTGATATTAATTCGTACGATAGTACCGAGCCCTTACAATTGTGCTAGTTATATCCCCAAATCATCCAGAATTACAATTATCCACGTTGTGTTGGCCTTAGCTCGGTATTCCGCTTCCGCGGAGGAACGTGATATTGTGTTTTGTTTATTAGTCTTCCACAATATCAAGGACTATCCTGACTTAGCATAATAGCCGATCAATGATCTCATTTACATTGGACAAGTTCCCCAGTCCGAATCACAATAACCATTAAGCTCAAATGAACCTTTGGATGATAGTAACACACCCAAACCTGTAGTAGCTTTTATATACTTTAACACTCTCGCTGCAGCCTCCATGTGAGAAACCTTAGGTTCATGCATAAATTGGCTTAGATTATGTACATCATAGCATATGTCTGGTCTCGTAATAGTTAGATAAATGAGACGGCCAATAAGCCTCTCATATTAACCAGAGTCTTTCAACAATGCATCCTTTGACTCATGATTCGACACGACCTTATCAAACTCTGTTGAGGATAATCCGAGATTTTGTTCTCACACGGCTTTGCTCCTGTCAATCCTGCCTCAGATAACAACTCAATAGCATATTTTCTTCATTCAAATAGATCCCATCTTTGGAACGTGCAACCTCAATTCCCAAAAAATATTTCAAGGTTCCCAAATCCTTCACATTCAAGGCAAAGTTCAAATGATCCTTGAGAGCTTGAATAGAGTCCATATGGTTACCTGTAATTACGATATTGTCTACATACACAATAAGGACGGTGATGTGAGAATCATGTTTCTTTATGAACAACGAATGAGCATGCTCAAATTGCTTAAAACCACCTTGCATCATCACACAACCAAATTTTGTATTCCATTGTCACACAACCACATTTTTTATTCCATTATCGGGACGCTTGCTCTAAACCATATAAGGATTTGAGTAAATGACAAACTTTAGACTCCCCCTTACCCTCAAATCCTTGGGGTAAAGTCATGTATATCTCCTCGTCTAAATCCCCTTGCAAGAATGCATTACTCACATCCATTTTGTATAATGGCCATTGAAGAAGGGCTGCCACACTCAAAATAAGCCTCACAGTAACAATTTTGGCAACAGGGAAGAATATGTCATGGTAATCAACACCATATTCTTGTGTAAAGCCCTTAGCCACAAGTCTAGCCTTGAATCTCTCCACACTCCCATCCGCATTATATTTCACTTTGCACACCCACTATTTCCAATAGCCCTTAAGCATTTCCATTTTTGAGATGGAAGGATGTCCAAATCTCTTATGCCAAGTATTACAATCAATCACAATCGTTTATTCGAAGACAAGTCAGTACAAAAAATACTTAATGTGCTGATGTGTTACTGATGGAATAAAATGCTGAAATGAATGAATTTTTGACTTGCTGTGGTACAATCCATTTTGTTCATCACCAATCCCCATTATCTTCAGTCACACAGTCCTGAAATAAACTATGAGGATAAAAAGAGTACAATACAATTATGATCTTTGGATAGTTTGGATACGGAAAGAAGGTTAGAGTTAAAATCTCGAACTCGAAGGACATTATTTAGAGAAATGTGATCTGTGACATCAATATAACCTATCATGGAAACACTAGTCTTCCTTCCATTTGGCAGCCGAACTGAACCACTAGAACTTGTGCAAGATCTATAATTTCGCATTTTAACATATTTCCCAACCATATGGTCACTAGCACAACTGTCAATGATCCGCTAATTTAACAGGTGCTGAAGAGAGAGAATTATTACCTGCCATGTTAACCACGTGTGTAGCATTGATATTTGAAGAGTTTTGAGCACCATCTCTCTCAAGCAGCTTTAATATCTCTGCATTCTGGTTTGATGTAAACATAAAACCACTTCCAGCAGCTGAATCTGTCTTCTCTTCATCTTCAATTCAGTGATAGACATGTTTGCAGTTCCAATAAGCTTTGATCCCCTTGATTTTGGATTTGGTTCATTGGCTTTTGCTTTATTTAACATGTGACCTAGTGGATAACCAATCAATTTATAGCAATTAGGTTTGGAATGAGCATTTCAATTGCAATATGCACACTTTACAGCCCTTTTTCATCAATCTTCCCTTGAGCAGAATAGAAGACATTAGCAGAGATGCCAAGAGGTGGTGTTGGCATGGAGATCAAGGATCGATGTGACTCTTCCTGAGTAATGATGGAGAAGGCTTGTCCAACCGAAGGCAATGGAATCATCATTAGGATTTGACTCCTAATATGAGTATAACTGAAACTGCAATAGCTTTTGTTGTTGATCGTGTTCGATATATGTATTCGAGGAACCACAAGCACGTAAAGGCAACACTACTAGAGAGTTGTACTCGTCCCATAATTTTATCGTTTTGGAATAATAAGCAGAAATATAATTGTTTCCTTGAAGTAAGCGTCCAATTTCCCTATGTAGACAAAATATCTCGATCCGTTGACTTTATCGAACAGCTCCTTCAAATCCTTCCAAACTATTGCCGCATAAGTGGAATAGACAATTCCACTGAAGATTTCCTTCGAAACTCCATTCATAATCCAGGATAGAACGATTGTATTGCATCGTTCCCAAATATGAAGCGTAGGTGAACCTGCTTCAGGTCGTGAACATCGTCCATCAATGAATGCA
Organism: Haberlea rhodopensis; assembly: GCA_907163345.1. Classification (NCBI taxonomy): domain Eukaryota; kingdom Viridiplantae; phylum Streptophyta; class Magnoliopsida; order Lamiales; family Gesneriaceae; genus Haberlea; species Haberlea rhodopensis. Next base: position 3,387,440 of record CAJQUN010000060.1, read on the forward strand.
TGCTTGTTTTTTGCACAAAGAGCGATCAACATAGCTCGACTCCAAACTCCATAATTTTCTGTGCCAATTAGCTGTTCGGATATTAAATTGAGACCATGCGCATCTAAAGGATGAATATATAAAGGATTGTGAATATCAATTATTGTTGTTGCAGCAAGATTTTAACTTTCGGTGTTTGTAGTTGCCATTACGAAGCAAAACAAATCAACAGAGAGGGAAAAAAACTTGTGTGGATCTATTTATCGGAGGATTGAATGATCACAAATCAATCGAACAAAATCTCAATTGAAATTGAGAAGCAAAAAATCTGAAGACCCGGATCTCCATCAAACAACAGAGAACTAGAAGAATCTCGATCTCAATTGAGAAAAGAAATAGAAGAATCATAAGTTCTTCGAACTTGATCTCAATTGAGAAATAAGGTGGAAGAATCGAAATTGATCGAGAATGATTCTGATACCATGTTAAAATCAGTGAGCAAAACGGGAGAAATCAGCATTGCATTTCTCAGAATGAATAATGTTCTATACAAGGAATGAAAAAACGAACAAATATATACATTTGCAAACTAAACTACCTAACAGTCTAAACACGAGTTTAATAATCGTATTATACAATAATCCATCATATATATATATATATATATATATATATTAGACCATATATATAAGAGCCGTAAAGTTACTGTTCTAATGAACAGTAACTTTACGTCCTTTTTCTTTTTTTTTAAATTTTTTTTATTTCTTTTTTCTTTTGTTTTTTCTTTTATTTTTGTTATTTATTATTTTTTATATCGGGTATTGGTCCCGTGAACAATAAACGTCAATCTTATTTTCTTTTATTTTGTTATTTATTATTATTTTGCATGAGTACTGATTTGTTTTATATCGGGTATTGGTCCCGTGAACAATAAACGTCAATCTTATTTTCTTTTATTTTGTTATTTATTATTTTTTGTATGAGTACTGATTTGTTTGAAAAGATTTGACCATTGACCCAACTGTGCATCCTTATCTCAATTTTAAAATTCAAATGTTTTCTTTTTATTTTTTTTAGAAAAAAACTTGTTGTTTTTGTCAAGTATGAATTGATTTTAAAAAAGCAGAGAGTTCAAAATAGGATATCGTTGTGGCAAATTTTGTTATTTATTATTTAAGCCGCGTATGGTCACTGTTCCAATGAACAGTAACCATACGTTTTTTTCTTTTTTTATTTTTTATTTTCTTTTTCTTTTGTTTTTTTCTTTTATTTTTGTTATTTATTATTTTTTTGCATTGAGTACTGTTCCTATGAACATTAAACATCTATCATATTTTCTTTTATTTTTGTTATTTATTATTATTTTGTATAAATACGGATTTGTTTGGAAAGATTTGATCTTTGCCCCAATAGTACATCCCTCTTATCTCAATTTTTTTTTCTTTTGTTTTTTTCTTTTATTTTGTTATTTATTATTTTTTTGCATCGGGTATGAACAGTAAACGTCCATCCTATTTTTTTTTATTTTTGTTATTTATTATTATTTTGTATAAATACGGATTTGTTTGGAAAGATTTGATCTTTGCCCCAATAGTGCATCCATCTCATCTTAATTGTTTTAAATTTAAAATGTTTTCTATTTTTTAGAAAAAATCTTGTTGATTTTGTCAAGTATGAATTGATTTAAAAAAAAAAACAGAGAGTTTAAAACATGTTTTCGTCGTGGCAAACTTTAATAATAATTTTTTATATGAGCTGACTTCAAAAAAACAGTTAGTTCAAAATATGTTTTCGTCGTGACAAACTTTAATAATAATTTTTATAAATATTCGGCATGATGAATTTTTGGTAGATTACAGATCGTTAGTTTTGCTTATTTGTATACATTTTGATTTTTGGCTTACTAATGACATATTGCTAATATGTGCTTGTTCTCGACTAACTATATATTATTATATAATACAAAATAATAAGTGTGTAAGAGTTTGGAATAGTACTATTGCAAGGAATAGTAATGAATAGTATTTCACTATTTATTACAATTATTTTTCTTAAAAATGTTTTTTTTTTCAAAAATTTATTTTTGTTGATGTGCGGGTTTAACCTGAACCGACATGAAAAAATATATATTAATCGATTGTTGATACGCGCAACTTCAATTTATAGTAAGATGAACATCATGTTTTTTTTTAAAAAAAGTTAGAGTCGGTCCTTTGGTTATTTTTTTCCATTCAATTACAGTAGCATGCTCGCTTTAATTTTTTTTGTTGATGACCAGATTTGGCCTAAACCAACTAGGAAAAAAATATCTTAATCGGTTGTTCATGCGCAGAACTTCAAATGTTTTTTTTTTCAGTTTTTAGTGAGATGAGCATCATTTTAAAAAAAAAAAAAGTTAGAGCAAGTCCTTTGGTTATTTTTTTCCAATTCAATTACAGTAGCATTGTCGTTTTTTAAAAAAATGTTTGTTAAAATAAGTTATTTGAAATGTTATTTTCGATCAATTTAAGAAAAAATTGATCAACATGTTGGTATCTGGCACCGCACCTTGTGCGGTGCCAATAAACTAGTATATATATGACTTGTAGAAAAGGTATGCTTTACGTACAAGTACATTTTATATTTTAATTAATTTAAGTTCCTTATCATACATGCACACTATACGTGATGCGTATTATATAAAACTATGCAATTTTTAGATAAACTGCTTGCTTTCTTAATTCTCATTCAAATATTCTATCTTAATAGTCATATAAAACTATGCAATAATATATATTAATATTAATATATATTCAATTTTTTATATCTAGCTCATATTCTACCTAGCGAATATAGTTGTTAAAAAATATTTTAAATTATAACTTTTATTAAAAAATCATAAGGTTATTTTAGTTGTAAGTGTCTACAACTTGACATCATATTCAATTTTATTATTCAAATATTTGATAATTAATTTTTTTTTAAATTTTAGTATATTAAAATATAATGTATATGTAGAAATTAGAACAGATATATAAAAAAAAAAATTATTTACGTATCATAGACATTAAATATTTTAAATATTTTTAAAATTTATTTCTCACATTTTTATCTCACAACTCCGGACATTAAAAATATTAATGGAGGAGAAATAAATACTAAAAATTGGAGGAGAGAAAAACATGAATCAGGAGTGAGAAATCGAAATCAAGAAAGATAAAATAAAAAATATGAGAGAGAAACAGGAGAGAGAAACGAAAAAAAATATTTGAGATGAGAGAAAACGCGGTCCCGGACCACGTTTCTCTCTCCTCTTGGATGAGAGAGAAACGCGTTCCCATACCACGTTTCTCTCTCCTCATTTTAAAAAAAAATTTGTCAGAATTGCGATCCTGGTTCGTGTTACTTAAGAAACGCGAACCCGGATCGCGAATCAAGTTAAAAACGTAACATTTTTTTTACTTTATTTTTTAATTTTTTTATTTTTTATATTATTATATTAAATTAGCCCGCAAGTCTGCCCCAACCACAGGTGGAGTGAAGAAGCCTCACGGATATCGCCCTGGTGCTGGTATTGTTGCTCTGCGGTAAGTTATTCTTACTCATTTACTCCGTGGTATTACTTTATATCTTATTTTTATGGTCATATTAATGCCATTTACAGTGAAATACATAAGTACCAGAAAAGCACCGAGGCCTTGATCAGGAAGTTATCTTTCCAAAGACTTGTACGTGAAATTGCCCAAGATTTCAAGGTGGGTTGATTACCAGTAGAAATTTGTTATTTTTTATCATATGGTAAAATAACAGCTTTTATAAATATTTTTTGAACCATTGTCTTTCATTGGTGGCAGACTGATCTGTGTTGGCTCTGAAGGAGGCTGCCGAAGCCTATCTTGTGGGTTTGTTTGAGGATACTAACTTGTGTGTCATCCATGTCAAACGTGTAACCATCATTGCCCGAAGACATTCAGCTTGCTCGCAGGATCATAGGCGGGCGTGCTTAGATTTTCCTGTTCGGTTTCTTGCTCTATATATATATATATATATATATATATATATATATATATATATATATATATATATATATATATATATATATATAACCATCAGTAAATATTATAGAACGGAGATGAATTATGAAGAGCTATCTAGATAATTATTATATTTGTATCGTAATTATCTTTATAACTTACAAGCCAATTATCGTGCTCCATATTAATGTACAAGATATATATATTATTTGATATCTCTTGAACTACTAGACACGATGTCGACGTACGACATCGACATTATCTTTCATCTACACCTCGTGCAAGAGACATAAACACGCTATTCTCTTAAAAATGTTAAAAGTATGGGTTGAAACACCAATATTGGAGGGTTGATATCATCTTGTTGAACTCTTTAAGCTCGTGATTGGGATACCACTGGGACATCTCATCCTCAACCACCTAAGCAGAGAACATTAACAGAGGAGATACAATGCACATGTTCGAGCTAATAACCGTCTAGACAATTCTTTTGGATTTCTAATTATTGATCGGCAAAAAATGAATCGATCATAAAAGTATCCCCGCGATGGCTATTTACATATTGTTGATTGATGAGGACATGCATTTATCTTTTAAAATATATCCCGCCACAACAAAAAATCTGAAATATTATTTTAACGTCAAACGACATATAGTTTGTAATTTTTTTTTTTTTTTTGAGAAAATGAAATATCATATGTTTAAAAGGAACGCAGCAAGTTTGCAAATCTATTTGCTAAACTTATCCTTCGTCTTTACAAGATCATGCTTTTGCCACTTTATTAATATGGTAGTGTTAATGTCAAAGCATGAATTGTTGCTTTCAAAGCAATTTTTCAAAATTTCATATATACCTTTAAAGCAATTTTCTAAGCTTCCGTTTAAAATTGGTAACAGAACCTAGGTTTATTCTGAAAATACTATAGTAATATCTTGAATTTTAATTTGTAGTCTATACGAAGGAGGCGGATTCAAGAAAAATTATGGATCCGAATGGATGTTCGAGGTGCAACTCATACAGGTGGTACTTCCAAAAATTAGAAGAACTAAATCAAAGATATCTGGCCGAAGCTAAACACTTCAACCAGAAATGGAATATTCTACTAGAAATTGGTGCTAGCCCTACTAGCATATACCAGTATCAAGAACAAGAGAAGGTGGCGAGGAATCTTTACAGGATGTACCTCAAGCTGCAATTCGAGTTAACCGAGGCCCAGGAAAGAGATCATCCTCAGCATAACCACATGATTCCAGATCCCAACCACTCAACCGGATCCGAAACAGAGGATGGGTGAACCAACCTTTCGAGAAATCGAGCCGGATACTTCTAAGATATCCCAAGATCTTAGAGAGATCTAGAAGACAGTGCAACATTATGGCTACCTACAATACCATATCCCTGCACATGTCCATCAGATTCAAAGTCAGATGGAGATCATAATTAAACATCAAGGGGAAATTCTTGAAAACCTTCGAGATGTTCAAACCCGAGTTAAGGAGTTGGAGTCACGATCAAGTTATTCATGAAGAAAGAAAGGAGGTGTGATTACCACCGTCCTATGGAATAGAGCCCATTTTACACCAAAAAGGGAAAACATATGAGGTCCGAATACCTTTGATTGAGACTGAAAAAATGATTGCAGTCCTTCGAGGAGAGCTAATACTTCAAACAAAGTAATGGAAGAATCAAACTGTAAGGTCTACGTGATCTTGCTGATTCGTTTGCGGGATTAAATCTCGTAGACTTTAAAACGAATCAAGTTGACGGAATTCCTCGACTTCCACCACAAGAAAGTTTTGGGTCGCACAGTCCACCCGAAGGAGATCAAAGCATGCCCCCACCAAGATGATTTTACCACTGGAGCAAACTTAGATCCCCCAGTTGGAGTTAGAAGTCGTTCTCACAGGCCAGATATACATCAAACGCCTTACGGGAAATCTTAGCAAGATCCAATTCATCAATATGGACTTATGCTTAATATGAATATCTTGGATTTTAAAAATCGAGAAGTTCTTATTGATGAATGAGCTTCAACAAACATCAATGAGAATCGCAGCATGAGTGATTGATCTAAGCAAAGAAGGATTCATATTATTCCTTAAAATGGGTCTGGAAGGACCAACCAAGATTGCCTGGGAACTCAGAGACCCACGTACCAAGGAAGATGTTTTAGTCGGAGAGTCACTGAAAGAAATTGTGGACAAAATGGCAAAATTTTTTAAAATCTGTTTCATCGGAGTAGGATGCTTCGAAGGAATGGAGGAAGAAAATGCTAAAAAATATAGACAATCTCTAATTAGCCTGGAAGTACATGATATCTATTATGTAGACGAGTACATCAAACTCTTCACAGAGTATATATGGAAGGCAAAGATGATAGAAAAATATGCAGCATAACTGTTCTTTGCCAAAATACCAAGTCCATGGAAAGAAATGCTTCTCAAGGAATATACACCACAAGGAATATTGATACTGTCCAGGAGAATTTCTTAAAATGAAGCTTGCGGAGTGGTGCTATCAAGCGAAACTCCAAAATAATTACAAGAAGCTAAGAGAAATCAACAAAAACAACTCCTCTTTGTTGTACAGGGAATGATATCCCCACAATCATCTGAAACTACCACCAGATGCGGAAGATGAAAAAGCACAGAGCTCATCCAGATGCCTGAGGAAGTAGTAATAGAGAAAATAGGTCTTCATGGAGACCTAGAAAGTTCTGGTCAAAACAAAAAACCCAAAGTTACAGATCTGGGCAAAGATTAGGACCAACAAGGAGTGTAACCCCGTCGACAGGTTCTAATCAAGCAAGTACTAGCAGATCACCGACGAAGAGAACTTTCAGACGCACTCACACTCATGCGAATGAGAGTTTCAAAGATTGTAACTTCTGGATATGCGGAGCAATATGACATATCTCTACAGATTGTCCAGAAGAATACCAAAGAATTCAAGGATGTTGTTTATTTCCAGGATTTGGTACATATGTATCAATTTGAGGATATCCCATATGAAGAAGAGATCTATTCTGATAATGGAGGTTGATCCAGTACAGAATCAGAGTGAAGGAGAATTCCTTCAACACATGATTAGAGAAGAGCGTCAGGGTTTTTCTTACATACCACTATTTCTCATAAAACTCTTATGAGGATAATGAAAGAAGAGTCAAAGCTTCAGATGTATGATAGATTTACAATTGGAGCAATGAAAAAAGCCATGGATATGATTGGTCTTCGAAGCAGAAAGCATCAGATTATCCATATGGTGACAACATGAGAATTTGCGATCTCGATGGAATTCACGGGAAACAAAACTAAGATGCAGTTAATCCCCTACAGAGAAATTCAGGAGATTAAGAATAAGGTTAAAAGAGAAGTTACTAACACACTCTCATGGATTCAAATTGGAGCCATCAGAGTTATAATCAAAGCAACTTTGAAGGAGAATTGATTCGCCCCTCAACCTGACAATCTTTGACAAAAGAATCCCGATCCTCAAAGATTCTTGTGTGGGGGCAGTGACAGGAAATCTGTATGCAGGAAATATGGTCCTTAACATCTATCCGATGATTGCATACAATTTAGGAGATCGAGACTTCAACAAGGTTCTTACTATTCATCAAGATTTCAAAAGAAGTGATTTGATGAAAGAAGGGAACATGCCTTACTCGATCACCTATAAGATGTCATATGCGCTCTCGAAATTCATCATTCAGAAGTATTCTTGAGAAAGGGATTCATCGAAGTCCCCAGAATCTTTGAAGGCCAAAGCAGTATTGCTGGACAGTATTGATACTCCGACAATAGGAGAGATCGACATGAGGATACAAGACCAGCCTGTTTTTGAACAGAAGTTGGAGCCTTATGATCGATCCAAGAAGAAAGCCTTTCCAACATGACAGGTTGATCAGTAAGTATCACAGGGAGAAACAAAAGGCTGTCTTGAGTAGGATTCAGAAGATCCCTGATGATTTCAAAACAACAGGTATACTGAAGTGTCCCAAAGGATAGAGCGATGTGCATATAATCTTTGACATTGTTGAAAAGAACAATATCTTCCTTGTGATGTCTTATATTATCTACAACAACCTACGGTGGGCTGATATCAAGGAAACATCAAAATTGGTGAAATTGAACTAACAATTGAAGGAACAGCAGGTATGGTCCCAGAACAACTTATTCTTGGGATTGAATTCCTTGAGGAACGTAAACCTTGGGAAAGATTACAAGACGGAATGGAATTCACGGTGGACGGAAAAATATATAGGATAACATGACCACCAGTCCATTCTTCATATACATCTCCGTCGGGTGTTATATGGGAAATATCGTGCCGAATATTTCGCAGCATATAGTGATTCAGGAGCTGGAATATGCACGGGCAAAAGAGACATCTTCCACAACGGATTCTTATTCTTAATGAAGGAGTCCAGGCGACAAAAATAATAATTGGAGGAGCAGGCGGTACCCCCTGGTACAAAGTCAAGACTCCGCCTATTTATTTCCATGATACATGAGATGATCTGCTGCTAGGAAATAATTTCCTGGAGACATTCAAGCGATTTACACAGAAAAACAAGACAATAAGGCATATTTTCACAACCATTTGTGATCATATGATTATTGTGCAGAGACTACGGGAGGCGTTTCACGGAAAATTCTTCATTAGTTTTCGCAGCAAGCGTGGTGATGAAGGAAAACTTCGACGCCCTAAGATGAAGGATCAGCGGAAATTTGGTGAAGCAATCCTTCAGTTCCGACAACAAAGTCTTAGTGAAAAGGATTCTCAAACTTTTGACTGGGTTCATACTATGTCTTTCAGAGAATAGGATGAGGAAGAATTCACTCCAGAAACCCTATTATTACTAAAAAAGGCATTACAGAACGAGGTTTCACAACCTAAAGCTACACTCGAAGAGCAAATTACTCTAGAGGATGTAAAAAGGATGATTCAGAGGAACTACAACGAGGATCCACTAACATAGTGGAATAAGAATGATCTCAAAACTACTTTAAAGGTGAAAGCCGAAAAAGAAAACGAGTTCGTTAGATTCAGACCAATCCCCATGAATATGGAAGATCGGATGGATATGCAGATAATACTTAAGGAACATCTTGATCTTAAGTTAATCTCAGCAGTAGTTTCTGTTGAGCCTTAAACGCATGGTTGTGTTTAATGCTTTAATTTATCTCCGGTTTATTTTTTAGTTTTGATGATCAACAAAACTTGAGTTTGTTATGCTAATGTGTGTACTTAGTGAGTAGATTAAGTGATTAAAAGTGGATTGAAATGAAGAAAATCGATTGTGCATGTTCTGGGCTGGATCGCCCCAGGCGATGGCTAGTTCGTTTGAGGCGATGGAATATTTTGAGCTTCTGAGGCTACGGCCTTGATTTAAGCAAATGATCGCCTGAGGCGATCGACCCATCCTGAGGCGATGCGTGATATCTGCTGACCGTTGGGGCGCGGCGATGGTGATCGCCTGAGGCGATGTCTGAGGCGATCGACGAGTGATTTCAGCATTTTGTGTAGCAACGACTAGTAGGAGCCTAGGGGGCCTCCTACACTATAAATATGGATGCTTTGGAGCATTTTGAAGATAAGAAACAAGCCTACAAACTTCTACAAAGCTTTGATCATTCAATTCTTAAATAGCTTTGCATTCTCCATACATTGTTGTTGTATTGGAGTTTGTAATTCATTCTTTTTGTTAGAGTCTTGTTGTCTTCGCGTGAGTACACCGTGAAGGTGTTTTGTTGAGTTTATTGTAAAGGTCCTCCAACAACAAAGCAAGTTGGAAATTGTAAAGTCATCAACAAGTGAAGTTGGTGCATGTGTTGTGGCTATCCTTGGAGCCCTTAAGGCCAAGAAGACTCGTGAAGAGTGTTGGTAGCTCGTGAAGAGCTTTGTTTACTCGTGAAGAGTGTTGATAGCTCGTGAAGAGCTTTGTGTACTCGTGAAGAGTATTGTGCTCGGGAAGAGTTGGGTTGTGGATGTTGGGATATGCCCTAAGACAAGTCATTAGATGATTGTTTATGACATACAATGTAATATGATTTTATTAATGGCAAATCATTAGTATATATTATTCGAATATCTGTGCAATATGAATTGATATATAAGTTAATGTCCCTAGAATAATATTGTATTGTTCTTAAAGATGTCCCTAGTCAAGTATTATCATGAATCGGGATAATGATAATACGTTGAGACTAGTATGTTTTGATTGATGAATTGTTCATAGATATGAGATATCAAATCAACACATGGGTACATGTTAGAGAACAATGTACTGGACAGACCCACCATGATAATGCTACATGGATAGTTATATGATTGTCATAAGCAATTCTCATAGTGATAATAATGTATGTAATCCTTACGACTTGTGATCATCAGAGATCCCAACATAAGGAGTTATGTATCTTGATATTGTCAAACGTTTCCCGTAACAGGGTAAACTATAAAGGCGACTATTGGATACACTACGAATTATGTAGAGGGATGTTGATTGATCGTGATAGGATTTGTCCCTCCTATATAACAGGAGAAGTGTTTAGGCCCTTGATCAAGTAAGACTAAAATGCATGGCCGTGCTCGAATGAGCCGATATGTGATATCGAGCTTATTCGTTTATTCTAGTTCTACTTGGGGATCAAGAAATAGAGATTGAATATAACGAGTGTGACTATTCCATGACTCGTGTTCAATCTAACACATGGACAAAGGGATTAAGTTACATGGTTAATGTTATCACGGTTCCTAGGTTATGTCGAGTCAATGACATTCTTGTAATTTGGGTAGCATTGATGTGTTGCTAGATACCGCTCATTGCTTGCGACATAAAATGAGATTTTATGTCACTGCCAACATTGCAAGATCCTATCGGGTCGCACAAAAGATTAAATCGAGAAGGGAAATTAAATTCATTGGATGAATTAATTAATTAAGAAGAGTCTTAATTAAAAGATTAAAAGGACTTAATTAAATCGTGGGTTTGGGCCCATAAGACTTTGAGAAAGTCTTGAACTTTAATTAAAACCTTTTAATAACAAGGTTATGATTAATTGTAATTAATTCATTCCAACCTAGACACACAAAGAAACACACGGCCGCCTCTCATAGTTGCTCTCGGCTTCTTCATAGTCGAAGGGGGCTTTGTTGAATTCCGGCCATCCTCTTCGATTGTTAATCTAGTGTGTTTCTTGTATCGGTTTAAGAACAAATCTAGCACTTTGTTCTTAAACTATCCCTTGTTTGATTTGATCGTGTGGATACCGTTGAGGCAAGACCTTGGAGGTGTTGCTCGTGACTCGGAATCGTTGAACGTGGTGCTTTGTAGAATCTGCTCAAACACGCTACAAGGGTGAGACTCTTATTATCTCTAATCCGATATGACCACTTTGTATAGATCCGCGGTTCTAGTAATCCAATTTTTTTAAATTCCGCTGCGTTGTATGCTTGGATTCCTTACAGTGGCTAACTTGGACCCCTCAAGGCCAAGATCATTTATTCTAGTGGAACCTCGGTTGGAGGTTATCTAACCGGGAAGAGGAGACGTAGGCGATTCATCGTCCGAACTTCTATAACAAATATCCTTGTCATTTACCGCTTTAATTTCATTATGCATTTATTTATTTGTTTACTTCTTATTTTATTTTATTTATCGATTGACTTAAGCCTTCCGCAAGCGCAAACTCTTTTTTTTTTTTTTTTTTTGCAAACTCATTTTAAAAAGCTAAAGTAGCCAAGGAATCTCATTCACCCCCCCTCTTCGATTCCAACAAGTGGTATCAGAGCCATTTGATTTTTGTTTTTAAATCAAACTCTTTATGGCTAATCTAGCAAATGAGTTTGCTCAAGGTCAATCGACAAATAGACCTCCGCTCTTCACGGGTGATAACTAGGGTTAGCTTAACAACCGATATTTGGACAAATGTAAATTCAGATTCATATCTTGTTGTCACTTGTCATTGGATTGATGATAATTGGTGTATGCAAAACGGATTTTGTCTTTATGAGTTAGATTGTGCACATACTGGTTATGTAATTGCTAAATATGTATTCAACACTTGTAGACATTATGGAATTCAGGATAAGGTATTTTCGATCACATTAGACAATGCAGCGAATAACAATGCTGCGATGCGTGATTTAAAGACCTATATGAAACCAATGCTTGATGGTGTTTTTTTCATGTTAGATGTGCATGTCATGTCATTAATTTGGCTGTTAAAGTTGGTTATGAGGACAATCACTCAGCATGTATTGAGAAAATGAAATACTGCGCTAAATGGTTACGCACGAGCCGTGTAAAGCGCGATTGGAAACAATTATGTTTATCTAATGGTTTAAAGCATCTTCTTTTTCCATCACCAATAGAAACTAGGTGGAATTCATTGTACAATTTGTTAAATGCTATGTTACCTTAAAAAAAATTTTAACTCCAGTTTATAATTCATATCAAATGCCTGATAGCGATGATAGTATTTATTTGACTAATGAGGATTGAGAATTTGTTGAAAATTGTGTATCATTGTTATGTACTTTCAATGAAGCGACGAAACACTTCTCCGGTGTTACTTATCCAACTTTCGTTTATTTTCTTCATTTAGTATTTAATATGTTTGATAAGTTTATAGAATTTAGAGATGACTATGACTTGCATGCTTTTGTTAGTGCAATGGAAACTAAATTTATAAAATATTGGGAACAAATCCCACACGTGCACTGCATCGCAACATTGCTAGATCCTAGTCAATGTTTATCTTCATTTGAGATCTTTTTTGAATATTATGCTAAATTTTTGGGGAAGGTTGTTGATGATCAAAAGACGTCTACAATGCAATCTCTCCAAAATATGTTTCAATTGTATTATAATCAATAGGCAAGTGAATCATCGCAACAAAGGCCTGCTGAAGAACAACCCCAAGCTCAAACTAAAGGTGGGGGCATCAATTTGCTTAGACTGCTGGGCAGGAAAAAACTTAAGGGAAAAGGAGCTTCTACTAGCACGTCGACTGAGTTGCAAATTTATCTGAATTATCAATTTGTAACGGAAGACAACTTCGACGTGTTACAATGGTGGAAGTCAAATGCGGCACAATTCCCCATCTTAGCCAAAATGGCTAGAGACGTGTATGCGGTACAAGTTTCAAGCGTCGCTTCTGAATCTGCATTCTCAACATGTGGCCGAATTATTGGAGAATACAGAAGTAATCTCTCTGCTGATTCGTTATGCATGCTCACGTTACTTAAAGATTGGTTTGAAGCAGAATGTAAGAATAGAAGAGATGGGGCGGTTGACGAATTCGTAAACCATTATGACCAGCAAGAAGAAGAGAACGCAAAAACAATACTTATCAATTATGAAGATTGCTAAACAGCAATAATTTTTTATTTTGATTTTTTAATTGCTATCTCTTTACAATTATTTGTATGCATCTATATTATGAAATGAAGAAGGAATATATTGAATTTGTGATGAATATTGGGGAAACATTTACAACATTAAATAAAAAATAAATAAAAGTTTTTGAAATTTTTTTTTAAAAAAAAATACGAAAAAAAAATAAAAAAAAAGAAAACGGACCGGTTCGGCCCGGAACCGGTAGGAACCGGAACCGGAACCGGAACCGGAACCGATCCGGTTCCTTATCGGACCGGACCGGTTCCGACCTTAAAGGCCCCGAAACCGGCCGGTTTTGGTCCGGACCGGTTCAGGCCAATAAGCACCCCTAGCCTCATCTATATGAGAGGCTAAACAAGTCTGTCTCCTCCCAAAATGCGACTTTAATGTAATAGATATTATAAGTATTTTCAGAATAAAAATAAGTCTGTTGACTATCTATCTCCCAGATTTCTCTAAATATTTCATATATCTGGTTTTACTCTACATCCTACGTAGAAAACGAAACTGGGATGTGTTGGCTATTGCTGAAGGGCTCTCTAACAGAACCATCGATTACGATCGTGTGGTTGATGGTGAGGAGCCATCGTAAAACCTGATTGAGTACCCGACATTAGTTCGGTCAAAATGGTATTAAACAGTTTGTTAAAATTTTATTGTAATATGGAAGCATGTCGTTCATGTTCTTTATTTTCTTCGAATCACAATGTGAACTGTGAGTCTTTTGCAAAATATTTTATTGAATTCATATCAAGATGACAGAAACTGAGGGATTTCATGTCCATAAAATTGCTACTTTTAGTATAGTTGAAGATTGAAGGGGTATAATTGAAATTTTCCCAAGATTGCTTTGGCAAAAACAAATGTTGCTTTGGTATTAAAATTAGTCTTATTAATATTATATATTCTAATTTATTGTGATTAAAATAAAATATTATTATTTAATTTAGCACAATAATTAAGTTACTTTAAATATGTGGATCGGCAAATTGGACGGAGTAATTGTGCATAGATACCATTTTTTTTTTATTGAGCAAAGACACCATGCTTTCGATACAAAGACTTCACCAAATAAGTACTGTGGACAGGAATAAAATCGTGGCCAGATGGCATGTGTAGGTCAAAAATAATTTTCCAACCAGTAGTATTCTGCCACGTCTAACCAGAACAATTCTTTTGTCTTCGTATAAATTAGCAAATCTCAACTTAAAAAGATTAAGAATTTTCCAGTCTGCAGGACTTGGACATATCGCTATTCGACACCTCCCACGCAAACCTTTTCTTTAAATATTAATTATAATATGTATTTACAAATACATATTTAGACACACAGGCATTACTGACCTTTCTCTTGCATTTAGGAGGAATAAAGGATAAAGGAAAAAGTAAAAGAGTGGAGGGGTATAATTTCAAGGGTTTTCTGCAAAATCACTAAAGTAATTTAGTGGAAAAATGGAACGGTACGAAGTAGTGAAAGATATAGGATCTGGGAATTTTGGTGTGGCCAGGCTTGTGAAAGATAAAAGGAATGGTGCGCTCTATGCTGTCAAGTACATTGAAAGGGGCAAAAAGGTTGCATTTTTATGCTATTCCAATGTCCCAAGCCTTTAATTTGTGTGTGAGAAAATTTGGTTGATTCATTGATTTATTCGCAGATTGATGAGCATGTTCAGAGGGAAATTATGAATCACAGGTCTTTGAAGCACCCCAACATTATTAGATTCAAGGAGGTAAATGTCTGGAACCTGCTACACCTTGAGTTTAAGAATATACATATTATTGCTTGTATATAGAAAATAAAAAGGATCTGTGAATATTGAAATGTTTCGGGCATGCTTGTGGTTTCTTGATCTTGAGAAAAATTGTTTTTTCTTGATCTTAACCTTTGACTTGATGGGTGATAAATCCAAGAATTTGGTAAAAGGGCAACTTAATTTATTTTAGAAGGTTCTTAGATGATATTATACATAAATTTAGTTTTTTTTTTTAAATTTAGTTCGAAACCGTTGTCTCAACTCACCCAGTATCAGTAATAGAAGGAAAACTCCATTGGAGAGAAACATGAGAACGATGATTGAAACTGAATGAGTATTAAGTCGGTGACACTTACATCAGACTGAAATGTACTCCTATATATATCTATGATTCAACCTGTACTCGTAAGCACAATGTGGACACATAAGAAAAAACAAGACACTATTAGCAAAAAATATATTAAAATGTGTATTTCTTCCTAATACTCCCCTCAAGACGAGGAGTATATATTGTGCACTCCCATCTTGGACAAAAAATTGCGACAGCAAGACGGTATCAACAGCTTAGTAAAAAGATCCCGCTGAAGAGTTGATGAACATGAAGAACTTTAATAATTCCCGCTTGAATTTGTTCTCGAACAATATGACAATCAATTTCGATGTGTTTTGTGTGCTCATGGAAAACTGGATTGGAAGAGAGATGAATAGCTGCTTGGCTATCAAAATACAACACAGCAGGACCATCACGAGTGATATTAGATATTAAAGTCTCGAAGAAGAGAGAGAATCCAAGAAATTTCATAGATTGCAGCTGCCATGGATCTATATTCAGCTTCAACTGATTATTTGGAGACTATGTGCTGCTTCTTTGACTTCCAAGAAATCATGGATTCCCAAGGAACATACAAACTCTGTTACTGATCATCTTGTGTCCAAACAAGCTCCCCACTCCTTGCGGGTATTAGGAATACTGAATACATATATATTTTAATACTTTTCTTTACTGATGTGTCCTTGTATTTCTTATGTGTCCACATTGTGCTTACGTGTACAGGTTGATGTAACCGACTTAATATTCATTCGGTTACAATCATCGTTCTCATGTTTTCTCACCAATGGAGTTTTCCTTCTTTTACTATATGGTATCAGAGAGATAGGTTGTTGCGCAACTCTAGTCTCTCTTCAGCTAATTCAAAAGGAGGTAATGCCGCAAATAATCAAGCTATTCGAGCAATTGTCGAGGATATATGCAATCCATTTTCTCTCCGGAACGGAGACTATCCAGGTTTGATGCTAATTTCCTCCACTTTCTAGCACGAACTACAATACTTGGAATCGAGCTATGAATATGGCTTTAGCAGCTAAGAATAAGCTCGGATTTGTTGATTGTACGTAATCGACCAAAATCCGATGATTTACTTTATGGAGTGCAATAATATGATTATATCGTGGATTTTGAATTCAATATTTCACGAAATTACGGATAATTTAATATTATTGTCAACCGCTCATGAGATCTAGATAAATTTGCGCGACAGATTCCACCAACGGAACACACCTAGGATTTTTCAGATTAAGAAATTGCTAAATGCATTGCAGTAAAGATCCGACGTGATCTATATTCAGCTTCAGCTGATAATGCATCTTTGACTTCCAAGAAATCATGGATTCCCCAAGGAACATACAAAACCCTGTTACTGATCATCTAGTGCCGAACAAGCTCCCCAATCTGAGTCTCAGAAGAATTTAAGCTTTAAACCAGAAGAACTAAACAATAAACCTTGCCCAACTGTCCCCTTAAGATACTTAAGCACTGAAGTCGCTGCCTCCATGTAAGGAACTCTAGGATTTGAGACAAATTGACTTAACTTGTTAACAGAGTAAGATAAGTCTGAGTGAGTAATTGCATGGTACAACAGCCGGCCAATCAAACGCAGGCGTGAGGTTATGGGTCAGCCATTAATTCTTCATCATCCTGACTTAACTTCAGATTAACATCCATTGCAGTGGTTTGAGGCTTACATCCAAGCAAACCAGCCTCTGTGAGCAATTGGATCGCATAATGACGCTAGATATTGAATGCACTATGAAGAGCGTGCCACTCCAATACCCAATTCAAATCCCCTAAATCCTTCAACCAAAATTAACTGTAAAGAAAAATCTTCAATTCTATAGCTTCATTTCATAATTAGTGGCAATAACTATGTCATCGACATAAACAAGCTTGTCTAGAAAAACTGATCCTCAACTTCTAACAGATAATGAACTGTCTGGATGTGATAGAATAAACCCAATCTCTAACAATGTTGAAGAAAACCTAGCAAACCATTGACGGGATGCTTGCTCAAGCCCGTAGAGAGATTTTATGTAACTTACACACGACATTTGGTGTTAAAGGCTCCCCCCCTTTCTATGATATCAGGGAGGCAAGGACATCTAAACCCGTTCAAACAAATCACCATGCAAGAACACATTATTCACATCAAGTTGAATAAAAAACTAACTACGAATTGCAGCAAGTGCCAACAACGTTTTAAATGTAACCAGTTTAGCCTATGGAGAAAAGGTTTCAAATAACTTCTTGTTCTGTATAACCCTTGGCATCTAAACGAGCTTTATACCATTGTAAACTACCATCAGATGAAAGTTTGGCTTTATACACCCACTTATAACCCACAACCGCCTTCCCTGGTGGAAGTGAAACAATGGTTCATGTCCCATTGCTTTCTAGAGATTGAAACTCCTCAACTCCTCGTCCATAGACTGTCGTTACTCAGGTAGGGCAGCAGCTTGATAGAATATTGAGGTTCAACAATTGAGGAAATACTAAGAAAAAATGATTCATGGGATGTTGATAGTTTTGATTAATCATTGTAAAGGATGAGTAGTGAAAGTTTAAGTGTAGAACTAGTAGCATAACAGTGATAGTCAAGTAGGTGTGAGGGCTTCGTTGTGACTCGTTGAGAGCGAGTTGAATGTGTGGGCGGATCATTTTTGCCAGAATTTTGGACAGTGTAAGCTGGTAGAATATTATCAGAAAATAACTCAACATCCTGTTATTGAGAAGATAGTTGCTCTTTGAAAGGAGAGTTCGTTTCATGAAAACATCTCGAGATATATAAATCTCATTAGTAGCAAGATTAAGGAGTTTGTATCCCTTGTATCCAGGAGGTTACTCAGGAAAAAGCTGACGTTATAGTTTGTGGAGAAAACTTTGTGCGAGAAGACATAAGTGTGGAACCGTAACACAAGCAATCCAAAACTTTCAAATGTGAATATGATGGATGTTTGTTGAAAAACAATTCAAATGGAGTTCAATGTGATAAAAGAGAAGAAGTATGATTGATCATGTATACAGCGTAAGAACACAATCAATCCAATATGTTAGTGGAATATTTGACCGAAAAAGAAGTGCTCATGCTCCTTTCGGCAACGGAGTTTTGTTGTAGTCTTTCGACATATGAATAATAACTAACAATTCCTTGTGCTTTGAGAAATTCACAGAACTCATTCAAACGTATTATCACTACGCTCGAAGTGTGTACCAAATTGGGTATGAGTAACATGCAGAAATCTAACATACAGAAATCTGGAAACACGCTTAATTCATCTGACTTGGCTTTCAGAAATAAATCCAAGTAAAACAATGTAACCATCTGTGGTGGTGAGAAAGTATTAATAACCTCTCACTTATTGGAACAAAAGGTCCCCAAAAAACAATGTAATCATCTGTGGTGGTGAGAAAGTATTAATAACCTTTCACACTTATTGGAACAAAAGGTCCCCAAAAATCAATGCGTACTAATCGAAAAGGATCATGACAAATTGTATTATTGGACAATCGTTTTTTTTTAGAAAAATGACAAGTAGAACAATGAAATAAATCATCATTAACATGAGTAAAAAGCAACTCATGTCCTATGACGGATAACCTGGTAGATGTCCCATTAAAAAATGCAACCACCCAGTTTTAGAAAGGGAAGCATTACAAATAGCTGGAGTAGCACTTGACTTCTTGAGGATATAATGATTCCCGACTCGTGTGCTCATCCCAATCACCTTGTTGTGGGCCTGTATTTCACAAAGCTTTGTCATTAAAGAAACTGAACAATGTAGATATTTGGTGTGTGAGCTAATCAAAATCAAATTGAAATGAAACTGTGGAACAAACAATGAATCATTTAGTACTAAATCAGGTGACAAATGAACAACACCAACATGCGTAACAGGAACTGTTAGATTATTTTGTAATGTCACGGTGGAATCAATAGATTTGAATGAATGATATAATGACTAGGAACAATATATAAATACCCAGTCAGTTTGCAATATAGAATTAAAGGCAGAAGACCGAGATAAAATACAAGTACCATTGAAACAAGACAAGTGTCGGCTCCTGCTGTTGCATTTCCATTGTGATTCCAGTCACGGTTTGAATCTGAGAGCTCAATAAAGCTATGAGTTGCTTACGTTGACTTGGAGTTAGAGTATCACTCAGATTATTTATTGAATCTCCTGAACTTCCAGAAGCTTGGCATGCATTAATCTTCCCCTGGTTCTGGTTATGTTTATATTAGGATGACCCGGGGGATATTCATGTAATTTGTAGCACTTGTCTACCATGTGACCTGTAAAATCGCAGTGGCTACACACCACTTGCTTACCACCTTTTGTATTTTGATGATTCATTACAGCAGCCACTCCAGTACAATATGTGACTTGTTGATCTAAAGTGAGCTTGGACATGCTTTGATTTATATATCGTTGCCTCTCTTCTTGCACTAACAAGGAAAAAACTTTCCATATGACAAGAAGCGAATCCATCATCTAAATTTGTGCGCGAACCTCCCATCAAAAATTGCATTACACATTCTTGATATCCTTCAATTCATCACACAATATTTTCATTTCTGTATAATAAGAGCTCACGTCCATCGATCTTTGCTGCAATACATTTAGTAATTTCTTAATCTGAAAAATCCTAGGTGCTTTGCGTTGGTGGAATCTGTCGCGCAAATTTATCCAGATCTCATGAGCGGTTGACATGTATATTAAACTATACGTAATTTCATGAACTATTGAATTCAAAATCCAAGATATAATCATACTATTGCACTCCATAAAGATATAATCCGAGCTTGTTCTCGGCTGCTAAAGCCATATTCATAGCTCGATTCCAAGTATTGTAGTTCGTGCTAGAAAGTGGAGTAGAAATTAGCACCAGACCTGGATAGTCTCCGTTCTGGAGAGTATGGATTGCCTATATCCTCGGCAATTGCTCGAATAGCTTGATTATTTGCGGCATTACATCCTTTCGCCATGAATTAGCTGAAGAGAGACTGGACAGATAGTAAAAGAAGGAAAACTCCATTGGTGAGAAAACATGAGAACGATGATTGAAAGTGAATGAATATTAAGTCGGTTACATCATACTGAAACAGACTCTCATATATATCTATGACTCAACCTGTACACGTAAGCACAATGTGGACACATAAGAAATACAATGACACATCAGTAAAGAAAAAAATTAAAATATATATTTATTCCTATACCCGGTAAAGCTTGACTTTTTGAAGTACCACATATTTGACTGTATTTGCAAACTGTAAACAAACATGCTAAGGTCAAATGGCATCAAAGATTCTTGGATTCTCCTTCATCTGAACCATGTGTTTGAAACTAGAGGATTTCTTCATCTCTATTCTGTGTTGGAACGATGCCCTGTATTGTTCTTAAAATAACTAGTTCAGACAGGCAATTATCTGTAGAATTTTTTTAAAAAGGACACGTAACTGAAATGGTAATGTGAAGTGTCTTATTACATTTTTCAGGTATTGCTTACTCCTACCCATCTTGCCATAGTAATGGAATACGCTGCCGGAGGCGAACTTTTCGAACGAATATGCAACGCAGGAAGATTCAGTGAAGATGAGGTAAATTTTGTTCAAGAACACTATCAACAGTTTGATTTAAGGATCAAGAAACATTCCTATTTATAGTTACAAGGTAAAAGGACAAACAGGGGAAGTACGGGTAGCAAATCTTTGGGAAAATAATTTAGCGCAAGTTGTAGGACAGACTATGAGTTTAGGGCCTCGGCTTAATCGGCTAGGATTTGAATGCTCCGGCATGTTGCCTAACACTAATGCTCTTGTTTACGATGTACCCGCAGTGGAAATGGTGACCTAGAAAGGGCTATCATTGGGCTAGTGTCATAAGATGGATAATGTTTACGTTTTAGGTTGAAATTAAGCTGCATATCCTAAAGTGACATGTGTTTAAATGGCGTCTAAGTTGGGTTATCATAGACATCGATTTCCTGAAGGGATAGGGATGGGCAATCTTGCATCCCGTCAATGTCTCCATAACAGTTCGTTAAGTGGCTGATGAGCTTGAAAGATCTCCTGCCTAATAAACTAGTATTTTACGTTTGAATTATGATCTCGAATTTATGGCATACCAGCAATCTTGAAGCTTAAAATTTGACTATTTTCATTGTTTTCATTTACTCCAATCTTGAAGCTTAAATTTGAACCTCCTCATATGTTTCCATCTGTTTCAGGCCAGGTATTTTTTTCAACAGCTGATATCTGGTGTCAGTTATTGCCATTCCATGGTAATTAGGATAAATATTAACCAATAAAATTCGTTCTTTATTCATACAAGAGAAAATGTGAAAATCCACAATTTTTCAAATGCAGCAAATTTGCCACAGAGATCTAAAGCTCGAAAATACGTTGTTGGATGGGAGTTCAGCCCCACGTCTCAAGATTTGTGACTTTGGATACTCCAAGGTTGTGTATATTTCATTTCTTACATGTAAAGACTAGCATGTATATGCAGACTTAGTTCTTGATTCTGTGTTCAAATTTCAGTCTGCTGTGTTGCATTCTCAACCGAAATCAACGGTCGGGACTCCTGCATATATTGCACCAGAAGTTTTATCAAGAAAAGAGTATGATGGGAAGGTAAATGTTTAAAAATTGCTTAACCTTTCATTTTCGATGGGTGTCACGAATAGTCTTAATTTGTTAACATATAATTAATACTCATCTTGATTTCAAAAGATTGCTGATGTTTGGTCATGTGGGGTAACACTATACGTGATGTTAGTTGGTGCTTATCCATTTGAAGATGCTGATGATCCAAGAAATTTCAAGAAAACAATAAATGTGAGTTTGATATACCAAGTTCAAACGTTAATTTGTTGACTTCCTAATTTGCATTAAATTTACTAACATCGATGTTTTTTTTTTTTTTGCCAGAGAATACTTAGTGTACACTATTCAATCCCTGACTATGTCAGAGTATCAAAGGAATGCAAACATCTCTTATCTCGAATTTTCGTGGCTGACCCTGAAAAGGTCTAGTTTGTAATTTTTCTTAATTATTCAACAACTCCTCTCCAGAAAACTTGATAACTCTTCGATCTTAGAATCTGTTTGGTAGGATAAGTTTGAAATGTTAATAGGCATATCAAGACATTAGTTTCATCATTTTTGCAAATTAAGAATGGTAGTGAAATTATTATGCATGTGTCATCTGTAGTCATTATACCGAGAGCCAAGAGTTTATGATATACTTTCTTAATGATTGAGTTGATCTGTTTTTGTGATCCATCAGCATGGGTGCGACATTTCGTATGTTATGATTAAATGATTGTTGCAGAGAATAACAATCGGGGAGATCAAAAAGCACCCTTGGTTTATAAAGAACCTACCTATAGAATTGATGGAAGAAGATGAAAGTAGCGTGCAAATGAGAAATGGAGATGATTATTGTACTCAGGGTATTGAAGAAGCATTGACAATAATACAAGAGGCTAGGGAAGCAGGAGAAGTTCCCAAAAGTGGTGGCACTTTTGTGGGAGGAAGCATGGATCTCGATGAAATTGATGATGCTGATATAGATGATGTAGAGACAAGTGGGGATTTTGTGTGTGCTTTATGAAATGGATAAGTATTCCGTGTATGTGTGTGCATATATATTCCAATTACCTTTTCTATCTAAACATGTAAAATGTTACGATGATGTTTTTTGTATGTTTTGAGGGTAGAGATAGTTATGCTGTCTCAATGAATGTGTGTTTGACCTGTTGGAACGATGTTATCTTTGTTCCATTACAAATACAAGTGGTCATAGTATTAATAAGAGGCCACACGCCAAAGAAAAATACAGTACTCAAGATATTATGGTGGGCTTTGACGAAGAAAAAAGTCAACATCAAGCATGTCAATATAATCAAGAACATGTATGACGAAGTAGCATCCAATGTGAGAACGTGCAGTGGGATGACAAGTGAGTTCTCGATCATTATTGGATTGCATCTAGGGTCCTTTCTTGTTCGTCCTATTGATGGATGAGATAACAAAAGACTTACCGACTGAATTACTTTGGAAGATACTTTTTGCTGGCAATGTGTGTTAATCGATGAGACAATGGCAGATGTAAATGCCAAATTGGAGTTATGGAGAGAGATGAAATCGAATGATTTTAGATTAAGTATGTCTTAAACGGGATATATGGAATGCAGATTTAGTGGTCGTACCTTTCGGGATTCCGTGTTGTAGCACTTGGTGGTCAATAGGTATCGATGAGCAGCAAGTTTGATACCTAGGTTTAGTTATCCAAAGGATGAAGATATTGCCAATGACGTTAACTACAAGATCTAGGCTGGCTGGTTAAAATGGAGAAACACCACCGGAGTTCTATGTGATCGTAATATCCGCCTGAAATTAAAAGGAAAGTTTTATAGAATCGATGTTAAACCCACAATAATGTATGTGACGGAATGTTGGGCACCCAAGAGGAATCGCATCCAAAAGATGAGTGTGACAGAGATGTGTATGCTTCGTTGGATGTGCGATAAGACCATAATAGATAAAATAAGGAACGAAGATATTCGAGTTGAAGTTGGTATAGCTTGTATAGAAGAGAATATGCAAGAAAGCAGCTTACGTAGGTTTGGTCACGATTGATGTAGGCCCAGCAGTGCACCTGTACGTCGAGTGGTGTCAATGAATTTCGGTCAGTTCACGAGAGCGAGATGACGATCGAAGAAGACATGTGTCGAAGTTATACGCAAAGACTTGGAGTGCAATGGGATTATAGAAGATATTTTAACCGATAGAAGCGCTTGGAGAAGACTGACACATGTATTGAGTCTTGTATAAAACACTTTAAAATCCCCATCGTGATGAAAAAAACAAAAATCTTCTAGAATTTTAAAATGTATTATAAGTAGTTCTAATATTATATAAAATACTAAAATATTTTTGAGAAATAATTGAAAACTAAATTAAAAATAACGATAAAATTGAAAGAAAATGAAGTAGTGGAACATTGTATTAGAGAATGTTATATACGTTCAGTTTTGTTTTCATGAACGAAATATTTCAAAATATCACAATATAATCTTCCAGTAATTCAAGATGTCAATTTTTTTCTTGCATTTGACATATTTTATTGTATAGGTCTTGAAAAAGCATAAATTCCAGAAAAAAGGGGTCTTAATTACACTTATAATTAAAATTTCCATACGGGATTTTAATGTTGATTTAACACATAGGTGTTTTTTTTAACTCATTTATTTTTGAAATAGGATTTTAAGTGCAAAATGAAAAATATTAATAATTTTTAGCTAATCTAAAAAAGACCAAAATGTGGTTTTTGCAATTTATCCAACCATGTTTAAATAATAAGATATTGATGAAGATTGTTAATATAAATTAATATATATGTTGTTTGTTATAAATTGGACAAATAATGATTCTCAAAACCACAAATCAACAATTACTAGATGAATAACAATTTTTGATAGGGTAACAAAAATTAGGAGAAAAACTCAAGAAAAAATAATAAATTTATTGATTTATTTAGAGTAAATTACACATAGGTACCACTTTTCAAAACATGTTTCAATTAAATCTAGCAAAATATTTTCTTTTCAACTAAATACATCTTGTGAGAATCTTCTTTCAACTAAGTCCATTTTTATGAAACCCTAATCGAATTAGTCATTTAATATTCCTAAAATACCCACAGTTGAATTATCTCTTCATCGTCGTGAGAGTTGGTGATGGTCGCGTGTTACTGGGAAATCAACATAATGGTTAGGCGAGGTGGAGCAGTGGCGGTGTTGTGGTGGAGGCAACGACGACTCCTTTTCGTTTTGCCAAATGTCATTATTCTCCAATCACAGAAAACCGACATTTTGTTTCAATTTTGTTTGCTGTTTTATGGTATTTTTGGATTTAATTAACATTGAACTTTTATTTCAATTTTGGTACACATTATGTGTTTGTTAAAATGTCTCTTTACGTAAACAAATTTTTTTTGTAGCAAATTTGAAAAAGATAAACAACATATCATCTCATTCTAAAGGTTTTGATTGATTTTTTCTCCACTTTCATTTGTTTATGTACAACATACCAAGTAAAAAATAGACTCTAAAATTCATTTTCATTTGTTTACATAATATTTTCATTTCTAAACTTTCAGATATCATGTCACTACATTAGTGGAAGGATCTATAATAACATAAACGATGCATATATCAAATTCCTGACAATATATCAGTGAGGATAGCACTATCTTATCTTCCCAAATCAAAGTTGAAGAACTAACAAGCTTAAACAAGCAAGCAACACACAGCGGTGCATGTAAATTACATGCATCGCTAGTCTATCGGTGCATGTAATTTACATGCACCGTTAATCTACCGGTGCATATAATTTACATGCACCGATAGTCAACCGGTGCATGTAAATGACATGCACCTGTAGACTCAACATCTGCATTGGTTCTCAAATTACATAATGAACAAGTATAATAAAATAAGTGTTAAAGACGATAACAAATTACACTTAAAAGTTAAGACACACATGTGTAATATATTATCATTTGAAAAATAATATACTTTTTGTATGAGATTATTCAATAATTTATCGTATAGTATATACTCATCCATAATAAAAATTTAGTTTCTAAAATAATATGTCGTATCTTTAATTTGTTATAAGATCAACAAGCAAGTAACATATAGCGGTGCATGTAATTTACATGCACCGATAGTCTACAGGTGCATCACCGCCTATTGGTGCATGTATATTACATGCATCGATAGATTTTAGCAAGTCGGTGCATGTGAATTACATGCACCACTGAGTCTATTGGTGCATGTAAATTACATGCATCGATAGACTTATATTATATTTAAGCAAAAACATAGTTTTTTACATATAATTTTGAATATGAAACCTTTTTTCCTCATTAATTTTTTTTTAAATTACACCTAAGTCTAAAGGTGCATGTAAGTTACATGTACCACTGAGTCGATCGATACATCTAAATTACATGCACCGATAGACTCATGAGCTGTTGGTGCATGTAAATCACATGCACCTTTAGACCTATCGGTGCATGTAAATTACATGCACCGATAGACTCATGAGTTGTTGGTGCATGTAAATTACATGCACCAATAATTTCGATATCATTACATTCTCAAATTTTCATTCAAACAATCGATTGAACATCTCAAATACATTATATCTTTGAGTTTTACATTAAAATTTTACAAACAATCATGAAATTCATAATAAATATAAAATTTTCGTTCAAAAAATTGATCGAACATCTCAAATACATTATACTTTTACGTTTTCACATTAAAAATCTACAAACAATCATTACAAAAAAATTGAAATTCATAAGAAATATAAACAAAATCAATCGGTAAATAGATGATAAAGAGAATAAGGAGATGATTTTGTCTTCTTGCACAACCTTTTTCGTTTCTTCGTGACCAGTGCGCGCAACTCCGATGCCAATCGGAGGAGCGACAACTTGCGACGACTATCGTTGGTGGTTGGGATATGTGGCTGGTGTGAGGGTTGGAGACTAGGGTTTTGAGGTTGAATGATGTGATTCAAGGAAGACAGAAGACTATTTTGGTCATTTTGACCAAAAGTGGACCTAGTTGAAAGAGTTTTTCTTGGGTGACTCGACCAAAAAATCTTTTAACAAATGGTACCGACCCGAAAATTTCCCTTAGATGGTTCTTCTAAAAAGACTCATAGCAGCAGGGGAATTGGACTTTGTTTACCACCAGGCCCATGCAATCAACAAACATATGGGCCGATAATACCCTGAGCCCATTTATGCACCATTTTTACCACTACTTAAATGCTTATAGGTAACCCCGAAGCCCTAGTTACGGCTGAGCTTTGAGAACTCTTGTGTGACTTCTTCGCCGCATTCTCCCCGTTCCGTCGAAGATGAAGGTTTCAATCTCTCCCTCGTACATCATACAGATATATATAATCATACACCTTTAGTCAAGTGGAATTTTATCGTATAATCTTTGGTTTATATATTGCAGTTCAATATCGCAAATCCGACCACAGGATGCCAGAAGAAGCTGGAGATCGACGATGACATGAAGCTGTATGTCTTGATTTTTTATTAACTATGGATAATTTTGAACGTTATTATTAATGCTTTGATGGATCATTTATTGGTTTTAGATCTCTGGAAGTTCCTATTCGAATTTTTTTTAAAAAAAATTCGCTTATCTTTTCATTGGTTCTGTTCGAAAATTATTACGGTGGGGCATGATGTGGTTTCACGATGGAAATACATCAAATCATTTTTATTTATTTATTTTGTTTTGTTTTTATTTTTATTATTTATTCCTAGAAAAATTTCGTTATACAGTGCTTCAAAGTTGATTTTTCTGTGAGTAATTGAGCTGCATAATGGTGCCGAAACCTTTGATTGATTAAGCTTTGGTCAAGACTTGCTCTTTCCTTTTTTCGTTTTGTTGCACGCATCTTTTATTGAAGAAATCATATAGTTAACGGCAATGGTCTTCTACCAAGTGAAGTAATGAATGAGTTCGGGCAAACTGAGCTGAACTCCCACGTCTAGCAATACATTTCCCTTTGGTGTTGTTTTGATCAAGTGTACTTCAGTCCTCGTGTCATTCGTTTTCCTTTTATTGGTTTTTGAATTAAGTTTGATAGGACACTTACCAATTTGCCTTATATAAGAAGCAATTGATTTTCTGATTCAGCCCTTACTCTGAGTAAATTAGCTTAGCTTTACCCTATGTATATAAATTGCAGTCGCGTGTTCTGGGACAAGAGGATCTCTCAGGAGGTCAGCGGGGACGCCCTTGGTGAGGTATGATTAATATTTCAAGATAAAATTCTAATTCTGCCACGATGATGGTTTTTCAAATGATGATGGTTGTTCTGACATGTCTGTAACAATTTGATGTTTCAGGAGTTCAAGGGGTATGTATTCAAGATTATGGGGGGTTGTGACAAGCAAGGTTTCCCAATGAAGCAGGGTGTGTTGACACCAGGTCGTGTTCGACTCTTGCTGCATAGAGGTGTGTATAATTTTCTTGTGACCCCTTCTATTTAGGGTTTAATTTTGTTTGACATCTAAAAACTGGATATTTGTCCGAACAGGTACCCCATGTTTCCGAGGTTATGGTAGGAGAAATGGAGAGCGTAGAAGGAAGTCTGTTCGTGGGTGCATTGTCAGCCCCGATCTTTCTGTTCTGAACTTGGTGATTGTCAAAAAGGGAGATAATGATCTGCCTGGATTGACCGATGTTGAGAAGCCTAGGATGAGAGGTCCGAAGAGAGCTTCAAAGATCCGCAAGCTCTTCAATCTCTCCAAGGAAGATGATGTTAGAAAGTATGTCAACACATATCGCCGGACGTTTACCAACAAAGCTGGTGAGTTTCTCCACGAAAACATTTTAGCAATGATGGATCTTGATTCTAAAAATGGCTGATATGAAGTTCTATCTGACCACAGGGAAGAAAGTGAGCAAAGCTCCCAAGATTCAGAGGCTGGTGACTCCCTTGACATTGCAGAGGAAGAGGGCTAGAATTGCTGACAAGAAGAAGAGAATTGCTAAGGCCAAGTCGGAGGCTGCTGAGTACCAGAAGCTTCTTGCTACTCGATTGAAGGAACAGAGGGAAAGGCGCAGCGAGAGCTTGGCAAAGAAGAGGTCTAGACTTTCTGCAGCGTCAAAGATTTCGATTGTTGCTTAAGTACGACCTACTGCCAGACTGCAATTCCCAGCTGGTCAAGTGTTGATGTCCTTTTGAATGAGATTATTTTGACTGCTTTGTTTCATTAAAATGCCTATACACTCTGCAATTGGTATTTGGTTTTGTTGATGTCGAGCCCTTAACAACATACCTTTAGTTTTCTGTCAGCATTTTATGGTCATTTTAAAAACAATCGATTTATATAATCAAATTTAATTCTTATTTCATTTGTTTTGTTTGAAAAATAAGATGCAATAATATACATTATTCAATTCACATAATAATCAAATATTATAGAAGCAGTAAGAAATGGGAAACCAAACCTTGTTCAAGCGATTCGGTTTTGATTACTGTCGATTATATAACTAATTTCGTTAATTTTGGAACCTTTAACAAGCCTAATGTCAGTTACTCCCTAAATATACCTTTCTTTAACACACGTACATCCAGAGATATGCATGTGTGATAAAATTAGTTTCTGAAAATACAGTAAACAAAATTCAAAAATTTGAGTGATGAAACTATATTTATAAAATATAATTCATAAAACCTATTATGAATTAAATCTCACACTTAAATCTCATTTCCGACTATTTTTAACATACAAGAGATACTTTAAAAGTTTCTTTTGAAAAGAAGGCTATATAATATAATTGTTATCTCAACGTCATCATCTTTATCACTTCAACAACTTTCTCGATTATCAGTTCGTCAATAACATCTTTGCAGTTATATTATTTTGTTCATTACAATAAATTTATAGAAAAATCAATATATGTTAAATTATTATGATATTTTCAATCCAAATCTATATATTTATAAAAGTTTAACTGTATTTTCTTATACTTTACTATAATCATTTTAAAAAAACATGTTCAAACTCTTTATTTTATTAAAAATCTTATAATATAAATTCAACTTTCTTTCAAATACAAGAGTCGAATCGTAACCGTAATCGAATGTTAACCGTAATCGTAACCGTAACCATCTACGAAGGTTAATGTTAAAGGTCGAGCTATTTTGAACCTTCTAACTATCAATTTCGAACCATGGTCATGTCTACTTGTACTGAAATATTTTTTTAGTCTACCATCCCATTTTAAACCCTAAATTCAGTCCGTTTCCAATTGGATTCAGAGTTCAGTCTCTTTTAATTATTCACACTTATGTATACTGACAAAGTGCGGAGGAAGGAGTAAGGTTCGGATGGGAGCAGCGGGTTCGAAGCTGGAGAAAGCGTTGGGAGAGCAATTTCCAGAAGGCGAACGCTATTTTGGCCTCGAAAATTTCGGAAACACTTGCTACTGCAATAGCGTGCTTCAGGTTTACCACTTTTCATTCTACTTCTTTCAACTGTGGTCAGTGTGTGTATGTCTTTGTATTCTTACCGATTAATTAATTTGGCATGCTTTTCTTTATTTATATTATGTTTCATTCTGTATTTTGATCTTATATTTGTTTCTGTGTTGCTGGAATTTTGGAAGTTGTGGCCTACCTTTTGCTTTGTGTGGATTTGTTAACGGTTGATTACGGACTATTGCTATGTAGCGAGGGTAAAACTATTTTGCACAAAATCATACCAAAAATTTAGCTGGATCCACTTACAGGTGGTCTTCCTCGCATGAAAAAATATCGTGTGTTGCCAAGTTAAGGTAATGCTAATAATCGCAAGTGGGAATCGCTCCAGTTATAGTTGTTGGTGTCATATAAAATCCCCGGTTTCGTTCCATCTAGTAATTGTTTGGGCCATTACATTAGGGAATAGCCTGTAATTTATTCAACACTACGAAAACTTCCTAGAAATTTTCAATAATACTGTTCGTTTCTATGCAGGCTCTTTATTTCTGTGTCCCGTTTCGTGAACAGTTGCTAGAATATTATTCAAATAACAAAAACCTGACCGATGCTGAAGAAAATCTTTTGACATGCCTGGCAGACTTATTTTTACAGGTACATTATCATTGAAATTGGCAAAACATCTTAATGAATTAGTTAGTTGGATCAACATGTTCCATCTGTTGGTTGTACGTCAAAAAATTTAAATTTCTGTTTTCAGAATTTTTTTTGTTTTTAATAATAATCTTTCCATTAATTTGATTGCTCCTAATCTGAAATAAAGAAACTAAAGCTAGAGCCCTGATGTAAAATAATGGGAACTGTTGAGAAAATGGAAACCCATATTTTGAGAAAATATGTGTATCTTTTAGTTATTTGATTAGGATGGAAATTAAACATCAGGTATAAGCTATTTAGCCTTATACTCTTGACTTTATTACATTAATTTTTTGTAAACATTTGCTGCTAGTGAATGACCAATAGTTTCATAAAAGGCCTCCGTAGGATTTTATTTCTCTACACATAAAGTTTGAAAGTTTCTAAAATGTCTCATTACATGTTTTTGTAAATTCTGAAGATCGTGTGCATAGAACCCACAAAAGGCCTTTGTTTTCCAACTCTATCTTCTTATATAACGATTGAACTTGAGCTTCTCTCTACATAATTATTCTTGATTTTGTTTGTAGATAAGCTTGCAGAAGAAAAAGACAGGTGTTATTGCTCCAAAGCGTTTTGTACAGAGATTGAAGAAGCAAAATGAAATTTTTCGCAGCTACATGCACCAGGTACGAAGTATATGTGTCACTTGTGAAGTATACTGATGGCTGTTACAGAAAAAACATCGGCATTTGAAAAATACCATACAGTGTATAGGATTCGATCTTTACAAACCAAAATGTACAGGAGAGAGAACCCAAATTTTTTGTTGAAGCTATAAAAAAAATACAACAAGACATTGAGTTTCTTCACTTCTTGTATAACCTATTAGAATGGGAATTGGGCATATTTTGGTAATTGGGTTCGGGTATCCTTAATTCATACTTGAACCCGAATAAGTCGGGTACGGATCGGGCCGGAACCCGAACTCGACTCCCACAGCTATACTCTGATGATTGCATTAAATTATCATAGAGTAATTATGGTTTCCTGACTAAATAACTAATAGGAGTTCCTTTAATATATATAAAAAACTAAACTCTAATAGGAGTTCGATTGTCATATACCCGGAGAGTGGACTTGATTTGCTTAAACATTATAAATGATCTTGTTACAAGGAGAGTTTAAAGATAGCGATTTCCAAACAGCGATGGTATTCTTAATTTCAAACCTTTTCTTTTGTTTAGCATGTTATGCCTTGCATGTTATATTTTCATGTTATGCACAACCACTCTTAGCCATTTAAATACTTCTACGCTATAACTTGCAATCCACATCATTTCTCTTCCTTGATATCTTAATTTGTATATGTTGATGCTTTGGTACATTTGCACTCTAGTCACGAGGTCTTTTGACAATTTGAAATCAGTTAATGTTCTACATATTTTTCTTCTGTAGGATGCCCATGAATTTTTGAACTATTTACTAAATGAACTGGTTGACATACTGGAGAAGGAATCCCGAGCTCCTAAGGTTGATCAGGAAATGTCCTCTCCATCTGAAAAGATTGCTAATGGACCAAAAAGTGTGTCTTCCAATGGTGCTAAGAAGGAACCTTTGTTCACCTGGGTGCACAAAAATTTTCAGGTGCCCTTGATTTGGCATTCATCCTCAGTATAATATTTCTGTCTCGTGTATAGTGAAACTATAAGTTTGCAATGGTCCCTCAGCTGCTCTTGAAAACCCATCCCCATTGTTTAAAGAGGGGGATTCCCACCATTTTTACACTTGTAGGAATGTGTCTTCCGTGATGACAAAATAATATGGCTGGTGTTGCTTTTATTTATTCTGGTTGCTCACGTTTTTCATTATCATGCAGCTAGGTAGCTTTAAATGTGTTACAGGGCTTTGTGGAATCTTTTTTTTCTTATTCCCAGTTTTCTGTGACGTTTAGGGTATATTGACAAATGAAACAAGATGTCTCTGCTGTGAGACATTGACAGCAAGAGACGAAACATTTCTTGACTTGAGCCTTGATATAGAACAGAACAGTTCGATTACTAGTTGTCTGAAGAACTTTAGCTCCACTGAAACTTTAAATGCAGAGGACAAGTTCTTCTGTGACAAATGCTGCAGGTTAGTCATAGTTTACTCAAAGATTATGGCTTTTGCTATGAGTTGGGATAAATACTGTTACCTTTTTGTTGGATGTATTACACTGTTAAAGATGGTTTAGACTCTGGAATACCTTGTTCCTTAGTCAAGCTATCTATTTGGTAGAATTTTTAGTTCATGATAGGATTCCTTGTGGCAGCCATAAAAAACATGTTTAATACTGTCATTTCACAGAAATAAATCGGTAGGAATCACAAGATTGACTGTTTAAGTAGACTGTTGACATATCCCAATACAGAGAAGCAGGTAAGTCGATAATGCCTCCAATAAAGTGGCTATTTCAATAGCTCCATATAGGTTTTACTTAATTTTTAATGTCTTTTACTGAATACATTAAATAATCTTGCAAATATTTTTATTCAGCGAGTCCTATCTATTCCCTGAAAATCACTTTCAACCTCTCAACTATTTTGGAGATAATACAATCACTTGTTTTTGGGGTGTGGAGTGGATGCTGGAGTTTCATAAGAATAGCAGATGTTATTTGTCTTTGAAACTTTTTGTTTTATTTTTTGTTATCCATGAAGTAAGCTTTGAGCAATATTCAGCTTGCAAGAGGCACAAAAAAGAATGAAAATAAAAAAGCCGCCTCGCATACTGGTCATCCATTTGAAGAGATTCAAGTACATTGAACAGCTCAGTCGGTACAAGAAGCTCTCATATCGTGTCGTATTCCCTATTGAACTAAAGCTCAGCAATACTGTTGAAGATGCAGATGCTGAGTATTCCTTATTTGCCATAGTTGTCCATGTTGGGAGTGGTCCCAATCATGGACATTATGTCAGCCTTGTGAAAAGCCACAACCATTGGTTATTCTTTGATGATGAAAATGTGGAGATGATTGAGGAATCCGCCATTCAGACTTTTTTTGGATCGGTGCACGAGTATTCGAGTAATACAGATCATGGTTATATTTTATTCTATGAAAGACTTGTTTCTGGCACCACAAATTGAGACAAGGTGATCCAAGTTCATCACGTGACGTTGTTTCCAATTTTGAGCCATTTCGTGTATTGCTTCTATTTCAATTTTCGATCTTTCTCCCATGTTGCAATCAATGGAAAGTTCTCTAATATATTAGGGGCTGAGGTGACTTGTATTTGGAGAAAATACTAGGGTTGTAGCCCTGTATAGTGTGATGTACTTTACTCAATAAGGTGAGGAAATGTAGCGTGGGAGATGCTTGTATAATTTACAATGTCGTATTTTGTGATGAAACTACTCCTTTATTCATAAAGAAACAACGTGCAGTTTGTCACTGAAGTGTTCTGTACAATTTTCCTCCCGCTGCTTAATATTGGCCTTCTATTGTGTTATTTTGCCCATCGTGGCAGGAACAGATGAGTCAACTGATCCTTTAATGGAGCATGAACCCATCAGTTCCACTCGAACAAGGTGATGAACAGGAAGGAACAAGGTGATGAACAGGAAGGATCAAGGTGATGAGCCTGTTAAGCCACATTCCAAAGCCTTGGCAAGTCATAACCCAAGAAAAATCTCAAATTTAGCATGAACATGCCGTGCATTACAGGAGCCCAGTTCAAATAAGTGGATGCTCGAATTTGACTTGCACTTATCGATAATCTCGGTCTTTGAACTCAACTTGCTAGTTGAACTATTATATGAAAAGCCAATAGCCTCCACCGACCGAAATTTGCTTTATAAATATTCATAAAAGCTGACGTGGATGCCTATTCGCCAGTATATATCAAGATCACTGCAGTATATCTACGATATAGCATTTACCAAATCGTGTATTTTGACAAACTAGAAAGAGAATTGGTAAGAAAGTTGCAACTAAGCATGTGACTTTTATTCATGACTGCAAATCTCCTCAAATAGTTGATCAAACCTCTTCAAAAAATACTTGATAAAACAACATAACGATATATTAAGTCAATGTCCGGCAAATCACATACAATAGTTATGCTATTATAACTGAGAGTTCACATTACTAAAATTACATAGGCGAACACCCACACATGGAAGCCGGAGGACCAGTTAAAAAAAGCCAGAAGATTTTAGAGGTGGTTAGATACAATAATCTAACTTTAATTGCATATGAATAGGTTATGTTTCACATTAGCGCTACCACTTGTATCAAATAACACTTCTCTTCACACTAGTATTCAACTTTACCATCACTTCTTGCCACGCTTGACATAAAGTTAAGGTTATATGAACCGGTCAACTCTAATTTACAAGATAAAAACGAATTGTGTAACCCAATCCCATGAGTGGAAAAATATGTTGAATTAGTAATTTAAGATATTTCAGGCATCATCAAGGTATCATCTTCCAACAAAGCTTGTAGATCAATAAGATCGTCTGCAAAATCAACTTCTGGATTGGTCATGATGCTATGATACGCAGCCTGCAGGATAAATCAGGTGGTTCAAAATTATGCTTGAACCCAAATTTCCATAGAGATATGTATTGCTCACAAGCTCCAGGTCATTCTTATTAAGATATTAATTAACTTGGATTGTTATCTGCAGATAAATAACTCTGTTGCCAAATTTTCAGTCCTACAATTTTAACTAAACGATGCAATTGGCAGAAGAAAACACACGCACACTGTGGTGCAGCGCATACACATCTTGAATTGAGAACCACTACAGGATCAGTGACATGATCTAATGCAAGTTGGTTAAACAGGAAATGCAATGAAAAACTCCCTTCTAATCATCATTTATTGTTTTTCCACATTTCGACTTGAAATTTTTCTATTTATTTGTTCTTTTCTTCCTCTCTTGTGGTGCAAAAAAAAAAAAATTAGGGCGCAGTATACTAATGTTGCAGGATTAGAAACTAGAAGGTGTAGCATAGTACCAAATCTTTACTCATTAAGCCAGCAGTTCACATCACATTTGCAGGCTAGGCTGTGGCCCTAACAGTGACAAGGGAAAATGGAAAGTCCCAAAACTACCTTTGTTCGGTAAAAGTATTGTCAAATGCATATCCAACTTTTACATGTATTTCTCCAGGAACATCTACATTTTTCCCAGTTACAACACTTCAACACCATGAGGACATGCATTATGACACAATAATTATTAGTCTTGAAATGGACAGATACATATTATGATGTTAACTATTATATCCCTATATTATGAAATCCTATCCTATGATTGTGGTAAATTTACCTGTATGGAAGAATAATTTGGAGGATGTAGGATCATTTCGAATAAAAGAAACTAGAAAAGTTGAATAAATTAAAAAATCCAGAGGTTCATGTGCGTTTTATTAGTTCCATGTGAAGCCTGCACGAATGATTCCAATATTATTCAAAAGTTTGCAAACCAAGATCCATTGTACCTTTGTTTCTTGCACTTCTGAAACAACATTGAGCAACCTGCGGTATTGATCTCGTGCTTCTGGATATTGAACCATAGATTTTACCCTATCAAGGGCTTTCTGCAGTCTCTCCTCTGTCTGCTTCCTACCTTCTTTCAAGAAATCATATTCATCTTCTTTTGATTCAATCTCTTGCATACTTGAGCCTGTAGTAAGTGCTTCAGGTTTGAATCCACTTAATCCTTTCCCTTTTCGTCGCCAACGCAAAATCACCTTATCCAAAATTCCAACAGACCATATAATCTTTTTATAGTTCTTCCTGACCTGGTGTCCTCTCACATGGGCCTTTTGCCAGAAAGCCAAAAGTTAGAATTTGTGTTGGAACTTGTTAAAAAATCAATTGAAATACTTTTAAAAAAATCTCATAAGCTGTAGTATTTGTGACAATGCATAACACCTGAATTTTAATAATCCGCTGCCGCATTAACAGATAATTGTTTCTGCCTTTCCAACTGCGGAATTTATTTTGTATCCTTACTGCAGCAGCATGTGCAGGTTCATGTTGCCCCACCTTGTTGCTCTTTCGAGCTAGAAATGAAAGATGCTCGTTTGACACTCCAAATTCACCATCATCACTCTCTTTCAGCTGCTTTCTCTGAAATGACTGTACTCTATAGACTTGATGAATGCGAGCCGCAGCTTGAGTTGCATTACGCACAGCAGCTAATGAGTCCTTCAAGGACAGTCCATGGTGTAAATCACCAAAGCGATATGGAGTTGCAATCCTCTCCGAAACTGTTTCTACATCTTTTACTGCACTATCATCGTCCTTCATATCCAACTTGAGTGATGATAGGTGGGAGCTCAAGGCAGACTCTGCCAGATAACCAGCAATGCCTTTGTGCCCATTGCTGGAGGCTAGGTCTGCTGGAGTTCTTCCCGAAGGATATAAGGGGGTGGGATCCGTCAATGCTCCTGGAGCTGCACCAAGGGAGATGAGAAATGCCACAGTACGCTCCCTGACATCGCAAAAGTTTGAGGCAAGAAGTTACCAGAGGAAAAGATACAAGTTTGTCAGTTAAAATAAGTTGACTTCAGAAATCAACACAGTTTTCTGATTAACAAAAAATAGGAAAGAGAATTTAAAAACATAACACATTTCGAAAAGTTGAACAAAGACGCTTTACAAAAATTAGAGAATCCTTGCAATAAAACAGACAACAGCATATAGAGTATGTAAAGGAAGCATGTAAGAAAAAGGTTAAAGCAGCAGAAGCATTGTAAGTCATTAGTATAATTTTAGCACTCCTACCTGCCAAAGAGTGCTGCCCAGTGAAGTGCAGTCCATCCATTTGAATCCCGGAAATTGACACTAACCCCTGCAGCCACGGTGGGTGGTATAGCCCAGTCATAACCTAGAGCAGCTGCAAAATGCAGCACACCTTGACCACTCTCATCTAGTACACAAGGGCCCTTCGCACCTTCAGTAACCTTCTGGAGAAGCCAAAGATGCAACTTCTCCTTTAAAAGCTTTTGTAGCGGTTGATCCTTTATCCCATCCTCGGAAAATTCATCCTGCTTAGTAAGGTATAGCATTTGTTCCCATTCAAAATCATCGGCACTGCTTTGGGTAGAGGCTTGAGGGGTCACTGGTCGTAGAGATAATAATTTTCCAAATCTCATGTGAAGAAGAGTTTCAACAGAGCCGGTGCTTCCTACATCTGCAAGATCTATATCTTGAACACTTGTACGGAATTCAAATTCTCGCACTTCGCTGCATGCCAACCGATTAGAACATGTAATATAAAAAGGCACCGTTCCAATCTCATGTAGGGGAGTGTAGCAGCAAAGAACACCATCGGCAATAATCTCTGCAGGAACTTGCAGTTCACCAAACATGCAAGCCCATTTATACTTCTGCACCTCCTCTCGACTCCTCAAGAATCTTCCCATAATCAGCACCTGAACATGAATATGAAACGACTGAAATCTTCATGCATTTGTA
This sequence comes from Haberlea rhodopensis, assembly GCA_907163345.1. Lineage (NCBI taxonomy): Eukaryota > Viridiplantae > Streptophyta > Magnoliopsida > Lamiales > Gesneriaceae > Haberlea > Haberlea rhodopensis. The sequence continues at coordinate 3,426,077 of CAJQUN010000060.1, forward strand.
TACAGTAAAAGTGTAAGTATATACTTGAGTAAATAGGTGTCAGAGACAGGTTTAAATATATACTTAAATAGATGGTTTAAGAGACAATTAAAAGGACAAAAGAGTAATTTTAACCCAAACCTTAATTTCTAATCCAGCATGTGCCCAATTTGGCGAGAAATCAAGAATGCTAAAAAGCTGGTCTTGAGAGAGAGACGGGCCAAGGAGGTAGTTTTCTGTGGGAACATGAGCAGAGATACCAGAATCATCAACTCCATCTTCTGCTCTAACAGTCTCCCAGTCAGCCCCAGAAGCAGGCTGCATTCTTGTCAAAGTCACATCTCCGAGTTCTTTACTCATCCAACGGTCAAAGCTGTCCATCTTTTTCAGATCACCTCTCAGAATGCCATCCAGAAGAGGTTGTTTTAAGGCTGAGTGGTTGGTTTTGTCTTGTAAGTTCAGGTTGCCATCAGATACGGACGTAAGAGAGCTTCCTACAGCATTTGAAGCAGGTCCTTGAAGCTCATTTTGCACTGGGTGTCTACTTTGTCCAGGTAGATACGTATTGCCAAACAGTCGCATTTGATGAACATCATTCAGTTTGGAAGTAAGATCATATACAGAACTCTGATGTGGCTTCTTATCCACAGACCACTTTGACAGGTTTATAGAATCAACTTCAGAAGTCTGTTTAAAGTTGGAAAATTCAAGAAGCTGTTAGAGATGTTGAATGATACTATCATCAAAACAAAGCATTCACCGAGTAATTTAACTTTAACGAATATGTACATATTATAGCATCGGATTCCCCTGCGAACTTTTTTTTATCAGTCAAAATAAGTTTATCATAAGAGCACAGGAAGTAGTCAAGAAATTACAAAAAGAAACAGAAAGAAGTAAAAGATAGTCCTAGGTCGAAGAGTCTAGAATACAAACAATAGGTTCTGTAGACCAATCTGAAAACGAATAAGAAGTTCAAAGAGTAAAAAGCCCAATTCAATGAAACCAATCCGTGAGAATGATGGGCCATTCTAGAGGCCAAGGAGGGAATGGACAGAAACTCGGGCAGCCACCGCTATCGAGAACCAACAGCAAAAATGGGACAACTCCCGCAGCCAGAAGTCGTCGTCGCCGATAAAGATGGGCAAGAGTAAAACCACCGTCGATACGAACAGCGATGAAGAAGCCCGAGCACAACTTGAAAACTCTGCAAAATTTTGGTTTTGATAACTCTGATACCATGTAAATAAATCTGAATCTCAATACCGAACTCAATGCCCTGTGAATAGGGTTTTCATTCCATTATATAGATGAGCAGATTACAATAAAAATTCCTAAGAATCAACATAAGAATCCCTAAAATTCTGCCAAATATATTAATTACCATCTATATCACAAATCAATAATATCATATCAAATCAAATATTACCATATCTACCAGATCTATATATCTATCTAATATCTGTTATGGGAATAAGTAAAAGCAGACCCAAGAAGAAGCCCAAGAAGAAAGGCCTGAGATCCAGAATATGAGGGAGAGGAGGGGGAGTTAGTTAGTGAGTGGGGGGAAGGGAATTCAGAATAATAGGGGAAGGGAGAAGTAGCAGTCATACGAGAATTTGTTAAGAGTTGAGCGAGCATTCTTGCTTGGGCTGAGTGGGTTTTCCTTCTCAGAGTAACAACGAGCCTTTGTGCTTGGGCTGAGGAGAGTGTCTTCTCGGAGTAACATAGAGCTATTTCCTTTTCCATTTCCTTTCTTTGTAATTTCGTTTTCTGCATTCAAGTCAATACGATATCCATTTTCAGTCTTGAAATCTTATGTACTTAAATTGTTGTTCGAGGAAAAGTGAGAATTAAGAACATAACAATTGGTTCGACCTGCCAACGACGAGGCGACTAAGGCGATACCATAGCATGACTACCATATATTTTGATAGTTGGTTCAGGAGGGAGGAGTTGAGGGAGGCTCAAGAGGCTGAAGAACTTGTGAGGGAAAGGATATCTGACAGATTAAAGAAGATTTTGGATTCGGTGGTAACCCGTGGAGAAGTACGGAGTCATATCAACCCAGTTAGACCACTTGGTTTTGAACAGAAATTGTTGCGGCGTTTTAGTCAGGGAAATACACATAAAACGTCGGATGCGAGGGGAATATGTGAGGCAGTGATTCATAAGGAGAAGGAGAGTAGTTCACTAACCTACGGAGAGTCCCTGGAACGCTTAAGACAAAGTCTACGGAAGATGGAGGCGATATGGGAAAAGCCCATGGTGACAGTGGCACAAAGCTTCAATGCTGATTTCAAGTCTAACGGTGAATATAAGAATCCCAAACATGTTAACGACGAGATCAACAATATCGAAGATGAACATGTTGAAGGAGAACCAACACCGAGAAATTGAAGGACGTAAAGTCATCTGATTGAAGAAGAAGGACAAGTTGCTGAGAAAAAGAATCCAGCAGAGAACAAGAGGGGAGCATATTAAGAGCACCGTAGAATTACCAAGTTCTGGGCTGTCCTTAAGTCAATCATCAATGCTCCAATTTTGTCCAATGGAAGGAAGAATGTGAAAATCTTATGGTTCCATGGAATTGAGAAGAGAATTTCTTACGTATATAGGAGGGATCTCGCACAAGAACTGATAGAAAGGTACTGGGGTAGGAAAGCAAAAATTCCCTACAAAAATATTGCGAGGTCGAGGAAGGATACGGTGTTGGGGGCTGGTGCATTTGAGGCTTCTCGACAGATACGAGTGCTGAGATGAGAAGCAACATCAGAGAACAGATCGCAAGTGTGGATAAGGGATACAAAGATGGTGTATGGAGGAGGTTGAGGATCCATGGGCCTCAAACCTTCAATCAGGCCTTCACTTTGGACATTTCTAAGGAGGTAAGTAGGGTAAGTTTTTGGGATAATATTATATGGAAAAACAAGGCTCAAATAAATCAAATGTCCCAACAAAATAATTATATATCGCTTGCTTCAAGAATCATATATCTGGCAGTGAAGAAATTGGGCAGCAGCAATCGAGTTGGTAGCAAACAACGGCCGGCGGCGGCAACAGCAGCAGCGTGACATGGTGTTGGCAGCATATGTGGCACAAATTCTAGGGTTTCAGAAATTGAATGGAATTTTTGTGTTTATGGAGATGAGTATGTAATTGGTGGTGGAAAAATTCTACTAGGACAAGTTTGTGGATATTCTTTGTTTGATCAACTGGGGTTTTGTTGGTTGGGCTCAGTTGATAGAGAAGTTGGGCAGGAATTGACGCAGTTCGCAGAAGAATTGGGGAGTCTTAAAACTGGAAGGGTGGATCGAAGTAAGGATGTGACAAATTGGTTGGGTCAAGTGGAATTGTATGGGTTGGGCTCGGTTGATTCCTTCACGAGCCAGCCTGAAATTGGGTATGTCGGGTTGGCTCAACCAATCAATGGCGTGTTCTATAAACTGGACTACAGCATGCATAATGGGATTGGGATGGGTTTGACGGGCTGGGAATTGGAAATTTCGTTGGATAGGGACCTGGAGTGGTACATCGAGCATGGGATGAATGGGTTTGGAGATGAAAAATTGGGCTTTCAAGGTTTTGAGTTATATGAGGATGAAACAAGTCGAGGAACTTGGTGCTATAGTTTTTATTGCATGCTGGATATTTTCCTTTTGATATTTGGTATTTTGGAAATGTGCTCTTCAACCTTGGGTTTCAAATAATCGTCTTTGATGTTGGGTGGAGGGAGGATCATTTCATAGGCGAGCTAGGATTCAAATCTCAGCCTTGAGGACAATGCTGACTTTCAAGAGGGCGGTATTGTTACGGGAATAAGTAGAAGCAGACCCATTTCAGAAGCCCAAGAAGAAAGGCCTGAGATCCAGAATATGAGGGAGAGTAACGTGGAAAGGAGGGGGAGTAGTGAGTGGGGGGAAGGGAGTTTCAGAATAATAGGGGGAAGGGAGAGGTAGCAGTCATACGAGAATTTGTTAAGAGTTGAGCGAGCATTCTTGCTTGGGCTGAGTGGGTTTTCCTTCTCAGAGTAACAACGAGCCTTTGTGCTTGGGCTGAGGAGAGTGTCTTCTCGGAGTAACATAGAGCTATTTCCTTCTCCATTTCCTTTCTTAGTAATTTCGTTTTCTGCATTCAAGTCAATACAATATCCATTTTCAGTCTTGAAATCTTATGTTCTTACTTAAATTGTTGTTTGAGGAAAAGTGAGAATTAAGAACATAACAATATCTTTGATGAGTGGGTAGAAGGCATATCAGCATTTAGAGTGAAAAAGTGTTCGAGCCTAGACTTGGGCAGGTGAGATTTCTTCCCCGTGTAACATTGAGGGTTGAGTGTCTTGTATTTCCTTTTCATGTCATTTCAGCAATAAAATCTTCATTCCAGCAATTCTATTTCCATTCTGTGCCGTGTGCAATTTTGTTGCATTTCTCATTCTGCTCATTTCGGTTATTGAATCCGCTGGTACGTTGCTAAGGTCGTAACAAATTGCTTCAAACAGGTTTAGCGACTGAAGCAGAAAATTAGCCTAGGTCTACACAATATCAATGGCTAATTCATAACAATTTCCAGTATAGTGAGAAGAAAAAGGTGTAATTATATATGAATATCCTAAGTTTCATTGTTTCACGAGAAAATTGTAAATAAAAATGGTCTTTGTTGATAGAATGATAAGATTTAGGAATATTTGAATTAAGTTGATAAGATGTATTTTATTTTAAATATGCAAGATAAAGTATCTTAGAGATTTATTTAGATAGGATTGTTCTCTTATTTATATCATGAGATGTAATCATATTTATTATTGAGAATAGAAGACCTGAATGTGATTAAACGTTCAACTTCCCCAAACCCTATAATTCTACATGGTACCTGAGCCAATTTCAGAAAAAGAACCTGCCTGCTTCATCAATTGTTCTTCATCGGGAATTTTTTTCCAGCTTCATTGAAATCCCAAAATTGTTGCTGTGAGACATCGATTGGAAATTGTTTGGGTTCAGTGAAACCTCCCACAATTTGCCTGTGCGACGTCGATCGGAATTTGGTTGGGGTTTGTGCGCAATCATCGCTACAATTTTCCTCTACGTACTGTTTGGATTTCTTCGGATCCGATTTTCCGAATCGAGCTTGTCGTTTTTTGCCACTCTTCGCGTCTGACGTGCGAGTTTTTGTCCGCGATCTCTTGGTGGAGGCAATCGATTTTTGTTCTTGGTGTGGGTTGTTCGATTTCCGATCGTGAAGTCTGTTTTTTTTTCTCTTTCTTCTGTTGGCATAGCATCGCAATTTGTTGGGTTCTCTCGCAACGTATCGCGATTCCCTAAACAACCATGGTAGGCGCCGCCGCTGGTTCTTCTTCAACGACCGGCGACAACCAGCGGATTTACTTCCTCTGGCAGTACTCAACCTGGAGGCACGCTGGGACTGTCCGATAATTCATTCCATGTTGTGATACATAGATTCAATGGAAAAAATTACATTGGATGGGCACAATCTGTGCGCCTAGTCATTGATGGCAAGGGGAAATTGGGCTTTTCTCACTGGTGCAGCAAAAGCTCCTGCAGCCGATGATGACTGATATGCCCAGTGGTGTTCATAAAATTCTCTAGTCATGGCTTGGCTGCTTAATTCAATGGATGGTAAGCCCTTTCTTTTTTTGCCCACTGCACGTGATATATGGGAGGCCGTCCGAGAGACATATTCAGATTTGGAAAATTAATCCCAATTGTATGAGTTAACAACTCGCATGCTGGCAGATTCATCAGGGCACACGCTGGATGTTACTACCTATTACAATGATTTAATGGTGATTTGGCAGGAATTGGACATTCTGGATCACGGCGAGTGGGATTATATTGGTTGTCCGAGCAGAACCGTCACTGGACATTGGGAAATCACGTGGCAGCATGACCAAACGTCTCTTCCCTTCACAAAGGATCAAATGGAGCACTTGTACAAATTATTCGACACTCGTTTAGGAAAAACCACTTCATCTCCATCTCCATCTACATCTCCATCTTGTTCGTTGGCCCAAACAGGTATATCTACTGCTACTATCGTTGATTCTCTTCCTGTTGACTCCTGGATTCTTGATTCAGGTGCCACTGATCATATGACGGGCTCATCACAGCTCTTTACGTCCTATCTCCCTTGTGCGTGGAATCGAAAGGTTAAAATTGCTGATGGATCTCTCACCTCTGTTGCGGGTAAAGGATCTGTCTCAGTTTTCCCTTCTTATCCCCTTTCCAATGTTTTACATGTTCCGCTGCTTTCCTATAATCTTATTTCGATTAGTCAACTGACTCGAGATCTTAATTGTTGTGTGCTATTTTTTCTCCTCTCATCTTCTCCATGCTCAATCTTTTCTGGTGGATGACAAGTTGTGTCTCAATTCTGTTTCTTCATCTAATGTTAGTAATATTTTGTTATGGCATAATAGGTTAGGTCATCTCAGTTTTGAATATTTAAAAAAATTGTTTCCTAAGTTTTTTATTAATAAAAGTATTCATTCGTTTAATTGTGAATCTTGTGTATTGGCGAAAACATCATCGGGCTATCTTTCCGTCTCATTCATATAAAAAATCTGCACCTTTTACTCTAATTCATAGTGATGTTTGGGGCCCTTGGAAGATTAAAACTATTTCTGAAAAAAGTTGGTTCATAACTTTTATTGATGATCATTCTCGTATGACATGGGTTTTCCTTCTTAAAGATCAATCTGATGCGGGTGTCATTTTTCAAAATTTTTACAAGATGGTTCAAACCCAGCTTAACGCTAATATTCATATTTTTCTCAATGATAATGGAAGAGAATATTTTAATAAATTATTAGGGGATTTCTTTCTTAATCATGGAATTTTACATCAAAGTTCTTGTCCCCATACCCCACAGCAAAATGGAGTGGCTGAACGAAAAATAGACATCTTCTTGAGATAGCACGGGCTATTAGTTTTCATACTACAGTTCCGAATTATATTTGGGGTGATGCCATTTTGACAGCTACATATTTAATTAATCGCTTACCCTCCCGTGTTTTAAACTTTGAAACTCCCATAAATATTTTTAGAAGGTCTCTTCCTCATTCACGAATTATCATGGATATCCCGCTGAAAATTTTTGATAGTGTGGCATTTGTTCATAATCATGATACTACCATCTCAAAAATCGACCCACGGGCTATTAAGTGCATTTTTGTAGGTTATCCTGCACACCAACGAGGCTACAAATGTTTTGACCCTGTTTCAAAAAAATATTTTGTCTCTATGGTCGTCACATTCTTCGAAGGCCTAGTCGTACTATAGCCTCTCATCTTCAGGGGGAGACATGTACTGCTAGCAAAGATGATCTTTTAAATAATTCAAATTTTGTCATTGAATCTGAAAATAATAAACAAAATGACTTTATTATGCCTGCTCATAATCCACCTAACATATCAAAAGAAGATGAGAGACATGATATTGTGTACACCAGAAGAAGAGAAAAAAAGAGAGGGGGAGACACTGTACAGCCACACGACCATGAATCACCACCGATGCCAAACTCTTGAAACACAGATTAATCCCTCAGCAACCTTTGACACTGCCAATCCAGGTAACTCAAAAATAATTTCCCCCAATGATATTGATCTTCCCATTGCTTTAAGGAAAGGTACGACAATGTGCATCAAACATCCACTCTCAACTTAGTATGAAAATGTGTCACCTTCCTATCACACGTTTATCTCTCCAATACCTAACAATGTACAAGAAGCTCTTGAGATGCCTAAATGGAAGGAAGCCATTCATGAGGAAATGAGAGCTCTGGAGAAGAATGCAACTTGGGAGAAGACTGACTTACCCAGAGGAAAGTCACTGGTTGGATGTAAGTGGGTCTTCAATATAAAATATAACTCTGATGGGTCCCTCGAACGGTACAAGGCCCGCCTGGTAGCCAAAGGTTTCACCTCAACATATGGAGTTGACTACAATGAAACATTTTCTCCAGTTGCCAAGCTTAATACAATTTGAGTTATTCTCTCCATTGCAGCTAATCTAGATTGGCCCCTAACCGAGCTAGATGTAAAGAATGCGTTCTTGAATGGAGGAACTAGAAGAAGAAATATATATGGAAACTCTACCCGAGTTTTCTAATGAATTTGGATCAAAGGTGTACAGGTTGAAAAAGTCCCTTTATGGACTAAAACAATCCCCAAGAGCATGGTTTGAAAGATTCACAAAATTTGTCAAAAACCAGGGCTATTACCAAGGACAATCAGATCACACTCTGTTCACAAAAAAATCCAATGTGGATAAAATCTCTGTATTAATTGTCTATGTTGATGACATTATTTTAACAGGTGATGACATAGAAGAGACGAACAGATTGAAGGAAAGACTGGCAAAGGAATTTGAGATGAAGGACTTGGGACACTTAAAATACTTCATCGAAATGGAGGTAGCAGATCAAAAAAAGGAATCACTGGTCTCTCAACGGAAGTATATCTTAGACCTTTTGAAAGAAACCGCGATGAGTGGTTGTAAACCATCAGAGACTCCTATAGAGACAAATGCTAAATTAAGAGACATCAAAGATGGAGTTCCAATCGATACAGGGAGATATCAAAAATTAGTTGGAAAACTAATCTATCTATCTCATACTCGACCCGACATTGCCTTTGCTGTAAGTATGGTAAGCCAGTTTATGCACTCACCATTTGCAAAGCATCTTGAAGCTGTGTATCGAACTCTGAGGTATCTCAAGGGAACCCCAGGGAAAGGACTTTTCTTCGGAAAGAAAGAAAAAAGAGAAGTAGAAGTATACCCTGATGCAGACTGGGCAGGATCAAACACCAACCGAAGATCTACCTCAGGGTATTGCACATTCTTATGGGGAAACTTGGTAACTTGGAGAAGTAAAAGGCAAGCAGTGATTGCTAGAAGCAGTGCTGAAGCAGAGTATAGATCCATGGCTCAAGGTGTATGTGAAGTGTTGTGGCTAAAACAGGTTCTGGAAGAACTAAGCAGGAAGATGAACTTTCCATTAAGCTATATTGTGATAATAAGTCTGCTATCAGTATTGTTCATAACCCGGTGTTGCATGAGAGGACCAAACATATTGAAATTGACAAACACTTCATCAAAGAGAAACTTGAAGAAGGAATAATCTGCATTCCTTTTGTCCCTAGCTCATTGCAAGTAGCAGATATCCTAACTAAGGGATTGACAGGACAAAATTTCGAAGACCAAGTTCGCAAGTTGGGAATGATAAATATCTTCTTACCAACTTGAGGGGGAGTGTTGATAGAATGATAAGATTTAGGAATATTTGAATTAAGTTGATAAGATGTGTTTTATTTTAAATATGCAAGATAAAGTATCTTAGAGATTTATTTAGATAGAATTGTTCTCTTAATTTATATCATGAGATGTAATCATATTTATTATTGAGAATAGAAGAACTGAATGTGATTAAAAGTTCAACTTCCCCAAACCCTATAATTCTACAGTCTTAATTAAAACTCTTTGGCCCTCTTTACGGTTATTTCCCATTCCTTCTACACAGAAGCTTATTAACAGAGGAAAAAATTCCTAGATCCTGAATCATAGGGCTTTTTCTACTAGAAGCTACCATATGATGGAATCAATCACATAGCAATTTAATGTCGTTAGAATAAACAACCAATCATCTAACAGAAATAAATTCCTTTCATAATTTATGCATCCACAAGGTCTTCCTTGCTAACTCTCACCAAACCTACTATTCCACATCACATGCTCATCACAAAAGCATAGTGCTACATCACGTAGGTGGTTGTGGTGGAGCAGATGGAAGGAAGGATTAGTTTAAGAAAAGTCGTAAACATCATAATGTAATAACGTAATTGAGTTGTGGTGTATAATGAACGTGTAATATTCATATTCACATACCTGACATGCATCCAAGCCATCAGAATAGCCTCCAAAGTTCTGCCTTTCGCCAGCGCCACCAATCAAAACTTTCCTCAGCAGTTCATTTTCTTGTACCAGGCATCATTCTAGTTGTACCAGTTTGGGTCGTAGGAAGTGAAGGCTGAATATTTTCCCAAGAAGGATACTCAAGGTCTCGATCGAGCTCATAAGTCAAACCATTATCCATAGGTCTCTCATTGTTTTCTCCGCGTGTAACGAATCCAATAATATCAGGAGTACCTGAAAAGTCTCCTTGGTTATCTGTTAAAAGAAATTAAAGTGTACTGACATAAAAAATAAAAAGTTTACAATTAAACACTACCACTTGAAAGTTGACGAGTATGAGTAAATAGCATTAAAAACAATGTATACTAGAAGCGCTCAAACAGCCAAACGAGACCAAACAAACAGATGCAGTTCCAGATAACAGGAGTAATGGTTGCAGCCAGATAACAGGAGATATGGTTGTGATAAAGAGAGGAGTAAAGTACATAACACATTACTTGAAGCAAGGACCGGATAGTAAGGAACTGAACCCCTTTCCATCTTCTGTACTGCAGGTGACTGTAACTCTGGAATAGACTGGAATCCTGGGCTTGATTGCTGCCGGTATGCTGCAGTAACAAATTTTATCAATCAGAGAATGATGAGAAGACAAGATTATAGAAACATCGTAATTTACATATTAGGAAAAAATGTACAAAATCATCACATTATCTACAAAAATACAACAAAAGAAGACGGTTAAAAAAATGACAAATGTCCAGTAACAAAACCTGATTCAGCATCTTCATACTCCGTATTTTGAGAACCGCTAAGGCTTGTTGTATAAGTGACTGCTGATGCTCCTTGATAATCATAAGGTTGATACACAGAAGCAACAGAACTGTCTACCTCTGAGTTGGGCAGATTTTCTTCAGTTTGGATAGAATCAGAAATAATCCCCTGAGTCCCTGACACGATTGAAATTTGTTCTGTTCCCCTAGGGAAAAAGCAGAAAACAAACATAACAGACTTTAGGAAATTACAGTTGTACATTCATGATAGGATATGAAATACATTCTTCATACAATATTAGGTATTGAGGATGAAAGTCAAGTTCATATAAAAGAAACAATCCAGAACACCGTGAAAGCAGAAGCCCAAGGATTTAATAAAATGGAAAGAAAAATATTTGCCCGCATGTAATGCTTAAAAAATCATATTTATCAAAGTTAAAGCCACAATGAATACATTCAGAAATCTTTTATTGATACTTAATTAAATATCCCTTCCAATTTAGCTGAAAACTAAATTCGATGATCAAATTTCTGTAGTTCACACCAGACGATGCTGTAACATTGTACTAGATTTGATCTGACATATGAAAGATGATAGGTAATGTAGAAACATTAGTTCATTACCTTTACCTCCCGGTAATGGACAAGAACTATGTGAGACAGCTCCCTGAGAAAGAAATCAATCATATGAAAAGAAATCATATTCTGCCAAGCAAGCTCCATAATGATAAGAAAATAAGTAGAATTCTGTAAAAGAAACTTTTATGCGTGCTGTAGTTAAAGAAGCATAAAAAAAGAAGAAGAAGAAGAAGAAGAAGAAGAAGCAAGATAATAATAATAATAGAAGAATCACAGCAATCTGATATTGTACAAGCAGTTAAATAATCCATCTCAACCATGGGTCACCTAAGGAAGTGCTAAGGGACAAAAATCAAACAGTTTTAATACTTCATGAGAGAGAACAACTCATCCCAAATAAGGCATGGAGCCTAAGGATCTATGAGCAAAATCATTAGGCCTTTTGTCTTCATAATGATAAGAAAATAAGTAGCAATTCTGTAAGAATAACTTTTATGTGTGCTGTAGTCCATGTAAAAAGGCATAAAAGAATAATAATAATAATAATAATCGCAGCAGTCTGATATTGCACAAACAATTTAATACTTCAGCTCAACCATGGGTCACCTAAGGAAGTGCTAAGGGACATAATCAAACAATTTTAATACTTCATGAGAGAGCACAAATCATCCCAAGAAGGGCATGTAGCCTAAGGTCTATGAGAAAAATCATTTAGGCCCATTGAATGGTTTATTCTAATATTATGGGGTTGAGAGACATACGACTAGAACTTACTCTTCAAGCATCCAGTAGCTACGCCTTTGAAAATTCTCATTCTCCTCTCCATGAGCATAGTAGCAATGCAACACATCGATGCTTCCAGCCTGAGAAGGTATTTTCTTCTAAAAGTCAAGTCCAAATAATTTTCTAAGAATAACGGCTTCTCACATATCTTATTATATTTCAGTTTCTATGTTAAATAATCTGAAAGGGCAACAAACTTCGATGACTATTTCTGGATTCCAACACTGAAATAGAAAGTCATTCAACAAGTGACATCAAATAGAATCTACCTTCTCTTAAAAAAAGAAAAGAAATAAGAATCTACCTTGAGCCTTTCATGAGCCTCCTTTACTGTCTTCCCATCTTTCTTCTTTCTCCAACTATGCCCATCTTTTCGAAAGTACCGCAGCACCTTTCGGTCAAAAAGAAAGAGAGATCCACCTGAATGAAAGGTGAAATAATAAATGAATACATATGACAATAAGTATAGAGGAATAATGAGATATATTAACCCTCCAATCAAGCTCTCTTTTCATTTTCTATTTCAGTACTGGTGATAAAGTCGAGATCTATATATAACATATTTTGCAACAGGTTCAGAGTTGAGGATTCCAATAACCATGATAACGAAAGACCCAGAGGTACCTAAACCAAATCTCATATAAAATTTTCAGCCTATTTGAAGTTGGTTTATGGAAAGAGAATTTAAAGAAAACAATTTATGGAGAGAACCACTGCGATGGTCAAAGCAAGAATGGCGCTCTCGAATGAAGCTCCTTCAAGAGATACAAACTTTCACTCGGCACAAAAAATAAAAATGTAGCTGTAGTTCAACAAAATAATTTGTAAGCACGAATTTAAAAAAACAACGATCTGAACATGGTGAGTCGTATAACACAAATTAAGAGAAGCATGTTTTCAAGGCAAAGTTATCTGTTTCAAGCTAATAATGATCATTTAATTGCAGAATAAAGAACAGGATTAGCCAAAATTTAACTCATATTTTTGCATGTAACCAACCCAATAAACTTTTCATACAGTCATGGTAACTAGCATGCAGTACGCCTACCGTTCCCCATTTTACAGGCCATTAAGCTGTTTTGGTAAACCACGTGTTTTTACCTCATCCAAGAAGAAAACAAAATTTGAGTAAAAACACAGCAATAGAGAACTAACACAATGTGTTTCCATCAACGATCTGAACATTAGAAAACAATAAAATAACATCAAAAGTAAACCAGGAAACTAGGACCACTTTCACCAAGAATCAAAGAATCACTCACTAAATTGGATAGATGGAATTTTTCCCACAAGCAAAATACATGAATATTGTACTACGGTCTACGTACCACCTATTTGCATCCCATGAAACAGAATGATTTTCACACCCTCTCAGAAGAACAAGTTCTCAAATTACGTTGACATTGTTTTTACTGAAACAACCAAGAGTACATTATCGCCAAAAAGTGTAGAGATAAGTATTTAACAAAACATGCAAGGACTTCCCTTTTAATAAAGGAGAACATACCAATTACGAAATCAAAAGAATAAGACGAAGAAGACATTTGGTTCGATTACTTGTAAATTGTTATGTTAAGTGAATTCTTATTCCAGTTTTTACTAGTTATATTGCCATGAAGTGTATGCCCGGGATTCACTAGTGCAGTTTAACTTGATTGACTGATTAGTTGTCTCATTTTTCATCAAAAGCCATCACATTTTCATAAAATTGAAACAAATAAAATATTATGATAAATTTTCATGTTCATCGTGTATAACTAAATTAAATGTTCTAACAAGGATTAATTTGTAATACAATATTTTAAACTGGTCGTTCCAAAAGTAAATACAAATGAAGTCGTACTTGGGGGTCTATTCGGAGGTTCTGAAGCAATGCGAAACCGTTTGTAATTTTGAAGAATTTCACAAATCTCAGCAGGGCGTAGCCAGCGATGCTGTGCTTCCAACAATATTCGATCAATATCTGCATAAATGAAGCAACTTACTTTATGAACTAGAATAACAGTTCTATATGAACTACTATGCATAAAAGAGGGGGAAGGGGCATTGGTAAAGGAATTTAACTTTCACATATGGATCGCCATGAAAAGGCAAAGGCTACACATGATGTATTCTTTGTTAAACATAAACTATCAATTATTGGTAAGTTACATTCCCAAAATAATCAAGGCGATTCTTATTGTTTCCATCAATATTACTGAAGTTTTTCATATTTCTTCCATGTTCTCTCTCTCTCTCTCTCTCTCTCTCTCTCTCTCTCTCTCTCTGTTCTGAACGTAACAAAATGTAGCAATTGGATTGCATAAGGAGATCGAGACAGAACTAACACTGTATGTACATTATGAGTCTCTAAATTTCTTTCAGTTCCCAGAGACTCAATTATAAAGCCATTAACATGCAGAAACAGTCTGCTGGTAGGTGTGAGATAAGAAACAAACTGCTTAAAAGTGTTAAATTACTAGACAACAAAAAGATACAATTAAGCATTTGGCTTTATAGTTGCTGCATCAAAATGAATTCCATCAAAACATAATTTATTAGTTTTGACAGCTATGAAACCTTTACTAAACCCTATATGATTCAAACATCATAAAATCAGTCTTGCTTGAGTGTGCTGAAAATTTGAACATGTAAGATTTAATGCAGATCATGACACACAGAAAGGCTAGGAATTTCTCAATGATCAATGCACGGGAAAAATCAATGAGCTAAATTTTGAATAAAAACAGATAGGCGCGTGAAATTAATCAATAAACATCTCTCTTCCATAATAACTCAAACATCAAACTTTCCACATGATGCTTCCACATAGGGGAGAAACTGGATGGGTGGGGAAGCTGGGAAGTAGGTGTCCCTCAATAACTCATGATGACGCATGCATACAAATTCATGAGTCAAAGATACCAATTATGAGCAATAATTTACACAAGACATGGAGTCCAAAAAATTAAAGTAAGAACCACAGAGTTAAAGGAAAGATCACCTAATTGCGCATTGAGTGCACAACTCCGAGTCTCTGCCATCACATAATCTAACAGAAGCTAATTCTACAGATGTTATTAATACTTCTATACGCACAAAGATGTGTATCCAAAATTACTCGCCGCCGGATCAAAAAGGGTTGGCCGCCAGAAAGTCCAGTGATTAAATAAGGTTAAAGCGATGAAGAATTAGGCGTAGCAAGAGCAAGAACAAAAAAGAAGGGGTTAAAAGGGTAAATGAGCAGTGTGGAGGAAGTAACTAAGAAAGTGAGCGAAGAGCCGCCCAAATGGAAACACGGTCAACCACCGTACGCTCACGCCTTTCGCTCCCTAATTTTTCGCACATTCCATTACAAAAATATTAATAAAAAAAAATTAAAAATTACAGAATATATAATTATTTACTTTCGATAAGTAAATTAATATCTAAATGAATAATTATGTGAGATTTCCAAAAAAAAAATTTTATTAGAATTATGGAAATTTAATCTATATGATAAATATATGATTTAATGATAAATAATGAACAACCAAATTGATTAATTATTTTGGACAGTCAAATCGTATTCCCTTGAGCATATCATTGACACGTTTTTAGTTTTGCTTGCAGTTTCCTATTAAATTGTAAAGAAAAGCTAGAGCATGAGAATGTAATTAAATGGAAAGAGATTGGGGCATGTTCGGGTCTTTTTTTGTTCATTTCTTTTTTTAGTTCTTATGCTTATGGTCTATCGCAATCGGCATTTCTTGGTTTTTTTTGTTCATTTCTTTTTAAGTTCTTATGTTTATGGTCTATCTCAATCCATTGAGATCAAAGACGGTTGTTACTGGATTGCATACACATGGACCATGACTTGACTGGCCTTGCCGATCGTCCTGTTAGCTTTCCTACATGTAATAGTTATTTAGCGTTATATTTTTTTGTCACTGGAATGTTTACTTGGATATTGGTTTCAAGTGCTATATGATGCAACTGCTCACGGGTCTTCATATTATTGTCATGAAAATCAATTGCTTCGCATGGAAATCAAAGGTTATCCTCTATTTACTTATGATATGTGTATATTTTTAGCTACTAGAAAATGGACAGGATAGCCACTATGCAGCTCATCGACAACCTGGAAAATTTGAAGGTTTCAGATTTTGGACTCGCGCGTTCATTTTCCAATGATCATAGTGCTAATCTGACAAATCATGTTATTACTTTGTGGTAAATGTTGTCAGTTGGAAATTAATTCTTACCAATAACATGTATTATATATCTTGTATATCATTTACGTCAACCATTATGCAGACCTATATATTTGCTTCTTGGAGCCACAAATTATGGTCCAGCCGTTGACATGTGGTCTCTCGGTCGGTTGCATTTTGCTGAGCTTTCATCCAATGTTATTCCTCCAAGGCCTTTCATGACAATATTGGCATCAATATATCTACACAATTTTAAATTATATTCTTTCCTTCATTATATTATATCTTAACCTTCATTATATTATATCTTACCTTATGATTGTAGAGTGTATAGATCTTTTCCAATTGTATAGATCTTTTCCTATTGTATAAGGTTTTATTCTTGGCAAGTAGTGATAGGAAACCATGTATATATTCTTCATTGATCATTGAATAAAAATCAATTCATGTCATATGTATCTTATTGTTATTTATCATGGTATCAGAGCCTAACCTGGTTATCTAAACCTTACTAAAATACAGCCTACCAGTCGTACCATTCTTCCCTTACGTCAAAGCCATGGCCGACCATAATGACAAAGATAAAGGCGATAATAATTCCGGTGGAGGTTTGGTGATCGATATCATGTCACCATACTTCCTCCATGCATCTGATAATCCCGGGCAATTTTTCGTTGGTGAATTGCTACGGGATGGAAATTACGGTGATTGGGTGAATGATATGAGTAACGCTCTATTCGCCAAAAATAAATTTGGATTCGTTGATGGCACGGTTGAGATGCCAAAAATGGATTCATCAGAGATTATGCATTGGCGGCGTTGCAATGCCATGGTTAAAGGATGGCTTACAAGCGCCATGGATAAGGAAATCAGGAGCAGCGTAAAATATGCAAAGACCGCACGAGAGATTTGGTTAGATCTAGAAGAACGTTTTGGCAAAGAAAGTGCGCCCAGAGCCTATGAGTTGCGAAGGGATTTGACATTGATGCGCCAAGACAACATGTCCATATCAGCGTACTACACTAAACTAAGAGGTTTGTGGGAAGAAATTCATTCTGTCACACCCACACCTCGCTGCACATGCGGTGGATGCACTTGTGAGGTTGGAAAAGAACTTACTGCTACCAAGGAGTGGGAACGCTTATATGAGTTTTTGATGGGACTCAATGATGAATTCTCAACCGTGAAGACTCAAATTCTGAGTAGTAAACCAACGCCCTCGTTAGGGGATGTGTACCATCTTGTTGCGGAAGAAGAGCAACGTCGGAACATCACAATCACACAAACACCAGCACCAACTGCTGCAGCCTTCCAGGTTCAGACGAGGCGTGAGGATAAACCAAATGGTGATCGTCGTGGTGAAAAGAAAGATGGCCGACGCTGCAGTAGGTGCAAGAGATCCAACCACACCATTGATACTTGCTTTGAAGTTATCGGATATCCATCGTGGTGGAAAGGCGATAAAGATGGGGTTCGAAAACTTGCTGCACAACCGCGCACCGGATCTGTTGGACAACCACGTGCTGCTGCTGTTGGACTTGAAGGAAGTCCAATACCAGGAATTTCAAACGAGCAGTTTGCTAAATTACTTCAAGTCTTTCGCCCAACAAATAACGTTAATCAGGTGACATCGAATCCGGAGGCAAATATGACCGGTAAGATGTTCTTGGACAAACCATGGGTAATTGATTCGGGAGCCACGGAGCACATTACTTATAACAAAGAAATCTTAAAAGACAGAATAGAAAATGGCGCTGGATTGCCAGTGAAAATACCGAATGATGATGCTATTCCGGTCCAAAGCATTGGAAATACACAGTTACCTAATGGACTTGATATTAAGCGCGTGCTACACGTGCCCGAGTTTCAATGCAATTTGCTTTCCGTGAGTCGCTTAACACGAGATTTGAACTGCTCAATGACTTTTTTCCCTGATTTTTGTGTCATGCAGGACTTACAATCGAGGAGCCTGATTGGGCTGGGTAAAGCATGTGATGGTCTTTATTGCCTTGAGCCCAATAAACGGGAAAGTGTGGCTTTATCAGTTTCTGTGGACTCCGAGACATGGCATAGAAGATTGGGACATGCTTCAGATATGGTTTTGCAGAAAATTCATTCCTTGAAGGATTATGGTAGTAAAAGTTCTTTTTGTGACTCATGCATACGAGCTAAACAAACTAGATTGTCTTTTCCCGTTAGCTCAATTAAAACGAATTGTTGTTTTGAGTTAATTCATTGTGATATTTGGGGTAGTTATAAAGTAGCATCTTTTTCTGGAGCACACTATTTCTTATCTATTGTCGATGATTATAGTCGTGCAGTTTGGGTATATCTTATGAAAACTAAAGCCGAGGTTGCTCATTTCCTAACTATGTTTTGCAATATGGTGATGACACAATTTGATAAAAAAGTCCAGAATTAGAACTGACAATGGGGTGGAATTTCAATCTCATCACATGATGCACTATTATAAAGAACATGGCATCATCTTAGAAACTTCCTGCACTTACACGCCTCAACAAACGGGGTAGTCGAGAGGAAGCATAGACATATTTTGGAAATTGCACGAGCATTACGTTTTCAGGCCTCATTACCAATTGAATTTTGGGGAGAATGTATTCTAACCGCGGTCTATATCATCAATAAATTGCCTTCCAAAGTTATTAGAAATAAGACCCCTCATGAGATTCTTTTGGGAAAAATGCCATCTTATGATCATTTTCGGGTTTTTGGTTGTCTTGTATATGCGCATAACAATCGCAAACAAGGTGATAAGTTCGGTGAAAGGGGGAGAGCTTGTGTTTTTGTTGGATACCCTATGGGCCAGAAAGGATATCGTGTTTATGATTTGCAACATCACAACATCTGTACATCTCGTGATGTCACGTTCTTGGAAAATACTTTTCCATTTAAGAACAATTTCGAAGGGCTCAATTTACATTTGGAAACGGGTTTACAGGAGGCACTCATTCACTTTCAGCAATCAAAGAACCACAATTTTTTTGATGATGGATTTTCCTCTACTATTAGTCCAACCATGATGGACTCAATTGGGCCTAGAGACTTCGTCAGGCCCAGCACATGCATAACGCCTCCGTTAGTTCCATCTTCAGACAAGCCCACTCAGGTTGAGTCTACTGGGCCTTCTCTTGCTGACCCCTCTACTCGGCCGCACTCATCCCCGCTGCCACAACAGAATTCAGACTCAGATTGTTGCATTAGAAAAAGTCAGAGGCATAAATCACAACCTAAGGATCTACAAAATTTTGAAACTGATTTGCCACCTTCTCTCGACCATTCACAACCCAGTCCAACGTCAGGAACCTCGACGGTATATCCTCTTTCAAACTTTGTGTCTTATGAAAAATTTTCTAAGTCTCATAAGGCTTTCTTAGCGGCCATCACTTCCCGTGATGAGCCCAAATATTTTTTCCAGGCTATTAAAGATCCTAAGTGGCAAGAAGCCATGAAAAAGGAAATTCAGGCCTTGGAAGAAAACGGCACTTGGTCCTTAGTTGAGCTACCACATGGGAAGAAAGCTGTTGATTCCAAGTGGGTGTACAAAATCAAGTACAAGCCCAATGGTGACGTTGAACGTTACAAAGCCCGCCTAGTTGCTAAGGGTTTCACTCAAGTTGAAGGGATTGACTTTCACGAGACTTTTGCTCCGGTAGCTAAATTGGTGACAGTTCGTTGCTTACTGACTATAGCTGCTAAACGAAACTGGGAAGTACATCAACTAGATGTTAATAATGCCTTCCTCCATGGAGATCTTGAGGAAGATGTCTACATGAGACTTCCGCAAGGTTTTGCCACGCAAGGGGACACTCGGGTTTGCAAACTTCATAAATCTTTATATGGGCTCCGCCAAGCATCACGGAATTGGTACCACAAATTCACCAAAGCACTCCTTGCTATTGGTTTTCATCAATCTCGAGCCGATCACTCCTTATTTCTCTTTAGGCGTGACAATATCTATGTTTCTGCCCTAATATATGTAGATGATGTTCTCCTTGCTGGTAATGATCTTTCGCACATTCAGACCATCAAATCTTACCTCAACGACGCCTTCAGCATTAAGGACTTGGGCCACTTGAAATATTTCTTGGGCATTGAAGTCGCACGATCTTCCGAGGGTTTTGTCCTTAGCCAACGAAAATACACTTTGGATATTTTGGAAGAAAGTGGTCTTCAAGCAAGTCGTCCCAGTCTTTTTCCCATGGAGCAAAATCTTAAACTTCAGAAAGATGCCGATGGCTCTAAAGTCGATTCTGCTCGCTATCGGCGCCTCATAGGTCGGCTCCTATATCTCACTGTGACTCGACCTGATATCGTCTTCTCTGTCAATCAACTCAGTCAATTCATGAGTGATCCTCGTCAATCTCATATGGACGCTGCCATCCGTATTCTGCGTTATCTTAAGATGACTCCTGGAGAAGGTCTTTTTCTTTCTACTGCTGGCACTCCTATTTTGGAGGCATATTGTGATGCCGATTGGGGTGGATGTGCCTTCACTCGTCGTTCTAGTACTGGGTATCTTATTAAACTTGGTGGTTCACCTGTTTCATGGCGCACCAAGAAACAGACTGTCGTTTCTCGTTCTTCCGCTGAGGCTGAATATCGTGCCATGGCACATACTGTCAGTGAAATATTGTGGCTTCGTTGGTTACTTCAGGATCTTGGTGTTTCCCAAAGTGGCCCCACTTCCCTTTTTTGTGACAATCAAGCCGCTCGTCACATTGTTGTTAATCCTGTTTTCCACGAACGCACCAAACATGTTGAGATGGACTGTTATTTCGTGCGTGAACGTGTTGCGAGTGGTGAAATACTACCTCGCCAAATTTCATCGGACCTTCAAATTGCCGAGATATTTACTAAAGCCCTGGGCTCCGAACGTTTTCAATTTTTACGTGGCAAATTGGGCATTCGAGATCTTCATGCTCCAACTTGAGGGGGAGTATTGGCATCAATATATCTACACAATTTTAAATTATATTATTTCCTTCATTATATTATATCTTAACCTTCATTATATTATATCTTACCTTATGATTGTAGAGTGTATAGATCTTTTCCAATTGTATAGATCTTTTCCTATTGTATAAGGTTTTATTCTTGGCAAGTAGTGATAGGAAACCATGTATATATTCTTCATTGATCATTGAATAAAAATCAATTCATGCCATATGTATCTTATTGTTATTTATCAGACAAGACTCTATTATTTAATGCTTCGCGTTCATAGCGATTATGTATGAAACTTAGAGTTTAGCTCCCTGGTTTCTCCAATATAGTGCTCTTGTTCATTACGTATAGTTTTTTGGGAAAATTACGGGCCGTTACACTTTGGTGAAACATAATCTATCCTAGTCCAGCGAAAAAACATTAGTTGACATAAGTCCATTCTAGGTTGAAATGACCATAATAACCCCATGTGGTCCATGTGGTCCAAGCGGTCCACGCGGTCCAACCAATCTTTAATAAAATTGCATTCTTAGCCCTAGAAAATGTTTAAAGAACAAAATATGCCACAATATACTATGCATCATCGTTTTCATCCTAATATTTAATAAACAGAAACATTATATGAACATGAGATCCTTCAGTTTCTGTCATCTCGAGATGAATCCCAAGAGCATACTTTTGCAAAGGACTCACGGTTTATATAACGTTCGTCTAATTATAATTCAACCCGATTTGAAGATCATGTTAAAAATAAATAAAAGGCCCAACATGCTTCCGTATTACAATAAAATTTTAGCAAACTGAAAAATACCATTTTGACCATAACGGCACCGGGTGAGGTGGGTCGCAACTTCCACCAGTCGAAAACTTACTGCCTCTAGACTGTTTTACGAATGGCTCCTCACCATCCAACCTCAGCACACGGGCGAGGTTAGTCTACCAGTTATCCGACTCCTTCAGAAACCGCACAGCACAGCCCTAATTCGTTTCCTACCTTAGGGCGTAAGGTATATTCAAGATATAAAAAAGATTTAAAGAAATCTGGGAGATAGCTGGGCAACAGCCTTATTTTTATTCTGGAATACTTATAACATCTATTACATTAAAACGTCTCATTTTGGGAGGAGACGGACTTGTTTAGCCTCTCATATAGATGAGGCTTGACTCAAGAACACATAAACTTAAAACCAACAGAACAATATTACAAACGTTTACAAAAGAAATAAAAGAAAGAAAGATTACCAAGCTACGAAAGTTGAAATATTACAAAGCTTGGAGACTCTAAATGTATTTCTCAGAAAACTATGGAGAATTTTCGATTTCCTTAGCTTCCTGAATGAGTGCCCTTATATAGGCATGAATCCGGACTTCAAATGCGGATTCCAAATCTTGATAATTGTTGAGTGCGCCTGTGAGTGCGCCTTAACTTTCACGTGGTCTGGCATATTTGTCCGGTTGTGCCAACTTTTCTCGTGAGTGGTCCATTATATTTTGTCTGAGTGCGTTTGAACAGTATCCGCACTAACTTCTAATGGTCCACCTTTTTTCCTTTGTCGGGGAATCTTTACATTAGTGGTTTTTGTGGTCCCCGAGCTTTAGGAAAACGGGCTCTTTTGTCAGCAGGTCTTTTGTCTTTTCCTGCCTCTGATCTGTCGGGTTTGGATCGGAATCCTTTCCCGAACTCTGGTTCTTTCTGCTCCGGGCATGCTAGGCAGATATGATCAATCCATCGGCCAATGTGTGCCATGTTGCAGAAATTCCGGTAAGTCTCCTTTCCTGCCGGAATCTTGTTTTCCCAAAGAATTCTTCTCTTTGTTTCAAAGAGTTCTTCGGCAAATCTCGTGGAGGTTCCTGTCATGGAATTCAGCAAGAAAGTTCCATTGGCTGAATTCTGAAAGAATTTGAATGTGTATTTGACTTTGTCCATTTCAGTTAGACAAACCCAAAGACCCCATGCTCGTCTGGTTGAAACTTCATCATCTGTGATAGTTCCTGCCAAAATGGAATTCCTTCTGGTAGCGCCATTTTTATATTTTTCAGGGCGTTTCCATCTGGTCTTCTTAGCTTGATAAAATGAAAAGCTTCAATGAAGCCTTTCTTTGCCGGTTCTGGAGCAGCACTGAAAAAATACAACTCCAAGATATCACCTCTGGCCAAATGTGGATTATTGGCCCAAGTCTCGTATACAGCTTCTCTGATCCATTTTGCTAATTTCAAAATTTCAGAGAAGGCTGGTGCCACAGTATAAACCGAAGCCAGAGCTCCGAAATTATACCATTCCTGAACATCATTTGGATGGCTACCTGGTTTCATCCAAACTCTCGGATATTTTCCGGAGATATCAACTATTGATTTTTCTGGGTTGATACCTCGCCTGGTAATTAGTTTCTCCCAAGTGCGCTGGTAATCCTGCATAGGTGAAGAAACTAAATCGTCATTAGTTTGAACCTTAGACTTGCCAGTCATTGGCCTAAGATTCAACTCTCCCTCTTTTACCCCAGAGGTGCTGGGTTGACTTGAAGGTTCAGATTGTGATGACACCTGACCTTCAACATTCGCTTCAGCTTGTACATCCTCAAGGAATGCATCATCTGAAGCACTCGTGACAGGGGTACTTGAATCCCTTGCCTCCGGGTTAGATGAGCCCCGTTCTCTAAACACTTCTTTTTGCACTGTTGAAGGTGCTGCCTGAAGTATAGGCCCTTTCAAGACTTCAAACAACCGTTCGTGGTCCCGAAAGCATGCTCGTATATGATCAGTAACAAGTTCCTGATCTGCTCGTTGAAGTCGTCCCGCGACCTCTGCATTGAGACAAAGAGTCCCAAAATCTCGTTCCAGGATCTCCAGGTTTTCCCTGAGATTCCTAACTCGCTTGAGGGTATCGCTAGCAATGTGTCCCTCCATCTCGTGTTAAGAAATCTGCAAGAATATTTTTATCAGATTTCACAATGACAATATCATAATCATAATATTGACATTCAGCTTGCCATCTTAAAAGTCTAGCCTTTTCTGGTTTTGATTCTATTTTATTTTTTAAAAAGGCTTTGACACTTGTATTATCTATTTTTAAGATAAATTTCTTTGCAAGTAGGAAAAGTGGCCATTTCTTAAAAGCCTTTCGAACAGCAAAGAACTCCTTCTCGTTGATGTGCCATCTGATAACTTCGTTGTTATCGAATAGCCCACTGCAATATCTGCATGGCACTTCTCCTTCAGGTGTAATTTTCATGAGAACTGCCGCCCACCAATGATCACTGGCATCTGTGTATAATACCAGTTCATCCTCGTCGTTTGGTATTGCAAGCTTTGGTAGTTGCCTGCAAACCTCCTTCAGCTGTTTGACAGCTTGTCTATGATTGTCATTCCACTCAAATTTAACATCCTTTTTGAGTAGCGGACTGAACACATTCCTGTGGTTTGCCAGATTGTTGATAAACATCCCAGCGAAATTAACAACTCCTAAAAAACTCTGAAGTTGTTTTAAATCCTTGAAGTCATCCGGATATCCTTGTACTTTTTCAACAATATGATTTTGCAGGATGATTCCAGATTCATCGATCTCAATTCCAAGGAACTCGATCTGTCTTGTAGCAATTACTGCTTTCTTTTCGGAAAGCACCAATCCTTCTTTGTAACAAACGTCTGAAAAGATTTCCAGATGTTTAAGATGTTCTTTCATGTTTTTTGACGCTATGAGGATGTCGTCAATGTATACGAACATGAAGCTGAAGTAATCCTTGAAAAGATTATCCATCTTCCTCTGATATATCTGGGGAGCATTTGCTAATCCCATTGGCATGACATTCCAAATATAATGTCCTTGTGGTGTGGAGAATGCGGTGAACTTTCTGCTTGCTTCCTCCATTTTAATCTGGTAGAACCCAGACTTGCAATCGAATTTAGAAAACACTTTGGCATTCTTGATAGTATTTACCAAATGTTCTCTGCTTGGGATAAAATATCCATCGAACTCCAAGATTTCGTTGATCCCTTTATAGTTGATCACCAATCTCGGCTTTCCTCGTTTAATTTCTCCATGATTTCTTACCATAAATCCTGGGCTGCTGTATGGAGAAATACCTGCTGAGATTAACTTAAGGTCAAGATGCTCCTTAAGTATGATCTGCATATCCTTCCGATCTTCCTGGTTCATGGGGATCGGCCTGTACCTAACAAACTCATTTTCTTTTCCAGTTTTCACCTTCAAAGTCGCTCTGAGCTCATTTTTGTTCCACCATGCAAGTGGATCCTCGTTGTAGTTCCTACGAATCTTCCTTTTTACATCCTCTAGAGTGGTTCTCTCTTCGAGGGTAGATTCAGGTTGTAGAACTTCTTCTCGTAAAGCATTTTTCAGTAGCAGCAGGGTTTCTGGAGTTACTCTTTCCTCATCCTGCTCTCTGAAAGACATGATATTAACCCAGTCAAAAGTTTGTGAATCCCTTTCACTAGGACCTTGTTGTCGGAACTGAAGAATTGCCTCTCCAAATTTCCGCTGATCTTTCATCTTTGGGTGTCGAAGTTTTCCTTCATCACCACGCTTGTTGCGAAAACGAATAGGGAATTTTCGGTGAAACGCCTCCCGTAATCGTTGTACCATAATCTTATGGTCACATAGAGTTGTGAAAATAAGTCTCCTTGTTTCATTCTCTTGAGTGAATGTCTTGAATGTCTGTAGGAAATTGTTTCCTAACAGCATATCTGCACCTGTATCATGGAAATATATAGGTGGAGTTTTGACTTTGTACCATGGGGTACCGCCTGCTCCGCCGAGAATTATTTCCGCTCCTTGGACTCCTTCATTAAGAATAAGGATCCGTTTGGAAAAGTCTCTTCCTGCAATGGCTGGTAATTTCTCACCAACGTCTTTGGGGAAGATTTCTCGCCTGGCAGTGCATATTCCAGCTCCGGAGTCAATGTATGCTGCAAAATATTCTGCCCTGTATTTCTCGTATAACATCCCAATGGAGATGTATATGGAGAATGGACTGGTGGTCATCTGATTCCGTATCTCTTTCCGTCGACCGTAAATTCCATTCCATCTTGCAATCTTTCCCAAGGTTTATGTTCCTCAAGAAATTCAATTCCTAGAATAAGCTGTTCTGGGATCCGTCCGGCAATGCCTTCAATTGTGAGGTCAATTTCACCAATTTGAAGGTTTCCTTGAAATTTTCCAACTGTGGGTTGTTGCAAATAATATAGAACATCGCAGGGGAAGATATTATTCTTCTTGGTGATGTCGAAAATTATCTGCACTTCTTGCCAGCCTTCTGGGCACTTCAGTTTTCCTATTGTTGTGAAAACATCAGGAATTTTCTGAATTCTGCTTGAGGCTGCCTTCTGCTTTTCCTTTGGATAGTTGCTGATTAACCTATCCTGTTGGAAAGACATCCTTCTTGGCTCGATCATAAGGCTCCTGCTTCTGTTGAGAACAGGTTGATCTTGTATCCTCATGTCGATCTCTCCTATTGTCGGAGTATCAATGATGTCCGGCAATACTGCTTTGGCGAAGTCTTCGAAGATTCTGGGGACTTCGATGAATTCCTTTCTCAAGAATACCTCGGAATGATGAGTATTCGAGAGTGCGTATGACACCTTGTAGGTGATCGAGTAAGGTCTGTTCCCTTCTTTCATCAAATCTTCTCTTTTAAAATCTTGATGAAGAGTGAGAACTTGTTGAAGTCTCGATCTCCTAAATTGTATGCAATCCTCGGATAGATGTTGAAGGCCATCTTTCCTGCATAGAGATTTCCTGCCACTGCTCCCAAACAAGAATCTTTGAGGTTCGGGATTCTCTTGTCAAAGATTGCCAGGTTGAGGGGCGAATCAATTCCTTCTTTGAAAGTTGCCTTGATGATTACTCTAATGGCTCCAATATGAATCCATGAGAGCGTGTTCGCAACTTCTCTTTTGACCTTGTTCTTAATCTCCTGGATTTCTCTGTAGGGGATTAACTGCATCTCAATTTGGTTTCCCGTGAATTCCATTGGGATCGCAAATTCACCTGTTGTCACCCTATGGATAATCTGATGCTTTCTGCTACGAAGACCAATCATATCCATGGCTTTTTCCATTGCTCCAATTGTAAATCCATCATACATCTGAAGCTTCGGTTCTTCTCTAATCACGTGCTGAAGGAACTCTCCTTCACTCTGATTCTGAGCTAGATTCACCTCCATCCTCAGAATAGATCTCTTCTTCGTAGATGCTTTCATCTGAGGGAATATCCTCAAATTGATACACCTGTACCAAATCCTGAAAATAGACAGCATCCTCAAATTCCTTGGTATGCTCGAACTGTCTTATTCCTCGGCTTTGGTTTTCTGGACAATCTGTTGAGATATGTCCTCTTGCTCCACATGTCCAACAGTTACAATCTCTGAAACTCTCATTTGCACGGGTAGGTGTGCTTCTGAAAGTTCTCTTCGTTGGTGCCCTGCTAGAACTAGGTTGATTAGAACCTTTCGATGTGATTCTACTCCTTGTTGGTCCTGATCTTTGCCCCGATCTGTAGCTTCGGGCTTTCTGTTTTGACCAGAACTTTCTAGGTCTCCATGAAGACCTACTTCTTCTTGAACCACCTCCTCGGGCATACGGTTGACTTCTGTGCTTCTTCAACTTGCGCATTTGTGGGTAGTTCCCAATTATTGTAGGGATATCATTTCCCGTACAACAAAGAGGAGCCATTTTGTTGATTCCTCTGAGCTTCTTGAAATTTTTCTGGAGCTTTGCTTGGTAGCACCACTCTGCCAACTTTACTTTGAGAAATGACATTCTCCTGGACACCGTCTCGATTGTATGCGGTGTATACTCCTGGATAAGCATTTCTCTCCATGGGCTCGGAATTTTGACAAAGAACAGCTCCGCGGCATCGTTTTCCGCTATCTTCGACTTCCATCGATACTCTGTAAAGAGTTTGATGTACTCATCTACATAGCAGATGTCATGTAGTTCTAGGCTAATTAGAGCTTGTCTGTATTTCTTAGCCTTTTCTTCCTCCATTCCCTCGAAGTAGCTTATTCCGATGAAACAGATTTTGAAGAATCTCGCCATCTTGTCCACGATCTCTTTCAGGGACTCTCCGGCTAGAACTTCTTCCTTGGTTCCTGGATCTCCAAGATCCCAGGCAATCTTGACTGATCATTCCAGACTCATTTTTAGAAGTAAAATGAATCCTTCTTTGCCTAAGTCAAGTGTTCCTGCTGCTATTCTCATTGCTGAAGCCCATTCATCAATAAGAATTTCTCTGTTTTTGAAATCCAAATTATCCATGTTGAGCATAAGTCCATATGGATGGATTGGATCTAGCTGTGACTTCCCATAGGGCGTCTGATGAATATCTGGCCTTCGGGAACGGTTTCTTGTTCCAACTGGGGGATCCAAAGTTGCTGAGGTAAAATCATCCCTGTGTGGCATACTTTGGTCTCCTTCGGGTGGATTGTGTGACCCGAAGCTCTCTTGTGGTGGAGGTCTTTGTACAAGCTCTCATGTCTTGATTTCTACGAGATTTAATCCCGCAAATGAATCAGCAAGATCCTTAGATCTTCAAGATCCCGTAGATCTTCCAGGTTGATTCTTTCCATTACTTTGTGGGAAGTATGGGTTCTCCTCGTAGGACTGCAATCATTTTTTCAGACTCAGTTAAAGGCCTTCGGACCTCCTCTGCTTTCCCCTTTTGGTGTAAAAGGGGTTCTGTTCCGTAAGATGGTGGCAACCATCCTCCTTTTCTTCTTCCTGTAGAACTGGGCCTTGACTCCAGTTCCTTTACTCGGGTTTGAACATCTTGAAGGTTCTCAAGAATTTCCTTCTGATGTTTAATCATGGTCTCCATCTGACTCTGGATCTGATGGATTTGTGCAGGGACATGGTATTGAAGGAATCCATAGCGCTGCACTGTCTTCTGGATCTCTCTAAGATCTTGGGAAATCTTAGAAGAATCTGGCTCGATTTCTCGAAAGGTTGGCTCACCCATTTTAATCATCCGGTCCGGACCCTGTTGGATCATTGGGGTCTGGTACAACGTCCTCGTGTTCAGGATTATTGTCCTCCTGAAGTTCGGCTAACTGGAACTGAAGTTTGAGGTTCACTTGATGAAGCCTCTTCGGCATCCTTTCCAATTTCTTGTAATGATTTATGCTTGGAGTGCATAAACCTGTTCCTCGTAATTGTTTCCACTTATGGTTGAAGCGTTGAGCTTCTGCCATATGCTTTTGATTTAGTTTTTCCAATTTCTGAAAATACCACCTGTAAGAATGACACTTCGAACAAACGTTCGGGTCCATATTTTTCTTGAATCGTCTCCTCCGTATAGGTTACAAATTAATATTCAAGATATTATCATAGTATTTCCAGAATAAACCTAGGCTCTGATACCATTTTGTGAAAGGATCGCAAAATATGGGGACTTGTAAAAAGACGATGTTAAATGTTGCTTTTTATAAATATAAGGATATAAAAGATAATTAAATATTATATCTAGACTTCTTTGTAATTTAAACAAAAGCCTAAAGGATAGAATGCAATATCTCAAACTATTGAGGGGTAAAAGAGTCATCATAAAACACCCAATTGATTTGAAAATTTGAAAAGTGGACTTATTTCAACACAATTGTTTCCAATTTGGCTTTTTATGCACTAAGATTTTTTCTCAAGACTTAAGTAGATTTTGTGTCACCAAAGTGGACTTCCATGTAATTTCCCCTAGTTTTTTTTTGTATTTAAAATTTAATATTCTCTATCCATCTTAAATTTTTCGCTTGGAGCTCGGTAAGATTTTCAGCCCAATAAGAAAAATCTATGATGGGGATTTCCTACACTTATTAAAAACAATAGTTTCCAAGTGTGATATTGTTAAGAAAATATCATGATGTTTAAGGATTTTTTTTAACAGGCCCTGATATTGAACCAAGTGTGCCGCATTCTCTAAACATAAATTGAGGCAAAATACAATTTCTTAATTTTGGAGGAACAAGATATATTTGTTAGGATCGTAATGATGGGGTATTTGCAACTTCCTTGGAGATGAATACAGAGCCTATACATTGTCATGGAGATGATATTCTGGTAGAAATATGTTATTACTGTTTCTAACCTGAAAAAGAAATGTGTTCTGGTTCTCTATTGGGGCCTATTTCAAGAAATTATGTAATCCATTCGCATAACATTATTTAGTTTGCTTTCTGTTTGTTTGGTCTTCTCCCATTCAAGGGGTTCCAAGTTCCGTTTCTTGGTTAGCTCTATATTCAACCTATGAAATAATCGAATTGACAAGTTGATAATAACTGCTTTGATGAGTAACAGAGAATTCATGTTTAAAATACTCCATATCACAACGTAAAATGGCGATTTGTTCCTGTTTACAAAAAGCTGGTTAAGGATTTATTGATATCAACCTCATCAGAACAAGGAAAGAAAACAGAAAAAGAAAACAACAACAACAATTAAGCCTTTAATCCCAATGAATTGGGGTAGGCTACATAACAATATAGAGAATCAAGTCGGATCGAACACATGCGTCAGTCTGAGGCCAAAAAAACATAATAGACACTTTACAGACCGAGGCCATATTAGTGACAAAACCAGAAAGATTATTCATTAGCTGTAGCAATACCATATTTTAGAAGATTTGTAGTCTAGGAATCTTATGATGCAGCACAAATTCATACGAGTGAAATACTAGATGTTAAGGTCAATTCTCCGTGTCGATGCTTCATTGGCAAATGATTCTATGATAATAGCACTTAAAATCTCTTGAAGAATACATGGGTTGTCAGCTTGTGAACAGTGTAGGATAGTAACTAGAAATTCGATAGGATTTGTGCCTCTAGCTGGTAATGGAAGAATCTTGGTCAAATTAATGACTGCACAGTGCACACATGAAAATTGAAGGAAAGCTAAGGAAATGTCAAGTACAAAATAAAAATTCTAGACTGGGAGCCTATAACTGACTCAAAAGTTATGGCTATAAGAACGGTACCAATCAAATCTTTCAAATAGTATAGTAACCTGAACAACACATGAGACAAAGGGGTATTGATTCACATGAAAACATAATTTATGAAACTCTATGGAAACCTCACATTACATGCATATTTATAGGCGACGAGGCATATTTTCCACCCTCTCCAAATAAGAACGTGACATAATATTATATTAAGACAAATCATAACAAATGTTCAATGGTAACCTCCAAATCATACCATGACCTTATGTAAGAGTCTCCAACCCAAAAATTTTCATTCCAACTGTTCAAAAATAGTCTGTTAATTAAAAAGGGATTATCCAGAAACTCAATATGAAATTGATCCCTGTAGGACGACATATGAGAGGCTAAAAAATGCCAATTATCGAAATTGACACCTTGACTTGGAACAAAATCCAATTACTTAAAATGACACAAGAAAGTAAATAAATAGTCAAACTGGTTGCAACATCCATGATACTAATCTAAAACTTCTTAGAGCACCATACTCATAACTTCATCCCAAGAAACTTAACATCAACTCAGTCGAGTAGCCATTAAAGGAGTAAAACGTTGCAGAAATTAAGTTCACTAGAGGCTAAACCAACACGATGCTGCTCTCTCCACCAGGGGGCTTACGGACACCACCAAAGTAATCCCTCGACTCAACCTTGCCATCTGCAAATATGTTGCTGCCACTCATTTCTTTCAACTTGGCCTCACTCAATGGCTTCTCAGCAGATCCTGGAGGAACATCTCCTTTGAATATGTCAGTACCTGTCAACTCAGCAAACTTTTGGTCATGAATTTTCTTAGGTACCTTCACCTCGGGTTCCTCACCAAATAAAATGTTGCTTTGACCTCCAGCAGGCTGAAATAGAGCGATGAAGTTCAGTCCTGATAAGAATATATGAATACAGACAAGAAAAAACGATCCATCGATGTTATAGGGAATGTGGATAATAAGGATACAATATTGACGAGACTGGAGGGGAGTTTAATTAGATAGATAATAAATAATGGAATTTATACATCATTTACTTCATCAGTGATTTAGCTCTCTACAAATTATAGGCCCGCATTTAGTTTTTGAAATAAAGTCTACGAGATTTGAAGACTACAGGTCATGGAAAAATGGAAAGATTCAATTAGTAATACGAGGTCCGATGTGAAAGCTTGCAAAAAAGTTTATTGTGATTTGAGGAATCAATGCAGAATATCCTTCATGATTTTACCTAGTAACGAAATTTAGTACTGTTTGTTGAAATTTATAAATGCTCTTCAAAAACTATGACTCGTGACGAAAGAATCACGAAGAAAGCAAGATCTTTGCAGGAAACAAAAAATAGAATATCTAATAAATTTGACTCACGTTAGAAACTTTCACAGAAGTGCGTAAACTTCGTGGAGCGGGCTCGCCCATATCTTTGCTTTCTTTTGGTACCAAATTGTGTGCGGATGCCGAAGATCGAGTGGGAAGTTCGGGAGGAGGGCCAAATATGTCGTTCCCATTAAGCTCCTTACATTTAGCGTCAGACAGAAGCTTCTGGATTTTGCTGTCCGACTCATTTTCTAGTGTTCCACTCAATTCACGCTGTTTCGCAACCTCTGGTACAGTGGTTGGTTTTTTAGAAGAAATTTTTTCTTCGGTGCCAAATGATATCTGGCTTATTCCATTGGCAGCTTGCTGTGAGTGAACCATGAAAAATTATAAAGAAAAAGATTATATTTGCTTTTTTGACTGCTTAACAGACACCGGTGTGGTTGGCATCCCAACCCCTCTTGGAATATTATACTTATATTCACAACAATATGATTTCATCCCCTCAAAATTTTTTGAATTAACTTTCACATCATCTCCATCCCTGCACCTCCTTTGTCAATAGATGCTGATATCTATATAATGACTATGGCTAAAGCATAAAAAGAAATGTATACCTGCACAATACGGACAGAAGTTCGGCCATTAAAATTACCATCAAATGTACCAGGTTCTGAAGTACCATTTCTCTCCGTCAGTTGCAAATATTATGCTTCCAGTCATCTCCTTCATTTTATAGCCTGAACAAGGTTTCCTGAAAGCAGCAAACAATTTTTATTCCTATGCGTGCAACATAACATTAATTCATATTTCTTTTTCTTTGTTTTGTCCAGACTCCAGGGGCAACTAGTATTTACTTCAATTCAATGCCAAATATTTTAAATTTTTGTGAATAGATAATTATCATCCGGGCAAACTTAATTGAATTACTGGAAAATATGCATAACCCAGTTACCAAATGGAACACAAAATTATACGTGCTTCGGTGTAAGTGTCTTTCATGGTTTCCTCGTATTGGTTTGGATATCTTTGGCAAAACAAGGCATTAGTAATACCGAAAACACACTTTAAGGACCCATTTGAACAGCATTTTAAGGGCTATATCAGACACTGAAATTATGTAGCATAACTTCAATTTAATATCACTGTTACAGCTAGTGATTCGTAATCAAGATAAATAAAATAGGATGCACACTCTAATTACCGACACAATAAGATGCAGCAAAGACAAATTATCAAGAAAATGTGATTTAATTACCTCCGATTAAGAATTTCAGCTTCCTCTTCATTGATCTGACCTCCAAACAACACCTTCGCAATTACATCCGACGGCTACTCAAAATGAAAAAAGAAAAAGAAAAAAAAAGAGAGAGCTTCGCGAACTAATAAACAGTATCGTATACCAGTGACGTTACATAAAGGGTGAAGAACGTAATGCGATGGTACCTGGTTAGGACGTGGGGCAGAGCGGGGAGCGAAAGAATCGGCGGCGGCGGCTGTAGGATCCGACCAGTTGAGCAGATCTGAAGTGGGAGTGTGAGGCTTTCTTCTCTCCATCTGCTATTGCGCCGTTTGAGTTTTGAATTTGATAATATGGACGGACAATTATATTATGGAAAATTACGGGTCGGTATTTTTTCATGAAACTTAATTTATCTTAGTCCAGCAAAAAAATATTAGTTGATCTATGTTCATTCTTGGTTGAAATGACAATAATAACCCCATGTGATCCATGTGGTCCAGGTGGTCCACGCGGTCCAACCAATCTTTAATAAAATTGCATTCTTAACCCCTAGAAAATGTTTAAAGAATAAAATACGCCTCTATATATTATTCATCATCATTTTCATCCTAATATTTACCAAACAGTAGCATCATATGAACATGAGATCCTCCAGTTTCTGTCATCTCGGGATGAATCCCAAGAGCATACTTTTGCAAAGGACTCACAGTTTATATAACGTTCGTCTAATTATAATTCAAAACCCGATTTGAAGATCATGTTTTAAAAATAAATAACAGGCCCATCATGCTTCCGTATTACAATAAAAAAATTTAACAAACTGAAATATACCATTTTGACCATAACGGCACCGGGTGAGGTGGGTCGCAAAGCCACAAGTCAAAAACTTACTGCCTCCAGACTGTTTTACGAATGGCTCCTCACCATCCAACATCAGCTCACAATCGAGGTTAGTCTGCCAGTTATCCGACTCCTTCATAAACCGTACAACACAGCCTTAATTCGTTTCCTACCTTAGGGTGTGAGGTATAATCAAGATTAAGAAAGATTTAAAGAAATTTGAGAGATAGATAGGCAACAACCTTATTTTTATCCTTGAATACTTATAATATCTAATAATACATTAAACGTCTCCTTTTGGGAGGAAACGATCTTGTTTAGCCTCTCATATAGATGAGGCTTGACTCAAGAACACATAAACTAAAATCCAAACAGAACAATATTACAAATAATTACAAAAGAAAGAAAATAAAAGAAAATATTACCAAGCTACGAAAGTTGAACAATTACAAAGCTTGGACACTCTAATTTTTATTCTCAGAAAACTATGGAGAATTTTCGATGTCCTTGGCTTTCTGAATGCCTTGGTATTTATAGAAGTCTGGAGGTGGATGTGAAATCCGGACTTCAAATCTTGTTTATCATCAGACATCATTTCATGCGTCTTCTTTCTTGTTTGGTATCTTGTGGTCCCTTCGACTTTCGACCGAACAGGCTGTCTTACCATTTTGTTTTCTTTTTTACAATGGTAGTGGTCATCGTCAGAGTCACATGACTCTTGTCTCCCTATGGTACCTAGAAATTTGGTTTTTGCAGTCCGCGTGGGAATCTTCCACGTTTGCCCGGTCCTGCTTTGTCATCGTTCTTTTGGTCCCTTTTGACAGGGAATCCTTTCCGAACAGTGGCTCTTTCTGCTCTGGGCAGCTCGGGCAGATGTAGTCCTGCCATCTTCCCACATGAGCCATGTTGCAGAACTTCCGGCTAGTTTCTTTGGTTGGCGGAATCTTGTTGTCCCATAATATTTGCCTCTTCTTTCAAAGATGTCCTCGGGAAACTTTGTAGTATGATTTGTCATGGAGTTAACCATGAATGATCACCGCCTGAAGGAACAACACGTTTCCCCGCTCACAGAAGATGACATTACTACCAGAAGAGCTTGGGGATTATGGGTATGTCCCACTGAGATGGATAAGGTCAAGTATCCGTTCAAAATCTTGTTGTCCCATAATATTTGCCTATTCTTTCAAAGATGTCCTCGGCAAATTTTGTAGTATGGCTTGTCATGGAATTAACCATGAATGATCTGTTCCCTGTTTTCTGGAAGATTTTGAACGGATACTTTTTGTCAATCTCAGTGAGACAGACCCAAAATCCCCAAGCTCTTCTGGTAGTAATGTCATCTTCTGTGAGCGGGGAAACTAGTGTTGTTTCTTCAGGCGGTGGTTTTATTTGATCCATCGCCTTCCAGTTAGGTCTTTGTAACTTCACAAAATGAAAACTAGGGTGAAGGCATTTTCCTGTGATTTCTGGGCTGCAGTTATGAATTTCAGCTCCAGAACATCTCCTCGTCCAAGTGTATGATTATTCTGTCATGAGTCATACACTCCTTCATAGATCCAATCCGGTAAGTTTATGATTTTCGGAAAACTTGGTGCTGTGGTAAAGACTGAAGCTAGGCAGCCAAAATCAAACTACTCACGAACACTTTCTGGTTTGACACTAGGATGCATCCACATTCTTGGGTATTTTCCTGACCAGTCTGCTGTAATTTTTCTAGGAATTATACCCACTATTGTACAAAGTTTCTCCCATGTTCTCTGATATTCCTGCAAAGGGGGAGTTGTGGAAACATTATTCTCGTAGTATTAAACTTAGATTTGCCCGTGGATGGCCTAAGATTAATCTCTCCCTCTTTAACCCCTGAGGTGTTGGATTGGCTTAATTCTTCAGATATCCTAGATACCTGGGAATCAATTTTTCATTCCGTATCTTCCCCGCAAGGATCAATACTAGGACTCATAGTGGTGGTACTTGAATCCTCCACACCGGTTGATGAGCCCGGCTCTCTGAAACACGACTTTGGCTTAACGACTTTAGCTTAACCACTGAAGCATCCCATCGGATGGGAATATAAAGACTGTCCCATAACAGGTGTGAGCCTGCATGGTAGCCTTCATAGCCTGTTGGACCTTCGTGAGATCCAGTTTCTGTACTTGACCCGCAACCTAGGGAATTGATCACCAGGCCGTTGATCTTATGAGGTAATCTATATCTTCGTTGAACTGGTTCTGAGTTATAGTAGTTGGGTGGTCTTCCTTGCCTTAGATCTTGCACCTTTAGATTTGGTCTGATAGACACAAAGCTTGCTGGTGCCTTTTCTTTGGCTTGGTTAACGTACCCAATTCCTCTTCTCAAACCTTGATCCCCGAAAGAGACTCCCGTTTGAATTGTAGGCGCTTCAGTTTCATATACTGTGCTGGATCTAACAAATGTCATTTGTTTGATTTTGTTCTTTACCAGCAATAGTTCAGATTCATCTTTGGTGCAGACTTTGATATCAAAGCCTATGCCGGTGACATCACCGACTGTTTCTTTGTACCTCTTGCAATTCCTCCAGTGATGCTCTTGATTTTGTCCATGTTTTGAAGATATGAGAAAGCTTAGCATTTTGTGTGCTAATTCTCTTGTTTTCTTCATGGAGCTGATCGTAAGAGATTTTCAGCATATTCAGCTCGATCTGTAGATTATTGCACTCACCTAGCTCAGAGCAGCTTGGTTTGATATGCTCATCTATTTGATCATGGGCTTTAGCTTTAGTTTTCTCAAATGATTCAGCTAAAATTCTATAATCATTAGCCATGTCTTGCAGTGCGGACATAAGCTCTTCACGTATGAATTCATTTGAGTCAAGATCAAATACCTCGTCAGTTTGACTCATTTCTTCGTCTGCCATTAGACATTGAATATCTTCTTCGCTTTCGCTGGATGAATATTCGGTGCTTTCTGAATCTGAGTCAGTCAGAGCCCACTTGCTGTTTCCTTCCTCTGCTACTAGGACCTTTTGGGACTTCCCATGATGATTTTTACAATCTTTGTAGTGCTTCTTTTTCTTGTCATCACGATGCTTTTCTTTTCGTTCTTCTTTCTTTGGTCTGGTGCAATCTGTAATAAAGTGTCCGGTCTTACCACAATTGTAGCAAGCCTGATCATTAACAGCATCGTCTTTTCTCGATTTATAGTGATGAGAAGGTTTAAAATTCCTTTTATTCTTAGACATGAATTTACCAAATTTCTTGATAAATAATGACATAGCATCATTACTTATCTGTTCGATAGATCGAGCTGTTGAGGGGGTGGTCTGGTCTGGAATGACTGACAGTGCTTTGTTTGGTTGAGAGATGAATGGCTCTGCTTCACATCTGGTGATCAGTTCGAACTCATATGCCTTAAGATCTGCGAACAGATCATGAAGTTCAACTTTGTTCAGATCTTTAGACTCCCTCATTGCAATGGTATTTACATCCCATTCTTTTGGCAAAGCTCTCATTACTTTCAGAGCAATCTCTCTGTTAGAGTATTCCTTGCACAGACCATTTAGTTCGTTGATAATACCAGTAACACTTTCATCAAACTCGTTTAGAGTTTCTCCAATCTTCATTTTTATGCTCTCAAATCTTTCTAGAGCAACAGTCAGCTTGTTTTCCTTAGTCTGGTCGTTCCCTTCACATAGTTGTGCTATCTTCTCCCAGATTTCTTTAGCAGTTGAGCACATTTTGATTTTACTGAACATATTCTTGTCCAACGTCTTGAACAAGATGTCTTTGGCAACGTTGTCTAGATCTGCTTTCTTTCTTTCTTCATTCGTCCAGAAGGATCTGTCATTCTCGACCATTTGGGGTTCACCACCAGTAATGGAGGCTGCTGTATTTACTTTCAGAATTTTCATTGGTCCATCAGTGATGACGAACCACATATCGTCATCCTGTGCTGCCAGATGAGCTTGCATTCTGATTCTCCAATCATCATAGTCTTCTTTTGAGAACATGAGAATCTTGTTGAATGATGCCATCAGCTCAAGTGTCTTTGATGATTAAGACAACCTGGCTCTGATACCACTTGTTAGGATCGGTCCGGAGTGTTTAGAGGGGGGGGGTTGAATGAACAATCCTATTAAAAATAATCATTTGTGATTTCTCTCGGGTTAGTGAAAGAGATCTGTTTCTTAATCAACTTTTCTGCAGAACAGACCACTGAATATTTTAGTGCGGAACGGTCTGTTCTTAGACTAGTAAGAACGGCTCGATGGCTTGAATAGTATAACGAATGCAGAATGATAAAAGACAGAATATGTTTCTGGAAGTTCGAAGGTGGTGTAATCCTTCTACGTCTCCCCTTCTTTCAATTAAGGAAGGATTTCACTAGAAGACTTTGATTTATACAATCATGTTGTACAAACCCGATTCAGTTGGATTTACCTCACTACCAGACTGAAACTCCTAGTCTCTCGATCTGTTCAGACACACACTGTCTGACAGTTACGATTGATTCTCACTTCTCTATCTTAGTAAAGAATACAAAAGATAGACTAATTTTGTCTATGCACACAGTGATCCTGAGATGATCAAATATTACAATATGCTTGTGCTTATAAAAACTTTCGGCTCGAGAATGTCTGAGCTTGTAAGCCTGTGCAATTTATTTTTCTTTTGCATTTCTCGATTGATCAGATTTTCTACTTGAGCTCTTTAGTTGCCTCCTTATATAGTTGCATGTACCAACGACATTATTTCCCATTATGTGCAACTCTTGACTCTGCTCAAACTCTGAGTAAGCTACAGTTTTATTCTTTTGGGCACTTGCCATTCTGGTTCATGCTTTCGGCGACTGTCAGGTAAGCTCTTCTTTGTCTTCTTACCTTTTATGATAATCTTCAGTCCTTGGTCTTTTTCAGCATTAATTGCAACATTAAATGCTTCAATAAATAGCTGTTAATGATTCGGACTGAAGAGCAAAGTTTATTCAACCTTGTCTGCTCTGATCTGATAATAGTTGAGCTGTTCTGAAGCTTTGATCTGGTCAGGCTGATGTTCATCGATCCGTTCTGATTTTGCGATAGACCATATCGGCTTGATCTGCTTTGAGCAATCGATCAGACTGATTTCCATCGATCCGTTCTGATTTATTTTGTCATCTTTAAAATCTGGAACTAACACATGGTTTATGCATGATTGCAATTGGTGTTGTGTGACACAACTACTATGTTTACGTGCATATCATGATATGTGTTCATAAATGGAATATGTTGTTGCTGAGCTTTGTGACTGCAGGGTCGTTTGGATATGGATTATACATTGTGGTTGCGTGTATATATTTGAGTGATGATTTTAATGCTTTGCCACTGTCATTTGAAGCGATGATAGAATACTTGCCGCTGTCATATCATAGCGAGGAAAGAATATTTGCAGCTAAAATGTTGAAGCAATGGTAAATGCCGCATGTCGCATTAAAGCGAGGTTATTCTATGCCGTTGATATGTCGAGGGGAGGGGTATTAGTGCCGTGGTCATGACAAGTGATGTGTATTAAAATACACTGTTGTATTGTGATATGTAATACCGTTGTTACACGAAAGCGAGGTATCGTTGTTATGTTCGAGTGATGATTTTAATGATTTACCACTGTCATTTGAAGCGATGATAGAATACTTGCCGCTGTCATATCATAACGAGGAAAGAATATTTGCCGCTAAAATGTTGAAGCGATGGTAAATGCCGCATGTCGCATTAAAGCGAGGTTATTCTATGCCGCTGATATGTCGAAGCGAGGGGTATTAGTGCCGCGGTCATGACAAGCGAGGTGCATTAAAATACACTGTTATAACAAGATTGGCATATAGCGATGATTCATTCCGCTAATTCTATGGCGATGGTTCATGCCGCCGGGTATCTATATCGATTATTCATTCCGCTACTTCTATGGCGATGGTTCATGCCACCGGGCATCATAGCGATGATTCATTCCGCTACTTCTATGGCGATGGTTCATGCCGCCGGGTATCTATAGCGATGTTTCATTCCTCTACTTCTATGACGATGGTTCATGCCGCCGGGTATCTATAGCGATGATTCATTCCGCTACTTCTATGACGATGGTTAATGTCGCCGGGTATCTATAGCGATGGTTCATTCCGCTACTTCTATGACGATGGTTCATGCCGTCTGGTATCTATAGCGATGGTTCATTCCGCTACTTCTATGGCGATGGTTCATGCCATCGGGTATCTATAGCGATGGTTCATTTCGCTACTTCTATGGTGATGGTTCATGTCGCCGGGTATCTATAGCGATGATTCATTCCGCTAATTCTATGGCGATTGTTCATGCCGTCGGGTATCTATACCGATGATTCATTCTGCTAATTCTATGGCGATGGTTCATGCCGTCGGATATATATAGAGATGATCTATGCTGCTGATTCTATAACGTTGATCTATACCGCTGATTATATAGCGATGTTTCATGCCGCTGATTTTATAGTGATGGGCTACGCCGCTATGTACGTAGCACGGGATTGTGCCGCTTTCGAACGATGGGTGCTGATTGCATACCGCTGTTAGGCGATGGATACGGGTATGCCGCTATCTCGTTAGCGATGAGTTATAGTATATTGCTATTTTGTTAGCACTGTTGTGGATGTCATGTATTGACATGTACCGTCACGGGTTGACGATGATATTGTGGATGTCATGTATTGACATGTACCGTCACAGGTTGACGATGACATTGTGGGTGTCATGTATTGACATGTACCGTCACAGGTTGACGATGATATTGTGGATGTCATATGTTGGCACGTACCGTCACAAGATGTCGATGATATAGAGGATGTTCTAGATGGACGGATGCCGTCATTGCGATGAAAAACACAGTTAGGTGTATGTATTTAGTCGTATGGTTTGAGTGCCGATGGTGGGCACCAGGTGGTGTCTGCGTCACCGGTTGACGAGAACATAATGCCGAACAAGTTTGCTCGATGAATAAATGGATGTGCCGTACATGAAGTGTATCGCACCACATATTTGAGGTAAATATTTTACTAGTAGTGGTATTTTGGGTATACTCGTTGGGATGGCTATGGCCAAGTGACTGGCATGTACCAACGTGACGTATGGTGGACATGGTTACACCCACACATTAAGGTGTTGAATAAGTCCTAATGGATTAGGATTGCATTGTGGTTGAGCAAGGATACCGGAATGTCCGTTGTGCTTTGGTGTTAGAGAAATATTGGGTGATGACCCATCACTCTAATGGATGATACGGTATGGTATACCAGGGTGGAACGTGTGATACGTTGATAGGTTTGGTATAAACCTAAGGAGGCAACGATCTGGTAGCCAGGTATCGTTGCCGTGTTATAGTGGGCTTGTTGTAGCCATTATACTACTCGTTGGAATCGAGTTTGGTGAATCGTATGATGATACGATGAGGGTTTATGGTGGACTCTTGTAGTCACTATGTGGCATGATGATTGAGGCAGGGAATACCTCACGAGAACGTTTATACGTTAAATGTTTGGAGGGACTTGTACTGGAACAACTCAATTTTGTTGGGAGTACCAACGTGAGTGTCAACGAGTCGTTGTTAGCACTGGCTGAGAATCCTTGCATATGGAATGCAATTGGGGACGCAATCGGGATCGTGAAATATAGTTAGTGGGGTGACACTACTATATAAATTGCATCTCTTGGAAAGATTTGGAACATACTGTCATGGAGACAGCTGGTATCGGTCGATGGTTGATTGTAAATCAGCCATGGTAAGCATTACTGGTGTTGGACTAAGTAATGGCTTTATATTTTCGGTGAGACGTACGAGGAGACGTATCTGGGAGATGCTCGAAATTGTGGAGTACTATGGTATTAGTACAGAGCATCGTTAGAATGGGTATACGTTGTGTATACGCATTGCGGATTGGTAATAGTTGCGGATGCACTATTCTGAACCAGTTGTGTATTTATTGGTTCCGTGATACAATTTTGAAAAGTTTATTGGCCAAGTAGCCTTTGCCCACAAACATACTACCCTTGGACATAATAACTTTGTCGGATTCAAATACGAGCTGAAAGCCTTTCTTATTCAGCACTGCTCCGGAGATGAGATTCTTTCGGATCTCTGGCACGTGGAGCACCTCGGTAAGAGTCAACTCTTTGTCGGAAGTCATCTTTAGCACAACCGTCCATTTGCCTTCAACTTTTGAGACTGCTGAATTTCCCATGTAGCAGTGCTCATCATTTATTGGTTGATAGGTCTTAAACATCCATTTGTTGGCGCAAATATGACGAGTAGCCCCAGTGTCCACCCACCATTCCTTGGAGTTCCCACCAACAAGGTTCACCTCTGACACCACTGCAGTCAGATGCGTGTCATCCATGTCTGAGCTCAGGTTGTCCTCAGCAATGTTGGCATGAGCAGACCTCTTGCATTTGCCTCTGTTTGGGACTGCCTTCCTTTTACCCTCATTGATTTGGCGTTGAGTGCAGTCCTTGGCCTTATGGTTAGGTTTACCGCACACGTAACAGTCACCGGTGAACCTCATGTTCTGAGTATCTCCCTTGGAATCAAAAGTGTGTTTGCGCTTATTCCCGCGGGAACTGTCCCCAACTTCAACCACGTTGGCCTTGGAAATCATACCGATTGATTTCTTGTCAATTTTTTGGTTGTCTTGCTTGATCCGCAGCCTCCTCATAAGATCATCAAGACTCATCATCTTTCGCTTGTGCTTCAGGTAGCTCTTGATGTCATTCCAAGATGGCGGTAATTTTTCAATCATCATTGTCACCTGGAGGGCATCATTTAGCTCCATACCTTCGGTAGGAAGTTCATGATATATCAGCTGCAGCTCTTTGCATTGCTCAACAACGCTCTTGCCATCTACAATTCGATAGTCATGGAATCGTCCGGCTACAAATTTCTTTGCGCCTGCGTCGTCAACTTTGTATTTCAATTCTAACGATTCCCAAAGATCATTCGCAGTGTCTTTGGGGCATTACACATTGAAAAGTGCATCATCAAGAGAATTCAGTACATAGTTACGATAGAGGTAGTCGGCACCCAGCCACGATTCGACTATTACAGCAGATTGAGGATCCTCTTTGTCCTCCACTGGTTTCTCCTCTTTGAGAAACCTGGTCCAGTTCAAGGTGATCAAGAAGAACATCATCTTCTGCTGCCAACACTTAAAGTTGGAACCTTTGAACTTTTCCGGTTTCTCAAATTGAGAGAACGGCATTGGGTTTCTCATAACTGGCATAACGACCTCAGTGCCGCTAGCTTTGATCACTGGAATCTCAGTATTCTCAGCAACTCGGTTTGGAATCTAATCAGCTATAAGATAAAAACAGAATACAAACGATATAACACAAACAATATCAAACTAGTTTTAAAACGAATAGTATAAATTTTTTATATTGAACAAACATTGATTGTTTGAAAATTCAACAATTTTATTTTCGAAAAACCGATTATGTTCAAAAACAGAAACAGAAACAAAAACAAAATTTGAGTTTACGATTGTTGTTCACTGTTTATTTAAATAGATAGATTGAATCAGTTTAAACAATCGTTGATATAAGTTACACTGAAATACAGAGAAACAA
Source organism: Haberlea rhodopensis (assembly GCA_907163345.1). NCBI lineage: Eukaryota > Viridiplantae > Streptophyta > Magnoliopsida > Lamiales > Gesneriaceae > Haberlea > Haberlea rhodopensis. Next base: position 3,470,216 of record CAJQUN010000060.1, read on the forward strand.
TAAAACTTACAGTAACAGTTTATAAACTGCAAAGAAAACACAGCAAGAATCTGGAAATATTTCTGGACGATGCCACAACAAGCCGTGTGCCCGTAAACTCAAATTTGTCTGCCTTAGCTTCTGGCCTCCTGGACAAGTGAGTTCCAAGGTACAACGCCCAATCACCTCTGTTCTGATTGAAGCAGAACTTCGAGCAGACTACTTCGAACACTAGTAGTGTGCAGCACTCTCAAACATTATGCAATGTATGAATGAAGAATGATTTCTGATTTTCGGATCATGAAAACATAAGGCTGGAGCAACTTATATAGCTGAGCAACAGACCTCTCCAAAGGTCTCAGAAATTAAGTGTAATGTTAAGTGTGGTAGATGAAAAGTCTCAACACTTAACATCAGATTAATATGGATTTAAGTCTCACACTTAAATCTAACATCAATTCTGCAGGTAAGTGAAAGTCTCAAACTTAATACTCAGCAGAATATGAAAAGTCAGGTAGATGAAAGTCATTTCAGAAATCCAAGTGGTAAAAAGATAGGATTGCCTTCGCCCGCAGCGACACGCGCGGCGAGGAGAGCCAAGCGGACAGACGGACAGCGCACGAGAGGCACCTTTCTTTTCTATTTAACTACACTCTATCGATTTGTATCTCATTATAAACAAATCATAAGTGTCTCAAATTTTCAATGTGGATTTCTTTAACCTAATTGATTATTCATAATTAACTTACCATAATTTTGTTCTCATTAACAAAATTAATAATAATTATTGGGCTTTTAACAATTAAACCCAAATATTCATTTATTAATCCCAACACCATGCAAATACAACATCCATCCAAACTCTGATATATCTTCATCTCCTCCACGGATTGTTGACTTTTCACAGCAATATGCATTGCTGCTGGCTTCGAATCTTCATGAACACGTCCACTCTTCGAAATCATCGAAACCCATTCCTCAATCTTCATGATTCTGCAAACTCTTTCCATTTAATTTCAGCTATCCCCACAAGTTTTGTCTGCCAAGAAATGGTGCTGGGATCCTCCTCCGGAGCTCGAAATGATGTTTTCTTCTTGTTTGACGAAATTCGCCGAGTTTTCTTCAGTGCTAAAGCAATTTAGAGAATAAGTTTGGTCCCAAATCAAGTTGGATTTCGGTGAGATTTGGTGGGTGTCTACTTTAATCACTCTTTGTTTGTTTCCTGCAGGGAGATAGCATCTTACGAATAAGTCTCTGGACGATTTGGGATCGATGTTTTTAGCTTTGATTATTCTGAGTTCAAAGTTTAGGGAAGAAGGATACTGCGAATCCATGTGATGTGAATAATTTTGGTGAAGGGATTTTATAGTTGCCATTTACAGGGGACAACAAACAAAGACGGTCTCTTGATGGTAATGGTCACGTAATTAATTAATAACCAATTAGATGGATTTATCTTAAATCAAATCTCACTTTAAAAGAGTATCGGTTCCAGTGGATAAAACAATTTAGTGACGATTCTCTTCAGTTTAATATGAGCTCTTGGGTTTGTGGAAGGGTTAAAAGCCCCCTATAAGAAAACGTCCAGCCTTGAGAGTTGGGAACATCATTCACTTAATTTCGCCTCCGACCACATAAATAGAGATCCATAGAGAGGCATATACTAGCGGGTGGCCAATGGGTAGGGACATTCCCCCAACCGAAAAGTGTTTTGGTAGGTAGTTATGGATTTAATGGGTTGTTCCTCCAAGTACTTTCGAGTTTTCCAACCCCATAAAAACATGGTTTAGCAGATCGTTTCTTGATTTAGTTACGAGTTCCCCTACCTCCCAGTCCCACTATCTATCTATCCACCCACATGGTTTTCCTGGTATGTTGTAATTAAGGTTGATTGCCCGTGCCCCCGCCCCCTAAACCCAATTGGACGTTTATTCTTACATAAAATATTAATTTTAACTCAACAATTATTTTTAAAAACGTTATAAAGATAACTATTTTAAGGCAAGCTCTTAATAGACTAAAGTCAAAATAAATTATTCTTTGAGACAATAGTAGGTCGAAGTAGAATAACACAATTAAAATATAATATAATATTACCTATTAAATACAAGACTAAAAAATATTTTACTCGTTCTTTTTTTTTTAACATACAACTCGCACGTAAAATATTAACGGTAATGCTTAAAAAACACGTCCTTCTACTATGATTAATTTCTTATATCTTATGTTTGTTGTATTGTGAAATTTATCTTCTTTATTCGATTTTATTTAGCAAATAAAGGAATAATACATGATATAATCCATCTCGTTTGCACTTATCCCCGATTTAGTCCCTATTATTTGCACTGACCCGATTTAGTCATTTTAGTTTTCTAATTTGTCCCAAATCAGTCCTAAACGTTAAATGCACCGTTAAAACTAACGGAGAGAAACTGATCAGGTCACTTAAAACTTCATGGACTGAATCGAAAATTGACGTAAACATTAGATACTGATTCGGACAATTTAGAAAGATTGGGTGGCTTAATTCTTTAAATTTTTAATTATTATAATAATTAATATGATTACTTTATTTATAATTTTGGTAATTTTCATAAAATTATTTTATTTAATAATGATATAATAATTTTTTTTTCATTCAAACAAAAAATAAAAGAAAATCAATGGCATATTAATATACAAAATATATTTCGATTGCTAAGTTTCTTATTAAACAATATATTTTTTCGATTTAATTAAATTATACATGTCAGATTTGTCATCATTTTATAAGACAATTATTTTATTTTTGAAAAATTAAATAATTTTTTGATAAATTAAATTGCTTGGATAAATAATTCCAATGTACTAATATTAGGGTAAACTACCAATAAATCCTCAAACCCAAACTTTCTTTAAGTTAACTCCCCTTATCCATTATTCTATATATTCTAAATCCCAAACAATACTTTCATCCTCATCCTAACTCCCTACCCCACAACACTTTACCTATTTACCCTTATAAAGTTAAAAGGGATAAATTGCATGTCACCCCTAGAGTTTTAAATACTTTTCAAATCTCACCAAAAATTTTATTATTTTCTAATAATCTTTCCTTAGCGACCCGTCCCCACAAAATGGTATCAAAGCCTATGTTTATTCTGGAAATACTATAATAATATCTTGAATATTAATTTGTAACATATACGGAGGAGACAATTCAAGATAATATGGAACCGAACGAATGCTCGAAGTGTCATTCATACATGTGGTACTTCCAAAATTGGAAGCACTAAATCAGAAGCATATGGCAGAAGCTCAACACTTCAACCATAAGTGAAAACTATTACGAGGGACAGGATCATGCACACCCGCATAAACCACTACAAGAAACTAGAGAGAATGGTTAAGAGGCTTCATCAAGTGAACCTCAAACTACAGTTTGAATTAGCCGAACTTCAGGAAGACGATCATCCTGAACATGAGGACGTGGTTCCAGACCCCAATGATCCACTAGGGTTTGGACCAGATGATTAGGATGGGAGAACCAACCTTTTGTGAAATCTAGCCGGATTCATCTAAGATATCCCAAGATCTTAGAGAGATCCAAAAGACAGTGCAGCATTATGGCTATCTACAATACAACGTCCCTGCACATATCCATCAGATTTAACGTCAGATCGAGATTATGATCAAATATCAGGAGAAAATCCTTGAAAACCTTCGAGATGTTCAAGCCCGAGTAAATGAGTTGGAATCAAGACCACGTCCGACAGGAAGAAGGAACAGATGGTGGTTACCACGAGGAGAGCCCATACATCCCACAAAGTAATGGAAAGAATCAACCTGAAAGATCTGATAAAAAATGTTCTTGCAGATTTCTTAACACGAGATGGAGGGACAACATTGCTAGCGATACCCTTAAATGAGTTAGGAATCTCAGGGAAAACCTGGAGATCGTGGAACGAGACTTTGGGACTCTTTGTCTCAATGTGGATGTCGCAGGACGACTTCAACGAGCAGGTCAGGAACTTGTTACTGATCACATACGAGCATGCTTTTGGGACCATGAACGTTTGTTTGAAGTTTTGAAAGGGCCATCCTCCAGGCCGCACCTTCAATGGTGCAGAAAGGAGTGTTTAGAGAACCGTGCGCATCTAACCCGGAGGCAAGGGATTCAAGTACCCCTGTCACGAGTGCTGCAGATGATGCATTCCTCGAGAATGTACAAGCTGTAGCGAAGGTTGAGGGTCAGGTGTTATCACAATCTGAACCTTCAAGTCAACCCAGCACCTATGGGGTAAAAGATTGAGAGTTGAATCTTAGGCCAATGACTGGCAATTCTAAGGTTCAAACTAATGAGGATTTAGTTTCTTCACCTATGCAGGAATACCAACGTACTTGGGAGAAACTAATTACCAGACGCGGTATCAACTCAGACAAATCTATAATTGATATCTCCGAAAAATATCCGAGAGTTTGGATGAAGCCATGCAACCATCCAAACGAAGTTCAAGAATGGTATAATTTCGAAGCTCTGGCTTCGGTTTATACTGTTGCACCAACATTCTCTGAAATTTCAAAATTAGCAAAATGGATCAGAGAAGCTGTTCACGAAACATGGCCCAATAATCCACATTTGGCCAGAGGAGATATATTAGAGTTGTATTTTTTCAGTATTGCTCCAGAACCAGCAAAGAAGGGCTTCATTGAAGCTTTTCATTTTATCAAGCTTAGACGACTAGAACGAAACACCTTTAAAATGTAAAAATGGTGCTACCAGAAGGAATACCAATCTTGGCTGGGACTATCACAGAAGATGAAGTTTCAACCACACGTGCATGAGGTCTTTGGATTTGTCAAACAGAAATGGACAAAGTCAAATACTCATTCAAATTCTTTCAGAATTCAGCCAACGGAACTTTCATGCTGAATTCCATGACAGGAACCTCAACAAAATTTGCCGAAGAACTCTTTGAAACGAAAAGAAGAATTCTTTGGGAAAACAAGATTCCTGCGGGAAAAGAAACTTACCGAAAATTCTGTAACATGGCACATGTTGTCCGATGGATTGACCATATTTGCCAAGCATGCCCGGAGCAGAAAGAACCAAAGTTCGGGAAAGGATTCCGATCCAAACCCGACAGATCAGAGGCAGGAAAAGACAAAAGACCTGTTGACAAGAGATCCCGTTTTCCTAAAGCTCGGGGACCATAAAAACCAATAATGTAAAGATTCCTCGACAAAGGAAAAGGTGTGGACCATTAAAAATTAGTATGGATACTGTTCAACGCACTCAAGACAAAATAATGGACCACTCACGAGAAAAAAGTTGGCATAACCAGACAAATATGTCAAACCACGTGAAAGTTCAGGTGCGCTCGTAACAATTATAAAGATTTGGAATCCGAAGTTGAAGTCCGGATTCATGTCTATATAAGGCACTCATTCAGGAAGCTAAGGACATCAAAACTTCTCCATAGTTTTCTGAGAATAAAAATTGCAGTCTCCAAGCTATGTAATCTTTCTACTTTCATAGCTTGATAATATTTCTCTTCTTTTCTTGCTTTTCGTAAACATCTGTAATTTTGTTCTGTTTTAAGTTTATGTGTTCTTGAGTCAAACCTCATCTTTACGAGAGGCTAAACAAGTCCGTCTCCTCCCAAAATGAGACGTTTTAATGTAATAGATATTATAAGTATTTCCAGAATAAAAAGAAGGTTGTTGCCCATCTATCTCCCAGATTTCTTTAAATCTTTTTTATATCTTGATTATATCTTACGCCCTAAGGTAGAAAACGAATTAGAGCTGTGCTGTGCGATTTCTGAAGGTGTCGGATAACTGGCAGACTAACCTCACCTGAGGGCTGAGGTTGGATGGTGATGAGTCATTCGTAAAACAGTCTGGAGGCAGTAAGTTTTCGACTGATGGCTTTGCAACTCACCTCACCCGGTGCCGTTATGGTCAAAATGGTATATTTCAGTTTATTAAAATTTTATTATAATACGGAAGCATGATGGGCCTGTTGTTTATTTTCATTTGTTCATAAGGGAATTTTAGGGCTAAATTTATCATGAACTGTGAATCCTTTGCAAAAATATGCTCTTGGGTTCTCTCAAGATAACAGAAACTGAAGGATCTCATGTTCATTAGGGCCCATGCATTTAAGTACCCTTATTAGGAGTTGTTTATTAGTAAAATTGGGATTTTGGGTGTTTTTGTAACCATCCTAAAAGTTTTAAGGAGTTTTATGCAATTAAAGTAAGGATTTTTATGTCTTTTGAGGTAGGTAGGGAGTTGGAATAAAGAAAAGAAGTATAGTAGAAAGTTAGAATAAAGAATCTTTGATATTGGGAGGAATATTAAAGTTATGTTTGAAGGTATGGATTTTAAGTGAGTTTACCCATATCAATACCAACATACATGTAAGAAACCACATCTAGGCTCTAGCTAGTGCCTACTGCCCCTTAGGTAGTGGAGATAATCAGATTTACACGTAGTTTTAGTAATATTGATGATCAAGGATCCCTATTGTACAAGCAATAGTGTAAATATTTGGCTTTACTACTCATAATCCTCACCCAAAATATGTTGGGTCCCTCCCCCAAAAGTGAGCCGATTTAAAGAGATGCTCATCAACGTCATTAGTGCATTTGCAATAAATTAAGCTGAACAGTCTCATCACGATCTGCCTCGCGATGCATGTGCATTACAAAGGGTTCACTTTCACATATATAAAATTCAGAGACCGTGTGGACACGCTGGTCAAATTCCTCACAAGCATCACCTAACTCGAAAAGTTCCTGAAGATTTTTGCAAGAGAATGCATACTACTGATTAAATATCACGAACAAATTACTTGCCGAGTATTACAACATTGCCAAGGGCCATTATTGATTAACTATTTCTTGTGCCTGTACAGAGTGTTTCTATTCCCCAAAATGAACCACTAAATGGGAAATTTATTGTGTGGTATACTTTTTTACTTTAGCTTAAATTAACAACAATTTTATAATCTTTAATTTTGGTTCAAGTCATTTGAGGTCGTTGCCAATGTTTCATGAACGGTAAAGGTCGCAACAATTCGAAGGGATGGAATGAGTCAATGAAGTTGAAACATGTAGCAGAATGCTTAACTCACTGTTCAATTGTTCGAAGCTCCCATGCACCCTCGCCATCAATCAGCCTTAACTCCACCGAGTGAAATGGAATCAAAGCGGGGCGCTGGAGAGAAAAAAGAAGCCATATATGCTAATTTTCAAGGGTTGACCGAAATTATACTTCAATAGCATCTCAACTGAAAATCTTTAAAGATAATGTAATTTCATTGCACAAAGTAAGAACGGGGTGATTCTCTACCTGAGAAGATGTTATAACTGTAATTCCTGAGTTATTCGCAAGCTTATAGAGGTGTTCTTCAACATCAACACTGGTAGCACTGTGATGGAAAAGGCGAAGTTGGTACTGTAATAAGGCAATGGGGGTTTTAAATCTAACAAATAGAGTCGAATGAATTAACTTTGCTTACTTGGTGCATTCGTCAAGGATGCCAAATTGGGGTTTGTGAAAAAACAATCGTGCCTTAGAGAACAGCAAAAGATGATATCAATAAACTGCACAACTCCCTATAATGATGTAGAACAAAAATATTGTCATGGAGAGAGCACCGCAATTGGCATTACCATGCCTAGTCTCTGCTGTTCCCCAAGAGACAAAATATCTTCCCAATTCTGGTTAGTATCCCAACCACCTTCTCTTTCTAAAAGATAGAGTAATTTGACATTCTCTAGAATTGTTCTCAGTTGTGCATCCAAAGCGTTTCTGGCATCAACAGATTTGTGGCCTAAATAAAGACATCAAGATGAATCAGTTCAGGGGAAAGTACAGGTGCAACGTCGACAGAATATAATAAAGAGATGAATAATGTGAATGCTTAAAATTATAAAGGAAGACAGAAGCCATCAATGAGATCAGCAGCCGGTTAATGTGGTAAATGTACGAAATATTTTGGCAAAGCCAAATTCGTCGATTTCATCAATTTGTAAATGATACATCTGACAGTATATTTTTAAAGCTCAACTGCAGGCAAAGAACAGACCACATGAAGTTTATTATTTACATTAATAATATATACATTGTCCTTTCACATAATTAAGTTAAAACATCATTGGCCCTAAACATAATTAAATTTAAAACGTCAATGAAATACTTCATTACATGATGCATATCTAAGAAAACTAGAAACAGTGGGCAGAATATAAAATTACCTTCTTCAATTAGGCCCCTTGCCCTTCTTCCTGCTTCCTCACATGATAGAGGATATATAATTTGATCCCTTAGGTTTCCTAAGCATGTATATGGTCGCTGAGGCACATAAAAGAGACTGCATCTGGATTCAGAATCAATCTGTTGGCATGGTCTAATAAGCCTTCCATTGACCACAGGCCAGAGGCCCCGAAGGACTCTAAAAATGGAACTCTTTCCACTCCCATTAGGACCTTCAGAAGACAATTTTGTCAAAAAAATAAATATAAAAATGCGGCTGCCATCAATTTTATGCAGGCATATAACGTATAGAGACAAATTAGTAAGGTGACAATCCACCAACCAGTAACTAGAAGGCTTTTCCCTGAGACTATATCACACGTTAATTGTCTAGCCAACATTTTTTGAGTTGGGCTGATTATATCCACCTTTGAGAATGAAATAATATCATCATAGCGAGATTCGGTATTTTTATACCGTAAACAATACCCATCATCACGTTCTTCTGCATGAGTAGCAACCTTGTCAGCCTTAGAGTATAAACATCTACCTAACTTACCAAAAAGCTAAGAATGAAAACTCAGCTATTGTAGCCAACTTTGAAGCCAAAAACAAAGTCCAGAAGCACCAAAATCAGAATATTTGCATACAAATACATAATATATCAAGAAAATCTTATCCCATGCATATTACTGCGAGATTCAAAAGTTATATAACCAATCATAATGGCATGTTCAAGAACCTGCCAGGTCAACTGCATTATGGCCACCCAATTCACACCTTGAAGTAGCATATTTTCATAAAAGCACACTACGGAAAATAAATCTCGTTCCACCAACAATTTTGAGATTGGAAAATCGTATTTTAGTTCCAAAAAATGTGGGAACACAATCAAAACTTCTGTATCAAGAAGTAACAATTCAGCATAAAATTCTCCAATTAGAGATGGTGTATTGCAATTATTCAACATTCCACAGAAAAGTTCATATGCCGACCAATGAAGTTGCACATTCTCCCAAATAATGCGCCATTATTTGAAAATTTTGTACCGAGAAACATTTCACACCATCCTAAAATAAGGACAATAAAATCAATACCTCTATTACTTGTATGGCGTCATGTTAAAACAAGCAAAAAAATCACATAGAAACAAGAAGGTAAAAACACATACCATGTTGAGCAGAATCTAGAAGCTCTTCAAGCTCAAAAATTCGATTTATACCACCAGAAAGCTCAAGGAACTTTCTATGTAGCTCAAGAATGTCGCCAAAAGCCAAAAAGCTTTGGGATACTACAGATGCTAAGAATCGTAGTGCATGTGCCAGTTCACCTTATAAAAATTGTAGCATAATTAATATTTACACAACAAAAAGTTAGTACAAGTTTAAAAAAAGTCATCGGACTCCAATCACCTTGAGTTGAAGACAATGCTCGATCACCTTTGTGCTCCATGGCATACAACAAGCTTAATCCCCAAGTAACGTTATGGGGAAGTTGTTTGGTAACGAAATCATCTAGTATACCAAATAGCCATTTCTTTTTAAGGAGAAGCATCGAGTGATTAACCAGCTCTCTGAATCTGGATTCGATCACCTGTAGGCACAAGGAGGTTTGATTAATAATTCAAGACTGCAAATCAGGTACTAGGAGGCTGAAGAAAGATAAAATTGCAAAAAAGCTACCACCCATCAGGGTAGTAACTAGTAAGTTAGAAGCGGTAGCTATTGAGTTAATGATATTACGCATTGATAGACTTCAAAGGCCATGACAAATATTTCAAGGAAAGCAGGTGTGAATATCCTCTAAAATCAGTGACATCTTTATTCATTCACGCGATAATCCACATCAAATTGGCTTGGTCCTAGAAATAAGACAAGGGTAAATAAATTACTAACCTTCTATGCCAACCAAATGAAGTCGTTCCCATTTGCTACCCATATAACCAATGATATTTTTAATGTAATTGTAAAGTTTCAAAGACCAGATTAAACCCAAAAGATCTTTCTTGACACTCTTTCATTTCATCATATTATCATTCATTGCCTTCAATTTCAATTTCACTACACCAACTTCCAAAAACACAGATAAACTGATGTAGAGGGACTATGGCTGGTAGAATTCCGAATTTGACACACAAAGGATAAACTTTAACCTAGATTGTCCAACGAACTCTTAGGCTTCACAATGATGGTTTAAAATCAACACAAATAAGTCTAAATAGAGGTAATCCAAGAGCACAAATTTGCAGCAGAAGATACATAGTGATATTAGAGTAAAACCTCTTTCTCTCTAGCACCACCACCAAAAAAAGCAACTGACTCAGCATGTGTACGTAACCTTTCATGCATGTACCTAGCATGCACACCGAGTATAGAGTAAGTTTGACGTTTAAAAAAAAAGCATTCTGCAAAGGGAAAGCACCAAATAAGAAATGACCTGAAAGTTCCTTCCAACTGTTGCTCATGACTTGAAAGATCACCAAAGTCGGGAGTAACAACCCTTAGAAAACCAAAACCTAGCAACATATAGGCATATAATATAGCAACTCCTCTTTGTCCAGTTAACAACTTCATTCTCCAGGTGAACCTGAAAAACAGAGGCTCTTTTAAAAAACTAAAATAATTGAATCCTGTAAATATAGAAATTTTTTAAAAAAGCTCACCATAAAATATCCACAGTTGGCTTTACCATTCCAGTGACTAGTCCAGATAAATCCGTGGTCAACTTTTCCAAGTCTTGCGTTAACCTCTGGTCCGCATCAACATTCACCCGTGACATATGAAAAACCTGTGGAACATCCATGATTGTCATTTTCTGTATTGCTGAATTTGGCATCCAAGTTTTTAAATAAAAAAGCCATATCCACCATTGGCGCTGGACGCCTGGACCTAGGATAGACCGAGAAGAAAAGTAGCTGCTTAACTGTTTCCACATCCAACAATCTATAATTATTACAACCAAATTCCTTTTTGTAAAATCAAATACTTGGTTTATCTGCTTAATCAACTGTTATAATATTCATAAGCATACCAAATATTTACATGGTTTACATGTATAATTTAATGCTTCGGAAATTTCACTAGAACTTGAAGAGCTCATGAATATGTGAGAGCTGGAATCAAAATGTTTAGTTCATAAGAAGTGTCCCCCAGCATGGTAAAATTGGTTATCACTATGACACAGGGTAACTTACACATAAATTAATTCAAGACATGAGTATGCTGTGTGAATGAATTTCTGTTACCATTTAGGAGAATAAAATGGATCCTCATCAAATGATGGTATGATTCAGCATAGGGTAATGGATGTCAAGTTTTTGATTGAATGCCCATTCCTCTGGGTTTCCTCATTTATATAGAATAAAATGTGGTTACACAATCCCTAATTTAGGGCTACAAAATCCTACCAAATCTCCTATTATGCTAACAAGATCCCTGAAAATATGGTAAGATATAATCAATATTTACAACTAAAATCAAATCAAATCAATCTAGGATTTATCAAATCTAATATCATTAACATCCCCCCTCAAATTGATGCTGGACGATCATAACGCATCAATTTGTCAATCAGAAACTGATGTCGATGGCGTGAGAGAGCTTTAGTGAAAATGTCAGCAGTCTGCTGCTCAGTCGGAACATGAGGAAGATGAATCACGTGTGTTGTAAAAGCTTCACGAATAGAATGACAATCAACTTCAATATGCTTTGTACGCTCATGAAACACTGGATTAACAGTAATCTGAATAGGACTAGTGTTATCTGCATGAAGATGGGTGGAATGCATTTGAGGAAATCCAAGTTCACCCAATAGCCCACGGAGCCAAGTGATCTCAGAACAAGCAGATGACATAGCACGATACTCAGATTCAGTAGATGACTTGGAAGCCCGATCTTGTTTCTTACTTTTCCAAGAAATGAGAGCAGAGCCAAGGAACATACACCAGCCGGTGACAGAGCGGCGAGTATCTGCACAACCAGCCGAATCAGCATCACTATAAGCCGTCAACTGTATGGACGAATCTTTAGGGAAGAAGAGCCCACGGAAAGAAGTACCTTTGAGGTACCGTATAATGCGACGAACCGCAGCAAGATGAAGATGGCGTGGAGCCTGCATGAATTAGCAAACTTGTTGAACGGCCTTGGTGATAAATACGCAGTAAATAATCCCACATAGCGTTAGCCGTAGTAAAGCACCGAAGATTGGAGACAAAATGAGGCTCAATTGTTCCCAGCAGCCAAGAGATGACCTTGGCATCTTTTGTTTCCCACTTGGCTAGTTCCGCGGCATCAATGGGAACTGGAACAGATTTGTCAAGATGATGAGATAACTCGTTACCCTTCAAGAACATCTTGAATTGGAATGCCCAGGTAGGGTAATTTTTGCCAGTGAAGCGAACAATCGTGTTCTCAATCGACATGATGCAGTAGAAAAAGGATGGAAAAAAAATTAAAGTGGAGGAAACCCTAGCCGCCGCGCTACAGTAATCGCGCACAGGAATCGCTACAGTAATCGCTACAGTCGCGGCGTACAGTAATCTGAACACGCGCACAGTAATCGCTACAGGAGACGCGCATAGTAATCGCGTGAACAGGAGCCATGCACAGTAATCGCGTGAACAGGAGCCACGCACAGTAATTGCGCACAGTACCCAGAAACCCAGAAAGCGATTGAACCCAAATATCGCGATTGAACCCAGAAAGCGATGAACCCAAAATCGTGAAACCCTAAAATTCGCCCAAAAAGAAAAGAAACAGACGATGTACGATCATAAAAAATTTATAACCCGACTGATACCATGTCAAGTTTTTGATTGAATGCCCATTCCTCTGGGTTTCCTCATTTATATAGAATAAAATGTGGTTACACAATCCCTAATTTAGGGCTACAAAGTCCTACCAAATCTCCTAATTATGCTAACAAGATCCCTGAAAATATGGTAAGATATAATCAATATTTACAACTAAAATCAAATCAAATCAATCTAGGATTTATCAAATCTAATATCATTAACAATGGACACCAGCTTAATATGTATAAAACTAATATGATGCAATTTAGCACCTTATAATATGCACTTGTTCTCAAGTAATTTTTAAGCAAGTGCTTGGTCAGCCGAATCCTCCATCCAAGTGCAAGCAAAGTTGTTAGGTGCCTACAAATAAAAGAGATTTATTGAACAAAATGCACGAAGAAGTAAAAAGTTACATCATACATGCACATGAAGAAGTATTAGATTCATGAATCGATATAATTCTTCTGCATTAACTATATTTCGTGCAAATTAGTCATGACATTAGCCAGTCATTAACATCACGTTTAAGGGCATGGAGCTGCCCTTCCATACATGATACTTATTCCAGGTGAATGATGAATTAACGGATTTATACAGTTTACACCTCATAACTATCATGATGTTTGGGTGGGCACGGAGAGCCTAAGAATGCAATTTCCTAGATTAGCTTCGATAGCTAGATCTCATGGATTATCAGTCAGTCAGATGGGAATTTGGAGGGAGGGTGTTTGGCAGTGGGTTTGGGATTGGCGTCGGGGTTTGTTCTTGAGAGAGGAAGAGATATTTAAGGATTTTTTGGACTGCATTGACAGGTTACCAGGATCCAGGACAAAGAGGATAGCTGGGAGTGGCGTCATGATATCTCTAACATTTCACGGTGGCTTCGGCTTATTCTTTACTACAAGAATCGGTATCCCCAGATTCTTCTACTTTGGTGATGTCGGAAGCTTATGAGCAGATTTGGAAGAGTTTTGCCCCGAACAGAGTGATCACTTTGATATGGAGGATTTTGAGAGATCGCGTTCCAACAAAAGTTAACCTGAGGAAAAGGAACATTTTAACGGGCGATCCGCTCAATCTCTGTGTTTTTTGCAATTCTGCCGAGGAATCAACAATGCATTTGTTTTTCGGTTGTGGGGAATCTTATATGCTATGGATGCAATGTTACAAATGGCTCGGTTTCTCAGTAGTGCTTCATCAAGAAACTCAAACTCACATGAATCAACACATTGGATTATGGAATCAGAACAGGGGACTTAAAAAATGGATGACAATTTGGCAGACGGTTATATGGACAATATGGCTGGCAAGAAACAAAATAATTTTCAGATCTACTAAGGAGGGGAGTGATGATAGTGTGGAATTAATCCGATTTCCGAGTTGGTTTTGGATTAAAAATCTTAGACATTTCTCTTATTCACTGACTGATTGGATTAGGGAGCCGATGTTTTGTTTGATGAATTAGATTTTTATATAGTTTGATGGGTGTAATACTTTTTATTTGTTTTTCCTTAACTTTTGTTGTAAATTTCGGAGTACTCCTAGTACTCTTTTTAATAAAATTATTTGCCTGATCAAAAAAAAAAACTATCATGATCATTTCGTGCTGTACAATTTCAAACTCCTTGTTGCTTTCTTTTTATAACAATTAGAACAGATAATAGAATTTAAGAATCCGAAAAAGAGACATTTCACATATAATTTATAGAAGACCATTCATATTTACATAAATTTCAAATTTGAAGCCCACTTACTGCACAGACGACACACCAGGATGGGTCAAAATTATGCTAAAAAAGGATGTGAGAAAAGTCAATGATGCGGTCATTGATTGCTTGAATATTATCAGCAAGACAATGAGTACAATGGTTAGGAATGTCTTTGCTGCTTAGTTGAGACCTTATGGAATAGGAACAAAGGCCGTAAAGGATGGTTAACAATTTGGACAGCCACAATCTGGACCATTTGGTTGGAAAGAAACAGAAGAATTTTTCGAGGGACAGAAGAAATGGGCGAAAAAAATTTGATCTAATTATGTTTCGAATCTTTCAATCGTGGTTTTGGATTAAGAATAGGATCACTGTTAGATTTCCTTACGTTTTCGAGGATTGGGCCAAGGAACCGATCATTTGTCTTAGCTTTATAGTCACTTTAGAGCTTGCTAGTTTTTAAAGACTTAATTGGTTGTAACTTTAGGAGTACCACTGATACTCTTCGTATTTTAATATATTTATTGCCTTATTAAATAAAAAATTCAGGAGATACTAAAATTACCTCAAAGATGGTGCAACAAAGGAAGATGCAGCACTTTGGAGAACACTCACACCAATCAACCGAATAAAGGCTGATTTATCTTGCTCAAGAACATACTTAACAGTTGTCCCTGAAAATGTCAGAGTTACAAACAATATTAGCATAATTCCAAATTAAAGGAGCAGATGAAAATTCAATGTTAGCAAAACAAAAAACACCATTTAAAGAAGCAATTCGATCAGATATCCAGGTTCTGGATAACACAAGCAAAGCAACCGCAAGGATTTGAGCCCCCTGTTTGTCAAATACTGTTGGAACCTAAAACCAACAAAAGGTCAACAGGAGAGTTACAGTTACAACAGTATGAACAATAACTAAAGTCACCAACATATGAAACTAAGGTGAATTTCCAAACAACACAATCCATGGAACAAGAAGATCATACGGATAAACAAAAGACAAACTCCACTAACCATTATGTTTTGCAAAAAGCATGAAACTAATTGTCAACCAGATATAATAAGATTTTAATCAACTGTATTATCCCAAATAATTGCTGATAGATGACAAACAAAATCCACATGTCACTTTTACAACTATTCCTCTCAAAATGATGAAGACCCAGGGAAGGGGATATGAATTGAATGAGAAAGAATGTACACATACAGATATTTTTGTCAAACAAACCACGTCATGATCTCTCTGTTTTGCGTATGATCGAGTTATGGAATGATCGGTGATATCTGTTATTTCTTGCTTTTTATTCGTGTTTCAGCGTTGCTTCCCTATGTTTGCAAGATGGCGGATTAAACGGGATTCGATAGGGAGAACCCGACGATCCCTTGGAAAGGGACTCGATATGGAGAACCCCGCGATCCCTTAGGAATATTTTTTTGGAAGTCAAACTCAATGCTTTTCTTTTTAATGATGAGTCCTCTATATACAACCAAGAATCCAAAATCCTAAGAATTCAAAATACCTACTAGATAACTCTTAATCTGAAATAAACTATCTTATCTAAAAATTTAAAACTAAATAAGCTCTTCAGAGTGAAACCAATCCTATTCCTAAAGTAAAAAACGATCCTAAAAGATAAAATTGCAGGAGGATCAAAGATCAACTCAATCTTGTAATTTAAACTTCCCATGGGGGAATATTTGACAAACCAAAATTTCTTTTCTCCCTTATCTGTGGATTTGGCTACCATAACAGTCTCGTGTTCCTTCTTTAAACCTAATAAAAAGCCAACATGAAAATGTCAATATAACAATAAGTTAACTTCTAAGTCCTCCTTTTTTTACCTTCATGGTAACACCAGGTTCCATGCTAACTACTACAAAAATTGATCATAACTTCAATGCAAGAAACTAAGCTAAAAACATCTATTAAGCCCCAAAAAGTGTCTATCTTGGTATGGGTAAAGCTTGAAATTTCTTAGAGCATGCCCCATAATTTTAATAAATCTAACAAAATGATAGATACTGCCATACAAAGGCCACTGTAGAGATAATCAAAAGTGAAAAATACTTACTATTATTTTAAACATGGAAGCCACTCTCAGAGGCAATAACCTTGGAACACTTTGAAGTTGTGGGAACATTGCAGATGGATAATCATATCTCTCGGGTGGAGAAGCTTCTATCAACTCTGAAGAATATGATTGTGTCCTGGATGCTGAAAATGCTGAATCCTGAGATTTGATGTCATCGGGAAGTGCAACAGGAGGATGCTAGAAAGTGAACACATTATTGGTACTTAAAAATAGATGAAGGCCAGACCTTCTTTGAATTAGCAAATGCACGTTGCACGGTTATGGCATCACTTTGACGCTCAGTCCCAGAGTTCTTCTTACTGAACTCACAGTCTTTAATAGCTGGAGAATCCGGACTACAAATTAGAAGAAAATGTAAATAAGCAGTATTATTCAGTCATCTTGGTATATGAACAATAAAAAGTCCCCCTATCACAGTCCTTACCTTTTACAATGAACACTCCAGCCTCCTTCACCATCCAAAGATAGAACTACATCATGAAATGCAACTAATGCAGGGCGATGAGAGATTGTGATACATGACGTTCCCATAGCTCGAACTTTAGCACAAAATCTTTCCTCCATATCAGTAGTCACAGCACTTGTGCATTCATCTAGGATAGCAAATGTGGGTTTGTGGTAGAAGAGACGAGCCATTCCCAATCTTTGCTGTTCACCTAGAGATAATTCGTCACCCCAATTCACCTCCTTATCAGTTGGGTAGCGCTCCAGCAGATACTCAAGATCAACCTAACATAAAGGGAAGGGGGGGGGGGGGGGGGGGATGTGTTTTAGTGTGAACCTAGTCAAAAGTGTTATCGTCATGATTGCACATTGCATAATATATCGCAACGGATATTGGACTGAAAGAATCTCTTACATTTTTCAACAGCTCCATCATTTCAGATGGTGTAAGAGACTCAACCTCCTGATCTGCTGTAAGAGGATAGATTAACTGGTCCCTCAGAGTTCCAACTGCTGTATATGGCCGTTGTGGCACATAAAAAATCTCCTTATTTAGATCAGATCCAATTCCAGGTTTCACAATGTGACCAGAAAATAATGGCCAAAGGCCACCTAAAACTCGAAAGAGAGAGCTTTTTCCACTTCCATTTGGACCTTAAATTGGATCAAGGGATATTGTTAGAAGGTTACATTAGCACTGTCCCAAAAATTGATGTGCATAATCTGTTTCACTTACATTAATCACAACATTTCTTATGCAACAATAAAACAAAGATGGATCTATCAATAGTCAAAAGAAGAAGAAAAAAAAAAGAAAAAGAAAAGAAGAAATAAGACCTACTACCGATACAGTAAAAGTTGTATAATAAGCATAGTATGGTTGGCCAGACCATATTCTAATACAGAAGATAAAGGATATTCCAGACCAAAATCCACAAAATTTCTCTTAGTAGAAAACATGTCAGAATTAGTAATCGAAACTTGAATATCAGGATTAATACTCTATGCCAAACAAAAATCAAATTTTGGTAGACCGAGAACCTCTGTACAGCTCATACTCGACCAAATGCAGCATATGATTTTGAACAGCTTTTAGACTTTGGTCATCACATGCCCATGTCTCCCCAAGGGAGAATCCTATTCCTCGCCCTAATCTAGCTTAGTGACAATCTAGCTACGTCTGGATGGCCAGGAGATTGCAAATTTTCTAAATTCCAAGATTCATTTAAAATAACAAGAAAGGAAGGACAAGCAATTGCTCTAGGAATACCAGAAACAATTACAAGAACAAAGTGACAAAAGGACAAGCAGACCATTCTTTCTCTACCAAAATCAATTAAAACAGGATAGTTATACTTGAAGAATTAGAATCTAGATAGCTAAGCAAGTAAATAACTATATAAGTAAACTATTATCAATGGAGAGGACATACCAGTTATCAAAAGATTAGAACCTGATTCAACCCTTAGAGTCAAATGCTCAACCAATACATTACCAGTAGGAGTAACAACCTGCACAATCCAATGTAGTTTAAGGATCATGGGGAGGTTGACTAAACAGTCGAAAAGGCCAGGTATCCTGCTACCTCAACATCATCAAACTCAATGTAATTTGCTTCGCTGATATAGTTCCTGTTTCCATCAGTTTTCTGAGAAGATCCATCTCGTACTGCAAGCTCTCTAGATATAGCCAAGAGTTCATGAATACGATCTGCGTAACCACTGAAAATTGAAAAATCAATTTAGCCATCCCCCGCAAATGGAAAATTCACTAAATGACCGACAAGCACAATATTTCCACTTATATTACAAGAAAACGTGGACAGAGATCACATCAACAAAATTCACTATAGCAGACAGGAAGTGCACTAATTATGTTATTGTCTTTTAAATAGACAGTATTAAACTCTTCCCTATGTTTGACCAAAAATAAAGGCATCACATTAAGTACCCGGAAGTATTCATATTGTGCTTATGAAAAAAATTCAAGAAGAACCATAAGAAACAACAAAGATATGGTATCTTGATTATCAAGCAAATAAATGACTTATTTCCCTTTGTAAAATAGCGAAGTCTTCAAAAGTTCAGGAATTCACTGCATCAAAATGAAAGATTGTTCTCCTCCTTAGCATACAAAATGAAGCCAAAGGAGCATTAAATGTTCACCTAAAGCAATTGAACAACCACGAGAGAAAGATGAACAGCAGAACCAAACTCCGAACTAATGAGGCCCTTTCCAAAAAAAAAACTTCACCCTGAACGCAACTGACATAATTGTAAGGACTCGAAGAGTTCTACCTACCAAGTTTACAACATGCCATTGACAAGACCATTCGAATAAAGGTGATGTTTTCCACTAATTCAAGAAGTAAAAAATAATTGCATATCCGGAAAAAAGAAATTACCGGCTAAAGGGCACAATAAGCCTCATTTAATATAACCTAAAGTCTTTGAACTTCAGCGCAACAATACTGAAAGTAACCAGAAGAAAGAAAGAAATAAAGTGTGAACAAACAATTGAACTAGGAGTACCTCAAGCGATTGAGTCGTCTTGAGCTAGTAGAAAGTGTCCCCAGGGACTGGAATAATGAAATTATAACACTAGTATGATATCTCAAATTACTCAACATCTCTGCACGGCCTAAGGTTGAAGAATCAGGTCTCAAATCACCAGCAAAAAAAGGCTCAATGATCAGGATAACAGCAACAGTAGCACCAAGATACTTGAGTAAGAAGTCTTGAATCATGCCAAACCACCAATGATCGTGAATAACTACCCTCATATGCCTTACAAGAGTCTTAAACTTCTGCTGAATGTGAAAATCTTCTCTAGCTTCGCCACCATATAATGCTATGCTTTCGGCATGGGTTCTTATGCGTGAATGCAATTGCCTATATTCCCCTTCCAGCTGTTGTTCCTTGGACACGTGTTTGCCAAATGCAGGAGAAAAGTTTCGGATAGTTGCCCCTGCCCCCAACACATAGGCCTAAAAGTAAATGATACAGGTGAGGAGCTAACTGTTTACTACAACAATGGCATCATTTAAATCCAAAGGAAAGTGATAAATTGTTTCATGTCAGGGTATATGATTACCAAAATCCACAAAATATATTTTGGGCTTGTATATGAACATAGACGCCAAGTGTAAAGCAACCCATCAGCAACAGCAATTAGATCTTCTTGCACAAGGTCACTCAACTCTGAACAGAATCTTGGTATGTCACTTGCAATTCGTTGTTCAGGGTTGGTTATCCGACAATCAACATGGGACATTTTGTAGTATACCATGCTCTGAACCAACCAACAAGATCAACATTTTTAACTTTATATCCAGATCAATAGTTCTTCCATCAATAACTTTGGGGGAATTTTTTAATTATGTTTTTCAATCAGAAAATTCTAATTAGACCGACTCATAATGTAGATAACATTAAACAAAAGAATGGAATCTGAGGGCTGTGCACATAATTGAACCTGTCACAGTAATTCAAGAATCAGCAAAGGGGATTACTAAATTAATATTTGATTTCACCACTGCAAATGCAGTTGTTAGGATCACGAAAAATTATGCCTGTTGTACTATTGAGCAACATCAACTATTCCAATCAATCCACCTGAATTCAATGAAAATATTAGTACGTAGGAAGTTTTCAAAGCTTTTGGTGTTTCAATGCAGTAATTGAATTAGAGTAGATTAAGTAGCAGTTTATCATGCATCCTTAAAGAATCATTACTAGTAGAAAAAACAAAAGATCAAGATGTCTTGTCAAATGTAACAGTAAACATTCTTTTGCGTCCGAACTTAGTTAAAGAATACAAACCCTAAAGCCTAACAGAAACCAAAGCATTAAATAAGAACCATCGTTTTTACAAACCAAGTATCAAAGTTCCAAAGATGTGAGCCCTAGCTCTGACACTAGTTTAAACAACCACGTCCCCAAGTTGAAGTTGCAAGAGATATTGAAGTTGCAAGAGATATTGTACATATGATATATAAAGTGTTCAGTTAAGAAAAAATGTATTCTGATGGGTAACATGGCTATATTCAATGCCACCCAAAGGATATTACCCTTCGGGGAGCATCTAACGTCCCAGTAACATGATGAATCGGGGTGAAGCTTTCCAAAATTTGTGAACTAGAGAATGTAGAACTACTAAAGCAAATGTGACATTCTATCATGTAAGCATTAATACAAATCAAAACAATCATGTGGCATTCCTGTCAGCATAAACAGAAAAAATAAATACCTGAAAGTACTGAGAATGGGTAACCTTTGTCAAAATTTTTCTGAAACGTAAACTTAAAGTCCCTGTGATGTACTTTGAGGTGGAACTCAGGGCAGACAGAAGAAAACACAGAAATATATTTTCAATAATAAGCCGACTAAATAGAGGTACACGCCGGAGAAAAGCAGCACGGAAAAGGAAGCCTTGGACTTTAGCCAGTCTGTTGCTTACAGTAGTTCGAAAAACCTACAAAGGCACAGAAGAAGATAAATAAAGACTGATTGCAGTACACACAGCAAGAAAAATTAAGAAGATGCTTGATGCATGGAGAGCAAAGAAAAAATGGCCACTCATGTAGCCTAGCATAATCGAAGATAATTTGTAATTGTATATCAGTTTAATTGTCACGAACTTTTTAATATTTTTATATGAATTTCAGAAGTCAAATCTAGACTGTGAACATATGTATTCAGGCTGAACCCACAGTTAAAAGTCAGAATAGTCGAACACAGATCATATCACAAGTAGACATTGCTATATTCCATTTTCAGGAATAGTCATGTGGAACAGTTTCATTCCTTAGCAGCTTCGTGGCTGCTGCCAACTGACAAATTATTGGAAGCACCATTTGTTTCCCGTGCCAGGGCAAGGAGAGATTGACTTCTTGTCAACTTTGGTTCATAAAGAAAATATAATAGTATTCATAAGTGAATGGGATGCTCAATTGTCCATCCATCCAGTCTCTTTACAAATGAACATTGTGAAATCAACAATGCTTACAATACTGATAAACAGACTTGGTCTATCAAGAAGAAAAAGGTGACACGACAGATGGCATACGCCAGCAATGGAGAAGATGATAGATGAATATTAAAATACTTCTAATACCGTTCCTAGGTATAATACTCGTCTTTTTATAGAATAAAGAACTTTACCGCAACAGCCACCAGGGACAAAATATTTATGGCACCCATTCTTCCCATGCGAGATAACAGAATGGCAGCCAAAACCTGGAGGGACCTCAAATTTCCTCGTTTTTGCTTACCCTTCTTTACATTATTCTCTTTTCCAATCAATTCATCTGATTGTTCCTCATACTCCTTGGCCCCATTAGAATGACCAAAAGTATTTTGTCTTCTACAGCTGTTCCTTGAGTTTATGTACGCAGCTGCAGTTCCACCAGCCACAACAATACCAGTTGCAAGCAGTAAAGCTTTTCTGCAGAAGAAAAATTGAAAACAAGATAGTCCTAAGGCTGCAATTTCAACTTGGACCCAGTATGTCCTCAAAACAACAACAATACAGCCAATCATAAAGAAAATTTCAGAACAAACAAAATGGCACATTAGGTCAATACTATCTCTCCATGTTCGAGGAAAAAGGAAAGAAAAAACATGAAGAACCCGATTATATAAGCGACTTTCTTTAATTTTCCTTTCTTTTTGCGTGTTTCTTTTAAGTGTGGGAGAGGGTGGTCCAAATTGAAGATGATGTATAGGTACCATCTCGAATACTTTAGCAGTGAGTGCACTTTCAGAAGGATAAAAGATAACATGCCAGAATGTACCCTTAAACAGTATCTTCACTTTCCAAGGGTTAAAAAGAATAATGCCACAATGATTTTCACAGCACTTTCATTAGATACTTTAATAGAATTAAATAACAATAAAGCTCATTCACCTTCTTGAGGATAAAAGGCCTCTGCCATGCTCAGTCAGCTGTAAGAACTGAAGAGAAGGCATGTCTTCGGATAACCCCCGGTAGACAAAAAATCCGTGGTGAAGTTTACTGTCTACTTGAGTTGGCCACAAAGATTGTTATATCGAGCTATCCCTGTGGAGTTCAGAGAAGCCATAAGTTAGGGACATAAATATTGAAGGTTCACATCATAACGCAATAAATAGGTCTTATTCAAATCAACATTAAATCTGTACTATGCAGCACAGAAGCATATGCAAGTATTATCTCAAAAGTTACAGATTATAAATCTGGTTATGAATACTAATCCGGCGGCAACACATGTTCCAAGAATACCAACGATATTTCAGGGACTTTAAACACATTGATTATGCGCAGCACAATCTTTATGAAGTAAATATAACTTTTCCCCGCATTATCAATTTCTGAATCCAGTCATTCAAAATAAACGGAATTGATACAGAAAGCAGAGACAGTGAGTTCTCTCAGGCAACTAGGAAAACGCCGAGAAAAATAAAAATCAAAAGCAACTAAAAAGTAACTAGTCAAAAACAACAAGTACATCAATCACAGGCAACTCAGGACAACACAATTCCAAATGACAAAAGCCTAACCAAAAATAAGTAAAGCGTTAATTCATCTCAAGCTCAAATACCGAGCACGCATGGATCAACCAAACCCAAAATTAGCCTAAAAAGCACGTGCCTTTTTCATTCTGACCCGCAAAAAAATAGTTGTCGATTCATCTATACTTTCATTTAAAAAATGAGCAAACCCGATCATTCTGAGGACTGGTAATCACCGCCGGTATTGAACGCGGAAATCAATCAATTAGCCAGTGTACTGCAGCTGTCGAGTAAACAATCAGTCGGAAAACACAATTAAGATCCGCTGATTAAATGGGAATCCAATTGAAATCAGCACACTAATAATCCTAAGAAAGAGGTGGCAAGCAACCGTATGCTAATATGTAATAAATCAACCGCATGAAAAGGAAACAAATATACTAAAAAAGGGAAATGAGCGAGAGATGATTGTGACTTTATGCAGAGAGGGAAGGGGTTAGTGTTTTGAAAACCTGATCTATTGGTTAAATCGATTTAATCGATAATTAGTGTTTGGTATGACATGATTAACCACCACCCTACTAAAAAGCTAAAAAATTGAGGGGAATCGAATTAAATCAATAAAAACTTGTTCAACTAGTGAATCCGTCGATAGTTGAATCGGCCGATTCATTTATTTTTATTTTTTAAAAAAACTAATTAGGTTTTTTATTTTGTTAAAATATAAATCAAATTTTTAGAAAAAAAATTATTTAATATAATCTATTATTATTAAAATAATTACAAAATTATGTCTTTATCAAAACATCTATATAATTCAATAAAGATATATTGTATATCATATATAAACATGTTTAGTTTTCGTAAAATTATAAAAGATGTGACATTTCAATTTTTTAAATATTCTCTAATATTTTTGGGACATTGCTTTTTTATGCATTGCTTGTTATTTTTTGAGATGTTTTGTTATTATTAATTTTATGTTGAACATTTGGTTTGATCTGATTTTTGAAGTTTGACATGTTATGTTAGTGTATACTATTTTTTTATTATGAACAACTTGAAATGCATGGTATATATATTTTACAAAAAATTAAAATAAATGTTAATAATGTTGACGTCATCACTCGTTGAACCATCGAACTGACCGAACCTGTAACCAATGAGATCATATGTTTCATGTCCGGCCCTATTTTAAAAAAAACGAGGGGTGGTGTGGTGTTTTGAGACTTGTGTTTGGGGATTTTAATTTTTAACTAATTAATTGCTACCTAAACAATTATCATAGCAAAGAATTATGTTCGAATCTCGCGATATGCTAAAAAATATTTAGTATATGTGTATATATACTACAAAACATCGAGTATAGTAAAATCCATTATTCTCCCATTCTAAAAACAACATGAACATGAAAAATATATTTAATGCGAAAGCATCATGTAAAAATGAATTTCCAAAAATTAATAATCTTAGAACAATATAAATTTCTTTCGTATATGCTTTCGATGTCATGATTAGAAATCAAGTAATTTAATATACCTACTTTGAAGCCATTATATACCTGAAACGCAGCGAATTTGAAATTATTGTTAGTATAAGATGTCATACAAACTAATGTATCAATACTTGGCTCGTAGCCCAAATACGTGACTCAAAACTCTTTATAAATATATGATTCATCTATAGGGTTAAGTACACTAATCCATTCACTCTCATAAAACGCTAACACCAAACTAGTACTGATGCTGAACTTGTAGATCTGGTCAGGTTGATTGGACTTGAGGGATCACAGCTATCAGTTTTACGTCGGTGAACGGTAATATCTTTTTTGTGTATTTATATTCGATTTATGCATGTAAATATATGAATCAAACGCGATCCTCCGTCCTTGGGTCGAGATTTGTTTACTGTTTTATCTCCGCTCCGTTTGGATCTGACGCTAGGGGAAGGAATCCCAACAGTGGTATCAGAGCCATGTTCTGCTTTGATTCATGTATTCAATAATTAATTTTGTTAGATCGTTTCCAATCGATTCTAATAGCGTTTGAGTTTTCAGAAATTTTTTATTCCTGGAAAACATAGAAATTTGATTGAAAATGTTTTGATTGCAACCCAAATTCCAAGCATTAAAAATGGTTTCTTGTTTTTCTCGGGCTACCAAAGCACGCCGGAGGTGGTGCATACGGCGGAGAAACTGTTCTCCACCGTTGTGCACGCTGCCTCGACTGAGTTGGTCGTGCGCGAGACTCGTGCGATCTCTGTAATTGTTGCAGATAGAATTTGCACGGGCGACAACAGGGTGTGGGGGAGCGGCGGCACGCGGGGGAGAAGCCATCACGGTCATAGCCTGCTGGCGCAGCCGTGCAGCCACGCCACTGGAACGCGAGGCTACAGGAGTGACCCTGCGACTAGGCTGAAAGCAGCGGGATACGAGATCCCGTCGTCGCTAGTCGTGAGGCAGCGGGATATGAGATCCCGACGTCGTCTTATGCTGCGTCGGAAATGGAGGCGTGCATGTGTGCAAACTAGACAAGGGTGGCGGCGACGCTGAGTTAGCTAGAAACCCTAATTTAAAGATTAGTAAGATGATGAACAGTTTTCGATTTTATAAATTTTAAAAAAAATTAGGCCAAAAATCGAAAATTGGGCCAGAAATAAATTTTTTAGGGTCTATTTTCGAAATGGTCTGGAAAATTTATTGAAAAATAAATTTATATTTTGGGTCCAAATTGTTTGGAGTCCATAAATTAGTTTGTGTCATTTTAGATGTTTTATCCGGATATTACGTTTTGAAACAATAATCATAAATTTAATTTATTAAAAATATGATTTTTAATTTATGAAGGGTAAAATGGAGATTTTACCAAGTAATTAAAAATTTAACTGGAAATTAAATGAAAGTGTTTCATTTAATTTGTTAATTTTATTTTCGATTACCATTATGATTTGAAGGTAAAATAGTGATTTTACCAATTAATTAATTATTTAATTAATTAGAAATTAAATAAAAGTGTTTCATTTAGTTTGTTAATTTTATTTTCGATTAATATGAAAATAGATATTTTACCGATTAATTGAAATTTAATTAATTAAAAATTAAATAAAATGATTTTCTTTAATTTTAAAATTCTATTAATGATACGATTAGTAGGAAAATATAATAAATTAATTATTATGCTCTAATTACATGTGATGTGATTAGTAAAATTACATATGATATAATTGTTTAGTTTAATGCTTTATTATTACATATGACGTGATTAGATGGTGGATGATTACGAGCCTTGATCAATGTGTTTACGTGAATGCTTAGGGTTTTATTGTTTCATTATAATTATGATTTTTATCGGGGCTGCGAGCCTCCTCTCTCTATTTTCTGATGTATCCACCCGGGATTTGTATCCCTTTTTCTATTGTTTGCACGATTTGAATGTAAATCATTAGAATTAGTGGGAGATGCAAGATGTAAAGCACAAAGAATCAAGACATGCATACCTGCATCACCTTACACAATCATGTGATCCACGTATGACTCATGTGGATCAATTAGGAAAATACCGTAATCGTCCATATTTATTTTTATGTGATGTATGATAAATGTTTGCTTGTATATTTTATTAGTACAATTACGTTGCATGAATAAAACACAGTTGCATCAATCCGGCAAACAAACAAACGAGGACTTGATGAGATTTTAAAATAAATTAAAACCCTCTTTTGAATATGATTCAATTTTTTTAATATCAAACAGATAAGGGGAGCTCAAAAGGGTTTTGTCGCTACTGTCTTCCATCAACAATTAAGCAATTAGATGCTACGTGTGTCATATTGCCTTACTCACCCACGTGCGGGCATCTGGCATGGGAAAGTTGTGCTTAACTGCCACTTAATTAAGGGTGCAGTTATGTTAATATTTTAGATTACTCACCTACGTAGGGTTTTTTGGGCGTGACATTTCCATCCGTGGGATGGGTTAGTTAGACGTGAGAAGGCATAATTGTCCTGCCCAAGTAGGGTTATTCCAATCGCAAGACAAATATCTTGGGGGTTGCATATGATGCAATTGTGATATACATTTAGGGGGGTGTATTCAATCTAGACTTTTATTGACTTTTAATGACTTTTTTAAATGATTGACTTTTATGGAGTTAATAGATTTATATTGACTTTTATAGAATTCCATGGAGTTATAAAAAGATTTGTATAGAGTCTCGTAGACATTTTCAATAGATTTCTATAGACTTTATTGACTTTTAATGACTTTTTTAAATGATGGACTTTTATGAAATTGATAGATTTCTAACTACTTTTATAGAATTACACGGAATTATCAAAAGAATTTTATAGACTCTATAGATTTTATAACTTATAATTGATTTCTTTGAACTAACAATTGAACATAAATAACTTCTTCAACATATAATTTTTTTTTTACTATTAATGTAAACACATTTTACTTATTTAACAGTCAAAAATGTGAAAAATACCTATTCAATTCTTTTGCATGGCAAATATTGAACAACTTTTTTGCATCTTCAAGATGACGACCTTGAAGATTCAGTTAATGTTGCTATATAATTGTAATCTATAATTTTGTGTAATAAAACAAAGTTTTCTATTAAATAACATTAAATAGACTTAAAATATTTTTTGATGATAGTTGAGTACTATAAAAATTCTTAAAACATATTTTTTAAATTAAACATGATAATTTATATCGTTATAAATATATTTTGTTTTAGAAAAATATTTATTATAATTGTTTATAGATATAGACCCATACAATCATTTTAAAAATCTATCATCTAATATAAAATTTAGCACATTAACTTGCTATTTTATCAAAATACTTGTGTAAATATTAGTATTATATTGGATAAAATATAAGATGTGAAAAAAATAATAATTGAAGAATGAGCCGCACATTAGGAATTAAAGAAAGGGTACATGTAGAAAACATGGGAGGAAAAGCCAATGATGAGGTGGCCGTGTCGGAAATGAAAATAGCAAAGAGTAAAGAGAGATGCGAGTAATTAGGAATTAAAAGTCATTCCAAATCTTTACTAGGAGTGGTTGAGAATTTTTAACTTTTTTGGGATGTACATGGGGCATCAAAGTTTGTACCTAAAGATTTCAACAGAAGTCATTAAAAGTCTGAGATTTTGGATACCTATAGAGTTTTAAAAATTCAGGTTTGAATACCATCTGACTTTTTAAAACTATACGAAAGTCTGTCTTGAATACCATTAAACTTTTGTAGAGTATATAAAAGTCTGGATTGAATACCTCTAGACTTTTAAATTCCATAAAAGTCATTAAAAAGTTAATAAAAGTCTATAACCAATACACCCCCTTAGTATCATGAAGTCGATGGGCCCTTGTCTGGTGTTTTCATGAGCTAGTTGGACTTCAAGCCCACTAAAAAAATATGATTTTCCGTTCATTTGTCATGAGGGTGGTGAATTCAAAAAATTTAGTTGGAGCATTCACTAACTAAAGTTCATAGTTTTTTAATTAATTAATAATCAAACGGTTTGCTTATATTTTCTGTTTTGTTCTCAATATTGTGATGGCCGTGAATCCGAATTGCATCAATTCTCGATATAAACAAATTAACCGAACCAAATTATTCTGATTGGCAATTGATTTTATAATATTGTTTGCTTCTGAAAAGTTGATTTATATCCTTGATGGGAAGCCTCTTGTTGAAGTGCCTCTCGGTTCATCTCATGAAGAGATCATCTCACTTGAGAAGAAATAGTATGATGATCTCGAGACAATGTGTTATATGATTGCATCAATGTCTGAGTTTCAACGTAGATATGAGGAATTTGTTTACATTGCTTGTATTTTCCAACACCTACAAATGTTTTTGGTGAATGGGCACGATTACTACGATTCGCAATATCAAAAGAGCTATTTTCATTTTACTAGCAATATGGGGCTTCGGTCCATGAGCATGGTGTAGAAATAATGTCTCTTGTTGAGAAATTGGAAAATCTGAATGCGACAATACCTCATTAACTGGATGTACATTTGATCTTATAGTCAAAATATTTGAAGCTCACGAGTCTTTGATTCAAAAGGAGAAACATGTTCTTCTTATTGAATCTGCTACCAATGGTACGAATGATTCAAGGATGAAGAAGAGTAAGGGAAATTGTTCCCGACCTCAAAAGACGAAAATGGATATAGTAGCAACTAAAAAAGGAGAATCAACTATGTTTTCACTGATGGTCACTGTCAAAAAATTACAAGGAATACCAAGACTATAAGCGTTCTACAAATTATATATTTCTGTTGGTTCTACTTCTTTGGTATATTATACCAATTGTGCTCACATCTTTGCAAAGAGTTGCATATGTTGAGAAGAGTAGAGAGCCCTAGGAAGGGGACACCTACCTGAGGCTAAGCATTATAGCAAGAGTTGTTGCAAATGTTGTTTGAAACATTTATTTAATGTAAAATGTTTGGAACTAGTTTTGAACAATTGTTTATTGTTTCATATTCAATGAAAATGTTGTTCCTATTTTGATAGAGAATATAATTCTCTTAAATTTGCAAATATGATTTGCAGTATTTTTAAGAATGGATGTTTTATTGAATATGGTGAACTTATGAATGATTAGTATGATGTTGTTCAAAGAATAAAAAAGGATGATAACTTAAGCCACACATATCTTGGGCATGTGCTGATGGTCATTCGAATTTGAGTCACATTGGTGTATAGCCATATATGGAGCACTGGGAGAAGAATCCTGACGGGTCTTCTCTGATCATGTGTTGAAGAAACTCTCATTCACTCTGATTCGGAACAACTGGATTCACCTCCATTATCCGAATAGATATCTTCTTTGTAAATGCTCTCATCTGAGGGAATATCCATAAATTGATACACCTACATCAAATCCTGGAAATAGATAGCATCCTCAAATTCCTTGGTATGCTCGAACTGTCTTACTCTATGGCTTTGATTTTCTGGACAATGAGATATGTCATCTTGCTCCGCATATCCAGCAGTTACAATCTTTGAAACTCTCGTTTGCACGAGTATGTGTGTGTCTGAAAGTTCTCTTTGTCGGTGTTCTGCTAGAACTAGCTTGATTTTCGACAAGATTCTACTCTTTGTTGGTCCTGATCTTTGCCCCGATCTGTAACTCGGGCTTTCTGTTTTGACCAGAACTTTCTAGGTCTCCATGAAGACCTACTTCTTCTTGAACTACTTCCTCGGGCATATGGATGAGCTCTATGTTTTTTCATCTTTCGCCTCTGGGGGAAGTTTCCAATAATTGTCGGGATATCATTCCTTGTACAACAAAGATGAGCTATTTTGTTGATTCTTCTAAGCTTCTTGAAATTCTTTTGGAGCTTTTCTTGGTAGCACCACTCCGTAAGCTTTATTTTAAGAAATGACATTCTCCTGAACACCGTCTCGATTGCATGAGGTGTATACTCCTGGATAAACATTTATCTCCATGGGCTCGGAATTTTGGCAAAGAACAGTTCTGCTGCATCTTTTTCTTCTATCTTTGCCTTCCATAGATACTCTGTAAAGAGTTTGATGTATTCATCTACATAACAGATATCATGTAGTTCTAGGCTAACTAGAGCTTGTATGTATTTTTTAGCCTTCTCTTCCTCCATTCCTTCGAAGTAACTTACTCCAATGAAACAGATCTTAAAGAATTTTGCCATCTTGTCCACAATTTCTTTCAGGGACTCTCCGGCTAAAACTTCTTCCTTGGTACCTGGGTCTCCCATATCCCAGGTAATCTTGACTGATCCTTCCAGACTCATTTTAAGAAGTAAAATGAATCATTCTTTGCTTAGGTCAAGTGTTCCTGGTGCTATTCTCATTGCTGAAGCCTATTCATTAATAAGAACTTCTCTGTTTTTGAAATCCAAGATATCCATGTTGAACATAAGTCCATATGGATGGATTGGATCCAGCTGAGATTTCCCGTACGATGTCTGATGTATATCTGGCCTGCGAGAACGATTCCTTGCTCCAACTGGGGTATCCAAAGTTGCTGAGGTGAAATTTTCCCTGTGCGGCATACTTTGATCTCCTTCGGGTGGATTGTGTGACCCGAAACTTTCTTGTGGTGGAGGTCTTGGCACAAGCTCCCCTGTCTTGAATTCTATGAGATTTAATCTCGCAAAAGAATCAGCAAGATCACGTAGATCTTCCAGGCTGCTTCTTTCCATTACTTTGTGGGAAGTATTGGCTCTCCTCGTAGAACTGCAATAATTTTCCAGTCTCCGTCAAAGGTCTTCGGACCTCATCTGCTTTCCCTTTTTGGTGTAAAAGGGGTTCTGTTCCGTAGGACGGTGGTAGCCATCCTCCGTTTCTTCTTCCTATCGGACTTGGTCTTGACTCCAACTCCTTAACACACAGGTTTTTAAGAATCTCCTCCTGATGTTTAATCATAATCTCCATCTGACTTTGAATCTGATGGATCTGTGCAGGGACATGGTATTGAAGGTAGCCATAACGCTGCACTGTCGTCTGAATTTCTCTAAGATCTTGGGATATCTTAGAGGAATCCGGCTCGATTTCTCGAAAGGTTGTTCGCCCATCCTAATCATCTGGTCCAGACCCTGTTGGATCATTGGCGGCTGGAACCACATCTTCATGTTCAGGATGATCGTCTTCCTGAAGTTCTGCTAACTCGAACTGTAGTTTGAGGTTCAAATGGTGTTGGTATTTGAATCAAATTAGGATACTATTTTGAGGTTGCTGTTTAGATCAAATCTATGTTATTGTTTAATCAAAGTTTGTGATGATTCTAGGCTGATTTATACTGCTATATTTATGCTCAAACTCTTGCAATTTGGTTCGATAATTTTCCCTGTTATGTGGCTCGAATTGTTGCTGTTTTGATGGGGGAAAATCCCTACTACATATGGTGTGATTTTGCTACATTTCGGTTTGAAAGTATGATGATTTGGATTCGATTAAGCTGCTGCCATTAGGTTCGAATATTTCTATGTTTTGATTCGAGTTTTGCTGACTTGTACTCAAGATTAGGCTGCTCGTTCGTGATTTAAGTGAGGAAATTTATGGCTGAAATGGCGCAACTTTATAATCGAAAATGTGTAGCTAAACCTAATTGAATTTCCATAAACCGATATGAATCAAGTTACACTTTGAACATGAATGTGTGCATGTACACAACCACATACATTGTGTGAGTATTTCAGAATATACTTGTGTATACTTGTTGTAGCTTGAGCTACAATGAGTTACTGTTAAAATATGCAGATTAGCTCAAATTGATAATTCTTGCTACTTGTGTTGAGTGGGTATTACTTCTAGATGTTGGTGGGAAGTGTTGGTTAATCGTTCGAACGGATGTTGAATGACATGACAAGTAGTATGTATTTTATTGAATTAAAGTGATAGAATCTCATCATTGAAAATTGAGTATTTACATGATAATTGTATTGAAAGTGAGCTAATATTGAATTGACATTTGATATAGACACTACACGAGACTTCGGACGTTGATGATAGCTTGTTCATGTTGTCGACTATAAGGTACGTGGTGACGTACGAGCATGTATAATATGAATTATTTCATATTCCAGTATTCATATATGTGAATAATTGTGATGACTGAATGAATATAAGGGAACAAATATCAGTATGTGAAATGAGTTTGATATATGTGGTATGGGACACATAAATGTACGTTGTCCGGATTGGGAGTTGGGTATTAGGTGAATTGAGTTTGATATATGTGTTATGGTGGACTCGTAAATGTACGTGGTCCAGATATGGAGTTGGGTATGGAT
The DNA here is from genome assembly GCA_907163345.1 of Haberlea rhodopensis. Lineage (NCBI taxonomy): Eukaryota > Viridiplantae > Streptophyta > Magnoliopsida > Lamiales > Gesneriaceae > Haberlea > Haberlea rhodopensis. The sequence continues at coordinate 3,503,772 of CAJQUN010000060.1, forward strand.
GCCTTTGGCAAGACCAGTATGAGAAAGTGTTGAGTGAGATAGATTGATAGACAGAACTGCATTGACATGGAATTATTTATGATTGATCATAAATAATAGATTTTTGTTGTATCGAATTCATTGTGTAGTTGAGTATCATATTTTTAGTGGCGATACTAAACTTGATGTTATGAAAGCGTGTAAGCTTGAAACATGAACACTGTGTGGAAGCTATACAGATTCAGAACTTCATAGGGAGTACATTTTATCAATTTTTGATACTCTTAAATCGTGATATCATTATTTTTATGCATTGTTATGATAGGGTAGTGTGATGTTGGTATGCTCACCCTGTGTGTGGCTGTTTCTGTTGAAATAAGTATTACAGCTACAAGGTTATTTTGGCGTAGCAAGTTCGAGCTTGGTTGGACAATATTGCTTCCTGAAGCGTAGAGTGAGATTGGGTAACTGGTATAAATTATTTATGGAACTAGATGGGTATTAATTATTTGTTGCTCGTATGTGAGCACTTGGAGTCGTGTATATGGCCTGTATATTGGTGTTGAAGTGTACTTTTGATATCTTCTTAGTATGGTGACTTCCCTGGATGGGAATTATTTTTGGTGATGTGTTTTATTTTCGGATAGCTCAATTTATGGGGAGACTCTGCCCAAATTTTTATAAGAGTCTTATTGTAGATGTGAAGCATGTAATGAGATTCTTTTAAAGAATGAATTTTTTTTATATACTCATACGACGTCATAAATGCACTAATAGCGGGTTAAGGGGTTTGGGCCTTACAGCAGGGCACGACGATGACATGCATTTTAGATAGCGACTGTAGTCACGCGCGTTGCTACCGGACCTAGACACGAGGGATGGACTAGCACAGCACATAGGATGAGTCTCCTAGCGCAATGTGCATGTGTTGTCACCCTCTGCTCGAGCTGACATTATTTGATGATACCTTCCTTTGGACTCCGATATTTGGTATCTTGAGATTCGATTATTTATACCCATTCATACATAGCATTCCTACATGGTATGCATTGCCTGATACTTTGTCATACTTGACATGATCTATTTATTTCTCGTACTGGGTTCTGACCCTCGTAGTGGGGGCTGTCATGCCTTTGTTGTATGTGCATGACAGGTGGTACATGTGGACGTACTGAGGATGCTCGAGATGAAACGTTGATGAATATCAGAGCTCCTTGAGAGCGAGCTCAGGTTTATATTTTATGTTTTGAGTCTCAGTAGTTGTTAGAATATTTTTACTTATGTTTTAAATTATCGGGGTATGCCCCGAGTATCTGTATTTTAATTATTCTACTACTGATTGATGATATACTTGATAATTTATGTTATGATCAACATGTTGAATTGGAAGCCGAAATTACATATTTTAAGTATCAGTATATATGTATCACCTAAAAGCGAAAATTTTTTAGGGCCGTTTGACAAGACCTTTGAAATAAATATTCCGCTGTTTACGCAAATTAATCATTATGTGTTAATTAAACACCACATTAGGATCGGGCCCTTACATTTTTAATCTTTTAGTGCACGCCTTTTTAACTTTGTGGTGCACTATTTTCTGTAGTTGGTGTGCACGATTTTCGAACCTTGTGGTGCACGAATTTTTAAGCTTGTGGTGCACTTATTTTTTAACCTTTGGTTTACGATTTTTAAAGTTTTGGTGCACGATTTTTGTGAAGGTTGTGCACTTGATTTTTATAATGGGGGTGCACGATTTTTTAACATGTTGCCCGATTTTTAACATGCTGCACGATTTTTTAAATTGGGTGCATGATTTTTGTAAAGGTGGTGCACTTGATTTTTGTAATGAGGGTCCACGATTTTTAAAATTGTGGTGCATGATTTTTTAACATTCTGCCCGATTTTTTAACATGATGCATGCTTTTTTAAATTGAGTGCACTATTTTTGTAAATGTGGTGCACTTGATTTTGTAATGAGGATGCACGATTTTAAAAATTGTGTTGCATGTTTTTTTAGCATGTTGCTGCACAATTTTTGTAATTGGGTGCACAATTTTTTGTCAATGTGCTACATTTGATTTTTTGAATAGAGGTGCACAATGTTTTTAATGGTGTTGCACGATTTTTGTAAGCGGGGTGCACGATTATTTGTTATGAGGGTGCACAATTTTAAATATTATGGTGCACGATTTTTTAATATCCTCGATTTTTTAACATGTTGCTCCACAATTATTGCAATTGGTTGCACAATTTTTTGTGATGGGGATGCATGATTTTGTAAAGGGGGCGCACGATTGTTTAACATGTCGGTGCACAATTATTTAACATGGTGATGCACGATTTTGAACAATGTCGATTTTTTAACATGCACGGTTTTTTAACATTTGCTACACAATTTTTACAATGGGCGTACGATTTTTTTGTGACGGGGGTGCACGATTTTTAACATGTTGGTGCATGATTATTTAACATGGTGATGCACGATTTATGTAATGATGTTGCATATTTTGAAATCAGATCCGAAAAATTGTTAGGGTTTCCAAGAGGATGAGCAGTCCCTCCTGAGACTGATGTTGGCCGTGGTTGAGTTGATCAAGCTTTCCTATCGTCGGAGCTGAATTAAGATCCGATAATTGTTTTTCGAGTTTTGTAGCAGTGGCCATCGCGCATTAACTTCCATGAACGTGGAGTTCATAATATATTTTTTTGTTGGAATGAAGGTTTGAATATTGAATAAGGAGTTGCAGTTGAATGTATTGATAAAAAATCGATGATGATGTTTGTTTGTGGGGAATGAATTTGACGAGAGAATGAGAAGAATGGAGGAGAAGTGGGTAAATTGAAGGCAAGAAGAAGCACTGTGGTGTCGCTTTTTTGTAATTTTACCCAAAAATGGACCTATGTGAACTTAAGTTATTTTGGTCGACTAAAATAAATTATGTTCCATCAGTTGACACCGTCCCATAAATACCCATTAGTTAAATGCAATCAAATATTGATTAAGAATGTCATAGTTGTGTTGACTAAATAATAGTTGTACGATAAAAGTGGCGTACTTTAATTTGACTTAAAACGAAATGTATATATATACTTTTATAACTTGAAACAAGTAATAATAATTTATAATATGAACGATACAACAGAGAGTATCATCGGACTTTGAAAAAAATATTACAGAAAATCAAAAGAAATGAATGAATTAAGGCAGTCTTTTTGTTTTCCAAGAATGATATTATTCCTGGTCCTGGGGATTGCTGATTGCTATATTTAGATAAATTTTGTTAAATCTCCTGTGGTGTGCCACCAAAACTCGATCTCTAATTAATTCAATAATTTTGTATTGGAAATGAAAGTTAATTTTTTATTTTAATGTATAGTAATTCAAATTCAGTGAAATAATATAATTTCAAAATTTTAATTTAGATAGAATGAATAATATAAACCACGCACATATTGTGCTCAATACAAGTATAATAATAGTAATACCGATTATGTTGGTGAAAGAAAGAAGTGAATCAATGTAAATGTTAGCTGCGTGGCTTTGTCAAACCATTAATTGGCTCACAACTTCACAACAAAATAAAATTATGTACATTAATATGGAAGATGGGCATCCAAAACTCATTTTCGAGAGACAAACCAAAATAAGAAGGTATTTTTATTATAGAGTTTTTGAAGCCCAAAATAAAGACATGAATCTTCTTTACGATGCTTATACATTATTATAACTAGTGCTCTATTGCACATGTTGCATACATATACGGTATTTGTTTTGTAAAATGAGGTAGTAATCATATTTTTAATTTTTGCTTTTGTGATGTAATAACTTTTTTTAAATTGATTTTGCAGTTTAATACTCTGCCAAATATTTTTTGATGTTATTGTGGTTATCCAAATTAGCAGGGGTCTTGCGGTCATTTAGCACATAATAGTAGGGGTATTTTTGGATTTGCAAAATGATCATACCATTAAGGTGCTTAGTCATTATAAGATAGTAAGAATAGTAAGATAATAATAATTATATATATTTTGTGACCTTTTTAATTTATCAAAAATCTTATTTCATTCCTTGCACGTTTCAAACACTAACACTAAATGAAAGTTCTACTCCAAAATTAATATTAATAATAATAAAAGTACAATCGAAACTTTTATTAGCTATATATTTCAATAAATTGCAAAGTTTGGAATGGTAAAAAAGGAGAAGCAAGTGTTTTTTATGCTTCTTGCCAGAAAGGATAAGATTATATTAAATAATAAATTTCACTAACTCTTTTTACCCTCTTCGCCACCCTCGTGCAGATAAGCCTTCTTCCGCCAATCAACCCTACCAAACAGACAAATCACAAGGAAACACGTGGCATAAAGAGAGTGGACCTTCCAACTTGTCTTGGGCGGTTGATGCAGCACCGCCCTATGAAACACTGTCATGTAATAATGCAGACCAACTGCAAAGCCCACAAATGTTTGGGCCAGGCTCAATACCTTGGTGGGCAGCCCAGTCTCGGTCGAGAACACAAGAATCAAGTACATCAACAGAAGCAGCAGGTACAACACATAACCAAGAGTCTGCAGCACCTGGACACACACATATGTGGACCGGGAAGTTGCGTAGAAGAACTTAAGCGGCTCAAGCCCAGTGACAAGTGAAGATAAACAGAGTATTGTGAAGTATATTGAGAGGTAAACCTGGATGAAAATTAAGAGCTTTTGAAGCGAAAAGTAAGCTTTGATTCTATTGAAAATTAGTGAAACGAGGATTAAAGGGATCAAAATGAAGGCGAACGAGACTAAAGAAGCAATGGTGGGTGCGTATTTGTTACCCACATATGGTTTGAATCCTTTGGTGAATTCTTTGTTGTATTTAGTGAGGTAAACTTGTGAGGTTTTGGAAATCTTTTCCAAATCTGGCATTATAGTTTCTTGAAATTTAGATGGGAGGTCTCTGAACTCAGAAACCAGGTCATCTTCATCTTCTTGATTGAGCCAACTAGGGTTCGGCTGTTTTGAGGCCTTATTGGGCAGGTCTTTACCCGGGCTTTTGGATTTGGGCTCGGTCACACCCTTTTCCAACTGAGCTTCGGTTTCTTTGGTGATGGGTTTGGTTGTTTTGTTGTTGGATGAGGTCAACTTGGGCAGATCTGAGGATTTCCTGGTTAAAAGTGAGCTACTTTTTGCGGTAGTTGAGTTTGAGGATGATTTTTTTGAGGTGGAATTGAGTTTCTGGAACTGGGATTTGAGGGTTGGAAGGGAATCTGTAATGAGATCCAAATTTGTAACTTTGGCGATCTTGGTTTTGTTGCTGGATGAATCAGAGAAAACCTTGGCAACTTTGGTTTGGTTTTTGAATAAACCACTGATATTAGTGGTTTTGATGAGCTGGGTTTGGTTCTTGGGTGAATCTGAAGCTGGTTTCACGATTTTTGTTTGGTTTTTGGTTGTGCTAAAACTGGTCTTTTTCTTGATGATTGGCTCATCTTCATCCTCTATCTCTGATAACAGCCTTCTTCTACCACGAATCTCGAATGTTTTTGGTTGGGTTCGAGGGTATGCACAAAGGAAAGCTGAAGTGAAGAAAATGATGAAGAGTATACAAAGAAAAGGTACCTTTAAGCGGCAGGATTGTCGGAGTGGAGCCATTTTAGAAAAAAAATTGTACTGAAATCTGTGTCAGTTTGGAGATCCAGTGAGAGGTTATACAAGATGTTTAGAGCTCTATTTGGATCTGGAAGAAGTGTTTAATGCAAATAAAGAAGTAGCCCAGCTGCAAATACATTATACACTCTACTCTACGCGGTTTTACACGCACACTATTTTGTTTCCACCGAGTCCTTCCCTTACGATTATAAATTCAATTTACGGTGGTGGGTTTGCTGCTAATTACGTGAGGTTACTGGAATCATGTGGGTTTCTGGAATTGGTGTGTATTGTTATATATTCCACAAAAAAAAAAAGGAGTAGGAGTTAAAATAGCCGAATTTCACGCGTCGGTGCATAGATTTTAGATTGGGTGAAACAATTCTCTAATAATGTATTGGCCCGAAATTTCTGCAACGTTTACGTTTACGATGCACGCACAACATTGGATGGTTAATTACAATAATAACTTGGAACATCATGATTGACTTGTATAAAAAAACAAGACGAATTACCATAGTTTCACAAGTATTGTTAAGTTTATTTATGGTAAAAACTTGGTTGGCTTATGTTTCAATATTGTATATAATATATTCTTGATGTGCCCATTGTGTTCACTTCACATCGTCACGGCTTTTGCATCATGTCAACTTCAGTGTTTAATAAAGTTTAAATAATCCCACCGACAATTTTGACATTTAGGCAATCGTTATTATGTAATTATAAACTAATTGAAAAAATTGAGGTCCTCAAAACTTTGCATTACTACATTCAACAATTTCAAATCATTATCCCTGTAATTCACTTTAATTTATATTAGTGAGATTCACTCAATATTTTATTCCTATTTTAATATATTCTACTCATATTGAAAATAAACATTAGTTGAATATTTTAAATATAAATATCTATTTATATTAGATAACAGAACTATTTCTTTGATTTGTATTAAATATTTATATACTTTAATAATAAAATTTTTAGTATTTATATTTTAATTATAAATATTACATTTACATATAATAGTTATAAAACAATAATATTTATACATGATATATATAATTTTTACTATATTATTTATATAATAATTATATTTATATTTTAATTATAAATATTATACCTTTGTAATATAATATTTGCATTATAATTACAGAATTTAAATATATATATATAAATAATATTAATAATAAATTATATATATAATATTTATAAATCAAATTACATATTTTTGAAACTAAAAAGAAAAAAAAACAAAAAATTGCACTTTTAATGGGGTTATTTAAAAAAATAACCCAAAAAAAAAATATTTTTAACAAAATAACCCAATTTAAAAATTGTTACCAAAGTAACCTGAGACGCCAACTCAATTGGCGTCTCCATTAGGACGCCAACTCAGTTGGCGTCTCCTACTTTTTTTTTTTTTTTTTTTTTAATGTTGGAGACGCCAACTGAGTTGGCGTCTCCAACAAATAATTTTTTTTTTTAACATATGTTGGAGGCGCCAACTGAGTTGGCGCCTCCAACATATTTTTTTTTTATTTTTATTATTATTATTATTATTATTATTTTTATTATTATTATTATTATTATTATTATTATTATTAAAAAAGACCAACCAAAATTCAATGTAGTGTTCAAGTCAATCACTATCTCAAACACTATTATTGATAATACAAATATTTTCTCAAATATATAATGTCTTGTGAATTGTCGGTTGAGTCCAATCATTATCTCATATTCAAAATTCAAATAATAACGTGATCATGAGTTAGAATACTCACTTTGACCATTTAAAATTTTGAATCACATTCAAATAAGTATAAAATACTATCTTTTGATCTGAACAAAGATTAATATGTGTCACACTTGGAGGTGTAGTTGAAGTTAGAGATGTAAATGAATCGAATCGAGCCGAATATGACATTTTTTTTAAGATTCGAATTCGGCTTGAAATAGTTATATTCGAACTCGGATTTGATTCAAAGTTTGAATAGTTTTAAAAATTTGGCGCGAGTTCGGTTCGAAAAGATTCGAGCATGTTCGTGAGCTATTTAAACAGTTTTTTTATTATCAAATTCTATAAAAATTTGCAGCACGGAATGGCCGACGCGGAACATTATTAAATTTTTTAAACATAAAATTTAGGGATGTCAATGAGACGGGTCTAAACTCGTACCCGTAATAATAATGTTCCGCGACCGCCATTCCGAGTCGCTCGTGAACTTTAATATTTTATTAATATAAATATATATTAAATAAATATATTTTGAACATTTCGGGTATTTATTCTCGAGCAATTGTTCAAATAGCTCGCGAACATGCTCGAATCTTTTCGAACCGAACTCGCGCCAAATTTTTAAAACTATTCGAACTTTGAATCAAACCCGAGTTCGAATATAACTATTTCAAGCCGAATTCGAATCTTAAAAAAAATTTCATATTCGGCTCGATTCGATTCATTTACATTTCTAACTTCAACTACACCTCCAAGTGGGACACATATTAATCTTTGTTCAGATCAAAAGATAGTATTTTTATACTTATTTGAATGTGATTCAAAATTTTAAATGATCAAACTGAGTATTCTAACTCATGATAACGTTATTATTTGAATTTTGAATATGAGATAATGATTGGACTCAACCGACAATTTACAAGACATTACATATTTGAGTAAATATTTGTATTATCAATAATAGTTTTTGAGATAGTGATTGACGTTGAACACTACATTGAATTTTGGTTGATTTTTAATAATAATAATAATAATAATAATAATAATAATAATAATAATAATAAATTAAAAAATAAAAAAAATAAAAAAAAAATATGTTGGAGGCGCCAACTCAGTTGGCGCCTCCGACATATGTTAAAAAAAATTTATTTGTTGGAGACGCCAACTCAGTTGGCGTCTCCAACATTAAAAAAAAAAAAAAAAAGTAGGAGACGCCAACTCAGTTGGTGTGACATCTACGAAATGGTTAATTGCTATTTGGCTTTAATTGTGTTTACATGATTAATTATGTGGTAATTGATTATGTTTTGGGATTTATTTACCTTATGGAAATGCATGGTCATGTGGATAGGGGTGACCCGGGATTGTATTTTAGGGTGCATGTGGTGCATGTTGGGTAAATATTATTGGAAGCATGATTATTTGCCTTGGTTAGCAATTTATTAGAAATCATGTGTTATTTGATATTATGGTGCATTTTGAGTAAATGCTTTGAAAAATATCATGTTGGGGTGTTTTATACACCATGGAATTCTTTTGGGTATCATTTTAATAAACTCACATTTTAATATCCAACCCCACTCTTTCAACCTCACTCTTACTTTACCAAAATCAAATCCACAAACCCTTCCCCTCCCAATTTTCGAGCTCAAGCCTAGGGTTGAGGAGAAACCTTTCAAAAATCTTGATTTGTGGAGCATATTGGGTGATTTGAGGTCCCCAAGAGGTATGGGTACCTCATGCTTTAATTTTGTAAGGTTTTGTTTGAGTTTGGTTTGATTTTGAATGGTTTTAAAATGGGTTTTGTTGGGTTGTTGTGGGTTTGGTTAATGGTTGGATTTATGGTTGTTTTAAGGTGTATTTTGGATGTTTATGTTGTTATTTGAGTTATTGGTTTGATGGTTAAGAGTTGGAATGGGTTGGAATGGTTTAGAGGTGCAAAAATGGAGGATTTTCGGGTAACAGAGGTCGGCGATCGATCGCCCATTCCAGGCGATCGATCGCGCCCAGGCAGTAAGCTTTTCAAGCCTTTGGCGATCGATCGCCACTCTTGGGCGATCGATCGGCGGGTCTGGCGATCGATCGCGCCAGGGGTGGCGATCGATCGCCGAAGGGTGCAAAATTTGGTAGTCGGGCAGTAGGGTTTGGCGATCGATCGCCGTGATGGGCGATCGATCGCGAAGGCCAAAATTTTGTATTTTTGGATTTTTTTGTGGGATTTTTGGTATTGGACTATTATTGGGTTCTAATATTGGTATTTGTGAATATGTAGAACCAACCCAGGTGGCAACACAGCCAAGGCATTGAAGTCCTACCATATCCTACATTTTGAAAAGGTACGTAGTGGACGTACGGGCACCCAACGGTAACATGTATTTTATATACTCATTGATTATGCATTGTGGATGCGGGTATATATGTGGTATTGCATTGTGGATGCATATACATGTTGATTTATGCCATATGTGGTATTGCATTGTGGATGCATATACATGGTAATTGATGCATAATGATGATAGATGCATATTATGATTATTGGATGCACATCCCATGAGTCGTGGTCATCCTTTGATGATTTTAATGCTTGCCGCTTTTGTATTGGTTCCGCTAAATGTGAAGCGAGGGGTGGGAGCGCCGCATGTCACATTTGAGCGTGGTTGTCATATGGGGCGAGGAAAGGGTATTTGCCGCTCTCTGTGAAGCGAGGGGTGGGAGTACCGCAAGTCCATTGTAGCGAGGTTATCCTATGCCGCCCATATGAAAATAAGCGAGGGGCATTAAAATACACTGTGATGGACAGACTAGGGAATGGTGACCAATATTTGGTACTGTTGAGATGGTATATGATGTCATGACATGTTTTGGCCATTAAAAATAATCTGTTGATTATACTCATGAGTTATGGTACAGGGACAACCAAACGGGAAGCGTTTGAAATGCATGGAAAACAGGAAGTGTTTTATATTGATTATGCATTTACGCTTTATCTTCATATTGTGTTTATGAATTATTATTATTGCTCATGTTTGGGGGTTGTCCTTGTAGGTACCTTTTTGGCATGATAGCAAGCTTTGAACGGGTTGAGGTGGTGAGCTTGTGAAGCATTCTTTTGAGGATTAAAGGACAGGATTATTTTGTCTAGTGTCTACTCTAGGAGTAGTGTAAAACTAGTTGATAGCATTCATTGATGAGGAATGTAATTAATCCATTCTTTTTGGAAGTCCTTATTATTATGGCATGTAATGCTTAAGCTCATAGACTCAACATGTTCTTTTCTCACTCTGATCATTATATTAGCTCTATTATGCCTTATTTCCGCACTTAAGGATTAGGGTCCTTACATTAGTGGTATCAGAGCAGTGGTTAGAGAACCCGGGAACGAGTGAAGGGTAGCCTTAGCATGTTTGGCTAGGTGCTTACATTTGGAGCATGTTTATGCATGTGGTGCATATTGATGTATATCCTGTTATACTAACATGCTTATATCACTCCTGTTATCTAACGACATGATATATATTGCTTTGGATTGTTGTTAACATTTGTGTTACATCATGGCTGCTAATGAGGAAGTCGGAGATGTTGGGAGTGTGAATGCGAGTATTGGACAGGCTAATCCTCTACCTCCACCGGCTGTAGGGATGGAACCAGTAGTTCAGTTATTGCTACCGGGTGAGATTAGCTTGACGCAGTTTCTGTCTTATCATCCGCCCCGGTTTGAGGGGACAGAGTCCGGAGAAGAAGCGGAAGAGTGGCTGGAAAGACTTGAGCAGATCTTTGTATCGGCTCCTTGTGCTGTTACTGCTTGGATGAGGCTGGCGGAGTTTCAATTAGCCAAGAAACCTCTGATGTGGTGGAGGAGCACAGTAATGGAAATGAGAGCACTGGGTGCTGTGATTGATTGGACACTCTTCAGGACTAGGTTTCTGAATCGGTACTTCTCCGCGGCAGCAAGACAGACAAAGGAGGATGAATTTACAAGTCTGAGGCAGGGGAACATGACAGTGGCAGACTATGCCACACGGTACTCTTCGTTGTTGAGATACGTTCCCCACATTGCCACCAGTGGGCACGCTAAAATGAGGAACTTTATGAAGGGGTTGCGACCGGAGCTCTATGACCGGGTTATCACTAATAACCCAACTTCATTTGACGATGCTCTCACAAGAGCGGAGCTTGCTGAGCTAGGAGTGGGAGCTTACGCTATGCCACCACCGGTACCGCAACAGAGGCAGACTAGTGACAGTTTGAGGCCTCGGGGTGAGCCATTTAAGCCCCGTGGTGCCTCTTCATCTTCAAGGTATGGTGGAAAGAAACACTTTGGACAGAAGCAGGATAACAAGAAGGGTAATTGGTCGGCCAATCGAGGATCTTCACAAGGGGATAGGCCGGGAGAGCCGAGGTGCAACAATTGTGGAGGGCCACACTCTTCAAACAAGTGTACTGCATGTTATGTCTGTGGCAAGATGGGCCACATTGCTCGGTATTGCCCCACACGGGGAGGACAGTCAGAGTATCAGGGCAGCAGGCCGAGTTTTGAGGATAGGACAGTGCAGCAGAGGCAGCAGTTTGGGCCTCGACCATCGGGAGGTCAGACAGTAGGACCACCCCAGGGGCAGGTGTATGCACTGACCAGGGAACAGGCCCAGGCAGCCCCAGAGGAGGTGATTGCCGGTATGTGTCATTTATTTACGTACCCTGCTTTTGTTTTGATAGATACAGGTGCCTCCCATTCTTTTGTGTCTGTGGGATTCGTGGAGAGACACCATATGCGCACGTCTTCTTTACCCACGCCTCTCCTTGTCTCGACACCCACTGGAAGAAATGTCGTTGCGGATCAGTTTATGGCAGACTGCCTCATTTATTTTGAGGGCAACGAGTTGAGATCAGACTTGATTGTGCTGGGTATGTCAGACTTCGACTGCATCTTGGGTATTGATGTTCTGAACAGATATCAGGCAGTGGTAGATTGTCGACAGAGGACAGTGAAGTTCAGACCTGAGTTGGGCAGTCAGTGGACTTTCTATGGCAACGGTTCTCGTGCGAAGATTCCGTTAATTTCAGCGATCAAGATGACTCAGTTGTTGGAACGTGGTCACACGGGCTATCTTATTTATGCCGTGGACACGTCTGGGAAGAGTAAAGAACTGAGAGTTGAGGATGTACCAGTAGTGGCCGAATTTGCTGATGTATTTCCAGAAGAGATCCCAGGATTTCCACCGGTTAGGGAAGTTGAATTTGGGATCGAGTTGTTGCCAGGGACATCCGCTATCTCTCGTGCACCTTATAGGATGGCACCGGCTGAGTTGAGAGAGTTGAAAGAACAGTTGCAGGATCTCTTGGACAAGGGATATATACGCCCGAGCGTGTCGCCATGGGGCGCACCAGTTCTCTTTGTGAAGAAGAAGGACGGTTCGATGCGGTTGTGTATCGATTACCGGCAACTGAATAAGGCTACAGTGAAGAACAAGTATCCTCTCCCAAGGATAGATGACTTGTTTGATCAGTTGCAGGGTACCAGGGTGTATAGCAAGATTGATTTGAGATCCGGGTATCATCAGATTCGGGTCAGAGAGGAAGATGTGCAGAAGACAGCATTCCGGACCCGATATGGGCATTATGAGTTCCTAGTGATGCCGTTCGGCGTGACGAATGCTCCAGCAGTCTTTATGAGTCTGATGAACAGAGTGTTTCAGCAGTATCTTGATCAGTTCGTCATCGTGTTTATTGACGACATTCTTATCTACTCCCGGAGCGAGGAAGAGCATGTGAAACACTTGAGGGCAGTGCTTCAGATTCTCAGAGAGCATCAGTTGTATGCTAAGCTCAGTAAGTGCGAGTTTTGGCTGAGCAGTGTAGTATTTCTGGGGCATGTTATATCGAGCAGCGGAATATCTGTAGATCCCAAGAAGATTGAGGCCGTGATGGAGTGGGCTGCCCCCACTTCTGTGCCTGAGATCCGGAGTTTTCTTGGTTTGGCCGGGTATTATCGGCGCTTTGTTGAGGGCTTTTCGAAGATTGCCAAGCCGCTGACTCAGTTGACTCAGAAGGGTGTGCCTTTCTTTTGGTCAGAAGCTTGTGAGGAGAGCTTCCAGGAGTTGAAGCACCGGTTGACGACGGCGCCAGTGTTAGTGATCCCGACGGAGAACTCCAGATTTGTTCTGTATACTGATGCATCACTGCAGGGCCTTGGATGTGTTCTGATGCAAGATAAGCATGTGGTAGCTTACGCATCGAGGCAGTTGAAGCCGCATGAGACCAGATATCCAGTTCATGACTTGGAATTGGCGGCTATCATCTTCGCCCTGAAGATCTGGAGGCATTACTTATATGGTACGTCGTTTACCATTTACACGGATCACAAGAGCCTCAAGTTTCTATTCACTCAGGCGGAGCTGAACATGAGACAGAGGAGATGGATGGACCTACTCAAGGACTATGACTGTGAGATAGAGTACCATCCCGGGAAAGCCAATTTGACAGCGGACGCCTTGAGCCGGAAAGTGAGGAGTTCTGCTGAGGACGTCATCCATTTGTCGGCTATGATGACCTCCTATTGCCATCTCGGCTATGATTTTGATATAGATGCATCACCAGTGTATGTCTCTACCTTATTAGCTGAGCCAGATATTTATGAGAACATCAGGAGAGCTCAGAGATCAGATGCTGAGGTTCAGAGATGGTTGTCTATAGTGCATCTTGGTCAGCCGACGAAGTTCAGAGTGGCCGACGACGGATCTTTGAGATTGGGTAACCGCTGGGTAGTTCCGAGTACGTCGGAGTTGCGTAAGGGAATTTTGGAGCGAGCTCACAGTAGCAGACTTAGCATCCACCCAGGCGGGAAGAAGATGTACAGAGATCTGCGTGGTCAGTTTTGGTGGAAGAGAATGAAGTCTGATGTCGTCGCTTTTGTGAAGAGGTGTCTGATCTGCCAGCAGGTTAAGGTAGAGAGGCAGAGACCTGGCGGCGAATTGAGGAGCTTGGAGATACCGAAGTGGAAATGGGAACACATTTCCATGGACTTCGTGACTCATTTGCCGAGGAGTGCTTCAGGCTTCGATGCTATTTGGGTGATTGTGGATCGATTGACCAAGGTGGCTCATTTTATCCCCTATAGCATGACTTTCACATTTTTGAGGATGGCGCAGTTGTATATTAGAGATGTGGTGAGATTGCATGGGATCCCCGTTTCGATAGTGTCAGATCGAGATCCGCGATTCACATCTCATTTCTGGGAAGGCCTTCAGTCAGCCTTGGGAACTGAGGTCAGATTGAGCACTGCTTATCATCCTCAGACGGATGGTCAGACCGAGCGCACAATTCAGACGCTCGAGGACATGCTGAGAGCTTGTGTTTTGGAGTTCGATACTTCTTGGCAGGATTCAGTGCCTCTGGTAGAGTTTTCTTATAACAATAGCTACCAGGCAAGTATTCAGATGGCTCCGTTTGAAGCTCTTTATGGCAGACGATGTAGATCGCCCTTGTGTTGGGATGATTTGGATAGTAGATCAGTCGGAGGGCCTGAGTTAATCCGGGAAATGGAAGAGAAGATAAAGATTATAAGGCAGAAAATGAAAGCAGCCCAAGACAGACATGCAGCTTATGCGAATAAACGGCGGAGACCGTTAGAATTTCGGTTGGGAGATAAGGTCTTTTTGAAGATCTCGCCTTTCAGAGGCGTGGTGCGATTTGGGATGCGCGGGAAACTGTCTCCGAGGTATGTTGGACCGTACGAGATCTTGCAGCGCATTGGCACATTGGCTTACCGACTGGCTTTGCCGCCTTCTTTATCTGGGATACATGATGTGTTTCATGTATCGATGCTGCGAAAGTATGAGCCGGATCCGTCTCACGTGTTACAGCCTTCCGAAGTTCAGTTAGAGTCAGATGTATCTTATGTAGAACGGCCTGTTAGAATTCTGGACAGAGCAGACCGTATACTTCGGAACAAAGTGATACCGATGATCAAAGTTCAGTGGGATCGCAGGGGTGTCGAGGAGGCTACGTGGGAGACGGAGCAGCATATGGTGCAGCACTACCCGGAACTATTCTCTGGTATGAGTTTATGTTTAGTTTCTGTTGGGGTAAGTGCATGTGATTTCGAGGACGAAATCTTATAAGTAGGGGAGTATTGTGACATCCCCGAAATGGTTAATTGCTAATTGGCTTTAATTGTGTTTACATGATTAATTATGTGGTAATTGATTATGTTTTGGGATTTATTTACCTTATGGAAATGCATGGTCATGTGGATAGGGGTGACCCGGGATTGCATTTTAGGGTGCATGTGGTGCATGTTGGGTAAATATTATTGGAAGCATGATTATTTGCCTTGGTTAGCAATTTATTAGAAATCATGTGTTATTTGATATTATGGTGCATTTTGAGTAAATGCTTTGAAAAATATCATGTTGGGGTGTTTTATACACCATGGAATTCTTTTGGGTATCATTTTAATAAACTCACATTTTAATATCCAACCCCACTCTTTCAACCTCACTCTTACTTTACCAAAATCAAATCCACAAACCCTTCCCCTCCCAATTTTCGAGCTCAAGCCTAGGGTTGAGGAGAAACCTTTCAAAAATCTTGATTTGTGGAGCATATTGGGTGATTTGAGGTCCCCAAGAGGTATGGGTACCTCATGCTTTAATTTTGTAAGGTTTTGTTTGAGTTTGGTTTGATTTTGAATGGTTTTAAAATGGGTTTTGTTGGGTTGTTGTGGGTTTGGTTAATGGTTGGATTTATGGTTGTTTTAAGGTGTATTTTGGAAGTTTATGTTGTTATTTGAGTTATTGGTTTGATGGTTAAGAGTTGGAATGGGTTGGAATGGTTTAGAGGTGCAAAAATGGAGGATTTTCGGGTAACAGAGGTCGGCGATCGATCGCCCATTCCAGGCGATCGATCGCGCCCAGGCAGTAAGCTTTTCAAGCCTTTGGCGATCGATCGCCACTCTTGGGCGATCGATCGGCGGGTCTGGCGATCGATCGCGCCAGGGGTGGCGATCGATCGCCGAAGGGTGCAAAATTTGGTAGTCGGGCAGTAGGGTTTGGCGATCGATCGCCGTGATGGGCGATCGATCGCGAAGGCCAAAATTTTGTATTTTTGGATTTTTTTGTGGGATTTTTGGTATTGGACTATTATTGGGTTCTAATATTGGTATTTGTGAATATGTAGAACCAACCCAGGTGGCAACACAGCCAAGGCATTGAAGTCCTACCATATCCTACATTTTGAAAAGGTACGTAGTGGACGTACGGGCACCCAACGGTAACATGTATTTTATATACTCATTGATTATGCATTGTGGATGCGGGTATATATGTGGTATTGCATTGTGGATGCATATATGTTGATTTATGCCATATGTGGTATTGCATTGTGGATGCATATACATGGTAATTGATGCATAATGATGATAGATGCATATTATGATTATTGGATGCACATCCCATGAGTCGTGGTCATCCTTTGATGATTTTAATGCTTGCCGCTTTTGTATTGGTTCCGCTAAATGTGAAGCGAGGGGTGGGAGCGCCGCATGTCACATTTGAGCGTGGTTGTCATATGGGGCGAGGAAAGGGTATTTGCCGCTCTCTGTGAAGCGAGGGGTGGGAGTACCGCAAGTCCATTGTAGCGAGGTTATCCTATGCCGCCCATATGAAAATAAACGAGGGGCATTAAAATACACTGTGATGGACAGACTAGGGAATGGTGACCAATATTTGGTACTGTTGAGATGGTATATGATGTCATGACATGTTTTGGCCATTAAAAATAATCTGTTGATTATACTCATGAGTTATGGTACAGGGACAACCAAACGGGAAGCGTTTGAAATGCATGGAAAACAGGAAGTGTTTTATATTGATTATGCATTTACGCTTTATCTTCATATTGTGTTTATGAATGATTATTATTGCTCATGTTTGGGGGTTGTCCTTGTAGGTACCTTTTTGGCATGATAGCAAGCTTTGAACGGGTTGAGGTGGTGAGCTTGTGAAGCATTCTTTTGAGGATTAAAGGACAGGATTATTTTGTCTAGTGTCTACTCTAGGAGTAGTGTAAAACTAGTTGATAGCATTCATTGATGAGGAATGTAATTAATCCATTCTTTTTGGAAGTCCTTATTATTATGGCATGTAATGCTTAAGCTCATAGACTCAACATGTTCTTTTCTCACTCTGATCATTATATTAGCTCTATTATGCCTTATTTCCGCACTTAAGGATTAGGGTCCTTACAGTTGGCGTCTCCTAATGGAGACGCCAATTGAGTTGGCGTCTCAGGTTACTTTGGTAACCATTTTTAAATTGGGTTATTTTGTTAAAAATATTTTTTTTTTGGGGTTATTTTTTTAAATAACCCCTTTTAATGCCATGTGACATTGCAAGTGCAATTTCTAAATTTGAAAGCTTGCAAATTTACAACCCAACCAATTATCCATGCAATTCATATTGAAATTGCCACATTGGATTTGCAATTGTCTAATGTAGCAATTTGCAAGTGGGTTGTGGATGGCTTCCAATCAAAGCAAATATTAAATCGCATGCTCAATATTGCTAAAAAACGGAAGGAATAATACTGCCCTGGGAAATTTCGGGCGGCTCCAGAGCACCACTAGGCAGCCCGGGCAGCGGCCGAATGCTGCCAAATCTCTTTTTGGGCAGCAAGCTGGGTGCTCGAGCACCGCATCCGGGTGCTCAAGCAACCGAGATTCTGCCAGGAAAAGTTTGAGGAGATTTTTTCGTGAACGGATGTCCCTTCGCATCCGGGTGCATTTTTTCATAATTGGTTGCCTCCAATTGGTGTCATTTGATGGAAATGGATGGCTAACTATATATACCACATCCCATATGAAGCATAACATGAGATTTTCGAAATTAACAGCACAATTTTGAGAGAGAAAAGCAAAATCAAAGTCATCTCATCATCATATTCATTTTGTTCTTGAAGGAGAGAGTTTGCAACCTTTGTGGTTGATGTTCTTGTGATTTGTTGTGCTACAATCACAAGAGAAGTCATTGTATCTTGGGAGAGGATTGCCACAAACCGAAAGCATCTTGTGCGGGGCAAATTCCTCTTAAGGACAAAGTGTTATACACTTGACTCGACTTAAGACATTCATCATTTTCTTTTGTAGAAACAGCACAGACAAAACCCATACAACGCAACCAAAAATCTTAAGAGGGATTTTTGGTGTTATATTTCTGGAAGAGAAATGACATCCACATCAACCAATGTTCGTACGACGTAAGGAGAAAGGCCGCAAAAGTTCACCGGGGTAGGCTTCAAGATATGGCGGCAGAAAATGCTTTTCTATCTCACTACTTTGCATTTGGCAAGTTTTCTGCAAGATGACCCGCTTACCGTAAGCAATGACGAGACGGATACTAGCAAGAGGGTCGCTGTAGATGCATCGAAGCAAAGCGACTTCCTATGCAAGAACTACATCTTGAATGACATTGATGATGCACTATACAATGTGTATTGTCAAGTCTGAATAACAAAGGAATTGTGGAATATGCTTGAAACAAAATATAAGACTGATAATGTTGGCCTTAAGAAGTTCATTGTTGGACGTTTCTTGGATTTCAAAATGGTAGACTCAAAATCCTTACTGAATCAAGTACAAGAGATACAAGTCCTCTTACGTGAGATTCATGCAGAAGGGATAAGTCTAAGTGAGTCCTTCCAAGTTGCGGCTTTGATTGAGAGACTTCCTCTGCTGTGGAAAGATTTAAAAACTATCTTAAACACAAGAGGAATGAAATGGGATTTGAGGACTTGATTGTTCGACTAAGGATTGAAGAGGATAATCGCAAGTCGAAAATCAAAATAAACAAAATGAGTGCAAGAGTCAATGTTGTGGAATCGAGCAATCATGGAAAGAATAGAAAGAACCATGATGGCCAACAACAAAGGAACCTTAAAAGGTTCAAGGGAAATTGCTTCGTATGTGGGAAACCTAACCTCAAAGCAAAGGATTGTCGAGACAATATAGACAATAGAAGAAAGCTAATGTGATGACCTGAGATTAGGGATGTTAATCCCGGAGTGTTAATAACCCGTAAAGTTGTTTTACGTGGCAATTGGAGTTTAATCGAAGTGTTGGGCCTTCTGGGCTCGTCTATTTGAGTAGTTGGGATCGTGGGATCCCGAGGTTGAGATCGTATTCTCATTTCGGTGGAAACCTGTGAGTTGGGTTTATAGTGTGACTCAGAATCTCGGGTGCTGTGTGTGGGCACCGGTAGGGGATTTTTGAGTTAGAGAGAGAATTTTTGGAAACAGATGATTTTTAATGAATCATGATGTATTTGTGGGGATATTAGTATTTCGGGGTATTTTTGCTATAAATACCAATTAAACCCGAGATTTTAATTATCGGAGCCTTTTTTCCCCACATTTTCCCGTCAGTCTCTCTCTCTTCCCCCGCGTAGAACCCGATCCCCTTTCGACCACCGCACAGAAAAAGCCTTCGCCCGCCGCCGTCCGGCCGCCGTTCGGCGCGTCCGACCCGCCGCCGTGTTCGTCTCTTCCAGGCGGTCCTATCCATACCACCAATTCGAAGTTTCGTCGAGGATTGAGCTCGGATTTCTGCAGAAAGCGTAGGGTTCAGATTTGGATTTCTGTCCGATTTTGGGACGCGATTTTGGTATGTTTTTGGTACGATTTTTCTGATGTTTTTGGGGCATTTTTAAGCTGGTTTTGAGTCGATTATTTCAGACTTCTTGGTTCGAAATTACTGGTTGCAATTGGTTCGAATTTCAGTTCGAATTTGTGGGGTTTATGTTCGAAAATTGGGGATTTTTTTGATAAGGAGTCATGATTCTTGTTAGCAATTGATTTATTTATGTTGTAGATGCATCATGATGCTTGATTGTGTTCGGAATTGAAGAATTGGATTCGAAATTAGGGTTTGGATTTCGAAAATTGGGGGTTTTTGGCAAGGGGTGTTGATTCTTGCTTGTATAGCTTAATTCATGTTTTAGATGAATTATGGTAATTATTTGGGTTGGATTTTGTGTTGTGAAAGTTCGAGAATTTGTGGGGTATTCTTGAGCAATTTTCGATATTGGTTATTGTCTTGTGTTGACAATATTTTTGAGGGTTGTGGGTGTGCTTGAGCATGGGTTGCATGTTCGTAATTAATTGTGAATTAATTTATCGTGTTAGCACATCGTTCCTCGGAGCATGGAACTCGAGCAAGGTTTGGCTCGGACTTCGGAGATTTAAGGTACGTGCGACGTACGAGCATTTCTTTATGTGATAGAAATTGTGAAATGCCTAATGTGTTGTAATTTCATTAGATGGTTGTGGGTATGGCTATATGGATATATATGTTGATATATATGGGGTACTGAGTCTATATGACTATCGTACGGCATTTGAGATGCCTGAGAATGATCGTGGGATCATGTACTCATTATAAGACATGTGAGATGTCTAGGCATTTGAGCTATCTGTGATTGATAGTGAAATTGAGAAATCAGTACTAGATATTGTGATATCTATATTTGTATGTATAATGAACTTGGAAATCATTGATTATTGATACTTGAGAATCAGGCATGCTATGAGTTAAATCAATGTGTTGATTTACTGATTTATGAGATTTGATGAGTTTGATGATTGTGAGAACAGGGACAGTACACGGAATCCCGGATGAGGATGTTGCCATCCAGGGAGTATCATTTAAATTCATTAGTATTTACTTTTGTTGTAAATTATGAATTTCATTATTGTGATTATGGGATTTTGTGTATTGGTATGCTCACCCCGTTGGGGGGCTGTCTCTGTTGGGGCAGGTGAACAGGTGCATCGATGGCTATGGAGCTGGACTCGAGCTGTTGATTGGATGTACTCACAGGATCGTGGTACCAGGGCTTGATGGAGCACGGTATCGTATAGAGTACTTATATACACCCGAGGTTTATATACACATTTATGATGCTCGCTTGTGAGCATGGATATTCATGTATATGGGTTGTATATAAAGGCATGAGCCTTTCTCTCTTTCATTATATGTTGCATGCAATTGTGGTAGAATTGCTAATGATATGAGAGTCGTTAGTGTATTGTGTGGGTGTTGAGACCCATTTATGTCGTCATATGTGTGGTGTCTTCCCTGGCTGGGAATTTACTTTGTGTTCAGTATTCTGTTGGGTATTGTGTATTCCCTGGCCGGGAATTATATTATGTGATGTGCTTTTGTTTTGGGATAGCTCAATTTACGGGGAGACTCTGCCCAAATTTTTATAAAAGTCCACAATGTGAAAGGTGGCAAAATGGGGATGATAATGGGCAACTCTATGAGTCTATATGTTAGTAGAGATGATCTTATAACGTTGGACATTAAAGAAATTTAGTAGTTGCCATTCAATGGTAAAGTATCATCTGAGCTTCCGATTGATTTGTATAGAAGCATGTGCCACACATAGTGGTTAATACACTAATTAAGGGTTAAGGGCTTGGGGTCCTTACATTAGTGGTATCAGAGCAGTGGTTAGCTCTTTGGGGCTGTTGAGGGCCTGGAACATGCTGATAGGGATGAGTAGCACATATTTATGCATGATAGTAGCTAGTGTTGTGTGACACAACTATTTTGCTTATGTGCATTTGTGATATGTGATCATAGTGAAACGATTATATGTCATGACATCTATAGAATCATAATATAACCTGTTGATTATGATTGTGAGTTGTGACACAGGGGCAACCAAATGGAGCATTTTGAAATGCATCGGAATATGGGAAGTACTTTGTACTCATGATTTATGCATTTACTCATTATAATCATATTGTGGAATATGGATTATTGTATGCTCATGGGTTGTGATTGTTCCTGTAGGAACACTATGATGCGAAAGGCTAAGGCCATGGTTGAAAGACACGAAACGGTAACCTGCATTTTATATACATCATGGATTTATGCATTGTTGTTGCATGTGTACATGTAGTGATGATTTTAATGCTTTGCCGCCATTTGTTGAAGCGAGGGGTGGGAGCGCCGCATGTCACATTTGTGCGAGGTGCATTAAAATACACTCATGTTGATGTATATTGGATATGGCATATGCTTTGTGATTGCAGGTGTAAATGGAATACTTGGTGAATATCCCATGAGTCATTGTTATGGATGAGTGATGATTTTAAATGCTTGCCGCTTTTTGTATTGGTTCCGCTAAATGTGAAGCGAGGGGTGGGAGCGCCGCATGTCACATTTGAGCGTGGTTGTCATATGGGGCGAGGAAAGGGTATTTGCCGCTCTCTGTGAAGCGAGGGGTGGGAGCGCCGCATGTCCATTGTAGCGAGGTTATCCTATGCCGCCCATATGAAAATAAGCGAGGGGCATTAAAATACACTACCGTGACAATGACTAGGGATCAGCTATATTGACTGGCGATGATTCTTGCCGCCATGGATATTGATAGCGATGGTTCGTGCCGCTATATTGACTGGCGATGATTCTTGCCGCCATGGATATTGATAGCGATGGTTTATGCCGCTATATTGACTGGCGATGATTCTTGCCGCCATGTATATTGATAGCGATGGTTCGTGCCGCTATATTGACTGGCGATGATTCTTGCCGCCATGGATATTGATAGCGATGGTTCGTGCCGCTATATTGACTGGCGATGATTCTTGCCGCCATGGATATTGATAGCGATGGTTTATGCCGCTATATTGACTGGCGATGATTCTTGCCGCCATGTATATTGATAGCGATGGTTCGTGCCGCTATATTGACTGGCGATGATTCTTGCCGCCATGGATATTGATAGCGATGGTTCATGCCGCTATATTGACTGGCGATGGTTCTTGCCGCCATGGATATTGATAGCGATGGTTCATTCCGCTATATTGATTGGCGATGGTTCTTGCCGCCATGTGTATTGATAGCGATGCCTCTTTCCGCTATTATGTGGACGATGATTCATGCTCAGGTGTATAGCGAGGTTTCATACCACTTATTATATGACGAGGTATCATGCCGTCGATTCTATAGCGATGGATTGTGCCGCTATGTACTCAGCACAGGATTTTTGCCGCCTTCGAGCGATGGGTGCTGACTACGTACTATTATCGAGCGACGGAGACAGGTATGCCGCTATATTGATAGCGATGAGGTATGGCATATTACTTGTGTTAGCATTATTGTGGATACTATGTGTTGCTATATATATGCCATGTGTTTGACGATGAGATTATGGATGTCGTGTATTGCCATGTACCGTCGTATGTTTGACGATGTTAGTTGGATGTCATATGTTGACATATGCCGTCACGGGATGACGATGACATAGTTGATGTTCTATGTAGACGTGTAGCGTCGTTTTGATGATTAATATATTTATGTTATGTATTTGGTTACATGGTTTGAGTGCCGATGATGAGCACATGGTAGAGTCTGGGTCACTAGTTGACGAGACCTTTTGTCGAGCAATGATACCCTTGGGTATGCTCGTTGGATTGGCTAGGGCCAAGTGATTGGTGGTAAGAGTAGTCATTGAGGAAACTACTCGTTTGTTGTTGTGATCTACGGTAGGCGTGGTCACACCCACCCTGAAGGTGTGGGATATGTCCTAATGAATTAAGATGGCTCCGTGGTTGAGCAAGGACACCGGGATGTCCATTATGCTTTGGTTTTAGAGAGATTTTGGGTGATGACCCACTACTCTAAATGAATGTTACGGTATGTCGTATCGAGATGGGACATATGGTTTGTTGGTGGGCTTGATATGAGCCTATGGAGACAGCGCTTTGCTAGCCAGATATCGTGGTGATGACATAGTGTATTGTTGGAGTACCAACGAGAGAGTCATCAGGTCGTTATTGACTCGATCTGAGGGAACCTGTGTATTTGGGATGCAATGGGGGTTATTGTATCCAGTTTTTTCCGAACGGTGTTTCGAGACTTGTGGAATCTCGAGTTCGATGGCACTTCCCTTGTGGGGAAGGAGGTAGTATTAGACCTATTTGGGAATCTTTGAAAGATTCGGTGAGTTGGTACGTGGTGTTGATTTTGGGAATCACACCGTGTTGTTAATCGTCGATTATCGTCCTCCACTGGATAGGGAATGACTCAGAATTGACGGTCGTGTTTGGGACTTAGGGGTATGTTGTAGATACCCGAGCCAAGTGCATTGAGTATGCATGTGATGTCGGTGTTTAGGCAGGTATACCGGTGAGTATACGGATGCCAATTAATGATTTCTTTTTTTTTTGTCAAGCATAGAGTATGCTATTTTGGATGGCTAAATCTCTGACGAGAGATATTGAATACCTTGAGATTGGGAATCTCCATGGCACGATAAGTTATGAGAAACAATCGTGAAGTTAGTTGACTCCCTTTGAGGAGGGAATTATCTTGTGTGGGTTGAGGTGTTCCATTGTTGGCGTTTCCTTCGAGTTATGTGATAGCCTTCCCAAGTTGGATTGTTAAATCCTAGGATTGTCAAGGGATGGCAGGAATTCAGATTTATTGGGTGTCGTTGTCGACACAAGCGTTGAGGATGCAATGTGTTTATTGCATGTCCTCCCAGGATTTGAACTCTGTGGAGTCTCGATGGTTTATTTATGATCAGGATGTGATCCTTGGAATATCCGGAGGTGGACATCTTGTGAGATGTCTTTTGTGTGAATCTGGGGCCGTGAGTTGCCCAAATTGAGTTGCAATGATGCGACTGCTCCTTCGATGGAAAAGGTTTGAAAGTGGAAACCAGGTTTGGTATGTGTACACCGTGGTATCCTAGTGTTTCCCTCGTAACGATGTATGTTAGACATCGTGAGTCTTGATAGAGATGTCATTGGATGATATCTACGATAGAATCGGGAGCGATTTGAATCCTTGCAGTTCCAGTCGACTAACTGCTTTTGGACTGTTAGCGTTGAGTTGTGCTGACGATCTTTGACGTTATGATGGATTTGGGAGTCTATTCCACTCCAGAGTTTGACACGAGGTCAACGTTCTCACGGTTGAGGTGTCATCCAGGATGCGTTCTTACTGGTTGTATTAGAACTAAGGATGACTGTCCGATCTACGGTCGTAAGTATTGGTTGTTTTGCAGTCATGAGGGACTGACTTTTGGGATGAACCGCATCGAGGTACATTTGCCTCTTGGGTATGTTGGTTTTGGTAAAGTCGCTCTGTTTCAGAGTTTGATGTGAGATAAGTATCCTCGCGTTTATTGAGACGATTCTGATATGGTCAAGAATCGAGGTTATGACTTCATGTTGTTGTGTAGCCTGGGTGTTATGTGATACACCGGTGCTAATTTCGAGGACGAAATTCTTTTAGTGGGGGATATTGTGATGACCTGAGATTAGGGATGTTAATCCCGGAGTGTTAATAACCCGTAAAGTTGTTTTACGTGGCAATTGGAGTTTAATCGAAGTGTTGGGCCTTCTGGGCTCGTCTATTTGAGTAGTTGGGATCGTGGGATCCCGAGGTTGAGATCGTATTCTCATTTCGGTGGAAACCTGTGAGTTGGGTTTATAGTGTGACTCAGAATCTCGGGTGCTGTGTGTGGGCACCGGTAGGGGATTTTTGAGTTAGAGAGAGAATTTTTGGAAACAGATGATTTTTAATGAATCATGATGTATTTGTGGGGATATTAGTATTTCGGGGTATTTTTGCTATAAATACCAATTAAACCCGAGATTTTAATTATCGGAGCCTTTTTTCCCCACATTTTCCCGTCAGTCTCTCTCTCTTCCCCCGCGTAGAACCCGATCCCCTTTCGACCACCGCACAGAAAAAGCCTTCGCCCGCCGCCGTCCGGCCGCCGTTCGGCGCGTCCGACCCGCCGCCGTGTTCGTCTCTTCCAGGCGGTCCTATCCATACCACCAATTCGAAGTTTCGTCGAGGATTGAGCTCGGATTTCTGCAGAAAGCGTAGGGTTCAGATTTGGATTTCTGTCCGATTTTGGGACGCGATTTTGGTATGTTTTTGGTACGATTTTTCTGATGTTTTTGGGGCGTTTTTAAGCTGGTTTTGAGTCGATTATTTCAGACTTCTTGGTTCGAAATTACTGGTTGCAATTGGTTCGAATTTCAGTTCGAATTTGTGGGGTTTATGTTCGAAAATTGGGGATTTTTTGATAAGGAGTCATGATTCTTGTTAGCAATTGATTTATTTATGTTGTAGATGCATCATGATGCTTGATTGTGTTCGGAATTGAAGAATTGGATTCGAAATTAGGGTTTGGATTTCGAAAATTGGGGGTTTTTGGCAAGGGGTGTTGATTCTTGCTTGTATAGCTTAATTCATGTTTTAGATGAATTATGGTAATTATTTGGGTTGGATTTTGTGTTGTGAAAGTTCGAGAATTTGTGGGGTATTCTTGAGCAATTTTCGATATTGGTTATTGTCTTGTGTTGACAATATTTTTGAGGGTTGTGGGTGTGCTTGAGCATGGGTTGCATGTTCGTAATTAATTGTGAATTAATTTATCGTGTTAGCACATCGTTCCTCGGAGCATGGAACTCGAGCAAGGTTTGGCTCGGACTTCGGAGATTTAAGGTACGTGCGACGTACGAGCATTTCTTTATGTGATAGAAATTGTGAAATGCCTAATGTGTTGTAATTTCATTAGATGGTTGTGGGTATGGCTATATGGATATATATGTTGATATATATGGGGTACTGAGTCTATATGACTATCGTACGGCATTTGAGATGCCTGAGAATGATCGTGGGATCATGTACTCATTATAAGACATGTGAGATGTCTAGGCATTTGAGCTATCTGTGATTGATAGTGAAATTGAGAAATCAGTACTAGATATTGTGATATCTATATTTGTATGTATAATGAACTTGGAAATCATTGATTATTGATACTTGAGAATCAGGCATGCTATGAGTTAAATCAATGTGTTGATTTACTGATTTATGAGATTTGATGAGTTTGATGATTGTGAGAACAGGGACAGTACACGGAATCCCGGATGAGGATGTTGCCATCCAGGGAGTATCATTTAAATTCATTAGTATTTACTTTTGTTGTAAATTATGAATTTCATTATTGTGATTATGGGATTTTGTGTATTGGTATGCTCACCCCGTTGGGGGGCTGTCTCTGTTGGGGCAGGTGAACAGGTGCATCGATGGCTATGGAGCTGGACTCGAGCTGTTGATTGGATGTACTCACAGGATCGTGGTACCAGGGCTTGATGGATCACGGTATCGTATAGAGTACTTATATACACCCGAGGTTTATATACACATTTATGATGCTCGCTTGTGAGCATGGATATTCATGTATATGGGTTGTATATAAAGGCATGAGCCTTTCTCTCTTTCATTATATGTTGCATGCAATTGTGGTAGAATTGCTAATGATATGAGAGTCGTTAGTGTATTGTGTGGGTGTTGAGACCCATTTATGTCGTCATATGTGTGGTGTCTTCCCTGGCTGGGAATTTACTTTGTGTTCAGTATTCTGTTGGGTATTGTGTATTCCCTGGCCGGGAATTATATTATGTGATGTGCTTTTGTTTTGGGATAGCTCAATTTACGGGGAGACTCTGCCCAAATTTTTATAAAAGTCCACAATGTGAAAGGTGGCAAAATGGGGATGATAATGGGCAACTCTATGAGTCTATATGTTAGTAGAGATGATCTTATAACGTTGGACATTAAAGAAATTTAGTAGTTGCCATTCAATGGTAAAGTATCATCTGAGCTTCCGATTGATTTGTATAGAAGCATGTGCCACACATAGTGGTTAATACACTAATTAAGGGTTAAGGGCTTGGGGTCCTTACAGCTAAGGATCAAATCAAAGTAACTGAATATGACAAGATGTCAGATGATTCTCTGATCTAATGCTTACCGCTTGAAATCTTGTATTTGACATAACAGTACTTTCCATTAAATGAGTTATTCTAAATAAATGTTTGACATAACAGTACTTTCCATTAAATGAGTTATTCTAAATAAATGTAATGACGATTACCCGTCGATTGAAAGCAATAAAGTTTATCATTATACTTATTTGGTTGAGTCTTATGATTGATGATATGATTATTTCAGTCATATAACTCTAACTCGCAACACAATATGTAATGTTAATGTAAGGCCCCGATATTTGATTAATGTTAATTAAATATAATTTGAGAATTTATTAATAATTAATTTGTAATTAATTAATTTGAAGTGAAATTGACAACATGAATATCAACTG
The DNA here is from genome assembly GCA_907163345.1 of Haberlea rhodopensis. NCBI lineage: Eukaryota > Viridiplantae > Streptophyta > Magnoliopsida > Lamiales > Gesneriaceae > Haberlea > Haberlea rhodopensis. Next base: position 3,532,314 of record CAJQUN010000060.1, read on the forward strand.
ACAATTTAATCGGAACATGATATATTTTTGACTTGGTCAAATAAAATCCGATAATATTTTAGAAATAAATTACCAAAATGAAGAATTAATTTCTATGTTATAATAGTTGGCATAAATCCCAATTGTAGACTGTAAATTTAAGTGATCAGTACACCGTTGACACTTCGATGTACAAAACTGGGCCATGATACAACTATTAATATGTAATACTGGTCAATTCCGAAACACATACTAAAATGTGTAAAAACATGCACAGACCCCGACCCTCTCTCTGTTTTCTGCTCTTCTCCGCCCGACATCCTACCACTCACCTTAAAATCGGTGCGTCCGCCACCGTCCGGCCACCTTCCGATGCGTCCGACCTACCACCGTGTTCCTCTCTCCCCGGCGCTCATTTTCATACCAGGCAATCACCGTGCACCACCGCAAGATCGTCGGATTTTGCTTTGAAAGGTTCGAGTTCCAATATTAGGGTTCTTCACGTTTTCGTTTGATTTCTTGTTTCTGACCTTAGATATGTTCAAATTCTGATGTGCAAACCCTTCCCTCACCAAGAGCGATGTCCCCTCCGGTCTCCGCCCATCTTGCCGTCGTGAGTCGCTGGAAAACGTACATGCAGCTGCGATTACTGTTCACACTATGGTAAATTCGAATTTTCGGCTTCTAAATTCGAAATGTAGCTAATTTAAGTGTTGATGTCAGTTCTTGCAATGCATGTGGAGTTTGGTCGATTTAGTGAATGCATGTTTAGAGATGATGATCAGTTTTCATGCTAGAGATGATGAAACTGTTTCAATTCTGTTGTTGGTTCTAAATTCTGTTGCTGTTCGATTTTATTCACTAAATTCTGAACTATAAAGACTTGTTCCTCCTTATCCATGTGGAAATTTCACTGTTATTATAGTTTTGGGTGAATTATGACAAATTCAAATGATTATCAACCAACTACTTGTAATCACTTGATGCTAGGTTGATAGAAGTTTGGTTAACTTGAATATCATTGTTGTAATGACTCTTCTCAGGAAGTTCATACGAGAATTGAGATTTTATCAAGGTTTTAGCTTGGTTAGTAGGAATTGGAAACTGGTTCTAATCCATACTACAATGATGTAGAATTAATGGTGACCAAATTTATGTACTTCATATTGAGTAAGAATGAATTAAAAATTAATTACTGAATTATATGTAATTTATTGGACGTGTAGATGGAAACCTTGTACTGTATAACCTCGATTCACCAATTGAACAACGAAGTTAAGATATAAGATTTCATTGACAAAAGAAAGCTAAAATGTCATCATTTTTCTCATATGGTGAATTAAAGAAGAGTTTAGCAAATGATTGAATTTAAATGATGCTATTGTATGGATTTTATAGATTAACACATGTCATGGGAGTTCCACGAACTAAGAAGACCATATCCAACTTCTAGAACAAGGAATAATTAGTATGTTGCGATCAGTAACATACGACAGATATCTTTATTAGTTGATACATGATTTGCTGAACTACGTGGAATTACTTGGCTATGTGAGTTTAATTGAATTATGAGCATTCATAGCATTCATATTTGGCATATCAATGTATGAAAATAAATGTTTTGTTAACACACATCATTTTGATAAATATACATTGATATATGACATACACATGGGCATATCATATTGATCTATCTACTTCCTTGATATCCATGATGATGACTGAGTTGACTTACTCTGAGTGTCGGGGACGACGGGCATGGCGATGACAGGTAGTATAGGTAGCGACTGTAGTCACGCACTGTGATGTCCCCAAAATGATTATGTGATTTAATCATTAATTACGTTAATATGAGGATTTTGGTGTTAATTAATTGGGTTGATTAATTATAGTGGGGAAATGCATTTCAGGGTACATGTGTTATATGTTGGGATTTTGGGGTTGTGGCATGATTAATTGGGGTGGGTGTTATTTGTTTTGGTGAATCATGTTTAATTGGGAATTTGAAGTATTTTATTGTTTAAATACTATAAATATCATGTGAGGATATTTTAATACATCGTGCTAAATTGGGGTTGTGGCATTATTAATTGGGGTGGATTTTCGAAGATTGCCAAGCCACTGACGCAGCTAACTCCGAAGGGAGTTCCATTCTTTTGGTCGGAAGCTTGTGAGCAGAGCTTCCAGGAGTTGAAGCACAGATTGACTTCAGCGCCAGTTTTGGTGATTCCCAGGGAGAACAAAGGGTTTGTTCTTTATACTAACGCATCACTTCAGGGTCTAGGATGCGTACTGATGCAGGACAGGCATGTAGTGGCTTATGCTTCTAGACAGTTAAAGCCACACGAGACGAGGTATCCAGTCCATAATCTGGAGCTAGCAGCTATAGTGTTCGCCTTGAAGATATGGCGACACTACTTATATGGTACTTCATTTACCATCTTCACTGATCACAAGAGCCTGCAGTTCTTGTTTACGCAGGCTGAGCTGAATATGAGGCAGAGGAGATGGATGGATTTGCTGAAGGATTATGATTGTGAAATCCTATACCATCCCGGGAAAGCAAATCTGACAGCCGATGCTTTGAGTCGGAAGGTGAGGAGCACAGCAGAGGATTCCATGTGTCTATCAGCTATGATGAGCTCCTACTGTCAGTTGGGTTTTGATTACGACGTGTCTTTTTCTCCGGTAAAGGTGTTGACCTTGCTAGCTGAGCCGATCATTTATGAACACATCCGTAAGGCTCAGGGAATCGACGCAGAGGTTCAGAGATGGATGTCAGTGGTTCATTTAGGACAGCCATCGAGATTCAGAGTGGCTGAGGACGGTTCTCTGAGGCTTGACGACAGATGGGTGGTTCCAGATACACCCGGGTTGCGACGGGGTATTTTACAGCGAGCTCATTGCAGGAGAATGAGTATCCACCCAGACGGAAAGAAAATGTATAAGGATTTACGCAGCCAGTTTTGGTGGAGGCGAATGAAACAAGATGTTAACTCATTCGTCAAAAGATGCTTGATTTGTCAGCAAGTAAAGGCTGAGAGGCAGAGGCCTGGTGGTGAGCTAAGGAGCTTGAAGATACCACAGTGGAAGTGGGAGCACATATCCATGGACTTCGTGACCCACTTACCGATGACAGTTTCGGGTTTTGATGCCATCTGGGTAGTCGTGGATAGACTGACTAAAGTGGCTCACTTCATTCCATACAGTATGACTTTCACGTACCTGAGGATGGCTCAGTTATATGTTAGAGATGTAGTGAGACTGCATGGGATCCATGTTTCGATTGTGTCTGATCGAGATCCGCGGTTTACATCTCACTTCTGGGAAGGTCTACAGTCAGCTCTAGGTACAGAGTTGAGGTTGAGCACAGCCTATCATCCTCAAACGGATGGCCAGACCGAGCGTACTATACAGACGCTCGAAGATATGTTACGGGCTTGTGTGTTAGAGTTCGATACTTCTTGGCAGGACTCAGTAGCCTTAGTGGAGTTTTCTTATAACAATAGCTACCAAGCGAGCATACAGATGGCTCCTTTTGAGGCTCTTTATGGTAGACGTTGTAGGTCGCCTTTGTGTTGGGGTGATGTGGACCGTAAATCGGTCGGAGGACCAGAGTTGGTCCAAGAAATGGAAGAAGAGGTAAAGGTAATCAGAAGGAAAATGAAGGCAGCTCAAGACAGGCATGCAGCTTATGCGAATCAGCGGCGAAGACCGTTGGAGTTTCAGTTGGGCGACAGAGTCTTTCTGAAGATATCACCTTTCAGGGGTGTGGTACGGTTTGGTATGCGGGGGAAGTTATCCCCGAGATACGTTGGACCATACGAGATCTTGCAGCGTGTTGGTACTCTGGCTTACCGCCCTCTCTGTCTGGTATACACGATGTATTCCATGTGTCTATGCTGAGAAAGTACGAGCCAGATCCTTCTCATGTGTTGCAGCCTTCTCAGGTTCAGATAGAGTCCGATGTTTCCTATGTGGAGCGGCCTATCAGGATTCTGGATCGGGCAGATCGCAGACTGAGAAACAAAGTTATTCATATGGTCAAAGTTCAGTGGGATCGTAGAGGTGTCGAGGAGGCTACGTGGGAGATGGAGCGACACATGGTGCAGCACTACCCGTAATTGTTTTCTGGTATGTGATTTATGTTTTGTTTTATCTTGGGTAAGTACATGCTGATTTCGAGGACGAAATCTTATAAGTAGGGGAGTATTGTGATATCCCCAAAATGATTATGTGATTTAATCATTAATTACGTTAATATGAGGATTTTGGTGTTAATTAATTGGGTTGATTAATTATAGTGGGGAAATGCATTTCAGGGTACATGTGTTATATGTTGGGATTTTGGGGTTGTGGCATGATTAATTGGGGTGGGTGTTATTTGTTTTGGTGAAGCATGTTTAATTGGGAATTTGAAGTATTTTATTGTTTAAATACTATAAATATCATGTGAGGATATTTTAATACATCATGCTAAATACCGGGACCAAAACATAACACATCATATCACCCAACACCCAACCACCCCCCAACCCATGCTGATGACTCTGCATGGCTGACCCATACCCCCACTTGGCCTCATCATTCAACCCGTCTCCTCCACTCCAATCTCGCCCCTTTCTCTCCAAAATAACCTCCAGCAGCTGCTAAGCAAAATTGAGAGGAGCTCTTCCATTTTCATTGCTTGGAAACCTTCCAAAAATCGGAGCAAAGGAGGGTGAGAAACCATGCTCTGGTTTGATTTAAGTTGTTTGAGTTCAAGCTTTTACTTGGTGTATAAAAGGCATGCTAGCTTAGGTTTCTTTAAAACTTCGATTTAATGCTTACATGGTGTTGTTATGAATCTCCCAGTATTTTTCCTTGAGCATGTTCATATGTTATGTGAAGGATTTAAGCATGTAAAGTGTAGTGTTCGAAAATCAGGGTAGGGTGAGTTCCCTGTTTTTCTGGAAAATATGGAATGGGAGAGAAGTTGTGAAGATGTTATTATGCATGTTAGCTAGGTTTTTTGGTAAACCTTTGATTTGAGTACATACATGGTAGTTTTGTGAAGCCCTTGGCGTTTTTGTTCGAGCATATTTCATGACTTATGTGGTAGATTTATTTGCTTGAAAATGGGTACTCGAAAATCTGGGTGGGAAAGATGATACCCGGTTTCCAGAAAAACTTGGGTGAGTACTGATATGGTTGAGCAATTTTTATGCATGTGGGTTTTAAGTATGGGTATAACTTCGCTATGAATACACTCAGGGTAGTGTATTGTAGCTCTTAGCATATTTGTTCAAACATGTGGTGTATCTTATATGCTTGATCGAAGGGTATGAAAATGGGTGTTCGAGAATTATGGAATTGTGTTTCTTGAACAGGGCAGCTCGATCGATCGGAATTCCATTTCGATCGATCGAGCGAGGCAGAACTTTGGTATTGAATGAAGGTGTCTTCTCGATCGATCGAAAAGAGGGGCCGATCGATCGAGAAACCCAGAATGTTGAAAATATAAATTGTTATATTTTGTTTAAGTTTTTGATATTGAATCATAATGAGGTGCCTAATGTTGTGTTATGTGGTTATGTATAACAATCTCAGGTACCAACACAGACGAGGAGATAAAGTCTGTTGACTCCTCTATCTTTTGAAAGGTACGTAAGCGACGTACGGGCATCCCAACGGTAACATGTATTTTATGTTTGTCTATTTGACACATGATTGATGCAAAGTTGTGCATAAGAGTATTATACATGTTGATATGCATTGTTGTTGCATGATTATATATGTGGAATAAAGAGTGTGTATTCCACGAGTCAGGGTTATCATAGTGATGATTTTAATGCTTACGCTTATACCGCTAAAAATGTGGAGCAAGGCTTGCACATGGAGGCGGGGTATACCATACTAAGCGGGGAAGAAGGTACCGCTAGTATGAAGAGCGGGGAAGAAGGTACCGCTAGCGGGGAAGAATGTACCGCTTGTTATGAAATGATGAAGCGGGGAAGATGGTACCGCTCATTATGAAGTTAAGAAGTAAGAAGCATTTAAAATACACTGATGATAAACTGACTAAGAAAGATTAAGATTAAGAAGTGAAGTTATGTCATGACATTTACTTAAGGAAGCCATAATTTCATATAATGATTTGATTATGAGTTATGGTACAGGGACAACCAATGGACGTTTTAATGCATTGGAAATACAGGAAGCATTTTATATCTATGATTATGCATTATGCTTTAGATTCATATTATGTTGAATATGAATTATGATGTGCTCATGTGTTGGGGGTTGTCTTTGTAGGTGCATTTAATTCAGAGAACAAGGGTCGGGGTTGACACGTTGAGCTTTAAGGAGTGCTACAGGATTAGCATAACAGAGTTTCATTTTGTATAAGTTTCTACAAGGAGTATAGTAGAACTATAGTCTTATACGCTGTTACTAAGAGATGTAACTAATCCCTTTTGAAATTCTTTTGGTACTGTAATCTCTATAAGCTCAGGATATCAACATGGTCTATTACTCTGATTATGTATGATTAGTTTTCTTATTTGCTGTCACCCTCTGCTCGAGCTTGATATTGATTGATGATACCTTTCTTTGGACTCCGATTTGGTATCTTGAGATTCGATCCATTGTACATTACATGCATTGCATTACATTGCACTGCATTACATCATATATCACATTTTATAGATGCATGTTGTATTTACATGATAATTTCATATTGGGCTTTGGCTCACCCCAAGGGGGCTGTTGTTGTCTTTGTGTGTGGACAAAGACAGGTATTACTGGTAACCAGGATCCCAAAGAGGGAATGCTCGATGGAAGTCTTACCTGAGATTGTTTTCTTTTGTCTTTTCCCAGTCGTAGGATAGTTAAGTATACCAGGGTGTGTTATGGATAGTATAACTATGTAAAGTAAGTTTATCCAGTTGAGTCTTGAATAACGGTGTTTAGTCGGTGTTTTATTTACTGCTGATGGTATTATGTAATATTTTGAGTATGAAATGTGTGCTGGAGACTTATTGTGCATCCTATGGTATGATGTAAATATTTTTATTACGGATTATGTGATGGGTGTCTATGATGCATGCTATGATATTATGTATTTACTTGCTGCGCTAGGATATGATTTTGGGCTTTTCATTTTTCTGAAATGTCCCTCGTGCGCGGAGGTCATGCCAAAATTTTAGAGCCACTTGTTGGCAGGACTTTTAAATAATCTTTCGATGTTTACAAATAAATAATCATTGTGTGATAATTAAACATTTGATTAGGAACGAGTCCTCACAATTAAACTTATTGTTGTCTGTGAATGTTAACTTAAAAACATAAGTATGAGACTTATGTGTAGACTAAGTTAAGTAAACCGTCATTCATTTGTTGGAAAACATGCCTCTAGAATTTATTCACATTGATGTTTGTGAATCAAAGTTTGTGCAAACTCGAGGTGAGGAAAAAATATTCGTTACTTAATCGATGAGTGCACCATATATTATTATGACTATTTGATACGAAGCAAAGACGATACCATAGAATTGTTTAAACACTAGAAGAATGAGGTTGAAGACTTATTATTCAATTGAATTGTTTAAACACTAGAAGAATGAGGTTGAAGACTTATTATTCAATTGAATTTGGATTGGAAAAATTTGTGAATTGATTTTATTTGAGTTTTCTAAGCATTTTACGCTTAAGATTTGAATTTACAAGAGGATAAAATCATGAATTCATGTTTTCTAAGTTTGTATGCTTAAAATGAAAATAATGAATCAATTGCCACAATTATTTTGACTATGAGGTGTTCTCAATTGATTTTATTTGAGTTGTCTAAGCATTTTACGCTTAAGATTTGAATTTGCAAGAGAATTAAATATTGAATTCAAGTCTTCTATGTTTGTACGCTTAAAATGCAAATTGTGAATCAAATACGAGAATTTAATTCAAGTTTCAAATTTTGTAGCAAGTGCACTTAAATCAAAAATTTGCAAGACATAAACTCTTGAATTTTGATTTCTAAGTTAATAACGCTTAGAATTTGAATCATAAAAGTTTGAACACCACTACAATTTTGATAAGTTCGAGGGCAATGACGAAATTCCTTTTGGTTTGTGGAAAGGATGAAAGTATTCCTACAAATACTTAAAAGTGTGGGGGTACTAAATTAAGTTATAACAAGCGCCAAAATAATGAAATGAAAATTTTAACAAACTTTTTTGTCAAAAACATTTAAAGTTAACGAATGTGAAAATTGTGACACACACTGAAGCATATGTAATGGTATGCTTGTACATTGATGATATACTCATTATATGAAGCAAAATAGAGATCATTAAAATGATGAAGAAAATGTTAACGAAATATTTTGACATGAAGAATATTGGTGTAGCAAATGTCATATTTGGAATTAAAGTTTCTCAGTTTCTCAGATATCTGAAAGACTAATTCTCATAAATAATTCTAGTTTCAAATTTTTTAAGCTTTGCGCTTGAAATTCAAGTTTGCAAGAAATAAGAATCTTGAATTTGGTTTTTAAGAATCATCGCGCTTAAAATTTGAATGGTGAATTTAATTTGAGAATTTATAATAGTTTCGAATTTTGTAAGAAATAACGCTTAAATCCAAGTTTACAAGAAGCTAAATCTTGAATTTGGATTTGTAAGTTTGCAATGCTTAGAATTCGAAACTTAGGGTATCCTATTGTATTATAAGGATAAAAATATGTAAATTGGATATATGATATGAAAGATTCGAAATCCAAAAATGGTTTACTGTTGGTATGGCTGTTGTATCATTCAACAATCGATCCATTATGGAATTGTGGTTTATATTTGTTGACAAAGCTGCGGAGAAAGCACAATGGCTCGTGATTACTTTGAAGATATTCCATATTGGACTAATTAGTGTAAGCAATTATGATTCATTGAGAGGATCATTTGGAAATTGCTAGAGCACAAAACAATATGAATAATGATAAGTCTCGACATATTCGTTATAGACATAGCACTTTACGACAATTGATCTCTAATGGAGTTATCACAATTGATTATGTGTAATCAAAGGATAACATTGAATAGAGATAAAGTGTGTGGATTATCAAGAGGAATGAGATTAAAATCTACAAAATAAATTTTCATAGTGGTAACCCAACCTTATTGACTGGAGATCCCAAGATCTTGGTTCAATGTGATTACTAAATTATGAAAATTTGAGTTTGCATTCGTGAAATTTTCCCAACTCATTCATAGGATGAAGAGTGCTTGAGGTCCTAGCAAAGTAGTGAGGTTAAGTTTTATAATTTTAATGATTCCTATACTTGAAAAAGTAGAGTATGGTAAGATACTCTTAATAGGAGTTCACCTATGTAAGTATGAGGACGGACCTCCTCAATGAAACAATTATCAATCCAAGAGGTGTTCCATGGCCAAAATGGACACAACCAAGAAAACCAAAGCAAATGTTGAGAAGTTATTGTGTAGGTGCTATTGTCTGGTTTACACGAACCGCCAAGAAGTTCAAGATATCATGTTCACTTGTGGCCTAGTAAATCCGATAGTATACTACTAAGGAAGGTTCAAAGCCACAAGCTACCTCTCCCGATGCAAAATTTTTTCGTGCGAACTCTCTTTTGACATCAATGCATACATGCATAATTCATTCATGTGGGGGATTGGTGGAAAAAAGTGCTTAATGAATTGAAATTAAGCAAGTTGTACATGAGAAAATAGTCGAATACTTGATAAATGACAAAACGAGCAAAAAACGGACGAAAAATTTACTGCCCGGGCGGCTCCCGAGCACGCCCGGGCAGCTGCTGAATGCTGCCAAATCTCTTTTTGGGCAGCAAGCTGGTGCTCGAGCACCGCATCCGGGTGCTCCAGCAATTGAGATTCTGCCAGGAAAAGTTTGAGGAGATTTTTTCGTGAACAGGTGTGTTCCTTCGCGTCCAGGTACGTTTTTTCATGATTGGTTGCCTCCAATTGGTGCCCTTTGATGGAAATGGATGGCTAACTATATACACAACATCCCATATGAAGCATAACATGAGATTTTTGAAATTAACATCACAATTTTGAGAGAGAAAGCAAGATCAATGTCATCTCAACATCATATTCATTTTGTTCTTGAAGGAGAGAGCTTGCAACCTTTATGGTTGATGCTATTGTGATTCGTTGTACTACAATCACAAGAGAAGTCGTATCTTGGGAGAAGATTGCCACAAATTGAAAGCACATTGTGCGAGGCAAATTCGTCTTAAGGATAAATTGTTATGTACTTGCCTCGACTTAAAACATTCATCATTTTTTTTCTAGAAAAAGCGCAGATGAAACCCAATACAACGCTACAAACATTTGACATAATGATTTGGGGAACAAAATAACCTAAAATATAAAAAATTAACAAATGACCCAAAACATCAACTGGGTTGGCGTCTTTAGTAGAAAATGTCAACTTAGTTGGCGTGATCAAATTCCAAAGTTGGACACGCCAACTTCTATTTTTTAAATTTTTTTTCTTTTTTTATAACTAAAAAACAAATTTAAAATAAAATTTGTATGGAATTGGTTTGTGAACAACTCATAAATAAACTCATTAGTCTAAATTGACTGATTTATTATTTTATATACCTGGTTTGCGTTCAACTTATACACCAACTAAAAAAAAAATTATTTTAAAGACAAAAAACATAAAATAATAAATCATTCAATTTAGACTAATGAGTTGCTTTTTGAGTTGTGCACAAATCAATTCCATACAAAAATTGGACTTATATATATTTTTTATTATATTTTATTTTAAATTTGTTTATTTATTTTTTAAAAAAAGAAAAATAAAAATAATGGAAGTTGGTGTGGCCAACTGGCGTGTTTTGAACACGTCAACTTGATTGACAGTTAGCGTTTTGGACCATTTTATTAAATTTTTATATTTTAGGTTATTTTGTTAAATATTTTTTAAATGTATGTTATCTAAATAAATAACCCCAAAACTGAGCCCAAATATATGGACCTCAAATTGATATAATGATTTGACAGTCGCTATTTTCTAAACAACTTTAGATTGGGGTGTTAAAAAAAGAAGAAGAGGAAATTGTATATTGGTATTGGTTTCTAAAATATTTTTCTAACTAAGTCAATCAAAAAATATTATTTCCAACTAAATACATCTTTCATAAAACTTTATCAAATAAGTCCATTTTTTCCCTCTTTAAGAAATCTTTTTGTTGTTCTTAAATACCTCCATTGCAATAGATGTTCTCCTTCCATGTTTTAAAACTTGTTTAAAAAAAAATATATATCTAAATTTTTCTTATAATTTTATCTATAATATTTTTTGTAGACATTTAAATAAGGTTTTTTAATCACCCGTATTGTTTTTTTAATAAAATAACCCATTTTAAAAATGTTTAACGAAGTAACCCGTAACGCCAACTCGGTTTGCGTCTTCTAGAATTTATCATATATATTTTTATATTTTTACCGAGGTCGTATCCATGTCGCTGTGTTTGTGTCGTGTCCGTGTTAGTGCATCATAGCTTTGTATTGAGTAAAATGGTTCGATCCAGTCTTCCAGTTCTGTCGCTGTCTATATCGTTTGAGGACTGAATAATCTCATTTTTATATTGCTACAAGAATTCCCTTGGCAAACTCTTCCTCTTAGGTCCCACCGAATTAATTTTTTGACTTGACATTTATTTTAAAAAATAATAGACTTAAAAGTTGTTCAGTATGAGGAAAAAGAGATCATATAGTAAGATTTTTTTACCTATAATTATTATTATAATAATAAATTAAAATTTAAAAAGAATGTTGGCGCCTCCAACAAAATATATATGTTGGAGGCGTCAACTGAGTTGGCGCCTCCAACATAAAAAATAACATAAAATATGTTAGTTGATGCCTTCTAATGAAGATGCCAATTGAGTTGACGTTTCGGGTTAATTGTTAAATACTTTAAAATGAGTTATTTTGTTAAAAAAAAAATTCAGTTTATTTTATTAAAAAACCCTAATGATTTGTCCTATGTATTTGTCGCTCCTGTTTAGTTGGTTCTGTGTACATTTTTAAAAAAAATGTACAAAAAGAAAATAGACCATATGATAAAAATTATGTATAATAATAAATTAATACAAGATATCCAGAATCTTGATCTTTGTAGTTGAGATTATTGACCACTTGATAACATGCTGTGTTTTTCCTCACTTCTGAAGTCAACATTAACTCCTTCTCCCAAATAATTACAATTTTTTTTAAAAAAATAATAATAAAATATCTCGCAATCATTTCGACAGACAGACATTTAACCATTTCAATTAAAATTATATATTCCCACCTGTTCGTGTTCCATCGGATGCCTTTAATTAATTTATTCCTTCCTTTTTTTTTATATTTAATAAAGTATTTTATATTTTGATTGATGAAACAAATAATAGAAACCAAAGCCGTTGTGTTATCTAAGAAAAAGTAATGGTTTAATGGGCAATTTTGCTTGAGAAGTAAGCATCAAGTAGTTTTAATTAATTCGAAATAGGACCCTCCCAAGAGACCTAATTATGTCCGATGAAAATGAAACAAAAGACACGGCAGTATCAATTCTTTTATGCTGCTAATTTACTTTCTTTTTTTTCAATTTTTTTAAGGAGATCTATTTAATATTAGAATTTTGAATTTAATTTTCACAGCCGGTCATGCATAGCACCGATATCATCCTTTTCATCTTAAATTTTTCTATGAAATTCTGAGTTCTTTCGCACTATGTTTTTACGATATGTTTATTCATCCTCATCTAAACTCCACTTGATCCTAACATTATAGTATTATTTAAAAAAAGTAAATATATCTTTCTCTAAAATACTAAATATAATGTGTATACACAAACTTATATAAATAGACTGAAGATCTCAGTAGATATGCATGAGAGGGAAATTCTTGCATGGACCCGATGTTTCATGCACCAATATACACAAATACATACATATATATGTATCTATCTTTATATGTGTGTGTTGGTGCATGAATTTCTAGTCCATACAAAAATTTTCCTGCATGAGATCATATTAATTTGGACGACGAATTTGTTAAGTCTGCACCAAACATAACAATATAGTTGTGGGATGAATGTTTCACTGAAATATGTAAGCCTTCTAACAAACTTTCACTCATACATGGAGACTGGAGTAGTCTATATTTCATGAACAAATTATCCACCACCCCATATTGCTAGATAATATTTCACTTTACTTTTTCCTATATTTAAAATTAGTATAAAGTGCCTATAAATATTTTAAAGATAACTTGGTTTGATTATGCATTAAAATATAAATTTATAATATCCATTTATTATTTTTTAAATGTATAAATCTTGGAAAGATGGTTTTTATTCCCATATTAAAAAATAATAATTCAAATAGATCCTGCGAGTCAACTAATTTGGACGAATCTAAGCCATGTCGTAAGTATATTATTATAATATATCTATATTTCCGTATTTGATATTGAATGAATGAGAAATTAATCTAAATAATTAAAATATGTTAATTAGGAATATAAATTAATGTGGAATTGAGTTATTATTAAAAGTTAATGTATGCAATCTCTAAATGTTAATTCTTATGTTCTATTAATGGAGTTTTGAGTTATAATTTGATAAAAGAACAAATAAAATAAAAATGTAAATATCCTCTACCAATGTGATAGATAGTTGCCATATTATTTAAGGTCCTATAGCCTTCAAAGGGGATGAAGGCTACTTATTTTCCCTTCAATTTATGAAGTAAAATAATTATTAGTTAATTATGATGGGATTAATTAATTGATTACCATAATGTATACTGTAATTTATTTGTTAACTTCAGTATGTTTTAATTCCTAAAAATAAATGAATTTTCAGTTTATTTATAAATTCTCCAATGAATTAAAAAAGTAAATAAATTTGAAAATGTACAAATTTTACCCAAAAAAATTGTCAAAAAACAATAAAATAAACTAGTAGAGATATTAGTAAATGTAAAATATCATCAAACAATATGAAGATCCACAGCCGAGCCATTATCCAAAACCCAATGCCACAAATCCCAAAAGATACTACTCTAGAATTATTTAAAACTGGTCAAAGTGCTGTAGATTTCCAAACTTTCTTAGCAAATTTACAATGCCATAAAACATGAATACTAGTTCAGGTAACAGATGGCACCTGGTAGAAAATGTCTATTGAGATGCCTCTTCTTGATAGCTGAAAGCAGGTGGGTAATGCATCATGAAGTGCTCTCCAACAATGAATTTTAATTTTAGGAGGAATTCGGAGCTTCCAAAGATGTTTGAATAAGCTGATAGATGCTGTGGAAGTAGAAGATTGCCCCTCTCATCCCGGCACTGTATAGTCAATGAGTAGCCTGATTTAACTGAGTAATCACCAGAGAGTGTAAAATGCCAAATCAAAGTGTTCTTTCCAGTCAAGAATTTTACTGGAATGCGGTGAAACTCAAGGAAATGTATCGGCCAAAAGATTTGTTCTATAAGTTCCTTATTCCAATCCAGACTCTCCGCCCTAAACCCAGCAACAGTCAAATGAGCCCACTGTTGTGGCGGAAACGTAATAGGTTTGAAAGAGGCCGGAGGAGCCACTGATCTTCAAACACCTTTATAGTTGTTCCATCTCCAACATGCCATCTAAGACCTTTACACAACAAATCCCCTCCCCACAAAATGCTTCTCCACATATAAACACATTCATTAGTGCAATTATCATTAATAATGCATATGTCCATATCAATGAGGGATTCTCATCCCTGGTATTCTATCATAACTTTGTCCTTTATATAAATTTTGAAACTTAATTCCTTCAAACTCTTGACAACATTCAAGACACATGCAAACACTTGATATAGCACTAATCATATCCTCAAGTCAATCATGCAATAGCCACTCTCAATTAAATGCATGTATGCTCAAATGAAGAGAGGACAACTACTTATACAATCCATATACATGTATCATCATGCTCACAGGCAATCACTAAACAGATGTATATCTACGTATATAAGGTCACGTTCTCAATATCAATGCTGGTACCTCCTCTCAAGGAGCGTCCTCGTACATAGCTCGGACTCCTTGCCAATGCCAATGTCAATTTAACATGTTCTACCTGTTTCAACAGAAACAACTCACACACATGGTGAGTACACCAATAACATAATCTCAATATCAACAATTTCAAAGTTTATAATTCACAGAATATAAAGCTGAAACTGTAATGTCAATAATACTTCATGTGTATGCCACAATCATATGAGATCTCCCATGTTGTTCCTGTTATCATAATATCCAAGATCGTCAAACTCCATGAATCAGTTATATCATTTCAGTGATTTGCTGTACTCATAACAATCGATAGTAACTAAACCATTACAATAATAATTCATAATGATGACATGCATCTCATTCATCAATTGTATAATCATACCTCATCATATCATATGGCTCGCTCAAAGGCGGCAGCATTCTCATCTCTCGCACGCCCAACAGCGGCGGTATCATATCCATTACTCGCTCCATGGCGTCAGTATTCCCATTTCATAATAATAGCACGCTCGATAGCGGCATTTCCATATCGCATAGCATAATTAACAATTCATCACAACAAGAATATAGCATTCAATGCGCATAATCATAATAAGTTTAACTCTGCTCGTACGCTACACGTACCTTAAGGTCGACGATATGATTCTAGACGTCTCGACATCCGAAGGCTCGAGTATCTATATTGAATATCAGTTCAATATTTATTATTAATAATTCCCAACAACTTCATTATTCATCTAATAGATACGCCAAGCTTCCTATCATAATCCATTACAACTGTACTCTGTATGCTATTTAAATCATCTTATTTATCTTTTATTAACTTGAGTTATCATTTAACTCAAACATGTAATACACGTCTTACTAAGGTTCAATACTGGTAACCTTATTTCATTGTTAACAAAACTTCCCCAAAAGTCATAATCATCACCAAAATAGACTATACAAGATCATAACTCAAAATCCCCACAAAATATGAAATTTCAAAATTTTTCAGGCCAGAGATCGATCTCCATGGATGTAGCGATCGATCTCTCAGCGGCAGTACCAAATTTGCCAAAATTTCACTTTCCGCGATCGATAGCTCAAGTCATAGCGATCGATCGCTGACCATTTTTTACATCGGGCAATCGATCGCTCCATATACATCGATCGATCGATGGTACTGTACATTGTCAACAAATTTTATTTTTCAACACGCATCGGGCCATGTTTGGTGATCGATCGCGTGACCCTGTTTTCGCGAAAATCCTCCATTTTTGTACACACACTCCATACAACACATATACCATAAAGTATGCTACTCATTTCTCAACTACAATACATAAAAACACTTCCAGAACACAACTTACTCTTATTCTCAATACATCAACTGTGATATCCCTGAAATTGATCCTGTGTTTTATGGCTTTTAATAATAATTATGGTGTGATTATTATTATGGTTGGGAAATGTATAGTTATGTGGTGGGCATGAACTGGTTATACATTTCAGGGTGCATTGTGGGGAATGGTGTAAATTTAGCATGGTATATTGGGCTTTGTTCTATTGTTATAGAAAAAGCATGTAAATTGTTATTATAGTGCATTTTCGTTAAATGCTTCTAAAATATCATGTTGGGATATTTTACTACATCGTGCTAAATAGTTGGGCACCATTTTAAATTAAATCCCCACTCTTCTTCTACCTCACCCCCTTACCCCTTATTCACCACCACTCTTTCTACACACTCACAATCCCATTCCCCAAACCTTCTCTTATCGCCTCAAACCAAGAGAAGAAAGAAGAGATTTCAAAACTTTGGTTGCTTGATTTATTGCTAGATTTTGAAGCTTAAGCAATCTTCCTTGCTAGGTGTTAAGCATGTATTTGTTGATTTTTGGTTTATGGATTTGGGGGAAATTGATTTACGTTGTTGTATTTGTGGGTATTGAGTTTTGTGTGTATATTGGTGGTTTTTATGGAGTTTAATATGTTGGGTTGAGGAAGATTGATGGTTATGGTGTATATGGTAATGACATGTTTTTTTTGTGAGAAAAAATGGTGTTTTTCCGGAAATGTGCAGCGGTCGATCGATCCGTAGCATTGTACCGATCGATCTGTAGGAACGACCGATCGATCGGTGGTGGCTAGCGATCAATCGGTAGCTACGACCGATCGATCGGTGGAATGCTGTAGCCAAAATCGAATTTATGGTTTTTTACCGATCGATCGGTAGTGATGACCGATTGATCGGTAAAGCGATTTTACTGAAATGTATATTTTGGGTTCTCCTTTGAGTTTCGATGAGCTTTTATCGATCTATTGTGATCAATTGGTTGGGATTTTGGTGATGGACTATTATATGACTTTTAATATCGAGTTGTACAATTGTGTAGAGCCTTCCCAGGTGGCAGCACAACGCAGGGGATAAAGTCCTGCAACATCCCATATTTTGGAAGAAAGGTACGTAGAGAGACGTACATGCATCGGACGGTAAAATGTATTTGTACATTTTGGATTATGCATTGTTGTTGCATATATATATTGGATGCTTGGTGCATATCATGGATAGTCGTTGTTATATTCAAGTGATGTTTTTAATGCTTTGCCGTTGTCATTTCGAAGCGATGATAGCAGACTTGCCGCTATCATATCGTAGCGATGATATAATATTTACCGTTAATATGTCGAAGCGATGGTAAATGCCACTGTCATATTGAAGCGAGGGATATTAATGTCGTTGGTATGTCGAAGCGAGGGGTATTAATGTCGCTGTCATGTCGAAGCGATGTGCATTAAAATACATTGTTATAACAAGACTATGATTGGTTATTGGTATTGATGGAACATATATATGTCATGACATTTATGGAACTGTATTATAATCTGATGATTATGAATATAAGTTGTGGTACATGGACAACCAAAAGAGAGCGTTTTAAATGCACTGAATACAGGAAGTGCTTTGTATTACAGTTTATGCATTTATACATTATAATCATATCGTTGTGAATATGATTTATTATATGCTCATGGTTTGTGGTTGTTCTATGAGCTTCTGGCATGGAGAGCTAAGGACAGGGTTGATGCAGTGAGCAGTGTGAGGAGTGCTACTGGTATAGCAAGACAGGAATTCCTTTGTATAGTTTCTACACAGGGTA
The DNA here is from genome assembly GCA_907163345.1 of Haberlea rhodopensis. Classification (NCBI taxonomy): domain Eukaryota; kingdom Viridiplantae; phylum Streptophyta; class Magnoliopsida; order Lamiales; family Gesneriaceae; genus Haberlea; species Haberlea rhodopensis. The sequence continues at coordinate 3,550,510 of CAJQUN010000060.1, forward strand.
AAGTAAATCTATAGCCTTTACATTCATTTTGTGGGAATGTAACTAATTCCTTTTGGAGGTTTTATTTTGTCACTGTAATCCTTAAGCTCGATGCATCACCATGGACCCCTTATACTCTGATGATTGCATGTTTAGCTCTCTTAGTGCACTTAAATTCACACTTAAGGTGGTGATGCCTTACATCAACCCAATCCAACTCATATCCAAAGCACCCAACACAAAATCCACATAATGATATTAACAACTCACACTTTAATAATCTTACCACTTTGATTCCATAAACAAGGTAGTGTTAGAATCCACAAGTTCCATGCATAATAAGCATTCACGAAGAAGCAAAAAGGGATAAGGTTTTGAGAGGAAGAGTGGTAGAGATGTGTGTGTAGATGGTGTAAGTGTGTGTAGGATATTTTGTATAAGAACTATCCTATTTGCAAATCAAACATTCAACCATCTATAATATTATTTGCTACCCTTATCTTTCAGTTATGCAAAATGGCTCCCCGATCGAAATAATGATAATAATCCCGATACAGTCGAATTCATAATTTAATCATACTTGATTATTTTGAAAACGAGTCTATAATGACTTAACGAGTCTACACACTTTATTCTCTTGTCCGGGAATCACAAACCCTTCGGGTTGTTTCATACATATTTCTTCCACAAGTTCCCCATTGAGAAATGCCGTCATTAACATCCATTTGATGTATCTATAATTTGTTTAGAGCAGCGATATCTATTATCACTCTTATGGCTATTATTATTGTGACTAACGAATATGTGTCAAAGTAATCAAGGCCTTCTTTTTGTCTAAATCATTTCGCCACAAGTCTTGTCTTGTACTTATCAATTGAATCATCGATTTTATATTCTCTTTCAAAATCCATTTGCATTCTAATGGTTCACTTCCGGTTGGAAGGCCCACTAATTCACATGTATGGTTTGCATTATGGATTCAATCTCGTCATTAATAGCCTCTTTCCAAATAGGAGCATCAGGGCTAGATAATGCATCACTAACTGATCTTGGTTCATTTTCTAACATATATATCATGAGGTCAAGACCATAAGCCTTTGCCACTTTGGTCCTCTTGCTACGTCGTGGCTTTTCAATTCTTTTGAGTAATCGTTAGCTACTTCAATCGTCCTTTTTCTTAGGACATATTTCCTTGTTTGTTTTGTAAGGAAATATTTCTTCAAAAAATACCATTTTTTTGATTCCATGATTGTACATTCATGCACATCATTTATTTTAGATTTATGTACTAAGAATCGATATGCACTACTATTGTTAGCATAACCAATAAATACACAATCTATTATTCTAGGCCCAATTTTTACTTGCTTTGATTTTGGTACTTCTACCTTAGCCAAGCATCCCCACACTTTTAAATATTTGTAGGAAGGTTTGTGGCATTTCCATAACTCATAAGGAGTTTCGTCCTTATTATTGTGTGGTATTTTGTTTAGAATGTAGTTGGCCGACAGAATTGCTCTCCCCATAAGTTTTGGGGTAATCCACAACTTATCAACATAGCATTCATCAACTCTTTCAGAGTACGTTTTTTACGTTCGGGGATACCATTTGATTGTGGTGAATATGGGGACAGTGGTTTGGTGAATTATGCCATACTCAGAGCAAATTCGTCAAACGGTGCTCCATACTCTCCACCTCTATCACTTCGAACATTCGATATGTTTTTGCTTAGTTGATTTTCAACTTCATTCTTGTAGTGTTTAAACACTTCCAATGCCTCGTCTTTGCTACGTAGCAAATAAACATAACAATATCTTGTACAATCATCTATGAAAGTAATGAAGTACTTTTTCCCACCTCTAGTTTGCACAAACTTTAGATCACAAAGATCCGTATTAATTAATTGAAGATTAGTTGTTCTTTCGATTGAATGAAATGGCGGTTTCGTTAACTTAGCCTCTACACAAGTATCACACTTATGTTTTAAGTTAACATTCATTAAAGGTAATAAGTTCAACTTTACTAATTTGTTAAGTGAATTATAATTTACGTGACCCAAACGATCATGCCATAAATCACACGACTCAATCAAATAAGTAGAATCATTAACTTTATTACTTTCAAACTGACGGATAATCGTCATCACATTCATTTTGAAAAGGCTTTTCTCCATATAGCATTTTCCTACAAAAACTCCATTTTTGGAGAGCACGATTTTTTCAGATTCTAAAACTAGTCTAAAAACCGCTTTAACTAGAGCCGATCCGGATATCATGTTCTTTCAGATGTTAGGAACATGTAGAACGTCAATGAGAGTCAATTCCTTTCCCGAAGTCATATTTAGAACTACCTTCCCCAATCCAACGACAGGAGATGTCGTCGAATTTCTCATGTAGAATTGGCGACCACTTATTGGTGTGTATGTGGAGAACATAGATTTGTCCGAACACACTTGTTGCACCGGAATCAACAAACCATTCCATAGGATTGTCCACCAAGTTTGCTTCAAAGATCACAGCGGTTAGCATTAGATCATTCAAGTCATCCGAGATTCGCTCATGTTCGGTCACATTGACTTACGACAATTCTTTGCCACGCGATTGAGTTTTCCACACTTGTAGCATTTATCTTTCCTTGCCATTTTTGGAGGCCATACTGTCAAAATATTGCTTTGATCCGGTTGTTTGTTCAACTAGGTTAGCCAGTGGTTCCATTTGAAACCTACTCGCCTTCCTCTCGAAAACCTTGTTATCCTTCTCGATTCGTGTCGAATCACAAGATCTTCAAGACTCACCTCCTTTAGTTTGTGTTTGAGATATTTCTTGAAGTCCTTCCACATAAGAGGTAATTTTTCAATCATTGCAGTGACTTGGAATGCATCACTTAGGCTCATTTTCTCCGCATGAATGTCATGCAAAATCACTTGTAGATCTTGCAATTGCGCCATCACAGGCTTGGCGTCAACCATCTTGAAATCCAGGAAACTGCCCAACTATGAATTTCTTCAAGCCGGCATTATCGGATATGTACTTCTTTTCCAGCGAATCCCAAAGTTTCTTTGCTGTTTTCACAAGAAAATAAACGTTATATAATTTATTGTCTAACCCGTTTAGGATGTAGTTCTTGCAGAGGAAGTCGCTTTGATTCCATGCATCAAGTGCCACCCTCTTTTGGGTGTCTATTTCTCCTTCTTCAACCGTAGGATCATCATCGGTTAAGAACCTTGCCAAACACAGTGTGGTCAAGTAAAAGAGCATCTTTTGTTGCCACCTCTTGAAGTCTTTTCCATTTAACTTTTCAGGCCTTTCACCATGATGAACGGGAGTCGTTGTTGCAATCGACGAAGCCATTTGTTGATATTATTATCTTAAGATTGTAGGATAAAATTATCTGGGGTGTGTATCTTAGGAAGGTAGCAAACAATAACAACAATGGCTTTGTAGTAGGAATGTCGAGGCGAGATTTAGAATCTCCGTCCTTAAGACAATATTGCTCCGCTACGGTGCTAATAGTTCAATTGGCAATTTTTCTCCCAAGATACAACGACTTATGACTTGTGATAGAAGCACTTCAAATCATAAGTTCTCAAACCACAGAGGTTTGAAAGCACTCAAACTTGAACAAGAAGTATGATGAACAAGATGTACAAAATTTGCTCTTGAATGTGTTGTGATTTTCAAAAAATCTGATTCTAATCTACCCAAGGGTTGTTCATTATATACTAGACCAAGTAATGCTACCTAGGGACACCAATTGGAGGCAACAATTCAGAAAAAAAACGAATCAATACGCGAGGGACGCATCCAACCCAAAAATCTGCACAGTGCGCGATCGATCGCGCCCTTAATCTTTCGCCTTTTAGAAAAAGTACAATTGTATTAAAAAAGAAAATGCAAAAATATGTTAAAGTAGCTAAAACAAAAAAGAAAGATAGTTTGATGAAGATCATGTGATATGATGGTTTTGCACACTGCGTGGGGTAGCCATGATATGAAAGAGGTAATTATTACCTTAGCTAGCAACTGCAATGAGACTACGTATTCTTTCGTGGTTTATAAAGATTTAGGGTGTGAAAGGAGGAAAACATATAATGCGACTTAAATATTCTTCAAGTTTTAAGAAATATATGTCTCCCTTCCGCATTATTATTCAAGAAGTACGGTCTTATATATTAATTAATTAAATATATGCATACACATACTTCATGATATACTTTTTAATATTGAGATACCAAGAATACGAATCGATGAAATTTAAAAGATTATAATAATTATTTTATTTTAGATCATTAGCAAACTCGAAATGAATACAAATTTTTAAAAAAATTTCTTAAGCTATTTTTAAACACGGTCATAAAATGAGAGAGATTGAAAAATATTAGTCGGCTGTCGATCGAAATTCCAATTCAGGTAACTAAATCTATATGGTTATCCATTTCGAAAGGTGTTCAACATGAGATCATATACAATCCGATATGGATATATAATTGAGAAAATTACACATAGGTACTACTTATCAAAATATGTTTCAACAAAATTACCCAAAAAAATTTTCTTTCAACTAAATACATCTTTTAAAAAATATCTTTCACATAAGTCTATTTTATGAAACCCTAATCTAATTAATCCATTTTTATGACTTAAACACCCCTAATCTAATTAATCCATTTTCTCAATGGCAGATTGTTCGATTGGTTGAATTGCTTTAAAATTTCAGAACGAATATCAAATTTTGTTCTTCACAAATTGAATCTCGTTGTCGTTCTCATCCTCATCTTCAATCAATTTCTCTGTTTTTTTCCGATCTATTGCTTTGAATTGATTTCGTCTTCTTCGTTGTGAGCTGTTTCTGAATTTACGTATGATCGCACCATAACATTCACCTTCAATTGTTAAATTTTTTTGCTTCGTGACGCATCGTTGCTTGCAATTGTGCCAAATTTTTCTGCGATCTTGTGATGTTTGTTGCGTGAATTTTAATATCAAATCTGCAAAAAAAATATCGTTTTTCTTCTAGAATATGGCGACGGCAAAGGACAACTGTTGAGGAATTGAATTCTTCGTCGTGAATTAATTCCGATAGTTCGTTTGCAATTGAATTGTACTCGTTCATTGTGCTCTGGAGGTGTTCGTTACAATCACGTGAGTAGCTGGTATGATTGTGTACATCTTCGGTGTATGAATAAAAATTAATCATGCTGTGTATGAAAAATTAATCATGCGATGCATGTAAAAATGTATTCATGTGGTGCATGTAAATTACATGTGCCCTAGTTTACCGGTGCATGTAATTACATTCACTGTTAGTCTACCGGTGCATGTACTTTACATGCACCGCTAGTCTACCGGTGCATGTAAATTACATGCATCGGTAGACTCAATATTTGCATTGGTTCTCAAATTACATAATAAATAAGTATCATATAGTAAGTGTTAAAGAAGATCACAAATAACACTTAAAATTAATACATGTTTGTGTAATATATTATCATTTGAAAAATAATAGAATTTTGTTATGAGATTATGCAATAATTTATCATATAGTATATACTCATCCATAACAAAATTTAATTTCTAAAGTAATATATTGTATCTTTAATTTGTTATAAGATCAATTGTAAAAATTATAGAATGAAAAATTAATTCACATTTTTTTGATTTGATCAGTGTTATTTAGTAATTAGATAAAAAAAATCGTATATTAGTGCATCTCCGCCTATCGGTGCATGTAAATTACATGCATCGATAGATTTTAGCAAGTCGGTGCATGTGAATTACATGCACCGCTAAGTCTATTTTGGTGCATTTACATGCACATATAGACTTATACTATATTTAACTAAAACATAGCCTTTTATATATAATTTTGAATATGTAACATTTTTCCTCATTGAATTTTTTTAATTTAATAGCAATCTGAAATAGAAGGCTTGAGATGTGAAATAACAAACTGAATAAGAAAGCAAAACCTAAGTCTAAAGATGCATGTAAGTTACATGCACCAATGAGTCTATCGGTGCATGTGAATTACATGCACCGATAGACTCATGACTGCCGGTGCATGTAAATTACATGCACCACTGAGCCATCGGTGCATGTAAATTACATGCACCGATAGACTCATAAACTACCGGTGCATGTAAATTACATGCACCAGTGGTTTCAATATCATTACATTCTCAAAATTTTCATTCAAACAATTGATCGAACATCTCAAATACATTATAATTTTGAGTTTTACATTAAAAATGTACAAACAATCATTACAATGAAATTAAAATTCATAATAAATATAAATTTTTCATCAAACAATTGATCGAACAATTCAAATATATTATACTTTTACGTTTCACATTAAAAATCTACGTACAGACATTACAAAAAAATTGAAATTCATAATAAATATAAAACAAAATCAACACAATCGGTAAATAGATGATAAATAGAAGTGCGATGATTTTGTCTTCTTGCACAACCTTTTTGTTTTCGTTTGACCAGTGCGCGCAGCTCCGACGCCATGGGAGGAGCGACAACTTCCGACGATGGCGTTGGTGGTTGGAGACATGTGGCTGATGTGAGGGTTGGAGACTAGGGTTTTGATGTTGAAGGAGGTGATCCAAGGAAGACAGAAGACTATTTTGGTCATTTTGACCAAAATTGGACATAGTTGAAAGAATTTTTTTTGGGGTGACTGGGCCGAAAAATCTTTTACCAAATAGTACCGGCCCTAAATTTTCCCTATATAATTTAGTGTTGATACGGCCTTGAGGGTGACACCGGGAATTTGGATGCGGCCTTTAGGGTGACACCGCAAGTCATTGAGTTATTGATGCTAGAGTTTGGGTAATTCTAGCATCGAAATTCCCCTGAACATCTCACGTTTCGCATAATGAAAACTGTAATTTTAAGATACAAACTAATTTTTGCTATTCAAAATGGAAAACCTCCGCTTTTCGCAAAATTAAATTGGTCGTATGATAACTTTTTAATTTACATAATATATGGGTGTGCTGGTGTATGTTTTACGTATGTAATCAAACTGATATCTATCCAGGTTCATTGTGATGCAATAAAAATCGAAACATTTCACATAAAGAAAGATATATTGATGTAATAAAACATCATCTATGTTATTATAGATGATGTAGTGCAAACTAATCAAGTCAGTAGATTTTAAGTCAATCTCTCCTCTGCCAATGTGTCATTTCCCTCTCGTGCCATTACCATTTTTGAACGGCACGATTTGATCAATAAATAATTGCCTTCTTCAGTAGAATATGAAGATTACCAATCCTTCCATTAATCCCTTGACATCCAACTTTCCAACTCGATTTCACTTCCCCCCAATTCCATCTGTTGGATCTTTCTTCTTGTGTAATAATTCCATTGCACAGGCTTCATTCTCTGCAAAGATTGAGATAAATCTGAGATGACTTCTAGGTAATGTCGGCTGTTAAAATCATGATTAGATTTTTTTTTTCGTGGGTTACTTTGACATCAGAGAAACTTTTTATTGTATTTTCTTAACTATGCAGGCACTTCTGTGGTTTTATTTTGTAATAAAAGTAGGTAATAGGAAGGCTATGGAGCTCATGGCGCGGCACAAGAAATATCCATCAGTCCAATTCCTTAAGCCATATCTGTATCTACATGAAATTAGCAAATCTTGAGAATTAGCTCAAATAGATAGAATTAACAATATTGAATGAATGATTAGTTTTTTTTTCTAGGTTGAAGTGGAAGACAGCCCTTCATTGTCAAAATCTGAAGGAATATTGAATTGCCAACATTTGGAAATATACAAGAATAGATCAAGAATGAGAGAAGTTGCAGGGGAGAGATGATTTGTTAGAAACCTTTGTGTAAGATTGCGCTGGGATGGATCCAGGGATTTAGTCCATGGTCTGCCCTGTTCATGATTGGATCAAATGTGGAAGATGATGGAAGATTTTTCTGTGATCCACCAACATCATTTTGGCTAGACCATTCAGAGGGAGGAACATAAATTGATGATAGATTTAACAAGACAGATTGCTCTTGTAATTTAGGAGTTTGAAGCTCTTTTAGTTTTGGTTTTTGACACTCTCGCCTTTCCTTTTGCTCCTCACAATCTTCACCAAACAACTACAGTTTGGTTGGTAAAAAGAATGATAGCACTGGTTGAATCCATGCTATATAATATGAAATTGATTGTGTATCAATAATCATTTACAAAAAGGATCAAGTCGTTGACAAAATTAGGGGACCTATTATAAGCAAGTAAACCATTGATTAGTAACAACCACATATCATTTTAGTCATAATTAATTATATAGGAACAGACATGTCATGACTAATGTAACCTTATCTCATGGGAAAAAAATTGTTAATTATTTTATCAATATTTGAAATTAGGAAAACCTTCCAAGTTGCAAATGAGTTTAAATGGAATGAATGATAACATCTAATTAACAATCACCTGAGTCAAATCCCGAGTCCGAATATGTAAAAGCAATAATCACAAGAAATCGATCTAAATATATAAGCTTTTCTTTCATCATGTAACTGGACAACAAGATGAATTCATATATCGAATGTCCACGGTGCAAGTATATTGTTGGGACAATATAAGAGGAACAACAAGCAGTATATTTAACGTGATCATGTCTAAAATACTAAAAGCCAAGTAAAATTGGAATATGAGGGAATTCAAATTGGCTGATCTTTAGAGTAAAAACTATCATCTTACAGATATTACACGGCTTTAAAGCAGCCTTGATTCTTCTAAATAGTGAAACGTCAACAGGATCCCAGATCTCTTTTGTATTTCTCTCTCAAATCAGTCAGTGGTGATAGACTAGTTTCCTGTAAAAAGTACAGAGTTATCAAGTCAGAAATGTCCACTCGATACAATAGGCACACACTTGAAAAAGGGATAATGATAAGAGAAAATGACTCATAGTTTGTTTCTTTTAATTCATATACACTAGCGGCCATGTCACACACTTTGTATGTGCGTAATAAAATAGATTAATATAATATCAAGTGTAATGGCAAGAACTATTTAAAAAAGAATTTAAATGAAAAAAGCTCAGGCAAGGAAGTTGGGGACTGGAAAATTTTCAAAAGAAAGTTTAAGAAGTATTAATTTTTAAAACGAATTTTTAATGACACCTGGTAGTTATTATGTGGTGGTAATTGTTTATAATATAGTAAAATATGCCGCAATGTATGCACACGAGAGGATAATTTAAGAAAGGAGCTCATAATTGGAGAACAAAGAACAAGGAAACAAAAAAGAGTTCCATTGATCTATGTCAAGATTCTACTATCAAAAAATGGGAACATGGTTTTAGAAAAAGCACTAGGATTCAAGCGACGAAATTTTAGGAGCATGCAACACCTCACATATCAAGACAATTTGGGAGTAAACTAATTTTCTGCCAATCAACTTCGTCATAATCATAGCATTAATCGAACATTATTAATGGATAATCACAGAATCTTAATATATCATCGTCAACTATCAAACACACAAGAAAATTGCATTTACTTTATATCATCTTACTCTGAATAGTAAGAATCCTCACATTTCCAAAACAATTGCACCGTGAAAGTTCCAGGAAACTGCTCTTTTAACCACAACTAAGATACGTAAAAAAATTAACTTACAAGGTGGTCACCCTCTTGCTCCCATAAGCCTGCCATGTGCTGAAACAGGAATTTCCACTGTTGCATCAGATCAATTTCTAACTTAGATATTCGGGTAGATCCTTCAGCATTATGTTTCTCAGTTTCTTTAGTCATGAGCCTTTTTTCGGCCAATATGCTGGCTTCTTTCTGGCTCTTTCTCATTGCTAAAAACTTTAAATGATTACAATTAGATAAATTGGGACATTGAAATAAAATTCCAACCATTGGTGCATAACCATTGGAAGTGTAACCAACTGACCTAATACTCGACCCCTGATGTCTTGGTAGTTGAGGTCCAACCATATATAAGCCGCTGTATGTCAGAAAAAAAAAACATGGACTAATCAACCACAGCAACTAAAAGTCAGTAAAATGGGCAACAAATTAATAGTTAAATGTTCTAAAACAAACAAAGCTACAAGCTACAAAATCAAATAAAATCGCAAGGCATAATACCTTTTGTGCAAAATGAACACGAGCAGGTTTTTATTGCGTCAATCCCTCCACCAAAACAGGGACATTCCTTTGGTTCAGAGGATTTTTCAGCTCCAAATATCCTGGATTCCTGTGAGTCCGGGAGAATTGCACAGTCAATAGAGTCATACTGACTCATAATAAAATTGTCAACATTGTGACCTTCAACTTCACTGAGATAGTCGACGAGGTTCTTTTGAGTACCTTCCAACCTGACTTTGGCTTCACGAGCATCACAGTTGATACAGCGAAGAAGGCAATCACTACCGGTTTCACTCACTGTACATGAAGTATTAGAAGAATCAATGTCACCTAATTTATTTTTATCTTTAATGTTGGCACACCGAAAAGCATAGCCCCTACCAAGATCCAACAGGTTAAGATAGCTGCTGTTGGATATTTTTATTATGCTCGAGGCAACATCACCTGAACTGTTTCTTGCAACATCAACCACATTGCTGTTAACAGTACCTGTGAGATTTGGGCTCGTATTTTCAGTGACCGCATTAGGAATTTCCAACATCTTATAATCCATTAACGAATCAAACTTACCAAAAGGCAGACAATCACCGGCATTGGAGTCAACAGAATTAACAACCCTACCCATCTCAAGGTCAGTAAAACTAGGATCTTTACGATTTCGACTACCGATCTTATCCCTCATAGTCAATGCATCATGCACAGAAGATGACATATCACCAAAAGTATTTACCGACACATTATCAACGGTAAACATGGGACTAACACTTGGAGACTCAACCTTCTTTTCACTAAGTTTTACAGCATTCTTACAATTAATTTCCTCACTATTGCCATAACCACATGTCAATTCAGCTTCAATATCAATTGATCTCTCAGAAAACGCACAACTACTTCCAAAATCTTGCACATTTAGGCCATTATTATTCTCAGTGGATAATTTTGAAATTCTCGATAAACCATCCCCTTTCAACAAATCAAGCTCGGTATATTGGCGTGGTGAAAAGCGGACATGCTTGACGGTATCTTTATCGTTCAAATTATAAATCTTGACCCCACTTTTCTCTCTTTCAGAAAATCCTCTTTTACCTATCCGATTTGTAACATCACCTAAAACCGACCTCGATTTATTAAACCCACCAGCATCATTCCCTTCAGACATTATCGGAACTCAGTCGATTCAGACCAAGATGCACACACACTTACGAAGTTATTACACTAAAAAAGTTTAGAATCCAAGTGCTAGAAGAGTAAAATGACCTTATGGAGGATCGGACGCAGATTTCGGAGAATTTTCTTAGGGTGGATGGGAGATGCAATTGTGGTAAAATGGGGTGGATTTTGAAAAGGGCCGCTATTTTGTTTTTTTGAATTCCGAAATTTGGGCGGCAGCCCATTGGGCCCCGCCATCATCATACACTTGTTTGCTCGGTTACTCGGTAAGGAACGATAGAAGATAAGAGTATTGCAAAAGTAGGGATGTCAATGTGACGAGTCCAGATCCGGACCCGCAAACCCACCCTATCGGGGCGGGTCTGGACCCGCTTCAACCGAGTTTGGAAGCGGGGCGGGTCCTGGGATTGGCCTAACCTGCCCCACAATACATTTTTAATTTTTTTTTAAAAAAAATTTGATATTGATTAAACATTTTACTTCTTTAATAGAACAATAAAATGTCATTATTTAATTTTATATCAAAATTCATGTGTTCATGTTAAAGAAGTTGGACATTTTGAAGGAAATAAGAGCAAATTAATAAATATTTAGTAGTTTAAATATAGTTTTACGATGCTTATTATAAATATTTACTAGAGAAAACATAAAATTTAATCACAACTCAACTTTTGTGTTTCAAAATTGATTTCTAGCTAATTTTAAAAAAAAAAAAAAAAAAAACTGGAACCGGGGCGGGTAAACCAGCCGGGTTTGCGGGTCTAAGAGGGGCGGGGCGAGTCCGGGTTTTATGTGTAGCGGGACGGGTCCTGGGATTGGCCAAACTCATCCCATATCCGACCCGTTGCCATTCCTATGCAAAAGATTATTATAAATAATAATAATTTTTTAAAAAAACTATTGTATAGGTGCGCAACATCCATAGCTATGACATAGTCAAGATCTTTTCTATATTATATGATATAAAATTAACCCTAGATAAAGTATAAATCATTGGATACTCGAAGTCAGAAATGAACCCACATTCTATGTATACTCCATATGATTCAATGGTAGGGAGCGTATGTATCCATAGGTGCGGACGTGTGATATGGGAAGGGTGGCAAAAAAATATTAATATAAAAGTGGAGGATACAAATTTTTAGGGGTCAAGATATAATTTAATAAGGGTGAGAAGTAATATTTGAGGGATAAACAATTTTTTGAAGATAAACTGTAATTTTTTTTAAATTAACTATCATTATTATGTTTGTGGGACCCGATGGTACCCGATCGGAACATATTATTTTATCCCTTTTATCTACCATATTCCCTCTGAATATTATGTACGAGAGTTTTAAACATTTTCGAAAATAGCGGAAGCGTTTAGTCAATCATTCATTTTACGGTAGAGGAAACGTTTTTTTTTGTTTACAAACTAGATAATAACAAAATACAACCCAATACAAACTCCTCACAATGGTCCGACACTTAATAAAGAGAAAATACTAAAACAGTCCCGGTAGGCCAACAGTTCCATTTTTCCTAATTTCCCTCCGGTTCTGGCTCCGGTACTCCTGACTCACAATAAATAACAAGGAAAACAGATGTTAAGTCTTTGGAAACTTAGTGATGGAATAACATTAGCTTTAATATCTGTAATTATCAAACAGTGTAATGTATCAATATGATATGTCATATAACAAAGATCTTGCAATCAAGTAATTGTCAATAATGAACAGTGACGATATAGGATTTTAGAGTGAATATCGTGGGCTAAATAAGTGGCTCCCACCGGACTGTTCGGTGTAGCACTTTTCCCCACATATTCAGATGTGATCTGTACATTCAGTCATTTACGAGTCAAGGTGAACCATTCTCCGAACGTAAAATGGTGCGCGTTGTTCAGATGAACCATATACCCGGACTGTCATCCGTTGTTCATTGGACTCACTTTTCGGGCCGAAGCCACGTTGTCCAGTGTATAAATATCCATGGCTCCATTCATTCAGTCATTTAGTCAAATGATTCGTTCAATCAAAGGAATCGATTAGTAATCGATAACATTCAAGATAATTAATCATGCAGATCAAGATGACCAATGGAGCAATGTAATGTACAATATGATGACATAAATGAAGTTTGAGATAAAGAATAGCAAGTTACTGTAAATTCCAGGCCAAATGCTAAAAGGGCTATATAACAAGAATTCGGTATTACACCTCACCTCACTATTTGATATCTTACTGGATTGGATTCGATTTTGAACCCATATGTAAATTCCTATAAACATAATATAATTAATTTATGGTGATTAGCAACCCAGATATGTTGTTGAATCTCCTTCAAATCATTTTTATACAAAACTTGTTCGGGTAATTTTGAATAAAACATTAAAAATTCATGATAATTAAACCATAAGTCGAAAAAACACCAAACTTTCCAAAAATGCCTAAAACACCAACGTTCGGCCGTCGAAAAGATGAACATCGGGGAGGCGCGTGCATCTCACGCGCCGTCGCGCCGGCGCGTGGACGAGCTCCGGCCGCCACGGGCGGCTAAAACTTTTAGGGAGTGATCGTCTCGTCGTGATCTACAACTTTTGTTCAGAAATCATTTTGAAATTCCCAACCGATTTTGCCCAGAATCTGATCCAGAAATGCCTAAAATCATTCCACCAACGTTCGGCCGTCGGAAAGATGAACACCGGGGAGGCGCGTGCATCTCACGCACCGTCGCGCCTACGCGTGGACGAGCTCCGGCCCTACGCGCGGCTGAAATTTTTAGGGAGTGATCGTCTCGTCGTGATCTACAGCTTTTGTTCAGAAACCATTTTGAAATTCCCAACCGATTTTGCCCAGAATCTGATGTTTCGAAATGATTAACTGGGTGTTTTGGTCGCCGAAAATCCGTAAGTACGGCCGCCTTTTGGGCGATCGGCCGACATACCCATAAACTTTAACACATTTTGAACAACGTTTTTTTGGATTCCAAGTTTAAAATCATTTGATAAATGTACGAAATCGAAACTTGAAACTGATACCTTGAAATGGGTTTTTCTGGGCTTAGACAGCTTACCGTTCTTCGGAATTTTGATTTTCTGGACGAATTTGGATGCTTATTTTGCTATACCTCCCACACTAAATCTTTTCTGGGTTTGTAAGGAGGGTGTTGTGAAATTTTCGGATTTTCGAGAGAAGATTTGGTATTTTCCTCATAATTTTCTCACTTCTATCCCTATTTTCTACATTTTTCCTAATCCAAACTTTTCTCCTAATTGCTAACAATTCTACCTGAAATTTTGTGAGTGAAATCTACAGAAATGGGAAGGTATTTATAGGGGTTGTGTGCATGAATTAGGGTGCTGAAGTGTGGACAAGTGTTGGGGTGTTACAATGTTTTTCCCTGGCAAGGGGGCTACACATAGCTCCGCCCTTTGTCTATCCAGATAGTACATACCCATTACCCACTTCATAATCCATCTAACAATCATTTATTTAATTATCACAAAATGACAATATCCACAAAATTATCACACTGCCACAAATTTTTAAAAATGCTAAAAATATTTTACTATTATTTCAATTAATTGTAAAAATTTTACCCTTAAACTTGACTTTATAACTTAAATATAATTTTTTGTATTAAAATAGTTGATACAAAACACTATTATGTACAGAAATGTTGTATAAACAGTATCACTGATTGGCTATTATAGAACCACATTGTTAATTTAATTAGGGTGTGAATCATGATATAATTTGTTGTTTCGAGATGAGTTTTTTTTTTTTGTAAACATAATTAAGAATAGGAATCTTTTTTCTATTTCTATTAAATTCCATAAAGGAATCAAATATATTTGACTGAAAACAAGTTTCGATGATTTTTTTTTTTATAATGAATAATTAATTTACAACTGCTTCGGATAGTTTAATTTATAATGAGATTTAGAACATTCATTTTATTTGATTGAGCATCGAGTTTTTTATATTGGTCACTGTTTCTTCTAGTAGGTTAGTTTGGAAGTGATCTTGCTTCTGCACTCGATTCTATCAATACCACCCAGAGGTTAATTCAATTCAAGTAATGAGCAAAATCAAGAAGGAACATAATACAAGCTTAGAATTAAAAAATCATGTAACAATATGCACTTCAATATTTGAGAGTGTTGGAATGAATAAAATCATGATTCGTAGTGATAGCAGCCAATTGGCATGATTGATGATTACTCAACTAATAAAAAAAAAACTTAATTTATGGTGATATTTAATTTAATATCACCATAAATTACATGATTACATGGCATTTGGAGAACACATTTCACAAATTAAATTAACTCATGTTTAATACATGATTTTGGACCATTAATCTTGCAAGATAGTGATGTATTGACACATTGATTCCACAATACATCAAATGATTGAAAATATCACCCACCAAGAGTTAAAGCCATCACTCATTCTTCCCTCATTTTTTCCCACCTCTTTCTCTCTCTTCCCACTCCACAAAAATCCTCTTCATTCTCTCTACCCAATTTTGAAATTTTCAGCGTCTTAGCTCCCAAAATTCTTGTGAATTTATGAGTGCATGTTACATGCAACTAAGGATTTAGAAGCTACAATGTTAGGGAAGAAGAACCCAACAAGGATCTTTGAGTTTGGAGCATTCTTGAGGGAGGAAAGAAGAGTTTGGAAGGAGAAATGAGCTTGGTTGACTCAATGGCTTGGATTGTGCTTCAAATCTTCAAGATATAGTGAGGTATAACATGAATCTTGAGTTTTATTAACTTCGATTTAGGTTAAAGGATCTAACTTTGGTGTATAAGTTGAGATTTGGTTGATGTATGTTGTATCTGTTATGACTTTGGCACATGCAGTAGGTTTGGTAAATATTTCGAAAATGATAGGCTTCGAATTTTAGGTTGGTGTCCCTAATAAGAGTTTTAGTATTTTGTGTTAGCTTTAATTGGCTACCAAAAGCAGTTACTTTAGAGTAAAGATGAAAAAAGTTATGGACATTTTACTAAAATGTGTAAAATCTGGAAATTCAGTGCATTCGACTTTCATGCAGTGTGTTCTTCGAATTTCTAGGAATAAATGGCTCCGAATTTGAAGTTTTACCTTCTAATAAGAGTTGTAGTATTCGGTGTGTTAGGATCGGATGTGAGTGTTTAGAGGGGGGATGAATGAACACTCATCTTAAAAATTAATCCTTATTGATTTCACTCAGGTTAGTGAATGAAATCTGTTTCTTAATCAATACTAAAGCAGAACAGACCACTGAACTGAAAGTGCGGAACAGTCTGTTCTTAGCTAGTAAGAACGGTTTGATGGCTATAAAATGCAAGGCAATGCAGAATGTAAATAGACAAGATATATTTCTGGAAGTTCGAAGGCAAATCCTTCTACGTTTTCCCTTCTTCCAATCAAGGAAGAATTCACTAGAAGACTTTGAGTAATACAACTACTTGTACAACCCCGATTCAGCTGGATATACCCAACTACCAGACTGAAACTCCTAGTCTCTAAATCTGTTCAGACACAATCCTCTGACAGTTACAATTGAATCTCACTCTTCTATCTTAGCACGAATACAAAAGACATAGTGAATTAATCTACGTACAATTGATCATTTAGATGATCAAATATTACAATAGGATGTGCTTATAAAAACTTTGAGCAGACTGATAAGATAAAAATCTTTCTGCGATGGTCCTGCTCAAGAATGTTTTGACTTGTAAGCTTGTGTTGTTCAGTCTATTGATTGATCAGTTAAAGTCGTTCTTCGAGTACCTTAGTTGCATCCTTATATAGTTGTTTATACCAACGACACTATTTCATTTTCTGTGCAACTCTTTACTCTGTTCATTTTCTGAACAAGCTTCAGTCTTCTTCTTAAGGCACTTTCCCTTCCGTCTGTGCTTTCGGCGTTTGTCAGGTAGACTCTCCTTTGTCTATTTACCATTTAAGGTAATATTCAGTCCTTGGTCTTTTTCAGCATTAAATGCATCATTAAATGCTTCAATAAATAGCCGTTGATTATACGAACTGAAGAACGAGGCTTACTTAACTTCGTCTGCTCTGATTTGATCTTCATTGAGCTGGTCTGGTCTGTGTGCTTCGATCTGGTCAGACTGGTTTGCATCAATCCGTTCTGTTTTGGGATAGACTATATCGGTCTGATTTGTTTTGTCATGGCTCGATCGGTATAGTCTGTTTTGTCATCTTTAAAATTCGGAACTAACAAATTCCCCCTTTTTGATGATGACAAAACCTAGCTTCTAAGTCCTCTTATAAAGTCTTTAAATTCTTTGAAGAATATTCTTTCAGATCGATTAAATATTCTTGTTCAAAATAAATGAACACTGGAAGTTGTAGTTCAGATCGATTAAGTCTTTTTGCTCAAAATAAATGAACTATTCAAAATAAATGAAGAAGACTCAGAGATTCGATTGAAATACTTTGATTTTATTAATATGTCTGATGAATACATTTACATGTCACAATTCATTCAGACAGATATCTATTTCTTCGCTGCTGAGGACTGCTGAGCTGGCTTGAATTCCTTCTTCTTTTCCCCTTTTTGTCAGCAGCAATATCCTGAAGGAAATCTACGATCTGCGAAAGCTGAGCTCAAATAGCATCCATGCGAGTGTCTTGAGCAATGAGGGATTTGGCAACTGTAGTTTTTACTTCAGTAGCCAGCTCGATCTGTTCTTTTCTCAGGCTGTTCTTATATGAAGCTTGCTGAGAGAACATGCCATTTAGTCCACGCTGAATACCGGTGATGCTTGCCATCATCTTGTCTCTGAAAGATTCAAAATCCAAATGTGTAGTCCGCTGGTTTTGATGAACTTCTCTTACTCGTTGAGAGAGAAAGAGACAGTTTTCAGATAATTCATAAAGGGACTTGACTATTGATGGGGCATCATCAACGCGGTCTTGAGATTGGCGAATATCGGACCGGATCAATTCGATCAAATTCGTAGAAAATTCTTGCAAAAATTTCAAATCTGCATCAGACTGATTTGGAAGTGATAGGTCTAGTAGACTCCTCAACCTGTAGATTCGGATCGACAAAGTCTGGTGAGACAACTGTCGGAGGTGCGTCTAGTTTGATGGTCTGAATATTTGAGACTGAGGACACAAATGGAATGGACGTGGTTGGAGATTCCAGCAAGACGTCCATTGCCTCAGTCTCTGCAGCAGATGGAGCAATGGTCAGTGGCTGCTCCGCTGTCTCAGAAATAGGTGGCTCACAGCTTGGCTCTGCCACAGTCTTGCTTGCTGTTGGATGATCTGGACTGGGAACCGGAGTTGATATGTTGGACTCTGACGATGCACGCAAACAACCATGTGGAGAGTGAGAATATCCATCTCCAGTTGAGCTATGATCGCACCGTCATCCTTGGCAGTCGGGCTGGAGGCATCAAAGTTCGTCTTCTTGGCTTGGATAAGCAGATTTGTCAGCCTCAGTCTATGATTAGCCCTGGACAACTCCTTGCGATGTACCGCAATCCGCACATCATTGGTTTCTGTCCCTTTCAGGACTTCTTGTTCCATCTTATGTAGCCGCTTGAGCTTGCCGAAGACTAAAGTGATTGACCGTTCTGTATTCGACCCAGTCATCGAATACGACTGTCAGCTCCTGCACTTTGTCTTCTATATCTTCCATGGCAATATCAATTGATGTTTGAGCGGCGGACTTAGGCTTGGAAGAGACAGGATCAGTCAAGACAACTTTGCCCTTTCCAACATCAGACGATGGCTTAATCCGGGATTGGGTGTAGGCACCCAGTTCTTTAATAACGATTCCCTTGATAGCAGGGATGTTGGATGGGACTCGGATGGTAACTTTGGGTGCAGTGGGTGGAGCTTTGGAGGGTTGAGTTTTGGATGGTTGCGGTGGAGCTTGGGTTTTTGGTGTTGGAGCTTGGGATATAGTGGTGGTTTTTGTTGAAGGTAAGATGGATATGTGTTTAGGGTTTAAGGTTGACAGTGGCTTGGTGATCTGGGTTCGTGGCTTCTTTGGAGGAGGTTTGGCTGGGGATGAAGTAGTAGAGGCAGACCGAGTTTCATCTGAGTCAGTCTGGACTGTCAGTTTGCGCTTAACTCTAGTCTTTCTTCCAGCAGTCTGTTCCTGTCCAATTTCTATCTTTACAGCCAACAGATCAGAAGGAGTGGGGGGAGCACTTTTGGACTTAAGTAAAGCCAATCCCTTTAGGTTAAGGATTTTGAAGGGATTGAGTGTTGATGGCTTCCCCAGCTCGATGTTCATCGACTCCAAAAGCTTGCTGAGTGGAACAGCGAAGCAGACAGCCTGTTTTGCTGCAATAACCGTCTCCAGCAGAACTCCAAAAAGAATAGCGGACCAGTTCACCTTCAGTCCGGAATGGATAGCAGCCATTGCTATGAATTTCTCAGAGGTTACTGCATCAAAGCTTCCAGCCTTGCCAAGCAGTGGCTTGCCAACGATATCACAGAACCTGAAAGTAGAACAACATCTCTTTCTTCTTGAATGATGGCTGCAGAGTCTGTCCAAAAATTGATACTCGGCCCTGAAAGTTTTCAAGGGTGGCTTGAGATATATGACCGAAGTCGGACATTCCGGTGGTAGGAAGTACAAAGGCCTTTGACAGCGTCGTCTGAGAGATGTCGA
Source organism: Haberlea rhodopensis (assembly GCA_907163345.1). Lineage (NCBI taxonomy): Eukaryota > Viridiplantae > Streptophyta > Magnoliopsida > Lamiales > Gesneriaceae > Haberlea > Haberlea rhodopensis. The sequence continues at coordinate 3,570,423 of CAJQUN010000060.1, forward strand.
TGGATTTTCCTTTGACGGAAGTAGAGATGTACGTCTTGTGGGAAACGGCGTTGGCGAACAGCTCTCTAATCTCTGATTCGTAAATCACCGTACCGCATTTCAGAAATTTCCTTAATCCTGAAGATTCCAAGGATTTGAACATGGACACCATCTCTGGATCTTCAGCCCTGTAAATCGCATCAAACTCAACATACAAAGAGTTGTGAGTGATAGTTGCCATGTGGATAAATGTTATGCAAGTAGGAAAGATTTGAAGATAGATAAATAGACAGCAATAATTTGTAAAGAGTGAAGTCTAAAAGAAATGTACAGCATGTTAAATAAGAGATATTAGACACGTGTCTGTATCTCAATGACTGATATTTAAAAATTCAAATTTTAACGGACAAGATTAGAGAATAGTAAGGCGGTTAAATTTTGATCAGTCCTGACTGTTAAAAATATTACTATGTTAATGACTGATAGTGTTTTAAAAACAGATCACATGATAATATCAGATCGATAGAGATCGGTCTGAAAGTCCGGACCGGTCTGTATCTTTCTGACCATTGTATTATCGATCTGTGCTAACACTAATTCTTTAAAACAAAATTGAGCAAACGTCAAACACATTAAGATAAATCTATTAAGCCTAGAATTTGACGAAAATAATTAAACTTAGCCCCAGGGAGTGGTTTAGTGAAGATGTCTGCAGCTTGCTTGTGTGTTGAAATATACTCGATCTGAATCTCCTTTTTGCCAACATGATCTCGAATAAAATGATGTCTGATATCAATATGCTTCGTTCGAGAGTGCAAGACTGGATTATACGTTATAGAAATTGCACTTGTGTTGTCGCAGAAGATCGGAGACTCATCAGCTTGAATGCCCTAGTCTCGGAGCTGATGTTGAACCCAGAGTATTTGAGCGCAACAGCTTCTAGCGGCAAGATATTCTGAGCTGTGGATGTGGCAATTGATGTTTGTTTTTTGCTAAACCACGAGATCAATCTTTCACCCAGAAATTGACAGGTTCCACTGGTGCTCTTGCGATCGATCTTACACCCTGCATAGTCAGCGTCTGAATATCAATTAAATTAAAATTTGGATCTTTGGGATACCAGAGACCAACATTCTGAGATCCTTTCAAGTATTTAATAATACGCTTAGCAGCAATAAAGTGGGATTGCTTAGGATCAGATTGAAATCTAGCGCACATGCAGACTGAAAACATAATATCAGGCCGGCTTGCTGTAAGATATAACAGTGATCCGATCAGACCTCGATACATTGTTACCTCAACTGCCGTTCCCCTTCATCTTTATCTAGCTTGATTGATGGACTCATTGGAGTTGACGCAGTTGAGCAAGTCTCCATTCCGAATCTTTTGAGTAGCTCTTTGGTATACTTGGTTTGATTGATGAAAATACCATTGCTGAGCTGTTTGACTTGGAGACCCAGGAAGAATGATAATTCTCCCATCATACTCATCTCAAACTGTCCCTGCATTAACTTAGAGAACTTCTCGCAAAGTTTGGGGTTAGTTGACCCAAAAATAATATCATCAACATATATTTGAACTAACAAAGTATGTTCCCCCTTAATAAATTTAAATAGAGTTTTATCTACTGAACCGATCTGAAAATCATGATCCAGAAGAATTTGAGACAGAGTATCATACCAGGCTCTTGGAGCTTGTTTCAGTCCATACACTGCTTTATTCAGTAGGTATATGTGATCTGGAAACGAGTGATTTTGAAATCCAGGAGGTTGCTCGATGTAGACTTCCTCCTGAAGTTTACCATTAAGAAATGCACTCTTCACGTCCATTTGATATACTTTGAAGTCTTTAAAAGCGGCGAATGCAAGAAATATTTGGATGGCTTCAAGTCTGGCGACTGGTGCAAATGATTCATCGAAGTCGATTCCTTCTTTTTGTCTGAAGCCATGTGCAACCAGTCTGGCCTTGTTCCTAACTACCACACCATCTGCATCTAGTTTGTTTTTGAAGACCCATATGGTTCTAATAACAGGCAGATCGCTTGGTCTGAGAGTTAAGCTTCAAACTTGATTTTGTTCAAACTGGTTGAACTCTTCTTGCATGGCTTCTATTCAGTTATAATCAGTCAAAGCTTCGTTAATCTGTTTAGGTTCCAGATTAGATATGAAAACAGTGTGAGTGAACTCATCCATCATCTGTCCTCTGGTTCTTATAGGTGCAGATGGACTTCCAATCACTAGATCAGGTGGATGCTTCTTTCTCCAGCGATAGCTTGATTCTGGAACATCTGGCCCTGATGGAGAAGCAGTATTGACATTGTCAGCATCTGCCTTAACATTAGAGTTCATAACCTCCGGATCAGCTCGATCTAGAATAACTTCAGTGCCTTGATCCGGTCTGTCTGGTACTTCAGGTTCCGGTGGATTGTCTCTTGATCTATTAACTGCAATCTCATCATCACTGTTAGCTTCGAGATGAATATGTTCCATCTGATTTTGAATTAATTCCTTGTTGTCCTTAATAAACAAAGATTCATCAAAAACTACATGAACTGACTCTTCTACAGTTAGGGTTCGATTATTGAAGATACGATATGTTTTACTAACAGATGAATACCTAAAAATATTCCATTATCTGACTTAGCTTCGAATGTTGTAAGATGATTCTTACCATTGTTATGGACGTAACATTTGCAGCCGAATACATGAAAGTAAGAGATAGTGGTTCTGTTACCTGTCCATACTTCATATGGTGTTAAGTTTAGCTTCTTGTTAATCATGGACCGATTTTGTGTATAGCATGCAGTTTATAGCCTCTGCCCAGAACTTTTGGGAAATACCAGAGTCAGCAAGCATTGTTCTTGCTGCTTCCTTAAGCGTTCTGTTCCTACGTTCTGCAACTCCATTTTGTTGAGGAGTTCGAGCGGCTGAGAATTCATGCTTAATTCCTTGGTCTTCTAGAAAGGATTCAAGATTCTGATTTGAAAATTCAGTGCCTTTGTCACTTCGAATTCTGTCTATACCAGATGATCTTTCATTCTGAGCGCGCTTCAGCAGCTTGATCAATTTTGGGCCGGTCTGATCTTTACTGCTAAAAAATATAGTCCATGTAAAGCATTAATAATCATCAATAACAACAAGAGTATACCACATTCCCCCTAAACTTGTTATTGGTATAGGACCAAACAAGTCCATATGCAATAATTCTAAGCAACGTGAGGAGGATTTGGCATTCTTGTTCTTGAAGGATGATCTGATCTGTTTGCCCATTTGGCAAGCTTCACAGATCTTATCCTTTGCAAAGTTGATCTTGGGCAGACCGACAACTAAATCATGTTTACACAGGCTAGAAATAGTCTTGAAGTTAAGATGATTCAAGCGTTTATGCCATAGCCAGTGTTTATTATCATTATTCGCGATGAAGCAAGTAGGATTATCAGGTTGGGCAAAATTCCAGTTAATCTTTTAAGTATTACCATTTCTGATTCCTACAAGCATGGTTATACCATCTGATGATTTGACAGTGCATGTATGTTTGTGAAATTCTACAGCATAACCATTATCACATAATTGACTTATGGTAATCATATTATAGCATAAATTTTCAACTAAGAACACATCATTGATAATAATGTTACTGGACAATCTTACCCTTGCCCACGGTCTTACCCTTTGAGTTATCCCCGAAAGTAATCTTTGGACCAGTGCATTGAGTGATTTCAGACAGCAGCTCGATGTTTCCCGTCATGTGTCGAGAACATCCACTGTCTAAGTACCAGTCCGACACTTGCTTCTGCAGTACCTATTATTAAGCAAAATTACTGTTGATACACAATCCTACTTGGGTCCAGAATCAATTAGCCCTTTGGGAACCCACACCTTAATCAGCTTTAAAGGCTTGTGTGTGTCTGGTGTGGTGTGTGCTGATCTGTTTCGATGTTGTGAGTGATAATGTGTGTGATATTGAGGCCTTTGATTTCTATTAGGTAACCTATATCTTCGTTGGATCGGTTGTGAGTTTTGGTAGATGGGTGGTCTTCTTTGCCTTCGATTTTGCACCTTTGGGTTTGATCTGATAGACACAAAACTTGCTGGTGCCTTTTCCTTGGCTTGGTTAACATACCCAATGCCCTTTCTCAAACCTTGATCCTTGAAGAATGTTCCTGTTTGAATTGTAGGCACTTCAGATTCATATATTTTGCTGGATCTAACAAATGTCATTTGTTTGATTTTGTTCTTTTCCAGCAACAACTCATATTCATCTTTGGTGCATTCATTAGTGCCAAAGCCTATGCCAGTGATGTCACCGACACTTCTTTGTACCTCTTGCAATACTTCCAATGATGCTCTTGATTTTGTCAATGTTTTGAAAATGTGAGAAAGTTTAGCATTTTGTGTGCTAATTCTCTCATTTCTTCATGGAGCTGTTCGTAAGAGATTTTCAGCTTATCCAGCTCGATCTTCAGACTGTTGCATTCACCTAGCTCAGAACAGCTTGGTTTGACATGCTTGTCTGTTTGATCATTGGTTTCAGCTTTAGTTTTCTCAAACGATTCAGCTAATATTCTGTAATCATTGGCCATGTCTTGTAGTGCAGACATAAGCTCTTCTCGTGTGAATTCATTTGAGTCAAGGTCGAGTACCTCGTCTTTCTGATCTATCTCCTCGTCTGCCATTATGAATTGGATCTCCTCCTCGCATTCACTTGAAGAACATTCCGAGCTCTCTGATTCTGAGTCAGTCTGAGCCCACTTGTTGTTACCTTCCTCTGCTACCAGAACCTTTTGAGCCTTTCCGTGATGACTTTTACGATCTTTGTAATGCTTCTTTTTCTTGTCATCACGATGCCTTTCTTTTATTTCATCTTTCTTCGGTCTGGTGCAATCTGCAATAAAATGTCCGATCTTACCACAATTGTAGCAAGCCTGATCGTTAACAGTATCATCTTTCCTTGATTTATACTGATGAGAAGGCTTAAAATTCCTTTTATTCTTAGACATGAATTTACCAAATTTTTTGATGAATAATGACATAGCATCATTACTTATCTTGTTGATAGATCGGTCTGTTGAGGGGGTGGACTGGTCTGGAATGGCTGCAAGTGCTTTGTTTGGCTGAGAGGTGGATGTCTCTGCTTCACCTTTGGTGATCAGCTCAAACTCATACGCCTTAAGATCTGCGAATAAGTCATGGAGTTCAACCTTGTTCAGATCTTTAGACTCCCTCATTGCAATTGTCTTGACGTCCCATTCCTTTGGCAATGCTCTCATCACCTTCAGAGCAATCTCTCTGTTGGAATAGTCCTTACCCAGACCGTTAAGTTAATTGATGATGCCAGTAACTCTTTCGTCAAACTCATTTAGAGTTTCTCCAAGCTTCATCTTTATGCTCTCAATTTTTGTAGAGCTACAGTCAGCTTGTTTTCCTTAGGCTGGTCGTTCCCTTCACATAGCTGTGCAATCTTCTCCCAAATCTCTTTGGCAATGGAGCTCATTGCAATTGTCTTGACGTCCCATTCCTTTGGCAATGCTCTCATCACCTTCAGAGCAATCTCTCTGTTGGAATAGTCCTTACCCAGACCGTTAAGTTAATTGATGATGCCAGTAACTCTTTCGTCAAACTCATTTAGAGTTTCTCCAAGCTTCATCTTTATGCTCTCAATTTTTGTAGAGCTACAGTCAGCTTGTTTTCCTTAGGCTGGTCGTTCCCTTCACATAACTGTGCAATCTTCTCCCAAATCTCTTTGGCAATGGAGCACATTTTAATCTTGATGAACATGTTCTTGTCCAACGTCTTGAACAAGATGTCATTGGCTACGTTGTCTAGATTGACTTTCTTTCTTTCTTCATTTGTCCATGAGGCCCTTACTTTCTCGATCATTTGAGGTACGCCACTTAATCCTCCTAGTGCAGGACTTTTAATATTTTCATTTGTCCATCTGTAATGACGTACCACATATCGTCATCCTGTGCTGCCAGGTTAGCTTGCATTCTGATTCTCCAATCATCATAATCTTCTTTTGAGAACATGGGAATCTTGTTGAATGATGCCATCAGTCCAAGTATCTTTGATAATTAAGATGACCTGCTCTGATACCACTTGTTAGGACCGGATGGGAGTGTTTAGAGGGGGTGAATGAACACTCCTCTTAAAAATTAATCCTTATCGATTTCACTCAGGTTGGTGAATGAAATCTGTTTCTTAATCAAAGCAGAACAGACCACTGAAATGAAAGTGCGAAAAATGTCTATTCTTAGCTAGTAAGAACGGTTTGATGGCTATAAAATGCAAGGCAATGCAGAATGTAAATAGACAAGATATGTTTCTAGAAGTTCGAAGGCAAATCCTTCTACGTCTCCCCTTCTTCCAATCAAGGAAGGATTCACTAGAAGACTTTGAGTAATACAACTACTTGTACAACCCCGATTCAGCTGGATTTACCCCACTACCAGACTGAAACTCCTAGTCTCTCAATCTGTTCAGACACAATCCAGCTGACAGTTACAATTGAATCTCACTCTTCTATCTTAGCACGAATACAAAAGACAGAGTGAATTAATCTACGCACAATTGATCCTTTAGATGATCAAATATTACAATAGGATGTGCTTATAAAAATTTTGAGCAGACTGATAAGATAAAAATCTTTCTGCGATGGTTCTGTTCAAGAATGTTTGACTTGTAAGCTTGTGTTGTTCAGTCTATTGATTGACCAGTTAAAGTCGTTCTTCGAGTACCTTAGTTGCATCCTTATATAGTTGTTTATACCAACGACATTATTTCCTTTTCTGTGCAACTGTTTACTCTGTTCATTTTCTGAACAAGCTTCAGCCTTCTTCTTTAGGCATTGTCCCTTCTGGTATGTGCTTTCGGCGTTTGTCAGGTAGACTCTCATTTGTCTATTTACCATTTAAGATAATCTTCACTCCTTGGTCTTTTTCAGCATTAAATGCATCATTAAATGCTTCAATAAATAGCCGTTGATTATACGGACTGAAGAACGAGGCTTAGTTAACTTCGTCTGCTCTGATCTGATCTTCATCGAGCTGGTATGGTCCGTGTGCTTCAATCTGGTCAGACTGGTTTGCATCGAACTGTTCTGTTTTGGGATAGACTATATCGGTCTGATTTGTTTTGACATGGCTCGATCGGTCTGGTCTGTTTTGTCATCTTTAAAATCCGGAACTAACACGATGTTATATTGCATTTAGAATTGACCTCACTCAATTTGGAGTTCATATGCAATAGTTGTGCTAATTTACCAACAACTATGCAATCTGGAACAGAGTATTTATGAGTTTTTAGGCTGTAACGTTTTTCAAAGAATGTACCTCAATATGAACTAATTAGCTTACAGCTCATAAAATATGTATTGTAGAATTTTGAGTTATCTAAATTCTCTCACTGGAATCAGGTCATTTGAATGTCGTATGTATTAGTTATGAAGGTTTTACAAAAAGTGCTCACTTTAGAACTTAGAAATTCCCATATTTTGCTTAAGTGATGTTTAGACCCAATTTGCCTTAGGTAAATGATCTAATTTGGGAAAGTGTCAAACATATGAAATGTCATATTTTGAGTTAGATTTCAAGCTAAATTAGACCCATGTAATTTGGTTAACTATTGGAAAAGTTATGAGCCAATTACTATAGCATGTAAGGAGAAATTTTAAGAAATTTCCTAAGGGTCAATGTTTAGATTATAAACTTGATATTGGAAATAATTGAACACTTTGATGATATAATTGAGGTGTAAATGATCAGGTTAACAGATCTCGAGGTTTATTCGAGGAGAACTCGGTATATATAGCATTGGTCCGAGGTACGTAGAAAACCGGTTCTATCACGATGTCTGACAAAGACATGTGATGTCCCCGGGGCATGATCTACTTGTCATTACTTGCTACGTATGTGACTATATGACATGCTGAACTGCAGTATGTGAATTACATGATATATGATGACATGATATATTGAGATGCATCACATGAGATTATGATATTGCATGATGCATTGACATGCATGGACATTGAGCATGTCATCCTATTGATTCTTTTGTAGATACATTTATCCTTTCGTTGGTATCTGTGATGCGTGTCTGGGGATGATGGGCACGACGATGGCTCGATGGAGAGAGTGAGCTGAGAGATGTCGTAGCAACAAGTGTGCCGACGTCGCCCAGACACGAGGGATGATGGACCGCAGATGGCTAGGCTGAGAGAGATGTCATAGCGACAAGCATGTCGACGCCCTGCTCGAGCTTGATGATTTGATTGATGATCCTTCCATTGAACTCCTGAGATCTTGATATTAGAGATTTGATATCCCTCATATTCATTTGCATTCATGCACGGCATGCATTGCATGTTACTTTGTCATACACTGTGATTTTACATGTTTCTGGTACTGGGTTCTGACCCCCTTCGCGGGTGGTTGTCATGTCTTTGTTGTATGAGTATGAAAGGTGATACATGTGGACGTACTGTGGATGCTCAAGATGAAGCATCGATGAATACCAGAGCTCCTTGAGAGAGCCTAGTGCTAATAATTGATACATAACAGCAATAAAGAGTGTACCTTGATATCGAGATTGTCTATGTGGTGCATGGTACGAGAAGTATGTAACTTTAATAATAATGTGTATAAATTTTTCATTCTCTTGTGAGTGAGTTTATCAATGTCTCACCTATACAACAAACCAACCATTATTTCTTATAAAGTGGTGTGTTGTACAAAAAGTATAAGATGAGAGCATTATATCCATCAATTTTGATACTTGAACAAGTAGTGTAATTTAACTTCTTACGAACTTGATTACATTATCATCACTCGAAATTACATTTGTAAATACACGCAACCTTTACGGGTTAGATTGGTCAAATTCATTAATTGTGTACTTTTCGATCCTTTTGTGTTATTAAACAGAAAATATATCGGTATCTTAAATTGGAATTAATCTCAAACACTTTGATAGTTGATACTTAGTGTGAATGTCAACTTGGTTACATCGTCATCATTCAATGACTGATATTTGATATTGATTGATCAAATTCAGCGTTTTAATTTTGGTACTCATTTTTTGATATCTAACCTAATATATATTGGTACCAAATCTCTTTTAATCTCAAAACATGTTAGTTCCGGATCTTATCGATGAGATTTTAAAGATGACAAAACATATCAGACCAGATCGAGAGAAATCAGACTGACCAGAACGATCGCCCAAAACAGATCAAGCTGATAAGATGACAAAGCATATCAGACCTGATCGAGGGTAATCAGACTAACCAGATCGATAGCTCAATAGCAGAACAAGCTGATAAGACACATTACTTATCAGACCGGATCGATGTATATCAGACTGACTAAACCAAAGCTTCAGATCGATCTCTATCTTTATCAGATCAGAGCAGCTTAGGATACATACAGAATGGCTCCTCAGTCCGAATCATTAACGGCTATTTATTGTAGCATTTAATGTCGTAATTAATGCTACAAAGGACCAAAGACTGAAGATTGCCATAATAGATAAGAAGACAAAGAAGAGCTTACCTGACAGTCGCCGAAAGTATGAACCAGAACGGCAAATATCCTGAAGAAGAAGACTGTAGCTTTCTCAGAGTTTAAGAAGAGTCAAAGTTGCACATTAAGGGAAATAATGTCGTTGGTACCTTCAACTATAAAATGATGCAACAAAAGGAACTTACGGACTCTCGCTGATCAATTAAAAAGACACACAAGAAAGCAAAAACAGCCCAAGCTTACAAGCTCAGAAGCTCTCGAGCTGAAATCATTCTTAAGCACGTTTACTTTGTAACAATTGATCATTTAGGATCACTGTGCGCATCTTGTGTTTTCTAATAGAAGTGAGAAACTTATTGTAACTGTCAGACAGAGTGTGTCTGAGCAGATTGAGTGACTAGGAGTTTCAGACTGGTAGTGAGGTAAATCCAGCCTGAATCGGGTTTGTACAACAGGATTGTATAAATCAAAGTCTTCTAGTATAAACCTTCCTTAATTGGAAGAAGGGGAGACGTAGAAATATTACACCACCTTCGAACTTCCAGAAACATATCCTGTGTATTATCTTTCTGCACTTGTTCCTTCTTACTAGCCATCGAGTCGTTCTTACATATACAAGAACAGACCGTTCCGCACTCATACTTTCCGAAAGAAATCACAAGGGATTATATTTTACAAGGAGTGTTCATTCACCCCCCCTCTAAACACTCCGGACCGATCCTAACAAGTGGTATCAGAGCAGGTCATCTTAATCAGCAAAATCACTCGAGCTGATGGCATCATTTAACAAAATTCATATGTTCTCAAAAGAAGATTATGATGACTGGAGAATCAGAATGCAAGCTCATCTGGCAGCTCAGGATGACGATATGTGGTTCGTCATCACTGATGGACCAATGAAGATTCTAAAAATAAATACAGCAGTCGCCATTACTGGTGAAGAACCACAAATGGTAGAAAAGGATAGATCCCTTTGTACGAATGAGGAAAGAAAGAAAGCAAATCTCGACAACGTTGCCAAAGACATCTTGTTCAAGACACTGGACAAGAACATGTTCAGCAAAATCAAAATGTGCTCTACTGCCAAAGAAATTTGGGAGAAGATAGCACAGCTATGTGAAGGCAACGACCAGACCAAAGAAAACAAGTTAACTGTTGCTCTTCAAAGATTTGAGAGCATAAAGATGAAAAGTGGAGAAACTCTAAATGAGTTTGATGAAAGAGTCACTGGCATCATAAATGAACTGAATGGTCTGGGGAAGGAATATTCTAACAGAGAGATCGCTCTGAAAGTTATGAGAGCTCTGCCAAAGGAATGGGATGTTAAGACCATTGCCATGAGGGAATCAAAAGATCTTAACAAGGTTGAACTTCATGATCTGTTTGCAGATCTTAAGGCCTATGAGTTTGAACTGATAAGCAGAGGTGAAGCAGAGCCATTCATCTCTCAACCAAACAAGGCCCTGGCAGCCATTCCAGACCAGACCGTCTTAACATCAGACCAATCCGTTGAACAGATAAGTAATGAAGCTATGTCATTATTTATCAAGAAATTCGGTAAATTCATGTCTAAGAATAAGAGGAACTTCAAACCCTCTCATCATTATAAATCAAGAAAAGATGATACCGTTAACGATCAGGCTTGCTACAATTGTGGTAAGACCGGACATTTTATTGCAGATTGCACCAGACCGAAGAAAGAAGAACGGAAAGAGAAGCATCGTGATGATAGGAAGAAGAAGCAATGCAAGGACCGCAAGAATCATGGAAAATCCCAAAAAGTCCTAGTAGCTGAAGAGGGAAACAACAAATGGGCTCAGACAGACTCAGACTCGGAAAGCTCTGAATATTCTTCCAGCGAAAGCGAAGAAGATATTCAATGTCTTATGGCAGACGAAGAGATGAGTCAGACAGACGAGGTATATGATCTGGACTCAAATGAATTTACACGAGAAGAGCTCATGTCCGCACTGCAAGACATGGCTAATGATTATAGGATCTTAGCTGAATCATTTGAGAAGAATAAAGCTAAAGTCAGTGATCAAATGGATGAGCACAACAAACCAAGCTGCTCTGAGCAGGGTGAGTGCAACAATCTCCAGATCGAGCTGAATAAGCTGAAAATCTCTTATGATCAGCTCCATGAAGAAAATAAGAGAATTAGCACACAAAATGCTAAGCTCTCTCATATATTCAAAACATGGACAATATCCAGAACATCCTTGGAAGAATTACAAGAGGTTCAAAGAAATGTCGGTGATTTCACCGGCATAGGCTTTGACACCAAAGAATGCACCAAAGATGAATCTGAGCTGTTGCTGGTAAAGAACCAAGTCAAACAAATGACATTTGTTAAATCCAGCACAGTATATGAGACTGAAGCACCTAAGATTCAAACAGGAGTCTCTTACGTGAATCAAAATCTGAGAAAATGAATTGGTTATGTTGACCAAGCCAAAGAAAATGCACCAGCAAGATTTGCGTCTATCAGACCAAATCCAAAGGTACAAGATCTGAGGCAAGGAAGACAATACAATTACTACAATTCGAAACCGATTCAACGAAGATATAGACTACCTTATGAGAATCAAAGGTTTCCACAGCGCACACATTATCACACACAACATCGAAACAGACCAGCACACAGCACACCTTACACACACAAGCCATTGAAGCTGATACAGGTGTGGGTTCCCAAAGGGCTAATCCGTTCTGGACCCAAATAGGATTGGGTACCAACAATAATTATATTTGATGACAGGTACCGAAGAAACTCGCATCAGACTGGTATTTGGACAGTGGGTGTTCCCGTCACATGACTGGAAACATCGAGCTGCTGTCTGAAGTCAAAGAATGTACTGGACCCAAGATCATCTTCGGAGATAACTCAAAGGGTAAGACCGTGGGCAAGGGTAAGATTGTCCATGGTAACATTATTATCAACGATGTGCTGTTAGTTGAAAATCTGTGCTATAATCTGATTAGTATAAGTCAACTCTGTGATAATGGTTATGCTGTAGAATTTCACAAACACACCTGCACTGTTAAATCATCAGATGGTATAACCATGCTTGTAGGAATCAGGAATGGAAATACATATAAGATTAACTGGAATCATGCTCAACCTGATAATCCTGCTTGTTTCATCGCTAACAATGATAATAAACACTGGCTATGGCATAAACGCTTGAATCATATAAACTTTAAGACCATCTCTAGCCTGTGTAAACATGATTTAGTTATCGGTCTGCCCAAGATCGATTTTGCTAAGGATAAGATCTGCGAAGCTTGCCAAATGGGCAAACAGATCAGATCATCCTTCAAGAACAAGAATGCCAAATCCTCCTCCCGCTGTTTAGAATTATTGCATATGGACTTGTTTGGTCCTATACCAATAACAAGTTGAGGGGTAATGCGGTATACTCTTGTTGTTATTGATGATTACTCACGCTTTACATGGACTATATTTTTGAGCAGTAAAGATCAGACCGGTCCGAAGTTGATCAAGCTGCTGAAACGCACTCAGAACGAGAAATCATCCAACATAGACAGGATTCGTAGTGACAAAGGCACTGAGTTTTCAAATCAGAATCTTGAATCCTTTCTAGAAGATCATGGAATCAAGCATGAGTTTTCAGCTGCTCGAACTCCTCAACAGAATGGAGTTGCAGAACGAAGAAACAGAACGCTCAAGGAAGCAGCAAGAACAATGCTTGCTGATTCTGGAATTTCGCAAAAGTTCTGGGCAGAAGCTGTAAACACTGCTTGCTACACTCAAAATCGGTCTATGATTAACAAGAAGCTGAATCTCACCCCTTATGAAATATGGACTGGTAACAGACCGTCTATTTCTCACCTTCATGTTTTTGGCTGTAAATGCTTCGTTCACAACAATGGTAAGAATCATCTTACAGCATTTGAAGCTAAGTCAGATAATGGAATATTTTTAGGATGAATCTTTATGTGTTGAGGGCAACAAAGAATCAATTCAAAATCAGATGGAAAATATCCATCTCGAAGCTAACAGTGATGATGAGATTGTAGCTAACAGGTCAAGAGACAATCCACCAGAACCAGAAGTACCAGACAGACCGGATCAAGCCATTGAAGCTTCTCCAGATCGAGCTGATCCGGATGTTCCTCACTCAAATGTTAAAGCAGATGCTGATCTTGCTGCTACTATTCATCCGACCGGACCAGACAATCCAGAGTCAAGCTATCGATGGACTAAGAAACATCCACCCAATCTAGTGATTGGTAGTCCCTCTGCACCGATCAGAACCAGAGGACAGATGATGGATGAAGTCACACATGCTGCTTTCATATATACTCTGAACCTAAGAAGATCGATGAAGCTCTAACTGATTTCAACTGGATTAAGGCCATGCAAGAAGAGCTAAATCAATTAGAACAAAATCAAGTTTGGAGTCTAACCCCCAGACCAAGCGATCTGCCTGTCATTGGAACCAGATGGGTTTTCAGAAATAAGCTGGACGCAGATGGAACTGTGGTTAGAAACAAAGCCAGACTGGTGGCACAAGGATTCAGACAAGAAGAAGGAATCGACTTCGATGAATCATTTGCACCAGTCGTCAGACTTGAAGCCATCTTAATCTTTCTTGCATATGCTGCCTTGACTTCAAAGTATATCAGATGGACGTTAAGAGCGCTTTTCTTAATGGAAAGCTTCAGGAAGAAGTCTACATTGAGCAACCACCTAGATTTCAGGACCATTTGCATCCCAATCATGTGTATCTACTGAATAAAGCAGTGTATGGTCTGAAACAAGCTCCAAGAGCCTGGTATGACACTCTATCTCAATTTTTGCTGAACCATGATTTTCAGATCGGCTCAGTAGATAAAACTCTCTTTAAATTTATTAAGGGGGAACATACCCTATTAGTTCAGATTTACGTTGATGACATAATCTTTGGGTCAACTAACCCCAAATTGTGCGAGAAATTTTCTAAGTTAATACAGGGACAGTTTGAGATGAGCATGATGGGAGAACTTTCATCTTTTTGGGTCTCCAAGTAAACAGCTCAACAATGGTATTTTCATCAATCAGACCAAGTATACCAAAGAGCTCCTCAAGAGATTTGGAATGGAAACATGCTCAACTGCATCAACTCCTATGAGTCCAACAATCAAGTTAGACAAAGATGAAGGGGAACAGCAGTTGAAGTAACCATGTATAGAGGACTAATCGGATCGCTATTGTATCTTATAGCGAGCCGGCCTGATATTATGTTTTCAGTCTGTATGTGCGCCAGATTTCAGTCAGAACCAAAGCAATCACATTTTAGTGCTGCCAAGCGTATTCTGAAATACTTAAAAGGATCTCAGAACGTTGGTCTTTGGTACTCCAAAGATTCGAACTTCAGCTTGATCGGATATTCCGACGCAGACTACGCTGGGTGTAAGATTGATCGTAAAAGCACCAGTGGAACATGTCAATTTCTAGGTGAAAGATTGATCTCTTGGTTCAGTAAAAAGCAGACATCGATTGCCACATCTACAGCTGAAGCAGAGTATCTCGCCGCTGGAAGCTGTTGCGCTCAAATGCTCTGGATTCAACACCAGCTCAAAGACTATGGCATTCAAGTTGTTGACTCTCCGATATTTTGCGACAACACAAGTGCAATCGCTATAACGTATAATCCAGTTTTGCACTCTCGAACAAAGCACATTGATATTCGACATCACTTTATTCGAGATCATGTTGGCAAAAAGGAAATTCAGATCGAGCACATCTCAACAGAGCAGCAAGCAGCAGACATCTTCACCAAACCACTCCCAGAGGCTAAGTTTAATTATTTCCGTCAAATTCTTGGTTTAATTGACTTATCTTAATAGTTTAGATGTTTTTCTTCCTTTCGCACTTAAAGATTTTTGTTACCACATATCGATAATACAATGTTCAGAAAGACACAGACCGGTCCGAACTTTCAGACCGATCCATGTCAATCTGATGTTATCCCATGATCTGTCTGGTCAATACTTTATTTTTACAAAAACAGCCCGGACTGATCGCATTTTAACCGCCTTCTTTATCTGTTATCTTGACCGTTCATTTTGAATTCCTTTTTATCAGTCATCGAGATAAAGACACGTGTCTTCTCTCTTCTATTTAGCGGGCTGAACATTTCATTTTACTTTACTTTTTACAAATCACCGCTATCTGTTTTCTTATTCTCTCACTCTCCTAAATCTTCGCACTCGTTTATCTTCACTCCAATGGCTACCATTACTCACAACTCTCTCTCCGTTGAGTTCAATGATATTTACAGGGCAGAAGATGCAGAGATGGTGTCCATCTTCAGAGCTTTGGAATCATCTGGTTTAAGGAACTTTCTGGAGTGCGGCACCGTTGTTTATGAATCAGAAATCCGCGAACTATTCGCCAATGCCGTCTCCCAGAAGACATCTATATCCACTACTGTCAAGGGCAAATCCTTTGAGATATCGCCGATGACGCTGGCCAAGACCTTTGGTCTCCCCAGTTCCGGACTGACAGAGTTTGGACAAATTCCTCAAGCGTCACTCTCAGCTCTTCAAGGAAAGATCTCTATTCTTGGCCATCGCTTGCAACCATCGTTTAAGAAGAAGGAAATGCTCTTCCATTTCCAGGTGCTGTGCGAAATAGTGGGTAAGCCTATTTTGGGCAAAGCAGGAAGTTTTGACGCTGTAACCGCAGAGAAGTTCAGGGCTATGGCGGCTATTGTATCCGGACAAAAGATGAACTGGTCCGTCATTCTTTTTGGAGTTCTGCTAGAAACGGTGATTGCATCGAAACAAGCTGTATGCTTTGCTGTTCCTCTCAGCAAGCTACTGGAGTCTTTGGACATCGAGCTGGGAAAGCAGTCCGCTCTCAGTCCCTTCAAGATTCTCAACTCCAAAGGACTTGCATTGCTGAAGTCCAAGAGTGCTCCGCCTACTCCTGCTACTCTGGCTGCAGTCAAGATTGAGAAGGGCGAAGAACAAGCTGTTGCACGCAAACCTCGCGTCAAGCGCAAACTGACCATCCAGACTGATTCGGAAGAAACTCAGTCTGCTCCCTCGCCACCAACCAAGCCACTTCCCAAAAAGCCAAGAACCCAGATTACCAAGCCCAGCAAAACATTACCCCTCAAAGCCTTACCCATATTACCTCCAACTAAAGCCACCCCTGCACCCCAACCTTCCATCCAACCTTCACAAGCTTCAACCCTTGCACCCAAAGTCACCGTTAGACTTCCCTCTGCCATTCCCACGGTCAAAGGAATAGTTATCACTGAGTTGGGAGATTATACCCAATCAGGGATCAAGTCCCCTTCCTCCACCGGCAAGGGAAAAGCCATTCTCTCCGAACCCCTCTCCTCTAAACCCAAATCTGCAGCGCAGACAGCCATCGACATCGCTATGGAGGATGTTGATGAGAAGGTGAAGGCACTCATTGTGGTCTTTGATGAACATGTCCAGTACCGGACTATCAACCACATTGAGTTATTCTTCGGTAAGTTGAGCAGACTGAAGAAGATGGAAGAGGAAGTTCTGAAAGGAACAGAGACTGATGATGTTCGGCTTGCCGTGCAGCGCAAAGAGCTATTTACAGCAAATCAAAGATTCAGTCTGGCCACTGTGCTCCTAGCTGCTAAGAAAGAGAACTTTGATCCGAATGCTCCAACTGCCAGAGATGATGGGGCTGTTATTGCTCAACTCGAGATGGATGTTCATGCTCTTCACTTAGCTGTCCGTTTTCAACGACAGAAGCTCAGTATATCCACTCCAGCAACCAGCCCGGATCACCCTTCTGCAAGCAAGACTCTGGCAGAACCTTTCGTTGAGGTTATTCATTCTGATGCAGCAGAACAGACAGCCGACCCAGCAGCGGATCAGACTGCAGAGCAAATACCAGATCAGACTGCAGAACAAATACCAGACCAGACAGCGGAGCAACCATTGCCTAATGCTCCGTCTGCGACAGATGATGAACCCTTGAATGTCTTGTTGGACTCTCCAACAACATCTATTCCTTTGGGGTCATCAGTCTCCCTCGTTCAAATCAGTCCAACAGTAGAACTGGCAACAGTTGGCGCTCCAGAATTCGTCGATCCGGATCTGGTGGTGTCCACCGTTGTTGCAGCTCTCCAGATTGAGGAGCCCTCCAGACCTAGCACTCCTCCAAACCACTTAGATGAAGATATGGCTTTCATTCAAACATTTTCTTCGGATCTGGTCACCTTGATCCGGTCCGAAAGTCACCAAGTTGTTGTATCTTCACTTGTCCCGTTTGCTGAAGACGATGAACAGGCCTTGTCCTCATCAGATCGCTCTCCAGCCGATTATCTGATGCACCTCCATCTCTGGCACGGACCCTTCAGCACTTATCTGACAACTGCCTGTCTCTCTCTCTCAGCGTGTTCTAGAGGTTCATCAAGGCCAGCGGGTTACATCTCTGGACTTTGACTCATTTAAAGAGAAGATGACAGCCAGTATCGGAAGCCTTCAGCGAGGCATAAACGATCTGTTTTCTCAACAAGCCTCTTATAAGAACAGTCTGAGAAAAGAGCAGATCGAACTAGCCACTGAAGTCAGAGCATCTGTTGCCAATTCCCTCCGCGCTCAAGACGTTCGTCTTGACGCTATCAGCGCGCAGCTAGCACAAGTTGTTGACTTTCTTCAAGAGATTGCTGCTGACAAAAAGGGGGAAAAGAAGAAAGACTTCAGGCCGCCTCCGTCTCAGTCTTCTAGAAAATAAAATTTTCAGACTGTCTGTATTTAGGATTTTTGGTGATCAATAAAAATCCTCTTTCGATTAAGTCCGTGTTCATTTATTTTGAACTACAATATAAGGCTTAATAATAAAAGGCTTAATCGATCCAACTTAATGATGTTCATTTATTTTGAACAAGAAAGAGTAATCGATCCGAAAGTTTTCGCTTCAGAGTTCTCATCAGACTGGTTAAAAAGACTTAGAAGCTAGGTTTTGTCATCATCAAAAAGGGGGAATTTGTTAGTTCCGGATCTTATCGATGAGATTTTAAAGATGACAAAACATATCAGACCGGATCGAGAGAAATCAGACTGACCAGAACGATCGCCCAAAACAGATCAAGCTGATAAGATGACAAAGCATATCAGACCGGATCGAGGGTAATCAGACTAACCAGATCGATAGCTCAACAACAGAACAAGCTGATAAGACACATTACTTATCAGACCGGATCGATGTATATCAGACTGACTAAACCAAAGCTTCAGATCGATCTCTATCTTTATCAGATCAGAGCAGCTTAGGATACATACAGAATGGCTCATCAGTCCGAATCATTAACGGCTATTTATTGTAGCATTTAATGTCGTAATTAATGCTACAAAGGACCAAAGACTGAAGATTGCCATAATAGGTAAGAAGACAAAGAAGAGCTTACCTGACAGTCGCCGAAAGTATGAACCAGAACGGCAAATATCCTGAAGAAGAAGACTGTAGCTTTCTCAGAGTTTAAGAAGAGTCAAAGTTGCACATTAAGGGAAATAATGTCGTTGGTACCTTCAACTATAAAAGGATGCAACAAAAGGAACTTACGGACTCTCGCTGATCAATTAAAAAGACACACAAGAAAGCAAAAACAGCCCAAGCTTACAAGCTCAGAAGCTCTCGAGCTGAAATCATTCTTAAGCACGTTTACTTTGTAACATTTGATCATTTAGGATCACTGTGCGCATCTTGTGTTTTCTAATAGAAGTGAGAAACTTATTGTAACTGTCAGACAGAGTGTGTCTGAGCAGATTGAGTGACTAGGAGTTTCAGACTGGTAGTGAGGTAAATCCAGTCTGAATCGGGTTTGTACAACAGGATTGTATAAATCAAAGTCTTCTAGTATAAACCTTCCTTAATTGGAAGAAGGGAAGACGTAGAAGGATTACACCACCTTCGAACTTCCAGAAACATATCATGTGTATTATCTTTCTGCACTTGTTCCTTCTTACTAGCCATCGAGCCGTTCTTACATATACAAGAACAGACCGTTCCGCACTCATACTTTCAGTGGTCTGTTCTGTACAAGAGTTGATTAAGAGACAGATTTCTTTCACTAATCCGAAAGAAATCACAAGGGATTATATTTTACAAGGAGTGTTCATTCACCCCCCTCTAAACACTCCGGACCGATCCTAACAAAACACTTTGGTTATTTAACCATGTGAATTAACTCAATACTAACTTGGTTACATAGTCATCACTCTGAGAATTGTAGTTATGATAAGTATACAGAGCCTTTGTGACTCGTATTTGGTATTGATTGAACAAATTTGATGTTTTAATTTTGTTACTTTTGACCCCTTCACGTTTTCTAAATATAATAATTATTCTCAAGTTTTTTAATTCTTTATTTTTTAAACATACCTTAGAGAATCTCCAAATGGCGTCCCTCCCCATGTCCCAATCCCACGCCTATCTGGTGCGCCAGATTAACATGTGATTTCAAGCTGCGCCAGAAATGGCGCAGCACTATAGCTGCCCCATTTCTAGCCCATCAATTTACTTTTTCTTTCTTTCTTTATTTAATTTTTAAAAGTTTAATAGTATTAATTATATGATTATATTATGTTAATTCCATTTTATTTTGACCAAATTAATTAACTAAATCTTGATAATTTTATAAATAATTACAATAAATTTTATTTATAGTAATCCAATCTTGATAAATAATTTAATTATTAAATTTAAAATGTAATTATGTTAACTAAATCTTGATAAATAAATTTTATTTATAGTAATCCAATTGATAAATAATTTAATTATTAAATTTAAAATTTAATTATGTTAGTAAATATATAAATATATTTGTAATAGATAACTGATTGAAATAAATAATTATTATAAATGAAATTAAAAGGAATATTGTAAGGAATATTCTTTTTGAAGTTAAGTTTAGAGTAGATGGGTTGTAGATGAATTTTGTGTTTGGTGCAGAAATTGCACCATCTTAGTGCAAAACTTGCACTAAAATGAAATTTTGGGTTGGAGATGGCGCATTACGTTGTATCATAAGCCAACTATGTTTTTTTTTTGTTAGCTCGCTCAATTTCTCTTTTCTTTAACAAAATCTCTATTATATGCTCCATAAATTACTTTTATAATTTCAAATAACGATAATATTTTGAACTCTATACTCACTATATGTGAATATATATTGAAATATTAAATTATTTTATTTTATATAATTTTTTCCTATGTTGAAGAATATTTATAACAATTTTGTTAGTATTAGTCTTTTTATAATATTTTATTTATAAATAAGTTAAAGAAACTAAGTATATTTATGCTATAATTTATAAAATAATAGGACTTTGGACAAAAAATTAATAAGAGTGAAACATCATTTGATTTGAAAAAAGTGAAAACAAACATATATTAGAATATCGTAAAAACGACTAGTTTCATAAATAATATTAATCTCTTTGTTGTTTTGTTATATATTTACGAATACGATATGAATTTAAACTTAATTTTTTGGGTTGATAAATTTAGATATTCATCTTTGAAATTAAGAATAGTTAATGATACTCAAAAAAAGGAGCAATACCATATAAGTGAAGGTGGCGTAGGTTACGTAAATAAGACTCCTTTTCACCTTACAAATTTATCGCACAGATTTCTCCAAAACATTTCCCAAGTAAAAAAAAATTAAACACATGTTTGCACAAAAAAATGCTCAACCTTATACGGTTCGTCTTACAAAAGAATACATCAAAAGAGCCTTATCCTGACTCAAATTATCAAAACTATATACATCGACCCATCAATAAATGCATATATTGCTCGAGTGAAAAAGTATTATCTATGATGTTCAACATATAAAAACCAACCTCCGAAGCCACATACATGGTGTTACAACTTTGCAGAGACCTGTGTCTTTGATCAAAAGTCGTCTAAGTCTGGCGAATTTTGCTACTTACAAGACCACTGGAATTCTATTTCCAAATTTCTCGGAGGGCCACTTTTGCTCGCGGGAAGCAGCGTGTACTCACCGGCAACGGCCCCTAACATCACCACACGGTCTACTTGGATAGTTACCTTCCCAAATTTGCTCTGCTATTACATGAGAAAGTAGTTAGAGGATGTGTGCTTTGGCGCAGGTTTAATAGAAAGACGGATGAGTTTTACCTTTCCCATTTTGCTCTTGTTCTTGCAAGAAATGTGAAGTTTCAGGCCTTTAGGGGGACTTTCAAAGGACCACGCAAAACTCTCTTCCCACTCTGGGTTGGGACCAGTTGATACCACCTGAAAGCAAAAAAAAAGAACATTTTCGTTCAAGTACGCAAATTAATTATCTTAAAACCAACCAAAATATCTAATATTTGCTGGAGCAGGTAACATGTAATCCATCAATTAATATCAGGGAAATCCAAACATCCATGGCGTAAGACGTGCACACATGGCAGTTAATGCATGAGAGAGAAACTGGAGTGGCAAAACTTCCAATAAAAGCTCGCCTACTTGGCCCCCTTCAGAAGCCCATTTTCAATATTATATGATGGTGCACAGTAGATGAATGTCACCAAAATCAGAAAAGCCGAGACTGCAGAACCAAAGTAGAAAATAATAGTATCATGTGTACCTTGGTTAGCTGAGGGGGATTATTACCAAGGGTAACCTTGCAGTACACGCTTGGTACCCCAACAGATTGCCTCATATTGTTTCCTCTCTTGATTATCACCACTAATGTCCCTGGTAAACACTGCAGAAAAATTTCTGCCTTCTCTTGAAATCGAGGTGGGCCTGATTGGATCAAGTATTGCAAAAGAGGTATTGCATCCGCAGAAGCAATTGATTGCGCACGAGAAACTTCAGCGGGACAAGCTGACCAAGCTTGCCTTAGAAGATATAGTGCATCCAATGCAGCTTCTTGAGTGGCTTCTGATCCTGTCTTAAGAGATGTGACAAGATGAGGAATACTTAGAGTTGCAGGTTCTGTGGCTCTTAGACGTGGAAAGTTGCCAAATAGTGCATTTAGCGCCTTCAGATACTCCTCTTTTACTGTGCCAGTGGCCCACAAATCTTTCTCAATTGCAGCTGCGAAAACCAGTACATTCATCAATACACGGTGAACAAACACTTTAGAAAGGGAAGAAAAAAAAACCTATCGGTTATGTACCTGTTAAAGCTCTAACAGTTTCACTTGAAGCGTACTCTTGAATGGTATTGTTAGAGAAAAGAAGTTTGATAAACATTGCGGCCTGTATTGATGTTTCAGGGATGCTTGAGCCGATCAGATCGAGCACAACCTGAACACCACCAGCTTCTGCTACAGCCCTTTTATTTAATCTGCTATAAATGACAAGGTTCTGTAGTGTGCATATAGCTACTACTTTCATTTCTTCTGTGGGTTGATCCTCGAGCAGATTCACTAATGCTCGGCAGGCTGAAACAGAATCAGCTGATCGAGCAAGGGTCTCGTTCTGGAATAAGTCACCAAGGGCAAGAGTTGCCAGTAACCTTGCCTGCTGACCTAGGGTTTGAGGATCCAAAAGGTACTGGGATAGTGGTAAAATCGCAGATTTGGTAGTTTTAGATTCCCTGATCTTCACATTGTTCAACAACACCTCAAGCAGTCGGGCAGCCGTTTCTTCACATTGATGACGTCTAAGAAGTACCAGAAGCACTTCAATTGCCCCACTTTCAGCCATCGCCTCAGCACTTGTAGAATCATCACTGTCTAACACTAAAAGAGCATTCAGAGCACCAATAACCGTACCCTCTGAGACTGAATGAAGCAACCTAACCAACACAGCAATGGGTACTTCTAAATAATACTCAGAACTAAACTGCAGAATGCTGGATAACACAGAAGCAGCAGACTCCCACAAAACCTGAGGTTGTGAAGAATCGGACTGAAGAATGACTTTGGACATTTCACTCACACCACCCTCTTTTGCAATTTCATTTGGCCAAGTTCCTGCAACCCTGACAAGAGCCCTCACGGCCTTTTGTTGCAAAATGGGTATACCAGACCCAATAATGTGTATCAATGGACCAATTGCTTGTTGTGTAAGTGGGTCCCCCTGAAGATGCTCCTCTAAAAAAAGATGAGACAGAAGCTCAGCAGCCAGCTGTTGAACTGCTGAAGCAGGAGAGTCAAGTAAAGGCAGGAGAGGGGCTATCACTTGCTCAGACGTCAGGGTATAATTAGCACGACACTGTTGATGCTCTAAAATATTCACCAGAACACGAATTGCACTCTGCTGTCCATCTGTTCCAAACTCTGATCTAGTTAGCAATAAGAAAAAAGGCTCAACCAGTTTCGCCGCAGAAGGACCTTTTGCTATGGCTGCATTATTTGTAAGTATTCTGAGCAGTTCGGCAAATGCAGCACAGAGGAAATCTGGTGCTTCATGAAGTATATTAAGCACGGTCTCAATCACTTCAGCTTTCATCATTTCTATTTTACATGCAGGCCTGTCTTTTCCTAACTTAACTAGCGCTCTACATGTAGCCTCATGGAGCAAATAATTCTGACCATGAAAAAGCCCGACAAGAGGGATAACTGCCCCATGGGCAGCAATTAATTCGGCCAGCTGTTCATCTTCTAATAGTTTATCTAATGCACGGACGACTGAGGGTTGAGTGGGACTATACTCGTAAACAAGGAGAGAAACTAAAGGCTCTATGCAACGTGCAGCAGCTACAGTAGATCTGATTCTTGTATTGCCAAAAAGAACAAAACACAACTCAGCCGCATCCCTTTTCAGCTCCAACGAAGTATCCGAAGAAAGGATCCTGCATAGCACATCAACAGCATTCATCTCAACATCAGCTACCACAAGGGCTCTAGATGGGTTCTCACTCAGTAGAGTAATCAAAGCAGCAATAGCAGCATGCTGCTCTTTCTCCAAGCCAGTACCTAGAAGTTCCACCAAAGGTTGAACAGCTTGTCTAGAAGATTCTGCACTCCTTACATGATCAGCAGAAAATAAGTTTTCCAAGGCTTTCGCAGCACTAAATCTTGCCGCTCTTCCACCTAAACGCAAAACTGCTATGAGTTGACTGACAGCAGCCAATGCAGATTCATGCTTTCTTATCTCAGCTGTGCTGAACAGAATACGGAGTAAATCAGTAGCAGCTTCCTCGTATGCATCTTGTGGGCCAAGAGAAAGATACTTTGTCAACCCTTCCAAGGCCCCCGACTCCACCATAACAATCTGATTAGGATGACAGTCTCTAGCAAGCTGGATTAGAAGTCGAAATGCAAGAAAAGGTGCCCCTGGGCGATCTGGGATAGGCTTAAGCAAGTCAACAAGAGCTGGTATAGATTTCCTCGAGGTTGCCCCAGCCCTGATGTCATTGACCCTAAACAATCTTTCAAGAGCCACTTGGTCAGGATAATGAACCAAAGCAAACTCATCAGCCAATTCCAGAAGGTTATTGATGCAATCATCAGCACAACCAAGCAAGGAAATAAGTCCTGCAGCTGCCCCTGAATTTGCAACAGATAGAAGAGTTCCCCTGCTACCATTACACACAAGACTGGACACAGCTTGGGCAGCAAAATATCTGCTAGTCGAATCCTCCGACCTCAACAATCTAGCTAGTGCTGGAATAGCTTTCATCGTTCCATTAGCACGGATGATATCTCGGTCTTGGAATAAGATTGCTAACAACAGGGCACAAATCCATATGCCGCCATCCTCTTTAAAGTCAGCCTAGCAAAGTTCACAACATTGATAAGAACATTAGAGAAGATCAAGATAAACATTCTGAGTGAAATTGTGAGTGAATATAAAATAGAAAAAAATAAATGAGACATTTTTGCAATACGAAGAATATTTTTAAAGACAGGTGCACAGTGAATCAGATATGATCGTCGTAAAAACATATAAAACTATAAATTTAGCACCTGTGTATACAGCAAAAAGGATTGAGAAATTTTCTCAGTAAGAACTTCAATTGCACCAGCCTCCACGATCTCAACTTTACTTTTGTCATCATAACCAGCAAACACAGAAAGAAGCCATATAGCTATATTGGCACCATTAATAACTGATGTACTTCTCTTGGAGCCTTGGCTAGTAGCCTCTTCTTCAGCTATCCTGCAAATGCTTATGGTATCCTCGTTGCCCCGATCTCCAAATTGAGAAAACTCTGAAGAGCTTAGCATTCCAACAAGAGAATGGACGAGAGAAGTCCATGAACTTGAACTATTTAAATCTTCAACTACCCTTTGATGATTCACTTTTGCAGTGCAAACGAGAAGAGCAGGTCCTCCAATTTTGACCCTAGCATTTGAGGTGCTGATTATCCTTCTTGCAATTGATGAAATGCATCCAGTGGCACCAGCAACTGTGTTACCAAGAACAATAGGATGGCTCTGACAGAGCAGGGACAATACTTCAATAGCCTGGTCCTGCAGCATTGGTGTGGTGGCATCTGCAATGCATGACACTATTGGAGTAATGCTACTTGGGTATTCAGCAAGAACTGCCCAAGGAGGTTTGACATGTCCAATACCTCCAACACACCTTGAGAGCAAAGAAAGAATATCAAGTGCCTCCGATGCAACAATAGATCCACTGTCAGAGGTTTCTAGGAATGAAACTAAAGCAAGCACCGTTCCAGCACAATTTATACAGTCAATCGAAGCAGGATTAATTTCACGAGAATGGAGAGAGCGGGCTATTGCTGCTGCAGCATGGATCTTTCCTACATTTGTACCATCGTGTAGAACTCTAGTCGCTGGCACAATAATTTCTTCCAGCATAACTTTTTCAGATGCTTCACCGTCTAAGAGGAGATTTGCCAAAGCACACACTGCTTGTTCTTGAACTTGCAACACTGAAGAGGTGGCAAGAACCAGCAATGAAGGCAATGCATTCCTAGCAATAGCAGCTACATCTTGGTTCTTTTTTATTGAAAGAAAAATTGTGGCAAGGCAACGACAAGATTCAACTAAGATATTTTCAGACTCAACATTTAAAAGTTCAATGATTGAGCAAAGAGTCTTCACAGCAATGGAAGTTTCATGCAAGTCCTTTCTGAGGTCAAAGATTCTAGAAAGAGCTAGCGCAGATTTTGCCTGAGTCTCTTCATTGGTAGAGCTTAAGATTTTTATCATTGTCTCGATTGCATCATTTGCCGCACTACCTTCTCGCATCATATCAGTCAGAGGGGCCACAGATAGCAAACTTTTTAATGCATCTATGACATAAGCTTTAGATTCAGGTAAATCACTGGTTAACAATGCAGTGAGTTGGCTGATTGTTGCTGTGTCCGACTTGTGGATCAAATGATTTAAGGTCTTAATAGCAATCTCCTTCCCATTTGAACTTCCATTCTTTAGTAGCCATAATAAAGCAGGAACAGCATCAGCACTTTCAACACAAGCTCGTATATCCTCACTATGATTGCAGAGGTTTCCAAGAATCGTTGCAGAGTCTTCTTTAGCTTTCGCAGAGCCGGTCTCAAGGATTTGAACTAATGGAGGAATGCCCCCAGCGGCAGTAATCGCCCATTTGCTTTCATCATTTTCGTTGGATAGAAGGCAAAGTAAAGCAACAGCACACTCTTGCTGCTGTTCCGATGAAAGACCGAGAAGAGATATCAAAAGTTGAATTCCCTCACGACCTTGAAGAGCATGCCACAAATTACCTTCATTGTAGCAAAGAATGAGGAGGGACGTTATGAACTCTTCCTGAATGTCACTGGTTGCCATAGTAATCAACCCAGCAAGCAGTCTTTTTGCATCAAATGCAGGAAGTTTGCTTGCTAGCACAACATTCCCATATAAACTGGCAAGGGCTTCTATTGTTCGCTCCTGCACCAAAAATGACATCCTAGGTTTGAACTGCTGGACCAGTGTCTTTTCCACCTCCATGGGATCTGACGCTTTAGTGTATTCTGCGTCAGTGTTATATATCATGAGAGCAGAAGCTAAAGCTCCCAATGTGTCTGCAACTTGTGCAGGAGAGATGCATGATTCGAGGCTTTTACCAAGACTTGAGATAACATATGACAAGCCACCAGAGATGTTTGCAAGAGCACACATTGAATTCTCTTGCAAACCTTGGGCGAACTCACCCTGCATGAATTCTTTTGAAGGAGCTATTGTCGCATTTATCAGTATAGGTATACCATTGGAACTAGCAATCTCCCTCCTGGATTCTTTGCACTGTGCAGAAAGAGATTTAAGAGCACGTGCAGATTCTGCTCTTACACAATCTTCGTTGCCATCTCCAAGTAGCTTAAGGAGCAATTTAGTACTTTCTGTAGCCAACACTTCAGAGCAAACTGATGCATCCTCCATCATCATGCATGCCAACAGAAAGCACGCATTTGCTTGAGTACTTGATTCTCCTGTTTTGAGCAATTTGATTAGAATATCAACTCCTCCAGCTTGAATTGATGCAGGCCAAAATCCCTCAGTGCAGCTAGAAAGATTTCGCAAAGCTCCTGCCAGTAAATCATCAACCAAATTTCCATTGTTTAGCCCCTTCCCTAATTGATCCCACAACGTAGGGACGACTGCTTCTGTTGAAAAAATTTTTGACCGCACATGATCCTTAACGCCACCTTGAGAAACAGCATATATTGTCTTTGCAGCTGCTATTCGGCCCTCTGCTGAGTTTGACTTGAGAAGACCTAGCAACGGTGGAATGCAACCTCCAAGTAATACTTTGACCCACAATTCATTTTCTACACACAGTGAACCTAAAACAGCAGCAGCATGCAACTTAATCCCAAGTGATCCAGAACGAAGAAGAGACACCAGAACTGGAACTGCTTGAGAATGTGACCCAACTGCACCAAAAGCATCTTCCCGAGTATTAATTAGCTCAAGTAATTGCCTCAAGGAATTTTCATTTTCATGTGAAGAGGAATTCTGTCGCAATTGTTCAATGCACTTGGCAACACTTGCTAATGTCCCATCCGGGTCCTCCATGCTACTCTGATCTCTGCAAGCATAGTACATACATGAAGCCATTCTTTTCGATTTTCTCTAATTAACATCATCTAAAATTTTAAATCATGCTAGGAAAAATTTAAAATACTGTGGAATGTAGAGCATTTACAAGTAGTGGCAACCCAATAATAGCATGTGTCTTCATAAACAAAAAATAACAATGATACTTTTACCAGCATAGGAAAAATTTAAGGTTGAAGTAACCAAAAATTAGTTACATATAAAGAACCATATAGCTGCAGTATAAATTACTGCATGACATCTAGAATGTACAAGGGAGTTGTGAGTCCCCTAGAGAACTTCAGGAGAAGTAGAGCATTGAGTAACTTCCATATCGTTTCATAAACTTGAGTAAACTCACTCCCATCTATGGTTCTAAATCAGCATTGTTAGTTGTACTAAAATTACTCTACTGCTGAATCACTGAATTGATGAGCGAAGACCATGCAAAGGCAGAGATATATATCTTGATCATCGTAAAATTGGAAAGAAAATATGTGAAGCAACTTCAGTTACTATCTGCGATCAGTTTAAGTGCACCATTGACCTCAGCCCAAACTCCAAACGAACTATTAAGAAAAAGAACATGTACCCTATGCAGGAAAGAATAACTTCCGAGTGATTCGTTGATGGACTCTCTGGTGGTTATAGAGAATAGGATATTTCAATAGTTTCCAATTATTTGTTTATTAGCTATTTAGTTGGTTTGTAAGTTTAGGATGCGATTTGGGATATTGCCTTTTATTACTTTTTTGTAACTGTTGGAGTACCTCTGGTACTTATTTTAATATATAATGTGTTTTTTGCCTTAAAAAAAAAAAAAGTACCATCATTACGTAAAAACATTAGTCAAAGTACAGAGAATCTAAAACATCTAATCACATGTCAACGGCTAAAAATATATATTCACTAGCCAACCTTGAGTTCAGTTTCATATGGAGATGTGGACTTGGAGATTCGGAGTCCAGAGATTTAACATCCCTACTTCTCTCCTACAGAAGAAAAGAATGACATAAATTAATTGTAAGACAGAATTCTCAAAGATGCATCAAAAAATTCAACATAAGCACTTCTTTTTTATATCAGAATTCATCATAAGCACATAATAAAGCAAAATCTTGTAACAACAAACAGTATGTTATTTATTGTGGAGCATGCAGAAAATATAATATTGCACACAAAAAACTTTTGATTGGACTGGAAAAATCGTAAATCTATTGCCCAAGATAGTTCACTAGTCAGCCAGTATCTCATGATCTCTTTGGGTGGGTGGGTGGAAGGGGGGGGGGGGTAACAGACAAGCATAAGAGGTACACAACATACTAGGAATTATACACAATCTAGGTTTCAAGAATATTCTTTTAGAAAAACAAAAAATGGGAAACAAATTCTCTCCATATTCAAACTATTATAAAATCGTTTCAAGAAAATTCAGTCCTGACTTTAGAATGACCAGATGTTCTTTTTGAGATATCTTCACGACATATTCCACGAGTAAAAGAGACGCTAAGTGCTCCTTCTCAAATGCACGTGTGCGAAGCCAATACATAATTTACATGATCATTCACTTGAGATTCTTGAATTGTCATTGAAAGTATCACAAAGCAATAATCAGACCAAGCAAGAAACATTTATCATCATCAGATGCTGGATATCAGCACACAATGCTTGTGACAAAAACACAGTATAGAATAGCGGGAACAATTTCTACCCCAGTTATCGTGAGCAGATCATGTGAGTATATTAATTCAATAAACAAGCAAGGACACAGTTGACCAGAACTTGAAAAAGAAATATTACCAACTCATTGGTGGGAAGTGTGCTTCCATTCGAAGCAGCAACGCGAAAAGCGAGTGATGTCGCCAGCTTTGCTGTGATCCGAGATCTTCACTTCAGATCTAACCAAGACGAGCCAAAGCTAAAAACTGCATCAGCCACAGCACACAGTATGTTCAGTAAATTTAATAAAATCGCTAGTAGAAATTTGAAATCTGAAACAAAATGTACCACACAATTGTAAAACAAAACCGGATCTTTGTCAAAAATGCCGAGAATCTGAACCCCAACTCCATAAAAAATGATCAGACCGACATTTACAAATCAAATATACTGCAGTATTAATGCTAACATTAAGCAAGAAGCAAAGAATTATGATTGATAGGCCCCTCGAAGAGAAGAAGAAAGAGCATAACTATGCAATCTCGATTAGATTCAAACACAATATATTAATAAAGCAAACCCATTTAAAATCCCATCAAAGTTTTATAAAAAAGACCCTAGATCAAATGATCCCAGGTACAAAGTCCAGAGCTTCATGAGGAACACAGAATGCAACAAACTCAATCATAAACCGACATGTATACTATATATTACGTAAGAGACCAATGCAAAACACTGAACGTGATAGATCTAGCGGAAATGGGAAATCGGGGGAACCTGTTTTAGATTGAGCTACGGAACATCAAATTTTTATTTCTAGTTGAAGAATGGAGATGCCGTAATTTGTTGAGAGAGCTCTCTATCTCTCCCTAAAATGCTAATCGATAAAAATCGTTGGTAAGAAGCGATGGAGATATTGAGAGAGACGGGGAAGTTAGCTAGCTGGAGAGTGGGTGGGTGTGGGGTTGGATCACCGACAGTGTTTTGTCGGCTCCGGCTTAATGACTTTCTCGGTTCGGCTTCAGTAAGAAAATTATTATAAGAATCTTTTCTTTTCAATTAATTTATTATTTTAGTTTGGTTCATATTGAATAGAGAGCATAAAACCTTTTTTTTTTTTTTAAAGGAAAACAATTGCTAATACTTAACATGTAAGTGTTAAAAAGAATATTTGTACTGCTGTGGAAAGAGTAATATGGTACTTTTCATTAATTTATGGTTTTGATAAATCATATAAATCTTAGTTACATTTTTAATCATTCTAAATTTTAGGTTAGCCAACTTTACGTGCTCTACAAAAACATGGCCAACTAATTACCAATATAGAACATAAACAAGACATCTAATAAAAGGGTGGACCTCGTGGTTAATTAGTTCAATTATATTTGTTATTATGCTCAACTAACTTTCATATATATATATATAACTATTTTCAGCCGAATTCGAACATTAAAATTTCTTCATAGGCTCCATTCGGTTCGTTTACGCCCATAATTATTACCCAAATTTAATAAATCTATCAAAATGTCGTCCGTCTTCAGACTGAAGAAAAAAGATGACAGATTGAGAGCCTAAGGTCATAGTAGCAAGATCTCTTTCAGACACGTGTGCAAGAACGGTTTGCAAACAACCCGTGTAAGTGTGCCCCATGCATCGGCAGAAGAGGTGGCCCAGGAGATGAGCCTATGAGGGGAACGAGTTCTGAGGATACACTGCCAAAAAGTGCCGAGAGAATCAAGGCATCTTAAGGTAATGGGCAGTGGTAGAATCGATGGTTGGACATGGATGAGTGCCATCGAGGTAGCCAAAGAGATCATAACAAAACAATAGGGTGTGGACTTGGGGACACCATGACCGAAAATTCGACGCCGTCGGTTGAAGTGAGAGTTGTTGATGAGCATTAATGGGAATTAGAGGTTCACTAACAGGTCCAATAAGAGACGAACCAGCAACATGGTGTGGAGGGTTATGGGAGGAGGAACTATCATCAGTATTGGCCCTTGGATCGGAAAAAAAGAGGCTGCTCGTTAGAGTCTTAGGCGAGCTCGTGTACCATATAAGACAATAGAGTTGAGAGGAAAACTTAATTGTATTTCATTAGGGTTCCCCTAGATACAAAATACAAGATAACTCTCAAAGGAAAGATAAAGATTACAATATTTACTAAAAGAGACAATGATAAAAGATATATATAACTAAAAAAAGATTGATTGCAATCTTAGCTAATTAGGGGAAGATTGAGAGCAATCTTCACTAGGTTTAATATGTGAGGTGTAGGGGGAATATTTATACTTAGGATGGATGGCTGCAATCAGACACAAATGCATTGATTGTGGAAATTGTATTGGAGGTAATATATTAGCAGACTGATGGACCTTATGAAAATCATTCTAACATGGGTAAGACGACCATCATGAAAATTTTGTGAACTTATATGGGCAATCAATTGCCACTGATCTTCCCAAATGTATATTAGTAGGAATCAGAATTGGGCTTGCTGATCAATGGGAAATGTTTGACCAAATTGTGAGGGAACAATTAAAAACTTATCTTTTAGTTGCTGGAACTTATTGGAGTTTTAGTTCATAAGATTATAAATGTGGAGTTAATATTGCAACATTTTTGTTGTGCTGCTTCCTTTGACTTACTTTTTTCAGTTACTGCAGAAGATTACAACTGAAATGGAATAGCGAAATCCATCATGTTGTTGCAAAATGGTTAAAGGTTTTATCTTGGGTTATGGGCTTTGTCGTGGAATATGATACTATGGCTTCATTTTTCAACTTTGAATTTGGGGAATTTGCGTCCAAGGTAACATCATCAAACAAAATTTACACATAAATCTGCATTTTAAAAAAAGTCTACAAATAAATGCATGGTAGAGAAATCTTTATTCATATAAGTCAACTTTCCAAACGTTTGTTTCAACTTTTTCATTCCCTTAATACCCTTACTTTTTGCATTCTCTCTCCTATTTTTTGCATTCTCTCAACTCATTTTGCCATTAATTTTTTTATAAATAAGATTTACGATTGGCATGAAAATTTAAAAAATAATTGGTGCATGAAAATTTAATTTTCCACGATATTATAGCTGATGCATGATATTATAATTGGTGCATCTAATTATAACCGGTGCATCATAATTACACCTGGTGCATGTTATTATAACTGGGGCGTGTAATTATTACTAGATAGTAATTATAACTGTTGCATATATATTATAAATGGTGCATGTCATTATTCCTGGTGCATGTAATTATAACTGGTGCATGTAAATTATAACTGGTGCATACAATTATAACCGGTGCATCATAATCATAACTGGTGCATGAAATCATAACTGGTGCATGTAATTATGTAATTACACCTGTTGCATGTAATTATAACTGGTGCATGTAATTACAACTGGTGCATATAAATTATAACTAGTACATGTAATTAAAACTGTTGCATCTGTGACAGCCCACCCCGATGGGTCGCTCGCCATTGTGTTCAATTCTAGTCCTTCCAATACATCCTATCCTACATCAAACCAACACCGTTGTGTTCGACATTTTCTCTCATACAAAGCTTCGAATGGTGCCATTTGGATACTGGATTGGTAACTGTTATTGCACAAACTCTACCAGTTTTAGAAATGATCCCACTGTCCTTGAAAGTCCAAGACACATGTTCTAAGTAAATCCTCGAGAATTTGAATCGTCCTCTCAGATTGTCCGTCCGTCCGTGGATGGAAAGTTATGATGTATTTCAAATTCGTTCTCAACACAGACTGTAATTCTTCCAGAATTGAGAGGTGAATCGGATATCTCTATCTGATATGATACTGACTGGTATCCCATGCAAACATACCACTTGATTAAAGCTCTGCTAAATCCTTCAATGATGTAGTCTTCTTCATCGGTATTCAAATTGTGCACACTTTAGTAAGTCGATCAACAATAACCCAAACCGAATCCTTCTGTATCGTGGTTCTGGGCAATCCGGTCACAAAGTCCATAGTAATATGTTCTCATTTCCAGCTTGATATGTCCATTTCTCAGTGTCCCTGCTGGCTTTTGTCTTTCAGCTTTCACTTCTTGACATACTAAGCACTTTGACACAAATTTCACAACATCTTGCTTCATTCTTGGCCACCAGAATAATTGCTTCATATCTTGATACATTTTATTCTGTCATGGATTCATGGCCAATACTGTCTGATGTGAATCTTGTAAGACTTCACCCCTGAGAGTTGATACAGCTGGAACGAATAGTCTATCATTGAATCTCAATGTCCCATCTTCATGCATTCTAAAACTTCCTTGGTTTGATTCAGCCCTTTGTAAGAAAGTCTGCCACATAAGATCTTTTGATTGTGCTTCTTTAATCCTGAGAATAAATCAGGTTGTGCCATGAGATTACACAACCTCATCGTCCCATTCTGGTCGTCTCTTAATTCGACATTCAGATTTAACTTTGACATCTCATCAATGAGTTTCTGTTGCGTAGTCAATAGCATTGATCCGTAACTTTTCATGCTTAGTGCATCATCTATTGCATTACTCTTTCCGGGATGATACTGCAATTTTACATCATAGTCCTTGATCAGCTCTAACCATCTTATCTGTTTCGTATTCAACTCCTTTTGAGTAAAAAAATACTTTAAACTCTTGTGGTCTGTGTAAATATCACATGTGGCTCCATATAGGTAGTGTCGCCATAATTTCAATGCGAAAATCACTAGCGGTCAGTTCCAAGTCATGAGTGGGGTACCTCATTTTGTGTTTTTTCAGCTGTCGTGAAGCATATGCAGTCGTCACCTTTCCATTTTGCATGAGTACACACCCTAACCATTCTTTTGATGCGTCGCTGTAGATACAGAATCCTTCGTGACCATCAGGCAATGTAACGATAGGTGCTGACACGAGTAGATCTTTCAATTTCTCAAAACTCTTCTGAAACTTGGAATCCATTCGAACTTTACTCTCTTTTCTAATTAACTTTGTGAGTGGTAATGCGACTCGAGAAAATCCTTCCACAAATTTTCGGTGATATCCGGCCAATCCCAGAAAACTTCGAATTTCTACACTGATGTTGGAACTTTCCACTCGGTGATGGCTTGACCTTTTGTCGGGTCTACACTGGATTCCATGAGTATCAATAATGTGTCCCAGAGAAGATACTGAATCCAACCAGAAGTCACATTTCTCGAATTTTGCAAATAACTGTTGTTGTCGTAACCTTTCCAATGTTATCCTCAGATGTTCCTCATGTTCTTCCCTTTATCTATAATAGATCAATATATCATCAATGAATACTATGATGAATTTGTCGAGCCATTATCGGAATACGTGATTCATTAACGCCATAAATGCTGCTGGTGCATTAGTAAGTCCAAACGGCATCACTAAGAATTCATAATGTATGTATCTGGTTCGAAAGGCAGTTTTGTGAATATCCTGCTCTTTAATTCTGAGTTATTATACACAGATCTCAAGTCAATCTTCGAGAATATTTGAGCACCTTGTAACTGGTCAAACAAATCGCCGATTCTCGGTAGTGGATATTTATTATTCACGGTGACTCGATTCAACTCCCCGTAGTCAATACACGTTCTCATGCTGCCGTCCTTTTTCTTCACAAACAATACCGGTGCTCCCCATGGTGACACACTAGGCCTTATGAAACCTTTATCTTGTAATTCCTTCAATTGTTCTTTCAGTTCCTTCAGCTTTGCTGGTGCTATCCTATAGGGTGCTTTGGAGATCTGTCCTGCTCCCGGAATAATATCGATGGAAAATTCTGTACTTCGGATTGGGGGTAGTCCTGGTAAATCCTGGGAAAAACATCCAAGAATTCAGTTACCGTACAAATCTTACTTGTTTTTGCTTCCACTTCAGACACATGGCCACAAAATCATTCGTGCAAGCACACGCCCACATAACAGATCTCTTTACCCGAGTTTGTTTGTAAGGTTATAATCTTTTGGTAACAGTCAATGCGAGCCCTTGCACTACTCAGCCAATCCATTCCTAGAATTATGTCGAATTCTTTCATGTTGATAATGAGCATGTTGGCCTTGAATTCTTCGTTTTCCACAACCAGTGTTACATCATTGCATACATATTTAATTGAGACTGTCTTTCCTAACGGACTCAATACTTGCATTATATATAACAGTGGATTGAAGTGCAAACCAAGTTTCTCCACATAAGACTTCAGATATTGTGGGGTCCTCGTTACTTAATCCGTTATGTATTAGTTCATTATACATATGTGAGTAAGAATGAAGTAAATCATACACTGATTAAGATTTTTACTATGTAGGTTATTACAATATTGACAAAACCCTGTCATAATATACATCATATGTACAACAAAACAATCTAGACCAATACAACTCCTAAGCAGTGGTTCAACTCGCAGCGGAATAAGACTCGCAGTGTTATAGTAAATAATATTTCCAGAAATTATCGTTAATGAAATTTCGTAATCCGACAGTTTCACCTCGCATTGTGCTTTTGTTTTTTCCTTTATCCAGAATGATTAAATTTGATTTATCACATGTACGGAAATACTTCAGCGGTTCAGCTTCTGTAATTTGTAAACCTAATTTCAGTGTTAGAGCATGAAAGCAATCTTGTCAAATAGTAAACTTTGTCACTTCTCTCAATTTCCTTACTTGTTGGATCTCACATGAATTCAAATAGACTACGGTTAGAAGTTTAAAAACGATTTGAAAACTTCTGTTAGTGCTAAAATCATATTGAGCATTTAATTTTAAGATGGATTGCATTTGCCGTCGGAAAGTGATCTCAAGGATACCTTAGAAAATTCAATTTCTCCGGACTACAAAACATATACAATTTTTTTTTTAATTATATCGATCAATGGGTATGATGGACACATGGTTGAGTAATTTAGGAGAAAAACAAAGCCAAAAGACCAAGACTCGGTGATGGAAGGTTTCGTCGTAATTATTGATTAATGTAACCCTTTAAATAACGATGGATATTTGACAGAATGTGTCAGTGGGAAAAGAAAGTTACTAGAAAATCTGCAACATGGCACGCATTGGCTGATGGATAGATAGAATTTGCCAAGCATGCCCGGAGCAGAAAGAACCAGAGTTTGGGAAAGGATTCTGATCCAAACCCGACAGATCAGATGCAGGAAAAGACAAAAGACCTGCTGACAAGAGAACCCATTTTCCTAAAGCTCGTGGACAACAAAAACCAATAATGTAATATTCCCCGACAAAGGAAAAGACGCGGACCATTAAAAGATAGTGCGTAACTGTTCAACTCACTAGGACAAAAATAATGGACCACTCAAGAGAAAATTTGGCACACTCAGACAAAGATGCCAGACCATGTGAAAGTTAAGGTGCACTCACGTACGCACTCAACAATTATTAAGATTTGGAATCCGAAGTTGAAGTCCTGGCTTCATGCTTATATAAAGGCACTCATTCAGGAAGCTAAGGACATCGAAAATTCTTCATTGTTTTCTGATAATAAAAATTGTAGTCTCCAAGCTTTGTAATCTTTCAAATTTCATAGCTTGGTAATAATTTCTTTCTTTCTTTTATAATCGTTTGTAATATAGTTCTGTATTTGTTTATTTATTCTTGAGTCAAGCCTCATCTATATGAGAAGCTAAACAAGTCTGTATCCTCCCAAATGAGATGTTTTAATGTAATAGATATTATTAGTATTTCCAGAATAAAACGAAAGCTTTTGCCCATCTATCTCTCAGATTTCTTTAAATCTTTTTATATATGGTTATACTCTACGTCTTAAGTTATAACACGAATTAAGGCTGTATAGTGCGGCTTCTGAAGGAGTCGGATAACTTGCAGACTAACCTCGCCGGAAGGGCTAAGGTTGGATGGTGATGAGCCAATTGTAAAACAGTCTGGGGGTAGTAATTTTCATACTGGTGGATTTGCGACCCACCTCACCCGGTGCCGTTATGGTCAAAAAGGTATATACTGTTTTGTAATACGAAAGCATGATGTGCCTTATTTTCACATGTTCTTAGAATAAGGGAATTTTAGGGCTTAATATTATCATGAAATATGAGTCCTTTGCTACAGTATTCTCTTGTGTTTTTTCAAGATTACAGAAACTGAAGGATATCATGTTCATACCATTAAGACCCCTGCATTTACGTGTCCCTTTATTAGGAGTTGTTTATTAGCAAAAATGGAATTTTGGGTGTTTTTGTAATAATCATAAAAGCATTAGGGAGTTTTATGCAATTAAAGTAAGGGTTTTTATATCATTTAATGTTGGTAGGGAGTTGAAATAAAGAAAAGAAGTATCGAAGTGAGTTTAAACAAAGAATCTTTGACATATGGAGAAATATTACAATTATGTTTTGGTAGGGGGATTTTTAATGAGTTTACCATAACCCTAATAAAAATATTAAAATATAAATATAAATAAGGAACATTAGTTCATACTCCGTCTTGTTTAATCTTCCTACCAAATCAAGTCTCCGCATTTCCACGCATTAGCCACCCTTAGTGGGTAAGCACGTTAGAAATTGCATTTTGTATAATATAATAAATAAAGAAATGTAAGTGATCATTCGTTTTTTCGGGGTTCATATAAATATATATATTAATTAATACTGAGTTGGCTTAAGTACCATACGTTTTACGTTAATAATATTGTTTACAATTTTCTATACAATATGATTTTATTTAATATAGTAAAGAGAATATGACAAACAAATTTATTGAATGACGTAAGTTTTTGGTTTTATATTCAGTCACTTGCAATATGTGGACAAAGAATATGAAAAAAGGCAAATCACTTGAGAATTAAACTATTCTTCGCAACCTTATCCCATTTACGCCTTTTACTTTCTAGGTGGATGAACATGTGCACTATTATACATTTGTAATACAATGTCCCACATTAATGCATGGTTGCATAAGTGAGTTCTTTTTTTTTTTTTTTGAATTTTGGGTGTATCTCAAAATACATTCAATATTTATTTTAGTACTTTGAATGCATATTATATTCTCGATTTCAAGAGACGTGAATCAATAAAAATAATAGTTAATTTATACAAATTATAAATAATTGTTATTTTTATAACTGATAATGTATCATATGTCCTATGAGAAAATCACTTAGCAACAATTATATCTCAAGTGACTTGCGATTTTATGAAAAATAAGTTTTATATAAATTATTAAATGGTTTGCTCAAAGAACTTACCTAAATAAATGTCACTTCATATACATGTATAGTATAATTAAATAATTGAATGTGAGAGAATCCAAAAATGAAAGCAAAAGGCCAACTTGCAATAACAAGGTTGAGCACTTTGTATGAAGCTGAATTTAGAATATTAAAATGGTGGACCATTCAACTTCACAATCCACAATCAACATAATTAACTATTACATACATATGTATGTATATATATACGCACTGTGTTTGTGGCATGTGAAGGAACCTTAAATTAAAGATTATTAGCCAAAGTTTCATACTCAATCCGTTGATTGGTCTTTGGTTAAGATTATTGATGTCTCTTTAAGGATTTGAAGGGTCAGTAACGGGAAAACATTTAGGTACCCGTTTGAAGTGATGTATATGATAAGTAATGTAAGGATTAAAAAGTTGTGAAATGATTGTAAAAATAGTATGTGATAGGTTATATGTTGTTTGATTGGAGAATAAGATGGTTGATAAGGATTATTATATGGTATAATGACTAAAATACCCTTATCATTATAATAATAAAATATAATAAAAATAATAGTTTATATCTAAGAATCATAATATAATATATAATAATAATAATTGTGTGTATGTATATATAATAATAATAGTATATATAATATATAATAATAATATTATATTATAATAATATATATATTATAATATTAATAAAATAAATTAAAAAATAATAATACTAATATAAATAATAATAAAAATTTATATATTTGAATATATATATATGCTTATATAATAATAATAGTAATATATATATAATTTATATACATTATTATAATATATATATATATAGCGCGTGCGTGTATAATAATAATAATAATAACAATAATAGTATATATATAATATATATAAATTATTATATTAATAGCATATTATAATAATTATATAATAATTATTACGTAATAATAATATATGCATATTACATAATAATAATAATAATATATATAATTTATATACATTATTATAATATATATATATATATATATATAATCATAATATATAATAATAAACATAGTATATATATATATATATATATAGTATATATATATATATATATATATATATATATGCGTGCGTGTGTATATATATATATATAAAATTATTATATTAATAACATATTATAATAATTATATAATAATAATTATTATTACATAATAATATATATAATAATCATAATATATATATATGCACACATATATATATGAATAATATTAAAGTATTATTTTTTAATAATAATAATAATATAATATATTATAATAATGATTATATAATAAGAATGAAATAAATAAAATAATACAATATAATAATAAAGTTGTATGAAATAAGTTTTAATTTTTGGCGGGAATTTCAAATTTTGAGATAGTAAAAAAGGTGGTAAGGATATTTATGTCATTTTGTTGTAAATTGGGATTAGAATGAGATAAATATAGTAGGATAATTTTTTTAAAAAAATGAAACAAACATGG
Source organism: Haberlea rhodopensis (assembly GCA_907163345.1). Lineage (NCBI taxonomy): Eukaryota > Viridiplantae > Streptophyta > Magnoliopsida > Lamiales > Gesneriaceae > Haberlea > Haberlea rhodopensis. Next base: position 3,611,226 of record CAJQUN010000060.1, read on the forward strand.
GATAGGATTAATAATCCGAAGATTACTAATCCTATCCCGCACTCCAAACGGTGCCTTAAGGTTTAACTAATCACATATTAATATAGCTAGACATATACCACACGCATATATATATATATATATATATATAGACCGATACCGTTCCAAGAAAAAAGATATTTGACAGAATTTCATGTAAATTAAAACTAATAATAACATCCATTCTTAATTTCAAATAATAATAATAATAACATCCATTCTTATAATTGTCATGTTTATTATGACTATTATAATCAAAATACAAATTAAACATGTATATTAAACTCTTATGGTTAGTCCTAATTAATGTAAAAAAATCGGAATTTTGTTTTAATTCGATATATATATATGTCTTGAATACATGAATAGATTATTATGATAATTATTTCTATAAGTGTAGTGACAGTGAGGTGGTGCGCAATATTCAAAGTAAGCACAAAAACATTGTTCCTTAGTTGCTTCCGTTTATAAATATATATTATATATTAGTGGAAATCTACCCAATGTCGGGCATAATCAGACTTGTCGATAAGAACAATCTTCCTTTCAATATAAATAATAATGATATTTGTTAGAAATTCATTTTCATATTCTACAATTGCGATGAGTTAAAAATTGTTGTTTCTTGTTCTGACATATTTCTAGCCATGATTTAAGTTTTGCAAATTTTTAAGGCCTTGGATTATTGGGTTTCTAACATTTTAGTCTTATATAATAATTCATTGAATAATCTATTAATACATTAAGGGTTGAGCTAAAAAAATATGGTAGGTTTTACACATTAATATATGGGCTAGAAAAAAAACTGGTTGGCTACACCCACCTTTAACGCTTAAATTCTATTGTGATAGGGGGTATACATCCTTGGGAGAGGGGGCAGATACCTTTATATATATTATTTTTGCTTAAATATTTTACAAAATCTACATTTTGTATCTCTCAATAAAAATTTTATAATTTTACCAAATTCAATCGTATGGCTAAATTCGCAACTGCGTGCCAATGTCCAATCCAAATACTATTTATTTATTTATTTTTTGGCTCACGAACTGTTTTCAAATTTCCTTTTGACGATAATAGGGACATGCTACCTAGATATCTTACAATATTTTCCACGCATTCCCTATCAAATTTAGAAAATTAAATAGTTTTAATAAAAAAAACTCATGCAAATAATTTGATAAGTATCCCATCCAACATGCTACTTAAGATTTTTTTTTTAATCTGTAAATTTAATTTGAATTAACTATTTGGTTTGAAACGGATAAACTAAAGGATTATAAATAAATGATTAATTTGGATCGGAGGGGATAGAATAATAAATTTACGCTGACACGAACCAGCAAACTGATAGGTTATGACGCACTTGCAATGAAAGAAATTCCCTTTCAAGAGTAGGAATAATGTGAAACGTGATGAATGTGGCCTTCACAATCATATTCGATTCTTCTTCTTCTTCATCTTCACATCATCATCATGTTCTGTTCAGTGCAGCAAAATACACATGAAAGAAGGGATTAGGGACACTACTTTAAGCTTGCTTTCTGTTGCAAATTTTCTCGTGAATTTTATTCTCAAAGTGGGTGTTTGTGGGTTTTTTTCTGCTTTCCATTAAAGGTTTATACTTTGAACTTCTCTCTCTTTTTTGTCATAGATTGTTTCCAGAAACAAGGGAACTGGTTGAAGAAACTTTTGGTATTATTTGGATGTCAAAGATGGTTTTTTTTTTTCCTTTCCTGATTCCCCTTTCAACGATAGGAAATGGTAATGCAAAATTGTTGCTTTGGGATGAATGTATTGTGCAAGTATTTCCCTCAGTTGTCAATTATATGGTCTTAAAAGCAAACAAGGTGCTTAAATGACAACTCTTGTGGATTGTATGGCCTTTTATTGATTCTTTTTGTTTCTATTACTGTCAAGTGTTGGATTGTACCTAAACTACATGGAGAGCTAGGCTCTCTATAAGGGTAACGTTCATTGATCTAGCAATATCTGTTCAACTCTTCGCATTTCAAATATCATTTATCATTTTTACATATATTTTGGTGAAATCATACGAGCTTAAACACTTATTAACTTTCTCCATCGTTAATTATGATAAATTGTCGTCTGAACTTTGAAATTTTTGTTTGTTAAATGGTTTAAACAGAATGAATTCAGCGTCCACCCAGTTTGTGCCCTCTAGACGGATGGGGTTATACGAGCCAATGCATCAAATGGATATGTGGGGAGATTTTAAAGGAAGCAACTGTTTTGACGTATCTTCTTCGATGATTCTTGACATCGATGGTAAAAAAGACGACGAGGTACCATTCATAAAAATTTACCATATACGTGGTTGTGGGCTAGACTTATATCTCACAGCTTAGCTGACTTATTATCGTGGATTGTTTAGTCAGAGAACACTTCCCACAAAACAATTGAACCTTCAAATAAATACGATGAAGAATCAAGCAAACCAGTTGACTAAGGTAAAATTGTAATAGAATTTTCACTTACTTTTATTGGATTTATTTAGTTAGCAACAATAAATTCTTGATGCTAAAACATTTCATCGCATGTATTTTATTTCGCTAAGACCATAACTGGTATAATCTTCATCACTGGATATTTATTCTGTTTAGAACTATCAACATGATCTTTATCGGTGACAAAATTAGAGTTTGAGTTATAGGTACTGAGACGACTTGCACAGAATCGTGAGGCGGCTCGTAAAAGTCGTCTGCGGAAAAAGGTACTATGGTTACTTCACAAATGTGCTCTCAATGTCCAAAAAATTTCTCCATGATTATTTTTGTCAGATATAAACAACAAGTTGTTTGGATATTCTAGTTGGCTTGCTGTTGCTGGATCTAAATTTTGTTTACAGGCTTATGTTCAGCAGTTAGAAAATAGTAAACTGAGACTAATTCAGATAGAACAAGAGATTGAACGATCAAGGCAACAGGTAGAGGAAAATCGCTTTACTCTATAATTGGCTTTCATTGCACTAATTATGGTTCTATTAGGACAAAGAACAACAGATTAATTCCAAGAATAAGTTGTTCTTGAAATAGAAAAATAAATTCTCACCTTGAAATTTTCTTCTTCAGGGTCTGTGCATAGGCAGTGGTTTAGATACAAATCTGCAGCGTTACTCCGGAACTACAAACCCAGGTCTGCTACCTAAATTTTAATATTTTCTGACCTGATGTATTTTGCATTTCTTGAAGTTTCGTCGAACCTGAATTAGGTATTGCTACATTTGAAATGGAGTACGCACAGTGGGTGGAAGAACAAAATAGGGAAATTTCAGACTTGAGGAAGGCTATGCATTCTGGGATTGGAGAAGTGGACTTGCGCCGTTTTGTTGATAGTGGGATGAGACACTATTTCAATCTCTTTAAAATGAAACAAACAGCTGCTAAGGTTGATGCATTCTACCTCATGTCTGGCACGTGGAAAACTTGTGCTGAGCGCTTTTTCTTTTGGATTGGTGGCTTTCGGCCTTCAGAATTCCTCAAGGTGATTTTGTAAAATCAATATAGCACTTAATTAATTCGAATGTGTTTCCGATCCGAACTATCAAAAAAATTGTATATATGATTCTATCTATAGGTTCTGGCACCAAATCTGGAGCCACTGGACGAACAACAACGTGTGGACATTTGTAATCTTACTCAATCATGTCAGCAAGCAGAAGATGCTCTGTCACAGGGAATGCTGAAACTCCATCAAATTGTGTCGGAAACCATAGCCGATGGCCTACTAGGAGGCGATGGGAACTATCTCTCACAGATAGGTGATGCCATGGAGAAGTTGGAAGCTCTGGTGAGGTTTGTAGGCCAGGTAAATCTCGATAAACACCTAGTCCTAGCTGGATTATTCTTTTAGAATTGGCCAATATAATATTTTTGGAAATTTGTAATGCTCCAACAAACGTAATCTACCATTATTGATTTTTTCGACACCTCCACAGGCAGATCATCTTCGTGGAGAAACCCTTCAGCAGATATGTCGAATACTTACAAACCGCAAAGCAGCTCTTGCCCTCCTTGCCTTAGGGGAGTATTTGCAACGGCTTCGGGCTTTAAGTTCTCTTTGGGCTTCACGCCCTCATGATATTTGTACTTGATAGTATCATCTCTCACCCAATTTTGGGATTTAAAATCTGTGAATATTATTATAATACATATACTCTATCAATTAAGTGGGAGTCTGCAGATACATATTTCATTTTTGTCTTTTTCTTTCATAAAAAAATTTCCTTATTTTGCTTCTTGCATGTTTTCTTCTCATGTCATGTAAAGGCAGCTCTAGAAAAGGAGTCTGATAATGTCTCTTATACTTGTCTTTAGATACAAAGCAACAAGGCGGCAGCTAACCCCTGGGTCAAGGTGACATTGTTTATCCCAAATATAGGAGAAAGTCATGGGATCTATTCTCGCTTGCCCCTAAAAAAATTGTCACTTCTACTAGAAGTGACAGTTATGGTGAAAAATTAAAGAGAATATATACATGATGGTATTGGTATAATAATTATTTGTATAATTGATTGAGGGAGTGAGGAAAAATTAGGAATTATGAGAGTGAACTAGATTCAATCAATTGTACAAATTATGAAAAATTGAAATAACAATTTAGTTTTATAAGAAAAGAAGAAACTTTCCACCTCTTTACATTCCACCATACTGACTGGAATGGAACTGAATGTCATATAGTCCAAGTCTGCAACAAAATCTTTTGACAGTATATCGTTCATGACATCTGCCACATTGAGGAAATCCGAATCACCAAGATTCATCCTCACCACAAATGCATGTTTCAGAGCTTCAATTTCTCTATGGCCAGAAGGGAATCAGAAATATTTGACAGCTCTTGTTTTCCAGACCAGGATATTTAGTAACCGAAGTAACAAAAAATGATAACTAAAGCGTGCGACCACGATATTCACTCCGTCAACCCCCTCGCCCGCCGCCACGAGCGCTTTCCTGTCATGCCCTTTTACAACGCCGCTTCATCCATGGAAACATCTCGGAGGAGGAGGTGGAGGCCGCTTCATGGCTCATCAATGACCCGAATAGTAAAGTGGAAGATGAATCAGGGTCACCCGAATTTAAATCTGCGGAGTACTTGTTTAACTGGTTCTGTACAGATGTAAGGATGGTGGTGGAAGGTTCAAGAGGGTGGAAGGTTAAAGAGGATGACTTGAAGAATTTTTGACCTAATTTTTTAATTAAAGGTGTTTTTGTCAAATAAAATGATCTAATAGATTAAAGTTTTGAAAATGGACCAATGTGAATTATGTTTTCAGTAAGATGAACTATTGAGTATGACTGTTTTTTTTTTACCCAGGCTTGGTACTTGGTTGTAATTTTCTCTATGAAATACAAGTTTGGGCCGTATTAGGCTCAAATAAAATTATACGATCGACCATCCTGAAGCCCGGTTCAATGGTGTAAGAAATTTGGTCTGTCTACCACAACCCACTCAAAAGTTTTTTGTTGTTTGTTCTGTTTTTTTTACCCTTCCTTTTGGGGGGAATTTGATTCACAGTTAACGTCTCTTCAGTCGTCCTCGTCTCCGCTTTCATCTTACACAAAACCCTAGAGATTGCGCGAATTTGGAATGTTAAACCATTCTGGTACCGTTTCTAGAAATTAAAAATGGGAGCAAGTCGGAAGTTACAGGGAGAGATCGATCGCGTTCTGAAGAAGGTTCAGGAGGGCGTCGATGTATTTGATAGCATTTGGAATAAGGTTGCTTTCTCGTGTTTTATTGTGACAAGGCTTTTAAGTTTTTCGATCATTCTAAGTTTGGTCTCAATTTGTTGTTTAGGTTTATGATACTGATAATGCAAATCAGAAGGAAAAATTTGAGGCTGACTTGAAGAAGGAGATAAAGAAGTTGCAGCGATACAGAGATCAGATCAAGACTTGGATACAATCAAGCGAGATAAAGGATAAGAAGGTAAAGCTGCTGTTTTTTAAGCTAGAGTTTAAGAAGTTCTAGGTCTTGCTTCGTCTGGTTATCTGTGACTGTGAGAACGAAGCTTTCTCTGATCGGTATTTTTTTTTTTTGACGTGGAGTTTAAACAAGTCACTTATATAAGTATCAGTCACTACTGCACCATTTCTATCTTAAACGTTTCCACTGTTTCCTCAAAAAATGTGCTTCTCATACATATTCATGCTTCTGAACTGTACTATTACAATCTTACTCTTTTCGCACTACTTTCTGTCCATGTTTCTTCTCTTTTTTCTCTTGTAGTAATTCAACCACGTTATCTTCAGTTATTTTCTGTGATATAGCCGAGCTAACCATAAAGTCAGCTTGTTTAATACCTGTTTCTAACTCTGACAAAGGATTTTCTCTTTATAACTGTTGACGTAGGTTAGTGCCTCTTATGAGCAGGCTCTAGTGGACGCTCGCAAGCTTATTGAGCGTGAAATGGAACGATTTAAAATTTGTGAGAAAGAAACTAAGACAAAAGCATTCTCCAAAGAAGGATTGGGCCAACAACCCAAGACGGTAGGTTGTGTTGCTCTGGAATTCCCCTGGTTTTTTTCTCCTTATTCTGAAGTAAATAATAACTTATGTTTACTAAGGGTGAAATTGGTCCTTTTGAAATGATATAATTAGTCTAATGATTTCAAATGGACATCTGATGCTTATTTGGTGTAATATTAAAAAAGAATAATCTAATGGTGTAGTTTTGGTGAAGTCGGACGGGCTTTGTATGGCCTGTTTGTGGTAATCAATATAAAATGCAAGTCCTGCCTTATGTGTTCGGAATTTTGTAGTTTCTAACTTCTTCCAGCATGCATATGTGTTTTCTGTTTTTTCTGTAGGATCCAAAAGAGAAGGCTAAATCAGAGACCAGAGATTGGTTGAATAATGTGGTATGCTCTTGAATTGTTTCTTCTGTTTCCTTCTCCGGGATTCCATAATCCAGAGGGTTGTGGAGCTAGCATGTAAAATGATGTCTCTTGATACTGACTGTAATTTGTTTAAGAAGTGGAGCTGAAGACTCTCTCTCTCTCTCTCTCTCTCTCTATGTTTATTCAGAAATTGAAACATGTGGATTTATTCTGTTCATGATTTTATGCAGTAGTTTGCATATCATTGTTATCAGTTTAGATACGTTATGAGTAGTTTATGAATCGTCTTGAGGATGTATGTGCTGCTTTGCTAGGTTGGTGAGCTGGAAAGTCAAATAGATAGCTTTGAAGCGGAAGTAGAGGGGCTTTCTGTTAAGAAAGGGAAGACAAGGCCTCCCAGACTGGTATGTCATTGAGGAAACACATCCTCACTATGCAGCATACTCTGGTAGCTTACTATGTTTAACTTTAAATTTCTTAGACACATCTAGAGACATCCATTTCTCGGCATAAGGCTCATATTATGAAGTTAGAATTAATTTTAAGGCTATTGGACAACGATGAATTGAGTCCAGAACAAGTCAACGATGTAAAGGATTTCTTGGATGACTATGTGGAAAGAAATCAGGTATTCTAATCCAAAACAAGTTGTCTTTTCTCATTTTCAACCTTTTTTGTTTAATCATCCATGATGCTGACCATGTTTTTCCTTAAGATTTGGCTTCTCATGGGGGCTCTATTTATTTTTATTTTTCAAAGGGGAAATAATAAGATTTATTTTCGAACATCTTGTGTGATCAATATGTAGATTAAATGGTGGTAAAATTGATTTAATATTCTTCATTTGGAATATGATTTGGCAGGAGGATTTTGATGAATTTAATGATGTCGATGAACTTTACAATTCGTTGCCTTTGGACAAGGTGGAATCTATTGAAGATCTAGTAACAATTGGCCCTTCTAGTCTTGTGAAGGTTATATGAATTCTTCTCCGGTCACTTATCTTTTTATTTTCCTCATCTAATATGGTATTTTAGTTTCCAAGTAATCGTTTTGCTAATAGGCAATTTAATACCCCATTACAATATTTTTTTATGTCTGATGGGCTATCGGTATTCCCTGCTGACCCACGCTGTCCTCGCCTGTAACCATCTCCATATTATATATAAATGACAATATAAATTACATCACACCGTACAACAGGAGTTAATGTCTGTATCACTAACCTTCCTTTTCATTTTCTTTTGATAAGAGTGTGAAACATTATGTTGTCATGTTATCACGTTTTCTATTATCTTCAGGGTGTCAGTGCCTCCAGTGCGGTTTTAAGTTTGAAATCTTCTTTGGCTGCAACACCCTCTCCAGCTCCGGTATGTATGATTTTGAATCTTTCTCTTACTGTACCCACTACCCACCTCGCTCAACATTGTGATGGGTTGGAGTTGAGAAATGGTTTTGATTTAAAACTTGATGTGTTAAATTATTGGTAGTGAAACAATTTGATTATAGTTATTTAATAATTGATTGTGCAGAACCATTCGGAGGATTTTTTAGGGAAACTTGCCAGGTCTAGCCTTTCGACTTGTTTCCTAAGTGAATGGTTTCGGTTCTATGTTCTATTTTTTAACATTAGGGTTTAGGAATATATTTATTTCAATGTTTGGTGTTAGTTTCTTAAACCAGTTACCTTTCCCCAAAATAAAATCAACTGCCATCGTCTCACTTTTTTTTTTATCATTTTCCCTGAAGTTTATTTTTATCAATTTCAACACTTTCCAACATATTATTAACATGTAAGTGAACTTTTTACCTCTCCCAAAAATATTCTTCCATTGTATTATGTTTTCAAATTTTAAAATTCCTTCCATACAAATATCAATTTAGATTAGATATTATTTACCAAACAAAGTTTATATGATTTGGCATAAATAGTAAAAATTGCTTTTAACCTCCCAAACCCATTTATTCAAAAAAATTTCCCAGAATATGAATATGTGATATCAAAATAATCATCATTTTTCACCAAATACATGAACATATGGAAATCTTGGTATCAGTTGGTATTTTACACACGTTAATAGATGGCATTAATAAGGTTATACGTTACTCTTGGAATAATATTTTTCACTAGATATCATTTGCTTTTTCCTGTCCATGGAGGATATTCCTTTTTACATTTGAGGCTGTCATGCAGTTTTAGGAGAAGTTTGATTCTATTCAGACATTTGGGAATGATTTTGATTTAAAATTTGAGAACTTGCCCTTCAAAGATAGCTTATTAAATGGAAGTACTATCAATCAATTATTAGATAAAAGTTGGACATGTAGCGGCATTTATTTTTTTGGTGAATTACATTATTAACTACCAAGTATTTACTATGAATTTCAATTGATCTTAAACCTTAATTCCAAGGCTGATTGTGTTTGAGCTTTCACTTCATTATATGAGAGCATGATTCATTAAAGCACATAACTTTATTAATTCTCTCTTCCTTCTCATTTTGGGGGGTTTTTTTTAGTTGTTTCTTTTTTAGCAGAAGGTACTATTCCATGCTGTAATCCTAAAATCATGGGTAATGTCCCTCTAAGGCAAGAAATGTTTTTGATACATTGTGAGAGACCACAAGATATGTTCAACCCAGGATTTAAATTTTTTTCCTGATGTCTACTATATTGTTTATGAATGTTGGCGATATCTATGATATGCTATGATATGTCTTATAACCGGATGTCTCCATCTCCAGGCAGCATTATCTTCCATACAACAGGTTGCTTCTGCTCCAGACCAAGTGGAAGAAACAGCTTCTCAAGACAGTAATTCAGATGCAGTTGCAAGTACCCCACCTCCTAAAAGTAATAATGCTTAGTTCTTCTGTACCACAAACACCAGCAGCAAGCCATGCTACTCTTGGTACCAATTTGTTCAATTGTACCTTTGCGAGTTATAGTTCATCTCCTATTCTTTTTCCCCTGAATTTCTTTTTATGCTTTTGACAATGTAGGTGTTGCCACTGCTTCATCTTTATTAACTTCGTCAGGTGCCACCAAAGAAGAGGAGATGAATAACTACTCTGGTGGCAAATCCTCACCTACTCTTACCGAAGCTGAATTAAGGCCTAGCAGTAGAGGTGGTATTCCTAGTCAACCGTCTTCGACTAGTGCTCTTATTGGTGGTAGTACAATTTCTAACAATGGAGTCCTTGGTGCCATGCCGTTGGCTTCTGAAATTAGGAAATTAAATATTTTGGTATCTGATGATCGATCAGCAAGTACTGGAATAACACAGTCTATTGCATCGCCTCTAAGTAATAGAGTACTCTTGCCACAAGCTTCCAAGGCAAGTGATGGACTTGGCGCAAGCGATGTAGGAAATGCTGGTGATTCTGCAATTATGGGCAGTAGAGTTTTCACCTCACCTGTGGTTCCTGGAATGCAATGGAGGCCTGGAAGTTCCTTTCAAAACCAAAATGAAACGGTATGTAACAGTGTTCTGTTCATGTTGCAGGCAATCCTCACGATCAGCTTTAATCCTCACACTCATTTCTTTTTAGGCTTTCGTCCTTAAGGGTTTAAACATTTACAACTAGCCGCATTTTCTTGGTTTGTACCATTTTGTGACTTCAAAGTCAATTTTTACTTGTCCGAGACATCAAGAACTTAGCATGAATACTCAGAGACATGAAATGACCACAATAGTGAATAACAAGAGGAGATATGATGCTAGAGTGAAGAAAGAATGTGAACTTAAGAGGACGATAAATTTGGTGAGTGGTGCAAAAAGGAAAAAAGGGTGGAAAGCATTGTACTAGAGACTCATGTGAAACACACACACACACTACCTTCTATCTCTCTCTCTACGCATTCAATTACTTGGAGAAATACCTCACTTCGAATTAATGTCTGCTGAATCTCCAGGGTCAGTTTCGTGGACGAACTGAGATTGCTCCTGACCAAAGGGAGAAGTTTCTACAAAGATTTCAGCAGGTGCAGCAGCAGGGTCAGACTAACATTCTCAGTATGACCTCTCTTCCTGGAGGGAAACAATACTCTGTCCAGCAGCAAAATCCACTATTTACGCAGGTGACATTCCCATCATATTTCATGATTTAACTTATCTTTTAAATTTGCTAGGCCCTAGTCACCACACACTGTTACTGTGCTTAAATTTCTTTGGGCACAACATAATTTGTTTGTCATTTTCCGGTTGAAAACACGGACAGCATTTATAGAATTAACCACATTGGATAATCGGCTTTAGTGCTTTAAAATGTGGATTGCGGAGCCGTGGTAGTGCTTCCCATCGATCCTCTGGTAGTGTTTCTCTTCTTTGTTTTTTTTCGTGTGCATCCAAAGTATCTCTTGTAAATAACGAAGTGATGCTAACTTTTTATTTAATTACATTTAGGTCTAATAGTTACTCCGTAATCCTTATTGATGAAAAATTGTCAGTATGCGCACCTGCTTGTGAATGAACTGTGTGATATCTTGTTCAAGTCGTACATAGTGCCAATAGATACGTTTTGGTATCTTACAACTTTTATATCTATACATGTTTCATGAATCGATACTTTTCTCCGTTTTTAATCTCTCCTCAGTTTAATGCTCAAAGCTCATCTCTCTTGCCTCAACTGGGATTGGGAAGTGGAGTCCAAGGTTCTGTACTTATTGGTGTTGCATCATCTGCTTCACAGCAGCAGCAGCAGCTACCGAGCGCAATCCACCAATCAGTTAATCAGCAGGCCATGATATCCACAGAATCTCGGGAGGCTGGTAATATTGCACATGCCTCTTTTTCACCTAGAAGATAACTATTTTGGTATCTGCTGCTCGTTTGTTACTAAAACAGTACTGAAGTTATGGAATTCCTTTACATGTGGTTGCATCCAAAATTTATTGCAGAAATGAACAAAATAAATTATATTGTGTTTGTGTTTGTGTGTGTGTGCGTATATATTTATTTATTTTATTTTATTTACATCTGATAGCTTGCCAACACGATGAAAATGCTTATCAATATCGTATGTGCTTGTGAATGAATTGTGTGGTCTTTTGTTCAGTCTCAATATTAATAACGAGGATAAACCAGGAGTAAACAACTCCTTTCGTGGTATAAAAATGTCTCTAATCTGTAGAGAGGTAAGAAATACTACGGTGGCAGAATATGAACTTGCTGGACGCATTTCTTGTGTCAGCCTATTATTTATTGTCAACAGAGTCTGGACCACAGTAGTAAATTATGCATCTAATATTTAAGTCACAAGATTTCCATAATCTTCAGGTTTTAGCTTATCCATAAATATTCTGTATGAGATTGTATCACTAGAATAATGGAGAAGTTATTTTACACGTGTAGAAAGTGGTCTTACAAAAGCTGAGGAGTTACAGCAGCAACAACCCATAACTGAAGATTCATCAGCTGATTCAGCTACTAATACTGGACTTGGAAAGAGTCTTGTGCAAGAGGATGAAATGAAGCCTTCCCACTCCTTGGATACCTCAGTATGTGTGCAATTTTTAGTTTATGTTTTAAATTTGTGGAGCTTTGTTTTTTAATATATTTTATTGGAGCACATTGACTAGGAAGTGGTGAAATTTAAATTTGGTGGTGTTGGGTATGATGATGTTTAATAGTGTGGATAATCATGACTTTTACCTCCGACACTCGTGAAGATAAAACACATCACAGTTATTTCTAGAACTCAGTTTCATCGTGGCAATATTGTCCTTGGTATGTTTAGTACACTGCTATGATCTGTTATTCTATTTACTTAATAGTTCATTGATTAATTTAAGCTCCTGTGCAATTGTTTACGAGCAGGCTGCTGTCTCAATTCCTGAACCTTCCCAGGTGATGAGGGATACTGACCTATCTCCAGGGCAGCCATTGCAACCCAGTGCATCTACTGGAAGTCCTGGTGTGATTGGTCGAAGAAGTGTATCTGATCTTGGTGCCATTGGTGATAATATAACTTCATCAACTGCAAATTCTGGAGGAATGCATGATCAGTTATATAATTTACGGATGCTTGAGGGTGCTTTCCATAGGCTTCCTCAACCCAAAGACTCTGAACGTGCAAAGAGCTGTACTCCAGTATGCAACTATCTCATTCTACACATTGATATTTGGCCCGATATTCTGTTCACTTTCCATGCTTTCTTTTATTACGTACAGAAACATCCTGCTGTTACCCCGCCGAGCTATCCTCAAGTTCAAGCACCAATGGTTAATAATCCTGCCTTCTGGGAACGGCTTGGTTCTGATACTTATGGCACTGATACCCTCTTTTTTTCATTTTACTACCAGCAGGTTAATTGAAAATCTTGTCGTTTTGGGAATTCCTTCGTGAAAGTGCTCTTATCTTGTTCTTTGTTTGACCCTTTTCTGCAGAACACTTGCCAACAATATCTGGCTGCCAAAGAATTGAAAAAACAATCTTGGAGATACCACAGAAAATATAACACATGGTTCCAACGACATGAAGAGCCAAAAGTTGCCACGGATGATTTTGAACAGGGGACATATGTGTACTTTGATTTCCATATAGCCAATGATGAACAGCATGGATGGTATGGTTAATCCTCTTTTTTGAGTTTGATTAAGCTTTAGTTCTTGAAAAGTGAGCATAGAAGTCATTTTCTGAGTCTCTGACCAAGCAAATTTACCTTTGAATCTACGACTGTTTTTACATGATTTCAGAATTTGATTTCTCTGTCTCTGATTTTGTCTACTCTTGCGTTCTTGGGCTCAACTCAGGTGTCAGAGAATTAAGACAGACTTCTCTTTTGAGTACAATTATCTTGAAGATGAACTAAACTAAGCTTCTATCTCCATGGCCATTCACCAGGTTTACTTCTGGTTTTGTTCTATCTGGATTAAGTAGTGCTTAGATGTTCCGTACTATGTCAATGTCAAACTGTACAATTTCAACTTTCAAACTCTGGTCTAACTGTAACTTCGCTTGGCTTTGGGATATGTTACAATACCCGCATTTTGAACGGTTACTGATCCACCTGAGTCTACTATATATAGGTTTGGATATGCTCTTTACTGTTGGATTCTTTCAGGAGACGCTACTCTTTTTGGCCGAGGGAATGATAATTGTTTTCCTGAGTTAGTTTTTGTCTCGGTGCTGTTGCAAGTGACGATTGATTCTGGAAATCAAGATGGTGTCGAGGCATTTTAGAAATTAGATTTTTTTTTTTCAGAATTGTTATCTCAATCTAACTTATTAAAATCGAGTTATTGAAATATCTTCAATTGTTACATAAAAAAAAAATCTTCGATTGTTATCAGGGAATATTTTATGAGGTTTAAATTTCTTGCTTTTGCGGTGAAATTTTAATGATATGAGGTTTTTATTTTGTTTGGAAATATATGATTGCCTTTGGATAGGAAATTTTAATACAAAATAATCACGTCAATCACCGTCATTATCTGAGACATGAAGTTTTTAGTAATTAAAAATGCTGCGCTGCAGGTGAAGTATTTAACCACCCCAAATTACTTCATGTTCTCCGAGGGCGGTGCTCTGAATATTCTATGTATCATGACATCGTCCTGTGGCAGAATCAATATTTCGGGAGTAAATTTTTTTTTTGATGGAAATCGGGCGAGTAATTGGACATCGAACTCTACAATCAAGAAACTTTTGATGTAATTTTTTGTGGTCCTTCGGAAGTTCGAAACATACCATGTCACATGCATCAAACCTTTTAACAATACAAAAAAGAGAGTAAAAGACATGGAAACATTCTTGTTTGTCTCTTTGTGGGCAAATTAATTTTAATCCCTTAAAAGTGTAAATGTTATTATTCATTATTATTTTAATCCCTTAAAATAAGTGTAAATGTTATTATTCATTTTCGTTCTCCTCTCCTTCCATATTTTCCAATAAGTTTTATTTTTAATTAAAATGTTCAGTTTTTTTTTTTTAAATACTCAATCATTGTCTTGATTGTATTATAACATATATTGTTTTATATCAAAATAATTTTATCCCTGAAAACCTTTATAATCTGATATCTACAATATCCAATCTTTTCCCCCATAGTCATTCGAAGCTCATGATATTCTCCAAAGAACAGACCTTGTAACTGGATGTCTGGAATATGTATATTATTATGAAATATCCAATACCCTATGGCTTCCAAATTTAGACCTGGGCAACCAATACGAAGGTTTAAAATTTTGTAGTGTTGGTCAATAGGCAGAAGATAACTCAAATTCCCTCAATTTTCATGCAGATTTTGGTCTCATAACCGTGAAAGAACTTTCCACCAAATTTCTCAGAAGTCGGATTGCATTCCAAATGTCCAAAGACCGCCATTTCCAGTAGCCCATTTACTTGTTTCCCTCATCCTAGAGGTACGTCAGAATCTGATCCACCATACTTCGATCACGAGCCATTGCTCTTCTAAGAGATTTTGCTAAATCGACGTTTTTGAGAGTTCAACAACTTGATCGTATGTTGTTACTCATCTATTTGAATGATCAAAACTTTTTTTCTTTTGCGATAAAAAAACACGACCCTCATAAGCTGCCAGCAACTCTTCAGTATCATGAGCAAACCTTGATATAAATTTATCCACAAACTTCTCACTTGGCAAGCACAAGGCACCTAAAAAACCTGTCTCTTTCTCTAAAAGCCTCCTTGATTTGATATTCTTCAAAACTCTGAATCTCGGAATCACTCTCTTATCCATGCTCAGTGTCAGACAAAATGGCATACTCACAAGAACTGACTTGTCAAGCTTGGCGGCACGTAAAAAGAACATAATTCCACCTCTCAGCTTCGCTTCTGACGACTTAAACAGAGTTGTTTGCCTTACAACCATTTCAGTACATTCCTGTCTCAAGAAACCGAAACTATGGAACAATTCATACTTCCTTCAGATGGTCTCAGCACTAGAGGAATAACGAACCATGACATCATAAACCAACATTCTAGAACCCGTTACAAAACCCAATTTTGTGACCCTTGAAATAAGAGCTTTAAGATCTCCTTCTTACATCCTTGGCTCATTCTTCAACAGCATGACCAATTGTGTCCCAACGATTCCACAGCTTTGCAGATAAGTAATGCTAGGTGGCAAGTTTGAATCCTTTCCGATAACCCAAGGGCATCTTGAAAGGATACGAAACATCCCATCATTGATATCAGCGTCGCTTGCATAGCTTCCGTTAAGTTCAAGAACTTTCTTGATAAGCCCAATACTTGGCTTTAGTTTGTTTTCCAAACTGCTAGTTAAAAGAGTTGGATTTTCGGAAATGAGCTCAGCAAGACAAGGTCCACATCGACCCCGTTCTTGAAAGAATATAATCTTCGGTTTGAGAATATTTTCAGTGTTGGCAAAGAGTATTGCTGGTTGAAGTCTGACGGAGGACTGGATTTATTTGGGAATCAGAGAAATCGAGATCTTTTAATAAAGAGATCACAGCTTTATGCTTTTCAATCGATTTTCTACTTGAAAATTGGCTGTAAACTGCAAGGGCTCCGACTTCAGGGAACTTTAAGGAGTTAATGAGGTAGTTTACCAATATAGAGTTCTTAGGGTCCAGAACTGCAGTTGAAGAATAGGCCCTGATTGGAAAGAAAATGAAAGAAGAATCGACGGAAGAGATAATGGTTTTCTGTGTCAAACATTGTCCAGTAGGGAAGGTAGGAGACAAGAACGGAGTTGTAAAACTGACTACACTTCTCATTATATTTCACAACAGTGAAGAGTCGGATGGTTTAGGCATTCAGATTTTGGTAGTCAGATTCTGCCATGGAAAGTGTAGTGTTTATAGGAGAAAAGATTTGAAACTCCATAATCAGCAGGAGAGATGCAAAAAACAGATTATATGCACCTGCCCATCACCTGTAGTCTGTAGAAATAAAGCAAGAGAAAGAGGAATCTAATGAACCTTGTTTCCCATAGAGCTCGCATATCGGTCCCATCTCTTTCTAGAGGCAACGAAAGAAGTAGATAAAATTGAGCTAATTTTAGAAAAATCATAATTAAAATTTGAAAACTTCTCTACCCTAGGACTCTGCTAGGTCCACTCTTGCCCATAATTCTCAACACAGTTCCTAAATAGTGACCAAACGAAATCTTGAAGTTCCAAAAAGCCAATAAAACCGACCAAGAAAAACCCTGGAGAAAATTTTCTAGCAGCGTAAAGAAAACTTTTTCACAAGCACCAAATAACACATTTGACCTACCTGTCCTTCATTCATGGAGAAATTAAATTAAAACAATTAACACAGGTTATGGTGGTGACGAAGCAGATTAGCATCCACCGGAGATTGGTTTCTGAGCGCGGGGATGTGGAAGAACGACAACGAAACACACAATTGTGAATACATGGCCTTACCAATTTGTTAAATATGAATCTAGTTTATTTTCTAACTAAAATATTCGTTCTAGGGAAAAATGCACGTCAATGATACCTCAAGCATGTCATCCATGGTTTTCGACTGTTCCTACAATATCTCTCTGTCCATACCGTTAGACTTTGTCCACCCACAATCAACGTAGGTTGTTGGTAGGTGGGAGTTGGGGAGATGGCAGTTGGGAGATGTGTATTTAATGCACATCTTCAACCCTATAAATAGAGCTCTTTTGATTTCATTTCATTCATTCTATTTCAGAGTATTCTCTCATATCTCTACATTTGAGTGTGTATTCTATAATATCTGTGAGGTAGTTTTCTCCTATATTGAGAGTGTTGTTCTCTTTGAAAGATAGAGAGAGGTTGTAACCCACAAAATATTATAGTGGAATCTTTTCATCTCTTGCCTGTGGTTTTCACCTAATAATTTTTAGGGTTTTTCACGTAAATTCTGGTGTCCAATTATTCTTCATTTTCAGTATTTTCTATCTCATGTTACCGCACATGGGGCCTACAAGTGGTATCAGAGTCAAGTTGTAAAAATCTTAAAAATTCTAAGTATGCTCTGTGGTTGCAGCCTTGACTGATCTTCCACATCAGAAAAGTTTTTTGAGATATTTTTTTATTGAGGCAATTTTATTGTTGTCGGAATGGCGGCACGAGATTGAAAAATTCAACGGAAGTAATTTCATGTTGTGAAAAATGAAGATGCAAGCAGTTCTACGAAAAGATCGTTGCTTGGCGGCTATTGGAGATAGGCCGAAGGAGGGCATGGACGATGAAAGTGGAATGAGATTAACGGTTATGCTATTGCCAATTTGCATTTGGCTCTAGCCGATGGGGTATTGTCAAGTATCGCCGAAATAGAAAATGCAAAAGATTTGGGATACTCTGACAAATCTGTACTAGGTCAAGTCACTACACAACAAGATTTTCTTAAAGAGAAGGCTTTATACTCTTCGGATGTCAGAATCCTCATCAGTGACCGACCATATCAATACACTGAATACTCTATTTGCCCAACTCACTACTTTGGGGCATAAAATAGAGGAAGTTGAACGTGCGGAGCTTCTACTTTAAAGCCTACCGGATTCATACGATCAACTCATCATCAATCTGATCAACAATATCACTAATGATATGTTAGTCTTCAATAATGTTGCAACCGTGGTTCTTGAAGAGGAAAGTCGGCGCAAGAATAAGGAAGACAGGTTGGCAAGTTCGAAGCATGCAGAGGCTTTGCCGATGATGAGAGGAAGATCGACGGAGCGTGACTCCAGTGGGAGCCACAAGTATGGTAGATCCAAATCCAGAAGTAAGAAGAAGAATTTTTACTGCTATTGTGGTGGTAAAATGGCACTTCAAGAAAGATTATACAAGTAAGAAGAGTGTCGAGAAAGATTCTCAAGGAAATGTTGTCAGTACCTCAGACGGTGGAGAAATACTATTCAGCGAAGCAGCAACTGTTGCGGAAGGCAGACAAATATTTTATGACAAGTGGATAATGGATTCAGGAGCGACGTGGCACATGACGTCTCGGAGAGAATGGTTCAACCAATATGAACCAGTCTCAGGAGGATCTGTATTCATGGAAAATGACCATGCCTTGGAAATCGCTGGAGTGGGAACCATCAAAATTAAAATGTTTGATGGTACTATTCACACCATACAGGAGGTACGACATGTGAAGGGTCTGACAAAGAATCTTTTATCTTTGGGATAATTTGACGATATTGGGTGCAAGACCCGTATCGAAAATGGGATCATGAAGATTGTGAAAGGCGTGTTTGTGGTATTAAAGCGGAAAAGGCTTACAAGAATATGTATGTACTTCTGGGGGAAACACACAAAGAGGCAGAACTAGCTGTTGCATCGACTAGTTCGGGAGAAGAATTAACAGTGTTATGGCATAGGAAGCTCGGGCATATGTAAGAACGAGGGTTGAAGGTTCTCTCGGAATGGAAGCTGCTACCAGGGCTTACAAAAATGTCTCTACCCTTTTGTGAGCATTATGTTACCAGTAAACAACATAGACTAAAGTTTGGCACATCTACTGCCAAAAGCAGCGGTATATTGGAGCTGATTCATTCTGATGTTTGGCAAGCACCAGTTGTATCTCTAGGAGGAGCGAGATACTTTGTCTCGTTCATTGATGATTTCTCTATAAGATGCTGGGTGTATCCTATCAAGAAGAAATCAGATGTTTTTTCAGTCTTCAAAGTGTTCAAAGCGCGGGTTGAACTTGACTTTGAAAAGAAGATCAAGTGTTTGAGGACAAACAATGGAGGAGAATATACAAGTGAGGAATTTGATGCATTCTGTCAACAAGAGGGCATCAAAAGATAATTCACAACGGCTTACACGCCTCAACAGAATGGAGTGGCGGAGTGGATGAATAGAACCCTGTTGGATAGAACAAGGGCTATGCTGAAGACTGCGGGTCTAGCCAAGTTGGGCAGAAGCAGTCAAGACCGCCAGTTATATTATCAATCGATCTCCATCAGTGGCGATTGATCTGAAGACTCCGATGGAGGTGTGGACAGGCAAGCCAGTGGATTATTCTCGGTTACATACATTTGGAAGTCCAGTGTATAAGATTGAAGTTGGATTCTAAATCCAGAAAGTGTATCTTCTTGGGCTATGCTGATGGTGTCAAGGGGTATCGTTTGTGGGATCCTACTGCCCACAAACTTATTATCAGCAGGGATGTTATCTTCGAGGAAGATAAAGTGAAGGGAGACAAAGGCACACTGAATTCAGATACTACTACAATTCAGTTGGAAAATAAGATAGAAGAAGAACAAGTTTCTTCTGAGGTATTACCAGAGCACGATGAACAAGAACCAGATAAGTCAGAGGTTCTCAAAGCCAGGCAGTCTACTCGCGAGAGGAGACCAGCGGGTTGGCATTCAGATTATGTTACTGAGAGCAATATTGCATATTGCTTACTAACAGAGGATGGTGAGCCATCGAGTTTCCAGGAGGCTACTCGAAGTTCGGATATATCCATATGGATGCAAGCTATGCAGGAAGAATTGGAGGCCTTGGACCGGAATAAAACATGGGATCTTGTTTCACTACCACGAGGACGAAAAGCCATCGGTAACAAATGGGTCTATAAGATCAAACGTGATGGTAACAACCAAGTGGAAAGATATTGTGCAAGATTGGTGGTGAAAGGATATGCTCAGAAGAAAGGTATCGACTTCAATGAGATATTTTCTCCTGTGGTCCGACTTACTACAGTCAGGGTAGTCTTGGCTTTGTGTGCGGTGTTTGACCTACATTTAGAACAGCTAGATGTAAAAATGGCTTTTCTTCATGGAGATCTTGAAAAAGAAATTTATATGCTTCAACCAGAAGGTTTTGCTGAAATAGGCAAAGAGAACTTGGTTTGCAGGTTGAACAAATCTCTGTACGGTCTAAAACAGGCGCCGAGGTGTTGGTACAAGAGATTTGATTCCTATATCATGAGCCTTGGGTACAACAGACTTAATGCAGATCCTTGTGCATATTACAAGAGATCTGAGAATGATGATTATATTATTT
Source organism: Haberlea rhodopensis (assembly GCA_907163345.1). Lineage (NCBI taxonomy): Eukaryota > Viridiplantae > Streptophyta > Magnoliopsida > Lamiales > Gesneriaceae > Haberlea > Haberlea rhodopensis. The sequence goes on from CAJQUN010000060.1 coordinate 3,632,028, forward strand.
TGTTGTTGTACGTGGACGACATGTTGGTCGCAGGCCCCAACAATGATCAAGTCCAAGAATTGAAGGCACAATTGGCTAGGGAATTTGATATGAAGGACTTGGGACCGGCAAACAAGATTCTAGGGATGCAAGTTCACCGAGACAGAAGTAACAGAAAGATTTGGCTTTCCCAGAAAAACTATTTGAAGAAAATCCTGCAACGCTTCAACATGCAAGATTATAAGCCAATTTCTACCACTCTTCCTGTTAACTTCAAGTTATCCTCCGAGATGAGTCCTAGCAGTGAAGCAGAGAGGATTGAGATGTCTCGAGTACCATATGCATCAGCGGTGGGAAGTTTAATGTTCGCTATGATCTGTACAAGACCAGCCATTGCATAAGCAGTGGGAGCAGTTAGTCGGTACATGGTGAATCCTGGAAGAGAGCATTGTAGTATGGTTAAGAGGATCCTTAGATACATTAAGGGTACCTCGAATGCTGCATTATGTTATGGAGGATCAGATTTTACACTCAGGGGCTATGTGGATTCAGATTATGCTGGTGATCCAGATAAAAGAAAATCTACTACTTGATATGTGTTTACACTTGCAGGAGGAGTAGTAACTGGGTTTCAAAACGCAAACAATTGTGGCGTTATCTACAACGGAGGCAGAATATATGGCAGCTACTCAAGCTTGCAAGGAGACTGTTGGGTTTTGGAAACCCGAATAATCTTGGTTTTGATGTTAACAAAACTTGTTATTGTGTTGCTAACATATTTCATCAAGTGTGCAGTTCATAGATCATAATTAAGAGCTTGATGAATTACAATGAAGTAGCTTGAAAATATCAAGCTGGACCAAGACTAAAATTCTGGCAGAGCGAATTGTTTCAATCATATCTAATAGCTCGGATATCGAAATGGCGTGCTTCCAAAGAGATTGAACAGCCAACTCAAAATACTAAAATTCATATTTCACAACAGATCGGCTAGTTCAAATGTTATCAAGGAGAAAAGACGTCCGCAAGATCGAGCTGTACCGTGAAGAAACAGCAAGCTGTTACAGCAAGCGACTGTCAGTCTGTTGGCCATAACTCTCAGCTCGCTTATCGGAACAAGATGATTCAGTATGAGTTGGAAAGATAAGACAAAGATCTACAAGTCATCTTTGGAAGTCAAAGACTGAATCGGAAGTTAAGATGGCCAAAAAGCTTCTGCAAGTCACGTCATGTGCTGCTGCATCCAGCAAACAGACAGCAGAAGCATCGCCTCATATTTCAAGCATAATTCTCTCATACAAACTCGAAATCGAGCGATTCTTGATTCCGTGGAAATATAAGAGAAAGGGCTACAACTTTCATGTAGACCACTTTGCCCAGAAATCAAAGAATCAAGAGCTATAAGCAACAGATCAGAAGAGCAAGTCTATCAAGCCGTTTTTGTATCAAGCTTGTCTTGCATCAGGCTGACCTGTCCAGACCAGACTGATCCGGACCAGACTGAGCTGCCCAAGCTGATCCGGCCAGACTGATCTATGCAAGACTGATCCGGCCAGTCCGGTCCGAAATATAAAGAGCCCAGAAACCAGAATATGACCGTTGCAAGCTCGGGAATGGTGCAGAACCTTTTCCAACGGGCATATTCTTGTGTCTAACGTATATATCATTACTTGGGGCTATATATACATGATTTGGAAGCTCAATAACAGCTGATTGAAGATCAATCCAAGCCCTCCAAAGCAAACCCACTTGGGATTCAATTAGGGAACTTCAAAGACAAAAGTTGTTAAATGAAGAGCACTTCCCAAACCTTTGGCACCACTTACCTTGCTATATCAGATCTAGTTAGAGATCATTTGTGCCATATATATTCACTATATTCATTGTATATGAGAGCTTAATAAATGAGTGAATATCATTGTAACGGTTGATGATTTATCACAACCGATGAGAGGTCTTTGTATGTGAGACATTAAAGAACATACATAGTTGAGTTGCTAGGAGTTCTAGTTGGATGCGGAATTCCCAACTGGATCGGGTTTGTACAACGGGATTGTATAAATCAAAGTCTTCTAGTGGAATCCTTCCATGAGGTGGAAGAATGGGAGACGTAGAAGGATTACACCACCTTCGAACTTCCATAAACAAATGCTTGTTTATTTACTTTATTTGCATATCTTTAAAATATCTTTCAAATGGTTAATCGGTTTAGAGCGGGTTATGTCGAGTGTCTTCCGCTCGGTTTTGTAACCAAACTCGATATAATCTCTCGGTGCAATTATTTCAAGAACACGAGCTATTGAAGCTCAAGTTGGTTGAACTCGGGTGTGGAATGGCAACCCACCCCCGAAATCGATCCTGACAGAGACGATATGGATTCAAAGGTTACTGGAGGAGATTGGACATTAATAAGAGAAAGTTCCTTTATTTTGTGATAGTCAGAGTGCCTTGCACATTGCAAGGAATCCAGCCTTTCATTCCAGAACTTAACACATTGGCGTTCAATTTCACTTTGTTCGTGAAGTAGTGGAAGATGGAAGGGTTGATATTCAAAAAATCCATACGAAAGAGAACATAGCTGATTTTCTGACGAAGCCGATTAGTGCTGATAAGTTTGAGTGGTGTGGATCCTCAAGTGGCCTAGCAAAAACGTAAGCAGAGGGGTAAGGCAAGATTGAAGGGTGTGGAGATGTGCTTGATTCTCAATCAAATCTCCAAGTGAGAGAAATGTTGACTTTGTCCACCCACAATTAATGTGGGTGGTTGGTAGGTGGGAATTGGGGAGATGACAGTTGGGAGATGTGCATTTAATGCACATCTTCAACCCTATAAATAGAGCTCTTCTGATTTCATTTCATTCATTCCATTTCAGAGTGTTCTCTCATATCTCTACATTTGAGTGTTTATTCTATAATATTTGTGAGGTAATTTTCTCCTATATTGAGAGTGTTGTTCTCTTTGAAAGATAGAGAGATGTTGTAACCCACAAAATACTATAGTGGAATCTTTTCATGTTGCCCGTGGTTTTTACCCTAATAATTTTTAGGCTTTTCCACGTAAATTCTGGTGTCCAATTTTCTTCTTCATTTTCAGTATTTTCTATCTCATGTTGCCGCACATGTGGCCCACACATACATTCTATACCATGAAGGTAATCCAAGTGAAGCCCCACAGGTTGGTATTATCCGACATGAACCCAAAGCATCCAAGCGAAAGTATGGAGCTCGGCGAGCTCAAGGGATCTCATTGAACTCGCCCAACCTTTTGTTGAAAATAAAATTATGCATGTGGCATTATCAAGTCGTGGGCAAATTGATACATGTATGCTGTCAAAATTGACCAGAAGAGTCGCACATTGAAAAGAAAACTTTTATACGTTTAGTAATGTTTATCTATAAATAGGTACGTGAAATGATAAATTGATAATGAAAATCATCTCTCCCCAAAACCTTAGATTTCTAAGGTAGTATCAGAGCCAGAGCCAGATCCGAAAAGATAAACTAAGATTTGGTAAATCTGGCAGAGAGCTACGAATTCGTAGCCGGAAAGAAAGCATGAAACAAGACTCAAATCCTCGCAGCTGTAGCCTCTAGAAATAGCAAGCCGTGGTTGCAGACCGCAACAGCCGCCACTCAAGGCTAAAAAAATACAGCCGAGAAGAAGCTCCCAAAAAGAAGAGGCGTCGCCGGAAAAAAAAGGAGGAAAAGAAACATGAAACCCAAGTGATTTTCTACTGCATGAAATCACATGAATTAATAATGTAATTCTCTACTGCATGAGAGCTAAGAAAATGAAGAAAGAAAAAAATGGCGAAGCTTCAAGGTGCAAGGGCATCGAGGGAATGAAAAGTCGTGCGTATGGCATGCTCTGAAAGAGAGCTGAGCTGAGATGAGATGGCGATAATTTTTTCATTCATACATACAATTCGTTAAACCCATAGATCTTTGATAGATTAGAGAGTAAAAGAACGACCTTCCCAGCAAGCCTATCAACCTCCATGCTGATTTCTGATATTGATTTTGAATCCTTCTCCATTTTAGCAGTCTTGCGCATCTCTAGGTATCTTTTTTCTTGACTAATCGCATCCTCGACGAAAACGATTTTGGATTTGTCCTTCACTCATGCACTGTCAAGAAATGCATTTGAATCCCTTTCTTTATCCTTGTAAAACAGCTTTTGATCCTGGTGGTGCAATCCGGTTGGCGCGGTCAGCATCTTCTTCAATTCTCCTACATTCCCGTCAAAGAAATACACTCCATTAAGTGGCAACTAAATCATGGAGACGATTCCAAAAATAAAATAAAAACAGATTGTTGAATGAATAGTTGACAATTACCAAAACTGGCTTGAGAGTTGATATAAATTTCATGGTAAACCGACCCGTATTTGACGCGCACGCGAATTGGGGGTGGGGGGGGTGGATTTGGTCTGCTTCGGTCCGCTTCTGAACCAACATTCCACCGGGCCTGAGCTCCCATGCTTTCACACCGACTTCACTCCTCCTCGGCCAACACCAACACCACCGCCGTCACCCAAACTACCGTTCATTTGCAGCAACCCATTACTCTTAATCCTCATCCTCATCATATTGGAATTGCCAAGTTATATTTCTGCTAGCTCATGGTTGAAATTTAAAGAGAACTTCACCTTTGAGGAGAACAAAGCATTAACTACAATCTGATCTAAGGTAAATTATACATCCCATCTCAGAAAACGAGACAAAAATCCCAAAACTCCCACAAGGCTAACAACTTAATATTCATGAAAATTACACGAGTCAACAATATAGCCACGCGTCTGTACACAAGAATCTTTTATCTATAATTCTAGCCACTACAACAGTAAAAAAATTATTTTCCCATTGAGATGGCGACAAGAATGAAATGGCGACACCAAATAAAAATATCCATTTTCAGATTTAAAGGATGTCGCTATCTCAACCAGAATTATCAATTAAGTGTAATTATAAGTAACATTGATTTGGGTTTTTTAATTAAAGAATCGATTTTTTGAAAGTATTTAACAGTATAACTCTTTTTTTATTATTAACAAACTAACCGAAGTCGTCATGTCAGATGGCGACTTCAATTGAAGTCACCATCTGACATTACGACTTTGCAAAAAAGTAAGATTTCTGATGTCGCCATGTCAGACGGCGACAACATTATTTTTTTAAAATAGATGGCGACATCTTTTAAATCTGAAAATGGGAAAATATTTTTTTATTGGTGTCGCCATCTCATATTTCTCTTCTCCATCACCATCTGCAAGCTTGCGAAAATCGTCGGATTTCTCTCCAAATTATTTAAGGTAAGTTTTTTTATTTTTGTTATTTGTTGCTTTTAGTTAAATTATGATTTTGATATATATATTGGGAGTATATTATTTGTTGGTATATATTTTGGTGATGTGGATGGTGAAAAGTTTGTTCCGGAAGAAGGCGGCCGTGAGTCGACTCTGGGTTGAGGTGGCTGGTGCTTCGGGGTCGGCGTGGGAGGGCGGCTGCCGGAGGCCGACGGCAGCGGCGGCGGTCGGAGGCGGCGGTCGTGGACAGCCGGCGGGTAGTTTTTGTAATACTGAGATTAATGTTGATAGTTTTTTGTATTATATTTCAGGATGGATCAAATGAGACAACCAGGCCCGGTTGACACACATCTCTTGTCATTGCAGTCTTCACATCGGTCTGAGGATGTATGGGGAGGTGATATGAATAGCATACTTCGTGTGATAAACCCAGATAGCTATTTTTGGGATATGTATCCACTATATATACGTGTTGTTAATCTGTTGCACGTGATTGGATTTATGGTATATATAGGTGTGGTAAGATTGAACTTGACATGCACCTGATCACGGCTTTAGTTGAGAGATGGCGCCGTGAAACACACACATTTCATCTTAGATCGGGAGAAGCGTCCATCACACTGCAAGACATTGCAGTAATATGGGCGTTGCCAGTAGATGACATCGTAGTGTCTGGGATAGATATGATAGGACTCTACCCGAATGGCAAGAATAATGCCACATAAACAACCTAATCCAAAAGAACTCCTAGGCAGTGGTTCCCCTCGCAGCGGAAATCATGACTCACGTTCCCCACGTATATGAGTCCCTACAGAAACATTCACACAATGAGTATAGATAACAAATATCTCAGTGCAATATCAAACCACAATATCAATATCAATGATAAAGCACAAATAAAGCATCAAGACGTGAATGTTCTGTATCATGCATCCACAAATGCACTATGTCATGACATGTCTCAACAATTTCCCTATTATCACGAGCCCCATATGATATGCCTAATCAGCTCAATATGTCAGTGGAACCACATCACATCTTCATATTAGCAGCACATATCATAGTACCATGCTCATCTGTGACAATAGCCAGAGCATATACCCACACCAAGTGTATATCTCACAAGCCAAAGCATATGTAGTATATCTATCGTGGCAACGATCCTAGCCAAAGCATATACCACACCAGGCATATCTCTCGAGGCAATGATCTCACCAAAGCATATACACATATCTATCAAGGCATCCATCCCAATCATATGACATCCATGTATGAACATGCATATGAACTACCAATCATATGACACAAGATAACATAAATCATATGATATCAAAACCATAACATCATCATCGCATCATATCTATACTCCGTACGTCAACACGTACCTGTATTGCGACACAAAAGCGATAAATCAGGCGTTGATAGCTAAATGCCTCTTTGCCCTGTCCCCTGAGATGATGCTACAACAATGCCAACAATATAACATGTTATCATAAGCATTAAAATCAAATTCTACAAAAATATAAAATTTCCAACATTCTGCCTTCACCGATCGATCGCCTAAAATCTCGATCGATCGCCGAACTGTTCATGCTTCACCGATCGATCGCACAAAATCACCGATCGATCGCCACCTTGCACCGATCGATCGCCTCAACTCACCGATCGATCGCCTCATGCTCAAACCGCCTTAAATCTTCACTGGTCGCGGCGATCGATCGAGACCACAGCCGATCGATCGGCCCGATCAGAAAAAAATGAGAAAATGGCGATTTTCAAGCTTATCTCCATGGTTCTTCTCCTATACCTCAAAGTTTAACATGTAAACATAATTCATGCAATCCCTAGTATCATATAAACATGTTTCTAACATCCTAGAAACAAATTCTTGGCAAAGAAACAAGTTATGATTCTAAGCATACATATTTGATATTCCAAGACACATACTTCATTACCAACTACACAATTCAAGTGTAAAATAATGAAATCCTTACCAAGATGGTACAATTTCACTTCACACACCTTCCTAGCTCAATTCACAAGTGAATCCTAAGCTTAAATCACAAGAAAGTTGAAAGAGAGGGAGAGAAGCTTGGTAGAGATTTTTAGGTGAAAAGTGGTGTATTGTGAGTTTAAGCTCACTAAGCTCTTTCTTATAGCCACTTGTTCTAAACACATGAGAATTCACCTCAACATGTAAATCCAACCACAAATTCACATGCTAATGCAACCTTACATGAAATACAAAGGCATATGAAATTCAAATTCAAATGCAACTCCAATTGCAATTAAATTCACATGCATATTCCAAAGGCCTACTAGATCATGACTTAATATGTTATTAAATCATTGTTCACCATGTTTCATTATGAGTTCCACCTGAACCCCCAATATTATACCGCCACGTGATATAATTACACCATAATCATATCATACGTATATAACATAAATCGAGGCATTACAGAATCAGTCCCCATGTCAGAAAAATTTAATTCTAACTCCCTACTGTCACTTAAAATTTGTTCTAACTCCCTATGATTATAATACCCCACTACTAAAAGTTGAACTTTTAATTTTGAGAAATCATTACAGTAGTACGAAACCTATACAATTTTGGTACACATTACACATAAAATCGGTATGAAATCTATACAATTTTGGTACAAGTTACACATTAAATTGCTATGAAACCTATACTATTTTCGGTACTTATTACACGTGAAGTTGGTATGAAACATATACAATTTTGGTACTAGTTACACATGAAGTTGGTATGAAACCAATATAATTTTGGTACTAGTTACACATGAAATTTTTATAAAACCTAAACTATATTCAGTACTTATTACACGTGAAGTTGGTATGAAACATATACAATTTCGGTACTAAATATACATACAATTGGTATAAACCCATACAATTTTGGTACCAATTACGAATAAAATTGGTACGAAACTTATACTATTTTCGGTACTTGTTACATATGAAATTGGTATGAAATCTTTACAATTTTGTTACTAGTTACACATGAAATTGCTATGAAACCTATACAATTTTGGTACAAGTTACACATGAAATTGGTACGAAACCTATATTTTTTCGGTACTTATTACACATGAAGTTTGTATGAAATATATACAATTTTGATACTTATTACACTTGAAGTTGGTATGAAACATATACAATTTTGGTACTAGTTATACGTGAAGTTTGTATGAAACCTATATTATATTATAAACTTATTACACGTAAGGATGGTATGAAACCTATACAATTTCGTTACCAACTATGTATAAAATTGGTATGAAACCCATATAATTTGGTACTAATTACGAATAAAATTGGTACGAAACCTATTCTATTTTCGGTATTTATTACAAATGAAGTTGGTATGAAATCTTTACAATTTTGGTACTACTTACACATGAAATTGATATGAAACATATACAATTTTGGTACAATTATACATGAAAATGGTATGAAACATATACTTTTTTGGTACTTATTACACATGAAGTTTGTATGAAGCATATACAATTTTGGTACTTATTACACTTGAAGTTGGTATTAAACATATATAATTTTTGTACTAGTTACATGTGAAGTTGGTATGAAACATATACTATATTTGAAATTTATTACACGTAAAGTTTGTATGAAACATATACAATTTCGGTACTAAGTATAAAAAAATTTGGTATGCAATCTATATAAATTTGGTACTAGTTACACGTGAAGTTTGTATGGAACCTATACTATATTCGAAACTTATTGCACGTAAAGTTGGTATGAAACCTATACAATTTCGGTACTTATTACGCATAAAATTGGTACAAAACCTATATAATGGTACTAATTATGAATGAAATTGGTACGAAATATATACTATTTTTGGTACTTAATACATATTAAATTAGTATGAAATTTTTACAATTCTGGTACCAATTACACATGAAATTGGTATAAAACCTATACAATTTTGGTAAAAGTTACACGTGAAATTGGTATGAAACATATACTAGTTCGGTACTTATTACATGTAAAGTTAATATGAAACATATACAATTTTGGTACTAGTTACACATGAAGCTGTATGAAACCTATACAATTTGGTACTAGTTATACATGAAGTTGGTATGAAACATATACTATATTCGGTCCTTATTACACGTGAAGTTCGTGTGAAACCTATACAATTTCTGTACTATGTATACATAAAATTGGTATGAATTATGAAACCTATATAATATATTTGTCTTCTAAATATGGTAATCTTCACTGCCGAGACATTGTGTCGGGGAGAGGGGGGGTGAGGGGGATGCAGTCGGTGTGGTGGAGAGATCTTTTAAAGACTACTTTTTGGATCATTCGGGGTGGTTTCTGGGAGGGGTGTTTCGTAGGGTTGGGAATGGTCTAGGGACTAAATTCTGGTCGGATATATGGGTGGGGGATTTAACCTTGGAATGTAAGTTCCCAAGACTTGCATCGGGATAGAGACATTTTAGTAGGGCATATGGGGGGGGTGGGTGGATGGTATATGGACATGGCGCTGGGACTGGAGGCGGGAACTATTCGACTGGGAGTTAGATGTTTTTGCTTTGTTAATCCTTTTTCTTAACAGGTCAAGTTTGGTCCAAGACAGGGAAGACACTTGGGAATGGCGACTTGAAGATAATAATTGCTACTCGGTTCGCTCGGCATATGGTATTTTTGCAGAGGTTGAAGCTCTTGACGACGATTCAGTTTCTATTAATGAGGATATCTGGAAGAACATGGCTCCGAAGAAGGTGGTAGCGTTTGCTTGGAGGGTATTTAAAGACAGAATTCCGACAAAGGTGAACCTAAGGAAACGTAATGTTATCCAAGGCCAGATCCCTGATCTGTGCGTCCTATGTCATCAAATGGAAGAGACTACAGATCATCTTTTCTTCAGGTGCTCGGATTCTTACGCGTTATGGATGCAGTGCTACAGGTGGTTGGGAGTCAATCTTGTGCTTCCTAACAATCCGAAATCTCACTGGCTGCAGCACAAAGGTCTTTGGGAGCGAAGTAAAGGAAGAAAGGGTTGGTTGACTATATGGTTGACGGTCATATGGACCATATGGTTGGGCAGAAATAATGTAATTTTCATGGGCAGCAGCGAGAAGGAGGAAGATCTTTTTAATCTAGTCATTTTCAGATCTTGGTTTTGGATTAGGAATTGTAGTGGTCTTAGTTTCGCTTATGCTTTGTCGGACTGGGTCTCTGAACCTAGGATTTGTCTTTTAGCTTCTTGACCTTTCTTTTCTTTACTTTCTTGCTTTGCTAGACTTTTGTAATAGTTCGTAGTACCTCTGGTACTCTTTTATATAATATGGTTTTTCCGATAAAAAAAAAAAAAAAATTTTTCGAATGGCCCTAATGCTTCTGAGTAGTTTGTTTTCGCATCAATTATGATAATTAATCTATTCGTTAGATTCATAGCTTAATGACAAAATGGTTTGCCAGTGATCAAATACTTTTTGTCGTAGTCATGCTACCCTTGGAAGTGTGTGTGTTCTCCTTTTCATATGTTAAATTGTTTATCGGTGCACAATTATTTTGTCTTGAAGAATACTTGAGCTTCTACTTGCTTTAGCACAATTTTGAGTTTCTGGTGCCTTATATTTGGCCACGAAGCATGTCGAAACTTGAAATTGCATCCTATTCCAACGGATATGATTTTTTCGGTGTGGTATCAAAAAATGAAAAAAGATGGAGTATTTCCATTTATTGATCTTGTAAGCCCTACTTGAGCATCCATTAGTTGTTTGTTATTTTCGCTTGTTCTTTAAGGGGTCTGCCATTTCTTTGGTTTTTTACAACTGTAATGGCGATTTTGTTCCTTTTTTAGTTTTTCATTGTGCTTTCTTATGTTTTTCTTGCATAAATAAGTGTGCTACATGTCTGATTTCCTGAAATGATTTTACATCCATCCTATTTGAGAAGCCTTGTGTAATTTTTCAGCCCCAAGTTAGTTTCGTGCTAGTCCTCTGTGTGCGTTTTTTATGTTTTTACTCCAAAAATCTTAGACAACAATTTGTTATGCGTCTTTTGTTGCCACTAGGCTACTAATTGGGGGGAGTAATCAACCACCACAAAACTCATTGCCTATAATCCTTTTCTTCTTCCGGAGCTGCTTATTATTTCTATGGTTCAATGCATTTTTTCTTTAACTCGATTACTTATATTTTATGTACTTGAACTCTTTGACCATCTATAGTGTGCGACAATTATTGGGCGGAGGTTCAATTGCTCTTTGCCACAGAACTGCTACCAAAGCAAGTTGAAGAATCTAATATGACTACACCAAAAGAGATCTTTTTGAAAGATTACAAGCAACCTGATTACTTTTTCGACACTGTAAGCCATCTGCATCTTATTCTGGTTCCTGGACTTTTTTGATAAAGAAATTCCCGTTGTTTGCCCACAGATAATCTGAGCAAAAATATACATGATTACCTCTTAGGTGGACCTGAGTTTTACTCTGGGTGAGGAAAAAACAATCGTGTCTTCCAAAATAGTTGTCTATCCCAGAGTTGAAGGTAAATTCTGATTTTTTTTTTTTAGTTTTTGGTTCTTGTTGGCATTGCATTGCTCAGTGTCTGTTTATCTGATGGAAATTCATACTAGAAATTGTCTGCATTTGCTGCAATTCTGAAACATGGTGGGTGTTTGTAGTATTATCAGTTTTAATGTGAAATTGTGATTGTTCTTGTTTAACTTTTTGCATCCTATAACTTTGTCTATTGTTGAAGGAATAATAGTTCAAATGTCTTATCTAGTGTTGAAGGAATAATGGTTCAAATTTGCTCTAGTTATACTTGTTTAATAAGTTTAATGTGCCATAAACAGAACAGTAAGCTTTGATAAGTTAAAATCACAGAATGAATCCTTATGGTATCCTAATTCCTCGATAAAATGTCAACTTGCAACTTATGGTTCATGTATGGTTGCTCTGAGTGAAAAGGGCCAAAATTTAGGTGTATACTCACTATTGCAATTCCATTTGTGGTGCTTCTACAAAACCTCATATTTACTTATCCGCTAAACTGTTTTTGCAATTTTTCTATCACAGAACCCAAGTTATGCTTTGATCAATTCAAAGTATTTTAAAAATCTGAGAAATAATTTCAGCATCTGATGACCTTCCTAACAGGTTCTTCACCACTTGTCTTGGATGGGGTTGATCTGAAATTGATTTCTTTAAAGGTCAATGGAAAGGAGCTGAAGGTAAGTGGCATATGGGCTTGCTTCTTAAATCTTGCGTGAGATAGCATATAAATAATGATGTTCTTAAGCTACCTTGTGGTCTCAGATTTTTCTTTAAAAAAAACACTTCTAGCAAATCTCTGATCTTAGGTCTTTTTATGATTAAATGAAGACTATTTGTTTACTCGACTCTTATTGCCGAAGAAAGTAAAGATGATTTGTTCCAGGAGGATGATTTTCATCTGGACTCTCGCCATCTGACTGTTTTATCTCCTCCAAGTGATAAATTTACGATGGAAACTGTCACTGAAATCTATCCTCAAAAGAACACATCCTTGGAGGTTCTGCCTGGATTTTACACTTTCATTCGGTCTTCGTAACAGTATACGCACTAATTTGTACTTACAACATATATATGTATGTATATATATATATATATATATGTATATATGCATGTATTATAAAATATCCTTCCTTGATTTCTCATTTCAGCCTATCGTTATGTCCTAATTGCAGGGGCTCTACAAGTCATCTGGGAATTTCTGCACACAATGTGAATCAGAGGGATTTCGGAAAATTACATTCTTTCAGGTGTTGCTTTTAAATTGTTGTTGATACTTTTTGCTTTGATTTGGCTACTTTAGAGCTTTTTCTTGATACTTGTATGCAAACATTAGGATCGCCCGGATATCATGGCAAAGTACACTTGTCGTATTGAAGCTGAGAAGTCCTTGTATCCTGTATTATTATCTAATGGAAATCTCATAGAGCAAGGAGAGATGGAGGTGAGATGATTTGTTTCCATTTGATTATGAATTTTAACTTTAAATGCAAACTGAATAGCGTTTTCTGTTGTATTTACTTCAGGGGGGCAAGCATTATGCAATTTGGGAGGATCCTTTCAAGAAGCCATCCTATCTTTTTGCATTGGTTGCAGGACAATTAGAGAGCAGAGATGACTCTTTTGTGACTCGTTCAGGCCGGAAGGTCATACTTAAAATCTGGACTCCTTCTCAAGATCTGCCGAAAACAGAGCATGCCATGTACTCTTTGAAAGCAGCAATGAAATGGGATGAAGATGTAAGATCTCTATATCATATGAAGTTTTGAAGATTTTCGGTCTGGTAGTAATGACCTTCGCCATCTCTCTCTTTCTTGCCTTTTCTGTTAGGTGTTTGGGCTTGAGTATGATCTGGATCTCTTCAACATCGTGGCCGTTCCAGATTTTAATTTGTTAGTTCACCTCACCCCCTTCGAGGACCCATTTTCAATCTTTATATAGATGGTATGTTACATTACTAAGGTATTTATGTGTATTTTTATTGACAGGGGAGCCATGGAAAACAAGAGTTTGAATGTACGCTGAAAGCTATTATGTCATCGTATAATCTATATTGATGATATTCTTCCTTAAATTTTGTATTTTTGATTTTGACAGATTTTTAATTCCAAAGTTGTCCTGGCATCGCCTGAAACAGCCACAGATGCTGATTATGCTGCAATTTTGGGTGCGATTGGGCATGAGGTGTGCCATTTTTGTATAACTTTTGCATTTAAATTTTCTTGATTTAGTAATCTTTACTGCAACTGGGACCTTTGTTAATTAGCCCTTCAATTTCTTTTCTGTGTTTCCAGTATTTCCACAATTGGACTGGGAACAGGTTGGTTTCTTTTCTTGTACTGTGAAATATTAGATTCCTTATCTCGTGCATTGTACTAGTTGATTGTGACTTTTGATTACCAACTATTACTTCACCATATTTCAGAAGATTACTAACTTCTTCTACATTTGGGATCAGCAAGTTCTTTTCTTTGTTGACTTTTTGATATCATTAAAATGGATTTTGTGATTCTATGTGAGTTAGCGAATAGTGAGTATACATCTTGAATTATAATTACATTTAAGCATATGCCAGAGTGACATGTCGGGATTGGTTCCAACTTAGCTTAAAGGAAGGTCTCACAGTTTTCCGCGATCAGGTTGATATAAATTTTATGTTGGAGTGGGCACCGAATATTTTGTCGTGTTTTAGCAAGGACGTATTTAAACACAATGTTTATTTTTCAGGAATTTTCATTTGACTTGGGAAGCCGTCCAGTAAAACGGATAGCTGATGTTTTGAAGCTGCGAACTTATCAATTTCCTCAGGTTTTGCAAAGTTTTCTGGTTGCATTACTCCATTCATGAAGTTGTTTTTATTTGTATATACATTAAGTTTCAGTAACTTCGGCTGTAGTTGGTTTACCAGTAATACCCTTTATCTTAATCTCACAGGATGCTGGTCCCATGGCGCATCCTGTCCGACCTCATTCTTACATAAAGGTTTCAAACACTCCCATAACCATTCTTCAAAATCTCCTAATATATATATATATATATATATATATATATATATATACAAGTTTTGTACCAACCGATAGTTTGGAAATCATTCTGACATCGTATCACTTTACCCCTTAACAGATGGATAACTTCTACACTGGCAAGTTTCTTCTTTGTGTCTTTTGATGGAGATAATATTTCATCCTTTACCGATGGTTTTCAAATATAACCTGCCTTTTCTGGGTTCTGACATTACTGATGTTTGAATTTTTTTGTGGTCCATTCTACTGATGCTCACGATGTGATGGTTGGCCTTACTCTTTAACTTGCAGTAACCGTGTGTCTCAGCCTTTGATTTACTCTCATTTTTACGGTTTCATCTACGAATTTCGACAAATAACTAACTCTTTTGTTGTTGACCTTGTTCATCTCTTTCCTGACAGGTGTATGAGAAGGTTGACTCTTTTCTCTCTGTTATTGTTTGTGTTGAGCCCTTAATTAACTACTTTTTTGTGAGCTTTTCAGTCTCTTGAATAGTAGAATGATGTTCATGTCATCATGGTTTCAATAATTTATTGTCTTTTGTCAGGGAGCTGAAGTGGTGAGGATGTACAAGGCGTTGTTGAGCAGTTCGGGATTTCGAAAGGTAAAGAAGAATATTTTTGCTTGAACATATCACTTTTTCTTAGTATTTTCTTCCTCTAGAGTTATATTATTATTACACCATGGCACTTATAAAATTGCATTTGTGGAGCTCCTTTTAGGGTATGGACCTGTATTTCAAGAGGCATGATGAGCAAGCTGTGACATGCGAAGATTTCTTCGCTGCCATGAGGGATGCAAATGGTGCCGAAATGTCCAATTTCTTGTTGTGGTATGTTTTAAAGTGGCTTTATCTCTTAATAAACACTTGCGATTGGTTCTGAGAATCTTTATTTTAATGGAAAATGCAGGTACTCCCAAGCTGGGACACCCCGTCTGAAAGTTAACTCTACTTATAATGCTCAAGATCGTACTTATTCTCTCAAATTTAGGTCAGATCTTGTTTAGTGATCTCTATGTAATTAGTATTTTGCTAGTGCTTTATCTATAGAAATATGTTAATGTCACTTTGAGTTTTGACCAAAGGGACCACTCAAATCCTCAAAAAAATGCATCTCAAATCCTCAATAATTGAGTCGATTGAGATCCATTCTTCGAGTCAAATGTTTCAAACTGAACAATCTTACTTTTTTAGTTATCTTTGTGTTGCTATGCATTAAACATTAACAATTGGATTAACTACGTTTTGCACAAATTTAGGGAGTACATGTGCAGGTTGGTCCGATTTATTGGTTTCCTGACCGATCCAATATTTGCAGTCTCATGAAAAGGCATTTTAAGCCGAGTACAACAAATATAGAAACCTCACTTAGCTGTGTACCTGGGTTAGGATGTTTTTTGGTGCCTTTTTTCTCTTTTATAGTTAATTGAATTTTAAATATAAACAAATTTAAGATAGTTAAATTCCTATAAATTTATTTCTGATATTTTTGCACGAATGGTTAAATTTCATGTATAAATATTTGGAATACAGTGCAAAACTAACTTATGCTATAATAACAATGTCATTCTCAATGGGTGAATCATGGCTCCTTTGCGGCTCTTTAATGGTGACAAGTTTTGTTCCAATAGCAACAATTTCTATTTGTTTAGTTTAATCATCGTGAAGTCTCATTCTAAGCTCTGTCAAGTATTATTGTAGGATAGTGCTAGTGGCTATAGAACTGTTTTTTAGTTAATAATTCAACGACCTATGAGTTAAAGAAGCAACTAATTATTATTGTATATGTCTGCATTATAAGATAAAAACCATGTTATTACAACTGACTCTTGTGATTTTGTTTTTATAGCAGAATAAGTAGATTAATATATAAATAAGAGTACCAGATGTACTACACAAAATTACAATAAACGATTCAGATAACCAAGCCCCAGTTTAAGATGCTAATAAACTTCCCTAACCCAATCAGAAAGTAAGTAATTAAATTTAACTTTACATCTATTCTTAATCCAAAACCAAGATCTATATTGAACCAAATACAGCAAATCATCTTCCAAGTCTTGAGTCCCCCTGAAATTCTCTTGTTCCTTTGAAGCCAATCAGACCAAATTATAGTAAGCCAAATAGTCATCCAGCCCTTTCGACCTCTACTTTGCATCCAAAGTGAAGTACTACATTAACACCTAACCACTTATAGCATTGCGCATCCGTAGTGCATAATACTCTTGGGCAATAGAACAGTAGATGAGCAGTTGATTCCTCCTCTGACAGACACCAGTCGCAAAGATCTGAGATATGTCTCACTCTGATATTCCGTCTCCGCAAATTCTGCTTTGTCGGAATACGGTCTTTAATCGTCCTCCAAGCAAAGGTTCCCACTTTGTTGGAGCAAACGTCTTCCAAATAGATTCATACCCAACAAGTAACCATCATCAAGCGATACTTCCTGTAAGAATGATTCGTAAACCGATCTAACCGAATAGCAGTTGTTACTTCGAGACGCCAAACCCAAGTATCTTCATTTCCTAGCTCCAAAGTTGACCTGCCAATGAAAGATAGTAACAAAAGGAGAATATCGTTTTCCCAAGCAAATAGCTCCCGTCTCCAATCCCATCTCCAGACCCAAATGCCCTCAACCCAAACCCCCATATTCCCAGTTAAGATATCTCTATCCCTCAGAATCGCGGTTAATCTAGGAAACTTACTTGCCAAACTTTCCTCCCCTGCCCAAATATCCCTCCAAAATTGTCTGTAACCCGTTTCCCACCTTTCGAAAGAGCCCCCCACCCACACACCCAAAATCACTCCGAATGATCAAAGAATGTGTTTTTTAATAGGCCTTTCCACCACACCGATTGGTCACCACTAAACACCCCCCCCCCCCTCTTTATGATTTCCCACCCCTCTCCCTAGCAAAGCCTTATTAAAATGATCCAAATTACGAACCCCCAACTCCCCAAAAGGTTTAGATTTGCAAACATCTTCCCACTTGACCCAGCCTACTTTCCGGCTACTCCCCCCTCCCCCCCCACAAGAAAGCAAATTGAAGAGAATGGAGTTTTGAAAGAACAGGTTTTGGTGCTCGAAATAGGGAGAAAAAATAAACTGGAAGCGAAGACAGCACAACATTAAGTAGAACCATCCTACCCCCAAAGGAGAGGCTCTTATCCTCCCAGACCGCCAATCGTTTACGAAATTTCTCCATTATAGGATTCCAAGTCGCACGCTTTCTCGGATTCAAACCAATCGGGATACCCAGGTAGTTAAAAGGCAGACTCCCCGCTTTGCAATTCAACAATCCTGCTAAGAGCTCCTACTGATTTTGACCCACATTGATCCCAATCAAACTACTCTTATTGAAGTTAATCTTCAGACCCGAGATTAATTCAAAAATCCTCTAACACCTTTGAATGTTTTTGCATTTTCCACTGAAACCTCTCCCATCAGTATAATATCGTCAGCGTATTGAAGATGAGTAATCGGTCTCTGATTCCTGCCCACATTGCAGGCTGACCAAAAATTATTGTTCACCGCCTTACGAACCAACTGAGATAAAGCCTCAGTGACTAAGAGAAACAAAAACGGGGAAAGTGGATCCCCTTGTCTGAGGTCTCTCTGAAGATCGAATTCTAACGATGGACTCCCGTTAATAAGCACTGAAGCTTTCGCACATGAAACACATTCGAGTATCCATGATCTCCATTTAACACTAAAATTCATTAATCTCATAACCTCATCCAAAAACTCCAGTTAACTGTGTTATAAGTCTTCTCAAAGTCCACCTTGAAGATTAATCTTTTCCCATTTTTCCTCTTCAACGCATCTATCAGCTCGTTAATTACAAACTATTCCTCAACATTTTCAATTTTTCCTTCAAAATAAAACCCTTCCACCCTTGAACTCTCAAATCACCCCATATTCGTTCGACCAAAGGCTTAAAATCCGGGTGATGCTCCCACGAGTCGATGACCCTGAAAGGTTTAGGGCCCCAGTCCTCTGAATGCGATTTCAGCAATATTGCGCAGTGATCCGCGAACTCCGTTGCATGCCACGCTGAATTAGGTTAGGCCAAACTTCAACCCACTTAGGAGATAAATGAAATCTATCCAATCTGCTAAAACAAGAGCCATCAGCTCGATACCAAGTGAATTTTCTAGTTCATAGTTCTACCTCTTCTCTCATTACGACATCTGATTGAATTGAAATCCTCACATACACACCAACAATGCTCAGAAGGTTCAGTCATTTTAGATATCAACAATTCCCACAACCCGTTCTTGGAGACCAAATCACTCGGCGAGTAGACTTTAACTATATGACACCAAACTCGATCTCTTCCTCAATATCCTTCCACTAACAATATCCCTACCTCACCCCAGAAACTATCAATTAAAAGCAATCTTTATTCCAAATGCACAAAAGTCCTCCCACCGATCCTAATGCCCCGGTGAACACCCAGTCAAAATTCTCATCTCCCCAGATAGACCTGCAAATGTCCTTGTTAACCACCTCTAACTTCGTCTCTTGTAAAAACATGAAATCAATCTTTTCTTTCAACACGACCTCCCTTAACTCTATTATTTTGATCCTTCCCTCATACCTCGAATATTATTACTTGCAATGATCATAAAGACCCAAGTACCTTTCCTACCTCAGCAATAACCGGCCTATTGCTCGCACTTGCTGTTTTGTCCCGAATTTCCATGTCCACTAACTTGTCTTTGATCTCCTTATCATTACCAGCTCCCTCAATCCCCAGTTTCTTCCCTAAATTCCAAATTTCTTTTGCTTCCCTCACTAAATTCTGATCCCTGATCTGAACCAGATCATCTTCTTCTACTAAAGAGTTATTATTGAGTAATACAGGAGCCTTATCTTGGACATCTACCTCCCTCCGATTGCTCACTAGCCTCGTGCTGTTATTTGAATCCTCCCCGCACATCCTTAATAAAGTTTTTCCATTTCCCCTGCTCAACTTTCTTTCTAGCTTTCATAGTCCTTTTCCTCAGTTGTTTCTTGTAATTCTGAAGTCCCTTTCCTTGCCGACGCGAATACTGAATCAAGGGCCTACTAGAAAGGTCACTCTCCCAACACTTTTGTCAATGGAGCTGTTGTATTTTCGGTAGTCAACAGATGACTCCCTAACTTCCCTTTGAATTAGGCGAGTGAAAAATAAGGTTCTGCAATTCCACCATCCCTTCTTCCTCCGACGGCGATTGAGGTACCATTTCATCAAAAAATTCTGAATCTGAAGACGAGGAGTCCGGGATCCCATTAGGATATTTGGGCCATTCAAGATGATTTGAACTAGATGTCAAGATCTCCTCCCTCTCCTGATACAATAAGTCCTCCAGTTCTGATTGTTTTGTTAATGAACTCCTGTTTGGGGGTGTCAATCAGTAATTTGGCAGTTTTCAGGTTTTCTCTATTGAGAGTTGCTTTGTCGATATCCACCAGTCTCCCAACAATAGATAGTAGAAGAAACAAGTTCAAAGAGTCTCGGGCTCCAGGCGTGCGCTGGAATCCCGGTACACCTTAACCAGACTTCTCTCACTGGATTTATCTCCAAATCATTCCACAAAATGGTCTCTTTGAACCAGTGACTAAGCCATTATTTCTCCTCCTTATAAATCTTGGCTAGTTGATCTTTCTGATCATGGAACATAAGAACCTGAGAGTCTCCCAAAGGAATGATTTTAGTACCTGGTAAGCCATTCACCCTAAACTCATCTTGCACCTGAAGCCTATTGATCCGATCATTCAATTTGCCAACAAGACACCCCTCAATCCATTGTTTATCCTTTCGAGCGAAACGCCAGAATTGGCTGAACTTCTTGAACTACCCGAGGATCGGCTTCCAACTTACTAGTGGAATTCCCCGCCACAGCTTCTACATAGGACTTTTCATTTCTTTCACTCAGCGACCTTGGGTCAACGAAGGCTCCAACTTTGGTTCTTGTTATTGTAGCTACATTCCTGTTGAACCGATGAATGTTTGCCCTGAGTTTGTATGAGCCCAACCAAATCTGATTCAACTTCTCCTCCAAGTCTGGTCCAACTGAGCTAGCTTTGAAGCTCACGAAGCCAAATTTGTTGCCTTTGAGATCTCTCTTGTTTGGCACAAACAGGTCACGTACTTCCCCATATTTCTCAAAAGTTTGTCTCATGCTACCTGGGTTCCATCATTCTGGGAAGTTGGTGAAAAAGAATGGGACTGAATCTTTCATGAAGAAATCGTTCAACTTTTGGCTGAGCCTAGACTGATTTAGCCCTGCGCCCTTGAGGACCCGATAATCTCCCTGTGCGCCATGCTGCCTCGCTTGTGGCTCGAAAAGGAATGGCGGGTTTGTACGCTCGGGGAAGAGTGGGCGCGCTCACGCGAAGAGAGGTTTGTGTTAGGGTTATGTGATGGGTAGGCTCGCGCGTGCTCAGGAACACGCTCGGGAAAGAGAGGGATTGCGCGGTCATGCGCAGAGAAGTCTGGTTAGGGTTAGAAGCTGGGTACGCTCGCACACGTCGGGAAAGGCTGGGTTAGGGTTAGAGGTGACTGGCCGAGCCGGAAAGTGAAAACGGCGGTGCGATTGGAAGGTTTTGGTAGGCGGGAAGATGTACGGATAAAGATTTATAAGAACTCTTTCTCAATGACCATGAAGGCTAATTGAGAGTTTATAGTAATTCAGGTGATATAGTCTAATTTAGTTCTATTTCCAGGGAACTATTAACACCCTAACTTATTTACCTTCATCTCTCTCCCAACCTTTGACGATTTGATCCAATTTATGGCTACTTATTGTTCTATGGATTCGTAACTGTTTTCGTTTTGAGAAAACTATTATTCTGAAACACTGGAGTATAATACCGTAAGATGTAGAGGCTACAAAGAACTGGCACTGACAAATAGGTCCTATGAAATTTGTAATTAATTAACTTTTTTTCTTTTTCTTTCCTTTTCTAAGATTTTGAGCCACGCTTTTGAGAAACAAACTGATAGAAAATGAAAAACTTATATAAATATTACAAACCTCTGAATAACTTAACTTGATTTAGGTTAAAGAATAATTTGTAAAGTCGATATTTATATTTATATACTCACATATATACAAATATAATTCGATTTGAAAAATAAAAATCCAAATCCGATCGCATAATTGTGGTCTTTCTTAAATAATAGCCTGAGATCAACTCATCAATTGTCAAACACTCAATCTGCTGCGGTTTGAGTTTGACAGTTGGTTGCAGCAGTCTCATTTATATGAACACTCCTACATAAAATGTGTTTTTAGAAATACCACAATACAAATTGTCAATTATTCCTATATAATAAAAAATCAAGAGATAACATAAATCAGTGTTGTAACAAATGAATAGATCTTAACTTTACCGCCATTGTTTAAATTGATTCTAGAATAAGTTATTAAGTAATGCTACAACAAAATATATTATTTTGAAAAAACTATTATGCAAGTATCTTGTGTGCTTTGTTCACTATTGATGTAATATGATCTGGGTTGCAGTCAAGATGTCCCCCCGACCCCAGGACAGCCGGTCAAAGAACCCATGTTTATTCCTGTAGCTTTGGGCCTGCTTGGCTCTAATGGCCAGGACATGCCGCTGACCTCTGTGTACCATGATGGGAAAATGGAAATTGTTACCAGCAACGGTCAGCCAGTATACACTACAGTTCTCAGGGTGACAAAGGTTAACTCTGAATTATTTTTTGAGCATAAAGGTGTCTTTTCCTCTGTTTGCAAAAGGGTTGCAAGGATCACCACGCAATTGACGAGCTATGCATTACATGATATTCTTGTTTTGACCATATACTTATTGATATTCAAATGTACAATTTATTTGTAGATTGCAATTATTAATGTACTATTTCTTGTGTATGTGTCTGTAACTTAAAATAAATGAAAACTTCTTGCAAATTTGGCTTGAGATGCTCGAAGCAATTGTCTCCACGTTAAATGATATGCTCTAGTATTTTTGTTTATGTTGCCGCGAGTTTTATCTTTTTTTTTGTTGATTGTGTGCAGGAGGAAGAAGAATTTGTGTTCATCGACATCCCAGAACGCCCAGCACCATCTATACTTAGAGGCTACAGTGCTCCTGTTCGGCTTGATTCTGATCTCACTGATACTGATTTGTCTTTTCTGCTTGCTAATGATTCTGATGCGTTCAATCGGTATGTGATTGTGAAAGTAAAATTCGTTTACTTATCATGAATGACAAAATCTGAAACGTTGTGTCTGCTCTTTTAGTTGGGAGGCTGGGCAGGTGCTAGCAAGAAAATTGATGCTTAGCCTAGTGTCAGATTTTCAGCTAAACAAGCCATTGGTTCTCAATCCCCAGTTTTTGCATGGAATCAAAAGTGTACTTGGTGACTCAAGCATGGATAAGGTAAGAAAATGTTTGGCCTCTAATAGGGAAAAATGCTAAGAAAATTATTTTCCATTATCTATGGAGCAAGAAGCAATGCAAATATATTTCTGCAAATTGTTCTTTGACTCGTTTTTCCACACGGTTACACTCGACAATATTTAAAGCTCTGTGTCATTTTATTGATTTTGTCCATTTTTGCACTTATTACAACAAATCTTGTATCCAAACACAATACTTTTTGTTTTCAAGAAAATAGGTTTGCTGACTTTTTTAGATGTCCCGAGTTGTTTAGGAATTCATTGCGAAGGCTATCACTCTGCCTGGTGAAGGGGAAATCATGGATATGATGGAAGTTGCCGACCCTGATGCCGTTCATGCTGTTAAAACTTTCATCAGAAAGCAGATCGCTTCTGAATTGAAAGAAGAGTTACTTAATGCGGTATGGTGCTACCTAAGTGTTACCTCTTTTTTTTCAACACTACTATGAATATAACCTCTTTTTTCTTGTTCACATCTCATAGGTGAAAAACAACAGGAGTTCTGAGCAATATGAGTTCAACCATTCAAATATGGCAACGCGTGCTCTTAAAAATATCGCCCTTGGTGTGCTTTATCTTTCTCGATTTACTGAAGCCTGACTTTGATTTTTATATCCGTTGTCTGTTTTGTAACTTCTTTGTTTGCCACTTATCTGCAGCCTATCTTGGGTTACTTGGAGATGCAGAGATAACCGAGCTTGCTTTGCAGGAATATAGAACCGCCACAAATATGACCGAGCAATTTGGAGCTTTGGTAGCTTTAGATCAGACCCCTGGTCAAATTCGAGATGAGATTTTGGCTGATTTTTATAACAAGTGGCAGCATGATTTCTTGGTAAGCATTGTTGCATCTTAAAAGTAGTCTCTCTCTCTCTCTCTCTCTCTGGTCTTGACAAGTAATAGGGTAATTCAGATCAACATGTCCCTAAGGTTTGCTACTTACGGAAATTCTCCTTATGGTTTGAATAATAACTGATACTATGTTCTTATAACTATAACGCTTGTTGTGAAATGTCGTATTTACACTTGGTGATTATCATCATCATGCAACCTGTTACATGGTGGCCTGAACAATTACATTCCCTCAGCTTCAGTGACGTTGAAACTATCATGTTGCAATGTCATAAAATTAGTTTGTTCTCCTTCGAGATATCTTAGGAATTTCCAGAATTTTCTAGATAATTTTAGCATGGTGATCTTGAATTATCTCTTCAGGTTGTAAATAAGTGGTTTACCCTCCAAGCCATGTCGGACGTCCCTGGTAACGTGGAAGATGTTCGGAAGCTCATAAAACATCCGGCATTTGATATGCGTAATCCAAATAAGGTTCGTAAATTGTAACAAGCTAAACTTATTCCTTTGACCTCAAGTAGTCAGATTGCTATGATGCACGGACACTTCTAAAAATCACTCGATGCAGTGTCGGACACTTCTCAGACACCGACACTTCTCGGACAATCATCGGACACGTGTCGGACACGCCATGTGGCGTGTGCTTTATTTTATTAATAAAATAAAATCGGACACCCGTGTCGCACACTCCTCTCAAAATCGGACACCCGTGTCGGACATGGCTGATTGGCATGTCCGACACAGAAAGAGACATTTTTGGGTGATAATTGTACAATTTAAAAGGTTTTTGGCTAAAATGAAATTTAAACGTATTACTTAAACTCTATTTAATTGAAGTAATATATATTTGTTGTTAGTATGAGTGATAATATGATGAAATTGAAGTAATATACATTTGTTGTTAGTATGAGTGATAATATGATGATTTCAGTGACATACATTTATATATATTATTTTTGAATTTGGTAAGAATATTTTTGGTGTTATATTTTATTTGGACGCGTTCGATAAACTTTATATTAATTAAAGCAATATGTATTTGTTGTTAGTATGAGTGATATTATAATGATTCCAGTGACATTGCATTTATTTATATGCTTCTTGAATTTAGTAAGAATATTTTTGTTAATTTTACATGGTTTTAGAATATAAAAAATTTGAGTTTCTAGTATTTATAATATAATATATACAAAATATATATATATATATATATATATATCTATATATATATATATATATATATATAAACATAGAGGCATGTCTCAGCCATTTTGTATCCTGAAAATTTTGAAAATCTGTGTTGCCGTGTCCGTGTCCTGTTGTGTCGTGTCAGTGTCCTAATGTCAGTGTCCGTGCATCATAGGTCAGATGTGAAGAATGATAACTGTTTTTTTTTTCCCGGTTCTTCATAAGGTATACTCACTGATTGGGGGATTCTGTGGATCTCCAGTCAACTTCCATGTGAAAGATGGATCCGGCTACAAATTCTTAGGTGAAATGGTCGTACAGCTCGACAAATTGAATCCTTGGGTCGGTACATAATTGCTCTATCATTTACTTTTCAAATCTTCTATATTTAATTTTACATTATCTGCTACAATTAAGTTTTGCGGGAAGTTTTGAAATGATTTTTTGATCCCATTTTACTTTCCAGTCCTATAGTTTCATTCTATATCGTTTTACAAGTTGTGGGATTATGTCAACTGTAGGTGGCTTCTCGAATGGTATCAGCCTTTTCGAGGTGGAAGCGATACGATGAAAACCGGCAAGCTCTTGCAAAGGTAAGAAAAAAGGGTATTTTCTTTTTTCTTTTTCCTTGTCTGAGAGGAGATATTCATATTCCTATCTTATTTTCCCTTGTGGCAGGCTCAACTGGAAATGATACTGTCTGCAAATGGGCTCTCCGAGAATGTTTTTGAAATTGCATCAAAGAGTTTGGCTTCTTGAAGTTGCATATCTTTCACTTGCACTTTTGGATTTATGTTTGGTCATGGGAAAGGAACATGTTTTATATTTTGTGCTTGAATGTGGGAGTGGAATATATATATATTTTTTTAATAAAGCCGAGCTTATAAAAAAAAGAATATCTAATGCTTATTTCAATAAAATAAATAAATTAATGACACAATGCTCCTTCATTCAAGGGAAACAATCGAAATATCAATCAAGTTTAGTTTGACTTTGAGAAATGTTATTGTCAGATGATGATAATAAATGTTTTCTTTAGTCTTTTGTTAATTGCACAGATTTTTCAACTTAGTTGACAAATTGGCCAACAACCCGAAACAACCTATACGTGCAAGCAATACCATCACAACGTGCGATTATATTTGTATTGACTCTAATTTCCGAGCAGAACTTCTGACCTAAGTCACATAAATCCGAAGCGGAAGCGGATGCATGAGTGCGTCAATTTGCAAAAAAAATTGAGTGCGGATGCGCCTTAATGCGCCTATTAAAAATTAATAAATAAATATATATACATACACACTGATGAAATGAAGTTAAACATACATAATATACATCATATTTAACATACTCACATCATTATTATATTATTTACAAATTTACAATATGAAGTTCTTAACAACTTTGATGTTTGCAGCTTTACCATTCTTAAAAAACATTAAAATTAGATTTTATTGAAGAGTCTAACATTTGCAGCTTTGGAAAAATATTATAGCCAGTGATACAACGTAATTTGAATCTTGTATTTGATCGTTCGTCTAGTAAGAATTCTCCGAAAAATATATTGTAGAAATAGAATGAAGTATTAAAGTTTTGTTTTATTTTAAGATATAAAATAACGAATTTGAAAAATAAAACCAAATTGTTCATATTTATTCCAACATGTTTGGTAATAGTAATTTATTAAAAATGACTATATTATTTCCAGAGACTTATATTATTACTTTATGAAATGACTAATATAAACATTTAAATTAACTCAATAAAAATAAAAGTTTATTTATAAAGTTCATTCTATTAGTTTTCATGCAAAAAACTAAGATATCAAATTTATTATTATTTACTCCGCAAAAATGTTACAAAATCACAGATTTATCATACTTTCTTTTATCACATATTTTAATCTTTCATATGTTATTATGTCTTTTCATGATTCATTATCTATCTATTTACCATATAATATAATTTTCTTACCAACCCCAAATACCTAGAAACCATAAAATTCATCTAAACCCAAAATCAATGATTTTTTTTATAATTACAAAAAAAAAATCGGAGAATAAAAGAGGATTAACAAGACTTAGTAACTTAGTGCGCGATTTAGTAAATCTTAATGCGCGAATTAGTCCTAGTGCGCGAATTAGGAAATCTTAGTGCGCGAATTATAAAATCTTAGTGCACGAACTAGAAATTCTTAAAGCGCGAACTAGAAATTCTTAAGTCGCCTTAATGCGCCGCACGCGCACCGAGTTCGCCAGTTCGCGGCCGAAGCGCCAGTGCGTGGAGGGGGGTAGTAGGATTATGTGACTTAGCTTCTTACAAGTTTTTGGGGGCTGCAACTTTGCCAGCAAAATCAAATCTAACTTGAGATGGATTACATGGTTCCATTGGGATCTCTATCATATTTTGAGTCAATTTCGTATGGTATCGCGAACTTTCCAATTTATCATGATCGGGGTGCAATTACAGCTCTCTAAAATCGACGTAGAAGACACGTTTGACAACCTTCTTAAACAACTTTGTAAATTGGATGGTATAGGTTGTTCTTACTTAAGGATTTCAAGTAAATTCATGTAATTGCTTTCTTATATAGGCCTGGGACTAATTCCCTATTCATGCATTGCTTTTTTATTTTTTTTTTATCATAAAACCCATAGAGAAGATCGGTCGAAATCTTTGGCATGTAATTTTTGAAAAGAAATCACAATTAATTAATGATATCCTGATAAGAGGTCAGTATGACCTCGACCCTTACTCCGATGGCATAACCCGACTCTACTCCATACCCTCATGAACTCAGCTCGGGAAGTATCCTCGTACCCCGGAAGGAACATACCCTCATGAACTCAACTCGGTTAGCAAACCCGTAACCCCAGCCCGAGACTGATCCCCGTGTTCTCAGCTCAACAGGTGTCTTCAACCCTGCTTGGTCAAACCTAGCCAGCCCGGGTTGGTGTCTCGACTTTAAGTAATTTCCCTAGCCTCTTCTTCAACGTTGGCTAGGAGGTACTTTGGGCACTAGTGTGGTCCTTCATCCGAGCTATCTGTAACATAATTTTATTCCCAACAGGGGACCACTCGCGAAGGGACCAATCAGAGATTGACTAATGTTCCGGGAATATTTTCTAGTACTATCGAGATCTCGTAGGTAGTGCATCGTACAAGGGTGCAGTATTTGTCGGTGGTCCCACCCTCTGAGACGCCGACACCCAGTGGAGTACTAGCAATGGTCTCCAGAGGTCCTCGCCGGCCGTAATAGGTTATTCTTCTATCACCTCCCAGTATACATATATATATATATATGTGTGTGGGGCATCAGGTTTGAAAAGTAACTAGACTCTCCGTGATTTCCATGCAAAAACGTTTTTATTTCCTACATCTTATATCCGATATCCTGACTTGATAGTCGGAGGTGCCCCGCAGGAGAACCCTCACCGGCCCCCTTCTAACCTTTTTCTTTCAGGACAGCTCATCTCCGGAAGTGGATGAGCTATTGTTAGCCAAGGAAGTCACCCTACCAAAATCCGAGGTAACAATTGGCGCCGTCTGTGGGAAATGGAGTATAAGGCGTTGATAAAAATGGTAAACACACGGACGAACAATGAACACCAGGCCCCGTCAGTCAACAGAAGAGAGCCACCACCTATGACGGTGGGAGCCCTAACTTTTGAACAACTCACGCGCCTCATCTCGGTGACAGTAGAGAAAGCCATGAAGCGAGCTATGGATCATTCTGAAAGCGGCCGGGGGGAAAGCATTCGAGAAAACGAACGGCCCGAGCATGTATCCACATCTCACCCGCCAGCCACGGGAGGTCCTAACCTCGAGGTTGAAGTGGAAGAACTGAGAGAGGAGGTGAGAGAGATGAAGAAGGGGATTGGGGGGCAGTGCGCCCAGAAGAAGAGCACTCCTTTCTCCCTGGAGATAGTATGGGAGGAGATCCCATGCAACTTTCGACCACCGAATGCTGGCGAGTATGACGGAAGCACGGATCTAGAGGAACACTTGGGCAGATTTGAGAATGCTGCCATGTTACATTGCTACTCGGACCGTCTGAAATGCAAAGTTTTCCTCACCACCTTGGTGAAGTCAGCCCAACAATGGTTTAATCAACTTGAACCTTCTTCCATAACCTCATTCTCAGAGTTCAGCTCGATTTTCCTTCACCAGTTCACCAGCAGTAAGCGGTACAAGAAGACATCGTTAAGTCTGTTTGAGATGAAACAAGTAGATGGCGAGCTTCTTCGAGAGTATATTCAGCGCTTTAATGGTGCTAGCCTGGAAGTGCCTGCTTGCCCATCAGAAATTTTGATCAGCGCATTCACACAGGGTCTGAGGGCAGGGGAGTTTTTCCGGTCCTTGGTCAAGAGACCCCCATCACGTATGATGATTTACTAACACGAGCAGAGAAGTATATCAACGTTGAGGAAGCTCAGGGAATGAGAAGAAAGGAAGGGGCGAAAGTTGGTGAGAAGCAGTTCAGGCCTGCGGAAGACGTCAGACTCGGGCGTTTCTCCCATTTTACCCCTCTAAAGATCGCTAAAGAGGAGACAATCCGGATTTGCAAAGAGCAAGTGCCTCAAAAATCACCCCGAACCGAGGACGGCCTGAGCAGGGTGTCCACGAAAAAATACTGTGATTTCCATCAAGGGCTTGGGCACGACACACAAGAGTGCCGTCACTTGGATCGAAAGCTCGAGCCAACCCAACAAAATGGTCCCCAGTTCAGGCAGACAGCGTCTCGGCCCGACGCATCTTCCGGGAACCTTTCACGGGGGAGGGGCTGAGGTGCGTATCAAGGAAGGGGTAGAGATGGACGTGCTAATTTCCGTGCCCCTTTCCGAGGTCGGGGACGAGGCCGTGGACCGGTTAGGAGGCCAGAAGCGCATGAGCTACCTAGGAACAACTCTCCACCCCGAGGTTTTATCAACATGATCTCCGGGGGAGCTACTGATGGTGATTCCAACAGAGCCCGGAAAGCTATGAGCAGGAGAGAAATGTTGAGCGTAGGAAGGGCTGTCAATGTCGAGGAGGAGGTGGTGATTAGCTTCGGTCCTAGAGATGTGGAAGATGTGCAAACGCCTCATAATGATGCCCTTGTAATAAGAGCGACCGTCGTAAACTACGAAGTTGGAAGAGTCTTCGTGGACTCGGGGAGCTCCGTAACTATGTTATTCCAGGAGGCCTTCCAGCAGATGGAGTTAGGTGAGTATCATCTTGAACAAATCTCTACTCCTCTTTTTGGTTTTGCAGGACATACAGTGTACCCTCTAGGGCAGATCACCCTACCCCTATCCATGGGCCAGGGGGAGGGCAGGAAGACTCGTTTAACCTCTTTCACCATCGTGGAGGCCCCATCCTCTTATAACATCATTTTAGGAAGGCCAGCCATGAACGAGTTCAGGGCTTTAGCTTCCACCTTCCACCAAAAAATCAAATTCCCAGTATGGAAAAAGGTAGGAGAAGTAAAGGGGGACCAGTCATCATCAAAGAGATGTTACACTAACACAGTGAGGGTAGAAGTAAAGAGGTCAAGACGTGGAGGCGGCGGTGATCACGGGGATCAAGGGGTTCACCTCATACAGAAAGCTCAAGGAGTACAATAGGTGCACGCATTGTTGGAATGGGAGGACGAGGTTATCCTGAGAAAACAACAAGGGTGGCCTCGCACCTAAGCGCGGATCTGAAGCAAGATCTGCTGAGGTGCCTATCAAAGCATGCTGACGTGTTCGCGTGGTCTTCAGTCGAATTGACTGGGATTTGCCCTGAAGTTGCGCAGCACAGACTGAGTGTCGATCCGGTGGTCAAAGTAACCAAGTAGAAAAAGAGACATTTCGGACCGGAAAAAGACAAGGTTATAAGCAAGGAAGTTCGAGCCTTGTTAGAAGCTGGGCAAATTAGGGAAGTGCAATTCCCAACCTGGCTCTCCAACGTAGTCTTAGTGCCGAAGTCATCCGGGAAGTGGAGGATGTGCATTGACTTCAGAGATCTGAACAAAGCCTGTCCTAAAGATTGTTACCATTTGCCCCGCATTGATCAGCTTGTGGATTCCACATCGGGGTATGAGTTATTGTGCTTTATGGATGCTTATCAAGGGTATCATCAGATCCCCTTGGCCAATGAGGACCAGGACAAAGTCAGTTTCATCACCTCAGAGGTAACGTACTGCTACGTGGTATGCCTTTCGGCCTTAAAAACGCCGGGGCTACGTATCAAAGATTGATGGATAAGGTATTCGAAGGACAAGCGGGGCGGAATATTGAGGTATATGTCGATGATATACTGGTAAAATCACGGAACATGTCCGATCTCATACCTGACTTGGAGGAAACATTTGTTACCCTTAGAAAATTCGGGCTGAAGTTGAATCCTGCTAAATGTGTGTTCGGGGTGGAGAGTGGGAAGTTTTTGGGTTTCATGGTGATAGATAGAGGAATTGAGGTCAATCCAGAAAGGTGAGAGCAGTACAAGACATGGCTTCCCCTAGAAACATAAGGGAAGTCCAAAAACTGACAGGTCGAATTGCCTCTTTAGCACGGTTCATTTCCAGGTCAGCGCATAGAAGTTATCCTTTCTTCCAAGTACTAAGGAAAGCTAAAAAATTCGAGTGTAATGAAGAGTGTGAGAAGCCTTTTGCCGACTTAAAGAGGCATTTGGCTGAGCTACCGATGTTGGTCAAACCAGGTCCCGGAGAAAAGTTGTGGGTTTACCTCTCGGCTACAGAGCATGCAGTCAGCTCTGTATTGATCAAACAGGAAGGAGCGAACCAAAAACCGATTTATTATGTCAGCCAGGCTCTTCGAGGGGCAGAGCTCAGATACCCAGAGGTCGAAATGCTAGCATTAGCTCTGGTTATAACTGCAATGAGGCTGAGACCGTATTTCTTGTCCCATCTCATCG
Source organism: Haberlea rhodopensis (assembly GCA_907163345.1). Taxonomy (NCBI): domain Eukaryota; kingdom Viridiplantae; phylum Streptophyta; class Magnoliopsida; order Lamiales; family Gesneriaceae; genus Haberlea; species Haberlea rhodopensis. Next base: position 3,664,264 of record CAJQUN010000060.1, read on the forward strand.
CGGTATTAACGAATAGTCAAACGGGGAGGATCATGACACATCCCGATGTATCAGGAAGGTTGGTTAAATGGACGATTGAGCTTGGTGAATATGACATTTCCTACCAGCCTAGGACATCTATTAAAAGTCAAGCACTATCCGATTTTTTGGCAGAAATGATCGGATCCGAGCAGGAAGAGGCATGTATCATGTATGTTGATGGGGCCTCGAACAGCGAGGGGTGCGAAGTCAGAGTAGTATTGATCTCTCCGACTGGTGAAAAGATAAAAGTTGTGGTCAAGTTGGATTTCCGGGTTTCCAACAACGAGGCGGAATACGAGGCGGTACTAACCGGACTCAAATTAGCTCGGGAGGTAGGCGCTAGTAGGGTGGTCCTTCATTCTGACTCCCAACTAGCAGCCCAGCAGGTGAAGGGGAATTTCGAGGTCAGGAGCGAGAAATTTATGGAATATCTGAAAGCAATCCAAGAAATGTCTGAAAACTTTTCTGAGTGGAATATAGTACAGATACCTCGAGAGGAGAACCACGAAGCAGACCAGCTCGCAAAATGGGCCACGTCATTAGGGCCAATGTGCCGAAGAGAGGTCGTTTTCCAAACCGAGCTGCCGCCATCAACACAGCTAGCGTTGGAACCTCCCAGTGTGGAAAGCTGGATGACCCCCATCCTAAAATATCTGAGGAACTCCGAGCTGCCTTCGGATAAGAATGAAGCAAGGAGGGTAGAGAGGCAGGCTTTCAGATTTGCTTTGGTCAGAGATATTTTGTACAAGAGATCTTTTGCAGGGCCTCTGCTCAGGTCCCGATGAAGAGGCTAAATACGTACTCCACGAGATACACGAAGGTTGTTGCGGGGATCACCTAGGGAGCCTAGCCCTAGCACAAAAAACTCTCCTAGCAGGGTACTTTTGGCCTACTCTGAGGAGAGATGCAGTAAAAGTTGTGGCTACTTGTGAGGGCTGCCAGAGGCATGGAAAAGTTCAACGACAGCCAGCCCAGTTCATGAAATCCATGGTAGCAGCTTGCCCATTCGACCAGTGGGGGATGGATATCGTGGGACCTTTCGCCTTCGCCCCAAGGCAGAAGAAGTTTTTAATAGTGGCTGTGGACTACTTCTCGAAGTGGGTTGAGGCCGAAGCTTTAGCCCGGATTACTGAGGAAGATGTGTTGAACTTCTTATGGAAGAATGTCGTATGTTGGTTTGGGGTGCCGAGGAAGTTGATTTCCAACAATGGGAGACAATTCCAAGGGCGAAAGCTGACCACCTGGTGCCAGGAGATGAAGATCGTGCAGGCCTTTACCTCCGTGGCCTACCCTCAGAGCAATGGGCAGGCGGAGGTCACCAACCGATCTATAGTGCAAGCATTAAATGCAAGGCTATATGGAGTAGGGAAGGACTGGGCTGATGAACTTCCTAGTGTACTGTGGGCTTACCGAACTACGCCCCGAACTCCTACGGGGGAGACGCCCTTCAGTATGGTCTATGGTTCGGAAGCAGTCTTGCCAGCAGAGATAGGAGCGACCTCGGCTAGGGTACAAGCTTATGACAGTGACAATGACGAACACCGAGCTCTAGACCTAGATATGATATGCGAAAAAATGGAGAGGGCAGTAATCAGAATGGAGTCCTATTGAAACAAAGTAATCAAGGTCTATAACAAACGAGTGATGCCTCGGAGTTTCCAGGTCGGAGACTGTGTACTAAAAAAGGTCCAGTCAACGGAAGTCAGGAAACTTGACCCTAAATGGGAAGGACCCTACAAAGTAGTTCAGAATGTGAGCTCTGGGGCATACTACTTGGAAGATGCAGAGGGAAAAAAGCTGAAGAGGCCCTGAAACGCGTTTCACCTTAGAAGATATTATTCTTAAGCACGTGTATTTCGTGATGTATGAGCTCATGACAACAAATTCTTAAATGAAGTGTTATTCAGAAATACCGTCCAATGGATAACTTGATGAAAGTTAAGGTCCGTCCTGACTACGATGAAAGTTAAGGTCCGTCCTGACTACGATGAAAGTTAAGGTCCGCCCTGACTATGAAAGTTAAGGTCCTCCCTGACTATGATAAAAGTCAATGTCCGCCCTGACTATGAAAGTTAAGATCCGCCCTGACTACGATAAAAGTTAAGGTCCGCCCAAACAAGCATCTACTGCAAGGGTCCACACCGGGTACGGTGTAATCGCATCGCCCGCACTGGAGTTCAGATCAGACGAAAGTCATCTGCTCATGTTTATTCTGAGTTCCAACATGTCAATCATGTTTTACATTGAATTATAATTATTTTAGAAGTTATTCTAGAGTTGGTCAGTTCTGTTGCTTCATTCTTCCTCGGACCCACACAACAGTTCGGCAAAATAAACATTTCATTACTTAAAAATGTACAACATCGCCGATTACAAGCTAGGCTGCCTTCGGTTAAAAAAAAAGAAGAGCTAGGCTGCCTTTGATTACAAGGAGATTGTTAAGTTTGTACGGCCTTATCAATCATTGTGATACCCGGGAATTAATGGTGTTAATCCCCGTGTGGTAATGATCATTAACGGATTTTAATTGTGGCAATTATGAATTAATTGCGGTTTCGAGACTCTCGGGGATTTTAAATCCGATATTTGGAGTCCTTGGATCCAAGGGATGAGATTGTATTCTCGTCGTGGTGTTAACCTTGGAATTTGGTCTTTGATGGGATTTGGGGTCCGGAGTACTTTGTACTGGGGCTGGTAATGGGAATTGAGGTTAGAGAGATGATTTTTGAAAACAGATGATATTTAATGAATCATGATGTATTTGTGGAGGAGTCGGTATTTTGGTGCTTTGGAGCTATATATACCAAATAGACTCGGTATTCCGTCATTATACGGAATCACTTCCCTCTCTCATCTCCTCTCACGCCTTTCTCACCCCAAACCCTTCCCTCTTCTCCTCTTGGAAGCAAAAATCGATGGGGGCTCGTTTTGGGAGCCCGATTTCTTGAAGAAAGGCTGGTAATCTTCTTCTCCTCACCTCTAGCTTCGATTTGATTATAGTTTTTGTGCTAAATGATTGGGTTTTGGGTTGGATTTGAGAATTGGGGGTTTTTGATAAAAATCCAAAGTTGAGTTTTTGAAGTTTTTATGGGTTTTAAATGGTGTATTTGAGGTGCTTGAGGTTGTATGGGGTGTAGGTTTAGAGTTTGGGTGTGAAAAACACCATTGAAGCTCGAAATTTTCGGAAACCCGCAGGTCGCGATCGATCGCGGCATGGCGTCGATCGATCGCGACATGTTACTGAATTTGGGAAGGCGATGAACAGTCCTCGCCGATCGATCGTGGAAAGTGGGCGATCGATCGCGAGGGTCTTGGCGATCGATCGCGGTTGGCAGTGCTGCGGGCAGTATACTGGCACTGATCGATCGCGCCTGATGGGCGATCGATCGCGGCACTGTTTGGTTTGTTTTTTTTGGATATTTTGGGAAATGTCAGGATTTTGGAATCGAGGTTTAAAGGGGCCGTTTACGGGGCAATGTCTACATTCCAATGGGAATGCTATACTTTTAAAATGGATTGGTTGGAGCCAAACTTTTATATAACGGATTTCTCGATTGAGTTTTAGGTTATCTTGTAAACATATAAAATGGAATATTTGGGGTATTATGCATGCTTAGCCGGAGGGCTTTTATTTTGGTAATCGTCATGGATGGACGATAGGTTTGGAAGTTGTGAAAGTGCTTGTGCACGTGATTGCATGCCTATGTTTAATTGGGAGTTATTTGCATGTTAGCACTTAACTCATCGGGTCGTGGAACTCAGGCAAGGTTGGACTCGAACTACGGAATGATAAGGTACGTATAACGTACGAGCATAGCCTGTTACAATATTACAATTGTGAAATGCATGATGTATGGTATTTGTAATAATGAGCATTGAGATACATGGCATGTGGTATTTATAAAAATGGGCATTGAAATGTATGGTTTATGATAATCGTGATAAATGGGAATACTTTGGAAATCATGTGGTGCCGCTTTTGAGCGAGCAATGAATGGAATATTGTCGCCATTGGGCGACCACCGGTTATAACGCCGCTACGGTTGAGTGTGCGTGGGGTTAAAATGCCGTTATTGTAGAGCGAGCTATGATATAGAATTATGGAATCATTGGCTAGATACATGTGATCTCTATGGTACCCTATTTGGTGATTTAATCCTATTTGATTATGGAACTGGTGTAACAGGAATGGTTTTAGTTGATCAATGAAATGATCAACTGGCTTTTGAGAATTTAATGGTTTGGTTACTTTGAGAACATGGACAATACAGGGGATCCCGGATGAGGATGATACCATCCAGGGAGTATCATTTAAATTCATGGCATTTACATTATGTAAATTATAAACTGCAATATTATGATTATGGGATTTGTGGTATTGGTATGCTCACCCCGTGTGGGGGCTGTCTCTGTTGGGGCAGGTGATACAGGTGTGGCGGTAGCTTTGGAATTGAGCTCGGGCTGATGATAGGGGTACTTCCAGGATCGAGGTACCAGAGCTGGTTGAATAAGTACATAGATCCAGGGTTGGGATCGAGCTGTGCTTGGGAAGTGCTTCCAGGATTGAAGTACCAGTAACGGTATCTGGTAGAGTATTTCACATATTAGATACACGCTTATGCATTGGGTGCTCTCATATTAGATACACGCTTATTCATTGGGTGCTCTCATGTGAGTGCGTCTTTACGTGTATATGGAATGTATAAATGGGCATGGTTTTCTCTCTTCATTTATGGTTGCATGCAATTACATACGGAATTGCCAAATGAACTGAGAGTATGTTAGTGTATTATTAGGGTGCATACTATGAAAATGGTTTTGGTTGGGGAAGTTGAACAGTATGAGGTTCTAATGCAAGAAATTTTATAGATGGTATATGATGTTATACTTGCATGTGGTTTTCCTTCCCATGATAATATGATTGTATGCGCTAATGGCATGCATTAATACACTAATAACGGGTTAAGGGCACGAGGGTCCTTACATTAGTGGTATCAGAGCCAGGTTTGCTCTTTGGGGCTGTTGAGGACCTGGAACATGCTGATAGGAATAGGGTAGCACATATTTATGCATGATGGTAGTTAGTGTGGTGTGACACAGCTATTTGCTTATGTGCTTTTATGATATGGAATGTGGTATTGCTAACCATGGTGGTTGCAGGATCATATGGAATACGATGAGATGAGATTGATGGGAACGGTTGGCACTTGATATGAAAGTGTTTTAAGAATTTGATGTTGTTGGAAAATCAGGAAATGAGAAACATTATACGATGTCTAAGGACAAGAATGGTGGATAACAGACAGTGGAACATTCGGGTATGATTTCTATATGATTATGAGATTTCAATTGGAATTGAGCATGCGAATATATTGCAATTAGAGTCCTGCTATGGGTATATCACCAGCGATGGATCATAATATTTGCCGCTCATATGTCGAAGCGATGGTTAATGCCGCTGTCATATCATAGCGAGGGATATTATTGAGCCGCCGATATAACGTAGTAGGATTTGTGGATTGTTGTGTTAACCTTGATGCAGGTGTATGAAAATATCGATGAGATTATGCGGAATGGGCATCACCTCTTGAGTCCAAAGAACAATGTGCACATGTACGGGGTCACCTCTTGCGCCTACGGGGCATGTGGCACGTGCATGGGAGTACCTCTTGGGCCTGCGGAACAAAGTGATACATTCCTGATTATGCCGCTGTCATGTCGAAGCGATGATGCCGCTGTCGTGTCGAAGCGATGGTAAATGCCGCTGTCACGTAGAAGCGATGATGATGTTGTCATGTCGAAGCGATGATACCACCGTCATGTCGAAGCGATGATGCCGCTGTCATGTCGAAGCGATGATGCCGCTGTCATGACGTAGCGATGCGATCGGGAACAAAGTGCTGCATTTAATGTGAGCCACCTCTTGGGTCCGAAAGGAACAAAGTGCTACATGAATGTGAGTACCTCTTGAGTCCACGATTAAACCGCTGATTCTATTGGCGATGGTTCATGTCACCGGGTATTATATAGTGATGGTTCATTCCGCTACATCTATTGGCGATGGTTCATGCCGCCGGTTATTATATAGCGACGGTGCATTCCGCTACATCTATTGCGATAGTTCATACCGCCGGATATCTATAGCGATGTTTTATGCCGCTGACTCTATGGCGAGAGATCATGCCGCGGATTCTATAGCGATGGGTTATACCGCTATGTATGTGACATTGGATTACGCCACCTACGAGCGATGGGTGCTGATTTCGTACCACGGTTGGACGACGGAGACAGGTATGCCGCTATCTTGTTAGCGATGAGGTATGGCATATCACTGTTTTATTCGCATTATTGTGGATTCCATGTGTTGATATACATATACCGTCATATGTTGACAATGAGACTATGGATGTCGTGTATCGACATATACCGTCACGAGTTGACGATGTTATTTTTAATGTCATATGTTGACAGGTACTGTCACGGGATGACGATGACATAGTGGATGCCTATGTAGACGCGTAGCGTCATTTCGGTGAATAATACATTTATGTGTATTTAGCCGTATGGTTGGAGTGCCGATGGTGGGCACAAAGTAGTGTCTGGGTCACTAGTTGAGGGGACCATTATGCCGAGCAGGTTTGCTCAATGGACTATTGGATGCATTGTACCGGTGAGTGTACCGCATCATGTAATAGGGGTAAATATTTTCGAGTATTGATACCTTGGGTATACTCGCTGGAATGGATAAGGCCAAGTAATTGGTGGTAAGAGTAGTCATAGAGGAAACTACTCGCTTGTCGTTGTAATATGTGGTAGACTTGGTCACACCCACCCTGAGGGTGTGGAATAAGTTCTAATGGATAAGGATTGCACCGTGGTTGAGCAAGGACACCGGTATGTCCATATGCTTTGGTGTTCTAGAGGAATATTGGGTGATGACCCACTACTCTAATGGTCTGTACGGTATGGTATACCGAGTGGAACGTATGATACGTTGGTAGGCTTGATATAAGCCTATGGAGGCAACGCTTTGCTAGCCAGATATCGTGGCAGTGATATGGTGTGCTTGTTGGAGCTATTATACTGCACGTTGGGACTGAATTTGGTGAATCGTACGGTGATACGATGAAGGTTTATGATAGACTCTTGTAGTCTCTATGTCGTATGAGGTTTGAGATAGGGAATGCCTCACAGGGACGTTTATGCGTCAATGTTAAGGGACTTGTTCTGGGACAGCTCAATTTTGTTGGTAGTACCAACACGAGTGTCAACAAGTCATTGTTAGCTCTAGTTGAGCATCCTTGCATATGGAATGCAACGGGAGTCACAATTGGATTTGTGGGATATAGCTAGTGGGGTAACACTACTATATTGATTTTATCTCTTGGAGAGATTTGGATTGTACTGTCATGGAGACAGCTGGTATTGGTTGAGGGTTGATTGTGAATCAACCGGGATAAGCCCTACTAGTGTTGGACTAGGTGATGGCTTCGTACTTCCGGTGAGACGTTCGAGGAGACATCTCCGGAGTAATGCTCGAGATTGTGTAGTACTATGGTATTAGTACGGAGCATCTTTAGGATGAGTATACATGACGTATACGGCTTTTGAGTTGGTAATAGTGGCTTTGATGAACTATTCTGAACCAGTTGCGTATTTTTGGTTCCGTGATATGTTTTGATAAATATATCTAGGTTTCCGAACGGTGGTTCGAGGTTGGAGGGTCATGAGTTTATGACATTTTCCTTGTGAAGAATGTGGTATTGATATACTTACCGATTGGGAATCCTTGGGAGATTCAATGAGTCGGTTTGTGAGGTGTTGATGTTGGAATCACGCCATTGCCCGTTTGTCTGTCAATCATTATTCTCTGCGAGATGAGAATAGCTGGGGATTGACAGTTGGTTTTGGGACCTTGGGTATGATTGGAGATGCCCGAGTCTATTGCATTGAGTATGCATGTTGCGTTGGTACTTATGAATGTATGCCAGTGTGTATACGAATGCCAACTTTTTATTTGGTCCTCGTCGAGCACCGGGTTAGTGTGCTTGGATGAAAGAATCTCCGGGGTGAGATTGTGGCACTTTGAGATTGGTAATTCTTGTTGGATAATTCGAAAGCCTTCATGTTTTAGGATTGTTAAATCCCAGGATAAACGAGGGATGGCCAGGATTCGGGTTTGTTTAGTGTCGTGGTTGACACGTGTGGCGGGAATGCAATTGATTGTCCTTGCATGTCCTTTCGAGAACCTGAGACTTGTGGAGTCTCGATAGTGTGTTTGGACCGAGATGTGATCTCTTGGAACACGCGGTTGTAGACATCTGCTGGTCCTGATTGTTTTATATTCGTTAAAGAATTGGATACAATAACGAATTACTTCTTTTGGTTTAAAATATACAACAAATTCATTAAAAAGTATATCTTGTCAACTTTCAATTTTCTGGAAAAATGCATACACGTAACTGTTGCACAATGCACATACCGATCTCTACAACAAATCATGAATGTGGTGGCATGCCATTACAAAAGTGGAGCCTAGCTTGATGGATTTCAATCGTGAACTCCAGATAGAACATAACGATTTGGCAAAAAATAACACATCTACACCTCAAAATGTGATAGCAAACTGCAGCTTGGGCCTAAGATAAGGATCTAGCATGGTTCTTAAAGCATGCAGTTCCAAGCCATGGATTAAGAGAATCCCTAGAAATTTGATAATGCAGAAAACAGAAGCGTTTCCAAGACTAAGGGGTCGCACCTTGCATTTATAACTTATGGTTCTCTGACTCTGTAACAAGACAAGAGTTGGGATCGTGACATAATAATGTCTGCAGAAACACAGAAAATTTAGGAAGAGTAGTTGCAAGAGAAAAGAATATGGCGTACCATACGTATATTTAAGCAGTTCCGCTAATCAGCCTTTCTCTTTGATCTAATTTCTTAACCCTCACTAAGCCAATCAGAACTTTGAGGCCGAAAAACACGCAGAAGACATATGCAATAGTGGCAGGCATCTGCAGAAGGAAATAAGGGATGTGACGATAGTCGAACAAGAAATGATTTGAGTTGATAATTACTTGGAATAAATTGGAAGGCTAACCCTTATGGAGTTAAGGTATAGAACTGTTGCAAGGTTGATTAAGCTTCCAGCAGCAACTGCCTGTAAATTAGCACCAAAACTCATGCAATTTTCTTCTAAATAAGGAATAAAAAGTTGAAAGGAAATTATATTCGTGTGATAAAATTGCTTAATATTTGCTATTTTTATTTTTTATTTTGGCACTATGATTTGGAATCACGCGAACTTACACTCCCAACCATGTTTTGAACTGCCGCAACTCGCTGAAAAGCCCGCTCAGACTCCAAAGTTCGAACACGAACCTTTAAATTGCCTTGCTCCTGTGAAGAGAGACATCAATGAAATTACATATTTATAATATGCTACTAGAGAATATCGTAGACTTTTGAGTACCATATCACCTACCAGTTGCTGGATAATGTCAGCAAGCTTTTCTACTCTATCAGCTTGCCTAAATAAATTCGAAAATGCGCGGGATTGCCTGTCCCATCTCTTCCTGAAGTCCTGAACACAATCAAGATAAAGTTTCAGAAAAAAAGCCTTGCCTTTTTGACTACCCTCAACCCACATTCGAAATATTTTTTGTTAGATAAGGTCTGGAAAACTTTGCCTTTAGGATAACTTCAACGCCAACTTCGCGAAACCTTAACAACTCCAAAGCATAACTGCATTGTACATGAAACTCATTTAGCAACAAGAAAGGTGCTATATTCTTTAATGTCTAATACAGAAATTTCAGGATGAACTTACGGTTTAGCAATCTCAGTGATATCAAATCGAGGATCAAGCCCCTTTCCAATACCATCCAACACTGCAGAAGAGCTAGAGATTGAGATAAATAACAGAATGAGCCGCGAAGGGCAGCTCAGTATACGAAACAAGAGTTGAATACCTGAAAAAGCTCTAACAACGAAAGTGAATGTGGCAGGAAATCGGAAGGGCTGATCTGCTGCAATGGCTAACAAATCTTCACCTGTTATTAATGAAAACAAGAACATAAAAAATGTAGTAGCAGTTTAAATGAACTCCCAATAAATGCATAAAAAATAATGCATATGAAAGAGTGCGTACTATTAAAAAAAATTAAAACGTTTTTAGAACCAATTCTGCATGCCATTATAAATCAATTAATCAGTATGTGATAAGTGTGAAAAAAATTAACCTAGTTGTTGACAAGATAACAGAAGAGTTACCAATTGCAGCAAGGCGTTGTTTCCTTTTCTCAACCTGTTCCTCCTTGCTCAATGGCTCCTTAAATCCAAGTTCTGTTGTTGCCATTTCTTTTTCTTTCCTTTGTGCTACAAGGCGCTCTTCGAAGCTGCAAAAGGTATTTCCTAACTGAAAATATTCTTTGATAATTTCGTTGGGACTTCAGGAAACAGTTGTGCCCGAGATAGTGGTTTATCCCATGGTAAGAAGGTATATGCAAACAACGCAGGGTCGTAGTTTTTATTGACTTGAGGTCCTCTAAAGTTGAAATAAATTGCAATTGAACAATAACTTTCAACCGGGCCTAATATTCTCCTGTCATTGATCCTCTAACATCTCACATACTTTTGTCCTCAGAGGTGGACTTGCGAACTGAAACAAAGTTGCAACAAGAAACATGGGAATTTCCCCTACAGTTTCTAATAGCATAAAGCCAGAACATTCTGACCCAAAAAAGGCATTATTTGATTCCTAGGCAAATCAATGTTTTGAAAAAACTCAATTACAAAGCTGTTTTTCATAACCATTTATAATGCAACGTGCAAAAAGTTGGTCCATGATGTTTTGAGTATGCAGATATCACTCAGCAAGCATCAACCTTATTAGGAAATCAGAGATTTGCTCTATATTGTGGCTACAAGGCAACAACGTATAAACAGAGCCTTATACTACAATAACTGGATTTCTGAATCGGAGGCAAACACCAGTTGCAAAATCTTTTGCCATCAATGGCAATCAAAAAACATACATCTGAAAAAAGATGCATGACTAGTAAAACCCAAAACATAAGGTCTCATACAACATAAAAGTTCAAGGTGTAAATCAACCACAAAGCCCACTTCACAGCCTTCAACTTTTTGTTGAGTCATTAACGCATTTCTTTCATTAATGACAAGCCTATGAGCAATTCATCATATTAAGCATCAAAAGAAATCTGGTTTCCAGCCAAGCAATTATTATTATAGCTAAAATTTTGAATGGTCTTAAACTCAAAATAAGACGGTGGACTTTTTGCATTTCAGCTTCTGTTCATATGTTTTACTGAGGTATTGGTGCTGATACATGAACAAGAGTTTAAGGGAACATCTGTGCATGTTTACTTTTGAAAAAAAAAAAAAGAAGAGAACCCAGCAAGAAAAACGTCTATGTATGAGCCAACAAAAACCTGTTCAGAAAGAACTGTGCAGTTCGTCTGACAGCAGTCATATCTCCAGTAGGCACTAGTACACCCATTTGAACCATCGCTTGAATAACCTGCAGCAGATTCAGGCATTTTTTATGATGAAACAACTAAGATACATAATCAGCTGTCCTGAATTCTCGCCGAAAGTCTGACACACAATTAGAGACAACACGCCAAACTTTAGAACAATCACCTTTTCAGCGTCTTTCTCATAAACTCCATAAAAGACTTCCAGCAAGCCTTCTCTGATGTTTGAACTTATACTGCACAAAGTTAAGTCCGAGTATTATATTTCCATAGAGATCACCTTGACTTGACAATTCTAATCCACCAAAAATATTACTACATGCAGAAAGCCGGCAGAAAATGCACCTTCCCATCATTCCAAAGTCATAAAAGATCAATCTTCCACCATTGACATCATCCACAGCAATGTTTCCAGGATGCTGCAAAAAATTGGCTCAGTTGATAAAACAGGGAGTAATTTCACAAGGTTAATCCTGAAGCAAGTAATTTCAGAAAACGTAATGGAGGGGCATGCATCAAGAATCTACCTCTGGGATATGGATCCAAAATACAACAAAAGAAATAGGAGATGCCAGGAAATCCAACTTTTCAGAAAAAATCAATGATACGAAGCAAGTACTGATAAGCATAGTTTAGTGTATGAAGTGAAAGGAACATATTTACAAAGCATTCAAAAATGAAAAGCTTTGAGGAAGACTCACTGGATCAGCATGGAAAAACCCATGGGACAAAATCTGTTCCAGGTAAGATTCAACTGCGTAACGGCCCAACCTAATGAACATTAAGCACAAAAATCTGTGAGAATTGAATATGGAAGCGCAAGAATATGTCTGCTTTGAAGTTCAATTTACTAGAATCATACCGCTTGCGATCAACACCCAACTGGTCTAGAGCTTGTATCCGGTTTATTTTTATTCCAGGAACATATTCCATCGTTAGAATCTATGGAACATGGAAAAGCTATGCAAATAAATAATATCATCAAGAATAGAGTAGTCAACACTGAATTTTGTATGCTTTCTACATGTTTAAACCTGTGGGGTTGTGTATTCCCAATCAATTGTTGGGACTTTCACGTAATCCATGTCTTTAAAGTTGTTTGCAAATTTCTCAGCATTAGCAGCTTCTTTAGTATAGTCAATCTCCTGAACGTAGCAAGGAATGTTGAATATCTAATTAATACCTTTATTGGAACCTCTACATAAAAGTAAAGGACATAAGACATTTTTATGTTTGTTTATAAAACTGCAGCATCTGCTTAAATTCTATGTTTACTAGCAAAGGTACTACTCATAAGTAATGGCAGCATGTTAGATGCATTTCAGTGAGTGATTTATTATGTGCCCAAATAATTTGGTAAACTTTAGAAGGCCAGCTACCAGGCTAAATTTTTTTACTGAAAATCTTAGTCCTCCTTTCAGAAGAATTGAGTCCAACAAAAGCATTAATTGCTGGTAACCGGATACAGCCTTTTAATTCTAAGTTCGTACTATCAAATAAACAAACAAACTTTTTTTTATTAGTTTTCGTTGTATTTTCATTAAAGTACCGCTGGTACTTTTATATTAATATAATTTTATTTGCCTGATCAAAAAAAGAAATAGCAATAAATGTTTTTAACTTTGTTTTTCTCATCCGGTTGCAAATACATACAAACGTTTGAGACATCATTTGACTCTAAGTTGCAGCAACAATTCTTGAAGGTTACGTTTGAAATGATGGATTTGATTTGGGTGGAAGGATTTGATTGGAGAAATGATTTTAAGGATGAATTTCAAATAATATCCAAGATGTATGTATTTGAAATCCATCACGATTACTATTGAAAATGTTCAACTTGATACGAAGTGGATTTGAATTTAGTCTATCCAAACAAGTTCAAAGGATTTCAAATCATGGATTTGAAATCCATCAATCCAAATAAACCTTAATTGAAATATATTAGTCCAATGAACCTTCTCTATGGTTTAATAATAAACTAAGCAAAGGTGTTGGAATATACATAGTAAATTTATGTCATATGTGGCATCTAAGGCATTTCATAACCTGATATAAGACACTTGCACATTCATCATAAATAGCAACCCAATCCCTTTTTGCACCATCAGATTTTGGATCAATCTTCTGCAGATATTCAGCTATTACCTAAGGAAACCATAAATTAAAATTGTCAATGAAGAAAGATGGCCAACGTACACCTCTGTCAATGAAAACAAACAAAATCAATAGTCAAAATCTGTCGACTAGGTACGAATAACTCTTTATCATTTTTTCCTTGAAAATGACAACAAACTAAGAAGCACTTGCTAATTTTTTAATTTTTTCCAATAATGAGGATAAGACATTTCCAGCATTGCAGCAAATGAGACTTGGGAAACTTAGAATTTGCAACCCACCCTCAAATTCTTTAGGTCAATGTCAAATAGATCCTTCAGACCAGGTCTTTGTACTTTAACGACGACTTCACGTCCCTTTAGTTTTGCACGATGCACTTGACCTGCACTCAGGTGCGGATGCAGGAATTTTAATTAGGGGGGAAAATTATTAGAATAAAAAATAGAGAGCAAAAAAAATTTAGGGGTCAAAATATAATTTTAGGAGTGTCAAAATTTAATTTTTGAGAGGTAATTATTTGGGGTAAAATGGGATTTTTATAAAAAAAAACTTTTATTAGGTAATAAAAAAAAATTGGCAAGGGGGGCGGGGCACTTACCCCCCTTGCCTTAGTGTAAGTCTGTCAGTGCCTGAATTCATGAATCGGTACCCTGAAAAGTCATATGTACTTAGTTAATATATAGAGTATCTTACGTACTGCATTAAGAGAATAAAGAATACCAAGACTTGCAGCAGCAATAGGTTCACGGTCGAATCTTTGGAATAAATTGTCTACAGGGGCTCCAAGTTCTTCCTCAACTATTGAGACGGCAGTTTCTGAAGGAAAAGGAGGAACTTGATCCTGCGTGTAGCAGCAATACATTTATTTAATTTTCCTTAGACTACTTTTTTTTGGATTATATATTGTAATCAGGAAGCATTGCTTCATAAAAATAAAAAAATAATAAAGTGGAGATATAAGACAGAAACTCAGATTTGTGAAGAAATGACGGGTAGTATTTCATAAATTGTTGAATATAGCCCAATAGTGTGAAGAATGACTATTAGTATACCTGTAGCTCTGATAACTGATCAACATATTCTTGAGCAAGTATGTCTACTCTTGAGGAGAACTGCTGACCAATTTTAATAAATGTAGGGCCAAGTCTCAAAATATTTTCTTTTAACCACCTGGCAAGAACCTTTCTCTTCTGAACCCTTCTTTCCTCTGTCATTCCACCTTAACAAGGTGCATTTTCAAATCCATTAAGGATAATAAATTGGTACGGAGTGGATAAAAGTTACGGGAAGAGTAAATAAACACAAAGTTCACAATTATTCTATTGTGGAACATAGTTTAGTTAATCTTACATATGTTTAATCTGGAAAGTTTATTTAATCTTACATAGTGATGCCCGATTAGTGATCCTGGTGCTGTTTTGACCCGAACTCCCATAGGTATTACCCAACCCAGATCCCGTGCGATACATGGACCTAATAGGGATAGCCCAAAGACCGCTGTCATGTGTCCATATTGGGCTGGGCTCGGGGAGGAGTCCTGAATCCACGCCCCCGTTGAGAAAAGCACAACCCCTGAGCTCGGGCAGTGAGTCTCTGAGCTCTTCCCTTGAGACTCAAGCTCGGTCATGCCCTGAGCTCAGTCAGTCCCTGGCTCAGTCCGGATTCCTATAGGTCAAGTGGACTCGATAGGAAGGTCCAGGGGTTAGACTCCTACGTGTAGCAGTACCAATCCCTGAGGATGGTGGTCGTGCAATACCGGGCTGAGCTAGAGGAGACCTAGCTCATCATTCCATAGTCTTAGGAAAGAACATGGAGAAAGAACCTTAGTTTGCTAAAGGAATGCGCCCGAACTGAGCTAGGTAATCTGAGTTGGTCTTGACGAACTCTGGACCTTCCAAAAGCCTAAAGCGATCTCAACTGCAGTACAATGTCCCTAGCTAAGTGTGGGTTCCCGAGGTGGCTGCATGTCCCGAATGATAGTCCCCCACCACCCGTAATGTGGTCCCTCACGCTGGGTCCGACCACATTAAGACCTGATCCCCTATAAAGGTGGGCCTTGTCCATGAGCAAGCCAATCAGAGAATGGCCTAGTACATCAAGTACTCGAAAAACATCTTTAGGTATGGATCAGGTCTTAAAAGCTGCGTGTATCGTACATGGTGTGCAGCAGTTGTGTTTGGTCCCCCTCGCTGAAACCATGGTCCTCACCCTTAGACTTAGACAATCTCCCCTAGGCACCTGGTAGACAGTTACAAGTTGTCCGATTCCATCTCACATAAATATCAGGTTGTTGTATGGAAGGGGGATTCAATATATTCATCATTTCATATATCCTTAGCTTGTTTTTTCCTACCTCAGCCGCATACTGATTTGATCATCGGAGGGGCTTTGCCGGAGAACCTTCTCCTACTCCCTTCTAACCCTGTCCATTGTAGGACAACTCATCCTATCCAGCAGGAAGAGCTATTGTTCATCTGGAAGAACCATTTACCAAATTTCCAGGTAACCCACGTTTAATATGGAACGGGGGTCCACACATGAATGCAGTCATATGTTAGAGAACATAAGTGTCATAGTACTATATGGGCTGTCAGTAAATTACCTTTCCACATCATTTTCCTAGGTTGCAGACAGTGCATATGGCATGTTAACATGATACAATAACGTCACCCACTTAATGCTCAATTAGAATCAGTTTTGACAGATGTCTAACCTTTGTAAGAGAACTTCTGATTGTTCAACCAAACTCTGAATAAAAAAGTCAGGAGAAATCCCCATATTTCCAAAGTCCTTTGAATTGTAGAATAGGTCTTAAACCGGCTCCAACGGCCACCAGGAGCAACAGATACCTACGAAAACCAGACAGTGAAGCAAAATATCAACTCTGCCCTCAGAATAAATAACAAATACAGCAGCAAAAATTCACATAAATGTGCACACAATAAACCACAACCAGGTGTATCCATTTTAATTAAACTTCAGAGGGTCGCCACCTACAACATACAAGCATGACTTATAAGAATTTTCATCTATTAGAGAGATACATAAACTGTTCCCTTTCTCCAAAAGTTGGAATATGACATTCCAGAAAGTCATTAAGAATAAGAATTTTGGGGGAAAATGCACATTGTACAGATCATATGGCCCAGCAATAAGGGATTCTACTCCATTTAAACATCACAGCGTAAGGGTTGTGATGTTCTCGATCATCGGTGATTGTTTCATGCTTTAAATATTGCTTTGTATATTGTGGTTGATGTAGTAAGTTGCAGGAACAATTTTCAACAGTTTCAATTAGTACCCTTTACAGTAAGCATCCACAGAAATGGAATTTCTCATGTACTGCATAAAGAACATAGTAAAATTAAATCCAATACGCCATATACGCTAATTTCTATGAACTTAGACCGACGAAGAAATGTACAACATCGAGCACATAATATACCTCAAATTGAGCTTGCCCACTTTGCTTAAACCACGCCTCCTCTTGCCCAATCTCCTCTATTGTGTTCTTAGGACTAATCACTTCCTCCACTTTTACTACTTCCACTCCTTTCTCTTTTGTTACAGTTGTTCTTCCATTCCCATTCCCATATACATACTTCTCTAAACTCCCATTTTCACTGTCGGATTTCACACTACCATTCGAATAATTCTCCACCGAACCATTGTCATGGCTATAATTCCCATTAACATTTACATTCTCATTCCACTTTACACTACCATTCAGCTTGGTAAATAACTCTGTGTCATTTTCATCAAGCACAACCCTTTCTTCTCTCGGAACAGACTTAATTCTAGTTCCTGTATTCCTGAATTTGGTTCTAGACACAAGATTACTGAGTCCAAAGAGGGAAAGTTTGAGTCTTTTTGTTGGGTAGTTAGGGGAAAGAAAGATTAATTCAGGTAAAGTTGGAGCACAGAGAGAAGTTGAAAAGGTTGCCATGTTTGAAGCTGGTTTATTGATTCTCAGCAACCACAATAACTCATTTTCTGAGTGCGTGATCTTTGAGAGTGCGGGGAGAACAAGAGTAGTGGTTGAGAATGGAAGTGTGCATTTTTTTTAAAATAATAATAAACGAAAAAATGTGAGGCTGAGAAGAAAAAAGTGGCACTTGGAAAGGCCGAATGGGAAAGAGGATGGGTGTGCATAATATTGGAGGCTTTTGATTGGTTGGTTGATTCCTCATGGCCACATAAATCCTACTACTTTTGTTGCCCGAAAAATGAATTATTACTCCTTTAATTTTTGTTACTTGGTATTATACATTCTTATAGTTCCGAATCCACAATGTTAGTCCTCTAATTTAATTGATTTGATCCTTTATATTTTATCAGCTGGAATTTAGCCTTTTTGTTGGCCACATGTGCAGTAACATGAGGTAGAAAATACCGAAAATGAATAATAACCATAATTTACGTGGAAACCCCTAAAACTTATTATGGTAAAAATCAGGGGCAAGATGAAAAGATTTCACTCTAATATTTTATGAATTACAACATCTCGTTATGTTTCAAAGAGAACAACACTATCAATATAGGAGAAACTACATTACAAATACACACTCAAATGTATAGATATGAGATAACACTCGATGTTGGGATGATAGAAATAAAACCAGGGAAGCGCTATTTATAGGGGGCTTCACCACATCCAAAACGTGTAGTATTAATTTTCATTTCAGCATACTCTTCTGATTGGAGCATATAGATTTCTTCTTCAAGATCTATATGAAGAAAAAATATTTTCACATCTAGCTGCTCTAGATGTAGGTCAAACACCTAACACAATGCTAGAACTACTCTGACTATTGTAAGTCGAACCACATGAGAAAACATCTTATTGAAATCAATGCCTTCTTTATCAGCATATCATTTCACCAACAATCTTGCGCGATATCGTCACACTTGGTTGTTGCCATCACGATTGATCCTATAAACCCATATGTTACCGACAGGTTTCCATCCTCGTGGAAGTGCAACAAGATCCCAAGTTTTATTCATGTCCAAGGCTTCCAATTCTTCCAGCATCGCTATCATCCACATGGATACATCTGAGCTTTGAGTAGCCTCTTGAAAACTCGATGGCTCACCATCCTCTGTTAGTAAGCAGTATGCAAAATGGTTTTCAGTAACATAGTCTGAAAGAAAACATGTTGGTCTCCTCTCACGAGTAAACTGCCGAACTTTGAAAACCTCTGAGTCAACTGGTTTATGTTCCTCACGCTCTGGTAGTACCTGAGAAGAAATTTGATCTTCATCTGTCTTATTTTCCTCCTGAACTGTAGTAGTTTCTGAATTCAATGTGACTTTGTCTCCCTTTACTTTATCTTCCTCGAAGATAACATCCATACTGATGATAAGCTTGTGGATAGTGGGATCCCACAAACGATACCCTTTACACCATCAGCATAGCCCAAGAAGATACACTTTTATTTGGAATCCAACTTTGATATTTCTTGGTCGTTGTACAGAAAGTACACTGGACTTCCAAATGTATGTAGCTGAGAATAATCAACCGACTTATAGTCCACACCTCCATCGGAGTCTTCAGATCAATTGCTACTGATGGAGAGCGATTGATAAACCTGCAGTCTTCAACATGGCTCTTCTTCTGTCGAGCAAGGTTCTGTTCATGCTCCCCGCCACTCCATTTTGTTGAGGTGTATAAGTTGTTGTAAATTATCGTTTAATGCCCTCTTGTTGACAATATGCATCAAATTTGTCGCTTGTATATTCTTCATCATTATATGTCCTTAGACACTTCATCTTCTTCTCCAAGTCAAGTTCAACCTGCGCTTTGAACACCTCGAAAACTTGAAAACATATGATTTCTTCTTGATTGGATATACCCAACATCTCTTAGAATAATCATCAATGAAAGAGACAAAGTATATCGCACATCCTAGGGATACAACCGGTGCTTGCCAAACATCATAATGAATCAGCTCCAGAATACTGTTGCTTTTGGTGGTAGATTTGCCAAATTTTAATCTATGTAATTTACTGGTAACACAATGCCCACAAAGGGATAGAGTCATTTTTGTAAGCCCTGACAGCAGCTTCTGTTCTGAGAGAACCTTTACCACCCTTTCTGACATATGCCCAAGTTTTCTATGCCATAACATCGTTAATTCTTCTCCCGAACTAGTCGATGCAACAGCTAGTTCTGCATCTTTGTGTGTTTTTTTCCCAAAAGTATATACATATTATTAGGAATCTTTTCCGCCTTCATTACCACAGTAGCGCCTTGTACAATCTTCATGATCCAACTCTCGATACTCCTATATGGTGCGAATAGTATTATCAAACATTTTTAATTTTGATAGTTCCAACCCCAAAGATTTCCAAGGCATGGTCAATTTTTATGAATACAGATCTTCCTGAGACTGGTTCATACTAGTCGAACCATTATCTCCGAGACGTCATGTGCCACGTCGCTCATGAATCCATTATCCATGTGTCATAAAATTTTGTCTGACTTCGCAACATTTGCTGCTTCACTGAACAATATTTCTCCACCGTCTGAGTTACTAACAACATTTTCTTGAGAATATTTTTCAGTACTCTTCTTACTCGTACAATCTTTCTTGAAGTGCCCTATACCGCCACATTTATAGCAGTACAAATTTGATTTCTTACTTCTAGATATAGATCTACCATGCTTGTGGCTCTCACTAAAGTCACGAGACGTAGACATTCCTCTCATAATCGATAAAACTTCTGGTTGCTTTGAACTTGCCAACCTATATTCCTTGTTCTTGCGTCGACTTTCTTCTTCAAGAACCGCGACTGCAACATTGTTGAAGACTAACATACAGTAGTGATATTGTTGGTCAGTTTGATGATGAGTTGATCGTATGAATCTGGTAGACTTTGAAGTAGAAGCTTCGCACGTTCAACTTCCACTATTTTATGCGTTAAAGTGTGAGCTGTGCAAATAGAGTATTCAGTGTATTGATATAGTCGGACACCAGTGAGGATTCCGACATCTGAAGAGTATAAAGTCTTCTCTTTAGAAAAAATCTTGTTGTGTAGTGATTTGGTATCTTACAAGTTTGTCAAAGTATCTCAAATATCTTTTGCATTTTTCTTTTTTGTGATACTTGACAATACATCATTTGATAAAGGCATATGTCAATTGACAATAGCATTACAGTTAATCTCATTCCACTTTTCATATTATCTGCCCTTCCTTCGGCCTATCTCCAATAGCAGCCAAGTAGTGATCTTTTCGTAAAACTGCTTGCATCTTCATTTTTCTAATATGTATAATATGGACAAAAATGAACTTCTAATTTGGATATTAGGTGCATTTATGTGCTGGTACTTGTAACCAGACTCTGGTGTATTTTGTGGCTAGAATATGATGTGCTTTTGTGGTTAGATTGCGTACCTAAACCATGAAGTATTACTTGGCATGGTTAATATATTACTTATTACAATTATAAAACTTGGTTCTCTGTTTTTTTATACTTGTAGCATCTGTTTTTTCGTGATTATGTTGCTTTTAAGTTCTTTTAAGTTTCTAGAATACATGGTAGTTCTTTTTTCTGTCCAGATTATATATATTTGAAAAAAAAAAGACACTCATAATATGCATCATTTAATTTGGATTGCATACAAATTCAGACAATATATATGTTAATGAAAAATACATTAGATATAAGATTATTCGGGTAGCTGATGTTCTACTCTTAAGCAGTGAAAATTTCCATGGTTTGAGTTTGTAACTTCTGGATTCTAGTGTATAATACATGATTTTTATAACCGTGTGCATATATGTTTTGTGAATATGTTCCTAGGTTATATATAGGAACCACCCCGCTACAATAAAACATGTTCCCAGAAATAGAACCGCCCCTCCCGCCACGCTCATACCCGTGAACCCGGCAGGTCCAACCCTCGAATCTTTTATTTTTTTTAGATAAAAATTGTTCAAATTTTGATGCCAGTTGTGAGCAAAGTGAAAGCGCGAATGAGGATTTACTAGTGTTTTTCTTTGAGATGGACTTAGCAACACGGGTACAGGTGTAAAAAGTTGGTTCTGACTCTGATAATTTGCTTCTTAACAGCTAGAAAAAGATTGTGATTCTCTTATTGCAATATGCTTTGAATTTGGAGCAGTATGACATTGCCAAGCAGCTAAGGACATGTTGACTGAGGTTAGAATTTGTGACCTTCTGTCGATTGGAAAGAATGCCTAAAATTTTACATGGATGAGGAGAGATCTTGATGATCAAACAACTTATTAATGGTGAAGACCTCTTGATTATTATTGCTTTTATTACGAGAAAATAAAAAAAGGGTCAACAGCAAAAAGTGAAGCTCGAGATATGAGCTATAAATATCTTACGTCTTCGGTATGTATCAAGTTCCCTGAAAACTAATAGCTGAATAAGCATATTGGTTCGGTCTTTTATCCTCTTATCAGTTCCCATTTCAGAGGGTCAGTATATTAAACAACTTATATAATTTGTTTGCGTAAATTTTTCATTTCTTTCAGTGTAGAGCTGCAGAATGCGATACATAGTGAGAAATATGATTTGCAGCTGATTGAAGAGATGAAATAGAGTCACTGGCTGCATCAGTAAAACTGTAAAAGTTTTTAAGAAATAAAATAAAATATGTATAGCGGGGTCCGGCCAAACCCGAGACCCGCCCCGTCCCACTTCAGGACCCGTTCAAACGGTGCAAACTTGCTCTGGACTCATCAAACGGGTCCACACTCACCCCAGAGACTGCCAGTTTGATACGGGTTCGAGTCTATCCTGGATATAAAGATAACAATGTATTGTTTGTAATTTTCTCGTGGTTGTTGGCAACTGTTTACTACTTTTTCATATTCATTGCTCCACGGACAAATTTTTTTTGTAAGTTCCATATCAATGTTTTCATTAGCATGCAATACAAGAAAATGTTGGTTAATATGTATAATTATCTTATCAAATTAGGTCATTTTGGAATACGATCTCCCATATGCTATCAACCAAAGTTATACTTTTAGGGCACTACAACATATGTAAATACAAAGTAACATTAATTAATAACTACAACCAAAAAACAAATTAAAAACTGAAGTTCATTTCCTTTGATTTCTCTTGCACAAACTTTACGTCTTTGTTGCTGGGAGGACTTCGATTTGAGAGGCTCGAGCCAGACCTCATCATTACAATTTGTATCAACCACTTTGTGTTCCAATGACCGATCCTGACCATAGAGAGAAGTTATATACTCGTCATACCACTGTTTCATGAACTCCGCCTTGTAAGCCAAAAATTCATCTTATTCGAAATACATCTCCTCCTAATCAGCCCATTGTGTTGGGGGAGTACATAGTGTGGATGATTTTGGGACTAAGCCACAGATATGTTGGATTCACCTTTCAAAAATTGGGTTTTTTTATTAAAAAAACCCGATTCTACTAAAAGTTGAGATGATGAGTTTTTTTTTAACTGGAAGACGAATATCTGGTTTAAGTAGATGTTCTCTCATCTATATATAGAGTTAAATGTTTGAACTATAAGATAATTCCTGGAGATAGTGTAATTACTCAGCACCGACTTTTAGTTTTGGATTAATAATAAAGCTGCTAGAACTAAACATAAATTAAAATCTAGAATTAAGTGGTGGTGGTTAAAAAAGGTAACCCTGGAACTTTTATAGAGAGGATATTCGAGGAAGTTAATTGGATACCAAGATATGATCATGATACCACCTGGAACGAAATGACTCGTGGTATTAAGATGGCAGCTAAAGAGCTGCTTGGTGAGTCAAGAGGATATGCTCCACCAGTTAAGGACGCATCATGGTGGATGAAGACGTGAAGAAGACTATTCGATCAAGATGGATGCTTAAAGCGAGTTGATGAAGAACAACAATGTGGCAGCATTCGAAAGTATAAGATTGGCAAAAAGAAGAGAAGACTGCAGTTCGAGATGCTATAGCTAAATTCTACAAAGAAGTGTACAATAAATTGAACACCAATGATACAGAACAAGATATCTACTGATCGAGCGAGAACAAGACAAGAGACTTATGTGCAGTTAAATGCATAAATGATGAGAATCATAAAGTCCGGGTTAGAGATCAAGACATCAAAACAAGATGGAAGAATTAATTTAACAGTTTATTGAACAAAATGAAAGCACAAAAAGCAATTGTTTCTGAAGGAATCCCTATTAAAATATGGAGATGTTTAGGACCGACGGGAATAAAGTGGTTAATAGATCTATTTAACAAGATTTGGAGGAGTAACAAATTCCAAATTGTTATATTTTATTTGACTTTCAATCTCCCACTAAAAAATATCTCTTGTTTTAATCTATATCTACAATAAACTATGGATCAGAGTATAATGTAAAATCGACTTGAATCACCACCATTTCCAATATCATCGCACGAGTCAAAAAATTGGAGAAATGATCCTCCAAGAACCACCACCATTTCCAATATTTTCACAACCCCATCATCGCACAAGTCAAAATATTGGGGAAAATGATCCTCCAAAAAAACAAAAGCACGTAGAGTCGGAGATAATTAATGTAACCCCAAACACAAGCATGCACGTAATTCAATCCTGGAAAATGAGACCAACCGAAAAACGAGACTCCAAAAACGTGTAGCAACCGGCGCAACGAACCAAGGGCCAAACGATATCCAAAAGAACCTCAAAGCAAAAAAACACCCAAAAAATGAGAGAAGCAATATATAACTTATATAGAGCATAAAACAAGGATTGCAAACCACCAAACATCCCAACCCAGCGAGGGACGGCCGAAACGAATGATGAGCTCCCCCATCGATCTGATATCATGCAACCAAAGCATCCCCATCGATCTGATATCTTGCAACCAAAGCATCGGACAAAGAAACCAACACCAAAAAAAATAAAGAACAAAAATAAAAACTGTTGGTCCGAAGCGAAATTCCCCCCAAAAAACAAATAATGAGGGCATCGCGAAGTGTGAGCAGCCTCAGCATTAAATGCAATTGTGCGGAAGTGATCGGCAAGAGACGCGTGACATATGAACAAGGCAGAGGCAAAGATAAGAGCTTGGGAACTTGGGAAAAAAAAAGTAAGGAACACTGTTTATCTAAACAGTGATTTATAGAACTTATATTACTGTTCAATTTCTCTTATAATAATATATAATTTATTTATTTTTTTATTGAGGAAAGTGATTTTTATAAGATTTCTGGGTTATCGTCAAATTCGAACTCGAAAGAAACGCGAGATTTTAACACCCAATTAAGACCAACAGCTTGTTTTTTACAACATACAAAATTTTAATTATCATTAATTAAATATTATAATAGACAAAATCTTTGATTTTAGGATGTTCGACAATCTTTCAACCCATCCTCTTTCAAATCGTTGCCACCGACTCCCGAACTCTGCTGTCAGGGAATTCTAAGAAATCTCCAAAAACTTTACCCGAGCCAGCCTCTTAAACAACCCTAGAAAGTAATACTATTTGCGGATAACACGGCCATTCTTCCTTGAAAGTGCAAAGACTAATCTATATATTCAAGGATTGTTGCTTAATTGTTTCCATCGTTAATCTTTGTATCCCTTTGTGTGGTGTTTGCGGAAGCGTTTACGTAAGTATTTTTAAAGAAAGTTGTTTCCTTTTATTTAATTGATTTGGATTATTAGCTTTCGAAGTCCTCCAATTCTTCATCTGAGCCCCACTTATTTTGTTATCCATCTAGCTCGTGAGACGTTGATGTTAAGATCATTAAAATAATCATAGGAGGATATGGTTTCTTCAGCGGTTTCGTGGTCTTGTACCCCTTTCAAATCCAATTTCAAAGGCAGCAGTGGGAGCAGCAGCAATGGTTCTTCCGATCCCCCCCACTCATTTCCAACCTTTTTTTTCTCTTCCGAAGCTAATGTAAATGCAACAAGAAACAACCCGGTTATTTGTGCTTGTGGTGTGGCTCCGCCTAAGGACTTGACACCCGCCAACTTCAATGTACACTTCTGCTCGAGACAATGTGGTTCTCTTTATCTTTATTTATTTGTTTCAATTGGGTTTAAGTGGATAAACTTACTTACGTGAATTTAGAATCCGAACCCCTTCGGGCTCTGAGCATATATGAATTTGGTCCTGTTTTGGCAAGGACTATGTTTAAATGATTCAGTTTTGGGAGGAGCATATTTACCTTAGCTTTAAGTCCACAACCCCCCAAATATCATCTGTCAATTTGGTTTGGCATGCTATGCTCTGAGTATTATCTTTCTCCTGATAAATTTATGCTTTCCCCGTGAGTTTGTGATGTAACTTGGGAGCCAATATTTTAGTTATCGTTGCAGAAGTAAATCATGGTCCGGTCTGTATGGAGTTGCTGTTATGTATTTGTATTGTTTCTTGCTAGTGATTCTTAAGTTTCTCTTTCATATGTTTGCTGCCGTTGCCGTGCTTTACAATGGTGCCTTAGAATTGTCTTCATATTTTAAGCTGATTACAAAAGGATAGAAGTATCCTGAAATTATGGCATCCCAAGCTTATTCTCACCAAAGAAACTTTTAGCTTGCGCAAGTACTAAAGTTCAGACCTATACGTGTATGTTCATAAGGCACTGTTTATGTGTTCTCTTCAGGGTTCTCATCAAGCAGGGGCTTTGAAGGTGGGGAAGCGGCCGACGGATGATTCTGATGTGCTTATTGAATGCAGAGATGTCTATAAATCTTTTGGGGAAAAGCACATCTTAAGAGGTGTGAGCTTCAAGGTGACTTTCTTGAATTATGATATAACTTACTCAAAAGTTAGAAGGATGCATGCGTATATTCAAAATATAATTTGTTTTTTTTTTCCATTCTTGTTTAGCCCCCATTACAAGGACACGTGCCAATACCCTACAAAGAATGAAAAACTGTAGAGAGTTACAGTGTTCTTTCGTTTGGAGGATAAGAATAACTACAAAATCAGTGAAAGTGTAGATGATTGTTAATTGTTCAGTGCCCTTGTTCTGTTTCTACCGGCTGGAATGATGAATGAAATTCAATTCTCAAAATTTGTTTTATAAAAAAGTTCTTTTGTAGATTAAGCATGGGGAGGCTGTTGGAATTATTGGGCCATCTGGGACTGGTAAGTCAACCATCTTGAAGATCATGGCTGGGCTTCTTGCTCCTGATAAGGTAGTTCTTACTTTATACTTTTCATTTTGGTCATGTATCTTATTTCCGAGTTTGTTTAGACACAAACATGCTCCAGAAAGGCTGATTTTTTTATTGACTTATTGTGAATCTTTAAAAACATCTGGGCTTATGATTAGGGTGAGGTTTTGATTCGAGGTAGAAGGCGACATGGATTAATCAGTGATGACGAAATATCTGGTCTTAGAATCGGCTTGGTAAGATGTAAATGTATGCAAATACGTAATATGCTCAAAAGAGCAGCAGAATTCTAGTCACTTGTGTATGCAGCGATTTTTCTTCTCAGTTCCTTGATTCTATTTCTTTATTGTGGCAGGTCTTCCAGAGCTCAGCACTTTTTGATTCTTTGTCTGTTCGCGACAATGTTGGTTTCCTATTGTAAGATTATGAGGCTACTTTTTAAATGTCAATTATTCCTTACCCTACAGACATTAGCATTTAAATTTGTTTGTTTGTTTCATAATTCTGAAGAATTCCATATTTTAAATGTCAGATATGAAAATTCAACGATGCCTGATGATCGTATTTCAGCGCTTGTGGCAGAGACTCTAGCAGCTGTTGGTTTGAAGGTAGGCATTTGATGATCTAATCTTGGGTCTGTCTCGTTCAACTTACAGTTTGTTTGGAAAGTTAATTAACATGAACAAATTACATTTTGTATGATTCTATTTTTTGCTGATAAGCTGGAATAACTAATTCTAGTTTTTTATAATCTTAGTTTAACTCTTTTTTAAAAACTAATAAGCTATGATATTTATGTGGCGTCAAGGTTACTTTTAAGATGCCTACTAAGTTGGATACATTTGGAGCAATCTACTGTGTATACTGAAACAAGCTCACCAGTATACCAGAAATTTGTTTACTCCAAATTATTTAGAAAGAAGCAGGATAGTCTGTGAAGGGTTGTTCATGTTAGCTATGTTCAGTTATTGTTCTCCTTGATATGCTTTTTTTGAAGAAGATCAAATGAATGTTGTTTGTAGGGAGTTGAAGATCGGTTACCATCTGAATTGTCTGGTGGGATGAAAAAAAGGGTTGCTTTGGCTCGATCTATAATTTTTGATACTGCTAAAGATTCAATAGAGCCTGAGGTATAGTATTAGGGGCTTCCATATTGTATCTTATCTTTCCATGTTATGCCTTGTCTGTTCTTTTGTCGACGAGAAATCGTAATTTTTTTTCTTTTTTTATCATTTTTGTGACAATACTTAAAACAGTCCTATCTGGATAATTTTGTTTCTTCTTTTATCATTTTTGTGATAATACTTGAACAGTCCTATCTGGATCAGTTAATGAGTAACTGATAATTTTGTGATAGTTATCATTGGCGTTGTCTTTTATTGTTCATATTTTGGATTAGGCCCATTGTTATAGTAATTGTATGACTGAGTTATGACATGAAACAGTTAGAACTCCATTTATCTAATTTTGAAAGTTTTTAATATATCTGTTGTTGGAGTTGCATAAATTATGATTTTCAAATGAAAAAATGGTGTCTCAAAGTCAAGTATTATGTACTAAAGTTACTCGACGAAAGAGTAAATGGAATTTGCTAAAGCTGTGAACCATCATAAATGCATGTAAATGTATGATGAAGTTTACTTTTTCTTTGACGGCCATTCAAATACCGAGCAGGTGCTCTTGTATGATGAGCCAACTGCTGGACTTGATCCAATTGCATCCACAGTAGTTGAAGATCTCATCCGTTCTGTTCATATGAAAGGAGAGGATGCAGTGGGAAATCCCGGGAAGATTGCGTCCTATGTGGTTGTCACCCATCAACACAGCACAATTAATAGAGCCGTCGATAGGTATGGACTAGATTTTTTGTTTAATAAGAGCAAAAATTTTAGTTTTATTTTACCCTTTACCATCGCTACTTTGTTTGATCTTTTCTAGGCTTTTGTTTCTGTACGAAGGAAAGGTTGTATGGCAAGGAATGACCCGAGAGTTCTGCTCGTCAACAAATCCAATTGTCCAGCAGGTAAAAATCAGTTTAAAGGAAAAAGTATTTCATGATGCCTCTTTTCAACTCAAATATCATTCAAGTTCAGATCTTTTTTAACAACTTTTCAACCAACTGCTTGATTGGCGCAAAATCATTAGTTTTAGCAAGAATACAACCTTACTTCCCGAATGAGTGAGCGATACGACCTGACATTCTGTTTCATGTATGTATGTATGCTTATAACTATTTTCAGTTTGCATCGGGGAGCTTGGGCGGGCCAATTAGGTATTAGCCAGCTGAAAGTCCAGTGACATGAGAGAGCGAATGCATCATTGCACGAGAATTTGAAAGCTGCTTCTTTGGATCTTATGCCTTAATAATGTAGTAGAGTTTCGAAGCTCGTAATTTTGTTCTTGGTGTATGTACCTCTAAACCGAAGTAGTATAATCTCTAAAAGTTCGTCTAAATGGTCTTCTTTGTGGATAGTGGCATAGAAATAGGAGTGGGCATGGATAATGTATTTCATGTTTCTGTTCGGATAAGCTGAGTGTCGTTTATTGTAAACACAGTAAAAATGTATGACTAAACATTTGGGATCTGGCTCGCTCACTTATTCGATCTACTTCAATTTAATCCAAAAAAGAAAATAAAAACAAAAAAACAAAAACCTTCTTAATCCAATCAAAGTTAGACTCAGTATCCCCCAATAGGGGGGAATGTTGTTCCGAATTCATCAAAAAATGGAACCAGTCTGTATGATGAGCAGAAATAAAGGTCGTCCGTCCCTCGAAAGCATATCCTATATTTAGTCACCGAAAACTTGATCAATTGGGGATCCTCAATCTTACTCCGAATTTCTTGGAATAATCAAGAACAAATTAACGAGTTTCATTTTCTTCCATATCGTAAAATTTTCATCTTTATTCAACCAACAAGATTCCCTCTCCACGCTTAGTTTCTCGGGAAAAAAAAAACATTAATTATCGTACATTCTCATGGTTGGGATCATCCTCCTCCAGGTCCCGTGACATGGGAGATCAAACTCCACCACAAACGCCGACGTCGTCCTCCTCTTCCTCTGCCGCACCACCACCCCAGGCTTTAACTCTCCTCCAGCCCTCTTCCAAGAAGAAAACCAAGCCCGTCAAAGTATTCCGCGTCTTCCGCTCCGTCTTCCGATCTTTCCCCATCATGACCCCTGCCTGCAAACTCCCTTCCCTCCCCGGTGGCCGCATCCCAGACACACGCGCCGCCGCTGGGGCCCGAGTGACCGGGACCCTCTTCGGATACCGAAAAGGCCGCGTCAGCCTCTCCATTCAAGAGAACCCCCGTACCCTACCCACATTGGTATTGGAGCTGGCAATGCAGACCCAAGTCCTGCAGAAGGAGATGAGCCTGGGCATGGTACGCATCGCCTTGGAATGCGAGAAACGGTCGGAGAAAGACAAGACGAAGCTGGTGGACGAGCCTCTGTGGACGATGTTTTGCAATGGGAAGAAGATTGGGTACGGCGTGAAGAGGGAGGCGACGGAGGAGGATCTGCATGTGATGGAGGTCCTGAAGGCGGTGTCGATGGGGGCGGGGGTGCTGCCAGGGCGGTCGGAGGTGGAGGGGCCTGACGGAGAGATGGCGTACATGCGGGCTCATTTTGAAAGAGTGGTGGGATCAAAGGATTCGGAGACGCTATATATGTTGAGCCCAGATGGGAATAATGGACCTGAATTGAGTATTTTTTTTGTAAGGATATGATGAATAAATTATTATTATTATTATTATTATATAATATTTTGTTTGATTGAACATGCAATCGTAGTTCGTTCATCACATTTCTCAAATTTTATAATTTGGAAATGATAATTAGTATGTGCATGCAAATGAATAATTATATTTCATTTGAGATAGTTTTAATGGTTTACACTGCAAATTCAATGTAAAGCTGCATTTGATCACAACCGATAAATTTTTTTTAGAACTTGAAAAGTGTAGGAAATCATTTCATTTTCATTCAAACGGGTTTTCAACTTGTAGGAAATGATTGAGAGAGAGAGAGATAGATAATAGTAGTCTCTGGCTTTTCTATGCATTTGATAAAGAACACTCCAGGTGTTCTTTATTAGACTCAATTTGTTTCTATTTGATGGAGATGAAACAAATTGTATAAATATATCAAATTGTTTCATCTTAAAGTATATTGTCATTTTTCCTTTAATCTAAATAAATCCCATCCACCTAAAATATTATATTTCCATTTTTAGGAATATCTTAAAATACAAAGCAGTATTTGAATCAAATAATTTCAACTATGTGGTGAAATTTATATATACTAATGTCATTCCGCACAAAT
Organism: Haberlea rhodopensis; assembly: GCA_907163345.1. Taxonomy (NCBI): domain Eukaryota; kingdom Viridiplantae; phylum Streptophyta; class Magnoliopsida; order Lamiales; family Gesneriaceae; genus Haberlea; species Haberlea rhodopensis. The sequence goes on from CAJQUN010000060.1 coordinate 3,695,352, forward strand.
CGTGCTTTTGTGTAGTTGATTTTTTTATATGTATTTTTTTATGTTTAATTTATCTTTATATAAAACTAGGAATAATTATATTGAAAATATTTGTGATTATTTGTTATTGTCCTAATTATTGTTTGGGTAATGTGTAATTTGTTCAAGAAAAATAATTATGCAACTATAGTAAACATATTGTAAAGATAATGCGTGAATTTTTTTAGCTTTGGAAAGTTAATGCGACGTGATAGTTATGAATAAGTAATAAATTTAAAAAAATTACGTTTTTATGGTATTTCTTATTAATGAAAACAAAAAAAAATTATTATTATTAAGTTCATAGGTGTGTTTTTTGTAAACTCAATTGATGTCACAAAGTTTGACCACTAACAATCAAGTTTTATACATATAGAGAGATCATCAACAAGCCAAATAATCATCACCAAACATACTGCACAAGTTGCTTTCATATCACAACTATGCACCTCGACACAATGAATTTGTGATGCCCTTAGCGCAAAAATTAAATTGTTCAATCTCTCTACAAGTTTAATTTTTAAATAATTAGACGATTCAATATTAAGATCCTAATTGTTTCGTCGTAGTATCTTCTTTGCTTACTTAAAAAGGATTCATTATTGCATCAATTAGAGTATCCTCGATATATCCATGCACTACCATGTTTGTGAGGCCTCAACGTCTCATCACAATAATAATAGATTTATGACGTCATACATGTATGTGAAATTTCATTATTTAAAACTTTCTTTTCATACTTAACATTTACAGTGTGACAATTATAAAATTTCGACGGAGTCTCCCCGTCAAATTGGACAAACTGGAAAAACAAAATACATATATATCATATTCAACTCCTCAATCAATAAACATAATAACCCATCACCCAATAGTTCACCAAATAAATGGATCTAGCTACTATTCAAATTATGATCCACATATTTCTTAATTATTAATAACCAACAACATAACCATTAATATAATTAGCACTCAAATACGCCATTCATAAGATACATTTCCCTCGCAATAAAATGCACATATATAAACCAAATGCAAAGAGGTATTACAACGCCTCTATATAGACCATATACAAGCATCAAGATGTTCACAGCTAAGCAATGAATAAATGAATATAAATCTACTTGCATAAATCACATTCCCACATCTACAAGTTACTTGTGCAATGCTTTTGAGAGTAAATTTATCCAATGGGCTCGAACTTACTTCCTGAGACAACGTCGTACCTGTTTCAGCAGAAACAACCCCAACACAGGTTGAGCATGGGCCAACATAATAATCACGTTCATATTAATATATATAGTCGCTATACAACCAAATAAAATTATTGAAAATCTATAAAGAATACTCCCTGAATCAGTTGAACCAACATAGGCTTTCTCACGTTGTTCCTGTTCTCACAATTTCATAATTATACATTTCTACAATTCACAAATGTAAAATCCACAGAAACAATATGATACTGTTTCATTACTGCTAAATCATTTCATTGACAACAACATAATTCTGTATAACAATGTAATACATCCATGTCAACCGTGACATACTCAATAACCTCATGTCAACTCGTGTCATTCCATAATTTCACGTCAACCCGTGATGTTTCATGTCATCATGTGACATTCCAATAATTCCACGTAATCACACAAATATTGTCATCGCTCAATTAATAAGCATAAAAAAATATACATCTATTGCTCGTACGTGTTTACATACATTGTCATCCGAGATACTGATAAATTACCTTATTCTGAGTACTGATAAATTACCTTATTCTGCGTCCTTATGCTTGAGCAGGTTGTACATATTCAATTAATATATATTAACATTTATGCATATAAATAGCCTCAAACATAATCCCATGATCATGATATATCATAAATTCATGATAATATACTACTTAATTTCATCGGACAATAGAATCGTTGACATCGCAACACATAATAAAATTTCAGAATTTTATCTCTACCGATCTGTTGGTGCTTATCTACTGATCGATCGCTAGCCCCTTTAATTTATTACTCTCGATAGCCCAAATTTTTTTCTTTTCTTTCTTCGATTCTCGCCGATCAATTCCCTTAACTTCTTTGGCATCGAATAAATGACTTCGTGAGCCCTAGTGTGGTCCTCTCATTCGAGCCGACCATAGCAGGAGTTCTATTCCTGACATGGGAGGACCACTCATAAAGCACCCAATCAGATATTGACTAGTGGATGAATAATATCCCAATACTACCAAGATCTCATAGGTGACGCATTATACAAATGGAACAGTATTTGTTGATGGTCATCCACAAATTCTCAGTTGCGTGTTCAAGATGGTCCCCAGAGCCCTGCAAGCCGATACAGGTTTGTTTTTTCTCTTATCATCGCAGAGTATATATATAACGTCAGGTTTGTATCAATAGGGAGGATTTTCTCTGCCATTTTTAATGCCTAAAGCTTTTACTAAAGCTTTTATTCCCTTTTCCTGTATTAACTTGATTGTTGGAGGGGGCATCGCCGGAGAACCTTCTCCGGCTCTCTTCTAACCATTTTCTTTCAGGACATGTCATTCTAAGGTGAGAAGAGCTATTGTTCATCTGGGAATACACCATACCAAAATCCCAGGTAACATAATTATTTCGATAATTACAATCCTCCCCAATAATTTATTATTGCAAGAACTCCATTAGAAATTACTTTACATTACAAGTTCAACCCGTAATTACTTATACTACCTCGGACCAAATTATGATTCTAAATAATTTAGTTCCGTGATTAACTCATCATTTACTTCAACTAAATCAAACAATTTAAATAGGATCAGTTTCGGGCATTACAATGTTAAACTTAATTAATTCATATCCCCTCTTTACATAAACATTTACATGATAAATATGAATCTTATGTTAAAGAATGGCCAAGGAGTGTACTGAGTTGGTCTGATTATGGCCATAATGCTGGGTGTGCGAACGATTTGAGTCTCTGGCGGTTGAAGAAATAAGCGCTTCCGCATTTCCAAGGTTGGCTCTTGATGGATCCCTCTTGTTTTGCTTTCTTGTCTCTCGGATTTCGAAAAATCCAGAGAGTAGTCTGGCACCACTCCCCCCTTTTTATCACAGTCACCAAATTGTGGCACCGAGAGCCGTGGCACATTCTTCTGCACAAGAAACAAAATTGTAAGACTAATTAAAGAACAACACGTATATCCTTTCTGATTATGTCAGACATCAAGTGCCTTGTAAGATTATATGTAAGATTATCATACCTTATTATTGTAAAGCACGTTTAATCTCTCAATAATTATGGGATTATCGTATGCTAATTATATGGTTGAGAATGAACATGAGTAATATTATACTTTGATAAATGTTCAAAATCGTACTTGAATTTATGCTTGTCACATGTGCTCGACTGAAGCAGATGTGTGACGCCTACTACAGTTTTCAGCATAATTAATTGTATAGTTGTCCGAATGAGATGTGATGACTTTCATTGGAAAGCTAACTCAAAGGACTACAATTTTTATGTTTTGAGTTTTGACCGAATCATTTTATAAGATTGGTAAAAATTATCCCAAAATATATCTTACGTATTAATTTTCTTATGCTGACACATTTTGGTATATTGGACATAACTTTCTTGTCCGATCCAAATGCAAGCTAAGACTTAATTCTACAACTCTTATTTAGATCACTTTTCCTAATTCGGCCACTTCAATGTCCGAAGTATTATATTTTTGAGATAATAACATAATAATATTATAGTGGCATTTTCGTAATTTCATAATTTTGGAAAAAAAAGTACACCGACTTGAAATCATAATATTACCCAAATTTACACTCTTTTTCACACGCTACTTTACTTTGAGCGAGTGAAAAAGAGAAGAAATAAAGAAATCCCGGTTTCGTCGATTTTCGGACTTCGAAACTTGAAATAAATTATATATTTGGAATCATCGCCTTAATGTCTTTCTTTCGAGGTTGTTTTTCTTCAAATTTTCTTGCGTTTATGTTGTGTTTATGTTATGCCTTATATCCAAGAATTATGAAATTACATGTTGTAGATTAGACAACAGTGAATATGATTTCGACGATAGTTAGAGATTATGTTTCGATTTAAAATTTATATTATTTATTTTAGTTTCTAAAAAATATTTAAATGTTGAAATTGATGTGAAATCAATTATTCCGAATTAAATATTGGTTAGAAACGAGTTATTAATAATTTTCGTAACTGTTAGGTAAGTTTTGACGAAAATAGGTGAAATGAACTTATATCCTTATGACATATTATTGTTGTGGGGATGATATAATTCTCCGGTGAAAGATCGAAACTATTGATGATGATTTTCATTATTTAGTTCGATTTTAATTGCTTAAAATGTGTATGTGGAATTTTATGGCATGGTTGTCCAACCTGAAATTCCTTTAATTTTTGTAATACTTCCTAATTTGATTGATATGAAGTAATAAATTATTGTGAACTAGCTACTAGTTTGTGGAGCCCCACACGTCCCCACGTAAATAGACAATGCATGAGTATTACGTTATTTTATTAAAAAGTTGGCACAATCTCCCCATAATTGAACCTCTCAAAACACACAGCCTGGAATATACTGTCCCACAAATATATATGACGTCTACCCAACTTTAATACAACATCACTCACATGTACCAACACATAAAAACAAAATCACAGAGTAATACATACAGACCATATACAAACATAAACCAGCTCACAGACGAGTTTTAAACATAAGTATGATCCCGTGATAACTTTATTTTAAATGACAATGACTTATACATCTCAAACCCAACAGCTCATAGTACAGTCTCCAACCTAACATCTAGGCATAATACATGTTTCAACAGTAACAACCCCCAAAATGGGTGAAAACATACAAGCAATAATAACAGCATAAACAGAAAGTATACTATCAATAGTATATCATGCTAGAAATATAACAGAAATACTCTCTGAAATCAATAATAACAATACAAAGATTTCTTGATTGTTTCTATAACTCAATTCACCAACATTAAATCCAAAACCATCAATCATCACATCAACCATATCACATCCGGTATACAAATCAATATAAAGGCAACACCGAGCAACTATACCACATCGTCGCATCATCATTGCGACACATCAGCTATAATCGATATAGTGGCAACAACAAGCCTACTATATCTCATCGTGGCATCATCGCTGCGACCCATTTATATAATAGATATAATGACAACATCGAGCATACTATACATCATCGTCGCATCATCATTGTGACCCGTCGTATATAATCGATATATTGACAACACCAAGCCTAATATATCCATCATCGCTTCCCTACTACTGCGACACAATCAACAACAACACATCACCCATTCCGGCGACCCACAACATCGTCATTCATTTCATCCATCAATATATATATATATATATCATAATTTAACAATGAAATGAATATCAATACATGTTCGTACGTCAACACATACCTGATAGTCAATAATTAAGATTAGGTTATTCTTGAAGTTGCGAGGCTCGTGAAGTATCTATAGTCATTTAACAATTCAATATTAGCCAATGACAATATTAACATATAATTACAACCTATATTCACATTGTTGAGCCTTAAACGCATTGTTGAGTTTAATGCTTAATTTATCTCCGAATTATTTATGAGTTTTGATGATCAACAAAACTTGCATTTATTATAGTAATGTGTCTACTTAGTGTACATGGTTAGATGGTTGAAAAGTGGATTGTTTGAAGGAGATCCAATCTGCAAGGACATGTGCGGATCGCCCCAGGCCATGGTGATCATCGCCCCAGCTGATGGCAGCCATTCAAGACATCGCCCCGCACATCGATTGAAGCGACGCCGAGGACTCCGCGCATGGTGAGATCGCCCGAGACAATGAGGAGATCGCCTAAGGCGATGCATGGTTTGATTGAGGTGATGGAGAGTTCGTTTGAGGCGATCAAGAATTTTAGCTACGACATTTATTTTTGGTGGTGATCGCCTGAGGCGATCTATGCAATATTGTGACCGTTGGTGCGTGGCGTTGGAGATTGCCCGAGGCGATGCAGGAGTGATTCATGCCTTATGTGTGGCAACGGCTAGTGATCTTGGGGAGCCTTCTACACTATAAATATGGATGTTTGGCTCAAGATGATGATAAGAAACAAGAGAATAAACTACAAGAAAGCTTTGTTCAAATAAAATCTATCTAGCATTGCAAACTTCATACATTTGTGTTGTATTGGAGTTTGTAATTCATTTCTTGTGTGAGAGCTTGTGTTCTTCGTGTTGTTACACCGTGAAGGTGTTATTTGATTTGTTGTAAGGTCCTCCAACACCGACGCAAGTTGTAAATTGTATAAGACATCAACAAGTGAAGTTGGTGCAAGGATGTGGCTATCCTTGGAGTCCTTAAGGCCAAGAAGACTCGTGAAGAGTGTGTGACTCGGGAAGAGTTTGTGTGTGGCTATCCTTGGAGCCCTTAATGCCAAGAAGACTCGTGAAGAGCGTGTGACTCGTGAAGAGTTTGTTTGTGGCTAACTTGGAGCCCTCAAGGCCAAGATTGAAGTTGTTCTAGTGGAACCTCGGTTGGACATTTTCTAGCCGGGAAGGGGAGACGTAGGCGATTCATCGCCGAACTTCTACAACAAATACTTGTGTCATTTATCGCTTTATTTACTTTACGCATTTACATTATTTCTTCATATTGTTATTTGTCGATTGACATCAAGTCTTCCGCATCGCAAACTCGACTATTTACAAATTCATTTTAAAACGCTAAAGTAGCCAAGTAACATCATTCACCCCCCATCTTCGGTTCCAACAAGTGGTATCAGAGCCACTTGGTTTTTTATTTTTAAACCAAAATGTTTAGGGCTAATCTAGCAAGTGAGTTTGCTCAAGGTCAATCGACCAATCTTTCCGCTCTTCACGGGAGATAACTACGGATATTGGAAGAATAGAATTTCTCTATATATTCAATCCGTAGATTATGACATATGGAAGATAATTGTGAAAGGTCCAGATATTCCTTTAGGGAAGGAATGTTCCCAAATAAATGGACTATTTTACAAGGGCGGATATGATCTTAATTTCTCAAAATGCTAAAGCTATTAATATTTTACATTGTGCTTTAGATATGAAGGAGTATAACTGGATTTCAATGTGCTCAACCGCCAAGGAGATTTGGGACAAACTTCAAATTTGTCATGAGGGAACCAATCAAGTAAAGGAGACAAAGATAGATGTTCTACAACTCAAGTACGAAACATTTGAGATGGAGTCCGGAGAAAATGTTGACTCAATGTTTAGAAGTCTCACTCAAATAATCAATGAGCTTGCCCAACTTGGTGAAAAGTACCCACCGAAACAAATATGGAGAAGAGCTCTTAGAGCTTTGCCAAAAGAATGGGATGCCAAGAGGACGGCTATCATTGAATCCAACAAAGGAGATCAAGCGTCATATGATCTTGATGAACTCCATGGAACCTTGGTAACTCATGAGCTTGAAGTGTCAAACCGAAAGGTAATAAAGGAGGAAGATAAATCTATAAGAAATGGGATAGCCTTGATCGAAAAGAAAGCACAATCCGATGATGAAGATGATGAAGAGATGATCTTGTTCACAAGAAAGTTCAAGAAGTTCTACAATAAATACAACAAGCCAAAGACCTCCGGTGCCACCAAATATGATTCCAAACAAGAGGTAACATGTTATAATTGTCAATATAAAGGTCATTTTGCTAATGAATGTCCTAGGAAGAAGAATGAGGATAAAAGAAAGAAGAAAGCTCTAATGGCCACATGGAGTGATAGTGACTCCGATGAAGAATAAGAAACAAATCTTTGCCTCATGGCCAAAGATGATGCAAATGACAAGGAAGAGGAAAGCGACGATAAGGTACCCTCTTTTGATGAATTATTTGAAACATATAATGATCTTATTGATGTTATTGGCAAAACCAAGATGAGTAACAAATTGCTCAAACTTTGAGTTAGCCAAGATAGATGAATAAAATAATTAATTGAAATATGAATTAAGTTCTTTGAAGAAATCTGTTTGCAAGTTTAGTGAAAGTAGTTTAAAATTGGAAGAATTGAATGGCTTGCAACGATATAGCATCGATAAAGCCGGACTAGGCTTTTCAAGCAAATCAAAAACTTTTTCAAACTTGTTGGCTAAAGCTAAGCATAATTCTCCTACTTGCACCTATTGTTGTAAGGTTGGTCATGTTAGAAATAAATGTTAATTTGTCAAAAATCAATACCAACCAAACAAGAGGTGGAAGTGGATTCCAAAATCCCCCATTGTTACTAATCAACATGGACCCAAAGAACAAATGTATACCAAAGATCCTCCTATTATAAATTTGTTTTGTAGGAAAAACAAAGGGAGAGATGATGAAGGCACTAGTACCTCAAGGGAGGAAACCATCAAATGCACCACAATAGAGGAAGCGCGAGATAAAGGATCGATGATATGAACTCATTCGTATCATCCAAGGTAAATTTATTTTGAGCATCATAATAACATAATTAGCTCTTTTGCTTGGTTAATATTCCTTGAATTGTAAATTATAATTATGTGGTGAAACTCAATTACTTTGAAGGTGGTCTTTCGGAAATTGAATTTTAAGTACATTATTATGATATCATATTTAGGGGGAGCTAATTATATTTCTATTGTGCATTTAAAAGAGCAATGGAAAAATTTCATTGGCACAAAGTAATTGTGACCAATAAATTATGAAGCTCAATATTTATTGGTAGTAAATTGCATTTCCCCTTTGCATATGCATATATGTGACATATATTCTCCATGTATTAGAACTCTTGTTTAATCATCCTAATGTGCCTATATGCTTGAATTTTGCAAAGTGAGTATTTATTGGATGGTTAAAATTGGTATAACTTGATTAAATGCTCATGTTTTGTTGTTGCACAATATGATTGAATTGAAAGATATCTTCTTATGATAATGAATTATGTTGCTTATTTAAATTTGTTTAAATGCATGATTTATGCTTAACTCATTAAGGTAAAAATCTTTTTATGTGCTTTGAGTTAACTTTGAATATGCAATGCACAACTTAATTAAATGTGATTAAGCATGCTTTAATTGTTTAGATGCTCTATCTTGGATCATAGAAATATGGCCTAAGAATTTCATATATCTCTATTGCTTCTATGGTCTAAATGATTTAGCTCTCATCACATGCGCCTTATTAATTTATCAATTGTCTATAATGATGTATTGAGAAATATTTATTAAGCATGAATGCTTGAATTTTTATGGAACATACTTGAATTTTTATGGAACATATACACACTTTGCACATTTAGAATTCATTGTTGTTAATTACCTTAAACGCATGTTTGTCTTCCTCTCAATGATTTAATCTTATGCTTGTTATGGCTATTACATGCTTGATGAGGAACATGTGCTAATTGTTAAAATATGGCTATGTGTCAACATATAATTGTGCTATGTTTATTTGAACTTTGTGCTTTTTGATTATCACAAAAAGGGGAGAATTTTGTGATAAACTATACATGCATGTTTTGAGGGGGAGAGTTTTTGTATTATGTTGTACTTGGTAAAACTTGTATGTGCTATGCATTTGTTAAGGGGGAGTCTTGTTTACTCATATTTCATGCATATTTTATTGACAAGTTTATCAAGTTTTGTGATCATAAAAAAGGGGGAGATTGTTGAGCCTTAAACGCATTGTTGAGTTTAATGCTTATATCTCCGAATTATTTATGAGTTTTGATGATCAACAAAACTTGCATTTGTTATACTAATGTGTCTACTTAGTGTACATGGTTAGATGGTTGAAAAGTGGATTGTTTGAAGGAGATCAAATCTGCAAGTACATGGGCGGATCGCCCCAGTCGATGGTGAACATCGCCTCAGGCGATGGCAGCCATTCAAGACATCGCCCCGCACATTGACTGAAGCGACGTTGATGGCTCCGCGCATGGTGAGATCGCCCGAGGCGATGAGGAGATCGCCTGAGGCGATGCATGGTTAGTTTGAGGCGATTGAGAGTTCGTTTGAGGCGATCCAGAATTTTAGCTACGGCATTTATTTTTGGTGGTGATCGCGGCGATCCACACATCGCCTGAGGCGATCTGCGCAATTTTGTGACTGTTGGTGCTTGGCGATGGAGATCGCCCGAGGCGATGGCCGAGGCGATGCAGGAGTGATTCATGCCTTATGTGTAGCAACAACTAGTATGAGCTTTGGGAGCCTTCTACACTATAAATATGGATGTTTGGGCTCAAGATTATGATAAGAAACAAGAGGATAAACTACAAGAAAGCTTTGTTCAAATAAAATATATCTAGCATTGCAAACTTCATACATTTGTGTTGTATTGGATTTGTAATTCATTTCTTGTGTGAGAGCTTGTGTTCTTCGTGTTCTTACACCGTGAAGGTGTTATTTGATTTGTTGTAAGGTCATCCAACACCGACGCAAATTGGAAATTGTATAAGACATCAACAAGTAAAGTTGGTGCAAGGTTGTGGCTATCCTTGGAGCCCTTAAGGCCAAGATATTCGTGAAGAATGTGTGACTCGGGAAGAGTTTGTGTGTGGCTATCCTTGGAGCCCTTAATGCCAAGAAGACTCGTGAAGAGCGTGTGACTCGTGAAGAGTTTGTTTGTGGCTAACTTGGAGCCCTCAAGGCCAAGATTGAAGTTGTTCTAGTGGAACCTCGGTTGGACGTTTTCTAGCCGGGAAGAGGAGAGGTAGGCGATTCATCGCCGAACTTCTATAACAAATACTTGTGTCATTTATCGCTTTATTTACTTTACGCATTTACATTATTTCTTCATATTGTTATTTGTCGATTGACATCAAGTCTTTCGCAGCGCAAACTCGACTATTTGCAAATTCATTTTAAAACGTTAAAGTAGCCAATGATTTGTGGTTGGCTACTTTAAATTATAACATTATACAGACCGATATATTTAAAACGGAACAAGAATTCATTTAAAATTAATTTCCCCACAAATATGCTAATTATTCAAAAAATTAGAACTCATTCATTTAGTCATTTTGACTAAAACTAAACATATCGTGTATGCAAAATTTAATAACAATCAATAATACACTATTTTTAACTACCACTATATAAGTTGGCTAACCAAAAACTATTCACAAAAATACGAAATATTAATACTAGACTTAGCTCTTACCTCGCTGATTCCGAATATATAATTTATTTCACTAGAATTGAAACAAAATATAGGCAACAATTTATTTTTTATAAAACAAATGAAACCCTCGTCGCTCACCTTCGTTCACTGGAGATGAAATTCAAGATTCATTCCTACCATATTTTATTTTATCTTATCTTATATTATATATTATTTAGTAGTTAATATACAGATAATCATGTTTCTTTCGGTTTCCTTTTACATTATCTAACTACGTTTTCAACTAATCTTGTCAACATGAAAGTTGTTCTCTTTCTTTTATCTTCATATAGCCTTTTGAATCGCATTTTGACATCATATTAAAAAGTTATCCCCGAAATACTAAATTTAGCTACACTAGATAATTTATTCGGGACACAAAATTCATCGGAGAAATTTCTTCACCACTTACTTTAATAGACTTAAGTGTTGTCTATTAATTCTCAAGACCGTATTTTACTAGCCAAATATCAATATACACTCAAATTCATTTTATTTTCAATCTCTGCATATCTCTAATATATTTGTATTTTGTTTAATCATAACCAGACTTAACTCTTACGCAAATAATTATACTTTATAATTTTATATGATTTCCCAGGGCGTTACAGTTCTACAACGTTTACGAATTTCGACCTCGAAATTCAACTGTGCTGATTTTCTTTGTTTTGGATTTGTATAGAATTTGAATGCACCCGAGTACAAACCTGGTACAGTTTCGGACATTTGTGATAAAGTTTTGGGAGAATTATAAAAATGGTAAAGATTTTCGGATATATTTCCAATGAGATTTATAACAATCTCCATATGGGAATCGTAACCATTCGAAAGACCTCTTATATGATATAATTTGACTTGATAGATTCGAAATAATTATTTCAGGACCTTCTTAATTGGAATATTTATTCAATGAAGTTGACTACTCTGAGAAGTGTTAAGTGTTGTTCGTATAAGAAATATGATCTCTGACATGAACGTAAATTGAGTTTAGACAATTGAATAAGACTTATTTGATTTTTATGGCACTTCTATATATTTCATAATGAAATTCCACTCTAATTATTATCAGGTGCGAAACCAAAATGAAGTTGCGCCTAAAATTATTATGTATACTCGAGATGACCATTGTGAACTTGTAATTATATCTTATAATTTTGTTAATGATTTGCTATTTTCAGAGGCTTGATGAATCGAGCATTTGAAAAGTTTCTTAATCAAATCAAAAAAGTCCATATCGATGTTAACTTGGTTCTACCAAGTCAAAAATAGGACATGTTGAGTCTTTTGTATCATCTTGGTCAGGTGAATACCATTGCGAATGCTTCAATTGAAATAAATTTTTTTTATATTCAAATCACCAAGGTACACACAACTTTTCATGCCTTTGGTTAGATATTTTATTTTTACGAATTATATTATTGTATTAGCCCAACTATTGAGCATAAATTGATCTTTTGTATCAAATGGCTCGAACGAAACACTACTTTAATTCGAGAACCCGAAGAATTATTCTCTTCAGAATACTTGTATGATTCTAGATTTGGTTTAAAGGTCTTCTTACGATTTAATCGCCGATTGGTTGTCCCTCGATATTCTAGAATTGAAATTTATTAATTTTATTCCGTTCAAGCTATCTTTCTCTCGAAGGAGATGGTTTGCTACTCCCTCGGAAAATGCAGTAAATGTGATTGATATGTGAAGTAAAATTATTTATTTATTTTGTGACTTTAGTAAGATTTCCAAGTAACTTGATAATCTTGCATAATGGTTAACATTATTATTTATATATTGTATGTAATGTGTTAGTACCTCAATATAGAGGAAATACGAAGAATATTTGTATGTATTCTTCAATCTGATGAGGTTGAATTTAATTGTTCAATGTTATGCACCGAACAGTTAATTCTATGTTCTTAAATGAAAAGATGGTTTCTTATAACCATTCAATTCCATCGATATAAGATTAATGGACTAAACTTGTGACTTGAGAATTAATGTGAGATTCATTGATTCTGGTTACTCTTACGATCTGTTTACATTTTATTTTACATTTTGATTATAATCTTGATATTATAATAACCGGTAATATACTGATTAGGTTTGCAATAGATACATTTAAGATTTCGATGACGAAACATTTTTAAGTGGCGGAGAAATGTAAGGCTCACATACCGTATTATTGTAAAGCATGTTTAACTCTCAATAATTATGTGATTATCTTATGTTAATCATATGGTTGAGAATGAACATGAGAAACATTATACTTTGATAAAGGTTCAAATCGTACTTGAATTATGTCTGGCATGTGTGTGCGACATCTATTACAATTTTCAACATAGCTAATTGTATAATTGTCCGAATGAGATGAGACGACTTTCACTGGAAAGCTAACCCAGAGAGTTTCAACTTTTTATGTTTTAAATTTTAACAGAATCATTTTAGAAGGAATGTCAAAATTATCCCAAAATATATCATGCATATTAGTTTTCCTACGCTGACACGTTTTTGAATATTGGACATAACTTTTTGTCCGCTATCCAAATTGAGTTACTCAAAATCCAAATGAAAGCCTATTCTAAAAAAACAATACCAAATGTAAGCTAAGACGTATGTGAGGACCCGGTCCTAATCAAGTGTTTATTTATCACACAATGATTATTTTAGTGTAAATAACAGAAGATAATTTAAAATTTATCAACACGTGGCCCAAAAAATTTCGATATGTTTTGACATAATACAATTTACTCATTACTGAAAATATGTAATAGCAGTTTTATCTTCATACACATAATGCATCAAATACGAAATCCAGTACAAAGACTCCCCGGTGAAATATATATAGTTTTAAAAACTCTCTAGTACAGTAATTGGGACTCCAAACTCAACAACACAATACCTGAGCTCGCTCTCACTGAGTTATGATACTCCTAGATGATTCCTTACGAGCATTTGAAATCCGTCCACCTGCAATACCTGACATGCCCACACACAAAGACATAACAGCCTCCACAATGGGGGTCAGTAACCCCAGTACGGAAAACCAATATAAATCACGATAGTAAGACAAAATATCATTCGATGCATGTTGTGAATGAATGCAATCTGTGTATTGGTGCAATAATCTCGGATATCAAATCTCAGAGTCCAAGGAACAATCATCAACAATATAGCTCGAGCTAGGATGGCGACATTCGGTGCCCCTTCGGGCCATGCGATGTGCCCAACCATCCTTCATGTGGGTGATGGCGACACACTCGGCGCTACTGGTTCTACTGAGCCAAGTGGTATGCCCAAGCATCCTTGTGTCTAAGCGAAGGCGACACACTCGACATTACAATTTCTACCTAAACTCGAGCCAAACGAATGCATCCCGTTGACACAATACCATAGATTTCATATGAAGAATCGTATATGTATCAAAGAACAATGGGATCAACATGATACGTCCAATTGTATTGATGTGACCGACTAACTCTTTGTGTGTTACAAAATATCATATTTTTCATTCTACACATCAATACCTAATTGGTAATACATCTCAATTTATCATGTAATTATATATGCAACTCAATGTATAATGTAATCATATATACATCTCAATGCATCATGCAACTCAATGTATCATATAAGCATATATAAGTTAGGTATTAACAAATAAATCATACACCGGGATCATCACATGTCTTTGTCAGACATCGTGTTAGAACCGGTCTCTACGTACCTCAATAGATATAATAAACACCAATAACTTGTGTTTCCTCAAACCGACCTTGGGTGATTAACCTGGCCAAATATCATCCAGATATTCCAAAACTATCAATATCATTATTCCAAAGATCATGTTTAAAGCCTACTCTAAATTTCAGCAAACATGTATTCAAGAATAAACACATATCTTTCAAACTTAATAAATGGCATGGGTCAAAATTAGTTTGAAAGCTAACTCAAAATATGACATTTCATATGTTTAACATTTTCCCAAATTCGTTCATTTACCTAAGGCAAAGTTGTTTGAAACAGGACTTATACAAAATAGGAAAGAACTGAAATTTCCAGCTTGACCCATTTTGGTAGAAAAAGCATAATTAATTCATATGATCTCCAGGACACCTGATTGTAGTGGGGAATTCAAGATAACTCAACATACTACATTTCATATTTTATGAGATTAAGCTAGTTCATTCATCTTAAGGCACATATTTTGCATAATACGTCAGCTTTGGAAAATCGTAAGTACTCTGTTTCCAGATTTGTTACTCTTTAGTAAAAATATCGTAACTTTTTCATATGAACTCCAAATAGGCCATAACCCCTAATTCATAACACATTTGCCCAGATTTACGATGAACACGTTACATGAATCCACCTAAATACATTTTCCAGATTGTACATGTTGTGGGAAAAATTAGCATAACTCGTGTATATTAACTCCAATTGAGTGAATTTACTGCCAAATCGTAGATAAGGTAAAGATCTACACCTTTATTAAGGGGACAACATCAAATTTGTAACAAAGTTTCCCTTGAAATTCGAAAAACCTACAGCATGTGTATTGCATGAACATACAGATTCAAAATGTACAGAGTTTAGTAAAATCATCATAACTTTTCATCTTAACTCTAAATGATGTAATTTTGGTGTCACATTAAAGCTAATTTATTTATCTAAAACTTTTGTTTAGACATCAACCTCAAATTCGGAAATAACCATACTTAAAATTCGAAAAAATATGCTTGCATGCAACATCCATTCAACATATTCATTTGACAACAACTATTATACTTCAATTCTCAAGTCAAGGAACTAAAATTCGATCATCAAACATAATTTCAAGTTGGTAAACCTTAATAATGATGTTATGTCTCAGTATATCTTGAAGGTTTGAGCACCAATCAACCACCAAAACCAGCCAAGACTTGAACCATCATGCTACTTCTCCAACTTGCTTCAAATTCCGAAAGTTCTTGGTGAATTCTACTTCCCTGATCTTGTAGCTTACAAATTCTCACTTGCATGTGGGTTTGATCAAGTTTGGAGGATGAATTTAGAGCAATAATTTTGAATTCTTTGAGAGGAGGTGGAATAAACCATGAAATGTAAAAGTGAAGAACATGGACTTGAAATAGAGAAGTGGGTGTGAGTTATGTTGGAATATGCTCTAAGACAACTCATTAGATGATTGATTTTGGCATACAATGTAATATGATTTTATTAAAGGTAATTCATTATTATATATTATTCCAGTATCTGTGTAATATGAATATATATACATTAATAGTCCTTAGAATAAAATTGTATTATTCTTAAAGATTGTTCATGGTCAAGTATTATCATGAATTAGGATAATGATAATGCATTGAGACGAGTATGTATTCATTGATGAATTTGTTCATGGATATGAGCTATCGAATCAACACATAGGTACATGTTATAGAACTATGTACTGGACAGACCCACCATGATAATGCTACATGGATTGTTATATAAATGTCATAAGCAATTCTCATAGTGATAATAATGTATGTAATCCTTACGACTTGAGATAGCCAGAGATCCAAACATATGGAGTTGTGTATCTTGATATTGTCAAACGTTACATGTAACATGGTAAACTATAAAAACAATCATTGGATACACTACGAATTATGTAGAAGAATGTTGAGTGATCAAGATAGGATTTATCCCTCCTATATAACAGGAGAATTGTTTGGGCCCTTGATCAAGTGAGACTAAAATGCATTGGCCATGCTCGAATGAGTCAATATGTGATATCGAGCTTATTCGTTTATTCTAGTCTACTTGGGGATCAAGAAATATAAGATTGAAATATACGAGTATGACTTATTCTATGACTCGTGTTTAATCTAAACACATAGTACAAAGTGATTAAGTTACATGGTGAATTATCATAGTCCATAGGTAATGTCGAGTCAATGTACATTCTTGTAACTTGGGTAGCCTTGATGTGTTGCAAGATACCACTCATTGCTTGTGACATAAAATTAGATTTTATGTCACTAGCCAACGTTGCAAGATCCTAACGGCTCGCAAGATTAAATCGATATAGGGAGTTAAATTCATTGGATTAATTAAGTATATTAGGAAGAGTCATAAGCATGAATTAATGGGCCGATTATATTATATATATATATACACACACACACACATATATATAATATTGATATGGGCCATAGGGTTTTTCGAAAACCCATTATGTAGCCGCCTCATGATATATCTATATATATCATGCATATTAGGTTATGCAAGGGGACACATTAATTCAGATTAACGAAAAACGCAAAACCAAACAGACCATTGGATAAAGGCACAGCCGTCACCTCACTTCGACGTCTCATCCTTTTGTCCCAGTTGATGTATCAAGTCTAGCAACTTGATAAATTCAACATCCATTGTCGATTCGATCGTGTGGATACCGTAGAGGCAAAGCTGTAAAGTTTTGCTTGTGACTCAGTGGACGTTTTGCTTCGTGGATTCTGCATCAAATGCGCTACAAAGGTATAACACTAGTCACCCGATATGATAACTTCGTATAGGTCCTCGGTGGGAATCCATTTTTTTTTATTCCGCTGCGCTCTTTGATCGTCGGATTCCTTACAGTGGTATCAAAGCCGTGTACGAAGCTCATATTCGGGGTTATATAAATTATTTTATCAGATTTTGAGTTATTGTAATCACGCTTATTCGAAACTGTAAGAACATATATGATATGTTATAATCTACATATGAGATACGTATGTGGAAACCATCGTAAAATATATATGATATATTAATGTGTATTTATGTATAAGATACATATGTGTGCGCGCGACTGACCCTAGCAAGGCGGGCGAGGGCGAACGTAGCTCGATAGTCGGGTGAACGTAGCAAGCAAGGCAGACGACCAGTAGCTCGAAAGTCGGGCAGGACGAAAATCGCGCGGGGGACTGTGTCCCACGCATGGGCCGACGACTGCCCATGCTGGCTGGGCGGCGTCCGACCGAGCGTGCAATATTTTTCCAATTTTTTTACAGTTTATGAACATAGAATTAAATTTAAAGTGTTTAAAATTTAATTCATTAATTGTTATGTCCTAGCATGTGGTGCAGTGGTTATAGCCCTATGATCTATTAGATTTGTAATTTTGTGAATGATTGTAATTGTAAATACGGCCTACGTGTCGTGCCTTCTCTATTTGTCTGAATGTATTCCCTCCATATGATCCCCTCAAATGTAACTCGATGTCGTCTCTATATCATGTAATTGTTATATAGTATATTTTAGCTTTTGTTGATAGTGATCAATGAAGTTGGACCATGGTGCCAGAGACGAGGAGGTCATTCACAAATAGACCGAAGAGGTGCTTGGAGAAGTTACCCTTAGGTTGGCCATTTAGATTTTCTCATTGGCTTGAGAAATCAGTAGTTCGGGCTATAAACATGTCACATTTATTTTATGTTGATGTATGTGATGCATGTTTATCATTTGATATTTAATAAGATGGATGATATATATATATATATATATATATATATATATATATATATATATACACATGACATATTTTCATTATCAATATTAATAAAATTGTGAGATCTTTAAATCCCTCTAATAATATTAAGTCAAGTTAGATGCCTTCCAATTAATAGTACTCGTCAAGACTTCGATTGAACATGTGTAGGTTCTTCGATTGAACATGTGTAGGTTTGACAAAGCAAAGTACAGTGGCAATCTTAGTAAGGCGCGATAGGATAAATATGATATCCATGTGACTATAAATTTTGTTTGACTTAACTAGTGTTATCTCAATAGGATTGGGAACCTAGAGGCATGGGGTTGGGTAATAATCCATTAGATTAATTAGAATAAAGTGTTGTTCGCCTAACCATCTAAGAGTTATATGTGATGTAATTGACAAAGTGTTGTCTACCTAAATAACCGATCTTGGATGATTAGCCAAACTTAACTCAATGTTAGATGAAATATGGATCTTGGCTCATTAATAGTTTTGAGGGTTGATGATATTAATTAAATAGTGGAAGTTTCATTTTTATATAAGACCTTATTAAATGATTAAAATCATAAAACTTATTTTGCATATTTATATTGTAGATATCCATGGCATCAAACAACATTATAGTACACTATCATTGTGATCGGTCCTTGAGAATGACAAATTGAATGGGACAAATTTCCTAGATTGATATAGGAATCTGAGGTCCTCAAACAAGAGAAAAAGCAATATGTCCTAGAGGAACCCTTACCTGCTGAGGAACCTCTTGCTACGGGCGTAAGGGCTGATAAGGATGCTTACAAGAAGCATCAAAATGACGCTCTTGATGTTGGGTGCCTAATGCTTGCAACCATGAACTATGAGCTTCAAAAGCAACACGAGGAAATAGATGCGTTCAATATGATTGAACATCTGAAGCAACTTTACCAACAACAAGCTAGACAAGAGAGGTATGGCGTCTCTAAAGCTTTATTTCAGTGCAGAATGGTAGAAGGAAGCCTTGTTGGAAATCATGTACTCAAAATGATTGGATACGTAGAGAATCTTGAGAAACTGGGTTTTCCGTTGGACCTAGAGTTGGCCACTGACGTGATCTTGTGTAAGGCCCCAACTCCTTAACTCGTCATTAGTGCATTTATGACATCGTATGAGTATAAAAAAATTCATTCTTTAAAAGAATCATTACATGCTTCACATATTCTTCATGACATAAATAATACTCAGTAATAAGACTCAAGGTTCACCCATTATCATCACCATTGCACCACTTTTACATTGTGGGTTTTTATAAAAAAAATTGGGCAGAGTATCCCCATAAATTGAGCTATCCCAAAATAAAACACATCACCAAAAATAATTCCCAGCCAGGGAAAAACACGATACTAAAAGAAATCAAAACCATAAGTAAGCTCCCAGCCAGGGAAGTCACCATACTAAGAAGATATAAAAAGTAGGCTTCAACACCCTTATACAATCCATATACATGCATCCAGATGCTCACATATGAGCAATACATAAATGAATACCAATTAAATGCATAAATAATGTATGCCTTCAACCCATACTCAAACTCCACTCCGGAAGCAGCATCGTTCAACGAGTTCGAGCTTACCATCCCAAAACGCCGTAGTACATGTCGTACCTATTCTACCTGTTTCAACATAACAGCCCCACACAGGGTGAGCATACCAACATCACACTACCCATATCATAACAATGCATAAAGATCATGATATCACAATTTAAGAGTATCGAAATCTATAGATGTACTCCCTGTGAAGTTCTGAATCTGTATAGCTTCCACGCAATGTTCCTGTTTCAAGCTTACATGCTTTCATAATATCAAGTTTAGTATCGTCACTGAAAATATGATACTCAACCACACGATGAATTCAATACAACAAGAATCTATTATTCATGCTCAATCATAAATAATTTCATATCAATGCAGTTCTGTCTATCAATCTATCACTCAACACTTTCTCATACTGGTCATGCCAAAGGCATCCATACCCAACGCCATGTCCGGACCACGTACATTTACGTGTCCACCATACTACATATAACAAACTCAATTCACATATTTGTTCCCTTATATTCAGTCATCACGATTATTCACATATTCGTTCCCTTATATGCAGTCATCACAATTCAACAATATATGAACTGGAATATGAAATGATTCATATTATACCTGCTCGTACGTCACTACGTACCTTAGGGTTCGACAATATGATAGGCTATCCCGACATCCGGAGAATCGTGTAGAATCTATATCAAAATCACCACTCATATTAACACATTTACAACACAATTAATATCATATATGTATTTCTCAACTTCAATTCAATATCCTCGATTCACAACTCAATAAAATGGACATTGTTACAAGGACAAGGCAATCGATATTACTCTAAGCAACTATACAGCTAGTTCATAGAATTGCCATTTAAATATGAAATCTTTCACTTTAAACAAATAAGGTTATACTACTTTCTTAAGATATCATACATCTCATTTGTACTATTTTTCTCATAATCCCAACACCTCTTTTGTCTGAAGATTCGTGTGGTACCTAAATTAATTAAATAATTCAACATCAAAATCAACAATTTAATAAAGTGGTTCCATCAAGTAGATCCATACAACCAATACCACTTTCTTTTATCATTACAATTCTAGCTTGTATGATTCATTCAACATTATTCATCATTTAGGAATTAGCTTTCATTTCAACTTGGAATTCATAGATATACAAGGAAGCGATCCAATTTCACTGCCTTAGCAACGGCACGAGACATCGTTGAATTCTTCAACGTATGCCCCAGGGGCTAGAACAAAACATGACAGTGCTCAAGCACGTTTGTATACTCTAGCTTGATCACCTCCAGACACATACAGTGGAATACGCAAACACGCTCACACATTACAGCAAATACAATACACACGCTTAACCACACTGAGCTACACGCACACATACATCGAGCTCGCATCCTTACATGTTGTATACACTAATTTTTCAGCAGCCATAGTAGTGAGAAATCAAATTAAATAATGAGGTGCAAGGTACAAAGGAAGGCTCGATCATGGCAGATCCAGTTCACGCACGCACACAGCAGGCAGGGGGATTTGGAAATGGAAATTGACTACCTTCCAGCTAACCATTAATCAAGCTAAAACATGAATTACACAAGGTAATAATCGATCAAAAAAAATATTCAAGAACTCCCATCCTCAAGCCCCAGAAAAATCGATCGTGATGCTCCCCAAACACAGCAGAATTCAAACCAATTTAACGTCAAGTTTTGAACTAATTAGCAGCATAATTTCGGCCAAATAACAGAAGAAAAATCGCCCCAAAAAACGACTGAAAAATCGCCCCGAAATGAACAAAAACCGAACCCCAAAACAGCATAAAATCACACACAAATCAAGTGTAAATCGAAGAACAAGAAAAGTAAATAGCTAGGATGTTGTGAAGCTTCGAACTCACACAAACTTGAGCAAAAAAAATCGAGCTTGAAAGCTTCTCTGCAGCACGAAGAGGTCGACGGCGCACAGGAGGGAAAAGAGGAAGAAAACGTGGCTTTTGTGTGAAAATAGGGGGAAAATATGTGTTTTAATTCCAACCCTATTTTAAATATATACCACTCAATACAATCTCTACCCCTTACTAATTCAATTTAGTTCTCATCTCAATAATATTACTTATTAAGAATTCCCCTTTTATTCAATTCACACAATAAGTTCAAACCGGAGTTATTTATTCCCAACTCTCGGCCCAAAATGACATTCCCAAGAATTTAAGAATCTCATTGGATTTAATTAACATTATAAATTCAATCCCGAAACCATTTATCCCAACTCCGTTCCAAAATCCGATACTCAAAAATTAAATCCCGGTATAGCATATAAATATCATAATTAAACCAAATAAATAATTATTAATTATTCCGGGCATCACATCTTGCAATCGTTGCATGATAGCTATAGTCAATTTGTTCTGAATATGATTGAAATTGAGAAGACTCTACCACAGTTGCTTGGTAAGTCGAGAACTTACGAGGCAAACACAAAGAAGTCTAAGCCCACAAATATTCTTATTGTGAATAAGAACAAAGGGAAAGGCTAAAACAAAGGGCTTTAGAAAAGACAAGAAGTCTCTGTCAAATCTAAGCCTCATGCTACTGCACTTAAGCCTAAGGGAGGAGTGGCTAAGGAGGGAAATTGCTTCCATTGCTGTGAGACCGGACATTGGAAGAGAAACTAGAAGTTATACCTGGAAGATCTTAAGAAGACGAAGGGAAGTGTGACTTCTACTTCAGGTATTTTGTTATAGAAGTCAATCTATCTACTTTTTCATCATGGGTATTAGATACTGGATGTGGTTCTCACATTAGTGTTAATGTGCAGGAACTCAAAAGGGGTAGAGTGTTGGCAAAATGCGAAGTTGACCTAAGAGTGGGAAATGGAGCAAGAGTTGTTGCATTAGCTATATGAGATTATTCATTGACTTTGCCTTATATTTAATTTTAGATTTACAAGACTGTTATTTTGTGCATTCGATTACTAGAAACATTATTTCAAATTCTTGTTTGGACAAGATTTCATTTATAATAAAGGACAAATGTTTCTCCATTTATTTGAATGTGATGTTTTATGCTAGTGTACAATTGATTAATGGTCTCTATGTTCTAAATCTTGATATGTCTGTCTATAACATAAATACTAAGAGGATTAATACTAATGATTATAATCCAACTTATCTATGGCATCGCCGCTTGGGCCATCTAAATGAGAATCGCATTTCAAAACTTCATAATGACGGAGTTTTAGATTCATTTGATTTTGAATCATATAAAACATGTGAATCATGTTTAATGGGCAAGATGACTTAAAGCTCATTTCAAGGGACATGTTGAAAGGGCAAATGATTTATTAAGTCTCAACATAGCGAAGTATGTGGCCCAATAAGCACACAAGCTAGAGGTAGTTTTCAATACTTCGTTACATTTACTGATGACTTCAGTAGATATGGGTATGTGTACCTAATGAAACATAAATATGAAACTTTTGAAAGGTTCAAGGATTTCAAAAATGAAGTACAAAACCAGCTTGACAAAAGTATCAAAATCCTCCGACCAGATCGAGGATGTGAAAACTTAATCCAAGAGTTTCATGACTATCTAAAGGAGTAGAGGGATAGTCCCGCAACTCACACCTCCGTATACTCCACAATGGAATGGTGTATCTGAAAGGAGGAATCAAACTTTGTTGGACATGGTTCGATCTATTATGAGTCATGCAGATCTTTCGATTTCCTTTTGGGGACATGATTTAGAAACAACAATTTTATACTGAACCGTGTTCCATCTAAATCAGTTGAAAAGACACCATATGAGATATGGACTAGGAAACATTATAGTATGTCTTTTATGAAGATTTAGGCTGAGGCTCCGTGAGACGTCACGCCTCCAATAAACCTGGACCCAAATTTGATAAGTTTTTTATTTGTGGGGTATTCTAAGGAAACAAAAAGATATTATTTCTATTATCCCACCGAGAACAAAGTGGTTGTTGCTCGGACAAGTGTCTTTCTTGAAAGAGAATTTATTTCTAGAAGAATTAGTGGGAGACAAATAGAACTTAGTGAAGTATAACCACAACAAAACATTGAACATGATATCGAGATGGAAACAGAGCAGTCACCACAAGTTGTTGTGGACGAAATGCCTGTTCAAGAGACACAAAGCCCCGCGTAGGTCTGTAAGAGTACATCGGGAGCCACAGAGATATGAATTTCTCGTGACTCAACAAGGTGACTTACTATTCATTGATGAGGATGAACTTGCATTCTATCAAGAAGCTATAATGACCCTGATTCTGAGAAATGGCTAGAGGCCAGATGGAATCTATGTATTTAAACCATGTATGGACTTTGGTTGACCCACCTGAAGGGGTAAGACCCATAAGGTGCAAATGGATTTTCAAGAAGAAGACTGACATGGATGGTAACATACAAACCTTTAAAGGACGATTGGTTGCTAAAGGTTTCAAACAAATTCATGATATTGACTATGATGAAACTTTTCGCCAATTGACATGGTTAAATCCATTAGGATCTTACTTGCAATAGCTGCATTTCATGATTATGAAATCTGACAGATGGATGTCAAAACTGCTTTCCTTAATGGAAACTTTCTTGAGGATGTGTACATGACACAACCCGTTTGTCGATCCAAAGGATGCTGGAAAAATATGCAAGCTACAATGATCTATTTATGGATTGGAACAAGCTTCTCGGAGGTGGAATCTTCGTTTTGATGATGCAATCAAAGAGTTTGGTTTCATCAAGAACGTAGATGAACCTTGTGTCTACAAGAAGATCAGTGGGAGCATAATTATCTTCCTAGTGTTGTATGTAGATGACATACTTCTCATTGAGAATGATATCCCTGCCTTGCAATCTATAAAGATTTGGCTAGGGAATTGTTTTTCTTTGAAAGACTTGGGTGAAGCCACCTATGTGTTAGGTATCAAGATCTATAGAGATAGATCAAGAAAATTACTTGGCCTAAGTCAAATTACATACATAGATAAAGTGCTAAAACGATTTAGCATGCAAGAATCAAATAAAGGATTCGTGCCTATGACACATGGGATACATCTCTCGAAGGATCAGTGTCCTTCAACACAAGATGAGAGACAACGTATGAGTAAGATTCCATATGCTTCAGCTATTGGATCTATCATGTATGCCATGATATGTACTCGTCCCGATGTTTCGTATGCTTTAAGCATGAAGAGCAGATATCAAGTTGATCCCGGTGAATATCACTGAATCGCTGCCAAGAATATCCTGAAAGTACTTGAGAATAACTAAGGATATATTCTTGATTTATGGAGGTGAGGAAGAACTCAATGTAATAGGTTACACTGATGCAAGCTTCCAAACCGACAAGGATGATTTCCGATCGCAATCAGGATATGTGTTCTGCCTAAATGGCGGTGCTATGAATGGCGGTGCTATGAGCTGGAAGAGTTCAAAGCAAGGGACAGTAGACGATTCTACAACTGAAGCTGAGTATATTGCTGCCTCAGATGTAGCAAAGGAAGACGTTTGGATCATGAAGTTCATTTATGAGCTTGGGGTTATACGTAGCTTTCTAGATTGAACTCTATTGTGACAACAATGGAGCCATCGTATTGGCTAAGGAGCCCAGATCTCACCAACTGATGATAATGTATCTGACCCGCTGACGAAACCGCTATCACAGCAGAAGCATGATCGTCGTTTTAGATCTTTAGGCATTAAGTACATGTCTGATTGGTCTTAGTGCAACTGGGTGGGATATGATCTAAGACAACTCATGAGATGATTGATTTTGGCATACAATGTAATATGATTTTATTAAAGGTAATTCATTATTATATATTATTCCAGGATCTGTGTAATATATATATATATATATATATATATATATATATATATATATATATATTAATGTCCATAGAATAAAATTGTATTATTCTTAAAGATTGTTCCTGGTCAAGTATTAGGATAATAATAATGCATTGATACTAGTATGTATTGATTGCTGAATTTGTTCATGGATATGAGATATCGAATCAACACATACGTACATATTAGAGAACTATGTACTGGACAGACCCACCATGATAATGCTACATGGATTGTTATATAAATGTCATAAGCAATTCTCATAGTGATAATAATGTATGTAATCCTTACGACTTGAGATAGCTAGAGATCACAACATAAGGAGTTGTGTATCTTGATATTGTCAAACATTGCCTGTAACAGGGTAAACTATAAAGACAATAATTGGATACACTACGAATTATGTAGAGGGATGTTGAGTGATCAAGATAGGATTTGTCCCTCCTATATAACAGAAGAAGTGTTTGGGCCCTTGATCAAGTGTGACTAAAATGCATGGCCATGCTCGAATGAGTCGATCTGTGATATCGAGCTTATTTGTTTATTGTATTCTACTTCGGGATCAAGAAATATAAGATTGAACTATACGAGTATGACTTATTCCATGACTCGTGTTTAAGCTAAACACATAAGACAAATGAATTAAGTTACATGGTGAATATTATCACGGTCCATAGGTAGTGTCGAGTCAATGACATTCTTGTAACTTGTGTAGCCTTGATGTGTTGCAAGATACCGCTCATTGCTTGTGACATAAAATTAGATTTTATGTCACGGCCAACGTTGCAAGATTCCTAACGGGTCGCACAAAATATTAAATCGATAAAGGGAGTTAAATTCATTGGATGAATTAAGTTTATTAGGAAAAGTCCTAAGCATGAATTAATGGGCCGATTATATATAGAGATATATATATATCAAATATGCTCTATATAAAAAAAAATATAATATTGATATGGGTCATAGGGTTTTTCGAAAACCCATTATGTAGGCGCCTCATGTTTTATCTATATATACCATGCATATTAGGTTATGCAAGGGGACACGTTAATTCAGATTAACGAAAAAATGCAAAACCTAGCAGACCATACGATAAAGGCACAGCCGTCACCTCGCTTCGACGTCTCGTCCTTCTGTCTCAGTTGATTTATTAAGTCTACAAACTTGGTTAATTCAACATCCATTGTCGATTCGATCGTGTGAATACCGTAGAGGTAAAGCTGTAAAGTTTTGCTCGTGACTCGTGGACATTTTGCTTCGAGGATTCTGCGTCAAACACGCTACACAAGTATAACTATAGTCACCCGATATGATAACTTCGTATATGTCCTGGGCGGGAATCCGATTTTTTTATTCCACTTCTTGTAATGAAAGAATAGTCATAACTTTAAAAAGCAAACATATAGATTAGAAAAAGACGTTAGGAAAATTGTTGCAGATATAAGGGCTACACAAGGGTCATTTCATATAATCATATTATTTCGGTGTAATATACCGACATGACATGCATTGCATTGCATTTGATTTCATATATCATTATATAGATACATGTATATTCTATACCACATACATATACATTTTTATACCATGCAAGACCTATTTTATAAGTCTTGGATTAGAGCACTAAAAATCCTACTCGATTACTTAGATGATATGACACTTAAATATCCTAAAATCTACATAGCATGTCATGGCCATCACCCTTTTTGGCAAGACCAATGTGCCTTTTTTCTTCTTCGAGTTAACTCTTGCTCTTCCTCCTCCCAAATTTGCCTACTTCTTGCCTCAAAACCCTCTTAAAATTTCAACTTACATGTTCATAGTAATTGGCTCATAACTTTTCCAATACTCAACCAAATTACATGGGTAAAATTTATCTTGAAAGCTAACTCAAAATGTGACATTTCACTAGTTTAACACTTCCCCAAATTCGTTCGCTTACCTAAGGCAAATTGGGTCTAAACATTACTTATGTAGAATATGGGAAATTCTAAGTTACAGTTTGACCATTTTTCGTAAAAGCCTCATAACTAATTCATACGACATCCAAATGACCTTATTCCAGTGGGAGAATTTAGATAATTCAAAATTATACAATTCATCTTTTATGAGCTTTAAGCTAATTCGTTCATCTTGAAGTACATGTTTATCAAAACATCTCTTCTTAAAAACTCGAAGGTACCCAGTTTTCAGATTTGACACCCTTTAGTAAATCTAGCATAACTTTTGTATAATAATTCCAAATTAGCTGAATTTACTATCAAATCGAATGTAATTCAAAGATCTACAACTTTTCTATTTCCCTCAACTTCAAATTCGGAACATATTTTTCCCAGAATATCGAAGAACACAATGAATATGACATGCATGAACATGCAAAGTCGATTTGTGCACAGTTTAGTAAAATCATCGCAACTTTCTCATTTTAACTCCTCCCCATAGATATGTTTTGTACATCCCAGAGAGGGCACGTCCGATGGGAGCCACACTTGAGAGGTTTATTTTACTGTTTATCCCAGTTGTAGATGTATAGTTATATACAAGGGTATGTCATTGGGATGTGAGGAGTTTATGTATGTCATTTGTTTTAAGTTCAGCATGGATGTTTTTTATGTGAGTTTGATATTTTGTGTGTATATTATGGTTATATAATTGTTTTTTATGTGAGTTTGATATTTCGTGTGTATATTATGGTTACGATATTATATATATATTCAGTATGATTATATTGGTATATGTATAACATATGGTATGTTCTTCGTACAATGAAATGATGTCGAATTTTTTAGGGCCACATGTTAGTAAATTTTAAACTAATCTTCTGATATTTATTAATTATCATTGTGTAATAATTAATCACATTATTAAGATTGGATCATCACATTGTAACTGAGAGATGGCACTCAAATCACTACTACTATTGCCAAATGACAGAACGAACATTTCAAACAAGTAGTTATAGTCGTACAATAGTTAAGCATTTTATAGAATTATTCCTGCTTTGAACCTTCAAGGAACACATGATGACTGGTCATATCCAGTTGACGTCTCTCATTGACTTCTTCATGTCTCAAGTATTTTCTTGCTGGAACTAAGACTTAGGGGTCTCGCACCAACATTGAGCCCATCGAGCTCATTCATTGGTCCGGCCCAAGGTTTAGCGCAATCCTGATTTTGATAGATGGCTTGATCAAAGTACTGCGTTAAGGAATTTCATCATTAGAAGAACAATCAAAACAATGATGATGACCAAAGTAAATTGCCGTTTCATTTGTTTACCAAAGTTTATTACTTAAAAATGCGACCACATGCTCGATCAAAAAAAAAAAAAATTGTGAAGAGTAAAAAATTATAATATGCAACATAGATTAACCAAGTTGCCAGACAAAACAGTTCAACATGGGATTGGGCGGGACAAGGAACTGCAGGATGATGAATGTGC
Source organism: Haberlea rhodopensis (assembly GCA_907163345.1). Classification (NCBI taxonomy): domain Eukaryota; kingdom Viridiplantae; phylum Streptophyta; class Magnoliopsida; order Lamiales; family Gesneriaceae; genus Haberlea; species Haberlea rhodopensis. The sequence continues at coordinate 3,724,995 of CAJQUN010000060.1, forward strand.
TAGCTATTGATGGGAATGCAATGCACGCTGATGTTTATCTGTTCAAATAAAATTATACCTTTCAGGCAACAAGATACACGGGCCATTATTGCCACACCAGAGTTTTCAAGAGTCAACTAGTAACATTATCCAAATTAACATAAAATAATCACGCAATAAAATGTGAACATTGGTGTCAGTTTGCTTTTCTCCTCTTGTTCGTTTTGGAACTTTTGTCTTGCTTATTCCTCTTCATCCTTTTCTGCTTATCAATCTTACTTTGACTTGATTTTACGCTAAAATGACCACCAGACAGAGCCTTTCCACTGCCATTTTGCAAGGCATTCTCAAAATCAACTTCTTTATCTACAATGGCGTACTGTTGTAGATGGTCAAGGTCCAGCATACCATCTGCCTTTGCTTTCATCTCATCCTGGAGACAATACGAGGTAAAACCGCAACATAAATGTGAAAAATAGCAATTGAAGAATAGTAACAAGAAGGTCCACATACCTCAACTTGTTTTGCTGCAGCATTGAGTTCTTCTTCCAAGGAAACTGGATGAGGTTCCATGGCGATCTGAAAACCAACACACATCAATAACAGAAAAAAATCTCTCCTGAGAACAGTAGTTTAGCAGTAAACTTACATCTGTCAAGCGATGAACACTAGAATGAATCTCGTTTGATGCCACAGCACGTAAGAGTTTGTAAAACTTCTTCATTACTTTCATGTACAACGACATTATTTGCTGCCTCTCTAACTTTATTTCTGCCTATAATCCAAAATGAGAGACAGAAATGCAAATCAGATCACCAGCTCTCCAAGATTAAGAAATTTGGAGGCTCAAATGCTGCTGAACAACAGCTTCATGTTGACGTTATGCTTTGGAACCAGATGTTCCGCCTACATCAATAGATCTTTTGGCACTAATAAAATGTGGGGTACTACGAAGGGCACAAAAAAATTCATTTTAAAGCTAAATGTAAAAGCTCTAAAGCTTGTATGTAATTCTACTTCGTAGAATGGTGGAGATTTTGCTGAGCTCAAAAATTTCATTTGACACAGACGCTAGTCACCAAAAAATAAATTGAGAATGATAAGTATACATACCTCAATGCAGGAAATATCTTTTCCCTGCAAACCGATGCAGAGCAAAACAGAAGCCTGGGCATATGACAAATTGATTGGTATCTTCTCCCAGAAGTACGCACGGGCAAGATCATCCACAAAAGATGTAGTCTGCAGAATGCATGATAATAGGCAAATCACACCAACAACTCAAAGGGCCACGACATCATGTAGGGTCACAAACTGCTAATTGAAGGGAAATCATAGAAATAATAACAGCTAATAGTCTGTTTTATATTCAAATATTAAGCCATATAATAAAGTGGAAACCAAAAATATTCTGAATTATAGAAGGTGAAAAAAGATTCCGTCCTGGAAAAAACTAAGAAATGCCAACTGATTTTAAATTATTGATATTGATATTCAAAGAGACTTTTTTTTATTTAATCATGGAGGGGGGATTTTGAAGTGTTTTATACAAGACTGAAATTTGAGCCACTTTTCCCAAAGGGGAAAGGTGACACCATTGAGGCAAGCCTCAAGTGTCGGTATTCAAAGAGACTTAACTCCTCGATAAACAATAATTAAAATTTGAAACACAGTATGTTGTACATATTATCATAAATTATTCATAAGATAATTAAGAAAGGTTCTAAAAGTCCAAATGAGAAGCCATTGGAAAAATACAATCACATTTATGAAATTTCAACAAGATAAATACTCTACTCCTTCAATCATTTAAATAAGATCCTACCATGCGATAGTCTACAAGATTGTTTGTGTATGCTTCCAGTCGTTCCATAGCAAGGGGTGATAGGATTCCACTAATTGAATTCAAAATTCCACTGGAAGCGGACAAATCGACCTCTGAGAAGTTTATCTTCGGATCCAAGATACTGACAAAAAATCCAAAGCGTTAAAAAACCTGAATTACGATTTATGTTAAAAACATGATACCACGAACCAATCTCCATCGATGAGCTATTCTTCAATGGAACAGTGAAATAAATATGGTGAAACGATAGAAGAAGCTAAGCACTTTTGGGGAATTTTCTGATATTGAATTGAATAATCAGAGTTACAAATCTCCCACTATATATACAAGTTTAATTGAAAATAATAAAAACATCATACTCAAAATGTGATCTGTAATTCTAACTATTTTCACACTTATGTTTCTGTTGGAATTGAGAAAGTGATCACGCGAGATAACTTGCACGTGTGTGTGTTAGTTCTGTTCGTCTTTCTTCATCTTTGCTCTCGATTTTCTGATACTCCCCCTCAAGATGGGCATATATTTTTATGATGCCCATCTTGGACATTAAAAAGTTGAATCTTTCACTTGATAAGGCCTTAGTGAATCCATCTGCTAACTATGTTTGGAGGATATATACACGGTCTTAATCATTCCTTCTAACACTTTTTCTCTAACAAAAGTGGCAATCGAATTCGATATGTTTAGTCCTTTCATGAAACATTGGATTCTTTGTTAGATGAATAGCCAATTGATTATCACAGAATAATGATATTGGACTGTCTGATAATTATACCGAAGTTCATAATCATCTTCTGTATCCAAACAATTTCTGAAGTTGCATGAGCCAACGCCCTATATTCTGCTTCGGCCGAGGATCTTGAAATGGTGTTCTGTTTCTTAGATTTCCAACAGATAAGAGAATCTCCAAGAAACATACAATATCCTGTAACAGATCTTCTAGCGTCCGGGCATGCTGCCCAATCCGAATCGCTGAACCCGTTTCAATGATGAGCCAGATGAATAAAAGAGACCTTGCCCGATAGATAAACCCTTTGACATATCTCAGGATTTTATAGGCATTTGAGAGATGGTCTTTGCTGGGCTTACTCATAAATTGACTCAGACCGTTGACAGGGTAAGTAATGTCTGTCCTAGTAATGAAAGATAGATCAATCTTCCAATCAAACGTTCAGGAAGCATCACTCAAATACTCCTTAGATGAACTTGATAGTCGATGATTTTGTTCGATGGGTGTGGCGGAAGGTCTGCAACCAAGCATACTTGCATCTTCTAAAATTTCCAGAGCATACTTTCTCTGGCAAATATGAATTCCTTTGGAAGATCTTGCAATTTCAAGGCCAAGAAAATCCTTCAACTCTCCTATGTCCCTTACTTTGAACTGGCTATGAAGAAAGTCTTTCACTGAATTGGTAAGTGTCATATTATCGCAAGCGATTAGGATGTCAGCAACATACACTAAAAGGACTATGAAACCTGATTCATCATTTCTTGTAAATAATGAGTAATCTGATTTGGATTGTTGGAAACCAATGGATAAGAGTGAGGCAGTGAACCTTGAATTCCACTGACGTGTGGCTTGCTTTAAACCATAAAGGGACTTATGCAATTTGCATACTGGTTCTGAAACATTCTGATACTCCCCCTGTGCCTTGAATCCCGGAGCGAGTGACATATAGATTTCTTCATCTAAGATTCCATGAAGAAAAGCATTGTGGATGTCCAATTGGTGAAGATGCCAATTGTGCATTGATGATAGAGCCAACAGTAGGCGAATTGTGGTAATCTTGGCAACCGGGCTAAAGGTTTCTTGGTAATCAAAACCTTCTCGCTGTATATATCCTTTAGCAAAGAGGCGTGCCTTGTGCTTATCAATAAGCCATCGGATTTGAGCTTGACTTTGAAAACATATCTGCAGCCAATGGATTTTCTTCCCCGGAGGTAAGGATGTAATGGACCAAGTGTTATTTGATTCGAGGGCATGAAGCTCAGATGCTATAGTCTCCAGTGTTGAAAATTCACAGCTTCTTCGTAAGATGAGGGTTCTTGGTTTGTGGAGACGGCAAGAACGTAGGCCTATGATGCACGGACACGGATACGATTACACGGGATTTTCGAAATTTATAGGATACTATACGTCTGGATACGGTAATTTTTTTTATTTTTAAATATATATATACATCAATAAATTTATAAGAATTCATGTTTCAAATATATAGTCAACAATAAACACATAAAATCAAAATAACAAAGTTTAAACTTCAGCAAATCCACGACAAATAATAGAGTTTTAAACACCAATTACTACTTAAATCAAGAAAACTATATAAAAAATATTGTCTAATCATTTAATTGATTGCGCTATCTCGATATATTGATTCTGCATTAGCATCATCTGCAATATAATAGGCTCAAATGCTGGTTCATCAAGTGAAAGACTCGCATATCAAAAATGCTAACATCATCTAACGACTCAAAAACATCTCCAGCCACATCCCACATTTTGGAGTCGCCCATCATAAATTGTAGAGATTTCCTTGAAAGAAGACATACTATGAATGAAAATCAAATCTTCGGCACCTTGTAGTGTTATTTGGTTCCTCTTTGTTGAATGAATAAACGCATAAGTACTCCAATTTCTCTCACAACAAGAAGAAGAAACTTGGTTGTATTCATATAACTATCTGAGATTAAAAAATAATTTTTAAATTCAGATACTCCACATGGCGTATCCGATAAATCGGAATCTGAAGTATCTTGAAGTATCTAGACAAATATCCAAAATACAATTTAATTTTTAATTCAGATAAGTCATGTGGCGTATCGGATACGTATCAGGCAAGTATCCGTGAGTATCGGTATCCAAAGAGTATCAGATACGTGACCGTGAAAATTTTAGGAGTATCCGTGCATCATAGGCGTAGGCTGAATGCATGGGAGTTATATGATTATAAGACAAGTACTGATGTAAAGGATGAAGAGTGATTGATGGTGAGGGAAAAGTAGAAGAATTCAAATTGCAGTGATAGTCTTGAAGATATGATGGTGCAGTCCTAGGACGAGTAGTACGTCGCAAAGGAGGTGATTGAGGGTGAAGAGCCAGATCCTGATCAGGATCTACATTTTCAGTAGAGAATGACATAGAAGATGAGCTTGTCTCATTGGAATATGATGGAGAAGCGGTAATTGAGGGATTTGGCAGTGAAGATTGTGATTCTGGTAATGAAATATCAGTGTCTGATAGGTTGGGAGGAGAAGAAATGAGAGGTGTATGATTGGAGTCATTGGATGTTGGAACTTGGGCAAAAGGAAAGATATGTTCGAAGAAAATGACATCCTAGAAATATGAGTGGCATGAGTATCTAAATCATACATTTTGTATCCTTTGAAACCAGCAGGATAGCCAAGAAAGATACACTTATGGGCACGATGATCGAACTTATGTTGTTGGTGTTTGAGTGTGGAAACGTAGCAAAGAGCCCCAAAAACTCGAAGGTGAGAGTAAGAGGGTGGGACACCATATAATGTTTCATACGGAGTTTTATCATTCAAGAGTGGAGTTGGTGTTCTATTGATGAGATAGACCGCAGTTAAGATGGCATCCCCCGAGAATGTTGAAGGCAAAGAAGATCGAAACAATAGGGCCCTGGCGACATTGAGAATGAGTTGATGGTTTTGTTCAACAATGCCATTTTGTTGTAGGGTATATATACAAGATTTTTGGTGAAGAATTCCAAGGGAATTGTAATATTATGGCATGTGGAATTCAATGCCATTATCTGTTCGAACTTTTTTGACAGGAGAGTTAAATTGAGTTCGAACCAGAGTGAAGAAATTTTGCAAAGTGATTCTGGCCTCGGACTTTAGTTTCATCAAATATACCCAAGTGACCCTACTATAGTCATCAACTATAGTGAGAAAATAGTGATGTTCATTCATGGAAGGTTGAGAATACGGCCCCTAAATGTCATAGTGAATTAATGCAAAGATAGAGGACAAAGTACTAGTGCGAGGAGATAATGAAAGCTTCCTTTGTTTTGCTCTCACATATATCACAGTGTTCAGAAAAAGCATTACAAGAAACATCAGGAGTACATGATTGTATTAGCTGTAAACGTTGGTTTGACAAATGACCTAATCTAAAATGCCATAAATGGAAATCTTGCTTTATGACTTGATTGACGTGAGGAGCGGATCGAGTCAGTGCTGGAGGAAGACTGGATTTGTGAGCTTGATAATGCAAGTTGAAGTGGTAAGGCCGTTGTGGGATTTAGCTAGTCTAATCGTCATCCCGGAACATAGCTCCTGAATGTAGCCAAGATCACGAAGAAAAATGAGACCAACGGAGGGATCAGTGGTTAATTTACAAACTGAGATGAGGTTAAAGGTAAATGTAGGAACGCATAGCACATTGTGAAGTATGAGGTAATCAGATAATCGCAATGTCCCTATGTGAGTGGCTTGAATCGCAGAACCATTTGGTAAGTGAACATGTGTGTTATGGATTGGAGCGAAGGAGGAAAATAATTAAGAAGAACAGACCATGTGGTATGTGGCTCCGGTGTCGATAATCCAAGTGAATATATGAGATGAATCAGAATCTGTTAGCACAGAGAAAATCGAGAGTGATATACCTACCATGTTAGAATAATGAGTGGAAGAGGAAGGATCTGAGTTGGGCAAGTCTGGGGCACGAGTCCGCTGTGAATGATCAACATTGAGGAGGGCCATAATATTCTGAAGTTGGTCCTGAGTGAGGGAGACTGGAGCATCATTGTTGGCAACCTGAATGTCCTGAAAAACAATCCTATTTGGCAATGGGTATGATTTAGTCTTGTTATTGCCGGAGAAACCAGATTTCGGTTTTGTGAATTTAAAATTCGGAGGGAATCCAATAAGATGATAACAATTTTCTCGGGTATGCCAAGGTTTTCCACAGTTATCACAAACAATCTCCTTCTTCTTGAATGGTCCAGTCTGGAAAGCGGCAAGTGCTGAGGATTCATAGTAGGTGCAAGAGTGGATTTAACGTGACGCTGCCTTTCTTCCTTAGACACCATTGCAAAAGTCTGATCCAGAGAAGGAGTGGGCTCATCAGCAAAATTTGTCCCTTAATTCCTTCATAGGATTCATTTAATCCCACGAGGAACTTAAACACATAATCCGAAGCTTGCACTTTACCAACAGTTTGAAGAGCATCACAGGTGCATTTCGCACAAGTGCAACAGGGCAGTGTCCTTTAGTTTCTCATTTCCTCCCATAGGGCAGTCAGACGGGTGAAGTAGTAGTTGATAGAAAGTGATCCTTGCACAAGGGAATGAATCTGTTGTTGTAATTGAAAAATCCTGATATTGTCCGGTTGGGAAAATCGTATACGAAGCTTATCCCAGATTTCTTTAGCAGAATTGATGTAAAGAACATTTGATGCAATCTCCTTCGAGACTGAATTGAGGATCCATGAAAGTATTAGATTGTTGCATCTGACACAATGGACATATAATGGATCAGCCAATTCTGGAGTGATAATACTGCCATCAAGAAAACCAAGCTTATTTTTTATTGAAACGGTAAAGGTATTAGATTGTTGCATCTGACACAATGGACATATAATGGATCAGCCAATTCTGGAGTGATAATACTGCCATCAAGAAAACCAAGCTTATTTTTTATTGAAACGGTAAAGGTAAATACCCGGTGCCAAGTAATATAGTTAGGTCCAGAAAGCGGAGGTATGATAACCACTGTGTTAATGGTGTCGCTAGGATGAAGATAAGGTTTACTGGGATCCTCAGTGGGGGTGTGCTATAGATCCTGGCGTTAGTAGATTGTGAAGATTATGATGAACCGGATGAAGCCATGAATGACAAAGAAAGAAGGAAAAAATGGAAGGTTCATGGATATCTCTCTGATATGATACCATGTTAAAAACATGATACCGTGAACCAATCTCCATTGATGAGCTATTCTTCAATGGAACAGTGAAATAAATATGGTGAAACGATAAAAGAAGCTAAGCACTTTTGGGGAGTTTTCTGATATTGAATTGAATAAATCAGAGTTACAAATCTCCTACTATATATACAAGTTTAATTGAAAATAATAGAAATATATGTCATACACAAAAATGTGATCTGTACTTTCTAACTAATTTTCCGACTTTTTCTGTTGGATGTGAGAGAGTGATAACGCAATATCTCTTCATTTGCATGTGTGTGTGTTTGTTTTGTTCGTCTTTCTTCATCTTTGCTCTCGATTTTCTGATAATTTAGAAGAAAACTAGAACCATACCTCATGGCAAGCTTGTATTCCATACGAGAAAACGCACGAGCCAAAAATTTAGTGAAATCCTTCCTGAATTCTGAGAACTTAAAAATGATAATTATTTAGGTCCAAACAAATGGACTTCTAATTTGAAATGAAAGGGTTTGTCTTCAAAAAAGTAACGAAGCCAACCTTCAGAAAATGGACGGAAAAAGCTCAAAGTATCAGATCCACTAGTTTCAATGTCGTCATTATTTAATGGTTTCAGAACCATGCAAGAGTGTTCACCAGTCACATTACTCTGATTGTTGGCATCTTAGAACATTCAGAAAGTAATAATAAAAATAATAACAACAATAAAACGAAATTCAAGAGTTGCTCCATTATAGAAAAGTTACCATCTTACCGGAACTGAGCTAATGTAGAATGGAGCAAAATTATGTTTCCTCCAGAAGCGAAAAAGGTCCAGAGTAAGACCAAAAGAGACACCAATATAATGGAGCTTTTCTGTCCGTCGTTCGTGGAGAGGTACAAGCAGTGGAGGAAGGTCAGTTCTTGGGTTTATATTTTCTTCCAGTAAAGAGGCCTGCAGTTAATATGACTTGTAGAATTACGACAAAGACAATAAAAGTAATATTCCCAGCCATAAATTCAACGAGACTGAGTGAACAAATGAACTATCCTCAACAGCCCCGCTTCTTAATAACAGAAGACGCTTAGATAATTTAACAACAGTTTCTGCAGCACTTTAGTTGCAATTCTCATGATTTTCATCTTTCTCTCATTAGAAATTTCCTTTGTGTCAATTAAATCAAATTCATTTCAGCAATGAGAGTGTAGAGAATGTAATTTCTCTTTGTCTTCGGAGTCAACTTGAAAGAAGAATCGACCCACTATCATAGGAAAACAGCAAAACTATCACTATCACGGAAAGATACAAAAACATTAACAAATGATAAGGTGTACCCGATCCTCACCAGAAAAAGGAAACAAAGAATTAAAGGATAAGTACGTCAAAAAAGAACCAGGGAGGAATGAGAACTATGAAAGAGACCTTCTCTGCAGCATCAAGGACTCTGACTGGGGATTTCTCTGTGAGTTCTTCAACTTCTAATTCAGATATTGGAGTCAACTGTCCCTCAAAATACCTATAAACAGTAAATATATAAGCCTTGGATCCAATATCCAAGTAATTGAATCATTACAGGCAATTGGCAGGCAGCTCATTCTTCTACACTTGCGTGAGGGTAGAAGAGTGTGATAAACATACCTTCTAAAGACTTACCCAAGGAGTGAAGATATGATTTTACCCTTCACTACAGTTCGATATAAAATTTGTAAATAAAATGCAAGAAGAAAATTTAAAATCAACAAAATACAATATCCTCGTCTGTTTTCCTTTGAAACATACAGGTAGTTTGGCATGTTCAAAGCTACTAATAATACCCGTCAAAAAGTGTTGAGGAATGCGAGTCGTTATAAATTATCAAGATGGCTGACAGTTCCTATGTAGATAAATAGATTACAGAGCCAGGACACAAAATTATATGCTGGCATAACATGGTCTCAGAAAATTTTGTTGTGGCAAGTCCATAATTGCAAGAGATAAACTAACAAACAAATTTAGTCTCAAAAAACCTAGAGGACTCAACAGAACATTTAGATGTTCTATTTATACTGATTTCATTACGCTGTCGGCTGTCACAAAATGCATATCTGCTAAATCACAGTATATGAAAATGCAAACATAACCCCACCAGCACACAACCCAGAAATTCGATCTTCATCACTAAAACTGAACAAAGCATTCAACCAAATAGAAAATGAAAGAGCACCAGATGATGAATTAATATTCTTCCTTAGGGGCTCAAGAATCTTTATCAATAAAAAATTAGTAAGTGGATATTTTTAAGAACATTCATGCAGTTGAGGTTTCTATTATAAAATGCGTAACATGATGAACATGCCTCAGTTTTTGTTCGATTCATAAGTGGACTACAGTGCTTAATGGGTAGAATAATAGGCTTTGGAAGAATATAAACATACCTAACTAAAAGTTCAACAGCGGCAGAGCCATATCCAAGCTGCAATAATTGAAATGTGTTTTTGAGAAGAGGGTACAAAATTACTTCATATTTATCAGATTACTCGGGTATTACCCTCATTGCACTTGGATGTGTGGCAATGCGTACAATACGAGCGCCTGAAAGACTGGGAAAATCTGTGTTCCGAAACTGCTCACAAAATTTCCATGGAATTTGATCTCCGAAGGGCTGATGACCCTCACTTAAGCTTTTAACCGCAGATTTAAGAGAAATTTGTCCTTCAAGGCAGACCTACAGATTGTATTAACTAGCAAATACTTTACCGCCAGCATAAACAAGACCATTGTTGTTTTATAAAAAGTAGATCCCTTCGTGCTGTTAAAGAAGGCCCAGGTATCTTTAATCATCTACAGTATGATTTCAAAAATGAAAAACTATATCATAGGATTATTATTACTCGTTGAACAATGATGCTCATGCTATAAATAAAAGAAGATGGCTAGTGGATAGAGTGCAACCAATGGAATTTTCAGAATCAAGAAAATATTGCATTTTGATAACAACATTGCAACAATCAGGCCAAAGACTAGATCTAGGAAAAACCAGGTTCCAAACCTGCCCTCCTACTAGAAACAATATAAAAATCCATCACAAAAACTTGAAGAAACACAGAAGTTGTCAATATTGGGAAGATGAAACAGCATACTAATATAGTCAGCAAGATGAAGGTATCAACTGAAACATGAAAATAATTAGCAATAGAGAACAACTAATGCAATGATTTTCATAAAAAATAACCACGTCAAGCTTAATATAGAACATTTATTGTGGCGAAAAACAAAGTTTGTAGGGAATGGGAACTCTTATTTCTGAATGATGTAAATACGATGCAAGGTGCAATTATATATAGAACTCTTACCTCCTACTTTCCCTAGAACTTAGGGAACTTAAAATCAGATACAATCTAATCAAGCCAATAATTTAAAAGATCTAAGATATATCATATTTTCTTAGCTAATCTATTCTAATCTATTATCTAACATTTATAATTAGTACAAACTTCATAATCAAATAAGAGCATATAGAACTTAAAGGGTGAGAAACACGTTTTCTAAGGTGGTAGCATATAAAGGAATTCAGACCTGGATCACACACAGAATATCAGGAAGATGGTTTTGGGACTCATCAACAGGACCTGCAAATATGATCAGTAAATATACAAATGGAAGCATACAAGTAAAAAAATATATATAATTTTTTACCAAGTAGCACAAACAAGTGGTGTGCGGGAGCATCAGCCATCAATTGCAAATCATTGGGAGAATTCTTGTAGTGTGAAGCAACATACAGAGCCATCATTCGCTGCATAAATTGTCATAAAAACCAACTTAACTACCAGAAAAATAAATGCATAAAAAGGGAACTCATTAGCATCATTATGCTCAAGTATAATTACCTGCAAAAATAATTCACTGTCCTTATGATAGGAGAACAATGTATCTCGATTGACATAGTAGAGATCGCATTCGCCAGGTGGGGGTAGCCTGATAAAGTTAGAAGAGACATCAGTACGGATCTAATGTTTAGCATCTCTTCTCAATAAATAAAATAAAATAAATTGCAACCTGTTAATATTAGGGATGGATTTTGTCACATCAAGACATAGTAAACCATGAAGCCATGATTCAATTGGATCACCGGAAGCATATCTGATAGATTCACTCAAAACAATCTTTTTGAAAAGCCGACCTAAAGATGAAGTTACTGATATTTTAGCAAATTCACCAAGCAAAGCTTTACAACAAAAACAAAATTCATAAAATAAATACACCACCGAGGCTTCTCCACATAGAAAGGATAGAATGTTGGAATGAATATTTAAAGATAAAATTGTTACAGCCCTCTAGTCTATCCAGTGGAAGAAACCAACAAAGCTGAAAACAGTGATGACACAAGTTTAATTGTATCTTTCTGGAAGTCAATAAGGCAACATTTGTCAAAAAAGCAAAGAATAGCATCACAAGCTTCCTTCCAGAATTATTTTGATTAAAAATAATCAAAGCATGAGGCTTTGTGAAGGAAAAAGAAAAAAAGAAAATATGGTTACTTTGCAATCAAGATTTGATAGCCCAATAAAATATTAAAATAAGTAATAAAATATTTTTGTCATTCTTGCTGTTTTTTTCTTTAATTTTCATTTTCCTAACCACAATTTAAACTTTTTGAAATTTAATAAAATATTAAAATAAGTAATAAAATAAGCATCGAATGACAACAAAATTAAATAAAATATTAAATGTCATAATGCACAAAAGTCCTTCACCAAATATTAAAATTGAAAAAATAGTTCTCACTTCTTACACATTAAAATACCCAAATTTGTCATCTTTCCTTCACTGTCTCTTCTTTTGAGCTTGGCTTCATTTTTATCCAAAAAATATCAATTCTTTGATTTATACTTTCAAAAATAAGGGAAAAAAATTATAACAGCACAATCAAGAATGGTCGACATTTGAAACATGAAACTTGTCGTGGCAAAACGTCCAAACACTTATTTCCAATTTCGCTTCTCTATTTTTTTGCCATTCTTGCCGTCCTTTTCTTTTATTTTCATTTTCCTAACCACAATTTAAACTTTTTTGAAATTTCGAAAGGGGCATGCTATTACATGACAAATACGTTACTCAATGTAATGAACTCATCATTCTTATTTCATAAAATATCTTAGATGCAGTTACTTCTAAAAGAAGGGCCTGGGAGGCGGCAACGGCGACGGTAGGTATAGGGCAGAGGCAAAAATTTAATGAATTTCATACGACATGAAGTAAATAACTACGACTAGTACAACTCCAAATGCAAGTATCTCTTTTATGCTAGGAAAGAAAATGAGAACTTAAAACACCTGAGACAACAGACCCTGTGCTTTTATTTGATATCTGGCTTTGTTCCTCCAGTTGCTGGAGAAGTTTTAGAGATAACGACCGCCCAGTACCTTCATAGCTTAAAAAGATGGAAATTGGAAGAAAAATCAATAAGTGGCAGCATTTAATTAAGTAAATAATGATCCTTCAAGAAATCTACAAAGCCAATATTAACAGATAGAGTATCAACAGAATCAGCAAAAGAGCATCTTTTACCCATTGACAGTAGATGAAAGGAATACAAGATATGGACCAAGCAAGGACTTCACAACTGGTAATGGGATTGCCGCTGCTTCATCAACCACCAACAATTCAACTTGGGAGATCTTCTCATGCTCATGTGGTTGAATATACTGCACAAACATCGGGATGCAACTTATTTTTCCAATTTTCTTAATTCAAAAGTAGAGAACGACATTCTTAACCTATCATCTAAAATGTCCGCTATAAAAAATATCCTAAAAGAATCTCTAACCAATGCTTAATCCGCAGTAAAGCGTCATTCATGTTCTCTTTGAGAAGGCAACAAAAGAAGAACAAAAAACCTTATTATTCCCTCCGCATAAAGTACTTTAATCGATCAATGATGGAGATATCTCACTAGTACACCAAGCATTCCTCAATAAATGAAGAGTTGGTCAATGATTAAAAAAATGCTATGTTACTCTCTCCTTTTCCTCTTCCAATATGCCCAAGTTGCAAAACTCCATACCCACACTTCTTCTCAGCGGCCCTTTACAATCCTCCACTTCCATCATCCCCTTGAAAAAACTAAATGCCACAGAAGAAAATGAGGAAGGCTAAAAGCTAGAGGGTGCTTGATGTTTATTACTGACCATGAATGTTTGTAAGTACTCCTAATTACAAACATTAAAAATTAAGTCCTAAGAAGCACATTGCATAGCCCAGAAAAAAAAATGCATAGTAAAATTACTAGAGCAAAATAAGTTTGTAAGACATGTCCATGATGTATGGTTAATATCATTCTCGTAAAAGAGAATCCTACAAATCTACTAACCTGAATTGTCTGTCTGTGCTGTTTGTAGATATTGATACGCACAGTGGCTTTCTTAAAATCAGGATTTGCACTTTTCACCACGTCATAATCTAAGTGCTCCTACAAAAGAAGATTATGTTTCAGCCAAATAATGAATATTGTCCTGCAACTTACTATTATAGGAGAAAACTCTACTTCGTGTTTTAGTGAGGATATAAATATTTACTATTTTATTTGATTTAAAATACTTTTACAACTCTTAGTGGGTGTTTGCAGATGTTTTTGCAAACTGCTTATCAGCTTTTCAGATAAAAAAAAGCAGAATTTGAATGTTTTATTTCCTTACTTCTGCTATTGCTTCTCTAAAAAAAACATGATTTTGACTACTTTAAGTTGTTTTGTGGCAATTTTTTAATTAATTGAAGTTTATTAAGCTGTTTTTTTATTTAAATAGCAAACACTCAATTCTTTTACATAAAAGCAACTTTTTCCAACTTTAAGCAAAATCAACATAAGAAGTGTTTTAAATAAGCAATTGCAAACACACTCTTAATACTAAAAAACTCGGGAGATAACGACATCGATGTCACTTGAAAAGTAGAAGGAGATAGAGCCATAGAAGATACATTCACACAAAAAATTCAATATTTTGACAATTAAATAATACAAAATCCTTCTTAGCACAATTTTTTTATATGAATGCATGCAAAGCGCGCTTAAAGCAAAATTAAGGCATGAATAAAAAAAGCTGACGGGAAAATTTTCAGTACGTAAAAAGTAACCTTGAAACAGTCGAGTCGCACAACCACTTTATGAAAAATAACATACTGATTTGTTTTTACTCATCTCGTACAAGAAAGGGTACACATCATACCTTGTAATCGAGTAAATCAAATCCCTTGCAAACAAACTCAAACAAAGTTTTCAGGTTCTCTGGGCTTGGTGCTGTTACATAAATATTCGAATACCTATGATGGAAATTATTAATCAGCATGCAGAGAAGCTCAAGAAATAGAGGGAATAAGGTCTAAACATGCAAGCAATGTCCTGCATTACCCAGCAGCAACTGCTCCAGTAATTGCCAGACCAAGAGCAGCGGACTTCCCACGGCCACGAGCAGCAAGCAAAGCTACTGTGCTTCGAAGGCTCTTGTCCAAAATAACATCAAGGAATGTAATTACAGCTCTTCCCTAAGTAAATAAGTAGAGTTCTTAACAATCAGAACATAAAAAATAATAGTTCATTCTACCAAGCAAGCAACCTTTACCTGATCCAATGTGCAGCATTTTCTAATCAGAGGACCCACAGGAAAATCATCATTGAGATCCTCCTTCAAATTCTTCAATTCTCTTTCAGCTTCTGAAAGCCCCTCGGAGTCCTTGCAAAGTCAACACAAAATAGTCAATCATAACATAGAGCAGCGCCCAGACATATTTTGGTTTACTAATAGTAACAAAACACAATCCAATAAGCAGAAGCTCCATAGCTCAGGAAGGATTTGCAATAAGTGTGGCACGTGCTTCAAGAGTATACATTACTTACAACAGTGGTTCTCCCTCAAGCATTCTATGCACTAAAAAATAATACACTTTGAAATTTGGAAACCTGAGAGATGCTACTTAGCTCCATTGTAAGTGATAAACACTTAGTAATACTGCTCCACCAGGTAGAACTGAAGTCTATCCAAGAAATACAGAAGCTCACCTCTCGAAGTATAACTGGGGCAATTGTTTTCATATGTGAAGAAATTGGTAGAATGTTGAGTTCGTCATCCATGACAACACAAGCTTTACACGAAGAAACGGAAAGCAAGAAACGTTCATTAAAGCGCCCAGCAGCCTGATTATGAGACTCTGTACGAAATCTCTCGTGAACATCCTGAGACAGTAAAGCCCAATGAGCACAAACGACAAGACCAAACAAAAAAAATCATGTTATCTTATCTCCAAAGCCAAATTTGTATCATGAGAATTATCCTCCTATTGGAATTATCATATGATATAACAGGAAGTTGAGTTGACATTACCATAACCATAGTGCACAGACTAGTGAGTGAGGAAAGAGAGCGCAGCAGCAATACTATCAATCCACCACCTTCCACAGTTTCAATAGTCCTTGCTAGAAGGTTTGGTGTCAAAGCTTCAAAATCCTTTCAGAACACAAAGAGAGAGAAGTAAATATTCCAGAATGGAGAACCGATGCTCATAGAAAATGTTGTAATACTGACAAGTATTAGGTAATCAAAAAATTCATGTTACCTGTAATATACACATGCCAAAAGTGTTCCCCAGAATTCTCTCAGAATCTCTGTACAAGCAATAGGTTATTCCTCCAGTTTCAACAAAAAGCGAGAAAGGATCAACTTTTTCAGGATCCAGCAGCCCCCTTTGCATTAGCTTCTTTATTTGCTTGGATCGCTTTTTTTTGTGGCTATGGTACCAAATAATCATATAGTATTGAATCAAAAATCACTTCCAAGTAAAACGAGATACATTAAAGGTTCAGAATCGTGCAAAATAATTAAAAAAACATCATGAAATACATGGAGAGGCATCAAGTAAAATAGAGCAATGCGGGCATAATTTTCATATTCTTTATAAATAATATTTTATCCTTCCCATATCCACTGATCTACACAAAATGGACGGAAGCATGCCACTTATTAGCTGTATGATACATAGAAAGTTGACATCATCAACAATAATGTAAACTTCCTCGGTAACTGATGTTTGGGGGTAAAATGGTATGTGATTGAAATCCAAAGTTCAAATTACATATCATGAAGATAAGTTGAGTTCCCAATGCAAAAATTCTAATTTGAGAATTGTTAATACTTGGGAAAAAAACATTTTACAAATGTTAGGTAATTAGAGAACCTGCTAAGTTCGAGCTTCTCCTTGTAGCACCACAGAACACTCGGCCTCGACTTAACCACTGATTTGCTCAGCATGTAATGCAAATTCAATATCTGTTTCAAGAATAAAATTTGATGATAAATTTCAAGTCACCTTCACCAATAATGATCAAATCATTACAAAGCAATGCATGAATATGTGTACATACGTGTGTGTGTGTGTGTACGTTCTATTACCTGGTCACGAGACTTGTCACCAATTATGACAAGCATGGAGCGATGGCGGGACTTGACTCCATTTTCTATCAAAGTTCTGATGCGTTCGTCAACTTTTTTCCTCATCTTTCCTTTATTTCTGTCTCTCTTACTTGAAACACTAGCATTAAAGAAAAGGAAAAAAGATAACATTCAATTGGGACTGATATTTCGCTAAGTACTTGAGGAAAGTGCCTTCCTTGGAGCAAGTCGGTCCCAAAAGTAACAGTGGTGCTGATACTCAGTCAGTAATAATTAAAAAGGAAAAAGATGAAACGTCATATTTGAGTTTATAGGTTTCAGTTACCTCGATATAATTAGCGAATCACAACGGCGGCGGCGGCGAGCGGCGTCTGGCTGACGCAGTGAGAAGTTGAGCGGCGGTCTTGCTTCTCTGGTCTCTGGTTCTCTGCCTTCGAGTTCAATATAAATTGGGCCCTTTACTGCACAGTCCAATTTATAGTCATTTAGGCCAACTACTAAATATAGTGGGCTTGCATGAAGAGGCGCTCCAACAGACCCAAAACTGTAGCCCGCAAATATATTTCTCTCTTGATTTTATATATTAAATTAAGGGGAATTTACATTTAAGTACTCTTACCAAACAAGTTTTTGACATAAATCTTCATTTTTAAAAAGTGTACAAATAAATGCAGGGAGGAAAAATATCTTTTCACATAAGT
The DNA here is from genome assembly GCA_907163345.1 of Haberlea rhodopensis. NCBI lineage: Eukaryota > Viridiplantae > Streptophyta > Magnoliopsida > Lamiales > Gesneriaceae > Haberlea > Haberlea rhodopensis. The sequence continues at coordinate 3,742,836 of CAJQUN010000060.1, forward strand.
CCATTTTCCAAACTTTGTTCCAAAAAAGGTCTTTTTTCATTCCCTAAATACCCTTACTTTATGCAATCTCTCTCCTACTTTTTCAATTCTCTCTCTTCCTTTTTAAATTTTATATACTCTTTTTTAAACCTACGTTTTGTTTCTCTCACATACTTTTTGCATTCTCTCTCCTCTATTTGCCATTAATTTTTTTTAAAAAATGATATTTACGATTGCCATTAAAATTTTAAAAATAACCGGCGCATGTAAATTATAACTGGTACAAAATTATAATTATAATTAAAAAATAACATGCGCATGTAAATTATAACTGGTACAAAATTATAATTAAAATTTAAAAAATAACCTGCGCATGTAAATTATAACTGGTAGAAAATTATAATGGTACATATAAATTATAATTGATGCATGTAATTTTATATGTTGGATCGTAATCATAAATGATGCATATAAATTATAAATGGTGCATTTAATTATAACTGATACATGCAAATTATAACAGCTGCATTTAATTATAACTTATACATGCAAATTATAACTGGTGCATGCAAATTATAACTGGAGCTTGCAAATTATAACTGGTGCATGTAATTATAACTGGTGCGTGTAAATTATAATTGGTGCATGTAATTATAACTGGTGCATGTAAATTATAACAGATGCATGCAAATTATAACTGGTGCATGCAATTATAACTGGTGAATGAAAATTATAATGGGTGCATGTAATTATAACCGGTGCATGTAAATTATAACTGATGCACGAAAATTATAACTGGTGCATGCAAATTATAACTGGTGCATGCAAATTGTAACTGGTGCATGTAATAATAACTGGTGCATGTAAATTATAACTGGTGCATGTAAATTATAACTGGTGCATGCAAATTATAACTGGTGCATGCAAATTATAACTGGTGCATGTAGTTATAACTGGTGCATTAATTATAAACGGTGCTTGCAAATTATAACTGGTGCATGTCATTATAACTAGTGCATGTAATTATAACTGGTGCGCGTAAATTATAACTGGTGCATGTAATTATAACTGGTGCGTGTAAATTATAACAGGTGCATGCAAATTATAACTGGTGCATGTAATTATAACTGGTGCATGTAAATTATAACTGGTGCATGTAATTATAACTGGTGCATGTAAATTATAACTGATGCATGTAATTATAACTGGTGCATGTAATTATAACTGCTGCATGCAAATTATAACTGATGCATGTAATTATTACTGGTGCATAAAAATTATAACCGGTGAATGTAATTATAACTGGTGCATGTAAATTATAACTGGTGCATGTAAATTATAATTGGTGCATGTAAATTATAACTGGTGCATGAGAATTATAGCTGATGCATTTAATTATAACTAGTGCATGTAAATTGTAACTGATGCATGTAATTATAACATGTGCATATAAATTATAACTGTTGCATGTAATTATAACTAGTGCATGTAATTATAACTGGTGCATGTAAATTATAACTGACGCATGTAATTATAACTGGTGCATGTAAATTATAACTGGTGCATGTAACTATAACTGGTGCATGTAACTATAACTAGTGCATGTAAATTATAACTGGTGCATATAATTATAACTGGTGATAAATTATAACTGGTGCATTTAATTATAACTGGTGCATGCAAATTATAACTGGTGCATGAGAATTATAACTGGTGCATCTAATTATAACTGGTGCATGTAAATAGTAACTGGTGCATGTAAATATAACTGGTGCATGTAAATTATAACTGGTGCATTTAATTATAACTGGTGCATCTAATTATAATTGGTGCATGTAAATTGTAAATGGTGCATGTAATTATAACTGGTGCATGTAAATTATAACTGGTGGATGTAATTAAAACTGGTGCATCTAATTATAACTGATGTATGTAAATTGTAACTGGTGCATGTAAATTATAACTGGTGCATGTAATTATAACTGGTGCATGTAAATTATAACTTGTGGTTGTAATTATAACTAGTGCATATAAATTATAACTGGTGCAAGTAAATATAACACGTGCATGCAAATTATAACTGGTGCATGGAAATTATAACTGGTGCATGTAATTATAACTGGTGCATGTATTTTATAACTGGTGCATGCAAATTATAACTGGTGCATGTAAATTATAACTGGTGCATGCAAATTTTAACTTGTGCATGAAATTATAATCGGTGCATGTAAATTATAACTGGTGCATGCAAATTATAACTGGTGCATTTATTATAACTGGTGCATGCAAATTATATCTGGTGCATTTAATTATAACTGGTGCATGCAAATTATAATGGGTGCATGTAATTATAACTGGTGCATGTAAATTATAACTGGTGCGTGAGAATTATAACTGGTTCATGTAAATTATAACTTGTGCATGAGAATTATAACTGGTGCATGTAATTATAATTGGTGTAGAAAAATTATAACTTATGCATGTAATTATAACTGGTGCATGTAAATTATAATTCATGCATTTAAATTATAACTGGTGCATGTAAATTATAACTGGTGCATGTAATTATAACTGGTGCATGTAAATTGTAACTGGTGCATGTAATTATAACTGGTGCATGTAAATTAAAACTGGTGCATGTAATTATAACTGGTGCATCTAATTATAACTGGTGGATGTAATTATAACTGGTGCATCTAATTATAACTGGTCCATGAAATTATAATCGGTGCATGTAAATTATAACTGGTGCATGCAATTATAACTGGTGCATGTAATTATAACTGTTGCATGATTATAACTGGTGCATGCAAATTATAATGGGTGCATGTAATTATAACTGGTGCATGTAAATCATAACTGGTGCATGAGAATTATAACTGGTGCATGTAAATTATAACTAGTGCATGTAAATTGTAACTGGTGCATGTAATTATAACTGGTGCATGTAAATTATAACTGATGCTTGTAATTATAACTGGTGCATGTAATTATAACTGGTGCATGTAAATTATAACTGGTGCATGTAATTATAACTGGTCCATGTAAATTATTACTGGCACATGTAATTATAACTGGTGCATGTAAATTATAACTGGTGCATGTAAATTATAAATGGTGCATGTAAATTATAACTGGTGCATGTAAATTATAACTGATGCATGTAATTATAACTGGTGCATGTAAATTATAACTGGTGCATGCAAATTATAATTGGTGCATGTAAGTATAATCGGTGCATGTAAATTATAACTGGTGCATGTAATTATAACTGGTGCATGTAATTATAACTGGTGCATGCAAATTATAACTGGTGCATGTAATTATTACTGGTGCATGAAAATTATAACTGGTGCATGTAATTATAACTGGTAAATGTAAATTATAACTGGTGCATGTAAAGTATAACTTGTGCATTTAATCATAACTGGTGCATGTAAATTATAACTGGTGCATGTAAATTACAACTGGTGCATGTAATTATAATTGGTGCATGTAAATTATAACTGGTGCATGAGAATTATAGCTGATGCATGTAATTATAACTAGTGTACGTAAATTGTAACTGATGCATGTAATTATAACTGGTGCATGTAAATTATAACTGGTGCATTGAATTATAACTGGTGCTTGTAAATTATAACTGGTGCATGTAATTATAACTGGGCATGTAAATTATAACTGGTGCATGGAAATTATAATTGTGCATGCAATTATAACTGGTGTAAAGGAAGAGAGATAATTCAAAAATGAGAGAGAATGCAAAAAATAAGAGAGATAATCTGAGAAGGAAGAGAGAGAATCCGAAAAGGATGAGAGAGAATCCCAAAAGGATGAGAGAGAATCCGAAAAGGATTAGAGAGAATGACAAAAGGATGAGAGATAAATCAAAAAGGGAGAGAGAGAATGTAAAAAGTAAGGGTACATTTGTCTTTTTGGTCCAAAGTGGACCTAAGTGATTTAATATTTTTTTCCTTGACTAGGATCAACAATTTTTCACCATATTGTACCGGCCTGATTTTTTCCCTTAAATTAAATTAAATATATCTAGGGTAGGAATCGGGTCGGGTAATCAGATTTTGGGTATCTTGAAGACATACCCGATCTCGTAGCCGAAAAAATTGGGGAACCCGATTTTTGGGATGACCCATTTTCTAATAAAAAAAATTGTTTAGTTGCCTGCTAGGAGTGGGCATCGGGTCGGTTTTCGGGTTCGGATACCCGAATGTCGTGTATCCAAAATTTTCGCGTAGTGCTTTCACTAAACGAACCCGATTTTTTGGCTGCACTACCCAACTGTCAGGTACCCGAAATTTGTCGGGTGGTGTCGGGTACCCGAAAATTTGGCCAAGATCACAGCTTTATTTTCGTCCATTTTCAGCAGTGTTGTACAGATAAAATAAACCAAAAATCTACCAAATTCATCCAAATGAGCAACAATAAGGCAAGCATCACAAAATTAAAATATTCTCTAATTAATCTCATTCCTTCGTTTGCTGTAATTAATCATGTAGAATATGTTAACAAAACCAAAAAATCTGTTAGAAATTGAGGGCGCCTTACCTGTCAAACTTCCGCCTGCCGCCTGTGGATCTGCGCCTCTGCGGTCTGCTACCGGCGGACGACGAGGCAAGGGTAGGATTTTGGCTGGGCGAACGACGAGGCGAAGGCAGGAGCTGATTTGGGCGTACGTGAGTGAGAAGCGTGGGTGAGAAATTGATGATGGAGTAGCGTGACTGAGCCTGAGAGGAGAGATTAGTGTCGTAGTGAATAGTGAGGGTTTTGAACAAATATTGTCGGGTGATGGGCTGAATTTAGGGGTGGGCCAGATTAAATTTAAAAAGAGTAAAGTTTAGGCCGATACCTTATACTGAAATTTTATTCATCCTAGTTCAGGAAAAAAACTTACAATCATTTAAATCCATTTTAGGTTAAAATGACAAAAGTGTCATTAATAAGAAAAGGCGGCAATCTCAAAACTTTTCAATCTCTTCCTTTCAAAACTTTTCAATCTCTTCCTTTCAGTACTTCGTTCGAGCTCTTCCCTTCACCACTCTGATTCAAATCTCTCCTCGTAAATCTCTCTTGCCAGTTACGATTTCTTACAGTTGGTTTTTCTCTTCATCTCTTCGATTTTCCGTTCCATCACTTCGTTCCAGATTTTTTTTTCAATTCTGGTATGTGTATGTATGTGTTTTTGTGTGTAAGTGTATATATATATACATATATATATATATATACTGCGTGTTGCATTTTGAGGTTTTTTAGTTATGATTCATGTATGTACGTGCTTCTTTGATCATTCTCAGAATTTACAGCTTGAAACTTACAACGAAGAAGATGACCCAGAGAAAAATTAATTGGTGCACGAAAATTATAAAAGTAACTGGTGCACGAAAATTATAAAAATAACTGGTGCACGAATATTATTAATAGTAATTGGTGCACGAAAGATTGAAAATCATTAACTGGTGCACGAAAAATGAACATCAGTAACTGATGCACGAAAATTAAAATCAGTAACTAATGCATGAAAATTGAAAATCAGTAATTGATGCATGAAAATTAAAATCAGTCACAGATGCACGAAACATAGAAAAAATATGTGATGCACGAACCACACAATTAAGTAAGTGATGCACAAACCATTTAATTTCGTGCACCAGTTATTTTATTTCATGCACCGGTTTGTTTTTTGTAAATTTGTGCATCAGTTAATTAACACAAAGTTCGTGCACCAGTGTTGTATTTTTGTGGATCAGTGTTATATTTTCGTGCATCAATTACTTTTTATAAATTTTCGTGCACCAAGGTTATATTTTCGTGCACCAAAGATTATATTTTCGTGCACCAATGTTATATTTTCGTGCACCAGTTACTTTTTATGGTTTTTGTACACCAATGTTATATTTTCGTGCACCTGTTACTTTTTATGATTTTTGTACCCAATGTTATATTTTTGTGCACCTGTTACTTTTTATAATTTTCGTGCACCAGTTACTTTTTATCGTTTTCGTGCACCAGCTACTTTTTATGATTTTCGTGCACCAAAGTTATATTTTCATGCACCAGTTACTTTTTACAACTTTCGTGCACCAGTTGCTTTTTTCTCTGGGTCATCTTCTTCGTTGCAATATCTTGCTCTCAGGCTGTAAATTTTGGAAATGAGCAAACAAGCACAGACATCAATGCATACCTTACTTCTTCATACATATGCATCAGTCAAAGCCACGAGAGATTTTTATTATAAAAAAAACATACCAACAGATGGGCTATTTATAATTTAGCATCGGTATTCAAATTTATAATTCACGTACACACACAGCATACACACACACACGAAGGAATGTGCAGAGCAGATCCGAAAATTATATGTGCAGATCTTCTTCGATTCATAAACATTCCAAATGCTACGAAAATTTAGATGCTTCGATTCAAACATATTTCATGTACATAACATTTTAGCAAATAATTTTTAGGGATGAGGCGACGAGATGATGAAGAAAATAATGATCCGGAATCGCCGAAAAATTTAATTTGTGGGGCGATGGGATGATGAAGAAAAGAAAGATCTGAAATTAGGTTTATGGTGTTTTCAACTGAAGGGTATTTTGGTAACTAAAAAATACCTTTTCAAACCATTAGATAAAAAATTGAACTTATGTGAATATAATTTTCTCCTAAGTGTATTTTTTTGGTAAGAAGTTTTTTTTACAGATTTATTTGTAATAAGTTTCTGTAAACAGCACTTATTTGCAATTTCCCCATTTAAAAATAACAAAGCATGTGTAGGGTACAAATGTTGTCGGGTTCTTGTTTCCCTACCCGACACCAACCCAAAAACAATAAGTCGGGTTCGGGTAAACCCAAAATCCGAATTATTTAAAAAACTACCTCGGGTCGGGTATCCGATATCCGAAAAAATATGCCCACCCCTACTGCCTGCAATACACCAGAATCTTTGCACCAACATAAAATCCAAAAAACTAGAACGATAAACCCGAAAAGCAAAACAAAGTATTCACCAAAACTTATATACTAATACAAGTCAAACGTATTCCATCCGATTCCTACGAGCCATAAGATGAAATTCTCCAAAAAATTTACAGCGGATAACGTCTCCGAAAAATTATCGGCTCTTAACCGCCAATAAGTTGAAAGCTTTAAAATCTAGAAAGAAAAACACTACAATAAATGTAAAATAGGATTTTACAAGACAATTGCAATTCCTCCGGAACATAAGACGAAAATAAATTCCAGTCAACAAATGAAAGAACATAAATTTTACACTCCTGTGGAACTCTTAAAAAATTCTAATACTCAACCATTTCATCACCCAAATCACAACAAACGAAAGTATAAAGAAATCACAACAAATGAAAGCATAAAAAATAAACAACACGGAAACCTGGAGTCGCTGGAGCTGGACCGCATTGAGTTGCGGTGAAGCCTTGAACTAGTGCTGACTTGAGTTGCGATGAAGCCTTTAAACTAGAGTTGAGTTGTGAACAGGTGAAGACCTGAAGATTGAAGAATGAAGGCAGCGTGCGGCGTTGAGGAGTGAAGGGGAGGATACTGGAGAATGAATGGGTGACTTTTTGTGTGAGAGAGAGAGAGTCTTGAAAACTTGGAAATGAGAAATCTAAAAAAATTAAAGTGTAAATGTACATGTAATCGGGTGCCAGGCATAAACCCCAAATTTTAATTCAAAGTTTTTTCGGGGTTGGGTTCTAGGCTACCCGACCTCTCCAAAAAATACCCGAATTCGAACTCGAAAAAAATATATCATGATCAAGTAATACTTGATCGGGACCAGATATTAAAGTCTTGGATTTGTTTAAAATAGTAATTTCTTATGATCTATTTATTTTTATAAACTAAAATAATACTCGAACATAAAATTTAATGTGAACAAAAAATTGTTATCATCTAAACTTTCTTTTTTGGTTTTTTATTAGTACCCAAGAGACGCATTTCCAAGTTTTGTGCAAAAAAATATGGCAATTTTCCTATTGGGATCACTATTTTTTGTGGGTTCTTTGAAATCAATGCCAGTTTTGGCTGGTCCTATTTAAGAAATTGAGATATTTGAGCAAATGAGAATACCATGTGTGAGATAAACAGTTATGGAGAAGAGAAGATGTGTCTGAAGTTGCTGAGTGAAAATGTGACAAGTATAGAAGCTTTTGAAGATGGGTTTTTGTAATGCCTCGATTTGTTTTATACACGTGTGATATGATTGTGGTATAATTATATCAATTGGCAGTATGATAATAGGGGTTCGGGTGGAACCAAGAATGAATTAATACATGTATAAAATGATATATGTCAAGGGCAAGGAATGAAACATGGTGTACAATGATTTAAATAATAACATATCAAGCAACATGAACTAGTAGGCATTTGAATGTGCATGTGAATTTAATTGAAATTGGAGTTGCATGTGAATTTGGATTTCAGTTTCATGTACATGTTACTTAACATGTCATTACCTCAAAATGACATGATAGCAAGTGATTTAGGAAGCTAAGGATCTATATCAAGTGAATTAAGGGTGAACTCACATACTACACCACTTTTCACCTAAAATTCTCTACAAAGCTCCTCTCCAACCCTTGGAGATTTTCTTAGTTGAAGCTTGGTTTTTCACTTGTGACTTGAGCTAGGAAGTTGGGTGAAGTGAAATTGTACCATCTTGGTAAGGAATTCATGGTTTTACACTTGAATTATGTAATTGGTGTTGATGTATGAGAAGTAGAATATCAAATGTTCACGTGAAGAATCATATCATGTTTATATGCTATTAATTGGATTCTATGATGATAGAAACATGTTAATATGTTCCTAGAGATTGCAAGAAACATGTTAAATGGTTCAATTTGAGTTATAGGAGAAGAACCATGGAGATAAGCTTGAAAATCGCCATGCTCTAAACTTTCTGGGCATCGGCGATCGATCGGTATTAGTATGGCGATCGATCGTCGCGACCAGAGCAAAAATAAGGCGGTTCAATCATGTGGCGATCGATCGGTGAAATTGTGGCGATCGATCGCGAGCAACAGAACATTTTGGCAATCGATCGCGAGGGAGTGGCGATCGATCGCGAGAGGGCAGAACAGTATGGCGATCGATCGGTGAGAAATAGCGATCGATCGCCAGAGCCAGAATGTTGAAAAATGTTATATTTTTGTAGAATTTGATTTTCATGCCTATGATAACATGATATATTGTTGGCATTGGTGTAGCATCATCTCAGGGGACGGGACAACGAGGCAATTAGCCAGTGACGCCTAATTTAACTCGTTTGTGTCGCAGTACAGGTACGTGTTGACGTACGGAGTATAGATATTATGTGATGATGATGTTATGGTTTTGATATCATATGATTTATGTTAGTTTTGTGTCATATGATTGGTAGTATCATATGCATGTACATACATGGATTTCATATGATTGGGATGGATGCCTTGATAGATATGTGTATATGCTTTGGTGAGATCATTGATTTGATAGATATGCCAGGTTTGGTATATGCTTTGGCTGGGATCGTTGCCACGATAGATATACTACATATGCTTTGGCTTGAGAGATATACGCCTGGTTTGGGTATATGCTCTGGCTATTATCACATATGAGTACGGTACTATGATATGTGCTGCTAATATGAAGATGTGATGTGGTTCCACTGACATATTGAGTTGAATAGGCATATCATATGGGGCTCGTGATAATAGGGTGATTGTTGAGACATGTCATGACATAGTGCATTTGTTGATGCATGATACAGAACATTCACTATTGATGATTTTATTGTGCTTTATCATTATTGTTATTCTTTTGATATCGCACTGAGATAGTTGTTATCTATACTCATGTTATGTGAATGTTTCTGTAGGGACTCATAGACGTGGGGAGACGGGATGTGAGTCATTTTCCGCTGCGAGCTTAACCACTGCCTAGGAGTTATCTTGTAGTAGGTTGTTGTTTGTACATATGATGTGTAGTTGGTAGGTTTTTATAACTCCTGTAACAACTGAACTAGTAAGATACTCTAAATCAGTGTATGTTATTACTTAATTCAGACTCACAGATGTATGGTAATATAATACATAATGGATTAAGTAACGAGGACCCCACATTAGTGGTATCAGAGCAGTGGTTCGAGAACGGGGTGAATATGGGTAGAGGAAGTGTATTAGGGAATTACCTAAACACTTTGAGAATGGTAATAGCATGTTAGGATTTGGAATATGATGTTATTCTAACATGTTATATAATTGTGAATGTTATTGTTAAACCTTGATCTACAGCTATGACAGATAGAGGGTATCATGAGGATGTTGGGGATGCCATGAGTGGTAATGCTAGTGTAAGAATGGCGCATGTGCCACCACCACCGATTGAGCAAGGGCCAGTAGAACAGGTATTGTTGCCTGGAGAATTGACGTTGACGCAATTTCTGAGTTATCAGCCACCCAGGTTTGAGGGTACTGAATCAGGGGAACTGGCAGAGGAGTGGCTAGAACGTGTGGAACAGATATTTGTATCAGCACCGTGTGCCAAGACTGCTTGGTTACGCTTAGTTGAATTCCAGTTAGCTAAGAAAGCTATGATGTGGTGGAAATCCACAGTGCTTGAGTTGAGAGCGCAAGGACAGACCGTTAACTGGGATGTGTTTAGAACGAAGTTCCTTGAGCATTATTTCTCTGTTGCTGCAAGGCAGAGGAAAGAGGATGAATTTACAAACTTGAGACAGGGAGCAATGACAGTATCGGACTATGCGGTACACTATTCTTCTTTACTCCGATATGTGCCACATATTGCTGTAAACACAAAGGCAAAGATCAGACAATTTGTGAAAGGTTTGAGGCCTGAATTGTTTGATAGGGTCATGTCCGATAACCCTACATGATATGAAGAAGCATTGACTAGAGCCGAGATGGCTGAGATTGCTGTAGGAGTATACAAAGATGTTGGACAAGCCCAACCACCAACATCTGACAGTATGAGACCTAGAGGAGAACCATTTAAATCACCACGAGGTGGTGCAACTTCATCTAGGTTTAGTGGGAAACGTTTTGGACCACGGAAAGGGGATGACCGAAGAGCTAAGGGACAGTCCCAAGGAAGTAGTAGTAGTAGTGGACGAGGATTACAATGTTTTAAATGTGGAGGGCCACATTTTCAAAGAAATTGTCCACAGTTTGATACAGTGGTTTGTTTCCGTTGTGGGAAGCCAGGACATGTGATCTGTGATTGTCCTCAAGTGGGTGGACAACAGAGAAGAGGACCCATGTCAGAGAATACAGTACAACAGATACCACAAGGTGTACCACAGTCTGGTGGAGGACAGAGGACAGGACCACCTCAGGCTCAAGTGTATGCATTGAACAGGGAGGAAGCAGAGGCAGTCCCTGATGCTGTGATAGCGGGTAAGTGTACTTTGTTTACTTATCCTGCTTTACTTTTGATTGATACTGGTGCATCACATTCTTTTATTGCACAAGCCTTTATTGATCAGTATCATATATGCTCGTCTCCACTGTTGAGGCCTCTTTATGTTTCGACACCCATGGGAACTACTGTGATGGCTTGTCAGAGTGTGTCTGATTGTGATATTCAGTTTGAGACTGAGTATGGACTACAATGGTAGATATGACAGATTTTGATTGCATCCTTGGAATCGATGTATTGAGTAAATATCAGTCTGTTGTGGATTGTTGTCAGAAGATTGTGAGATTTCAGTCTGATACTGGAAATCAATGGTATTTCTATGGCCAGGGATCGAGGGCAAAGATTCCTTTGATATCAGCAATCCGAATGTCGCGTCTGTTAGAACGTGGACATGCGGGTTATTTGATATATGCCCTTGATGTAACTGAACAGAAAAGAGAAAGGAAAGTGGAGGAGATACCAGTGGTTGCAGAATATGCGGATGTGTTTCCAGATGAGATACCTGGATTCCCACCGAGTCGAGAAGTGGAATTTGGTATTGATTTGATACCTGGTACTTCTGCAATTTCACGAGCTCCTTATCGGATGGCACCAACTGAATTGAAAGAATTGAAAACTCAATTGCAAGACTTATTGGACAAGGGGTACATACGTCCTAGTGTATCGCCTTGGGGTGCTCCGGTTTTATTTGTTAAGAAGAAGGATGGGACAATGCGACTGTGTATTGACTATAGACAATTGAACAAGGTAACGATAAAGAATAAATATCCTCTTCCTCGTATTGATGATTTGTTTGATCAGTTGCAGGGATCAAGGATTTATTCTAAGATTGATTTGAGGTCAGGATATCATCAAATATGTGTGAGGGAAGGAGATATACAGAAGACAGCATTCAGAACTCGTTATGGGCATTATGAGTTTTTAGTAATGCCATTTGGAGTAACAAATGCTCCCGCTGTCTTTATGAGTTTAATGAATCGGGTTTTCCAGGAATACCTTGATCGATTTGTCATTGTCTTTATCGATGATATACTGATCTATTCACAGAGTGATGCAGAACATGTTCAACATTTGCATATGGTATTGCAATTGTTGAGGACACATCAGTTATATGCCAAACTCAGTAAGTGTGAGTTTTGGTTGACTAGTGTCGGCTTTTTGGGGCATGTAATTTCAGAAGAAGGTATATCAGTTGATCCGAAGAAAGTGGAAGCAGTGTTGAATTGGTCAGAACCTACTTCTGTGCCAGAGATTCGTAGTTTCTTGGGTTTGGCTGGATATTATAGATGGTTTGTTGAAGGATTTTCAGCGATTGCCAAACCATTGACACAATTGACACAGAAAGGAGTACCGTTTCGATGGTCAGAGACTTGTGAGCGTAGTTTTCAGGAATTGAAACATCGATTGACTACAGCTCCAGTTTTGATCATTCCATCGGAGCATGACAGGTTTGCATTATATACTGATGCATCTTTACTTGGTTTGGGTTGTGTATTGATGCAGGACAAACATGTAGTGGCTTATGCATCACGACAGTTGAAGCCACATGAAATGCGATATCCAGTACATGATCTGGAATTGGCTGCCATTGTCTTTGCCTTGAAGATATGGCGACTTTATTTATATGGTACGTCGTTTACCATATATACAGATCATAAGAGTTTAAAATTTCTATTAACTCAAGCAGAGTTGAATATGAGGCAAAGGAGATGGATGGATCTGTTGAAAGATTATGATTGTGAGATTGAATATCATCCAGGAAAAGCTAATCTTACAGCAGATGCCTTGAGTCGAAAAGTACATCATACAGCTGATGAGATGATTCATTTATCTGCTTTGATGACTTCTTGTTGTATTTTGGGTTATAAGTTTGATGTGGAAACAGTGCCAGTACGGGTATCAACATTGTTGGTTGAACCCGACATTTTTGAGAAAATCAGAACGGCACAAATGACTGATGATGAGGTACAACATTGGAAGGAAATGATAAGTCAAGGTCAAACATCTCAATTTGTACTTGCAAGCGATGGAACTTTGAAGTACAGAAACTGTTGGGTAGTACCTGCGATATTAGGACTACACCAAGAACTACTACAACGTGCTCATTGTAGTAGATACAGTATACATCATGGAGGGAAGAAAATGTATCATGATTTACGTACCCAATTTTGGTGGAAACGTATGAAACAGGATGTGTTGAGCTTTGTGAAACGGTGTTTGATCTGTCAACAATTAAAAGCGGAAAGACAGAAACCAGGAGGTGAATTACACAGTTTGGAAATTCCTCAGTGGAAATGGGAACATATCACGATGGATTTTGTAACTCATTTGCCACGGACGTCTTCTGGTTGCGATGCTATTTGGGTGATCGTTGACCGACTCACTAAAGTATCTCATTTCGTGCCATATTGTATGACATTTACATATCTGAGAATGGCACAGTTGTACATTCAACATGTAGTGAGACTACATGGTATTCCAGTTTCCATTGTATCGGATAGGGATCCGAGATTTACTTCTCATTTTTGGGAAGGGTTACAGACAGCGTTGGGAACTGAAGTGAGGTTGAGTACAACATATCATCCTCAGACAGATGGACAAACAGAGCGTACGATACAGACGCTTGAGGATATGTTACGTGCCTGTGTATTAGAGTTTGATACCTCTTGGCAAGAGTCATTGTCATTAGTAGAATTTTCATATAATAACAGTTATCAATCTAGTATACAGATGGCACCATTTGAGGTTTTGTATGGGCGACGATGTAGATCGTCATTGTATTGGGATGATGTGGATCAGTCTTCCTTACATGGACCGGATATGATTCATGACATGGAAGAGAAAATAAAATTAATTCGATTGAAACTTAAAGCTGCTCAGGACAGACAGGCTGCTTATGCCAATAAGCGACGTAGACCACTTGAATTTCAAGTTGGTGACCGTGTGTTCTTGAAAATCTCACCTTTTAAAGGTATAGTACGGTTTGGTAAGCGTGGAAAATTATCTCCACGATACGTTGGTCCGTATGAGGTATTGCAACGTATTGGTACATTGGCATATCGCTTGGCACTACCGCCGGCCTTGAGTAGTATTCATGATGTCTTTCATGTTTCACTGTTGAGGAAGTATGAACCAGATCCGAGTCATGTATTACAGTTACTTGATGTACAGTTGGATACCGGTATGTCGTATAAGGAACGACCGGTTATGATCTTGGATCGAGCTGAACGTAGGTTGCGTAATAAAGTGATTCCTATGGTTAAAGTACAGTGGGACAGACGGGGTGTCGAAGAGGCAACGTGGGAGACAGAGCAGCATATGATGCAACGGTATCCGGATTTGTTTTCTGGTATGTTGATATATGATTTATACATGTTTCTTATGTTCCATATATCATATATGTTCTTATATGAAGCATGTATTATGATGCTTGTATATGCAATTTCGAGGACGAAATTCATTGAGTATGGGAGAATTGTAATGCCTCGATTTGTTTTATACACGTGTGATATGATTGTGGTATAATTATATCAATTGGCAGTATGATAATGGGGGTTCGGGTGGAACCAAGAATGAATTAATACATGTATGAAATGATATATGGCAAGGGCAAGGAATGAAACATGGTGTACAATGATTTAAATAATAACATATCAAGCAACATGAACTAGTAGGCATTTGAATGTGCATGTGAATTTAATTGAAATTGGAGTTGCATGTGAATTTGGATTTCAGTTTCATGTACATGTTACTTAACATGTCATTACCTCCAAATGACATGATAGCAAGTGATTTAGGGAGCTAAGGATCTATATCAAGTGAATTAAGGGTGAACTCACATACTACACCACTTTTCACCTAAAATTCTCTACAAAGCTCCTCTCCAACCCTTGGAGATTTTCTTAGTTGAAGCTTGGTTTTTCACTTGTGACTTGAGCTAGGAAGTTGGGTGAAGTGAAATTGTACCATCTTGGTAAGGAATTCATGGTTTTACACTTGAATTATGTAATTGGTGTTGATGTATGAGAAGTAGAATATCAAATGTTCATGTGAAGAATCATATCATGTTTATATGCTATTAATTGGATTCTATGATGGTAGAAACATGTTAATATGTTCCTAGAGATTGCAAGAAACATGTTGAAATGGTTCAATTTGAGTTATAGGAGAAGAACCATGGAGATAAGCTTGAAAATCGCCATGCTCTAAACTTTCTGGACATCGGCGATCGATCGGTATTAGTATGGCGATCGATCGCCGCGACCAGAGCAAAAATAAGGCGGTTCAATCATGTGGCGATCGATCGGTGAAATTGTGGCGATCGATGGCGAGCAACAGAACATTTTGGCGATCGATCGCGAGGGAGTGGCGATCGATCGCGAGAGGGGAGAACAGTATGGCGATCGATCGGTGAGAAATAGCGATCGATCGCCAGAGCCAAAATGTTGAAAAATGTTATATTTTTATAGAATTTGATTTTCATGCCTATGATAACATGATATATTGTTGGCATTGTTGTAGCATCATCTCAGGGGACGGGACAACGAGGCAATTAGCCAGTGACGCCTAATTTAACTCGTTTGTGTCGCAGTACAGGTACTTGTTGACGTACGGAGTATAGATATTATGTGATGATGATGTTATGGTTTTGATATCATATGATTTATGTTAGTTTTGTGTCATATGATTGGTAGTATCATATGCATGTACATACATGGATTTCATATGATTGGGATGGATGCCTTGATAGATATGTGTATATGCTTTGGTGAGATCATTGCCTTGATAGATATGCCAGGTTTGGTATATGCTTTGGCTGGGATCGTTGCCACGATAGATATACTACATATGCTTTGGCTTGAGAGATATACGTCTGGTTTGGGTATATGCTCTGGCTATTATCACATATGAGTACGGTACTATGATATGTGCTGCTAATATGAAGATGTGAGCCAACTTAATGTTTTGTTCTCGCATGTTCATTATAGGTTCATTATATGTTGTTATTATATATATTTCATATGAATACCTCATACCCTTTTTTACTTTGTTTTTTAAAATCTAACTCTCAGTTACTAGAACGAAAACTTAGTTACTTTATTACTGCAGATCGATAAAGTGTTGGATAAGTTAAATTATGATTATCTTGAATGTTAAATATTTGTATTTATGCATTGCATATCCCAGGAAGCTTTTGTTGTATAAAATTCATTGGTGTGTATCTTAGGAAAGTAGCAAGCAAAAAATTCATTGGTGTGTATCTTAGGAAAGTAGCAAGCAAAAACAACAAATGGCTTTGTATTATAAATGTCGAGGCGAGATTTGGAATCTCTGTCCTTAAGACAATATTGCCCCGCTACGGTGCTAACGGTTTACTTTGGCAATTTGTCTCCCAAGATACAACGACTATGATTTGTGATAGGAGCACTCCAAATCACAAATCCTTTAAACCACAAAGGTCTAAAAACGCTCAACCATAACAATCATGAAGACTCACAAAATTACTCAAATTTGATCTTCAAATATGATGTGAATTTCCAAAAATTCCATCTTCAAACGTGATGTGAATTACTCAAATTCCATCTTCAAATATGATGTGAATTACTCAAATTCCATGTCTAATTCATTCAAGGGTTGTTTCTTATATAGTATACCAAGTGGTGTCATCAAGAGACACAATTTGGAAGCACCCATCATGAAAAATTGTACCCCAACATGAATGGACATACCATTTAATTTGGAAGCATCTAATCATGAAACAATGCACCCCAACATGAATGGACACACCATTTAGTATACCAAGTGGTGTCATCAAGAGACACAATTTGGAAGCACCCATCATGAAAAATTGTACCCCAACATGAATGGACATACCATTTAATTTGGAAGCATCTAATCATGAAACAATGCACCCCAACATGAATGGACACACCATTTAATTTGATTCAAATTTCCAACAATCCCCCACATGAATTAAATTAATGCATATATGTAATTGAGCGCTTTTAACGAACTATTATGGCATCGGGAGATATAGCTTGTGGCTTTGAATCTTCCGTAGTAGTATTCAATCGGATTTACTTGACTTAATAGTGAACTTATAGTCTTGAACTATTTAGTCGTTGGTGTAAACCAAGACAATTGAACCCACACCATAATAATTCTAACCTTCGTATTGGTTTCTTACGGTTGTGTCCGTTTCGGCCATGGACCACGCTTGGTTTCATAAGTGCTTTTCAACTTTGAAGCGGCCACACTTCGCACTTACGTAGGTGATCTCCTAGAAGAGTATCCCGCTATACTCCAACATATTCTTATATGTCTTAGGAATCATTAAAGGCCTTTTGCCTATCCTTGTACCTTTTTTGCAGGCTACACCCCTTATCATAGGAATGGGTCGGAGATTAATTCTCCAAGGTGTTTATACAATCTCATAATTTAGTTGTCCCTTTTGAACCTAGATCTTGGGATCTCCAGTCAACAAGGTTGGGTATCCACTATGAGATTTTGATTATAGGGTTTTAACCCCATTCCCCTCGATAAACTTCCACATGATCTCTCGGTTAACCAATTTATATGTGGATCCGCGGTTTCACATAATCACTCATGATTATGCCACTAGAGATCATTTTGTCATATAGCATTATCGCAACACATTTTAGTTGCATGCACAGGATTTTTCTCTAAGAACTTATAAAGCAACTCGGCCGAAGAAGCTTTATATGTTTTCTATAGAGAATTTTTCCACAATAAATATATCTTCAGTTTTGGTAATCACATTACCTCTTTTGCATCATTTTATCCTTTTAGGATATTTCCATCATCGAATTTTAAGCGTTGTTAACGCGTTATTTCAAAATTCGAGACCAGATCAAAATACTCAACTTTAATTCACAATTCAAATTTTTTAAGCACATAAAAATTACAAGTTCAAGATTCCATTTCTTGCAAACTTGAAATTTAAACACAAAGCTTAAAATTTGAAACTCGAATTAATCCTTGAGATTTCGTTCTTCAAGTGTCTTGGAAACTTCATTCCAAACATTATTCTTGATGCACACTTGTCAATGTTTTGTCAACATTTTTTCTTTTGTTACTTGATGATTTCTAAATTGCTTCTCCAATGAGCATATCATCAATACACAAGCATACCTATGCTTAGGTGTGTACACATTTGTCACACTCATTAATATATTTCACAACATGACTTGTCAAACTCTTCATGTCTTTTATTTGGTTTTTAGTATGACTTTACTTTGGCCTTCATTTCTAGTTTAGCCAAGTACCCCCACATTTCAAATATTGTAGGAAACTCTATTTTCCTTCAATCACAAGGTTTTCGTCCTTGCCTAAATGTGGTAAGTGATTGAATCCTAGAATTGCAACCCCCACAACTTCGGGTAGTAACGAAGTGCACTGGCGTTCAAACTTCCGTGTTTCAAGTTCTAAGCGTTATAGTCTTACAAATCCAAATTCAAGTTTTTATTTCTTGAAAATTTCGGATTTAAGCGTACTTGCTTACAAAAGTTGAAACTTGGATAATATTCTCAAACTCGGTTCACATTTTGCAATTTAAGCTCACTAACTTAGAAAACTTGAATTCAAGTTTTTTTTTTTTTTTTTAAAACTTGCAAATTCATGTTATAAGCGTACTAGCTTAGAAATTCAAAATGAACCAATTTGAGATATTGCAACGCCTAATCAAAATTTGTGGCTTCGATTTATCACTTGTGTTTTAAGCGTACAAAGCTTAGAAACTCGAATTCAAGATTTTATAGTCTTGCAGATTCAAGCTTAAGCGTCAAATTCTTAGACAACACAAGTATAATCTACTCACAATTTCTCATAGCAAAACTCATTTGCTAAATTTTATTGCAATCTCATTCTTGAAGTGTTTAAACACATCACTGGCCTCGTTTTTGCTTCATAGCAAAAAAGTCACAACAATATCATGTGCAAATATTGATAAAGTAACAAATTACTTTTCTCACATCTCTAGTTTGCACAATCTTTCCATCACAAACATCATTGTGAGTAACATTTCAGAAATTTTGTTGTCCTCTTCGATTCTCAAGCGAATCACAAGGTCTTCAAGATTCATCTATTTTCGCTTATGCTTGAGATAATTCTTGAAGTCCTTCCATGACGGAGGCAACTTTTCAATCATGGCGGCCACTTGGAATGAGTCACTTAGAATCATTCCCTCCGCATGAATTTCGTGCATGATTACTTTCAAATCTTGCACTTGTGCTATCACAGGCTTTGTATCAACCATTTTGAAATCCAGGAAACGCCCAACGATGAATTTCTTCATGCCGGCATCCTCGGATCTATACTTTTTCTCCAAGGATTGCCACAATTCCTTGGCCGTCTTCACTAGACAATACACATTGTATAATGTGTTGTCCAGTCCATTTAGAATATAATTCTTGCACAGGAAATCGCTTTGATTCCACGCATCAACCGCAACTCTCTTTTGGTTGTCGGTTTCACTCCCCATAATAGTAGGAGCATCCTCATTGAGGAACCTTGCCAACCCCAAGGTTGTCAAATAAAACAACATCTTTTGTTGCCATCGCTTGAAATTGTTCCCATTGAACTTTTCAGGCCTTTCACCATGATGAACCGGAGT
This sequence comes from Haberlea rhodopensis, assembly GCA_907163345.1. Lineage (NCBI taxonomy): Eukaryota > Viridiplantae > Streptophyta > Magnoliopsida > Lamiales > Gesneriaceae > Haberlea > Haberlea rhodopensis. The sequence continues at coordinate 3,762,901 of CAJQUN010000060.1, forward strand.
CGTTGTTGCACTCGACGAAGCCATTTGTGGCACTATTGTCTTAAGATTGTTGTATAAAATTCATTGGTGTGTATCTTAGGAAAGTAGCAAGCAAAAACAACAAATGGCTTTGTATTATAAATGTCGAGGCGAGATTTGGAATCTCTGTCCTTAAGACAATATTGCCCCGCTACGGTGCTAACGGTTTACTTTGGCAACTTGTCTCCCAAGATACAACGACTATGATTTGTGATAGGAGCACTCCAAATCACAAATCCTTTAAACCACAAAGGTCTAAAAACGCTCAACCATAACAATCATGAAGACTCACAAAATTACTCAAATTTGATCTTCAAATATGATGTGAATTTCCAAAAATTCCATCTTCAAACGTGATGTGAATTACTCAAATTCCATCTTCAAATATGATGTGAATTACTCAAATTCCATGTCTAATTCATTCAAGGGTTGTTTCTTATATAGTATACCAAGTGGTGTCATCAAGAGACACAATTTGGAAGCACCCATCATGAAAAATTGTACCCCAACATGAATGAACATACCATTTAATTTGGAAGCATCTAATCATGAAACAATGCACCCCAACATGAATGGACACACCATTTAGTATACCAAGTGGTGTCATCAAGAGACACAATTTGGAAGCACCCATCATGAAAAATTGTACCCCAACATGAATGGACATACCATTTAATTTGGAAGCATCTAATCATGAAACAATGCACCCCAACATGAATGGACACACCATTTAATTTGATTCAAATTTCCAACAGCTTTGTCAATGCCTCTCCAATTTATGTTTTCCATATGATCATATTTTTATTACTTGATTTCCCGCTTTTGTTCACTGCGATTTAAGTATACTTACAGTTAGATTGTTGAACACATTGTTAAACTATGACAGGTAACTCTAAATTATCAGAAGAAATAATAATCGAGGTTTAGTTTCTTTCTTCCTGCACATTGACAGAGTTTTGGTAAGTTAGAGCTTTTGTAAGTTATTGAGCGTTGCAAAATAAAATTGTGTCTATGCTTTCATATATTCATATCTACATGATATTTGATCCTTAAAAATTGATTTACAAATACTCTTTAATATGCTATACGTGCATATAATCTAGGTACAAACAAAGCTCAAGGAAATATTTATAATAATATGTCTTTATGCAGAAAGCTTAGCACTTGCTCATTATATTTTCTAAAAACAAAAGCTCAATCAATTAATTTTTTTACTTGTTTATTGATTTTCTTTTTACTAGCTTTTCGGTTGTTTCACTCTTAATTTAGCTTGTTCTATTGAGAATATGTAGCATACTTCACAAACCATTTACATTCCTAGCTCTCATTGTTCTGTGACAGCTTCTTTTAAAACAATATCAAGTAATTTAGTAATCTTTTCCCCCAAAAGTCGTCCAAATAGTAAAAAAAAGACATCTTGTAAAATAAAATACATTTAGTTCTAAGAAATGTTAATAGTCACTCTCACTATATTCCTTCCATCACAAGGATCATTTCTTCCAGCAGTTTTACCCTAACTTTAAATATTTTTAGGACTAATTTCTTATACTAAGGAAATATCGAGTTAAAAAAAATTTATTTTAAAATACGATGAATATATTCCTTTTCCTTGAAGTTTTGTTCTATCTGAGCAACTATGAGTTGTCAATATTCATAATCTCGTTACTTTTGCCTTTCTTGTATTAACTATAATGCAACATTAATGGTTCCAAAGTTGTGGGTTTGTGTTCTTTTTAAGCAAATATCTGATACTTTGTCTTGTTCTTCTGATTGAAGTTTTCATATCTACGAGCTTTCAAAATTATAAGAAACTTTTTTTAGCCAACTTAATGTTTTGTTCTCGCATGTTCATTATAGGTGCATTATATGTTGTTATTATATATATTTCATATGAATACCTCATACGCCTTTTTACGTTGTTTTTAAGAGCTAACTCTCAGTTACTAGAACGAAAACTTAGTTACTTTATTACTGCAGAACGATAAAGTGTTGGATAAGTTAAATTATGATTATCTTGAATGTTAAATATTTGTTTTTATGCATTTCATATCCCAGGAAGCTTTGTCAATGCCTCTCTAATTTGTGTTTTTTATATGATCATATTTCTAAGGAAACTATCTCATAACACCTAATTTCCAACTTTTGTTCACTGCGATGTAAGTATACTTATAGTTAGATTGCTGAACACATTGTTAAACTATGACAGGTAACTCTAAATCATCAGAAGAAATAACAATCGAGGTTTAGTTTCTTTCTTCCTGCACATTGACAGAGTTTTGGTAAGTTAGAGCTTTTGTAAGTTATTGAGTGTTGCAAAATAAAATTGCTTCTATGCTTTTATATATTCATATCTACATGATAATTGATCCTTAAAAAATGATTTACAAATACTCTTTAATATGCTATATGCGCATATCATCTAGGTACAAACAAAGCTCAAGGAAATATTTATAATAATCTGTCTTTATGCAGAAAGCCTAGCACTTACTCATTATGTTTTCTAAAAACAAAATCTCAATCAATTAATTTTTTTACTTGTTTATTTATTTTCGATTTACTAGCAAGCTTCTCGGTTGTTTCACTCTTAATGTAGCTTGTTTTATTTGAGAATATCTAGCATACTTCACAAAAAAGCTCGTTAACATTACAATTAAATTTTTGTTTAATGGAATAGGAATTTTAAAGCTTGTTATACAGCGATGCAATCACAAGAAACTTCCAACAGAGATTTTATTTAACGTTTCTACTTCATTTGTTGTGCCCACGATACGTGAGGCTTGTCCTTTACTTCTACATGACAGGTCTTCAAGCTTGTATACTTCACAACATATGTCTACTCCTAATACTAGCAAGCTTCTTGGTTGTCTAACTCTTATTGTAGCTTGTTCTCTTCGAGCACATCTAGCATACTTAACAAACCATTTACCTTCCTCGCTCTTATTGATCTATAACATCTTCTTTTAAAACAATGTGAACTTGTTTAGTAACCCTTTCCCCCCAAAAAAATGTCGCATCTGCCTAAATTGTTACCCTACACAAAAATTATCTTCAGCACATTTTAGCACTTAGCTTTTTCCTTATGATAAACTTAGCTGTAAGATAAATGTTCATGATGAAAACGCTTGTTAACATTACATTTACATTTTCTTTCAAAGGAATAGGAATTTTAAAGCCTGTTATACAGTTATGCAATCACAAGAAACTTCAACCGGAATCTTATTTGACGTTTCTACTTCATTTGTTGTTCCCACAACACATCAAGCTTGCCCTTTGCTGCTAAACGATAGTTCTTCAAGCTTGCCTGCTCCACAACATAAGTCTACTCCTAATACTACAAGCCAGTTGCGTGCCCATTTTAAGAAATTCTCATCTCATTCTCGATTAGTTTGGAATGATAATGATTTGTATGACGTGTCGATCGAGTTAGCAACTTCAGAAGCTAGATTTGATGAATCCCGAAATGGTACTACAATATTTAAAAAATACATATATACACACACACATACACCCAATCACACAAACATATGTTTGATGTTTTTTTCTCTTTTCAATTCTCATGTTTTTTCCCTTTTTCCCTGACTTCTTTATGTTTCTCAATTTCTGAAGAAATCCAGACAGATTCTGCTCCTTTCGTCAATGGCATCATGCCTTCACATTTGGGATATATTGGTTTTCGTAGGATCACTGCAACTACTGAACATCCTTGGACTTCAACAAGCGCACCTAGTTGCACGCATTGCAATGCAGTTCGCTTCCACCGAGTACCTCCTGGATTTTGTTGTTCCAGTGGGCAAATATTGCTTTCACCATTCGACGTTCCTCGTGAATTGCAGAATTTGTTCTTGGATGACTCTGAAACTTCTTTACATTTTAGGGCAAACGCTCGTACATATAACAACACCTTAGCCTTCACTTCATTTGGGGTGACATATGACAAGGAACTTTGCCGAAATTTCTAGAATGTTTACACATTTAGAGTTCATGGATTGGTTTATCATTTTCTCAATGATCTACAACCCAGCGAGGGTAAAGGAGCAAACTTACAACTATATTTCCACGATTTATCAAATGAGCTCGACAATCGTTTAGCTGTACTAATAAATTAAAAGAAGAGTTAGTATCGAAGATTATGAAACTTTTAGAGATCCATCCGTATTCTTCTTTTTTCGTCGCCTACACGAAAACTCTGAATTGAACGAATGTAAGATTGTCTTAAGAGCTGATCCTGGTCTTGATCAACGAATATACAATGTTCCTACCGTCGAACAAGTAGCTGCAATATGGAAAGACTCGGCAGGAAGTGATCAATCTAAACCTCGAGATATTCGAGTACAGACAACATCGGGACATACCCAAAAAGCTGAGTATTATTATGGATGTTATGACCCTTTGCAATACCCTTTATTATTTCCACGCAGTGAACCTGGCTGGCATGTTGGCATCAGGAAAAATTCTCTGAATATAATTGGCAGAAAGAGATATTGCGAAGGTCAGCATGTTACTCATCCTAGAAATGTTTACTCAACTGTTCAGCTACTACAGGCTGAGGCAGAAGGCATGTCTTACAAACATCTTCTACTTTAATTACTTATTCCTTCATATTTATAATCAATGTCAACTTTCCTCATATTTGTAGTTATCAAGAGTTCTCAGCAATCAAGGAATATTGTATCTGCTCGAGAATATTACTGCTACAGGATTCAAATATGACCTGATGATAAATCAATAATATTGCATTTTAATAGACTATTGCAACAATATATAAATGACATGTGCATTAAAGTTGAAACGCAAAGGCTTGATTACTTTCGCTTGGAACAAAGGCAAAAAAAAGCTAGAACTGAGTCTCTTCAGGGAATAGTAGATAGCCTTGGAATACATGGTAAAAATGATCCCACCAAAATTGGTCAGCGGATAATACTGCCTTCATCATTTATAGGAGGTCCTAGAGACATGCATAAAAGATATATAGATGCAATGAGTTTAGTTCAAAAGTACGGGAAACCAGATATTTTCCTAACAATGACTTGCAATCCTAATTGGCTTGAAATAACTTCTAAGATACTTGAACACAAATTACCACAAAATAGACCAGATCTATTAGCCAGAGCTTTTAGGCCGAGGCTTGAAGAATTAAGAGATGAGTTGAAAAATCAAAAGATATTTGGGGAAGTTGTAGCTTACACGTATGTAATTGAATTCCAAAAGCGATGCCTCCCCATATACATTGGCTTTTAATAATGACAGACATATATAAGATTAGATCTCCAGACGCATATGACTTATTTATAAGTGCAGAATTACCTAACAAAATGAAATATCCTTACTTATAGTCTTTAGTTATCAAACATATGATGCATGGCCCATGTGGTCAGCTTAATAAAAATAATATATGCATGCGAGATGGAACATCCAGAAATCATTACCCAAAAGATTTTTTTGACATAACATGTCATTCAAATAACTCATATCCTAATTATAGAAGGAGAAATGATGGAACGGCTGTTTTAGTTAGAAAACATTCACTAGATAATCGTTGGGTTATACCATATTGTCCTTATTTAGTTGCTAAGTTTGATTGTCATATTAACGTTGAGATCTGTTCTGATGTAAAGTTAGTAAAATATTTATATAAATATATATATAAGGGGCATGACCGCATTGCATATAATCTTGTTGGAAATGATGCATCTATCATATCCGATGAAATTAAACAATTTCAATCTGGAAGATGGATAGCTGCTCCAGAATCAGCTTGGAGGCTTTTTGGCTTTGCTATGAGTGAAATACATCCACCTGTTATTACTTTACAATTACACATTCCTAATTACCAATATATGTCATTTAAGTGTACACAAAAATTAGAGAACGTTGTTTCTAATCCAATGGCATCAAAGACAGTGTTAACCGAATTCTTTTACATGAACTCTCATAATGATGTGGCAAAGCACTATAATCTTCTTTACAAAGAGTTCTCCCAATACCTTGTCTGGAATTCAACATATAAGATATGGACCCCAAGAAAACGCGGAATTGTAGTTGGAAGAATTGATAATGTTAATCCCATAGGAGGTGAGCGATATTATCTAAAAATCCTATTGCAAAATGTAAGAGGCCCAAAATCTTTCGATTTTTTGAAGACCGTCGCTTCTACGCATTATGCTACATTTCGGGATGCAGCATCAAGTTTAGGATTATTAGACTCAGACGACTCTCTAGAACAATGCCTCCAAGAAGCAGCGCAATATCAAATGCCTAATAGCCTAAGGAGACTTTTCTCTACTATTCTAATCTATTGCTCTCCTGCTAATCCAAACCATATGTGGGAAAAATTCAAAACTGATTTATCTGATGATTTCTGTAAACAAGGCTACTTCTCTGAGAACGAAATAGAATCTAAACATTTGCAAGGAATTAACGAATTCTTGGAAAGCTTAAGCAGGTCCGTTAAAGAATTTAATATAACTACAACACCAATAAACATTACTGGATCCTTAAGATATGCAAAAGAATTGAGTTACGAACAAAATATTGAGGTTCCACAAGCTGACTTACTTTTGTGTTGAGAAATTAAACAGTGATCAAAGAACTGCATTTAATATAATTCTCGAAAAAACTTATTCAAATTTAGGTGGTATTTTTTTAGTTGACGGACCAGGAGGAAGTGGAAAGACCTTTTTATATCGAGCTATTCTAGCTAATGTTAGGGCGAAAGGTTATATTGCACTTGTTGTAGCTACTTCTGGTGTAGCAGCTGCACTTCTACCCGGTGGCCGCACAACGCATTCACGGTTTAAGATCCCTATAGACATTGATGGGAGAACAAAGTGTAGAATAAGCAAGCAAACTACACTTGCAAAGCTGTTGACAAGTGCAACCTAATAATCTGGGATGAAATATCAATGGCAAGACGACAGATAGTTGAAGCTTTAGATGATATTTTGCAAGATTTAACTGATTGCCATAATCCTTTCGGTGGCAAGGCAATCGTTCTCGGCGATGATTATAGGCAAATTTCACCCGTTGTTGTTGGAGGTCAAAAAGAAGATACGATAGATGCAAGCTTCACAAGCTCTCCATTTATCTCAACATGTTCATAAACTTTTCTTGAAAGAAAACGTGCGTGCTAGCAAAGATCCTTCATTTGCCAATTTTCTACTGAGAGTAGGCAATGGAACTGAGCCTGAACTTTTTGAAGACATAATTCAAATTCCAAAAAATATGATTTTACCTTTTGTTAATAGCAAAAAATCAATAAATGATTTAACTGAAACTGTTTTCCCTTGTTTACATACTTTTATCACTGACTCATCTTCAGTAATAAATAGGTCCATTTTAGCGCTGAAAAATGACTCCGTCGACGAAATAAATGAGATGCTTATTAACAAATTCCCTGGCGAAGCAAAACAACTTGTTAGTTTCGACAAGACGCGTGACCCCTCACAACAAGGTCAATATGAAGACTTTTTGAATTCAACAAAAGCAAGTGGACTACCCCGCATATATTAACGTTAAAGCTTGGTTGCCGAATTATATTATTAAGAAATGTAAATCCAATTGAAGGGCTTTGTAATGGTACACGCATTGTCGTGGCTTAGGAGAAAAAGTTATTCATGCTGAAATTGCAATAGGCCATTTCAAGGGAAACATACATTTATTCCTAAAATACCTTTAGAGTCACCAGATACATCTATATGTCATATTCCTTTACAAGGACTCAATTCACAGTGAAGTTATGTTTTGCAATGACTATTAATAAATGTCAAAGGCAAACATTAGATTTTGTTGGTATATACTTACGAGAGCCTGTGTTTAGTTATGGTCAATTATATGTAGCAATTTCGCGTGCAAAAAATGCGAAGTCAGTAAAAAATCCTTATACATCCTCAAACTGTTGAAGATAAACCTAGCACATTTACTAGAAATGTCGTTTACAAAGAAATCTTGCAGCTTATAAACCAAAACACAGATACAATTTTGTCATGAACTACACAACATTTATATTTCAAGGTCAATTTTCCAATACACCAAAATACAAGTACATTCTTTATCTGCGTTTGTTCTATTTTACATTAATTATTCAAAATCATTTTTATCTCCTCTTACTTTTTTTTAAAGTCCACATTAGCAACTTACCTTTAAATAACCAATTTCTTTACTATAGGAAGCTATGTCTATGATAATATGCAGATTATTTAACCATTAAATGAATAATTAATGTGTATCGTTGATATTCTACAGCAATATTCCTTCGAATCTTAAAATTATTAAGAACAGCTATGCCTTGTAATTCATGCTTTGAACAGCTAATTTACTTACACTTACTCTTATCAATGATAATGATTCAATATAATGCCTCATAATATCGTACGTTTATTTAATTCATTATATATTCACAAATAACAATTTTTTATTTAAAAAAATTGCTTTTAGCCATACCATGAATATATCAAACTATTATTAATATCAACTTGTTTATTTAAATATCAGCTGCATATATTTGTTTAATCTATTAAACATCTTATAATGAATTCTTTGATAGTATTTTCTTGTTTTCTTCATGCAGAACTTATTGAAAAATGCATCGTGCTCTTGTACCTATCGTTGATATTACGCCAACTACGAGGATTTGGACAGCCAAAGTTATGGTGCTTCAGAAGCTACGTCCGAGGCAATCCCAGTCTAGCTCTACGAAATATCAAAGATTCATCTTTATTGATAAAGATGTATGTATCTCGCCTACCTACTTAACAATTTTATACATATCTTAAATATTCTTGATGTTCCTGTCTTTGTTTACATAAAATCTGCATACTATTTTTCACATTCCTCTTCCACAATAAACTGTAGGAGACAAAAGTGCAGGCTATGATTTACGGCCCAAATATTGCTTTAATGGAAGATATCTTGCAGCTTCAGGAGACATATTTTATATCTAATGCAAAAGTATCATTTGTAGAACTAAAATACAGAATGGTTTCTCATGTGTATCAGTGGCTTGTAAGTAGAACAACAGCTATTCGTCATGTTCCCAATGATGCCCTCGCTAGAGAATTAGGCGCTCCTGTTTTCACTAAGTTTGCAGACATTAAACACTCTTCAGATACAAACGCAATGATTGATATGATTTTTATACTTCCTCTCCTAAAGAATATATTTTAATGTATTTTATATTTTCAATGCAGATGTTATAGCTATTGTCATTGATAAGTTTGAGCAAAGGACTATATCTACTAAATATGGCATATCAACCATTCAGGAGCTCGTTATTGTGGATGATGAGTAAGTTCAATATTTAATTGTTATAGTTACTTTTTCATTTTTTCTAATTAAAAACTCATTATATTTTTTTCATAACTAAATAGGATAAACCCATTAATACTTACTTTGTGGAACGAAGTTATCTCAAGCGAAGGCACAGCTGTTCTTGCTGTAGTAGAGAGCTTACCAATAATTACAGCCATTAGACTTCATGTTTCTGATTACCATGGTCTTCACTTGTTCTAATTTCACACTTGTTATCTATACTCACGTAATACATTATTAAATGAGTATCTAACAAAGTTTCCTTTTCTCGCTCGCTCTAACAGGAACTTCTCTATCTGCTAGAGGATTTGTCAATATTATCCTCAATCCATCATATGAACAAGCTCATTTTCTAAGAAATTGGTATTAAACTCTTACTATAACTTTAAACTTTTAATATATCAATTTGCATATTCTTCATACATATATTCCCTATGACACTTCTATTCTAAAAAAAATAACCAGACGATCCCAAAATCATGATTTTCTGCATCAACTTATCCAAGAGAATAAATATATTAGGCATTCGATGACTCTTCAAAACTCCACCTGGGGACTTATCATTGATTTCTAATGTTGTAGCAAGCAATATTGTAAGTTCTTTTATTCAAATTTATATATTCATATACTTTTACTATTATGCAAATTATTTACATTTATACATGAAACTTAGCTTTAAACTTGTGATAGACAAATTTATTTTCTTCATTTCATTTAACTTTAATAGTTTTCTTACATTTAGTATACTATTTTAAACAACTTTTTTGCTGGAAAATAGGATGGCAAATTCTGGATAAAAACAACTGCTCAGATTGTGGACCAAAAACAACGCTTTTAGTATAAGGCATGTGACAACTGTCTAAAATGAACAAGTGCAGATTGTAATTGGAATATAACTTGCAACTACTGTCTTGCTGAAACAATCGTACATCCAAGGTTATATATTTACATTTCCTTTAACTTCTAAGTTTAACAATTTAATAATAAATAAAAATTTCGCTAACCTTTAACTAAAAAATTTTCACTATTTTTTCAGAAAGAAATTCACAAGCACTCTTTCTGACGATACGACACAAATGGATGCTATTATATTTGGTGAACTTGCAGAAAGCATCCTAGGATTAAATGCAAAAGAACTAATGAACCTAGAAAAAGAGGTTGGTCATTGTTATTACATTGCAGATACTAAACCAACACTAGCATTTTACAACTTCGTTACAACTTTATTTCTTCTTCTTGTCAATGCAGGATAAAAAAGTCAAATGTAGTACTATCAATGAAAGATTAAGCTCCCAACAATTCATCGTTAATATTAAAAAAACTCATCGACACACACTTTGGTATCGAATCTCACTACAACATTTCTTCAATAGTTATTGTTGAAGACACATCATTGAAACTAGATACACAATCAAGCTCAAGTAAAAAATTTTCCCCTATTTTCATAAACCTATTTATTATACTACTTCTCATTGTCCTCATCTATAACATATTAACGACTATTTATGCAATAAATTGTAGGTTCACTTGGACCCACCTACGGTGAAACTTCTACTTCTGAAGAACAACACGACTAAGTTTATCCATTGAGCTTTAGTTTTTGCCAACTTTTTTTTAAAACAATTATATGAAAAATGTTTTTGCCTTGTATATGCTAACTAATTTTTGTATCACTTTGTTTCTCTGCAACTAACTGCTAATGAATATATTTACAAGGTTATCATAAGCTTTATGTATAAATGCTCTCACCTTCAGAATGTATTTAGTTACCCACTTACATTGTTCAGAACAGATTCAGCTATAATTGAAGATTGTAATCCTTTCTCCTAATAGCAGTATCCAGCTCAATATCTACAACCACAACAACTCATAATAGGTTTGTATTCTTTCATCCTTTTTCCCAAACAATGACTTATATCTTTAATTTTTCTTGATATGTTTAACTTCGGTTTGACTACTTATCTAATACCATTTTTCTTTGGCTTCCATGGAAAGAGAGAGAGAGAGAGAAAGAGAGTTTGTCCTACTAGATCAAACTCTTCAATCTTTAGCTAAGCTTGATAAAAATCTAAGCTTATTCGATGGAGTTACCAAACCACTTGCTTTATTGTTTATTTGTTACATTTAAAAATTATTAGTCTCTGTTTTTTTTTCATTCTGCTTATATATTTTTTTATTACTTTTGTTATCTTTCTTTAAAGTTACAGCACCAAAAAAAAAACTGAATTCTAAGTGATTTTGAGGTCTTATTTGCTTGAAAATACTTGGGGATGCTTCAATTCATGAGAGTTTCTTGAACAGATGTAGTTCCAAAATGTGGGTCTGAGATAATTATATTCTTTTTATTTATACTTATGTTTCATGTTTTAATGTTTTCAAAATTTACTTAGTTTTTTTGACTTAACTCAGAATAAGAAAATTCCCTTTCAATTTGATATTTTGATTAACAATCTGATTAATTGAACTATAATTATTTTGTAAATATAGGTCTTGTGCTTTATGTGTACTTTGCTTCACTGAAATTACATATTAAAGCAGGTGTTCATTGCAGCTTATTAAAACTAAATTAAATATAGCTTTTGGTTTTGATGTTTGATCATTCATTCAGGTTACTCTTTCTGTGTGTTCATATTATCAGGGGAAATATATGTAATTTTGTTGCTTACATTTGATCTTATGCTTATTCTTATCGTATAATATGTTGTGCTTACAATTGCATTAGTTGAAGGGTGTGTACTTATTATTGTTCTGATATTTTTTGATTGTTTGTTTTAAGTACTCTGATTTGCTGAAGTACATTATCTTTTTCATTTATAAAAAAGTTCAATGTCCTATTATTCGAATTTATGCTTGAGGCACATCGCTTTTTCCTAGCTGAAATCACAACTTTGTACCAAATAGTTTTCTAAGTCTTGTTACGCTATTATTTTAAACTCATTGCTTGTTGCAAAAAAACTTGTTTCTTATCAATAACAGTATCCAGACTTTATTTGTTACTAAACTAGATGAAATTCACCAACATGTATATCCCGCACCCTATATACCTATGGATTTGGAGCTTTGATGTGATTTACAAGTGCTTTGGTGTCCATTCAAATATTCCAATTGTGGAGATGTTGGGATTTCATTGCACAAAGCTAGAGTTCAAGCCATGTTGAGCATGTTAGTGTTAATTGTTTTGATAAAAAAACTTAAAATTTTCCTTGATAAAAAAACTTATAATATATGTCATATTTTTTGGTCAGGTGTTACTTGTAATTTTATTCCTTTTTTTATAGAGTAATAAATAGATGTCAATATTATCTGCTTAATTATAGTGACTAATTACTTATGCCTTTTGGTTTTTTTGGATTAAGGATATATATTGTGATGTTTATGGTTTTTCCCCAGATATTCCAATTTACGTGGAGACTCTGCCCAATTTTTTGTAGAAACAACGACATACTCACAGTTATATGCTTATATAGCATATAGAACAATCACAAATCATCAGTATATGTAACTGGTTGCACGTCTTCTATTCAAATACACATTGCTTACTAATTCCAAGCAATACATTAACTTGTTGCTTGGGATTACCTTAGTACAAGTTGGATTTTCATATGTATTATCTTACATACTAGAACTTGTCCAGTCTCCATCACTTCCCTAGAGTGTAGTCTTACATCTATATGCTTCGACCTTTTGTAGAAAACTTGATGCTTTGACATGTGAATGACACTTTGATTGTCACAATATACAACACCAAGTTCTTCAATTAAACCTCTCATCCACTCAGCTTCCTTCACTACTTCTATAACAGCCATTCACACTGCTTCAATGGTTGATAAAGCAACAACTGGAAGTAGAATTACCTTCCAACTCACAACAGCACCATACACAATCAATATGTACCCTGCTAAAGATTTTCTTGTGTCTACACAACCGTCATAATCTGAGTCCATGTATCCAGCTACAACATCTGATCCTCCTTCTGTAGCAATGAATCTCCAGCCAACATTTATTATGCCTTTGATTTGTCCTAGTATCAATTTCACGACCTTCCAATGTTCTCTTCCTAGATTGGCCATGAATTTCACTGAAATTACTTATTAAAGTAGGTTTTCATTGCAGTTCATTGAAACTAAATTGATAATAGCTTTTGGTTTTAATGTGTGATCATTCATTTAGGTTATTCTTTCTGTGTATTCATATTATCAGGGGAAATATAGGTAATTTTGTTGCTTATATTTGATCTTCTGATTGTTCTTATCAGATGATATGTTGTGATTATAATTGTATTAGTTGAAGGGTGTGTACTTATTATTGGTCTGCTTTGATATTTTTTGATTGTTTGTTTGAATTACTCTGGTTTGCTGAAGTACATTATCCCTTTCATTTATAAAAGCGTGCAACGTCCTATTATTCAAATTTATGCTTGATGCACATGGCTTTTTCTTAGCTGAAAGCACAACCTTGTACCAAATAGTTTTCTGAGGCTTGTTACGCTTCTTTTAAGTTCATCACTTGTCGCCAAAATCTTTTTTCTTATCAATGACAGTATCCAGACTTTATTTGTTACTAAACTAGATGAAAAACACTAACATGTATATCCTGCACCCTATATACTATGGATTTGGAGCTTTGATGTGATTTAGAAGTGCTTTGGTGGCCATTCAAATTTTCAGATTGTGGAGCTATTGGGATTTCATTGCACAAGTCTAGAGTTCAGACCATGTTGAGCATGTGAGTGTTAATTGTTTTGATAAACAAACTGAGAATTTTCTTTGATAAAAAGACTTAGAAACAAGTAAGTAATATATGTCATTTTTTTGGTCATGTATTACTTATAATTGTATTCCTTCTTTCTATAGAGTAATAGATAGATGTCCATATTATCACCTTAATTATAGTGACTGATTACTTTTGGTTTTTGCTTTTTATGGATTAAGGATATATGATGTTTATGGTTTTTTTCCCGGATATTACCAATTTATGGTGAGACTCTGTCCAATTTTTTATAAAAACCACGACATAATCAAAATATATGCTTATATAGCACATATGACAGGCACAAATCATCAGCAGAGATAACTGGTTGCACGCATTCTATGCAAATATACATTGCTTACTTTTAAGTCTTACATATATTTTCTTCTACATTGTAGAGGAATTTTCCATATAATACAAAATTAATTTCATCATTTGTTTTTTCGTTATTGTTCAAAATCAAAATCATATAATTAACTTAAATGATTACATTTGTATAATATATATATTTATTTTGGCTAGGAGTTACCCGTCGCACAGCCTTACCTAGTATATGTATAAGTCAAGCGATAAATGAAATGAATTAAAACTTCTAGGAATTTTGCTTTAAACTTGGGTTGTTTCTCGATAATTTCTCTTAATTTCTTCAGACACCGTCGATGCTCTACCATCCATTCCTACCCACTTCAATTTTCCAGCTCTCAAAATCCCCGTTCTGCACACGCCAATGAATACAAGCCTCAACTATGCAGCACCGCCGGCTTCCTTCGTCACCAAATCATTCCGTTTTCTTCCGAGTCGCGGACTTTTCGGCCATGGAAGTAATCCTTTTCACGAACTGATCCGAGACGCACGGGATTTTCACAGTTGGAAGATTTCTTCAATTCTCCAATCATCTTCGTTTCGTAATCGTACCATTTCAGCTGCCATGGACAAGAGTCCTGGGCAGGGTACAAATCCGGTGAAAATAGTGGCTCTCGTGGGTGAAGGCAGCGTAAGCCCGCTTAAATCCACACCTTGGTCTGACGTTATGCTCCACACTGTGAGTGTTGACTGATTTGAACTTTAGAATACTTGGTAAAGGAACTTGGGTGGATATGTGGTTTAAATTCATTTTCATCTCAGATTAAATGACATTTTTCAAATTCGAATGTCTTTTTTCGTGAGCTTTTTTATTTTATTTGTCGCCAAGAATAGTAACAGTGTGTTTGGAGACCCAAAAAAAAGGATTTGATGGAATTTGGATTTGCAAATACCATTTTATCTAAGTTCACTTTATCTTCAAAAGCTTTGAATGATTTTATGAAGAAACATTTTGTGAGATGAATTGCGATCAAATTGATAATTATTGATGCAATTGATCAGTCGGCATTGGTGCATGTTGTTTATTCTCTAAAGTGTTCGTGTAAATTCTGAGTTTCCTTTTACATCACAATTGTTGAGTTTCCTTTTACTTCACAATTGTTGAAATTTAACATCTTATTGTACGATCATGCTTCGATAGCTTCAATTATGCATCAGCAATGCCTCAAGAATCAAGTAATTTGAGAAGCTTTATCCCGTTCGGTTTTTTGAATTTTCGAATGTCTCACTCCTAACCTTTCCAATTTTTTAAGTGTGCACCTCCTTGATCTTATCTTTACTAATCCTAGAATGCATCAATTTCCCATTGATTCCAAGATGATTGCTGTATTTTATGCATTTAGTTTATGCTCTTCCCATTAGTAATCTATTCCTTTTGAGTGGGAGGGGTGAATTTGAGACTTGGGATGGCAATGGTTTGGGTAAAACGGGTTACTCGGCCACGACCCAACCCGTTTGGGCTACGTACGGGTCTAACTAAACGGGTATTGTGTCGGATATGGTAATTTTAAAAGTTTACTCTTATTTAATTTCTAAATTTTAGCCCCATTTCCGTGCTTGAACTATTTTGTTTAATTTTTTTATATAAATCTATTGGTTTAAATAAAAATTGTCTAACGGGTCTGACCAGTTAACTTCGTGTATATGTCAAGGCGTATGAGTTTAGATTTAAACGGTTGGGGTGGGTATGGAACTTCCAAAAATTAAACGAGTCGGGTCTTAGGTCCTAGCGACCCGACCCATTGTCATCCCTGCTTGAGACCCATAGCTATTTCTAATTAATTTTGTATCCCCAGGCTGAAAGATTGCAATGGATTGATGAAGGGTTCGAAATGCTTGTTTTTACGGATAACTTTGCTAAAGTGAATGATGAGTCCATGGGGAAGGTGAAAATGGAAATAGATCATGCAAATATTTTGATGATTGTAGCTGTAGTGGATCAAGAATCGGTTAGATGGATCCAGGCCAATTGTCAACGGGTCTCAAATGTCATATGTTTTGATTCATGTCCTGCTTTGACAAACAAGTTAGGGGGATCTCTTGTCCAAACTGAGGCAAAAGAAAGTATATTCAGCTATTTACCAGTGCCTCCACGACAAGCACTCGAGAAATCAGAGGAAGTTGTTCGAACTATATTTGAGGCTTGGGATAGGCATAATACTGATGATATTCGGTTCTGTTTGCTAGTCATAATAAATGCTTATATAAAGCCAGTTTCAACCCTGAAGAATCTAAGAGCAAAAGGCATTTTGACATTGAATTGCATGGTGAAAAATTGTGGGCCTCAATTATTGAATTGTCTGTTGGATCCAAATTGTAGGAAAGCTCTTCAATGCTTGAATCAATGCAGTCCTGTGGACCAAGTATGCAACTATTTTTGTATTGCTTCGTATGAGAGTCCAAAACTTGAGGAATTTTCTTTATGTGTACTACAGAAGCATAACTGTCTTGAATTGGATGCCAAGATTCCAGAAAAACCTCATGTGATGCCAATGGTTCAGTTTCGAGGGGAGGATTTGAATCATGAAATTGGTGAAGATCTTTTTGTGGGTTGGTTAGGGAGGTTGGATTGGAGTTGGCGTGTTGTTGCTGGACAAAACCCCGCTTATGATCAGTTTCCATGCCAGTACCAATTATTCTACAGGGGAAAGGCAAGAGGATCATTTTGGTATGAACCAGTTTTCCAAGTGAGAACGCTTGGAGGGCTTTTGGTATGGAGACGAAGAAAATACCGTGTTAAAAGAGGAAATATACCGGGGACATTTTACTTCAGTGTCTTGGATAATGGAGTGGTTTCAAATGAGTTCTGGACGATAGTGGAGGTATCGGATGATTTTACTTGGGGTCTGTTTCACTACCATGGAGTTGCTCGAGTTGCGGGACAGTCGTATAGTGGGGCAGTACTTGTCAGCCCTGATGGCACGTACCCAGACGAGAGTCAGAGGCAGCGATTGGAGTCTGCATTAGATAGATGTAGAATCAAGGAGTGGGAGCTATATTCTGTTGATAATTGTTTTTGTCAAAATCCACCTTTAGGCCTGCCTGAAGGTTCATGTTTGCATCATGAGATACAAATCTAAGCATTGAAAGATTCACGTCTTTGATATTCTGGGAAAAGAACCCTATGAGGGTGGAGACGGAAGGCAAATGCAGCAGGGGTCTTTCTGGCCTTTTTTCACTTGATTTCATATCTTCTATGTAAATATTGCATAATATCACTATTGAAAAAAATGGTCGGTGCATTTATTTAATAGATAGCAAAGTTTGAAAACTTTCAAATGCAACAAATTCAATAGTAAAGAAGAATAATGGTGCATTGTTCACACCAAGCATTGCACCTACAAATATGTGCATCTCCCCTCATTGTTTCATATCCCAAAAATTCAAGTTAACAAAAAAATAGTTCTTGAATGCTTATTCGTATGTTCCATTCAGATGCATCTATAATGGCACACCCCCACGACGTTGAGGTCATATTCTTGAAAGTTTTTACTGATAAATACGATCTGGAAAACCCTTTATACTAGCTCACGTCGTGAACTTGAGAAGTATGGGTGATCCAGCCTTATCGGACGAGAGTTTTAGCAACTTCATATGGCTAACAACAGCAAAATGCATTAGGCCAGCTGATACAACTTTCAAAGATTTGGCGTGAAGCCAGGAAAATCGATAGCGGGTTCTTAAAACGCTATGCATAATAATGGATATTATGAGAATCTTGAAGTGACATGAAATTGGCTTGTGAGCGGAGCTAATTACTTGGTTTTTACCTGTTGGTGTAAGTATGGTATTGATTTTGGCTGAGGGAAGCCTGTTTTATCATATTTTGCCTCTACATATTAAACTTCAAAGTTGGCTAATATGGCGACTTTAATGGAGACAATATTTGGTGACAGGTTTAAAGCATTGATAACACTCGATAAAAAAAATTGTGGTGTCATTCGAGGAAAATGAGGATCTGCATATTTATGCCCTTATTAATCCTAGTCCTTTACAAACTGGTAAAAGATATAACAACTCGACTCACTCACACCCACCCGATAGGATAATAAATTGATTAAAGAGTAGATAAGAAAGATGGATTTGATGTTCTCTTAGACGGGTAGCTATGCATTATCTATAACATAACAAGACTGACACACTGTCACCCACATGGTGAAGTCACCTCATGTCCACCTGTCGCTTAGTAAGATGCTTTGCTTTTTCACTGTAAGAAAATAAAGTTCCACACCTGCTATCAATTTCAGTTGTTGGCCTAGTGATAAGCGGCTGATCCGAACATAATGAATTAGGCAAAATATTACCAAAATGAACAGAGTTTAGAATAAAGGCCAAGGCAAGTTGATGACATGCATTAAGCGTTGACCTTTCTGGCGTACCTAGACTTCTTAAAATCACATAAGACAAGTCTTTGGTTTTCACGAAAATTTTTGGGGTCAACTTGTTGCTTTGTCATGACCTGTCTCGTTATCCTTTTATCGATCGAATTTGAATAAAAGTTTTTTCTAAAGTGTTTTTGTACTTTTTGTTCCAATTCCAATTTATAGTATCATACTTTAATCAACGGACTTTGAAGGATTTTCCCAACTACTATGTAAGAATTAAGAATCAACTGGTTAACGGATAGTCTCATAGAATATGAATATTTGCAACATTATTCTCAAACTTTTATGACTAATCAAATGTATTCCTAAATAATTTAGTTTTTTAGCAAAATAGTCACACATGAATATTTTTATAAATTATAATCCCATAGAAATAACTTTTTAAGAAAAATGATCTCAAATTTTGTTAAGGGTTTATGGATCACTTTTGTTAAACATAATTTCCGTAGGATTATTTTGATAAAACATTATGTTAGACTACTTTTATTTAAATATAATTTTTTTGGACTATATCTGATTACCTAAAAGTTTGAGACAACTATTTCAAATGTTCATTATCTGTGGGACCATTTTTATAATTTCATTTTAGAATCAATCACTAACTTCAATCAAGAGAAAATTTAGGTGATCTGTTGCTTGGCCTCAGACTTGAGAAGATCTATATGCTTATTCGTATGTTTTGGGAAAACTATATTTTGGTTCAAGCCTGGTTGCAGAACTCCCTGAGACTCATAAGTGTTACCGTGCTTTTTGGTTTGCTTTATATGCGGAAAGTGGCTGAGTTGTTCTGCGAGACCAGATGTTAGATGGGAGCCGGAGAAAAGTTCTCCGACAAACACCCCTCCGACGGCCGAGTTTTGACTGGAAATGCAGGCAAAGCGATGGGCGAGAGCCACAAGCTGGGGGACCGACAACTGTTGCCTACTTTGTACGGCTTTCCCAACTTTTACGATCCTGCCTGCGCCCGGGGATATGACTTTTGTACTTGGGTACTTGACCGCCTTCTGATTGGTTGATAGGCATAGCATTTGCTTTAATATGTGTCCTTCTGTAGCTTAAGTGCTTGTACACGAGACCACCATAGGTGTGTCAGGCGACCATAACCCGGGATTTTGCGCAGGTCTCAGCGATTACCTTGGCCTCAGCTCGGATAGCTCGGCCAAAATAGCCCCACCTCGGCCACATGAGTTTCGCCTTGTGCTCAGCCCGGGGCCATCCCGATGACTCATGAACTCTTCCGTGGAATGCGAGTGGTTGGGCTCTTGTTGGACAGGAAGGGTTTCGACATACGGTGCGAGATGTGGTGACCTTCGGCCTCAGCTGCCGAGGTGATTAACGCACTAAGGACAACTCGGCTCGGCTGATGAAGATATATCACTCAGCCAGGCTTCCGTCCCGACAACTACTTTCTATGTCCTCGGATTCCGTAACTGTGCCTCTCCCTAGCTGATTAGGCCCAAATAAAGTTTGGATCAAAAGGCGTACCGTGCCTCCAGTACCAGGGGTATCATCAGTATCCCCCCTAGTATAGCTAGAGTAGCGCTGTCTCGATTGATGGTTTTGTGATTCGAACTTTATTTACTCCTGACACCCTGGTCCTTTGATTGGACAAGTCGTGGCCTTGGGATCATAGCTGTCTAGCGCAAAACCCTAGGAGGAGCTGTTTAGCCACGTACCCTCATCCGATCCCCTGACCGTTCAGATCCCTTGATCTGCACCGTTGGTTTGGGCCAGGCTCTTTTGGCCCGCTTACCTTATTCCCTAGAGGCCTCTTTGTCACTTTCACTCATTTATGCTTTAGGTCGGATCGATCGTCTCTCTCGAATTCTGTAAGCCAGCTCTGCCTTATCTTTTTCCTTGTAATGTCACACTCCACATCCTCCACCTATAGTGCCCTCTTTCGTGGGGGGGGGGGGGGGGGGGGACGAGGACGTCGAGGTTTCCGAGCTTCCCAGCCCATCGGGTTGGAGGTCGGATGCTGCCGAGGAAAACATTCCCGAGGTGGCACCACTCCGACAAGTCCTCTCCCAAGTACTCAACCACTCTCCCCTACCTTTGAGGTTATCGAACCGAGGAGTCTGGCCCAGGCCGGACTTCCGTGGTACGAAATTCTTGACTCGGGGATTTCCTCCAACACCGAGCACCTCCTCCGTACGTGGTTCATTCCGCTGGACCACGACCTCCGGGTTCCGAGGGCCGGCGAGCGTCCGCATCTCCCCCCACCTGGGTACTTTCCTTTCTTTATTGAGTAGCTTAAGAGCGGACTCCGCTTTCCCATTCCCATTTCTTATCAAGAGTTCTCCCACTTTCATTGCGTATCCTTAAGCCAACTTATCCTTAATTCCTACCAGAGCCTTGTCTCCGCCACAACCCTCTTTTGATCCCTTGACCTCCCTTTCTTCCATACACTTCTTCACTACTTTTTCCAGGTCAAGAAAACCCAATCTCCCGGGGTGTTTTACTTTGGTGCCCAGACTTTTTACAAATTCCTGAATAACATCAAATTCCTGAATAACATCCCGAGCTCCCGCAAAGGATGGAAACAAACATTCTTCTTCGTTAAACCACCTCGGCGGTGGGCTTGTCCCATGGCCTGGAGGGATTCATTACCGACCCCTCGACCCTTACCCCGAAAGTACAAAGATGACGTGTTCTTCTATCGACCATTGGGGCTCGGTGTTCTGATTCAGTTGCCCTGATCAGGAAGGACGTGCTTTGGGCTGAGCTCCTATCCAGACGTTCCTGGTGGTACGTTATCCCTATCTGGCTATTCCCCTTATTTTTAGATTCACATATTACCTTATCTATTTGTTTTGTATATGTCTGACCGAGCTCCTCCCTTCACAGATAACATGTCTCTTCAGCAGTTGTTATCGGCCATGGCGTCCCAAAAGAAGGCAAGTAAGGGGGTGGCTGGGGCCGGTACCTCGGGCCAGCCCCTTCTTCCTCGGTAATCGCACCCTCTCAGCCTTCCCTGGGGACAAGCCCACCACGTACGGAAAGAAGTGAGGAGGCTGCTGGTCTGCGCAAAAGGAAGAGGTGAAAGAATGCAGCGGGGACCTCGGTCCGGGAAGAGGTGGTTACTTCCCCTGTTATTCATGAGGTTGACGCCCCACCCGTTTCCCCTCCGAGCCACCATTCTGTTGCTCCCACTGACCCGGGTTCCCCGGGTGTCGGTGGGTTATACTCGCGAGATCAGCCTGATCAACTAAGCCCCCTCGGGCCTCCCCGCTCAAATCATGAATTTTTGACCTCTGTCGCTGATCAGCAAGTTCTAGCAGAGCTGAGGTGGGGGTATCTTGGACTCTATCGGTGAGTACTTTTTAAAGTTGCATGAGCTTGTCTTCGTATTGACACTATATTGAATTGTTTTTTTTAGGGTATGGTAATTATGTGAGAGAGCATACGTCGAGCATATGCCATACGGGAAGCCAAATCCGAGGCTGAAGCTGGTATGGTCAAATCTGAGGCTGATGCTGCGGAACTGGAGTCTCAATGGGCTTCGGTGACTCGACTCCGTGCTGACACTGACCATCTTCGGGATGCACTGGCCGGAAAGGAGCAGGCTCTGTCAGAAGCCGTGGCCGAACTGGGAAGGGTCAAGGCTGAGCTGGCTTCCTACGTGGCTGGCGAGCAAGCCCGGCAAGAGGCCTTCATCAAGTCCGAGGAGTTTACGCGTATGCTGGGCCTCCAAAGCTTTCAAGTTCTTAGATCTTGGATTCGAGGGGTGCAAAGATCAGTTCAAGGCTCAGGGCTTCCATCCGAATGACCAGGACTCGGATGACTTCCTGGATCTTAAAGTGATAATCACCAACATTCCTCATGGCTTTGCCGACTCGTTGTGACTTGTTTCCCCACCCCCTTTTACCATGTTTTTCGACTTGTATTACGTTTGGGACGTGTTCCCCTTTGTAAGGACGCTATTTCGAATGTTATTTTGAATGTTTTATTATGTTTACCCAGTGTGATCTCTTTGGTACGCGCTTGGTACAATCCCGTCATGAAATCGTGGTGCTCTTTTTTTTTTATTTTTAAAACCGACCATACCTCGAAATAACCGAGGTGAAAACAATGTTAAGTGGCGAGCAATTGAATCGGTTGACTTAAAATGACTAGTCATTTACCCGACCTGACCACTAAAGAGTTTGTTAAGTTCAAGACACCACAGGCCGATGGGTTGTCCGTATGGCTTTACATGCCCAGACCTCAGGCATTCGTGTTCTAGTGAACAGGGCTGACCTGCACTTTTTTATTTTTTGCCAAGGCCTCATACACTTGGGCTTTAGTGACAGGGCTTACCTGCACTTTTTATTTTTGCCAATGCCTCATACACTTGGGCTGACCTGCACTTTTTATTTTTTGCCAATGCCTCATACACTTGGGCTTTAGTGACATGGCTGACCTGCATTTTTTATTTTGTGTCAAGGCCTTTATACACTTGGGCTTAGTGACATGACTGACCTGCACTTTTTCTTTTTTGCCAAGGCCTCATACACTTGGACTTTAGTGATAGGGCTGACCTGCACTTTTTATTTTTTGCCAAGGCATCATACACTTGGGCTTTAATGACATGGTTGACCTGCACTTTTTATTTTTTGCCAAGACCTCATACACTTGGGCTTTAGTGACAGGGCTGACCTGACTTTTTATTTTTGTCAATGTCCTCATACACTTGGGCTTTAGTGACATGGCTGACCTGCAATTTTTATTTTTTGCCAAGGCCTCATACACTTGGGCTTTAGTGACATACATCGTATGAAAGGAAAAATGTCACTAGATAAAGTCAAAAGTTTTCATACATCATATTAAAACAGTATTAGTAAAACATCTAGGTAATACTTTCTGATGTGATACGCATTCCAAGGCCTTTTTAAGCACCGACCTTCCCCCTCTTCCAAGTAATATGCTCCAGAACTCAGCCTCTGGACTATCTTATATGGTCCCTCCCATTGGGGGTCTAGCTTTCTCACATCTCCTGCCGGATTAACCTTCTTGAGTACGATGTCCCCCACTTGAAAATTCCGGGGCATCACCCATTTGTTGTAGGCCTTGACTATCTTATGACGGTAAGCATCCATCCTGATTGCAGCTCTTTCCCTTTTCTCATAAATCAGGTCTAAGTCCAGGGTCTGACTCTCTTCATTGCTGTCATCATATGCTTGGACCCGGGCCAAGGATTTACCAACCTCAGCTGGAAGCACAACCTCCGATCCATAGACCATGCTGAACGGCGTTTCCCCCATTGGGATGCGAGTTGTGGTCCGGTAAGCCCACAACACACTTGGTAACTCGTCCACCCAATCCTTGCCAATCCGTACAGAGTTGCCTTTAGTGCTTGCACAATCGACCTATTGGTGACCTCTGTCTGTCCGTTACTTTGTAGGTAACCAACTGATGTGAAAGCCTGCTCGATTCTCATTTCCTTGCACCAAGCCATCAAGTCTCTGCCATTGGAACTGCCTTCCATTGTATGATACCAATTTCCTTGGCACCCCAAAAGGCTAACAATGTTTTTCCATAGGAAGTTCAGCACATTTTATTCTGCGATCCTTGCTAAGGGCTCGGCCTCGACCCATTTCGAAAAATAATCCACGGCCACTAACATAAATTTCTTTTGCTTTGGGGCCACCGGGAAAGGTCCCACAATATCCAAACACCATTGATCGAAAGGACATGCCGATGTTACCGACTTCATGAGCCTTGTTGGCATCATCTGGAACTTACTGTTCATCTGACAACCTTCATAAGTAATTACGGTCTGATTGCATCATTTCTCAGGGTTGGCCAGAAATATCCGGCAAGAATAGTCTTCCTGGCCAGAGCCAATCCCCCGAGATGGTCCCCACAACACCCCTTAATGTATCTCTCGTAGGACATATTCCGCTTCTTCTGCGCTCAGGCATCGGAGCAAGGGCCCGATGAATGACCTCTTGTACGAGACATCCTCAATGAGAACAAATCGGAAAGCCTGCCTCTGTAATCGCTTTGCTTGGTTCTTATCATCGGGGAGCTCGGACTTTTTCAAGTAGTTCAAAATCGGGGTCATCCATCCCAAGACCTCGTGGGGATTCGTCCTGGGCTGGATGGATGGAACCAACTCAGTTTGAAATATGAACTCCCTATGGGACAAAGGGACTAGGGATGTATACCACTTGGAGAGCTCCAGCTTCGTGGTTTTCCTCCCTGAGGATCTGTACTATGCTCCACTCCACGAAATTTTCTGACATCTCTTGCATAGCCTTCAAATTCTATCATTTTTTCGCTTTTGGCCTCGTAATTCCCTTTCACTTGCTGGGTTGCCAGCTGGGAGTCTGAATGAAGGATCACCCGGTTGGCGCCGACCTCCTTTGCCAACCTCATCCCAATCAGCACAACCTCGTATTCTGCTTCGTTGTTAGAGGCTCGAAAATCCAACCTGGCGATGACCTTCATTTTTTTCCCCCGTGGAGGATATTATGATAATCCCTACTCCACTGCCCTCATTGTTTGCTGCCCCATCCACAGACACACTCCATGGCTCTTCGGTTTTGATTTCGATCATCTCCGCGAGGAAATCCGACAAAGCCTGGGCTTTGATGGATGGCCTGGGTTGGTATGTCATGTCATACTCACCGAGCTCGATTGTCCACTTCACCAACATGCCCGACATGTCAGGCTGGGTCATGATTCTTCCCATAGGGTTGTTGGTAAGCACTGAGATGGGATGAGACAAGGAGTAGGGTCTCAGTCTTCTTGCGGTTATCACCAAGCGCCAATTTTTCAACATCTGGATACCTGAGTTCCTCTCCTCGCAGTGCATGGCTAACGTAATACACCGGCTTCTGATCTGTACCATCTTGTTTTACCAGTACCGAGGTTACGACACTCTCGGTAGCAAACAGGTAAACCCACAATCTCTCCACGGGTTCGTGTTTTACCAAGAAAGGTAGCTCTGCCAGGTGCCTCTTCAAGTCAGCGAAGGCTTTTTCGCACTCGTCATTCCAATCAAACTTTTTGGCTTTTCTCAGTACGTGAAAGAAGGGGTAACTCCTTTGTGCCGACCTGAAGATGAAACAAGCCAAGGACGCAATCCACCCTGTCAATTTCCGCACTTCTTTTATACTGCGAGTGAGGTCATCTCTTGGATTGCCCTGACCTTCTCTGGGTTGACTATGGGTGTAATCAAGCCGAACTTTAAGAAAATTTTGGTCTTCGAGTTCGAGTTCGAATTCGAATTGACATATTCGAAGTTTGATTCGAAGCTTCAACTTTAATTATTTTTGGATCGAGTTCGATTCGAAACCTAGCTCGAATTCGAGATCGATTCGAAATTTTCGAGCCTTTCGAGCCTTTCGAGCCATTTCCATATCTATGGTTCGAAAATCAAAGCTCGATTTGAAGCTCGATTCGTGGTTCATTCCTAAACTGAATTTCATATCAAGAAAAAGCACCAAAAATCAAGAAAAGCAGCAGGCATCAAGAACACTTCATTAAATTTAGGCAACAGTAAATTTCATATCCTAAACAAAACAATAATTCTTCATATTCTAAATCAAAATAACAAAATTCCCAACACCAAACTCTTCAAAGTTATATTCCATCACCTAAATCCTACAATTAAAGACAATGTGGGGCTTCCTGTTATTTTCCCAAAAGATAATTAAATTTTCACTACATGAAAAATTATAAATTATAATACACAAAAAAATGATATTTAACCTTTCAAAATTGAAACCAACAAAGTTACTGAATATCCAATTCAAAAACTTCACCTCCCAGCAAAATCAATCCCCCTATCCACTTAAAAAGCAAAGAAAATATACAAAAATATGAAAATGATCAATATAATTAATTGTCTTAAATCAAAAAAATATACAAGTGATAAATTCAATCCACAGGTAACTCGATTGACTTATGTTGTTTCTCAGCCTGCAAATCAATGAAATAAAAACTTATACAACAATATAAAAACTCAAACTCAAGATTAAAAAAAAATACATTTATCTTCCTCACCACTCCAAATCTTTTTCGGCACCAGTCTCCTCCACACATCATTTCCACAGTAGTAGGAGCTAAAGAAGCGCGATATTTGTCAATAACACGACTTCCTGCACTAAAAGTGGCATCTAAAGCAACTGTGGTGATTGATATAGCTAAAATATCTCTAGCCATGGAAGATAATATTGGAAACTTGTATGTGTTCAACTTCCACCAACTCAAAGCATCAAACTCTTCATTTGGATCATACATATGACATCTTTCCTCCAAGTAAACATCCAATTCAGATTTTTGTGGTTGCACCATTTCAACCTCTTTCAAGTAAGAAGAAAATTCAAACCATCCTGATGATGAGCTAGTTCTTCTCCCACACTTAGACTCAATTGATTACTTCCTAAAGATTCAGAGCCACTCCTTGATTCCCGGAGGTTTTCAGCAGCACTATCAATATATTCCTTGTAAATTACATACAAGGCTTTTTGAACATTTACACTATTTTCTTGTGCCTCCTCTATGGAATAAAGTCTAGGAAAGGTAAATTCAAGTGCTCGCATCTTACACCTTGGATACAGAACCTATAGACATCAATAAATTGCATTCACCCCAATATTTATCAAACTTATATTTCATTTTTTGGACCATTTTGCGAATAAACTCTTCTTCATCCAAAGATTTTTCATCCAAAGCCATCTTTACTCTGTAAACCTCATTCAAAAACAAATTGGAGGTGGGATACTCAGTTCCAGAAATTATCTTCGTGGCATCATAAAATATTTTTAAGATAGGAAATACCTTTTGCAATTTCTCGCAATCATCCTTCATAGGGCAATCAAGATAACTTGGTTCTCGATCCTTGAATCTTGGAAAACTTCTTTGAAAGATATCGCAACTTTCAGCATCTCATATGCCGAATTCCACCTCGTTTTGGAGTCATCAATCAATTTCCTTTCATTTAACTTTAATTGCTTAACAATCTCAGCAAACATTAGAAGCCTCGCATCTGTTCGTCTTATAAAATCAACACTTTCTCGAATGATATTAATGATATCCTTGATCTCATTTAGCCCATCTTGTGCTACGAGATTCAAATATGTGGACAACACCTAACATGAAACAATTTCCCTCCACAAACTATATTATTCTTTATTCTACAAAAATCTTCCTTTATATACCTAATTGCAGCATCATTCACAATTGCATTATCAACCGAAACTGTATACACCTTATTTTCAAGTTCCCATTCTCTTGCACTTTAAAACAACATCAGATATTTGAGGGCCACCACGAGGAGTAGGAATGTTACAAAAACTAAGAACATGTTTGTTCAGTCTACAAAACATATTAAATCCTTCCTCCTCCAACATTGAAAAGGGGTGATCATGCATAAGAATCCATGTAGCTGCTGCCTCTTTTATAAGTTCCATACCAAATTTTCCATCATGGAATGGAGGGAATGAAGTTACACCAATAGGAGCAAGAACAAGTTGTTGTTTCTGTTTATCTTCAAGCTTCTTCTTAGCCTCCAAATATTTATAACAATGAGATAAATGATGCTTAATGTTGTCCCTTATTTAATTTTTGTTAAATACACATACTCCAGACCTCTTTTGTATTTTAGGTTTAAGAAATAGATTATCATCACCCCCCACATTATCCTCAATAATAATACCTTGTTCAACAACCTCATCAGAACCTACAATTGGACTCACTGAATTTGTAATTGAAGAAGATGTCGCCATAAAAAGATAGCTATAAATCATAATCCAGAATCATTATTCATAGTCAAGTAATGTTAATCATAGCCCAACAAAAGCAAAATCTTTTACCATGAAAAACGAAAAGGAAAAAAAGCTATGGCGAAGGTGTTTCTTGAAGATGCATCGGCAATGAAAGAGGCGTTGCAACCGTAAACAGTTTGAAACTTGCAAATGGAAAAAAATAAACCTTCTACATGAATATTTCAGTACTGCAAATACTTTGTCCATCAACCTCTGGTATGTGTTCCCAGCATTCTTGAGACCAAAAGGCATGACCACATAACAGAACGTTCCATCTGAAGTCACAAAGCCGACCTTATCTTGGTCCTCCTTCGCCAAGGGGATTTGGTGATACCCCTGGTACGCGTCCATGAAACACAACAACTCGTACCCGGAAGTAGAATCTACGAGTTGGTCGATCTGCGGCAGAGGATAGCAGTCCTTAGGGCAAGCTTTGTTCAAGGCGATGCACATCCTCCACTTTCCAGTCGACTTTGGAACTAAAACCAAGTTCGACAGCCAGGTGGGGAACTGTACTTCCCGTATTTGACCAGCTTTTAGCAAGGTCTGAACCTTGGCTCTGATAATTCTTTCCTTATCTGGTCCGAAGTGCCTTTTCTTCTGCCTGGTCACCTTGACCCCGTGATTTACATTTAATATGTGCTGGGCAATTACGGGCAGAACTCCTGTCAACTCTGCAGAAGACCATGCAAATATCCCGGCATGCTTGGACAGACACTCCACCAGATCATGCTTCAAGTCCTTGTCCAGGTCGGAGGCCACTCTTGTGGTTTTCCCAGGCTGACCGGGACCAATGTGATTTCTTCATCTCCGTCCCGCATTGCCTGCTTTTGCACCATTTGTACTCCTCTATCTTCATGCCTCCCATCATCACCCCTTCTTGACTTTTTCACCTCTATCCTTACCGTTTCAACGTAGCACTTCTTAGATGAGGGTTGGTCTCCCCTGACCTCCCCCACTCTTTTCCCTATAGGGAACTTGATCTTTTGATGAATGGTAGATGCCACAACCCTGAACTCGTTCATTGCCGGCCTCCCCAAAATGATATTGTAAGGCCGCCCCCAATGGTAAATGTGATCAATCTCTTCTTCCGATCCTCGTCAGATCCCAAGGAAAGTGGCGGGCAGGGAAATCTGGCCGAGGGGATAGACGGTGTGCCCAGCAAAGCCAAGTAGGGGTGTGTTGATTGGCTATAGGTGATATCCCCCCAAGTCCATATGCCGGAAGGCTTAGTCAAACAACACATTTACCAAACTTCCCGAGTCTACAAACACCCTCCCTACATCGTAATTAGCAATGATTGCTCTTATGATCAGGGCATCGTTATAGGGTGCGCACACATCTTTCATGTCCCGAGGTCCAAAACTGATGACCACCTCCTTCTCGGCATTGCCAACCCTTCCTACACTCAGGGTTTCTCTCATGCTGGCTTCCTTCCTGGCCCTGTTAGAGTCCCCATCAGTCGTGCCGCTCGAGATCATGTTGATGTCGCCCCGAGTTGGTGAATTACCTCGGGGCTGGTTGGTGTTATCTGGATTCCTCGGGGGCCCTCGATCGCATCCTCTACCCCGAGCTGGAGGTCGGAAATTGTTCCGCCCCCCTCTTCCTCTAATCCATGACATACCTCGACCTCTTCCCTGAGAGAGATTACCTTCGGGCGGACTAGGTCGGGACAACAAATGCCTGAACTGGGAACTGCTCTGTATCGCCTTCTCAATCTCTTGGTCCAAACGATGGCATTCCTGAGTAGTGTGCCCGGTCGCTTGGTGGAAGATACAGTACTTGTCAGAGACCTCCTTTTTTGGCTCCGCACTGATTTGGGTTGGCTTTTGAAAGATTTGTTTATCCTCACATATGCAGACGTCCTCCTTCTTGGAAACTTTCAATGGCGTGTACTGAGAAAAACGCCCGAGTTGCTTGGTCGTCTCTCCACAGTCTTCCCCACCTCCTTTCTCCTCAGCTTCTGGGCTTCTTCCACATTAATGTATTTTTTCGCTCGGGTGAGTAGGTCGTCATATGTAACAGGAGGCTTCTTGACCAAGGAATGGAAGAAGTCCCCTCCTCACAGGCCTTGGGTGAAGGCGCTGATCAAAATCTCAACTGGGCAGGCCGATATTTCAAGTATCACAGTATTGAAGTTTTTGATATATTCCCGAAGTGGCTCATCCTCAGCCTACCTCATTTAAAAATAGGCTCAAAGATGTCCTCTTGTACCACTTGCTGCTTTCATACTGGTGTAAGAACGCGGAGCTGAATCCCACAAAGGAAGTAATGGATCCTGCATCCAGCTGGTTGAATCACTTCTGGCCGACCTCACCAGAGTGTTTAGAAACACCTTGCATTTTAGACTGTCCGAGTAGCAATGTAGCATGGTCGCATTCTCAAACCTGCCCAGATGTTCTCCCGGGTCTGTACTCCCGTCATACTCTCCAGCATTAAGAGGCCGGAAATTACTTGGGAGTTCCTCATTTACTATTTCGCTGGAGAAAGGGGTTCCCCACCTCGGGACACAGGCACCCCCAATTCCCTTCTTCATCCTATAGGCCTCGTCCTTCAGCTCCTCCATCTGACCCTCTAGATTCGTGACAATAGTCATTTTAGGGCGAGAAGTTGCCCCCTGCTCGGGCTCCTTCTCATGCTGGGAGCTTTCCCCGAGTACGTCGTCGGACGGATCCTCGTTTCTTTTCATGATCTGTTCCACGGTGGCGCAATTAGGCGGGTGAGTTGTTCCAATGTAAAGGCCCCCATTGTCATGTTAACCCCGGGGGTGGTTGCTCTTCTCCATTGGTTGAGGCATGATGTTCTCGGTTTTTCTCCAGGTCAGTTCTCCTTGTTCTTACCATTGTATCAACGTCTTTCGCTACACTTTCCACATACGGCACCAGTTGTTACCATGTTTTTTGGTTCCCTTCGTAACAATAAATTTATATGCGGAAAGTGCTGAGTTGTTCTACGAGACCAGATGTTAGATGGGAGCCGGAGAAAAGTTCTCCGGCAAACACCAATCTGACGACTGATAACTGTGATTTTTAAACTTAATTTGATATGAGAGTAGGGGCGTTTTTGTAGTGATTACTGGAAAATATTACGTTTTTTGGTATATATTTATATATTTCATAGGTCCAAATGCATAAAAGTGGAGGAAATCGGCTTAAAATGATGAAAAAGGACCAAACCGAGCATACACAAAAAAGGAGGGGCGCAAGTGCAAAATGTTGAAAATCAGCTGCAGTGATCGATCGGTAACACCAGGCGATCGATCGACAGAAAAGTGCACATTAGCGAGCGATCGGTAAAGATCAGCGATCGATCGCCACGTCGGAAATTTTGAAAAATAAAAACAGAATAGTTTGGCGATCGATCGGCACATTGTAGCGATCGATCGCCAAACCCGGAAAAATCGAGATTTCTTTCCTTATCAAGCTATTTTGTGTCCAAAGAATGCAAGACTCCCCCAATACAATATATAGAAGATTTCAGACGACATTGAGGGACTCTTGGCTCATAATAGACCCTACAAACTCAGCCACCATCACTCTCATTCATCCCCAACCATCCATACACCATAACCATTGAAGAGAAGACGCATCGGAAGAGACGGGACGACGGAGCAACGCAAGGAGTCAAAGCTTTTAGCTATTTTTGTAATTCTAAACTTTTTTTTGTTTCTATTTGATTTATTTATGCTTTTGATGTTGAAAAACACGATTTTGCATTTGATTTTGAATATGTTTCTAGGCTAAGTTTTGTTGTCAAGACTTAGGGATCCCATGCTTTGAACCCACAATTTTAATTAAGTTTTGGTTGATTCTTACAAATTCTTTGAGTTTAATTTGTTGTGTTCATGATTTCAATGGATTAATATCCTTGATTGATTATTTATTGCAAATGAATTTACCATAGGAGATTGTGATACGATATAGTAAATTAAACCGTGTTTCAGGCTGATATCTAGAGATAAAGTCAAATACACGTGTGACAGCTATAGATATCTAGTAATCGAAAGCTAAAAGTTTTCATAAATCAACTTACAATATGAGTGTTAAATAAGTGCATGATCATTACCTTGTTGCACTAGACTTGTTGTAACCGGACCAAGGTATATCAAGTGCATTAGGAGAACTCGTCACCTTAGAACGTTTGAATTTAATTCTTAACTATAGGCGAATTGTGGGGGATTGCATGGGTGAACCGAAAGTCTTGATAATCGTCTCTTTGATTTTTATTCTTATTCATCACTGTTTGCTTGGGTTAATTATTGAGTTAATTTGTCACTTTAGTTAATTAATCATAACTAGTTATCGTAGGCTAAATATAGTTAACTGGTGGAGTTTGGTAATTATTTCCTAGTTCTCGGGGGATCGACAGTCCGTACTTTTCATATTATTATACTAAAACTTGACACCGTGCACTTGCGATACGCAATCGCTACACTAAAAAATACTGTTTAAAATAATAGCGATCAAGTTTTTGGCGTCGTAGCCGGGGGCTAGTTTTAATGATATCAAACGAAATTAGTTGACTGTAGATTAATCCTTCATTTTTCTTATTTTTCAATTTTTATTCTCTCTACTCTTCTACTGTTTGTGTTCTTTTTGGTCTATTGTTACATGTTGTTATCTCTTGGTGCACGCTAAGGAGTAGCAAGCCTACACTTGAGCCTTTTGATCTCGATATCGAACGCACCTGTCAAAGGAGGCTAAGGCAAGCAAGAGCACACATGGCTAATAACGAGGAGATTCCA
Source organism: Haberlea rhodopensis (assembly GCA_907163345.1). NCBI lineage: Eukaryota > Viridiplantae > Streptophyta > Magnoliopsida > Lamiales > Gesneriaceae > Haberlea > Haberlea rhodopensis. The sequence continues at coordinate 3,796,221 of CAJQUN010000060.1, forward strand.
GTACCACCAGTTGCAAGATCACTCATGGACTACGCCTACCCTGCATTCCATGGATCATTGCCGAGTATCAAGAGACCAACCATACATGCTAACAATTTTGAGATCAAGCCTGCTACCATACAGGTGATCCAACATTCGGTCCAGTTTGGGGGAGCAGCTACTGACGATCCAAATGCCCACATCTCCAACTTCTTGGAGATTTGTGATACTTTCAAGCATAATGGCGTTACTGATGAAGCCATCAGGTTACGTTTGTTTCCCTTTTCTTTATGAGATAAAGCTAAATCGTGGTTACAATCGTTGCCTACAGGTTCTATTACTACGTGGGATTGGATGGCGCAGGTGTTCTTGTCAAAATTCTTTCCACCATCCAAGATGGCCAAGATGCACAATGATATCACTACTTTTGCCCAATATGATCAGAGACACTGTATGAGGCTTGGGAGCGCTTCAAAGATCTACTGCGGAGATGCCCACATCATGACCTCCATATTTGGCTACAGGTACAAACATTTTATAATGGTTTATTTTCTGATAATCGTTCTATGATTGATGCAGCGTCAAGAGGAACTCTGATGAGGAAGACACCCGAGAAAGCTTATACGCTGTTGGAGGAGATGACTGCTAATAGCTGTCAATGGCAGTCCGACATGAACGTGCCAAAGAAGCAAGTCGGAGTACATCAAGTGAGTGAAGTCACTGTCCTAGCTGCCAAGAAGATCGATAGTTTGAGCATGCATGCAATGCAAGTTTAAACTGTTACATGCGTGCTTTGCCAAGGAGGACATCCGAACACTGAATGCCAAGAAGGTAACCCTTTCATTACAACTAATGAAGCTGTTAATTTTACAGGGAACCGACCAACACAGACCTATCCCTACCCAAATATATACAATACTGGGCCGAGTAACTATCCCCAACCACCACCGGGTATGCACCAAAGCCAAGCATGGAGGAGATCTTAACCAAGTTCATATCGTCAGCTGAAACAAGGATGAACAATCACAAGGCGTCGATAAAGAACTTGGAAGTCCAAGTGGGACAGCTAGCAAAGATCGTAGCCAGACGTGCACAAGGACCACTTCCTAGTGACACTGAGACAAATCCTAGGGAGCAAGTCCATGCCATCATGTTGAGGAGCAGGAAGGAGGTCGTTGAGAAGAAGGATGTACGCATTGAGTTAAAAGGTGAGACGAACATCAAGCAAGAAGATGAACAAACACGAGACAAAGGTAAGTCTACTAAGACCTCTACACCCATCACACCACCTGCTAAGGTAGATATCCCACTCCCATTCCCCGCTGCATATAAAAGAGCAAAGTTAGATGCTAAATTTGCTAAGTTTTTAGATTTGATAAAGAATCTTCATATTGAGATGCCTTTCATTGATGCTATTCGGCACATGCCGAATTATGCTAAGTTTTTAAAGGAGATTCTGTCAAAAAAGCAGAAACTGGGAGAGCATTAGATGGTAAACTTAACTGATGAGTGTTCTGCTGTCATTCAAAATGATTCACCTCCAAAGTTAAAGGATCCAGGGAGTTTCACTATACCTTGCAAAATCCATTCTAAATCTTTTAATAAATCTTTATGTGATTTGGGGTCAAGTGACAATTTAATGCCTTTGTCTGTGTACAGGAAGCTGTGCTTAGGAAAGCTCAAAGCGATCAATGTTTCACTGCAGATGGCAGACAAGTCCATCAAGTACACTCATGGGATAGTGGAGGATGTACCGATCAAGGTTGATAAATTCACCATTCCGGTGGATTTTATCGTGTTGGACATAACTGAAGATGTAGACATGCCTCTAATTCTAGGAAGACCGTTCCTAACTACTGGAAGGGCATTGATTGATGTCCAAGAAGGGAAGTTGATCATCCGAGTAGGGGGGATCAAGTTACTTTTGGCATGTTCAAAGCTTTGAACACTACACGCATTGAACACTGATGTTTTAGTATCAATATAATTGATACACTATCTGTTGATGCGATGCAGGTTAAGAGCGAGAAGAACGTGGAGGCCACACCGAATGCCCATCAAAGAGGAGGCAAATTCCGTGAAGGTACGTAGTTCAAATGAATAGGAAAAAGATGCGACTATTTCCATGGAAGTCTGACGCACCATGGGCTGGACCGTTCAAAGTTGTTGATGTTGTACCCTTCGATACCTTCAAACTGAGAAATGACCACATGGCACTATTCACTATGAAAGAAAAGTGGTTACGACGTTACCACATGGTGGATGAAAAATCGTCCCCCACTGGCCCTTGCGGCAATTGAGCTTACATGGTAAAAAGTCCAGGGTGGGACTATAAATCAAGAACTTTTTCTTATCATTTAGCTTTGTTTTTGGTTTGTTTTTTCTTTTATTTTTGATTTTGGTGAGACTCCATGTGTGCTGTGATCTGTCCAACACTATACCCCACGAGCTGACGAGGAATTGGACAACGATCACTGACGTTCGTTGTCAAAGGTAAATGCTTTGTCTCATTTTCCATGCCTGCTACACTGAGGACAATGCATGAATTAAGTTTGATGGGGTGCATTACTGTGTCATGCTTCTTATTTGAAAATTTAATTGTTTCTTTAGCACCAACAAATTTTTTTTCTTGAAAATGAATTCATTTAGTAAGATAAGAATGAATCATAGTAGTGGTCTATATTCCATGACGATATTAGTCTCACTATGCATGTCAACTTGAGTTTTGATGATTGTAAGACTTGTTTGTGAATATCTTGTTTTGAGTAGCATGTCTAAGATGAGGAATTTATTAAGCACATTTGAGTCATGATCTTGTGAATTGCATTTGGAGTAGTAATAATCTTTGTGAACTTGATAAATTGTTTTGAGAGTCTTAGAGTGCCTTAGAAACTATTTGATGATGACACTTTGATGCCAAATTTTATAGTTATGAACTTGACTTGGAAATGATTTAGGCGATCTTTGGACCGTTTGAGCCTTTCAAGCTTACCATGATATATATCAATCTAGTGTCCCATTTTGAGCCTAATTGGAAAAGAATGGAGTATGTTTAAGATACTATTAGCCCCCATTCAACATTTTTTGGCAACTCATTATACCCACCTTTATGAGCCTAAATTGAAAGAATTCATCCTTACCTAAAGGGAGTATAATGATTCTCATTAGATGCATATAGATTGCTATATTTTGATGAGCTATTGTTGAAAAAATTGATGAATGAGAAAAGAAAAAGAGAGATAAAGCCTTGTGAAAAAATGACTAAATAAGACCCAAAGTGGCCAAGGATAAAAGAAACAGAATAGAAGGTCAATTTTGTGCTAAAAATATGAACATTACATGCTTATACTCTCTTCTTTGTGCTATCCTATCTTTTCTTTGAAGCCAACACCTAGGCTTAACATTACAAGTTTAAAAAGACTTTTTGATCCAAGTCTATGGAATGCTCAACGATAATCTTACTTTTCATTGACTCGCATGATTTGATCTATGAAAATGGCATGAAACTTGAAAGTGAAAATAGCATACACGCACATTCTGATTTGGAGACATGTTGCTTGATCTAAGAGAAAACATGACCGGTTAAACATTTTGATTGACTTTTGTTTGTCTGCAAGTGAGATATCTGAGCTACATGATTGACTATGAATTGGTTTATTCGAATCTTCAATATTGAACTCGACTTTTTGACTTTATTTCTTGCTCGAGACGATCAAGTTTAAGTTTGAGGGAGTTGATAAGTGTGATTTTTACACTTAATTTGATATAAGATTAGGGGCGTTTTTTTAATGATTCCTGATAATTACGCTTTTTGGTATATATTTATATATTCCAGAAATCTAGGTCCAAATGCATAAAAGAGGAAATATGCTTAAAATGATGAAAAATGACCAAATCGAGCATACACGGAAAAGGAGGGACGAAAGTGCAAAATGTTGAAAATCAGCTGCAACGATCGATCGCCACAGAATAATGCACATTAGTGCTCGATCGGTAAAGATCAGCGATCGATCTCCGCGTCGGAAATTTTGAAAAATAAAAACAGAATAGTTTGGCGATCGATCGGCACATTGTAGCGATCGATCGCCAAACCCGAAAAATCGAGATTTCTTATCTTATCAAACTATTTTGTGTCCAAAGAATGCCAGACTCATCCAACACAATATATAGAAGATTTCAGACGACAATGAGGGACTCTTGGCTCATAAGAGACCCTAGAAACTCAGCCACCATCACTCTCATTCATCCCCAACCATCCATACACCATAACCCTTGAAGAGAAGACGCATCGGAAGAGACGGTACGACTGAGCAACGCAAGGAGTCAAAGCCTCTCGTTATTTTCGTATTTCTAAACTTTTTTTGTTTCTATTTGATTTATTATGCTTTTGATGTTGAAAAACACGATTTTATTTTTGATTTTGAATATGTATCTAGGCTAAGTTTTGTTGTCAAGACTTAGGGGATCCCATGTTTTAAACCCACAATTTTAATTAAGTTTTGATTGATTCTTACAAATTCTTTGAGTTTAATTTGTTGTGTTCATGATTTCAATCGATTAATATCCTTGATTGATTATTTATTGCAACTGAATTGACCATAGGAGATTGTGATACGATATAGTAAATTAAACCGTGGATTTCAGACGGATATCTAGAGATGAAGTCAAATACACGTGTGATAGCTATAGATATATAGTAAATTCATAAATCAACTTATAATATTGAATGTTAAATAAGTGCATGACCATTGCCTTGTTGCACCTTAGTATTAGACTTGTTGTAACCGGACCAAGGTATAACAAGTGCATTAGGAGAACTCGTCACCGTAGAACGTTTGAATTTAATTCTTAACTATATGCGAATTGTGGGGGATTGCATGGGTGAACTGAAAGTTTTGATAATTGTTTATTTTGATTTTATTCTTATTTATCACCGTTTGATTGGGTTAATTGTTGAGTTAATTTGTCACTTTAGTTAATTAATCATAACTACTTATCATAGGTTAAATATAGTTAAACTACTGGAGTTTGGTAAATATTTCCTAGTCCTCGTGGGATCGACAATCCGTACTTTTCATATCATTATACTAAAACTTGACACCGTGCACTTGCGGTACGCAATCGCTACATTAAAAAAATATTGTTTAAAATAATAGCGATCAACGACTTCTGTAGCTTCAGTCCTGGTACACGGACCACCACAGGTGTATCAGGCGACCATAACCAAGGATTTTGGGCAAGTCTCAGCGATTACCTCGGCCTCATCTCGGATAGCTCGGCCAAAAGAGCCCCACCTCGGCCACATGAGTTTCGCCTTGTGCTCAGCCCGGGGCCGTCCGATGACTCATGAACGCTTCTGTGGAATGCGAGTTTTTGGGCTCTTGTTGGGCAGGAAGGGTTACGGTAGACGGTGTGAGATGCGGTGACCTTCGGCCTCGGCTGCCGAGGCGATTAACGCACTAAGGACAACTTGGCTCGGTTGATGAAGATATAGCACTCAGCCCGGCTTCCGTCCCGACAACCACTTTCTATATCCTCAGATTCCATAACTGAGCCTCTCCCCAACTGATTATGCCCAAATAAAGTTTGGATCCAAAGGCGTACTGGGCCTCCAGGGGTATCAATCAGCAATTGTACTTTTGGTCACTTCCACAATATTAAAAGAGTGTGAGCTTGTTGCAGCGTCAATGTCACACTGATTTGAGCATATACCCGTCATTGTCGGAACTTTGACTTTGGTGAAGATGTCCTCTCCACTATTTCGAATAAGGGGGCTCAAGTTAAATGGATCATTAGCTTTGTCAGAGTCCACATGAGATTTCAAGTCCAAAGAAGAATCTTGTATGTTATCATTCCTCAAAGAATTTGGCTTTAATGTGAGTGGATCCATGTAGTTTTTGCTCGTGACCATGTACCAGATATGTCATCATTCTTGTTCTGCATCTCCGTAAGTGGTGATTTCATAAGGCAGTCAACAAACTTAGGAATCACCCTTTTTGGAGCCACATCCTATAAAAACGAGTATGTTGTTGAATTGGTGTGACCCGTAACCAAGAACCACAGGAGAGGTTGTCCTCTGTTTCCTCAATATTACCTGGACCGTATTGAAGTGCACAATCCATTAAGATATGGCCCATGATGCCGTGATAACAAAAATTAGGTAGCCTCTCATATGTAAACCTGACCATCAGCGGCTTATTTTGTGGACCCCGAAGAATGAGGACTCTTTTGCTTGGTTTCGTGATATCGAGCTTGAACCTTAGTCTCATAGATGCTCCCCAGTTGTTATTAGTCCCACAATCAAGTTCAATAAATTTGCCAAGGGCTCCACCAATAATTTTAGCCAGGGGTTTGTGCATCATGAAAATAGGTAACCCAGAAACTTGTGTGTGGAATTCACGCCAATTGAGATCGACATCTAAAGGCTCTTCATGCTCTAAGATTGGGCTAAGTACTATAAGATTTTTGTCGAAACTCCACGGTCCCAGCAAGAGTACTCTCCTCTGATCAACTACATGATGAAATAGAAAAAATATTCGCTCCTCACTGATTTTTTTAACATCCATGCCATAGATCGGACACCAGCTAGTAGGCATGGTTTGAATGAAAGTGTAAAAATGAATTTGGCGTTTGGTCACTACTCTTCCAACAAATGCCAGATCGTAATTTGAACTCCTGTTGGATAAGATCTCCTCTGCAATTACAATGTCTCTGGAGTCCTCCTTTGTCATCAACAAATACTTAGACAAGGCTTCAGTTAATTGTTCCGGATGATCCATATCTCTTATAGTTCCCAATCGTAGAGCGCAAATGGGTATCTCAGAAGAAGAAATGTGATGCTCAAAACAGAATATGCAACCGACAGAGAAAAACTCACAAAACCAGACAACGAGGATAAAACAAATAACAGAATAGAACGAGATCTAACTACAATGTAAAGCAAATAATTTAAAAACTAACCCAACAAGATTTCGAATATATTTTATGCAGAGGCACATAACTAAAACTTGAACAGAAAAAAATAGTACGATAGAGTAAAATAGGATCCAGATTAGCTTAAAAAGACAATGTTTGCAGTATCTGTTTGAAAATTTATTATGGAGGAGAGTCTCTATAGAGAGAGAGAAATATTATTCCGATAAAATTGGGAAAAATATTTCTAAGAGAAATAAGGGTCACACAATTTTTTTATACAACGGAGAGGGGATATTTTGTATAGAGATTGGCAAGATTCGTGCAGCCTCTGTGATACCCGGACGGGTCAAACCCTTAAAAATAGCTCACATATTGACCCTAGTTCACCAGAACATACCCAAAATATTACCAAATCAAGACCTTGGGCGAGCTCTATGAGCTAACCCACTTAGCCTTGGGCGAGCTTCATGAGCTCGCTCACTTGGCCTTGGGCTAGCTCCTTGGGCGAGCTCATAGAGCTAGCCCAACCCACCTTGGGCGAGCTCCAAGCTCGCTCAAGGAGGGCGAGCTCACCAGCTCGTCTCACTTGTTCGGTCTTGTTGGTCTTTCTGAGCTAAGTCACCAGAACTCCCAAGCAACCTCACTAGTCAAGTATGCCAAGCTCCGAGAAAGATATCTGTAATGCCTCGATTTGTTTTATACACGTGTGATATGATTATGGTGTAATTATATCAAGTGGCGGTATACTCATGGGGTTTCGGGTGGAACTAAGAATGAATGAATACATGTATGAAATGATATATGGCAAGGAATGAAACATGGTGTACAATGATTTGAATAGTAACATATCAAGCAACATGAACTAGTAGGCATTTGGATATGCATGTGAATTTAATTTGAATTGGAGTTGCATTTGAATTTGGATTTCATCTTCATGTACATGTTACTTAACATGTCATTAACTCCAAATAACATGATAGCAATTGATTTAGGGAAACTAATGATCTTATATCAAGTGATTTAGGGAGGAGAATCACATAGTTTCTCATCTTTCACCTACTAAAATCCTACACAAGCTCCTCTCCATCTCTTTCAAGTTCTTGTTGGTTTGAGCTTGGGATTCATTTGTGAATTGAGCTAGGAAGTTGTGTGAAGTGAAATTGTAATATCTTGGTAAGGAATTCATGGTTTTACACTTGAATTATGTAATTGATGTTGATGTATGTGAAGTGAAATATCAAATGTTCATGTGAAGAATCATAACATGTTTATATGCCAAGAATTGGATTCTAGGATGATAGAAACATGTTTATATGAACTTAGGGATGGCATGAAGCATGGTTGCATATGAAATTGTGGGTAGGAGAAGAAGTACCATGAAGATAAGCTCAAAATCGCCATTGTCTCGCTTTTTCTGATCGGGCCGATCGATCGAAAAATGGTCTCGATCGATCGCCGCGAACAGTACAATTTTAAGGCGGTTTGAGCATGAGGCGATCGATCGGTGATTTTGAGGCGATCGATCGGTACATGTGGAGATCGATCTGTGCTTTTGTTCGATCGATCGGTGAAGAGTGAACAGTTCGGCGATCGATCGAGAATCTGGGGCGATCGATCGGTGATGGCAGATTGTTGAAAAATGTTAAATTTTTGTAGCATTTATTTTTGAAGCCTCTTATAACATGGTATATTGTTCATGTGTTTGTAGCATCATCACAGGGGACGGGGCTGTGATATCCCCGAAATGATTATTGTGATGTTAACCATTTGAGTTAAATTATGATGATTTGGGTATTAATTCATGGGTTTGGATTAGTATTATTGGGGAGTTTCATTTCAGGGCGCATGTGATATATGTTGGGTTTTTGGGGTCGTGGCATGTTTATTTGGGGTATGTGTTGTTTGTTTTGGGTAAAGCATGTTAACGAGAATTGAAGTATTTTTGAGAAAATACTATAATTATCATGTGAGGATATTTTTATACATCGTGCTAAATACCGGGACCAAAACATAACACATCATACCACCCAACACCCAACCACCCCCCCCCAACCCATGCCAATCACACTGTGCCCAGGCTGACTTCCCACCCCACTTGGCTCAATCATTTGACCACTCTCAGCCATCCCAAATCTCGACCCTTCTCTCCCAATTCCTCACCAACACTTGCTAAGCAATAATCTGAGGAGCTTGCCCCTTTTCATCGCCGGGAAACCCTTCAAAAATCGGAGCAAAGTAGGGTGAGAAACCATGCTCTGTTTTTGTTTTAAACTTGTTGGAGTACATGTTTTTAGGTGGCGAGAAAACGGCATGTTAGATTAGGTTTCTTGAAACCTTTGATTTAAATGCTTTTATGGTGTTATTGTGAGGCTCTCTGTATTTTTCCTTGAGCATGTTGCATGTTTTATGTTGAGGAAATAAGCATGTAAAGAAGGGTGTTCGAAAATCTGGGTAAGGAATATGCCCTGTTTTTCTGGAAAATTATGGTCCGGGAGTGATTTTGAGGAGGTGGTGTCATGCACTTTAGCTTAGGTTTTTGGTAAACCTTTGATGTGAAAATATGCATGGTAGTTTTGTGAAGCCCTTGGCATGTTTGTTCGAGCATGCTTTATGTTATATGTGGTAGATATAATAGCATGAAGTGAAGTACTCAAAAATCTGGTAATGAAATATGTTGTTCTGTTTCCGGAAACGTTGGTTGAGTACTTATTTAAATGATCGACGTTTATGCATGTGGGCTTATGTTTGGGGTGTAATTTTGGTATGAATACACTCAGGGCAGTGTGTTGTAACTAATAGCATGTTGTTTTGGGCATGTTGTATGTCTTACATGTTGGATTTAAGGGTGTGATTTCAGGTGTTCGAGAATTCTGGGTTGGCATTTCTCGAACAGAGCATCTCGATCGATCGGCATTTCTTCTCGATCGATCGAGCGGGGCAGAATCTTGGTTTTGATTTTATGCGTCTTCTCGATCGATCGGGAAGAGGGGCCGATCGATCGAGAGACCCAGAATGTTGAAAAAAATATAATTTGTTATATTTTGTTAAAGTTTTGATATTGGATTGTAATGAGACATCTAATATTGTGTTGTACACTGGTGTAGAGCCTTCACAGGTAGCTACACAGCGCAGGGGATAGAGTCCTGCAACACACCACATTTTGGAAAGGTACGTAAGCGACGTACGGGCATCCCAACGGTAACATGTACTTATGTTTGTCTTTTGACACATGATGAATGCAATGTGATGCATTAGGAGTTTGATACATGTTATTATGCATTGTTGTTGCATATTATGCATAGTTGTTGCATAAGTGTTGTGGAATAAAGAGGTGTATTCCACGAGTCAAGAGAGATCACAGTGTATGTTTAATGCTCTTGCTTGTTTCTGTAGTAATGAAGCGGGGAGGATTGTACCGCTCATTATGAGTTCCTGTAGTAATGAAGCGGGGAGGATTGTACCGCTCATTATGAGTTCCTGTAGTAATGAAGCGGGGAGGATTGTACCGCTCATTATGAGTTCCTGTAGCATGAAGCATTAAAATAACTGTTGATATATGACTCAAAGGCTATGTAAAGAAAGAGGTGATATGTCATGACATACATAAAGGATCCATAATTTCATATAATGTGTTTTATTATGAGTTATGGTACAGGGACAACCAATGAGCGTTGAAAATGCTTGGAAATACAGGAAGTGCTTGTATTTAGGATTGTGCATTTATGCTTTACTTTCATATTATGTTGAATATGAATTGTTTTATGCTCACGTGATGGGGGTTGTCTTTGTAGGTGCTTTTGTTGACGAGAACCAGGGTCGGGGTTGATTTGCTGAGCTGTAAGGAGTGCTACAGGATTAGCATGTTAGAGAAATTTTTGTATAGCTTCTACTGAGTAGAGTAAGACTATAACGTAGTACCTTCGTAGGAATTGTGTCTTCCTTTTGAAACATTTTGGTACTGTAATCTCAAAAGCTCAGGTTAATCAACACGATACTTTACTCTGATATATTTACTTAAATGTTTAGTTCTCTAAATTGCACCTTAGTAACTTGATGTGATAACGGGGTCTCACATTTAGTGGTATCAGAGCAGTGGTTAGATAACCAGGGAAGAGTGAAGGGTAGCCTTTAGAGACAAGTTGGCTAGGTATTCATTTGGGCATGCTTATGCATGTGATGCATATGGTTGTATAAGTGTTATACTAACATGCTTTGAATATGATACTCTTGTTATCTAACGGCTTATATTATGAACTGCTTTTTGTATTGTTGTTAACTCTTGTGTTACAGCATGGCTGAGATTAATCCGGAGAACCCCAATGAGGAGATAGGGGATATGGACAGTAGGAATGCCAGTATTGCTCCGCCGAATCCTCTACCACCACCTGCTGTGGGCGTGGAGCCCAGTGTACAGATGTTACTGCCAGGGGAGCTCAGTTTGAAGCAGTTTCTGAGTTTCCATCCGCCCATGTTTGAGGGGATTGAGTCTGGTGAAGTAGCTGAGGAGTGGTTGGAACGTATAGAGCAGATACTTGTGACTGCACCCTGTGCACGCACGGCCTGGCTAAGGTTAGCCGAGTTTCAGATGGCTAAGAAGCCTGCTATGTGGTGGAAGACCACCGTGATGGAGCTTAGAGCTCTAGGTATGGCAGTTGACTGGACTGTATTCCGGACCCGGTTCCTTAACCGGTATTTCTCTGCAGCTGCCAGACAATTAAAAGAGGATGAGTTTAACAGTTTGAAGCAGGGTAGCATGTCAGTGTCGGACTATGCTATGCAGTATTCCTCACTGCTGAGGTATGTGCCTCATATTGCTGTCAGCAGCCATGCAAAGATGAGGAACTTTATGAAGGGATTAAGGCCAGAACTATTTGATAGGGTTATCTCCAACAACCCCAGTTCATTTGATGACGCCCTGACACGGGCAGAGTTAGCGGAGATTGCGGTGGACGCGTACAAGGATGTGGTACCCCCCTTCTGTACCACCACAGAGGCCTGCTACTGATAGTCTGAGGCCACGAGGGGATCAGTTCAAGGCTCGTGGAGCCTCATCATCTTCCAAATTTAGTGGGAAGAAGTCTCAGGGTCAGAAGCAGAACAATAAGGGACCCACACAGGGGAGCAAGACAGTGGGAAACAAGTGTAGCAACTGTGGAGGATGGCACTTGTCACGGGACTGTCAGGGTTGCTATATCTGTGGCAAGGTGGGCCACTTGGCTCGAGGTTGCCCAGATCGGAGAGCACCACAGAGACAGGCAGACTCTGGGCCGATTAGGCCAAGGTTTGATGCTGGGAGGGCACCAGAGAGGCAGCAGTTTGCACCACGACCCCAGGGAGGTCAGACGGCAGGACCGCCGCAGGGACATGTGTATGCGCTGACCAGGGAGCAGGCTGAGGCAGCCCCAGAGGAGGTCATTGCTGGTACGTGCCATTTATTTACGTACCCTGCACTTATATTAATAGATACAGGTGCTTCCCATTCTTTTGTATCTACTGCTTTTGTGGAGGGACACCATTTGTGCTCGTCTCTGTTACCCACGCCTCTTATGGTCTCGACACCCACGGGGAAGCATGTGATTGCGGATCGGCTATTGTCTGATTGCCTCATTTATTTTGAGGGCAATGATCTGAGGGCCGATCTGATTCAGTTAGAGATGGCAGACTTTGACTGTATTATCGGCATAGATGTGTTGAGCAGATACCGAGCTGTGGTAGACTGCCTGCAGAGGATTGTACGTTTTCTGTCTGATCAGGGGTTTCAGTGGATCTTTTATGGGGACGACTCTCGTCCAAAGATTCCGGTTATATCAGCAGTTAAGATGGCGCGATTATTGGAGCGCGGCCATACATGTTACATCATTTATGCTGTGGATGTATCTGAGGAAAAGGAAGTAAGAGCTGAGGATATTCCGATTGTGGCGGAGTTCATTGATGTGTTCCCAGATGAGATTCCGGGATTTCCGCCTGTCAGGGATGTGGAATTTGCTATTGAGCTGCTGCCAGGGACTTCTGCTATATCCCGTGCTCCTTACAGGATGGCACCGGTAGAGCTGAGGGAACTGAAGGTACAGTTGCAGGAACTCCTCGACAAGGGATACATTCGTCCTAGTTTATCGCCTTGGGGTGCACCAGTCTTGTTCGTGAAAAAGAAGGATGGATCAATGCGTCTGTGCATTGACTATAGGCAATTGAACAAGGTCACAGTGAAGAACAGATATCCACTTCCGAGGATTGATGACCTGTTCGACCAGCTTCAGGGTACAGAGGTGTACTCCAAGATAGACTTGAGGTCAGGCTATCATCAAGTGCGGGTTAGAGCTGGTGATGTCCAAAAGACGGCTTTTAGAACTCGGTATGGGCACTATGAGTTCTTGGTGATGCCATTCGGGGTGACGAATGCCCCTGCTACTTTTATGAGCTTGATGAACAGGGTATTTCAGGAGTACCTCGATCAGTTTGTGATCGTGTTCATTGATGACATCCTGGTCTATTCAAGGAATGAGGAGGATCATGCCGATCATCTGAGGATAGTGCTCCAGATCCTCAGGGATCATCAGTTGTACGCCAAACTCAGCAAATGTGAGTTTTGGCTAAACAGTGTAGCATTCTTGGGCCATATCATATCACGAGAGGGGATATCAGTAGACCCGAGGAAGATAGAGGCAGTTATGGATTGGTCTACCCCTACTTCAGTCAGTGAGATTCGAAGTTTTCTTGGTCTGGCTGGCTATTATCGACGTTTCGTCGAGGGTTTCTCAAAGATCGCCAAGCCACTTACTCAGCTGACTCAGAAGGGAGTCTCTTTTTGTTGGTCAGATGCTTGTGAGCAGAGTTTCAGGGAATTGAAACACAAACTGACTACTGCACCCGTTCTAGTGATACCCAAGGAGAACAAAGGATTTGTTCTTTATACCGATGCATCTCTACAGGGATTAGGGTGCGTACTGATGCAGGACAGACATGTAGTGGCTTACGCTTCGAGACAGTTGAAGCCACACGAGATGAGGTATCCAGTCCATGATCTGGAGTTGGCAGCTATAGTGTTCGCCTTGAAGATATGGCGACACTACTTATATGGTACCTCATTCACCATCTTCACTGATCACAAGAGCCTGAAATTCTTGTTCACACAGGCTGAGTTAAACATGAGGCAGAGAAGATGGATGGACCTGCTGAAGGACTACGACTGTGAAATCGAATATCACCCGGGGAAGGCAAATTTGACAGCCGACGCTTTGAGTCGGAAGGTGAGGAGCACAGCAGAGGATGCTATGTCACTATCAGCTATGTTTGGCTCCTACTGCCATTTGGGTTTTGATTATGATGTATCCTCTTCACCAGTACAGGTTTTGACCTTGCTAGCTGAGCCTGTTATCTATGATCACATCAGGAAGGCTCAGGGGACCGATGCAGAGGTTCAGAGATGGATATTAGTGGTTCATTCAGGTCAGCCGTCGAGATTCAGAGTGGCTGAGGACGGTTCTCTGAGACTTGGCGACAGATGGGTGGTTCCGGATGCACCTGAGTTGCGTCAGGGTTTATTACAGCGAGCTCATTGCAGTAGGATGAGTGTCCACCCAGGAGGGAAGAAGATGTATAAGGATTTACGCAGCCAGTTCTGGTGGAAGCGTATGAAACAAGACGTCACCTCATTTGTCAAGCGCTGTTTGATTTGTCAGCAGGTGAAGGCTGAGAGGCAGAGGCCTGGAGGTGAACTAAGGAGTTTGGAGATACCCGAGTGGAAGTGGCAGCACGTGTCTATGGATTTCGTGACCCACTTACCAAGGACTGTTTCGGGTTTTGATGCCATCTGGGTAGTCGTGGATAGACTGACTAAAGTGGCTCACTTCATTCCCTACTGTATGACATATACGCACTTGAGGATGGCACAGTTATATGTCAGAGATGTGGTGAGACTACACGGGATCCCTGTTTCGATAGTGTCCGATCGAGATCCGCGGTTCACATCTCACTTTTGGGAGGGTCTGCAGAAAGCTCTAGGTACAGAGTTGAGGCTGAGCACAGCCTATCACCCTCAGACGGACGGACAGACCGAGCGTACGATACAGACGCTCGAGGATATGTTGAGAGCTTGTGTGCTAGAGTTCGACATATCATGGCAGGACTCGATAGCCTTGGTGGAGTTCTCTTACAACAACAGCTACCAGGCGAGTATACAGATGGCTCCTTTCGAGGCCCTCTATGGTAGGCGTTGTAGGTCACCCTTGTGTTGGGATGACTTGGACCGTAAGTCGGTTGGAGGACCAGAGTTGGTTCAGGAAATGGAAGAGAAAGTTAAGGTTATCAAGAGAAAGATGAAGGCAGCTCAGGACAGACAGACAGCATATGCCAATCAGCGGCGTAGCCCGTTGGAGTTTCAGTTAGGCGACAGAGTTTTTCTGAAGATCTCACCTTTCAGAGGCGTTGTACGGTTTGGTATGCGGGGGAAGTTGTCTCCTAGATACGTGGGGCCGTATGAGATCTTACAGCGTGTTGGTACTCTGGCGTACCGTTTGGCTTTACCGCCTTCTCTGTCTGGTATACACGACGTATTTCATGTGTCTATGCTGAGGAAGTATGAGCCAGATCCTTCACATGTGTTGCAGCCTTCAGAGGTGCAGATTGAGTCCGATGTTTCTTATGTTGAGCGGCCTATCAGGATTTTGGATAGGGCAGACCGCAGACTTCGGAACAAGGTTATTCCTATGATCAAGGTTCAGTGGGATCGTAGGGGTGTCGAGGAGGCCACGTGGGAGACAGAGCGACACATGGTGCAGCACTATCCAGAGTTGTTTTCTGGTATGCTTTTATTGTTTTATTTCATGTTGGTAAGCATGTTTGATTTCGGGGACGAAATCCTATAAGTAGGGGAGTATTGTGATATCCCCGAAATGATTATTGTGATGTTAACCATTTGAGTTAAATTATGATGATTTGGGTATTAATTCATGGGTTTGGATTAGTATTATTGGGGAGTTTCATTTCAGGGCGCATGTGATATATGTTGGGTTTTTGGGGTCGTGGCATGTTTATTTGGGGTATGTGTTGTTTGTTTTGGGTAAAGCATGTTAACGAGAATTGAAGTATTTTTGAGAAAATACTATAATTATCATGTGAGGATATTTTTATACATCGTGCTAAATACCGGGACCAAAACATAACACATCATACCACCCAACACCCAACCACCCCCCCCAACCCATGCCAATCACACTGTGCCCAGGCTGACTTCCCACCCCACTTGGCTCAATCATTTGACCACTCTCAGCCATCCCAAATCTCGACCCTTCTCTCCCAATTCCTCACCAACACTTGCTAAGCAATAATCTGAGGAGCTTGCCCCTTTTCATCGCCGGGAAACCCTTCAAAAATCGGAGCAAAGTAGGGTGAGAAACCATGCTCTGTTTTTGTTTTAAACTTGTTGGAGTACATGTTTTTAGGTGGCGAGAAAACGGCATGTTAGATTAGGTTTCTTGAAACCTTTGATTTAAATGCTTTTATGGTGTTATTGTGAGGCTCTCTGTATTTTTCCTTGAGCATGTTGCATGTTTTATGTTGAGGAAATAAGCATGTAAAGAAGGGTGTTCGAAAATCTGGGTAAGGAATATGCCCTGTTTTTCTGGAAAATTATGGTCCGGGAGTGATTTTGAGGAGGTGGTGTCATGCACTTTAGCTTAGGTTTTTGGTAAACCTTTGATGTGAAAATATGCATGGTAGTTTTGTGAAGCCCTTGGCATGTTTGTTCGAGCATGCTTTATGTTATATGTGGTAGATATAATAGCATGAAGTGAAGTACTCAAAAATCTGGTAATGAAATATGTTGTTCTGTTTCCGGAAACGTTGGTTGAGTACTTGTTTAAATGATCGACGTTTATGCATGTGGGCTTATGTTTGGGGTGTAATTTTGGTATGAATACACTCAGGGCAGTGTGTTGTAACTAATAGCATGTTGTTTTGGGCATGTTGTATGTCTTACATGTTGGATTTAAGGGTGTGATTTCAGGTGTTCGAGAATTCTGGGTTGGCATTTCTCGAACAGAGCATCTCGATCGATCGGCATTTCTTCTCGATCGATCGAGCGGGGCAGAATCTTGGTTTTGATTTTATGCGTCTTCTCGATCGATCGGGAAGAGGGGCCGATCGATCGAGAGACCCAGAATGTTGAAAAAAATATAATTTGTTATATTTTGTTAAAGTTTTGATATTGGATTGTAATGAGACATCTAATATTGTGTTGTACACTGGTGTAGAGCCTTCACAGGTAGCTACACAGCGCAGGGGATAGAGTCCTGCAACACACCACATTTTGGAAAGGTACGTAAGCGACGTACGGGCATCCCAACGGTAACATGTACTTATGTTTGTCTTTTGACACATGATGAATGCAATGTGATGCATTAGGAGTTTGATACATGTTATTATGCATTGTTGTTGCATATTATGCATAGTTGTTGCATAAGTGTTGTGGAATAAAGAGGTGTATTCCACGAGTCAAGAGAGATCACAGTGTATGTTTAATGCTCTTGCTTGTTTCTGTAGTAATGAAGCGGGGAGGATTGTACCGCTCATTATGAGTTCCTGTAGTAATGAAGCGGGGAGGATTGTACCGCTCATTATGAGTTCCTGTAGTAATGAAGCGGGGAGGATTGTACCGCTCATTATGAGTTCCTGTAGCATGAAGCATTAAAATAACTGTTGATATATGACTCAAAGGCTATGTAAAGAAAGAGGTGATATGTCATGACATACATAAAGGATCCATAATTTCATATAATGTGTTTTATTATGAGTTATGGTACAGGGACAACCAATGAGCGTTGAAAATGCTTGGAAATACAGGAAGTGCTTGTATTTAGGATTGTGCATTTATGCTTTACTTTCATATTATGTTGAATATGAATTGTTTTATGCTCACGTGATGGGGGTTGTCTTTGTAGGTGCTTTTGTTGACGAGAACCAGGGTCGGGGTTGATTTGCTGAGCTGTAAGGAGTGCTACAGGATTAGCATGTTAGAGAAATTTTTGTATAGCTTCTACTGAGTAGAGTAAGACTATAACGTAGTACCTTCGTAGGAATTGTGTCTTCCTTTTGAAACATTTTGGTACTGTAATCTCAAAAGCTCAGGTTAATCAACACGATACTTTACTCTGATATATTTACTTAAATGTTTAGTTCTCTAAATTGCACCTTAGTAACTTGATGTGATAACGGGGTCTCACAGGGGCAAAGAGGCAATTAGCCATCAACGCCTGATTTATCGCTTTTGTTGTCGTATACCAGGTACGTGTTGACGTACGGAGTATAGATATTATGTGATGATGATGTTATGGTTTTGATATCATATGATTTATGTTAGTTTTGTGTCATATGATTGATAGTATCATATGCATGTACATACATGGATTTCATATGATTGGGATGGATGCCTTGATAGATATGTGTATATGCTTTGGTAAGATCATTGCCTTGATAGATATGCCAGGATTGGTATATGCTTTGGCTGGGATCGTTGCCACGATAGATATACTACATATGCTTTGGCTTGAGAGATATACGCCTGGTTTGGGTATATGCTCTGGCTATTATCACAGATGAGTATGGTACTATGATATGTGCTGCTAATATGAAGATGTGATGTGGTTCCACTGACATATTGAGCTGAATAGGCATATCATATGGGGCTCGTGATAATAGGGTGATTGTTGAGACATGTCATGACATAGTTCATTTGTTGATGCATGAGACAGAGCATTCACTATTGATGATTGTATTGTGCTTTATCATTAATGTTATTCTTTTGATATTGCACTGAGATAGTTGTTATCTATACTCATGTTGTGTGAATGTTTCTGTAGGGACTCATAAACGTGGGGAGACGGGATGTGAGTCATTTTTCGCTGCGAGCTTAACCACTGCCTAGGAGATATCTTGTAGTAGGTTGTTGTTTGTACATATGATGTGTAGTTGGTAGGTTTTTATAACTCCTGTAACAACTTAACTAGTAAGATACTCGTAATCAGTGTATGTTATTACTTAATTCAGACTCACAGATGTATGTTAATATAATACATAATGGATTAAGTAAAGAGGACCCCACAATATCCTAGCATGCATAGCTCCAAGCATGCCTATCTCCTAGCTCCGAGCATGCCAAGCTTCGAGCATGCCTAACTCCGAGCATGCCTAGCTCCTAGCTCCGAGCATGCGTAGCTCCCAGTATGCTACACTCAAGCATGCCAATAACTTGGTTTAGTCAAACTAGTGGGCGAGATCAGAGCTCGCCCACGTCAAGCTAGTGGGCGACTCAGAGCTTGCCCATGCCACTTACCAAGCGGGCTTAGAGCTTGCCCGGCGTCCTTTCTGACCCATGTTGGCATGGATGAGCTAAAATTCATAGCACGCCCTCACAAATCAGATAAAAGTACGACCCATATCTTCAAGTATGAATTAGATCCTAAAAGATGCAGGCATATCGTACGGGTGAAGTGACATGCTCTGGTCCCCGGCATAAATAAGATCCTAAAGGTTGTGAGCATATCGTACAGGGAGAGTGACACCTACTGGTCCCTGGCTCTGAGACCCTGGTCCCCACCCTTAGCTTCAGAAGATGTCCTCTAGGCTCCTGACATGTGGTTAATGGTTGTCTCCCTTCCATCTCCCTATAAATACAAGGTTTGTTGATGAGAACATGTATTCAGTCTAATCATAACTTCAAGTTCATCTCGTTACTGCCATTCTTTCCGATTTCTGACTTGAGCGTCGGAGGGGACCCGACGAGACATCCTTCTGGCTCTCTTCTCACACTTGTTCGTGATTTCAGTCCTCACCAGCACTCGGAGCTGTTATTGGAGTTGCTACCAACACCCTTCGTCCACCGGAAAAAAGACGTATCATTTTTAGCAAGCATCGCTCTAAAATTTGGATGACTACTAATGGGAGGAGTCAGGGTCCCACACTTTTGGATATATTGTTTAGATGGGAAAGAAGAGAAACCCGACGCATCGTGGCTAGATGAGGTGGATCGATGCGTTTACACCACCTTAGCTGACTAGCTCTCCAACTTTATACCCAGGCTGTGCACAAACAGAAACTCTCCTTCCAGGCCGGTGAACGCCATGTGCTGGTTTGTTCCCGTTCTAATTCCTTTTTATTTTGTAGTAGTTGATGCTGCTGATTATTGATCAGTTTTCGTTGCTTGAGTTCTCTTTCAATGGATATTAGATAATACATGTTTTCTTAATGGATTTGTAGAATTTATTGATTATCTTTGTTATGGACGATTAAATACATTTTCTTTAGAATGAGGAAGTATTCTACATGTGAGATTTTAGTAATTGGCCTTTTTTATTTTCTTAAAATTCCTATCTTAAGCTCGTTTTGATGGTGAATGTTGGCGAACTGTAAATACCGTAATTATTTAATGATATAGAGTTATCTACAAGTACTTTTTGTTCAATAGTATTTGGAGATTCCTTTGTTTCACGGTGCCGGTGGCGGTTGTGCAATGCTGGGGAATACAGCAAGACTAAAATTTAAATCACCTTGCTTTTTTCTATCTTTATGGCTTTGATTATCAATTCTATGATCAGTGACACTCTTTGTCTGGGTGTGGATATGTTATAGGAAAATCTGTATAACTGGATCGCAAGACCACAAGAAGTTGGGGTGAGAGTGATGACTGATGACATACTTTATGGGTTTTCGTACCCCGGCGTTGGATCCAAACGCAGCGAAGAATAAACATAAACAGATGTAGCCCCGGGGGCGGACGATCACGCCTGATTCATATATTAAAATGCAAATATCAAATATAATGCACGAAAATGAATTACCATCCACCGACGTGAAGTTGATGACGGTCATCCTCAAGTCCAACCAACCTGACCAGATCTTCAAGTCCAGCACCAGTGCTAGTGTGATGACGACTTTTCTACAAGAATTGTGTGTAGTGTATTGAATGAAATCCATCTTCTTTCAGAGACTATTGTGATATATATATAGGGTCATGAGTCACTAATGAGCTTTGGGTGCATGAAACCCAACATGCCAACATTTGGCTTGTAGGGCATATATTATGCTAACAATGTTACACTTGCCCAAAAGCCAATACAAAGCACTAAACTCATAATCCTAGTATGTCAATCCAATTGAACAACTTAATGTACAACCATTGTACATAATTATGAGACCTAAATATATCAAACGTTTTAATTTTAGAACTTTCTATAGATGAAACATTTCAAATATAGAAACTCCATTAAAGTGAGGAGCTTTCAAAATTAATTCCACCTCTTACAAAACACTTAATTTGAGCAGTTAACATTTAAGTCTCAATTCTCATCGAAAGATTTTCGGCCGGTTGATTGCGACCCAGCGTGGCTCAAGTGTATCATAGCAGTAGGATCACAACCTTTGTGATTTTAGAAGTCAAACAACTTATTTGGGCTTACCCTAAATGCCTCATTGTCAATTAAACTCCTTTAATAGACAATGGCCGAAATATATTTCCAACAACAACCTACTGATCGTGGGTAGCACCTAGCATCTGCGCTTCACAAAGACCTAGATACAAATGACTAGCAACGTACGAGAACCTGTCAGCCATAGTTAGCGTGCAGTACATTTGTTTCACTCATATGTCCCCGATTGAATCTAGGGCATTGGGTGGTCGAGGCCCTTATGATTTCAATAACTATTGTTTCACGTTATATGATTCATTGTGTGCGTATATGAAAAACTCATTTTTCACAAGCACTACCCACTCTGGCCAGAGATTCCTCGAATCATATATAGAAAAACACATAGGGCATCCTGGTTCATCAAGACCATTGGTGAATCCCCAACGACAATCATAGGCCTCTGACAGCATCACTGAATACCCAAAATAACACTTTAAGACCTGCATGTGATCAATCAAAATAAAAGTACACAGCTATCTGTCAAGACCTCGATGACGCCTCGGGTCATGATGAGTAATGATGCACAACTATAACTAGAAATTCTATACTCGACAAATGGTAACCACTTATAGAATTTTGAGTAGGGTTG
The DNA here is from genome assembly GCA_907163345.1 of Haberlea rhodopensis. Classification (NCBI taxonomy): domain Eukaryota; kingdom Viridiplantae; phylum Streptophyta; class Magnoliopsida; order Lamiales; family Gesneriaceae; genus Haberlea; species Haberlea rhodopensis. The sequence continues at coordinate 3,818,163 of CAJQUN010000060.1, forward strand.
TTCAGTGAACTCATTCCAAATGAGCACCTATTAATGTGTGCTGACTTCTCCAAGTCAACGTCGATGAAACAACGCGTACTACACTAGACACGTCATGAATATCAGTCTCTAACAAGCATATATCGATATCCCATTCTCGAAGGCTCATCGACCAGGAACAATTAGAAATCGCAGTCGAGAATGTATTTCATGGTCACCATCATATGCGAAACCACATTATATGGACTTTAGCAATCTCGAGGACTTCATGAATGTATCAAGATGCATGGGTAAACAGATGAAAAAGTGCCATATAAATTAATATTCAAACAACATAATAAGATTATAAGTACAATCAATTAACTATTGATTTACTTAATCACATATGCCAACAATATTTTCACTTTCCCAAAGCCAACTACTCATGTGTCTCAAGACCATCTTCCCAAGATGTTTGACAGACACTAATCGTTGTAAATGATTTGTCAGTGGATTAAATATATTTTCTGTTGAAGCAATTCTCTCGATAATAACGTCGTTTCTATCATCTCTCTCATTAGATGGTATTTTCTCAATATATGTTTGGATACTGATGAGATCTTGGTTATTCACAACAGCTCAATTGTTCTCACAGCACATAGAGACTGTGTCAAACGTACTAGAAATTACACCCAACTCTTGGATGTAATTTCATATCCAAACTGTTTCTTTGATGCATCGTATGCTGCAATGTATTCAGCTTCAGTGGTGGAATCCGATGTGGAGTCTTGCTTGGAACGTTTCCAAGAAATAACATCATCATTAAGCTTAAATACAAATCCGAACATCGATTTGGTATCATCTACATCTGACTGAAAAACTAGCATCACCTTAGCCTTCAACTTTTATTTATCCACTTACAGATCCAAAAACCATGAACATATCCTAAGATCTTCATAAATACTTGAGGATTATTTTCACAGTTTTCCAGTGACCTTCACCGATATTTGTCTGATGTCTGCTCATTACTCTAAGAACATACATCAGACCAAGTACATAACATATCATACATTATGCTATTAAAAGTCAAAACATAAGGCACCAATGTCATCTTTTCTCTCTCCTCATCAATCTTAAGGCCCATTGACTCGAGATATGACTACTATGACATATTGGGAAGTAACTCTTTTTTCGACTATTCCATGCTAAACCCATTTAGCACAGTGTTTATGTACGTAGATTGAGAGATCTCAAGCATCTTTTAGATCTATCCCTATAAATCCTTATGCCAAGCACGTATGACACTTCTCCCAAATTTTTAATGGGGAAATTAGTAGATAATCATGCTTTATCAAATACAATTCACAATGAGAATGATATAATCGGCTTAAAGCATCACAAATGTAACCGTGCTCTCACTAACCCTTTTGCACACACATGTCACTTTCAGATTTTGAACAAAACCAAACACTTTGATGATGTTATCAAAAATCAAGTTCAAACTTCCGGAAGTCTTCTTAGGCCCATAAATGGACCTCTGGAGTTTGCAAACCTTGCTCACTCCCAATGGTTGTGAAGCTCTCTGGCTGCCTTGTATAAAGGTCTTCACATCCATCTGTTATATCTCATAGTCATAATATGAAGATATAGCTAATAAAATTTGAATAGAATTTAGCATCATAACCGATAAAAATTTCCTCACAGACAACTATTTGCCTATGAGAATAACTGTTTCCCACTAGTCAAGCTTTGAAGGTCACTACCGTCCCATCCAAACCAAGCTTTCGCTTGTAGATCCATTTACAGCCAATGAGAACAATTCCCAACGAGGATCTACTAAGGTACATATCTTATTAGAGTACATGTAGTCTATTTCAAATCTCATAGCATCTCGCCAATATCCCAAAACGATGTCCAACATCGTCTCCTTGAAAGTCCTAGGATCACATCCATGGTCAAAATCATTTTGACTACTTTCTAGGATAAATTCAAATTATCAAGAGTTCTTGAAACACTTTCAGATCTCCTTGGTATGTGTAGTTCAAATGTTATGATTGACTCAATTAATTTCACCTTTTCACTTTTCTAGTGGTTTGTGGTGCTTGAACCCTTTCAAGTTATATTATATTGTCATTCCTTTCTAATAGAAACATTTTCTCTAGAAATATTGTACTTGCGAAACAAACACTTCCTGTCCAATTGATAATATAAATTTACACAAAATAACATAAGATGAATCAACTATCCAACTCATCTCCCACTGGCTGCTTCACATAAGCAGAACAATCTCAAATTTATATTTGGATTATTTTTCAGTCCATTTCATATATGGAGTTTTGGTCACTGTATTAGTATGAATTATGTTCAACAAATATGTAAATTTAGAGAGTTACTCAGAGAGAATCACATTCTCTTTAAGATAATTCAACATCCTCTTGCACTAACATTTAGTGCTCCACATACTTCCATATGAATCAAATCCAATGGACATTTAGCACATGCTAAAGATATGTGGGATTTAAGTTATCAATGTTCATGATTAAATCTAGAACAAATAAATAATTGCTCAAACAGTCTTTGCAACAACTCTTGCTACAATGCTTAGCCTCAGGTAGGTTTCACATTCCTAGGGCTCTCTACTTCTTCTCAACATTTGCAACTGATGTGACTAGAAATAGACACATCTATTGCGCTTAAGTGTCTACGATTTGGTATATTTTGATGGATAATTTAATAAATATGCTACCTAATTGTATATTTGTGAATTGTAGGTAGAATCGAAGAAATCGAGCTAACTAAGGAAAATAAAGGTCAATAAAAGCTTTGGAGCTAATAAGGACTCAAAGTAGATCAAGAAAAAAGGCTAAAAATGTAATTTTGGGAGAAGCTATCGACCGCATGAAGGAGGAGATCGGTCGCATTTGGACAGAAAGTTGAGCAACAAAATCTGCGGGTCAGCGATCAATCGCTACAATGGAGCGATCGATCGCCAAAACCCACTGGAGCCAAGCGATCAATTGCTATAAAGAGGAAATTGATCACTCGAAGAATTTCGCTGAAAAAAAATAAGCTAGCGATAGATCGCTAGCTTATAGCGATCGATCGCCAGCAGTGTTTTGGAAAGTTTGGAGACTTGCTTTCTTTCATTCCTACATGAGTTCTAACCTACCCCATCAGCCTCCCCTACATATAGAACTTGAAAATCAGACATTTGGATATTTAGGTAGAGTAGGTAGAATAGTTTTTGACGAGTTTTATATTTTTCTTTTCAATTTTGTTGAAGAAGGCTACGAAGATCGAAGCGAAGGCGGGATTGACACCTCGACGAGAGGAGATCGGATTAGTTTTATTTCCCTTATTTTTTTTTTATAGTTTTGCTTTAATTATGTGCATCTAGTTTTAATTCTTGGTTGAGGAAGACTAATAACCTTGGATTTATTTATCTTGGGGAGATTCCTACGCCTTTGTTTATCGATTTTATTGACTACATTGTTTTTCTGATTTTGTTGATATGATTGGAGTTTGTTTATTGGACTGACAACCTAATAACTTGCATGTAATCTAATGTTAAATCTGATAATTGTTTGATTAATCAAATTTACGAAGCAACTAAGATTGATAATTGCCTGCTTGGTGTTATTAAATTCTTAGGAAAAAACAATTGACTAATTTATATGAACCGCTTGTGTTTATATGATTTAGATTCATCGCTCACTAGTTTTGAATGGTGTCATGATTTTAATCTTGAATATGCATATAGAGATTGATTGATTGATGAAAGTTAAATTAGAACGCTTGGACTAACTGACTATGGATAAGGTGAGGGGGGGATTAGATTTTCAATTGATGAATATTCAATTAAAATTGAATCTTTTGTGAATCGATGAAATAGATGATAAATATCCGAGGTAGAGTCGACCGATACCAAGAATCGCTTTCATTAGTTAATCTTTATTTTTAATTTTAATTAGTATAATTCAACCTCACAACCCCATCCTTTATTATTCATTATTGTTATCAATCTTGAGGATTGAGTGGGTTAATTTGGGCGTACACGATAAGCGCTACCAAATTTTGGCGCCGTTGCCGGGGAGGCGTTGTATATTTTTGTGTTAATATTTTCTATTTTTTTCTCTCTTTCTTTTTCTTTCTTTATTTCCCCCTAGTGCTACATTGGTTTGTTCATGCTTACAGGTGAACATCTAATCTCGAACCATAGAGGCATACTGATTGCCATGACAGATTATAGGAGCTTAGACGAATTGGCATATCTTGAGCAAGAACTTGGCATAGGGAGTGGACAAAGTGCATACAATTCAAGTTGGAGTGATCATCCCAATCTCAACTATGACAATCAATGGATGAGCCCACCTCCACCTACATGCAAAGCACCCTACCCGCCATACATACTGCAATACCCGCCATGGCCGCAACAACCTCAATACCATACCCCTGGTGAGTCTTTAGAGGATCTTGTTTTAAAACTTAACGATAGCACTTTGCAATTTCAACAGGAATTCAGGGCTAGCACTCAGAATTTGTGTACTCAAATGGAGCAAATAGCAACATCGATCAAGAGGCTAGGAGAGCAACAAGAGACCCCTAGAGAGACCATCATTGCAGTCGCCTCAAGGAGTGATGAAGAGGTAGAAACCCCGGGGAAGGTGGTACTTACGTCACCCAATCTAGAAGAGAAGATATATATGCCACTAGAGGAAAAGGAGCTTGCACATCCTGCAACTCCAAAAGGTATGTCTCTAGCTGAGCGTTATGTCAAATATTTTGAAGAATCATGTGCTGTGGAAGAAGGATCGAAGGTCGAATACTGTGATGAAATGGACATGTTTGATGATTTTTTTTCTTACGATGAGGAGGAGGAAACCCCTACTAAATACACGGATCCAGGTATGTTCACTGTTCCATGCACGATTGGAAATAATAGAATTGATAAGGCCATGCTAGATTTAGGAGCAGCAATAAATGTTATGCCTTATTCAATCTATGCATATCTAGAACTAGTACCTTTGAAAAAATCTGAAATTGCTATTCAATTAGCAAATAGGTCTACTGTGCATCCTAGGGGAATACTTGAGGACGTTCTAGTGAAAGTTGATACATTGGTCTTTCCTGCTGACTTCTCGTACTTGACATGGAAAATGATAATAAATGCAGCCCTATTCTGTTATGGAGACCATTTTTGAAAACTTTCAAATGCATAATAGATGGGGTAATTTAATTAAATAACCCATTTTTTAAAAATATTTAACAAAATAACCCAAAATATAAAAACCTTAATTTTCTGACCCAAAACGCCAACTGAGTTGGCGTGTTCAAGAGTCCCGCCAACTCAGTTGGCGGGACCAACTTAAAAAGTTGGTCACACAACTTGGTTTTGGACACGCCAACCAAGTTGGCGTGGCCAACTTTAGTTTAGTTTTTTTTTTTTTTTTTTTAACATTTGTCCTTTTTTTCTAATAAAAAAATTAAAATTAAAATTAAAATATAATACATAAAATATAGAAATCAACTATCACTTCTGCACAGTGATTAAATATACTTACTGCAAAAGCAACTACCAAGTCCATATATGAATAGCAATTTTTCAGGAGTCACCCAGCGGGCCTAGTGCGGGAAAATACTTGTATGGACTTTGTTTGCGCACAACTTATAAATAAACTCAATATGATTAGTAGAGTCATCTAGAAGATGATAGAGTCATAGACGTGATTGTGGAATTGAAATACATATTTAAATGTTAATATAAATATAAATTCAGTTTGTACTATTTATATCAAAATAAAAATTAACTTTAAATATTATTTAACTGTTTCAAACCTTTATTTTTCTTTCAGTTGTATATGTCTATAAATTTTAAATTCAATATTCAAACTTATCCACAAAAACCCAAACATTACTAAACCTTGAACCAAATTTAAAAACAGAATTTGACGGAAAAGAAATTAAATTCAACAAATACACGACTAACATGCGTTTTTTCAATATTTTTTTTTTCTAAATTCACCAAGAAACGCAATTTGATTTTGAGTTACTTAAATATTATTTTAAAAAATTATAACTGTTGTATTGTTGTGATTTTTTTAAAAATTAATAATGATTAAATAACTAAGCCTCCAAAATAATTCATGAAAAAATAAGGATGTGTCATTTTCTTGAAGGTATAATATATATCACATGTGTTGTTTGATATTTACTAGTGTTAATTTGAAAATGACAGCTCATAGGGTACACTCATGCACAATTCAATATGTTAAGAAAATTTGAGATGAACTTTTGCAGATAGTAGTGCTTCTATATTGATAAGGAGTTTCTTACTTTTTATAAGTTGTGCGCAAACAAAGTCCATACAAGTATTTTCCCGCACTAGGCACGCTGGGTGACTCCTGAAAGATTGATATTCATGTATGGACTTGGTAGTTGCTTTTGCAGTAAATATATTTAATCACTGTGCAGAAGTGATAGTTGATTTCTATATTTTATGTATTATATTATAATTTTAATTTTTTTATTAGAAACAAAGGACAAATGTTAAAAAAAGAAAAAGAAAAAAAAGAAAACTAAACTAAAGTTGGTGTGTCCTTTTGGACACGCCAACCAAGTTGGCGGGACTCTTGAACACGCCAACCCAGTTGGCGTTTTGGGTCAGAAAATTAAGATTTTTATATTTTGGGTTATTTTGTTAAATATTTTTTAAAAATGGGTTATTTAATTAAATTACCCTAATAGATGTAAGTGATGGTGCTTTTACTATGGAGTTTAATGGTGAAGTAGCTAAGTTCAACACTCATAATTCCATTCATCCTCATACTACTAATTATACTTTTGGCATCACACATCATATATCACTAGAACAGTCACATCTTGTCACTGAACATGAATTAGGGGTAACTATTGATCGACTGGTTGACGAAGGAGGTATGGAAGACGTTTTGACTGATAATTCATGCATTATTATTAATTTACAAACTTCTCCATCTAAAATTTTTAATTCTGAAATGCAGGTACCTGATATTAAGCCGAAACTTCCTCCTGAACGATCTCAAGAAGCATCTTTAGAAAATGAGGGGATGAGAAAAGGGTTGAAGACCTCCAAGAAGTATAAGGCGAATAGGCATCACCTTCGAGCTGTCAGAAGGATACTGAGGTGGGAAAAGGTGGCATTGGACACCAAACATGACCCACCATGAGCACGAGCATTGGAGTCGGGCCACCGACGTTAAACAGAGGCACTGCTTGGGAGGCAACCCAATGGGAGTTAGTTTCCCTTTTCCTTTTTAATTTTCTTATTGCTTTCATAGTTAAACTTTTCTCTTTTCTTATATTTTTGCCTTACATTAGGGACAATGTAAGATTTAAGTATGGGGAGGGATTATTGGTGTGTTATTACTTTCCTGTTACAAAAATACAAAAAAAATCAAAAAATTTGAACATTTTGAGCTCATAGTTAAGTAACGAACGCATGCTTAGAATCACTAGCCCATGATGAAACCTAACTGATATCATGCATGCTTTTGAACATAGGTGAATTGTTAACCTTGGAACACTTTGAACTCTAATGCAAATTTTGCTTTGACATAGTAGTTGAATATTTTGAGCACATTATTGTCATGACTTGTGAAGTGTGCATAGCTTAGTGAAGATTGTGTAAACTTTGTGATAGTCTTAAGAAGTCTCTAATACATGATAGAACTTAACTACATACTCTTTGAGGCGTATGTCTAGTCTACTTGCAAACTTGAAAGTGATATATGCAATCTTTGATGCGTTTGAGCCTTTCAAGCCTACCATGTAAAGAAAATCAATCACTAGCACCCTTTTTGAGCTTTAATGCAAAAGAATGATTGTATGCTAAGCATACAAACAACCACCATTCAACATTCTTTGACTAGCTTATCATCCATCCCTAATAAGCCTAAATGTGATTTTAATCCACACATTTGAAGGGAGTATGATGTATTTCATTCACATGCACTTATGTTTTCAATTATTCAAATGTTTTGTGAGCTTTATTGTCAAAAGAATGAAATGCATGAAAGAAAAGGAATGCCTTGAGAAATTTGATAAAAATCTGACTCCAATGGGAGCCAAGGCACAAAAGAAGAAAAGTGTTGAAATAAACATTGAAAAAAATATACAAGGTGTGAAAAAGAACAAAGTTGAAAAATTCATGCAAGAAAAGAAGCTTTAAGTGTGCATATCATCATACTCTCTTGTTTGATATATCTTTTTCCTCTCTTTCATAAGCCAATACCTAGGCCAAGCTACAAGCTAATAAAGACCTACTTGATTGGTGTTTGAGAAGTGGCTAAGATAGTGGAGAAGAGTGTGCAAGTGAGCTTATATTTGTGTTGGTGTATGACTTGAACTATTGTGAGTTTACATTAAATGGATCTATAACTTGTACATGACACTTGTTTATGACCACACACGCACGTTCACTGCCTTGTTAAGTATGGAATGTTTAGGGATTGAACTACTGTTAACTTTTCACCGCCTTTCATTACTATGCATGTTTAAAATTATTGAGGCATTAAAGTGAGAACAAGTTATTTTGGTATGATGCTATGAGCCAAACAAAAAGATTGTAGTTTTGTCTGATTTACTCGAGGTCGAGTAAAGTTTAAGTATGGCGGTATTTGATGTGACTAGAAATAGACACATCTATTGCGCTTAATTGTCTACGATTTGGTATGTTTTGATGGATAATTTAATATATATGCTACCTAATCGTATATTTGTGTAATGTAGGTGGAATCGAAGAAATTGAGCTAACTAAGTCAAATAAAGGTCAATAAAAGCTTTGGAGCTAATAAGGACTTAAAGTAGATCAAGAAAAAGGCTAAAAATGTAATTTTGGGAGAAGCGATCGACCCATGAAGGAGGAGATCGATCGCATTTGGACAAAAAGTTGAGCAACATAATCCGCGGGTCACCGATCGATCGCTACAATGGAGCGATCGATTGCCAAAACCCACTGGAGCCAAGCGATCAATCGCTATAAAGAGGCGATCGATCGCTCGAAGAATTTCGCTGAAAAAAAATAAGCTAGCGCTCTTATAGCGATCGATTGCCAGCAGTGTTTTGGAAAGTTTGGAGACTTGATTTCTTTCCTTCCTACATGAGCTCTAACCTACTCCATCAGCCTCCCCTACATATAGAACTAGAAAATCAGACCTTTAGATATTTAGGTAGAGAATGTAGAATAGTTTTTGAAGAGTTTTATATTTTTCTTTTCAATTTTGTTGAAGAAGGCTACGAAGATCGAAGCGAAGGCGGGATTGACACCTCGACGAGCGGAGAACGGATTAGTTTTCTTTCCCTTGTTTTTTTTTTTATAGTTTTGCTTTAATTATGTGTAGCTAGTTTTAATTCTTGGTTGAGGAGACTAATACCTTGGATTTATTTATCTTGGGGAGATTCCTACACCTTTGTTTATCGATTTTATTGACTACATTATTTTTCTTATTTTGTTGATATGATTGGTGTTTGTTTATTGGATTGACAACCTAATAACTTGCATGTAATCTAATGCTAAATTTGATAATTGTTTGATTAATCGAATTTACGAAGCAACTAAGATTGATACTTGCCTGCTGTTGGTGTTATTAAATTCTTAGGGAAAACAAATCTTGGTCGTCTTGGATAAAGAACTTTGACAAGAACAATTACGCCATCCCATCCCACGTAGTAATAGAACATGCAGGCAACGATTGTAACAAATATTTAGCTTTATCACGTAAAGAGAAAGGAAACAAACATAACCTGATGGCGTCGCAATTATTTTAAATGCATCACAAATTTCCAAGAAGTTGGAGATGTGGGCATTTGGATCATCAGTAGCTGTTCCTCTAAACTGGACCGAATGTTGGATCATCTGTATGATAACAGGCTTGATCTCGAAATTGTTAGCCTGGATAGTCGGTCTCGTGATGCTAGACAGTGATCCATGGAATGAAGGCGGGCGTAGTCCATGAGTGATCTTGCAACTGGTGGTACTAGAACCTCCTCGTTATTAGCCATTAGTGCTCTTACTTGCCTTAGCCTCCTTTGACAGGTGCGTTCGATCTCGGGATCAAAAGGCTCAAGTGTAGGTTTGGTACTCCTTAGCATGCACCAAGAGATAACAACCTGTAACAATCAACCAAAAGAACACAGACAGAAAAAAAATTCGCAAACATAATAAAAAAACAAATGACTAAACTACAGTCAACTAATCTCATTATTAAAACTAGTCCCCTGCAACGGCGCCAAAAACTTGATCGCTATTATTTTAAACAGTATTTTTCAGTCTAGCTATTACGTACCGCAAGTGCACGGTTTCAAGTTTTAGTATAATGATATGAAAAGTACGAGTGTCGAACCCACGAGGACTAGGAGATAAGTACCAAATTCAACTAGTTTACCTATATTTAGTCTACGATAACTGATTGTGATTAATTAACTAAATTGACTAATGACATGAAATTCAACCTAACAAGTAGTAAAGAAAATATAATCAGTAGAAATAATTATCAAGACTTTCGGTTCACCCATGTAATCCCCCACAATTCGCCTATAGTTAAGAATTAAATGCAAACGTTCTAAGGTGACGAGTTTTCTTAATGCACTTGTTATAACTTGGTCTGGTTATAACAAGTCTAATACTAAGATGCAACAAGGCAATGATCATGCACTTATTTAACACTCAATATTGTATGTCGATTTATGGAAACTTCTAGCCTTCGATTTTGGTAAATCTATTGCTATCAAACATGTATTTGACTTTATCTTTCAATCTTAGTCTGAAATCCACTGTTTAATTTACTATATTGTGTCGCAATCTCTTATTGGTCAATTCAATCGTAATAAATAATCAATCAAGGATGATTAATCCATTGAAAGCATGAACAACAATAAATTAAACTCAAAGAATTGTAAGAATCAATCAAAACTTAATTAAAATTCAAAACTTAGCCTAGTAACATATTCAAAATCAAATGCAAAATCATGGTTTCCAACATCAAAAGCATAAGGAAATCAAATAGAAACAAACTAAGTTCAGAAATTAGAAATAACGAGAGGCGTTGACTCCTTGCGTTACTCCGTCATCCCGTCTCTTCCAATGCCTCTTCTCTTCAATGAGTTTGTGATGTATGAATGATGGTAGGAGATGGAGAGGATGTGTAGGCTTTGTTCTAGGGTTAAAATCTGATCAAAAGTCCTTATTTTTGTCCAACATAATCCCATATATAGTTGTGGAGAGTTTTGCAAAGTTTGGACACAAAATAACCAAGAAGGAAACAAGATCTCAAAAATTTTGGGTCTGGCGATCGATCGGTATGCTTGAAACTCAACAATTTGCAATTTCATCCTTTCTTCAACGTGTTTGCTCGGTTTGGTCATTTTTCATCATTTTAAGCTTAATTCCTCCACTTTTATGCATTTTGAACATGAATTCCTGAAATATACAAATATATACCAAAACGCATAATATTTTCCAGGAATCACTACAAAAGCCACTATAAAATTAGTAAAATAAGTGTAAAATCACACTTATCATTACAAAATTGAATCTATCGATCGCTAGGATTTATTGTTGAAAATGTTATATTTTTTGGAAAGTTTGATGGTGAAGCCTATTTTAACATGATACTTGTTGATGTTCATGTAGCACCATCACAGGGGACGTATCAGAAAGGAGGTTAAGCATTAACTCCCGATTTTCTATATTATGTACAGCACGACAGATACGTGTTGACCTATGAGTATTGATCTTATTGTTGATGTGATGTTGATTACATGTATTGAGATTGAGAAATATGATTGTTGTAATCATATTATTGTACATTCATATTGTTGAGGCTTATAGTTGATGCCATGAGAAGTTTGCTAATGTTGAGGATATAGTTTACCTGTTATAACGTGTGATGATGGAAATATGATATGTGCTGCTAATATGGGACGTGAAGGCTGAGCCAGTGGCATATTGAGCTGTGAGGCATATCATATATGTTCTGTTATAACCGGATGATGAATGAGACATGTCATGACATATTTGTATTTTGTGGTGCATGATATAAACACAATCACTATAGAGATCATACAATGTTTATTTATCGTATTGTGTATTGTTACTGATATGTGAGTGAGATGGTTGTCTATCAATACTCATGTTGTGTGCTTGTTTTTGTTGGGACTCCTAGACGGGGGAGGATGAGATTGTGAGTCGACTTCTTACTGCGAGATGAACCACGATTAGGATTTGAACATATTAGGTTGTTCATCTGTACATGACGTAAATTAGGTCAGTGTTTTGAACATGTTGTAATAACTGACATGGTATGACTCTTAATCAGTGTGATTGTTTACTTAATCATACTTTATACTTATGTAATGATTTGATAGATAACGGATTATGTAGCGAGGACCCCACAGAATGTGATTCTCTCCCAATAGCTCTCTAACGTTACATATTTGTTGAACATAATTCATACCACTGCAGTGACCAAAACTCCATATACGATATGGATTGAAAATAATCCAAATATAGATTTGAGATTGTTCTTCTTATGTGAAGCAGGCAGTGAGAGATAAGTTGGATAGTTGATCCATCTTATATTATTTTGTGGAGATTTATATTATCAATTGGAGACAAAGTGTTTGTTTCCACTAGTGCAATCTTTGTAGAGAAAATGTTTCTATTAGAAATGATGACAAGATAATATAACTTGAAAGGGTTTAAGAACCACAACCACTGGAAACCTGAAAACGGTGAAATTAATTGAGTCGATCATAACCATTAAACTACACACACCAAGGAGATTTGAAATTGTTTCAAGAACTCATGATAGATTGAATTTATTCATAAAAAGTAGTCAAAATGATTTTGACCATGGATGTGATCCTTGGACTTTCAAGGAGACGATGTTGGACATCGATTCGGGACATTAGCAAGATGCCATAAGATTCGAAATGGACTCCATGTACTCTATTAAGGTATGGACCTTAGCAGATCCTCTTGAATGAATCCGCTGCAAATGGATCTCTAAGCGAAAACTTGGAGTGGATGGGAAGGTAGCGACCTTCAAAGCTAGTCTGATGGGAAAAGGTTATTCTCATAGGCAAATAGTTGTCTGTGAGAAACTTTTCATCTGTTGTGATTCTAAAGTCTATTAGGATTTTATTAGTTATATCTTTATATTATGAGTATGAGATATGACTAATGGATGTGAACACAACATTTCTCAGTGGTGACATTGAGGTAGAAATATAGCAGCCAAAAGTGTTTACAACTTCTGGGAGTGAGAAAAATGTTTTCAAACTCCAAAGGTCCATTTATAGGCCTAAGAAGGCGTCCCGAAGCTAGAACATCTGGTTGATAACATTATCAAAATGCTTGGTTTTGTCAAAAGTTCGGAAGTGACATGTGTGTACAAAAGGGTTAGTGGGAGCGCGGTTACATTTATAGTGCTTTAAGTCGATTATATCATACTCATTGTGAATTGTATTGGATCAATCAATTAAAGCACTGTTATCTACTAATTTATCCATGAAAGATTTGAGAGAAGCATCTCATATGCTTTGCATAAAGATCTATAGGGGTGAATCTTTGAGAATGCTTGAGCTCTCTTAATCTACATACATAAACACTATACAAAAGGGTTTAGCGTGGAATAAGTTGAAAAGGGGTAACCTCCTAATATGTCATAGTGTTCATCTTTCGAGGTCAATGAGTCCTAAATTGATGAGGAGAGAGAAAAGATAACATTGGTACATTATGTTCGATTGTTGGTAGCATATCGTATGCTATGTTATGTACTTGGCCTAATGTGAAGTATGCTCTTATGTAATGAGCAGACATCAAGTAGATCCCGGTGAAGGTCACTGGAAAGTTGTGAAAATGATCCTCAAGTAATATGTTCATGGTTTTTGGATCTGTAAATGGAGAAATAAAAGTTGAAAGTTAAGTTGATGCTAGTTTTCATTCGGATGTAGATGATTCCAAATAGATGTTCGGATTTGTATTTAAGCTCAATGGTGATGATGTCTCTTGGAAAAGTTCCAAGTAAGACACCACGATGGATTCCACCACTGAAGCTGAATACATTGTAGCATATGATGCAACAAAAAGACAGTTTGGAAAAGAAATTTCATCAAAGAGTTGGGTCTAAGTTCTAGTGCAGTTGACACAGTCCCTGTGTATTGTGACAACAGTTGAGCTATTACGATAGCCAAAATCTCATCCAAACATATATTGAGAAAGTACCACCTAATGAGAGAGATGATAGATGCAACATTATTATCGAGAGAATTGTTTCGACAGAAAATTATAGCAGATCCACTGGCAAAGCCTTTACGACGATTGATGTTTATCAGACATCTTGGGAAGATGATCTTAAGACACATGAGTAGTTGGCTTTGAGAAAGTGAAAGATATTGTTTTCATATGTGATTTAAGTAAATCAATAGTTGATTGATTGTACTTGTAATATTATTATGACAAATCTTTGTTTGAATATTAATCTATATAACACTTCTTAATCTATTTACCCATGCATCATGATGCATTGATGAAGTCCTTGAGATTGCTAAAGTCCATAGAATGTGGTTTCGCATATGATGGTGACCATGAAATACATTCTCGACTCCGATTTTTAAATGTTCCTGTTCGATGAGCCTTCGAGAATGTGATATCGATATATGCTCGTTAGAGATTGGTATTCATGATGTATCTAGTATAGTACGCCACGTTTCATCGGCATTGGCTTGGAGAAGTCAGCACACATGAATATGTGCTCATTAGAAATGAGTTCACTGAATGACCCACTCGGAATTCTATAAGTGGTTACCATTTGTCGAGTATAGAATTCTTAGTCATAGTGGTGCACAATTACCCCTCTTGACCCGAGGCGTCATTGAGGTCTTGACAAACAGTTGTGTACTTTGATTTAATGACTGATCACATGCAGGTCACATAGTTGTTATTTTGGGTATTCAGTGATGTTGTCAGAGGCCTATGATTGTCGTTGAGGATTAACCACTAGTCTTGATGAACCAGGATGTCATATGTGTTTTTCTGTATATGATTCAAGGAATCTCTGGCCAGAGTGGGTAGTGCTTATTAAAAAAAGGGGTTTTCATATACGCACACAATTAATCTTATAACGTGAAACAAATACATAGTTATTGAAATCATAAGGGGCCTCGAACCAACACCCTGGATTCAATCGGGACATATGAGTGAAAGGAATGTACTGTGCGCTAACTATGGCTGACAGGTTCTCCTAAATTGCTAGTCATTTGTATCTAGGTCTTCGTGAAGCACAGATGCTAGGCGCTACCCACGATCGGTAGGTTGTTGCTGGAATTATATTTCGATCATTGTTTATTAAATGAGTTTAATTGATAATTAGGCATTTAGGGTAAGCCCAAAGAAATTGTTTGACTTCTAAGATTACGAAGGTTGTTATGCTACTGCTATGATACACTTGAGCCTCACAGGGTTACAAGCAACCGACCACCGATCTGCCGGTGAGAATTGAGGCTTAAATGTTAAGTGCTCAAGATAATGTGATTGATGTTAATGGGACAAGGTTAATTTCTGAAAGCTCCTCACTTGAGTGGGGTTTCTGTATTTGGAAATGTTTTATATATAGAAAGTTCTAAAATTAACATATATGATATATTTATATATCATAATTATGTACATCGGTTGTGCATCAAGTTGTTGAATTAGATTGACATACTTGAAGTATGAGTTTAGTGTTTTCATGTTGGCTTTTGAGCAAGTAGGAGATTGTTAGCATATGTGTCCTGCAAACCAAGAGTTGGCCTATTGGGTTTATGCATCCAATCTCATTAGTGACTTAATAACATCTATAAATATATAGCTTATGTCCCTTCAAGTACACAAAAAATTCTTAAACTCATAGTCAGATAATTATCGTTGTACAAAGATTAACATCAAACTAGCACTGGCGTTGAGATCGTGGATCTGATCCGGTTGTTTGGACTCGAAAGATCACCGCATTCAGATCTACGTCAATGAACGATAATCTCTTTTCGTGCAATTTATATTGATATTTGCATGTTTATATATGAATCTAACACGATAGTCCGTCCCTGTATTAGATCTATTCATGCTTATATTTTCGATGTGTTTGGATCTGACGTCGATGGGAAGGAAACCCAACACTTAGACCAAACCAAAAACAATATCTTCTCAAACTCTATGTACAACAAATCTTCGGCACTCTCACTTGACACAGGGAGGGAATAATGTGAATAATGTCGTAACAATGACAACAGTGGGAACCAATACAAAGATTCTAATAATGACACTTCAATGGATATGCGTGCAGACAACCTTTGCCATTATTCTCCTTACTGAAACCTAATCTGCATTATCGAGGAAGAGAATCAGCCCACTCAGAGACAGAGAGAAATGTTGGTTCTGTTTTCTTAAAAACAAATAGACAAAGCATAAGAAGATCACAAATACTCTGTTATAATAAAATGCTCGAAACAATAAAAACTTACAACAAACAGTTTAAATAAACTGGGAAGAAACTTTGTTGTTGGACGAGGCCACAGTAAACCGTGTGCCCGTAAACTCTAAATTGCCCGCCTACAACTTCTGGCCTCCTGGACAAGAGAGTTCCAAGGTACAACGTCCCAAACACCTCTGTATGGGTTGAAGTAGAAACCCAGACAGACTCACTCGAACACTAAGAAGTGTGTAGTACTCTCAAGAAGATGATATGATATGCAAATGCAAATTCGGGATGAGATAAAGAATGAGGCTGGAGCAGCTTATATAGCTGCAACAGCAGGCCTACCAAAGGCCACAACTTAAATGACAATGCATAGTGGGTTAGATGAAAAGTCTCAACACTTACCATCATATTCATTTCGGATTTAAGTCTCACACTTAAATCTGACATCAATTCTGCAGGTAGGTGAAAAGTCTCAAACTTAATACTCAGCAGAATATGAAAAGTCAGGCATATGAAAAGTCATTTCAGAAATCCGAGTAGTAAAAAGATAGGACTGCCTTCGCGGCAGCGACACGCGCGACGCGACGAAGCGAGGCGTGGCGAGTCGAGTCGAGACGAGCCGAGCCGAGCGGATGAACGGACGGCGCGCGAGGGGCACCCATCTTTTCTACTTAACTACACTCTAATGATTTGTATCTCAATATAAACAAACCATAAGTGCCTCAATTACTCAATGTGGGATTTCTTTAGCCTAATTGCCTTTCATAATTAACTTACCATAAATTTGTTCTCATTAACAAAATTAATAATAATATTGGGCTTTTAATGATTAAAACCCAATAATCCTAACAATCCCCCACATGAATGCAATATGGCGAAAAATTACACAATGCACCTAGATGAAGATTTGAGAGTACTTTGAGAATCCACTGCATCAGGATACGTGGTGATTAACCTTGAACCTTCCTTAGTAAAGTATCATCGGATATACTTGTTAACCAGTGGACGCGATGCCTTGAACTGTTCGACGTTTTATGTATAACAAGACAACAATACTCACACAGCTTCATCTCCACACTATTATTGGTTCTTTCGTTGTTGTCCATTTTGGCACTAGACTGCCTTGGATGTTTCATCGAATGCTCTAGAGATTTAACCCTCAGGTCATCTCATAGAAGCGACCCCTTCACATTCGACATAGGTGATTTCTCCTAAAGAGTATCCTGTAATACCCCACTTTATCATCTCGAGATAGAAGAATCATTAAGAGCATGAGCTCAGCCTTCCCAAAGTACAGGTCTATCACTCTTTCATCACAGGAATAGGTAAGGAACTCAATTTCCCGAGTGCTTTGTTCGATCCCCCCCACAATTTGGTTTTCCCATTGAACCTGCAAATTGGATTTTACAATTCAGGTTGGGTTGCCGTCATGGTTGGAAATCAATTTCATGGGCTTCAACCCCATTCCCCTCGATGAAACATCTACTCGGTCTCTTGTCAGACCTTTCGTAAATGGGTCAGCAATGTTTTCTTTAGACTTCACATAATCTAAAGAAATGACACCGGTTTTTAGTAAATTTCTCACGGATTTATGTCTCCGACGAATGTGTCGTGATTTCCCATTATACACATTGTTATGTGCTCTTACCATAGCTGACTGACTATCACAGTGCAAACTAATGGGTGGCATTGGTTTTGACCACATTGGAATATCCTCCAAGAAACTCCGAAGCCAATCAGCTTCTTCTGCCGCAAGATCTAAAGCTATGACTCAGATTCCATGGTTGATCTAGCAATGCATGTCTGTTTGCATGATTTCCATGAAATAGCAGCACCGCCAATTATAAGTATATATCCACTCGTAGATTTTATATTTTTGGAGTCCGATATCCAATTCGCATCTGAATACCCTTCAATTACTGCTGGGTATCTCGTATAATGTAGTCCGTAGTTAGAAGTATATCTTAGATATCTAAGAACTCGAACTACTGCCTTCCAGTGCTCATAACTGGGATTACTCGTATATCTGCTCATTGTATTGACAGAATTAGCTATATCAGGTCTAGTGCAATCCATGAGGTACATTAGACTGCCTATGACTCTAGAGTACTCAAGTTGTTGCACACCTTCTCCGCGATTCTTGCAAAGATTTGACACCACTTCCATAGGTGTTCTAGCGATGGTATTATTTCCCTTGTCAAACTTGTCAAGTATATTCTCGACATAATGACCCTGGGAGAGAAAATATCCATCTACATGTTTGGTGATCTTCATTCCAAGAATCACATCTGCAAGACCTAGGTCTTTCATCTCAAAATTTCGTGACAACATTTTCTTGGTAATTTTGATGTTATCGTTATTACCAACAATTATCATGTCATCTACGTATAGACATACTATCACATAGTTTGTATTGTCTCCTTTCACGTAGACACACTTATCGCATTGGTTTGTTTTAAACCCATTTGAAAGCATGACGCTATCAAATTTTTCGTGCCATTGTTTAGGTGCTTGTTTTAATCCATACAAGGATTTCACAAGTTTACACACCTTCGTTTCTTTACCTGGAACTACAAACCCTTCAGGTTGTTCAATGTAAACCTCCTCTTCTAACTCTCCATTTAGAAAAGCCGTTTTAACATCCATTTGATGGATCTCTAAGTTATATAATGCAGCAAATGCAATTATTAACCTTATAGATATTTTCCGGGATACAGGAGCGTATGTGTCGAAATAATCAACACCTTCAGTTTGTCTGTAGCCTTTTACTACAAGTCTAGCGTTGTACTTATCTACAGTCCCATCAGCTTTCATCTTCCTCTTGAAGATCCACTTGTGGCCTAGTGGTTTACAACCTGCAGGAAGATCCACTAGTTCCCAAGTATGATTATGTAAGATAGATTCTATCTCACTGTTCACCGTTTCTTTCCAAAGATCAGAGTCTTGTGAAGACATTGCTTCTTTTAAAGTAGTCGGATCTTTTTCCAACAGATATGTTAGAAAATCCGAGCCAAAAGATTTCTCTTTTCTCGCTCTTTTGCTTCGTCTAGGCGATTCTACATTCTCTTGAGATTCTCTATCCCCCACATTTATCTCAACATTGGTTTCAGGCATTGTCGGAGTTTTGTGGGGAAAGATTTTCTCAAAGAACGAAGCATCCCTAGCCTCAATGATAGTATTTACATGCATTTCTGCATTATCTGATTTATGAACCAGAAAACGATAGGCACTACTATCTTGCGCATATCCGATAAATACACAATCTACTGTCTTAGGTCCTATCCTAGTCCGTTTAGGAGGAGGAATTGGTACCTTTGCTAGACAGCCCCAAACCTTAAAAAACTTGTAACTAGGTGCACGACCTTTCCACAATTCATAAGGCGTTTTATCCAACTTTTTATGTGGTACTCTGTTTAGCACATAGTTGGCGGAAAGCAGAGCTTCTCCCCACAAATTCCTAGGTAAGTCGGAACTTATAAGCATTGCATTCATCATTTCCTTAAGCGTTCTATTCTTCCTTTCAGCAATACCATTTTGCACGGGAGAATAAGGCGCAGTGGTTTGATGAATAATGCCACTCTCAGCACATATTTGTGCAAATGGTGACTCATATTCACCGCCTCGATCACTTCGAAGAATTTTAATCTTTTTATCAAGTTGATTCTCAACTTCATTCTTATAGTGAGTGAACATAACAATTGCTTCATCTTTACTTCTCATTAAGTAGACATAACAATATCTTGTACAATCATCGATAAATGTTATGAAATATTTTTTACCGCCTCTAGATTGTACATACTTTAGATCGCATACATCCGTATGAATCAAGTTTAACGGTTCGGTGCTTCGCTCAATTGAGTGGAATGATGACTTGGTTAATTTGGCCTCTACACAAGTCTCACACTTGTGTTTATGATTGATGTTAAATTTAGGCAATAGATTAAGAGACATTAGCCTTTGTAAGGACTTATAATTCACATGTCCTAATCTACCATGCCACAAATGTAAAGACTCGCAAGAATAATCAAACTTTAAAGTTTTATAGCCACATTGGCAACAGTCATTACATTATTTTTGCTTGTGCTAGCCTCATTTGCTGCATTAACATCAACCTCAACATCTACACTAGACTTAGCCTTAGGAGCTAAAGTCATTACACTCATCTTGAAGATGTTATTGGCCAAGTAGCATTTGCCCACAAACATACCACCCTTGGACAGAATGACTTTGTCGGACTCAAACACAAGCCGAAAGCCTTTCTTGTTCAGCACTGCTCCGGAGATGAGATTCTTTCGGATCTCTGGCATGTGGAGCACCTCGGTAAGAGTCAACTCTTTTCCGGAAGTCATTTTTAGCACAACCGTCCCTTTGCCTTCAACTTTTGAGACTGCTGAATTTCCCATGTAGCAGTGCTCATCATTCACCGGTTGATAGGTCTTAAACATCCACCCACCATTCCTTGGAGTTCCCTCCAACAAGATTCACCTCCGATACCACAGCACTCAGATGCATGTCATCCATGTCAGAGCTCAGATTGTCCTCAGCAATGTGGGCATGTGCATTCCTCTTGCCTTTGCCTTTGTAAGGGACTATCTTCCTCTTACCGTTTGTAAGGGACTATCTTCCTCAAAAAGTACGTTTGCGCTTATTCCCATGGGAGTTGTCCCCAAATTCAACCACGTTGGCCTTGGAAATCATTCCAAATGATTTCTTGTCAACTTTTCGGTTGTCTTGCTCGATGCGCAGCCTCCTGATAAGATCCTCTAGACTCATCATCTTTCGCTTGTGCTTTAGGTAGCTCTTGAAGTCCTTCCAAGATGGCGGTAATTTTTCAATCATCATCGCCACTTGGAGAGCATCATTTAGCCCCATACCTTCGGCAGCAAGTTCATGATATATCAGCTGCAGCTCTTCGCATTGCTCAACAACGCTCTTGCCATCTACCATTCGATAGTCATGGAATCGCCCGGCTACAAATTTCTTTGCCCCTGCGTAGTCAACTTTGTACTTTATCTCTAACGATTCCCAAAGATTCTTAGCAGTCTCCTTGGGGGAATACACATTAAAAAGTGCATCGTCAAGAGAATTCAGTATGTAGTTACGACAAAGGTAGTCGGCACTCATCCAGGACTCAACTATCACAGCAGATTGAGGATCCTCTTTGTCCTCCACCGGTTTCTCCTCCTTCAGAAACCTGGTCAAGTTCAAGGTGGTAAGGAAGAACATCATCTTCTGTTGCCAACGTTTAAAGTTGGAACCCTTGAACTTTTCCGGTTTCTCAAATTGAGAAAACGGCATTGGACTTCTCAGAATTGGCATTGCGGCCTCAGTACCGCTAGCTTTGATCACCGGAATCTCATTATTCACAGCAGGTGGTTGGGTAAACTGGTCAGCCATTAGCTAAAACAGAACACAAATAGGAGAGCACAAATAATATCAAAGCAGTTTTGAAACAGTAGGTTTAAACCTATGAAAAATTCATGAACAATATCTTAAGTAAATATGAAAGCTGAGTTTTGATAAAACAGAACAAAACAAACAAAGATTTAGAGTTTACGATTGTTGGTTCTGTTTTCTTAAAAACAAATAGACAAAGCATAAGAAGATCACAAATACTCTGTTATTATAAAATGCTCGAAACAGTAAAAACTTACAACAAACAGTTTAAATAAACTGGGAAGAAACTTTGTTGTTGGACGAGGCCACAGTAAACCGTGTGCCCGGGCCTACCAAAGGCCACAACTTAAATGACAATGCATAGTGGGTTAGATGAAAAGTCTCAACACTTAACATCATATTCATTTCGGATTTAAGTCTCACACTTAAATCTGACATCAATTCTGCAGGTAGGTGAAAAGTCTCAAACTTAATACTCAGCAGAATATGAAAATTCAGGCATATGAAAAGTTTCAGAAATCCGAGTAGTAAAAAGATAGGACTGCCTTCGCGGCAGCGACACGCGCGACGCGACGAGCCGAGCGGACGGACGGACGGCGCGCGAGGGGCACCCATCTTTTCTACTTAACTACACTCTAATGATTTGTATCTCAATATAAACAAACCATAAGTGCCTCAATTACTCAATGTGGGATTTCTTTAGCCTAATTGCCTTTCATAATTAACTTACCATAAATTTGTTCTCATTAACAAAATTAATAATAATATTGGGCTTTTAATGATTAAAACCCAATCCTAACAAGAAATGTGAAGATTGTATTGAAGGTGGTATGGCAACATAAAAAGTGCATGCAGTATTATTTGACAAGAGCTTAGTTTTCAGATTCAGTTGATGATAAACTCCACTTAATTGTTAATTGTTGTGCTTTGTTCATGTTTATTTTTGTTTGCGTCCTCGTGATTATTTGTTTCTCATGGTTAAGGACCATATTATTGTCTATGTCAGGAGACTCTTACTATGGGCCGTTGTAATACAGTAAAATTAAATAAAGATAAAATTACATAAATGTATAACTTTCCAAAACATCTTTCAATTAAATCTCCCGAAAAAATTATCTTCCAGCTAAATACATCAATAAGTCTATTTTATCAAACCCTAATCAAATTGGTCCATTAATTATGACTAAAATACTTACCTTCATCCCCAACCTTTTTCTCATCTACCATTTACCTTAGAAACCATGTCCAGACTCGTTAATATACAATAATAATGACTAGTATGAGAAATTATAGATAATTTCTCATCTAAATCGAATCGTGAATGGAAGTTTATTTAACTGAGATACAAATTGCGATGAAAAGTGCACGCGAAGCAAAGATGTCTGATCAACACCAGCGATGATTTTTGCGGCGGGGCTGGAGGCACGGTGGTCGTATGTGGCTTTCCTTAAAAGCTGGTAGAATCCGATAGCTGCCATGGAGGAGTTGACGCCGAATAGATTACACAGTTTTATGACGAAGCAGTAGCGAGACTATATGATTCTGGAGGTTGCGATCACCGCCTGCTGCCATTTCTTAAATATGACGTAACTTGGATTCCTGTTGTGGGTCCTTTGATTTGTTGAATTATGAAGGGGTAGGGATGGAGGTGGTGGTTCTGGACATCGTTGCATATTATCTTATTCGTACTTGATATGATCCAATTATTCTCTGTGAAGTTAAATAATTATACTGTTTCAGTTTCTTTGTCCCTTGAATGGAATAAATACATGACCTTTTTCTCCGCCCATATCCGCATCCAGGTGCATGCATTTGTTTATAAGATACAAGACGGTACTGTAAATCAGTGAGAAGTGAAATAATATATTGTGGGGTAGTTCATTTTTCTTTTCTTCTTTAGCTTAGGATTTATATATAAGAATTATAAGAGTAAAAAAATTTGATCTGTTTCTGTCCTTTTATTTTTAATACTTTTGTTTCTGTATTAAAGGAACTTATGGAATGTTTCTTTCTTTTGGTAAATTTCTTCATTGCATGAGTTGAGTTTATAGTTATAAACTTGTGTTTAGTGGTGCATTATATTCAACGCTAGACTTATGCAATGCATGTAAATATAATATATATGAACCACATGAGTGTGGTGGTGCACATAAATTACATGCATCGGTGTAGTATAAATTCATGCATCAGTGTAGTATAAATGCATGAATCGATAGACTTTAAATTGAATTAGGTGCACCAACAACATTAAATTAAGTGCATCGCTCTAATTTAAATTAAGTCCAACCCAAGCAAATCTCAAATTTTAACAAATTTCAAAAAATCAAGAAAAGCAGAATATTTCCAAGATTTTTATAAGGCGATGCATGTTACTCATATGCACTGTCGAGTCTATCGGTGTATGTAAATCGCATGCACCGGTAGACTCATACTATCTTTAACCAAAAACATAGTCACACTGTAGTTTTGAGTTTTATATTCAAAATCTACAAAAATACATTTATCATTGAATAATTTTTTGCCAATTTCAATTCCCCGAGCTATTGCTCATTCCAACCAACCAAAGCAAAGCACGAATTTTAACAAATTTCAAAAAATAAGAAGCAGCTGAAGATTTTCAAGATTTTAATAAGCCAATGGATGTAAATTACATGAACCGCCGAGTCTATCTATGAATGTAAATTACATGTACTGATAAACTCATACTGTCTGTGAACGATGATCCTAAAAAGGTGGTGGATAGTGTTTTGTAGTATCAATAATATTATTATTATATAATTTATAATTTATATTGATTGTTTTATATTATTATATTCCTAATTATGTTAAAAGTTTAATTATCCAAGATGCAAGTTCTGTGCCAAAATTACATCAGTTTCTAATTGTCTACTCCCATTCGGCTATTTTGATATCTGAAAATTGCGAGAGAATCAGAAATTTAGGATCGAGATCAATGCACCGCTTGTGTCTATCTGTGCATGTAATTAGTGGTATTTTAAGTGCACCGTTTGTGTCTACCGGTGCTTGTAAATTACACGTACCTCGATACTCATGCGGTTCACGTGACTCATGTGGTGCATATAAATATAATATACATGCACCACATGCACCGTTAGACTCATGCGATGCATGTAACTCATATGGTGCATGTAAATATAATATACATGCACCATTTGTGTCTAGCGGTTCATGTAATTTACATGTACCACTAGACACAAATGTTGCATGTAGATTACATGCACTAGACTCATACGATACATATAAATATAATATATAATACAAAATTAGATCTTTATAAAATAACGGGATGATGATATGATGCCGGATAATTAAAATGTCTGATTTTCTTAAATCAGAAAAAGAAATATAAATGGCACCAGAGGTGCAATATCGGTCAATAATTTCCGATATTGCATGTATGATACAATATCATAATATGAATGTTTAAAAAAAAAATGCACCGCATACCAATATCACGATGAAAAAATGAATAAAAAAAGATAGAAAACAAGTTACTCCATTCAGAACTAATTTGGACTAATTAGATAATTAAAATCCAATTGTTGGCTAACTTAAATTACCGGTTTTATTTAATATCCTTGTTTATTGTAGATCCCCAAATGCTAATTTCATACAAAATAATAGAAAATAATATTCCACCTCCAAAATACATTTGTAAAAACAAAAGGGTTAACAAATTATTATTATCTTATAAAGTGCGAGGGTGTTTGAAAAATCAACTTGATGAACCTTTCTTCAAGACCCAAAATTACCCTTCAAACTCCCTATTTTTTCACTTTTATGTTCCATTTTTATAAACTTCAAATTTACTCAAACCTCTCAATTTTCATGATTTTCATACCCATCCTAACAAAGATGTCAATGTGTTAAATGACCGAAAGATCACTGCTAATTTAGATAACAAAACAACATCAAGAAATACATGGGAATATATGAACTACAAAATCAATTTGGAAAAAAACATTATTACATCCATAACCCCAAATTAAAAAATAAACTTACAATTACCACGTTACTTTTAAAAAAAAATTATATATGCACGAAACGTGTGCAGAAGAGGACTAGTCTAAATAAAGGGTGAAACCCTTTTGGGAGTATAAAAACATTAGGATCGTTTTGAAATTTCAGAAAATATTATTAAATTCTCTGCAATTTCCAAAATTTGTGTGCCGATGTGGCGAGGAAAAATCTGAATAACCCCATAGCATTTGCATGTAATTGTATTCACATGATATTTTGGTCAATTTGACCTAAAATGAACATAATTTAAAAAATATATATTTTGATAGATTGGATCGAAAAAACTTTCTCCTCTTAATACATCAAAATAAATATTTGTCAAATTTACCATCTTCCCTCAAAAGCCCAATCTCGAAGTTCCGTTAAGATACAAACTGAAAGGCCTAATCAAAAGCTTCGCGCAGACCCGCGGAAAAAAATTGGCTGGCAAATTCTATGCCACGTGGTTAGTTCTAATTGGGAGCAAGAAATAAGGTCGCACGCTCCCTTTATGATGTTTTCAATTCGATTCGAAACTACTCCCGCCACCATGCGCCTGAATTCACAGTTTCACACAAATACACGCGTAGTCCATCCGGGATCCTTACCTGCTTACACGGTAAGTCAAGTTGCTAAAACAACATACCTGTGGAGTATTTTCTTTATTTATTTAACGATGTGAATGTTCAAATTCGATTTTTCCCGTAAGTTGTTGTTTTAGGATCAGAATTTTAGCATAGATTAGCCAAAGGTTTGATGGCCTAGAATCCTCCACCGCGTTGTCTGGAGTCCTGATAATTTATCGTGAATCCTCTTTACCTCTACTAATTAGATACTAGTTTTGGGATTTATTTGGACATTGGAGCAAATCACTGATTAATTTGGTACATAATTTTACTTCACTTCAACGTGGTTTGTTTTTTTTTTTTTAATTATTTTTGCCATTTTTTGTCTCTTTATTTCCTCTTATATATTCCATATTTGTTGATGTGGGACATCCGAAGATGCTCTTGAATTCTCCATTAGGAGCGAAATAATGACCGATTTCTTGCAGAAAATCTCCCATGAAATCCTTTAGACAACAGAAGAGAAAGATTGTTGAGGTTGGTAGAAAGCAAGACGAATATCGGGGTGTTCCTATGAAAAAATCTGCAAATGTAACTGGTCGGGTGCATCATGAAGCCACAGGTGTGGAAGCTTACTTGCATTTTATTTTCCTTAATTATTGTCTTTTGTAAAGATGCCTGAGTGGTTGATAGCTCATTCCACCCAGCAAGATACGGCTCAGCCAAAAAAACGTAAGTGCAAGTGCCCATACATGGACTTAAAGCATTGAATTGATCAAAAGCCTATTGCCTGTTAGGTGGAAAAGGATTCAAGCTGCTCAAATTAATCAACCAAAAAAATAGTGCTTAGCGTATTCAGGTGCATGCTATTTTTCCTTTAAGCGAGTCCTTGCTTGGGTAAGCAACTCACCATAGTCACCAAGATTTGTCTTCCGAAGCGATACCGAAGCAACCTTTTGGCACTAAGAATAGGTCTCAGTTTATTCCTCCTTTCCGGTGGGAGAATTGAGATGTTCGGAGGTGCAAAAGTAATGGCCATACTCTGGTACGAACCTGTCCATGAGGTAATTGTAGAAATCGGAATATCACAATTCCATTGTATTTCGTTGAGAGATATAACAAATGTAAGTGTTCAAAGGTATGGGCCCTATAAGTACTGTTATAGTTTCTTCCTCATGAACCTTACCTTTTAGCTCTAGCCTCTATAAGTGTCCCCTTAAAGCCCGTACAAAACCTCACGAAGGGTAGAGGGAAGTAGGTCTATGACTCCCTTCTTAAGGTGAAGTAAAGTGCCAGGCATGGTTGGTGGATGTTTCTAGGTAACTCTGGAGAAATGCACATAGGGTCCCTTGCCAGCTAGGTCAGATTGAAGCAATAATGTTCACACATTCTGATCCCTATTTGCATTTTAGTGGGTTGGTCTAGTAAGAAAAGTTATCGGAAGAGTATGCTACAGCGTCTATAATCTTGAATTTATAGGCCCACCAATTCTTCTTTTCAGACCTTATCTACACATGCCAATGCACATTGGAAGGGGAAAAGCCAAACAATGTTATCATATATAATTACTCTAATGTAAAGCGCTAACACCCAACCCAGCTGCGTATGGCCTCTATCTCACCCTCTTCTTCGGCAGTAATATCATCAGATACTACTCTTTGCTGCATATGTACCCCTGGACTTCTTTTCTCAAATGGAGATAAGTAAAGATTTGTAGCTAAGAAAAGGCAACCAACACCTAACCGTGTTGAAGCTCGGAAGGGGATAACAAGCCATGATTTAGAAAATAGTTATTTCCCTCCCTCTGGATTTTGATCTGCTGTATTTTTAGAAGACAACTGGTGCAAGTTTGCAAGTCCTCTTCACTTTTGCTGGATCAAAAGGTTCTACACTTAGTTGACTGACTCTTCAACTTTTTCGTTCACTTTGTATTGCATCTGTGATGGAATCCCTATTGAAGTATGGAGATATTTAGGATCGACGGGGATAAAGTGGCTAACATATCTATTTAATAAGATTTGGAGGAGTAACAAATTTCCAAATGAATGGAGAAAGAGTACTCTCATCCCTATCTACAAGAACAAGGGTGACATTCAGAGTTGCACAAATTATCGTGGAACAAAACTCATGTGTCACACAATGAAGTTTTGGGAGAGGATAATTGAATGTTGTTTAAGTAGGGGGTTAAGATATCGGAGAACCAATTTGGCTTCATGTCAGGACGGTCAACTACTGAAGCTATCCATTTACTTCGTCAACTTGTCGAGCGCTATCGTGAGAGGAGTAAAGATCTGCATATGATCTTTATAGGCTTGGAGAAGGCCTACGATAAAGTACCAGGGAAGATATTATGGTGGCTTTGATGAAGAAAAAAGTTTACATCAAGTATGTCAATATAATCAAGGACATGTACGACGAAGTAACATCCAATGTGAGAACGTGCAGTGGGGTGACAAGTGAGTTCTCGATCACTATTGGATTGCATCAAGGGTCTGCTTTGAGTCCTTTCCTGTTCGCCCTAGTGATGGATGAGATAACAAAAGAAATACAGACTAAATTACCTTGGAACATACTTTTTGCTGACGATGTTGTGTTAATCGACGAGACAATGGCAGGGGTAAATGCCAAATTGGAGTTATGGAGAGAGACGTTGGAATCAAAGGGTTTTAGATTAAGTAGGTCTAAAACGGAATATATGGGGTGCAGATTTAGTGGTCGTTCCTTTCGGGATTCCGATGTTGTAGCACTCGGTGGTCAAGAGGTATCGATGAGCAGCAAGTTTCGATACCTTGGTTCAGTTATCCAAAAGGATGGAGCACGTTAACCACAGGATTCAGGCTGACTGGTTGAAATGGAGAAACTCCACCGGAGTTCTATGAGATTGTAATATCCCGCTGAAATTGAAGGAAAAGTTTTATAGAACCGCGTTAGACCCGCAATGTTGTATGGGACGAAATGTTGGGCACCCAAGAGGAATCACATCCAAAAGATGAGTATGACAGAGATGCGCATGCTTCGTTGGATGTGCGGTAAGACTAGAAAAGATAAAATAAGGAGCAAAGATATTCGAGCTGAAGTAGGTGTAGCTTGTATAGAAGAGAAGATACAAGAAAGCCGCTTACGTTGGTTTGGCCATGTTCGACGTCGACCCAGCAGTGCACCTGTGCGTCAAGTGGAGTCCATGGATTTCGGCCGTTCACGAGAGCGAGAGGACGACCAAAGAAGACATGTCTCAAAGTTATACGCAAAGACTTAGAGTGCGACGGGACTACAGAAGATATGTTGACCGATAGAAGCGTTTGGAGAAGACTGACGCATGTGTCCGACCCGACTTGATTTCTCTATTGTTCATATAGCCTACCCTAATTCATTGGGATTAAAGGCTTAGATGCCGTTGTTTGTATTGCATCTGTGACAGCATTCTGGTCGATCCTGGGTTCCATTGGTTTGTGTAAATATATCAATTTGTATTCTTGTACATTTTGAGACCCAAACCAATTTCTACTAAAATTGGAAAAACTGTCTGCTTGAGTTTGCAATTGTTTTCACCCTATTTCTCTAATCCCAATTTCCACATAACCCAAATATGTGATCTTTATGAAGAAAGATTTAGTGAGTTTTGTCTTACAGCGTTAATCAGTTACCAAGTTAAAGGCTTTCATATGGTAATATCTCTATTGCAGAGAATACGGGGATTACTAAATTGCAGTCTCCGACTCAATTGCAGATCCCATCTGCAAAGGTTAAACTGCAACTTTTCCCAATAAATGAAAGTACTCGTTTGGGATTAGAAGAGGTATGACTATCACTCCGTGAGGGCGAATTGTTGCTTGCTTCAAAAAGTTTGTTAAATTGTTTCTGTGCCACGGTGTCATTTTGTTGCAGGATGGCTATAATCCATTTCTAGAACTCACTTTAAGTGCTCGGAAGAAGATATCATCAGTGGTGAGACATCTGAATACAAAATGGAGCAGTTCAACTATTGCAAGAGGACAACTCATGCTTTTCCCCTATAGTACGACGAAGTCAGAAAAACTAGATACATGCCAGAAATGGACAATAAATGACGATGCCATTACTGCTGGGGAGGTGTATGTTGTTGCGGAAAGTCCATTTGTTTTCCGCTTAAGGTCTGAAGCCTATTTCTTCTGTGTTCTGGAATTCCTTGTTGTTTAGTTCTGTCATCTAACTTGATTTTCTTTCCAGATATGGCTGGTACTCCAACATCCAGCAGGGAATGAATGGGAGACCCCCAACATCTAATGAATTTGAGGCTCGTATAGATTCCCAGGGAAAGATCAGCCTCTGCAGTAGAGTTTTGGATATCACAAACCAACAAGAAACTAATATATGCCAGGATAGTGAGGATGTACATAACCTGATCAATGTGAATGAAGTTTCAGATTCAATAATGAACGAAATGAAGGTTGTGGATGTCATGGAAGATCAGGTGGTAAGTTTGGGATTCACATTTTGGCTAATCAGTTTTCTCATGAACTTGTTTATTTTGGATGATTTGATTGATAACAGTCTTGAATATCTTTCTTGGGGTATGATTCTCCTTAAACAGAGGGTGTATTGTGACTCAATTATTTGTGGGAAAAAAATGGTGATCGTCAGTTAGGGATGCTTAATTGATTCAGTCTTATGACATGAGACTAAACTGAATATTATTATTGACCTGCTTTGCCAAGTGGAAGGATGACCATTATACGAAAA
Organism: Haberlea rhodopensis; assembly: GCA_907163345.1. Taxonomy (NCBI): domain Eukaryota; kingdom Viridiplantae; phylum Streptophyta; class Magnoliopsida; order Lamiales; family Gesneriaceae; genus Haberlea; species Haberlea rhodopensis. The sequence goes on from CAJQUN010000060.1 coordinate 3,849,316, forward strand.
GATTTTATGGTTTCCAAAATGCTGTGTCCTAGAGTTTAATGTGAACAGAATTATAAGGATGTGAAGTTTACAGTACTTGAAGTGTAGGTGCAATATTTTCAAGAAGACATTACGGAGATAAGATCCAGAATGATCTTGGAAGTAAACTTCTTGGAAACCATCAAGGTTAGGCTGCATATAAAGGAACTGTTGTTAAAAGGTTTATTTGAATACCTGAATTTAATGATACTGCAGTCTGTTGAACACGTGTTCTCCTAACATCCTACAGCCTCATTTGAGTAGATTTTTTAAGTGTTACACATCCATTTTCATCTGTGACGGATGAAAAGTCTATGTGCTAGGTAGATCATCTTTCCAACTTGGTTTTAATCTCTATGTTTTGTTTAACCAAAGCATCTTCTTCTTGTTAGGATGATGAGGTGACCACTGATGTCTCCGCACAACCTTCAATATTTTGGGATGATACTTTCACCAACTTGAGCATTGGAGGTCTGCTATCTGAAATATCTTTGCAGGGAAATATCAAAGATTCTGATGTCAACTCCATAAATAAACCTATCATGCAGCCAATTGGTCCACTTTCTGATATAAGTGTTGGGGTCCTGCTGTCTGAAGCATCTTTGCAGGCCAAGATCAGTAATTCAGGTGTGCAATTGCAGACTGAATCAACCTTGCAACCTATTGTTTCGACTTCCAGTGATAGCAACGGAAACTTACTGTATGATGTGTCTTCACACCCAGATGAGAGCAAGATGGATGGACAAACAATGGAAAGGAGGCACACAAAATTTCAATCTCCATGGGATGATTGCTTTACTACCTTAAGCGTTGGAGGCTTGTTATCTGAAGTATCCTTGATGCGTAAAGCTGGGCGTGCACCAAAAGAAAACGAATCAGTCTTGCAGCATAGTGCACCTTGGTCTGATTCATTTGATGCTTTTGTCACAGCGCAACTATGCCCACGTTCTCAACTGCAAACTCCATCATGTGACAAGTCGATTTTATCTATATTGGATGCTGAAGAAACATGCCATGCTTTTCCTATTCAGAAACTTCGACCATTGAGCATTATGGACGTGACTTCGAGTGAAAGAGCTAGCTCTGGTGGATGCAACATTGATACAAGTGGAAAACCATTTTGGTCTCCCAATATCGGAAGGGTTTGTGTGGACTTTCTTTTTGTGTTGAATTTTTTTACTAGTCCCATTTACGTGATTTCTCTTTGGAATATGGGTAATTTATGAAAATATTCGGTAGATTCACTTGCATATCCAAATAGAAAGGTATCTATTTAGGTAAAAGATCTGCAGACGTATGGTGCAATGTGCATCAATACTATTAAGGTGTGTTTGTGCTTTATTTTATTGTTCGACTGCTGTTTATTAAAAAAGATCGACATTTCTGGTTTGCTTCTGATGAACCATGTAGTTTAGCATTCTGGTTTGTTCAACCTGGAATTGCTTATTATATTTCTGGCCAACATTTTCTCTTGAGGAAAATTAATATATTTTGTTTGTATTTGTAGGAGAACAATGAAACATTTTTTTCGAAGGATTCTTCATGTCAAGAACTGAATCATTTGACTTGCTCTGCATGCGAGTTTGATTAGGGCAGCAGCCTTGGCCTGTCAGGTAATATCTCTTTGGATGTTCGCCAAACTAATTTCATTCCATCAGTAGAGCGAATCTTCCAGACCCCTTTGCTCTTGTTCCAGGGTTCTTAGATTGTAGGAAAAGGTCCTCCTACATACAGACATTTGGCAACTTCAACATGATTCTTAGCTACATCAATTGATTTGGTTGTTTTTCAATGTGAGATACAATTTACCCATCCGTCAAATTTGATAATGATTTAGTTCCAGCTTTACTGAAATAGTTATTTATCGTATTGATTACTTCTCAGGAGTCATTTATAGTTTTATTTTTAAGGAGTCATTTATAGCTTTATCCTAAATTATAGACGGGAAAAGGACGGACCGCTTGTGGCTCTGCACGTATTGGCCCGTTTTGCTATAGTAACGGGCCGTGTTCGGCACGGTCCATATATGAGGGCCGTGTTGGGCCGCCTATTTTACTAGCACGGCCATTGAGAGTGGCATTTAAGCTGAATATTTTTTTTGAAAGTTGAATATCATCATTTGGGCTTATTAAAAAAAAGGCTGAAATAAGTAACTGTTTGGCTCGCACCCCAAGAAGTTCAAACGATCATGAATGACACCATTAATCGGCTCCTAGATAATGAAGGTTCATGATAAAAGAATAAAACCTGCCCGAGACTGATGACATCGACGTTGCCTTATGATATAAATCTCAAATAAACCAGCGTTTTATTCCATCAAAATAGATTGTCTTTACAAATCGAAACTTACAACTGAACTGAATGTAAACTGGTTTACAATTGAACTTAAATAAATAATCAGTGGAATAAGTAGAATTTGTGTGTGTGTTTCGATATCTGCTTTATTTGTACAATCTTGTTCATTGCAATGAATCTGGTATTTATAACTGTAGATCCGGGAGTTACATCCTCCATTAACTCCACGAAATCAGCCAATAACTTCCCCACTTCTTCCCCATGATCTTGGTCATTTCTTCCATTAGTGCCACGATTGTAGCAGTAATTAATACATTTTCGTAACTTATAATAATAGGTTAGACCAAGTCTTCTTCTTAGAGCTGATATGATAAGTTGAGTTGATTGAGTTCTTCCACATGTTGAGATGATGAATTTCTTCCATAGTTGAGTTGATGGACTTTATATCAGTTCTCAGTAGTGATTTTTGAGTTGAGCAAAACTTATTTGGTTTCTAATGGACTGATGAAGAGTCTTCACAAATATTCTTTTGTTTTTAAAATTTTAATTTCATGAACCAAAATAAGGATGTCCACACGTTTAACCAAGAATCGTAGACCCGTGATATAAAATGTGAATGGTAATTTTAAGTAAAATGCATGACATGAACAAATTCAGAATTGATCCAAACAAGGCCGACAACATTAATAAAAATTTATAAGAAAACGACTCTACCCAAATCTCCAAAAGCAACTTAAAAACAAAATCCCAACACAAACAAAACTAGAATTGGCATCCCATGAAATCTCGAAACTGAATTGGGAATAGAGACAAATGTATATATAGTAACTAGAATTGCCAAAACGGGTCATCCCGATCTAAATGGATTTGCCCACCCCAACCCGCGACCCTAAAGAATTTGGCTGGTTTGGGCCCGCTTGCAGACGGGTTGGAAAACCCCCAATCCAACCCAATCCAACCTACCAAATTTTAAAAAAAAAACAATAAAAAATTTAATTTTATTATATTTTAATGAATTAAAATTATTAATAAATCATATTTTAATTAATTAAACAAATTTTATTATAAATTAATTAATTTATTCAACCCAAAAGCTAGCCCGCCAAATTCGTCAACCCAAACGTGTAAGCCCATTAGGCCCGTCTAAAAAACCTGGCCCGCCTCAATTACGGATCTTTTGTCAAGAGAAAAAACCCGCGAAATGGTTTCGGATTGCTCTAATGAAAAGGGAAAATAAAGTCCTATCACTGCATCACTGGAAGTTAACTTCATTTCCTTAGATTGCTTGAAGACACAGTAGGGCGAAAAATGATTGTTATCTGATATCAATATGGAGCATGAAGGCATACAATCCAATCAAATTTCGATGGAGCCGAGAGCACCCACCATCACCGGTTGACCAAAATGAGGATTGTGACAACATGTTTTAATTCTCAAATTTTAGCCTTCTGAATTGACAACTATCCTACTATCACGAGTCCACAAATTAAATGTCAATGTAACTTGTAAAAATTTCTTTCATTTGGATATTTGATTGAGAATTAAATAACATCTTCATACATCCTTTTAATCTTATCATACTTGGTTGCTTACTTTAATGCGAGGTCACTTCATGATCTACAACACTCAAAATTATTAGTATTATTTGGATTTGTCAAAACATCAGGTAGGTTATCCTTTGTATTGGAGCAACCCTGAACTACTAAAAACCTAGCCCTTTGATGTGGTCTTCTGTATTTACACACTTCTTCATCTGCCACTTCTCGAACAAAAAGAAATTGTACTCTAATGTGTTTCGTCCTAAAATGAAAGGTTGGATTCTTTGCAATGCGCAAGACACTCTGACTATCACCAAATAAATGAATCTTCTCTTGTTTACACCAGAGCTCCTCCAATAACATTTGAATCCATATTGACTCATTGCAAGCTTGAGTAGTTGCCATATATTCTACCTCCATTGTAGATAATGTAACGTCTGTTTGTAGTTTTGAAACCCAGCTTACTACTCCCCCATACAAATGTAAAAACATAACCATTAGTAGATTTTCTTTTATCATAATCACCCGCACGTAAATTATGATCCATCATAACACAGCATTCGAGGTATCCAAGATAAAAATGTCGGGTCTTGTATTTAAGGATCCTCTTAACTATACTCCAATGCTCACGTCTAGGATTAGTCGTGTATCGACTAACCACTCAATTGTTTGCACAATGGCCGGTCTTGTACATATCATATCGAACTTTACAATTCTTGATGCTGATGTATATGGTACTCGAGACATCTACATCCTCTCTATTTAACTGATATGACACATCTCGGAGGATAACTTAAAGTTAACTAGAACAGTGGTAGAAATTGGCTTAAACTTTTGCATGTTGAAGTGTTGCAAGACTTTCTTCAAATAAATTGTCTTGGAAAGTCAAATCTTCACACTACTTCTGTTTCGGTGAAATTGTATCCCTAGAATATTGTTGTCGGCCCTAAGTCCCTCATATCAAATTTTCTAGCCAATTGTGCATTTAATTCTTGAACTCGATCTTGACCAACATGTCGTCTACATATAACATCAAAATGATGTAATCATCCATCCCCAGATCTCTTGAAAAATGATCTGCACTAAGTTTGTTGAACCAAAGACACATGATGTAGGAAATAAATCGCTTGTACCAACACCTCAGCGCCTGTTTGAGACCGTACAAATATTTGTTCAACCTGAAAACCAAGTTCTCTTTGCCTTTTTCAGCCAAACATTTTGGCTGAAACATATAAATTTCTTCTTGAAGATCTCTTTGCTCCTTTATTTTCGTTCAATTTGAAATGGAAGAGGACTCGTAAAATGGCAGAGGCAAATAGAGCTTTTGCACATTTTCATTAATCCATGAACATGATCTATACATCTCTATCGGAAAAAGAATCAAGAGAAAAAAAAAAGAATCGGAATTGATCGATGACGAAATATCATTTTCACATCTACCTGCTCAAGATGTAGGTCAAACACTGCACATAACAGCAAAATTGTTCCGACTGTTGTAGGCCGAACCACAAGAGAAAATATCTCATTGAAGTCAATACCTTCTTTATGAGCACATTTGTAATACCCATTGTCTCACATTAGGTAATATTGAAAGTTTAAAATGATTATAAAGCCTTACAATAGACTATTATAACAACTTGGGTTAAGCATTTTCGTAAAGCGAGGACGGATACAAAGTTATTGCTATAGGAGCAAATTGTGCAGTCGTGCTTATGCGGGCCTGGGCCCGAGGTATGACAATATCCTTTCACCATTAATCTTGCACGATAGCACTCCATTCGGTTATTATCATCACGTTTGGTCTTGTAGATCCACATGTTACCAAATGTTTTCGTCCTTGCTGTAGTATAACAAGATCATAAGTTTTGTTCATGTCCAACATTTCAATCCTCATGCATTCCTTGCATCCACAGTGATACATCCGAGCTTTGAGTAGCATCATGGAAACTCGATGACTCATCATTATCCTTTGTTAATAAGCAGTATGCAATATTATTTTCAGTAACATAATTTGAAAGTCAAACTAGTAGTCTACTCTCGCGAGTAGACTGCCAAGCTTCAAAACCTCTGACTCAATTGGTCTTGTTCATCGTTCTCTGGTAGTACCTCAGAATAAATTTGATCTTCGAATACCTTATTTTCTAGGGAACTGCTATAATATCTGAATTAATTGTGACTTTTTCCCTTTACTTTGTCTTCCTCGGAGATAATATATTGTTGATGGTAAGCTTGTTGGTAGTGGGGGTTCTCACAAGCGATATCCCTTTACACCATCAGCATAGCCCAAGAAGATATGCTTTATGGATTTAGAATCCAACCTTGATCTTTCTTGGCTATTGTACAAAACGTACACATGACTTCCAAATGTGTGTAACTAAGAAAAATCAGCCGGCTTGCCAGTCCACATCTCAATCGAAGTTTTCAAATCAATCGCTACTAATGGAGACCGATTGATGACATAACTGATGGTTTTGACTGATTTTGTCCAAAATGACTTGGCTTGACCCACAATATTCAGCATGGTTCATGTTCTGTCTAACAAGGTTTTGTTCATCCACTCCACCACTCTATTTTTCCGATCTGTATAACACATTGTGAATTACATTTTGATGCCCTCATGTTGACAGAATGCATCAAATTCATAACTTGTATATTTTCTCCATTGTCAGTTCTCAGACACTTGATCTTCCTTTCCATGTTCTACACGCGCTTTGAAAACTGGAAAAATATTTGATTTTTTCTTGATTGGATAGACCCAATATCTCATACAATAATTATCAATAAACGAGACAATATATTGCTCCTCTTAGGGATACAACTAGTGCTTGCCAAACATCATAATCAACCATCTCTAAAATGCCTTTGCTCTTGTAAGTAGATGTACCAAACTTTAATCTGTGTTGTTTACTGGTAATACAATGCTCACAAAAGGATAAATTTACTTTTGTAAGCAGTGACAAGCAGCTTCCGTTCAGAGAGAATCTTCAATCATCGTTCTCACATGTATCCGAGTTTTTCATGCCACAACATTGTTAATTCTTCTTCTGAACTAGTCGATACAACAACTTATTCTGCCTATTGTGTTTCCCCCATGGACATACAGATGCAACAACCTATCTGTTAGGATCGGGGTAGTGTTTAGAAGGGGGGTTGAATAAACACTAGATTCAATTTCGATTTAACTCGGGTTGCTGCAAATTGTTAAGTACTGCAGTAGCTTCTCAATATATTGCAAGTCAGCAGATACTGATTGTAGTGCGGAAGGCGTCTGCTGGACTTGTGAATACTAATAACTGAATGGTAAATTGCAATAAGTAAATGACACAAGTATTGTTTCTGAAAGTTCGAAGCACGACGCTTCTACGTCTCCCCTTCTTCCTTTGCAGGAAGGTTACACTAGAAGAATTTGGTTTACACTTTACAGTATACAACCTTCTTAGGCACTCACACAGCTTGGCCTAAACTCCTAGCAATCACAAATTTCTAATTTGTTTACAATGATTTCTATGACACTCACACAAATATAATCTGTTTGGCTTCGAGTGTTCTTCGAGCAGCAGACTCAGTTGCAGTTAATCTGTCAAGATTACAGTTGTAGTTCTTTTCTGCTCTTGCTGGACTTTCAGAGAATATCAATGAATTGATTTGCTTTGATGTTGATGTTTTCCTTTTGTTTGGATACATCAGCTAAACTCTTCATTCTTCACTTGGACGTATTTATAGACTCAGTGATCTAACGACAACTTTTCTGTATTAGGAAGAGATTAGCTTTCCAAATTCTGATTGTCTTCTTTCCTATTTTGTTAGGCAACGGCTCTTTCATTCTGACGCTAATGGTGGCGGAGATATAGCAGGGTGCGCCGCTCTGTTGTACCTTTATCAGAATAGGTTGTACTTGTTTTGTCTTGTTTCTTTGCGTTCTTACTGGATGGTTAGACCTCTGCTGGCTTTCTTCTTTCAAATGGTCATTCATTCTTCTGTACTCAGTAGATGTCTTGTCCAGTAGTTGTCCATCGAATTGGTGTTTAGTCCAGTAGGTGTCTGTCCTGTAGATGTTTATCCAGTAGATGTTAGTCCAGTTGATGTCCATCCAGTTGATGTCCATCCGGTAGATGTCTGTCACCCGGTAGGTGTCTGTATCCAGTTGATGTCCATCCGGTAGATGTCTGTCACCTGGTAGGTGTCTGTATCCAGTTGATGTCCATCCGGTAGATGTCTGTCACACGGTAGGTGTCTGTATCCAGTTGATGTCCATCCGGTAGATGTCTGTCACCCGGTAGGTGTCTGTATCCAGTTGATGTCCATACGGTAGATGTCTTTGTAATCACCAAAACTTAGAAATGTTTTCCCAACACTATCCCGTCTTCATTGCCATTGCGCCTTTTACTATTTTTCATGATATCATTCTCAATACGTATATTGCACCCGATATTATCTATTGTCCTAAAGAAATGATTCTTTTTCAGACCCTTCACATGCCATACCCCCTCTATGGTGTGAATAATACCATCAAACATTTTAATTTTGATGATACCGATCCCAATGATTTCTTAGGCATGATCATTTTGCATTAATACAAATCCTTATATACCTGCTAGAGCCAAATGCAGATTCACAATAGAATTACCATTCATCTCATTTCACTTTCATCGTATGTGATCTCCTTCGATCTATCTCCAATAGCAGCCAAAGCAACGATCCTTTCGTAAATTTGCTTGCATTTTCAGTTTTCACAACATAAAATTGTTTCTGTTGAATTTTTCTATCTCGAACTTTGCCGTCATTCTTGTCTATAATAATAAAATCACCTCAATAAAAATATTCAAATATATTTTCTCGTGTAGAAGATCGGTCAAAGCTGCAACCACAGAGCATCTTAGAATTCTTAAAGATTTTAAAACGAGACTAATACCACTTGTGGTCTTATGTGCGGCAACATACGAGAAAATACCAAAAATGAAGAATAAAATGGATACAAATTTATGTGGTATATTATTAGGGTAAAACGATGGGCAAAATGAAAAGAGTCGAGTATAATAGTTTATTGGTTACAACCTTTCAGTTGGTTTTTAAATAGAATAATATTCTCAATATAGGATAAAACCTTGTAACAAATTATTACAGAACTCAAGTGTCAAATCACTTTAATATTCTAATTGAATAAGAGAAGAAAGACTGAATGTGATCATTAAAACTGCAAAGTGAAGCACCTGTTATACTGGTGCCATTACTTGTAAAAATTTGCAGCATACCAGCCTTCGTATTTGAAAAAGATAAATAATTAGGTGATTTTATTATTGACAATTTTACCCTTCATGATTTTATTTTGGGTTTTATCCTACTGAATTTGACAACTTTGCTGTTTTCACCAACCCACTAAGTAAATGCCAATGCAACTTATCAAATGTTAAGACGAAAAATGAAAAAGATGACATATTGAGTAAAAAATTAATATATTGATAAAATAGTTACCTTTTAGAGAAAGGTAAAATTGTCATTTTAAATTTAAAACAATAACCTACCCTATCTAATACATAAGTTGTGAGATAAATAATTTATAAAACAATAAATAGTCTAATCTGATTGAATGAAAAGTATAACGAAATAATTTACATGTGATTGGATGTGATATTAAATTGCGATCATGAATTCAATAATTATTATACCCTTTTTTTTCTATGCACAAGCAAAATATTGATGGATGTCATGTATTAATCTATGGAGCTCTGTCACACCTTGTTGGTGTCGACACAAAATCCTATAAATACAACTACTATCACAAGCACAAGCAAAACATTTTGATGTATCTCATAAATCAGTCTATGAATCTGTAAACTATAGCTCTGTCACAGCTCGTTGATACAAAACCCTATAAATAAATACAGTATATAGGCCGGATGCAAAGATAAATTGTCATGATACCTTTACATCAATAATAGGTTGACATGAGATAAGTAAATAATCATGGGCTAGTCTTTTGAGGTAAACCTAGCCTGATAATCTTTTATCACTTTTTTTTTAATACCGGAGGAGCTAAAGCAAAAGAGGAAGTGAGTTTTTACAAAGATTGATATTATTTATCATTCAATACATATCACTCTATTATCCATCAAGACACCCAATCGGAATTTTTTTTAACAGAAAACAAGAAATTATATTAACAGAACAAACGGGTATAATAAAACACCAGCCAACAAACACAAAAAAACACGACAATACAACTGATATCAGCGATAAAGACAAACACGTATCACTAAAACTAACTAAGACACAACTAACAAGTGTCTGACTAAAAGGGGAGACGGAACAAAAAGCATCAGAGCATCACAAAACCGTGACCATGAGAGTACAGAGATCCCCTGAGCCAATCCAAGTCCCTTCAAACCATGCAGCCTAGAGTAGAAGCGAGCAAGGGTACTGCCTACCAACATATTTGTAGGTACAAAGAAGGAAAGATGAAGAAGCATAAACTGAGAAATGGCAAACAACCGAGCAAACTCAGGTCTCTAAATCCCGCATTGAAAACCACCAACTCAGGAACAACACTGAATGACGCACAAAATCGAGATGTCCAGTAGTCAGAGTCAAGTGATACCTTAACAGTGAAACTGAACCAAACCTCCATCAAAAAATAAAACAAAATAGGGCCACAAAAGTAACCAAATACAGACACCACAAGACAACTGCAAACAAAAGCATATTTACAAGACAACACATAACATATATACATAGAGGACATATATAACAACACCAAAAGAGGAGAACACACACGATTCAGTCGCACACAAAATAATGCACAAAATTCTCCCAAATCCCGCGCATACCTACTACGATTGTTCATCCAGCGCAACCAACACCAAAGGGGAAAAAAGCCAAATACAGTTGTCGAACACCCGGGAGGAGCAGGAAGAAACCCAACCCTCACCATCGGTCGTTCCCGCAAAACCAGTCGGAGCAAGAGGACGATAAGAGGCGTCACCGCCAGCCAGCACAAGCGGACGAGCAGTGACGAAATGAGCCACACAAAGTGAGAGAAAGCCTCAACCGCATAAATCTCAGGCGAGATACTCAAATAAGACATGGTATATCACTCCAATGAAAAGGTTGGATTAAAATCTATCGAACCCAAAAGTTCATTTAAGATCAACTACATTCAAGTATTCAACAGAATAATACGCATTCAAACATGAGAGGAAGTCCAATTTTGGTCATTTTAAAAACATCAATAGTAATTTAATGAGCAGTACAAAACAAAATGACATCTTTTAATTTATAATGATGATGATGCTGATAATTCGGACAAAATGTAAGTCGGGACCAACCAATGACTTTTTGGAGAACCCCTTTAATCGACACAATGTAATGTAGCACGCAATTTGACATAATTGTATAATATAATACAAATCAAAAGGAGCAAATCAGCGATGGTGCCTCCCCTGAAAGCCACCTTTGTTCTTCGCAAAGAAGGCATTCTTTGGTTTCGGGATCTCGTGAATATCCATCACCTGAATCGTCCTTTGCTTTTTGGCTTCACAAACCAACACAAACAGATGCCAATTAGTATAAAAAGAAACCTCTGTAAAAGGTGCGGCTACATCTTCTATTACTAAGCCAAAGCGTAAAATCACACCATTCTCAGCTTCTTGGTAATTCTCTTGAAGCCGCCTCCTCGCTGAATTAAGCCTTTCGTCATCTATGACAGATCCCCTTTGTGCTCTCTGCAAAATTCCATTTTGTCATTAACACCTATTCCAATTGCCTTGGACTAAAATCTTTATTCAAAACGATCAAGGTCCTAAACAGGAACTTGACAACATAAATACATGGCCTGAACATTTATGCGTCAGCCCGAAACTGACACTTGCCTCAATTGCACTAACAAATAGAAACCCATACAGACAAATGCAAAAAAGTTCGTGATTAACAGTTAAGCTGCACAAAATTATAATGTCAATTTTCTTAAAAAGTTTGGGCTCAGCTTCAAATACATTAGGAGGAGCAGAGGAAGATTTAGGAATTGAGTGTGGTGGTCTCGCCGGCGCTTCTTTTCGAGGTACAGTTTGAGGTGGCTTAGGCTTTGGCTCATGTTCTGCATAATTTCTTTCCACACTAGAACTCCCATCTGTCAATTATGAGAGGAAATCGACACCATAAATCAAATACAAATAAATCTAAACAAAAAAGTGAAATCACAATATGATTTGATGCTTACTTTGTGGATTTGGAGAGTAGCCAAAATCTAGAACCTGAAAAAACCAAAATTTCAACTCCAATAATAACATTTAGAAGCCAATTCAAATTCTCTCTTCTTTTTTTTTACTTTTTCTTTTCAGACAATATAACCGATCAGAAAACTCAGTTAACCTGGTGATGGCCATTTTGCTGATTTTTGGGTATGTTGTGCTGAGGTGAATCCCCATCAGCTGTCATCACCATCACCCATCAAGAATTAACAATAAATTCTCTTCTCTATTCAGATAATTCATTAACATTAAAATGAAGTAATTTAGCTAGCCTTTTTAGCAATGATACAATGACGTCACTTTCTAAATTTGGAACATAGGTAACGTTACCTAAGAGGTTTGCAGACGCTTGTGGTTGGTTCACCTTGACCCATTCATCCACAGTTTCCTTCCATTTTCTGTGAACCAACGAAACCCCCAAAAAAAACATCACCAATAACTAAAAGCAAAAAACCAGTGTGATAAAGTAAAAAACAAGAACAAAAAGAAATGTATATCAGATAATTGATAAAAGCAAAAACCTGACAACCATCTTCACCAATCCGCGAACCTCGCTTGATGGATGCTTCCTCAATCGATTCACATGCCTCCCGATATCAGTCTCCTACAATGTAAAAACACATCATACCGATTCTTTCATCTTTTGTTGAACGTAAATCAACAAGAAACGTAAAATACGTTGATAAATAATAAACTAGATAGAACAGTTTATTAGATAGCTAAAATTCTCACCTTGAGAGCTTGGAACGTAATATCCATATCTGCCAGGATTTGAAGCAAATCCACCACAGCATCTTCACTCTACATTCCAGAAAATATTCACAACAGAAATACTCGTAAATATACAGCGGTAGCTAATTTAGAAGCGAAAATTATTGAAAAGAACATCGGAAAAAACCTGGTGTGGGTCTTCAAGCTGCTCTTTGATGCTAAGAATTTTGGTTTGTTCATCGTCAAACAAGCCCCCATAGGGATCCAAATCTTCCTCATCTCCTCCATTAAAATTCGGGTTGTTTGACTCCGGAGTCAGCGGACTCTTACTAAAATCGTCATTTAAATTCCTATTACTATCATCATCATCAGATTTCTTACTAATAGTGTTGCTATCAATATTATTATCACGGTTGTTGTTATTATAAGGATAATACCGATCCTCCTCAACAACGTCGTCGTGGACTCTGCTGTTGCAGCTTCGACAAAGCTGAGATGGTGGGGTATACAGAGCCTCGACGATTTTATCGCGGCGACGGCGCAATTCCTCGGAGTAATCCGAATTAGCTACTTGAATGGCCGTCTCAATAAGCGCCCATATCCCGACCCTCGATCTGGATAAAATCGCCCGAAACTCTTCGGAATCCATGGCTAAGAAGGGGAAAGAACTTGGAAAAAGGAGTAAAGCGAAGAATGAATATGGAATTGTGAGGTTACATCAGCAAATCTGATGAATGTCAAGGAAACGACAGCGGGGTGGCGATGAGTTGGCCATTTCGTGTATTTGTTAATCAGATCTGATAATCTCTGATTAGCCGGAGGCGGAAGAAGATGACAAACTATTTATTATTTTTTGTTAATATTAATTAATTAATTAATTAATTGAAGGGGTACCCAGTTTGGAGATATTTACGAGTTTTTGTGCAACAGAGAGACAATCTTCGCGAGAATCTTCAGCTATGAATCATGAGGCACATGTACTTCTAAATTTTTACGATCATATATCCGATATTTTTGAATATCGATACTCCTGATTATTTACTTAATACATATCTGATACGCTACGAATTATATTTAAATTAAAAAATAATTTTTTACTTTTGATATTTATCTAGATACTTTGATTTCGACTTATTGTACGTATTCTAACATTTTTAAGAACCTCATATCCATATATCAATGTCCATTCAGTATAGATTTTAAGCATTATGAGTGTTTTTGTTGTATTTGGGAATGATTATCTTGATAGAAATGAAATAATTAAATTGGTGAACCATTCACGTTCATAGGTAACTTTATTTTCTTTTTGCCAAAAGAAAATGAACTCAATTGAAAATATGCATTTGTTATGACAAAATCATTGATCGTACACTTAGCAGAGTATTTGAAATGATGAAATAATTTGCACAATTATCTGACAATCTGTTAAAATTTAGCATAAACTTCTATTGACACCCTTTCCTCAAAAAACTGCTATTGACACTATTTTAAAAAGAAAAAAACTAATAATTTCAGTTATCAATTATTCCTCATTTCATTTAAGAAATCTATTATTACTCCACAAATAAAACGAAATATAGACAATCTAATGACACAAAAATCAAATCAACAGTACATTTAAAATTCTACTCTTTAATTATGATATCACACATGATGCTTCGTATAATATATAATCAATAATAACATGAATTCTTCATTTTACCTTCAATTTTTTTATTGTATTTAAAGGCAGGTCAATGTAAAAATGCAAGATCTTTTGCTACCAACTCAAGATGATTTTTCAAGGTTACATCGCCGGAAAAAAAAACGACGATTCCAAAATGCAAGAAATTATAATTGAAAAGAGAAGGGAACTTGACGAGAAAGATAATTAATTAATGAATGAGAGAACGATCAGACACAAATCAAGTGAAGTTTCACAGGATGATTAGAAAGAAGTTATATTGAATAGTGTTTATGATCACGGGCTTGTATATTATTCACATACTACTTCGTAAAATAAGCTTTACATATTACTACATTTTGGACTGTACAGGATCAACAATTCCTAACCCGTTCCTGCAAAAAACAAACTTCAAGTCCAATAATTCCCGGCGTGAACATCAATAATCGTGTAAATAGCATCACAAAACCGTCTGCGATACTAAGCTTTTCCGGTAAGTTAAATAATACATGATGAACATCAATCACCATATGGCTCAAGTTATATCAAACAGGGACTGTGATTACAAATGTTAAACATTTGCTGACCTGCAGAGTGCTTAGGACTGGAAAAGAGTTACGGTAGCGATGTAACCATTTTTCATGACCTGTGTATGTTAGAATCAGGAGAAAGCATGTCAACAATGCCACAAAACAAAAAAATAAAGTTTGAGATACAGGATATACCTCCAAAGCTACATTTGGGTATCCGTATACAAAGGTAGACCCAAAAGGATTGCTGGTAGAGCCTTGAGTTTGGATGGCAGCACGACCACAATCACCAAGAATTTCCTGCAGAATACCTCATATATGGTACTCAATTTTTTCCCTATTGTTGAGGGGGGTCTATGGATCTCGAACTCGAAACCTGTCCCAATTTGGGACACAAGTACCATTGGGCCAATAGGCAGTGGCGGTACTCGATTAATTGAACATAACTTCTTCATTTAATCCAAACTATAACATACAAATCACCTTAACTTGCTCCCACTGTGTGCTGGGAGTGATAGCACCTTTCGAGGCATTCACATCCTGATGAAACGACCCACTGACTGATAGAATATGGAACAAATAAGTAGAGATCAGTTTATCCATTTTTTCTTTACTGCTGGAAAAAATTATTTACATATCAATCAAGAACTCAACTTACAGTCAGAACTGTATATCATAAAGTTGCACTTAATGTATGAATTGAAATCTGCATGCCCCGGATAGTTGGTGTGCAGCACAAACTTTTTGATTTTATGAGTCTGCAAATCCACCACAAATATTCTCGAAGCATCTTAGCCATAGGTTCCATGTAGTTAGTAGCAAAAAATTGTAAAGAAAAAGTTCACATGTCCATCAAATAAAATGTTCACCTGTCCATCAAATAAAATGTCCATGCCACGGGTGAAATAATTATAGAAGTAATCACCACATAAAGTCGTACGTGGACGAGGATCCGAAGCAGAGTGAATCACCATTTGATCCACCTGTACCACCCATGAGTATAATTACCGTGATACCAAGAGAAATCGGTTCCCTGAGAAAGTAAAATCACACTACCTGTTTTTGATGAATGCCACAGGGACGCCCTAATTCAGACCAAACATCCTACATAAGAAATGTAAAGGAATGTAATATAATGCCCAATTTTGGGTTTATTTTATTTAGAAGGGTTTATTTTTCTTTTTCTTTTTTTTTTGTTTGCTTTTTTTTTGGTGGGGGGGGGTGTTTGTGGGGCTTAAAGAAACTGGAAGACTTTCCATATAAAATGGTATTTTTCGGTTAATCAAACCAGTGGACAACCTATATGTGTTTAATGATGAGAATAAAGGAATTATAAGCCAAACCCGATAGAACAAACATTTAGATGAACATAATCTATAGCATGTGGAGTCGAAGAAGGTAAGGCTATCTGCAGATGACTGTAGGTGCACATAAAAATGACATCAACATAATCTCATTTAGATAAAAACAATCAAAACAGAGGCCCATGTATGAGGGAAGACAATCAGCTTCTAGCGTAAACTCTTTTTCTTTTACATGCATGTATTACTGCCCGTGGTGACAAGGAGGATGTCATGCCAGCAAGAAACTGAAATACAACATGCTGACATTTATAGGGTTGTTTGCTAAAGAAGATAAAAAAAGTACAATAAACGTGCTCTTGTATGTACTAAAACAAAGGCAACTCATATCTATTTCTATCGGTTAACTGGTTAAGGCCATGTCCTTTATGTAGCATTTAAACAAAATTTAGATTAACATAATTTTTTCATAACAAATAACTCATACAATACACTCGACAAAAATGTGAAGCAAAAGGACAATCTTACTCTGAATGGAAAACAGCAAGTTAATGCTCTATGGTTTTATCCAAGAATTTATTGAAGTTCGTTTCATTTGGTTTAGTGCCTCCAACGGCAATTTAATCACTGCGGTTTTTCAAATGAAAGATTTGACCATCATCACAATTCACAACTAAGTCAACTAGACAAATTCCCAAAATGTACTTGTAAATTAATAGTTGGGTCACACGGACCCATTGTCATCACTATTGTTAACAGTTATACAATTATAAAAGCAACATGATACATCATTGTCTCAGATTCAAGTTTCAACAATTGCTAGAAGAAAAACAAGTTTATTTTCAGTGCACGTATATCTTAATAAAGATGTGTGTTAATCCTAATTGTTGACCAGCAAATCAGGGTTCCCAACGCCATGATTGGCTTATAAACCACAAAAAGAATCAGCGGTAGCAATAAGGACCATGAACGACTACGATTTGTGTATAAGATATGGAGTTGGTAAGTCTAAAGTTAATGACAAGTCAGAAAATCAATAATACAGATCTTATTTCAAAAATGTCAAACCTGTGGTGATGCACCAAAAGGTATGTGCTGCTCCCCAACTGTAAACCACAGTTCTTCCCCTAACTGCACAATACAGATGATTAAGAGGAGTGCATTTCATTAAACTGCACTCGAAATGTACTCTAAAACATACACTGATTTCACATTCTTCACATATTATGTGTATATAAGCCACACAATGCATCTGACAAAGGAAAATGCTCACCTTCACTTGCACTTCTTCCATGTAGAGGCTGCCAGCTGGTAATGGAGGCACACATGCCTTGACCATTGATGATCCTACACCAACCTTACTGTTTGTAGAAGCATCATAAACAGAGACACGGCAAGTAACTGGAGTCGTGCCATCTGGAAATTCTAAGGGCAGTTCGGCTTTCAAAATGAATGGAGGTGCAAGAACCATTAGTATTCATAGGGTTTATCGTCCAAATAAAAGGTAACTAGTTACAAATACCTTCTCTATCACGACAACACTCTGCATACTGTGAAGGGATTGGGAAAGCAAAGGACAGGCCCTGTAAAATGAAGATTATATGGATTGCCAAGAGAAAATTGAAATAACAAAATATGAAAAGAACTAATACATATGACTGGTTTGGATATCAACCACACGTACAGGGTAAAATAAAGTGTAGACACCCCTGTCTTTGTCATAAATTCCAGGATAAGTTGGACCAAAAAGAGCATAGACAGCTACAAATGTTGCAAGGGTAGATGGTCCACTGAAAATAAACTTGACTGTAAAACAACAGTTGTTCCAAAAGAATGGTTAAAAATAAAGGTTAGAGGTACAAGTCCATACCCGATTAATGAAGTGGCATACCGCATTTGAAGTCGTTTGACATCAAAAATTTCAACAAGTCGCAGCCTCTGATGGGGTGAAAGACAAAAATGAAGACATGTCATTAAATGTATTACCAATAAGTGTTTATAGCTTTATATATTAGGTACAAGAGCACAAAAACATTCCTGTACGCAAAAATTATTTTTTACTACATAGATTGTCTTAAACGAACAAAAAAATAATCAACTTCAAGACAACTACCTGCGACCAAGGATCAAACCTGAGGTGGAAACCATGATCAGGGAAGCTAATAACAATGTCAAGCTTCAAAGGCTCCTGAAAACAGGAATAAAATTATGAGGCCTCATCATTATTTTACCATGAACTATGATTGCGTTCCAGCGTAGACTTACTTACATATCCATAAAAACTTTGAAATTTTACAGGTGATATCAGGATGATTTTGATAAGATAGTACACACTCGAACTTCCAATATAAATGCAAGAATTTTGTCGATTTTTTTGTCATAGGCTTGTTATTTGAGTATTCTAATGCTACGACAGTCCTAAATTTGACAGCTAGAAGAGAAAAGATAACCAACATAAATGATACACGAACGTAGAGAGTGATTCAGAGAAGATCAAGTCAAAGCTAAATCAAAGTAGCCAAACCTCTTCATAGTACTTGACGTGCACAGCATCATAGATATTTGGCTGCTGTTCTATTTGTGCGAAGGCTTCGAATATGGGCATTCCTGACACAAAAACCAGTAAATAACTTTAAAAGAGAGATTTCTGAGCAACTGAACAGAAATTAGAACGACTTTTTTTCATGATTGGAAAAGGAAAAGTTCAGCGGAGCACCGAATCCCTAGACTGTTTCCCAATCCCCGAAAATTAAGTCCTGGGACAACAGTGACTGCTGATAAAAACCGATTACCAATAGAGAAAGGGCCGATGCCAAGACCAGGGCGGAGATCGAGCACGATGGAGCCCATGGCGGTGCCCTCGCACCTGCGTCTACTTCTCTGCATATTGGCTGCGATGGGATACGAACGGAGGCGATTGATTTGCCAAAAAAAGTAAACGATGAAACGTAGGTAAGGACGTAAGGTCTTGCTTTGCTTGTGAAACAATCTTGGGCTGGGCTGTAGACATGGCCACGGTTATAAAATGGAAAATTCGGGTCGGTATCATTAGGTAAAAGGTTTTTTGGCCCAGTTACCCAATAAAAAGTTCTTTCAACTAAGTCCATTTTTGAATACAATGACCAAACTAACCCCACTTATGAAAACATGCTACACCGCATAATTAATTTTTACATGCACCGCAAGAATAA
Source organism: Haberlea rhodopensis (assembly GCA_907163345.1). Classification (NCBI taxonomy): domain Eukaryota; kingdom Viridiplantae; phylum Streptophyta; class Magnoliopsida; order Lamiales; family Gesneriaceae; genus Haberlea; species Haberlea rhodopensis. Next base: position 3,868,806 of record CAJQUN010000060.1, read on the forward strand.
TTTACATGCGCCGCATGACTCATTTTCACATGCACCGAGTGAGTAATTTTACATGCACCGCATGAGTCAATTTTTACATGCACCGCTCAATTTTACATGAACAATACTAGTAATTTTACATGCACCGTCGATTTTAACATGCACCGCATTGGTTGATTTTAACATGCACCGCTCAATTTTACATGCAACGCATGAGTAATTTTACATGCACCACATGAGTAATTTTACATGCACCGCATTAGTAATTTTACATGCATCTCATTACTCAAGTTTACATGCATCGCATGAGTAATATGCACCAATAGATTATGCATATTAAACTGTCTCATATGTTTCTATCGGTGATTTACAAATGATACAAGTCCACCGCAGCAAAAAAAAAACAACCTCAACGCATGCATTTGAGTCTATCGGTGCATGTGATTTAGATGCATCGATAGACTCTATCGGTGTTATCTCTACCGGTGCATGTGAATCACATGCACCGATAGATTATGCATATTAAACTATCTCATATGTTTCTATCGGTGCATGTAAATCACATGCACCGATAGACACAGATGGTAACAAGTCCACCGCAGGAAAAAAAACTACCTCAATGCATGCATATGAGACTATCGGTGCATGTAATTTACATGCACCGATAGACTCGATTGGTGCATGAAATTACATGCACCGACAGATTCAGTCGGTGCATGTAAAAATTAAATAATCAAAATCAAATAAAGCGATTGTACCACCAAATATTTCTTGTATCAAATGATCGATTCAACAATATAAGCAAGGAATGCAAACCGAATGCACGAATTGGAAAGAAACTTCAAAACAACGAGAATGAGGATAAATGAATAATTTCCTCAATTTTTTTAGATTCACGTTTTCTGCCCCAAAATTGAGCGTTCAACTTAAGAAAATTAATCCAAAATTCAACGAAAAATAATTCAATGATTTTAGAAAATCACGATCGAAGAACGCGAGGCTAGAACAACTGAATTTCGATCAGAAGTTAGTCGTTAAAACAGAATTCAAGCAAACACCCAGAGCATTAGAAACAATTCACTGAGAGGGAACAAGGAATCAACAACAATCACAACACAAATTGTAAATACGATCACACAACACAACCTAATAAAGTGATTCCAAATGAAATTATCTCAATTTCTTCGAAGAATCCTTTGCAGAATTGCGGAACAAAAATAAAAAACAAATCAGAAGCTTCAGAGGGCAACGCGATGGTGGAAAGTAGGCAAATGCTTGGGGATGAAGGTGTAGAGCAAGGGTATTTTAATCATCTTAATGGACTAATTATATTAGGGTTTGATAAATTGGACTTATTTGAAATAATTTTTTAAAAGATGTATTTAGTTGAAAGAAGATTTTTTTGGGTGATTTAGTTGAAAGATGTTTTAAAAAGTGGTACCTTCTTGTAATTTCCTCTATAAAATAACCGCGGCCCGGCCCGTAGACATGGCCACGGTTATAAAATAACCGTGGCCCGGTCCGTAATCGGGTCAACAGGCCGGTTAACCGTAGTCCCAGTTCAAAAGTTCGGAACCGTATCCGGCCCGTCACTGTACGGGCCGGTTACGGTTCATGTCTATGAGGAACCGTGGAACCGGCGGTTGCGGTTCCAACCGCCAGGAACCGCGGTTCCACCTTTTTTTAATTATTTATTATTTAAAATTAAATTGTGTTGTTGAGGATTCGAACCCTTGACCTCTGTTATGTATATACAGCTTCTTACCACCAAGCTATTGTTTTGATTGGTTTATTTTAGACAATATAATTATATGTACTAAAAGACAATTATATGTCTAATACAATAATAACTATTTTATATTGACAAATAAAAATTATCTAAAAAAACATGTTATGCTCTTAAATAAATATTTTATAATAAAAACATATATATAATAAAGTAAATATAACAAAAAATATTGGATAAATTAATAAGAACTATAAATAGTGGTTGCAAAATAAAATATTTGAAGCAGATTATTACAAACAAATATATTATATACCTTTTATAATTATTCTACAAGTATTTTATGCTCATTATTTGATTACATTATATATATAATAATTAAATAAGTATATCTTAGTTTATCACAATATAACTTACTAATAGAAACTCAATAATGTAATATTTGATTAATTAATAAAATATTTTAATAATTTGCTTATACTGATTTGGGAACAACGTATTGAATTGATAATTCACTAACTTTATATTATATAAATTAATAACTCCTAACATAATATATTTATGATTAATCAATGAAATCATCATAAAAATAACTTTACTGGCATTTGTTTGTAAATTGATAGTGACAAATCTTATTACTGACTTTTTTTAACATAACAAGAACATTTGTGTTGTTTTTTTATAGATAAATAACAAATAATTCAATGTTATACTCGTCAATTTCATATGTAATTAATATCATAATGGTAAATGTTTCATGCCAATATCATTTGCAATTAGTACCAAAGTTGTATAAGTTTCATACCAATTTCATAAGTAATTAGTACCAAAATTGTAAATATTTCATACCAACCTCTTTTGTAATTAGTACAAAAATTGTATAGGTTTCATACCAATTTCACATGTAATTAGTATCATAATTTTAAATGCTTCATACTAATATCATTTGTAAATAGTACCAAGTTGTATATTTTTCATACCAATTTCATATATAATTAGTATCATAATTGTAAATGTTTCATACCAAACTCTTTTGTAATTAGTACCAAAGTTGTATATGTTTCATACGAATTTCATATGTAATTAGTATCATAATTGTAAATGTTTCATACCAATATCATTTGTAATCAGTATCAAAATTATATATGTTTCATACCAATTTCATATGTAATTAGTATCGTTAGATAATCATATTCAATCAATTAAAATGACATTATCTTATTTGTGGTCCCATCGAGTTTGATGAAACAATGGGGTAAGTTTTGTAAGATTAATGGCATGCGAGCTAGAAAATTTCCACTAGCTATACCTATACGTTGAACTAGAAATTGCTAAATGATTCATATGAATATAGAGAGTTAATGACAACTTAAAAAGTTCAAACCCCCTCGTTACATCTCCTTTGTTCTTTTTTATGATTCTTTTATAGTAAGTTTTAAATTGTTTAAATAAAATTTTAATTTTTTTAATTTAAAAAAATAAGGGTCGAACCGTAACCGTAACCGGTGGTTAACCGTAACCGTAACCGTAACCGGCGGTTCACGGACCGTAACCGTAACCCTCTACGAAGGTTTAAGGTTAAGGGTCGAGCTCTTTTGAACCGTCGAACCGGCGATTCCGAACCATCAACCGGAGGTTCACGAACCGTAGTCATGTCTAGCTGGGCTTGTATTCACTTGGACTTGCCTATTTGTTCTAAAATTTCAATAAGAGGAAATTACAATTATGTACACTTTTCAAAACATGTTTCAACTAAATCTAGCAAAATATTTTATTTTCAACTAAATACATCTTGTGATAATCTTCTTTCAACTAAGTCCATTTTTATGAAACCCTAATCTAATTAATCATTTGCTATTCCTAAAACACCCTTGTTCTAAAAACCAATTTATAACAGTTGAATTATCTGTTCCTCGTCGTGAGAGTTGGTGATGGTCGCGTGTTCTGGGAAATCAGCAATGGTGGTTAGGCGACGTTATGGAGCGGTGGCGGTGTTGTGGTGGAGGCGGCGACTCCTATTTATTTTGCCAAATGTCATTCTTCTCCAACCACGGAAAGCCGATGTTTTGTTTCAATTTTATTTACTGTTTTTATGGTATTTTTGTATTTAAGTAACATTGAACTTTTATTTCAATTTTGGTGCAGATTATGTGTTTGTTAAAATGTCTCTTTAGGTAAACAAATTTTTTTGTAGCAAATTTGGAAAAGATAAACAACATATCATCTCATTCCAAAAGTTTTGATTTATTTTTTTCCACTTTCATTTGTTTATGTACAACATACCAAGTAAAAAATAGACTCTAAAATTCCATTTTCATTTGTTACATATTGTTTTCATTTCTAAACTTTCAGACATCATGTCACTACATTAGTGGAAGGATCTATAATAACATAAACGATGCGTATATTAAATTCATAACAATATATCAGTGAGGCAACACAATCTTATCTTCCCAAATCAAAGTTGAAGAACTAACAATTTTAAACAAGCAAGCAATACATAGAGATGCATGTAAATTACATGCACTTCTAGTCTACAGATGCATGTAATTTACATGCACCGGTAGACTCAATATTTGCATTGTTTTTCAAATTACATAATAAATAAGTATCATACAGTAAGTGTTAAAGACGATCACAAATAACACTTAAAAGTTTAAGACATGCATGTGTAATATATTATCATTTGAAAAATAATATACTTTTGTTATGATATTATTAAATAAATTATCATATATTATATACTCATCCATAATAAAAAATTAATTTCTAAAATAGTATATTGTATCTTTAATTTGTTATAAGATCAACAAGCAAACAACACATAGAGGTGCATGTAAATTACATGCACCACTAGTCTACCGGTGCATGTAATTTACATGCACCGCTAGTCTACCGGTGTATGTAATTTACATGCACCGATAAGATCAACAAGCAAGCAGCACATAGAGGTGCATGTACATGCACCACTAGTCTACCGATGCATGTAATTTACATGCACCGCTAGTCTATCGGTGCATGTAATTTACATGCACCGATAAGATCAACAAGCAAGCAACACATAGAGGTGCATGTAAATTACATGCACCACTAGTCCACTGGTGCATGTAATTTACATGCATCGCTAGTCTATCGATGCATGTAATTTACATGCACCTATAGTCTGTCGGTGCATGTTAAAGACGATCATAAATAACACTTAAAAGTTAAGACACGTATGTGTAATATATTATCATTTGAAAAATAATATATTTTTGTTATGATATTATTAAATAAATTATCATATATTATATACTCATCCATAATAAAAATTTAATTTCTAAAATAATATATTGTATCATTAATTTGTTATAAGATCAATAAGCAAACAACACATAGAGGTGCATGTAAATTACATGCACCGCTAGTCTACCGGTGCATATAATTTACATGCACCGCTAAGATCAACAAGCAAGAAACACATAGAGGTGCATGTAATTTACATGCACCACTAGTCTACCGGTGCATGTAATTTACATGCACCGAGAGTCTATCGGTGCATGTAAAGCACATGCACCGGTAGACTCAACATTTGCATTGATTCTCAAATTACATAATAAATACGTATCATACTGTCTTTTAACCAAAAAACATTGATATGCACCAATAGTTTCAATTTTCTGAAACGATTGATATTTTCAGAAGCCCAACCAAAAAACATTGATAGATGCACCAATAGTTTCAATTTTCTGAAACGATTGACATTTTCAGAAAGCCCAACCAATGAAATGTTTTATTTCATTTCAGTGAATATGTCATTTGATGATAAAGGCGAAATTCTCGTGAATACCTCATCTTTACGTAATGTTTTATTTCATTTCAGAAAGCCCAACCAATTTTATTCTTTTACGTAATTTTTGTACGGCTCCATCTTGTTGGACATGCGAATACCTCATCTTCGCACAATAATCCATGAAGAGAACGATTCGATGGAATGGGTGAGAAATTACAGGAAATTTTCAGCATTTTTCTGTGTAACATGGAGAAATTACAGAGATAAAATGGAAAAGACGTTTCAAGTTGGAGATGCGACGAGGAAGATGATAGTTTATGGATATTTTGGTAATTTTGACCTAAAATGGACCTAGTTGAAAGCAAAATATTTTAGTAGACTGAACCGAAAAAAACTTTTTACTCTTGGTACCGGCCTGAAATTTTCCCTTTTAATAAAGGGTTAATGTAAGGGCATCCTTGCCCTTAACCACAATTAGTGCATTAAGCCATGCATTTGGTGCATTCAATCACGTGTAAAGGGAAACTACATGTAAACGTGGCACACAATACCACCTATAAAATTTTCTTGCTTCATCTATTCAATTCCATGCAATATCCGATTTCCCAAATTAAACCACTTAACACATCATGCACCTATGTAATACACTAATCACAGTCTAAATTCATCTAGCAATTCCCTAGTTGATTGCTCACACATATAATGAAAAGAGAAAGGCTCATGCCTCTTTATACAACACATATACACATAATTATTGCTCACACACGAGCATCGAATCAACCTATGTGTACGTAATGTATAAAGAGGGCATACACAATATCCAGCTCCACATGAGCTCTAGTGCCTCGATCCTGGAATCACCTCCAATCCATAGCTCGATCACAGCTCTAGAGCTACCATTATACATGTTTCACCTGCCCCAACAGAGGCAGCCCCCACACGGGGTGAGCATACCAATACCACCAAACCAATAATCACAATTATATAATTCGTAAATTCCAACAATGTAGTTGCCAATAATTTAAATGATACTCCCTGGATTGCATCATCCTCATCCGGGATCCCACTGTATTGTCCCTGTTCTCAAAACAACCAAAATCATCAAATTCCAAATATCCAGTTAATCATTACACTGATTAACTATATCCCTGATCCAATTCAATATCAATAGGGAAATAAATACAGATATCCTAGATATCTAGTCAAAAGCCACGTTTCCTCGCTCACTCAAAAGTAGCGGCATCACTTACCGATGCTCGCTCCATAGCAACCACATCAAGACAATTGCTCGCTCTAAAGCGGCACCATACTTTACATAAGACAAATCGACATAACACAACCAGTCCCGTTTCCATTAACCAATTATTGCAAGACACCATATATTATGCATCGACTACTAACCCTTACCAATCATCTATCTCATGCACAACAATAGCAATAATATAATTAAGGTCATGCTCGTACAATACACGTACATTAAGTTTCTGTAGTCCAAGCCAAACCTTGCTTGAGTTCCATGCCTCGAGAAATATGTGCTAAAACACATAAACAACTCACAATCAAGCATAAGCATGCAACCATGTGCCCACGCACGTTCGCAACCTCTAAACCCATCGTCAATCCATGACGATTACCAAAATAAAAGCCCCCGGCTAGGCATGCATAATACCCAAAAATATTCCATTTAAAACGTTTAAAAGATAGCCAAAAACTCAACCGAGAGTTCCGTTTAATTTAACTTGGCTCCAACCAAACCATTTTAAAAGTCTAGCATTCCCATTGGAATGTGAACATTGCCCCGGAAGCCGACCATTTAAGTCGCAAATCCAAAATCCCACGAAAAAGCCAAGAAAACCAAAATTCACCTGCTGGCGATCGATCGTTATACCGGGCGATCGATCGCTCGAAATAGCGATCGATCGCCAGACCTTACTGGCGTGAGGCGATCGATCGCTCAAAAGTGGCGATCAATCGCTACCTTGCTGAAAAGCCTACTGCCAGCGGGCGATCGATCGCTACGTCCTGCAACAAGAAAATCACCATTTTTAAAAGCTTAAAACCTTCACCAATCATACCCCAACTCCTCCCAACATAAATCCACAACAAATCTACACACAAGAACCTCCAACAAGGGTGTTAAACTCGAATTAAAACAAACCCAAAAGATTTTATGATTTTCACCAAAATCACCCAAACCAACCCAAACCCAAAACTCAACCAAATCCAACAAAATTACAATCAAAACGAAGATAAAAGCAAGGGGGAGGAGATTACCAACTTATCTTCGAAGAATCCGGCTCCTAAACCGAGCCTCCGGTCATTTTTCTCCAAAGAGAAAGGATGAGGGTTAGGGAAAGGGGATGGCACGATAAGAGGGGGAGAGGAGAGAGAGAAGTGATTCCGTGCAAAATGACGGAAATCTCGAGTCCAACTGGTATATATAGCAAAAATGCCCCAACATACCAATACCTCCACAAATACATCATGATTCATTAAAAATCATCTGTTTTCAAAAACTCTCTCTCCAACATCAAATCCCCATACCAGCCCCAACATAAAGTACCCCGGACTCCAAGTCCCACCAAAAACCCAACACATAGGTTTTCCACCAAAATGAGAATACAATCTCAACCTTTGGATCCAACGATCCCAAATGCTCGAGTTAACAACCTCGGGAGACCCAAAACCGCAATTAATTCCTAATTGCCACAATTAAAAATCCATTAAGGATTATTACCACACCGGGATGAATACCCATAATTCCCGGACATCACAGTTAATTACATTGTAATATAAATTACAAAACAACAATTCAATTATGTCCGATATAAAACTAACAGTACACTAATAGCTAAAATATGAAAACTTTTATTCAAGGTGTTTCCGAATTTAAAATTTAAATCAAAATAGGACTTTTGTTGGACCATAATACCCCTTATGATTTATTTTATGTGCTTTGTCATGCTTTGCTATGCCATTTCCCCTTAATATCGATAATCTTAAAAATTGGTATTAGAGACTATGTTTATTCTGAAAATATTATAATAATATTTTGAATATTAGAATATGCTAACTAAGGAGACGATTCAAGAAAAGAATATGGATCCGAACGAATGTTTGGATGTCACTCTTACATGTGGTACCTCCAAAAATTGGAAGAACTCAATCAGGAACATCAGGCCGAAGCTCAACGCTTCAATCAGAGATGAAAAATTCTACGAGGAGTCAATGCTATTCAAGCTAGCATAAATCGGTATAAAAAAACTTGAGAGGATGGCTAGGAGGCTTTACAGGGTAAACCTCAAAGTACAGTTCGAGTTAACCGAAGCTCAGGAGAAAGACCATCCTGAACACTGACTACATGATTCCATATCCCAACAACCCAACATGATCCAGACCAGACGAATAGGAGAGTAGTTACCACCATCCTATGGAACAGAACCCCTTTCACATCAAAAAAGGAAAGCCGAGGAGGTCCAAAGGCCAATGACCGATATTGAAAAAATGACCGCGGTCAGACGAGGAGAATTTATACTTCCCAAGAATAACGAAAAGAATGAACTTAGAAGATCTACACGATCTTACCGAGTCTTTTGCGGGATTAAATCTCGTGAACTTAAAGATGAACGAGAATGAAAGTCTCGGGTCACACGAGCCACCACCAGGAGATCAAAACATGTCACACATTGGATACTTTACAATTGGAACAATTTTAGATCCCCCAGTTGGAACAAGAAGTCGTTTCCGAAGGCTAACAATAATCAAAAGCTATACGAAAAATCTCAGTTAGATCTGATACATCCATATGGACTCATGCTAAATATGGATATTTTGGATTTCAAAAATCGAGAGGTATTGATTGATGAATGAGAGTCTGCCATGAGAATTGTAGCAGGAAGCTTGACCTCAACAAAGAGGAGTTTATATTACTCCTTGATATGAGCCTGGAAGGATCAGCCAAAATTACTTGGGAACTCACTCCCCAAAGCATCAAAGAGAAATTTAAGCCGGAGATTCACTAAAGGCAATTGTTGACAGGATGACAAAACTATTCAAAGTCCATTTCATAGGAGCTGGATACGTCGAAGGAATGGAACAAGATAATGCTAAAAAGTACAAACAAGCTCTTTACAGCCTCGAACTACATGACATCTGCAATATAGATGAGTACATCAAACTCTTCACAAGTATAGATGAAAGGCAAATATTGATGACAAGGATGCATCTGAGCTATTCTTTGCCAAAATTCTGAGCCCATGGAGAGAAATGCTTATCCAGGAGTATATACCACAAGAAACAGAAATGGTGGCTATGAGAATGTCATTTCTCAAAATCAAACTTGCAGAGAAATGCAATCAAGCAGCACTCTAAAAGAATTACAAGAGATTAAGAGGAATAAACAAAACAGTTACGCTTTGATGTGTCGAGAACGACATCCCTACTGTCGTTGGAAGCTACCCCAAAAAGCGTAAGATGAAGAAGCACATAAATCATCGATATGCCTGAGGAAGTGGTTCGAGAAGAGTTAGGACCTAGATCACATAAGTTTGGTGCGCGGGCGGATGCGGATGCGCGAATGCGTCAAGTTTCAAAAAAATTGAGTGCGGATGTGCCTTAATGCGCCTATTAAAAATAAATAAATATGTATATTTCTATATATATACACACTGATGAAATAAAACTAAACATACGTAATATACATCATTTTTAACAAACTTACGTCGTTATTATATTATTTACAAATTTATAATATGAAGTTCTTAACAACCTTGGCGTTTGCAGTTTTAAGCATTAAAATTAGATCTTGTTGTATGATCTAACATTTCGGCTTTGCAAAATGTTATAGACAGTGATAACAATGTAATTCAAATCTTGTACTTGATTGCTTTTCTAGTAAGAATTCTCCGAAAAATATTACAGAGTGAAAATAAAAATGAAGTATTAATATTTTATTTTATTTTAAAACATAGAATAATGAATTTGAAAAATGAAACCAAATTTTACATATGTATTTCAACATGTTTGGTAACATAGAATGACTCATATTATTTCCGAAAAATTATATTATTACCTTATGAAATGACTAATATAAACATTTAAATTAACTCAATAGAAATAAAATTTTTATTTATAAAGTTCATTCTATTAATTTTCATGCAAAAAAACTATGATATCAAAATTATTATTATTTACTCCGTAAAAATGTTACACAATCATAGATTTGTCATAATTTCTTTTATCACATATTTTAATCTTTCATATGTTATTATGTCTTTTCATCTGAACCCAAAATCGGAGAATTTTTTTTTATAATTACAAAAAAAAAAAAAAGCTAAGAATTAGGAAGGATTAAACTTACTGCGCAACTTAGTAAATCTTAGTGCACGAACTAGAAAATTTTTGTGTACGAATTAGAAAATCTTAGTGCGCGAATTTAAAAATTCTTAATGAGACGAACGCGTGGAGGGGGGTAGGGGGATTATGCGACTTAGGTTAGGTCTTTATGGAGACCTAGAATGTTCTAGTTAAAGTAGAAAGCCCGAAGTTATAGATCAGGGCAAAGATCAGGAGCAACAATGAGTAGAACATCGTCGACATTTTCTAATCAAGCAAGTTCTAGCAGAGCACCAACAAAGAGAACTTTAAGACGAACTCATACTAGAGCGATGGAAGTTTTAAAGATTGTAACTGATGTACATGCGGAGCAAGGGGACATATCTCTATAGATCGTTCAGAGAACCAAAAACGAGGAATGAGACAGTTCGAGCATACCAAGGAGTTCAAAGATGCTGTTTATTTCAAAAATTTGGGGCAGGTGTATCAATTTGAGGACATCCCCTCATATGAAAGCATCTACGAAGAAGAGATCAATTCTGACAATGGAAGTGGATCAAGTTCAAAATCAGACTGAAGGAGAATTCCTTCAACACATGATCAGAGAAGAGCCATCGGGGATCTTATATCAGATCACGGTGTCTCATAAAACCCTTATGAGGATCATGAAAAAGAGCCAATGCTTCAGAGATATGAAGGATTTACCATTGGAGTAATGGAAAAAGCCTTGGATATGACCGGTCTGCACATCAGAAAGCATCACATCATCCACAAGGTTACAAGAGGTGAATTTGCGATCCCGATGAAATTCACGAGAAATCAAATGAGATGCAATTTATCCCCTACAGAGAAATCCAGGAGATTAAGAATATGGTGAAAAAAAGTTGTTAATTTGCTCTCATGGATTCATATCGGAGTCACTAGAGTTATCATCAAAGCAACTTTCAAGGAATGAATGATTCGCCACTCAACATGGCAATCTTTGACAAAAGGATCCCGAACCTCAAAGATTCTTGTTTGGGAGCTGTTGCAGGAATTTGTATGCAGGAAAGATGGCTTTAATATCTATCCGAGAATTGCATATAATTTGGGACGGGATTTGAGATTTCAACAAGGTTCTTACTCTTCATCAAGATTTTAAAAGAAGTGATTTGATGAAAGAAGGGAATATGCCTTACTCGATCACCTACAAGGTGTCATACGCAATCTCGAATACGCATCATACATAAGCATTCTTGAGAAATGAATTCATCGAAGTCCCTAGAATCTTCGAAGATTTCACAAAAGTAGTGTTGCCGGATATTATTGACACTCCGACAATATAAGAGATGGACATTTGAGGATACATCACCAGCCTGTTTTAAACAGAAGCATGAGCCTTATTATGGAACTCGAAAGGATGTCTTTCCAACAGGATATGATAATCAGCAACTATCTCGGAGAAATAACAAAAATCGTCTCAAGCAGGATTCAGAAAATCACTAATGTATTCAAAACAATAGGAGTACTGAAGTGCCCAGAAGGATGGTGAGAAATTGAAATAATCTTTGACATTACTGAGAATGATAACATCTTCATTGTGATGCATAATATTATTTACGACAACCTGCAGTTGGCAGATGTAAAAGGAAACCTTAAAATTGGTGAACTTGATCTAACAATTGTCGGGACATCAGGAAGAATCTCAGAACAACTTATTCTTGGGATTGAGTTTCTCGAGGAACACATTACCTTAGGAAAGAATACATGACATAATGGAATTCACGGTGGAAGGCAAAAGATACAGAAATCCGATGACCATCGGTCCATTCTCAATATACCACTCAGTCGAGATGTTATATGAGAAATATCATGCAGAATATTTTAAAGCTTATATTGATTCAGGAGCTGGAATATGTACTGCCAGACGAGACATCTTCCATAAAGAAGTTGGTGAGAAATTACAAACCATTGCCGGAAGAGATTTTTCCAAGCGGAATCTTATTCTTAACGAAGGAGTCCAGACAACGGAGATAATCATCGGAGGAGCAGGAAGTACCCTTTGGTACAAAGTCAAGACTCCATTTATATATTCCATGACACATGAGCTTATATGCTGCTAGAAAATAATTTCCTACAGACATTCTAACGGTTTACACAGGAGAACGAGACAATGATGCTTATTTTCACAACTCTTTGTGATCATAAGAATATTGTCCAGAGATTAAGGAAAACATTTTACAGGAAATTTCTATTAGTTTTCGCAGCAAGCGTGGTGATGAAGGAAAACTTCGACACCCAAAGATGAAGGATCGGCGAAAATTTGGTGAAACGATTCTTCAACTACGACAACAAGGTCTCGGTCAAAAGTAAAATTGAAAATGAACTTTTGACGGTGTTAATTGGATGTCTTTCAAGGAACATGATGAGGAAGAAGTTACTCGAGATACCATGTTAGTACTTAAAAGGCATTACAAGACGAGGTTCCACAACCTGAAGCTACCATCGAAGAGCAAACCACTCTAGAAGATGTGAAATGAAGATCCAGAGGAACTACAACGAGGACCCCTTGCTAATGAGCTTAAAGTTGCTTTGAAGGTGAAAGCCGGAAAAAAATGAGTTCGTAAGGTATAAATCGATCCTCATGAACTAGGAAGATCGGAAGGACATTGAGATAATACTTAAGGAATATCTTGACCTTAAGCTAATATCAGCAGATGTCTCTCCATACAGTAGCCCAGGATTCCTTGTTCGGAATCATGAAGAAATTAAAAGAGTAAAGCCAAGATTAGTAATCAACTACAAAGGGATCAATAATGTAATGCCTGAAACATAATTACCCGAATTAAATTGAGTTTATTGTGATAATGAAGGGATAATTGAGAATGAATATTATTTTATATCTGAGCTCGATTTTGAGATAAATCGAATATGGTTGAGAATTATGATCGAGCCATACTTATTGAATTAGTAATTGATTTAAATGAATCATGTGGATTATGAAGATATTTATGAGTCAATTATTGAAGTTGATCAATAATCAAGGGACTTGAGATAAATAATTTGGGTGAAATTGTAGTGTGAAATAAAGTTGGAGGACTTAATTGCAAAATTGTAGTGTGATTTTTAAATCCCTACAAAAATCCCTCTTTCCCCTTTTCAATTTCTCTTCCAATTTGTTGAAGAATCAAGCATGGATTCTTGATATTATGATCATGGAACCTTGGGTAAGTTAATTCTTACCTTAATCTTGGTTTTATTTGTGTATTGAGTTGGATATGGTATTTGGTTTAATTGATTTGGGTGGAAATTTGGGGGTTTGATTTGAGATTGTTATTATGTTAATGTAATGAATTATGGTGTTTATTATGTATGGTTGTGGAGTGGTGGAAGGAAGAAATGAGTTATGGTGGATGTTGGATTCGTTTCTGCATGAAAATCGTGAGTTTTGGCTGAAACAGGGCCAAACGATCGATCGCTAGGTGTTGAGCGATCGATCTGTCGAAGAAAAACGAATTTGTGTGGCGGTGAATAGTGCTCGTGATCAATCACGGGCAATGTTGATCGATCGCGAGGGGGGCAGTAACTTGGCAACGATTTTTGAGGGCCAGCGATCGATCGCTGGCTTAGTAGCGATCGACCGCGTCAACTTTTTTTAAAAATGTATCGAGCGATCGATCGACGCTGAAGGGCGATCGATCGTCGGTGCTGAAATTTCAAAATTTGTAAATTTTGGGAATTTCGAGTTGTGATGTTTTATGTTTGATTCGTATGATGATTATGACATTTTGGGAAAGTTACTAACATTGATATAATGTTGCATGAATAGAACCTTAGAGAGACATTGAACCTTAGAACGATATGTACTACTTGATCGAGTAAATTGATAACTCGGGTTAATAAAGAATAAAATGGGGTGATTGAGTAGTCTATGGGGTATGGTAAATTGAGACTGATTTTGATAGGAGACATGATGAATCTATGAAAGTTATGATGTTATTGTAGGGGTTATTACTAAGATGTTAATATTGAATTGATGTTCAAAATAGATATTGTACGAGCCTCCGATTGTCGAGGATATGTAAATCACGTTGTCGACCTTAAAGTACGTAATGACGTACGAGCAGTTATGTGTATTGCTAAGTATGAATTATAATTCATAATTATGGAATTGGATAAGTGATAAGTTAATGAATTGAGAATTCATGATAAAATTCATATTATTTTGCGAGATGAGTTGCGATAGAATTATTTTATTATATTATGGTGCATGGTGAACTATTGTGATGCCGCTATTGAGTGTGCGCTAGTTATGGATTATGATGCCACCGCTATTGAGCATGTGATGGGAAATGGTGCCGCCGCATTTGAGCGAACGATGTGATATGAGGAAAGTGTAATATGAGGAGATTTATGTGATAAATTGATGATTGAAATATAAGTGATTTCAGTAAATTATTGTGGTGATAAATTGCTTATTAACGTAGAATTAACGATTATGAATGCGAGTACAGTAAATCATTGTTGATGATTTAATTGATTTTGGAGTTGATGATTCTAAATATTATGAGAACATGAACAACATGAGACTAATTACATGGTTGTGGTATACTAAGGGAGTAATTACTTAAATTACAGCATTTTATTCTGTAAATTGTAAATTGTGTATTCGATGATATTGAGATTATGTTGTTGGTGTGCTCACCCGTGTGGGGGCTGTTTCTGTTGAAACGAGTAGAACATGTACGACATTGATTCGGGAAAGGAGTTGGAACTACTGAATGAGGATGCTTTTGGAAGCGAGGTACCAGTAGCGGTATTGGTAATGTGATTTATACGACTACATACACAATTATTTATTGAATGCTCATCTGTGAGCATAGATACATGTGTATATGGGTTGTATAAGTATTTTGACATTTCTCTTTTCATTTGAGCATATCATGCAATTTATTTAAGAGTATAATGGCACGATGAACTGAGAATATGATTGGTGCATTGTAAAGTGTATACATATGCTTGTTGAGTTGGGTTGGGAATCGAGTTTATGGGAATTATGTCGAGAATTTTTATAGACGTCATACCACAATATTGAAGCATTGTATGAGAATTCCCTAATGATATGATTGTATACACTAATGCCGATGATAAATGCACTAACGTCGAGATTAGAAGATGAGGTCCTACAAACATCTTGGAGTTCGATGGATACTTTATCCCAAACAGAGAACACTTGGTTAATTGCATCCAGAATGCTAAGGTGTTTTATAAGTTTGGTTGTAAATCTGGGTTCTACCTGATTAAGATGGAGGAAGCTAGCAAGAAGTTCACAGTATTCTCCACACCACACACACTATATCTGGAATGTGATGCCAATGTGATTGGTAAATGCTCCCCAGATATATCAGCGGAAAATGGATAATCTTTTCAGAATTTCATGTTCGTGTATATTGACGACGTTATCATTGCATCAAGAAACATGAAAGAACATCTCAAACATTTGTAGATCTTTTCAGATGTTTGCCACAAAGAAGTGTTAGTGCCCTCCCAAAATAAAGCAATAACTGCTACAAGCAGATCGATTTTTTGGGATTGAAATCGACGAATCTGGAATCATCTTGCAGAATCATATTGTTGAGAAAGTGCAAGGATATCAAGATGAGCTCAAGGATTTGAAGCAGCTTCAGAGTTTTATTGGAGTTGTTAATTTTGCTAGAATGTTCATTAACAATCTGACGATGCACAGGAAGATATTCAGTCTATTAGTCAAAAAAGATGTTAAGTTTGAGTGGAATGAAGATAATCGACAAGCTGTCAAACAGCTTAAAGAAGTTCGCAGGCAACTACCAAAAGCTTGGAATTCAAAACGACAAGAATGAACTGGTATATACACAGATACCACTGAGCATTGGTGAGCAGCAGTTCTCATGAAGGCCACACCAAATGGAGAAGTGCCATGCATATATTGCAGCGGTTTATTTTCAGACAGCGAAGCTATCCGATGGCATATCAACGAGAATGAGTTCTTTGCAGTTCGAAAGACTTTTAAGAAATGACCATTATATTTACTCAAAGAAATTTATCCTTGAAATTGATAATACAAGTGTCAAATCTTTTCTAAAAAATAAAATTGAATCCAAACTAGAAAAAGGAGAGACTTTTGAGATGGCAAATTGAATGTCAATATTATGATTATGATATCGTCATTGTGAAATATGATAAAAATACTCTTGCAGATTCTTAACGAGAGATGGATGCGAGTGAAGCCAATTCCATCATAACGAGATCAAGGCACCTCAGAGAAAATCCGGAGGAGCTGGACAAGATGATCAACGGTCTTGTGATTAATGCTCAGGTCGCGAGCCAAGTACATGAACTGGATCTCACGAAGGTCCAACAAGTTATGAAGGCTACCATGCAGTCTCACATCTGTCTACGAGACAGTCTTTATATTCCCCTCCGAAGACATGCTTCGACGTCGAAGCTAAAACGTGCTTACGAGAACCAAGCTCATCAACAAGGGTTGGGAATTCATGTACCACCAACACGAGTCCTAGTATCAATCCTTTCGAGGAGGATAAAGAAGGAAAAATTGATTCTCAGGTGTCTAGGATGTCTGAAGAATCAAGCCACCCAACACCTCTGGGGTTAAAGAGAGAGGGAGATTAATATTAAGCCATTGGCAGGCAAGTATAAGATTAATACTGAAGAGTTTAAGTTTCTCCTTTACAGGAATACCAGAAGACATGGGAGAAACTCTACACAAGAGTGGAGGTAATTCCCGAAAAAAATAACTGCCGACTGGTCACGAAAATACCCAAGAATGTGGATGCATCCTGGTACCAAACCAGAGAGTGTCCGCGAGTGTTTTGACTTTGGCTGCTTGGCCTCAGTCTTTACCACAACACCAAGTTTTCCAGAGATTGCAAAATTACCGAAATGAATTTACGAGGGAGTGTATGAGTCATGGCAAAATAACCATACATTCGGAAGAGGAGATGTTATGGACTCCGGAGTTGAAAATAACCATAGCCCCATAAATCACATGAAGAGACCTTCATCCCAGCTTCCATGTCATAAAGTAGCAAATGCCTAAGTGGAAGGCGATGGACCAGATCAAGTCATCGCCCGAAGGAACACCACTAGTTTCCTCGCTCACAGAAGACGATATTACCACCAGAAGAGCTTGGGGGGTTATGCGTTTGTCTCACTGAGACGGACAAAGTCAAGTATCCGTTCAAAATATTTCAGAAAACAACGAACGAGTCTTTCATGGTAAATTCTATTACAAGCCATACCACAAAATTTACCGAAGAAAGCTTTGAAAAGAAATGACAGGTATTGTGGGATAACAAGATTTCGGCGACCAAAGAGACATGCCGGAAGTTCTGCAACATGACTCACTTTGAAAGATGGCAGGACTATGTCTGCTCGAGCTGCCCGGAGCAAAAAGAGCTACTGTTCGGGAAATGATTCCCTCTCAAAAGGGACCAAAGAAAAGAGGACAAGACGGGACCAGGAAAACGTTTGAATATTCACACGCGGACCGCAAAAGCCAAATTCTAAGGACCACAAGGAGACATGAGTCATGTGACTCTGACGAAGACCACCACCATTATCAAAAGAAACCAAAATGATACGCCCAACACTTCTGCCGAAAGTAGAAAGGACAACAATCTATCAAACAAGAATGAAGACATATGCAATGAAGTCTGATTATAGACAAGAGTTGAAGTCTGGATTTCAAATCAATTTCCAGACTTCTATAAATAAACAACTTGAAGGAAGCAGAAAACGTCTACCCTTCCCTTTTGTTTTATTCTCCAAGATGTAAAAATTATCAATTATTCGATTGTTGAAATAAATAATTTATAATAATGGAACACAACTTTTTATGCATCACAAATGACCACACATGATATTCTTTTATAAGATTTACAATACTTACAATTGTTATAGAGATTAGAATCTATAAT
Source organism: Haberlea rhodopensis (assembly GCA_907163345.1). Classification (NCBI taxonomy): domain Eukaryota; kingdom Viridiplantae; phylum Streptophyta; class Magnoliopsida; order Lamiales; family Gesneriaceae; genus Haberlea; species Haberlea rhodopensis. Next base: position 3,887,572 of record CAJQUN010000060.1, read on the forward strand.
ATAAAAGTAAATTGCTATGAATCTATTACATTTTAATTTGGAGTTAAGAGGAATTAGTAGATATAAAATATAGTTGGAACTTGGAACAAATGCCCGGAGATCCATCTTCAACATAATCATAAGTTTCACTAAAATTTATATATCTGGGCGCGTTTTGGATGTCTTAACAACTTTGAATTTTAGCAAATGTTAGCAGAACGAGAGAGACATGGGAAAAGATAATACATATTCATGTGTAAATATCTCACTAGCTCATTAACTAAAGAACCAGAAAAAGGCATGTACCACAGGAAAAATAGTTGTGACTACAGCAGAGATGATGATGATGCCCGTGGCTTCCCCGTGCTAGAATTCAAGTACTGTGAAACAAATAGCACTCCCATCACAACAATAAGACAACCCACGAGTGTGCTGAAGAATAGTGCACCAGGTTGCCTTGTCTGTACAAAACCATACACCCCATTTGAAGTCACAACAATAACATCTGTCAGTCCGTCATTTGAGAAGTCATCACACACTAAGGCATGTGTAGGAGGTGCTGGAAGATCCATGGTTGTCAATAGACTTCCTCCAGGAGATAACACAACGGCTTCTTGATCTCCTGCGGCAAGAATCATTTCAGGATTATCATGTGTGCGTAGAGGAAATGGCTTAAGTGTGGGAACTACGTCAGAGTCCATCAACCCAGATGGAGATGGAAGCTTGGACCATGTGGCACCAGTCAACAGCTGCCAATTCCAGTCAGTATCATGTCCGTGCAGCCCAGGGGAGTACGAAGTCACCTGAAACGTATTCATTCACGGTTTCAAATATCAAGCTTTATCATCAACTAATGTAAATTTAGTTATCAAACAATTGACAGGAGAAACATGAAATTTAAAATTTTCAATAGGAAAATGAGTCGCAACAAGTCAGCCTATGATTTAACACTATATCTACAAAGGAATTCATATCATTAAATTGCAGACTATCACATCATAAGTTCACACCACTATCTCCAACGCATTCTCTTGGAACAGACCCAAAACAAAAAGGTTGGTCCTGTATATTTTGGTACGCTAAAACGATTTCAGTCCTGTACTTCTTAAACTAGTAATCTGCAACTTTAATCATATAGGCAATCAACGGGATTAGGAATTGTTCACAAATTGCTTTGAAGAATCGTCAAAGATTTCCTGCCAATTCTGATGTGGTGATTCACAGATTTATGCACAGTAAAATTCCAGAGAGAATTATGAATTCTTCCTAACAGAATTAAAGGTACATGACTAAATGTATCATAAATATAAAAAGGATTAAAAATGTTTTCAAGAAAGATAAAGAAAACGAATAATTTTTTGCCAAAAAATAAAAAAACAGCCATGAAAGATAAAGAATATAGGACCCAAAATGATTTTTTGTCGGAAAATAAAAAAAACAAAGATAAGAAAGAATACAGCAATTTGAAATTATCACATTCAAACAACGGATAAATTATGCCGAGCCAGATTACGGAGAAAAAACTCGATATGAGGGAGCTTCACATCAGTTTTAAGGTTAATTACAGAAGGCCTGATGCAAACAGGAGAGACTTAAACAGCACACCTCTCCTCGATTGGTAAGGAAGACAACATCACCATGGCTACCCTTACGATGCCTATGACCATCAGTTCTTGGGATAAAAATTGGTGTTGCAACATCTAATGAACTAGCATCTGAATTCCGACTAAAACTTCTAGAAAATTCTCCATGTTTGAATAAGTTAAAAGGAGAGTGATGGCATATTGAAGCATTAAAAAGCTGTTCTCGAACTGGCACGCCTGATGTTGCAACAGCCCAACATGGACGAAGCACTTCCATAAATCCACTTACAACAGCCTGTTCAGCACCATTTCCTCCGACGACCTATTGTGGATGATACACATAAATTAGCCTCGATGGTGTAAAGCAAAAAAACAATTTGACAAAGCATTTCCATTCTATGCAACTCTAATTCAGAATTACTTTTTGGATTGATTTTACTAATATGCCTTGTCAGGATAAGAGTGGCTAGGAGCCCATTGTCAATTTTAGGTGGATCATACGAGATTGCAAATCACAGGAGTTAACAAATGCGGAACAAGTAGATCTTCATTTTTGATCCGACATTCCACAAAGGACAAATTGATGAAGATATAAAGCACAAAAAAATTGATTGTTCTAACTTCTTTCCCTCCTACCAAAATAAAAGTTAAAACTACATTGTTTTTTTTATAACAAGAATAACATGAGAAAAATAGAAAAACATAAATGATCCAGGCAAATTTTTTGATATGATTATGAACTTAACTAACGTTTTTTCTCTTCAATCAAAGCAAACAATAATAAAACAGAAACTGTAAGTTACCAAATACCTGTCTAAATAATCATAGTTAAATTCCCTGAAAAGAATGACAAGTGATGTACCCATGCAGATGTTAAATGTAGTGGCTCACCTTAATAAAAGAGGCAAGAGTCATAAGGACTAAAAAACCTGGAAAATAATCCCAGCCTCCCTTTTTAAATACCAGTCTTATATTCAGCAAATCTACTTAGATGCCCCCATGTGGTGGGGTTGTTCTTGTGTACACCCGGTGCGGGCCCCCCTGCACAGGCTGACACAACATGGGTGTGGGGTGTGGGCCCCACACCCCCGCACCACACCCCACACCCCCGCACCGGGTGTACACAAGAATCTTCCCTTGTGGTGTGCATCTATCTTTGCCAAAAAAGATATTTCCTACCTTTCCAAACCGAAAGAGCACAAAACATCTTACAAAAAAAGGAAGTACACATCTTGACAGGAATTATTTTGTCACAGGACACTGTACAGACAACAAAATGCCGCTAAACAACTACTCCAAGCAAAGATAAAAAATCACAAAACACTTTCCATGTCCATGAAGGTACATAAAATCTGACTAGACACCTGCCAAATCCCCCTTAAGTGAGTAAAAATGGTTAACGAAACCCTTATGCATAAATAACACAGCCCCACCGACTATTCATTGATACCTGAAACGACATATTAGTAATCACCAAACATGTGAATGACAAAGAAAGAAACTAAAAAGAGTGTAATTAAAGTCAACCTCTAACATAAGAACATTTCAACCAAGTAAAACTCCAGCTTTCAATTTTAAAAAGAACTCTATTCCAAGCAACGACAATTCACACTTTTACAAGGCCAATGGGATCTTCACCTCAAATATATCAAAGTTGGCACGAAAGAAAATCTCAATTGATTCCAATGGCTTTAAATAAAATGAGATGAATTTAGATCCAGATGATTTTACATATATGCACTCCAAGACAATCAAACCGGAGATAAAAGCTCACCTGGACGTGATCTAGAACACCATCTCCATTAATATCAGCATGAAGACCGCCTTCTTGAAGATGAAGCTGGGGTGAGCGAAAAAGTGAAAATATCAAATGGGTGTTGACAATATAGGTGAACACTAGCGACCTAGATTGTTAATAAAACACACTTGCAATAAGCTTTAGACATTCCAGAGATTGAGTTATAAACTCATGAAACTACTATTACACATGAAAATTTAAAGAAAGTGTATTCCTCTAGACAACAGCTCAACTACTCAGACAGTACATTGTCATAACCATTTCAACGAGACTGTTAATTCCACAGCCACAAGGGGAATACTTATAATGTCCAAAACCAATATTTTATTTATAATCTTTTATATATGGGATTTTGAACTATTACCCCTCGTTTTGAGGGAACGTTCTAATCCAACCCAATGAGTGGTTGGCAAAACATGAGGTTTTAAGGAGGGGTCGTGCTAATACAACCTAATGGGTGTCGCCAAAACATCATATGTTACTACTATATGCTTATCAAAATTTGGGAAGAATCTCAAAGAACAAAATTGCAACTCACTAACAAATATAATCTTGAATCGCTAAGATATATAATAGAAGATAAAAAGCATATTTTGGGATCAGATGGTCACCTTACATAGGGTGCGACCTGATGCCAAATGAATAGCTTCTATTCCTTCTTTTTCATGAACAACGACGACATTAGGAACCCACCAAAGCTGAGTGTAATTTGTTATGGTAGGTATATACTGCGAAGGCTGGATAACAAAATAAAAAATGTGATAGTTCAATATTAACATTGCAACAGATATGAGTACAAATACAGATCTCAATTCATCAGGGCCACCATCCAATCCAAAACAAATCCTCCTAGCTTTAAATTAAGTGAAAATTAAGAACCTTTAGATTCAACCACCCCTATTCATATTAAAATTCTTTAATACTGCACGAACAAATTAAATCAAATGATTTCTGAAACAGATACTCTCAGCTTCATTCATGGACCAGCGTCAAATCAATTTATAGATGATAGATAATATGATGCAATTTCTCCCATTACGGGATTTAAAGAATCACAAAGAAATTTCAAAATTGAGACAAGTAAAAGAGATAATGACATCAACCTTTTTTGTCTTTGCTGATTTAGCAATGGTAACTGCCTTCTCAATCACATTTGAAACTTTTTTGGTCACATCCTTTCCAGGAGAATGGTTTTCTTCGGGCTTATGGAAAGGGTAGCTGGTGATCTTGCCAGGTGATTTCTTCAGTGTTTTCCTTTTGTGGCGCCTGAAATGTGTCAGCTTCAATAAAGTGTCTTCACGACGATCCTGTTCAAGAGGTAATTTCAATAGACATCAGGATCACTAGTGAACTTCCACAACCAATCCATCAAGGATATGGACTAATACAAGACATACCCAATGGTGTGGCATGACTCCAAGAATGGATTCTCTAAATTCCCTGCACTCAAACTACGGCTGAAATGATTTAAATTTACTTGTTTCTAATATTGTAACTAGAGTTCAAAAAACGTCATCTTATCAACAATAAGAACAGCTACATTTAAACTGACTTTTTGTGTTGTGGATGTAATCTTTACAAACAGAATGCTAAGAAATCTTTTCTCGAGTAAAAATTTCTATCCACTTAAAGGTTGAATTTTCTTCCACCTCTCCCTCTGTTAAAACTTAAAAGATCGCACCTCCTCAAACAGTATGTGTGTGTCGAACACCAAGCTTCATGATGTTGTAGGAAATATCCAGTCAAATCATCATCCGATTTTTTAGATGATTTGGATGAATAAATTTTATATTTTAAACTTTGTTTGTTGATTAGAGTATCTAAATAGCTTAGATTCCAGAAATATTAGAATTCTAGATATTTTAGGCTCCTAAATTTAGTTGGTTGAATATAAAAATATTTATTTTGTACCTCATTCTAAATTGAAAAAATAATAATCATATTTTCATATCATGTTTCTTCCATATTTTTAACATGGATCAGATCTGTGTTTTCCAAAAATAAAAATAAAATAAAAATGAAACTAGGGTTAAACCAGTAGCCACCTCCATCCAACAGTCCTCACGGATCGTTGGTTGTCTCGTCGGTGGCGTCTGTAGAGTCGAAGATTCCGTCAAATCGTCCATAGATCTAGATCCAGATTTGATGATTTATGCGTCAAGAACGTCAAATATGGTGGAGAAGAGGCGGGAGGAATGAAGAAATAGGAGAGTCAGTGGAATAAAAGAAAGTGCAGAGTAGGGGGTGTCAGACTACCGCTTCCGCTATGCGCCTCTCATGCGCAAATCCTAGACGCCGCATGCTTTAGTGATTGCCACCACCACCTTTTGCCGCCGCCGCCGCCGCCGCCGCCTCCTCCTAAAGTTACCTGCAAATCCGTACTCCCAGTCGGAACCAGGACTAAAAGTCGTTTTTTTTAGCCCCACCGAGGAATGGCCGTCTCCGATTCTCCAATTATGCTGAGCAGTCGAAGTTTGAGTCACCCTCGCGCCAATCTATGCAAACCCCAGCAGTCGCGCTAACCAAGAGTCGCGGCAAGTGCAAACCCTAGCAGCCCACGTGAGCGCAAATCCTAACAGCAGCCAAGAGCGCAAAACACATCTGAAAATTCTCCAGGTTCGGCAATGTGTATGCCAGTGGATATCCGTAATTCAAATAACTTTTGAAGCTCTACCTCATCGATCCATGAGGATGTTTCAAGTGTCTACATCTCATCTGCAAGTTTGGCCTCATCAACATATATACCAAGCTTGAGTGGTGTGTAGGAAATATTAAGTCAAATCATCATCCGATTATTTAGATGATTAGGATGAGTAGGTTTTTATATTTTAAACTTTGTTGATTAGAATTATCTAGACAGATTAGACTCCTAGATAGATTAGAATTTAAGATATTTTAGACTTCCTAGATTTAGTTGGTTGATCTATAAATATGTATCTTGTATCTCATTCTAAATTGAAAATAATCATATTTTCAATCTCATGTTTCTTCCATATTTTCATCAGATGTCAATCCCGGTCACGAAAATCCCATCAGCATTCAGAGTTGCATATTATTTGATGTTCGTAAGTGGACTCCTAGCGTTTTTTACTGTTTTTTAAGCCCATAAACAATATATTCACTTGGAAAAAAACATCATTCATCACCAATCGAATAACTTCTCTCATCAACTAAGGAAATATTCAACTGAAGCATCATAATCTCTCCCTCTCTCTTGTAGTAATATCATTTCAACATCTCTGTTGGGGTTCAACAATTGTCTCTGCTTTGTGATCGATCGAACACGTGGCACTTGTGCCAGTTTATGGTTGAAAAGATTGAAGTTGCGTAATTATCCTTAACTATAGTTATTGGTAAAGCGGTAAGCGCTCGATCCAACAATTGGTATCAAGCCAAGGTCGCGTGTTCGATTTCCATGAGTTGCAGAGACTGCAATTATTGGGGGAGGGATTGTTGGGGTTCAACAATTGCCTCTGCTTTGTGATCGGTCGAACACGTGGCGCTTGTGTCAGTGTATGGTTGAAAAGATTGAAGTTGCCTCATTACCCTTAACTATAGTTATTGGTAAAGCGGTAAGCGCTCGATCCAACAATCTCAGATGTATACCTCTCCAGGTTGACGGCTATTCAATGCATGGACATCGAGCTTGTAATTGTGTTGTGGAATCAGCAGTGAGGCATCCGATGACTGGGCATCAATATTCTGCATATTTAGAAAGTTAAAATAAGCAGAGGAAAAGAAACACACCTCAAAATGAAAAGGCCAGATGGAAAAAACAAAATCATGTTACAGTTAAGATAGATGCCAAATAAAATAAAGGAATTTATGTCCACTTTTCCTTAAAAAACCTAATGTCTTTGACAGCAAAGTCATCTCAAATCATTCTCAAATGTGGTTGGCAAGAGCGTTATTATTAGGAGTTAAATAAATTTTCAAGCATTCAAGGATTGTTGTTCTGTGAACTTTTTCCTTCTCAAAGAATCCATATCGTACATAGATTGTGGTAGATGATTTCCCTTTGTTGCCAAGTAATGTCTTCTGAGATTCAAGGTCATTAGTAATAACTAAACAAGTAAGATGAGTTTTGAAAGACATATATGGAAAATTGGAAACTTACTTCTTTTTACCACTGTTATATTACAAAAACATTCCAACACTTTCCCGTTGATTATTATTATTGCAAGAAACATTCGAGTAACGTTTTGAGTGAATTTGACTAACCCTTTGAGTCCTCGTTTATATTTCATCTTGTCTCTGTCTCCTTATTTTCCTTCTATGCTTGACACACAGACTTCACAATTAAACATTTTACTTCTTCATTTATCGTTAAACTTGAAGTTATAAAGCTAAATATTCCAAGAATATATACAATCAAATCCGCTGTACAAGCCTCCAACTAACCATAAACAATCGATACCATTTGTTTAGAATAAACCCCAGAATAAACATGACTCTGTCAAATTTGTTCTCATTCCACAAAACAAATCACATAGGGCGGATGAACAAACTATAGCTCCAGTTCACTAACTAGCAAAAAAATCATAAAAAAAAAAACAGAAAACCACCTCAACATAAACACCCTCTCCCTTCCCATCACCCAAAAAAAATAAGAAAGAAGTTTCTATTAGACACTGAATGATGAGTCTCACATTTTCAGTCTTTCGGGAGTAGAATATGAGTAGGAGAAACCAACAAGGCAATAATTAAACAACCGAAAAAGAGAATCCAATATTTTTTGCCTTCGGCATGTAGAATAGGATCCATCAACAGGAGAAACCAAACCCATATAAAAAGTAATACCTCAAACTTTCTGCTCCACCGTAGTTCACCACTTCGACCGGCGAATGCATAAATAGCAAAGTGTCGCAGATCTACATTCCCTGCATTTTCTGATGTCTGAAAGGAAGAAAAATAGCAAACATGAGCATTTCTAGCAACTGAAACCTAGGCAAAAAGATTCAAAAAAAATTAAGCTGGAAGTTCTTATAAATCAAAAGGAATAAGGAAACACTTAAATCGTAAGAAGGAAAAAATATAAGAAAGAAACATCCAGAGAAAAATGCAAGAAGAGGAGGGGATCTACTGTTATAAAAGGAAAAGAAAGAGAATTGAAGGTACATCACGAGGGAAAAGCAAAAAGGGTGGATCCATCAACAACCAACTTTGAGTCAGATTATCCACCATAAACTCAATATTAGAGTTACATACTGCTAACATGTCGATAGTTGCACGCGGCTAACATATTGATGCTTGATGGTAAGAGCGATTAGCACATAAAACCAGGGAAGTTCGCATTTGCTCTTACATCTTTCTCAGTAGCACTTCTTCGATGCTCCTCAGCATTTTTTTCTGCAAATTCAATCTCCTCAAAAGGATCTACATGCATCTGGAAAAAATTAAGAATTATTCAGAGAACTATATAATGAATTTAACTAAGAAATAAAGTTATACAGCATCTTTAAAAGAGAAGTATTTTAAGAATTCACATTAAGAAATACGCAAAAGAACAAGGTGCTATTTCTCAATTTATCCCTTTAGCATCGGTTACGACACAAAATATTCAAAAAGAAATAGACGATCTCTTTTGGGAATTTTCTGTGTTGAATTGAACAAAATACTGAAAAGGAAGTTACAGAGGAATTCAAAGAACACGCTCTGCCCACTTTTACTCTGAAAGAGGAATCTCTTCCAGACCAATCACAATGCTCGCACCTTCACGAAACATCTAAATTCTGGTATCCTCTTATCTTTTTTCACCCCTCTATTTATTCCCCTTTCTCCCCTCTTTCTAATCATAACAAACTAACTACTCCACCCACTGTTCACGTGTCAGCTCCTTGGGCCTTTAATATCAGCAGACTTCTAACTTTTTCCCGTAACAATACCTCCCACTTGAAAACAACCTTGTCCTCAAGGCTGGAGTAAATAACTTCCCGGCCCTGATCGCATATCTTGTTGGCATCAATTAGCTCACTAATTTTGGTAATAGGGACGGATCCTTTTCTATCGTCCCCGTTCGAACCCATCCTTATCACCCAATGACTGCCATAATCGAACTTCGCCCTTCCCATTGCCTCCTCATAGCTAGCACGTACCTTTTCAACCCACACTACCATAAACAACCCATAAAACACCACCTGACCCAACCAATTTGTCACCCCCTTACTTCGATCCACCCTACCAGTTTTAAGGCTCCTCAACTCTTATGTGAAATTGCTTCAAGTTCTGTCCAACCTCTCTATCAACCGAGCCCAGCAAACACAACCCCAGTTGACCCAACAATTGACATCCATCGCGACAAACACTATAATAGACCTGACAGCAATCCATCACGTAGCCAGATCGGATCATCCGATCTGCAATCTTTCTCTGAACAATCACTGGGTGAATAATTCCCAAACCCCAGTAGGATCATCTACCTGAAACAGCAGCCTCGCTTGTGGCAGATTCACCGAGCTCAATCCACACAATTCAACTTTACCCAACACATAAAGCCCCAATTGACCATAGTTAAGGGAATTGTGGTGTTGAGGAATGGATCTCAAAATAACGTGTCACTGCCAGAATCCATCTCAAGGGATCAACGCCTTTGAATCTCGGCATATCCAACTTCCTCCATGCAAATGTAGAATCAGATTGCGTCGTTGCCATGCCGTAGAATCCTTAGAGTCGAATGGCAGGTCGGACCAATTGTTACGACACAAAATATTCAAAAGGAAATAGACGATCTCTTTTGGGAATTTTCTGTATTGAATTGAGCAAAATACTGAAAAGGAAATTATAAAGAAATTCAAAGAACATGCTCTGCCCACTTTTACTTTGAAATAAGAATCTCTTCCAGCCCAAGCACAATGCTCACACCTTCACAAAACATCTAAATTCTGGCTTTTGTCCCTTTTTACCCCTCTATTATTCCCCTCTTTCTAATCCTAATAAACGTGTCAGCTTATTGGGCCTTTCTTCTTGGGCCTTTAATACTAGCAGACTTCTAACTTTTTCTCCTAACAGCATCTCAATTCACGTAAACTGTAAAACTGTGGGGTCGAACAGAACAAATAAGGCATATTACATCAAATAAACCAGAAAGAAATAACAAAGGCCAATACCATATATCTCAATTCATATAAACATATTTATTGACTAATAATTCTCTCCAAAAATCGAAGATGGGTTCAGATTCAAGTTTCTTGATTAATCTGTATTTTACGGTGGAAATAATGTCCCTCCACTATGTACAAGAATGTCCAGAAAGAACAAGGTTCATCATGATATAAAAAAAGTGTTGGTGTCAGTTTGAATAAACAATTTCTAGGGAAATGCACATACCGATCCTCAGATCTCATTCACCATTGATGATAAGCATGCCACAAGTAAAAAAATAACAAGAACATAACGAGAATAATTTTAACAAATGCGTTGAAGCACAAAAAGAACACCCCCTCCTTGAACACATGAATCAAGCCTTTTGTTGGACTAAAATTGTAAAAGTATTACCCCAGTATGTTAAATAATTCAATTAAATAATTCAACGTTTATCTACCTAAATAGTAGCAACATCAATGCAAGGAACACAACAAGAAAGTCGTCATAAAAAGAAGAATCATCAAATCCCTTAGGATACAAACAACTTTTTGGTAAAGAGTAATAGAAAGGATAAGCCACGTACATGAGGTTGCATCTCCATTCTCCCACCAACAATTACCAAGCCAGAATCTCCATGCTTCAATGTATAATTACTAACTGAGATGGCAATCTCTCTGTGATGAGCATTGTGGGGAAAATCTTTCTGTAAGTAGAAAGAGAATAATTAAAGAAGAGAAAACTGATCCTGAGTTGATAGAAGTAATAATAGTATAAATATGGAGACAAACCATAGTTATTAAAGGCGCATAGCGCACTAAAACACAAAGGTGTACTTGGGCCATAGCGCATAGCGCCGACGCAAAACGAACGCTTTATTAAAGCAAATCACACTAACTTATATATTCTTAATATATAAAAAATGTCCATAAATTTTAAAAACAAACTTAAAGATAACAAGGTTAAATAATAAAGTAAGCTCAAATAAAAACAAAATAAAATAAAATATTAGATATCATACTGCAAAAATATTGTTCAACAAATACTAAAATTGAAAAATTCTTACACATTAAACTACCCAAAGTTCCCAAATAAAAAAACTAATTATTTATCACTAATATCTTCAACTTTAAGAACCGTGTAATCTTCATTTTTTTCACCAAATTTATAGCGCTCAGCATCATTCTATTCCTCTAACAAAAAGCATTGTACGTAACAAATAAACCTAACATTCTCTAGGTTATGCTGTTTTTAATAAGCCTAAATATAAATATAATGGCCCCAACTAAACCTTAATCACTAGCAAATACTAAAAGTCGTTTATATTCTCAGTCCTTATAAAAGGCGCGCTATGAGTAAAAGCGCAGGAAGCGCGCAAGGCGTGCATCTTTCCAAAACAAGGAGCGCAAGGTGCGAGACCTGAGCCTTGGGCTAAGGCGCGTTATGGCGCGCCCTTGCGGGCTTTTAATAACTATGAGACAAACTGCTAGATTACACAAGTATACATAACAAGTATTGTGTCAAAATGTATTAATCTATATACACCTGCAGATTTATTTCCCACAGCTTATTTAGGTTGTGATCAAAGCACATTATAGACCAGCCCGATGTAACAACAACTAGCACTTGCTTTCGTGGTTCCCTTTTATTATAATTCCGGTCAATAAATCCCGTAGCCATTGCAACTACATGCCTCCCGGTTGCTATGCGAATTTTGTCTGGAAGAAGAGAAATCTCTGCTAGTAAACGTGCCTCACTAAAGCCTTCACCCATCCGTCTTGCACGAGGTTCCAAAATCTAATACCATCACAAACTCATTGTCAAAATGTTCATTAAGATAGATGAATAACCTTTGTAGCTAAAACTTTTAACCAAATGAAATCAACAAACACAAACAAGGGTCGCCAGAAATTGAGCTTTGTCAATTCATTTGACATGAATGGAGCATCAACAGAGACAGTCACGCCAATTGGAAAAGAGAAATACCAAAATAACATGATCAACAGTTGTGTTAGCAACTTCTACAGAAATAGCATTCTTAAGACCATTAGACCAGATTGCAAAGGAATTTATTGTCCATGAAATCACATTGGATTCTTAAGGCTGCCACAGACAAATTGCAAGGCTGAGACTGAAAACTGTGTATGAGAGAACTCCTCATTATTCTGAGGCATCACATCCAAGCCACTATCAGTAACACCCAAATATAATAGATGAAAGGAGTACAGATCCCCAAGTACAAAATTGGAATGTGGAATACAGTCATGTTATGTGCTTAAGGAAAGAAATGCCACAATGTTTCAAGCCTGAAGGAAAGGTTAAAATAAATGGCCCTCCAAAGAAAGATCTTCCGCATTCTCTCCTGATGGGTCTGGGGGAAAAAAGAAAGAACTCTAAAACGCCAACTAGCTCTTGCCCATTATAAAAAACTTTTCTAATTGTTCAATCATAAAAAACTGAATAAATTGAAAAGGAAGTATTTGCGAAGTAAAAAAATAAAAAAATAATAATAAAGCAAAGTACAGCATAAAGTTGTTCCCTTCACCGGCTGCTATCAATATGAAAAAAGTGCTACACGCCACCTGGATTTTTGCATCGTGGGTAGGCACGAGAACCTCCTTTTTGCCATCGCCGTTCAAATCGGCAACTATTGGCGGCGGAAGACGCTCAGCTGCATACTTAATCGGATAATCATCGGATAGGTGGAACCACGCCTCATTGAAAGACAAATCACCCTCGTGCTAAGAAAATCAATGGTTACAAAATCAAACATATTACAAGCGAAAGACCCAAAAATCAACTGTTACCAAAACAAAAATTGGACTTACTAGAAAAAAGAAAAGGGTAGATGCGATGGTTTTCAAGAAATATATGGTATACCTGAAGCGAAAAGAAAATGGCGAAAGCTGAGAGCATCAGGATTGCTAAGTCTCGTTTCCTCATATTTTGCTTTCCTTGCTAATTGAATTGGTGATAATTAAATACAAAAGCAATTGCGAATGCATAGTGGAAGCATAGTCGACACGTCCACCGTTCTGCCTTGGATGAAATCTCCAATTTACCCTTCTCTATCATTTTTCCAAGTTTGAACGTTTGGTTGTGTAATGGAAATTTTTTTACTGATAAAAGAAAAAAAAAACCCGGCCTTCGGGACCAAATTCATCGCATTCTGTCAATCACATGGAGTTACCCCTTTTTTTTTTCAAACCCTTTTTTTTTCAAACTAAATCAATTGAAGAAACCTTTGAAAGGTTTGTGGAGTCCAACTTCTAAGGTGATGGTCAGCGAATGAAAATTGTGACCAACGTCCGACTAGATTCACAAACTTGTAGTTAGGTTTATGAAGTTGGCAGCAGAATGGGCCACGGGCCATAAGCAATGAGACATGTGCAAAGGGTCACGGGCAATAAGCCATGGGTCTTAGGCCACGAGCATTGGGCCACAAGCCACGCCAATGGGCCGTAGGCCAAAGGAAACTGGCCACGAGCCATGGGTCATTGCCACGGGACAGGGGCCACAATGAGCTATGAACCATGGGCAATAGGACACGGGCCACGGGCCACGAGCCACAGGCCACGCGCCGGCAATGGGCCACGGGCCACGACAATGGGCCACGTTGCCACATGCCATGGACCACGGGCCACGAGCCAAAGGGCCACAGGCAATGGGCCACATGCATGGGCCACGGGCAACGATCCATGGGCCACGACAGCGATCCATGGGCCACGACAATGGGCCATGAGCCATATGCGATGGACCACGAGTCAAGGGCCATGTATCTAAAGATCGTCTAAGTGCTGCACGATTTTTCGGTCTGAAGAATCTACACGTGGCAGGTGGTATCAGAGCCACATTCGGGCTTCATGTTCAAGTCAAGGGAGCATCGACACACACCATGTCGGAGGTCACCGAGCAATCAAGTGGCCGCAAGTAGAAGTCGAGGGACATTGTGAATGCCTTCGATGCTCGTCTAGCAAACTTGAACTTGCCTTTGCCGACTTCGAGGAGAAGGAGCATGAGGAAGAGAGCTATGAAGAATTCAAGGAGAACTTCAAGGAGCTCTCAATGCTATGGCGGAGACATTCCAAAGGAGGAACTATGCAATGGAAGCCATGATCGTAGCGCTACAAACCGAGGTGAAGGAGCTCAAATGGGAGCTAACGGCATGCCGAGCAAACATGGGACGAGGAGGGACCATTCCTCAAACACCAATAAGGATGGACGTGCCAAAACCACAAGCTTATGCGGGAAAGCGAGTGACTAAGGACATCGACAACTTCATATGAGGCATAGAGAAATACTTCGATTGCATGGGTGTTGTGAGGGCCCGTTCATAATCAGGTGTGTGATTATTTTAATGTAAACAAAGGAAGATTAGTTTAAAATTTATCAACACGTGACCCTAAAAATTTCAGCATCACCTCGTTGTACGAGGAGCATACCACATGTTTTACATACATTATAACAATATATTCATTATGAAATACTGAAAATATATAATCCCAATTTCATATCCATACACATAGTTCATCGCATATAGAATCAAGTATAAAATCTCTCTGTGATGTAATGCTCAAAATACAACTACGGGCATACTCCGGTGAGTAATATATTATTAACACTCTCTGACATTATACTGGGATGCAAAACTCAACAAAAATAACCAGAGTTCACCCCCGCTGAGATCTGGCTTCTCATGACTATCTGAAGGTTGTCCACCTGTAATACCCGACATGCCCACCCAGAAAGACATGTCAGTGTAATGCCTTGAAATATATTAGGCTTGATTATGAATGGTTGATTGTGTAATTAGAAGTTAATTACAATATGATGTAGACTCAGGTTCGGGTTGAACCGAGTATGAAAGATGAAATGGATTATTTGATAAATGATGAAATAATGTTCATGTTATATTTGATCAAATAATAAAATGTAATAAGTTGGAAACAACTATATGGAGTTGTTGTAATACATGTCTTATTATGCAATTGGTATAATAGTACTTCCACATGGAAGACATGGATTTGATGCATGGTAGAACACATGGAATAAACTTGACATGTCATGATTTAGGTATGATTTATACCTAAGTATATATTAACAAAATCATATTGTAAAACACATAGTGACCATTTTCACCTAAATTTCTCTGCCAAACTCTCTCCAATCCTTAGTTCTCTTGGAGGTTCAGCTTATAAATCAAGGTGTGCACTTGTTTATGAAGTGAAATCAAATCTATTTGGTAAGAAGTATGTGTTATTTTAATTTGATTATATGTTGGTTCAAGTTAGAACATGTTGATAGCAAAGTGGTATATGTGTTGATGTGATATGAGTTGAATTGAAGCATGTAAACTTAATTTAAGGAAGCATACATGTATCTAATGTTGTAAGGACGATTTCATGTTGCTTGTATGATGTTTTGGAGTTGTAAATGATGGGAAAAAGAGTAAACACTCGAGGATAGACATGAAATCGCCATGTTCTGAAATTTTCAGAATCGGGAGATCGATCGTCAGCCATGTAGCGATCGATCGCGTGAGGCTAAGAACAAGAGAGATTGTGTGTTCCATGATCGATCGCTGACTTGTTACCAATCGATCGCTAGGAGGCGATCGATCGCAAGGAGTGTAGAGATCGATCGCGCCGAGGCAGGACATTTTAAATGAATTTCTGACTTGAGGAGATCGATCGCCTGTTGATCAGCGATCAATCTCTAGGGTTAAATTGTTGAAAAATGTTATATTTTCATGGAATTTGATGATGATGCTTATTATAACATTGAATTCATGATATTCATGTAGCATCATCTCAGGTGACATGTCAAAGAGGAGGATAAACAATAACTCCTGCTTTTCTATCTTTTAAACGAACGACAGTTCCATATGGACGTACGAGCATTGATGATACATTTATGATGTATATATATAGTGATGGATATACACATGTTATTGAGATATGATATTGGTTATATATATCAATATGATTGGTGCTATGAGGCACGATGCTGTTGAGGCACGATGCTGTTGAGGCACGATGCTGTTGAGGCTGTGAGGCACGATGTTGTTGTGGCATGAGATTGGACTGTTATGTGAGGCACGATGTTGTTGTGGCATGAGATTGGACTGTTATAATGCGTGAGCAGGGCATATGATATGTGCTGCTAATATGAAGATGTGAGGAGGTTCCACTGACATATTGAGCGAAAAACAATATCATATGTGCTTCGTTATAACAGGGTGATGCGTGAGATTCATTGAATGTGTCGTGACATATTGTAGTATATGTGATTTGGTGTATGTACAAGAACAACCAAAGATGAGTATTTCAATGCATGAAATACATGAAGTTGTTTATATAGTATTTATGCATTACTTTGAGGTTGGATTGTGAACATCATTTATATACTCATGTTGTGTGTGGTTGTTCTGTAGGGACTCATAGCTGGGGGAGGCCTGGGATTGTGAGTCTACCTTCTGCTGATAGTAGTTAACTGATCGAGATTGAAAGAATTTGACATGTAAATGATGTACGATATGCTATGTATGAAAATAATGTAATAGAGAGACGTAGTGAAAATCT
Source organism: Haberlea rhodopensis (assembly GCA_907163345.1). Taxonomy (NCBI): domain Eukaryota; kingdom Viridiplantae; phylum Streptophyta; class Magnoliopsida; order Lamiales; family Gesneriaceae; genus Haberlea; species Haberlea rhodopensis. The sequence goes on from CAJQUN010000060.1 coordinate 3,904,593, forward strand.
TGATCAGTAATGATGGTATCTTAATCCTGATAAGTAAATAATGATATTTACTTGATTGAATGCTTAATTGAGGATTGAGGTGATGAAGCCTCACATTAGTGGTATTGGAGCAATGGTTAGATGACTGGGTTGAACAATGGGTAGATGAAGTGAACTAGTGAGATAAGTGTTCATTTAGAAGCATGTTTATGCATTGATGCAGTATATGGTGTTTATACTAACATGCTTTATTTGTTTGTGTATTGTTGTTAACCCTTGAATTGCAGTATGTCAGCGAGAATATTTGTGAAGGGAATGCTGTGAGTGTAACTGTAAATGTTGGTCAGGCTTCTTTGCCACCATCATCAATGGCCAAGGGCCAGTGGAACATGTATGATTACCTGAGGAATTGACATTGATTCAGTATGTGGGCTATCAACTGTCTCGATTTGAAGGTACTGAATCTGGTAAGCAAGCTGAGACATAGTTGGAGCATATTGACCAAATCTTTGTGTCAGCTCCGTATGCAAAGCATTATAGATGAGACTGATTGATTTTGAGTTGGAAAAGAAAGTATTGATGTGGTGAAAGACGACAGTAACTGAACTGAGAAATCAGGAGCATATTGTGGACTGAGATGTATGCATAATTTGATTTCTCATTAGTTTTCTGTTACTACCAGACAGATGAAAGAAGATGAGTTTCTGAATGTGAAGCAGGGTACCGGAACAATACTTGATTTTGTTTTCCAGTATTCGCCATTGCTGAGATATGTGTGTAAACACCAAGGCTAAAATCAGATATTTCTTGAGGGGATTGAGGCCTGAGTTGTTTGATAGAGTTATTGCTAATAACCCTATGTCGTTTGCGGATGTGTGGACGAGAGCAGAGCTGGCAGGGATTGGAGGCAATACTTATTCCCAAAATTATGAGACCTCGATGAGGAATTACGATAGGTACTTTGTGCCGCTAGTTAAAACATATTGAATACAGTACGACAGGCGATGGGTAACTGATGCCGATGTTGTGATGTGTAAGACATATATAGATGTCTATAGTGTGTTCTGTGAATGGAGTGCCATTAGTTGGTGTAAGATTGTGTGTCACAGGTTAACACGAGATCACTATACCGAATAGTTGTGCTCAAGAGGTGAATTGTTATGTCATAAGGTTCTGTGCACTGCATAGTTTGATATGATGTATGTGTTCCGAGTAACAATCCATATATGTCTACTCGTTAAGTTGATTGTCATGGAATCTACATGCGTATATCGATGTCGGGGATAAGGGATATAATCACATGCTACACGAATGAACATGTTGCTAACTTCTCATGAGTGAAGATTGAGATGTGATTGTTGAAGACAATGGAATGGCCGATTGTATGAATCTGTAGTAGAGATCGGTTAGATGATGATCTACGATCTCTACTTGTTTATACTACGATGAGTAATTCATAATGAGATTCATGAATGGTATGAGTGGTAGTAGAACGAGAATGATGTGATATGTTTTATCGGATTTAACTGTACAACATGTTGGTGGTTATGTTTAAACCTTGTGAGGACAATGTTTGTTAGTCAAGTGATGAAGTATCGTAACAATACAGTGAGCTTGTTGTAGCCACTAGATGGATAGTGAGTATCGAGTATGGTGAAGCATATGATGCTATGATGAGATATTCTAGTGCACTCGATGTAGTCACTATAACATGTTTGAGCTTGAGGTGAGAGATGCTTCAAGAGAGTGATTGTACGTATTGACGTGTTGACGAATTGTATTATTGACAATTCAGTTTTGTTGGTTATACCAACTGTGTTTAGTAAGTGACGAGCACCATAACCCGAATGGTACGAGTGTTCATGGTTATGAATTGGAATGTAACAATACGAGTTATCGTGATCTCCATTGGGTTGGTTGTGCACTGATGATGCAATGGTGGACTGTAACCATAGTTGTGGGCCATAGTTGGTCTGATAACACTACTCTGTCGAGTTTTGGTTTGGGGGTGATACTTGGTGTTGAGCCAGTATGTGACTGATTTTGTATTGATGGTGAAGTAACTGCCTTGGGATTTATTGTGGCAAATTTGGGATTTGCTTTAGATTTATTGTGAGGATTTATTGTGAGACGTACGAGGAGACGTCCCTATAGAAATGCTTCTGTTAGTACAGAGCATAGTTGGAGTTTGTATACGTTGCATATACAGACTTTGAGAGTGGTTCAATAGTGGCAGTAATGCACTATCATGAGTTAGATCTGCATATTGTGACTGTGGTTCAAATATGCATTTTGATAGTAATATGTTTTGCTTGTTTGAATGGTGGTTCGCGAATTTAGAAGTTAAATATGCATAATGTTTTCCTAGTAAAGAAGGAAGTATTGACATCCCTGTTTGTAATCTTTAAAAGATTCGTTGAGGTCTTGTAGTGTTGATTTTATTTGCTGTGAGAAGAACTGAATGATTTACGATTTTGTTTGAGGTATGTGGGAATTATTGGAAATACTCAGGTCGAGTTCGGATTGAGTATGCTTGTGGTCTAAGTGATAGCACTGCATATATATCCATATATGCTCACATGGTTATGCTTGTTGGTCCATGAGAAGTGTACGTGGATTTGCAGATCTATTATAAGAAATGTTGGTGATCTCCGAGCTGGGTGGTCTCGATGGAATAAAATATGTAGAGGAGTTTTATTGTGCTGTCGGTTGACTCTCTTTTGAGAAGAGAATGACGTACCTCGTTGAAAGCGATATCTAGCAATGTTGTGGACCAGTGTAATTCGAGAGTTATCCTTGTAGTAGCCTTATTGTGTTTCAGGGGTAAACGACCAGAACTCGAATTCAATTGGTAATTGATGCCGACACATATGATGAGAATGCGATTGGGTGTCTTGCAAGTTCATGGTGGACTTATATGTGTTGTGAAATGTTTCGATAGTGTGACGATAGTATGTTGGAACCAAGATATGAGGTCTTAGAATACACTGGTGTTGACATTTGAGACGAAATGTATTTGTGATGAACGATTGTCGAGGGTTGCTCGATTTACTTAGCAACTGATGTACCTTGTCTCTTGATGAGTAAATTTCATTGGTTGTCATAGAATTAGAGATTTGGAAATCGCGTGTAGTATTGACATACTACTGTATATGGCAAAAGTCTCCTTTGAAGCGTTGTGTGGTTTGCATTGGAAAGCACAAGTTGTTGAGATGTCATATTAGTGATATCTATGTTAGACTCATTAATTTGTGATTAATGGATTGATGTGATTCGTTAACATCGAGATTTGTTAACATCTTTGTCGTTTTGGAAGAATCTCTTCACCCACAAGGTCGGTGCAAGGTAGATGTCATCGCAATTGGTGTTTTGTTCATGACGTATGCATGGATCGATGTTATGTATTGGAGTAGAGTTGCATGGTCTATGTGGCACGTTGAGTATGTGTGTGCAAATATAAGAATGTTACGAATGATCAAACTGTAATATACAGATAGCACAAGTGAATGTGTTATATGGACGATGATGTAAGTCACTCTTATCTTCGGATGATGTTGATCAGTCAATTAAGAGTGGACCAGTTATGGTATGAGAAAAAGGGAGAGACCGTAAAATGGATGAGATTGAATTAAAGACTGCTCAGGATAGAAAGACCAAAATAGGCCTCGTGAATATCAATGTACTGACAACGTATTCTGAACATCGTCTTTTAAGGGTGTTGTCCAGTTTGGTAGACCGTTCAAATCGCCTGAAGAAGACTAGGTTTGAAACTAACATGAGAGGATAGTTATCGCCAAAGTACATGGGTCTGTATGATGTGTTACAATGTGTTGGTACATTGGCATATCGCTTTGCATTGTCACTCTAAGTGACTTGTATGTATGTATTGCAACCATCGAACTTATATGTGAATACAGATATGTTGTATGTGGAATGATCAGTTAGAATCTTGGATAGAGCAGATTGCGAGTTGCTATGAGCCATGAGCCAATTGCCATGGGCGATCGGTCACGGGTCACGAGCCATTGGCCAATTGCCACGGGCCAGGAGGCAATACCAACTGCCATGGGCCACGGGCCACATAAATGCCATGGGCCACGAGCTATGGTCAATTTCCATGGTCATGGGTCAATCTCCATGGGCCATGGACCATGTGCCAAATGCCACGAGCCATGAGCCAATTGCTAAGGGTTATCTACCAATTGCCATGAGCCATGGGTAAAGAGCCATGACCAATGGCCAAGGGCCATGAACCAATTGCCAATGGCCATGCGCCAATTGCAACGGGCCATGGACCAATTTGTACGTGTCATGGGTCAAATGTCACAGGCCACGAGCCACTGGCCACAACCACGAGCCATGGGCCATGAGCCAATTGCCACGGGCCATGGTCCACATGCCACAAGTTATGTGCCACTTGCCACGAGTCACGAGCTGTGTGCCAATTATCACGGGCCACGAGCCAATAACCATGGACCACGTACAAATTGCCACGAGACACGAGCCATGGGCCAAATGCCATGGGCCATGGGCCAATTGCCACGGGCCACGAGCCATAGGCCAATTGCCACGGGCCATGCACCAATTGCAAATTGTAATGTGCCAATTACCATGGGCCAATTGCCATGGGCCATGTGACAATTACCGAGGGCTATGGGCCAATTGCAAGGGCCACACACCTATTGCCAAAGTCATGAGCCAATTGCAACGTGCCACGAACCATGGGCCAATTGCCAAGGGGCACGAGCCACAAGCCAATTGGCACGGGTCATGGGTCAATTCCCATGGCCATGGCTCATGGCCCGTGGCCCATGGCACTTGGCAATTGGCACATGGTCCATAGCAATTAGCACATGGCTTGTGGCCCATTGCTCGTGGCCCTAGGCCAATGGCCCGTGGCAATTGAGCCATGACCCATGGCATTTGGCTCATAGCCCTGGCAATTTTCCCATGGCCCGTGGCCCATGGCCCGTGGCCCATGGCCCTTCGCAATTGACCCTTGGCTCGTGACCTATGGCCCTTGGCCCTTGGCCCGTGGCAATTAGCCTATGGCTCGTGGCCCATGTCCCGTGACAATTGACCCATGACATGTGGCAATTGGTACATGGCTCAGGGCTCGTGGTCTATGTTCCATGGCCTGTGGGAATTGGCCCATGGCTCGTGGCACGTGGTTTTTTGTAATGCCTAAACATGAAGTATGCATGTTTCAGTTGAGTATTGTGTAATTATGCAATAATATCTCAAGTTAATTATATATGTGACGTGATGTATGGTGGTCGTGATATGATTTTGGACTCGGGTTCGGATTGAACCGAGTAGGAAATCCGAACCCGAGTAGGAATGGGAAATGAAGTAATTGATAGATGATGAAAGACATAATGTGTATGGTGAAATGAACTACACATAGTTGGGAACAACTATAACATGTTGATTATACGATTGGTATTGTTGTGTTATATGATTTGTTTGAAATGCTATGAACATGGTTTAGTAGTGTCTCTACATGAAGGCATGTATTTGATGCATGCTAGACCACATGGTATCAACTTGACATGAGTTATTCCTAACTATAAATATATGCAAATCAGATTGGAAATACATAATTCACCTTCCAACACCTAACAAATCTCTACAAAAGCTCCTCCTCATTTCCTTGATTGTTCTTGCTTCTTTTCTTGGGTTTCAACTTGGAAATCAAGATAGAAAGTTGTGTGAAGTGAATTCATAGCTTCTTGGTAAGAATTCCATAACATATGCTGGTTATGTGTCGGTAGTTCAATCATGTGGAAATAGTATTGGTAATTTCTATGTATTGATTTGATATGGAATTCAAGGAACTAAGTTGTTTTTATCATGGAAACATGTTCATATGATGATAGAGTATGCATTTATCAAGTTTTGATGTTGATTTTGGAGGTGTAGTGCAAGGCCTCACTACCTTAAGTGTGATTTAGGAGCATAAATGAGCTATTCATTCATGAGAGTAAAAATGTTCATTGTTGAGGTATTAAGCTTTGAGGGCTATCGTACAAAATAAAATCCCCTCTACCAAAATAATTACATTCCCAAACAAAAATGAATGTAAACACTAATAGATTTACACTACACATGTGTAGAGACTATACAAACTAATTTCTTGTTATTCTAAAACGATAGCTCTAGTCCTCACACAACTCACCACATCAACCCCTGCCTTAGCTCTCCTTGCCAAAAGCTCCTACAGTAACAAACCACAACACATGAGCATATAATAATTTATATTCACAACAATATGATCATAAGATAAAATGCACAAATCGTTACTACGAAAATACTTCCTGTATTCAATGCATTTAATATGCTCTTCATGGATTGTCCCTATTCCATAACTCATATCTATAATCATCAGATTATAATACAATTTAATTTAAATGTCATGACATAATTCCATACCATCATACCAATAACCATATTCACAGTCTTGTTATAACAGTGACATTTTAATACCCCTCGCTTCGACATAACAATGGAATGTATAATACCCCTCGCTTCGACATATCAGCGGCATTTATAATACCCCTCGCCTCAATATGACAGCGACATTATCCTCTACCGAATCCTTGACACGTAGTGTCAAACTCTATGACTTTTGACATTTAGAAATAAGTCCGATCTGACATCAGAGAGGCCGTATAATTTTTTTCTTCTAGGAAAACCCTAAAACCAGGTGAAAAATTCTTACGCCTTTTTGAAAACTCAAAATTGGAATCTGCCAAGCCAAAATGTTCCATTTACACCTTTAAGACTTTTGACTTTCAGAAAATAGCCCGGTCTGACATCAGCGAGGCCGTATAATTCTTTTTCTCCTAGGAAAACCCTAAAACGAGTTAAAAGTTCTTACGCCTTTTTGAAAACTCAAAATTGGAATGTGCCAAAGCCGAAATGTTCCATTTACACATTTATGACTTTTGACTTTCAGAAATCATCCCTGTCTGACATCAGAGAGGCGTATAATTTTCTTTATTCTAGGAATGCCCTAAAACCGAGTGAAAAATTCTTACGCCTTTTTGAAAACTGAAAATGGGAATCTGCCAAAGCCAAAATGTTCCATTTACACCTTTATGACTTTTGACTTTCGGAAATCAGCCCGGTCTAACATCAGAGATGCCGTATAATTTTTTTCTTCCAGGAAAACTCTAAAACCGAGTGAAAAATTCTTACGCCTTTTTGAAAACTCAAAATTGGAATATGCCACAGCCAAAATGTTCATGTTACACCTCTATGACTTATGACTTTCAGAAATAAGCCCGGCCTGACAGCATGGATGCCGTATAATTTTTTTCTGCTATGAAAACCCTAAAAGCCAAGTAAAAAATTCTTATGCCTTTTTGAAAACTCAAAACTGGAATTTGCCAAAGTCCAAAATGTTCATTTTACATCTTTATGGCTTTTGACTTTCAGAAATCAGCATGGTGTGACATCAGAGAGACCGTATAATTTTTTTTATTCTAGGAAAACCCTATAACCGAGTGAAAAATTCTTACGCCTTTTGAAAACTCAAAATTGGAATCTGCCAAAGCCAAAATATTCCATTTACACCATTATGACTTTTGACTTTCAGAAATCAGCCCGGTCTGACATCATATAGGCCGTATAAATTTTTTCTCCTAGGAAAACCTAAAACCGAGTGAAAAATTCTTACCCCTTTTTGAAAACTCAAAATTGGAATCTACCAAAGCCAAAATGTTCCATTTACACCTTTATGACTTTTGACTTTCAGAAATCAGCCCTGTCTGACATTAGAGAGGCCGTATAATTTTTTTTTAGGATAACCCTAAAACCGATTGAAAATTTCTTACGCCTTTTTGAAAACTCAAAATTAGAATCTGCCAAAGCCAAAATGTTCCATTTACACCTTTATGACTTTTGACTTTCAGAAATCAGCCTGGTCAGACATCAGAGGGGCCGTATAAATTTTTTTCTTCTAGGAAAACCCTAAAACCGAGTGAAAAATTCTTATGTCTTTTTGAAAACTCAAAATTGGAATCTGTCAAAAGCCAAAATGTTCGATTTACACCATTATGAACTTTGACTTTCAGAAATTAGAGCCGGTCTGACATCATGGAGGCCGAATAAATTTTTTCTTCTATGAAAACCCTAAAACCGAGTGAAAAATTCTTACGCCTTTTTGAAAACTACAAATTGGAATCTGCCAAAGCCAAAAAATATTCCATTAACCCAGTTATGACTTTTGACTTTCAGAAATCAGCCCGGTCTGACATCAGAGAAGTCACATAATTTTTTTTCTTCTAGGAAAACCCTAAAAACCGAGTGAAAAATTCATACGCCTTTTTGAAAACTCAAAATTGGAATCTGCCAAAGCCAACATGTTACATTTACACCGTTATGACATTTGACTTTCATAAATCAGCCCGGGCTGACATCAGAGAGGCCTTATAATTTTTTTTCTTGTAGGAAAACCTAAAATCAGGTGAAAAATTCTTACAACATTTTGAAAACTCAAAATTGGAATCTACCAAAGCCAATATGTTACATTTACAGCGTTATGACATTTGACTTTCATAAATCAGCCCGGGCTGACATCAGAGAGGCCGTATAATTTTTTTCTTCTAGGAAAACCCTAAAACCGTGTGAAAAATTCTTACGGCATTTTGAAAACTCAAAATTGGAATCTGCCAAAGCCAATATGTTATATTTACACCGTTATGACATTTGACTTTCATAAATTAGCCCGGGCTGACATCAGAGAGGCCGTATAATTTTTCTTCTTCTAGGAAAAACCTAAAACCGAGTGAAAAATTCTTACGCCTTTTTGAAAACTCAAAATTGGAATCTGCCAAAGCCAATATGCTACATTTACACCATTATGACATTTGACTTTCATAAATCAGCACGGGCTGAAATCAGAGAGGCCGTATAATTTTTTTTCTTATAGGAAAACCCTAAAACTGAGTGAAAAATTCTTACGCCTTTTGGAAAATTCAAAATTGGAATCTGCCAAAGCCAATATGTTACATTTACACCGTTATAACATTTGACTTTCATAAATCAGCCCGGGCTGACATCAGAGAGGCCGTATAATTTTTTTTCTTCTAGGAAAACCCTAAAACCGAATGAAAAATTCTTACGCCTTTTTCAAACTCAAAATTGGGATCTGCCGAAGCCAATATGTTACATTTACAACCGTTATGACATTTGACTTTCATAAATCAGCCCGGGCTGACATCAGAGAGGCCGTATAAATTTTTTTCTTATAGGAAAACACTAAAACCGAGTGAAAAATTCTTACGACTTTTTGAAAACTCAAAATTGGAATCTGCCAAAGCCAATATGTTACATTTACACCGTTATGACATTTGACTTTCATAAATCAGCCCGGGTTGACATCAGAGAGGCCGTATAATTTTTTTTCTTCTAGGAAAACCCTAAAACCGAGTGAAAAATTCTTACGCCTTTTTGAAAACTCAAAATTGGGATCTGCCGAAGCCAATATGTTACATTTACACCGTTATGACATTTGACTTTCATAAATCAGCCCGGGCTGACATCAGAGAGGCCGTATAAATTTTTTTCTTCTAGGAAAACCCTAAAACCGAGTGAAAAATTCTTACGCCTTTTTGAAAACTCAAAATTGGAATCTGCCAAAGCCAATATGTTACATTTACACCGTTATAACATTTGACTTTCATAAATCAGCCCGGGTTGACATCAGAGAGGCCGTATAATTTTTTTCTTCTAGGAAAACCCTAAAACCGAGTGAAAAATTCTTACGCCTTTTTGAAAACTCAAAATTGGAATCTACCAAAGCCAATATGTTACATTTACACCGTTATGACATTTGACTTTCATAAATCAGCCCGGGCTGACATCAGAGAGGCCGTATAATTTTTTTTCTTTAGGAAAACCCTAAAACCGGGTGAAAAATTCTTACGGCATTTTGAAAACTCAAAATTGGAATCTGCCAAAGCCAATATGTTATATTTACACCGTTATGACATTTGAATTTCATAAATTAGCCCGGGCTGACATCAGAGAGGCCGTATAATTTTTCTTCTTCTAGGAAAAACCTAAAACCGAGTGAAAAATTCTTACGCCTTTTGAAAACTCAAAATTGGAATCTGCCAAAGCCAATATGTTACATTTACACCGTTATGACATTTGACTTTCATAAATCAGCCCGGGCTGACATCAGAGAGGCGTATAAATTTTTTTCTTCTAGGAAACCCTAAACCGAGTGAAAAATTCTTACGCCTTTTTGAAAACTCAAATTGGAATCTGCCAAAGCCAATATGTTACATTTACACCGTTATAACATTTGACTTTCATAAATCAACCCGGGTTGACATCAGAGAGGCCGTATAATTTTTCCGAAGCCAATATGTTACATTTACACCGTTATGACATTTGACTTTCATAAATCAGCCCGGGCTGACATCAGAGAGGCCGTATAAATTTTTTTCTTCTAGGAAAACTCTAAAACCGAGTGAAAAATTCTTACGCCTTTTTGAAAACTCAAAATTGGAATCTGCCAAAGCCAATATGTTACATTTACACCGTTATGACATTTGACTTTCATAAATCAGCCCGGGCTGACATCAGAGAGGCCGTATAAATTTTTTTCTTCTAGGAAAACCCTAAACCGAGTGAAAAATTCTTACGCCTTTTTGAAAACTCAAAATTGGAATCTGCCAAATCCAATAAAATACATTTACACCGTTATAACATTTGACTTTCATAAATCAGCCCGGGCTGACATCAGAGAGGCCGTATAAATTTTTTTCTTCTAGGAAAACCCTAAAACCGAGTGAAAAATTCTTTCAGCATTTTGAAAACTCAAAATTGGAATCTGACGAAGCCAATATGTTACATTTACACCGTTATGACATTTGACTTTCATAAATCAGCCCGGGCTGACATCAGAGAGGCCGTATAATTTTTTTTCTTCTAGGAAAACCCTAAAACCGGGTGAAAAATTCTTACTGCATTTGAAAACTCAAAATTGGAATCTGCCAAAGCCAATATGTTACATTTACACCGTTATGACATTTGACTTTCATAAATCAGCCCGGGCTGACATCACAGAGGCCGTATAATTTTTCTTCTTCTAGGAAAACCCTAAAATCGAGTGAAAAATTCTTACACCTTTTGAAAACTCAAAATTGGAATCTGCCAAAGCCAATATGTTTACATTTTCACCGTTATGACATTTGACTTTCATAAATCAGCCCGGGCTGACATCAAAGAGGTCGTATAATTTTTTCTTCTAGGAAAACCTAAAATCGGGTGAAAAATTCATATAGCATTTTGAAAACTCAAAATTGGAATCCGCCGAAGCCAATATGTTAACATTTACACCGTTATGACATTTGACTTTCATAAATCAGCCCGGGCTGACATCAAAGAGGCCGTATAATTTCTTTTCTTCTAGGAAAACCCTAAAACCGGGTGAAAAATTCTTACGCATTTTGAAAACTCAAATTGGAATCTGCCAAAGCCAATATGTTACATTTACACCGTTATGACATTTGACTTTCATAAATCAGCCCGGGCTGACATCAGAGAAGCCGTATAAATTTTTTTCTTCTAGGAAAACCTAAAACCGGGTGAAAAATTCTTACCGCATTTTGAAAACTCAAATATGGAATCTGCCGAAGCCAATATGTTACATTTACACCGTTATAACATTTGACTTTCATAAATCAGCCCGGGCTGACATCAGAGAGGCCTTATAATTTTTTTCTTCTAGGGAAAACCTAAAACCGGGTCAAAAACTCTTACGGCATTTTGAAAACTCAAAATTGGAATCTGCCAAAGCCAATATGTTACATTTACACCCTTATGACATTTGACTTTCATAAATCAGCCCAGCTGACATCAGAGAGGCCGTATAATTTTTTTTCTTCTAGGAAAACCCTAAAACCGGTCAAAAATTCTTACGGCATTTTGAAAACTCAAAATTGGAATCTGCCAAAGCCAATATGTTACATTTACACCGTTATGACATTTGACTTTCATAAATCAGCCCGGACTAACACCAGAGAGGCCGTATAATTTTTTTCTTCTAGGTAAACCCTAAAACCGAGAAATAATTCTTACGCATTTTTGAAAACACATAATTGGAATCTGCCAAAGCCAATATGTTACATTTACACCGTTATGACATTTGACTTTCATAAATCAGCCCGGACTGACATCAGAGAGGCCGTATAATTTTTTTTCTTCTAGGAAAACCCTAAAACCGTGGTCAAAAATTCTTACGGCATTTTGAAAACACAAAATTGGAATCTGCCAAAGCCAATATGTTACATTTACACCGTTATGACATTTGACTTTCATAAATCAGCCCAGGCTGACATCAGAGAGGCCGTATAATTTTTTTTCTTCTAGGAAAACCCTAAAACCGGGTCAAAAATTCTTACGGCATTTTGAAAACTCAAAATTGAGAATCTGCCAAAGCCAATATGTTACATTTACACCGTTATGACATTTGACTTTCATAAATCAGCCCGGACTGACATCAGAGAGGCCGTATAATTTTTTTCTTCTAGGAAAACCCTAAAACCGGGTAAAAAATTCTTACTGCATTTTGAAAACACATAATTGGAATCTGCCAAAGCCAATATGTTACATTTACACCGTTATGACATTTGACTTTCATAAATCAGCCCGGGCTGACATCAGAGAGGCCGTATAATTTTTTTTCTTCTAGGAAAACCCTAAAACCGGGTCAAAAATTCTTACGGCATTTTGAAAACTCAAAATTGGAATATGCCAAGCCAATATGTTACATTTACACCGTTATGACATTTGACTTTCATAAATCAGCCCGGGCTGACATCAGAGAGGCGTATAATTTTTTTTCTTCTAGGAAAACCCTAAAACCGGGTCAAAAATTCTTACGGCATTTTGAAAACACAAAATTGGAATCTGCCAAAGCCAATATGTTACATTTACACCGTTATGACAATTGACTTTCATAAATCATCCCGGGCTGACATCAAAGAGGCAGTATAATTTTTTTTCTTCTAGAAAAACCCTAAAACCAGGTCAAAAATTCTTACGGACATTTTGAAAACTCAAAATTGGAATCTGCCAAAGCCAATATGTTATATTTACACCGTTATGACATTTGACTTTCATAAATTAGCCCGGGCTGACATCAGAGAGGCCGTATAATTTTTCTTCTTCTAGGAAAAACCTAAAACCGAGAAAAAATTCTTACGCATTTTGAAAACACATAATTGGAATCTGCCAAAGCCAATATGTTACATTTACACCGTTATGACATTTGAATTTCATAAATCAGCCCGGGCTGACATCAGAGAGGCCGTATAATTTTTTTTCTTCTAAGAAAACCCTAAAACGAGAGAAAAATTCTTACGCCTTTTCGAAAACTCATAATTGGAATCTGTCAAAGCCAATATGTTACATTTACACCGTTATGACATTTGACTTTCATAAATCAGCCCGGGCTGACATCAGAGAGGTCGTATAATTTTTTTTCTTCTACGAAAACCCTAAAACCGGGTCAAAAATTCTTACGCCTTTTGAAACTCATAATTGGAATCTGCCAAAGCCAATATGTTACATTTACACCGTTAAGACATTTGACTTTCATAAATCAGCCCGGCTGACATTAGAGAGGCCGTATAATTTTTTTTCTTTTAGGAAAACCCTAAAACCGGGTCAAAAATTCTTACGGCATTTTGAAATCTCAAATTGGAATCTGCCAAAGTCAATATGTTACATTAACACCGTTATGACATTTGACTTTCATAAATCAGCCCGGACTGACACCAGAGAGGCCATATAATTTTTTTCTTCTAGGTAAACCCTAAAACCGTGTGAAAAATTCTAACGGCATTTTGAAAACTCAAAATTGGAATCTGCCAAAGCCAATATGTTACATTTACACCGTTATGACATTTGACTTTCATAAATCAGCCCGGGCTGACATCAGAGAGGCCGTATAATTTTTTTTCTTTAGGAAAACCCTAAAACCGGGTGAAAAATTCTTACGGCATTTTGAAAACTCAAAATTGGAATCTGCCAAAGCCAATATGTTATATTTACACCGTTATGACATTTGACTTTCATAAATTAGCCCGGGCTGACATCAGAGAGGCCGTATAATTTTTTCTTCTAGGAAAACCCTAAAACCGAGTGAAAAATTCTTACGCCTTTTTGAAAACTCAAAATTGGAATCTGCCAAAGCCAATATGTTACATTTACACCGTTATGACATTTGACTTTCATAAATCAGCCCGGGCTGACATCAGAGAGGCTGTATAAATTTTTTTCTTCTAGGAAAACCCTAAAACCGAGGTGAAAAATTCTTACCGCCTTTTGAAAACTCAAAAATGGAATCTGCCAAAGCCAATATGTTACATTTACACCGTTATAACATTTGACTTTCATAAATCAACCCGGGTTGACATCAGAGAGGCCGTATAATTTTTCCGAAGCCAATATGTTACTTTACAACCGTTATGACATTTGACTTTCATAAATCAGCCCGGGCTGACATCAGAGAGGCCGTATAAATTTTTTTCTTCTATGAAAACTCTAAAACCGAGTGAAAAATTCTTACGCCTTTTTGAAAACTCACAATTGAGAATCTGCCAAAGCCAATATGTTACATTTACACAAAAACCGTTATGACATTTGACTTCATAAATCAGCCCGGGCTGACATCAGAGAGGCCGTATAAATTTTTTTCTTCTAGGAAACCCTAAACCGAGTGAAAAATTCTTACGCCTTTTTGAAAACTCAAAATTGGAATCTGCCAAAGCCAATAAAATACATTATACAACCGTTATACATTTGACTTTCATAAATCAGCCCGGGCTGACATCAGAGAGGCCGTATAATTTTTTCTTCTAGGAAAACCCTAAAACCGAGTGAAAAATTCTTACGAGCATTTTGAAAACTCAAAATTGGAATCTGCGAAAGCCAATATGTTACATTTACACCGTTATGACATTGACTTTCATAAATCAGCCCGGGCTGACATCAGAGAGGCCGTATAATTTTTTTTCTTCTAGGAAAACCCTAAAACCGGGTGAAAAATTCTTACGGCATTTTGAAAACTCAAAATTGGAATCTGCCAAGCCAATATGTTACATTTACACCGTTATGACATTTGACTTTCATAAATCAGCCCGGGCTGACATCAGAGAGGCCGTATAATTTTTCTTCTTCTAGGAAAAACCCTAAAACCGAGTGAAAAATTCTTACGCCTTTTGAAAACTCAAAATTGGAATCTGCCAAAGCCAATATGTTACATTTACACCGTTATGACATTTGACTTTCATAAATCAGCCCGGGCTGACATCAAAGAGGCCGTATAATTTTTTTTCTTCTAGGAAAACCCTAAAATCGGGTGAAAAAATTCTTACGGCATTTTGAAAACTCAAAATTGGAATCTGCCGAAGCCAATATGTTACATTTACACCGTTATGACATTTGACTTTCATAAATCAGCCCGGGCTGACATCAGAGAGGCCGTATAATTTTTTTTCTTCTAGGAAAACCCTAAAACCGGGTGAAAAAATTCTTACGCATTTTGAAAACTCAAAATTGGAATCTGCCAAAGCCAATATGTTACATTACACCGTTATGACATTTGACTTTCATAAATCAGCCCGGGCTGACATCAGAGAGGGCCGTATAATTTTTTTTCTTCTAGGAAAACCTAAAACCGGGTGAAAAATTCTTACAGCATTTTTGAAAACTCAAAATTGGAATCTGCCGAAGCCAATATGTTACATTTACACCGTTATGACATTTGACTTTCATAAATCAGCCCGGGCTGACATCAGAGAGGCCGTATAATTTTTTTCTTCTAGGAAAACCCTAAACCGGGTGAAAAATTCTTACGCCTTTTTGAAAACTCAAAATTGGAATCTGCCAAAGCCAATATGTTACATTTACACCGTTATGACATTTGACTTTCATAAATCAGCCCGGGCTGACATCAGAGAGGCCGTATAATTTTTTTTCTTCTAGGAAAACCTAAAACCGGGTGAAAAATTCTTACGGCATTTTGAAAACTCAAAATTGGAATCTGCCAAAGCCAATATGTTACATTTACACCGTTATGACATTTGACTTTCATAAATCAGCCCGGGCTGACATCAGAGAGGCCGTATAATTTTTTTTCTTCTAGGAAAACCCTAAAACGGGTGAAAAATTCTTACGGCATTTTGAAAACTCAAAATTGGAATCTGCCAAAGCCAATATGTTACATTTACACCGTTATGACATTTGACTTTCATAAATCAGCCCGGGCTGACATCAGAGAGGCCGTATAATTTTTTTCTTCTAGGAAAACCCTAAAACCGGGTGAAAAAATTCTTACGGCATTTTGAAAACTCAAAATTGGAATCTGCCGAAGCCAATATGTTACATTACACCGTTATGACATTTGACTTTCATAAATCAGCCCGGACTGACATCAGAGAGGCCGTATAATTTTTTTCTTCTAGGAAAACCCTAAAACCGGTGAAAAATTCTTACGGCATTTTGAAAACTCAAAATTGGAATCTGCCAAAGCCAATATGTTACATTACACCGTTATGACATTTGACTTTCATAATCAGCCCGGGCTGACATCAGAGAGGCCGTATAATTTTTTTTCTTCTAGGAAAACCCTAAAACCGGTGACAAAATTCTTACGGCATTTTGAAAACTCAAAATTGGAATCTGCCAAAGCCAATATGTTACATTTACACCGTTATGACATTTGACTTTCATAAATCAGCCCGGGCTGACATCAGAGAGGCCGTATAATTTTTTTCTTCTAGGAAAACCCTAAAACCGAGTGAAAAATTCTTACGCATTTTTGAAAACTCATAAATTGGAATCTGCCAAAGCCAATATGTTACATTTACACCGTTATGACATTTGACTTTCATAAATCAGCCCGGGCTGACATCAGAGAGGCCGTATAATTTTTTTCTTCTAGGAAAACCCTAAAACCGGGTCAAAATTCTTACGGCATTTTGAAAACTCAAAATTGGAATCTGCCAAAGCCAATATGTTACATTTACACCGTTATGACATTTGACTTTCATAAATCAGCCCGGGCTGACATCAGAGAGGCCGTATAATTTTTTTCTTCTAGGAAAACCCTAAAACCGAGTGAAAAATTCTTACGGCATTTTGAAAACTCAAAATTGGAATCTGCCAAAGCCAATATGTTACATTTACACCGTTATGACATTTGACTTTCATAAATCAGCCCGGGCTGACATCAGAGAGGCCGTATAATTTTTTTCTTCTAGGAAAACCCTAAAACCGGGTGAAAAATTCTTACGCATTTTGAAAACTCAAAATTGGAATCTGCCAAAGCCAATATGTTACATTTACACCGTTATGACATTTGACTTTCATAAATCAGCCGGGCTGACATCAGAGAGGCGTATAATTTTTTTCTTCTAGGAAAACCCTAAAACCGGGTGAAAAATTCTTACGGCATTTTGAAAACTCAAAAATTGGAATCTGCCAAAGCCAATATGTTACATTTACAACCGTTATGACATTTGACTTTCATAAATCAGCCCGGGCTGACATCAGAGAGGCCGTATAAATTTTTTTTCTTCTAGGAAAACCCTAAAACCGAGTGAAAAATTCTTACGCCTTTTTGAAAACTCAAAATTGGAATCTGCCAAAGCCAATATGTTACATTTACACCGTTATGACATTTGACTTTCATAAATCAAGCCCGGGCTGACATCAGAGAGGCCGTATAAATTTTTTTCTTCTAGGAAAAACCCTAAACCGGAGTGAAAAATTCTTACGCCTTTTGAAAACTCAAAATTGGAATCTGCCAAAGCCAATATGTTACATTTACACCGTTATGACATTTGACTTTCATAAATCAGCCCGGGCTGACATCAGAGAGGCCGTATAATTTTTTTTTCTTCTAGGAAAACCCTAAAACTAAACGGGTGAAAATTCTTACGCCTTTTGAAAACTCAAAATTGGAATCTGCCAAAGCCAATATGTTACATTTACACCGTTATGACATTTGACTTTCATAAATCAGCCCGGGCTGACATCAGAGAGGCCGTATAATTTTTTTTCTTCTAGGAAAACCCTAAAACCGGTGAAAAATTCTTACGGCATTTTGAAAACTCAAATTGGAATCTGCCAAAGCCAATATGTTACATTTACACTTTACACCGTATGACATTTGACTTTCATAAATCAGCCCGGCTGACATCAGAGAGGCCGTATAATTTTTTTCTTCTAGGAAAAACCTAAAACCGGGAAAAATTCTTACGCATTTTGAAAACTCAAAATTGGAATCTGCCAAGCCAATATGTTACATTTACACCGTTATGACCTTTGAATTTCATAAATCAGCCCGGGGCTGACATCAGAGAGGCCGTATAATTTTTTTTATTCTAGGAAAACCCTAAAACCGGGTGAAAAAATTCTTACGGCATTTTGAAAACTACAAATTGGGAATCTGCCAAAGCCAATATGTTACATTTACAACCGTTATGACATTTGACTTTCATAAATCATCCGGGCTGACATCAAGAGAGGCGTATAATTTTTTTCTTCTAGGAAAACCCTAAAACCGGAGTGAAAAATTCTTACGCCTTTTGAAAACTCAAAATTGGAATCTGCCAAAGCCAATATGGTACATTTAACACCGTTATGACATTGACTTTCATAAATCAGCCGGGACTGACATCATAGAGGGCCGTATAATTTTTTTTCTTCTAGAAAACCCTAAAACCGAGTGAAAAATTCTTACGGCATTTTGAAAACTCATAAATTGGAATCTGCCAAAGCCAATATGTTACATTTACAACACGTTATGACATTTGAACTTCAGTAATCGCCCGGGCTGACATCAGAGAGGCGTATAATTTTTTTCTTCTGGAAAACCTATAAAACACCGGGTCAAAATTCTTACGCCTTTTTGAAAAACTCAAATTGGAATCTGCCAAAGCCAATATGTTACATTACACCGTTATGACATTTGACTTTCATAAATCAGCCCGGGCTGACATCAGAGAGGCCGTATAATTTTTTTTCTTCTAGGAAAACCCTAAAACCGAGGGAAAAATTCTTACGGCATTTTTGAAAACTCAAAATTGGAATCTGCCAAAGCCATATGTTTACATTTACCCGTTTATGACATTGACTTTCATAATCAGCCCGGGCTGACATCAGAGAGGCCCGTATAATTTTTTTTCTTCTAGGAAACCCTAAAACGAGAGGTGAAAATTCTACGCGTTTTTGAAAACCATAATTGGAATCTGCCAAAGCCAATATGTTACATTTACAAATCGTTATGACATTTGACTTTCATAAATCAGCCCGGGCTGACATCAGAGAGGCCGTATAATTTTTTTCTTCTAGGAAAACCCTAAAACCGAGTGAAAAATTCTTACGGCATTTTTGAAAAACTCAAAAGTTGGAATCTGCCAAAGCCAATATGTTACATTTACATACACCGTTATGACATTTGACTTCATAAATCAGCCCGGGCTGACATCAGATAGGGCCGTATAATTTTTTTCTTCTAAGGAAAACCCTAAAAACCGGGTGAAAAATTCTTACGCATTTTTGAAAACTCAATAATTGGAAATCTGCCAAAGCCAATATGTTACATTTACACCGTTTTAGACATTTGACTTTCATAAATCAAGCCCGACTTACATCAGAGAGGCCGTATAATTTTTTTCTCTTAGAAAACCCTAAAACCGGGTGAAAAATTCTTAACGCATTTTGAAAACTCAAAATTGGAATCTGCCAAGCCAATATGTTGACATTTACACCGTTATGACATTTGACTTTCATAAATAAGCCCGGGCTGACATCAGAGAGGCCGTATAATTTTTTTCTTCTAGGAAACCCTAAAACCGGATGAAAAATTCTTACGGGCATTTTGAAAACTCAAATTGGAAATCTGCCAAAGCAATATGTTACATTTACACCGGTTGACATTTGACTTTCATAAATCAGCCCGGGCTGACATCAGAGAGGCCTTATAATTTTTTTCTTCTAGGAAAACCCTAAAATCCGGGTAAAAAATTCTTACGGCATTTGAAAACTCAAAATTGGAATCTGCCAGAAGCCAATATGTTACTTTACACCGTTTGACATTTGACTTTCATAAATCAGCCCGGGCTGACATCATAGAGGCCCGTATAATTTTTTTTCTTCTAGGAAAACCCTAAATACGAGGTGAAAAATTCTTACGGCATTTTGAAAACTCAAAATTGGAATCTGCCAAAGCCAATATGTTACATTTACACCGTTATGACATTTGACTTTCATAAATCCAGCCCGGGCTGACATCAGAGAGGCCGGATAATTTTTTTTTCTAGGAAAACCCTAAAACCGAGGAAAAAATTGCTTACGCCTTTTTGAAACTCATAAATTGGAATCTGCCAAAGCCATATGTTACATTTACACCGTTATGACATTTGACTTTCATAAATCAGCCCGGGCTGACATCAGAGAGGCCGTATAATTTTTTTTCTTCTAGGAAAACCCTAAAATCGGGTCAAAAATTCTTACGGCATTTTGAAAAACTCAAAATTGGAATCTGCCAAAGCCAATATGTTACATTTACACCGTTATGACATTTGACTTTCATAAATCAGCCCGGAGCTGACATCAGAGAGGCCGTATACTTTTTTTTCTTCTAGGAAAACCCTAAAACCTGGTGAAAAATTCTTACGCCTTTTTGAAAACTCAAATTGGAATCTGCCAAGCCAATATGTTACATTACACCGTTATGACATTTGACTTTCATAAATCAGCCCGGGCTGACATCAGAGAGGCCGTATAATTTTTTTTCTTCTAGGAAAACCCTAAAAACCGAGGTGAAAATTCTTACGCCTTTTGAAAAACTCAAAATTGGAATCTGCCAAAGCCAATATGTTACATTTACACCGTTATGACATTTGACTTTCATAAATCAGCCCGGGCTGACATCAGAGAGGCCGTATAATTTTTTTTCTTCTAGGAAAACCCTAAACCGGGTGAAAAATTCTTACGCATTTTGAAAACTCAAAATTGGAATCTGCCAAAGCCAATATGTTACATTTACACCGTTATGACATTTGACTTTCATAAATCAGCCCGGGCTGACATCAGAGAGGCCGTATAATTTTTTTTCTTCTAGGAAAACCCTAAAACCGGGTGAAAAATTCTTACGCCTTTTGAAAACTCAAAATTGGAATCTGCCAAAGCCAATATGTTACATTTACCACCGTTATGACATTTGACTTTCATAAATCAGCCCGGGCTGACATCAGAGAGGCCGTATAATTTTTTTTCTTCTAGGAAAACCCTAAAACCGGGTGAAAAATTCTTACGCCATTTTGAAAACTCAAAATTGGAATCTGCCAAAGCCAATATGTTACATTTTACAACCGTTATGACATTTGACTTTCATAAATCAGCCCGGGCTGACCATCAGAGAGGCCGTATAATTTTTTTTCTTCTAGGCAAACCATAAAACCAGAGTCAAAAATTCTTACGGCCTTTTGAAAACTCAAATTGGCAATCTGCCAAAGCCAATATGTTACATTTACACCGTTATGACATTTGACTTTCATAAATCAGCCAGGGCTGACATCAGAGAGGCCGTAAATTTTTTGTCTTCTAGGTAAAACCCTAAAACCGAGAAAAACTTCTTACGCATTTTTTGAAAACTCATAATTGGAATCTGCCAAAGCCCAATATGTACATTTACACCGTTATGAACATTTGACTTTCATAAATCAGCCCTGGCCTGACATCAGAGAGGCCGTATAATTTTTTTTCTTGCTAGGAAAACCCTAAAACCGATGGTAAAAAATTCTTACAGGCCTTTTTGAAAACTCATAAAATTGGAATCTGTCAAAGCCAATATGTTACATTTACACCGTTATGACATTTGACTTTCATAAATCAGTCCGGGCTGACATCAAGAGAGGCGTATATTTTTTTTCTTCTAGGAAAACCCTAAAGACCGGGTGAAAAATTCTTACCATTTTTGAAAACTCAATATTGGAATCTGCCAAGCCAATATGTTACAATTTACACCGTTATGACATTTGACTTTCATAAATCATCCCGGCGGACTCACGAGAGGCCGTATAATTTTTTTTCTACTAGGAAAACCCTAAAACCGGGTCAAAATTCTTACGCCTTTTTGAAAACTCAAAATTGGAATCTGCCAGAAGCCAATATGTTACATTTACACCGTTATGACATTTGACTTTCATAAATCAGCCCGGGCTGACATCAGAGAGGCCGTATAATTTTTTTTCTTCTAGGAAAACCCTAAACGGGTGAAAAATTCTTACGGCATTTTGAAACTCAAAATTGGAATATGCCAAAGCAATAAGTTACATTTACACCGTTATGACATTTGACTTTCATAAATCAGCCCGGGCTGACATCAAAGAGGCCTGTATAATTTTTTTTCTTCTAGGAAACCCTAAAACCGAGTGAAAATTCTTACGCCTTTTTGAAAACTCATAATGGAATCTGCCCAAAGCCAATATGTTACATTACACCGTTATGACATTTGACTTTCATAAATCAGCCCGGGCTGACATCAGAGAGGCCGTATAATTTTTATTCTTCTTGGAAAACCCTAAAACCGAGTGAAAAATTCTTACGCCTTTTTGAAAACTCAAAATTGGATCTTGCCAAAGCCAATATGTTACATTTACACCATTAGAACATTTGACTTTCATAAATCAGCCCGGCTGACATCAGAGAGGCCTTATAATTTTTTTTCTTCTAGGAAAACCCTAACAACCGGGTCCAAAATTCTTACGGCATTTTGAAAACTCAAAATTGGAATCTGCCAAAGCCAATATGTTTACAATTTACACCGTTATGACATTTGAATTTCATAAATCAGCCCGGGCTGACATCAGAGAGGCCGTATAATTTTTTTTCTTCTAGGAAAACCCTAAAACCGGGAAAAAATTCTTACGCCATTTTTGAAAACACATAATTGGAATCTGCCAAAGCCAATATGTTACATTTACACCGTTTGACATTTGACTTTCATAAATCAGCCCGGACTGACATCATAGAGGCCGTATAATTTTTTTTCTTCTAGGAAAACCCTAAAACCGGGTCAAAAATTCTTACGGCATTTTGAAAACACAAAATTGGAATCTGCCAAAGCCAATATGTTACATTTACACCGTTATGACATTTGAATTTCATAAATCAGCCCGGGCTGACATCAGAGAGGCCGTATAATTTTTTTCTTCTAGGAAAACCCTAAAACCGGGTGAAAAATTCTTACGGCATTTTGAAAACTCAAATTGGAAATCTGCCAAAGCCAATATGTTACATTTACAGTTTATGACATTTGACTTTCACAAAAAGCC